>OX382273.1:11886290-14587367 GCA_947507595.1 Pyralis farinalis
GTGATTGCGTGTGAGTGAGGTCATTAGTAAACACCTAAGGAGTGGCTGTGCTAACAGCAGAGGTGTCATCGCGCGAGTGATACCTAATCTATTATGAGTGTCCGTAGGCTACGGTAAACCCCTTTTTGATAAGTTGATACGTATTCTTGTATGCCTCCCGACGTTGTATAAAAACACGTGCAGTATACAATGGTGTATACAGTGCACACACAGTGGGGTGCATTCTGTGTGCACTGTATATTACTTATATTCCAAACAATCGTAGACAATCTACAGCATGGACAACTGTTAATTGTTTTTATGCGGCGCAGGCGGGCCGTTTGCTAATTTGCACGTAGTATGAAATAGCGTAGTGTAAGAACAATGCCACTGTATATTGTGTTATTTATGCGTGGAGTTTGAGACTTATCGTTTAGTCTCATCATTATTGTAATCAAACAATAAAAATAAAATTAGCGATGAAGCAGCCCCTATTTCTACTGATAGTGGCGATAGAGCCTCCCCCCAGCCATGCCTAGAAGTGTATTTACGATACGAAACATACATCATTGTATTTTTTCATCGAATCGGTATTCTGAATATGTTCGCCGTCATCTGTTTCGGAGGAAGTTTTAAAAAGGGGCCAAAGTGGTTTTCGGTTCGTTGAGCGTTTTGCCGTTTGAGTTTGGCGGTTCTTAGAAAACATCGTTGCATCTTTGCAATATTTAAATAGCTATTATCGAGCAATATGTACTGTTGCTGGGTAATAGCTGCTTTTGCTTGAAGTATTATGAGAGAATATGATTTTTATCATATTCTAAATAGGTACGAGTGAAAAGAGATTATGCTTATGAAATTCATCATAGTAAAACTGTATGGAATATTATGTCATATATAATATTCACTACAATGGGGTAAGAGTACTGGCTATTAAAAATGTTGTTATTTTTAAGAGAGGTAGATTGCATCAAGCCCGTCTGGGGAAGTACCTCCCCCTCACAGGAAACCGCAGTTAATACTAATCCTTGAAGGGTTGATGTATTCCTGCGAGAGAGTGAGATCACCTTAAGGAATTGCTTTGTTAGCAGCAGAGGTGGCATCACGCGAATGTTACTTAATGTATTACAAGTGTTCATAGGTTACAGTAACCACATTATATCAGGTGAGCCGTATGCTTGCATGCCTCCCGACGTTGCATAAAAAAAACCGGTTTACTAAATGGAGATGGTCCTCATTTAGTCTGTACATATATTGTGATTTTATGTTTGTTTTATAGACACAAGAATACAGCCCACGTGATGTGAAGCGGTAACCGTAGCATAAAAGTGCTCATAACACAAATACGTATAGCTTTTGCACTGCCGCGTACTCCCCTAGTGTAGAGCTCTAATTCAGTTAGGATGCTTATAAATTTAGTTTGATTAAACAGTTTTTCATTCGATTTTTTTTTATACAACGTCGGGAGGCATACAAGCATACGGCCCACCTGATGTAAAGCAGTTACCGTAGCCTATTAATGCTTTTAATATATTAAGTATGACTCGCACGCAAGCTCTCGAATGAATACGAATATATATATATATGGATGGATTAAACATCATCGATGGTGTAGCACTCATTACATTAACGTAGTTTTGATATCAGTTGAAAGTTTCTTAATATTTCTTATATTTACTTCATAATCACTTAGACACATTTGGTATTCAGTTTATACCAACATTCATCTTATAATATGTTCACCTAAAGTCCTATTTTAGCACGTTTCGGACTGTACAATAATAAGCAAGACATGCTTTTGACCAATAATTTGTTATGTAAAAGTAGTTCAAGTGAGTAATCTAGTACTATAACGAACCAAATAATAGCATCATGTGTATTTAGGGATCAGAATGTAAGCTTTAAACGATCTTGAGATATTAAGCTAATCCCAAACACCACAAATTAATGCAACCGTTAATACTACGGCTATAATTGTCATACACGATCTTATAGCCGTAACGAATTGATTTAAGACCAATGTCAATCATTACTGATATGGAATTGTCAGTATTAATCTTGTTGCTGGTCGGACATCGTCGCCTAAGCCGAACTCGGCGGCCCTTTGAAATAATTACAATCTTCTTATTAGAGTACTCCGTGCCGGATTAAGCTAAAAGGCTATTATGTAGACACGGCTTAAATGAGCCAAGTCGATGTTGATTGGCTTCAGTCGAAAAATTAATAAATCGATTTGTATACGAATATATTCAATTTAAGTAGCAATTATAGTGTATACGTCTGAAAACTATCAGAGGTTCTGTGGGAAATTCAATTAAAATATAAATGGATAAACTAATATTAAACTGTAACCATACATGCGTAGTATGTGTATTTGAAGCATAATTAAGTAGCATTTGCCTTTAAGAATTATATAAGCATACCCACAAATATAAAAGATCAATATTATTAGCACGTAAAGGTTAGCTTAAGACTAATATAATATTCATAAATAATAAATAAAACAACATATTAAAGAAATATAATTTGATTAAGTCAATAAATTAAATCTTAAGTAATTTAGATCCAAACTTCAAAATGTAGAGAAATAAAAAGCGTTAATTTGAATATTAATTCAGAATATGTCGGCCGGTATCAAAACATTCTCGATTACTTCTACTTAAGAGGCCGATACATTCCTAAAAACGCTTAAGTGTAGTTCGTCCGGTGCGCGTGAGTCGGTAGGAATCCAAGATTACATCGGGAGCTTAGAATTTTGTGAGTTATGGCGCAATAAATAAAGGTACCGTTGTGACACCTAGATACGTCATCGGGTAGACTTTGTTCGCTAAACTGTTTATTTTCTTTGTTCGAAAAGCGTGAGAGAGTTGGCAGAAATGTGCTAATGGTCGACAATATAACACTGATAATGTCGATTGAAAAATATAATTGATAGAATTTGAAGAAAATATGGGATACAGGGCTTTCTATTAGACCTTTGGAATAGATATTCTTGAAGGAAAAGATCGTTTAGAAACGGCCAAAATAAAGAAACTGTTAGATTCAGTGGATATACGGCCTGCATTTTCTGTAGGTTTATTTAAAATGTAGATAAAAATCATACAGTTAACTTATGTGACGGGGTAACTTTAATCTATGAACGCCTACAATACAAGTAATGTCATACTGGTAACTCTGTAATGAACTTACTGGTGACCTTGCTAGCAGGAACACAACAAGCCGTTGGGTAGTTGCGGAGATGCTTCCACCGAGGTGCTGCTTGATTTGGCAGCTGCATTTAATATTTTTTCATTACTATACCACCACTTATATTAGTTATATATTAGTCCACTTTCTAGTACGTCTCACATTTATGTATTTTTGTTTTTCTTTTTGTTGTTATTTCAGGAAAATATTCACTAATTCACACTAGTGTGGCAAAGTAGGCTCTAAACTTAGTTAAAGTACAGCATTGCAGTGCAGGAGGGTGCCCCCGAAGTGGAATGAGTAGGGGTTAGTGTATGCACACACCAACTCTTACTTATTTTCTAACCCTACGTATTTCTGTGCGCAAGATTTATGGAACGCTAGTAACGAAAAAATGCCATTAAAATGCTTTGTTAACCTGCTACAATACACATATGACAGTTTTTTCAAGATCATTGTTTACCTACGATGGACGATAACGTTTTAAAATAATAGAAAATAATATCGAATATAAATGAGTAAAAGGGGTTAGATAGAAACCTGGCATTTGTCAATTTTCGTTAGCGTCTTGTTGTTCTTTTCTATTTTAATTTTATCATGTTAAATATATATATGTTAGGTAGGTTTATATTATTGACAAATACCTATGGCATGAATCAATTGCATTCTTAACTTTTTATCTATAAATAGAGATATCTACTACGGATTCCTGGATGCTCGAAATCTGTCTTTTACCACAATATTATAAGATAACAACTCTGTTGTAATAGCAGATTTGACGAGCCCGGTACTTTAAAATCAATGCTCGTGGACTCGATTTCCACGTAGGACAAATATTTGTGTGCATAAATATGTCTGTATATCTTGTTCTGGGTATTTTCAAGCAGTCCGTTTGGGAAAGTACCTTGACAGAAAACTGCAGTCAAATGACAGCTCTCTAGATGGTTGTTGTGTTCCTGTAAGTTGGTGAGCTTACCGATAAGCTCATAAGGCGTTCCCATGTTTTCAGCTAGTGTGGCAACACGCTTGTGATATTCCCGTTTCGCAAGCGTGCGTAGACTACGGTAACCACTTTACACTAAGTAGGCCGTATGCTTGCATGTCTCCCGACGTGGTATAAAAAAAAAGGTTTTTATAGAACAACTTCATGAAATAGATCAATTCATTTAACATAATATTTTGCGATTCAAAATTCATCGGCTACTAGTGTGACATTCTCTAAGCTTTTAATTTGTTAATGTATTAATTACATTAAATAGTCAGTCTAGTCAAATGAGGGGAAGTAGTTCCGTAAAACGTATTTTTTCATTATATTAGTAGGTACGTGAAGCTTTTTACGAAAATTACGCGGGCGGAGGCGTATGAAATTTGGCATAGTCGAGGTTTATATGGAGAACAAGTGCAGAAAGGATTTTTTTTAAATAATGCTTGGGAAAATATATTAAATTAATAGAAAAAAAAAACATTACACATACTATTATGCGTTTGTCACATAAACACATATTTATACCCAAATATATACCTACTCTTTTGTTTATAGTTAAAGCCTGTGGTCAAACTGAGAAGAGGTAATCTTTAGTATTATTTGTGTATAGTCTTACCGAATGTCAAAAATAATTAGGATAATGTCATAGTCATAGCTTGTCTAATAATCTATTAAATAAACTATGACTAGAACTTTAAACTATATATATTATTTATTGAAACTTGAAAATTATATGAATTATGATCTAATTTCGACCACCAGGCGATTACTACTCGTAGTAATACCAACTAAGCATAGTACAAAATTAATAAGTTTGTGAGTTTACAATATGTTTGCTTATATTGAGTTTTAAGGATGACAAACATGGATTTCCAAACAAGTAGTATGAACCGTATTAGAAAAAAAAGAATAAATCATAAATTCGTTGTTGTGAGTTCTTCTTCATTAATAAAATATAAAGATTCAATTTATAACGTATTATTATTTATGTGAAATTGAATGTATGATTATATCACATAAGAGACGTTAATGATTCCAGTATTTACGTTAGAAATATCACCTATCACCACCAAGAAAGAATTTAATTTACAAAAATGAACCAAAAACGGCGAGAATACCCGTGAAACCAAGTAGACATTCGCATAGTCCCGAGCGTTTAAAGTCGACACATGACATGTCAGCAGAAAATTGGATTTCTTAAAATAAATATGTCGCATCAGCTTGAATCGAATGAGGTTTAAACTAAATTTATACTCAATTGAAACCATAATAAGGTACCAATTGCTATAAGTGTTTGCATTTCAACCAAAAGTTAATTTAAAATGGGACTTTAACACTCACAAAAGAATTAAGTCCTGTCCGGTGCTGTCATTTTTTTAGTCTGATTTTATGTCTTCATATCTGTCGACATTCGTATTCGCAACGGTTGATGGCCAGGTAACATACCTTGTTATATAATTGAATGACACTTTCCGTTTTTAATTTAAACAATTGTCGCTTTGTTGAGCGAGAGTTTAAATCCTTTTGTCCCTTTGTTAACGTTAATCCAGTAAACCAGGACCTTTGATACGTAGCGTAGTGCCATTTTGTTGGTAATTGTTGTTAATACTCCGTCTTTATCATTCTCAGTTTACTTTCTCTTGTTAATCTCTTCTGTGATTTACCATTCATTTTCTGCAGTATTTATCTACGTAATAACACGTACAATACGAAGACACATAATCTTGTAATTTTGACTTAATTATACGAGTTATTGTTGTGTTTACAAAACTAAACTATGCAAAGTTTGGCATTACTTTATTCTTTCAACATTATTATCCGTTTAGCGCATGATTTGTTATGTCATAGTAGAGGTCTGTGCAGTGCAGAAAGTAGATTTTGTTCAGTTAGTAGTTATCGATTTCCGCGGAAAACTACTACCAGTGAAACTAACTTCGGTAGATGGGTTAGTCTTAACACCGAAGAATAATTCACGCCAAAATTGTGAACGCATGAAAACAAATTATGTTAGAAATTGAATTATTTAAATTTTAACTTACTTCTACATGAATGAACTCTTTGCTAAGGTTTGACTAAGAAACTACAACGTGAAGTTCTTCAAAAAAGGTGCGAAGAGGCATTTCTTTTATTTATTTTTTGTAAATTAAATTCATTAAACTTTTTTTTTCTATAGCACTCTCCTGGTATTGCAAGTTACCATAGACTACGGAAATTCCTTACCATAAGATAGGCTGTATACTTGTTTGTCAACTTAGTGGAATATACTTAAATAATGTGTATAAAATACACCGTAGATCGCTAAAATCCCAATTAGCAGAAATCTTCATCTAAATGTCGACTGATATACGACGCACTAAGTGTTCGCTTTATCGTCATTTTGGTGAGACACTAATATGGTCTTATTGAATATCAAAGCCGCCTTAAGCCGCATGAGGTGTGGTCCAAATTTCGCACGGCCCCGATGATGACTACGTTTTAGCAGCCATAATCGACTTTCGTAGGTATCCGCTAAGTGACTAAAAGAATGCGTAAATGCGGTGATTGAAATGTGGCTCCCAAAGTTTAAGAACACTGGTATGAAAATCGTGTTGTACGGAGCAAATTGTACAAAATTTTGATTGATGTCAAACTTTAACTTCTAGAAGTATCTGGTTGCTTTTTATATAAGAGATTTACTTTTATCTATAATCTGTTCACTATTGATCTCTCTTGTGCTTTTTATCTTATCGTAAGGCACGACTATCACCTTCTTATTATCCTTGACTTTCCAATGTCATGCTTTATATTTATGTTTCTTATTGATGTACTTATTTCTATGATACTTTTAATATAGGTGCAGGTAATTATGAAGTGTGATATATAGTTATAGAACATAGATTTTAACTCCATCGCATCTGTAGTTTTTAAATGAAACCTTATGATAATCAAACTTCAATGCCGGAGTATTAATTAAAATATTGTGATTCCGACTATGATTCTGGTTAAATACATGAATGGTATTTAGTCGTACAAAGTACCTACCACAAAGTTGAATTAATATAAAACTGCTGTCATGATTTAAAGAGTTATTACATATCTTGTGTATTGTAATTGTTTTCAAAGGTAACACTACATGACTCTTCTGGAAATCTTATGGCGATCAAGCCAAGAATCAAATCAAGTAGACCGTTATAATATTAAGGTGTTGGAGAGCCTGTATAATGTATACTTTCCACGACCAGTGTCACAAGTCTAAACCTAACCGCAAATACATGTTTCGGGATCATTACATCCCCCCGTAACTACCATGGTTGGAGGGCGTCGGATGCTTAAAAATCCCGATGGTGTTTATTGAGAGTTAATGTTAGGAATAAATTATGACATCGGGGTAATTTAAGCTAATCGATAGAGGTATCGGATTTGAATAGTATTTGGAAAACTTGAGCATGTTCTTACGTACCAAATGCTCCACTGTTTGAAGTCTTTAACAAGCGCGCATTCCCATGAAGCACCAACTACCTACCACCTACACTACTGATTCATAGATCCTCACCATTGAACTGATTCATGGATTTAAACAATGGGAAGAGCTATTCTTGGAATTTTCCCAAGTGATTAAAGGATTAGAAGCCAAGAAATTTAACGGAGAACCAAAGTTGTCGCCGTAATCTTAAGCAGTAAGCAAGTAAGTTCAAATTGCAGAAGTTGGACCGACAATGGTCTATCGAGTTTAGACAAAGAAGTAAAATTTTGAGAACCATCAAATATTTAATTATTCAAACAGGAAACACATAAGTGAATGATAAATAATTAAAAACGTAATCACGTAGACTATACAGTCAACTTGCTTATATTCGTAGTAATGAGCTATATATAGTATTTATTTTACAGAACCTGTCTAGTAACAAATTCGTTTTACCTAAACTATTAGAGGAATACTGCCATGTTGAGGGTCACTGGGATTAACACGACGAATAACTCTTACGAAACTCAAAGGGCTTAATACGAAAATAATGTAGTTCGCCCACACCAGTTCCCAAAATATGGATTCAGACTTGGCCAACTCATTAAACATCCAGGTTCATAATATTTAAAAAATGTTCAATGCGTTCTTCCATAATTTATAAGACATTAGGAATGTGCGTAAACTAATATTTAATAAACATCTAACAGTAATCCATTCAGTGTACTCGTACATTGTACTATCAAGTCGTTTCGTGTATAGTTTGTTCTCTATTGATTTTTCGTGATTTTCCGGGAATCGGTACGTAAACATAAATAAATCAGATAAATCATATATTTACTTTGTTTATATGAAACGGAAATAACCTAGTACACGATGTTCAAATTAGTTAAATGTATAATCCTTTTTAGTGATTGATGTACGTACGCTGTACGCTTGGTTTCCACCTTATTGGTATAAAAAATATACAAATAACAATTAAGAAACTCCTTGTTCTAATCCTTCTTACAGCTGTCCATATATACCTATATATTTATATTGAATATATTTGCAACCATTTTTTATACTGTTAAAACCACAATGAAGTAATCATAGTCTATGCATGTTTGGAATTTGGATGCAAGCGATCATGTAGACTCACGTGTTATTGATTCTATAGAAGTCTATTCGCACGCTTTTTGAAGGACTTTGCTGTAGTTCCTAGTGAACCTCTACTTAGTCAACGACTTAATTCCATAGTCTAAATGGTCGCGAAAGAAAACCTATCTGGAGCTGCACAGTACGTGATTACGTTGATTTCAATGTGTAAGGATGGATTCCCTATCGATGGCGAGCAGTATTAACTGCAGAAGAATGAAAAAAAAAAAACATCGTCATATCGTACAACTTCCCTAAATAAAATCCATTGTTCTATAGGTGGAATATGCAAATGCTCTCCTTATCATAGAAGGCTGTGCCTTGTACTGAATTTAAGCGTGCGATCTTCAACAGTCCTAACAACTTGTCTCTGAACCGAGTCACAGCCTAGACCCATGCTCGTTTCCAGGTGGTCTCATCCAAAAAAGAGAACTATACTCTGCGCAGTCGGACTTAAAATTGGTATGTATGTATGTATATCAATAGTTTAGCACCGATCTGAAGTACTGCTTTGCTCCATTGACCAAAGATGTTACATAGTCACCAGTTTGTCCGTTTTCTTTAGGGAACTTCGAAATTAAACTTCGCTGAAGATCCGGGCACCAACAATCCCAAAGCTCTGGTCAATCCCAAAGATGGTTAAGTGTATATTGAAGAACTACAGAAAATGATGTATTCACGAATTACATCTGTGTACAGCCTTGCATTGCGCTTCCACAATCCTTATTTCACTTCATTTTTTATACGACCTCGGGACACGGGGGGGGGGGGGGGCACTGGAGTCTAATACAAATATTTGGCATACGGATCACTGTATCGAAAAGTGATCTTCCCACACCCTAAATATTTTTAAAAAACCACTACCACTTTGTCAGCATAGTTTATATGTATATATATATGCCAAGATACAGCTCTAGTTTCAAGCACCTCTGAGCTAGCCTGCGGACAGACGGACGGACGAACATGGCGAAACTATAAGGCTTTCTTGTTTACTACGTAACCCTAAAACAGAACAGTAATAGGCCAACTTGTCCCCGGATCGAATACATGCATGTTTCTCTAAATTCGTGTTCTAGGATTTATGTACATATTTGTATATATCACTTGTTCGGCGGTGAAGAAAAACATTGTAATGAAATACGCATGTCCAAGAAATGAAATTTCTGGTCGAAGAATGGTCCGGTCTCACTCCTGGGTTGTGAAGGTCGTTCTGTGTAAAAATCCTTAGGCTTAGGTAGCGGATTTCGCTAAATCCAATGGATTAGGAAACGGGATAGCGCTAAATGTATAACCGCTCAAAACATGCCTGAGATTTGTTAGCGGGTCGTAAGGTACATTTCGAAAATACATGAAATCACAAGAATGATATAGATAAATAGATTATAGACAGTATAATATCAAGTACTGGTATGAAAAACAATAAGAGATGAGCAGAAGATGTTTTGACAGAAATAAAATAAAGCTCATAGAGTTTATAATTGTCGTATCTTTGTTTTGTGGAGTAATGCAATCATTGCCACTTGTATAGATAAAAAAATATTTGAACACTAGTCGACTAACTAATTCATGGGGTACTTTACCATCCCATGAACTAGTTCGACTAATTTTATTCTAAATACCTAACTATTATTATTTATCATGTCAATTTACAGTATATATCCCTAATGCATAGATTTTGACAAACATATGTAATAATGAAAATCGATGGATATCTCTGACATTTGAGTCTAAATTAGTCCTCCAATTAGAGAAGATGGGACACGAATTTGAACTATTCGTATTTACAGACTAGAAATTTACAGTGAGGACAATTTGCGTAGGCAAATAAACCTACTTTCTAAATTGTGCACTTAAATAATACGATTGTTTGTTCGGTGACAGGAATTTAAATTATATTGGTGTGTTTTATAGGCATATAATAGTCTACATTTGTTTTCAGAAACACCGTTCTTATATGAATTCTATGTGTTTGTCTGTGCGTTTGTCAAGTGGTGTTTGAACAAAGTCAAAATGGCCGGCATATAAAAAAAAATTTGAATTGTTATAATTGACGAGCCAGGTGTTCCTCTGGCAATGCAAGCTTGCGCATTCTCAACTGGTTTGTTATGCATCTAGTTGGGTGAAATGTTCAAATTTCTAAAAACAAGACAGAAAACTATGTGACAGTGAATTATAAATAAAATTAGTTATCTACATTATATATAAGCAAAGATAATATAGTTTTATCCTCCGTTTACCAACCGATTTTCTTTATTCCTTCGCTATGTATTGATGAGTATTATTGTCATCAACAAATAATATTAGGAAAATATTGCAGAAAAAACAAAAGGATTTTTGACGAGCACGGTGGCACAGTTTAATAACGCTACTTTGGCCATTGGAGTGAACACAAGTTGGCTAGTTTGACGATGGTTCAGTCGTGAAAGACGCGACTTTGACACCAAAGCTCGTGGGTTCGATTCCCACACAAAGCAAACATTTGCGTGCATAAACATGTCTGTTTGTCTTGGTCTGGATGTTATAAGAGAGGTAGGGCGCACTAAAGCAGCCCGTCTGGGGAAGTACCTCCACCTCACAGAAAACCGCAGCCAAATAACAACTCCCTAGAGGGTTGTTGTGTTCCTGCGTGTGAGTGAGGTCACCAGTAAGCCCCTAAGGGGTTGCTGTGTAAGCAGCAGAGAAGGCATCGCGCGAGTGATATATGTTACAAGCTTTAATAGGCTACGGTAACTGCTTTAAATCAGGTGGACCGTATGCTTGTATGCCTCCCGACGTTGTATAAAAAAGGCTATAAAATGCACTTTAGTTGAATTTCGGATATAAAAAAAAAACTTGTTGTGAGCAGTACCACGCGTATAAAGTATTTTATATATATTTCTCTATTGTTCCGTTAAAGTCTCGCTCTTTTCCTTCATTGTACAAAATGTATTCTTGATGCAACAAGAATATTTAATGTATGTTCATATTTTTGTTCTTTTTAGGGTTCCGTACCCAAAGGGTAAAACGGAATCCTATTACTGAGGCTCCGCTGTCCGTCCGTCCGTCCGTCTGTCACCAGGCTGTATCTCATGAACCGTGATAGATAGACAGTTGAAATTTTCACAGATGATGTATTTCTGTTGCCGCTATAATAACAAATACTAAAAAATAGAATAAAATAAATATTTAAGGGGGCTCCCATACAACAAACGTGATTTATTTTGCCGTTTTTATAGATAATGGTACGGAACTCTTCATGTGCGAGTCCGACTCGCACTTGGCCGATTTTTTATGTATTGTTTTGTTTGTTAGTAAATTCGGTATACGTATTAGATGCCCTTGTACTTTACTTTTAAGAAATTTATAGTATTGTTGTAGTAAGTGGATATACGTGTGTTCTTTCGCCCATGTAAATTGTTCTATCAAAGACTCTAGGTTGGCTGGAAGAGATCTCTTTTAGGGATAAGTCCGCCTTTGTAACACTAGCTTTATTGTTATTGTAATTTATTTTGAATGTAACGTACAATAAAGATATTACAACAACAACAAACTGATATCAATTACATTGTTATTGTAACGATGTGAAACAGATAACAACGTAGTGTATAGATACACGAAATATTGTTGCACCAGGGTTAATGAAAACGGTGTTTTATTCGAAATATTCTACAAAACAAAAAAATCAAGAATATTTCCATGTTTCTATAAAAGACAAATATCGAAAAATGGGAAGGAAATATCTCTTTTTTAGGGTACCGTACCCAAAGAGTAAAACGGATCCCTATTACTAAGACTTCGCTGTCCGTCCGTCCGTCTGTCACCAGGCTGTATCTCATGAACCGTGATAGTTGAAATTTTCACAGATGATGTATTTTTGTTGCCGCTATAAACACAAATACTAAAAAACAGAATAAAATAAATATTTAACGGGGCTCCCATACAATAAACGTGATTCTTTTGCTCGTTTTTAATAACGGCAACAGGTAGACGCTTGAAATATTCACAGAATATTTAGTTATATATTCACTTTAAAAATAAATAATTAAATTAAAATAAAACAAATGTTTAAGGGGCCTCCCATACAACAAACGTGTTTTTTTTTCGCCGTTTTTATAGATAATAGTACGGAACCATTCGTGCGCGAATCCGACTCGCCCTTGGCCGATTATTTCAAATATTAAAGCTGCGAAATGGATTTATTTTTGAACAACGGGAGGCATAAAAGCATGCGGTTATGTGGCTGTGTTTTCCTGTAAACTGGTATTTTCCCCTACCAGCTTTGATATGCCCTACCTCTCTTAAGAATTACGGAATTACATACTTTAAATTGACAAGTTTGTAGAAATTAAGTGAGGATAATCAATTGTTAAAAGTTGAATACCGAGCTAGAGGTAGTTTTAGGCTAATGCAATAATATTGGAGAAAGAGGTACTTCCTTATACTACTAATCGCCTAAAATACACTAAGATATGTCAGTGATCAAATTAGTTAATTCGTTACGCGTTTCGTATAAAATGTGGCGTCCTTAAAATACTCGTACCACAGAAAAATCAAATACAAGCGATTTGGACAACGAATAACATAGGTATTTTCTAATTCTTGAAAGTTCCAAAGATAATAAATAATATAATCAAAATATATATAAACACTAGCTGCTGCCCACGGCTCCGCCCGCGTGGAGTTAAATAACGTAGCCTATGTGTTAATCCAGATCATAATCTATCTACGTGCCAAATTTCATTCAAATCTGTTCAGCCGTTTAAGCGTGAAAGAGCAACAAACATCCATCCATACATACAAACTTTCGCATTTATAATATTAGTAGGATATTATCAAAAAAAAGGTTAAACAACATAACATATTATAACCTCTTTTCACATTCTTTGTAAGTATATTAAAACCTCTGTTAATCATCCGGATGTTCGTCGAATTTCTTAATTTTGTTTTAGTATTAATAAGGTAGTGATTTATTTGACAACCTTTATATTCGGTCTAACGAATGTATCGAATTGATCCGGGCTTTAGTATGAAATATACACTAAACGTAAACCCATTTTATTTTGAATACATTGCTGTGAACGTTAACTTTATAACACGAAAGTTTAAAACAGAACTGCGATGTAATATAAAATAAGTTAACTGAAGTTACTTTTGTTGTAAAATATTTTTCATGGTAGACGAACCGGGTGATGTTTCGCGAAAAGCAATATCCATTTAAATATCTTAAGATGGATTCTGATGTTCTCGCAAGAACTTAATAATATGCATTTTTCATTCAACAATCTTCGTTTTGCAGTACCTTCGTGTACTAATATAAATGTCAGCCAATCTGTAAGTTGTATGTATGTCTGTACGTATATCTTCACGGTAAGTTCCTTGCGGGGTAGGCAGAGAGAACCGAGCGTCATAGGACGCGGTCCTTACATACTTCACTCGCTTTTGTGACATTCATAGTTCTTTTCATGCACGCTCACCGGTTCCTGGGGCGCCTGACATCATCTTCTGATAAAACACGACCAATTTGGTCATGGTAGATTAGTCTCGGTCTTCCTCGGCTCCTACATCCACTTTTGCATTGTATATCTGTTTCGTCATTCTTTCGTCCCTTTCTACATGTCCGAACCAACGGAGCGTGCCTTTTCTTATCTTAACACCGACACGTTATGTTATGTTTGTATGTTATTTAGCGTAAATGTAAAAATCTAGTTTATTTTTACAACGATCAGAGGAAAGCAAGCATTCGTCGACCTGATGGCCTGATCTGAAGTAGTAACCGTAGCTTATGAACGCTTGCAATTTAATAATCAACATATTCCTTGATTTTGTTACATACGAGTACCAAAGTGATAATAACTTTTGTAAGCACATCTTTAATGTATGCACTTCTTAGAGAGGTAGGGCGCAACAAAGCAGCCCGTGTAAGGAAGTACTTATTTTAAATATTGCGGAATTAACAATTTTAGTACTCCTCAAACAAATTTCTCTCTCCTCAAAGCAGGTATCTAACCTACTTTTCACATTTTTTTTGTACCGCTAAGGTGTCAAACAAGCAAGGCCTGCCTGATGGTAAGCAGTTACCGTAGCCTATGGGCATTTGCAACACCAGGGACGCCACTCTTGCGTTGCCGACCCTGTAAGAACCTCTTCACGCCTTTCTTGAAGAACCCCATACTGTAATCCCTTGGGAAAACCTCGGCAGGGAGCACATTCCACAACTTAATAGTTCTTGGTAGAAAACTTCTCGTGAAGCGCACAGTACGCGACCATTGCGGTTCCAGTGTGTGCCGATGAACTCCCAGCCGCCGGCGAGCTGTGCGATTGTAAAACGAGGCTGTTGGTATAATGTCGTACAACTCCTCAGAACACAACCCATTATACAGCCGGTAGAACACGCAAAGGGAAGCAAAATCTCTTCTCAAACTCAAGGGCTCAATGCCGTGTGTGAGTCCAAGGCAGGCAGGCAGGCAGGTTGGCAGGGTTGAATTGGACTAGGTTCAATCGCCCCCAGTCAGATACTTTAGACAGTGTACCCTCCATTTCAGACACAAGTTCATCGCGGCTTTCCTCCACAAGGGAACGAGGGATGTTAGCACGGTCTGTATAATAAGTGTCGTCCGCATAACAATGAATGCTGTGGATTGACAACGTGTCATTAATGTGCAGCAGAAACAGCGTCAGGGACAATACAGAGCCCTGTGGGACGCCAGCATTAATATCCATGCTATCGAAGCAACTACCGTCTATCACGGCTTTTATACGTCTGCTGGATAAGAAGCTGGCAATTCATTTGCACAAACCCTCGGGCAGCCCGTACGATGGTAACTTCGATAGAAGACTCCGATGCCAGACCCGATCGAACGCCTTTGCCATATCTAGGCTAACAGCCAATGCCTCACCTTGACTCTCAATCGCCGAAGCCCAGCGGTGTGTAAGATACACTAGAAGATCACTAGTCGAACGACCGTGGCGAAAGCCGTATTGACGGTCGCTGATTAGGTCGTGATCTTCTAGGCATGCTAGGAGTCGTGTGTTTATCACACGCTCCATCACCTTGGAGAGAAGGGAGGTTATGGCAATAGGCCTGTAATTCGACGGATCTGATCTATCGCCCTTTTTGGGCACTGGGTGCACATTAACGGTCTTCCACGAAGACGGGACTTGCTGAGTGGAGTAGGAAAGCACGAAAAGGCGTGTTAGCACAGAACACAACTCAGGAGTGCAATTTGATCCAACCTGCTTTGTGTGCTTCCGCCACCAATTAGTTCATGCGGCCTAGCGCCGGCCGGCACCCACCCACTACTGTTAGTGCGTGCATCATGCCGACGCTGCCATGGCTGCTCCGGTAGTCTCTGCCTCGGCTGCTGCGGTCGTCCGCCATCTGGAACAGAATCCGCATGCCCCCTCCACCACCGTCGCTGCCACGACTGGCCTGGTCGTCGCTGCGACACGTGTTTCGCCTCTCCACGAGGCATCATCAGGCGTTGTAGACGTTAATCGTAAGAATAACATGCTACAAGTGACAAATCCATCGCAGTGCCGTCCCTTATATTGAATTGAGGGTGGGGGTGGATGATGTGAGCGAAAAGATATTTAATAGTGGGGAATGGTTTACGTCAGTCTGTTTGTTCATGAGAGTAATTTTAGAATTTTTATGTTTATTAATTTCTAATTGTTCTCTAATATTTAGTTTTAAACCTTTGTCTATGGTGTGTAAAATTTGATATGTATTAGTGGGGGATAAGTTATGTCCTTTGTCTATGAGATGCTCAGCGAAGTGTGACCTTTCTGGGCGATTGTTTTTATACGCCGACACGTGTTCGTGAAATCGTGTTATAAAGTTACGTCCCGTTTGACCGATATAAACGTGTTCACATTCATCGCAGAACAGCTTATAGACGCCGGATTTTTTATTGGGCGGGATTTTATCTTTAGTATTACAAAGTGACTTGAGTGTATTATGGGATTTGAGAGCAACATGTATGTTATTTTTTCTAAATATGTGAACTATTTTGTCAGTGATTTTTCCCAGGTATGACAAATCCGACCCTCAATTCAATATAAGGGACGGCACTGCGATGGATTTGTCACTTGTAGCATGTTATTCTTACGATTGACGTCTACAACGCCTGATGATGCCTCGTGGAGAGGCGAAACACGTGTCGCAGCGACGACCAGGCCAGTCGTGGCAGCGACGGTGGTGGAGGGGGCATGCGGATTCTGTTCCAGATGGCGGACGACCGCAGCAGCCGAGGCAGAGACTACCGGAGCAGCCATGGCAGCGTCGGCATGATGCACGCACTAACAGTAGTGGGTGGGTGCCGGCCGGCGCTAAGCCGCATGAACTAATTGGTGGCGGAAGCACACAAAGCAGGTTGGATCAAATTGCATGTAAGTTTGACTTTCGCAAAATAACGCCTGAATCTATTAACAACTCAGGAGCACACTGCTTTAGCTCCACTGCTGGTATGTCATCTGGCCCACTCGACTTATGAATGTCGAGGGAGAGCAGCGCCCGCCGGACATCTCGCTGGGTAATTGATATTTCCGGCATTGAGCTACTGCACCTCGGGATGGTAGGTGGCACAGCTCCCCCGTCATTCAAAGTCGAGTTAGAGGCAAAGAGATTACCCAGTAAGTCGGCTTTCTCTTTAGCACTGTAGGCCAGACTGCCATCCGGTTTTTGCAATGGTGGCATAGACGCTTGACAAAAGTTTCCCTTGGCAGCTTTAGCCAGCGACCAGAAAGCACGGATGCCAGACGGAAGGCTTGCAAGCCGCTCGCCAACTCTACCGACGAAATCAAACTTTGCTCTGGCGATTACCCTCTTACTGGACCTCGAGGCAGCGTTGAGTTTACGTTTCAAAACAGAGACATCAGGATTTCCATTAGCACGCACCGTGGTCCAGGCCTCGAAAGCAGCCTGTTTGAGAAGTCTGGCTTTTCTACAAGGCCGATTAAACCACGGTCGCTTTTTAGCTCCCGCAGCAGTCACTAAGCGACTGGGAATGTAGCATTCCATGCCATCCAATATCGCCGTAGCTACCGCAGTCGCACAGGATTCGATATCATCTATTTTGAAACAAAGCTGCCTCCACGGGTACGACGCGTAGAACTCACGCAGTCCGTCCCAGTCTGCCTTATAGACTAGACAGACTTATAGTGCTAACGCGACGCCATCCGGTAGGCCGAGGTGGGTCACGCCTGACACAAGGCGCTTGGGTTCGGATGAGACAGTGGTCCGATGAGCCAAGCGGCGCATCCACTAAGATGTTGTACTCATCCGGACGTGTTGTCAGTAGAAGGTCCAGTAAGGAGCTTGTATGGTCCCCTACATCTGGTATTCTCGTGGGTGAATGCACCAGTTGGGAGAAACCATAGGCCAGAGCAAAGTCATGAGCAGATCTCCCCGTGGAATCAGTGCACCGAGAGCCAAGCCATTCGGTGTGATGGGCATTAAAGTCTCCCAAAGTCACTAATTCCGCGGAGGGATACTGCTCGATAACTCTGTCAGTCGCCATTTGCAGGAGCTCAAATAAACGAGCTGTGTCTACATCACCGCTATAGGAGCTGTAAAGGCACGCGTAGATTCGGGTGTATCCGCCATGATCCACGCGCACCCATAGTAATGACAGGTCCTTGTCTTCCAGGCTACGAAGACGGCGACAACAAGTATCCTCCCGAACGAACATACGCAACCCGGCACGACGTACAAATAAGTGTTCAAGTTTGTACCCGGGGTAATGTAAGTAAGAGGTGTTGGCCGGTGAGGATATTTGTGTCTCCGTGAGGAATAGAAGGGTCGGCCGAGCAGTCTCGAGGTGGTAGTCAACCGCGATAATGTTGAAGTGTAGTCCCCTGCTGTTGCAAAAATCCACATTTATTGTGGTAGGGGTAGCCGCTAGAATTTTCCGTTTTCCTTTCCTTATCGGTGCCATTTTTAAAATCCATTGAGGTTCCGAAAGAATATATCGCGCTTTTGTCTTCTAGTCTTTCGGCTCAGCGAAGTCACTGAGCCGACAGACTAGAAGACAAAAGCGCGGTTTCTTCCACCACTGGACAGAGAAGGTTATGCGGTTTGCTGGCACGGCGGGCGGAAGGGCCCCCAGTCCCCCCCTGCTGCAGCAGCCGGGTCCACTCACTCTCCTTCTCCGGCACGACCACTACAACAGGGATTTTTCGCGGGTTGACGATTCAGCATCCCGGGTCGGAGATTAAGTAAGCCCCGGGTTCGGTAACCCTACTGACACGCGGGCGGCCAGCGGTCAGCCGTTTCACCGGTTCTCCCTGACCGCCGCCCCAGCCTTCCGCGCCCCCACTGTTCGTGGCGGTTCGATATCCGCCGGTCCTCCCGCTGCCTGCACAATGACCTCCCAAATGACTGGCAACCTTACTCACACACAGGAACACAACAGTCCACCCGGAGTTGTCATTTAGCTGCGGTCTTCTGTAAGGTGGAGGGGCTTCCCCAGACGGATACTTAGAGCAACAGGTCTTGTCATGCCCCGCCATTACAGCATGCTTGACAGGGCGGAGCACAGCACGACCCCTTGCTGGGTCCTACCTCTCTTAAAACATTATGCACTCTTATAACAGTATGCATCTTACATGTAAGACTCTCGCAAAATAATACCTGAATCTATTAACTTTACAAGTATTCATAGATGAATATAACGGCTTCATATCAAGCGAGTCAACAACATAATGTTTTAAAGCAAACAAGCACATGGCTACACATGTTTTGTTGGCTTTAAGACATTATGTTTAGGAACTCTACATAATATTATTGCTATGGTAAAAAGCGTAAATGTAAATAAAGTAATTATTAAATTAAATATGTATTTCGCATTTCCAATAAAACCTCATTAAGCTTACTTTGTAAAAAAAAAAAAAACTACATACGGTCGTAGTTTGGGTAAATTGGGCTTAATTGACATATTAATTGCTAAGGATTTAATTTCTCAGCGGGGTTTGAGAAGGTCAGTAAGGGTAGGAACGTCCTTTTTATGTGAGTGTCTTAAACACTTTATATTAGTCAAATTCAATTAATTTTAGTTAATTGCATGGTACTGATTATCAAGGTATTTGATTAGCATGATATTTCATAAAAAAACAATTGCATGTAACCACATAAAACTAACAAGGAATAAAAAACGATTGTGTCAAATTTTCAAAACAATATATTCGCGAATATTACATGCGTAAGTTCTTAAGTTTTAACAGTCTTGAAAGGCTACATTATTACGCATATATTGAATTATACTTATCATATACCAAAAGGTTTTAAACGTAGGTATTTATATTGGCACGTATCCAATTATAACCTAATATTAAATTTTAATGAGTATGACATCTATTTAGTCGTATTAATATTGGTTACATCTTCGTTTGTTATATTTCAGTAATCAGCCGTAGTAATCAGTATTGATGAAGATAATGGTACCATTATTTAAACTACATAAAATGTACTAAATCATGTTCATATTGAAATTATTACAATTACTACTAATTATTACACAGTAGGCATATGTAATTGGGACATGTACTAATGAGAATGACACCAATTGCTAGCAATTAAAACAATAAGTTGTGTCGTTAATGACAAAAATAGATATTGAGCTCACGCTAAGGGAATTTATGTTCATATCTCAAATATACTACTACTATTTGAGATAATTAGCAGAAAAATTATAAATACAATACATGTATATTTAATCAAATAATATAGAATACGTGCATGTGATATCCCTAAGTATAAACACTTAAGCATACGTAATTTTATTTGAATATACATTAAAGTAATCATATCCTCTAAGAGTTGAGTATGTATTTGTTAACATTATTTTATAAGCAAATAAATACGTAGACGTTTATGCATATTCGCGTTTTTTCAGAAACGATACTTATCCTGATAAACATGACGAGCTCGGTGGCGCAGTGGTGAAACGCGCTGTTACGCTACTTTGACACCAACGCTCGTGGGTTCGATTCCCACACAGTACAAACATTTGTGTGCACGAACATGTCTATTTGTGTTAATCTGGGTATTTTCTAAGCATAATAAGTATGTATTAAGTATGTATCTTGATCAGATGTCTAGTACCCATAACACAAGCTTTGCTTACTTTGGGGCTAGATGGCACTGCGTAATTTGTCCGACAATATTTATTTATTTAAAAAGCAAAATCGTATCTAAAAACAAAATTTTATTTAAGTACTTAGTTAAAACCGTTTTCGAGATACATGAAATACATCAAGAGATATAAGAATTGCTTATTTAAGGTAACAGAATAAAAAACCTAGACATAGAATGTTTACGTATGCATAACGATACGTGTTATACATCCGTAGAACTGATCACCTACAGAAAATTGTTAAAAGATGTTAATGTTGTTAGTTTCAGACGCTTTGAATCTTTATTATATCTACAGTTATACCAATGCAGATTCAATACTTATGTAATATATATTCTATAATATAAAATTAGAATTGTGATTCTTTTATTTAGTACGCATACTAGCTTAATATATTATATGTAGTATGCCTAGGAATAATATATAGTTCTAAATACTCATAAGTTTGTCTTTATGCCCACGTATTTATTAAAAAGATATACAGGTACTAACAACTAATATCCCACACGTACAATCGATGTAGCATGACTTGGACAATTGACACTGCATTCTTTTGTACTATATAAACCGGTGTACATTTACACAGCAAATATAATAAGCAGTGACTAACGTACGAAAGTGTCTCCGATTTGAACTAGAATAATTTACGTTTTGTAGAAGAATTTGGCTAACGCAAACACTAACAGCTCATGTCCTGCCAGGTCACGTCCTTTGCTTGGTAGGCAGAGAGAACCGAGCGCCATAAGACGCGGTCCATGTAGACCGCGCTCGCTTTTTAATATTCATAGCTCTTTTCATGTACGCTTCCCAATTCCTAGGGCTCTTGACACACCACCTTCTGATAAAACACGACCAATTTAGTTGTAGTAGGTGAGTCTTGGTCTTCCTCCTCCTATTTCTTTCCACGGCTCCTATATTCTTCCACTTTAGCGTGCCCGAACTAATGACTTTTGGGAGGGAAAAATCTTATGCGTTAGTATTACCCACATGTTAGCATCAACTACATGCTTATGATAATTGTATGTGTGTATTTCAGTGTAAATTTTAGGTTCTCACTTCTGTGCAAATCCTGATGACTTCTTTTTCTTAGCGTTATCCCGTTTTCTAATTCATCAAAATTGGCGGGATTCGCTGCTTAAGTCTAAGGATTTGGCGAGGATACTGATTTTTACATGTAGCGACTGCCGTCAGACCTCTTCAACCCACAGAGAATATCAAACCTTCCTTAGGTTAAGTCACACGTCTAAATTATAATGCCTTCGCTTTTAGTAAGAATTTTATATTGATATATTAGCGTAGATTTTAATTTTCCTTAAAGTGACATCCGATGAAATGCGCACATAAAACCGTCACAGAAAACCGTAGCCAAATGGACAACTTCGTGGAGGGTTGTTGTATTAATGCAAGTGAATGAGGTTACCAGTAAGCTCATAAGGAGCAAACGCACTAGCGATTTTTCTTGTATTGCAACTGTACATAGGTTATGGCAACCAATTTACATCAGGTGGTCTGTATGCTCCTATGCCTCCAGACGTTGTATATTATCGTATGTAGATATCGTATTATTAAATTAAGTAACCAGTTTATTACGAAACTAGTCAAACGACAAAAAACCGATGTACTGAACTCATAGAGGTGTAGGTTGTATTTTAGTTAACGATTGCCGTCCGATCACAATTGATGGAATTATAAATTTGCAATATCTAGTCGTCAAACCTTATACGGTCCGTAGTTACTGGTAACTTACTTCTATTGTGTATGGGCCCAGTATGGCATGTAGTCGCATGTTGCTATTGACGGAACCGTGCGGTGACTGTGGAAGGAAACGGAAGTTAGGCCGCAGTGCTCGTTTGTACTATCAGATACCATTTCGTACGTATATAGAGGTATAACGGCATTTTAAATTACCTGCGTTCATATTTAGAAGTAATCGGTGTTCCTAATCCCACTTCGTGCTATGTATCTTTTTTTATACAACGCTGGAAGACATACAAACATCTCGCCTGATGTGAAACCCTATTAACATTACAATTAAATATTACTGGCGCGATGCCTTAGGAATTAGGTCTAAAATCAATGCAATCGATTCTAAAGTTGATAATGAGTCACTTACGTCAAAGTTATCTCAAACAGTGTTTTATTATGTTGACTTATGTTCATATGTTCATTAATGTGTACATTTAAATGTTTTTAATTGTTTTTTATGTAGGTACAATAAAGATATAAAAACAAACAAACCCTTTAGGGAGATATTTGACTGTAGTTTTCATTGAGGTGGAGGTACTTTCCCAGATGGGTTGCTTTGCTGCGCCCCCAGACCAAGACAAACAGATATAGTTCATACACACAAATGTTTGTCCTGCGTGGGAATCGAACCCACGAGCTCTGGTGTCAAAGCAGCTTAACTAACCACTGTGCCATCGATCTTATCGACATGTATTCCAAGGGTCTCAAATACAGCTTTACCTTAAAATTCCGGTACAAGTTGTTATAAAATTAGTCAATGACTTTCTGGGTTCACTATACATGCAGTTACTTCTACAGTTACATTCAATATTGAAATAGAAAAGCTACGATACTTTCGCCGACCTTGGGGGCGTTATTGTTTAAAGCTGTGTATCTAATTGTGTATTGTGTAATATCGTCGGTATGAACAATCAATGCGGTTGCTCAATTTATCAGCTGCAGTACCGAGTCCAGCATCCATTGAGACAAAATATTCGTTAAACTTAAATCCGTTTAAATATACTTACTCAATTTTATAACAATATTTTTGTGGATCATGATAAGAATAATTTCGTGACTTCTACTTTTTTGACACCAACGCACGTGGTTTCGGTTCCCACACAGTACAAACATTTGTGTACATGAACATGTCTGTTTGTCTTGGTATGAGTGTATTTAAGATAGGTAGGGCACATCAATCAGCCCGTCTTGGGAAGTACCTACACCTCACAGAAAACCGCAGCCACATAACAACTTCCTAGAGGGTTGTTACTGCATGTGAGTGAGGTCACCAATAAGCTCCTAAGCTCCTAAGGAGTTTCTGTGTCATCAGTACAGGTGGCGCTGCGCGGGTGATACTTAATGTTTTCAAATGCTCATAGGCTACGGTAACGGCTTTACATCATGTGGGCCTTGTAGGTCTCTGGGCGTTGTATAAATTTTTTTTACGATATCTGCTTCACAGTATTTGGATATCAGTCATATTCGGGTCGCCCGACATTTATTTTGATATCAGTCATGTACACATAGTGCACCGTACCTAGTATCATTAGTTATTCTGTGACCGTACGCCATAGGCTCTGCAAGTTCCTTGGTCTGCATAACCGTTAGGTTTGTGATGAGGCATTTCGAAAATTAAAAAAATAACTGTTAGAAGTAATTTTTTGTTTTACCTTTACCAAAACTTGATTATTATTCACGTTTAATTGCGTGATCAAACCTGAACCAAATCTAGGCCAAAGTTATCTGAGACTGCAAGATTAAGTGCGTGTCGAATTTGGACTATATGTTACGTTAAACCATGCAGCTTAGTTTGTTTGCGCAGTATTTAAGATGATTTCTAAAAAAATGTACTAGCACATTAATAACATTACACAATTTTATTAACATGTACATAACGTTTTTCAACTACAATTGCATCAGATTTTTTGGATTTCAAACTTCAGAGATAAGTAGGAGGTAATGTTATCAGTCATCGATAGAGAGACTAACGGACGGACAGAAAGATCGAAACTCCAAATTAAAAGTATATTTTTTTGATTTTTGGCAATTACGGCTACAACTTAAAACTTCATAAAAATATTTATCAGTGAATGCTTATAATGTGTACTTACAACATTTTATTTTATTACAATTGAATTAGTACAACAATTGAATAGCATTATTACAGAAATAGAAACGAATGCTTCTAATATAATATCTATCTATATCTATTCGAACGCCACATGGTCGATCGTTACAAATCTAACTCGCTTCTTTAGCATATATTGCTCTTCTTATGTACGCTCGCCGGTTTCTAAGGCTCCTGACATCACCTTTTGATAAAACACGATCAATTTGGTCATGGTAGGTAAGTCTTGGCCTATCTCGGGTCCTACATCATTCTACTTTCACGTTGAATATCTGTTTCGTAATTCTTTCTTCCTGCATTCTTTTCACATGTCCGAATCAACGGAGCATGCCTCTTCATCTCGACCGTATTTATCTTACTTTCATGCTCTCTCTGCCATACCCAGTTCTCACTTCCATGAGTAAGTGGTGGGTCCAGCACAGCATTGTGTATATTGAGCTGTGCCTTCTGGCTCAAGCTTTTACTGTCAAGAAGTTATCCCAACTATCTATATAGATATATCTTGGATGCGTTTTCAGCAGGGATGGAAGGTACACCGCTGATGTGGAAAGACGAGTGAGTGCTGGGAATAGTGTGAATGGATCGTTGGGAAAACTTCTTGATAGTAAAAGCTTGAGCCGGAAGGCACAGCTGACTATACACTTCTTCCAATACTTCGTCATCAACCGTAATCCTTACATTGGTTCTGGTTTCTTCTCTTTCCAATACAATTATCTTTGTCATCTTCCCGTTCAATAGTCAGCCTTTTTCCATACAACCGTCTTTCATTATTGTGACACGTGTTTGCAGTTGTTTCTACTAATAGGGCGGCATCGTCTGCATAAAGCAAACAGTTCACCATTAACTAGGTCACCCATGCGTAATCCTACATTCGTCGATCTTCTTCTTTAGACAATTATCGAGATATAGAATAAACTGCCTAGCAGGCAACATGCAACCCGGTTTGTACAAATTTTGATATCAATCCAGGGTGACATGTTGCCATCTATTCGCACACATGCTGAGCAATTCTTGTACAAGGACTGCACAGCACGGAGCAGTGTACCGTCAACCCCATATCTCGGCAATATGCCCCACAGTTCCTTTCGCACAACCCTATCAAATGCTATTGCAAGATCCACAAAACCGCAGAAAACCTTCTGGTCTATGGCCAGATGCTTATCCACGATATTGCGGAGCGAGGAATCTTGATCCGTATATCCCCTTCCAATTCGGAATCCTCCCTATGACTCCCACAGCATTTCATCACATTTCACCCTCATTCTCCTTTCAACTACTTTTCCATATACTTTTGCTGCTAAGCTGTACAAACTGATGGCCATATAACTGGCGCAGTCCATGCATGACCCCTTCGTCTTTGTACAAGGGCGCGACGACTGCGCGTCTCTAGTCCGCCGGGAATCTTCTAGTTCTCCAGCATAGATTGCTTAAGTACCAAAAGGCTTCCCGGACGTAAGTGCCACCTAGTTTGATCATCAGACTTTACATTTTCAAGCTTCGTATCCAATCTTATCCATAGTTATACCTTCATCGGACTCCGGCAACGTGGAGTGAGCATCTGATTCACTCTCATTGCGAGCGTGCGAGGCATATTCATCATCAAAATATTTACTCCATCGGTCTAACACTTCCTAAGTATTAGCAAGCATGACATCTGCTTTAGATTTTATTTTGTCAATTCTGTAATTAATATAATAATAATAATTCATAAAGACATTACCAATAAACAAGATTATCGATATGAAGTTCTTATGGGAATATGTTATTAATTCAACAAAGTATTAGATGATTTGAACGAATATGGAAAACATTATGACGCTTAATATAATAAATTATCGAGTAATAAATTAACTTTTAAATCAATAAAGTATATTGTTACTGTGGATCGGAGCTTACAAACATAGAAGCCAGCGGCTATCTTCGAAACGGCTTGTTTAATGTTCATATGATATTTTATTTTGTATTGTGAACACGATGTGTTGCCAATGTAGCGATTAGGTTTATCGTAATTATAGCATTTGCTAACAGCTTCTAATAAATGTAAGAGGTTATTTTGAAATGTTTAGGCACTGCTGTAATGACCATGTGTAAACTATATTTTTCTGCTTCGTAGTTACGGGAAGTGAATTGCCATTTTTTGTAAGCATTGGCGATGCACTTAGTAGTTAGTAAAAAGTTACTCTTCTGTAGTAGGACTTTTTTAGTTGACTACTATTTAGCTAGGCAGATTATCTGGCTTTACCTCCATGATTTTCTTCTAAAGATATTTAGGCCTATTTCCCTATGATATCTGTTGTGCTACAAATCACACGGGTATAGCTATCTATAACTTCTACCTATCTGTAACTTTACGCCAATACCTTGCGGGGTAGGCAGAGGAAACCGTGCGCCACATGACACGATTACGCACTTCACTCGCTACTTTAACATTCATTGCTCTTATCATACATGTTTGTCGGTTTCTAAGACTCCTGACATCATCTAATAAAACACGATCCATTTGGTCATAGTAGGTAAGTATTGGCCTTCCTCGGCCCCAGCATCCTTCTATTTTCGCATTGTATATCTTTTTCGTAACTATTTCTTTCTGCATTCTTTCGACACATCCGAACCAACTTAGCATGTCTCCTCTTATTTTAACACCACCACACTCTTTCAGACCAACTCTGTTTCTAACATCATCGTTGCAAATACTGTCTGCCTGTCTGTGTACAAGCGCTACGCTACAAATTTTGCGCAGCGCTCGCATTTTGTCCGCATTTATCATACTTTCATGCTCTCTCTGCCATACCCAGCTCTCGCTTCCGTAAGTAAGCGTTGGGAAATAAATTTAAAGTATATAAAGAAAATATATCTATATATATATAAAAAAATACAACAATAAATAACATCTCATCTCTTTTTTATATCTTATATTAAAATATTACACCCATTTCACAGTTTATTAATAGTACGTACCACTAAAAATTCAACGTTTATTAATGTTAATATGTCACTGAATAATGGGGATATACTCAAACCATCATAGGTGACAAAGTGAAAATTGACGTTATTAAGAGTTCAAAAAGAGCTTTCACGTAGGTGTCCGGGAGTACACGCTCGAACGAGCTGTCCCAGACAATTTGGCGGACGAGACGGAAATATCGGTAAATAAGTGCATTTTGGGACAAACGCCGACATACCGTATGTCATTTTATTTTTAGTCATTCCACCTCTATGCTGAAATGGGATGTTTCTATTCTGAGTGCCCAAAGACTGTACGTAATTTGTGGACTACCTCGTAAACAATTTTTTTCCGTTATTACTCTTTTAAATTGCTAAAGCTAGTGAGTTGATATTTTACAGCGTACCTTGATGTTCCATAGTCCTGATGAGATTTTCAGCTTGTGGGCTAGTAGTTTTAAAAAAGTATGGACGTTATGCATCCCGTAAAATGGCAAGTTTTTACTTTTAATATATTGCATTATACCAGAAGTAGACAATTGTAAAGACAGGAACTAGTATCACATACTCATTATGTAGAGTTATCACTTTGACACTTTTCAAAGAATGCAGAAAGAAAGAATGACGAAACAGATATACAACGCGAAAGTAGAAGGATGTTGGAACAGACAAAGGTTAAGACTTACCACCTATCATGACCAAATTGATGGTATTTTATCAGAAGGTGATGCCAGGAGCCTTAGAAAACGGCCTGTGTGCATGAGAAAAGCTATGCATATTAAAGAAGCGACTGAGGTATGTAAGGACCCAGTCATGTGATGTTCGGTTCTCTCTACCTACACCGCAAACAAAATTGGCATGAAGTAATAGAGACATAGATAGACATTTGTCGTTTATTTTTTTCAATTAACAAACTTTTCTTTTTACTGTACTTATGTGGGACATAAGTGCAGTAAAAAGGTAAATGAGCCAAGTTTTATATGTTCTTACGTTTACTAACTCCCGATACACACAGAGATAAATGTGTGTGTCAGTCTGTTGTATTGTAACTCCCAAACGAATGAACCGAGCTCGAGAGCATCTTTAGTTATGTTCCAAGAATATTTGTTGATGAGGTTGATGATGAAGGGATTAGTATCCCGTTACCTCAATGGTGTTACAAGAAAATGATAATTATGATATGATGTTCCAGTATTATGGATTTTAGAGGAATCCAAAATCTTCACTGACGTGCAGGAGAATATAGGCGCATTAGATTGATCTTAATGAATACTTTGTAAATAAATAGCAATCAAGATCTGATGACGAAGCAAGAAAGGAAATTGAGGTTATTTTGGCGACAAATTTTAAGTTACCTGCATTTTTTTAATGGATATGAAAATTTGATATATGATGTAGGGCCGTTTGGGACAAATAAGTATAAGAATGTGGAATGAATGAGTGAATTAATAAACTTCAATTTCTTTGGTATACAGTGTTGAATATAATAAGTCATGGAGGGGTACGGCATGGACTGCGAACGTGGGATGTGATTAAATAGGATTATGTGAATGAATGATTACTATTAGGTATTGGCGTTGTTTTTTTTATTTTGATAGAGTTTGATAAACGTTTTGTTATTCTAACTGACTACTAATAATTATTTAAGATAAGAAACATCTTACAAAATTGATTTTATACGTCTTCTTCTTCTTGCTAGTATCCTATTTCCTAATCCATTAGTATTGGCGGGATCCGTTACCTAAGCCTAATGCTTTGGTGAAGATACTAATTTTGGAGTGACGGCCGACACAAGCCAGAGGGAATACCAGATCTCCCTCAGGTTCATTGCACGTCTTTCGAAATATAATTTCTGGCTCACCATGTATTCCTTCACCGCTCAGCAAGCGATAACATGAGATTAGTGGATTGTTCGACCAGTATTCGAACCGACGACCTGTCTGTAAATAGGCCGGTTCTTTATCCACCGGACTATAACTGCTCACAATAATGATAAATGTTAAATTAAAAAAAAACTTACGCAGAAATAAAAAAAATAAAATAACAATGACTTTATATTATGTTGTAAATGTGAATAATTAAAAATATAGATTGCACGCGGAGATGCGGGTCATACTGTCGTTATTGCTTGTTAGGAAGAAACATAGTTTTATGTATGCATGTATATCTTCACGCCAGGTCCCTTGCGGGGTAGGCAGATAGAACAAGCGCCATAAGACCCGGTCCTTACACACTTTACTTGCTTCTTTCACATTCATAGCTCTTTTCATGCACGCTCGCCGGTTCCTAAGGCTCCTGACATCACCTTCTGATGAAACACGACCAATTTGGTCATGGTAGGTTAGTCTTATCTTCCTCGGCTACTACATCCTTTCACTTTCGCATTGTATATCTGTTTCGTCATTCTTTCATCTTGCATTCTTTCTACATGTCTGAACCAACGGAGCATGCTCTTTCTTATCTTAACACCGACACTCTCTTTCAGTTCATAGTTTTATGTTCTTCATTAAATGAGCATTGATTTGTCTTCATAGTTTTTTCCCAGTAGCTATAGTGTTAAGATATGCTTAACACTAGACATAACTACTGGGAAAAGACAGTGCGCATGTGATGGTTCATATAGGAATCATGTAAGGAGCTATTACTACTTATGTTTGCAACTGTACCTAATTTATAGGAAGAGTATCTGGGCCGAGAGCTCGATAGCGTTGACGCACGTGTCTATTCTAACCGACCACGCAGGTTAAGCAGTACCTACATAGTAACCTTCACATGGAGGGGTTTTACCTATCTCAAGCTTCTCCGTGCTCGGCGGAACGGACGTTAAGACATCGGTCCTGTCAGTTTTCTATAGATGACAGTCGATTGCTAAGTCACTGACCTTCGGGCGGCTTGAAATCACTTTCCTCCGCCAATCCGCAGATGAGCAGCGTGGTGGACTATGCTTTGAACCCCTTCGATTGAAGGGAGAATCGTATCCCTGCCGTAGTATGAGTAAGGGTTGGTGTAGTAGTAGTAGTTGATGTAGTACATGGACCACTAAGCTACTGGCGAATTGCTGTGTTAGCAGCTGGTGGGCAACAAGCGAGTGAAACTTTTTTATGTAAGATAGTTAGAATAGCCCATGAACGTAAAGTATCGCTATCGGTGTCACCTCTGCTGTTAACACTACAATTCCTTAGGGGCTTACTGCTAACCTAACTCGTAGGGACACAAAAATCCTTCAGAGAGTTGTATTTAGCGGTTTTCTGTGAAACCTCTTTTAAAATTGTATGTCCATATGTTGTAAGCGTTCATAAACTGCAGTAACCATTTTAAATCAGGCGGGTTCGATGTATAAAAGAAATCCGTATAGTGCAATTGCAGAATGCACTTACACTTGAGTGAAGGGGTCGGGACCGCCTTAGTGATACCTCTGCATAGGCTACGGTAACTGCTTACCATCAGGCAGGTCCTATGCTTGTTTCCTACCTCAGTGTTAAAAAAACTTACTCGCGTTTTAACAACCTTTATTAAGTCTTTAAGATTCGATGATACACTATCACCAAAGAGTAGAAGAACTAAGAAGATACCATGTTTTTTTTTAAATACGTTAACCACATGAATATGGCATGATAAAATGCAAACGAACGAACATTCTCACTGAAGTTATTTCAGAATTGTAACATGTGGAGACGCTGACCCATCGCAGCGACACCGAAAGGGTAAATAGTCACATGCATATAAAATGCCCTGTTGATGTCAAAGGGTCATTTGTCTTTTTCCAAATCGCAGCAACATTTCACGGGGATGTACTCACATTTTATGTTACCCCTGCTTTTCTATTTGCCCCACTTGATGTATGTGACGCATTTCCGTACTTTCGAATAACGTTCGCATATTCCCTTTTTGCTGTTTTAAAAATGTATGCGCTTTTAGAGTTGTATTGCTCGTAAAGGAATTATTTAAAACAATAGGTTATCTTTGGGCGTATTCCTATCTTATTTATTTACATTCTGTGTGTGTTTATTTTGGAAAAGCATTTCAATCTATAGTTTCACTTACGTTCGTTTTATTTTAACCCTGGCGTACGTTTGTTCGGAAATATTTATTATTATTTATTTGTTTTTTTTTTTGGGATATAACTACAAATTTACGGTTTTAGGATTTTTCCTGTACTTGTGCTACATGATATTGCTTCTTACCTAATTTCATGAGTCTAGGCCAACGGAAAGTACCCTATAGATTTGATTCCCTTGCAAGTGCCATTTGCGCATCAACGAGGCATAAACATGCAGCCATGTATTTGGTTGCGTTGACTTAGAAGGGTTTGGGGTTTTCACTGCTCGAAAGGATTGCAGACCTGTATATAGTATTCCATATTAATTTTACCCTAATAGATCCACCCGTCCCTGCTAAAAAGGGTCTTGATAGACGGACGGTCTGACAGACAGACGGACAATATATTGATGATCCTGTAAGCGTTCCGTTTTTCCTGGTGAGGTACGAAACCCTAAAAAATTATAATACTGTTCGAAAAGTTTATTGTAAATTTCAAATTTGCGATTTTGTATGATAATTGAAATATCAACACAACAATATCGTGAAAGATCTGTTGTGGCGTATGCTTTAAACATTTTCAAAACTTATAAAAAACATGAAAGCACATTGTAGATGTTAGAACGTAATGTACACTAGAAATTAATTCCCACAAGAGAGTTATCGCAAAGTTAAATCTGTATTAGACCACACGCAGCGAAGTTTTTGCGCTTCCTAATTATAAATATTGTATTCAATTAACTGCTCTATGGAATATTTGTAACATTAAAAGAAAATTAATTATCTTTACCACACGAATTGATTTGCGGACGTTGACTTGACAAAATTATCTTGGAGGCAACACATTATTCATAACATCTAATCAAATACATTAAAGAAATAATTGAATTTCTTGAATTGAAAATGTTCAACATTTACGTTTATGTAGTAGTGTATGTATATCTTCATGCTCGGTCCCTTGCGGGGTAGGCAGAGATAACCGAGCCTAATTCTCACCAAAATCTTACGGTCAGGGTCACGTGTCCTGACGCGAGTTTAACATTTTTTACTCATCCCAAAAAGTGCACAACGCCGCTAAAGAAGTTTTCACTTCAAAAAATCTATTTTACGAAAAATTACATTAGAATCAAAAGAGACGATACCTATCCCAAAAATTTAAGAGAAAAATAATATAATGGTGTTTTCAAGCAAGGAATCAATCGGCTCCCTATCGAATGAGGTTGCCTGTTGCCTGTAAAATAAGGCAATTCTACCCTCACATATTGTAATATAATACTCTGAAAATGTAATAAAAAGTTACTTAGTCATATTCAATTACATTGCGTTATGGATACATCTTGAAACTTTTTTTTTATACAACGTTAGGAGGCATACAACCATACAGTCCACCTGATGTAAATCAGTTACCGTAGTCTATTAACGCTTGTAACATATATCACTCGCACGATGCCTCCTCTGCTGCTTACACAGCAACTCCTTAGGAGCTTTGCTGGTGACCTCACTCACACGCAGGAACACAACAACCCTCTAGGGAGTTTTTATTTGGCTGCGGTTTTCTGTGAGATGGAGGTACATTCACAGACGGGCTGCTTTGATGCGCCCTACCTATCTAAACTAAATTACAATAATTTATACGGATTCATAATTGTAACAAGTAACCATAGTTTCTATTAAAAACTTTTAAGATAAAAGTTAGACTTCATATTGGAACAATTTTCCTACAACAAAAATCTCCATTGAATTGTGTTACATACAATTCAAACACGATGCATCAATCACGCACACAAACCATCAGAACACTGCGCTACCTCTGCAGCCCGTTAACCGCGCCGTCTTAAATTACGACTGTAATATATTACAATTACGCTTTAAGAAGCATTCAATGGGCGTCCTGATACCGATCGGGCATTTCATCAAGGCGACAGTGGCTACGATTATCTCTCGCCAGGAAGAGATCGCGTCCGTAGATCTATCTTTCGTATGCCAATTAGCCAATTAGAGGAGGAAAACAACGCCACTTGAGATAATACGTTTGTGGTCCCACAGTAGAACATATTCTACTGCTTTGCCATTAATCTAAGACAGTAAAATACCTTCCACTTCTGCTAGAGCCTGGCATAATTTTGTCTTTTTTGTCAATGACAAAGTTATAGTAGGGACGTATCTATGCGTGTTTTTTTTAATAATTTGTTTTTTTTAATAAGTTGAAATGAAAATCATAACAGTAGTTTAAAAAAAATCCGCTTGTCCATAGTCAGGCATCATACAAAGACTAGTGAACGGATATTGATGAAATTCGTTGATACCTGAAGAGCTACTGTGTTAGCAGCAGGAAGCAACGCGCGAGCTATACTTCCTGTATTACAAGCGTTCAACGCTACGATAACCTCTTTACATCTAGTGGGCCGTATGTTTTTTAGGGTTCCGTACCCAAAGGGTAAAACGGAACCCTATTACTGAGGCTCCGCTGTCCGTCCGTCCGTCCGTCCGACCGTCCGTCCGTCTGTCACCAGGCTGTATCTCATGAACCGTGATAGTTAGACAGTTGAAATTTTCACAGATGATGTACTTCTGTTGCCGCTATAACAACAAATACTAAAAAATAGAATAAAATAAATATTTAAGGGGGCTCCCATACAACAAACGTGATTTTTTTGCCGTTTTTATAGATAGTGGTACGAAACCCTTAGTGTGCGAGTCCGACTCGCACTTGACCGATTTTTTTTGCTCGATATTGATAACGGCAACAGGTAGACGCTTGAAATATTCACAGAATATTTAGTTGTATATTCACTTTAAGAATAAATAATTAAATTAAAATAAAACAAATATTTAAGGGGGGCTCCCATACAACAAACGTGTTTTTTTTTTTGCCGTTTTTATAGATAATGGTACGGAACCCTTCGTGCGCGAGTCCGACTCGCACTTGGCCGATGTTTCGTATCTGGAAACAATTCTTAAATTTAGAAACGAAGTTAAAACATACATGATATTATTTCGAATCTCGTTGTTGAATGTGCTTTACCGAACAAGTCTTATGGAACTTAATGTCAAGCGATATTAAAAATATTTGATGAACCATGGATACAAACATCTCTGTACATCTAAAGATACATGAACATAGTGAATGATATACTAATTATGCCAAATTTATTCAGTGGCATGTAAAACTGGCTAACGCCATTTCGTAGAGGAACAGCGGTAACATATTCTACGAGTACAAACCCCCTGAAGAGAGATTTGAAATAAAAAATGATACGACTGATTGATTGGTTTGGATTCCTTAATAATTAGGGCTGTGAAGTCTGATATGATTTACAATGAAGACTATGATGGAATGTATTATATATAAAAAATATCATTATATATTTTGACCTACCTATCGAATAATATTTTGACAAAAATTGTATATATTGTACTAAATTCTAAACAAATATTATACAAAAACTATAATCGTTAACTCTATAAAAACTTGTGAAGTGCCGGTCGAGCGCTAGGTCGCGACTGTCATTTGTTAAACATTAATAATGTATTCAAAACGCGACATCAATTTTGTAATCGAGTAGGGCGCTTAAATTTCTAAATCTTATAAGAATTTGTAATTAGATAAGTGTCAGTTGATAAAATGAAAACGTTTAGTTTGCCCCCCGTTTATGGATACGTGGAATTCTATGACACGCTTTCAGATGTCGGTTGCTATTATCAAATATATCGAACGATATGTTTTTCTTAGATTTTAAAATGCTCTATTGAGTAACTAACAATATAAGGGGAAAGGCCTATTATTTTTAACAGTTTTTATTCAGATGGACCAAGGGGAAAAGGCCTAATATTTGTAACTGTTTTTATTCAGATGGAGCTTTAAGTATGCCTTTAATAGAATGTAAGGCACTGCATTTCTAATATGAGCATCCGTATGACGTTCTTTGATTTGTCCTTGAACCAATTAGATCCTATTGGGTTCCGAATTTTGAAAACTCCGTTCTTATTAGGTCTCTACACACTGAGAGATCTGTTAGTCATTAACTAGGACTACTTTTTATACGTGAATATAGACTTGTTAATATCATTTTGTAGAAATATAAGTATATAGTTTTAATTAATGTACGCTTTCTTTACTATTAATTTAATAATAGTTGCAAGGATGTGGGTATCCAAAACTCGTTTTCTAGTCATTGTGGTTGGACCAGCGATATGGTCCCGTTAGAAACGGCCAGTCACATATGCCGGCGTGTATCTAGGGGCTTCCTACAATCGTATACGATTTTAATTAACCCGATTTACAATTTGAATGACTTTAATTAAAATTCATTTATAGGCATTTGCGTCCGTAACGAACGATTCATACCACATTGTCTGGACAGCAACGATTTTGGTGATAGTATTAATTAGAATATTGGTTATAGATAGAGAATTAAGCAAAAAAAACACCGTTTCAATGAAATGTTCGTACTATGACAAGGTATTTTAACATAATGTTCACGGTAAGCTCTTTAAGGTACCTAAGCTAGCATTTACTCAGGCACAAAATGGAACATAAAGTTTTAACAGATAATAATGTCAAGTAAACTGAACGCCATATGACTAGGTTCTTACACATCTCACTTGCTTGTTAATATTCATAGCTTCTTTCATGCATGCTCGCAAGTTAGTGAAACTCCTGACACCTGATAAAATAATGATAAAATACGACCAATGTAATTGTGATAGGTGTGTCTTGCTCTTCTTCGGCTCCTCATATCCTTCCACTGAAGAGATAAAGACAAGTAAACAACACAGTTTAGTGAAGGTTTTGTTGAGTTTAAAGGGAAAGATAAAAGTCGATTAGTCCACATAAGTATATTTTTTTCGTCTTAGGAAACGTCAAAATATTATTTACCTCCTGTTGATTTGGTGGCAAAGGTTAGCGTGTATCAACATTCTACTACTTTCGAAGATAGACCTCCACATAGATGAAAGTTTCATAGCGCAGGCTTAATTTGGCGGCTAATTAGATGTCACAGAGACGAGGAGAGCCCGACGGATATACAGTGAAGTTGACGATTCGTGAACGTTCTAAGTTAAACCCTAATCACTTTCAATGATCGCTCAAAAGCTTTTGAATGAGATGTCAGGTTAATTTCGAAATGATTGGGCTGACATCTGTAGTCCAGTTTTGGACGCGAGTCTTATTGAAAATTCTCGTATATGTTTTTTTGTTGTTCAAGTATTTTAGTGAATACTTATTTGTTTTTCACGTGTGTCGAAATATTCCATATATTATTCATGAAGAAGTTCGGCAATATAAACATTTTGGGCATGCGTACTTATGTCGTTTTTGTTTCGTCCGGTACTTGATTTATTATTTAAGGTTGAATATTTTTTATTATGTGAGTATTAACGCTAATTTAGAAACTATAAGCATATTTCGAAAAATTAAGACGAAGTTGGTGATTGCTTAGAGTAAATTGATTGATTGGATTTGACTAACCAGACGGATGGTTAGGTGCGAGTGGTGGTTCGCGCGCCAATGGTTCTGTATCAATATAGGTTTTTTTTAATACAACGTCGGGAGGCATACAAGGATATGGTCCGCCTGATGTATAGCGGTTACCGTAGCCTATGAATACTTACATTGAGTATCACTCGCGCGATGCCACCTCTGCTATTAACACAGCTACTCCTTAGGAGCTTACTGGTGATCTCACTCATACTCATACGCAGGAACACAACATTTCAGTGAGTTATTACTTGGCAGCGGTTTTCTGTGAAGTGGAGGCATTTGACCCAGACGAGCTGTTTTGATGCGTCTTACCTCTTTTAACAATCTGTCTATCTGTTTGTTTTGATCTGGACGTTTTCAAGAGAAGTTGCGCTCGTCAAAGCATCTCGATTGGGGTAGAACCTCCACTTCAGAGAAAACCGTAGTCAAATAACAACTTTCTAGAGAATTGTTGCGCTTATGTGCCTCCCCAGTCCCGACATTGTATAAGAAAATATCGGTCTAGGCGATAGTAGCTGTATGAGACTTTGCTTCTTGCCAAATTTCATAACTTAAATTTATGGGAAGTATCTTATAAGATTTTACTTAGATACGTTAAAATATCGGCGTAAGTGATCATATTTCATGATTGCGTTGACATAGTACTCGTAGGTTGAAATTTTATAGCTTCAAAGGACCGCAGACATTATTTGTTTTTACTTTCAAATTGATTCCTTCAAATGTGTTCCTAAGAAAAAGGATCTTGACACACAGTGGATAACGAAGTGATCCTATAATAAGTACAAATCTACGCAACGTAGACTAGACTTATATACTAGATGTAATTATCATTTTTTTACAGAATCGGATTATTCAAAGCAAGAAAGACTTTATCATTGACCTAGTCAGAAAAAAATCTCCGATTCATTTCAGTATTTACGGGGTCGTTTCGCCGTGTCCGGGCTAAATCCCGCGTTAACGAAGCCCGGTCTATAATCCCAGAGCCGGGACACGTTCCGACACAATTAACAGGCGGGATTCTCTGTGGAGTATATTAGCTGTTAGTGAGGGTATTACTGCAACGTCAGATGACACACGAATATATTTTAAATCTATCTCCTGGTTATGAATTTTCATTTTAATTGGAAATATACAATATAGTGGCACCCATCATATAATAAATAAGTAACTGCAGTATGCTGACGGAGATCTGTAGTCCGTTCAATTTTCGCCTGTAGTCCACTAACAGTTATTACGGCTTCCTGCTCTTGTGATGCAGTTTTCATATATTACTACACCAACCCTACTTATCCCAACGCAGGGATACGGATCTCACTTTAGTCCAAAGGGTTTAGAGCATACTCCACCACGCTGCTCAACGGCGGATTGGCGTAGGCCAGTGTTTTCAATCCGCCTGAAGGCCACTGATGTAGCTTAACGACTGTCATCTATTGACAACAGACGGGACTAACCGCTAAACGTGCCCTCTGAGCTTGGAGAAGCTCAAGACAGATAGACCCATACATAGACAGGCTGCCTTCGACGTTGCTTACCCCGCGTGTTCGGTTAGAATGACAGGCGTAACGATGCTATCGACCTAACTTTTTTATGTATTACGAATAAATAAATATTATCCGACAAACTATACAGTACAAACAAGGCCCAAAACAAAGCTTGTACTGTCGATGCTGGAGTAGTTTTTTTATACCTTCATCAGGATAACTATGTAATGTAAGCGACTGAAATTCAACAACTTGAAATTGTGGTATCATGACAAACGTCTATTTCCGATGACATCAAAAAGTATAGCCCCGTAGTAGTATTAGTAGTTGGTATTAGCCATAAGGATTCTTCAGCGGTCAATAGTAAAAGTGGTTGTCAGTAAATCAAGCTAGTGGGCTTGAGCTAACTTATCTTTTTGGCAACTCGGAGTATTTTTTTTTGTTTTTCTATAATACAAATAATTTTTTGGCGAGCTTAATATGAAATTACAAGTGTGTAGTTGGTACTGATAATGTAATTAAAATTCGAATTCTGGCATGTCCAAATTTGTGTTTTGTTGCGTTTTAGTGTTTCAGAATTGTGTACATACTTCTAATTATTAATTGCTCGGCGGTTAATAAACACATCATGAGTCCAAGGTCTGGTTTTCTCTCTGGGTTATGGAGGACTGACGGCAGTCACTCCATGTAAAAATCTTCGCCTAATCTTTAGGCTTATATAGCGGATTCTGCCAAACCTAATGGATTAGGAAACGGGATATCGCTAAGAAAAAGAAGAGCCTGATTCAAATTAATTGATGGCAAATATAAATTTAGTGTTTCTTTTTTTTAAAAATTGCGTATATACTAGTGCTACTATCACGTGTATGATGTGAAAACGTAGTTTGATATAAATGACTGGCACCCGTTCCTTTTCTGTAATATATACAATAATCACTGTAGATTTCACCTAAATAGCCATTTCAGTATCGACCTTTTTATAATATTATAAGCCCAATAGCTACCACTTCTGATTGCTACTTTCGGTAAGCGGTGGCTCGTCGTTCACTGAATGGACTCCTAATAAAAATCACCGCCGGTGTGAGTGACTCAGGGGTATCGAGAAGAGTGCTGTACTTTCTTTGAAGTTACGCGTATAATATTTTTATCCTTGAAGCACACAACTCTACCGACTTCTCTTCGGATGACCAATGACGACGAAAAAGAAGCTTTGATCGACTTTCTGGAGCACTTGATATCCCTGATGTCACTACTCACCAACAAATACCATAACCTGTCCCGCAAGGAAATTATATTTATTATATTGTTACTAGCAGTAGTCAACTGCTAGTAACAATATAATAAATATAATTTCGCGGCTTTATTACAACCATGAAATTTATTATTCTAAATTTTATGTTTCTCATTTCCTTAGTTTAGATATTGTGTTAGTTGTCTATTTCTATTTCACCCTTTTGCTGAGGATTTATTATTGAGAGACTGCATATTTGAATATTCCTCCTATATAGGTAGAAACGCATATCCAATATTACCCATATTGCTTGACTCGGTGGATTAGACTGCAAAGCGCCATGGGGCCATTGAGTTCCTCCACTGCATACCTACGTAAAAGTACAACATGAATTTCTATTATGAACAATGTCAAGTTCTATAACAGAAAGTTCCATCCCATTACTCGTATAAATTATCGAATATGTCAACAAGCGAGCACAGTAACGTGTGTAAAACTTCATTTGAATAACTCAGCCGACAGCATGCGATGCGCCCGTACATCGGCGGCTACCTTTGTATATTCCAAACCCATTGTATATGTCTCTTAATGTGGATAATAGTGATGTGCTAATAACTAATGTCGATATACTGAGTTGAGGTGTACATCAGTTTAAAGGGAAACTTAGACACTTATCTACATTTTTTGTATTACGATGTCTTAGATTTCGCTAAATCCCAACTATTATTGACAATTTTTTTTCTTCTTCCTCATATATTTATCCCGTTTCATAATCTATTGGTATAGATGCATTTGATATGCTGTGACTTCCGTTAGTCCTCCACAACCCAGAGGTAAATCAGGCATTTCTTAGATTAGGTCACATACCTTTTGAAATATTATTTCTTAAAGCAAGAATTTAAAGTTACATGCTCACACCAGAATTCGAACAAGAAACTAGTCGGTTAATAGGTGCTTCTTTATAAATTAGGCTAACATTGTTCTATTTACATTTATATTACATACAAACGTGTATATACTGTAGTTATTTAGCTTATTATATTGATGTAGCATGACAAATTTAATTGTATAATTTAATGCCATACCTACCCAGTAAGGAATTTGGCATGACGTTATAGAAAATAATTGAATTTAATTTCGTCCTACTTTTTACTTGACATTTTCACACCGGAAAATGACAAATTGATTCATTTACCAATACTGAGGCACGAGAAATTCTACACTACTTTATTAAACCAATACTGAAAATAGATAAAATAACAATAAATGACAAGTCGTGTAGAACTGACAAAGTGATTAATTATTATAATTATAGGCTATTGAACATCACATTATGAGGAGCCGACGAAAAGAAAGAAAGTAGAGAAAGCTGTTCTCACACGACACCGGGATACGCGCGGACGAAGTCGCGGGCTGGAGCTATTAGCTTATAAGGTTGCGAGGATAACTTGAAATAAATTGATCGATAAAACAACTATCGATATTTTCATAGCACTATTAAGGCGAATTGTATGACAAACATTTAATGAGGTGTACCACGCATAAAGAGATACATGGTTTTTTTTATATTCCCTTATTGATACAAAGATATAGTCAATGTGGATTGTTTATAAATTATGTTGAAGTGCTTATTTGTATCTTTTGAATGCCATTTATTCGTTTAAACCTTTATGGATACTGTCTTTTATTGGGAATACAAAATGAGTATGGAATACGTGTTTAGCATTCTTGTATACAAATTATATAACATGTTTCATAAGTCTATATTATTTAGTGAATTTAATATTCTATTGTCGCCGTTATGTACTCTTAATTGGCCATTATAAGCTGTATTGTACATTCATGATCAAGTATCAAATAACGCTGAGGAGCTCGATGGTGTCGATGAGGGTGTCAGTCTAATCGAACACTCAAGTTACAACAACTCAACAGCGTCGTCCGCGGTCTGTCTATGGTTGGGTTTAGTCATCTCGCGTTCCTCAGTACTTGGAGGGCTCGTTCAGCCATTGGTCATGGTTGTTTCTGATATATAACAGCCGTTAGGCTAACCTAAGAGAGAGAGAGGTATCAAAGTACGCCAACTGAAGAAGTACCTCCACCTCTAAGAAAACTGCAGTCAATTAGCAACTGCCTGGAATGTTGTTGTGCCCCTGTAAGTTAGTCAGGTTACCAGTAAGCTAAGAGAAATTGCAATATTAGCAGCAGCAAACAAGAGTTTAATGTCATTTTATCATTGAAGTAACTTCTTTATTTTATTCACGTTTACAATTTCTTAATTATGTTTTGTTTTTACACATCATAAAGATATTTTTCAACATAAACCCAATTGATCCAATTGATCTAATGTGACTATCCTACAAATATTATAAATGCGAAAGTTTGTATGTATGGATGGATGTTTGTTGCTCTTTAAACGGCTGAACGGATTTAAATGAAATTTGGCACGTAGATAGATTATGATCTGTAGCGGAGCCGCGGGCAGCAGCTAGTAGCAAATAAATTCAAACACTGCAGCTAATATACAAGTATTATAAGTAAGCGAGAACAACATTTGTTGTTTCATTTCATCATCCAAATAACAGATATTTTAAAACAATTCCTCTTTTTCTTCGAACTCCGGCATCATCCAAGCGATAATATAAACACTGAAATTGCATATGAAATTTTTTGTTCAATAAAATTCTTATTTGCTTATAATGGCTCACGAATTTTTAAATTAGCTCTAGATTGTTAAGTATCGATTATAAGTACCGTTAAACAAGGTGGATTTTGTATGGGAACTCGCACAATAAATCACGTAAATATTCGCTAAAGATTACATTGTTTGCCAGTCGCCCGATGCAGTCGCGCCGGTGCATTGTTGCATGTGATCATTCCTGTACTTAATAACTTGCTTTTACGGATTTCTAAAACCTTATGCAATTCAAAATGAGTACGTTTATTTATCCATAAATTTTTTTAGGGAAATGCTTTTAATTTGACGAGCTCGGTGGCTCAGTCGTGAATAACTCGACTTTGACACCGACACAGTACAAACATTTGTGTGCATGAACATGTCTGTTTGTATTGGCCTGGGTATTTTCTATGTATAATAAGTATGTATATACAAAAAAATATATATATTTACGTATGTTTATCAGTTGTCTAGTACCCATAACACAAGCTTCGCTTAGTTTAGGGCTAGGTGGCGCTGTGTAATTTGTCTGACAATATTTATTTATTATTTATTTTGTCACCGATGCTCGTGGGTTCGATTCCCACACAGGACAAACATTTGTGTACATGAACACGTCTGTTTGTCTTGATCTAGGTGTTTCTAAGAGAGGTAGGGTGCATGAAAGCAGTCCGTCTGAAGACGTAGCTCCACCTCGCAAAAAACCGCAGCCTAATTATAACTGGAGGGTTGCCGTTCGTCCGTTCCTGCGTGTGAGTGAGGTCACTAGTAAACCCCTAAGGAGTTGCTGTGTTAGCAGCTTAGGTGGTATCGCGCGAGTGGTAGTCAATGTACTACCAGCATTCGTAGGCTACGGTAACCGCTTTACATCAGGTGGGCCGTATTTTTTTTTTATATAAGCTCGGCAAAGTGGCTCCGCTTCCACTGATGGTAAGCGAAAGAGGAGTCAAACCGCAGCGGCAACTGACAAAAGACTACAGTGTCCTGTCAGTTGACGCTACCATGCTGGCTCGTAAGGCTCCTTCACGCTTCGTTTGAAGGATCCCATGTTGTAGGAAGGAGGAAACACATGTGCAGGCAAGGAGTTTCACTTTTTAATGGTAAAATAAGAGTTGCTGAACTTTTTAATACATGACGAAATGTTCTCAACAGTGGAACATTAACATCGCAAGCCTGCACGTATGCTTCTATGATGGAAGGAAGAGGTAGGATAAGCAAAACAGTTCTTTAGAGCACTCACCATGGTAAAGGCAGTAAATTACGTAATGCACGTATATAAGTACAAAAAAAGTCTATCAATAGCATGGATATCAATGTCGGCATCTCGCAAGGCTCTGCCCTGCCCCTGACGCTATTTCTGCTATCTGTCATTGATATGTTGTTAATTGATAGTATTTATTACTGTAAGGACGGACACCTCCGTAAACCCGTATTATACAAATCCTGCCATTGTTCCTTCGGAGCATTGTGGAGGAAGTTGCAATCTACTTATTTCTGGAATTGAGGTTATCAGAGTACTGAAGTCTCCTACTAGGACAGTCGAACGTGGTTCCATTCATCCATCATTCATTCATTCCATCGCAATAAGACTGCATGCTACAACAATGCGTGTTGACCGCTTAGAAATACCCACTAGCTATATTTCCTTCATTTCAGAACATGCCTCTTACTGTCGCCAAGACCATTGGGATTCTTGGCGTTAAGATCTTTTCACTGAGTTCAGTTTAGAGGTCACCTGAATGCCTTAAACTTCTGTCTATTGAGTTTACGGTTATGTTCGAGCGTCTCTTTAGATAGGAAGTTAGGTTGAAATACGATTTGAAGTCAATACCGAACAATACTTATTAACATGCAACAGATGCACAACAGCGAGCTAGGCGTGTATTTGTTTCCCAGTTCATAGAAATAGGCCAAAAATATATTTTCGGAGAACAATTTCCTATTTTTGCTATTTTTCATTGTATAAAATTTCCAGTATGTGTGGCAGTGTATGTATTTTTTTTTATTTAGATGGTAACAGGTCATCATTTGCATTTTGTGCTATAGTATTTTTTATTTTTTACGCATAGTGGTTCTGTTATCTGAAATAGAGACATATGACGAACTCGCCGTACAGTCTAATATCTAAAATGTAATAAACTGAATCTTAATGTATATTAATATCTAAGATAGATTATAGATATGTTTGATCTGCAGAAAGAAACAAATGAAGGAATATTGACCGAATTTTGGCATGTGAGAAAAGTGGATTCTTTACGATAACCGCAAGCGAAAAATGCAATGGCTGACTCCAGGTCAAACACCACAACAATGCCCTAAAGTAAAACTTACCAATAAACAGGTAATGGTAACTGTTTGGTGGTCTCTTCAATGCGTTATTCACTATAGCTTTCTCAGGTCTGGTCAAGCAATAACAGCATATATGTACTGTGCTAAACTTCGAACAGTGATGGCGAAACTGCCAGTGAAAGAGCCCCGACTCGTGAATCGATCTTCACCATTATCGCTCCATGACAACGCAAGACCTCACTCTGTACGAGAAACCGTTGTAACGCTGCAGTTAGAAACCATACGTCATCCTCCGTACTGGCCAGACCTTGCTCTATTACCACTACCTACCTACCTACTACTACTATAATTTTTTTCGTGATTTGGACAATTTTCTACGTGGTAAATAAATTTTCTTCCCAGGAGGCAATACAACATGCTTTTACGCAGTTTGTCGAATCTAGATCGCCAGAGTTCAATCGCAAAGGCATAAATAAACTTTCGATTAGATGGCAGAAATGTAGAGATATATATTAGGGGTTAAATTATAAAATTGCCGATTTGTACTGAAAAATTAAAACTCGGTTTTTTCTAATATGTCATATTTATTTATTTATAAACGAGTTTTAATTTTTCAGTACAAATCGGCAATTTTATACTTTAACCCCTAATAGTTTGTAACGATCGCCGAGTCCAAACGAATTAAACAGGAAACGCCAAATTTGGGACGAGAGACAGAAGAAGCGGCGAAATGGAAATGATGGAGAGATAGCAAGGCACTGAGAGGTTGAAATATATTTATGATATGATCATGTGTGTCGTTTTGTTTGTTCAAATGGAATACGAATGAGTAGGCTGAAGAAACCAAAAATCACCTAGCACGTTCAAATCAGAATTAAAATTCATTTTATTTATCAGAGGGTTATATCAGGATACCTAGGAACAGCCAAGAGTGCATAAAAAGAGGTATTAATATTAAAGAAGTGTAAGTGTAAAGGGATGTATGTAGATGGACTGCGTTTTATGCCACTCGGTTCTCTCTGCTTACCTCGCAAGGGACCTGGGTGTAAGATATAGACTGATATAATAGTTATATTTGTTACGTCGCCGATAACCTATCCCGATATGTTTTACCTCCATACAGTTACAATTAGTTAGAAATTGTAAAGTGCCTCTATGACAAACAATCACATAAAATCGATAACGTTTTCACTTCATTCTACACAACACCATTTTTAAAGTAAAATAACTTGTAAGTCAGCGTTTTAGAAGTATTTACCTTGTTAACAATAGAGAACATTGACTTGAGGTCATAGGTCACTTTAACACCTTCCTAATGTTCCTGTACAGTTAAAACCTTTGGCTCGATATATAATTATACACAGACGGAAAGATAAATTAGTATTAATATATTCTGGACACGGACGTGACGGCGACGCCATAACACGAACTCTTTAAAAAGTAAAATAAAACTAATCCGAAACATTCACTATAGAGGCTCTACATATCTTGAATATAAATTAGCAACAAACATTGGGACAAAAAATACTAAACCGACGGACAACCGTATCTAATACACGATTTATTATCACATTACGATTTTCTATTACGAAACAATAAGAATTTCTACTAGACATGACTGATAGTTAAAATTCGATACGTTACCTTTCTCTAGCTGATGAATTTTTGATGCGCTCAAATTTGGGCACGACAGGATGGATTAGCTTTACTTCAAATAGTAATATGAAATTCTGTATGTGCGTACGTAATAAACTTCTGATATTCGTCGTCTCTTCTGTACACTGCTGCATAGTACTGAAATGCAATGAAATGACGTGTGTATTTTTTTTTATAGTACGTCGGGGGCATACAAGCATACGGCCCACCTGATGTAAAGCGGGTGCCGTAGCCTATTAACGCTTGCGATATATTAAGTATCACTCGCGCGATGCCTCCTCTACTTTCCAGCTTACACAGCAACTCCTTGGGGGCTTAGGTACTGGTGACCTCACACGCAGGAGCACAACAACCCTCCAGGGAGTTGTTATTTGGCTGCGGTTTTTCTGTGAGGTGAGGTATATTGGAACAATACAGTAACAAATTATTTTATTAAATTAGGCATTTAATTAAAACAAGCATGTCATTATTTCTGAACTGATAAGTATGCAGGAGTAATGATTAAAAAATACATATATTATTAATTGGTTATATTATTTCTTAATTAAAAAGGTAGTTTTAAACAAATAAATTCTATTTTTTTAATCAACGTCAGGAGATATACATGCATACGGCCCAACTGATGTAAAGAAGTTATCTTTGCCTGTGAATGCTTGAAGTACAGGAAGTATCGCTAGCGCGTTGCATACCCGATGCTAAAACAGCAACTCCTTAGTAGTTTACTGGTAATCCCACTCACTCGCAGGAACCGACCAACCCTCCAGAAAGTAGTTATATGGCTGCGTCCCTTATTTCCCCCGTTGGTCTGCTATGATGCACCCAAGTTCACTTTTTATGTGAGCATGTATGAGATCACCTTTCCCTTTATCTGAATAAGTCTTGTAGATAGTTATTCTTTAGTCTGTATAATATCGAGTACATCATTAGCCAAATTGTTTTTATTGTGACGTCATACAAAAGTTTTCATATAGCCTATTTTACTCGGTGTAACAATATATGTATGACTGGTTTTTTCATACACTGGAATTGGAAAAGGATAGTCATCGTATGCTAGAAACTTTAAATTTGGTATAAATATTACAAATAATTCTACTAAATTTCAATTTTTTAGGAGCGATTAAGACTATGCATTGATGCATCGGTTCATCAGTAGGTATGTAGAATTTTATCCTACTAATATTATAAATGTGAAAGTAAGGATGTTTGGAAGTTTAGATGTCTGGATGTTTAGATGTTAGGATGTTTGTTCCGTTGTCACGCTTCAACGGTTGAACGGATTTGGACGAAATTTGGTAGATAAATAGACGAGGTACTGGATTAACACATAGGCTACTTTTTATCCCGATGACATGTTCCCTTATGACTTAGTAGGAACGTTTTATTTCCCTTTCACATATCAAAGGTTTTTCATCTACTACTACTATGCCATGCGCTTTCAGCAGGGATGGAAGGTACACCGCAGATGTAGAAAGGCGAGTGAGTGCTGGGAATAGTGTGAATGGAGCGTTGGGAAAACTTCTTGGCAGTAAAAACCTGAGCCAGAAGGCGCAGCTGGCTATACACAATGCAGTGCTGGTCCCAACGCTTACTTATGGAAGCGAGAGCTGGGTATGACAGAGAGAGCATGAAAGTAGGATAAACGTGGTTGAAAAAAATGTAACGCTTGTAGACCGTATTTGCAATGATGAGGTTAGAAGTAGAGTTGTCTGAAAGAGAGCGTCGGTGTTAAAATAAGAAGAGGCATCCTCCGTTGGTTCGGACATGTAGAAAGAATGCAGGATGAAAGAATGACAAAGCAGATATACAATGCAAAAGTGGAAGGATGAAGGAGCCGAGGAAGGCCAAGACTTACCTACCATGATCAAATTGGTCGTGTTCTACCAGAAGGTGATGTCAGGAGCCCTAGAAACCGGCGAGCGTGCATGAAAAGAGCAATGAATGCTAAAGAAGCCAGTGCGGTATGTAAGGATCGAGTTGCGTGGCGCTCGGTTCTCTCTGCCTACCTACTATGCTACACTATTATGATTGGTTTAGAGCACCACAGGTGCTCTAAAACAATTCTCCTCATATGTGAAACAACGAAAATGCACCAAAAAATATCCTCAGGTGCTTTTGAATACTCAAATAAGTGAAAATGAGTACCCTCTATATAGACGCAGATTACGGGAAGATGGTGGACACACGACTAACATCAAAATTCGTGATACTCAACATTACATTGTCGTAAATTCTACTATCCTACTAATATTATAAATGAGAAAGTATAGATGTTTGGTTGTTTAGATGTTTGGTTTTTGTTTCGTTTTGTACACCTCAACAGCTGAACAGATTTGGATGAAATTTGATAGATATATAGATGAGGTACTGGATTAACACATAAGCTACTTAATACATAGGTAGACGATGTAATATTTAGAGCGTGGAGAATCATAGAATTCGTAAGGTCATATAGTTCAAGTGTGCTAAAGGGATTCGTACTATTAGCAATGTAAAAGCGAATTTATTTGTCGGTTTGTCCTTTTTTCAAATCAAAACGGAGCGGCGGATTGATGTGTTTTTTTTGTATGGGCAGCCCGACAGTGACGTAGGCAATTTTTTACCGCGGCAAAATATCTTACTCCCACAGGAAAACACGCTCTGTTTCCCGTTGACCACGCGGGCGAAGCCGCGGGTAACAGCTAGTATATGTATAAATATTAAAGTCGCTATTTTTATATGTTTGTTTGTTCACTTAGTTAATTAAATAATGTGTTCATGAATTATACTTCATATGAAATTTACTTTATATGTGTATATATATTACGCCGTTATTCATAGAAGGTCTTTGAGGAATGTGACACTTACCTAATGATTTTATCAGACTTCCAGACCCATATTTCATGTTTGGTGATAGATAAACTGCCTATCTCGTCAGCTTAATGTTCGACGTTGTTCCCCTCGAGTCAACATCAGCGGAATCTTATTTCTGAGTTCCGTTTTGATCTCAAATCTGATATCAACCCACATAACAAAGTTCAGTTTACACTCTGAAATAAAAACAAATAAAGTTAATACATTACACAAATAAATGATTACGTAGTGAATTCAAATTGTCGTTCAAAATTCATTCAGTATAAGAATCTCCAAGTCCATACGCGAAACGCTAATGGATAATTAAAATAAACAAAGTAAAAAGTGTGAGCATCCATAAATTAAGGAGCGGAAAGGGTCCAACGCATATCGAGACCTTTTAAGAAACCTGTACACTTGGATTCCATTCCGTGGCCATAGTTAAAATGCTCAAAGAATAGCTATTCATTAGCGGGTGCGAGAATGAGAATTCTTCAGGCACTCTGAATATTCCAATGGCGAGAGGGTTGTATTGTCTTAAGAAAAATGCTTTGGTCGGCTCTGGTGCTAAATTATGTCGGGTCGCCACATCGCCTGACTAACGACTTGTGCGAGTCATTGGAAGGTTTAGATTTAATAGATGAATAGTCTATTGATAACAAAGTATTCGTTTATTTTGTCAGAAGGCTGATGTTACTTAGTTACTTTTGATTTTGTACTTTCGAGCAATCTACATTGGAATTAAACGGTAATTTTAATAATTCATTTTCCTAAGTAGCGTCCGCTTGGTTTAAGCTTAGCGGCTACTTGTTGAACTAAAGGCATTTGATCGACAAATTCAGTCTTACGGTGGCTTTTGCCAATCAATTCATAATTGCCATTACAAAATACTACACAATATTTTGACATCAGAATTTGATATTTATCCGATTTTGTTTTAAGAGTCACTTTCGGGTTGACTCTGCTAATTGTATAATTGGAGAATATAGATGTTGTGTGCGTAAAGGTAAATGATTATAATTAATAATTTTGTTGCATCATTACTTATGTGATTTTCCTTCCTAATAATGCTTAGAGTTTCATAGTAGACAATTCTGTTATCCATGTATTAAATGTGGACTCGCATAAATTGAACAAAACGCTGAGGATTGATGCTAAAACTTTTAGAAAATTTACGCATATAGTCTCTCATGGAAATGTTCTGTTCAAAGGTAAAACCATTAGGCAGAAATAGTCGTCGAAAACAGAGAAAAATTTAAATAGAGTTCATGCAAGGCGCATGAACTCTATTTAAATTTTTCTCTGTTTTCGACGACTATTTCTGCCTAACGGCCTAACGCCGACACTGTCATTCAAACTGATTATTTTTTTAATTGAATGGTAGTACTGGACATATGCTGCTTTTGATATCAGCTTCTGATAAAATACGATCAATTTGGTCTGATAGGTTGGTTTGATAGGTGACGTAATTCAGAAAATGAAGAAAATGGTGTCTTGGAAAAACATGTAGACTGTAGAGATTTAAGTCAAAAGGCATACAATGCGGTACCGATTCCAATGGTACGTATGGAAATGATAGCTGGGTAAAATTATGACGTATTGCTTACTGAAAATGATGACGTAAAAGGATTGATCTAAAAGAGAATATTGGTGCTGAGATAGGCAAAGGCTTGGCTTAGAAAAGGTTGATTCGGACATGTACATACAATGCAGTATAAAAGATTTAATGAACATATGTAAAACGCTAATACGGAGCGATGTAGTAATCTCAATCAAATCTGACCTATTACGATCAAATTGGTCGTGTTTTATCAGAAAATTATATCAGAAGCCTCTTAAAACCCCGCCTCTTGAATGCATGAAAATAGCTATAAATGTTCACAAAAGCGAAAGAAGTAAATAAGGACTGAGACAGCTATCCCTCTATCTTCCGCTGGTTCTCTCTCCTTCCGTTCTCAAACCCGTTCCACTGGCTCTTCCGCGCTCCTCTGTGCAAACTACGCATGAGTAAACCTGCGAAAGGCCGCGAATTTTTTCCGCCGATGACACCAGATTCGCGAAGTCTCCGGTTCCGTCTCCTCTTCACTGCGCTGTATCCCGTCCATCATCGTGACACGGAAATCGGCATATCTAGGACAGGACCACAATACGTGAAGGACTGAGACATGTGCTGCTTGATGTTCTCTTTGGTACTCCTTAATGGACGCGGCGCTTAGACGTAAATAGCAGTGAACACTTTCCGAGAGGCAGGCTGCACTGTAAGGACATGTAGATTAAAGACGGCGATCGTGGAAGAGCTATGGATGTTAAAGAAGCAAGGTAGGTGTAAGTACCTTGTTTTATGGCTCACGATTCTCTCTGCCTATCCGACAAGGAAGCTAGGGTTAAGATATACATACAATAAATATCAAATAAATTAAATGAAAACATTCTCTATGGATTTTATTAGTTCTATAAAATCTGTAGAGCAATGAAATTATTCATGGCGCCGTAAAATAGTATCCGTTACTAATGAAAATAACGTTCTACACAGTGATAGAAAACAAATAAACATATCTATGAGTTTGTATTTTAAATATCAAAATATACAACTACAAAAAATCCCTGCTAACATGTTAGTAAGGTAACAAATATACGATTCGATTTTGTTTCCTTTCTTTGACATCAATGCTCGTAGGTTCGGTTTCCACACTGGACAAACATTTGTATGCATGAATATGTCTGTTGTCTTGGTCTGAGTGTTTTTAAGAAAGGCAGAGCGCATCAAAGCAGCCCCTCTGGGGAAGTATCTCCACCTCACAGAAAATCACGGTATAATAACAATCCTCTGGAAGGCTATTGTGTTCCTGCGAGTGAGTAAGGTTACAAGTCCGTAACAAGCTCCTAAGGAGTTGTTGTGTTTGTAGCAGAAGTAGCATCGCACGGATGATACTTAATTTGTTGCAAGCGTTCAAAGGCTAACCGCTTTATATAAGGTAGGCTGAATGTATAGTATGTCTCCTGACGTAGTATAAAAAAAAATGCAACAGCATAGATATTTTATGAAAGATTTGTCATTATACTATACATGCATAAAGGTATACATTACCTATACTATACATAATAAATTAAGGTTGAAAAGATAAAACTTAATGAAAAGCTACATTATACTGCACACTAATATAGTGTGCACTAATGAAGTGTGCTCAATAAAGAGAAGCAGAACTTCAGCACACTGGTCTCAAGTCTCTCTCCACTTATATGTTCTGGCCACTTTTTGACGGGAGCTCCTGGATATTAGCTTGGATCTTCTAACTCTGTTCACAGACGAACTATGGGTATTATTGTCGATCTCAAATATACATAGGTACGGTTCGAACCCTTAAATCTAAAAACAGATTTGATGTGTGACTCCCTTCGTATGTTCTACCGATTTTACAATATTTTGTGTTCCGATATATTATACGACATGATGCTGACAGTTACATATAGGGATGTTTTTTAAAGTTATTTCCTGTTTAACCCGTTCAAATATTTTGGCTAGAATATTAGTTTCTTGTAGGCGGATGAAAATATATAAACTACAAACTCTACGTGTACTAGCTCGAAATGTATTTAATCCATGCTGATACCATTCATGGCATTTAAAACTCGATACAATTTCTCTTACCGTGTCGACGCAACAAGAATACGTTTAAATTAAAAAGACAAACGAACCATTAAGAGCGTGTAAAATTATTCAGTATCCTGTCGGAAGACTGAACCACAAAGTTGCACTTTGCATGTTTAAAGAAACAGTCACCTTATCTGGCCAATCTTCGATTTTATTCTCCGATATTCGTGATAAAATGGTGGAAACTAAGGCTTAAGATTCGTATGCTCATGCACATTAGGGCAAAATTAAGTGCTGTTATGTGTTCACCTGCCACATTAAAATTCCAGAGGCTACTTTGCATCGTTTTGCAGTAAAGGTTTCTTTACATATAACAGATTTTTTTAATACATTCGGTAGCAACTAAGAGCCCATATCCATGTAAAGCGGTTACAGTATTGTTTTAATTGATTCTAATATGTCTATTCTACAAAATATTATAAACTTGTATGAAGAAAATAATAAAAACTAGTACAAAAGCGAAATTATCCCTTTCATTTTTACTTGCATGTTGCCACCCCGTTACTAGCACGCCTTCTAAGTAACTTCTTAGTGATCTGACTTCGCGTGAACATAGCAAACCTATCAGAGAAATGTTACTTGGCTTAGGTCTAGACTGTTAACTTGCCTGACTTGGTAATATTATCCCAGTTGGATTGGTTTTTTATTGAATAATAGCTGTGCCTACGAAGTTTTTGCCGGACACTCGTTTTTTAAAACTATATTAAAATACCAATGAAAATGATTGAATTTTCGTATAAGGAATTATTTTCTATTCTTTTTTCTATGTTAGAATGGAAATAAAAATTTGTGACGATTCTATGATATTTTAAGTATTTCTATGATATTTTATTGGAAACTCTACAAATTAAGGTAATTATTTTGTCCTTTAAAATGCTCTAGGCTTTATGATCACTGAATAAAATGAGTGTTTTTTTATATAACCTCGAAAGACATTAACATACAACCCACTAGTGTAAAGTGGTTATCGTTTATGAATGCTTGCACTACATTAAGTATTGCTTGCACGATTGATCTGTATCTAGCACAGCAACTCCCTAGGAGCTTACTGGTAACCTCATTTGCGCACAACAACTCCCCAGGGAGTTGTCATTTGGCTGGGATTACCTTCCCAGACGGGCGGCTTAGATACGCTCTACCTCTTTTAAAAAGTTAAGCTGCAGCTTCTCCTTAGTAAAATATAATATTGCAATTTCTATGGATACGTAGATAATTTTTATTAATGAAATTCCGTCATATTATTTGAGTATCTGTAACTTCACGCCAGATCCGTTGCGAGGTAGGCAGAGAGAACATGGCATTAAATGTCTCGGTCCTTACCTACACACCTCACTCACTTCTTCTTTCATGTTTGAGTATCAATACCGTTTTTTGGTATCTATTGTTTTGATACCGAAATTACCACGAAAATTATTTTGTATTTATTTCATGAATATGAATGATGCAAATAGTGGAACTTATACTTGTGGACGACTAAAAATGAAACCATATTCATCGGTAGACATAATCAAGGATTCGATTACGTAGGAACCAACAAAATTTCGTATCCTAAATAGTGATGATCGAAATGGCCTAGCCCATTTTTAGTCGATGACTCAACCGCACCGTCATTTCCGTGGCGAGTCGATTCGTCTCGTGCATTGAGATCAATTATATTGTACGACGGTCGAGTGGTTTGTACGAGATGGAATCCTGCGGGAAACACTCAATGGAGTTACGCTTAAAAAAAGAACAGATTACATTCTTAGTGGATAGAAATTCGATTCTTAATTCGTTCGCACGACGATCTATTTTTTTGCAGGATTACCTAGTAGTGGTAATTTGAGACCAATTATGTCAGTATTAAGGGACCAATTTCCTCATAATGACATTTAGAATTGAGCAGTGATAAAAAAAATCTTAGGTCAGTGAAAGCCCAGTGGATAAAGAACCGGCCTATTAATCAACTGGTCGCCGGTTCGAAACCTGTCAAGTACCACTAAATTCGTGTTTTCGGTTTTACATACATATTTGTATTTATCACTCGCTCGGTGGTTTAGGAAAAACTTTGTGAGAAAACCCGCACGCTCACTAAGTTATATTTCGAAAGACGTGCGACCTAACTTAAGAAAGGTCTGATTTTCCCTCCGGCTCCTTAGGCTTAGGTAGCGGACCCTGTCAATTCTAATCGATTAGAAGACGGGATAACTCTAAGAGGAAGATATTTAGAACTCGACATTTATTCGGTACATTTGATACGATACCCGTGGTGTAACTTATCGTTTGTGATCGAAATGCTGACGAGAAGAGTTAAATGATATCGTGATATTTTTCTCTACATTTGGAGTATCCCCATCATAGAAGTATATTTTTTTATATAAGAATAACTATAGGGAAGAAAAACTTATATATGTAGAAAGCTATTTAGCTGTCATATTCTGATATTATTTTGATATTTTGTCCTGTTGCGTTATCAGGGGTGGCAGCACGCCAATGAGACTAATTGTATCGTAAACATTAAATCAATAACAGCCTGATAGGTGAAATACTTCCATCTTACATTGTACTGATATTAAATAATAATTCCCCGGAGAGTATTTGTATTTTTACGAGTAAGCTTCTGAAAAGGTACTGACAGGTGTAGCGGGGGTAATATAACTTGTCTTGGAAGAGATACTAAAGTTGTTCCCAAGGCTCCATCAAGAAGGCGGCGAAGAGGAACACGGTGTTTTTTTAGTCGGTAGATCTGTTCTGGAGGAGTCCGGACAGGAGTTCGACATACCCACGTAGCGTCTCCTCGGCGACGTGTGATGCTTGCGTATTTTTTCATCGATATAAAAAAAAGGGTAACATAACTTGTAATCACAAAGTAATTTTATAAGGTGCCCAGTGCGAAAAACTTCAGAGTTGAGTTCAGGTTAAATTAGTCTACATGGATATAGGTCATTTAAAATATATCTTGATAGCTTAAAAGAGGGAGACTTTGTACAAAAGTCGTCTGCGTGGGTATCTCTGTCTCACCTATTTCTACCGCCAAGCAGCTTTATTTATATAGCTGTGTTCCGGTTCGAAGGGTGAGGATATGGCAGAGAAGTTACTGTGACAAAACAGTCTTATGTCATAAGATTGGTAGCGCGCGAATAACATCCCCGTGGTGTTGCGAACGTCAATAAGCTGCGGTGACCGCTTACCATCTAATGCGGGCCGCATGCTAGTTTCCCAATCCAGTTGTATAAAAAATATAAAAATTTGCTTTGAACTCTACAAATTTATAATTCAAAAAGGTATCGATCTTTGAAGTACCAAGAAAAATATGTCAATGATTTACCACAGTATTGCTCGGTATAGATCAAATCCGTTTTATAGATAAATGGATTTATGCAGTGAGATGTAGTAGCGGTGATATCGATGTACACCGGGAATGGTCACTGGTGGTGTGAGAATCGATCTTGCTGCCTCCATCGTGTGTTTCTGAAACTTTGGATTCATAAATTCTATATTAAAATATCCATATAATCAAAATCCCTATTCATTCATTAGGTCTAAAGTATGAATTTAATATTATGGTAATTTACAGTTATTTTTAGTATTTCTTTAATAATATTTTTTAATTCAAATATTTTTAATACATTTTAATACTATGATAATTTTGAGTCATGAACGTTTTAAACTCATCTTATGCTTACCCCGCCAATCCTAACGGACAAGAATAAGAAGGAAAATAAGAAGAAGAGGACATTTTAACCTCGTTTTAAATAAATAGACATATAGGTATATAATACGGACCGAAAGTTTCTGAAATACCAATCGGTGAACAACTATTCCACAAGCTTGCTACTGCTACATCTAGCGGGTGGTGCATTGTGAATAGATAATAACAGCTTATTGACCTTTAGAGCATATATTGTATTATTTCTTCATCATCATCATCATCTTAACCCGTATTCGTCCACTGCTGAACATAGGTCTCCCCTCTAGAGTGTTATTCGTCTCGATCCTGTACCACCTGCATTTTTTTATACCACTGAGGTGGCAAACAAGCATGCAGCCTGCCTGATGGCCTGTCTGATGGTAAAGAGTTACTGCAGCGTATGAATATTTGCAACACCAGGGGTGTCATTCATGCGCTGCCGACCCTCTATAAACCTCAAAAAAGCATTTTTGAAGAACCCCATACTGTAGTCCCCTGGGAAAAACAGCGACTGAGAGCTCATTCCACAGCTTGAGAGTTCTCGGAAGAACAGTTCTCTGGAATCGCACATCTGTTAACCTCTGTGTAGAAGTTGAATTTACCTAACTGAATAACCTTATATTATTTGCGAGTTCCCAACCACGTTGTTAATTTAGCAATTTCTAATAGCAATATAATACGTACAAGATAATAAGAACAAGGCAGTTCTCATTTGTCCTTTTTCATATACTAAAAAAAATATAAATATATATAAACATAAAACTAGTTGAGAATGCGCAAGCTTGCATTGCCAGAGGAACACCTGGGCTCGTCAATTATATAACAATTCAAAATTTTCAGGAACACCGTATGAAATAAAACTAGTTGAGAATGCGCAAGCTTGCATTGCCAGAGGAACACCTGGGCTCGTCAATTATATAACAATTCAAAATTTTCAGGAACACCGTATGAAATAAAACTAGTTGAGAATGCGCAAGCTTGCATTGCCAGAGGAACACCTGGGCTCGTCAATTATATAACAATTCAAAATTTTCAGGAACACCGTATGAAATAAAACTAGTTGAGAATGCGCAAGCTTGCATTGCCAGAGGAACACCTGGGCTCGTCAATTATATAACAATTCAAAATTTTCAGGAACACCGTATGAAATAAAACTAGTTGAGAATGCGCAAGCTTGCATTGCCAGAGGAACACCTGGGCTCGTCAATTATATAATAATTCAAATTTTTCAGGAACACCGTATGAAATCAATATGTTTGTCTGTGTATGTGTTTTTTTTCAAATATTCGAATTTTAACTTCAGATTCGGATACAGTATAAAAAAGTAGAATAGGAATGTTCAGGAACACCGTTCCTATCTCATAAGGAACATGGTCAAAATGGCCGAAAAATTAAAAAAAAATGAATTGTCACTGGATTTAAAGCGGTTATGGATATGAATACTTGCAACTTTGGAATATGTACTACTCGCGCGATGTCGCGTGGCAGCACCTTAGGTGCTTACTGGTGACCTCACTCACTCGCAGAAAAAAAACACCCTTCCAAGGAGTTGTTATTTAACTGTGATTTTCTGTTAGGTGGAGGTACTTCTCTAGACGGACTGCTTTGGTGCACCCTACCTCTCTGAAAGTGGTATTTTGTAAGGTGGATGTTTGTTTGATTGTCTGAATCCGCTGATCCCTGGAACTACCAGTGACCTACCCGAGCAATGTTTAGCAGGAATCTGGGCTGAATCAACTACATTATTATAAATTCAAAGTTCTGCTGGTACTCATTATGAAATTTCGCTATGACTTATACGATACGACGATATACGCTGCCGATTATCAAATGAGGCTTCACTTTATAATCGGCAGCGTATATCGCATGCATTTGCGGTTGGCTTAGTACTACAAGCAAAGATAATATAATACTATAGTACTATAAGCCATGTCTGTAAGAGATAATTTAGAGGATAAAAATCAAAATTAAGAGAAAAAATAAAGTTGCGCGGGCTGAGAAATGTTCAACGAAGTATTGCAGAATCAACTAGCCCAGCATAAATTCGGATTTTTTTATACTATGTCGGAAGGCATACAAGCATACGGCCTAGCTAGAAAGCTGTTACCGTAGCCTATTAACGCTCGCAACTCATTAAGTGTGATGCCACCTCTGCTTCTAGCACAGCAATTCCTTAGGAGCTTACTGGTGACCTCACTCACACGCAGCAACACAACAACTTCCCATGGAGTTATTTGGCTGCGGTTATTCTGTGAGGTAGATGTACTTCAGACGGGCTGAAGACGCTTTGATGCGGCCTATCTCTTTAAACTAACAGAACTCCCACAAAGCATGTAAAAAAATAAATGTCTTAATTAAAAACTTGTAAAATCAATTTACTACAGAATTGCCTTAAGCTTTTAATTATCGTGTCGCTTAAATGACGTGACGGTAGTAAAGAGGTGCCGTCGGTCAAGATGACTTGTTGCTCATACTGTCAATTAAATTTTTGTCAGCTGCGTATCTGCCATATTTTTCGAAATATTTATATTTAACTTGGCTGACATATTGTATCGTCGTACCGATCCTGTTGAAGCTTGTTATACTATATTAATTAAACGGCTGGTATTCAACCTTGAGCAGACTTGATGATGCGCTGTAGGGAGTAACTTCTTGGTCTCGCTCTACTAACAGTTAGTTTATATACAGAGATATAATAATAAATAAATATTATCGGACAAATTACACAGCGCCACCTAGCCCCAAAGTAAGCCAAGCTTGTGTTATGGCTACTAGACAACTGATAAACATACGTAAATATTTTATTTTGTAAATACATACTTATTATACATAGAAAATACCCAGACCAAGACAAACAGACATATTCATGCACACAAATGTTTGTACTGTGTGGGAATCGAACCCACGAGCGTTGGTGTCAAAGTAGCGTAACAGCGCGTTTCACCACTGCGCCACCGAGCTCGTCGAATATTACTCATGCAAAGCTTGCCTGTGTAGGCAACCAAGGATAAGATCAAGATACCACCTAAATATGACTACCAACATTAATACGGCGTGAAACAATACATTTTTTTTTATACAAGGTCGGGAGGCCTTCAAGCATACGACCCACCTGATGTAAAGCAGTTACCGTAGTCTATTAACATTTGAAATATATTAAGTATCACACGCGCGATGTCGCAATACTGTATTTATATGTTAAATTTCATTCAAATTTCCAATTGTTTTGGCTAAATAATTCCATTTATAAAGACCCTTGCATAATTTTTTTCTTAAATATCTTCTATGTACAGTCATTGCACATAATTATATGTTATTAGCAATCATACAACGTACAAAATTGATTTTCAGACACTTATGATTAGACATTACAGAAATATGATTGATCTGTATGATACATAAATATGATTTAGATACAGTGCTTCCTCAAAGACCCATGCCAGCCTAATACTATTTTTTTTAATTATTTGTCAGATACAGCCAGGAGCATCCGCGTGCGTGTCAAAATTAAACACCGTGATCTTATGTTAACAACTACGTTGCAAGGTTCTTTATAAAAGGAATTATTTAGCCAAAACAATTGGAAATTTGATTGAAATTTAACATATAAATGCAGTATGGTATACACAAGCTGCTTTTTGACCCGAGAATATTTATGGTATAATGTAAAACTATGAAAAAGTCACTAAACACGCGCGGAGCAACTCAGCAGCAACATACAAAATGCTTAAAATTACTAAAGAGGCAAAAAGGTAACGAATAGCATTATAGATATTTTATTCATTTCTCAAGATTCCATTGCAAATACTTTTTCGTACGCAGTTCTAAGTAAACTCACAGGAGAATCACATATTGCTGTTGGAAACACTTGGAGAATATATATGTTGACGTCGATACAGATACAGATTGCTTTGACGCCGACTCCTATCGGCCACAGGTGTTGCGGCAGACGATGAGTAACAACAAGGTTAGGACCATCAATGTACCGACGACCACAAGCAGTTGGTACAGGTTGAAACTCAGCTCCGGAGAGGTAGAAGCAGTTTTACTACCCATAATTCCTTTTCATCATTGTCTTCGTAAATCACGTATGCAATTTTGTATTGTCATGACATTTTGACTTTTATATATACAACGGGTTACGTCAAAATTTTATTTTGTAAATGTACGTAATCAAAAAAATATGTTGTGATGGTTGGTTTTGACATTATGTCTAATGATTTACCTTTTTTTATTTGCTGGTATGACACCACTATGGAAGCAAAGAGATTGTAATATTTTTAACAAATTTTCTTCTAATATAGAGTATCTGGACGGGCTTAGCTTTTTTGTAAAATTATATAGCTTCAATAAAGAAAAATATATACGAATGAATACTCGCAGATAACTAAAGAGAAACCTTAGGTAAGTACATAATTTCATCCAAATCTATACCGCTTCCGAGATACATTAAATATATTATAAATATATATCAGAATTGCTTGTTTTTAGTTAGTTACAGGTTAAACGGTAGGCAGTCTATAAACCTATTAAACCCTAATCAATTAATAAATAATTAGTCATTCATTGATCGAGGTATGTAGTTAGGGTTTAGGTTCAACGATCGGGTTTGAATCAATCAACTGAAATAAATAAAAGAGAAGATTGCATTTTAGTCGCTATCGCAGTCGCTTACCTATTATATTAATTATTAACATACGTGATCATTAAATGTTCTATTAATCTGTGTAACCAAGCGGTACTACTCAAGCACATTGAAAAGAAACCGACACTCCACGACAGCTACCTGAATGAACCGCGAAATAATTAATACTTTACTACCGTTAGACATCGACTAAACAAAACTCGTTTGCTGCGTCGCGTCGTCCACACTATGTGATTTTGAATAGGTAGTGTAACCACCCGTGACAGCAGTATTGGGAATTTATTTTGAGGAGACTGTATTTCTAATATTAATGATTCGTATATATATCTACTAGTCAGTTACCTTGCGGGGTAGGCAGGGATGATTAATGCCATAAGACGTGGTCTTTACTCATCTCACTCGTTTCTTTACCATTCATAGGTTTTTGATCTATGCTCGCCGGGCTCCTGATTTCACCTTCTGATAAAGCATGACTAGGAATTTTCTTACGTTTTCTTCTTGTATATAATAATTAATGTTTCATATGGACACCAAAATGGCTGGACATATATTGATAAAATTTTCAGGCAATGTTCAGATTAGCGACGACGTTATATACATGACTTACATAATGTATAGAGTAGTAATATATATATATATATATATATATACATACATACATACATATATGTATATTTATATACATGATTCAAATTACTTATGGAAGCGAGAGCTGGGTATGGCAGAGAGAGCATGAAAGTAGGATAAACGCGGTTGAAATGCGAGCGTTGCGCAAAATCTGTGGTGTAACGCTTTCAGACCGTATCCGCAATGATGAGGTTAGAAGCAGAGTTGGTCTGAAAGAGAGCGTCGGTGTTAAAATAAGAAGAGGCATGCTCCGTTGGTTCGGACATGTAGAAAGAATGCAGGATGAAAGAATGACGAAGCAGATATACAATGCAAAAGTGGAAGGATGTAGGAGCCGAGGAAGGCCAAGACTTACCTATCATGATCAGATTGGTCGTGTTCTATCAGAAGGTGATGTCAGGAGCCCTAGAAACCGGCGAGCGTGCATGAAAAGAGCAATGAATGTGAAAGAAGCGAGTGAGGTATGTAAGGATCGAGTCGCGTGGCGCTCGGTTCTCTCTGCCTACCCCGTAAGGGATTTGGCGTGAAGTTATAGATAGATAGATAGATGATTCAAATGCAGTATAAAGAAAACTATGGAGTAGTAATATACCCTCCGGCCGTTATCGCAACTGCGAGAAGAATAAGAATTTTCGTTCTTTGTCGCAACCAGTTGCATGGGAGAATAGCATTTTCTTAATTCGCAATCAGTAGCTACGAGTAAGATAATGAATAAAAAAATATACAATTAAAATAAAAAATCGCAATGTTAAGCTAACGTAACCAACAAGAAGAGAACAATCAAGAGAAGATCTTTCTTTCACTGTTTGGTAACTTGTTGTGAGAGAAGAATATTTTTTCCACTTTTGTAACTTTTTGATAGTTATGAACGTGGATGGTTAGAACATGAACAGACAATGTTTGGTTCTGGCGCTTCGCCGGCCGCTGCCGTGGCACGCTCGCTTCGCTCGCTCGGCTCGCGCGCTGTAGGGTCGCAGTTCTACCTAACACTCCTCGCTTCACTCGTCGTCGTACCTATATACGTATTGCAACTGTATGAGTAGTTGCAGTTCAGGAAAAGTTCTCTTGATTCGCAACTGGTTGCGAAACTTAATCAACAAAATGCCCAGTTGCGGTTAAAGAAAAAGTTCTCTTGATTCGCAACTGGTTGTGAACAAAGATTGAAAATTCTTAATTCGCAACTGGTTGCGAATCGCAGTTGCGACAACGGCCGGAGCTATAATAAACATTTCTAAATTGTCATCGCGCGACTAAAACTCAACAATGTGATGTGTCACATTAGGTCAACAATAACCATATATGGTTATAGGTTCATATCAGATGACCACTGAGAATTACTACAGTGATTCTTCTATCTATCTATAACTTCACGCCAAATCCCTTGCGGGGTAGGCAGAGAGAACCGAACGCCACGTAACTCGATCCTTACATATCTCACACGCTCCTTTAACATTCATTGCTCTTCTCATGCACGCTCGCCGGTTTCTAGGGCTCCTGACATCACCTTCTGATAGAACACGATCAATTTGGTCATGGTAGGTAAGTCTTGGCCTTCCTCGGCTCCTACATTCTTCCACTTTTGCATTGTATATCTGCTTCGTCATTCTTTCATCCTGCATTCTTTCTACAAGTCCGAACCAACGGAGCATGCCTCTTCTTATTTTAACACTTATTTTTACAGTGATTCTTAACGTTCTCTATTACATATATGTCACAGAGAAAATAGGCCTGTAAAGTATGGGGCAATCATTACATTGCTGCTGCTCTTATCCCGTTGCATAGTATAATATGTACTCCCCAGTACATTAGGTTGATTAACTACGATAGTATACAATGTCATATTACGTCTCAGATAATTATAATAATAGACATCTCTAGTTTGATTTCCCGTATGCGTTGCCATCGTGGAATTTATGATTTAACAATGTGTAATGTAATTATAGAATAATTAAAGTTTCTATATTTATGCGCTCGGTTCTCTCTGCCTACCCCGCAAGGGACTTGGCGTGAAGATACACATATACTATATTTCATCATAATTTATTTATTGGGATGTCAAATATCTTAATACCTAAATCCTCTTTGCCTACACGTGGTAGTATAGAATCATCTGTACTTCTCTTTCGCCAAATATCCATATTTTCCTTTTCTCTTATTAAGGAGGAGGCAGAGTGGTCTTAAGCAAACCGCATTTAAACAATAATTTCCTAAAAGCCTGTTGTATTCCTGTCAGTTAAGTTGCTATGAAGTTTATGAGGAGTTGCTAGTTGCAGTCAATGTGGCAATGCAGCCATATTCCTTGAATTATAAACGTACACATACTATATATTTGTAACGGCATGAAAATGTTATTTTTTAAAAATGTTCCAAAATTATGGTCACATGACTCAAACTGGCACTCTATGTACCTATGTAAACACGGCAAACTGAATTACGGATAATTTCGCAGACTGTAACATGTTTGTGGATGAGCAAATTTATTGCGGTACCGTTTATTGCTTAATAACATCGTGTCAAGTCTTGAGTCTTCATTGATAGCTTCATATTGGCAATGTCAACCGGTTTGTTACAAAGTAACATGCAGAACATGGTATATAGTTGACAAGCTCTGTGGCGCAGTCGTGAATGACGCGATTCGACACCAACGCTCGTGGGTTCGATTCCCGCACAGGACGAACATATGTGTGCATGAACACATGTCTATTTGTCTTAGTCTGGATGTTTTTAAGAGAGGTAGGGCGCACAGAAGGAGCCTGTCTGTGCAAGTACCTCCACCTCACAGAAAACCGCGTATCATTGCGTTCAACTTTATAAGGCCCAGGTCCGGCCTCGCATGGAATACTGTTCTCATCTTTGGGCCGGTGCGCCACAATATTTTCTTACTCTATTTGATCTCATACAACGTAGAGCAGTACGAATCGTCGCCGACTCAGTGATCTCTATTCAGCTGGACTCGCTTCGTACACAAAAAGATGTTGCTTCTCTTTGCGTATTTTACAAATTGTATCATGGGGAGTTTTCGGAGGAGCTGTTTAATATAATACCAGCCGTTGAGTTCCACTATCGTACCACTTGCCACAAACTAAAATTTCACCCTTGCCATCTTGATGAGTGGCAAACCACTACAGTACGTTTCTTGAGGTATTTTGTACCACGGACGGTGAAATTGTGTGGTTAAAATCGTCCTCTAGTAAAAATAATAATAATAATACTATATTGTTGGATCTATATCCCCGCGCACGCCTATCAAATGACCGGGATAATACCCGCGAATAAAAATAAAATATTACTACTAACTACTACATCACTTTCTTAGTTTAGTAGTAGTAGCATAGTAGTAGTAGTAGTATATCTTCACGCCAAGTCCCTTGCGGGGTAGGCAGAGAGAACCGAGCGCCATAAGACGTGGTCCTTACATACTTCACTCGGTTCTGTGACATTCATAGCTCTTTTCATGCACGCTCGCCGATTCCTGGGGCTCCTGACATCATTTCTTAGTTTAGTTTTTTGAAAAGGAGAGCTGTGAATGTTAAAGAAGCGATTGAGGTGGAATAGACGACCAACTCATATGACGCTCGCTTCTCTTTACGTACCTCGCATGGGACTTAGCACGAAGATATGTATAGATTGATATTAGTTGCCGTTGTTAAGTTAAGTGAATGGCTAACGATAGATTCGTCCAGGCGAAAGAATAGGATGTTATTAGAATGGGGACTGACTGATATTTAATTTAAAAGCGAAATCTTAAATATATTATATCGGCAGAATGTATATTCTGCCGATATAATATATTTAAGATTTCGCTTTTAAATTAAATATCAGTCAGTCCCCATTTTGCCATACTGGATGTTTTAATTCCACCCGTATGTTTCCAGTTTACATTTTTAAACTTGTGCACAGTCTACGCGGTCTGGCATTATCATTATTGATTTATCTGCTAGTTACTGTATAGGTATATATAAATACAATCCTTTACTATTATGCACTACAGGAAAGAGCGTGCAAATAAGCATGAGACTAGTGGAATGTGGGACCGTTACAATAGCCAAGTAATATACACGCAATACAAGTAGTATTATTCTCACGATGCCACTCTTTTCTATAGCATATAGTATACATGTAGTAACTTTATGTATTCCTAAGAACACTGCCTTCTCCGGGACGTAATTTGGCTACGTTTTCAAGACAATTCCTCAGTCTTGCTGTTTCTTAATGTATATAGCTAACACCCTAACTCTATTTTTCACGAGCCTCGTTTGACAAGGTGGATTTGGGCCTGCGTTGGCAGATTCGATTTTTGAGTCCAACTGTTTCATATTGTATAATACAAATGGGTGGTTATATTATTAACAGCAAAATTTTAAGTCGTAAATGTACTCATCCATGTCAGTATAGAAATCGCCAAATACATTTCTACTTACCAAATACAAATTGTTCAAACATGTGTGTATGGGAAAATTAATTATTTGTTAAAATAATAAAGAAAGAAAGAATGCATGAAACAATGACGAAGCAGATACACAACGCAAACGTGGGAGGAAGTAGGAGCCAAGGAAGATCAGGACTTACCTACCACGACCAAATTGTTCGTGTTCTAGCAGAAGGTGATGTCAGAAGCTTTAGAAACCGGCGAGCGTGCATTAGGAGACCAATGAATGTTAAAGAAGCGAGTTAGGTATGTAAGGATGGAATCACGTGGCGCATGTCATTCTCCATGCCTTCCCCGCAAGGGATTTGGCGTGAAGGGTATTTATTATTTTTGCCACATCGAAGTCGGTCCTACAAGAAAAATTGTTATCGTTGATGACTAGGTTGTCTATCTATCTATCTATAACTTCACGCCAAATCCCTTGCGGGGTAGGCAGAGAGAACCGAGCGCCACGTGACTCGATCCTTACATATCTCACTCGCTTCTTTAACATTCATTGCTCTTCTCATGCACGCACGCCGGTTTCTAGGGCTCCTGACATCACCTTCTGATAGAACATGACCAATTTGGTCATGGTAGGTAAGTCTTGGCCTTCCCCGGCTCCTACATCCTTCCACTTTTGCATTGTATATCTGCTTCGTCATTCTTTCATCTTGCATTCTTTCTACATGCCCGAACCATCGGAGCATGCCTCTTCTTATTTTAACACCGACGCTCTCTTTCAGACCAACTCTATTTCTAACATCATCATTGCGAATACGGTCTACGAGCCTTACGCCACAAATTTTGCGCAGCGCTCGCATTTCAACCGCGTTTATTCTACTTTCATGCTCTTTCTGCCATACCCAACTCTCGCTTCCATAAGTTAGCGTTGGGACCAACACTGCATTGTGTATAGCGAGTTGTGCCTTCTGGCTCAGGATTTTACTGCCAAGAAGTTTTCCCATCGCTCCATTCACACTATTCCCAGCACTCACTCGTCTTTCCACATCTGCGGTGTACCTTCCATCCCTGCTGAAAGCGCATCCAAGATATACAAACTCATCCACTTGTTCCAACACTTCATCATCAATCGTAATCCTTACATTAGTTCTGGATTCTTCTCTTTCAAATACCATTATCTTTGTTTTCTTCGCATTCAGTAGTAAGCCTTTCTCCATACAGTCGTCTTTCATCGCTGTGACCAGTGTTTGCAGCTTAGATGGTGTATCTGCTAATAGCACGGCATCGTCTGCATACAGCAGACAGTTCACCACTTGGTCACCCATGCGCAATCCCACATTCGTTGATCTTATTCTCTGCAGACAACTATCGAGATACAGGATAAACAGCCTAGCAGATAGCATGCAACCCTGTTTGACACCAATTTTGACATCAAACCAGGGTGACATGCCACCGTCTATCCGCACACATGCTGAGCAATCCTTGTAAGTGGACTGCACAGCACGGAGCAGTGAACCGTCAATCCCATATCTCGGCAATATGTCCCACAGTTCCTTTCGCACAACCCTATCAAAGGCTTTCTCAAGATCCACAAAACCGCAGAAAACCTTCCGGTCTATGGCCAGATGCCTCTCTACGATATTGCGGAGCGAGAAAACTTGATCCGTACATCCCCTTCCATTTCGGAAACCTCCTTGTGCGTCCCACAGCATTTCATCGGATTTCACCCTCATTCTCCTTTCAATCACCTTTCCATATACTTTTGCTGCTAAGCTGATCAAACTGATGGCCCTATAGTTGGCGCAGTCCATGCGTGATCCCTTGCCTTTATACAAGGGCACGATGACTGCGCGTCTCCAGTCCATTGGGACCCTTCCAGTTCTCCAGCATAGGTTGCATAGGTACCAGAAGGCGTCCCGGACGTAAGTGCCACCTAATTTGATCATCTCAGCTGTGATCAGATCAATTCCCGCTGATTTTCCATTTTTCAAGCTTCGTATCGACCATTCGATCTCATCCATAGTTATGCCTTCGTCGGACGCCGTCAACGTGGAGTAAGCATCCGACTCACTCTCATTGCCAGCGTCCGAGGCATACTCATATATTTCCTCAAAATATTCACTCCACCGTTCTAACACTTCCTGAGTGTTCGCAAGAATGACACCAGCTTTAGACTTTATCTTATCCATTCTGGATGCCGACGAACCACTCCGAGACTTCTTTACCTCTCTCCAAAAGAGTTTGGTATTTGCCTCGAAGTTTTTCGTCAGCCTCTCTTCCTCATTCATAATTTGTCTTTCACGCTTCTCTTTCACTAAAGCCTTGGTTTCATTCTTGCATAGACGGTACATTTCTTTCTTCTTTTCTCTCATATTTTCATTTAAAGGCAAAGATGATACGTAATCCAGCCACGCTTTCCTCTTTCTTGCTACGGAGGATTCAACCTCCGCATCCCACCAGGCATCTCCTTTCGCTGTTTTACGTCTCTTTGCGCATCCACAAGCTTCTTTTGCACTATCCACCATACTTTCTTTCAAAACTTTCCAACAATCATCCACATCTGAGTCAGAGAGGCTTGCATTTGCAAGTCTCTCACTTACCAGATGCACATACATTCTCCTTACACTTTCATCTTGCAATTTTTCGCTCATTATCCTTTCATGGTCTCCGAAAGGGATACGCACTCGCCAGTGCCTCCACTTCCTAAAAAGGCCCACAAACCGGCTTACCACCAGGTAGTGGTCCGTCTCAAGAGTGGGGCCTCTAAAGGCTCTTGTATCCATTAGAACATTTCGGAGACGTCTATCTATTAAAATCAAATCAATCACACTTTTTTGATCATTCCTTCTCCATGTATACGTGTGAATATCCTTATGATGAAATAAAGTATTCGACACGAGGAGGCCTCGTTCCATACATAAATCTAGTATAGACTTACCTGCTTCGTTCACTCTCTTATCTCCATACGGACCAAGAACAGCTTCATAGCTGTATCGCTTGGTCCCAACCCATCCATTCAAGTCTCCACACATAATCACTCTTTCGTTCCCTTCAACTAAGTCCAGAACATCCCTCACAGACTCCCAAAACTTCTCCAGTTCTTGAGCACACGCTGAGCTTACGGGAGCGTATGCTGCAACCAAAAATACTCGCGTGATGCCCAGTTTAATACGAACCCAGAGAAGTCTAGGCCCTACCAAACAGTAATCTCTTACACCAGTGGCTAAGCGAGAGGAGAGTACGACACCTACACCAGCACTGGCATGATCGTCACGGTCTACCCCAGACCATAGGGCCATCATACCACCGGGCAGATCATCGGTGTCGCTCCCCTTGCGCTTAGTCTCTGTCACACATAAAGCATCCAAACGTCTATCATTCATTACGTCTATCAGTTCATTCGTCTTATCTTTCAATCCACCTCTCACATTCCACGTGCCTATGCGGCACTCGGCTCCCCTCGTCCCGCCGGAATTGGCGCTGCGTGGTGGGTGGCGGCCCCCACCGCCGCATGCAGCTGTATTCGCACCGACGGGGGCGGATCGGTGCGCGTCGCCTACGGGGGACGCCCTAATCCGCACGTCGGTGCGCTCTTGGTCCAGAATTGCAATCGACTGATTGGCAGGGGTCGCGAACGAGCACGCTTCTGGCACATGACCCCCATGACTAGGTTGTCTCTATATGTATTTATTCATTATCTTTTGTGACGTGAAGTGATTGTTTGTTGCAAATGTACCTGTCACCGTTGCTGCCCTGGCTGCTCCGGTCACCTTTCACCTTTCCACAAGGCATCCTCAGGCGCTGTAGATGTTAGTCGTTAGAATAATATGTAATTCGGTTTGTATTTCAGATGGCATTCTCAGAGACGACCACAGTAGCCGAGGCAGAGACGACCGGAGCAGCCGTGGTAGTGACGGCATGCATCTTCTAATGTTAGTGGGTGGGTGCCGGCCGGCGCTAATTCTTATGAATTAATTAGGTAACGAAAGCGCACAAAGTGGTTTAGATCTAATTGCCAGGAGATTTTCCTCAAAACACTATTACCATATTACATTTCCATGAAATAGGGAGTAAAAATGTTAGTGAATAAAGTACCGGCCTAGCGAACAACAGATTCCCAGTTCGAATCCTGGCATGTACCACTAAATTCGTGCTTTCGGATTTATGTACATAATAGTAATTATTACTTGCTCGGCGGTGAAGGAAAACATCGTGAGGAAACCCGCACATCCATGAAAATATATATTGGAAGACGTGTGACCTTACCTAAGAATAATCTAGTTTTACCTCTGGATCACCGAGGTCTGATGGCAGTCGCTCCGCGTATAAATCAGTATCTTCGCCAAATCCTTAAGCTCAGGTAGCGGACCCCGCCATACCTAATGGATTAGGAAGCGGGATAACGCTAAGAAGAAGGCAGTAAGGCAGTAAAAATGTGCTTTCACTCTTTACTGGCGTACCTTTTACCTCAGGAGCTTTACTGCACCACATATCGCGGAGCGATTCTTATACTACCATTAAGATAAAACGATGATCACTCAAGTCAAGCGACTTGCAAGTTGCACAGACAGACAAGCGTAACGAGGCCATTGTATACACATTTACTGTACCATTGAGTGTCATTACCTGACCAGAGTTGCCGAAACTTCCAAGCTGATAAAAAATAATGCGACCTTTTTAAGTATTCGCCGAGCACTATAATTTCTGTCCATACATTACATTTTCAGTGTGCGTGGTATACCGTTAACTAAATAGTGGTATTAATCATAATCTTCGTTGGCGAGATTCGCTCGAGTATTTTAGATGATGGTTATTAGCCCAGAGTTATGGATGCGGTGTGTATTCTTGATGAGACCTGACTAATGGAATTTTAAGAGGTCCATCGATACTGTTTTATGAATTTTTCATTGATTTTTTTGGGTCATTATGGCATAATGCATCGATTAAGCTTTGCCGCACAGATTGCAGGTTTAAATTTAAAAAAGAACATTATTGATGAAGAAAATCCTTTTATGTATAATAAAAAATGATTTTCTCATTTTCTCTTAAAGAAGTAGATAGCATTTTTTAAGGGAGGTAGGGCACATCAAAACAGCCCTTCTGGGGAAGTACCTCCACCGCACAGAAAACCGCAGCCAAATAACAACTCCCTAGAGCGTTGTTGTGTTCCTGCGTGTGAGTGAGTTCACCAGTAGCCAAGCCAGCTCCCAAGGAGTTGCTGTGCAGCAGAGGCGGCATCACGCGAGTGATAATTAATACATCGTAAGCGTTAATAGGCTACGGTACCCGCTTTACATCAGGTGGGCCGTATGCTTGTATGCCTCCCGACGTAGTATATAAAAAAAAATATCGTATTTGTTCGCAAATCTAAAGCCGTTCTTCGGAGTTGAAAGAAACCTATAAGGTGCATGTTTTATGAACATGCGAGTAACTTGAACATAATGTGGTGTAAATTATGATTGACTGATTGACTATATTCATTTAGTTAAACGTGTGACCTACCCTGAGAAAAGGTCTGATTTTCCCTCTAGGTCTGACAGCAGTCGCTCTATTTCAAAATCAGTGTCATCGCCCAATCTTTAGCCTCAGGCAGCCAATCCTAATGGATAACGCTAGGAAGAAGAACATCAGTTGAGTTCAAATTGATCTGTTTATTTTATCTATCTATATCTTCAACCAAATCCCTTGCGGGGTAGGCAGAGAGAACCGCGCACCACATGACTGGTCCTGGTCCTTATATACCTTCCTTAATATTCGTAGCTCGTTTAGACCCGGAATTGTAATCCGTTGAATTGGCAGGTGTCATGACGAGCCCGTTTCTGACACATAAACTCCACTGGCACATGACCCCCATGACCACATGCATATTAGAAATATCTAGAACTGTTTTTTATTAAACATTTTATAGTATATTCTCTATCGTTATAATAATTGACACTAAATCCGATTAATCGTTACTCGACTTACCACTATACTACTAATTCGGTTCAGGAGTAGAACTTTGTTGAGTATATTTATCTTCAAAAGCAACGAGCAGTAAGGAAATCGCGATTACACATGTGATATACTCGTGGAATAGTCAGAAATGTACAACACAATAATAAAAATGTACCTACTCCGGCCACAAGTTCCGTTACACTTGAATATGCATTTATTTTTTTATGAAGTAATGTAATCTTAGTAAAACTTATATGTAAGTACATATTTATGGAAATCTTAGCATCATAAAAAAATGATTCTAATCGAAATGGCCACCTTTAGCTTTGATCTGTCTGGCCACGAATTTACGCACTTTTTCCATGGGGAATTTAGCCACTACTTGGTCCAGAGATTTCTTGTTGTCACAATGTCGGCGTGTCGTTTCGAGCAGGCCATGTTCTCTAACACTGACCATATTTTGTAGTCTAAGGGGCTCAGATCTGAGCTAGATGAGGGCCAGTCTTCAGCTCTTAGTCCGGAACGTTAGTTTCGAGCCAGGCGTGGGTATTTTGTGCCTTGTGATCAGGTCCAGATGTAATGATACAACGTAGATTATATTTTGAAGAGTTATATTGTGGAATTGATAGCGAATTTAGTTATGTATACATGAGAATCTAGGCGTCGTATGTCCCCACACGACCGCGTGTGGGTGTACATTTCATACGTGTAATTTCGGGCAGTTATAACCGCATGTCGTACGATATCATAATATTTTTTTTTTTTTCTTTTTTTTTTATACGTACACCCCTGCCGTGGGCAAGGCGATCTAAGCTGTTACATTAGTATGTGTACATGTTATATACTCATTTTTTAAAAAATCATTAAAATATAATAAATACACATTCATACATCATACTCTCTTTCATTCCGCAATTCATTCTTCCATTCATCATCTTTCAATTTTATTTTCTAAAATTTGATTTTGCCCATTTTAGAACGTCGGTGAAACGATAGTGGCTATTTCCAAACTTCCCTCCCCATACTGCATCAGTCCAGCCACGGGCGACAGAGAGCTTCACAGCTCCACCTAGCCACCGCGATCCCTGCGGCTATACAGAGTATAGCCAAGGTATACAGCATTAGTCCTAGGTGGAGCTGCTCTGCTTATTCCGATCTATAGTAGCCGTGGCTAGACTGACGCAGTATATTTTTTATTTGTATTTTATAAATTTTTCTCGTGTTTTCCCCATCACTATTTCGGAGACTGTAGTTTCGGTGACCCGCATTCCCAACTCCTGCTCCAAATCGTACCTCTGTTTGGAGAATGCGGGACACTGAAACAATATGTGCTGCACTGTCTGGTCCACGCCGGGCTCGCAGAAGCAGGATGGGTCATCCGCGCACTTGAACCTGTGCAAGTACGCGGAGAACCCACCATGCCCCGAGAGGACCTGCGTGGTCATGCTCGACGGCACCATTTTGCCCACGATGCCGTCCGCCTCCGCACTCGGGAAGAACATCTTCGTCGTCGAAGCTGTTGTTCCCGATGTGTATCTCCTGTCCCATTCGTCAATGGTCCCCTTGCGGATCATACCTTTGACGAATGAGACAGGGCAGCGGTCATAATCTGGCCGCCTCCGCAACCCCAGTGCGGCGCTCCTGGCGAGTTCATCGGCACGTTCGTTCCCCTCCAACCCCGCGTGTGCCTTAATCCAAAACAACGAGACGCTCTTACCCTGGCTTTTGCACAGTTTAAGAGCGCCCCGTGTTTGCACCGCCAGGGGATGGGGGGACTCGACGTTCGCCACCGCCTGGAGCGCCGCCATGGAGTCGCTGAAGATGCCAATACTGGGTCCATCGCAGCTCAAAGCGTACTCGGCCGCCGTGCAGATAGCCAGGAGTTCCGCCTGGTAGACGGTGCAATAGGACGACAAAGCAAGCTTGAGGGCCTTGGTTTCGGCGTCGCCGTTCCATACGGACACAGCGGCGCCAACCCGGCCCTCAATCTTGCTGCCGTCCGTGTAAATTCGCAGGGCAAAGTTGGAGTGTGCCCTGCATTGTTCCTCGTCCACCAGGCTGCCGAACTCCAAGCTATCTAGCTCCGCGGGATGCGGGGCCTCGATCTTCGAGGCCATCCGCTCGACCTCCCTGTCCCCGAGCAGCGGATGGGGTAGCCCCCTCTTGGCCTCGTACAAAGAGGCGACCTCGCGCACTCTGAGGTCAAGAGGCAGCACCCCAGCCAGCAGCAGTGCGGAGTTCAGGGAGACCGTGCGGTAGGCTCTGCAGATCTTCTGCGCGAAGCCCCGCTGTACGCTGTTGAGCTGTTTCTGGATACCCAGCTTATTGACCGCTGGAGCCCATGCGGCGGCAGCGTACAATATCGTAGGCTCCACTACGGCTGAATATATGATTTTCACTACTTCAGGGTTGAGTCCCCAACTGACGCGGGCCGTACGCGCAAGGCGCCCGTATATGGCCACTGCCCTTTTACAGACAGTAGCCACGTGCGCGTTGAACGTCAGACCCGCGTCAATCGTCAACCCCAGCAGTTTGATCTGCCGAGACATGCCAATGTCTATCCCGCCCATGGCCTGTCTCTCTATATCCAGCGCAGTGTTGCCGTCGTACATCAGCACGACGTCATCGGCGAAGGCCTGACAGTGCACCCCCGCAAGGTCGAGTTGCTGCAGAAGAGGATCCAATAGGAGGTTCCACAAAATCGGTCCTCCTATGGACCCTTGGACGCATCCTTTGGTGGGGGACCGCAAGGTTTCCCCCCCGGCGTACCTAACTCTGACCGTCCTATCGCTGAGATAGCTGTCGATCACTCTCCTCAAGCCCAGAGGACAATTTTCCTCAGCCAGTCGTAGTTTGATTGCCGGCCACCAGGCGTTGTCGAAGGCTCCCTCTATATCCCGCGAGACGAGAGTGAGCATTCTCCTCTCGTCAAGCTTGGCGCGGATGTGCTGCACCAGGTTATAGAGGGAGTCTTCGGTGCCCCTTTGTGGCATAAACCCGTACTGGCGAGTACTAATCCTCGGCAGAATGTGGTGCTTGAGGCGAGCGATCAGCATTTTCTCGTATACCTTGCCCAAGACAGGCAAAAGCCCAATCGGCCTGTACGATTTGGGCAAGGTATACGAGTCTTTGCCTGGTTTCCGAAGGACAATTACGAGAGCCCCCTTCCACAGCCGAGGAAAGTAGCGGAGGGCTCGACATTTATTGAGAAGGGCCAGGAAGAACTCAGGGTCACCGTTGATGGCCCGAGCGCAAATGTCAGGCGTGAGGCCGTCGGCACCGGGAGCCTACTTCGGGTTGAACGACGATACAGCCGCTGTGAGCTCCCTCATGGTAAACGGCGGGTCATGATCATCATCGACCCGCTCGTTTACCTCGCGGGCCTTCTTCCTCATTTCGCGGTGATCTGTATCGTCGTCCAACTCGCTGTCGGCAGGATAGAACGTATCCGCCAACAGCTCGAGGGACTCCCTGTGATCCAACGGCCTCCCGCCCTCCTAGAGGAGTACATCCTCCTTGCGCTCGGTTGCCCTCCCAATGACCCGATAGATACCTTCCCAGACGCCTTCTCTGTCTTGCCTCCCGCAAAATTTCCTCCAGCTGTCAGTCTGGGCATCCCGCAATGCGGCCTCGTATTTGCCCTTCTGTTCGAGGTACGAACTGACCACCATTTGTCTCCGGTCCGGAGCTGCGTTTCGGATTCTGCGTCGCTTGGTGTTGGTTTGCCTCTTCAGCTCCTCGAGTTCCTCCGACCACCACGGCAATCTAAATGAAACCCCGCCTTTGATTTTGGGCATCGCTGCCTGGCAGGCCTCGGCTATGGCTCGGGTATACCCGTCCACGATTACCTCCAGGTCCTCCCACACCTGGACCGCCTCAACACTCTCCACGTTCAGGCGGTCTCTCCACATGATTGCTGCCAGTTTCTCACGAAACTGACACCAATCCGCTTTCCTGGTGTTGAAGATCCTGGTGGTCCTCGCCACGGATACCCCTTTCGCCCGTGCCAAGTTGATTTCAAATAGAATGTGGTCAGAGAACGTTAGGGCCTCGGAGACGCGCCAGCCATCCACCAGGCTCAGCCGCGCGGACAGAATATGCGAGGTCGGGGTTTGTATAACAATAGTACTAGGCAAAATAGGACGCAGTTGAGACCGATAGAATTCACACCAGCTTTGGATGCGCCGCGAGCTAGTGAGGCGAATAAGAGCCTAGCAACAGCGGAAAAACCTGATTCTGTATCAAAAAACTAATTTCGGGGGAAGGGGGGGGATTCGCTTTACGTTATTTAATGCGATTAGGCTGGGCGCCGAACAACGAAAGCGCTAAGCATAAGCTATATGAAATATGTGACATGGAAACGAATATGGGTTTAGAAGAGTTGACACAGTTGTTAACACATAGGGCGGAGGAGTTTCGAGTCTGTTTGGCAGATACTTCAGAGGTGGAAAGCATGAATAGGCATAATAAGTCCTTATGTACAGTGTTTAGAGATATAGATGTCTTAGATGCGGATCAGGAGCAAGGTAGGAGGCTAACGTTGCCGGAAGTGAGTGTTGAAATAGGTGAGATTCAATTAAAGGGTTTGATTGATTCTGGGAGTGAGGTGACGTGCCTGAGACAAGATTGTTTTGAAAGGGTAAAGGGACGTTTGGGCCAGTTAGCTGAGATACCTATACCGGCTGTTCGAATCGCCGGAGCGTTTGGTATTAGTAAAGAGAAGTTAGGAAGCTTAGTCATAGTCCCTATCAAGATAGGTGAGTGTACCGTCGATACACCCATGTTGATTCTAAGGAAGCTACCTAAGGAATTAATATTAGGATTTGATTTCATACAGTTAGCGCGAGGAGGTTTGGTATGTACGGACGGAACGAAGTTCATTATTAATGATGGTAATGTGATTTGTGAGATAGATCTGGAAGAGCGGGAACGCGGTCAAATCCAATGTTGTACGTTAGGAAAACATTCGGAGGAATCGGTGATGGGTAAGATAGTTGAGTACGTACAAGGGACATCGTTGTCAGCCGAGCATAAATCTAAGCTGTCGGCTGTGTTAACGAAACATGTCACGCTATTCTCCGATAAGATTGGTCGCACGACCAAGTATATACACGAGATTAGAATGAAGGACGATAAACCTTTTGTTAAGCGGTCGTATCCCATACCGCATGTTTATCGCGAAAGAGTTAAGGCAAGGTTAGACGAAATGGAACGGGGAGGGGTAATTAGCAGACAGGCGACGGACTACAGTAGCCCATTAACGTGTACGTTGAAAAAGAATGGAGAGATTCGGATATTATTGGACGCGCGCGAGCTAAACAGATTAATGGCCGGTGAAACGGAGAGCGCACCGCTCATGAGTGATATATTACAATCGGGTTCCAGAATAAACTATATTGCTGTAATCGATATAAAGGACGCGTATTTTATGATTCCATTGGCTCACGAGTCTAGGAAATATACCGGTTTCGTGTTCCAAGGGAAGAGTTGTGTATAATGTGCTACCACAGGGGCTCAAAACAAGCGTGGGCTCATTCTCAAGGGCGATGAATTTGATACTGGGGCCGGAAGTGCGAACGTACTGTTGGAATTTTCTTGACGACTTAGCTATTTTCACGGATGGGGGCCTAGACGAACACATACGTCAGATCGATACGGTGTTGACCAAGTTACGTGAAGCCGGATTTACTTGTTCATTAGAGAAATGTAATTTTGCCGCTAGGGAGGTGAAGCTTTTAGGGCACATTTTAAGCACTGAAGGAGATAGTTTAGACCCGGCGAAGGTAGAGGCTGTTTCAGATTATCCTGCACCGAGAACAGTGAAACAATTACGTTCATTTTTGGGGTTTGTAAACTATTTCCGTAGGTTCATAAGGGAATTTGCGTTATTAACGGAACCATTGTATAGATTGTTACAGGCGAGAGTAAGATTTACGTGGGGTACAGAGGAACAGGACGCGTTTGATAGGTTAAAGGTAGCGTTTACACAGAGCGTCATGCTGTCACAGCCAGAATTCGGTAGTGTATATTATGTGCAGACGGATTCCAGTTCGATAGGGCTGGGTGGGTATGTTTACCAATTAGATAAGAACGGTTTCGAGAAAATAATAGGATTTTGTTCGTACGCATACAAGGGGCCGCAAACACGGTGGTCCGTCAGCGAACAGGAGTTCTATGCTGTGATTTATACATTGAGGAAATTTGAAACGTATTTGAGAGGAGCCAAAATCGTGATAAAGACAGATCATAAAAGTCTGACGTTTGTAAAGTCTTGGAAATTGCTCGGGGCGCGAATCACCAGATGGATAATGTACTTAGAACGGTTTGATTACGAAATACAGTATATTCAGGGACGTGATAACATTATACCTGACATTCTGAGCAGGCACATACGAGATGCAGGGTCGGAAAAGGTGGGTAATACAGCACAGCCTTACTTATACTGGTTTAAGACGGCTAGCCGTGGCACGGTATTACAAAAATTAAAACAGATTGCCGAGTTGCAAAACGATGATCCGAAGTTAAAACATATCAAAGATTGTTTAGGTCAGGGGAAGGCCAGCCTAGAGGTTAAGGGCTTTAAGTATTACAAATTAGTCGGGAAGACATTGTACTTTAGCATACCTACGCAGGAAAAAAACCTATTAGTCATACCAAAGTCACTACAGGAGGAATTAATAATTCATATACATGAGGAAATAGGTCATTTTGGGCAGTATAAAATAATGCCTATTCTGAGAACGCGTTATTATTTTCCTAACATGAGCAAGATAGTTCGTGACGTAATCCGCACATGCGACATATGTCAAAAGGCAAAACCCAGCGTTAGTAACGCAATAGGACCATGCCAGCCAGTTTCAGCTAAAGCTTTAGGAGAAAAGGTCTTCGGGGATTTGTATGGGCCGTTACCTGCGGGTAAGTTTGGTTACAAGTACATATACGTTATGCAGGACGTGTACAGTAAGATCGTAAGGTTGTACCCATTAAGGGTCGCGAGTGGGCGTAGCGTACTTGCGTGCGCAAAACGATTTCATAAGGAGATACCTATCAGGACGATAATCACCGACCGAGGACCACAGTTCATTTCGAAGACGTGGATTGAAAGTTTACGTAATTTAGATATAAAGGTGACGCACACTTCAGTGTATTGCCCAAATTCGAATAGCGTAGAGAGGATCAATCGCGAGTTTTGAAGAATGATCAGGACATACTGCTTCGGGTCCAACAGAAGTTGGGTGAATATGTTAAGCGATGTAGAAAGGTGTTATAACAACGTTACACATAGTTCTACAGGGATTGCACCCGACAGACTAGCATTTGGGAGGCAAGAGTTGTTAATTATTGATAGTACGTTAGGTGATGAGTGGACGAAACGATATCTAGCTAACGAACCACAGATTAATCACGAAAAAGCATTGAAAACCGCGGAGAAGACAAGCATGTACAGAAAGCGTCAATTTGACAACAGGCATAGGTTAGTCATTTACCGAATAGGTGATTATGTGAAGGTGAAGACCTTTGTACGATCGGACAAAGAACATAAGATAACGCGGAAATTTTCCTTATTATATAAGGGGCCATTTGTTATAGTGGACGTACCATATCAAAACTGTTATAGTCTGATGGAACCAGAATCTAATAAGATTGTTGGAAATTATAATGCGGTAAATTTAGCCAGATATTTTATACGAAGGAAGGAAGTGACGATTCTAAGTAAGGAGGTAAATAAATGAACAGGACGATAGGTGTGGAGTAAAAGCATAAGGGCGATGGTTAGTAGTTTATATATAACAAAGAGCAACGATGATATAGACGAATAGGGCTATCGAACGATTGAGGTCAGGGTGTGGCACTAAGAGCTGGTTCAGAGAGAATTGGAGAGAAAATTTTTAAGATAGGGGTACATATGAGATTAAGATTTTGACGAGTGAGTATCGGGGACACCAACTCACAAAATCTGGGGAAGGTTCTGTAATGATACAACGTAGATTATATTTTGAAGAGTTATATTGTGGAATTGATAGCGAATTTAGTTATGTATACATGAGAATCTAGGGGTCGTATGTCCCCACACGATCGCGTGTGGGTGTACATTTCATACGTGTAATTTCGGGCAGTTATAACCGCATGTCGTACGATATCATAATATTGGGAGATACTATGCATGGTGGCAGGAATTTGTAAATTGCATGTTGAGCGTTGAAAATAAAACAATTAGTTATGCCGCTGGGCGGATGTCATAAAGTTGGAAAGGACCGGACGGACGCACCGGGTGTCTGCAATTAAGCACAAAAGCAATTTTAAAAGCTATCGATAACAAAAGGTAGGCGAAGACAAGAAAGGCGGCCTATCTAATTTGTATTATTCGGAGAACGGGCGGCTTTCTTTTGACAGAACACGTGCATGCTGAAGTAGAGTCGGTATGAGGCGAGCTTGTTGCTACGCGATGGTGGTGTGGGCCAATCAGAGTGAGCGTCACCCAGCGCATGAGACGGGGGCGCGGTGGAGCGGGGAGGCAAGCGCACGACTGGGGGAATTCATTCGGTTCCCGGAGTTCTGGCGGTTCGGTCGTTCGACATCGTGGTCCGTATCATAATAGTTATTGTCCATTCGGTTCCCGGAGTTCTGGCGGTTCGGTCGTTCGACATCGTGGCCCGTATCATAATAATTATTGTCCATTCGGTTCCCGGAGTTCTGGCGGTTCGGTCGTTCGACATCGTGGTTCGTATCATAATAATTATTGTCCATTCGATTCCGGAGTTCTCGCGGTACGGTCGTGCGACGTCGCGGCTTTTATCATAATAATTAATTCGGTTTTGGAATAGAGATCTTGTCGAGCGAAAACCTAAAAGGGTCGAGTATTCGAAACTCCCCACGAAACGCGAAGGCGCCGAGATCAGCGTAGCAACACCGCCGGGGACAGCCTACGGCCGCCGACTCCACGCTGCACAGTACGGGACCACGAGTTCTTCGCGGGACCGCAGCTCTAGCCCAACTAAGCTGACCTGCAGGCAGATAAGTGTAGTTTTAAGATTTTCATATATTAAAATTTTGTGTCGTGTCTTTTCCCCAGCAACCCGCGTTCGCGAGTAAAGTAAATAACATACGCCTATACCTAAATCTGTGGCATAGTGGCAAAGTTAATTTTGTATTGCAAGGTACCTCTGTGTAGGCGAGGGTGGATGACCGTATTCATACAGTCTCGCTGAGGCGAAGGGCATTTTTAATGGTTGGTGCTTATGAGTGGCGAACTTGTGATAGCCAGGGAAACCATTTATACGCGCTTTTTATTTAGTGGCGGCAGAGTACCTTTAGTTTATAGTATTATTCTAGTATAGCACGCGGGTTTGATAAGTGCATGCTATTATTCCATCCGGAGACCGCTCTCCAGGCGAGCCGATGAGCGGCAAAATTACACACAGCCCGATTTCTGTATACTCAACTGGATTCGCTAGCGGCTCTGAATTGTTTACTCAGACCATTTTAAATACACATGTGAGATTGCCCAGCCTATAAAACATGCCACGATAATCCTGTAAGGATAATTCATGATAGTGTACACGATACTTAAAATAAGTATAATTATTTACGCAGCGATCAAAAATGCAAAATCCCACGAGATTGGTATAATGACAGAAGTCACTATATTAATCGCGTAAGCTGATTATAGCAAAGTCAGAAGAAATTTTCCTGACCTCCAATTAAAAGACTGCGCAGACGCTGAGGCTAGCTAAAGGTTTAGGACCTAATAGCATTATCCTGGCCAGTAAAGGATTCAGACGCTTCTATCAAGTATTCCACAAAGAACCGTTATACACGCCATAATAGCGTGCCTACAATCGACTAACTATCAATTCCCTGAACCGCTCTTAATGTTCATAGATTCACGCTAATAATTAAAATTCTAAACAAATGAAGTAAACTAGACGATTGTGTTAGGTCATTACAGGCTGCACACCAGCAGTATCAAGGCCACGTCATTTGGGTTGATTTACACAGAGTCCTGCTGGAAAGTCCACGGTACATTTTTAAAAAGTGTTGTGTCACAACATGATCCAAGACAGTCTCTTGCAAAGCGTATCTGGCTGAAGTCTTCACTCTTTCAGTGACTCCCTGAATAAGACATCCCCCACCAAACCATTTTAGATGCAGAATGATGATCACGTTGTATCTTTCCAACCACTTGGGCGGCTTCTTTAGAACTGTGTGTATACACTTTGTCATTTTGCTTGTTGTAGTGCTCTTCAATCGTAAAAATTTTTTCATCGCTAAAGAGGATCTTTCTGTGCTTTTCACCTGCGTATCGGAACAGAAGCCGTTTTGATCGATCCACTTCTTCAACAGTAAGGATTGATTTAGAGCATGTCCTGTCTATCGAAGATAAGCGCCGCTTCAGCTTCAGTTCTTGTTTTATTTTACGTGACAGAGAAGCTAGCGGGAATCTTCATTTCTCTCGATAAGAATTTTTCTTCCTAATGGGGTTTCGGTGAATACGGGCTTTAACAGCAGTCCAACAATATCCTATTCCATATTGTAATTTAATAATAAACACGAAAAAAATATGTAAAACGGCGGGAAGTCGAAAGAACTATTTAATATAATAAGTGCGTTCCAAAATCAAAATAATTGAGTTGAAAAAAATGGAAATTTCTATGTAACAGTATTTATGGCCAGACTAGTTAGATTCTTAAGGCTTAAAGTATGATTTGAACTCTCTTGGTCTTATTCTTTTGATCTCGTATCCGCAGAGAACAGAATAAGCTACACGATTTTTAAACAAGTGTACGAATTTGAAATTCAACAAGGGAATGTGAATGTAGGGGCAGAAGGAACCACTAAAACCTAAGTCTCTAACAGCGTTGATGAGTGTGGTAGGGTCAAATTAGGCTCCGCTGTAAGGTCTAGGCGTATAGAGAGTGTTCTGACTCTGATCTAATTACTGCCTGGCAGAATATCCGAATGGAGTAGCGGCGGAACAGGTAAGAATTTGGGTATGATTAAACAGAATTTGGAAATAAGTGACTATTAGTTAAAATTACACAGTTCTAATATTTGGCAGAGCTGCGATAGCCAGCGGAGCCACATTACCCTCAAAATTGCCGTTTGGGGTAGACTGATGTCATCCAGCTAGCGTTTAGACGGTAATAGTGAGAAACTCCAAAATCGACACACTAATAGCTAACATATTGTAGTTTTGTATCCTTTAATTTGAAATTTAAATGTTCGTTGGTGAGGAAGAACGGTCCAAAATCGTTCCAATTAGAAAAAAAAACATATGGGAAAACGTATGGCCGGCCACTCTGCAGTGCAGAGACTGCACTGCACTCCCATCAACAGAAAAAGTAACAGCACTCGTCGCTAGATGTCGTACAGGGTTCCATATATTTAAAAAAAATTAAAAATAAAATATTTAAATATTTTTAAAATTTAAAAAATATCAGCTCTGCCTACACAGCTTGCTGTTATTTACTAGTATTTAATATATTAATAATTTTTTTGACATCCAATCATTTTGAACAGGTGAAATGATCATCGAAAACGAGAACTAGAAAATGAATGAAACTGTTCTTGGCTGAGCCTATGTGATTGAATAATGATTCCTGGTATGCCAAGAACCGCATCTTTGTCACACGCTCTATCACCTTGGACTGGAAAGAGGTGATAGCGATAGGTCAGCTTTATAATATTTTTTATAGGCGTTTGAAATTCCAGAGATAAATGACATTTTATACCCTTTTTGAACATTGATGTCTTGTAAATTTTATCGATAATAAATATTTTATAAGAATTCCTAATATTTACTATCAGGATTCCATATATGTTTACGTAGTTTTGTATACCGTAAGTGTGTACCTATGTATGTAATTGCAAATCATGACGTATAAGTAACTATAAACGGCTATATTATCAACGCATTTCAAATATTGGTAGCTCGAGCTTGGTAGCTCAGTCGTGTGTGACGCGACTTTGACACCGACGCTCGTGGGTTCGATTCCCAAACAAGGAAAACATTTGTGTGCATGAACATGTCTGTTTGTGCTGGTCTGGATGTTTTAAGAGAGGTAGGGCGCATCAAAGCACTGTCTCACTGTCAAGTCTGGGGAAGTACCTCCACCTCACAGAAAACCGCAGCCATATAACAACTCCCTAGGTTGTATAAAAAAATATATATTTTAAGTACCAAAGTTATAGAGCACAACGTAGTTAAAACCTAAATAACGACTTCATTACTTAAAAAAGCATAGAGGCGGCTGTCAATTCCATAAGCTTTGTGAGTTGTCACATCGTATATATAATATTTGATAGGACATAGCAAAGCGCAGCGGCTATCGAATTAACCCGTCATCTAGACGTTATCGACACGCGACATCGGTAGCCGACAAGTGGTTTGTAATCTGTCGTGCGCATTTTACGTGACTTGTTTTATTTTTTATACAATATATATTGCTGTTAGATTTTATTTTAATTTACTTCTGACAAGTGGAAATGAGAATTGGACTTAGAAGTTAGAATGGTATAGTTCGAGAGATCGATGGCATTGTTGCGCGAGTCATTCTAACCGAACACGCAGGTTAAACAACGTCGACTGCTGCCGGTTCATGGATGGGTTTATCTATCACGAGCTTCTCCATACGGAGGGCACATTAAGCCGTCCGGCTTGGCAGGTGTCGATAGAAGATAGTCGGTATGCTAAGTCAGTGGCCTTCGGGCGGCTTTAATACACCGGCCTCCGCCAATCCGCAGTAGAGCAGCGTGGTGGAGTATATTCTAAACCCCTTCGGTTGAAGAGAAAACTCCCATCCATGCAGAGTTAGGATTGGTGTAGTGGGTATCTATGGTACACCTAGTGATTTGATTCTTGATAGATTTTGTTAAAGCGCTCTTCGAACCAATATTTAGAACGACGGAATTGATATTACAAAAGCCTTTGTGTTCAATCGGTTCGAGAACCAATATCGCTGCTACTACCTCATCGCAAATAATATACCTGGAAACTGAAAATTTTGCGATCCTGGTTGCTCGTAACTGTTTGAACATCGAATATTATTAAACATAGATTAACGTTTGCAAATATAATTGTAGCTTGATTTCGTGATTTTTCTTCATAGCGTTATCCCGTTTTCTACTCCATTAGGAATGACGGTGTCCACTACCTAAGCCTAAGGATTTGGCGAATACACTGATTTTCACATGGAGCGACTGCCGTCAAAATTCCATAACCCAAAGGAAAACCCAGATCTTTCTTAGGTTAGGATTGTATTGAACAAACGCTTCAATTTTGTAATAAATTGACTGAAACAGTTCAGTCCTTATCTGACAATAAAGGCACAGCACATGCATTTACATTCATATTTTTTTATGAGAAGAAACTTTGCCTCTTTTTCTGTGTTCTATAGGGTATATAATGTCCAGTATCCTTGTACAAACGCATAGCTCGCCATAGGATATGAAACTCATCCTGGCACATTGAAAGTAAAATATCGTGGTTTGTGCATTTTTAAAGAAGTTTTTCCTTTTTTAGAGAATTAACTACTTGACAAGATATACCTAAACGGTTACAGTATGAGACTTTTCAAAAATGCATGAAAAGGTTTATACAGGCTCGACAATACAATGTAACTTCTTACTATCAGACAAGCAGTAGGTATGTTTGTTCGTCTCGTTAGTGGTGTATAAAATATAGAAAATGTATTTTAAAAAGACAAGATTATTCAGTGGTAAGATTTTAAACAGCGTTAGAAGGCAAGCAAGGGTACGGTTAACCTGATGTGGCTGTTGTAGTCTATGAACGCTTGCAATGCAAGGAGAATCGGTCGCGCGTTGATCCTTCCATTACTAAAACAGCTACTCTTCGGGAGCTTGCTGGTAAATTCAGTCATACACAGGAACACAACAACCCAACGAAAGAATTATAATTTTGCTGCGATCTTTTGTAGGCGTATGAATACTGAAGGTAACTTACCTTAGTCGAGCTGCTTTGATGCGCCCGACCTCTCTGTCGCTAGAGATTCGCATGTTAGCTAGCAGGGTTCATCACGTGTTGAAGAAGTTGGCTTTAGCACTGAACCCGCTTGCACTTAAAAACCCAAGATACGTATACGCTAGTATGAATGGGGTCAACCATTCATACTAGCGATCACTTGAAGAAAACCAAGATAATGGTATTTGATAGTGATACAACCAGAACGAACACGAGGATTACGGCTGATGATGTAGTGTTGGTGCAATTGGATGAGATTGTATATCTTGGAAGCGCTTTTAGTAGGGATGGAAGGTACACCGCTGATGTGGAGAGACGAGTGAATGCAGGGAATAGCGTGAATGGAGCGTTGGGTGAACTTCTAGGTATCCGAAAGAGAAAGCATAGAGAAGGCATAGCTCGCTGTACACAACGCGCTGCTAATCCTAATGCTAACTTATGTAAGTGAAAGCTGGGTATGGCAGAGAGAACGTGAAAGAATAAATGCGGTCTATATGCGAGCATTACGCAAAATTTGTGGCATAAGGCTTGCTGACCGCGTTCGTAATGATGACGTAATAAAGAGTGTGTCGGTGTTAAATAAGAAGGCAAGTAGAAAAAATGCAGGATGAAAGAATGATGACGCAGATATAAAAAGCGAAAGTGGATGGAAGTAGAAGCCAAGACTAACCTACCATGACCAAATTGGTTGTGTGTTATTGAAGGTAATGTCGGAAGCCCTAGGAACCGAAGAGCGTGCATGAAAAGAGCTATGAAACTTAAAGAAGCGAGTGAGTTGTGCAAATACCGCGTCTTATGGCGCTCGGCCCTCTCTGATTACCCTGCAAGGGACTTGGTGTGAAGATATACATAGATGTATTTATCAAACTTTAATTAGATATAGGTGCAAATGCTATCGATAGTCGTTTTGTATCAATAGATAGAAAACGACTATCGATAGCGTTTTCTCTCAGTGCTAGTTCTTGTCCGCCAATGTTTGTTGGCCGTAATTGGACTTCCTTATACAAATACGCTTTTCAAACGATTCCAAATTTAACCCACTTATAAACAGAATTAAGAAATTACATGTCCAGGTATTATTTTTTAATTTTATTTAAATATTATTTGCGGCTTCGATTAGATTTGCTACATACACGCATAATGCGCACGGATAATGCCCTCGCTCATACTCACAGCGGCATTACAATTGGATCTAGGGGATGTTTGGCCCCTTGGATCGGTCTATCTGTTTATAAAACGTTTTAAATTAGCTGTCTGGCTAACATATATAAAAATGAAGCATCAGAATGTAAGTGAGATTAAATAATTTTTTTGAGAGATTATATTACTGATTTTTAACGATATTGTGTAAAAATCAGCTATATATATAGCTATATCGTCTTCTTCTAAACTCTTTCCCTATGTAGGAAATATATTATGAAGAACAGATGATACCGATATTATGCTGTGGGTTGGGGGACAAGATCGAGCGCACAGCCCTTCTTGGGTAGTTCGCGGATCAACAGCGCGGCATTTATTGGCTTATTGATTGAAATATTCTTCCATTGCTCGAATTGCTGAGATATTAAGGCGCTTAAACACAACGTGTTTGTGAGCGCGTGGTGCCTTCATACCCATTCAATTGGTTTATTGCCTCGTGGTTATCCCGTTTCCAATCCATTAGAAGTCTGCTACCTAACCCTAATGATTTAGCAACGATACTGATTTCCACATGAACCGACTGCTATCAGACCCAGAGGGAATACCAGATCTTTCTTAGGTTAGATGCGCGTCTTTTAAAATATACTTTCTTGAAAGTGTGGGTTTCCTCACGACCTTAACCTAAGAAAGGTCTGGTTTTCTCTGTGTGTTGTGAAGGGCAGTCGCTCCATCAAAATCATATATTCAAAGATATTCGCCAAATCTTTAGGCTTAGGTAGCGGATCCCACCAATCCTAATGGATTAGAAAACGGGATAACGCTAAGAAGAAGATGATTTATATAAATACTAAAACACGAATACAGTGGTACATTCCAGACAGGGACTAGAACCTTATTCACATACACAATTCGACCCAAATCGTTTGAGCTGTTTCCGAGACACTTTGAATATGTTTCTTTTTCTTCCGAACGTTATCCCGTCTTCTAATTCGGTTTAGTGGGGTCCGCTCTTCTTATGTGTGGTCACACGCCTTTCAAAAAATAATTTCTTGGATGTAACGGTATCTTCAGTAGACAAGTAGCTAATTAGGATTCTTAGTTTATGCTGTGTTTATGTTTATGCCATTATGTTTTTTGGTTTTTTTTATAATATAAATTCATCTCTTATAAGTTTATTCCATGCCTATGTCCGACTCACACTTGACCACTTTTTATTAGAGGTTATGTGTATTTGATTTTTATTCAACTGTTTTTCATTTCATTTTTATAATGAACATCGTGCACAAATGAAGCAAGGAAAATTGAGCAGATCTCCATCTGAATTACGAAGTCCCTTTAAAATGCATGTATATATATTTTCACGCCAACTTCCTTGTGGGTTAGGCAGATAGAACCGAGCACCATAAGATGCGATTCTTGCATACCGTTGCTCACTTCTTTAACATTTATTTTAAGTTTGCTTATCGCTCCCTTTAAAAATTAAGAATATTATGATTAACAATTCAAAAAAAAAATTGGCAATAACTGTGTGACTGTTTATCTATTCATATAATGTGAAACCTATATACTCGTACTACGTAGAGATAATTTACGGCACATCGCAAGTTTAACAGCAACATATGGGGAAATACATTGATCATAGCGAGTAGCTCAAATTGTAAAATCTGGATATGATTATATCCAGATCCTATAAAATGGTTTGTACTCACACATCTTTCGAAAGTATCATAATGAAGTATTTAATTATGATAGTACCAGAAAAAATACACACCATACCTAATTGTTGTTACTTTTATATTTATATGTAATTGGAAGTTTAAATTGTTGTCTAAAATTATGACAAAATAAACATACTCAAGTAGCAATTATGTTTGGTTGGTCTTACTTCATTTTACTTTACATCAAATATACGGACGATTCATTTCAATGCAGCCTAGTAATTAATAAATATATAAATAATTGTAGGTGATAATAGTGTTGGAGATGCAATTTCAAAACATTGTAACTTCCAGCGTTTATTCGCTTTTATTGTGTTAATAAAATAAGCAACAAAAGTAAACGCAACTACTTACACTTAGTATCATTTGCGATTGTAAAAGAATATTACTTAATAACATGCTGTAAGTATTAGGGTGTTTACATACACGCGACTTTGAGTAGCGATTTGAAGTTTTCGAGGAATATTTGAGTAATCTGAATGTGTATGTTGCAGGAATATTATGAAGATAGGAAATTGACAAAATCACTAGGTGTTTTGATAAAGGAGGGTGTTAAAATCTCGCCATCTCTTTGAAATATCAAAGCAATGAAATAATAGTTATATTTTTTCAATCACAGTAACTACATATTACTGTCTGTCATACCATTACTGTAACCTTCGCGTAAAAATACTAGAGCCATGGTACTTGCGCTGCTGATAATTACTCACTTGCATGAACACATAAACTCGGTCTGGTGGTTTTCTGTAAAGTAAAATACTTTTCCACTCAGGCTACTTACATACAAATGAAATTGTACCCAATCCATATTTTACGAAAACCTCGTTAGTTAATTTGCAGGATACACAACTTGCAGTGGGTCAGTGAAGACGAGTGGGTCAATGGTAGGTATACCGGAAGTCGTGCTGTGTGTTCCCGAGTTGCGTCCTGTGATGATTCACCTTTTCCCGCTTTCATACTCCACTAGGTAAGTCCCGTCTTCGTGAATGACTGTTAATTATGAGTACCTGGTATGCGACTCCTGGTATGCCTGAAAGACCACAAACCGTTAATGTGACTTTCGCCACGGTCGCCTGACTAGTGATCTTCTAGTGCATTTTTTTATACAACGTCGGGAGGCATACAAGCAAACGGCCCACCTGATGTAAAGCGGTTGCCATAGCTAATGGACGCTTGCAATACAATTATGTATCGCTCGCGTGATGCCACCTCTGCTGCTAACACAGAAACTCTTTGGGAGCTTACTGGTGACCTCACTCACACGCAGGAACACAACAAACCTCCAGGGAGTTTGTTATTTGACTGCGGTTTTCTATGAGGTGAAGGAACATTCCCAGTTGGGCTGCTACACACAATTAGGCTTTGGCCAAAATTTGACATTGATTGTCAGTCTAGATATAGTGCAGGTGTTTGTCTGTTCTTCTATAGGAGTTGCCTGTCCGGGAGTTTGAGTAATGGGTATTAGATAGCTTTTGCCCTGTAGGTACATAAAAGTTGTCATAGATGACATCCGCTTCGACAGCATTGACAACAACCTAATCTTGTTCTTAGCTCTGTTTCTACTAGTTCCTTGCATTTTGGTTTAATTTTTTTAGTAACTAAACAAGACAAGTTAGGATTTAATTATAATTAGGTATAGTTTTATAAGGAAGAAGGCAACGCATTGTTTTTCTTTTGTGTGAATATTCCCTTCTAGATCAAATATCCTAGGGAGATAATTAAATACCTATTATTACCATATTCCTGCAACATTCACAAGTAGAATATGTTCCGCCTACCTTAATGCAAAAAAGTTAATAAACGTGGGTGGCGCGGGCAATGTTAAGATTAAAATATTTATACAGCTGTAGGCAACGACGGGCTTCTATTAAAATCATCTAATTAAGAGCGATGAGCACTGGATCGCCATTAAGTTGTCAAACCATGAATAAACTGCCGCAATTGGACCGGGTCAATCGGAAATCGATGGACACCTAATCGTTATCATTATTATACGATTGAAAAGCGTCGTGGTAGAATGTCTAGCGATGTGTACAACATCAAGACTAGTGGGTTCGATTCCTGCATAAGACAAACATTTAAGTGCGTGAGCTAGCATATTTGTATGGTCTGGACATTCTAAATAAGTGTTTGTTTACAAAGTATTTACGTATTGCACACTTTGTGATGCAAGTGTTTATTTTTAATGTCGTTAAAGCTTAAGGATACGTTTTCTTAACAAAAAAATCGTGCAAAAGGTAATTTCTGAAAAAAAATTGTAAATCTAGAAAAATACTGTTTAATGTTTGGAAAGATGAGAATTTGTCCAATAGTATTATGCTATTTGAATGAACCAAGTTTCTTGTAGTGTAGGCAGAGAGAACCGAGTGCCTTTTTTAACATTCATAGCTCTTTTTATGCCTGCCTCTTTTCAGGTTTCTACGTCTCCTGATGTCATCTTTTGTTCATATTAAGTATTTCTTGGTCATCATCTCCATATGTACCGTATCTAAATCGTCATTTTTTCCTCATACTCGTACTTTCTACATGTCTGAGCTTACGGAGTATACCATTTCTATCAATATTCTCTTTCAAAGCAGCTCTGTTCCTTTAATCATATTTGCGAAATTTTAACCGATATTGATAGTTCTTTCATTAATCGATTGAAAATATATGATATTAGAAAGCTCTTGCTATAAAAATATAAAATAATTATTCATTCGAGCTGATTAGGACTGAAAATCATATATCTTTATATCCAGCATAATATCAGAATATATTCACTATTATTTAAATACACAATCGTTTTATTTTTCCTAACATAATGCGGTCTAATTCAGAGTTATCTGTAAATAAATGTTTGAATAATAAGTAACGTGTGGCTTTTATTAAAAAAAACTAATCAGTTATGCATAATTTTGGACCTGTCTTTATATCAGATTTCTTGCGCTTTTAACGAATTATTTATCGAACAGTTTTATGATGACGTTTATATCAATTCTATATCCGTCATTAAACAGCAATAATCATCCGATTTGATTAATTACAGATATAAGCGATTAATGTTAATCGATTTTTATAAAGCATCTTTTCCTTCTTTCTAGTTCATCAAATTGCTGATTGCAGTCCGCTTCGATATTTTTTAAATATTATTTTGCTTTTTTTCTCATACTGTTCATCTATAATTCATTAAAGATTTTGAAACATAGTAACCGACACTTTCTCTGTTGAAGACCACAAAAGATGAAGAGAGTGGATCGATCAAAATGCGTTCTCCCCCGATACGCAGGTGCAAAATACAGAAATATCCTAGGACTAACGCCACGCCGACATTGTGCCTCTTAAGAAATCTCTGGAGCAAGCAATGGCTAAATTACCCATGGAAACAGTGCGTAAATCCATAGACTCGTGACCAGATAGATTAAAGGCCTGTATCAAAGCTAAAAGGTGGCCATTTCGAATAGCCTCTGGTGGAAGAAATTGTTTACACCACGAGGAGTACAAAAAACAATTGTCACGTAAAAGAGCCCTCTTGAAATAAACAACCTTAAATTTAACATAAACAAAAGTACCTGTAACCTTTGTATAATCTCTGATTTACTTTTTAATCGAGAGCATGCTTAACTTTTATTATTCCTTTGATCGAAGGATACAAACGTTGTCCGTTTTGTGACCGTTTGGAGCGTGTTCGAGTTTTATGGGCGCATAAATATCAGTGGACGGGCCTCATCGCGGTTCGCGTTGGTAGACTCGCGCGCATGTCCCCTACCATATGCTCGATCTGAATATAAAATACTCATATATATTTATTTATATGAGTATTTTATAGCAACTAGATGCAAGCGACAATTGTACTTACGGGAAGTTTCGTTTATCAAATTTAGTCCAGGCTTCCTTCCTTTACCCAGGTAAAAATGTAGAGCGACGATATATAGGTAGGGCGCATCAAAGCAGCCCGTCTGGGGAAACACCTCCACCTCACAGAAAACCGTAGCCAAATAACAACTCCCTACAGGGTTGTTGTATTCCTGCGTGTGAGTGAGGTCACCAGTGCTCCTAAGGAGTTGCTGTGTAAGCAGCAGAGAAGGCATCGTGCGAGTGATACTTAATTTATTACCAGCGTTAATAGGCTACGGTAACTGATTTACATCAGGTGGGCCGTATGCTTAAATGCCTCCCGACGTTGTATAAAAAATACAAATATAAGCTCTCATCTTGTACCTTCTTCTTCCTAGAGTTATCCGTTACCTAAGTCTAAGGGTTTGGGGAGGATACTGATTTATATAAAGCGACTGCCACAAGTCCTCCATGAGCTGAACCGATCTTGATGACATTTTTAGGAAATCCTCAGATTAATCCAGCGAGTAATCCTGTGAAGTTTGGTAGCGATCATACCATCCATGCCAGTTAAACTAAGGCGGGTCGCTATTGATAAATACTAGTTGTCGAAATGTGATCGTAATTCATAGACTTGTTAAGATTGAATTTCATCTATAATTTCACATATGTACGGGATAAGCCGACACAGTTTCTACTGTCAGCCATTTCCGCAGCTATAGACGGTTATGGAGTTAATTAGTCAATTCGAATCAGCACATGTAAAGCACTGACTCGAGCTCCCGCATATCATATTGCCATATCAATAAAATCCATTCTACTCTCATTACCAATGTGGTTATCACTTACATATATCAATTAAAGCTGCAATCCAGCAAACCAGCAAACGCAGCAGCGAGCCGTACACTATAGTACACTTACATCGCACAACACTGTTTGCTGTGTTTATATTTGTTATGTTATGCTTAGTTTTGTATATATGTTTTGCTGTGTATATGTTTGTTGTTCAGTGTTGTGTTGTGTACGAATAAATGTTTTTCTTTCTTTCTTTCTTTCTAGTACACATAAATGTCTTCCTTCTACACTTCTCTATGAATCCTAGCGGGACATGCCACTAAATTCGTGTTTTCGGATTTATGTACATATTTATCACTTGGTCTAATTCACGTGCATGAGAAGAGCAATAAATGTTAAAGAAGCGAGTGAGATATGTAAGGATCGAGTCACGTGGCGCTCGGTTCTCTCTGCCTACCCCGCAAGGGATTTGGCGTGAAGTTATAGATAGATAAATAGCATTATCTCTCTTTATCGACTCGACTTAACTCGATTGTCTTAGATTTTAGATTGTTTCGTAGTAAGGCTGCAGCCGCAGGCAGACAAACCGGTCGTAATTTTTGTTTGCCGGCCGGTGAACAATTTCGGTAAATTTGTTTGCTTGTACCAACTTTTGTTTAAACATTAGCATCGGCGAAGTTATGGTTGCGATCCTTCATAATTATGATTGTCATGCAACATGCACTTTACTTAGGATAAAAAATTGCGATTATTTGTTTTGTGCTCGTTGTATTGTGGCTACTTTGAATTCATATATTTAAGTGGAGATAATTTTAAGTTACGTAACATCAAATACTAACACTAAAAATTATCTTCAGTTTAATATGTCAACTAACAAAAAACTACCATATATATATGCTATGCTAAATTACTTGGCTAAACGCCCTGAAATACATATTAAGCAACAAATCATGGTTGTCATACAATTTTACGTACCTAAACAAAATTTTAAATAGTCGCTGATGAAAATATCCCTTTGGTGTACTAAACAACAGACGATCTCAAAGAATGAATACGAACTCCTATCACAAAGAAGACTAAATCTACCAAAACATCAATCATCAACAGTCAGTACATCACCATACCCTACCCACAACTGGATGTTTTCTGGATATGTTAGTGTTTTTCCACCATATGCGATACCAGCTTTCATTTAGATGACGCAAAACGACCCATCTTCCGACATGCGATGTTCATTCTAGTAAATTTTACCTATATCACACATCCTTGTATTCAACATAGGTGCATTTTTTTTATTTTGGATGATAAATGATTAAAATATATATCTACTAGTGAGTAGTTATGAATATTAACAAGTGTACCCAAAGATAGGTTAGGCACAGTCCGATTGGGGTTGTATTTCACAGAAAATAACAATTCCCTGGAAGGTTGTGTTCCTGCAAGTGAGTGAGATTATCATATGAGTAGTTTCCTATATGAGTAGGCATAGGTTACGGTTACTTGACTATACATCAGGTAGGCCGAATGCTTGTACGCCGTCAACGTTCTCCAAAAAAAAAAACGTTGGTTTTTGTTCGACCACAATCACATTACTTCTTCTTCCGCGTTATCCCGTTCCCTGATCAATTAGGATTGGTGGGGTCCGCTGCCTAGGCCTAAGGATTTGGCGAGGACTGATTTTTACATGGAGGATTCCACCTTTGCTGCTAACACGGCAACTCCTTAGGAGCTCACTGGGAATCTCACTCACACCCAAGAACATAACAACCTTCTAGGGAGCTGTCATTTGGCTGCGGAATGTAACACCGCACCGGTATGAACGTTAATACCGCAATGTAAACATCGTCACACGCCGCACCGCATTACGTACTTTGCGCTATCATTTGTAACGACATCTCGATAAAATAATCATTTAAACAGTTTTGTAAACGTTTTTTCTTTGACCTTTAAAGGTTTGGCTCCGTTTTCACGGTCTGATTCTCGCTCGATACAAGTTGTGGCTTCAAATGATGTATTGTAGTTAGTGTCCCACGCATCTTTATACTTAATATCAGATCGAGTTTGAGAATTAGCCATCCATCATTTAATGATAATGATATTTGACGGCCTCTTATGATTACGTTCCCGATAAATTGTAAATAGCCTGAGATGGTTTGGACGAGTCGCTACTTACAGTTATGTAGTGATCGATTGTATATTGCTGGATGACTAGCCTGATACATAGTTCCTAGCACCGAAAGACCTACTTGATATGCTAGTGATATCCTATCTAGGCTTCTTATCTCATTAAGTACAGGTCTGAATCTCTTGCCATTGTTGTCGCTGAGGTTATGAATTCATCATATTTTTAATTCGTCTGTATTACCAAATATTATGACCCGTAATTTCGTTGTTATCTATAATAGGTATATAATATTAAAGGTTCATGCAGTTTATTTTAATTAAGTTGTAAATTTAAAAAAATGCTAATTATAATGTATGTACGATATGATCACGCCTTGCGGGGTAGACACCCTCTGTCGACATGCGGTCCTTACATACTTCACTAGCTTATTTAATATTCGTAGTTATTTTCATATACGCTCGATTCCTTTGGCGCCCGCCATCACCTTCTAATAAAACACGATCAGTTGGTTGGTGAGTTTTGGTCTCACTTCATTAATTTGACGAGCTCGGTGGCGCAGTGGTGAAACGCGTTGTTACACTACTTTGACCCCAACGCTCGTGGGTTCGATTCCCACACAGTACAAACATTTGTTTGCATGAACATGTATGTTTATCTTGGTCTGGGTATTTTCTATGTATGATAAGTATGTATTTACAAAAAAAAAAATATTTACGTATGTTTATCAGTTGTCTAGTACCCATAACACAACCTTGGCTTACTTTGGGGCTAAATGGCGCTGTGTAATTTGTCGGACAATATTTATTAATTTATATTTATTTCACAAAGGCATTCTAACGAAATACAGATATCCATAGTCATAGTAACATATAAGAAAATAGTTTTTGATTTCTATTGGTGATTTTTGATGGCAGACTTTACTGGTGTTATATCTCTAGAAAAATAGGATAATGTATCTAGCTTTTTTTAAGTCACCAAAAATCCTACACAGTTAAATTTAGTTAAACTGTCGGATGTTTTTTCAACTACAGGTTATTATGTGTATTTTGCTATATATAATATTATATACAAGGTTGGAGCGGATTAAAGCAGCCCGTCTGAAAAAGCCGCTCTACCTCACAGAAAACTGCAGCCAAATTATAGCATCCTGGCCGTTTGTTGTGCTCCTGTGACTGAGCCAGGTTACCAGTAAGTTCCCAAGGAGTTGCTGTGTTAGCAGCAGAGGCGAATGATACTTAATGTGTTGCAAGTTTCATACTACGGATAACCTGTTTACATCAGGTGAGCCGTATGCTTATATGTCTCCTGACGTACCTAGTATAAAAAATATATATTTTGTGTAGCCCTCAGTTCAGTATTAAGACTCGTACTATACCGGTCTTCATTTATTTGCTATATATTTTACCACGTTGTCCAATTACATATATTTAAAGTCATACACAGTCATGTTCGCTGTTTGCTGTTAACAAATAAATTTGTAGACCACCTCGATGTTCAATGGTCAACATGTCAGCGGATGCAGGCTTTAATTCTTGCTGCAGTTAAAAATGTACACATTATGCAACTATTTCCGTGGGTCAATGTGTTATTTCTTTGACATTATGGGTGTTCTAAACTGGGACAAATAAAACAAAGTATGAACCGAACAGTTGTGCTTTTATCTAGAGATTTTTTCCGTAGTATGTTCACAGGTACATAATGCTTCATAATTAACTTTACGTTTCACAAATAAATAACATAATCGCACTACCATCGAGGCAGGCGGGACGGCTGAGGCGGCCGAACATTTAAAAATTAATAAATACAGGGGTCTTGGCTCGGAGTACAACTTTGTTCCTTTCGGAGTAGAGACCCTTGGTCCGTGGGGTCCAGGCGCGCAGTCGCTTTTTCAAGAACTAGCGAGACATCTGATCGACGTCACGGGCGACCAAAGAGCTTGTAGCTTTCTCGCTCAGCGCATTAGTATTGCGATTTAGCGCGGAAATGCTGACAGCATCGTTGGTACAATGCCGCGGGGGCCGCACTTTTAGATTTATTTTAGGTTATTACTATTATTTTAGATTTATTAAATTTTAGATGTAATTTAGTTTTAGTTTTATTGTGTATTTATTTAATTTTAGTTAAGTAATTTATATATTGTATCATTCTGGAATTAATAACATAATTAATATGTATGTGTATTGTATATATGAATAATAGTTTCTATTTTAACATTTATTACTACCTCGTTACTCGCCTACCAAGGGTCAATTAGACACTCAAAGATTGACTGGAATACACTCCTTATAAGAATAAGTTTTTCAATATTATTTTATGCACAATAAAGATATAACAAACAAACAAACGTCGCCTAATAGTTTACTGAATTGAATCTTTGTAACTCAGAAACATATGTCTACACTTTTTATACCATTAGGCACGTGCTCTGTCTGATGGTAACGTTACCGTAGCCTATGGACCGTTGTCACGTCAGAGACCCTGTCAAAACATCATCGCGTCCATTTTGAAGAACCTCATACAGTAGTCTGTAGTAGTCTATACATACATACATGCATTTTTTCTACGCAAAAAATATCTTATGTAATAATTTTAAGAAGTGCCTACAACTCATCATTTGTCGTTCAAAACTAAGTCTTTTCTATTGAGTGGAGTGGTCGTAGAACACACATCCGCACCACGCAGATTGCTAAGCTCAATATACTACACCAGTACCTATGTATGTTTTTAAGTTTTTGTTGTCGCTACTTAGGTAGCAATTACATGGTCCGAGTGGTGCAGCTACTGTAGTCTGTATTTCATTATTACGTAAACAATATGGCAGAGTGCATTTATAATTAGAAATGTTTACACCAGCCTAGTAACAAACAAGTTTTTGTTTGTGATGAAATACTTTTTCTATATATACAAAAGAGTAACGTAACTGACTGAGAGGCAATACACAAACTGCTAAAATTAGGACTTCAAATTGAGACATAATCTTCGTTTCGTTCCTGAGGAATGGATTCAGAGACAATTTTGACCATTTGTAATTTTGATGTTTATAGGGGCAGGTATGAATAGTATCAAATATAGTTTTTTAGTTTTTTATACAACGTCGGACGACATATAAGCATACGACCCACCTGATGTAAAGCGGTTACCGTAGCTTGTAATACATTAAGTATCACTCGCGCGATGCCTCCTCTGCTACGTCGAGTAATACAGCTACTCCTTAGGAGCTTACTGCTGACCTCGCTCACACGTAGAAACACAGCAACCCTCTAGGGAGTTGTTACTTGGTTGCAATTGTCTGTGAGCTGTACCTCCGTACTTACCCCAGACGTTTACCCCACTGCTTTGATGCGCCCTACCTCTCTTAAAAAGTTCTAATGCAAAAGAACAAATTCTCTTGATTATAATGGTAATGTATATATACTGCTTATGATACAGTCGATCAGGGTAACTTAAGCCTTCAATATAAAATTGGCCCAAAATTTCAAATGCATATTATAGATTTTTTTTTGCTATGATTTTATGTATTTCAAACTAGATTTGTAAACATCGATTCTAATATATCTTCGTAAATGCTCAGATTCTGCCAAATAATTGACATCTATCATTGTTGAGACGTCAGTTGCTTTTTTCTGTGGTGTGAATAGAGCGGTTTGTTACGAAAGCGCCAAAAAGTTGTCTGCTGTGTTGTCATTTGAATACTTAAGGAGGCAAGTGTTATTTTAAAGTGTCTCATATGTGTCTATCTATTATTTCTTTCAAAAATTACGAGAGTTAATTAGCTAATTCCCATGATATTGCCATAAATATTGAACAGGTAAATTATTACCGGTGAATAAGGGTAACTTGAGCCCGGGCCAAAGTTCAAAATTCTCAAAATATTGAGAGGATATATATTCGATAAGTGTGACGAAAGGGCAGAGGAAGGAGACATAACACATGAAGAAGAATGTGGTTTGGATATAGCACAGGAGGATTTTTTTTCTATAGAGACATACGAAGTACATGACGGTAGACTGGAACTTCAGATGATTAGTGATAATGTGATAAAGGCCGTGGCTCAGTTTTGCATAATGAATGATACAAATATCATACGAATGCTGAATGACACTAATATTCAAAGAAAGAAAGGTATTTTATCATATAAGACGACTTCCTGGCCATGGAATGGAATGGAAATTTTTCAAAGTTTAACCCCATGATGTAGATGTAGATTTAGGATTAAATAAAATTTGAATTATTTTGATACTTTTTTCATTGTCTTAGCTATATGGTAAGTCGGTAAATAAGTTAAAAACGCATTGTTCACCAAAAAAATAAGATTGAATAAAAACTGTGTTGATTTTCCTATGGCAATAATTTATTTACCCATTTTAGTACTAATAAAGGAAACCGAATGTATACATAATTATTGTCTATGGCCCTCAGCTGTAGTTTTTATGGTAAATATGCAGGCCAATGTTAGCAAAATGCTTTAAATAAAATAAAATAAGCAAAAACAACCTAAAATTGGGACCTGGGCCAATCCAAGCCCAACTCACAATCTAACATTGGCCCAGTGGTTAAATGGATTTTTTGAAACTATTTTCCTAGAGATTATTGGTAAATGAGTAAATTTTTTGGAAGTAGGCTACATAAAGCCACCATAACAAGTGTATCTTTTTGAGTAACGTATTATTTTAAACATTGGTCTAACTTTTTATGTGCAAACTGGGCCAAAGTTAGCCAGATTGACTGTACCAATAGTAGGACAGCGTCAGTAATGAGTTTATTATCGCACAAACTCGCCGGCTTTCCTGCCGAGACGGAATGCTGGAAAAAACGTGAGAAGTGCATCGCTCAAGCGGTTCTGGATCACACCGTTTGAAATAAAACAGCATTCTCTAACGCTATTCATTGTATCCGATCCGTACATAAAGATACGAGTCTGTACTGCAGTTTTTAGTAGTAAATAAGCGAAGGACCGAAGATCAGGCTTGCCTCTTGACCAAGTAATGGACTGTAGGGTTACTATTGACACTAACTTTAATAATACTTCAATTCCAATGTTGAGTTCAATCTCATGTTATTCTATGTTAGAGTACGTAAAGTGCACAAGCCATTATTATGACTGTATGTTCGTGTACATATGTCAATGTGATGATGTAACAAAGAGAGTTGATCTGAAAGGGAATGTCGGTGTTAAGATAAAAGAAGGCATGCTACTTTGTTTCGGATATGTAGAAAGAATGCAGGATGAAAAAATGACAAACAGACATGTTCATGCACACAAATGTTTAAACTACTGTACCACCGAGCTCGTCAAATTGTATTATTTATGATGATACGTGGGCTTGCGTTTTATGTTTTATTTTAGTCTTTCCATTGTCCTTTTATAATTAGTATTTCCAGAGTAATAAAAAATATTATGCCATTTAGTGAACACGGTCCATTAAAATCGTCGGCACGGCTTCTCGTTCGTATTTGCTTCTTTTCAATTACAATAATTATAGGTTCAGGCAATAGCGTTAACATGTCTCTAAATGACTTCTGAAATATCCATTTAGTTTCATAATTGTAAGTGGTTTATTATTTTGATTACAGAGTACCATAGAACGAATGTACGGAAGCTTTATCCCAACTCAACTCGAATTGCATTTTTTGTTACTTCATTCTATGTATAAAAAAAACATTTAATGCCGTTTGTAAAGTCTAACGGTCACTCAAGTACTAAAAAACTAAACATGTAAGTAATAAATATGTTTAATTGTTAGATAATAATATTAAATAATTGTTGGATAAACTCTCTTCTTCCATATAATACAAAAATAAATAACAAAAGTTTTTAAATAAAATTACCTAAACTGTGGTTATGTTATATATTAAAATCTATAGCCTACGTGTAAGACTTTAAAAGAGAGGACATCCACGCCACTGGGTGTATGATGCTGTATTTAGTGATATACGTTTATAACCTGGTAGGTTCCGACTCATACTACAAACTGTGGATTTGGATTTTGATTTCATGATCGATAATAAACAACAGATCTTCTAAATTAACATATGAATTATTGTTTACCCTCGAAATATGTAAGATTCTAGCATAAATTAAAAAAATCCAACTCCATACCCTTACTGATATTTAATTTATAGCTACGTGAAAATTGACAAATGGCTATTACCATTTATACAATTATCAATTTCATCAAATTTAGATGAATCAAAAATTGTGTGATGTATATTTTATCCACATATTGTAAGTATATAGATAAATTTTTAAAACCCGGCTATTTTGCATAAATGCAATATTGTCGAGTAAAAGAAATGTTGAGTTGGGTCGCGACCTACGGAACTACTTATAAAACAATCACATAACATTAGTGCTTCGTGATAGACGCAATTTAAAACTATTACTAGGAACTGGAACGGTGTCCCAAACTGGGACAGTTGCATTTGACAAATTGTAGGTATATTTACGATTTGGTGTATCTATTGTGTGAACATTTGTAAAGTGAAGAGAAATTTTAGCGACGACAAAACGACATCTAGAATGTTACTGGCACACTTACGAATTTATGTAATTGCATCTCAAATCCAAACAATATTATTTCTAGATACAAGATGGACTAAAGCAAATCATATTGTCAATGATGCATTGATATCATGTTGTACAGCAGCTGTCGGGTACCAAATTCCCTTTGCTAATCCGGGCTTCAGCTAAAACATTCGAAGTAGGTCATTGCAATTCTATTGTCTTACTCGATACTACCTAACCTGAAACGTTAATTAGGATTTAGAACTGCCTTCCGAAACACACAATCAAGCCAATTATTCTATTTTGAAGCCACGCTACAAATAGGCCTGTAGGGTCATTGTGCTAGTGTCCTATTGCCCAGAATCGCACTTAGTAACTAATTGGCTGCGTCCCGATACGACACTGTCAAACTGTGATAATTGGCGAAAAATATATGAATATATAGTTAGATTAAACAAAAATAATTAATTGTTAAACTATCCATGTAAGATGTATGAGTTTGCTAAGTCTAGGTCTTTGCAATGGAGCTACGTGCACAGGCGGTTCCGTTGCATAGAAAATCTCTGTTATTTTTCCATGAATGGAAAAGAATATGGAAAAGGTGTAAACATTAATAAAAAGAACTAAAATTTTACATGTTTGTCTTGAAGAGATTGCAGTGTGTTGTTTAGGCTTCCGTACCCAAAGGGTAACGAGCCCTATTACTGAGACTCCGTTGTCCGCCGTCCGTCCGCCCGTCTGTCACCAGGCTGTATCTCATGAACCGTGATAGTTAGACAGTTGAAATTTTCACAGATGATGTATTTCTGTTGTCGCTATAACAACAAATACTAAAAAACAGAATAAAATAAATATTTAAGGGGGCTCCCATACAACAAACGTGATTTTTTTGCTCGTTTTTGCTCGATATTAATAACGGCAACAGGTAGACGCTTGAAATATTCACAGAATGTTTAGTTATATATTCACTTTAAAAATAAATAATTAAATTAAAGTAAAACAAATATTTAAGGGGGGCTTCCATACAAAAAACGTGTTTTTTTTTTGCAGTTTTTATAGATAATGGTACGGAACCCTTGGTGCGCGAGTCCGACTCGCACATGGCCGATTATTTTTTATACATCTAGATTGGCGCGGTCACCGCAGCCTATTGACGCTTGAAACACCATGGGGATTTTACTCGCGCGCTGCCAATCTTGTGACCTAAGGCTGTTTCGTCACGGTATCCAGCAATTTCTCTGCCATATTTCACCCCTCAAACCGGAACACAGCTATATAATATAGCTGCTTGGCAGTAAACATAGATGAGACAGAGGTACCAGACGACTCTTGTACAAAATCTCCCTTTGGTCTTTTTACACTTTGAACTTTGTACCTTTCTTATCTCGTACTTTTATTAAAAATTATTAATGTACTCGTAGTATTTTGATGTTTTATGGGATACAATATAGAATATTGTATTGTAAAATTCTCATTAAAATACTGAAATCCTAAAGATCACTCTTGTTAGGTATAACTTAGAATAGGGCTAGAACGTCGAATGAGTGGTTAGCAATAGCTGCTTTAACAACTAAGCTCGGGTTCGATTTCCACACAGGATATTTATATTCATATGAGTATAATCAGTTATTTGGCTACAACAAGTACCTACACGCTAGTGGTTTGTAGATGGATTTTGATGTTATACAATCGCTTTTTTAAGCATTAGTGATGAGTTTGATATATTACTATTAACTACAAATATAACAATGATTAAGCTTCAAAATAAAAAATAATTTGAAAAAATTAGACGGATATTATGATGAATTACAAACATTTTAGCTAATTAAGAGCATGCAAGTGAAATATATCAAATGATAATGAGATCACACCATAATAAATAAAGAAAATTTAATGTCATGATAGTAATGTCAAAAATGAATATGGGTGTTTTCTAGAGAGGTAGGCTGCCAAAGCAGCTCGACTGGTGAAGTATCTCCACCTCACAACCGCAGCCAAATTACAACTCCCTGCAGGAAATTGTTATGTTCCTGCGTATAAGTGAGGTTACCAGTAAGCTCTTAAGGAATTAGCAGCAGCGATGGCAACAAGCGAGCGATACTTCGTATTGCACATATTCATAGGCTACGGTCGCCACATTACATTAGATAAATCGTATGTTTGTATAGGTATACAAAAAAAAGTATTGCCAGGATATATGTACACTAACTAATCGTGCGACCCGACCTAAGTGGCACCAATCAAGCAAGCGTATGTCGTGGAACAAACCCAGCAATTGTGTTTACGTTGTAGACTCGTGATCTTAGATTTGGACGCCCCACATTCGACCAAGGAATGCTAGGTTTACATTAACGTTCGAAATATGGATAAGATTTGAAGAATTTAATTTTACTTTGACATAAAGTGAGCAAAGGAGTTGAACATTATAAAGAATAGTACTACGAGTATTTTCTATTTATATCTTCATGCCAGATCTGTTGCGGGGTAGGCAGAGAGAACCGAGCGCCATAAGATGCGGTCCTTACACACCTCGCTGGCTTCTTTAACATTCATAGTATGGTTTTCGTGTTATATTATTCTGACGAAGCCAGTAGGAGCGCATGGCTAATTATATTTTATCTAAAAACTTTCGACGAAATAATAATCCTTATTAAAATAGAAAATTGCCCTTTTATGTCTACCTCAATTCTACGCCGTAAAAGAAACTTATTATTAGGCAACGAAGGTTTTTTAACATTTTTATTTCGAAACCTACGTAATATGTGAAACGAAATCACTTCAAGACCAGGAATAATTTTAATTTTATGCCTTTACGCCGAATACGTACCTAAATGAAGTTCTAAAGAAGACTTTCTTCTTATTAAGAAATCTTCGAGGAATCATTATGAATAAAAATAATAATTATATAATGCTCTAGGTTCGCAGAACAAATTAGCAGTTGAAAAATTGTATTCAAAGGAGTTTTCTTTAGAATAATATTTTTTAGTACGAGTATATATCATTTTCAATACTCTTTAAGGATTTGCTATACTTTGCGAAACCTTTTTCTTGTACTTGATTTATAAATAAAAAAAATGGGTGCGTGTACTTATGTACCCGCGTGAGAAGTTATACTTCTTTGGCATCATTAAATAAATATTTAACATTAATAATTTAATAATATTTAGTATTAATTATATTAAATAATAATATTTTAATTTATAAGAAGGGTTATTGGAGTAAAATTAAAAAACGTCTTTCAAGTAGTAAATTTGTTATACATTTTTAACTATAGCGCCACCTACCGGTAATACCGTGAAACATTTAACAGCTTCAACCTGTTACTTTTGTGTTACAGTGATGCGCGCGCATCTTAAAATTTCACTCTCATCATTTTTTCACGCGTAAGGAAGTAAAAAGGAAGTACTCCTGTAAGGATACTGCAAAAGCTAGAGCAGTATCCTTACAGGAAGGATTAATTTATTGTTAGTCTATTTGTAGGTAGATTTTATCTTTAGAACGACTCAACTTGTCATATTGAAATTTATACAATGTAGTGTCTAACAAAATTAACTCAAAATACTTTGCTGGGGTAAAGGTACCTATTAAAAATATTCATTATATAAATTACCCTTATATAAAGAGGCTGACGCTCAGCTGACTGTTGGTTGCTGGACATTGACCTGTTGAGACATATTTGCTTACATAATTTTGTATTTTTAGTGTACAACATATAATTATATTAACCCGGCAATTTTTGTCTATTTAGTATATTTACACCGTGTATACTAAGTCCTATCTATAGCTACTTCACACATACTACAAAAATTCAAATTTGTAATTCAATTTAATAAATTGAATTTAATAGAATATTTTTTTTTATACTTTGTCGGGAGGCATACAAGCATACGGCCCACCTGATGTAAAGTGGTTACCGTAGCCTATTGACGATTGTAATATATTAAGTATTACTCGCGCGATGCCTTCTCTGCTGCTTACAAGCAAATCCTTAGGAGCACACGCAGGAACACAACAACCTTCTAGGGAGTTGTTATTTGGCTGCGGTTTTCTGTGAGGCGGAGCCACTTCCCCAGACGGTCTGCTTTGATGCGCCCTACCTATCTTACAAAAATCCAGACCAAGACAAACGTACATGTTCATGCACACAAATGTTTGTCTTGTGTGGAAATCAAACCCACGAGCGTCGATGTCAAAGTCGCGATATAAACCTTTAAATTTGGCATGAAGATGTTGGTGGTATGAAGATTCCTTAGTTTTATAACTTTAACAAAACGCCACAGAAATCCCAGGTTGTGAATTCTACTCACACTAGCACGGTTTTCTTACAGCCTGACCGAGCTGAAATGGTTACCGCAGCTTATGGACACTGCAAGTTGCAACACATTGAATATCGTTTTTTTGTCTTTTCGGGTCTGTTTCGAACCGTAATAAGTAAAGACTTTAAATTTTCATAGTATGTTCTTACTTTAATGTTTCATAGTACACAAATAAAGTCGAAAATTTAATAGGGTGGGTATTAAATTGAACGGCAATAAAAACATGTTATTTGTGTGGGAATACAAGAAACATGTTTTTTCGCCGTTTTTTATACGGTGGTATGGAGCACTTTGTATGCTAGGCCGACTCGCCCTTGGCTTGGCTTCGACTGCAGCCAGCAGTTGTAAATCAAAATTGTATCTTTTTTAATCGACTACAGTTGAGTGCACGCCGATATTTCACTTACAATAACATTTTGTTATTTATACCGTCTTTTTACCGTACATAATAGAAATTATAATCCCACTTTCAGTGTCAAGCATGATCTGCTGTTAGCTGTACCACAAAACTGAAACGAAGCGACGACACACAATACAATTTCCCACCGGCCATCTGGTATAGGAACCGCATGTATCTGCCTCCGTTGCTACGCGGGCTGTCCTGTAGGCGTATTCACATTGCCCTGAAACACTATTTAAAATCGGAAATGAAAAGATTTTACGAATGAAAAGAAAATGTACGGAATTTGAGCAAAAAAATATCGATTTCGTATCGAATATGGCTTCCCCAGGCAATGTGAATACTCCCACTGGTCTGGGACATGTGTTTCGCTTCTCCACGAGGAATTCTTAGGCGATATAGATTAGTCGTTATTAGTGGTTAGAATGAATATTACGCCACAAAGTATGAGCAACCATAGCAGCGACGACATGCATCCACTTCGTACGGTAGTGGGCGGGTGCCGACAGGCGATAGTTCACATGAACGAATTGGTGGCGGAAGCAAACAGCAGGTAAAGTAAGTTAGGCAAAATTTCAACTAAAGTATTCAGTGTCATTCTTCTAACTTGGAAGTAACTGTTCGTAATATAATATCTATTAAATTAAACCCTGAAATCGACTTCTTTGAGCTCGACGCTCATTCAAATCATGGCTTTGATATTAACTGAATAAGTTATTAGTTTATCTGATATAACTTTGGCGAAGATTTCAAAGGAGCGTTTTTCTTCAAACCTTCACTAAAATTATATTCTATGATCATACTCATCATGTATCAATTCAATGAAAAATTAAATGAAAAAAACAATACCCAGTCGCATCACAAATAAAACATTGACATAAGAATGCCTCATAATAAATAATAATTTTAAAATATTTTATTATATATATATAATTAACCATAACATAGTAACGCCATTTACAAAATGTTATTGAGCATACTAAAAAAGCATACGCGTCCAATCTAAGATGGTTTTGAAACTATTTAAAAACCAGAAAGTACTTCTGCTAGCGAATGCCATAAAGAATTATACTATTAAGGAGTCTTAATAGCAAAATTACACTTTATGACATTCAAACTAGTAACGCCATTTACACAATGTTATTGATCATACTAAATCACTTGAGAATGCGCAAGCTTGCATTGCCAGAGGAACACCTGGCTCGTCAATTATATAACAATTCAATTTTTTTTTTTATTTTAAATTGGTCGGCCATTTTGACCATGTTCCTTAAGAGATAGGAACGGTGTTCTTGAACATTCCTATTCTACTTTTTTATGCTGAATCCGAATCTGATGTCAAAATTCGAATATTCGAAAAAAACGCACACACAGACAAACGCACAGACAAACATATAGATTTCATATAGGAACGGTGTTCCTGAAAAGCATGCGCGTCCAATCTAAGATGGTTTTGAAACAATTCAAAAACCAGAAAGTTCTCCTAGCGTTTAAATATTAGGTAGAAGCATATCCATTTCAATCTTCGTACATGAACGATAACAAACGCGCACCGGATCCAATCAAATTTTCTACGGTACATATTTCACAACACATTTGTCAAGACCACTGACTCTCAGTAATTACTCATCATGCCCAACAAATTGATATTATAACCAGCAATGTTAGAAAGTGGTCATTTTAATATCAACCGACCCACTTCAGCCATTGAAAAGTGATAGGAAGATCATTCACGAATCTTGTATAATAAAATGATCGTGACATATAGAACAATGGTAAATTGGTTCTCCATTGCATGGATCATGTTGTGAATACACGTAGATTGATCTTTTCAATACGCCACCGATTTGTCCATAAGAATAAACATTTTGTTAGCGACGTTCAACTTTACCCGACGATCCATTAAAAAAAAACTATAGTCAGTTGGTTCGTTTGGAACAAACAACAATTTGAGTTCCATTCGGCACAAAAGTTATCGGTTAAGTTGGTTGGAATGGAAATTTCATCGAATTAATAACTCGATAACAATAAATCTAAGATAGGAAGTACGAATTAAATCAGTCCGTATGGGTAAGTACCTCCCACCTTACAGAAAACCACAGCCAAATAACAACTCCCAGGAGGCTTAGTGAGGTTATATTAAGCTTATAAGGAGTTGCTGTGTAATGCACGAAACATCAACAGTGGTAATGCGCGAGAGATACTCCCTGTATTCTAAGCGTTCATAGATTACGATAACCACTTTACAACAGGCTTACATGAGCAATGATTGCCCAGTGGATAATGAACAGGCTTATTTCCTTCCTATCCTATCCTTTTTTCGGCGGGTAGTTTAAAAAAACCAACCATTTTGCATCACTCTTAGTAATTTATTATTTAAAAATATTTACACTCACTATTTGTGATTGGATACTGACTTAAATATCCTAAGTCTAACACTTGCATCCACCAGCCATATAAATTTCAAACACATTTTCACCATGGAACCAACAACGCAGTTGCAGAATAATCTTAGTGAGATGGCAGCACTATTTAAGACTCGGATGGATGATTTTGAGAAAAATCTGCAGCAATCTTCGTCATCCTCTTCAAATGTACCTCTGACGATTAAAACTGTCTCTGCTGACTACCAGAACTTCAAAACCTTCATATGGAAAGCCATCTCAATATTGAAGCAACAAATGGAGCTAATAGCGGCCAGTTTAGATCGCCAAGAAACACACAATCGCAGAAAGGTAATAAATAAATAATAAAAGTAAGGCAAGCATTCATAATTACTTTACATTAGGCGGGTCGTATGCTTGTAAGCCTCCCGACATTGTGTACGTATATAAAAAAAGTTCTCCATGTTCATTCTTCACTAGGCCTGGTGGAAGTAATATTTACTTCCACCAGGGCTAGTTACTTTAATACATAATCTTCTCATAAATAGTATCATATTACTAACTAATTGCAAAATAGATGACAGGAGAATAAGGGTGAGATCCGATGGAACGCTATGGGATCCCATACCAATGGAGGTGTCCGAAATGGAAGGGAATGTTCATATCAAGTTTTTTCACTTATCAGTCTTATCGCGTAATAACAAGTACGTAAGTTTTGCTAGCCTTTGGTAATTAGCAGTACCTATGAACCAGGTTCCAGTGAGGTTGGCTTCTATTCTAACGTTGATAGTGAAGCAACCTCACTACGAAATCTGCACTATATTTTTATACTATGTTAGGTATGCATTATTATGTATGCATCTGATTTATTTGATGTAATACCTTTTCGTAAGGTTACCTGATTATTAAATAGCCTCTTTTTTATGAAGGCACCTATCAATCGTATTTTCACGTTAATCCTCAAGGAGTGTCTCTCAGACGTTGCCACTCGTTGTTCCTGGTGAACTTATTTCCTCGCAGGAACATAGAAATGAAATAATTTAAAATTATTTTTCAATCAATGACGTCTATCCGCAGTTATTTGCCACAGCCACAGTCCATGTGGATCTTTACGCCTCACATTTTTTTATATAGCGTCGAAAGGCATACAATAATATGGCCCACGGGTAGCCTATGAACGCTTGTAATACATTAAGTATCTCTCTTGCGATGCCTTCTCTGCTGCTAACACAGCAACTCGTTAGGAGCTTACCGGTGATCTCACTCATAAGCAGGAACACAGCAACAATCTAGGGAGTTGTTATTTGGCTGAGGTTTTCTCTGAGGTGGAGGCACTTCTCCAGAAGGGCTGCTTTGATGCGCACTACCTCTCTTAATTTGAAACATTGAAACTTAATTGTCACTTGATTTTTTCGCGAACTCTTTGGTTGTGATCGAATAACAAATGTGGAAACAAACAAGGTGTCTTCGATAAATTAACATTTTGTTTTCGAAGAAAAAGCTAACCCTTTGCTGGACACCGGTTTCCTGATGCACTAAGCTTGTAGACGATAACTAAAACAAAAAACAAAACAAAAAAAGAACATCTATTGTGTAACTCTATCATTCGTGAGGTTATCGAAGCGCACCCTTAACAAACGGTCAATTCATTAAGGGGCTGTGTGATTGATGCCGTAGATTAAAAACCTTAAGGGTGTCACACACGACCGACCGTTTTATAAATCTATCCATCGTTAGTCAAATGAATGGTTGGTATTTATCAAGAGTACACAATTAATGATGTGTGAATGTATTTTCAAACAGTTATTAATACTTGTTTGTCAGTATCAATTTCTTGTTCTACTCCTAACTTACATAAAGGAAAATAACTTAAATATAAAAACAAAAATTTCATTAGTCACAGTCAGTGTATGAACATAATAATTGAAGTTAAGGTTAATTATAGTTTTGAAAAGTCAAATAAAAAATATATGCTTCATATATTTTTTATTTGACTTTGGTACTCTCTAGCTGATTCTAGTCGTAGTTAGAAGTTGTGTAATTTTTATTAACTTTTATATCCACTTCATATTTATATTATTACATATACATATATATATATGATGAAAAATGTAAAAATATTAAAGCAGCATATGTAGCATACGTATTTATTATTACTGTATTATACGCATGATTGTAACACAAGGAGTATCACACGTCAAAAGCTTTCAGGTGATTATTCACTCGAACCCGACAATCCTCTTCTTTCGTTCGGAATTGTTATATATGGATGAGATACAGATAAACTACTTTATGTACTTTTCGTGTACCTACTGTACTTTCAAAAACGAATCGGCTATTTCCTATATTTTTAACACCATATTTTTTTCTTTTCTTCTAGTTATTAAAGCGAAAATTCGGGTAATATTAAATTTATATAATCACACACATCACACATGAATACTAAACATCCTTTAAAGCATTATATGTTTTATATTAGATATATCTTCTCATGTTTTAATCTTTTATAGTGTACAAACTTATAAAATTAAAAAATGATCGTGTATTAAGACTTTAACATGCTCCTTATTTTTAAGCCTTTTACATGCGAGCCAGATTCGTCAGTTGTTCGTGAACTAATAAATAAATTAGATTATTCATATATGATTCTTACTCGTCAAATTGGAAGACACACCACTATTTGACATGAAATAGAACAGGTGTCAAAAACATCTGCTGTAGTTAGGAAGTTGAATAAGTCTGTTGTTCCTGTGCTCATTACATTGCTGATGACATTATTAATACATACAGTATTCTGACTAGCTGATACTCGCGATTTCGTCCATGTTTTTACTTTCTAAATATTCTTGGCAATGTGCCGTACATAAAAAAAAATATATTCAAATCAGTCGAAACATTTACCAACTTATAACTAAATATAGGACTAGTAAATAATTTTGTGAGGAACAGTTACATGAACATTTTGAGTTACGCAGCGATTGAAATTTGCAATTGGGTAGGCAGAGAGAACCGAGAGAGAGCCACATGACTCGATCCTACGAACCTCACTCGCTTCTTTAACATTCATTGCTCTTCTTATCCACGATCGCCGGTTTCTAATGCTCCTGACATCACCCTCTGATCAAACCCGACCGCATTTCGCAATTCTGGCTTTAACAGCATTAGCAGCTTTGTAGTTCGAACAGCACGCGGTCGCTCCGATCTTTTATAATCTTCAACAGAGGAAGTGTGTGTATATCTCTCGATAGTACGATAAACGAACATACCGCAGATACCAAGCTTTTGTATTGTCTTGAAAATGACTGATGGCCCCATACCCACTTTGTGCAAGGCAATCACTGTAATCCCATTTTCTTTAACACCACATTCCATATTGTAATGTGATAATAAACACGACAAAAGTATATAAAGCAGCAGGAATTCGAAACAAGGTTTTTAGCATAATAAACACGTTTCAAATTCAAAATAATTAAAGAGTTGAAAAAAGAAATGTTTCTATATAACAGTGTTTACGGCCAGACTAGTTACATATACATACGTTCTCCCTTCCACTTTCATCTTGCAATTTATCTTTTTTTTATATTATCTCAGCATAGCTCTGCTTCGCCTGATAGTAAGCGAAAAGAGGAGCACAAATTGCAGCGGCAACTGACTGCAGTGTCCTGTCAGTTGATGCTGCTATACTGGCCTGCAAGGTGCTTTTTCACGCTTCGTTTGAAGGATCCCATGTTGTAGGAAGGAGGAAACACATGTGCAGGTTATCGCTCCTTATCCTTTCATGATGTCCGAAACAGATACGCACTAGCCAATGGCTCCACTTCATGAAAGGTCCTACTAACTTACCACCAGATAGTAGTCTGTTTCAAGAGTGAGACCTCTAAAGGCTCTTGTATCCGCTATAGTATTTCGGAGACGTCTGTCTGTTAAAATCAAATCAATCAGTCATTTTTCGTCATTCCGTCTCCATGTATACGTGTGAATATTCTTGTGATGAAATAAAGTATTCGACACAAGGAGGTTTCGTTTCATACATAAATCTAGAATTGACTTACCTACTTCGTTCACTCTTTTATCTCCATAGGAACCAAGAACAGCTTCAAAGCTGTCTTATTTGGTCCCAATCCATCAATTCAAATCTCCACGCATAATCACTCTTTCATTCCCTTCGGTTAAATCCAAAAAACCCCTCAAAGACTCCCAAAACTTTTTTAAATCTTGGGAACACAGTAGCTTATGGGAGCGTATGCTGAAACGAGAAATACTCGCTTGATGCCCAGTTTTATACGAACCCTAAGAAGTATATGCCCTACGAAATAATAATCTTTTTACGCCAACCGAGAGGAGAGTACGACACTACACCGGCTGTGGTATGATCGTCCCGGTCCATTCCAGACCATAGGGCCATCATTCAATCGGGCAGATCATCGGTGTCGCTCCCCTTGCGCTTAGTCTCATCACACACAAAGTATCTAAGCGTCTCTCATTCATTACGTCCATCAGTTAATCTTATCACTCCACCTCTCACATTCTCGTGTCGATGCAGCACTCGGCTCTCCTCGACCCGCCGGAAATAGCGCTGCGTGGTGGGTGGCCCTCCGTCACATGCACCTGTGTTCGCACCGACGCGGGCGGCTCGGTGCGTATCGCCTCCGAGGGACGGCCTAACCAGCACATCGGTGCGGCCAGAATTGCAATCTAATTGATTGACAGGGTACGCGAACGAGCACGCTTCTGGCACACGACCCCTGAAAATACCGTAAAGGTAGGATTATTTAAAGTTAATTCGAATACCGGTAGAGATGCATAAATAATTACAACTTCGCAATTGATTATTTAACTTTCGACTTTTGTTACAATGCATTTAATATTTTACCAAATTCAAAGGACACTAATCTAACAAAATAACAGAAATTTAAATAGAAGAGAAGGAAAGTATTTGTTAACATGTCAGTGGTTAAACAATTTTGTATTTTTTTTTTTTTATAAAACCGAGCATTTACAATAGAATGAATAGAATGAGATTCATCTGTAGACAAAAAGCCTCAAATAATTGTATTACTTAACAAAGCCTTAATGTGAATGAAATTTACAGATAATTGCATAAACCGGTATGATTTTATTCTTTCTCGGAAAACAGACTATGCATATTATTTACGTTTCTGTAATATTTTTGTCATGGTAACATGCTAGAAGCACGACTTTTATATCCCTAGGCTTTCTAATGGATTGCAATTTTGGATCAAAACAGAATCCACACGGCGTCCCCCGTCGAGGAAGGCTTAGTATCATATAGACAAATATACCCTTAAAAGATAACATGAACTGTGATATTATTACAATGGCGGATATTAAATCAATCAGCAAATTAATATATGTGTGTGACAGAGACAAAGGGGAAAGGGAGACTTTTTACAAAGAGTATTTTTGAAGTCCCTTTTGAAGATATTATCAGGAAGGGACAGAACAGTTTGAGGCAATTTATTATAGAATCGAATACAATGTACAATAAAATACTAACTGTTATAATAATATAGTGTTAAAAGGCACAACGCTTCGGGTAACTGAAAAAGCGTGCAATCGTCCTTCGTGTCGCTTCTGTAATAGCCCAGTATCAATGATCCCTCCAGATTTCGTTACAGTAGCCCAATAATTTCCAACATATATTCATTAGTCCTAACACACGCCGAGACTAGCTCATAGGTATATTGTTCGATTAATATACCCCGGAGAGGGTCACGGCGGGTGTACTACATCAATCTTCTCAAAAGGGGTCCATACCCCGCGCATGGCTATCAAATGACCGGAATCTATACTTCTAATTCGGGAAAGAAATTACTACACTATAATATCTAAATTACATATAATTTGTTAATTTCAGATATACGCATGTGCAATAAAAACGAATCAAGGAAAAAAAAGAGACAGGCCTATGTCAAATAAGGTGGCTCCCACACTGGTTCGCACTACGCGACTGTACGCGGGACTGCGGCTTTTTACATTCTACCGAATTATCATCGTGCGTACAAAGAATCACGTGAGGCAACCGTTGACTTATCACCGTCCATGGGTACAGCATGCTAACGACGCGACGCCACTTCGCGCGGGAACTCTTCTTTTTACGCGCACTGTCGCGTGGCGTGCAGTGTGGGGACCGCTTAACACCTATGTAGACAAGCTACGACAAATAACTTTTCACTATTTCAATTTTCTATCTTCTAATAGAAGTTAAGAAATACATACATTTAAAATAAATTTAACATTCAAACACTTTAATTGACATTCTAACAATTAGTTGCTTGAAGAAGTATAGAAGGCTCAAAATCAGCTTGTGTGTTAGTTGCTGATAAATGATTACCGCCAGCTATCAGTAACACTAAAACATCATCGAATTGCTAACAGTCTTTTAAAGGAAACATGGATTCTTTTCTTGGAAGGCCCCATGTAGTTCGGAAACACCGTTGTATTGAATTATGTATTTGAATTATGTATTGTATTGTATTAATTAATTATATATTAATTATTATACTCGAGAGTGGGGTGGACAAATCTTTCTAGCAAACGGAAATAGGAGACACCAATGCAGTAGCTTCTAAAAAAATATAGTTGTGTATTAATTTCTTTTACTCGAAACCTCGTTTGCTAATCGGCAGGGTGATTCACGTGCAGGCGAGTATGTAAGATGTAAGTACCTTACACCCCCGTTACCGACACTGCTTTCTAGTAGTTTAAATTGAAAAAGATATTAATGTATTATTCAATATACAGTAACGCAGACAGTACACGATGGTATCACATCACAGTAAAGTGATATACGTAGTAGCTCAATTAGCGTACTGACTGTTTTGATTGCAATCTTATAATCGTTAATCCTAAATTTTCAAAGCATATTGAGCTTCTTATAGCAGAGACTTTGCCTCATTTGTATTTCCTACCAACTATATAACTCGCTGTTTTCAGACAAGTTGTTCAACGTGATGTTTATATCTTCCTTCTAGTTATAACCGCACCGCTCGCTATCTGCAGGGAATTTATACTCGCATACTGAAAAAGCAATAGTTCCATACTGTGTGGTTCTAGAGCGGCTTTTTTCGAGGCTATTATATTGTGGAATCAACATTTGATCGAGTATTTTTTAAGAGACTAAAGCATAATGTTCACCAAAATGGCTATGGATTTTTTTACAGGTTGTAGTAACGCAGTGGTGATAGCCCTGGCGTTGCATGTATTCACGGCGACTGCTTACCATCAGGCACGATGTACAATTATTTGTTAGATATATAAAAAGAGCCACGTAACAAGACGCATTTATGGGCATGCGACGTTTTAGAACGTTTCTATGAAATTATCATACTGCCTATATTCCTCTATTGTGGTATTTGTCGTGACGTCTAAAGGAGTTTAGATATTCCTTGATCGGTCGAGGCGACAATTCTATGTAAAACGCGTCAAATATAAACAGATCGTGTGTTCAAATAAGTCCTATATTTCAGAGCTGGCATCCATTCATCTTAGGCTGTGTGCTCACTCCCTGGTGATTCGTAGCGTGGGAGCAACGTCACCTTAAACAATAAAGAATATTTAACGCCACAGAAAGTCTTACCTATGTAGATTTATAATAAAACCAGGCAACAATACATATAACACCGTGTTCTTTAATAACAAACTAAAACCAAATTTTAAATACAAGTAATTTAATAATCTTGTGGTTATGTCAATATCTGGAGGTACCACATAATATCTATGGGACGAATTAAAAAACATCAATAAGAAAATAGTTCTTATTCTCGCTCAAATATATGACACTCCTAATTTCGAAATATAAAAGCAAAAAGAAGAACAGCAACTAAAAATATAAATTAATTCCTCTGGGAAAAAGCAAAAACTCTCATTTAAAAATGGCCAAATCGTTAAAGATATAAAATCTCACATTTCACACCACAGCCTTACCAAAGAGATTCTATTCGTCCGCTTTTCTTCGCCCTTCAGTGGAACAGTTTACAGTCATTGTAGGAGTATAAAAGATGACTGCATCTACAGCTTGTACAGCCAGGTCTAAAAGATGAAAAAAAGGTAAACCATAAAGGCGGAAAAGAAAACAATCGGTTTTGCGAGACGGACTTGTTAACCGAGGATTCCGTCCAAACTTGTATGTAAATCAAGTCTCGAATTTTTTTCCCGTTTTTTCGACTATGTTGTAAGTTTTCCTCCAAGAATCAAAGCACTAATATGATACTCATAACAACTGCAAATTAGGTAGTAATTCAAAATTTTTCATTTTTATGATGACATTGCTTCTTGCAAAATTTCCAACGGGAAGTACCCTATACGTATACGTTTTGATTCCCTTGCGACTGTCAAAATATGCGGCATATACGGGGCATAAAACGTCGTATCTTTTGATTGCGTTAACTTTGATTTTTTTCACTGCTCCTAGGGATAGCAGACTCGATTATTTGATATTGAATTCGATAGCTCCACACGTTCCTAAGAAAAAGGATCTTCAAAGATGGACTACACAGTGATCCTGTAAGGTACTCTAATGCAAACAATTGTTACGAAATCGCAATAATTCCAGGTTTTTGTCTGTCTGTTAATCTGTGACCACATTTAGCGACCATCGGAGATGGCCGCAAACATCACTATATTTTATTGTGTGTACCAAGAGCATTTGTGTTATTTTGTTATGAATGGTTTATTAAATGTTCTCCGTGTTGTCGTGGGTGTATTAGTGGGCATCGCGACCTCTGTAGTAAAACGAAACAATGTATGCACAGTTCAAATTCAGTATGTGAAGTTGAACATAATATACATTATGTAACAGACGTATAGGCAAATGAACTTCACTGTTCAAATTACCTATAACAACTCCCAGTAGGGTTGTCGTGTTTCTGCTAGTGAGTTAGATCAGGTTTAAATCTAATGTTGATGCATTAGCATCCTAAGCTGCGTTTTCCTGTTCGAAGTCGCCATTTAAGAACACTTCGCCCCAATGGTCATAACCGCGGACATACAGTATTATAGGCGGAGAGAACCGAGCAAAGCAAGACGCAGTTCTTATACACCTCACTCACTTCTTTAACATTTATAGCTCATCATGCATACTCGCTGATTCCTAGGGCTCTTGATATCACTATAGTAAAAAATTACAAAAATAAAAACAAAACCGGCCAAGTGCGAGTCGGACTCGCGCACAAAGGGTTTCGTACCATTATCTATAAAAACGGCAAAAAACTTCACGTTTGTTGTATGGGAGCCCCCTTAAATACTTATTTTATTCTATTTTTTTGTATTTGTTGTAATAGCGGCAACAGAAATACATCATCTGTGAAAATTTCAACTTTCTAACTAACACGGTTCATGAGATACAGCCTGGTGACAGACGGACGGACGGACGGACAGCGGAGTCTCAGTCTCAGTAATAGGGTCCGTTTTACCCTTTGGGTACGGAACCCTAAAAACGTTCAAAATTAAAGGGAAAGGAATTGTATTATCAGATATCCAACAAATATAAACAATCTATTTATTTGGTACTTTAACAGAATCGTTTGAATTCTTCAAATCTGTTGACGTGTTTCCAAAATGTCGCTGACATGCATATACAAAAAAAAAAAATACAAAAATACAAAAATATTTATTTGCAACAACCAGATTTACAATAATTATATGTGCTAATTAGTATAATACACGGCCAGAAGATAATTTCTGGCTGTTGGGAGGTTTAACAATTAATTTTTTACCAATGATACCCACACTAGAATAAATCTGTATTGTGGGTATCTACGGGATATATACGGCTTACATATCTGTGACAAACATTCAATATAAATTAGGTACGTTTGTAGGTACAATATGGGAATGAACTATCTATTTATTATATATATATATATATATATATATATGTGGGATGGAGAAAAATACTGCATGGCAAAAATAAACCAGAAAATCTTTAATAAAGAAATAAACATAAATTCGTAGCACACATCTTCTGTAGCGCACAACTTACAGCCCAACCTCAATGTTGCCACTCTCTAAAAACAAAAGCAGTTCCTCCTTTAAAAAAATAAAAAATAATATTCTTCCCACACGGCCGTCCTGTTCATTCATCTGTCCCAGATGAATTACCGTCGTCGTTATTTACCCAGGGCTTCATAAGGTCAGCAGAGCTTGTTGTATTGGTGGGACCATCGTTATTGCCAATTTTCTTTAAAACGTATCTCTCGTTAGGCTTTCTCATCACGATCTCATAAGGTCCCAGAAATTTAGGATACAATTTACTACCTTGAGTAAACTGGGTCTTCTTAATAGCAACTAAGTCGCCGACATCATATCGTACAGCCTCCTTTTTTTTTCTATTGTAGTATCTAGTATTTTCTTCTTGCATTCTTTGTATTGATTCTTTAGCTTTTACTCTTAATTCGTCTCTTTTTTGACTAAAACATTGAATATTTTCCTCTTCTATTAACTTTATGAGTTCACAATCTTGGTTTCGCATTTTAATGCCGAACATTAATTCAAACGGCGTCATTCCTATGCTTCTTTGATATGTGCCATTTAGACAATGTTGAACACCGGAAACTCGTCGATACCACTTGGTAGGGTCATCAGCACTAAGTTTGCTTAATACACTAATAATAATTTGATGGATCCGTTCAACTTGACCGTTTCCTCGCGGTTGACCAGTACTGATAGTGTAGTGAGTAATATTCTCCTCTTTACAGTAATCTTGGAAATCAGTAGTAATAATTCTTTGTGGAGAGCCAAAAGTCTGTTGTTGAAGTCTTAACTTACTTAGTGTCTCATCAGTGGACAAAGTCTTAGTAGGATAAATCCATGTAAATTTAGTAAATCCATCTACGACTGTCAAAATGTACTTGTAGTTTTTATTCGTCGATGCCAACGGACCAAGATGATCGATATGATATGTCATCAGTGGAACGTCTCCCTTATCTATGGGGTGTAAGAATCCTTCTTTCTTCCCTCTCTTATTGGATATGAGAATGCATTCAATGCAATTATCAATGATTTTCCTTATCTTCTCTTTCAGGTTTTCGATGTAAAATTCTCTATTAATAAGTTCTTCCGTTTTAGTTATTCCAAAATGTCCTTTCTCGTGGTTCTTCCTTATAATCTCGTACTGCATCTTCTTTGGAATTACGATTAATCTGTCACCATCCTTTTCTTTACAAAGTATCCCATTCTCAATAACATAGTCTTCATACGGTTCCTTATTTAGAATACTCTTTAATAGTTTTATGTGTGTGTCTTCATCTTGTGCTTTTCGGAGTCTTACGGTGGTCTCGGTAAGTACCATGCAGGTGGGATATCGACTTAAAGCATCTGCGTGTTTCAGTCTTGTTCCTGGTCTATGCTCTATTTCATATTCATATTCTTCTAAAAGCAGAGCCCAGCGAGCAACGCGTGGTGGTAAATCCTTTTTCTGCAATGTCATAGTCAAAGCAGAGCAGTCCGTAACTATTTTAAAGGGTATACCAAGTAGGTAAACTCTGAATTTCTTAACAGCTTCTGCAATGGCTAAAATTTCCAGGTAATAGCTGTGATAGTTCCTTTCTGCAGGAGACGTCTTTTTACTCATATAATACACCGGATGCATCTGATCATCTTTTGGACTTTTTTGTAACAAAACAGCTCCGTAACCGTCTGCGCTTGCATCTGTGTGCAATTCTGTCACACGATCTGGGTGGTAAATTTTAAGAACAGGTGAGCTACACAATATTGTCTTTAATTTAGTAAATGCTATCTGACATGTTTCATCAAAACTGAATTCAACGTCCTTCTTTAGAAGATCTGTTAACGGCTTTGCTATTATAGAGTAATTTCGAATAAATTTTCTGAAATATCCCGTAAGGCCAAGGAATGATTGTAAAGATTTTAAGTTATGTGGCGTCTTAAATTTTGATACTGCAGTGATTTTACCCTTCGAAGGTCTTACTTCGTTGTCTTTAATAATATAGCCCAAATACTCTATTTCTTCCATCATAAAATGACATTTTTTCCAATTAAATTGTAGTCCATATTCTTTAGCTCTTGTAAAAACTTTCTCTAATTTTTTTAATCCTTCTTCTTCCTTTATCGACGGTATAATTAAGTCATCTAAGTAAGAGAGAACTGTCCCATCTGAAATAAGATCTTGAAAGATGTTATTAATAAATCTTTGAAATACCGATGGTGCCGTACAGAGACCAAACGGCATTTTCATAAACTCATACTGTCCTTGTGGAGTTACAAACGATGTATACTTTCTGCTATCGTGGTGTACATTCACATGTAAAAATCCATTTTTCAGATCAAGAGTCGTAAATACCTTCGCTTCCTTTAGTTTGTCAATTTGGTCTTCGATTAATGGTAACGGAAAACGATCTTTAATTATCTTCTTATTTAGCTTTCTGTAGTCTACACATAATCTATAGTTTCCATCTTTCTTTTTTGCTAAAACAATGGGGCTTGCAAAATCGGATTTACTTGGCTGTATAATTTTCTGATCTGTCCATTCTTTTATTTGTTCATTCACTATATTCATTTCTAAAGGTGACAAACGTCGTGGATTTTGATGAATCAGTTCTTAGTCTTTAAGTATTATTTTCATTTCTACGTTACTTCTTTTCTTTACTTCACTAGGCTTATACTCTTCCAGCATTCTTTCGATTTCTCTTGTGTACCCTGGACGTTTAATGTCACCTTCTTCGTAGGTAGTTTTCTTATCATCAGTTAGAAGTGTTAAATGCAAAATCTTTTCTACGATAATGCCATTTGCTGTAAATTTTATTTCAAATTCCTTCAATATAGGATTCCCAAGTATCACTTTAACGGGTATATCATTATCCTGGACAATATGGAAGGTAACGTCAGCATAACAATCATCAATTTGTAGATTAGCAACAAAAGTTCCTTGTGTGTATATTTCCTTTTCAGCAATTCCTGTTAAACACACTCTTGCGTGACTGTCAAAACTTAATTCTCCTTTCAGGATATTTTCAGCTTCAGTCATTTTAATTAAGTTTACGTCGCTTCCTGTGTCGATTAATGCGGTTACTTCAATTTCGTTAATCTTAATCTGCTTATATGGAGTCTTATCCATTTTATTGTCATTAATCTTATTATTAACATTTAGAGTCTTCTTTGGTTTATTCACACATTCAGGTGCCTTATGCCCGAACTCGTTACATTTAAAACATTTTATACCTTTTGAACATAATGGCGCTTGATGATCCAGGTCACCACAATTGAAACACCTCTTGACGTTGGTCATTTTACGGTTTGTGTGATGACTCGGAGTAGGATTAGATGGTCTGTTTGACATCTTCTTCTTAAAGTCGCTGTAGATATCCATTTTCTTTCTAAATTCTGTAATATTTGATGCGCCATATAATATGACTTTGTTAGATTCAATGTCTCGAATACCATCTATGATGTATTCTATCAGTGCGGAGTCTTCTATGTTACCATGTAACGCTAATTCTTTCATATGCAGAAAATACTGCTGATGCGTTTCGTCATTTTTCATCTTGCGTGAGCTAAGTTTCTTATGTATGGCGGCACTATTTAGGCGTGGTCCAAATTCCTCTAATAATTCTTTCCTTAAATTAGACCAACTCTTCACGCTACCTAAAGAACGTAAAAATAGCTTAGCAGTCCCTTGTAATAACCTTTTAGCATATATCAACTCTTCAATGTCAGTCCATCTCATAATCTCTGATGTATCTTCAAACTCTGATAACCATGTTCCAATTGGGTAGGTGTCATCTGCGGTGAAAAGCGTCATGGATTTTTCAACATCGTGGAACGACACTTTTGGTCTGTCGAAGTCATTTGATGGACCTTGTAAGTCTTGAGGCAGTTCATCAGTCTTTTCTTCAACCATTGTGTCTTCTTTCTTCTTTATATGCCGAGTCTTTGACATAACTAGTCTTTTTAGTCTTTAATTAGTCTTAAAAGTCTTCAATCTTAAATATCTTTAAGCATTTAAATAATAAAAGGAATCTTCAGTAATCATTGGTAGTAATCAGTCAATCATTTCCAAGTGTGCTCAATTTCGTTCATTACTCCATGGTCGTCGTACTAAGTGTGCACAGAACATCCATTATTTTTATAGCTCCATGTCATTTTATGAAATGTCAAATTATTTATTTTATTTTCACTTCTGTCCATTAAAATCACTTACTTCTTATATTCGTTTTTATAATTTATGTGCACTGAATGAATAAAACACAACTGTAAAGTCTATTTTAATGTTTTTCGTACCAATTTTATTTTTCACATCAATGTCCGTATTCCAATCCGAATGTTATTTGGTACACTAAATCTGTCTATCTCTCCATCCCGGACGAGCCCCCAAAAGTTGTGGGATGGAGAAAAATACTGCATGGCAAAAATAAACCAGAAAATCTTTAATAAAGAAATAAACATAAATTCGTAGCACACATCTTCTGTAGCGCACAACTTACAGCCCAACCTCAATGTTGCCACTCTCTAAAAACAAAAGCAGTTCCTCCTTTAAAAAAATAAAAAATAATATTCTTCCCACATATATATATATATATATATATATATGTGTGTGAAGTATTATTTATATAGATATCTAAATTATTTATATATATTATAATTATTATATATGAACTTGAGGTGTCTTATGTGGATTAATAATATATTTTACTTACATTATTAATAATTATATATTATATTCGTTACTCTATTAACATTACTTCCAACAATATTTTGGCACTCATATTATTATAAGGTAACAGACGTTATTGCATAGGGAGGAGTAAATTTTCAGTTGATTCGTATGACAATGTGGCGAGATATTTGCCAATTATAGCTTTTGCTTGGCGAACAGAGCACATTTTTATATCGCATGTCTTACAAATTTTATTGTAGGTAAGCACTCGAATAAATGGAGGGAATCTTTGTGCAAATGAAGTGTTCACGGCGATAGTGGGTAAAGAGAAATTTCGTCGACTTAACATAGGTGTATAATCCTTGGAATTGATGACTTCCTTGTGTACCGTACATGTAGTTTTCAGTACAAAGAGTTGTCGCACAGTTAGAACACGACTGTCCTCATACACATCCGCTGTAGGGTATCTGAGAGGTTTCCGTAACATAGTTTTCAGCACTGATCTTTGAGCCCTTTTAACCGGTAGTAGAGCTGTTTTAGCGGCACTGCCCCAGCCAAGGATACAATAGGTAATCAGAGATTGGCAAAGGGCGAAATAAATGGTTCTCAGTGTTTGTAGTGAAGCCAGATTTCGTAGTTTCCTCATTATGTAGGAGGTTTTACGGATTCGGGAAGATAGGATATTTAAATGAGCTTTGAAATTTAGCCTGTCATCCAGTGTGACTCCCAAGTACTTAACATTGTTAGCTATGCTTATATGTCCGCAATTACAAGTGTCTACCGAAGTTTCACCACAGCTGTGAATTTTGAATTTGGACAAGGCTAGTGACGGTGCGGATGTAGTTGTCTTATGGAAACAGACGAACTTAGTTTTGTCGGTGTTTAAAGTGAGGAGGTTTTTCTTTAACCAGTTGTTGATGATACTCATGCCACGCTCAGCCAATGAAACCGCCTCTAGCCAACTTGACCCATGGAAGATTAGGGCAGTATCGTCTGCGTAACATATTATGTCTGCGTTTTCTAGCATAAGATCATGAATACTATTTATATAAAGAATAAATAAGGTTGGCCCGAGGATACTTCCCTGCGGGACTCCAAAGTCTACCTCATGGACATCGCTTGAGATACCGTCGATGCAGACACACTGCTTCCGTTTTAATAAATAGCTTTTGAACCATGCCAGAGCAATGCCACGGATTTCTAAATTTTCCAGCTTTTTAAGTAAGATTGGAGCGGAAACAGTGTCAAAAGCTTTTGCGAGATCTAAGAATACACCTAAACAACTCCTGTTTTTATCTAATTGAGAGGAAATTTTAGTTAGAAGTAGGGAAACTGCATATTCGGTCGAGCTTCCTTGTCGAAAACCAAATTGTCTCTCTGACAACAGGTTGTTTAATTCACAAAAACGAATAAGACGTTTGTGTACGATTTTTTCGAGCAATTTGGAAAAGGTATTTAACAAAGATATTGGTCGGTAGTTCGACGGGGAGTCTCGGGGCCCATTTTTATATACGGGTATTACAGATACGATCTTCCAAAGGTCCGGAAAAGTACCAGTGGCAAGACTATTATTAAAAATCGGCCAAGTGCGAGTCGGACTCGCACACGAAGGGTTCCGTACCATTATCTATAAAAACGGCAAAAAAAATCACGTTTGTTGTATGGGAGCCCCCTTAAATATTTATTTTATTCTATTTTTTAGTATTTGTTGTTATAGCGGCAATAGAAATACATCACCTGTGAAAATTTCAACTGTCTAACTATCACGGTTCATGAGATACAGTCTGGTGACAGACGGACGGACGGACGGACGGACGGACGGACGGACGGACGGACGGACGGACGGACGGACAGCGGAGCCTCAGTAATAGGGTTCCGTTTTACCCTTTGGGTACGGAACCCTAAAAATGAACGTTAAGGGAATGACAATATATTCCTTTAATTGTTTAACAAGAAAATTATTTATGCCATCCAAACCAGGAGCTTTATTAGTAGGTAGATTATTAATGAGACTAGTTATTTCAAATGGATCGGTAGGTTGCATAAAAAAGGAGTTCAGAACGGGTATGTTAGGTAAAGTGTCTGAAGCTAGTTGTTCCTCCGTGGTGTCCAACTCATTTAATATGTTGTCTGCTAACAACTGACCTACTTTCGCGAAGTAAGAGTTGCAGGCATTCAGAGCTTCCTTTGCATCACCCATGTCAGGCAACAATTCAGAAGTATTCAATATAAATATCCATAGAACCAAAATGAATTTAATAGTCGATTAAAAAGGTCTAAATGTCGTAGTTAGTTTACTGTAATGTCTCTTTACTATTGTGACGAGTTCGGTGGCCCAGTGGTGAATGACGCAACTTTGACACTAACGCTCGCGGGTTCGATTTCCACAGAAGACAAACATTTGTGTCCATGAACAGGTCTGTTTGTCATGGTCTGGGTGTTTTTAAGAGAGGTGGGGCGTATCAAAGCAGCCTGTCTGGGGTAGTACCTACACCTCTCCAGAAAATCGCAACCAAATAACAACTTCCTAGAGGGTTATTGTGTTCCTGCGTGTCAATAAGGTCACCAGTAAGCTCCGAAGGAATTGATGTGTTAACAGTAGAGGTGGCATCGCGCTAGTGATGCTTAATGTATTGCAAGCGTTCATAGGCTACGGTAACCGTTTTACATCCATGGGCCCTATGCTTGTATGCTTCTCGATGTTGTATAAAAAATCGGCCAAGTGCGAGTCGGACTCGCGCACGAAGGGTTCCGTACCATTATTTATAAAAACGGCAAAAAAATCACGTTTATTGTATGGGAGCCCCCTTAAATATTTATTTTATTCTATTTTTTAGTATTTGTTGTTACAGCGGCAACAGAAATACATCATCTGTGGAAATTTCCAGTCTCTAACTATCACCGTTCATGAGATACAGCCTGGTGACAGACGGACGGACGGACGGACGGACAGCGGAGCCTCAGTAATAGGGTTCCGTTTTACCCTTTGGGTACGGAACCCTAAAAAAGGTAATTTAACTGTGGCCTATCTTTAATTGGGTTATGTACATACATACATAAAAAACACCTTATGATAGTGCAAAGACAGGTTGTGAGAATTGTCGATGATCTTAAACTCACACGCTATATTGAGCCCTTGAATTTAAGAAGATATATTGCCTCCTTGGAGCATAAGGTTCTTTAAGAGCGGTGTGAAGAGATTTTACAGGTTTTATAACCTACGAGTAACGCCCATGTTGTTACTATCAAGCAGGCAGTACGCTTGTTTTAAACTCAGATCAGTGTAAAATTCACAATGCCATCCGGTTCTAAATTAAGCGACACTTGTAGGTTGCTTCTTCTAGAGTATTCTAGACAATTGACAATACATTTAAAAAAATCGGCCAAGTGCGAGTCGGACTCGCGCACGAAGGGTTCCGTACCATTATCTATAAAAACGGCAAAAAAAAACGTTTGTTGTATGGGAGCCCCCTTAAATATTTATTTTATTCTATTTTTTAGTATTTGTTGTTATAGCGGCAACAGAAATACATCATCTATGAAAATTTCAATTGTCTAACTATCACGGTTCATGAGATACAGCCTGGTGACAGACGGACGGACGGACGGACGGACGGACGGACGGACGGACAGCGGAGCCTCAGTAATAGGGTTCCGTTTTACCCTTTGGGTACGGAACCCTAAAAATACCCAGATGAAGACCAACAGAAATGTTAATATTGTGAGAGAATCGAACGAACGGCCCTTTGTGTTAATGTAATTTCTGTAGTCATATCTATCTCCTTGATCACTGGGCTCATCTATCTACTGTCTTCTCATACTTCCCTTTTACGGGCTTCGAAGGGTTCTCCTTGGTTATTTGCGTTGGACGATAATCGATAATCATATTCATTCATTCGTTCAAAGGATACAAGCGAAAGTAATCTTTAAAAGTAATTACAATTTTATTGAGCCGATTATTGCAAAAGAATGAATGAATTAACTAAAAATATTTACTCGAGCAGTCGCTCCATTTCGAATTGAAAGTTCAAACATTTAGTGCTTCGGATGTCGCAGTCTTCACAGAATGTCTAGAATAGGATGAAATAAGAACAATAAATGAAGTGATCATGATAAAAATAAGGCAATCAATTATTCATTTTACAAGTTTTCCTAACTTTAAGTCCAGTTTGTACCTTATGATGTGCTCAATAAAGTGCATTAAGCCGGTGGTCCAGTGGCTAGCGATGGCTACATTAACACTAAAGGATTGCGGATTCGATTTCAGCACAAGACAAAATATTTGTGTGATGTTGTTTGTATTTCTGATATCACTAAGGTGCAAACAAGCATAAGACCTGCTTGATAATCAGCAGCTACCGTAGCTTAAGGACACTTGCAATAGAGGAGGCGTCACTCGTACGTTGCCGAGTTTGTAAAAACCTCTTCACGCCTGGAGAATCTCATTCTGCAATCCCTAGAAAAAAGCTCAGCAGGTAGTTTATTCCACAATTTAAGAGTTCTCGGTACAAAACTTCTCTTTTTAAGTAGCGGTTTGGGTGTTTTTTATGTATAATAAACGAGTGTTTACAAAGTACAAAAAAGTGGTACTTATGAGTTTAGGCTAGATAAGGCTGTGTTATTCATTCGAAAATGTATTAATTAATGTAAAATAATACATCCTGCCTATGCCTATCTATTTATCTATAACGGTGATCAAGTTAATCATTAACTGATATCTAGTAACCTCTTTATTGATTGAAATTGATTGAGAAACGCTCAACAAGACATCAAATTTATTTCACGTGTATAAATTGAACGTACAAGGATCAACACATCGGGTTTTTACTATTGACACTTGCCCAATAAAAGCGGCCATAAAGACGACCCCAGAGGCAAATAAACCACCATTCCGACCCTATGATGATACTACAATATGCATAGAACCCATTTTATTTGAGCCTAACAGTAAAATATGCAGTATAGGCCCACAAACTTCGATAGATAGTAAAATCGGGATCTTATTTGTATGTTTCTTTTCTTTTTTAGTGTCCGGTGCCGAAATTTGGGAAAAAATTGCCCAAGTGCAAGTCGAGCTTAGCTCGATTAGAGTTTCATAATAGCCTCATGCACACAACTTCTTAGATGCAATTTGATCTAACTTGCTTTTGTCATCGTTGATGCACTGGCTGCTACACGACGCATTCTCCGGCGCTGTAGATGTTTGTCGTTAGAATAATATGCTACGAATTATAAATTCATCGAAGTGCCATTCCTCAAATTAAGTTGGAGGAGGGATGGACGGAGGGAGTTTTTCACTTTTCACTTTTTATTTTGATATTTAATTATAAATTTATTGGTAACCTGAAATTTGGACTTGAAGAAATAAATGATGATTCAACGATTCATGAAAGATAAATACCCTTTTTTTAGTCACTGTTTACAAACTAAATACTGAAATAAAAAGAAATAACTAATAAACGTAATTAAAATGGCCTGTAAGTGATAGGTTATTTGTTTCTGATAATAAAAATAAAACATTTTTGTACTTATTGAGTCACAAATCATGATAGCCCAACGCCATATGAAAAATATTTCAATTAATTTCCTGATTAAGTATTCGATATCGGTCGATATTTGACATATAATATCAAACGTCTAATACTTCATGAGATATACCTATCCTTATATGTTATCAACTATGACTTGGACCTTTGATACTCGTAAATAACCAAATATCTAATTGTCAAATAGAGTTTCTATATTATTCTTGGGACATGACATGATCTTCCTGACATGAATATTACACATGATATTTAGATTCCTGATGGCCATATTGACATACAGAAATAAATTGACTTCCCAGGCTTTAAACTGACTCCTCTCAGCAGATGCGATTACATTGTTCAGGTCTACAGTTGATAGTGACTTACTTATTCAGCAAACTATAAAACCCCTACTGGAATATGTCTGTGACATGGAAAATTACATCTACTTTATACATATAACCTCACATCCCCACATACATAAAATCTCTTGTTTCGAAGGTAAATAAGATATCCACGGACTACATCGGACATTGACAATTTGGCGCCACTTGGATTCGTTTTGCGTATTTTACGCCCATGAATAATATATCCAGATAAGGTGTTCAGGGTAGAATTTATGAAGGGTTAGGTGGGGTTTTAATCTCGTAGAGGAACCATAACAAGACGTATGGGCAAATTACTGAATTCGTTATTAGACAGCTGAAACGGTAATGTGTGCTTGAATTTTAGGTAGGTCGTCATTTAATATAACGTATACTTACTTAAAGTATGCGATGATGGGCATATTAATAACTAGAAGACGGTGCTTAAAACAGAGTTGCAATAATGTGATTACGTTGACAATGGTTTAAATGTGGTTTTAAACATATGAATGCTTATAGGTACAGCATTTCTGGTATACTTTTAGAAATTCCCTTTGAGCTCTTTCGAGTTTTAAAATGGCTGTTGTACAGTAGGTCAATATAGAATGACAATGTATGGATCAGTCACGCGACAAGTCTGTGCATACATCTGCAATTTCCATTATCAACTCAACTGTACCACACTAATTACTAATATCGATTAAATTAAATAACAAATGTCAGGCGTCCTAGGAACCTGCAAGCGTGTATAATTAGAGCTATGAATGTTAAAGAAGCGAGTAAGGTGTTTAAGGACCGCGTGTCATGACGCTCGGTTCTCTCTGCCTACCCCGCAAGAGGCCTGGCGCGTAGATATACATATATAAGTAACAAATCATTCCAAAATACAATATTTTAGTTTCGTAATCTATAAGACAACATTAAAAATGGTAATTTGATCAAAACTGTAACTCAAATTTGACTTTTTCAAAATAACGCCTGAATCTATTAACATTTATAATGGTCTAATCTCACATGCGTATACGTAGGTCACACTATAAGTTTTGCGTAACTTAAAAAAACAACATCTTATAACCAAAATATTATGTTTATTGCTTTTCAAAATACTCTCCTTGACATTTTAAAAATTTTTTCATGCGATCGAACCCTTTTTTAAAACAGGAGGACCACAGATCTGAATGCATGTTTTCTACGTGCTGATTGAACGCTATCACTGCCTCTTCGGAGTTGGTAAAAGTGAAACCTCTCATCAAATCTTTGATTTTGGGGAAAATACAGAAACCACAGGGTGCTAGGTCGGGGCTATGCGCAGGATGGGTAACGAGTTGTACTTTTTTGGAAGTTAAAAATGACTTTGTTTTGTTGGCCGTGTGTGAAGAAGCGTTGTCATGATGTAGGAGAACGTGGCTTTTTGGTCGTCTTTCGCGAACTTTTTCTAACACCCTGGGTAAACAAATGGTAGAATACCACTCGGCATTAACATTCTTTTGATCTTCAAGTGGAATTGTGCAGATGGGACCCGTAGCTGAGAAAAAAAACGCGATCATTTTTTTACCAACGTTTCTCGCCTGCCGCACTTTTGTTGGCCTGTTCTCATTTTCAAACACACATTCACAAGATTGCTGTTTTTTTTCGGGTTCAAAACAATAAATCCACGTTTCGTCTCCTGTGACAATGTCATAAACAGCATTAGAATGTCCGTGGTCGTACTTCAGTAGCATCTGTGAGCACCATTCCACGCGAGCCCGCTTCTGCTCCGCTGTCAGTTCATGAGGGATCCAACGACAACAAAGTTTCCGAACTTTCAATTCTTCGTGTAAAATTTTCTGAATTTGGCTCATACCAATCCCCAATAGTTCTCGAATTGTCTCATAGGTAATCCGCGGGTTTTCTTCAATTAGCCGCTTAAGAGTAGCCACATTATTTACGTTGAGGGCAGTTGAAGGCCGCCCTTCACGAAATTCGTCATGTAAAGAAACTCGACCTCTCTCAAATTCAGCAAACCATCGCCTCACGGTGCTCAAAGAAGGTGCTTCTCTCCCAAAAGCATTTTGAAGGCGAGCAGCACAGTCTTGCGGAGAGAGAGAACTTTTAAAATCATAAAAAATCATCGCTCTAAAATCTTTTCGACTCAATTCCATTTTCGTTGCGTACGTAGAACTTTGATGTGTGATAAAAAACAATTGACAAATGATTTCCCGCAAATTTTTTTTTTTTTTTATTACTAAGTAGGTTGCAACGTTTCAAAAAATATAACATTCGAAATTCAAATAGTTCCGATTAGCTAGAAGTGCAAAACTTTTAGTGTGCCCCTAGTATACGGACTAACTGCCGGTGTATTTTGTTTTTCAAAGAGCAAATTAAGATAATATATTTTTTTAATAATTTGAAAATTGTATTGATGGATATAACAACGTCACTATTTTCATGAGGACCGTGTCTAGCGGCGCTTAGTTGTCTCTGCCTACCTGGGACCTGGCGTGAAGATATACATACATACAATAATTCTTGATATCTGTGTAAAAATGTAAGCACAGATAGTGATACTGTATTGGAGCTAAAGTATTATAATATAATGTAATAACATACCTTTCTCACTCTTTTTTATATTGATTCAAACATCCTTTTAAACTCGTCCTTTTCCTCTCCTAGAAACATAAACTTTACTTACTGTTTTGAAAATTATAAAAGCACATAAGATTTAAGAGAGGTAGGGCACATCAAGGCAGCCCGTCTGGGTAAAGTACCTCCACCTCACAGAAAACCGCAGCCAAATACAACTCCCTAGAGGGTTGTTGTGTTATTGCGTGTCAGTGAAGTCACCAGTAAGCGCCTAAAGAGTTGCTGTGTTAGCAGTAGAGGTGGCATCGCGCTAGTGATAATTAATGTATTACAAGCGTTCATAGGCTACGGCAATCGCTTTACATCAGGTGGACCGTATGCCATACAAGTCTCGTGACGTTGTATAAAAAAAAAGTTAATTATGTCATTTTGTCGTTATTTGCGTCTAAATGGATGTCACAAACAGTTTAATTTTAATATACGAGTATGATATTTTCTATTTAGCTATCTATTACTTAAAATTTTTTTTTTTTAGTTATTAAATTATTATATTAGTTTATTAAAAAAATATTGCTTTTATATTTCAAATTGAATATTAAGAGAACTAGGATAGAGGACGAAAAGGGTTTACGAAGTCTACGAAAAGAACACGATGTTCTACTTGCCACCTACACCTACGACGCCTGTCTGCAACTTCGACGGTGGGTCACTAGGCGTACCTTCACTCCCATTTGTCAACATCTCCCTCGGGAATTTCTGCTGTGACCAGGAGTACTACTTCTCCGCCTCCTCTTGTTCCCGGAATGTAATAAGATACCTTTGTATGAAGTTTTCTAGTCGAGGTAAAACTCATCCTTTGTCACCATGTGTCACCAACATTTGATACCGAGTATACGAATATCCTCACACAGTTTGTATCAAAAGTAATACGGTTTATTCGAAGTCGTGGCATGAGAATAGCTAATATCTCACGCAGAAACAGCTAGTTAGTAGTATTAGTGCAATTGTATACCTAGGTATAGAAATAGTCACAGATATCATCTACAGCATTAGCTTATTAGACTTCTGAAAGTATTCTAAAACGGGCATGCGCATATTAACCTAGTTATTTACATAACCGTATGCTGCCTTTTTCTCCGTTGTATGTACTTATACATCCTCGATATTTATCTTTTAAGTCATTATTTAAACATCAGCCACGGAGATATGGACGATAGTTGTTCTCAAACTTTGCACATCTATAAAACTTAAAATGATATACGAGTATAAATAAGAACGATTTTAGTATTTAGTTTGCGCCTCTAGTAACCTTTTATTCTCAAAACGATGACAAGTTGAGCGATTTATTACCTTGTGAAATTTGTATGGTAAATATAATAAATATAATTTACATATATGAATCGACATTACTAGATGTTGTATTTGTTTTTCCCGGCTTATTTAATATCCACTTGTGAGCAGGAATGAAAGCAACTCGAATATAAATTTTACGTGTTATTTAGCTCAAAAGTAACATTTGTTTCGTTTTGTTGATAGCACCTCTACGAAGTTAATTTGATGATGAAACCGGAAGGATCGAAAAGTGGTAGTAGTCACACATATCACGGAGCGATTACTGAATTCACAGAACGTACAAACTACATGGTTGAAATAGTCTTAGTTTTATTTCATCTCAAACAACAGAATTAAATGGTTTATTTTAGATCTAAATCTTTATGTACATTGACACTGTTCCTGCTGCATTTAATTGATATGTTGTCAATTAATGGTATTTATTGATATGCCGACGATGGCACTGGTGATTCTTATTATACATAAAGTGCTAACATCTCTAGTTCCTTAGTGGATGAACGCCGTGAACAACTTGTGTCTGAAATTGAGGGTACCTCATCTAGAGTGATTAGGAATGATTAAACTTGATTTACTTTAACTCTATTCACACTCAAGCTTGAGAGTTCGTCACCAAGAAAACTCTATTAGCTGCAGTTGCTCACTTCCGGAACACGTCTGTTACTATCGCCAAGATTATAGCCATTCTTGGTATTGCTATCGCAAAGTTCAGTTTTAAGTCATCTGGTGTCTAAAAAACTAATTATGATTAGAGCGAAACAAGACTTCACTTCGAAACAAAGACTCTTGTTATACAAGTCTCTAGTAAGACCGCAGTGTAGTCACTTATAGGCGAGAGCACTTGGATACCAGCTAGGATCTTGTGATTCTGTGCAAAGACGAGCTATGAGAATTGTCGATGATCCTAAGCGGTATAGAGCCCTTGAATTTAAGGAGAGATTCTACCTCCCTTTTTGTATGTTACCAATTGCAGAATAGATTATGTTCTGAGGAATTGTTCGATGTGATGCCAAAAGCCTTGTTTTACAATCGCAGCGCTTGCTGATAGCTTGGTTTTCATCCTCACACATCGGAGCCGCAATGGTCGCTATATCTATATTCTATCCATAACTTTTAAGTTGTGGAATGAACTCTCTGCCGAGGGGTTTCCTAGATATCTCAGCATGTAGCATTCCTTAAAAAAGGCGTGAACAGGCTTTTACTAGGTCGGCAATGCATGAGTGACACCAGGGGATGGTGTTGCAAATGTCTAAAGGCTGTAACTAGTAATCAAAGAAAGTACCTACCAATTCGGTGGTCCTTAATATTTAGACAAGTCCATGTGTATACTACCGCAGTTGTACGTATATATCAGTACAGTATAGTTGTTACGTAGATGACGTATCAATATATAAAATTACCGCATAAGTTGAATATTTCCCTTTAGCAGGTACTCATTTCCAATACTGTACATTTATTTCAGATGTAAGTCTCCATGCAGCTATGGTTAACTTAATTAAAGATTTATTTATAAGCAAGTACCATGCTTCATATTTACCGTTTATCTAATTTGTCTATGATGCTGATGTTACTATGAAAACATACCACTGAACATATCATAGATACACATCAGAACCAGAGTCATAGAAAGCAATGAGCATTTCAAAAGTAAAGGCCTTCATTGTCATTTCCTTGACCTAATATCTATTCAGAGTCGGCGCAGTATGCTCTTTTCCTTAAGTAATTTTTGGTACTCTTTGGCATACCTTCTTCCGTTACATAGATATCATTTTATACACTTTCCGTGCGTATTTTAACTATATACGAGGAAGGAAGAGGAAGCTCTTCTTTCCTCGTATCACATGGGAATTGTCCCAATTCCACAAGCTAAGTGGTTATCTTTTATTTTCCTGTTACAAGCACTACTATTATATTTTCTATTCCATACCCATATCTAATTCATCTTTCATCTCATTAATGTTTTAAAATTGTAAACTATTTAAGCTGACTGGTCATGAAATACTCTTATATACATCTTAGCGTCCGATCCTAGCTCCATATGGCTATAATTTACGTAAGAAAACAAAAAACGCTTAGCAAGTAAATAGTAGTTTCTTTTATAAATATCTCTATCTTCAGCGGTTTAGATTGTGCCTCAACTGTCAGCCTGTTCATAGAGAAGGGAATCCTTCAACTGAAACATTCCTAGAAATTGAATTCCGATATTTCGACGCCTCATTGTTGGCATTTTTCCAACGAAATAAACTACGAACTGATATCAATTGAATCTTTGCTATTTGCCAAGTTGATGGAATTTGATGTGTGACGTACCAAAAAGCCACAGATAACATACTGAAATTCGGTATGGATTTTATTTTTGTTAAGGAAACCTGAACTGAAAAACAGTCAACTTTTCAGTTCAGGTTTCATGTTTATTGAAAGAGGTTCATACAAAAATAACATAAAATTTCCAATTTACGCGGGGGATATTCCGAAAATTTTTTTCATCCAATGCGTTTCTACGTGATGAGCTACAAGTATACGTCTGTATATCTATAGCTCTAATCGTTTGTATATGTACTCGTATATACAGTCTAGACAATCAAATAAACAAACAGACAAACAAAAACTCTAAAGATACTAACTTATAAAAACACCTCGTGTTAATTTAACGTATTTGTAAATATTAGTTGCTCGAAAACATCGTGAGGAAACTAGAACATCCAAGAAACTACATTTGGAAAGACGTGTTTTCCTCAAAATCAGAATCTTCGCTAAATCCTTAGATTAAGTGGACCACGCCAATCTCGATAGATTAGGAAATGGGATAATGCTAAGAATAAGAAGAAGTCTCCTATATGAATTACATAAATATTGTCATATTGTCAGACAAATTACACAGCGCCATCTAGCCCCAAAGTAAGCGAAGCTTGTGTTATGGGTACTAGACAACTGATAAACAAACGTAAATACATTTTTTTTTTGTAAATACATACTTATTATACATAGAAAATACCCAGACCAAGACAAACAGAAATGTTCATGCACACAAATGTTTGCCTTGTGTGGGAATCGAACCCACGAGCGTCGGTGCCAAAGTCGCGTCATTCACAACTGAGCCGCCGAGCTCGTCAAACATATACAATATACATTTTGAGAATCATTGGTTTACTCAGACAGCTTATAGTATAGAAACAATACTCGTCCCGCTAGAGGGCGTGACCTGCGCGTAGGCTGGCGTCGCTCGGTGGACATTGTTTAACAGATCACCGATACAACAAATACGTGATGCTATCGTAATTATAATGTTCTCCCCTCGGTATTTACATGCGCATCGCATGTGACGCTATCGAAGAATTCGATCATCGATGATCGGCATTTTGTGTATCGATTTTGTGTTAATGTACTTATAAATTATGAATTGTATTACTTGCATCATAAGAGCCGAAATCGTCTCTGGTTATATAGATCTGACAAAGCGTAGAGATTGTAGCTACTTTTATAGAAGCTTAATTTTTTTAACTTTTGACGAACCCTATGGCGGAATCGGAGCTATGCTCCTTTAAAATTAAGGCTCGAATACGAGTCCCTTGCAAGACAAAATTGTGTGCATAAACGTGTCTGTTTTCTTGTTCTGGACTTTTTAAGAAAGGTAGGACCCATTCACAACTGCTTGATAGCGCGTAAGGGTACCCCTCACTCACCAAAACGTAGCATTTCAGCGCCTGCATATCCCAGTGATTCGATCATCTGTGTACTGTGTCCAGTTTTTCTTTTTTGGCGCATCAAAAATGACGAGCTCGGTGGCGCATTCGTGGATGACGCGACTTTGACATCAACGCTTGTGGGCTCGATTCCCACACAAGACAAATTTGTGTGCATGAACATGTCTTAGCATTGGAGTGATTGCCTTGTATAAAGTGGGTATGGAGATGTCGGTCATATTTAAGACACTTCAAAAGCTTCGTACCAGCTGTATGTTCGTATATGGTACTATCGATAGATATACCAATACTTCATCTGTTAAAGACTATAAAAGATCGGGGCGACCGCGTGCTGTTAGAACTAAAAAAGCTGTTAAAGTCAGAAATCGCGGGAATCCCATCCCATTAGGGAACAAAAATCTTATCTCTACAAATGAAGATTGCCGCTAGGACTCTGTCGCGTATAATAAAACAATACTGAAGTTGGGCGCTTATCGTCGATATACAGGATATACCCTAAATCAACCCTTACATTTGAAGAGAGTGGATCGATCAAAATGCCTTCTGTTCCGATACGCAGGTGAACACAGAAATATCCTCTTTATTGATGAAAACTTTTCACAATGGAAGAGCACTACAACAAGCAATGTGTACGCACACAGTTCTAAAGTAGACGCCCAAGTGGTCATTAAGGTAAAACGTTGTCATCATCCTGCGTCTGTAATGGTGGGGGTGTCTAATCAAGGAGTCACAAAGGTTCATTTTTAAGAAGAAGGAGTGAAGACTCGCCCAAAGTGTATTAACATACTGTCTTGTATCATATTGTAAAACTTCTCAGCAAAACACTTTTTAAAAACGTACCGTAGACTTTACAGCAGGACTCCGTACTTGGTCACACGGTAAGAACTACCCAAGTCGGGCTCGGAACCCTACGTTCCGGACTTTATAAGAGCTGAAGATTGGCCCTCGTCTAGCTCAGATCGGAACCCCTACAAATTGTGGTCAGTTTTAGAAAACATGGCCTACTCGAGATAAAAAATAAATGAATATTCATTTGTAACAGAACTTATAGCCGGACTATGTATTTTCTTAAATAATAATGAAATTAAGACAGCTTGCTGAAGTAACTGAAGGAAGAAAAGTAAGAAATGAGTCTCTTGCAACATTGCACCAGGAAGGTTTTTGGAGGTTCTTTCTACTCTAGGCTCATAGTATCACTGACACCCTTACATCTTGAACCGAATATTTGGCTAAGCCTACGTCGCGACTGTTACCCCACACAGTGGCAGAGGAGGCCAAGCGAAGTATTGATGGTGCTGACCCACTACCACTCTGGTGACCCTCATCCACTCATTCAATTCTCATTGCCGGGTACCGTGGCCATAATCCTGCCGAGGCCAGACAGACTCTTTCACATGTCAAGTATTCTATGTTTTTTTTTATTCTCCAAGGATGGACGGGGTCCGATATCTAAACCTAAGGATTTAGCAAAGATACTGATATGGAGCGATTGCCATCAAACCTGGCTACAGGTCACAGGGAATATCAGATCTTTCTCAAATTAGGTCACACTTTTCTGAAACTTCTTGGAGCTGCGGGTTTTGTCAGGAAACCCGCAACATCAAGTTATAGTTACAAATAGGTATGTACACAAACCCAAACAGACAAATTAGTGGTACATGCCAGAATTCAAACCAGGGATCGTAAGTTAATTGATTGGTTCTTTATCCACTGAGCTATCACTGCAAGTATTTTATCAATTTTTCGAAATGTATTTACTATTTCTATAAACTACTCTTTTTTTGGAATAGTAAGCAAAGGTAATAAAGAAACAGCTAAACAGAGTCACTACGCATCATAAATTTAATATACTTATGCTAAATAGATTAAGTTTATGATAGGCACTTATAAACGTCCAATGTTCGCATTTTCGCTAACTTACAACACTAATGAAATTCAACTATATTATAAAAATTGCAAAAATTCTTATAAAATTAATACATGCTATTTTAAACTCACAGCATGAACTCACACCGCGACACCAAAACTTGATACAAATACTTGTCTCGACCAAAAAGACTCTTATCTCGCCACAGGAAACAAAACTATCAGATAAATAAGGTAGGTGGCTCTATTTACATTAAAATTAGTTTACTATAGCATCGGTCTGTCAGCAGGGGGCTAAGTTATCTACCGCGAAGTATCTCGAACATGAAAAAACTGTTGTTTCGGACGTATATACACGTTGTTTCATTCCTTACACATGTACATTTTTCTCTCACAAAATAAACTATTTGTTATGGAAATGTAAGAAGATTAGTGTAGAATGTTTTTCGATTTTTTCCGAGATCCGAGCGGTTAGGCGTGCGGTTATACCGCGGGGCCACCACCGCTCCGAGATGTCAAATGCGAGTATTATACACTTTATTTTGGCAATACCATGAGATATTTCACATCTAACATCAAAGTGCAAAGTAGGCAGCTGGTTAAAACGGTTTAAATTATTAAGACAGAGCGCTGAAGTGCGGATTTTGTCCACGCACCTAAGAATTTTCACCACAAGAATTCTACGCCCATATTTGCTACTAAATAAATGACGGACTGACCAAATTCATGTCAATTCAAGCTGTCTGCGGTATAACTTGCAAGAACAATATAAATGTGATTACAATAAATTTCTTGTAACCGATACAAGTAAAAACCAACATTCCAACTTTTTACTCTGGCATACTTAAATCTCTTTTAAAATACAAAACAGTAAGAAACATGCGACGGATCAAAAAACTGATTATTATAGGGATTGTTTCGTGTTCGATTCGAGTGCAAAAAGACGTTCCAATTATGCGCAAATACAGGTCCCCAGTTAAATTGAACATTCGTTTATCGCAATAAATCCGAATGGTCAAAAAACATACAGAGTTTCCTGATTAATTGCTAATCCCGTGTAAACGTGTTTAAAATATATTTTGAAGATACACCTTCTTCACGGTATACCGTTTCTTAATCTATTAGGAATGACGGGGTCTGCTACCTAAACCTAACGATTTGGCGAAGACACACATTTTTACATGGAGCGACTGCTGTCATACCTCCACAACTCAAAAGGAAAACCGAATCTTTCTTAGGTTAGGTCACACGTCTTTCGAAATATAATTTCTTGGACGTGCGGGTTTCCTCACGATGATTTACTTCACCGCCGAGCAAGTGATAGTTCTAAATAAATTTCATGTCCAAGTCAGGCTTAGCTCTTCAGTAAACGTATTTACATTGCCTCGAAATGCCATAATCGAATCGGAATTGAAAAGTTTTCACTGAAATGTCATAAATTTTGAATGAGAACTGTTTGATTTCGATTGGATTATGGCAATTCGAGGCAATGTGAATACATTTGCGTACAGGGCTCTGTGAAGTTTTTTTACTGCCTCACGTCTTGCATTACAAGAATCCGTTACTGTTTTCAGTACATGCTGTTTTCATCATTTACAGAAATTCCCAATTCATAACTAGTTAATAATTATTTAAGATATATATTATAAGATAAGATAGATTTAATTTACGACTGTGATTTGGATTAGCACATGGTGTATTTTTATACAATGTCCAGGAATCCAAAGAAACCTAGTATGCATAAAAATAGCTATGATAGCTATGTTTAAGAAGCAGGTGAGATATAAGAACCACGTCATACGATGCTCAGTTCACTTTATCTCCCCCGCAAGTGACTTGGTCTAAAAATATAGAAAGAAGAGAATGCTAACTAAATAAGAATTTAATAATATAATTTAAATGATATATTAGTGGAAAAAGTTCTCGCTCTTTCTTGAAGGTTCTATGTGTCAATTATAAGCTTCTGCTTCAACTGATTCTAGACTTACATAAAAAATACCATGTACGTCATCGTGCCAGTCAAACCTAATACATAATGTAACGTTTGCATTACAAGACGAATTTTACTTGATGCTAAGGTAAATTACACACGTAAGACATTTGATGCGGTGTCCACCATTTTAAGCCATAAAAAGAGCGTCATAGATTTCTGTAAAATGCTTTATAATAAACTTTTTGATACATTTTAGTGGTCGTTGTACATTTAGTAACGGTACTAGAGCCTCTAGCGTGGATTTTAGAGGGATGTAAATATTTTAAAAATCTGAATTAGACTCAAATATAGACAGTGTTGATGTTAATTATTGCTGTTCACGCTTGCATCAATAAAGAGAAATAATAGTTATTCGTAGATAATGACACCCAAGCCAAAATGTTTAGGGGGATAACATAATGATTTTAAAAGAGGTAGATCGCATCAAAGCAGCCTGTGTGGTGAAGTACCTCCACCGAAAACCGCAACCAAATAATAACTCCCTCGAGCTCTTGCTCGATATACTTCTTTGGTAACTCTTATATAGGTTAAGTTACTCTTTCAAGGAGTACTTATACTAGTATACCTTGTGTTACAATATGATATTTGTTGCCACTGAAGTAGTAACATCAAAAATCAATAAAAGTAATCGTCATGGATATACTAATTTAACTGCATGGACTTTGCTTGATCTTATCTTGTGTTTTAGCAGACTTAGGTCGCGAGGTCACGATTGGCTTAAAACAAAAACGTATGTCGTGTGCGCTCTACCTTACTCATCCATAAATAAACTATGGTTTTTAGCCGGCAAGCTGCCCGGGTTTATTTAGAGAACCACTTCTTGTTATACACGATTTCGGTATAAAATCTACAGACCTGAATACTGTTGACATAAAGTTTTTATTAGCCATTGTTGTTTTACGCTGGGTTAAACATTCGGTTCCTATTCATGACTTTCTGCCCAGCAAGTCTAACCAAAAAGGTTTACCTTTGTTTTGACTGTTTCAGATGAAACTGTCCTGCGTGAGTATAGACATATTATTTTGGTCTAAGGTCAATATTTTCATTATGTTAGGCAAAACAACTATTATATCGGTAATACTTTGTAATATTGTATTATTAAGACTAACGATTTACATTTTTGATAACTATAACTATAATCTTGTTAACTGGATAATTATAGTCAATCGAGATATATCAAGATAAGAAAAGATTAAAATTCATCATTAACGCTCGGGTGATGACGATGATTAGTGACTTACTATTCTTATATCTTAGAGTCAAAGTTAACCTTAATTGCACGTGGTTCACCCTGCTAGTTGACAACCGACACTGTGACGAAAGAGACGTATGGTGCAACAAAAAAAAGTACCTCTGCCTCATAAAAGGCCGCAGTGAAAACACAACTCCCTAATATAAATAGGCTGCCCTGACGCGCCCTACCTATTAAAAACTCCCTAAAGTACGTGGCAATCGAATACACGAGTCTTGGCGTCAAAGTAGCATTACAACCACTCCGCCACCGACCTCGCCAAACTATTCTAAGTTCCACTTAACCGCTCTAAGATGTTACTAGTTAATGTCAACAGTTATATCCGATATTCACTATCAAACATGATAGAACATCCCACACAGAACCAGTAGGTGGTGAATAAACATTTGTACACCATAATATAAACATTGCGCGTGTAAAGACAAATGTCAGTATTATAAAATACGTGTCATCGTCAACATTTACTGCCCTGAGTAATGTCATTGCTACATTTGAATCAATTTACTTCATAAACGTTAAACTAGTTTGTGTTTGAACTTAGAAATAAAAGAAGTTTGTATAAAATCATTAACTACTAACATCTCAGAGGGATTAAGTGGAATTTAGAATAGTTTGTTATAAGAGCGAAATATGCGCCAGTAAATGTTCGAACCATAGGTCAAAGCAGCATCTGCCTATCCACGATATTGCATATTAGTATAATATGTATCTACTAGTTACATATTTTAATTTATTTAAGTAGCATCCCTACTTCTTAAATTGTTACAAACATTCTCAGTATATTTCCATCAATTAGTCTACTATCCGCGATTACACCTAAATACTTATGTTCGTTTACAAATTCAATCTCATTGGAATTACACAAGTATTTGTTGGTATGTAGATAATAGTATGAGTGATAATATTTATAGAATAAGAATACATTTGGCTTAAAAAAATATATAATTCCATTTTCATGTGTCCAAAAAACCGTTTCAAAATGTTTCCTATAATCTTATATGCATTTTTCTTCTTGCCACCTAAGCCTGAGGATTTGGCGAAAACACTGATTGGTACTTGGAGTGACTGGCGTCAGATCTGCACAAACCAGAGGGAAAATCAAATCTTTCTGAGGTTAGGTCACCCGTCTTTGAAATATAATTTGTTGGACATGCGGGTTTTCTCACGGTGTTTTCCTTCACCGCCGAGCTAGTAATAATTACAAATACGAGTATGTACATAAATCCGAAAACACGAATTTAGTGGTACATATCATTCCTCTAAAACGATTCAAAATGTTTCCTAAATCGTATATGCATTTTTCTATGAACTTCGTGTCCCGGTCTACGTCATGCGGATATCTTTTTTTTTTAATGTCGGGAGGCATACAAGCATACAGCCCACCCGATGGAAAGCGGTTATCGTAACCTATAAAAGCAATACATTAATTATTACTCACGCGATCCCACATCAGCAACTCCTTAGGAGTTTACTGGTGACCTCACTCACACGCAGGAACACAACAACAAAGTTATTTCGCTGCGATGTGGAGGAATTTCCCAAGATGGGTTGCTTTGATGGGCCCTACCTCTCTTCCCAGACTAAGACAAACAAACATGTTCATGTCCCATTCCTTTGTGGGAATCGAGCCTACAAACGTTGGTATCAAAGTAACGTAACAGCGTGTTTCGCTACAGCGCCACCGAGCTCGTCATAATATCAGCCATGTGTCACCAGCGTACATGAATACAAATATTTTTTTAACGACAGTAACAATGGTATTCACATGCATGATGTGTCCAACCGGGCCGTATACTGAGTTTGTCGGCACACCATACTTTACTCGTGATTCTGCCCGTCTTCCCATTGGCTATTGTTCTGAGCTTCCGGTTGTGTAAACAGCTTTGAAACTTGCTCATTGGGTTTAAATTTGCTCACTGGACCATGGATTCCATAGTTTTGCATAGATTCAAGTAAGAGTTCATGTCTTATGTCAAATGCCTTTTTGCAGTTTAAAAGCAACAGAACAACATATCCTTTCGTTTCTATTTTTGCATTTATGTCATTCGAAAATTGACTAAGGGCCATGTTAGTGCTTCTTTAATTTCCAAAACCATGTATTTGAATTGGTAAATGTCTCAAAAATCGAAATTTACAGATAATTATCAAGTGAACCCGAGGAATTCTGTACCATTCTTAGAGGATGGCTACATGTGTATACGAGTTTGTACACTCGACGACAGGTCAAGCTATGCAAAACCATGCAAATCTAACCTTTACCGCTACGACATAAGATGCATGGGTGTATAATTTGATCTATCGTTATCTGTACTTTCGCGGATATACAATCAAAACTACGCTGAATTTAGTCCCGAACTCCTAAATTAATTGAGCTTATTTCTTACATACAATCTATTCGGATATAAATTAGACCGGGTTAAATTTTCAGGATAATCGCACGAATAGGTTAAAAAAGACAAAAAATAATGATACTACTACAAGTTGTTTTGCAACAAGACAGTGCATACTTAAAAATAAACAGAATAGTTTGGTTATGGAATAGATGGTACTGTGTGTATGTGATCTTCCATTGTTTATTTAAACACGTCATGTATAGGTAAGTTTCATTACGCAGCTTATACACGAATACACAAAACACGTAAAACTGAGTTCCTGTCATCGACATTCCTCGGTGCTTGACAGCTAACTGTATTGAATATTTCACCGTCTATTTACAAATACAAACGAGAACCGAAGTGTGCCTCAAGTCAAACACTTCGTGATTTGCTATTCGTACAAATGCTTGCTCGTGTCTAATATTTGTGTTGGTTTCGGAGACAAACTTGTATGGGCCCACGTTTTGTTTTTAGATATAAAGCAAGTAATATTTATTATTATATTCCTCTCAATACACAGGCAGATACAGGTATAGAGTCAACACCTAGAGGTTTATTCTATACAGTAGACTCGGCAGGACCCGCCCAAGTGTCTATGAAAGGAATCATATATCTATGAACAGATCTGGGCACGCTACAGGACTGTTGCGAAATGTGCTGGAAATTAAATTGGATCCAACACCTTGAGGCCTCTTCAAGAAGATTTAAGTAAAGTATTAGACTCGCCGTGGGATATGATAGGAACCATATACTCATGAACACATCCTGGCAGGTTTTAGAACTGTTGCAAAATGTGCGAGTAATTTAATTGGTTGGTACTGGTGTGAGATCGAGAGGTATTGTTAATCCAGATCCAGAGGCCGTTACAGAAGAGCGATGGGCGCCTGTCGCAACTGTCAATTCTAGTCGGTACCTCCGTAGGGTGGTGGCGAGATATTTGCTACACTTTCTCCGAAAATACCCGCGGATTATTCTATATAATACTTCCATCCTTGGTGCTGTTAAAATTGCGCATTTATTATAAGCTGATAGTTCCGCGGACTTTTTTGGCCTTGTATACGCCGTAGACGAAGACCAGCGACTATCTGGAGCAGTCGATGCCCGTGACGTAGGCTTGTAATACGAGTAAGAGACAGGAGCAAGTATAAATACTTAATCAGTTGTTGTATTTATATATTTAAAAGTATTTGTTTTATTCTTATGTACTTACTATTGATAAAAAGAAAGTATTCATAGGCCTTAATTTTCGATTCGACGATGAATAAATTAATTCGAATAATCTATATAAGCACTTTATTTATAAAAGACAGTGAATGAATATCTTCAGGACAGGATACTTGCGAGGTAGGCAGAGGGAACCAAGCGCCATAAGACGTGGTCCTTACACGCCACTCTCGCTTCATTAACATTCATAGCTTTTTTGGTGGATGCTCGCCAGTTTCTAGGGCTCCTGATATCCTCTTCTGATAAAACACGACCAATTTGGTCATAGCAGGTGAGTCTTGGTCTCCCTCGGTTCTTACATCCTTCCACTTTATATACAGAGTAAACTAAATATTTTTAAATTATCTGTACAGCCAAAGTCAATATCATCTGCAAATACCAAAATTTAAGTTTAGGTTGCATAACTAAATTTATTAGTATTTTAAGAACCTGACGAGCTCGGTGGCTCAGTCGTGAATGACGCGACTTTGATACCAACGCTCGTGGGTTCGATTCCCACACAAAATAAACATTTGTGTGGATGAATATGTTTATGTGTCTTGGTCTGGATGTTTTAATCGAGGTAGGGCGCATCAAAGCAAGTCTGGGGAAGTACTTCTCACCTCACAGAAAACCGCAGCTTTTCGCAATAACAATTCCCTAGTGGATTGTTGTGTTCTTGCGTGTGAGTGAGGTCACCAGGAAGCTCCTAAGGAGTTGCTGTGTAAGCAGCAGAGGAGGTATCGCGTGAGTGATACTTTATATATTACAAGTGTTAATGGGCTACGGTAACTGCTTTACATCAGGTAGGTCGTGTGCTTTTGTACCTCCCAACATAGTATAAAAAACCTTTATCTATACGAAAATGCTTAAAACCTAAAAATTTGGTTTTATAACCTAAAATACATAGTGTAAAAAAACGAGACTAGATAAAAAGAAATTTTAAAAAAAACACGACTCCAGAAACTTATGCTGTGAAAAAAGGTACAAAATAATTGTTTTATTTAATAAAGATTTTTTTTAATGACTATAAACAAATATTATTGTGTCTATTTGTACTTAAATTTAGAGTACTTAGTATAAAATCAATGTATTAGTACAATTATATACATTTATTGTTACTTTTTGGAGTTGATACCAGCGCGTTTGTTGTGTATGTTTGTTTACATACACCGTGGGCGTGAAGAGGATTTTACAGGGTCGTCTACGCGTGAGTAACACCCCTGCTATTGCAAATATCCATATGTTACGGTAACTGTTTACCATCAGGTAGGCCATACGCTTATTTGCCATGTTAGTGGTATAATAAAAACAGTGACTGTAAACACCACCGAATGACATATTTTTTTCCAGTTATTTTGATTTAAAAATCAAACTACTAAACCGATTTTGATAAAATTTCTATCAGACCGATCTGAAGGTATCGTTTCCTTCTTATCATTTCGTTAAAAAAAAAATCGGGTTATAAATGACGGAGTTCTGCGGTAGCAAATACACAATAAATACAACCGAATTGATAAACTCCTCCTTTTTGAAAGTCGGTCAAAAATGGCGGACGAGAATGGCATATCTCTAAATAAGATTTTAAATATATCAAATACTCGTAACACTTCAAAAGATCAAGAAACAAATTTCTTGGAACGTTGGAATATTCACTTTCAAATACATTATTGTAATTATATGTACGTCAGTACGTCTGTAGTGTCGGTCTGTAATAGTAGCTCGCAATAATTACATTGTTCCCGTAGACGTCGCCGTCGGTGGTCCGAGCGCCTATCTACATATAAGGGCATACTTGAAATACCACTCTTTATGCAGTTTTTTACATTGGACACACATTTTATATGTTTATGTGATCTTCATTTTGGGAGAAAATCTTGGATGTTAGCGGGTTTCCAGCATTTTTAGAGCCAGAGCCAATATAACCGTACTGCCATGCAATTCTGTAAGAGCAAACATCCTTACATCCTCGGAATCATCGGCTGTTATAGCCTTGAACACAAAATTGCAATTCCTTAGTGTCGCTTTTCATGGTTGTGCGAAACTAGCGCCGCAAGGCTGCGTTTGGAATTCGAATTCTACAAGGCAAACAGCCACGCGTACGCTTACAGCCTTATAGAATACCAAATAATTTAGCCGTGATCGCAGTAGACGATGTCAAAGCTGTGACATCTGTGATCACAGCGACGCACACAGCCATTACGAGTCGCTTAGAGAATTGCATGGCTGGTTATATTGGCTCTAAAAATGATGGAAACCATGTAGTGCCGTGCCTTCGTTTGCACGTTCTCTTTTGAACGAGGTTATGCCAAACGAGAGGCACAGTGATGGTTATGATGACTGGGAATATATCTAACAGAAGCTTGAAGCTAATAGATTCAGGCGTTAATTTGCGAAAGTCAAATTTACAGGCAATTTGATCTAAACTACTTTGTGTATTGGTCTGCTTGTCAGACGCTGTAAATGAAATGAGACGGCGCCATATAAAACGCTATAAGAGTGTAACTCTTTATGTTCACGTTTGAAAACTATATTTTCTTTTATTCCGGTAATAACCGATTAATAAAATATTTTTTTTACGACGTACTATATTTTAAAATTAGAATATACAATGTGAAAATTCATTAATAATAAAGTTTGCAGTAAAAAACCATGATGATAATGCTTCGTTACACACGGAATAAAAAATACATTCAAATTTCTATTCCATAGATTTGATGTTATAAAGCGTAACTTTTATTTTAGAAAAAAAGTAGGGTATAATGTAAAAATATTTTTTTTTTATTATAATGTCAAAGTATACAAGCATATGGCCGACCTGATGCGATGATGTGGTGCTGAAAGCGGCTACCGTAGCCTATAAACGTTTAGTAAACGTTTAGTACTATGAGAAATAATATTATTTCTAAATCTATTTTAATAAATAGTACTTACCAAGTAGCCCCACATACTCATTTAGACTTTCTACAAGATTATTAATTAGATGATTATTCCATACTCTAGTCATCTGCATATTAGCAACACAAATCTGTAAATAAAATTACTAAATTGTAGGTCAGTATAGAATATTATCTACTTATTAATAACATAACATTCTTTTTTATATCACTAAAGTGGCAATCAAGCGTACGAGCTGCCTGATTGTAAGCACCAATTTGCAACACCAAGGATGTCACTTATGCGTTGCCGACCCTCTGAAAACCTTGTTTGTATGTTGATGAATATGTCTATTTATTGCACTTCCTATTTTACTGTTTTATATATAGGTATCAAGAGGTTTAAAGGAGGCCATTTAAACATAAAATGTATTTAGATTGATCTTTATTGTAGATTGTTGAAAACTCACCGATTGTACAATGATAATGTTTTCTTTTGTATGTACTAAATAATATGATCTCACGCATTATTTTATTTTAATTTATGTATCTCGATGCCGAGGAGGCGTGATGCCTCCTCTGCTGCTTACACAGCAACTCCTTGGGAGCTTACTGGTGACCTCACTCACTCGCCGGAACACAACAACCCTCTAGGGAGTTGTTATTTGGCTGCGGTTTTCTGTGAACATCTAAAAAAAAATCGGCCAAGTGCGAGTCGGACTCGCGCACGAAGGGTTCCGTACCATTATCTATAAAAACGGCAAAAAAATCACGTTTGTTGTTTGGGAGCCCCCCTTAAATATTTGTTTTATTTTAATTTAATTATTTATTCTTAAAGTGAATATATAACTAAATATTCTGTGAATATTTCAAGCGTCTACCTGTTGCCGTTATCAATATCGAGCAAAAATGAGCAAAAAAATCACGTTTGTTGTATGGGAGCCCCCTTAAATATTTAAGTTATTTTATTTTTTAGTCTTTGTTGTTATAGCGGCAACAGAAATACATCATCTGTGAAAATTTCAACTGTCTAACTATCGCGGTTCATGAGATACAGCCTGGTGACAGACGGACGGACGGATGGACGGACAGCGTAGTCTCAGTAATGGGGTTCCGTTTTACCCTTTGGGTACGGAACCCTAAAAAGTGTGATTTATGGTCACTAAGTATGCAAGTAATTAGCATTAAAATAATATAATACACCGAATCTCATCATTAGCACACAGATTCATAGTAACATATCTCTGTTAGCACAGTATTAATTTGTTGATGATTTATTCATCTAAACAAACACAATTAACTTGTTCTATTTAGTTTAGGCCATTAAAATGGAACTTATTTTGAACTAGCTGCTGCCCACGGCTCCGCCCGCGTGGAGTCAAATTACGTAGCCTATGTGTTAATCCAGATCATACAAATCCGTTCAGCCGTTTAAGCGTGAAAGAGCAACAAACATCCATCCATACATACAAACTTTCGCATTTATAATGTTATTAATAGTAGGATAGCTTATTGTGACAGATAAACGCTTCAGTTTAGGTCGTCAAAGAAGGTGGTACGGTACGAAATGCCATACGAATTGAGCGAATTAAATAGAGATAGCGAACCAACTTTCAGCAGAATCTACGTAGTAAAAACGTCTCAATTTACGTCGTTTTACGTGTCAGTTTTTAAGACGTAGTAGTATGAAAAATCGATTTTACTCCGTTTTGGCCTTGAACTGAACTGACGCAATAACAGATGGTGGTAAGCCTACATGTAATGTTATCGCAGCACACGCGTGTTGCTGCATGAACTGCTAACATAGCAACTCCACAGGACCTTTCTGGTAACCTCATCAGGTTATTTGGCTGCGGTTTTGCGGTTCTTGTGAGTAGGTACTTTTTCAGTCGGGCTGTTTTGATGCGCTCTGCCTCTCTTGAAAATACCCAGATTAAGACAAACAGACATGTTCATGCCCACCAATGTTTGTCTTGTGTGGGAATGAGCCTTGGTGTTAGTCCTATGTGGGAATCGTATTTATGAGACTTAGTGTTAAAGTAGCATTGGTAACCATTCCACCACCGAGCTCGTCAAAGGGTTACCTAATTGGAAGCCTTTACTTGTAAGGAGTATTGCTAGCACGTCTTACTTTCACGCAGCAATTCTACGGAGAATGATTGTTTTGCTGCCAATTTATATAACTTAGAAGACTTGTACAGACTCTGCAGCAGTGCCGAATGCAGGACACGCCGTCCTTAAGCATAGTCTTACTTCCTAATTGGAACAATGCTGTACAGTTGAGGTTAGCTTTGACTATAAAAATGATAAATATATAAAAATTGCTTGCTTTCCTTGAACCATGAGGTTGCTTGTCGCGTCTATAATGAATCGACGAGCTTTTAGTTGGAAATAAATAAATTGTAACAATGAATTTTTCTTGGGCTTTGGCAACCATTTAGTCTTCAGGTTCTGCCGGAAACATAATTTTAGGTCACTGTTAGTTGTACTATACTATATATTAGTTTCTTTTAGTGATGACTTAGGGCACAGAAATGTGGTTCCTTACTATGTATCTTATACGGAAGCTCCACTTTGCACAGCGTGCGGTTGAGGGAGCTATGCTTGGAGTTTCCCTGTGAGATTCAGAAATGAACACATTGGTAGTAAAATTTGACTTACAGATGTGGCAGGCCACATAGCTCAGAACTGATGACCGTTGGGGCAGAAAGGTTCTCGAATGGCCTCCACACAATGGAATGATTATCTTGTTTACAACACAGGGATGTACGAGCTACAGGACCGATCGCTGTGAACGTCTAAGGGGGAGGCATATGTTCAGCAGTGGACGTTCCTCGGCTGAAATGATGATGAATGACTACCACTTTGGCGAATTCATTGTAAAACCCTGATCAGAATCTTCTCTATCGATCTGTAGCTTTATCAGACTGACAAAGATATGTTTTTTGCTTGAACTTTTGCTCAAAACGGGGAGGACGCACCGGTCAAAAAATTTGCATTGAGGTAGAGATGATTGTGTGTAATGAATTATAGGTCGAAACTGCATGCCATCAGGCAAGCCATGCACTTATTTTTTGCATTAACCTAACAATATATATATAGAAAGATAAAATAAGAAAGTTAAGTGGAGCTCATGGTTCTAGCTTCCTCACAGCCCCTGCAATTTCGCTGCGTTTCTTTCTAAGCTAAAAGCAAAAATCGTTTTATATGTATGTCCACTGCGGCCTTATCACTTTCTACGATTATTGATCGATTTAGCGAGGCGTATCGTTGCAATCTCAACATTGTTTAAATTACCCGCTGCATTCGCCCGACTATTGTGAGAGGAAGTGCATCGGTTATTGTTCCCGTCGCTTTGCGTTTTATCTTCACCGCCCCATCGGGTTCTAGGCCGCAATTTATAAGCCTCTATTTGATGTTTTATTATTGAAAATTGTCTCAGAATTGACGCACTGTGACCTTTGCTTGAGGGTTTTTGTTGCAGAGTCTCTATATAAAAATAGATGGATTATATATATATATATATATATATATATACTTTTACCTAAAGAAGCGAGTGAAGTGTGTAAGTACCGCGTCTTATGGCGCTCGGTTCTCTCTGCCTACCCCGCAAGGGACCTGGCGTGAAGATATACGTAGATACATATATATATACTTTTGACGAGGCCTGTGGTGGATAGATGAATATGCGGATACGATTCCCATATATGACTAACATTTGTGCGCATGAACGTGTTTGTTTGTCTTGGTCTGGTGTTTCTAAGACAGGTAGCGCGTGTCGAAGCGGCCCGATTGGGTAAATACCACCACCTCACAGAAAACCGCACCCAAATAATATCTCCTTGGAGGGTTGTTCTGTTCCTGGAAGTGGGTTACCAGTTGCTGTGTTAGCGGCAGGGGCGCCCAAATAAAAATAGTATGGTGATACGACCTCGCTTACGAACATGTTTTTAGAGCAGGACCTTATGGCTCAGTGCCAAGACGAGCTGTGAGAATCGTCCATGATCTAAACTCACACAGAGATTTCGCCTTCCTTTGCGTGTTCTACCGATTGTACAATGGATTGTCTTCTGAGGTGTTGTTTGATGTGATGCCAACAGCCTAGTTTTACAATCGCACATCTCGCCGACGGCTGGGAGTACATCCTCATACACTGGAACTGCAGTGGTCGCGTACTGAGCGATTCCTGAGAAGTTTTCTACCGAGAACTATGAAGTTGTGGAATGAGCTGCCTGCAGAGGTTTTCCCAAGGAACTACAGTAGGTACAGGTAGGGCGCATCAAAGCAGCCCATCTGGGGAAGTATCTCCACCTCGCAGAAAACCGCAGCCAAATAACAACTTCCTAGAGGGTTGTTGTGTTCCTATGTGTGAGTGAGGTCAACAGTGAGCTCCTAAGGAACTGCTGTGTAAGCAACAGAGGAGGCATCGCGCGAGTGATACTTAATATATTACAATCGTTAATAGGCTACGGCAACTGCTTAACATCAGTTGGGCCGCATGCTTGAATGCTTCGCGACGTTGTTTAAAATAAGTACGAGGCTCTTCAAGAAAGGCGTGAATAGGTACTTACAGGGTCGGCAAAGCAAGAGTGGCACTTCCTAGTGTTGCAAATGTCCATAGGCTACGGTAACTGCTTACCATCAGGCAGGCCGTACGCTTGTTTGTCACATTAGTGATATAAAAAAATAGATGGACCGTGTGCTGGTATGCGTTCCGACGCTGTATAAAAAAGAGCAGGCTATTTAATAGTACAGTATAGCCATAATTTTATTTACGTAAATGTATTCAAAACTGGATAGGTATGATTTCAGTGCGATTAGCCATTTTAGAAGTTTCTTAGAAAAATAAATACGAAACATGTTTTAGCATTCTAATTCTTTGTGATTAACGTTTTGTAGGAAGATCGTTTTTGATTTGGACTGAATTATGTGACTGATATAATTGGGATCGACATTCCTTTGATGTTTGATGCTTACTCATAAATTATTACGAATAGCAAATGTTTATTATGTTTTTTACTGTCGCTGCGTGTAAACTGGTAATAATTATGACAAATAATTTATAAAACTCTACTGGTGCTTTATTTTGTGTGGCGGTTAGCTAGTCTTATCAAGGAGTTCAACAAAGCTTCATTTTTGTGAAAAAGGAGTGAAGACTTCAGCCAAAGTATATTAAAACTGTATTGGGTCGTGTTGACGAGCTCGGTGGCTCAGTCGTGAATGACACGAATTTGACACCAACGCTCGTGGATTCGATTCCCACCCAGAACAAACATTTGTGTGCATGAACATGTCTGTTTGTATTGATCTAGATGTTTTAAGAAAGGTAGGGCTCATCAAAGCAGCACTACTGGGGTCCAACTCTCTGCAGGGTTGTTGAGTTACCAGTAAGCTTGGAAGGAGTAGCTGTGCTATCAGCAGGGTTGGGAACGGGTGCTGTATCATGTATTGCAGGCGTTAATCGACGACGCCAATACTTTACATCAGGTGGGCTGTATGCTTACATCCCTCCCGACTATGTGAAAAAAATTTTTTTTTTCATACAACTCATACAAGCATACGGTGCACGTGATGTACAGCGGTTACTATGAACGCTTGCAATACATGAAGTATCACTCGCGCGATGGCACCTCTGCTGGTAACACAGCAACTCCATAGGAGCTGACTGGTGACCTCACTTACACGCAAGAACACAACAATCTCCCAAAGTTATTTGATTGCGGTTTTCTGTAAGGTACTTCCCTAGACGGGCGACTTTGATCCGCCCTATTTCTCTTAAAAACACCCAGATCAAGACAAACAGACCTTTCACGCACACAAATGTTTGTTCGGTGTGGGAATCGAACCCACGAGCATCGATGTCAAAGTCGCGTTATCGCCGCTGCGCCACCGAGCACGTCAAATGAATGTATTCTACTACTGATATAGCTCTATTGCATGTAACTCTAATTATATTACAAGAATATCCGTATAGAACATAATAGGAACGATATCTACCCAATCCGTTGCATGTATAATCATCACTGAATCGGACATTGTATATTCGACTACTGGGATGTAACCCTGTTTGTCAATCGGAAGGCATCATTATTCTATCACATGTAGGGTAACCATCCCTCCGGATTTATCCAGATATATCCCAACTTTTGACGGGTATGCGCATACAATTGACTATTCCTTTTTTTTACTATAATGTTAGGACGCTTCTTTTTTAATCATATGGACTTTTTTGAAATTTCTGGTTATTTGTTCGGAGTTTTCAAATTTTGTAATGGTAACCCTAACCACATGGCTTTAGTTTCGGATAGAGGTATTCTGTACATAGTCAACGCTGTTTTCGTATACAACTGGGATCTGACAATTGAAATTCGAGTTAATTGTCACCAAATACAACAGGTATGTTCCATTTCAGACAGAGGCGGAATTTAATGTACGAATAAACATAAACCCTAACGTCGTATTGAGTACGGTGCAATTTCGGTTGCAGTGGTCAATGAAATATTCTTATTTTGTCATTAAGAAATGTATTTTACACTGTTGAAATACATTCCAATTTGGTTAATGATCATCATCAAATTATAGTGATATTTCCTTTGACATTCATAACGAAGTATAGATAATCTGTTCTACTCTTTGTGGTCTTTTCAGTTATGACAACGTCGCCTCGCCTTAATTCATCAATAGACTATACAATACATTGTATTTTAGATACCTCTCTTAACTTGTGATATATCTAATAAGGGTCCACAACGAAAACCTAATAAAAAAACGGGTTGCACTCCGGGAGTGCCGGCAGAAGTGAAAACTTGAACATTAACGTTGTTCATTTTTGAATATTTTGGAATAGTTAAGGAATAATTTCGCACGAATTGCTTTATTTATCTGTATAAAAGTAGTATCATGTATGTGGTAAAATACAATATTCATTTATTGCGCTATCGTACACAAACATGACAATTTATATTACATTAAAAATTTAACACTTCAGAACTATTACAATTATTGTACATTAAAAAGTTTATCTCTCAGAAAAATCACCTTTTATCCATAGCTATGAAACATGGGAACAGGGCAGCTTCCACTCCTGATAGTATATGTGAGTTATTTTCTGATTACTTTGGTTCTGTTTATGAGACAACAACTCCTAAATATAACAATGATAATACTCATACTTATCATAGCTACACTTTAAGCACTGCCACATTATCTGAAAGCGACGTGCTTGCAAAAATAAAGCTCCTAGATCCCACCCAAGGTGCCGGTCCAGATGGTATTCCACCATCTTTCATTAAAATATGTGGTGAAGAATTAAGCACTCCTCTGTGTATTCTTTTTCAAAAGTCACTGTCGACAGGTATTTTCCCTCGCCTATGGAAAGTGGCCCATATTATCCCTATACATAAAACTGGTGACAAAACTGAATGTAAAAACTATAGGCCCATAAGCATTTTATCATGCTTTGGTAAAATATTAGAATCTATCATATACGATATTTTATACGCCCATTTTAAGCCACTAATAACCCCGAAACAGCACGGTTTTGTTAAAGACAGGTCAACAACTAGCAATCTTCTGGAGTACAAAAACTATTTATGTAGTGCATTTGCAAAACGATGTCAGGTTGACTCGGTGTACACAGATTTTGCAAAAGCATTTGATCGGGTAAATCATGAAATACTTTGCAATAAACTTGCAGCATATGGTGTACACGGAAATCTTTTGCGGTGGATTGAATCGTACTTGTCTAAGAGAAGCCAACTGGTTGCCATTCGAGGACATCTATCAGGACCTATTATGGTCGTTTCGGGAGTTCCGCAGGGATCGCATTTGGGTCCTCTGTTCTTTATCATATTTATAAACGACCTAGCAAACAAACTTACATGTCACAGCTTATTCTACGCAGACGATCTCAAACTGTTTAAAGTGATTGATGACATCGAAGATGCGTGCTTGTTGCAGAGAGATTTGGATGTGATTTCTGAATGGAGTGAGAACAATGGTATGTACCTAAATGCTGAGAAATGTAATATAATCTCATTCACTCGTAAAAACCATAAATTTATTTTCAGCTACGCAATAAATGGTCATGTACTAGAAAGGAAAAATGCTGTCAAAGACCTAGGCGTATATTTTGATGATAAATTATCTTTTCATACGCACTATGACCATATTGCAAGAAAGGGTTCTCAAATGCTTGGCTTCATTTCACGATCCGCCAAAGATTTTCAAAATCCGCGGTCACATGTATACTTATACAATACACTAGTTAGAACCACCCTTGAATATAACTCTGTCATCTGGTCTCCCTACTATAATGTTCACTCAGATCGCATTGAGAGGATACAGAAGAAGTTTTTAAAATTACTGTGTTATAGAACCGGTTTGAGTCGCCAGCTTACCACTTACAAGGACAAATTAACTAAATTTAAACTCAGTACGTTGGAAAACAGACGCAATTATTTTGCACTCTCCTGTCTATTCAAAATTGTTAACAATAACTTTGATTCACCATCATTACTCTCACTTTTAAATCTTAAAACAAAGTTTCGATCACGTGATGCCAATCGTAATACTTTTGCCTTACAAGTCCATACTAATAATACCTCCTTTTTTAACCCTATAGTCCGTATGTGTCGTCTATATAATGACGTGTCGAGCACGACACCCAATCTCGACATATTCCATTTGAGCCTTCGAAAATTCCAGAACTGCTTAAAAGACATCTTTCTCAAGCATTCTGATCTGACTCAGTGAGGTGCTGCAGTTTACCTTTTGCGCGTATTTTATAGTGTCCGAGTACGCAATGTTTTAATACATTTCTTTAAATTGTGCTTTGTTTTTAATGGATACTAACGATACGGCCCGGTTTTGCACGTATGCCATAGCCACGCCATATGGCCTGTAACGCATGCACGCTGATCATGCGGCTTTCTGAAGGCTAAATATTTTTAATTTTAAATCGGTTCAGTATCTTTTGGGTTTATCCATTACAAACAAAAATACGAATCATTTCATTTCTGTTTGTGATTTTTGTTTCATAGTAGATATGGGTAGTGGAAATGCATAGTAAGCGTTATGCACATGTGTATATGTATGCAAGTGTGCATGTGTGTATATGCATGTATACATGTGTGTAGGTGTGTGTGTATTTATATAGGACTATGAGCGCTAAAATTATTGATCATGTTGTGTGCACGTGTCAATAGATTACAGTTCAGATGTAATAACAACTATTTATAATTTAAGCTAGATTTAACTGTAATTTGTATTGTGTACCTAAATAAATAAATAAATAAATAAATTTCAACGACTCTTTCACCATCATCATTACGAGCATCATCATCGCCAATTTCTGAAACTCAAACATACACGCAAACTCGCGCAAGCGCCCTGCGCCGCTTAAACCAAACAGCGGTGTTGATAAACTACCTTGAACGAAACGCGTAAGCGCCACGAATTTCATGGCGCTTACGATGTTTTGTTCGTCAGAAAAAAATGCCCTATGAACGTTCTACCGCTTCATCTTATAATTGTTTAATTAGAGGTAACTAATGTTTTAGCGCCACAGCGAATTTAAGTTCTAATTCTCACCAAATTCTTACGGTTTTTTACTCATCCCAAAAAGTTCATAACGCCGCTAAAGAAGTTTTCACTTCAAAAAGTGATTTTACTGACTCCCGCCATGTCTTTGGTGTTCTGATTTTAAGGTCTGAAGTTATCCCACTTGACCATCGTCGTAGAGTTGGAACATAATTTTTACACATTATATTTGGCACCCATTGATTGTCCTAATTGCAAATTTTAACCACTACATAAAATTTGAAGTTTTTACGAAGTCTGCGATAGATTTACGATACCGTGTAAAGATATATTCACAACAAATGACACAAAATCTATCTGAATCGTTCATACAACGTCTCCTCTTCGTGGCTATTATATTAATTACCGCCGATGAGACATGTGATAACTAAAAAATATGAATCTACTCAATATATGCAAAAAAACGGGTTGCACTCCGGGAGTGCTGGCAGAAGTGAAAACTTGAACGTTAACGTTGTGCATTTTTGAATATTTTGGAATGGTTAGGGAATAATTTCGCATGAATTGCTTTATTTATCAGCATAAAAGTACTATCATATATGTGGTAAAATACAATATTCATTTATTGCGCTATCGTACACAAAAATGTCAATTTAACAACATTACTTCATACACTACTACACTTCAGAACTATTACAATTATTTTACATTAAAAAGTTTATCTCTCAGAAAAATATACTTTTATCGATAATTTCACCATCATCATTACCAGCATCATCATCGCCAATTTCTAAAACTCAAACACAACGCGCCGCTTAAACCAAACAGCGTTGTTGATAAACTACGTTGAACGAAACGCGTAAATGCTAACAATTTCATGGCGCTTACAACGTTTTCGTCGCGAGAAAATAATGCCCTATGAACGATCTAGCGCTTCATGTTTTAATTGTTTAATTAGAGGTAACTAATGTTTTAGCGCTGCAGCGAACTTAAATTCTAATTCTCACCAAAATCTTACGGTCAGGGTCACGTGTCCTGACGCGAGTTTAGCATTTTTTACTTATCCCAAAAAGTGCACAACACCGCTAAAGAAGTTTTCACTTCAAAATAAAATATTTCAAAAACTGGACATTTTAGATAAAAATAAGTATGATTTATGAACTATCCAAAAGTGTTTTAAAAAAAGTTCTGAAAATGTTTATATCAAATAGTTATATTGTATTTTATTGTTGAACATGATTTATTATGTGTGCTTTAATCAGAGGACTCTATTTCAGACACGAGTCATTCGCGGCTCTCCTCATACGGAATCAAATACAGAACGATGGATATAAGCCCTTAAGTATGTCCTATATGCTCGTAATACATGTCCCTGGTACCATAGTCAGCAGCAGAAATGGCGTGGAGGAGATACAGAGCCCTTAGGGATATCGCATTGATGTTCATGTTATCAGAGCTGGTGCCATTGACAGTTATAATGTGTATACCAATAAAAAAATGGTCAACCAATATACGAAAACCATAGAGTAAACTGTAAGACGGCAACTTCGGTAGATGACTATTCGACACCTGCAAGGAAAAACATCGTAACTAATTTTTCCTAACTTTAGAGGAGAGCGCGTCAAAGATTCAAAAAATTCTTATTGTGTTCTGTTAGGCATAAGGCTTAAAAGGCGTCAAAGATTCCATCGTCGTCGATTCCATTGACCATCGTCGTAGAGATAGGTCATAATTTTTACACACTATATTTGGCACCCATTGATTGTCCTAATTGCAAAAATATTCAAAAACATTTTTGAATCTTTGACACGCTCTCCTCTAAAGTAACGACAAATGAGTTATGATGTTTCTCCTTGCAAGTGTCGCATTGTCGCCTAATCCAAAGCCTCTGCTATATCTAGGCTGACTGCCAATGAGTCTGAATCTCAGCTTGAGTCTAAGTTGTCAAAGTCCAACGGTATATACAATAAACAAGATGATTACAGTCGTTCGTCACGAACTTCATGGTCTTTGAGGGGACAGTCACAGTAATATGCTCTTAAATCAATGATCTGCCGTCCTTTATGTATACCAAGTGTAAACTTGCGGCTCGTACAAGCTTGTCCATTGGAATAAAAGCGCCAGAAAGCGCGTTAGTTCAAGACGTAGAGCACATAGCGTCCAGCACCACTGCCGCATGATCCACTCGACTTATGATTGTTAGCAGAGTGTAACACTGAACAGACATCTCGCTGCGTTGACATCTTGCCTCGTTGGTTCAAGCTTATGTGAGACTTAGGTGATATGAACTTGGAAAACATCTTTACCTAACTGAACGCCGCAGCCAAGTTAGCTTAATGTCTGTGGGGTTTTGTTAAATAGCATATCTGTCATTATTTTACAGATTGTTACATTATTTATACAATTTTAATTATACTTTATAAACGCTTGCAGTACAAGAAGTATCGTTCGTGCCTTGCTATCTTCGCTACTAACATAGCAACTCCTCAATAACTTACTGGTTACCTCGCTTATTCACAGAAACTCTGCAACCTTCTAGGTAGTTGTTATTTAGTAGCATTTTTCTGTAAGACATAGATGCTTCTCCAGTCGGGATGTTTTGATACGTCTTACCTCTTTTATATTAGCTATGTGAAGTATATTTTGATTTGAAAGATATTTTAAAAGATTTGTATCAAATAGCTTATAACATGGCTCTATAACGTATACCTATAAATGACTACACTAGATCACCCATCCTTGTTAAACTGTCGCTCAGTTTTAATTTCCCGTGCATATAAAACTTCCTTTTTGCTTCCGGAGCGTTATATTTGTATAGGACTGTACAGCGGCAATTTCAAAGGCTTTATTGAATTCCGGGATGTAAATAGAGAATCTGTGTAGATCATTCCAATACCACATTTGTTGTACTCAAAACGACATTGCCCGATTAATCACATATAGATAAAAATCAGTTTCTCGCTTATGAATAGGCTCTATCGATTGTACTCATGTCATATCGAGTGACGAGCGATCAGCATAATCGGTTTACAGCTTCCTGTATCGATTGTCATTGTAATATCCATTGTACTACTTGTTATTAACGTCTGAGAGACTCAATGTCACAGGTAATTTGGTTACTTGGCATTTAATAGCGTGTCTTTGATTACTGTCTAATAAATATAAGAAACGATTTTGACAAATCAGTCTCAGATTTATGAGACTTCAGATTTCATCACAAGTTAAGGATGCTACAAGGCACATAATAATGTTAAGTGTGCGTTATTTTCATGTTAGTGAGTGAAGTCACCAGTAAGCTCCTAAGGAGTTGCTGTGTAAGCAGCAGAGGAGGCATCGCACTAGTGATACTCAATATATTACACGAGTTAATAGGCTAAGGTACTTTACATCTGGTGGACCGTATGCTTGCATGACTCCCGACGTCGTATAAAAAAAACTTATAGAGAAATAAAGCTATTTTTTAATAGATTTGTCGTCAAAGAATTCCGTAATGTTACAGTAACACTTATGTTTGAGGAAAGTTTTAAGATCTATATTTATGTGATTAACATTAGGTTTTGACTCCTTTCTGACCATTTTCTAACTCATCTGGCAAAATATATTTTAAAATTTTAGTGGACTATACTATAGGTACTTTAACGGACTAGGTTCATATTTATAAATGGATAACCAAATATTGCCTTTTACTTAGACGCGACTTAAGTCTAAAGGTTAAAGTTAAAGGTCTGAAGGCAAACAGATAGACGTAAAGTACGCTTACTCGCAGGAACACGGTATTCCAGAGAGCTGCTATTTGACTGCGATATTCTGTATGACGTAGAGAGTAGTAGACTTGCCTTGATGTGCCCTATCTCTCTTAGAAACACCTACCAAGGCAATCAGACACCTTGAAATGTTTGCCCAGTGTGGTAATAAAACCCACTAGCTTTAGCGTTGCAGTAACATTGCTAACCACTTCATCATCAAGCTCGTCAAATCCGTTTAAATATTATTGTTGTAAATCTTTACTTATTACTTTATTTAAAATCAGTCTAGGACAAAACTGTATACTCATAAATAAAATATCATTCACATGTATAAACCAGTTGAGAATGCGCAAGCTTGCATTGTCAGAGGAACACCTGGCTCGTCAAGTATATAACAATGAATTTTTTTTTTTAATTTGTCGGCCATTTTGACCATTTTCCTTAAGAGATAGGAACGGTGTTCCTGAACATTCCTATTCTAGTTTTTTATGCTGAATCCGAATCTGAAGTCAAAATTCGAATATTCGAAAAAAAAGCGACAGACAAACACACAGACAAACGCACAGACAAACATATAGATTTCATATAGGAACGGTGTTCCTGAAAATATCATAAGATAACACTAATGCGTACATAATGTTTGTATTGGTGATATGTGACGCGATTAATTTGGGTACCTACTTAGACATTTGTAATCATTTGGGTATTTCTCTTAATAATTCCGCATAAAACTTTGGAAAGTCATTTGCCAGCTTAGAATTCAAGGTTAGTGAATTCCAATTGGCATTTTTTCCACTTTTTGTATTGTGATGTAGTTTTTATCATTCTGTGACAAAAATAGAATTGAAATTTTGCGTCAATAATATGTAAATATAAAATATAGGCGATGAGGAAAGTAACTAAGATGTAACACCATAAAATAAATAAGCTTCAACATTAAAGACAACGTAATTTCACCAAAACAGGAACTCCAATTACGGTCTTTATTGATACACTTAATTGGCGAATTTCAGAGAATTGAATAGGTTCAAGGTTCAATATAGATCTCGAATTCCTGTCAATTGTTAGACGTACGAAATACATATTACACACTATTTTTCTGTTGTTTATTACACTTATTCAATATATTAATATTACGAAATGCGAAACAAAAGTTAAGGTATCTAAGGTATTCAGTACGTTTTGAAATATACAGGTGATACAAAAACGTTTCAGGACATCACATTCTACAAGAGTTTTTTGAAGTGAAAACTTCTTTAGCGGCGTTGTGCAATTTTTGCGATGAGTAAAAAATGTTAAACTCACGCCGCGCCTTACGAATTTTCGACCAGGGACCCTGATCGAAAATTCGTAAGGTTTTGGTGAGAATTAGAACTTACGTTCGCTGCAGCGCTAAAACATTAGTTACCTCTAATTAAACAATTAAATTATGATGCGCTAGATCGTTCAAATAATGCTCTATGCATTATTTTCTCGCGACCAAAACGTTGTAAGCGCCATGAAATTCTTGGCGCTTACGCGTTTCGTTCAACGTAGTTTATCAACATCGTTGTTTGGTTTAAGCGGCGCAGGGCGCTTGCGCGAGTGTGCGTGTGTGTTTGAGGTTTGTACTACAGGATGGTGACTGCTGATGGCTCGAGATAGTACTTTTATACTGATAAATAAAGCAATTCGTGCGAAATTATTCCCTAACCATTCCAAAATATTCAAAAATGCACCAAGTTAATGTTCAAGTTTTCACTTCTGCCGGCACTCTTTCCCGCTTTGCCGCTTTGCCTGATAGTAAGCGAAAGAGGAGCCCAAATCGCAACTGCAACTGACAAAAGACTACACAGTGTCCAGTCAGTTGACGTATATTATATTATTATTAAATCAGGGTACGAAATTAAAAAGTATTAAGCACGAAATAGAAAATGTGTATGCCGATTGACGTTAAACTTAGTTAAATATTCCAAATAACAAGTAACTTAGCACATAATATGATATTTTAAATACTCTTTGAAATGTGATATATGTTAGGGGAAAAAGCGTAAAATTTATAAAAAAATAGGCGAACGGAATACAGTTTATGTTTTTTTGTTCTGTTTGTGAACTGATTTTCTAGGATACTAGTTTAGTAGCTAATGATAAACTTTTTTTTTATTGTAGTTTATAACTGCAGCCTATTAAGGATTATTATAAATGTACATGTTTGTTCTCAGATTACAAATTAGGAGTCAAGTTTACCCATTTATTTTGAAGTACATTAAGAGACATTATTATACTCAGTTCTTTAGTTACTCTCATGGTACTCGGGTAAGAGTGTCACGTAAGACGAAACATGTGAATTTACTTAACTGTATGCTTATTATTATTATGTATAATTGTTAATTATGAACTGTACTGTGAACCAATGTTAGGATTACGGTTGGTGATGAAGTGTTGGAACAAGTAGATGAGATAGCGAATCTTGAATGCGATTTCAGCAGGGATGGAAGGTATACCACTGTTGTGGAAACACGAGTGTGTGCTAGAAATAGTGTGAATGGAGCGTTAGGAAAGCTTCTTGGTGGTATAGCGAGCTATGCCAGCTCGCTATAAACAATGCCGTTCTGGACAGAGTAAGATTTGTGCAACAAATTTCAACATTCCTTAGTATCTACAGTTTTAAAGCCACACACAATATTACGCATATTTTTTGGTTTATTACGCACAAAAAAATCTAGTAAGAAGAAAATTATAATCGTTTACCGAATATTCCCAAGTTGACGGGAATTTCTATTAAAGACTTTAGTAATAGGTTAGATTTTGTGTTTCAGTTTTCTTGAAATCCCCATCTAGATATAGTTAAACATAAGAGATATAGGAGTATTGCTTGCTAAAATTATTTTTCTGCTGATCAAATGTCAACATTTTAACAATCAATATGCCGAGTCCGCATACAAGACAAATATCTATGGGCATGAACATATCGGTCCGGGTGTAACGTGCTTCTTTGATGCGTCCGCCCTACCTCTTTATCACAGAAGCCCGTCTGGGGAAGAGTACCTCGCCGTGAGGAGGAAAACCGCAGCCAAATAACAACTAGAGAGAATTGTGGTTTTCATGCGATTGGGTGAGATTACCGATTGGTCATGGTAAGTAAGTCTTGGCCTTCCTCGGATCTTGCATCCAATTGTTGTTATGTGTGAAATTCGACCATTATTTAAACACTAGTTTAAATAGGTCTATTCGTAGTTTATTTATATCAGCCAGGCCGTACGCTTGCTTGCCTTTTTAATGGTAAGCTCCTGACTAGTTGCTGTGTTAGCAGCGGTGTTGGCAAAATGCGAGCGATACTATTTATATTGCAGCATGAATTGGCTACGGTACGCATTTTACATCAGGTGCTTATTTGCTGAAAACTCGTATGACGAATATTAAAATCCCCATTATAGTTTCTAACATTAACGCATAGTGACAGACAATCATGTTGAGGGATTTACCTAATTACATTTGTAAAAAACACGTGTCGCAAAGACGACCATGCCAGTCGTGGCAGCGAAGATGGTGGTATGCGGATTCTGTTCCATATGGCGGACGACCGCAGCAGCCGAGGCAAAGACTACCGGAGCAGCCATGGCAGCGTCGGCATGTTGCACTTACTAACAGTAGTGGGTGGGTGCCGGCCGACGCTAGGCCGCATGAACTAATTGGTGGCGAAAGCACATAAAGCAGGTTAGATCAAATTGCATGTAAATTTGACTTTCGCAAAATAACGCCTGAATCTATTTAATTACATTTAACGAAGTACCCGGTTCGAATTCTTATACTCCGGCTTGTGTCACTAAATTCGTATTTTCAGAATAATGTACATATTTGTAACATAACTTGCTTGGCAGTGAAGGAAAACATCGTGAGGAAACCCGCACACCCAAGAAATTTTATTTCGAAAGACGTGTGACCTTACCTAATAAAGATCTGGTTTTCCATCTGGGTTGTAAAGGTCTGACGGCAGTCGCTCCATGTAAAATCCGGTGTTCAACACATACATGTTATTCAGTTATGTGACAATAGATGGCGCTGTACTGTTTCGATTATTTTGTACATCATGTAATGTTTGCATTTTATTGCCATCCAATATGTAGCGTATGAATTTGATATTTTTCTGCCTTAATCATTACATGTAATTGTGTGGTAATAGCGAGTATCGTAATACACTACCAGTTGAGAAGTGAATAAATTGGTTTTATTTACATATACTTCCTATATATCTTAATTATGTCTTTTAATTGTATGAGAAACATTACCTTACACCTCGAGTATCGGAAAGTGAACCTGTTTTATACTCGGACGATCGTCATATAAATTTGACGTCCGAAGTTATTGTGGCTGTTATAACACTAGGCATACTTGTATATAGGGTAGTAAATCTTCTTCTCCTTCCTGTAGGATTGGCAGTCTCCGCTACCTATGTTTAGGTATGTGACGAAGTCACTAATTTTGACATAAAGCAACTGCCTGACTTCGACACCACCGGGTAAACCAAATATTTTTTTATTATATATAATTATACTTTCTTAGGTTACGTGTTTAAAATATAATTTCTTGAACGTGCAGGATTCCTCTTTTCACCATCAGTTGCATGTATAACAGTATTTTATTTATTCTATTAGATTGGCAAGCAAGCATGCGGCCCGCATTAGATGGTAAGCGGTCACCGCAGTCTATTGACGCACGGAGGTTACTCGCACGCTGTCAATCTTGTGACCTAAGGCTGTTCCGTCACAGTACCCAGTAATTTCTCTGCCATATCTCATCCTTCAAACAGGAACACAGCTAGATAAATCTAGCTGCTTGGCGGTAGAACAGGCAAGACACAGGTACCCACGGAGACGACTTTTGTATAAAGTCTATAACTTCACGCCAAATCCCTTGCGGGGTAGGTTGTACAAAGTCTTCCTCTGGTAATTTAGTAATACATGTTCATACCAGGATTCGAACAAGGACCCAGTCGATTAATATCCCCTAGCATGTTTCTGATAGTGAAATATGAAAATAACCTCTATTCCTTCTTGTCCATTAAAATTTAAAATTACAGTTTGACAGATGATTCTTTAGAGCTACAAAAAGGTCAGGAAGCATTCAAAACAGATATCACTGAAGTATAGCGTAGTCAATACTGATACAGATTTGCATAGTACACAAATGGTTATTTGTTGATGAAAAATATATTTTACTATACTTTTGTGGAAATGATTATCTTATGTTATATTAATTTCATTGCAAAAGGTTAATGCGTGTTGCTAGCCTCTCGATCGATGCGATCACACTCACTCTCTGGACCCAAAGAATGCAGATTGTTATAGGTCTTATATAAGAATAACTACCTACTTCTCTAGTAGCTCATAATTTAATTATAACTGTATCCTACCCCCCTTTCTTATTATCTACTATTAAGTCGTTATGCGTTTGTATCTAATGAAACACATCCAGTCCACGGATAAATGTTGTAAATTTATCTCGTTTCTCTGGGTTTCCGAGGGCACGTAAAGTCGATCCAAGCTATTTTCGATAGGTGACTGTCATTAAATTAATTTTGTGGCCATTAAGCGACTTGAAAACACTAGCATATGCGTATAAGCACAATAAGCATTGTGGTAAGTTAAGCTTTAAATTACATGGATTAAAAATAGTAGAAGTATCGCGTGTTTTATTTATTTTGTTAAACCTGACGTTTCAAATGCTTTGCAGCGTCCGTGGTCGCAGGAAGACTAAGGTGGTATTTGTCTTACATTAGTTATTCAATTATTACATCTACCGACATGAATGGATTAATTATATATGTTCCGATTCACACAAAAATCGCTCACAGTGTCCGAACGTGTGTTAATATATCTCTGGGTTTGTGACTTGATTATTTTTAGAACTGGATCCCAAGCAGGTGGTACTTGCCAACCATCTTCTCTATTGAAATTGGGGTGTTTTCTTAATTCAATAGCCTCGCGTAACATTCTCGGCGTGTAGCGATTCTCCTTGGCGAGGATTTGTGGTTTATCGAACCGTATGTAATGGTTTGGCTGGTCCAGTGTATGTTCACAAACTGCAGAGTTTTTATCGCGCCTATTCTTCATGTCAGCAATGTGTTCTTTCACACGAGTACCTATGCTTCTCTTTGTTTGCCCTATGTATGATAAACCACATTCGCAGTCTAATTTGTATACTCCTGCATCTTGTAAGGGGACATTACACTTGTTAAGTCTTAGAAATTGACTGATCTTCTTATGGGGCTTAAAATAAGTTTTAATTGAAGCTCGCCGTAAGAGTTACCGTTGAGATATTTGTCTGTAGGGGTTTCCTATGCACTGTGTGAGTAAGTGAGTTGTCAAGTTTCCCGCTGCCGGTGCCATCATAATCATAAAAATAAATAAAACACGCGATACTTCCGTTAAAAATTGTTTAATTCAATGTGTAACAATCGCGAAAACCTAAGACAATACTATTAAAAATAGTACTTATATATAATACAGATATATAGAAATTTACATTCATAAGTAAGCGCTGGAGATGAAAAACTGACAACATTGATGTTGTTGATTTGAAAAAAGAACCAAAAAGAATTTGTATTCCCTCTATATTCCGGGATAACAAAAACAAGCTCGGTCCTTTTCATAAAAAAAAACAATTGAATATTGTTGGGCTCCTCTACTATAATACGAGTACACTACGGGCCGTATAAAAAAGGTAACACAGTGTGCTATGGAAAGAGCTATACTCAGGGTGTCTACGTGATAAAATCAGAAATGAGCATATCCTTAGTAGAACTAAGGTAAACGACATCGTCCAAGGTATAAATAAGCAAGCTGATGTAGCAGTGGGATGGCGATATAGTTCGTAGAATCGACAACCGCTGGGGAAGAACTCGAATAGGTAGGTAGGAAGAAGGTACTCGAATGGCGTCCCCGTACTGGTACACGCAGTATGGGACGACCCCCCATTAGATGGAGCGACGACCTCAAGAGATTTGTAGGCAGTTGATGAGAGTGGCACAGGATCGAGACGAATGGCTCTCTAGAGTGAAGGCCTATATTCAGCTGTAGACGAATACCGGCTGAAATATTGATGACGATTGAGATGTCTATGAAAATGTCTAGCCTAAAAGTATTGCAGTTCAAAAGCTACAGTTATGACAGGCGGACGACTGTCATACGGACAGACAGCGGAGCTTATTAATAGGGGTCCGTTGGTAACCTTTTGTACAGAATCCTAAAAAAGCTTTGTAATTAATTCGCATATCGTCATTCTTTCAACACAAACCAGTTTATCTATTCAGCCCAAGCCCTTATACTTAATATGGTAATGTAACCAAAAACGAGACTTATTCGAAGTGGCAGTATACTTTTTTATATTGATTGATTATAATCATTATAACTGTTGATTTGTTTTGATTGGAGATATTTAGTTTTATAACAGCATTATTAAATCGTATTATAATTATACCGTTTGAACGAAGGAGTTGTACGGAAATTTCATGTCTGTGGGTGTTTGTATATAATGCCGTTATAATCACGAGACCACCATGCGTAATAGTAATAATAAATAGATTGTTAGTAAAATAATTTTACTACCTTATACTTGGTTACCTAAAGCTTTTATCAGAAACAACTCCAATAATAATTTTTGAACGACCTGTGTCTTGCACCGATAGAATGTACTCAATCAAATATATTTTCTCATTCTCTTATTTTTCAATTTACACTCATTCTATCTAAAGTAATAATCATATTAGTTCATTGAGAATTATTCAATAAATATTCGTTTCTGAAGAGAAGTTTCTTTATATACAACGTTGGGAGCCATGGAAGCATATTGTTCACCTGTGACATAAGGTATTTATAATTTACAGCACGGAAATATAGGAGTTACTAGTAACACGTACTCGCAGAAACATAATTACCCTCCACGGAGTTGTTATTTGACTGCGGTTTTGTGCGAGGTGGCGATATTTTCCCTCAGCCTCTCTACTTTGATGCACTCTACTTATCTTAAAAACGACCATACCAAGCCAAACGGACATGTACCTACACAAATTTTTGTCCTATGTGGAAATCGAATTCACGAACCTTTGTGTTAAAGTAGCATTGTTAACGACTCCGCCGTTAGGTTCATAAAAAGTTGATTATTTGTTGGGAATTCCAACAAAAGTTAGACTTTTTCCATATAAATACTAAAATTATGTCAGTCAATTAGAAAAGTAGGTACTCAATTTCAAAAGGCATTCCTTTATTTGATGAATCAGATCACAACATTGAACTGTTTATTGCAATCTTTTAATGGCAGTTCGGAGACGAGCCACCCCTATTTTATATATGATTTATATCAGTTCCCGAGATTACCTATTGCTTGTAAACCGATTTATAATCTTTTTGATTTATTGACACGGTAAAACTTTTTATATCTTCTCGTTATGCATTTATAGTATTTTCTTAGAATGTGCTTACTTTTTGTATTTGCAAATATGTCTGAAGACTACAATGGTTTAAAGTTCAGACAGTGTTAGCATTCTGTGTAGTAGTAGTAAGACTGCACTGGAAAGAGTTATTTGGAGTCAGATTCGGTCTAATACGAATGTCATAGTTGCGGCAACATACGCTAAAGATTCAATTTAAAGAACTAATGTACATAAGAGCGGTTGAGGGAGGTAGGATACATCAAAGCAGCCCGTCTGGGATAGTACGTCACCTCACACAAAACCGCAGCCAAATAAGAATTCCCTGGAGGGTTGTTGTGTTCCTGTTTGTGAGTGACGTCACCAGTCAGCTTCTAAGGTGTTGGTGTGTTACTTTTTTATATCACTAAGGCCGTACGGCCTGCCTGATGGTAAGCAGTTACCGTAGCTCATGGCCTATGTTAGCAGCAGAGTATACTTCTTGTATTATAAGTGTTCATAGGCTACTGCAGGTAGACCGTATCCTTGCTTGCTTTTCTAACGTAGTATTAAAAAAAGGTTAAGAAATAACACAGAAAAAGGAACGCAATACAAAAATTATACTTCTTATATTTTTGGTGTTACAACATTGTAAATTAATTTATACCTATATCTATCTATCTATGATTTCACGCAATCAAATCAAATCCCTTGCGAGGTAGGCAGACGAAACGAGCGCCACGTGACTATACTTATATAATTATATATATATTACTGTATAAACATTGAATATTGAAATTATATTTATTAATGTGACCCAAGTTCATTTTCAGAACCGTTTACGTTTAAGTAAGGTAAAAAATTGATGTTATTTATATGGTATTGTCTTAGGTTTTCGCGATTGTTACACATTGAATTAAACAATTTTTAACGGAAGTATCGCGTATTTTATTTATTTTGTTGAACCTGACGTTTCGAACGCTTTGCAGCGTCCATGGTCGCAGGAAGACTAAGGTGGTATTTGTCTTACATTAGTTATTCAATTATTACATCTACCGACATGGATGGATTAATTATATATGTTCCGATTCAGACAAAAATCGCTCACAGTGTCCGAATCCAAAGATCTAAAAAATGTTCTCTTTAATGGGGACACATTTCCGTCGGCTTTTGCATGGAACCCCACCAAGATCAGGTGTAACAACTTGCAGGTAGGATGACTTGGACTATGGGGTCCAAGTCATCCTACCTGCAAGTTGGTACACCTGCTGATCGACAGACGAGGCTCTGGCTCGGGATTTGCCTTCAGAGTTGGGAGTTCGGACGGCAGTCGCTTCCGTAAATCCAAGCCAAATGTATGATGAATGAAAAGAAAAGAAAGATATTATGCCAGGGATAGGGTTTGCCGCCGCAAAACGGCGAGCAGGAGACTCGCCTGACTCCTGTGATAAGTGGACAAGGAGTTTCGGGACGATATCTTAGAGGTGAACCGCTTGAGTGACCGGCTTATGACTGTAAAGGTGTTTATTGATGAAATTGTGACCCATTTGACAAGTGCTTACGCGCCGGTTGTAGCGAAGCTGATAGGATAGCATTCTGGAATCGACTTGGTACAGTGCTTTGTGATATCCCGTTGTCACAGGGGATCATTTTGGTGGCGATCTTAACAGTCATGTGGGTGAGACGTGGGAGGAGTTTCATCGTGTTCACGGTGGCTTTGGATACGGAGTTCCGCGGAGAGGGAGGATATCCTCCGGACCTGTGCGGCTGCCGATTTGGCCATCGTGAATACTGATGTTGATTAAGCAGCATAAAGAGGTGCAACCACCGGGGTACCCTCCTAATCAGGAATTAGTGCCACTTATAACAAAGAAGTCCAATGGGCTCTTCGTCGTATGAAGAATGGGAAGGCAGTCAGACCTAATGGAGTTCCTATCGAAGCCAGGAAGGCGATGGAGCCTCGTGGTGTGAACATCTTGACCAACCTATGTAACCACATACTCCTCACCAAAAAAACCCGAACCAACTGACGGCGAACTAAGCAGAGACTGAGTGTCATCACTCCTGTTTTCAAAGGAGGGCTCAGTGCAGGAGTGTGGTAGGTGCTGCAGTAAAAAGATCATGTCTCATACTTTGAAGCTCTTCAAGGTAGCTCATGTATGCTGATGATATTGCACTGGCAGACACAGATACACAGCACCTGGTGCGATAAGTGAATACTTGGAGAGAGTCGCTTGAAAATTTATCTTTTTTTTATCTTTAATGGCGGTCTTGAACTGAATGTAGCGAAGACAGAGTACTTGGCCTGCAATGTCTTAGATCCTACACCCGTTCGCATTGGTAAAGACAACGTCGAGCACACGGACCGGTGTAGGTATTTGGGATCTGTTCTCCACGCGTCCGGAGACATCGACTGCGACGTCAAGGCACGCATATAAGTGGCTTGGGTCAAATGGTGTGAGAAGGCTGGTGTCATTTGTGACCCTATAATGCCGTTGAAGCTAAAAGGACAGATTTATAAATCTATCATTAGACCTGTCCTTTTATATGGCAGCGAAGCGTGACCGGTACTTGAGCGGCACAAGCAGGAGCTGCGTGTCACGAAGATGAAAATGCTTCGTTGGATTGCGGAGTGATGCGAAAGTATCGCGGAAGGTACTCCCGCATTCGCGGTAGCCTTCGTGTCCGTGACATAGCAGAAAAACTGCAAGAGTATCACCTACGCTGGTACGGACACGTTTTTTTATACAACATCGGGTGGCATACAAGCATACGGCCCACCTGATGTAAAGCAGTTACCGTAATCTATGAACGCTTGTAATATATTAAGTTAATATATTAAGTAGGAATCACTTGTACGATGCCTTCTCTGCTGCTTACACAGCAACTCCTTAGGAGCTTACTGGTGACCTCACTCACACGTAGGAATACAACAATCCTCTAGGGAATTGTTATTTGGCTGCGGTTTTCTGTGAGGTGGAGGTACTTCTCCAGATGGGCTGCTTTGATGCGCCCTACCTCTCTTATAAAGTTACGTGGGCAACAAATGTCTAGCCATGCCATCTCCGCCGGGACCCGGCAGAAGGGACAGACCCAAAAAGTGCTGGCTTGACGTCGTGAAGGAAGACATGCATGCCAATGTTATCACTATGAGGGATACCGAAGACCGCGGAATATGGAGAAGCAAAAGTCGGAAAGCGTACCGTGGTGTTCGAAGCGAAAGCGTATTACGCGACCGGAATTAACGCTCGAATGACAATGATGATGATTTCCATAGGCTTGAGAACATTTGCTGATCGAATATATTTTTCTGCTCACCAAAAATGTATTTCCATAAAAAAATACTACTACTAAGAAATTACTACTCAAAATTATAACCTTATAATTGTATATTAACCAAATTTACACTGTGCTCAACATTTTGAAAACATCTATACAAAGAAATAAAATTGAAGTGTCTGTTTGTAATGCTCAAATAACAGCTTTTTAGTAAATACATATGTATGGACGGTGCTTATACCAAAAATTCTACAATCTTTTTAATTTTTTTCTGTCTGTCGAAGTCGCGAGAGTCGCTATTATACGGTAAAATTACAAAAAGCAGCGATGCTACATTGAAATAAATTTTGAAACAAACGAAAACAAATCTTGAATAAATAAAAGAACGTTCTTGTCTATGCCAAGTACTCTGACAGGTAGACATTTATTGCACAACTTTTATTGAAATACCTAACGTGGTGAGCCTTCAAGATATTTTTAACTTAAACTTCTGTATTGCGGTAAAGGTGCGGTAGTTCGGTTACTTATATGTGGTATAAGTAGGTAGGTACTTAATTTTATAGACTATGTTATACAAGAATATACAGGATGGAAACATTTCTACAGCATATTATTTTAATAATTTATAACTATCTGTCTCGAGCGCGGTGGCGCAGTGGTTAGTAACGCTCGTGGGTTCGATTCCAACACGAGACAAACATTTGTGTGCATGAACGTGTCTGATTGTCTTGCACTGAGTGTGTTCTATGTATCACAAGTATATAAAGATATATTTACGTTTGTTTTAGTTATCTTGTACTTATAACACTAGCTTCACTTATGTGGGATCTAGATGGCGCTGTGTTATTTGTCCTACAATATCTATTTATTTATTATATTAAAAATACTACAGCACATTATACAACAAGTGAATACAATACAAGGAATTAGCTGCTTACTTGCTGGTAAACTCTCTCACTCGCAGGAACACAACAACTTAAATCAACTGGTACTTCACTGAAGTTTTTTGGGACGTATTGCAGTATTACAAACTCTTATGAATTAACGAAATATTTAACAATTTACTTTTCCACCCTGTATAGTTACGTCCAATTCGTTACATATAAGTGTATATCTAATAGGATTACTTTTATAGGAGCTTATTGGAATTTTGAATCTTATAGGCCAATAAAATATAAGCAAGATTTTTATGACTTAGAGCGATCATATAATATAAGAACGCGTATTAGATTTTCAATGCTAAAGTAGTAATAACCTAGTAGTCATTGAAAATTCCTACATAAAGTCGACTTATTGCTTAAGGAAGTATAAAAATAAAGCTACAGGTTCTGTCACGTTTGTGTGATCTTATCCCGTAGTTCTCGTTGTGTTGAGGAGTTGTTTGATGTGAAATTCACTCACTCATTTTGACGAGCTCGGTGGCTCAATCGTGAATGACGCGACTTTGACACCGACGTTCGTGGGTTCGTGGGTTCATGGCTGTTTGTCTTGGTCTGGATGTTTTAAGAGAGGTAGGGCGCATCAAAGCAGCCCGTCTGGAGAAATACCTCCACCTCACAGAAAACCGCAGCCAAATAACAACTCCCTATAGGGTTGTTGTGTTCCTGCGTGTGAGTGAGGTCACCAGTAAGCTCCCAAGGAATTACTGTGTAAGCAGCAGAGGAGGCATCGCGCGAGTGATACTTAATATATCGCTAGCATTAATAGGCTACGGTACCCGCTTTATGGGTATAGGTGGGCCGTATGCTTGTGTGCCTCCCGACGTAGTATAAAAAAACCCATTCCTACTGCTGCTTCCTAAGCCATGGTACTCATACACATAACTAATCCCGTTCTCTATAATCCATTAGGATTGTCGGGGTCCGCTACCTAAGTCTACAGATTTATCGAAGATACTGATTTTGACATGGAACGACTGCTGTCAGACCTCCACAACCCAGAGGGAAAACCAGACTATTCTTTTCACACGTTTTTCGAAATGTAATTTTATGGCCGTTTCGAGGTTCACGGTGTTTTAGTCAGTTGTAATGATGCTGACTATTCGCAATTTTACGGAAACCTGGATTGACGGGGGAAGTATCTACTAAGTATCGACGAGCGAGACGAGACGAGATAAGACGAGCTCGGTGGCTCAGTCGTGAATGACGCGACTTTGACACCAACGCTCGTGGGTTCGATTCCCACACAAGGCAAACATTTGTGTGCATGAACATGCCTGTTTGTCTTGGTCTAGGTATTTTATATGTATAATAAGTATGTATTTACAAAAAAAAATGTATTTACGTATGTTTATCAGTTGTGTAGTACCCATAACACAAGCTTCGCTTACTTTGGCGCTGTGTAATTTGTCCGACAATATTTATTTATTTATAGTATCTACACCTCACATAAAACTGCAGTAAAGTAACTATTTCCTGGAGGGTTGTAGCATTCCTGAGAGTGAGTGAGGTTGTCCGTGAGCTCCTAAAGAGTTGCTGTGTTAGCAGCAGAGGTGGTAACGCGCGAAGCGATCCTTCATGTATTGTAAGCATTCATAGGCTACGGTAACCACTTTATTAGGTGGGCCGTATCGTTACGTCGTACGTCGTATCGTACCGTTCGTACGTCTGTCGACGTTGAATTTAAGTAAAACTTCCTGTCGAAGTTTTCTCAAGGTACTACAGCATGGCTTTCGTCAGAAATAGCCTATAAACTTCCTTAATAGGCTATTAAATGCAAAAAGATTATTTCAAATCCAACTGGTAATTCCAAAGATTAGTTCGGGTTCAACCGAACTCTTCCATTTTATTATATTCGTATAAATGCCATATTAAAGCGTTATATAATATAGTGGAAATATTACGCGTTCTAATTAAGCGAAATAAATTAATGGCGCTTTAAAAATTTTGGTCTGGAAAGCCTCAATTCATGTATATTAATATCATGGCGAATATAATATGCGAGTTACGCTTAGACTTGCCTACCATGAGCAAATTGGTCATGTACTATCAGAAGGTGATGTCAGGAGCCATAGAAACTGGCGAGCGTGCTTGAGGAGAGCAATGAATGTTAAAGAAGCGAGTGAGATATGTAAGGATCGAGTCATGTGGCGCTCGGTTCTCTCTGCCTACCCCGCAAGAGATTTGGCGTGAAGTTATAGATGTTACACTTTAATTTGTGTAATATAATTATCGTTATATGCTATTTAACGTCAGTTAAACACAATGCTTCTTAATCAGCTCCTTAGTTATTGCCAAAAAGTTTTGACGTTAAAAGTTTTGACGAGCTCGGTGGCGCAGTGATGAAACGCACTGTTACGTTACTTTGACACCACCGCTCATAGGTTCGATTCCCACACAGGACAAATATATGTGTGCATGAACATGTCTGTTTGTCTTGTCTTGGTCTGGGTGTTTTGAGAGAGGTAGGTCGCGTCAAAGCAGTCCGTCTGGGGAAGTAGATAGATAGATAAAATATTTATTTACGTACTTCATGCACATACATCAATACAATGTACATCGATATAACAACACTGTTAACTTAAAAAACAGTTTCGTTGTACTATAAAGTACGTTTTTAATTCAGGTGCTTGTGTGTGTGCCGCAGTAGCGCAAATAAGTTATAGCTCAGTGTATATAGCGTTGCTGAAACACTGACTTTCGGCTATCACCCGTAAGAATGACGATAAGGAGTGCAGTCAGACAATCAGCTACATACAACTACCATGTATTTAATAGTGCACGAAAGCCTGTAAACATTACTTTCGACACTTTGGTAATAGAAAAGGAAAAATAATTGCGGGAAAAAATTATATTAAATTTAGAATTCCATTTCACGTTGTCTCCATCAGACAGATAATGAGACAGATACAGATGTGCAGCAAGCGAAGTTTCTAGGCATACCTTGTTTTTGTTACTCCAACAAAAAAGATTTGTAGCGAGCTTTAAAAGTAAATTTACTGTAAATAGTTCTAATAGGCGGTGGGATATTATTCCAACACTTTGTTGCCGCATACCTGAATCTACCAGTAAAGGCCTCAGTCCGATGCCTATGAAACATTAGTACAGAACGTGTTGATTTTGCATTAAAGCGAGTGGAATAATTCAACTTTTCATGGAAGTATTCTGGTTGTTGTTGTTAAGTTATTATTTGACTGCGATTTTCTGTGAAGTGGATGTACATCCCCAGACGGGCTGTTTCGATGCACCCTACCTCTCTTAATAATAAGCATTCCTATTGTTATGATGCCCATACTTACTTGGGACACCAGATTGATAAGACCGGCCGGCCGACCGGCCGGGTGCCGGAGGAGTATAGAGCACGCTCACTTCCCGACGTATATATCGAGGTACACGGCAGTGTTTGTCAAAAAATTAAAACGGATGTGAGTGAATCACAATGATTAGAGTGCAAATCTCACTGGCATGTAATGCATCCTGCTAATTAACCAGACTCTGGCGACAGAGAGGTAGCGCACATTGAAACAACTCGACCGGGGAGGTGTTTTCTTACATACAGCGTCGGGAGGCAAGTATACATCCTACCTGACATAGATCGGTTACCGTAGCCTACGAACGCTTGTAAAATATTAATGATCACTCGCGCGATGGCACCTCTGCTGCTAACACAGTAACTACTTAGGCTTACTGGCGGCCTCACTCATTTGCAGGAACATAACAACTCACCAGGGAATTGTTACTGGGCTACTGCCTTACAAGACCACATCTAAACAACACTTACATGGAGGCTAGATAGGTTCACGCGAGTGAGTAATGTTACCTGTAACTCCCGAGGAGTTGTGTTAGCGGAGAAGATAATCACCGAGCAACACTTATACTATGGTTGTTTGAATGCCGAAAATTCAATTTTATGTTTAAATCCTAAATTCTTACTACCTCTCATTACTTCTTATCCTTGCAACCTGCCGAATCCATTCCAGTGCAAGAACACCAAAAGATCCGCATTCTTCGGAAATACCTACCCACAAACGCTAAAGAAAACTTAAACGAGTAATTACAGTGCTTATCCAATTTGGCAGGGCAGAAAAACGCGACCCCCCGTTGTACAGGAAATTTGTTTTAAATTTCGACAACAATGGGGAGATCGGAGGATAATTGCGGTAGTGAAGCGGCCGTGACGCTTCGTTGGTATAAATCCGCCAGCAATGAACGGTTAATGATAGCCTGTACAAATAACATAGAGTACTTATAAATGTTAGACTCTACACAGAATGACCTTACCATAAAATTGACTCGTGATTTTACAAAAATCACAGGCAACTTAAATGCAAAAGTCAAGTTAATGAACATTGTGAAAGATAGCGGTGCCGTTTTCAGTTGTAGATATACTTTGGAAATTATGAAATGTAATGACAACTAGATTGGGTAGACTTTCTTTTAAACGATGAAAGCCGACTGTATGGAGAAAGGCTTACTACTGAATGCGAAGAAAACAAAGATAATGGTATTTGAAAGAGAAGAATCCAGAACTAATGTAAGGATTACGATTGATGATGAAGTGTTGGAACAAGTGGATGAGTTTGTATATCTTGGATGCGCTTTCAGCAGGGATGGAAGGTACACCGCAGATGTGGAAAGACGAGTGAGTGCTGGGAATAGTGTGAATGGAGCGTTGGGAAAACTTCTTGGCAGTAAAATCCTGAGCCAGAAGGCACAACTCGCTATACACAATGCAGTGTTGGTCCCAACGCTAACTTATGGAAGCGAGAGTTGGGTATGGCAGAAAGAGCATGAAAGTAGAATAAACGCGGTTGAAATGCGAGCGCTGCGCAAAATTTGTGGCGTAAGGCTCGTAGACCGTATTCGCAATGATGATGTTAGAAATAGAGTTGGTCTGAAAGAGAGCGTCGGTGTTAAAATAAGAAGAGGCATGCTCCGATGGTTCGGGCATGTAGAAAGAATGCAAGATGAAAGAATGACGAAGCAGATATACAATGCAAAAGTGGAAGGATGTAGGAGCCGGGGAAGGCCAAGACTTACCTACCATGACCAAATTGGTCATGTTCTATCAGAAGGTGATGTCAGGAGCCCTAGAAACCGGCGTGCGTGCATGAGAAGAGCAATGAATGTTAAAGAAGCGAGTGAGATATGTAAGGATCGAGTCACGTGGCGCTCGGTTCTCTCTGCCTACCCCGCAAGGGATTTGGCGTGAAGTTATAGATAGATTCTTTTAAACTATGGTTATCAATCTTTTTGATGTTATTCGGTGATTACAATGCATGTATGTTTGTTACAGATATTGTTTAATATCATTATCTTCTTTAGTCACAAAGTTGTATAATGCAATATCCAACATCGTTAGAACTGACTAGATTTTGTGAAATACAAAATTTTAGTTATAATTAGATGTTACTATAAACAAGATGTCTTCCAGATGGTGTATTTTTGTTATCATTACCTGATAAATTTTATACACATTTAAACAAAAATATAAAGCATTACTTGCAATATCAGAGTATTATTTATTCACAATTTTAAGGAATGCGATGTCCATAAGTAAGTGATCAATGAACAAGTTAAACAGGCGCGCTCAATGGGACCCCGTGTAGGTGCAATCTGCAGATCTGCAATTGGGAATCGCATGTCTTGGACCACTTAAAAGAGGAGCGTTGTACGCAAATGAAGAAATTCCATTTCAACAAGATCTTCGTGGTAAGTTTATATGTATTATCCTGTTCGTTGGACGTTGTCATTATAATGTGGTGACCGATGTTTGTGATGTAATTATATATACAGTGACCGTAAAAAAGGCCTGTTTTCACGTTTCTCATTCTTTATGAAGATTAACTTTGTATTATCATTCTAACATGTTATCCTAAGCAAGGCAGACAACAATGAGAAGCCAACAATACGTAGTTACAAAGTTATATCAATCGGCACTTTCTTATGATTTTTACACAAAGTCGTAAGGCAAACATGCGTATGGCCCACGGAACATGAAGTGGAGTCCTATGAATTCATTGAACAACAATGAATTGTTTGAAGTAGTTATACTTAGTAGTTACACTTTTAAGAATATAGTTATGAAAGAATAATCAAAATCGATTTAATAGTCAAATTCGGAGAGAGGTAGCTCAGTGGATAAAAACCAGCTTATATTAAAGTCTCTGGTTCGAATCCTGATATATTTTACTAAATTCGTCTTTTCGGTTTTATGTACATGCTTGTAATTATCACTTGCTCATCGGTGAAGAAAAACATCGTGAGGAACCCGCATGTCCAAGAAATTATATTTCAAAAAAAAAAATCGTGTGATCAAACCTAAGAAAGGTCTGGCTTATGGAGGTTTGACGGCAGTCGCTCCGTATAAAAATCTGTATCTTCACCAAATCCTTAGGCTTAGATAGCCTAATGGATTAGGAAATGGGACAATTTTAAGAAGAAGAACGGCAAAATCGATTCAATTATAAAATAAATAAAAAAAAAACTTAAGTTTATAAAGTATAATACTAGATTTATATGGCACTACCTACTACATAGAATATACTTTATTGATGTAAAGCTTACACTATCCATATCGGTTAAGCATTTGCCGGGACATATTTTACATTGGGGGTACTTACACGTACATGGCCAGAAGCGTGCACGTTCGCGACCCCTGCCAATCAATTGCAATACAATTCTGGACCGACAACGCACCGATGTGCGGGTTAGGGCGTCCACCGATGATCTGACTGGTGGAATGATGGTCCTATGCTTTGGGTTAGACTGGGACGATCATGCCAGTGCTAGTGTAGATATCGTACTCTCAACTCTTGTAAAAAGTATATAACTGGGCATCACGCAAGTATTTTTGATTGCTGCACACGCTACTGTAAGCTCAGGGTGTGTCCAAGAACTAGACAAGTTTTGGGAGTCTGTGACGGATTTTCCGGATTTAGCTGAAGGGAATGAAAGAGTGATTATGTGTGGAGATTTTAATGGATGGGTTGGGACCAAACGTATGAAACGCTATGAAGCTGTTCTTGGTCCCTATCTACAAGAGAGTGCATGAAGGAGGTAAATCAATTCTAGATTAATGTATGGAACGAAACCTCGTGTCGAATACTTTATTTTATCACAAGGATATTCACACGTATACATAGAGATGGAGTGACCAAAAACTGTGATTGATTTAATTTTAATAAATAGATGTCTCTGAAATACTATAATGGATACAAGAGCCTTTAGAGGTCACACTCTTTAAACGGACCACTACCTGGTAGGAAGCCGATTTGTGGGACTTTTTAAGAAGTGGAGATATTGGCGATTGCGTATCCCTTTCGGAGATCATGAAAGGATAAGAAGCGAAAAAAGATGAAAGTGTAAAGAGAACGTATGTTAGTACATCTGGTAAGCGAAAGACTTGCGAATGCAAGCCTTTTCGACTCAGATGTGGTTGATTGCTGGAAAGATCTGAAAGGAAGTATGGTGGATAGATAAGAAGCATGTGGATGCGCAAAGAGGTATAAAACTTTGAAAGAAGATGCCTGGTGGGATGCGGAGGTTGAAGAAAGCGAAAAGCGTGGCTGAATTATGCATCATCTTTGCCCTTAAATGAAAGTACAGTAAGTAAAGAGAGAAGAAGAAAGAAATGTAGCATCTATGGAAGAATGAAACCAAGGCTTTAGTGAAAGAGAAGCGTAAAAAACAAATGAATGAGAAAGAGAGGCTAGCAAAAAACTTCGAGGCAAATACCAAACTCTTTTGGAGAGAGGTAAAGAAGTCTCGGGGTGATTCGTCGGCATCCAGAATGGACAAAATACAATCTAAAACGGGTATCAGTATTGTTAACACTCAGGAAATGTTAGAACGGTGGGGAGAATATTTTGGAGAAGTGTATGAATATGCCTCGGACGCTAGCAATGAGAGTGAGTTTGATGCTCACTCTACGTTGACGGCATCCTATGAAGGTATAACTATGGATGAGATCGAATGGTCTATACGAATCTTGACAAATGGAAAGTCTGCGGGAATTGATATGATCACAGATGAGATTATCAACCTAGGTGTCACTTACGTCCGGGACGCCTTCTGGTACTTAGCAATCTATGCTGGAGAACTGGAAGGGTCCCGGCGGACTGGAGATGCGCAGTCATTGTGCTCTTGTATAAAAACAAGGGGTAATGTATGGACTGCGCTAGCTACTGAACTATCAGTTTGATCAGCTTAGCAGCAAAAGTATTTGGAAAGGCAATTAAAAGGAGAATGAGGGTGAAATGCTGTGGGAGATACAGGGCGGATTCTGAAATGGAAGGGGATTTATGGATCAAGTTTTCTCGCTCCGCTACATCGTGGAGAAGCATATGGCCATAGACCAGAAGGTTTTTTGCTGCTTTGTGGATTTTAAGAAAGCATTTGATAGGGGTTGTGCGAGGTTGAGCTACAAGAATTGCTCAGCATGTGCAACATGTCACCCTGGTTTGATGTAAAAATAGATATCAAACAGGTTTGTATGTTGTCTGCTAGGCTGTTTATTCTGTATCTCGATAGTTGTCTACAGAGAATAAGATCGACGAACGTGGGATTGCACATAGGTACTTAGTGGCGAATTGTCTGCTTTATGCAGACAATGCCGTACTATTAGCAGAAACACTATATGAATTGCAAACACTGGTCACAATAATGAAAGACTATTGTATGAAGAAAGGCTTACTATTGAATGCGAAGAAAACAACGATAATGGTATTTGAAAGAGAAACATACTAAGGGAAGCGCCCTGAATACAGGGATTGTGAAGGAATGGGGGCATTTTTGTTGTAAACGCGCACACTTGACTTCTTGGTGTTAAACTCAACGAGGTTATTGGAACTCCATTCACCAATGAGATCTCATCGATTTCTGTCTGACCAGCACCGGGCCGAAATATCGCCCATAGACCTTACTGTTCATATCTGCATTGCAATGAATATTACCAAGTTACAACTTGTCATTGATATCAAGAAGAAAGAGGGTGAGCGAGAGAACGGAGCCCTGTGGGACAACGGCATTCACTGACATGAACTGCGAAGCGCATTCATCTGCAAGGACGTGGATTCTACGCTCACGCAAAAGCCAGCAATCCACTTACAAAGCTGGAGGGGTAGGCGTTATGCGGGAAGTTTGGAGAGAAGTGCTTTATGCCAGACCCGAGCCTTGGCGATATCTAGACTGACTGCCATGGATTCACCATGTTTATCGATTGTCTCACCCCAGAGGTGCGTGATATACGCTAGAAGATCACTCGTCGATGGTTTCGGTCTAAAACCATACTGACGATCATTAATTAGGGAGTAATCTAAATATTAAAACATACATCGCACAGCTTGATAGTCTTCTAGTTTTATTGAACAATCTAGAAGAAGTCTAGTTACTATAAAATTAAGCGCCTATTTCTGTTTGCCTGTTTGTGGTATTAATTCTTCAGAAACGAATTTTGATGCGGTTTTTCGAGTACGGAAGGATTTTATGTACCGGGCGAAGGCGTATCAGCTACTGCATACTAATTTGAAATTCTTGTACGGATTGCTGACGCAAAAAATCGCTGTTCGGGCTCTCTATGCGATATTACATTGTTTGTATAGTAAATCTAAATGAATACAATCAAGTGTTACTTTACCTTTAAACCTTTTTTTTACATTTGAACTCGTTCACAGATTTCATCTGACTGCGAGGTATTTATGACCATTCTATACACAGGCGACACTGAATTCTATAATTACAAACTAAAACGACTTATATTTATATCTTAGATTGAAAAACAAAATTTCATACATGTTCTTAAATTTAACTTTTAGCAGGATGATGGAAACTCGAGAATAATGGAATCTATTACAGACTTCTATTTTTAACCAGTTTACTTGATGATCGAGTGCAGGGTACCTATTCAGTTATCGATTTCTATAGTTCACTTAAGTTCACATTCTTAGTTACGTCACGATGACAGGTGTCGCAAAGGGCCTTGTGGTAATTTGTTAAATAACTGTTTTTTAAATTTATGATATGATTTTCTTTTGAGAGTGGTCTACTTTAGTCATCATGAACCAATTTTTGAATTATCTTTATTATCACGGATCTAGAGCCGTACCCGTAAATTTGATGAAGTTACGACTTTATTGAAATGAGTTTCGAAAGTTTTAAACTTATTTACTTTTTTATCCTCATATCACAAAGGTCGTCGCTAGAGGCGACATCGCCAGTGGAGACGACTTGAAAAAGGAAAGAAGAAAAATAAGAGAGTCGTTTCAACTGCCTGGCGGTAATTGTATTTCTTGCAAGCACACGATTATTCCATACTGTAACTGTCAAAGTAATTTTTCGCTACCAAATGATGGTTTATGTTATTGGAAATAAGTATAGCATGGTAGTAATTAAATACTTATGTATTTATTTACCCACAAGACAAGCAAAGAGTCTAATCCACCACTACATGTACGTCCTGAAAACTGATAATTACTGCCATGTCTTCTTTACTGCTCTACTTCTTTATTAACACTTGTGAGAAAAACGAGGTCCTTTTTGATTTGTATCTCGTAGTTTCGCGAAAAGATGTATTTCTTTTTTATATGTCGTCAAGAGACATGCATACATCCCACCAGATGTAATTGGTACCGTAGCATATGAACGCTTTCAATACGGGAAGCATTGCTCGCGCGTTGCTACGCTTTCCGCTAATACGGCAACTCCTCAGGAGTTTATTGGTCACCTTACTTGTAGGACTGTAGTAGCCCTATAGGCAGTTGTTATTTGGCTGCAATTTTTTGTAAGGTGGGATTACTTTCGTAGTCGAGCTGTTTTAATATGCCTTGCTTTTATTGAAATGTATGTTCATTAACTTTAATCTCAAAATCCCTCATCAAAAGTCTCCTGGAGAAAATACCTACTTTGCTTCAACCAATTTACGTAACCGTTATTGTTTTTCAAATCGATGGTATGAAAAACTATTTCCAAGTAGGTATTTAATTTGAACTTTGACCCTTGTTTGAAGAAAGTGCACCCTGGAATTAAACGTCATACCCAATCTCTTCCATTCTGGACACTTTTCTAACACCCTACGTTTAAATTTGACAGATGAGATGTCAGCAGAAAATTGGATTTCTCAAAATAAACATATCGTACTTCTTTGGATTGCAATGTATTGCCATGGGAAAATAAACTTACTCACGTTGCTTTATACAATATTTTTACGTAACGCAGTTTGAAATCTTCGTTGCATGAATTGTAGACAGTATTACCTTTGTGACTGTTCCGGTCAAAGATTGCCTTTACCGGCCTTTACAAACCGCTGGTATCCCAATAAGGTAGTGATTCTTTATTTGCTTAAGGGGGATTGACGTTTTGCATTCATATGCATAATATTATTATAAGATAACGAGATTCGTGCCAGATTTGACGAGTTTATTAAATCGAAAAGCTGAGCCAGATTCAGTTTTAATCTTAATGTAAGTTATGGTTTTATATTTGTTGTAACAGTTTACTGTTACTGTAAATAAATTGTAAGCAAGTGGTAGTTGATTGCCAAATGCGCGGTGAGTCGACCCTACCGGATGCATTAGTGTCATTTTGTATTAAAATTATTTATACTATGTTCGAATGACCATCGTTCTATTAAGTGCTCTTTCATTAATTTTCAATCGTTTTTGGCGCCGCCTATTGTGGAACCATTGACACGAGTAACGTCCCTTGCGACGTCCAACTAGCACTTCTTGGGTTTATCTCTGCCGGGACACGACCGAAGTGGCATGGCTAGATATTTGTTCCCCAGGACCGTACCAGCGTAGGTAACACTCTTGCAGTTTGTCTGATCAGTGCTTCCTCATTTTCATCTCTGATGCTCTCTATTACATTTAAATTCTCTGCTGAATAGACAGGGACAAAGAATCCCTGGAGAAACCCAGTAACTGAGAAAGGCAGTGTGTCACCACCGCTGTTCAAACTATAGAATGAAGTCCTAATCGGTATCGAGATACATGTCTTGTTAAATATTAATGTAGCCTTCAAGTACCCTTTTGGACCTCAATGACTATTAGGTTACTGCGCGCGGAGTACAGTCCTTTCCAAATATCAAGACCTTTTCCAAATACAGAAACAGGAGATGCAGTTGTTTCATCCTGAATTTATCCATGACGATACTCATTGCAGAAACAGAGTCCTGTGACCAAGGCGGATGCCATCATTTAGTACATCTCTCCCAAATTTTAATGGTTCGCTTAATTTCGCTAATGTAAATTTAAGGGAAATTTTTGAATAGGTACAGCCAAGTGCATGACGAACCTTACAGTTTGAGACTTGAATCGTTCTGATATTGTGTATAATTAGAGCTATAATCAAACTTCCTGTGTTAAATGTGATCTGCTCTTAGTTATATACGTTATGCTGTAACGTTTATCCGTTACAACCTTAACAGAAATCCCGTTTCTGAAAATGAAGGTGTTCTAATGTGAACGTAAACGAATCTAAACTCATTCAATCTACCCTTGAAACGCTACAACTAACGCCATCTAGACGGTGTAATGCACACTTTGTATTATAAATCGTATACTATCTACCGCTAGCTGTCGCTGCGATGAGTAAAATCTATTATTTTTGGCAATCAAAATTCATCAAATTAACTAAAAAAATATATCATTCTCTAATTCAGTTGTAAAATAATTCTTAATTTAGATTCTACATCTTAGAATTTCTAGAATATCGATTGATTACATTTTTTAAATCTCGATTCCGGATGGTTCTGTCGTTCGTTTGCCATTCGTTTCCCAATCTCAGTTCCGGCCGTTTTCATTCGAATCGTTCGTTCAAACCGACGATGAAATGTCGATTTCTTTTACCAAGAGATAATATACAAAATCGTAATGTATCATGATACCTAATATTTAATTACCTTGACCGTATAACCAACTGTAAGTAAAATTGAACTGTAGTAAAATTAAAACCTAAGGTTGTTGTCCTACTTCAACCCATACAGATTTAATTGAACCTTCAAATAAAATGACACATACAACATCAACCTTATTTGATAAATCCCCACTTAAAAGGACACCAAAAAAAGGCAGGCGGCTAGAGCAAGAATTTTTAAAAATTGAGAAAGAGTTAGAAGCGTAAAATGCTTCCTTGTAATCCCGAAAACGATGTGTCTCGAAGGTTATGAAATTGGTTGAGCGGCAAATCCAACCAGGCACACAATTTTGAGTACCATTTACACGGAAATCTTGGAAGTGGAATGTTTAAATTACTACAAGAAATTTAATTACCTATATTGGCATGTTCGCGTTTCCCTGTGAACTATTTATTAATCTTGTTTGTAATGCTATCTTTGACCTGAGTTTAAATAATTGAAATTTAAATCGAGAAAGAAAACCCATTATATAATATTTAAAAATAAAATAATTATTAGATTATTTTGTAATAAAAAATCGAATTTCTTTTCTTTGTTTACTTTTTTATTTCATTCGAAGCACCTACTCATCCTTCTGTACGATAAACTAACTTAACATACCTAAATAAGCTGCCGGCTCTTAGACTACTATGGCGACGCGTCGAAGCGCGTTCAACGGGGCGGCCTGCGGCGCGGCGGCAGCGGCTGCGGTGCTTCTCTTTGCTACTCTAAATTCCTACCTAGTAATACATGCGTATGTTTCTAGTTGACTAGCGATAAAAATCTTTAATTGGTTGTTCATAAATCATTTTAGGGACAAACATATTTTTGTTCTGCCAATACAAATCCGTAAATTAGCAAGTAGTATGTAGACAAGTAGCTCGTTATGTTTGTTAAAGTGTTTTGACTTACTTACTTGTTGATTTATTTTAATTTTTAGGAAAATATATCGACAAGTGGGGGGGGGGGGGGGACCATGTGCTCTTGTCACCAAATCGGTGCCTAACGGAATATGGATGCTCGTGTCATACGATAAGTTTCAATTTCGCATGCAAAGAGATGAAGCTCGTAAGAGTAGGCAAATTTTTATCTGCACGCTAGTACTATTAGTTATTCTGTGGTTATGGCCTGCTTAGTGTAAGGTCGGTACCGTAGCTTGTGAACGCTTGCAATACAACTAGTATAGCTAGCGCGTTGCCACCTCGAAACTTAAAAACCTACGTTGTTTTCTTTTAAAATGTGCCTTAATTTTATGATGTCTAACTTATTTGATACTGGACGCTAAACAGTTTTTAAAGAGGGCCTTCTTCACTCAATTTTATTTTTAGCCTGTGTCGTTCCACCACCACTATCACACACTTGTGCCCGTTCTTGGTTGTGCCAAGCACTGCTTTCGCCGCCACTGCGAAGGCTGCCTGAATTCTATTGTTGCTTGAATGGCATGCCGTCGATACCAGTGCACTTGCCGCCGGTGCTTGAGGTAAATATATCAAAGATCAGTAAGCTGAACTGGCAGTGGGCAAGTTCAAATAACCGATAACCGCTGAGGCCCAAGGCTTTTCGAATGGCAACCACGAACCTGAAAACGCAACGTAGGACGCCCCCCACACGATTGGCCGACAATGTTGTAAAGATTGCAGGAAACCTATGAATGCAAATAACACAATACCTATGATCATAGAAGTCTAAGGGGTAGACCTATTCAGCAGTATACATGGAATGCAGTAGGGCTCTAGTGTTGACAAAGGACACAAAACAGTAATTTTTAAATTTTCCATCTGTCTATCGTAACTTATACCATGAATCACCATTTTTAAACCATTGTTATGAGCTCAGTTCGATTCCCACACAGGACAAATATTTATGTGCATAAATCTCACAGAAAACCGCAGCCAAATTACAACACTTTAGAGGGTTGTTGCATTCTTGCGAATGAGTGAAATTACTAGTAAGGTCCTAAGGAGTTACTGTGTTAGCAGCAGAGGTAGCATCGCGCGAACGATTCTTAAAATCTATATACCAAATTAAAAGACCAAATAGCAAATTTTATGTAAATCGGTGTAGACTTTTTTTTGCACAGGACCTTGTTAATGTATAAGTTGTTCATCGCAAGATCTCATATTTTCTTTACCGCAGTTGGTGAAAAGCGTGTTAATTGCTAAAAGTTATCATAGATATAATGATTCTTCCTTGCTGCTCCTCCTTCTCTGATTATTTCCTTTCTCTTACTCATCTCGCTGCTATATACATACGGATAAAGGATCTACCTTCAACCGAAGGGGGTTTTAGACCATGCTACGACATGCTGCGCGACTTCAGATTTGCGGACGCCAATGTTTTCAAGCCGCCCAGAAGCCACTGACTGAGCTTAACGACTGTCATTTATAGACTACAGCCAGGATCGACGTGCTCTCTAAATTAGGAGTAGCTGTAGATATATCAACCAGTACACAGATAGACTGCGGTCGACGTTGCTTAACCTGCATGTTCTACTAAGTGACACGCACAAAGACGCCGCCGAGTTCCACGACCTTCTTCTATGCTTGACTGTTCTTTTGATCTCTTCAAATTCGACGAAATACACCCCTCCATTTAAAAATTCTAGGTTTTATAATAGAAAGATTATTTGCTAGGCTACTTTTTCATTGTAATTTCAGCCTAATCCTGTTCCAAATACTTAGAGCCACATGTATAATGTCGTAGTAAAATCAAACAAGTAGGTTGTCTTCATAGACACGCACCGGGTTCGGTTTGTATGCTGCGTGCCCGTACCATCCCGTACGTATGCGTCGTCGCACGCACACACTGACAAAATTTATCGCTGCCAAAGGAACGCTAGTCGTGGCTACGCCGCCGTACTTAATACCGCACGCGCCCGCGCATTCACCGCCGCTGCGCTCCCGCTCGTAATAATTTGTACGTGCACCTACTTACTTTTTAACTACAAATTCGTAAATATGGCTAAAAAGTAAAATGATTTTTTTTGTATCAAATGTGTAATTTTGTTACAAATTTCCTACAGAAAAAAGTACTTATTATTGCCTATCATTTTAGGCTATTGTAAAAATATTAAATAGTAAATGAAAAAGTAAAAAATAGTTTAGCGTAAAAAAAAATGGGTGCGTGTACTTATGTACGCGCGTGAGAAGTTATACTTCTCTGGCATCATTAAATAACAAATCCCTGGAGGGATGTTGTGTTCATGCGAGTGAGTGACGTTAGCACCTCACAGGCAACTGCAGCCAAATAACAATTCGCTGGACAGATGTTGCGTTCATCCGAGTGAGTGACGTTACTACCTCACGAAAAATATGCTCAAAACTGCAGCCGAATAACAATTCCCTGGAGGATTGTTGTGTTCATGCGAGTGAGTGATGTTAACGCTTCACAGAAATATGCAGCCAAATAACAATTCCCTGGACGGTTGTTGTGTTCAGGCGAGTGAGTGACGTTACTTCCCCACGGACAACTACAGCCAAATAACAATTCGCTGGACAGGTGTTGCGTTCATGCGAGTGAGTGACGTTACTACCTCACAAAAAATATGCTCAAAACTGCAGCCGATTAACAATTCCCTGGAGGATTGTTGTATTCAGGCGAGTGAGTGACGTTAACACCTCACAGAAATCTGCAGCCAAATAACAATTCCCTGGACGGTTGTTGTGTTCAGGCGAGTGAGTGACGTTACTATCTCACGGAAAACTGCAGCCAAATAACAATTCGCTGGACAGATGTTGCGTTCATGCGAGTGAGTGACGTTCCTACCTCACGAAAAATATGCTCAAAACTGCAGCCGAATAACAATTCCCTGGAGGATTGTTGTGTTCATGCGAGTGAGTGACGTTAACACCTTACAGGAATCTGCAGCCAAATAACAATTCCCTGGACGGTTGTTGTGTTCAGGCGAGTGAGTGACGTTACATGACGTTATATGGCTGCAGTTTTCCGTGAGGTAATAACATCACTCACTTGCATGAACACAATAATCCTCCAGGGAATTGTTATTTGGTTGCAGCTTTGAGCATATTTTTCATGACTTAATGAGCGGTTTAACGGGCAGCTTCAACCTGTTACTTTTGTGTTACAGTATCTTAAAATATTACTCATCATTTTTTCATAACCCGCCTAAAGGAGTATATAACTTCAATACAATAGTCAGCTCCTGGTCTATGTACAAAAAATAATTAATAAAAACTTTGTATTATAGATCCCTGATGATTCACCTACAGGGGAAAATTGTTTTGTATATAGATAGACTATGCATTTTTGACGATTGTATAAACTATAAGCGACATCCCTACGTGTTTAGGCTATTATCGTTCGCGCAGGGGTCGAGTCGGCCTACTTGTTTGATTTTACTATGGTAATGTTGATAATAAGTATGCTAACATAATAATAAAAAATATGCACAGTATTTTAAATATTTATAGCGCAAGTAATTCAATCAAAAATAAAGCCGACATCCCACCTATCGGTCTGACATACCTCACATGACACGTCCCGGCGCGGTCCGCAATGACGTGTAATCGACGTGTCACGTCGCGTCACGACAGACGCGAGTGACGTCTTGACAATGCACCAGGTGACGTCACTCATTCGTATTTTGACAGGTGAGTGCATAGTCTTTGTTTAGCAGTATAGGCGTAGATAATGGTACACAATATACCATAGACGCGTTAATTTTATAATCATTCTTTGATTTGTGTATATTTTTACATCGTTAAGATGAAAACAAACTTACAGGCTGTCTGATAGTAAACAGTTACCGTGGCCAATGCAACACCAGCGGCACATCCGAGTATTGTGTGTTCTTGTTAAAGATTATAAAGTAGGTCGCAATATAATAAAAGTTCTAGGCGGTAGAAGGGGTAGCAGCCCAAGAAGTGCTGGCTTGATATCGTCAGGGATGACATGCGTATCAATGGTCTCACAGTAAGGGATGCCGAAGACCGCGCGAAGTGGAAAAGTAAAAGTTGGAAAGCGGACGAAGCGAGAGCTTAGGACGAGACCGGTACTGACGCTCGGATGGTGATGATGATGTGTTTAGTGTGCACATAGTGCACAATATATGTTCTCCACCTCCTATAATCCTGGGTCGTTCAGACGAGGTGTGAAGAGGCACCTTAGCGGGCCATCAAGGGGGGGACAGCCGGCACAGCGGTAATCACTGTGATGGCTGTTCTCTCATCTGGTTTTCATTGACGCTTTCCATCAGGCGTAGTGAAGACATTTTGGCAGGCCACATTAAAAAAAAAGTGTATGTAGTGTGTATTTAGTATAATAATTATTATTTAAGTTGTAATTTTGTTATTAACATTATTAGTAAAATTACATAATGCACACTGTATTCATATAAATGTAACGACATTATGGTTTAAAATTGAAAACACAATATTTGTATGTCAGTAAAGGCCAAAAGTGGGCACCCTCTTCAGTTGTAATGCTAACAACATTGCAACCACTTTTATCGCTAATAAGTTTATTCTATTCTACCTAAAACATGACATACAAGAATTAATATATTCAGGCCTATTTTTGCGAAAGTCAGATTTACATGCAATTTGATTTACAATGTTTTGTGTGCTTCAGCTACTAATTAGTACATACGTCTAGCGTCAGCTAGCACCCACCCGCTACCGTTAGTATCGGAGACAAAGACCTCCGGAGCAGCCACGGCAGCGATAGCATGCATTTAACGGTTGTGGGTGGGTGGCGGCCTTCATTAGTTTGCATGGACTGATTGGTGGCGTAAGCACACAAACCAATTTAGAACAAATTACATGATAGACAAGTTGGTATTAAAAAAATATTACGATTGTTGGTAGATGCCACAATAGGTCCATTATCTTTTGCACAAGGCTTTGGAGAGGTATAAATCTCATATATCAATGAAACTGAAAAACTATGGCAAAAATGGCACTCGAGTTCAGATATTATTTTTTCGATGATTCTTGATTTTTGATGAATTTTCAATCTGACTGTAGGTTAATTTACTGAGACACTAATGAAGAAATGGTAATCTATTTTGCGGTGAGATATATATTGTACAGAGCTATGGGTAGACCTTATAGACCAAAGAAACTAAAAAAGTATGCCAAAATTTTCGAACTCGAATTTCTTTTTTCGACGATTTTAGATTTTCGATAAATTTGTCATCTGAATGTACATTATTATAATGAGACACTAAAAACGAGATGGATGTCATTTTATAGTGAGATAGTGAATTGTATACATAGGCAAGTGCAATTTGTCTCCACAAACGCCATAAATTGATTGTAAGCACAGCGTGGCATCCATTTGGCTAACCGCTTTCGTATTAATAAATCAATATAAATGCTATATTTGTAATAACAGGAGATTATCATCACACAATATCAAATATATACCTTAATAAAACTGAATGAGGTTTAAATAAAAGATTCGTCAACGGATTCGACTGCTATGTGGAAGAAAAATGCTAATTAGTATAAATAATGGTTATTTTTCATGAGCACAAGTTCTAAAACTATTTTTAATTTATAATGGTAATTTTTTAAGTAAGGACGTTTTGACGAGTTAGGTTAGTAGTTAGTAGCGTTACTTTGACACCAACTTCCGTGATTCCCCTCCACAGGATAAACGTTTGTGTGCGTGAACATGTGTCTTTGTTTTAGGCTGGGTGGTTTTAAGAGAGGTAGGGCGTATAAAAGCAACCCGGCGCGGGAAGTACCTTCACCTCACAGAAAACCGCAGCCAAATAATGACGTGTTATGTTCTTGCGTTTGAGTAAGGTTATGAGTACGCTTCTAAGGAGTTGCTGTGCTAGCAGCAGAGGTAGTAACATTACGCGAGTGATACTTGATGTAATGATGATATAGTTTATGCATTTAAATCTTTAAATATACTTAAATATTTTATTATATGGTATCGAGTGAGTGATCTCGCCATGCCACGCTTGAACCTTCGTCAAGTTTTTGTGCGCGGCTTTATTATATGTAATAGATTGTATTCAGTTACGTTGATAAATACATAAATAAATAAAATACAAAATAAAAAACACATTTTCGGTAGTTCCAAGCAATTTTGATGATATTGTGAAGGTCTCTTCTCATCTGGACGTACTTAATAGCAAGGAACGATGTGGTGCCTATATGATTTTAATGAAAAGAAAAAAACAATATGTCCAAACGTCAACATCCATGTTCAGGGTTTTTTGCTTAGGTTGGCTATCTTTGTAAAGTAGAAACATCAAAATGAAACGTTTTATTACGCATAAAAACAAAAGAGAACAAAAAGATTTTATTCTAAATATTCACCAAAAATATTGTTACATTGTCATACCCATTCTGCTAGAACGTAATTGCGTTTCATTTAAATTCTAGCCACCCTTTGGACATTGTTAAATTCAATTAAACCCGCTCATTTCTATTTGAGGACATTTGGACGCATTCAACAAAGGAGAAATTGGTATATGAAAGGGTATCGCCCAATTGGTGTGGCCGAGTTTTATTCATGTTTACGTCAGATGTTATCTGCGGTATCGACTATACGGGTCCTTTTATTGAACCCCCTGTTAAATGTTGGATAGCAAAATTCGTTGAGTCGTCAATGACTACTCATGCGATGTTTTACACATTTTTTCGCAGAAGGATTTTAAATTAGATCGATATTTTAATTGAAATGTCCTTACGACTGTATAAAATTAATAATTAGCTTCTATGTATTTATAATTAGCATAGAATTACATTCATTGTTTCTTTATATATAGATAAATTCATTACGAGTAGATCTGTAAATCTTCTTGAAACAAATAAAGTAATTTAACCCTTAAATTATTACTTTATTGTGATCCATAGCTAATTATTGTTATACGAAATTCAATCTCTAAGGATCGATCTGTAATTTGTAGTGTCCCGGAGCGAAAATGTTAAATGTTATATTATGTATTGGTTTATATCTCTACAGTAGAACGAACAATCGTACAAAATTGTGCTCCTGTTTTATTTCGAAGGAAATTTGAGCTCTATATCGCAGAGATTAGAGATTAATTTACTCGCTCGTTCAAGTGGAAAGGAGTGCAGGAGCTGTGTATCAGTGGATATCGAGCCTGACTGAAAACAAAATGTGACAAAAAAGTAGAAGAAGACATAATAACGACACGAATTCAAAAAGGAAGGTTTAAAAAAAGATATAACAAAACAATATTAATTGGTCTTGGTGAGAAAGTATCTCTATCTTACAGATGCCGTAGCAAGATAACTATTGTTTTATACAACATGCGGAGGCATACGAGGATGCGGTCCACCATATGTACCGTAGCCTATGAACGCTTATATACATGAAATATTACTCGCGCATTTCATTCCCTGCTGCTAATACAGCAATTCATAAGAAGCTTACTGGTAACCTCACTCTCTCGCAGAAACACAGCAACTGATGTGTTTCTGCAACACATTAGTTCCTGTGGTTCTGCGGTTTTCTGTGGTGTAGAGGTACTACTATCTGGTTTGTTTTGATGGACCCTACCTCTCTTAACTTAATTTGTTGTATGTTTATGTAAGGGTTTTTTTTTATACAACGTCGGGAGGCATTCAAGCATACGGCCGAACTGATGTAAAGCAGTTACCGTAGCCTATTAACACTTTTAATATATTAAGTATCACTCGCGCGATGCCTCTTCTACTACTTCTTTCTGCTTTCTGCTACTTACACTGCAATTCCTTAGGAGCTTACTGGTGACCTCACTCACACGCAGGAACATAACAACCTTCTAGGGAGTTGTTATTTGGCTGCGGTTTTCTGAGACGTGGAGGTAGTTCCCCAGACTAGGGCTGCTTCGATGCGCCCTACCTCTCTTAAACTAGTAAACTCAGGAGAATTATTTTGGATAATCGAAAATAATAAAATTTTGCTCTCGATAAAAGGTGGTCTTATAATTTTCGAATATCCAATCAAACTGAACAGATTCCAAAACTCTTTTATTAGTAGAATTATAATTAACAGAAGTTATCGAGTGGTTAGATAGAACATAGCCGGTGGACACTATATACATGACTATGTTTACCGGTATGCTTCGGTACGGACGACGAGTTAATAATAATTAAGATGCAATATCGACACGGAGGGTAACCAAGTAACAACTTGAAGTATTATTTCAGAAAAAGATAGTTTGAAATGGTATACTAACTTAGGTAGAACAAGTTTTTGATGTATTTTCCGTGATGACTGGTATCTTTCGTTATTGGTACTTAATTAAAATTAATTTTATAATATAGTACAGGTATAGCGTCGGGATACGTATATGCAAACGGCCTACCTGACTATATAAAGATTCATTATAATTTGTATGCAATATATCTAAATTGACGAACAAACAAAATACCACAAAGAAACTTCAATACGATTAACGGCAGTCTCCACTGATTTTGTGTTTGAGTATTATTAGGGGTGTGTGTTAAATGAAAATAGAACAAGGACCTATTTCCTTAATACGATCGTGGTGGCTGTCTCAATATCTTTATTAGATAACTTTGTTATTAAAGTTAGGCGGAATGAAATTTTGGTTTTGATTCTCAATTGCAATTTAATAGTACATTTAGGCGTAAGGGCATAAAATTTGCCATTTCTTAGGATTTGTACGTAGTGATCATCAGATTGCAATCCTACTAATATTATAAATGCGAAAGTTTGTATGTATGGATGTTTGTTGCTCTTTCACGCTTAAACGACTGAACGGATTTGACTGAAATTTGGCACGTAGATAGATTATGATCTGGATTAACACATAGGCTACATTATTTGACTCCACGCGGGCGGAGCCGCGGGCAGCAGCTAATAAATAATAAATGACAGTTGCAAAAAAAACAGAATGTAGTATGTTCGTTGCGTAGGTATGTTTTTATGTACGTTCGTTACCTGTAAAACTATTTAACCGATTTAAATAGTTTATGGTGTGTTCTATTAAGGTATGACCTAAAACATGGGCAAGGTTTGTTCCCTACTTTACCCGAAGCCTAAGGATGCAAAGTCTTAGCGATTTGGCGAAAACAATTTGAAAAAAATAAATATATACGTATTTTTGGCATTTCTTCTTCGCCAATAACCATTTCCGATATGCGGGTAAATTATAAAAATAAAACCGGTCAAGTGCATGTCGGGCCACGCACAGTGTAGGGTTCCGTATTTTCTTAGCTTTGTTTGCTTGCGAAAAAATTAGATAGTTGCCTGAAATAATAGGAAATTGAGCCTATTGAATTTGTTTTTAACATTCAAAACCAACTTTACTTCTTATAACCGTACCTATTTAAATAATGTAACTAAATATCCAGGTATATATATAAAGCGGAATAAAATCTACGACTATCCAGATCCATAACGCATTAAACCCACAGGCTTATGAATATTTTTTTTTTTTTTGATGAAACGTACACCCCTGCCTTTTTAAAATATCATTAAATATAAATAAATAACACATTCGTTGTTGTTGGCTTATGAATATTAAGTCTACACCCGGTTGACTCCTATATGGCGATGTAATTTGTCAACAGCACTATCTAGTGTGAAATATCTTATTCATTTGTCAGAATCTGTTTAGTGTTCCGTAGTAAACAAGAAACCCTTATAGTTTCGTCATGTTCATCTGTCTGTCCGGCCGTCCGTCCGTCTGTCCTCAGCCTAGCTCAGAGACGCTTGATATTAGAAAGCTGTAGTTTGGCATGTATATACATATTAACTATGGTGATAAAGTGATAGAATAAAATCGAGAAAAAAATATTTTTTTTGTGATAATATTTGTATAAACACGTAAAGTGGGGATGATTTTTTTTATTCGCACCCACCCCATGGTGTGGTGTATCATTAGATAGGTTAGGTGATAAAGTGATAGAATAAAATCGAGAAAAAATATTTTTTTGTGATAATATTTGTATAAACACGTAAAGTGGGGATGATTTTTTTTATTCGCACCCACCCCATGGTGTGGTGTATCATTAGATAGGTTTTTAAAAACATTTAGGGTATGGGAAGACCATATTTCTATATTATGATCCGTTTGCGAAATATTTGTATTAAAAGTGTAAATTTTTGTTAGATCAAGTGTCCCCTATGCCAGCGCAATTGTTGTATTTGGAAATGTAAAAAAAACATGGCAGTTGTCCATATTTTAAAAGGAATTTATATTATATATATTTATATTCATTCATAATTTAAAAGGAAAACTATCACGGCTAAGCAGCCTGCTCACATGTTAACAAGTAAGAGTCGACGAACTTACAAAATGTATTTTCTTTTATGAAAACGTACAAATGTCATAGAATATTGACATTGCACTTATCTGCACTAAGCGTTTGCTTCCTAGTTTCTAATTTGAACGGCCAAATAGTGGAAGTCCGCGAGGCATAGGTAATTTCATAGTTTTTTTTACTAGATGGCGCTGTTAACAAAATACATAGCCATATGTGTTATGCCTATGTGTTTAAGTGATCTGGATCTGGATAGCCGTAGATTTTATTCTAATTTGTTACATTTGGATATTTAGTCACATTATTTAAAAAGGCATGGTGTAACGGTTTATCGTTACCAATTAACATAGCTGAATCTAAATTATCTAAAAATGCTCCAATTAGCACAATCTAGTGGTTTTGCAGTTTCGCACCACGCAGTGTTGTACCATAGATTTCTACTTTATCACTGCATACCGCTAGATACTCTGAAAAAAAAACCTGTTAATATCGGAACTCTAAAAATTACCAAATTACCTAAAAAATATACTATTTCAATATTCAGTATTAAAATAATTCTTTAAACAGATTTAAATCTGAGAACCTTCTAGAAATTGAACGACTAGCGTCTCCCTTAAAAGTTGTTATAAAATCATTCATCATTCTAAAATTTACTGGATTGACCCGAATGCTCAAAATGGCGTGATATCGTTCATTTCTTGGGTGGGCATAGCAGAGGGCGGTCTGATTGGTATGTCTGTTGCCAACAAATAGATACCAACGAAGTTTATAAGATATATAGGCTAACCAAAAGCCGAAACAATTATCGCCAGCGCAATCTAGTCCACAGCAACGCCTGAGCAGAGAGTAACGCCATTACTTGGAAATGGGTTGCCTCCATACGGGTGGAAGACGCTGCTGAGCTGTTAATCCCGCGCTCAACGGTCGAGTGAAAATTTAGACTCCGCCACATCGCCCACCCCAACCTCCAACATCGGCGTGCCCTAGCAGCCTCTGAGAGAAGATAAGTATCTCGCGAGCAAACGTAGCGGCAACCAAAACTTCACCTACGACCCCTAACGTCTGTACTTCATTTATAACTTGCTGCTGCCCGCGGCTCCGCCCGCGTGGAGTCAAATTACGTAGCCTATGTGGTAATCCAGATCATAATCTATCTACGTGTCAAATTTCATTCAAATCCGTTCAGCCGTTTAAGCGTGAAAGAGCAACACACATCCATCCATACATACAAACTTTCGCATTTATAATATTAGTAGGATTTTTTTGTCGGTATTTACAACTTTTCTTTTCCTTCTTGTGTAAATACCGGCCCTTCTTGCTCCTGGCACCCTTGCGACAATGGTTATAAGTAGTTTGGTTTTGAATGTTAAAAAACCAATAAGCTCGATTTTCTATTATTTTAGGCAACTATCTAATTTTTTCGCAAGCAAGCAATGCGAAGCAAATACGGAACTCTACACTGTGCGTGGCCCGACATGCACTTTACTTACACGGTTTTTATTAATGTTATCTACAAACGCAATTTTATGTTTTTATATGGTCCTATATAAATTAGATTAGACGAAATTTGATCTTAGTTCATGCGGCCCAGCGCCGGCCGGCACCCACCTACTACTGTTAGTACGTGCTACATGCCGACGCTGCCATGGCTGCTCCGGTAGTCCACGAGGCATCATCAGGCGTTGTAGACGTTAATCGTAAGAATAACATGCTACATGCTACAATGCTTGTAGCATGTTATTTTTACGATTAACGTCTACAACGCCTGATGATGCCTCGTGGAGAGGCGAAACACGTGTCGCAGCGACGACCAGGCCAGTCGTGGCAGCGACGGCGGTGGTGGGAGCATGCGGATTCTGTTCCAGATGGCGGACGACCGCAGCAGCCGAGGTAGAGACTACCGGAGCAGCCATGGCAGCGTCGGCATGTAGCACGTACTAACAGTAGTGGGTGGGTGCCGGCCGGCGGCCGCATGAACTAATTGGTGGCGGAAGCACACAAAGCAGGTTAGATCAAATTGCGTGCAAATTTGACTTTCGACAAATAACGCCTGAATCTATTAATTAGATTTAGATTTAAGTTTTTATTTTATCACTGTGTTGTTTACGCAGTGATAAAATAAAAACTTGAAGAAAAAGTGAAACACAATGACAAAATGTTTTTTTTTTATAGTATAAAAATACAAGAACTCTCAGGACTCACTATTTGTCCCGTCGAGACCCGGGTGTACCGTTATTCCATATATATGTCGTAAGCGAGTGGTATAATTATACCAGTCGGATCTCGCTGCGCCCTGTCTAAAAGAACACAGAAAAGGAGGGAAAAATATTTTACGGGACTATCTTCAGTGTTGTCCAGTTTTCATATTGACTTTTACTTCTTTTCTAAAATCACACTGTAAACATTTGCTGATAATCTTAAAGCAACTGAGGGAAAATTGCGGCTCCTATTTTCAGTTTCTATTTCAGCGAAAATCGCCAGTTAAGCGAGCGCCGCTTGAACGTTTGTGTTCAATTTCCGCACCGAAAGCATACCGTGAAAATATTTTTTGAATATCAAGACTAGAGTTATGATAATAGGTAGACCAGGCAGTGGTATCATTTGAAACTAGTACTATGTTTTCATTTAAATCAGACACATTAAGTGTTACTCATTATAGTTTTAGATTCATAACTAATCGAATAGCAAAAGAGGCCGTGCTGAGGAGAATGTAGAGCATAGCATATATTTAGTGAAAAGGCACTCAGGGGCAGCACCTACCTTCACCTTAAATATGACGGCAGATATTTAACGATGCCGATGTGAGTTGTCGCGTTAGCTGCGGGGATGCTAACCCGTGAGCTACACTCCGTGTGATGCGAGCTTCCATAGACTTTGCTAATTCACATCAGGTGGTCGGTGGTCTTGCTTTCCACTCGATGAAGTATAAAATAGATGTAGTATAAACCATATATTTAATAACTATCTATTTTATATATATGCTTCTGTTATTATCAAACTGTCTATGAATTTGACTTCCACAAAATGACAAAATACCTGAATATATTATCAATTTTTTAACATCTCATTTTGGAAACACCCCAAAAGTCGCATTTCTATTTTGTTAATGTGTTTACATTTAAATAGATCTGAGTTATTCTCTACCATTTTCAGAAGATGGCTATATGTGTCTATGAGCGTCTCTTTCGGAGAATGGCTATGTGTATAATATATAAGGCAAAATCTGCGTCGACAAGCATCATTAAAATAGCATATGTAACAAGTAAGTAGACAAACCATTTTTTAACTAATTTATCCAACTGGGAAAGTAGCTCCTCGTCACAAAAAACTGTAGCTAAAATAATAGCTCATTGATTAAGTGAAGTTATCAGTAAACACCTAAGGAGATGATGTGTGAGCAGAGGGGATGGCAACTCGCAAGCGTTGCTATTTGTAAGCTACTGTAACCAATCTACATTAAGTGGACAGAGTTCTAGCTTGCCTCCGAACTTGGTACAAAAACGTGACGTTGTAATTGTTAAATATCATTTCTTAACTATGCTTATATGCGACTCTATGTTACACAAAGGTGATTCGTATATTCCTTTACTTTCCGAAGATTATCACGATTATACGATTGGCAAATAAGTCCATATGAAAGAGTGGCAATGCGAATGTCTTTCTATCGTTCGAGCTTCCTTTGCAAATCGGCAGGATGTATAACGAGCATATAAAATTGACATTGGCTCAAAAGAAAATCATGATCAATTTTCACCCCGTACTACCTGACACCTCTCAATGAAACATCGTCTTCTAAATGAATTTTCTAGTTAATACTTCATTACAATGTTACATCGAGGTTACCAATGGTCTACCATGGACCTATTTGTTTACATTGATTAATTCATTTGTAACATACTTTCTCGGGGCAGGTCGACGACCTTCTGAACCCAGGGTAATGAGCGGCCACGTCACTCCCCTGTCGCTCGCCGTCACCGCGTCGAAGAGTTAATTTTCTTCGTGCACTTAAATCGTATATAAAAACTGATGGAGTGTAAGTAAGATTCATGCACGAAGGGTTCCGTGGGTTTCGATTCACGCCACAAGATTTGGCGTTATTGTCGTATTATCCGAAATACAAAAACGCTTGCGCAACCATGTCATTGTTATACCAGCGTACATACGTTCAAACATACTGTATTTTAAATACGAAAGGTCAGTTCTATCACAAGCGCAGGTATTATAAACCAAATTATAGTTAACGACATAAAACACGAAGGAAATAATCTTTGGAAAACCGATCAAACGATCGTAGTAACTCAACTCGCCGCAACGAGTCGGGAGTAAAGTAGAACTCGCAGCTCTTATTGGCTAGGTCATTGGTAAACATCGCGTCACTTGTCATATTATTGGTTAAAATATCATTTCTTTAGTCAGCAGGTTCGTGTCACTGAAATATTTAGCTAAAACACTACGTTTTGGTGTGTGTGATGTACGTTCTACGTTCGAACCATCATACTATGATACCGTACATTTGATCAAACGTTCTTTTTTTATTGAACGTTACTTATTGTTATACGCATGAAATTAAGTTCAAATAAGTTCTAGAACTATGCTATTAGGACTGACGGCAAAAAGTGGAACGCCTTGCCTGCACATGTGTTCCCTCCTTCTTACAATATATATGATATGGGATCTTACGTTAAGCGTTAAGAAGCATCTTGCGGGTCAGAATGGCAGCGTCAACTAACAGGACACTGTGTAGTCTTTTCAGTTGCGATTTAGGCTCCTCTTTCGTTTACCATCAGGCAAAAACGAGCCAATATGCTGAACTTATATAAAACAAAAGTTTAACGTGAAAATTGTCAATTCTTTTTTTTTTCACTGGTTTCAAATTCAGTTTTAACTGAGGAAACATTATTTTTTACGCGTGTGCTTAGTTAGTGCCCAAGATCGTGTCGTTTTCTTTAATCATATACGAAAAACCATGCCGTAATAATAAGGTCTCTTTCGTAATGAATTTTGCATAAATATTAAATAAATAATTTTCTAAATCCTTCAATAGATACTGCGGTGATAGGAATCGGGACAGAACTTTCTGTGCTGCAATCCATACGAAATATATCTAACCTATAAGAAGGAGTGCGCTATGTCATAAACAAATACACGTGTTATATGTCAATTAGCAATTGAGACTCAGGGGTAAGAGGAGTAAGACAACACTCATTTATAAGCGACCGGATTGGGGAAGTACCACCACCTTACAGAAGACTAAAAGTCAATTAACTCCTTGGAAGTTTGTCTCGTTTCTGCGAGTCATTGAGGGTATCATTAAGTAGCTGTGTGGATGCAGTGTCAACATATGATCGACACTTGTTATATTGAAAGCGATAATATGCTACGTTAATCGCTTAATATCAGGCGAGCCATACGTCTGTTTGCTTCACTACGTTGCGTATAAAATAAGCCATTTTTATTTCTATCTCAGAATGGCCAACTCTATCTACTACTTTTAGAATACCATGATAAAATCGATCACGCTTTATTAAAAAGTGATGTCAAGAGTCTTAGAAAATAGCGTGTCTGTATGAGAAGAGCTATGAATATTAAAGAAGCGAGTGAGGTACCTAGCTAAGGACCTAGTCTCTATCTACCCCGCAAGTGGTTTTACGTGAAGTTTTATTTTAACTAAATTGTTTTCCCTGAGAACTAAAAACATTGATGAACACTGATGGTGTAAAAAGATGGAGTTCAAAATGAACACAAGAGTTTTTCATGAGATTATTAATTGAAATTGTATTAAGTTAGACGTGAGTTTATATTAAGTTTAAACGGCTCAGTATTCATTGTCGGGTTCGTTGACATAAACTTTTATTAAAGAATAACACAAAAAGGCGAAGCTTTGTTCTAATTTCATTATTTTACCTCTTACAAATATTAAAATTCATAAAAAGTTTTTTTGGGTACTAATATTTGATTATGATAGGAAATTAAAAGAACTTTTTTAAGAAAATGTAATTTACTTTGAAAGAAATTGAATTTTCTTAGTTTACATCAAGTTGACGTGCCTTGGGATTAAGCATACTATCTGGCAGGAAGTCATTACTACAGTCTTCAGCTAACACAAGAAGGTGTGTTGCTACATTTTCATCGAGTCGTATCCACAGAAGCATTCTAGTCTATACATCTATATAGATAAATAAAATTGGAGTATCTGTTTGTAATATTAAAATAACTGCTTTTTACTAAATGCATATGGATGTATGCACGGTACATGAATATTTTTACAATTTTTGTCTGTCTGTCTGTTTGTTTGTTGCGGCTAATCTCTGAAACGGCTGGACCGATTTTGACGCGACTTTCACTGGCAGATAGCTTATATAATAAGGTGTAACTTAGGCTACTTTTATTTCAGAAATATTATTTATTTTTATGAATATATTAAGTGTTAAAATATAATAAAAATATTATTTGTAGTGTATAACCACATAAAGCGAAGTCAAGCTCAAATACACGTGGAGAACTCCGATAATCAATGTCTTGGTGAAAGAGAGGTAGAACCAAGCGAGCTTGTCGTTCATGTTAAAACCAACAACCAGCGCGTGTCCTTGCTCATTTTCAGAGTATCGCTATTTTAATAACATTGCTATAGTGTTTGTTTATTTCCGAAGTTTTCTAAAGTCAAGACATATATTAGCAACAATGTTTAAACTGATAATAAGATAGTTACGATCATTACAGCTTTCTGTCAAAATTGTAGCTGTGGTATATTATTGTACGTATTAGCAATCGAGTGGTAAGTAATCCTAATAATTCAATGCCACCATATTACATCTTTTTGGCTGGCATTGAGTGGTACCATAATATGGTAAAATTAAATGAGGTTGGATAATTTATTATAACGTCATTGAAATGCATGCATTACATGGGGGTTACGTGGTTTAAATCCTTATTGTTAGCTATTTCGAGTTATAATTTAAACAAAAAAAAAATCGGATCCATTTTATATTGTTATTATAATAACTGAACAGTGGCGACGAACATACATGTATTATCTTAGAGACTGTGTACATAGAATTTCCAAGATTACGCTGCACACTTTGATTCAACTTCATTACATACCACTGATTAACAAGCTGTCACTCACTTGATCGTATAGATTATGCCATTGCATAAGTAATAGTAATCTTAACGTATACGAAAATCCCTTAAGCTACAAGTACAATTACTATATATATACAAGTGCAATATGCAATAAACAATAGTCATGGTACTAAAAATTGCAGTATTAGAATACTGCAATTACAGTAGATTGAGCAATTAGCTTTTGATTATTAAATTCTATTATACGTGTAAATCAAAATTAGTAATTGGCTGAGTAAACGTAAAGGCAGTTTATAGCTTTTCTTGATTAAACCTTAAAGAGGTACTTAAAAATCTTAAATACAACATGACCATTTCTGAGGTACCATATTGTCCTATGTAATTATTAGTTAATTAATTACGTTACAAATTTATGACAATACTGTAGTTTCTTATATTTAATTAGAATAAATTTTCTAATATCAAATATCTGAAGAGAAACATAGAAATTGACAAAATACGATGTTTGAAATTAATTAATTAAAATATTGACTAATTTAAAAAAAATATTTGGACAACCACTACCATGCGAAATGATTTTCATTCAACTGCTGGGATACTTTGACTATCTCAATAATGTACTACTCGTATAACATAGCGGAACCCTTACCAACGGAATCCCAAAACATATCAGATCTTCTCGAACCACAGACCTCCAGGCGGCGAAAACTTACGGAGATGGCGCCCATCAAAAGTTGTTTATCTTTAATTAGTTTCAAATAGCTGATTCACGGCTGCAAAGTCGCGATAATAGAATAGGGTCCTCCTACACTATCTATTGTTCGATATGCGTGTTAATATAAACAAACACACTGACGCAACGTTCGCAATGACTTTAGAGAAATATAGCTTCAAACCTGAGCAATATTTATAGAGATATTCTGGCTGAGTATTGCAATGTAGCACCAATTTAAATGCGGCCGGATTCGATTTGATTTCTGTCGATCCAACTGGATCCGGATATGTTAGATTACTTTGTGATGTACTGTTAATATATCATGTCGTAAACACAGAATTATCCCTATAAGTACATATACAACTTTTGTGATAATGGAAACTAATTGTAAAAAAATCTAACGTTGCAATTGATTACCTTGCATCCATAACGACGAGACGTCACAATGGAAATTACATCGAAAGTATACCATGTCACCTTCTACTAATTTATATTCATTGTCTCAACAAACGAATACTTGCCTCCCTAATTAAAAAGACCGTTATTATTAAATTTTACTTTGTATGCATAACTCCAGCAGCAGTTTTATATAATCCGAAATAGAATTTCAAAAGAGTTTCCTCAGAACACACAGCTCTTAATTCACGGAGTCACTAGAGAAATTGCGGTATAAAACACAAAACTCATTGTGCTAGTTTCAGCTCTGCTTCCAGTACGAGGTGAATAACCTATTTGAATTTTTAAAGAATTTCATGTAGTGAAAACTGGCTTATGGACTTGGATGAAGCTTGTATCTCGGCCCTGGGAATATTAAAATTCTTCATGGTGGCGTCAGAAATAAATCGGAACAGTAAGTGTAGTCTAGTGAATAGCACTTTAAACGCACATTTGAGTGTAAATGACTCATCGTTATCCATTTAGAATGTATACATTCATGATCAAACTAACGAACGTAATCCGAATGAGGAAGGCAGGAAACGAAAACGACAGCCAATTGAACGTCAAGCGTAAAAATGTTATTTATAACATCGGTAGCTGCATACGACCTACATAATATTAAGCGTTTTACCGTAGCTCATGATCGTTGGCAACGTATGGGGAATCGTTCGCACATTCGCCTTACACTATGGCCGCTAATGCTGCAGTTCTCGTCAACTTTCGGGTGATTTTACTTAGTTACACAACCTTCCAAAGAATTATTCTTTAGTTTTGGCATTTTTCAAGTAGGAGATACTCATATATCGACGAGCGCCTCTTTGTTGAATATAGTTGTGGCTCACTTCTTTTACCGAATCAAACGTATTCCAGAACCCATTTACTGCTGAATAGTTTTACTATGATGGGGGCGAGTCTGGTCCTAAGGCACAATGCACATTGTCAACGCATATAAAGATACACTGTTGCTTTTATATCGCTATTGTGCAGCACCCTTGCAGTTTCTTACTGTTTTCACGGCGTATTCTACTGTTTTATTATTCATGTACAACAGCCTTATGCGCACCTTCTGTAATGTTAATAATTGAAGACTTCCGCGACAAGGGAATGAGGAGGGTACAGGAATATGGGCTGAGGCGAAGAATAATTCGAAAAAGTGCCAGTGGCAGTTGTTATATTCTGTATATTATGACGACTGTGCTCTGCGGAATGTCGACGTCGCTTTTGTAGACGATTTAGTAGACTTGTGAGAATATTGCTTGCGCAAATCTAAAATGACTTCAACGTTATTTTTTTGGAGGAACATTGCATTAGCTCGACAAATTGATTATTTTTTATAACACACGGAATATAACTTTTAGTCAAAAATATATTTCATTTAGGGTTTCGTACGTTAGTGGGAAAACATGGAAATTTTATAGGCTCACAGGTGTGTTAGCGTATCCGTCTGTTACAGTCAACCAGCTCTGAATTTATCTGTAACTTCACACTAAATCCATTGCGGGGTAGGTAGAGAGAATTGAGCACCACGTGACTTAATCTTTACATACCTCACTCGCTTCTTTAACATTCATTGCTTTTCTCATGCATGCCTGCCAGTTTCTAGGTCTCCTGACAACACCTTCTGATAGAACACGACCACTTTGATCATGATAGGTAAGTAGATGAGTCTTAGCCTTCCTCGGCTCCTACATCCTTCCACTTTTGCATTGGATGTCTGCTTCGTCATTCTTTCATCCTGCATTCTTTCTTCATATCCAAACCAAAAGAGCATGCCTGCAGACCAACTCTGTTTCTAACATCATCATTGCGAATACAATCTACAAGAATTATGCCACAAATTATGTGCAACGCTCACATTTCGACCGCGAATATCCTACTTTCATGCTCTTTCTGCTATATCCAGCTCTCGCTTCCATAAGTAACCGTTGGGCTAGCACTGCATTGTGTAGAGCGACCTACGCCTTCTGGTTCAAGTACTACCAAGTTACTACCAAGAAGTTTTCCCAACGCTCCATTAACACTATTACCAGCACTCACTCGTCTTTCCACATCTGCGGTGTACTTTCCATCCTCGCTGAAAGCGCGTCCAATATCTGCAATCTCATCCACTTGTATTGTTATCCTCGTCGTCGATGCGTATTCCCTTGCCTTTATACAAGGACACGATGACTGCGCGTCTACGTACGTAAGTGCTACCTAATTTGATAATCTCAGCTGTGATCATATCAATTCCCGCTGATTTTCAAGCTTCGTATCGTCCATTCGATCTCATCCATCCTTCGTCGGACGCCGGCAATATGGAGCAAACATCAGATTCACTCTCATTGCTAGCGTCCGAGGCATACTCATACATTTCTTCAAAATATTCACTCTACCATTCTAACACTTACTGAGTGTTCGCAAGAATGACACCAGTTTAGATTTCATCTTGTCCATTCTGGATGCCGACGAACCACTCCGAGACTTCTTTACTTCTCTGCAAAAGAGTTTGGCATTTGCCCTGAAGTTTTTCGTCAGTCTCTCTTCCTCATTCATAATTTGTCTTTCACGCTCCGCTTTCACTAAAGCCTTGGTTTAATTCTTGCATAGACGGTACATTTCTTCTTTCTTTTCTCTCATATTTTTAAGAATCTCCATCAAACATAACACCGTAGCAAATAAGAACTCCGTAAAGAGTGGTTTTGTTTGTCAATGAGTGAGATTACCAAGGGCAAAGATGATACATAATCCAGCCAAGCTTTCCTCTTTCTTGCTACGGAGGATTCAACATCCACATACCACCAGGCGTCTTCTGTCACTGAGTTATGCCTCTTTGGATCAACATGCTTTTTTGCACTATCTACTATACTTTCTTTCAAAATATTCTTGCATTTGCAAGTCTTTCGCTTACCAGATACACACACGTTCTCCTTACACTTGCATGTTGCAATTTTTCGCTCCTTATCTTTTCATGATCTCCGAAAAGGATACGCACGCACTGGCGCCTCCACTTCCGGAAAAGTCCCACAATCCGGCTTACCACCAGGTATTGGTCCGTTTCAAAAGTGGGACCTCCAGAGGCTCTTATATCCATTATAGCATTTCGGACCTATTAAAATCAAATCAATCACACTTTTTTGGTCATTCTGTCTCCATGTATACGTGCGACATCCTTATGATGAAATAAAGTATTCGAGGTTTCGTTCCATACATAAGTCTAGAATTAATATACCAGCTTCGTTCACACTCTTATACTTCATACGGACTAAGAATAGCTTTATAGCTGTGTCGCTAGGTCCCAACCCATCCATTCAAATCTCCACACATAATCACTCTTTCATTCCCTTCAGCTAAGTCCAGAACATCCCTCACAGACTTGCAAAACGTCTCTAGTTTGTAAGCACACGCTGACCATACGGGAGCGTATGCTGCAACCAGAATTACTCACGTGATGCTCAGTTTAATACGAAACCAGAGAAGTCTAAACCCTACCAAACAGTAATCTCTTAAAACCATAGGGCCATGAGTCCAGTGGGCAGATCTTCGGTGTCGCTCACCTTGCGCTTTGTCATTAGTATTACACACAAAGCATCTAAACGTCCTTCATCCTATACGTCTATCAGTTCCTTCATCTTATTATTCAATCCTCCTCTCACATTTCACGTGCCTATGCAGCACTCGGTTCTCCTCGTCGCGCTGAAATTGGCACTGTGTGGTGGGTGGCGGCGCCCATCGCCGCATGCAGCTATATGCGCACCGACGCGGGCAGATCGGTGCGCGTCGCCTCCAGGGGACGCCCTAACCGCACGTCGGTACGTTCTTGGTCCAGAATTGCAATCTGATTGATTGGCAGGAATCACGGACAAGCATACTTCTGGCACATGACCCCCTAACATCTGAATTTATTGGTCAGTAACGTTGAAATTAAGTATTATCTTTAAAATTTCGCTTATGAGACCTCTGTTTTTAGCACAGCAAACTCCTTAGGAGCTTACTGGTAACCACACTCACGCAGGAACACAACAATCTTCCAGTGAGTTTCCATTTTCATCAGGACCACTATAACCCTCAAGAGTGTTGTTATATGGATGCAGTTTTCTATAAGGTGGAGGTTCTTCCCCAGACTGAAGTTACTTTAATGCACCCTGCAAAAAAACCCATACAAGACAAACAGACATGTTCATGCGCACAAATATTTATCTTGTTTGACAAGCGAACCCGATAATCGAATCGTGGTTAGTACTGCTACTACTTTGACACCAACGCTCGTGGGTTCGAATCCTACACAGGACAAACATTTGCGTTTTCAAAAATGGCATCAAATGTATTCGTAACAGGTCGATCAGAGCGAGCTTCGTCTTTGACATCATAACTGACCGGGTCTGAAAACGCTTGAACCATTTTTTTTATATCACTAATGTGGCAAACCAACATACGGCCTGCCTGATGATGAACAGTTACCGCAGCCTATAGACATTTGCAGCACCTGGGGTGTCACTATGCGATAAGTCTACAAATGTCACAACTTTTTTTCATGACTTGTTGACGTATTTTTCCTATTTTTGTAATTAAACTTCAAAATCAAAACCTATTTGATGATAAAAAAAGATACAAGTAGTACAACCGAAGAGATTTTACTGCAACTTTTTACTCATAAAACACGAAAAACTTTTCCCCGACCTTTATACTAATACATACTGTAATACGAAAATTATTTAGGAGCAAAACTAAAGGTACATTCTTTCAACTTTTGAACGTGGTATTAAAATATATCTTTTGTAACAAATCGTGCACAAAATGACCTTTTAGTTCGGTTAACAGTAACTATACTTAAAAGAAACAGTCAGTCTTTTATAAAGGATGAACAAATTAATGAAACATTTTTGTTGATCTGAAGTTTTTTTGCTATTTTATATAATCTACTTAATAGGCAACTGCTGAGTATAGGAGTCATTTCGCCCTCACTCTATCTGATAGTCATTCCATATTCTATTACATGTATTTTATAAAAAATGAAACAATGATATAAAACAATTTTTGCACAGATAGTATATACAGTATAGTTTTAAATAAGTGTACAGAATTATAAGTGTATAGAATTATATATGTATTGTACAGTCGCTATATTTGTATGTTAGGTTTTTTATACAACGTTGAGAGACATTCAAGCATACGACCTCCCTCTTACCTAGGAACAAGTCCAGAGAGTAGTTATTTAACTGCGATTGTCTCTGAGGTACTCCCACAGACAGGTTACTTGATACGTCCAAGACTAACCAAGACAAGAAAGACAGACCAAGGCAAACAGACATGTTTATGCTTACAAATGTTTATCGTCTGTGAATGTTAAACTGTTCAACAATTCGTTCATCTCAGAAACATTGCTAGATTCAATTAAACGGTTTTCAATAAAAATTTAGACACTGATAGTTAAATTTACTGATGCCCAGCTTTCACGGTATATTTATAGGCATTATTGAAATAAAGTCTTATTTCATCGCGACGGGATCGCATTATGCGTTGATATAAACGCATGTTTATGACTCATTGTTCTCGGCCGTATTATACTTACCACTGCATTAAAATATTTCATTGAGTAACGCTTTGATAAAATTCAAGACAAAAGGTCAAATGTATAAATATTGAAAAAGGAGCGAGAGGGTTAAATTTATCGTCTATTGAGTTGGTGTTTTCTTTATGTAAAACGGTTATTTGAGACATTCTGACGTTCGATACGAACAAGTGCTATATAGAAATGTTTGTGCCTGGAATGAATTTATGATCACCTGCCGTCGAAAATTACTGTTGTTTATGTAACGTTCTACTTAAAATTACTCTAAAGTAATTTCATCCCATAATATCTATACAGGTGTTTATCAATTAACGAACTAACAAAAACATTATGCCTCAAATCTAAATTTCGTTATATTGATGATTACGTATGATTTTATATCCGTATCTGTGAGGAATCTGTTTTTGAATAAATAATATAACAAAAAAGTACTAATTCCCGTAAACAAGATCATTAGTTTTTTCTTGAATTAACGCTCATATTAGTCTTATAAGATATTGGTGTATTTTCAGGAACACCGTTCCTCAAATCTAAATTTCGTTATATTGATGATTACGTATGATTTTATATCCGTATCTGTGAGGAATCTGTTTTTGAATAAATAATATAACAAAAAAGTACTAATTCCCGTAAACAAGATCATTAGTTTTTTCTTGAATTAACGCTCATATTAGTCTTATAAGATATTGGTGTATTTTCAGGAACACCGTTCCTGAAAATACACCAATATCTTATATTATATAAAATATTATTATACAATTATTATATAAAAAAATATTATATAAAAAAACATATATAAGAACAATAACTATTTCAAATTCTACATTTTTTTAATTTGTAACTTAATAAATTTCAACATATCTCCTACTGTTGTCTTCGCCTAATGGTCGACTATAACCATTATTAAAAATTAAAGGAAAAATTTAATATATGTGAATTTATTTGTCTCCAACTTTTTTTCTACTGATTTACAAAGTTTTTTATTATTTGGCACCGAACTTGTCAATATCTACGAAATAAAAAAGAGATAAACAGAGTAGAAAAAGGTAGTTAACTGTATTGCCTATTTATGTAGAGATATACGTTAACATCTACTTCTATAAATTTCCAATAAACTTGAATAGATTCAAATTAAATTACAAAAAATATCAATCGACAATCGTGTTCCAAACATTAGCTACCGCGGGGCCAATAAAACATCGCGTTTTAAATATTTATTTAGCTATGATTTAATACTGACATGTCTACACTTATCGAGTCGTTCACATTGTATTTGAATTACAAATTCATCACTAATTGGGTGTTATTCGGCCGGTTATGTACTTATCTACCCCATTTATCTTTGTTAGTATTAAGGAATATTACAATATGTTTTTTATCCACAACTAGTTATGTTCCGCGAAATAATTTGTACACATATTTTAATGATAGCGAAGCTATAAAGACGTTGATGGCATAATTTATTATCTTATTTTTAGATGCAATACCTCTATGAGAACAAAGCCGTACATGTGAAGAAAAAATATGTGAGAGTTAAATATTTGGGATTATGTCTAAAATTTTAGTACGCAAGACGCATTTCAAATAACTACAGTAGATCGATGACTTATATATCATTCATCTATAGATAGCTTTGTTTACCAGGAGTTCTTACCTGTACGGGCATAGCACGAGATACTTACGCAAGTGTTCATTGCTACCGTGACCACTTTACGTCAGGTGGGCTCTATGCTTGCATGGCTCTAGCCGTTGTATATAAATATGTTGTCGCTCCTACCTATAGTTGATAACAGTTGTTAAGTTAGAAGATTATGAGTTAGGCAGCTATAAAACACAAGTCTCTTTTAACTCACATTAAAGCAGCGTTGCGCGTACGATTTGAATATTTTCGATATATGGAGGCCCTTAATCTAGCAGTGAAATGATCATGGGATTTATACCATAATGATACAAAGATAATTGATTATATAAATATACGCAAAGTATAATGAACATGATTGTAAACAAATACTAGAATAATGGAATTCAATGCAAATCTAGTGCGCCTAAGAATATCATGACATTTCCTTATTTTAAAGAATATATAATCTACCACTCCATTGAAAATAAGTTGTTATATTTTTACACATGGGATATTTATGTCAAAAACAATTATTTTGAAAGTACAAAAGATGTTCAAATCCAGACATAGCTTTAGCTACTTACCATTCTGCTTCTATTAAACATTTCATGTTTCATTTTTCATTCTCTTCTATGCATGACTATTGTCTCTTTTACAGATTTTTAGAATTCCATATCTCAATAGGTAAAATGGAAACCCTTAGAAAATCATTATATCTATCTGTCTGCCTGCATGTTGGTTCATCATTAGTGGATAGGTATCAAGAACTTCAAGTAAACTTAAGATCATGAAATTTGATATGTAGCAAGAGCTTATAATTCTTTTTAATTTTATATGGTGATAGATTTTATCTCCTATCAATATTTAGAATACATTTGAATATTTAAATTATTTTTTTACACATTAAATAAAGCAGTTCCATATCACATCGACGTCTCTCAATAACACTTTTTTTTTCATAGGGGGTCATGTGCCAGAAACGTGCTCTTTCGCGAGCCCTGCCAATCAATTAGATTGTAATTCTGGCCCGAAAACGCACCGATGTACGGGTTAGGGCATCTCCCAGAGGCGACGTGCACCGATCCACACCCGTCGGTGCGAACATAGATATGCGGCGGTGAGGGCCGCCACCCAGTAGCTCAGCGCCAATTCCGGCGGATCCAGGGGTTATTGGGGTAGCCCGGGAGGATAATGCCAGTGCCGGTGTAGGTGTCGTACTCTTCTCTCGCTTAGCATCTGGTGTAAAAGAGTACTGTTTGGTAGGGCATATACTTCTCTGGGTTCGTATAAAACTGGGCATTACGCGAGTATTTCTGGTGCAGCTCCCGTAAGCTCAGCGTATGCTTAAGAAATAGAGAAGCTTTGGGAGTTTGAGGAATGAAAGAGTGATTATATGTGGAGATTTAAATGGATGGGTAGGGACCAAACGAGACAGCTATAAAGCTGTTCTTGGTCCCTATGGAGATAAGAGAGTGAACGGAGTAGATAAATCGATTCTAGATTTATGTATGGAACGAAACCTCTTCGTATCGAATACTTTATTTTCACATGGATATTCTCACATATACACGTAGACGGAATGACCTAAAAAATATTATTGATTTGATTTTAATAGATAGACGTCTCCGAAATACAATAATGGATACAGGAGCATATTGAAACGGACCACTACCTAGAGGTAAGCCGGTTTGTGTGACTTTTCAAGAAGTCGAGACATTGGCGAATGCGTATCTCTTTCGAAGATCATGAAAGGATAAGGAGAGAAAAATTGCAAGACGAAAGTGTAAGGAGAACATATGTACATCCGGAAAGCGAAAATCTTGCAAATGCAAGTCTTTTCGACTCAGATGTGGATGATTTCTGGAAAGTTCTGAGAGAACATTATTACAGAGACATTATTAGCTAAAAAATGTGACCTGTTTTGCGTGAGACTGACGCCTGAAATAAGTACATGTTGTCTGCTAAGTTGTTTATTCTATATCTCGATAGTTGTCTATAGAGAATAAGATCGACGAATGTAGGATTACGCATGGGTGACTTAGTGGTGAACTGTCCGCTTTATGCAGACGATGTCGTCCTATTATCAGAAACACCATCTGAACTGCAAACACTGATCACAATAATGAAAGACGATTGTATGGAGAAAGGCTTACTACTGAATGCGAAGAAAACAAAGATAATGGTGTTTGAAAGAGAAAAAACCAGGACTAGAAAAAACTAAGAATTACGGTTGATGACGAATTGTTGGAATAGGTGGATGAGATGGTATATATAGTATCTTGGATGCGCTTTCTTAAGGTATGGAAGATAACTGGCGTATACCACTGATGTGGAAAGATGAGTGAGTGCTGGGAATAGTGTGAATGGAGCGTTGGGAAAACTTCTTGGCAGTAAAAGCTTGAGCAAGAAGGCACAAGTCGCTGTACACAATGCAGTGCTGGTCCCAATGCTTACTTATGGGAGCGAGAGCGGGGTATGGAAGAGAGAGCATTAAAGAAGAATAAACACAGTCGAGATGTGAGCGTTGCGCAAAATTCGTGGCGTAACGCTTGTATTTGTAATGATGATGTTAGAAATGGAGCTGGCCTGAAAGAGAGTGTCAGTGTTAAAATAAGAAGAGGCATGCTCAGTTGGTTCGGACATGTAGAATGTATGCAGGAAGAAATAATTACGATACAGATATACTAGCGAAAGCAGAAGGATGTAGGAGCCGAGAAAGGCTTACCTACCATGACCAAATTGATCGTGTTTTATCAGAAGGTATCCTTAGATGAGAAGAGAAATTAAAGTTAAAGAAGCGACTGAGGTTTGTAAGGATTGTATCTCAGCCTACCCTGGAAGGGATTTGGCGTGAAGGTATATATAGAGGTATAGATAGATAATTAGCGGCATAAGAGAGGATAAGGGTTTCGTGACTGATAATTCATAATGCCCTGATGAAGCACTTCGAAGCCGTGGTGACGGCTTCAAGACTACCGGAAGTGGATGATCTCTTTATAATAGAAACCACAAGCGATAAAGTGACTATTGTGAGATCAGAGAATAAATAATCGATATTGTACGATAATATTCTTCTTTTTTCTTTATTTATTTCAGCTCGGCATAGTATCTCCGTTTCGCCTGATGGTAAGCGAAAAGAGAAGCTGACAAAACACTACACGAGCCCAAATCGCAACTGGAACTGATAAAAAACTACACAGTATCCTGTCAGTTGACGCTGCTATGCTGGCCCGCAAGGTACTTCTTCACGATTCCCTTGAAGGATCCCATATTGTAAGAAGGAGGAAACACAGGTGCAGGCAAGGCGTTCCACTTTTAAATAGTACGACAGAGATAGGAGTGGCCGAACTTTTTGGTATGCGAAGAAATGTTCTCGACAGTGGAATGTTTTCCCTTACCCCACCCTCTCCCTTCCAAGAACCAATGTGGTTCTATAACGGAACGGAGAGGGTGGGATAAGGGAAAACATTTCTTCAGAGCACTTCAGAGCACGTGGTAAAGTCGGTAAAATACGCCTACGCATAGTCGTGACGATTTCTTTACGTAGACGTGGCAGCTACATATATTACACAGCACACCGAAAAGACTATGCGAAGATCTTGCTCATTCATATCTACCACAACGGCTAAAACAATGCACAACACTTTAATCCCGGACCGACTAGCTCTTAGAAGACCTCAGAACAAAAATGTAGGGGAAGTAAATAGAGCATTACTAACACTAGTAAAATAATGAGGAGAGGTTTGACGGAACCCAGCAAGTCGTGCTCACAAATGTGCCCAAACGGACGGTGGCGTCATCGAGCAGATCGCTGTGTTACCTCTAAAATAGTTGAACTTGGCGATGGCTGCACCATATCTCACTCCTGAATGAGTGCTGCTTGCCGGAACTGATCTGATTGCACCTCTCGAATACCATCTAGGTATACTATATAATAAATTTAAATTAAATAATAATAATAAATAAATAATAAATTTTTTTTTTTTGGCGGGTAGGCCTAAAATAATACAGACATATTAAAAAGTGCTCTTGATAACTTTAAATTTAAAAATAGTTTTTTACAATATTTTTCACTAAAAGTACAATAAATGTTGTAATTATACCTGGTACTATTTCGCCAGCTAATATTCACAAATAATATTCACATTTTGACAAAATTTTAATTCACTCACTATGGACCCATTATCACAATTGAAACAGAAAATGGATGAGATGTCCGACATGTTTATCACCAAAATGTCAACATTTGAAGACTCCCTCAGTGGCCACTCTGATTCTACGGACATAGCTACCCTGGCTGGTGAGTTCCAGCTTTTTAAAAAATTTATCTGGAAGGCAGTGACGGCACTAAAATCACAAATGGAACTAGTTTTGCAAACATTGGACACATTTGAGATGCAGTCGCGGTCTAATCTACTGTTGCTGCATGGAGTTCCTGAGCAACCAAATGAAGCCCTCATAGAAAATGTGCACAAACTTTGTAGAGAGTCACTGGAGTTGGATATTTCACCGCACTCAATTCTTTCTAGCTCACGATTAGGGAGTAACACCGATTCTGAGCGACCACGACCTATCCTTATTCGATTTGCCTTGTACCAGCACAGACAACAAGTATGGATGGCTAAAAAGAAATTAAAAGGGAGTGGTCTGGTAATATCAGAATTCTGGACTAGTGCTCGTCATGCAATATTCGTGCAGGCACGCAGGCTGTTGGGTGTGAAAAGCTGCTGGACAAGCAACGGGAGCATTATCGTAAACTGCCCGGACGGTTCTCGCCGGAAAATAGCTTCGTTGCCGGAATTGACTGCCATCATGGGAGGCAATCAGGAACTCGCTGCTCCGAAGGCTGCGCAGTCGAAATCGCAGGCACAAGTCGAACAGACAGCACGGCTGCCCATCAAGACTCGTAGCGCCGCAGCCAGGAGCCAGGTCAAGCATCATAAATAGTGATTTTGCTGATCGGTGTTGCAGATACGATTATGAGCTGATGAGTCTGATATTTAGCCGATGCCGGGTGTTAACCATTTCATTTCAATATTATAAGTAGGTACTTGTTTTCTATACAATATATCTTTCTTGCGGAACTTAGCTTTTACAAATTAAAGTGGGTAACTACCGAAGAAGTAGGTAAAATGCAGAACTTAAATTTCTTGTAACCTTATAATTGGTATTGTAAACAGTAACTGACAGCCAATAATGACACTGACACTATTTTCCTTTGACAGTTAAGGTTCGTTCGAAAATCAATCAATTGAATGATATGGCTCACGGCATGGGGCATAGTCACATGTGAGTATTAAGTAAAACTTTTGTCTACTGTGTAATTGCGAAACACCCCTAAATTATAATCCAGCTCATATGTTTCTGCACACAATTTAAATTTTTAGTATGTCTCTGCAACACTAGCATTAGTCTTTTTTATTTTTTTTATTTTTTTATTGTCTCTAATACATAAATATGTTTCTGGGTATCAACTAATGTTGTATTGTCAACCCAATTGTGCAAAGCTGGCGAGTACCTGAATGAACTTGATTGTTGCGAGCACCGGTGCGAGTCTACTAAATTATTTTTTTATCAATTTATTAGTTAACGACATAATAGTGTTTACTGTTTATATATTATAAGTACTCAAGCTTAATGTCCGATGCGCAGGGGTACCATTTAGATGATGATTATTTCTCACTGTCTTCTGCATCTGACAGTTTTTGCAGCGCCGGGAGTAGTTCAGCAGACGTACCCTCACTAGCCGATAATTTGACCTGCACATTCAATTCAGTCGCAAAGAACTTTAATGTAGTGCATATCAATGCTCAAAGCATTGCGACACACTACGCAGATTTACTAGCTTCTTTCACAAATCAGCATATTCACGCGATTCTGATCTCTGAATCTTTCCTTAAACCGTCATTACCATCTACTTTATACCCTATCCCAGGATTTAGGTTAATTAGAAATGACAGAACTTGTACACATCCGACCGAATCTTCCAAAATGGTAGGCTATGGTGGCGTAGCAGTCTATTTGCGCAGTGACATAATGTGTAGTGTGATCTCACAGTCCCCTCCTGTGTATAAATCACCCGAGCATCTTTTTCTAGAAGTCAACTTACATCATTCGAAAGTCTTACTCGGGGTTTACTATTCTCCTTCGTTGCACATCAGTTTCTTCGATTCTTTGGAATCCACTCTTACAGATCTCCGATCTCAGTATGATCACGTAGTGCTAATGGGCGACTTTAATACGTGTCTTATTAAAAATGACAGTCGCTCAAAAAGATTAACCGATATGGTTCATTCGTTAGATTTACATCTCTTGCCGCTTGGCCCCACTCACTTCCCACATAATGGTCCACCATCGTTGCTTGATCTAATCGTCACATCTTCTCCTGATTTAGTGGCGTGTCACGGACAGTTTAATGCGCCCGCATTCTCTGCTCACGACCTTATTTTCGCCTCTTTGAAATTACGAGCACCAAAAAGGAAACATAAGGTCCTTATGCTGCGGAACTACAAAGCTGTTGATCGTGACGCGTTGCGGAAGGACTTCATGAAGGCCGACTGGAGCTCCGTTTTCTCTGCTACAGATCCGGATTCCAAGCTTACTGCTTTTAACTACATTTTTCTGTCAATTTACGACATACACGCTCCGGTACGGCCAGTCAAAGTAAAACATTTCCCTGCACCATGGCTTACCGAGGACATTAGGCGTTTGATGGCCACCAGAGATAGGGCCAAGATGAAGTGGAGAAGGGACCCCTCCAACATCAACTACCTTAGTTACGTCTCACTGCGCAATGGCTGCAACAAGCGATGTAGGGAGGCAAGGAGAAAATTCATCCATAACTCAGTAGAAAACTGTTCCCCGGATAAGTTATGGAAGTTTTTAAATAAAATAGGCGTAGGCAAGATGGGGTCAAATAAAGATCACAGACCAGATATAGATGCTCTCAACAAACACTTCTGTACTCCTACATCTAATACGTCTACTCAATCTAAATCGGCAACGTTGAGACGTTTAAGCGCTTCTGGTAGATTAAGTCACGATCCTTTTGAGTTAGGACTAATTACGGCGGATGAGGTAATGAAATACATTGGCTCCATCAAATCTAAGTCAGTGGGTAGTGATGACATAGGTCTGTCTATGGTTGAGCCAATTACTAATGTAATAGCACCCATTATAGCCGACATTATAAATTGCTCCTTGTCTTCCGGAATATTCCCGGCATTGTGGAAGCGTGGCCATGTGATTCCTCTCCCAAAAAAATCCAATCCTTCCTCCTTCGGTGATTTTCGACCTATTACTATCCTACCGTTTCTTTCTAAAGTCTTGGAGCACTTTGTGCATCAACGACTTTCTAAATACCTTACTCTAAATAATCTACTGAGTCAGCATCAATCTGGATTTCGTACCGGTCATAGCACCGTTTCAGCACTTGTTAATATTACCGACGATATTCGTAAAAATATTGACAATAAACTTCTGACTCTTCTCGTATTACTTGACTTCTCTAACGCTTTCAATATGGTCGATCATGATATTTTGCTGGCGGTACTTCGTCAATTAAATTTCTCATCTGCTTCTCTCTCTTGGTTTCAATCTTATCTCTCTGATCGTTTTCAATTGGTAAAGTTGAATGAAAGTATGTCCGACTGGTGCGAGGTCAGGGCTGGGGTCCCTCAGGGTGGTGTGCTTTCACCTGTCCTTTTCTCCATCTTCATCAACGGTATCACGTCATGTCTATCCTCCTCGTTTCATCTGTACGCAGATGACGTACAAATATATGCTGCTGGCTCTCTTCAAAACTTCACAAATGCTATTAATGTTATTAATTCTGACCTTCGAGCAATTAGCGAGTGGGCTGAAAACTTTGGCTTAAAAATCAACGCAGCGAAATCTCAAAGTATAGTAATAGGTAGTCCATACTTTATTTCATTGTTTCAATCTGGTGCATTTCCTAAGGTCATTTGCAGTGGCACAGTAATACCTTATTGCTCCACGGTAAGGAACCTGGGAATTGTAATGGACCAGACACTCTCATGGGGGCCTCACATCAATGAAATAAGTCGTAAAACTTTCACCTCGCTACATTCATTGAGACGCCTTCAAAACTTTCTTCCTGTGGAGACCAAAGCGATGCTGGCTCGTTCCCTTCTCCTACCCCTTATTGACTATGCCGACGTAGCCTTTCTTGATCCTTCAGAAGAATTACTAGACAAATTAGACAGACTTCAAAATCAGGCAATTCGATATGTTTTTGGTCTTCGTAAATATGACCATATCTCTCAGTTTCGACAGCAGCTTAACTGGCTACCTATAAGGCAACGTCGCAACATCCATATTCTCACCTTTCTATACAATGTCCTTTTCAATCCCTCTTCTCCAATATATCTCCAGGAGAGGTTTCATTTTCGGAAAGTAGACGAACGCTTACGGCGTAGCGGAAATCCACTACTGAAGGTCCCGGTCACACTTACAAATACTTTTTGGCACTCATACACGGTACAAGCTGCACGCATGTGGAATGCACTTCCTCTGGAAATTAGGCTTTCACAGTCCGTGAGCTCCTTTAAAATGAAATTAAACAAGCTCTATGGTACTCCCGTATCGAGTTAGGGTTGGGTAGGTTGTGTAGTTATCGTTTATTATATATATATATATATATATATATATATATACCAGTATCTATATAATGTGTGTATTCGTTATTTATCTTATTATTATTATTATTATTTTCTTCTGTACAATAAAACTATGTATTTAGTGTATTAAATGTCTTATTCATATATACTCTCTTCGATCTATTTTCCCACCGCCGTTCATTGCTCCATTCAGGAACTCTCAAGCAATGGTTGGCTGGAAGAGATTCCTCGAAGGAATAAGCCCGCCTTTGCAAATCATGTAATTTTTGTACTTGTATTTATAATTGTAAATAATGCAATAAAGTTATATAAACAAACAAACAAATTTCACCAATAGCATGTTTAAAAAATTATAATAAAAATATGTGTAAAAACAAAATGTTGGCAAAAATGTTCATCTTCTGTAACAGCCTATTATCAATAATACCTTAATATCTCCTTACAATAGTCCCATAGTTTTCCAACTGTATTTGTTCTGTTCATGTCCTCTGGAACGGAATATATATAGTACATAAATTGGGACGTAGTTAAATTACGGTACTCAACAACATAAGAGTTGTTAAAGTTCCCAAATATTGTAAACAAAAGATTTCTTCATTATCATTTTTTTAATAATACGAATTGAAACGAGGGCATAGCGAGCTTTCAATATAAGTACAAACATTTTTAAATTGATTAATTTACGTTAGCACCAGATCTAAATCTGTTGCCATGTTCCACGGTACAATGATCACATAGTACCTACAAGAAACTACATTTAGTTTCTGGGTTCGAGTATGTTTGTTAAGAATATTATTTTCATAAGCTTTTTAATAACCAATACCATTACAGAGAGGCATGAGAGTTGCACGAACTTCTGCACCGTTGCGTTGGAAGGTACGAGTATTTTTAAGCAACTGGACTGGAAAGGATACGGTGTCAATATCAATGGCTAGTAATCACTCACCTTTGATTTGCCGATGATATGTAATCGTGGCGGAATCGCAGAAGAATCTAGGCAGGATGCTTGAAGACCTTGACAGAGCATTCGAACGAGTAGGTCTTGGGATAACATGGACAAATGAAGATTATGTCCAATGACTATATTATACCCACTCCAGTTTCAGTACGGAGCTCGGTTGTCGAAACTGGGACTGATAGTCCAGCTACATAGGTCCTGTTTTGAGTAAGCGCAGCATTTGGGAAATCGCGAAAGATTATCATATCTACAATACTTTCTATGTTTCAAGACGCAGGTCTTCGACCAGTATGTTTTGCCAGTGATAATTTATGTCAAAGAATCGTGACCTCTTACCGTGGGCTATATAAGGAAGCATAAGGTTGCACAGCGTATGATGATACAACGAGATACTCGTATCGAGCCTAGTTTGAGATATTAGCTTGCTTCGAGGCCAGAACGCGTGAATAAACTTCGGTAAGCGTATCTTTGTTCTGTTAGACAAGCAGGACGGATAAATGCTTCGCTGTAGAATATTATGAGCACTATGTTACAACTTCAAGTTTTAATTTAAACTAACTTTAAATTGTTAATTATTTAAACGAACGTTTTTGCAAGTAAATAGTTTTAACGACGTGCATACAACTTTAAGTAATAACTAGAAACTTGCCTATCGCAACTCAACACGTCGGGAAGTTTTCTTTTATCCACAACAGTTTTCCATTTTCACAGGAAACTGCTAACATATTTCTCGAACGAGTTGAAAAACTGTTAAGTATATATATTATGTTAGGTTCCGCAGGCTTACGTTTGAGTTTACAACTGCTTATACTTTGAAATTTATGTTTTCTAAACCAGCATTCATATTGCACATATAATCAGAGACTTTTATCTATATAAGTGGTATATGAGTATTTACTTTTTACCATTCGCATCTCAAACTAGTACAACGAGTATTGTATAATGTATTTTGACTACTATTAATGCATTTGACGAGCTCTTACGACGTTATACTTTGACAATAAGGCTCCTGGGTTCGATTTTCACACAGGACATACATTTGTGTGTGTGAACATGTCTATTTGTCTTATTCTAGGTGTTTTAATAGACATAAGGCGAATCAAAGAAGTACCTCCACCTCACAAAAAACCGCGGCCAAATAACAACTCCCTTGAGATTTGTTGTGTTCCTGCGAGGGAGTCAGATTAACAGTAATCTTCTGAGTTGTGTTGTGTTGCTGTGTTAGCAGCAGAGGTGATATAGGCTATGGTAAGCCTCGTACACAATAGGACAAATCGCGGTGCCAATTTGTGAGAATGAATTTTCCGCCGTCAGTGAGTGGTGTACTGCGGCTGTATGGTCTTACGATTTGTATCTTAATATATAAAACACAAAAAATGTTTGTACCTATGTCCGTTATAGACTTTGAAACAATTCATCCGATTATGAAATCCGATTATGAAACTCCTGACTTATATTCAACATATTATCAATAAGTTTTAGAGATAAAAAAGACGGCAAATTGTATGTCGGGTCATGTACAGTGTCGGCTTCGCTTCGTTAGCTTGAAAAAAATTGACACTTGAGTCTAACAAAAATTTACACTTTTAACATAAATATTTCGCAAACGGAGATCATTTTTCGATAAAGTGATTATCGAAAAATGATCTTTCCACACGCTCAATGTTTTTAAAAAACCTATCTAACGACTCCCCTCACCATGCGGTAAGCGCGAATAAAAAAATTCATCACCACTTTACGTGTAGGAGAGGTACCACAAAAAATATATATATTTTCAATATTTTATTCTACCACTTTGTCAGCATAGTTATATATAGGTATATACCAATGCCAAACTACAGCTGTCTAGTATCAAGCGTCTCTGAACAAGGCCGCGGACAGACAGACATGGCGAAAATATAAGGGTTCCTTGTTTACAACGGAACCCTAAAAAGGAAAAAAAAAACGCCTAGCGCAGCGGTGCCGGACACGGCTAGTAAAAAATTAATAAAAATAAAAAACTTAATAAATATAAACCTGGCTAACTGGCTAATTTCGTCGTAATATTACATTGTCAAAACATGCCCTATTGTGTACGATATTACGCTCGTTTTACATAATGATTGTGTACCTAGTAATGTACACAATAACTTAAACCGTAACTTGGTTCATGTAAACAAATATTTTCACTTATACTAGTCACGCAAACAAAAACAATACAGTTATGGAACCCTAAAAACTAATGATACTGTGTCGTATTCGTAATTAGACCACACGTAACTGGTAAAAGAATTTAAAATCAGAGCATTCACGGAAAAAATCAAGTCGTTGCAGTTTGCAATACCGTCTGTGTTTTTCGAAACAATGTCTTTGAACGGTATGCTCTTAAGGTGTGTTTCTACGGGTTAAGGTGAGGTAGGTGAGTCAGCGCTTAGACAGTTCGAATTACAGGACGCATGAATCATAGTAGAATAGTAATACAGATAAATCAAACACGCCTACAGTATGGTCAAACGCTCAAAGTTTTAAGCGTGTGTAAGCAATAACCAATCATAGCACTTATTTCATTCAGGCATTTGTGTACATGCTCTGTTTATATTAAATTTCCGAGTAGTAGCGGCGTTATAACTCGTCGTTTTTTGCGCCAAAGCTTTTTTAACTATTGTGCCTGTGTTCTGTGATTTGAATATTATTTTGTTTACTATACTAATCTACATAATGTACCAATTTTATCTATTAAAAATACATCACATCTGAAGATAACGTTGCCACTGTTTAGTTATTCATTTACTGCATCATGAGCAGTTTAAATCTACTTATTGTCAGTTTGAAAACTAACAACTCCTGGTAAGATATGGCAGCTGTAATTTTCTTACATAATATAGTTTATGTTGTTATGCTTAATAATTGTATTATTGAACACATTATACCATTTCAACTAAATTATTGATTATAAAGTATATCATTGCCACATCATTAATTATCATTTATTATATTGAAATTGATTATTTTTCACAGGTTATATGTTGCTTAGTATTTAGTAAAAAATTAAAAAAATGTATCTATATCTACCGCTTAAATATTTTTTATACAACTTAGCGTGTCATACAGGTGTGATAAAGTGATTGCGGTTAGCCTGTGAACGTGCAGGAAGTATCACGCGTTGCCAACATTACTGTTAAAACAACAACTTCTTACTGAAGTTTGCTGGATTCTAAACATATCATAATACATATGTATAATGATGTCTTTGCTACATTTTTATATACTGTATAAATCTTGACATTACTTATTTAATATTTTCTTTATATATTCTATATTATTCTATGTTTCTTTAAATTAAGTTGTGATTCACGTAATTTACGAAGGAAATCAATTTTATTTAGGTACTTACATACTATGTAAGCACTAGGTATATGTTTGCCCAATAGGTAATTAGTTTTAAATTAATATCCGCAACTAGATAAACAACAGTGTTCTGAATGAAAACGCATGGAAAAGAATTTGTAAATAAAATACATTAAATGCGAGACGATCTCGGTGGCGCAGTGGTTAGTAACGCAGTAACTTTGACACAAACGTTCATGGGTTCCATTCCCACACAGGAGAAATATTTGCGTGCATGAACGTATCTTTTTTTTTTGGTCTGGGTGTTTTCTATGTATCATAAGTACATATAATGTATTTTATGCATCATAATCGAGTGAAGTGTGTAAAGACCGCCTCTTATGGCGCTCGGTTCTCTCTGCCTACCCTGCAAGAGACTTGCTGTAAAGAGACACATACATACATAAGTATGCATTTATTAGTATCCATAACACAAGATTCGCTTACTTTGGGGCTCGATGGCGCAGACTCAGACAAAATCTAATTACAATATTGATGTACAGTCAATCTGGCTAACTTTGGCCCAGTTTGCACATAAAAAGTTAGACCAATGTTTAAAATAATACGTTACTCAAAAAGATACACTTGTTATGGTGGCTTTATGTAGCCTACTTCCAAAAAATTTACTCATTTACCAATAATCTCTAGGAAAATAGTTTCAAAAAATCCATTTAACCACTGGGCCAATGTTAGATTGTGAGTTGGGCTTGGATTGGCCCAGGTCCCAATTTTAGGTTGTTTTTGCTTATTTTATTTTATTTAAAGCATTTTGCTAACATTGGCCTGCATATTTACCATAAAAACTAGAGCTGAGGGCCATAGACAATAATTATGGATACATTCGGTTTCCTTTATTAGTACTAAAATGGGTAAATAAATTATTGCCATAGGAAAATCAACACAGTTTTTATTCAATCTTATTTTTTTGGTGAACAATGCGTTTTTAACTTATTTACTGACTTACCATATAGCTAAGACAATGAAAAAAGTATCAAAATAATTAAAATTTTATTTAATCCTAAATCTACATCTACATCATGGGGTTAAACTTTGAAAAATTTCCATTCCATTCCATGGCCAGGAAGTCGTCTTATATGATAAAATACCTTTCTTTCTTTGAATATTAGTGTCATTCAGCATTCGTATGATATTTGTATCATTCATTATGCAAAACTGAGCCACGGCCTTTATCACATTATCACTAATCATCTGAAGTTCCAGTCTACCGTCATGTACTTCGTATGTCTCTATAGAAAAAAAATCCTCCTGTGCTATATCCAAACCACATTCTTCTTCATGTGTTATGTCTCCTTCCTCTGCCCTTTCGTCACACTTATCGAATATATATCTCCTTCCAATATTTTGAGAATTTTGAACTTTGGCCCGGGCTCAAGTTACCCTTATTCACCGGTAATAATTTACCTGTTCAATATTTATGGCAATATCATGGGAATTAGCTAATTAACTCTCGTAATTTTTGAAAGAAATAATAGATAGACACATATGAGACACTTTAAAATAACACTTGCCTCCTTAAGTATTCAAATGACAACACAGCAGACAACTTTTTGGCGCTTTCGTAACAAACCGCTCTATTCACACCACAGAAAAAAGCAACTGACGTCTCAACAATGATAGATGTCAATTATTTGGCAGAATCTGAGCATTTACGAAGATATATTAGAATCGATGTTTACAAATCTAGTTTGAAATACATAAAATCATAGCAAAAAAAAATCTATAATATGCATTTGAAATTTTGGGCCAATTTTATATTGAAGGCTTAAGTTACCCTGATCGACTGTAATATTAACTTAATATACCACTTTATAATTCTCGAAATTCTTATAATTTGCTCCATTGCAGGCATGTTTGTTTGTTAAAAAAAATATCTTTGTTAAAATTTCTGACTGAGTAGTACACTAAAATCATTGAAGAGCAATACATGTATCAAGGGACGATTTCCAGATCACTGCGCTTACGATTTTTTTTTTATTAAATTCAGCTATTGTCGTATGGCTATGAAATTAGCAATAAATGCTAGCTAATATGTAAGTATTTGTTGTGCGTAAATTTATTTACTATCTTTCGTGAAAAATTGCAGCTAGCAGCGTTTTGCCGGTAGAACTGCACCTTTATTACCAAGAAATATTTAGGTCTTGAGCACGCGATACAACTGTAGCTATTTACGATGTGTTACATCAAACTTTACGTTAAATTCATCTACGTGGGTGGGCTTGATATCCATTAGCTTTTTGTTAGGATTTAATGATCTCTTAAAGAGGCGCAATAAGAGGAGCGCTTTGTTGTTTTATCAGCTGAGAGCGGGCAGCTAAATACTTAGGATTAAACAATAATCATTTACGTTCGGGCTTGAAACGTAACCTGTATTTCGACTGCTTATAAATTATGAGCAGTCTCTGTGATCAGTGATTATTCTTGGTTATCTAGAAACTTGACATGATTGTGGTTTTTAAAAGGTGTGCTAATTTTAGGTTTAATTTATCAAAATTCCACCAAACCATAGAAATCGAATAAAAACGGAATCGGACCCTGGGCTTCGAAGCGAAAGCGTAGGACGCGACCGGGATTAACGCGCGGATGATGATGATGAGTAAACATAGTAATTATACAGTATGCGAAAATTTTAAGTCTCTACCTATTACGGTACAAAAGATGCAATCCTGTGACAGCGCGATGGATAGATAGTTGAACACATAGACGGGCAGATAGGCGGACAAGCAGCTGAACCTCGATAATTGGGTTTCATTGGTGATGTTTAGGTACGAAACCAAAAAAATAGCCTTATTTATCTTACTAGAGACATGCTGCGTACCGTTAACTACATTCTTATTATATTTATCACAATACGCGGAAATGGATACCATATATCAATTTTCACGCATTGGTATATGAAACGCAACAAGGTATGGAAGGTATATAACGAGTGACAAAAAATGGAAATCGAGAATATGCGTTAATGTTAGAGACTAAAGTTATTAGATTTTAGATGATAATTTACGATAGGATATCAAAACAAAGTATAACATTCTCATACTCGTAGGTTGTACTTATACTCTGCGAATATATACCTAAACGCTGTATTGTAACAAAGGACAACAAAGCCAAAGTGCTCAAGTTGCTTAGTATCGAGAAACAAATTGAAATGCATTTCAAAGACCTTTGTGCTTGGAAATTGATACAACTCTTCACTTAAAGTAAAAGTCTGGAATACTACCCGTCTGTAAGTTTCTGAACACTACTTTGACATGTGTCGATTGTGGGGAAATTCGAAAGACGCAAACAGTTACAGTTTATTTTTCAGTAACAGTCATTTTACTTTACATTACATATGACCGTCAGTATAATAAAATAAGAAGCTTTCTTGATTCTGACATAAACTACCTTCTATGATATTCATTAGTATCTCGTGTGTAATAAAATAAAGTACGTACATCTTTTTTAAAAGTCGTCAAAACGAATGAAATATTTCAAAGTCATTCATTTGATAATAAAAGCGTTTTGTGTAAGAACAGAGTTACGTAGCGTTCGATTCTCTACCTACAAGGGACTTGCCTTGAAGAGATACACTTAATAATCAACTCTCTTGAATGCTAGTTTGATCTTCACTTTGCTGGAGATCGCAACGCTGATTTTAATGAAGGAAAGATACTTGTATTGCATTGCATTTTATTTGCAGCGATCAGCATAGACAAAGGTGTGGTCTACTTGAGAGGGTAGTTCATATCAATATGTTGATGACTTTAAGTGAAGAGTTGTATCAATTTCCAAGTTCATATCAATATGAACTAACCTCTCAAGTAGACCACACCTTTGTCTACTTCAGAAATAATGTAGAAATTGCGGTAACGAGTGTATGTCAGTTGCATATTAGCATTATTTGGATGTTTCTTAGCCTGCCGATGCAGCTTGCCGCGATGTTTAATACACCTTAGAAGTCCAGGTGTTAGCCACGGGTTTATACATCTTTCACGATTAGGAGTCTTAATTACTTCAGAATTAGCATCGACAGCATCGTTCACCAAATTTACAAAATAAGAAACTGCAGCGTTTACATCGGAAGCCGAGTAAACTGGGCCAAAGTCTAATCGAGATAATTCAGCTAGCACTTTCGGATAATCTGTTTTTACAATATTAATTTGCAGTACCTTTTTTCCCGTGTGGGTAGTTGTTGAGTGCACAGGTAAAAACTGAGCTCTGTGTTAAAATATTTATTTAAATTATTATATGTAAAATATACAAAACTCTTTTTATGTATTATTTTAATTAATGGTGTAGTCTACCTGTTAGCAGTTAAATTCCTCTAAAATTATTCCTCTCAAATCACTAAAAGTCACTAAAACATGGAGAACATTCAGGCGAGTATTTCGGACATGATGGCCCTGTTCAATACAAAAATGGCAGACTTCCAAGCTGATCTTCAGAAGGCTAGTGGATCTCCAACCATCACTTCTTTGTCGGCTGAATTTGTGGCTTTCAAGTTGTTTATAACAACAGCTCTAAACAACCTTCAAGGCCAGGTTGAGATTATTGCAAAGCAGCTTGACAACTTTGAGATGCGTGGTCGACGCAAGATTCTTCTCTTCCACGGTGTAAATGAAGATAAAGGTGAAGATATCCATAGCCAAGTTGCAAAAATTGTGACAACAAAACTCCAGTGCACTGATTTTGCGAAAAGCGATATAAGCAGATGTCACAGAATGGGGCGTCCCTCCAAAGATAAGCCACGACCCATATTGATTGAATTCAATAGTGTTTCGGTCAGAGATAAGATATGGTTTGGCAAAACTGCTCTCAAGGGAACTGGAATAACTTTGTCCGAGTTCCTTACTAAAGTAAGACACAATGCTTTCATGGCGGCTCGGCAACACTTTGGGGTAACCGGATGCTGGACGAGTGGCGGCTGTGTGATCATCGCCGCACCTGATGGAACGAAGAAACGCGTCTACAGCGTCTCCGATGTCGACCGCCTTGTAGCCGGAGACCCGGTCGACCCTGCTGCTGTGACGGGTGATCCCATCGGTTCCAAAAATGTGGCGTCTCGTTCCAAGCGTAACGCCAAAAAATAAGTTTCATATGGAAATTTCAGCATTGCATATTTGTAGGTATTACACTTTTCTTCTTAATTACAACAGTGATCGGTTTCTTTTTATTATATCAGTAGGTACTCGTAAAAATTTGCTGGTTTTTCGCTTGCACATTACAAAAACAATAATGACATTAAGTGACTTTATTTCTTGACAACAGTGATGGATGCATTGTTTTCTTTTTAACTGTGTTGGCAATCAGTCAGCATTGAATAACTTTTTTCTTAGTATTTTATTTTTATTTTTTCTTTGTACCGTATGGTTGTGTCATGCTGTTACTAAAGTGATGAATCTTTTTTATTACCTATAGCTATGTATACTCTGATGATATCTTTCTTTCTGCTGGCGGGTGGATGACATAATTCATATTTGTTTATATTTATTATTTATTTATATATTTTTATAATAAGACACCGCTTTTATATTTATATACATACATACTTAATTGATAGCAAGTGCTGTGATGTGTGATGAATCACAGGAACATTATTTTTCTCTTGCATCTTCTTCTTCTTCCGATAGTTTCCAAAGTGTACAAATGACACTTAAAGATACACTCCAAAATAATTTTTCTGATGTCCCCAGGAACTTTAATGTTGTGCATATTAACGCGCAGAGCATACCAGCACATTTTACTGACATGATTGAGTCGTTCGATCTCGGGAACATTCACGCGATTCTGGTATCTGAGTCCTGGCTCAAGCCGTGTTTGCCTTCCACTTCCTACTCGCTACCTGGTTTTCAGCTGGTTCGCAACGACCGCGTTGGCAGAAGTGGAGGCGGTGTTGCCATTTACTTACGTTCTCACATCCCTTTTACTATTATTTCTTCTTCTCAAATGTCCAATCCTTCTAAAGATTGTGCTGAACATCTTTTTCTTGAGCTTACTCTTTCTCATACTCGAATTCTCCTCGGGGTACTTTATAGCCCTACGTCCACATTTGACTATTTCTCCGCTTTGGAAAAGCTCCTCGAAGATTCAATGCCTCCTTTTAATCATACCATTATTATGGGCGATTTCAATACCTGCCTTCTTAAAAATGATTATCGTTCAAATTCTCTAAAATCTCTTGCTGATGCCTGTAATTTAACTATATTACCTCTTAATGCTACACACTTTTTTCCTAACTGTAAGCCTTCGCTTCTTGATCTCATCCTGGTTTCTTCTCCTGACTATGTTGCCAAGCACGGACAATGTCCTGCTGAAGCATTCTCATTTCATGACCTGATATTCCTATCCTATAAAGTTCGCCCTCCTAAGCCTAGGCCTAAAATCCTTTTGCAGCGTAATTTTCGTGACATGGATATTAATCGTTTGCGTGAGGACGCACTCAATGTTGACTGGTCGGCTATCGATTTGGCAGATACTGTTGACAAGCAAACTGAATTGTTCAACACTACTTTGCTGCAACTTTTCGATCGTCATGCTCCAGTTCGACCTGTCAGGGTGAAACATCTACCTGCGCCTTGGTTGACGGATGAAATTAAAGCTATTATAGTAAAAAAAAATAGGGCTAAAGCCAAATATAAGTCTGATCCGGACAGATACCGTGACTGTTACGTTCGTGCTCGAAACGTCTGCAACCGAATGTGTAGAGATGCTCAAAGACGCCATATTCATAAATCTGTTGAAAACGGAGATCCTGCAAAAGTATGGAAATTTCTTAAATCGTTAGGAGTTGGGAAACAGCTAAATAGCAGTCCCATCAATATTGATATCGATAACCTTAATAGGCATTTCTCCTCGCTCACTGTAGTTGATAGCAGTACTAAAGCCAATACCCTTAATGATCTTTCAATCCACCCAACTCCTGATTATCCGTCATTTTTCTTTAATCAATTTACAGATTGTGATGTTGAGAAGAATATTCGCTCAGTGGCCTCGAATGCTGTGGGAGATGATGGCATTAGTCGTTCTATGATCTTGCCCATCCTTGACATCATCCTTCCTACCATCACCTCTATCCTAAACCATTCCATAGCCTCTGGCGTATTTCCATCTGCGTGGAAAAATGCCTTTGTTATCCCTTTGCCGAAAAATTCCCAACCGCGTTCATTTTCTGACTATCGACCCATTTCCATCCTTCCGTTTCTATCTAAAGTCCTTGAACGCCTAGTACAACAACAACTAAGCTCCTTCCTTCACAATAACAATATACTTAATCCTTTGCAATCCGGTTTCCGCCCTGGTCATAGCACGACTACTGCTCTTTTGAAAGTCTCGGACGACATTCGTTTTGCCATGGATCAATCAGAATTAACGGTCTTGGTTCTATTGGATTTCAGCAACGCTTTTAACACAGTTGATTTTGACATTTTGCTAAAGCAGCTGCATTCCCTCAACATATCTCCAACTGTAATTGATTGGTTTCATTCTTACTTGTTCGGGCGTCGGCAGCGTGTACGTATTGAGGATTCATACTCCTCTTGGAGTACGATAACTGCTGGTGTTCCGCAAGGTGGCGTTTTATCTCCGCTATTATTCGCTTTATTCATTAACTCAATCACTTCCAACCTTCGCTCGTCCTACCATCTGTATGCAGACGACTTACAAATCTACACACATGGTCCATTAGCTCTAATTTCTGACGTCATTACCACAATTAATAGTGATCTTTCTCACATATCAGATTGGAGTGACTCTCATGGGCTTGTTGTAAATCCATCCAAGACGCAGGCGATTGTGATTGGTGGTTCTCGTCAAATAACTAAAATTGATGGGCCTAACTTGCAACCGGTAAACTTTAAAGGTATCGACATACCATATTCCGATACCGTTAAAAATCTTGGGGTTATTTTTGACAGAACTCTATGCTGGTCATCTCAAATTGCAAGTATCAGTAGAAAACTGTTCGCTTCCATTAGTTCTCTAAGAAGGTTACAAAATTTTCTACCAATTGACACGAAAATTGCGCTTGCACAATCCTTGCTCCTTCCTATTCTCGATTACGCTGATTCATGTTTTCATTACTGAAGAGCAATTAGACAAGCTTGAGCGCTTACAGAATCTTTGTATTCGGTACATATTTGGACTCCGTAAATATGACCACGTATCTGAATTTCGCTCAAATCTCAAGTGGCTTCCTATTAGACTTCGCCGTAATCTACACATTTTGTCCCTTCTTTATTCCATTATTTTTAATCCATTATCCCCTGATTATTTGAATGAGCGTTTCTCTTTCCATGATGGAGCGCAGGGTCGTTCTATTCGTAGTGCTCTCGCCCTTCGTCTTAAAACGCCTTCACACTCTTCCCAATATTACACGAAATCATTTTCAGTGCAGGCTGTGCGGCTTTGGAATGCTCTGCCGTTAACAATCCGTAATGCACAAACTGTGGTCAGTTTTAAAAATCAGGTTAAGGCTCATTATCTTTCTCTTACCTAGACTTAGCTTAATCTATTCGGTTCTTTAGACAGATTGGCAGTCACTGCACTCCTTGCTTAAAACAGTGATTAAAATGTTATGTACATGTATTTCTGAATGTGTACGTATATATATAGTTTTATGTAGGTATTTGTATGTATGGGTATGTATATTATGTGTGTGTAAATTTATATGAACTAAGTATTTAACTATAGTATGTTTATTATTTGTGCTGCGCCACCTACCTATTTTGTTCTTTTATTTTTTTCCTCTACCCTAAGGTTGTCTGGAAGAGATCGCTATGCGATAAGACCGCCTTTTGTACTTTAATTTTAAGTTGTTATTTTAATATGTATACTGTCTTATGTGGTGCAATAAAGAGTATTGTATTGTATTGTACCTTTTTGTGTGTCCTCGGTGATATAAATAAAACGAGTGGTGCGTGGTCCGTTATAAAAGTATCAAGCACATATGTCTTGGCTGCTACATTAGATTTCAGCATTACATGATCGAGGTAGTCGTTACCCTATTAATTATTACGTTATTAATGTAATCTTAATAAAACTTATATGTACATATTTATGGAAGTCTTAGCAAAAAATAAAAAAAAGATTCTATTCGAAATAGACATCTTTGGCTGTAATGCAGGCCTTTTAGGGACATTAAAAACCTGTATCGAATCTATGGATTTACTCACTGTGTCAAAGTAGCGTAACAACGCGTTTCACTATGTCGGGAGGCATACAAGCATACGATCCACCTGATGTAAAGCGGGTACCGTAGCTTATTAACTTGGCTTTTCTTGCCTTTGCTTGTCTTCTCTGCTGCTTACACAGCAACTCCTTGGGAGCTTACTGGTGATCTCACTCCCACGCAGGAACACAACAACCCTCCAGGGAATTGTTGTTTGGCTGTGGTTTTCTGTGAGGTGAAGGTACTTCCCCAGGCGGGCTGCTTTGATGCGCCCTACCTCTTAAAACATCTAGACAAAGACAAACAGATATGTTCGTGCACACAAATGTTTGCCTTGTGTGGGAATCGAACCCACGAGCGTAGGTGTCAAAGTCGCGTCATTCATGACTAAGCCACCGAGCTCATCAACAAAACAGTCTCTTGATTTGTTTATTTATTACACATATATTTTTGATAAGCATTACAGATAAGAAGCCAATTCACTTATCAAATACTATTATCTAATTATAAACATAAATAATAAAAATTATTCATATTACACATACATTATAGATTGAATTAAGATAATAACTTTAAGTAAATGATAGATCATTATTTAAAAAAAACGATGCATGACGCGTCGAAGCGTCCACAGGCCCAATGGCAAATAAACCTATTTTGATCCGATTTTGATTATTATAAAAAACATAAATTATTTTAAAATTATACATATTATAAATTTGCATTTTCTAAATATTCTGTTGCCACCCTGCGAAATTCTGCATGCGAACAATTAAACAAATCGAGCTTGTCGTATTGAGCCGTAATGCCATTGAGCGGGCGCAGCGCTAGAGGTAGCGGTGCATGGCTACCCACTTGCGTTTTACAAAATGGCAGCGTGAATAATTTGTGTGAACGGGTCCGATAGTAATTATCAGGAACATTAAAAGTAATTAGCTCTAAGACAGCAGCATTATTTCTATAATCCCTAAGCACGTCAAACACAACCTCAAGAAGTCGGACATTACGTCTAACCTCGATAGTGCCGTAATCAACCATACCAAGCAAAAAAGCACTGGGATAAATATTGGGATAACCGACACTATACCCAGTTATTTATAAATTTACTGACCATCTATCTCAGTGATCGAACGCAACGCGTAAAGATTGGCGCTAATATCCTTAACAAAGATCTTCTAACTACTAATTATGGCGTACTACAGGGAAGCGTCCTTGGACTTATCATATTTTTCATATAAACTAAAAAGTAAAACTAAAATTAAATAAGGGTAAAATTATATCAGATGAAACCGCACTTCTTTTTGAAGATTTAAACTGCCGGCAGCATTTCAAACAGCTGAAATAGGGCCACGTATAGTTTTAAAATGGCTAAACATAAATCAGCTCACATTGAATACCAACAAATATAATGTTAGGTGAAGGTAATATGGTTATTTAAACACCGGCGAATCGCAGACAAAAAACTTATAAATCAACCCATTATTAGAACTTTATTTGCACGACAACAATTCCTGACATAATCAATTGTAATATGTAACAAAATAAATAGACTAAACCATATATACATAATGTCAATACATAAGTGTAAAAAAACTATCACAAACTGGCTAAAACAACTAAATTACGTTCAAACGGAACACCACCTGCACCTTGGAGTTGTTGATGAGCTTGTCTACTTAGGACAGACAGTCCAGGTACGTAGATCCAACTTCGAGAAAGAGGTCTCTCGACGAATCCAACTCGGACGAGCAGCGTTTGGGAAATTGCGAAAGATTTCCTCGTCCAAAATACCTCCATCTCTTAAGACGAAAACCTTCAACCAGTGTGTGTTGCTAGTGATGACTTACAGCTCAGATACGTGGTCACTTACTATGCAGCTCATATGGAAGCTCAAGGTTGCACAGCGTGCGATGGAGAGAGCCATGTTCGGAGTTTCTCTAAGAGATAGATTCAGAAATAACCGTAACCGTATCCGAACTGGTGTTACCGACGTGGTTCTAAGGATCAGCAAGCTGAAGTGCCACATAGCTCGGAGAACCTATGGCCGATGGGGCAAAAAAGTTCTCGAATGGCGACCACGATACGGAAAACGCAGCGTAGGACGGACCTCCACACGATGGACCGGCGATCTTGTGAAGATCGCAGGGAGCCAATGGATACAAGCCGCACAGAACCTATCGCGCATTGGACGTCCTTTGGTTGATATGATGATGGTGATGATATATATATATATATATATTGTATGAACATACATATGTATTGTATATTCAATGCACACTATTTACATGACCATTCTTTATTAGAAAATATAAGTAAATATTGTAATGAATAATCGAACGTAATCGCGAGGGTCTCATAACACAGATTTCTTTTAACTTAACAGGAGACCCCAACCCCTGTAACCTATAAATGTAATCAAATAAAGAAATATTGTTTTTTTAATATGAATATTGAAAATTTAAATTAAATAATAAATTTAAATAATAAGTCAATTAATTTAAATAATAATTAAAATTGATTGACTCACATCGAGGTAAACGCCTTATAAAATTATTTAAACCCATTTGTTTTATTTATACATTGTTATTTGTTAGTATTAACGTATTTGTTTCAAAATTTAAAGTATACATGAAAATTGTTAAAAAATCTTGACCAATTATAACAAACGTTCGACATAGCAAATTTTTTATTACGTAAAATGTGTATATAAACTCAAAGTCAAGTAAACAAAGCATTCGGAATGTATCTTACCACCTATTCCATTTATATGGATCGGCTCTTTATGGAATAGAAGATTTCTAGAAGCTATATGTTCATATTTCACAACCGATAAGGTAGCGCCGGTGTCTATTTGCCATGCGCATTCTTTACCAAATAGGGTAAAGGTAGCTGAGTTTATATTGTTACAAGCGCAAATCATGTGATTGTCATTATTCTCATTATTGATGAAAAAACATGTTTTCAGATTCATTACTAGTAGGAGATATTACGTTATCGCTTTGAGCTAGGGTTACCATTTCTACAAGTAATATTACTTCGGTTGTGGGCACTAAAACCACGGGAATTATTACTGCGATTTGATTGACGATATGATTGAGAGTTATACCGCTGATTCTCTCGATAATTATTAAAATAACCGCTATTTGAATTATCGAGAAAACACGACTACGCCTTGATCTTCCTTCTCGAGAAAATGTCCGCTGGTTACTCCATAGGAACCTGCATCTAGATGATGAGCTTCTAGTATAGTGGAACATGATACCTTCGGAAGTAGAAGACAAGTCCTCATCCAGGGCCTCTCGGATAGTGCCCTTCAAAGAGTCGTTACGCGCTGTAATAATCGTGCTGTGTCGCGTATTTCGTAGCTCATTGGCGAATCTTTTAATAGCATTCCACTCATTAATAGGTTTTAAAATATTATATGCTTGAGAATCGCCGTTGGGCTGTAAAATAGTTAACGCTACAAACATTTGTTCGATACGCTTACCGAATTCCTCAATGGTGTGTTGATTTTGCTTGGCTCTCTGCAACTTCTGATGGATCGCCGTGTCGGACTTTCTAGTTAAAAGAAGAAGTATTCTAGTATCCTTGACCAATTCTGAAATAGATAGATAATTTTGCGACATACGGAGCTTTGCAGCTTCGGAAGATCGTGATTTTAAAACGAAATTAATTAATTCCGATTTTTCGCTATCCTCCAACATACTAACATACATTATTTATTTGCAATAAGTTGCTTTGTAACCTCTTCATATATTCCCTGGTCATAATAGCCTAAACCGAAGAGCATGTGTGAAGGGAATAATGAAAGTGGACGAAGCGAAACAAGTATGTAAGGATCGTAGCAAGTGGAAAGAAGTGGTCTCTGCCTACCCCTACGGGATAGAGGCGTGTTTTCATGTATGTATGCATGTGTAATAGTAAAATTGCTGTTTTTAATTGAAACTTTTGCATGGTTGCGCTATTGGTGTTATCCTTTTCGTGTGACAATGAACAAGTATATTTATTTGATCTTATATAGATTTCACTTCAAAACATATTTTACTAATGTAACCAATATCCTCTACTTAAATTTCTTTATTTTTTATAAATAGTAAATTTTATTCTATTATCGAATCAGTAGAAAACTAATTTCTACTAATTTGATCATACAATTAAATTTACTACATAAAGTCTTAGCTGCTAAACTTTTTTGATTTCTTACTTTCTTATTACGTCGTATATTATTATTTTATAATATATGTTCTTCAATTAATTTAGGGTCATACCATATTTATTAGAAAGTAAGAATTAATTAACATAAAATTCGTGAAAAGATTAAATATTCATAAACATGTGTAAATATATTGGTTGTAATTATTCTAAAATATAGTATATAATATGCATAGATAATAAAAAAAATAACGTGTATATAAATGTATTATTACCATAGACGCCGTTGTCAGCAAATTTATGAGATAATACCTTTTTGGCGCACTTTATCACTGCACTACACTACTGCACTTGTCTCGCGGAACTCTTTCTTTCCACTACTGCTTTTTCTCCAGGACCTGCGATGCAGTGCATGGTGCACCATCTCTCGATGATTCTTCTTTGTTGAGCATCTTCTTTGTTATAAATATGTACGGTAGATGTCTTATAAGAATGCAAAGGTCCCAAACAGTAGGATAATTGACAAAATAACATTAGTTGTCCCGAAATGAAAGGTCAACTGCTTTTACGTCGAAGTAGCCTCGATGGTGCCACTCCCCGCTGCATTAGCGCCCTTTGCGCTATTATCACTTCTTTCGTTTTGATTCTGGAGAACCCATTTTGACACACAGAGATACTTGGATATACTTGGGTGCAAACACAACAATTCGAGTCCGAGTTTATACTGAAATAATGAAATATTTCCATTGTTATATTACGTAGAGACACTGTTACATTGCACTTATGGAATGGAATGCGCCGAATGTAACGCCAGCAGGGTCGACATCTACGGAGCGAACTCTAGAGAGATGAATCAAACACGATAGATGGGATATGAATGAATTATATCCTATTATTAATATTATAAATGCGAAAGTTTGTATGTATGGATGTTTGTTGCTCTTTCACACTTAAACGGCTGAACGGATTTGAATGAAATTTCCCACGTAGATAGATTATGATCTGGATTAACACATAGGCTACGTTATTTGAATCCACGGGCGGGCGTATTGCTGACTTATTACTGTCATATAGGTAGTATATTATGAAAGAAGTCAATCAGTCAGAAGTGGGGGTAGCAATATGCGTGTGTTGTCCTAATTGATGACATTAGCATTGTTGTCAAGCTCAAAGGCCATAATTATTTGTAATAATGTTCACCTTCTTTATTCATAAAACTAACCGCTATTACACTTTAGCTTGTTCAGAAGTATCTTTGAGCTGCGCGAAGCCTAAGAAGATTATGATCAAATTATTACCTTCGTTTTCCACAATATTACCTTTTCGTCAATATTTCCATTATGTGTCACATAGCAATATGTTCTCAATCTTCGAGTGAGAAAGGGAAATATCCAGAGAAAGGATTAATATAATCTATCTATAACTTCACGCCAAATTCCTTACGGTGTAGGCAGAAAGAATCGAGCGCCATAAGACGCGACCCTTACACAATTCACTCGCTTCTTTAACATTCATAACATAAAAAAAATAAATTAGTATAATCGTTTTTAATAATAAATTTTAATGATACGAGAAGCTATTCTGCTTGTTTGTGCAATAGTAGTTGGTGGATAGCAACGAAAGCCTGAGGAGCAATTTTTTTTAATCAATGTCTCGTTTCCATATCCATCAACAATTTGATAGATGGTTAATTTGTAAACATACTCACTATGCCTTATATTAGAATCTTTTCTGTATGAATTTTCCATCATACTTCATATTATCACATTCATCGAAATCCTTAGATATTTTCGCTAAATTGTTAAGCTGAAGCTACTTGCAACACATTTTCTTACTTAGATTTAGAAACGTGCCTAAGCACTTACAAGAACCTCTAGACAATATAACTTTAAAAATAAAAAGAAAATCGCAACAATTGATGCGCGAACATTACGACATTTTTGAGCTCCTTTAAATTTAAATTCTCGAACAAAAACGGCAATAAAATAGCTTCATACGACAGCGACACGTAATCTCACTTACCTGCGCAGGAGAGGCTTGTTGTGCGCGCCGAACTATTTGCGGTATGCGATCGGCCGAATATTTCCTTTTAGCTATTTATTGGCCTTTGATGCGTTTTAAGGGACCGTAATTAAGGGCACTTGCAAACTGGGCTCTTCCTGTTTGTTGATTAAGAATTGCAATACATCCAGTGATATTTATGGGTAATTTTAGTATTTGCTCGGCATACTTCGTTGATTCTGGCATATAGGAAGAACACAGGAAGAAAGAACTACGAAACAGACATGCAACGCGAAAGTAGAAGGATGGAAGATCCGAGGCAGGCCAAAGCTTCTCTACCATGGCAAGCGTGCATGAGAAGAGCTATGAATTTTAAAGAAGCGAATAAGGTGTGTAAGGACTGAGTCATCTGGCGGTCGGTTCTCTCTGCCAATCCCGCAAGGAATTTGGCCGTGAAGTTACATGTAGATAGATAGACAGAAATAGAAATTATATTATATTTAGGTCTTATTTTGTGCAACTCACGTTCATAAGCAATTTTATGTAAACCACTTTGTGTGGTTCCTTCACCAATTAGTGCATGTGAACTATCACAGGTCGGGACACACCTACTACTACTGTTAGTAAATGTTTCGCGTTGCTGCCATGGCTGCGCTGTAGGCCGATTCTACTAAAAAACTGCAACTGCACTGCAGCGCAGCGTGTGTCATTTTGACGTTTCGTTAAACGTCGGTGCTGTCAAATCGCTTAACGAAACATCAAAATGTACGCACTTTGACACACGCCGCGCTGCAGTGCAGTTGCAGTTTTTTAGTAGAATCGGCCTACTGGTCGCCACTGCCGCGGCTGTTGCGGTCGTCTATACGATTGACCCCATCTGGTAAAGGAACCGCATACAGCCGCCACCGTTGCTACCGTAGCTGCTTTGGTCATTACGACGACTTACTAATGATATAATAAATTGTGGAATGTTGACCAAAAGTATACCGAAAAACGCAAAGGAAGACAGCTTCCATTGTATGGACGATGTGACAACTTGTAGTTGTATTCGCGGTGCTAAATCCTGTTACAATATTATTTGACAAATTACACAATGCATTTTAGTCCCAAACTAAGCAAAGCTTGTGCTTGTGTTTATCAGACAACTGACAAAGATAGGTAAAGACTTTTTTCTGTAAATATATACTTACAAGTTTCATAATATATATATTGAAAACACCCAAAGCAAGGCAGATAGACATGTCCATGCACGCAAAACTTTGTCTTGTGCGGGAATTGAGCATTGATGCTAAAGTAGGTAGCTATTGCTTAAATAAGTATTAACTAAAATTTCGTAAACTCTACTATAATTTTGAGAGATTATGTTCAGAAGTGGACACCAGATTTGACGAGCTCGGTGGCTCAGTAGTGAATGATCCGACTTTGACACCAACGCTCATGGGTTCGATTCCCGCACAAGGCAAACTTGGTCCGGAAATTTAAAGAGAGATAGGGCTCATCAAATCTGGGGAGGTCACGAGTAAGGTCCCTAAGAGTTGCTGTGTAAGCAGCAGAGGAGGCATCGCGCGAATGATACTTAATATATCGCGAGCGTTGATAGGCTACGGTACCCGCTTAACATCAGGTGGGCCGTATGCTTGTATGCCTCCCGACGTAGTATGTAAAAAAACAGACATTTTGAGAATCCTCTGCTGCTTACACATCAACTCCTTGGGAGCTTACTGGTGACCTCACTCACACGCAGGAACACAACAACCCTCTAAGGAGTTATTATTTATCTGCGGGTTTCTGTGAGGTGGAGGTACTTCCCCAGACGGGCTGCTTTGATGCGCCCTACCGCTCTTAAAATGATTGCTAATTAACAGCAAAGCAATACAAACGTCGATATGCTACACCCACCATTATACATCAAATAGGTCGTATGTCATATATGGGTACTTAAGGTAGTTTATTTTTATACGCAAAATTTAACTATAAAAACGTAGGTACAATCAATCACATAAGAGTGTTTCGTTGTCCCCGAGTCATAGAACACTGGGTACAAATCAGTGCAGCAGCTTCTCGAATCCTTGAAGATTTAAGGAACTATAATCACACCGAAGCGTAATTTTATTACTTAGATATGCACTTAATATTCACAATGAAACTGTTTCTTAAAATGTATGAATTAGGAAGAGCAGTGAACATATTATAAGAGAGGTAGAGCCTCGATGGGTAGAGCGCATCTTAGCAGTCCGACTGGGAGAGTACAAGGTGGCCCAAAAGTCAATCACCCTATTGGAAGTTGCTGTAATTTTTGTAAATGGCAGCATATATCAGTTTTTCTTTTGACATTTGTGAAGTAAACAGATACAAAATACACGTTAACAAGTCATTAATAACTATATTCCTAAAGAATGCGGTATAATTGTTTCGATTTATTGTGGGATAAATCGTCGGTGGTGTTGGCACTGCGTAAATTTAGGCACAGTTTTTCCGGTCGTCCAACACCAACATTTAGCCTACACTACGGCATTTAGCCGCTCCTCTAGAAGAATATGGGACAACTTGAGATGCTGCCAGATCTGGTCGGCCCCAAAGCAGCCGTTCTGCTGTGAATATCGTTTGTTCTGCTGTGAATGGGCATCAATCGGCGGTCTTTATAGAGAATTTTAGTGAAAACCTCTAATGAGTTCCTTGCTAAGTGCAAACAGTGCATTAGCTGCTAGCCGTTGACCGATGGAAACAGTGCGTAAAATTCCATAGATTCGTGACCAAATAGATTAATAGCCTGTATATGTAAGGTGGCCATTTTGAATAGAACCATTTGTTTTATTTTCTGCTGAGACTTCCATAAATATGCAATATAAGTTTTATTAAGATATTGTTACATAAAAAAATGCCTATTCTTTATAACTGACAACTTTTGTAACAGAACTCATGGCAGAACTTAGTTACAGAAATATTTAGTCTCTAATTCAGAGTTAATAGATTCAGGCGTTATTTTGTGAAAGTCAAATTTACATGCAATTTGATCTAACCTGCTTTGTGTGCTTCCGCCACCAATATGTAACCAAACCAATATATATTTGTGGCGGAAGCATACAAAGCAGGTTAGATCAAATTGCATGAAATTCAGAATTTTATCTATTCTTTCAGACAAAATAAGTAACCTATTTTTGTTTGTATATTTTACTATTTTAGAATATTTTTATAATTGAAGTTATTATTTATCAGCGCTTCATTAAATATTATACATTATATAATATATCATCAAGAGATTTAATCCCTATTTTTGATATAAAATATTGTTTCAGTTGCATTACATAAAAAACTTAAACTGGACGAGACTTGCCATTTTAAGGTGAAATAAAAGCACTTATTTAAAAAAAAAACTGAAAACGGTCCTATTAAATTTGTTTAATTTTTTTTTGTTTAAATATTAATTATAATACTAACTAACGAGCCATAACGAGACGGTGTGAGTGGAGGTCGTTTTATCCGGGCAATGGGAGCAAATCCGGATCCTAGGAGCATTTGGCAAAGTGCTGCGAGCGTCGCGTCGCGACTCCCCGCGGTGGCCCGCCATTTCGTCCGTCTCAAAACAGCATTTTGCACTCCATGATCCGGCCCTGGTTTCTAGTGCGGTTGCAGTTAATCGAGGCAAAAATAAACCAATTAACGTATTTTTAAAGTTTGTTTTTTATACAGTACAGCGCAATGGACAGCAGGGAATTGCTATTTGGCTGTGATTTTCTACTTTCCGTGATGGGCTGCTTCTACCTGATTTTAATATAGTTAGTCTTTTGCAAAATGAAGGTATTTTCCCTGTTGGGTCTTGCTACCTAATATTGATGTACCCTAGTTTCTAAAATTTTATAAGAATCTTCAAACATTTGTAATTGTAATAATGTATTTGTTGTACATTGTATTTGTAATAGGTAAAGTAACATATGTTACAGATATGATCATTAAATCTGACATTTCTACTAATAAGTTTACTGGCTTCTACTGTAAAACAGGGTTTGTTTCTTATTATTTTTTTATAGTAGAGTTTGTATTGGATTTTATGTATGAAGAGTGAGGAGCTCGATGGCGAAGTTGCGCTTGTCACACTAATCAAATACGCAGGTTAAGTAGCGTCAACCGCACTGAGTCTGGATGAGTATATATATTTTGAGCTGCTTCGTGCTTCGAAGGGCTTGTTTAGTCTTCGTTGTCGGCTATTGTCGATCGATGACAGCCATTAAGCTAAGTCAGTGGCCACTGGCCTACGAGCGGCTCGAGTACACTAGCTTCGGTTTGTCTGCAGTTGAACAGTATGGCGGTGTATGCTCTAAAAACTCTTTCGGTTAAAGGACTTATTACACGCAGTGAGATGAATAAGGGTTGTGTGGTGTGTGTAGAGTTACTTAATAGTAGATGTTGATATTCCAGCATTTGGTTCTGGTAACCGCTTTCCATCATGCGGACCGTATTAGTGTGTATATTAAACATACGTCATGGTAACAATCTTTCAAACAATATTTCTTCTTCTTCTTAGCGTTATCCTGTTTTCTAATCCACTAGGATTAGCGAGGTCCGCTACCTAAGACTAAGGAATTGGCGAAGATACTCATTTTTACATGGAGCGAGTGCCGTCAGCGTCAGACCCCCGCAAACCAGAGAGGAAACCAGATCAGTCTTAGATATGGTCACACGTCTTTCGAAATACCTATAATTTCTTGGATGTGCGGGTTTCCTTACGATGTTTTCCTTCAACGCCGCGCAAGTGATAATTGCAAATATGTACATAAATCCGAAAATACGAATTTAGGTATTTGAAATACAAATAGTATTCCTCGCACGTTCCAACACCCGCTGCTAATTATGATATGATCAATACGAACACATTTTTATGATATACAACGTGCGCAGAATTATGATTTGTAAGAGCGTTATCGCGACTAGAACCAGTGCACATTAGTCGTAGTAGTGTCGCACTATTAAAAAAACATGTCGTCTAATAGTGAAACATTCGACGAAACGGAATGAATTTGTAGTAAAAGCTAAAAATTTAATGAGTTACTCGTTAAATTTTTAAGTGGTACTTCGAATTAATTTGCGTCCTGTCTTTCTTCTTCCTAGCATTATCCCGTTTCCTAATACATTATGATTGGCGGTAAGTCTAAGTCTGAGGATTTGGCGAAGATCCTGTTTTTTACACAGAGCGACGGCCGTCAGACCTCCAACACCTCCGAGGGGAAACCACACCTTTCTTACATCAGATTACAGGTCTTTGGAAATATAATTACTGGAACGCGCGGGTTTCCTCACGATATTTACCCTCACCACCGCAGCAAGTGACAATTACAAATATTGTACCTAAATCCGAAAAAGAACAATTTAGTGGAACATGTCCAACAAGATTCGAACCTGGATCAGTCGGTTAATAGGCTGGTTCTATATCCACTAGCTTATCACTGTTCAAATCCACTTTGCGTATTTAATATACATTTATATATACATACATACTATAGGTACATATAGGTTATCTTTCTGTGGTCTTTCTTCATTTAAATTTACACACATCAAAAGTGTCTAGGGATCAACATATATTTTTGCAATAACTTTTCTCCTGATTGATATTAATTAAAATTTTCTTTAAGGATTCATCAAATAAAGTGTTTTCGTTTGTCTACAGTAACGATAAACCAAGTCACCTTTGCATTAATAAAGAAATTTGCCATTTTCATAATAAAGGGATTTTTGACATTTGAACCACTAACATTAAAGTTCGAAAAAAAGACTGAAATAACAGTTTTCTTTAAAATTTTATTGGGTAACTTAAACAATTAATAATCCGTGTTTCTACCGCGAACACTAACAACACAAGAACATCGGTTTGGCATACTCAAAATGAGTTCATCCAAAACACGCTGTGGAATGGCCGCCCATGTTCGTTGCAACAACAAAAAAAGGTCTTCTTGCGACTGGATACCCTCCATATTCGGCAGAGCTTTTCTCTGTCGCATATCCCATGCATGCTCAATCGGGTTCAAGTCTGGCGACTGAGCAGGCCAGGGCATGACATTGATGTTAGCTGCGGCGAGAGTCTGTCTTACAACTCTTGCGGTGTGCGGTCGTGCATTATCATGCATTAACTGAAATAAGGGACCGATTTGCACTTGTAGAGGAACGATGACGTCTGATACAATCGTCTCAGCATAAATTTGAGCGTTGAGGTTGCCTCTGATCCAAATCAACTCAGTTCTTCCGCCGATCCAAATACCCGCCCATACCATGATGGTTCCACCACTATAAGGATGGACTTCCTGGCAGGATTTTAATCGCTGTTGGCGTCCAGGGGTTCTCCAGTGTCGTATACGTTTATATATTTTATATATTTTTTTATTACAAAGCCACATCTCAATCTCAAGAAATCCGCATAAAAATGCTTGATCCCTAGACACTTTTGATGTGTGTAACTATGCCAAATATACGAGTACTAACATACCTAAATTATGTGCAAAAGCTTTCACATATAAATTTATATATATTATACGAAATTAATTATATATTTATATGAAATTATATTACCGAAATTCTGTGCGAGTTTGAATGTCGATGTTCAGTTACATTCTAGAGTCGAGTTGAGGTTCAGAAATATATCAATTATATCGATACCAGCCGCTAATATAAAGATGTTCAATAGATAATGTTATTTATTTACGAACAATGACGTTTAAATCGATGACTAAACGTTATTGATGTTCAGCCATCTATTAGTAACATAACACATCTAACAACAACGAATAGTTTTCAGATCAAACGAGAAGGGATAGCTAGGAAACGCTTAGAGGAATTGATATAAATCGACCGAGTTCAATTCATCTTCTTTAGCCCGCCGACCGTGCGTGGGTATGTCCGAATGGCATCCGTCTTTATCTGTTTCGGTACAAATAAATATTTAAATTAAATGATCCTTGGCGATTTAGAGCTATTGTGGGATGTTTCGGATGATCTTTCGAGACATGTTTTGTTTTTTACTTCAAAACTTAGTCAATGCGATGCTTGTCTGACGGTCTGCATCAGTGAATTTTCAATATCAACTATGTGTATAATGTAAAAGGCTAAATCGCCGGCGTATGCCATTATGATTTTATAAAGCGTTTTTAACGCTTGGAATACATTAATCACAGTATCACTGGTGCGATGCCTCCTCTGCTGCTAACTCCTTAAGTGCTTACTGGTGACCTCACTCACACGCAAGAACACAATAACCCTCCAAGGAGTTGTTGTTTAGCTGCAGTTTTCTGTGAGATGGAGGTACTGCCCCGACGGTCTAATTTCAGACCAAGACAACAGACATGCTCGTGCACACAAATATTTGTCCTGAGTGGGAATCAAACCCACGAGCGGAGGTGACAAAGTCGCGGCATTTACGACTGCGCTACCGAGCTCGTCAAAACATGTACAGCTTCTTAAATTTGTACGGGCAACTAGGCAGGACAATAATAAGTAGGTGTAGGAAAGGTACCTTTACTCCACCGACAAATTGTCATCATTATCCAAAGGTACAAATCATACGAGTATATCACAAAATAAACATTTGAATGGATAAAGAATGTAAACGCAAATACAAATAGAGAATATGTGAACATTGGAAACTAAAAAAAAATTCAACGATTTTCGTGATTTATTATTAAAGTTACTGCCAAAATAATGAAAATAAAACATGCACATTAAAATCAATCGATCCATTTGGAAGCTATTATGCTGCAGAGGTTTTTCTATCGCTGAATGGCCTATGGACATTTACAATACCAAAGGAATCATCACTCGTGTGTTGCCTATTCATGAAATCTCGTCACGCTGTTTTTGCTGAATCTCAAGCTTCGTTCTTATGCGAAACCTCGTCAGTGACTTCATTCGACAACCTGAAGGTTCTTGAAATAAAACTTCCCTGAAGAGGTACAGTAAGTGACCATAGAGCTTCCATTGTGTGATTTTGAAATTTACACAGGCGGAAATAAGCATTAAATTTATATTTGACATAGGATTAAGCTAGGAACTAAATAATTATTAGGAGAAGCTTTTTTTTATATAACGTAGGGAAGTAGGGAAGCATGCAAACACACGACCCACTTTATGTAAAGCGGTTGCGTAGCCTATGAACACTTGCAATATATTAAGTATCACTTGCGCGATGCCACCTATGCAGCTAACACAGCAACTCCTTAGGAGCTTACTGGTGAGATCACTACCACGCAGGAACACAATAATCCTCTCAGGAGTTGTTATTTGGCTACGGTTTTCTGTGAAGTAAGTACTTCCCCAGACGGGCTGCTTTGGTATGCCTTACCTCTCTTAAAAACAGCCAGACCAAGGCAAACTGACATGTTCATGCACACAAATGTTTGTCCTGTGTGGAAATCGGACCAACAAGCGTTGGTGTGAGCTATTTCGTTTCATAGGAACCGGAGACCACCAAGAGATAGGAAACAGCCCGTTGCAATTAATAATCTACAGGTATTCAAATCGAATATAAAACCTTAAATTCTAGAGCGATATACATTCTGACAATCAAATTATAGTTTTAGATAGAAATCTATTATTTTATGCATATATTTTGATTCGAGATAGTCATAATTTCGATGTAATACGGTAGCAACTCGATACGTATCCAAACCTATTTATGCAAGTATTGATAGCCGCTGAATATAAATGGCATTAATCTCGTATTTAATGATTTTATCGAGATAAGCGTTTGATACTGCGCCGCACCACACCTACGTATGCTTTAGGATTCCGTGTATAGAATAAAGTATCACTATATTTTTTTCTATAAAAAGCTTAGGCTTAAAAATCATCCGCAATCCTACCGTTGCATCTTTGAGTATTTCCAAATTCCAAAACAGTGTATTTTTTTTATGCAACGTCGGGAGGCATACAAGTATGCGGCCCACTTGATGTAAAGCAGTTACCGTAACCTACGAACGCTTGCAATACATTAAGTATAACTCACGCGATTGCCACCTCTGCCAACACAGAAGTCCTTAGAAGCTTAATGTTGACCGCACACACAGGAACACAACCACGTTCTTGGGAGTTGTTATTTGACTGCGGTTTTCTATGAGGTGGAGATACTTCCCCGGACGGGCTGCTTTAATGCGCCTTACCTCTCTTAAAAATACCCAGACCAAGACAAACAGCTTTTGACGAGTGGCACCGCTGTTAATAACGCGACTTTGACATTAATGCTCGTGGGCTCGATTCCCACACGGGACAAACAAATGTTTGTCCTGTCAATCGAACCCACGAGCGTAGATGTCAGAGTAGCGTTACTAACCATTGCGCCACCGAGCTGGTCACTATAAGTAGTAGTACAGCTCTAAGAGCAGGTCACGTTAATACTCGAAGTGCGATTGTGACTCTTATTACGATCGGCATAAAAACGGTAAAAAGGTCAAAGTGTAAAGCTTGAGCTACGCTTAACTGTACCTGTGAATAAATAATTTAAGTTACTATGTACTGAACTTTACAGTCCTTGTCTTACACACACTTAACAGGTCATCCAATGGCGGATGTCCATAAAATATTCGATACAATTAATATTGCGAATAAACTTGATTGTAAACGATTGGGGCTGTAGTCTTTTTGTACTGCGAGTAGAAACTCCATTGCTTTTTAATTATTTTATTTACGATAGGTTCATAGCAGGGATTGCAGAATGGATGCTATGGCAGTAACTATGTATAACAGTCCTAAAAACACATGCGCCGACATTGCTTATTTTCTTCATGCTTCTATTACCTTGAACGATGGTAACCATGTAACTAAATATTGGGACTGCATTTCAACCCCATTTCTTATTATTATTACCATGAATCTTGGAAATAGGAGTGTAGTTCAGATGACAATGAAAAAGTTAAATCAATCCGATCTGAGAGCCTCCATTCAAAATACATCCATTATTATTTATACAACGTCGGGAAACATACAAGCATACAGCCCACCTGATGTAAAGTGATTACCGTAGACAATGAGCGATTACAATACATTAAGTATCGCTCGGGCGATGAGAACTCTGATACTAATACAGCAGCTTCTTAAGACTTTATTGGAATCTCACTTACTCGCAGGAACGCCACAACTCTTCAGGGAGTTTTCTGTGAGAGGGAGGTACTTCCTAAGACGGTCTGATTTGAGCAGCCTACCTTTATTAAAATCACTCACCAAGACACTATTACCGCAATCCTATTTTTTTCAACACCCCGTTTCATATTGTAATTTGATAATAAACACGAAAACAATATATAAAACGGCGGGAAATCGAAAAAGTTTTTAACATAATGAACGCATTCCAAATTCAAAATAATTGAAGAGTTGAAGAAAGGAAAAGTTTCTATGTAGCACTATTTATAGCCAGACTAGTTATATTGTAGATTTTAACCTGCGTTTTAATCTTGGTTTAACTTTGGCCTGTCGCGAAGTAGACATACTAAATCGCCAATGTATATAATCTTTCTTCGTAGCGTTATTCCCATTTCTAATTTCACCAGGATTGGTGAGATCCGTTACCTGAGTCTAAGAATTTGGCGAAAATACTGACTGTGGTATGGTGCAACTGCCGTCAGGCCTTTACAAACCGGAGGAAGTACCGTTCTTAACTTAAGTCACAAGTCTTCCGAGATATATTTTTTTTAGGTGTGCGGGTTTATATATACTGAGCATGGCTGTTATCCTTTACCGCAAACTCGCTAAGTTAATATTTTACTTCAAATTATACTCATTACTGCTTTGTTATTCTAGTCATCTAAGTAGGTACTAATCTACAAGACCATAGATTTGCACTTTTATGAATACCCTGACGTATTTGTAGTAATTATTACACTATGGTAATATGGTCCTGTTAGCATTTTAGGTACCTATGGAAGCCCAAAAATAGTTTGTGACGTAAAACTTTGAAATCTTTAACCTTTATCTGTTCTTTAAAATAAATAATAAAAGGGCATATGTATACTTTAGTCAACGAAATACTTCTACAAATAATAACAACCTAAATGCCAAGCTAAAAAAATATTTTATAATTCGTATGTATTCATGTAATAGAGTAATAGTCTACAATCTACGCAAATATCCAAAAAGCTAAAGAATAGCATATCACAAATAGGTTTCTTGTTTTGTCCTGCGGACACGGAGCCCTAAGGTGTAGTTTCTTTTCTCACCAGTACATTATTATGTCTACGTAACCCGTCAACACGAGTATGTTATGAATACAAAATACCCACGAACATTATTCGCTCACGTTCGCGATTCAGAAAATTGTTAATCGTTAAGTAAATAAGTAATTTAACAAATCAGATTTTAAGTGGCGGCCATGGTCGTAATCTTTACTTGGATCAAATTAACTCATGGCCCGCTCCCAACAGTTTATTTGTAGATAATGAGGAGTAATAACTAACTAGCAGGAAACGTGCCCGTATAGTTAGCATATTAATTGACGGAAAGCAGGAATACGGCGATATTGGGATTTAAGAACGGGGATTATAAGAATACGATCGTACGATGTAGATCGGTTGTTACATGACTCTTTTTATCAACTGTCCAAAGGCAAAGTTTATTTGAAAAACGTTCGGAAAAGACATTTTGTAACCTATAACAGCACATTTTTTTTATATAACGTCGGTAGACATACAAATATACAGCCCACCTGATTTAAAGCGGTTATAGCTTATGAACGCTTGTAATAGATTAAGTGTCAGTCGCTCGATGCCACATCCACTACTAACACAGCAACTCTTTAGGAGCTTCCTGGTATCCTGACTCACACGTAGGAACACGACAACCCTCCTGAGAGTTGTTATTTAACTTCGGTTTTCTGTGATGTGAAGATACTATCCCAGACGGGCTGCCTTGTTACGCCCTACCTCTTCCAAAGTTTCAAAGTTCTTCTGTAAGTGAAATATTTTAATGAGTATAAATATACTTTTCGCTTTAATTTTATTCACCGCAATGACATGGTACGATATGCGAACTAATGATGTCGAATATTCAATCTTTGGGAGTAGAAATGATCAAGCAAACGTTTAAATAAATATGCTACGTCAACAAATGCTAAGTAGTCGTAGGAGATTTCGTTTAAGTTCCTCATGGCTATCTCCTTTATTGCTGCAGAAAGTAACAGAAGCTTTCAAGGGACAACAACTACTTGCACGACACTACTAATTATAATCTTCACTTCAAATTCCTTGCGGGGCAGGCAGAGTGTACAGAGCGCCACGTGACTGAATCCTTACACGCCTCATTCGCTTCTTTAACATTCACTCTTCTCGTGCACGCTCGCCGGTTTCTAAGGCTCCTGACATCACCTTCTGATGGAACACGACCAATTTGGTCATGGTATGTTAGTCTTGGCCTTCCCCGGCTCCTACATCCTTCCACTTTTGCGTTGTATATCAGTTTCGTAATTATTTCTACATGTCCGAACCAATGGAGTATTACTACTCTTATTTCAACACCGACATTCTATTTCAGACTAGCTCCGTTTCTAATATCATCATCTACGAGCGTTACGCTTCAAATATTGCCCAACGCTCCCATTTCGACTGCGTTTATTCTACTTTCATGCTCTCTCTGCCATACCCAGCTCTCGCTTCCGTAAGCGTAAGCGTTGAGACCAGTAGTGCATATAGTAGTGTATATAGCGAGATGAGCCATCTGGCTCAAGCTTTTACTGCTAAGAAGTTTTCCCAACGCTCCGTTCACACTATTCCCAGCACTCACTCGTTCAGCTCAGCTTCCACATCAGCGGTGCGCTTTCTATCCCCGCTGAAAGCCCATCCAAGATATACAATCTCATTCACTTGTTCCAACATTTTGTCATCAACCATAATCCTTCCATTGATTCTGTTTGATTCTCTTTCAAATACCATCTTTGTATTCTTTGCATTCAATAGTACTAATTATGATTACTTCACAAATATTAAAAATAGACAGCACCTAACTGATGCTTACACAAATTCCGCGTCTTCGAATGAACCTTAGGTTAACTAATGTACTTAAGCTTTTTTACATAATCACTAACACTTGCAATCACACTGTTCAATGAAGATTTTCTAATATCTAGTTCTAAGTGTATTCCTAAAAATGTTGTTGATGTTACGCAGTAAAATAAATGTTCTTTCTTCTTTTATAGAGTGACCTTACAAGAACCTTAGAATTCGCGTTACTTCTTTTAACGCGAATTCTAAGGTTCTTGTAAGGTTTTTCCTAGGGTCTACAGCATGGGGTTCTTCAAAAAAGGCGCGTGGAGGTTTTTGCAGGATTGACACCGCAAGAGTGAAACCCCTGGTGTTGTAAATGTCGATAGGCTGCGGTAACTGCTTATCATCTGGCAAGCTGTACGCTTGTTTGCCACCTTCCTGGCGCAAAAAAGAAATGTAAAAAGTGACCAGTGGTTTCGAAGGATCACCCGTGATTGATTTGACTGCGAATTTCACATTATAATTATGAGCACGATGATTTTGAAACTTGTTTTGTGTTATCTTATTTGCTCATATTATATTTCTACTGTGTCTTAGATATACTAGTATCTAAATTTTAGTGATTTTGGACCCGTGTAATCTTACCGTGCTGTCTCTACCATGTGATTAAATTTTAAGTGTTCTCATACAAGCCGCATTAAATCCCGCATCGTGACGATATTCAACTACCTCATTAAATAATCCACTGTTTCAAAAATGTTTTGAACTCGTAGTGTCGCGTTATATACCGATTTTTTACTACATATTATATACCATTTCTCTATCTATATCCTTATGTCATGGTATCTAGCGGGGTAGGCGGGGACAGCTGAACGTCGCATGACTAGATAGGTTCTTACAAACTTAACTAGTTCCTTTAACATTCATGGCATTATATATACTTATGAAGGAGACCACTTTCTGATAAAACACGACCAAGGGCAACGACCTAGTCGTGAAAGGTGAATCGGGTCTTCCCCAGTTTTTCATCATTCCATTTTCGTGTTGAATATCGCTTTCATCATTCTTTCCTACAGTTTTCTTTCAACATGTCCGATTAGTATACTCTTTCAAACGAACTTTTCATCAAAGAGTTACTTTGAAAGGGTACTTCTCTTTCGAAGTTATAGTATCAATATTTGCTATTTGCAACTATTTGTAGTATAAATCATTATTACGGCTTACCCATTATGACCAAATTGGTCGTGTTCTATCAGAAGGTGATGTCAAGAGCCTTAGAAACCGGCGAGCATGCATGAGAAGAGCAATGAATATTAAAAAGCGAGGGACGTACGTAAAATGTTCATATTGTTGCAAATCGGGGGGCACGGCAGTGCCCCCGCCAAGTCGAGCGCGAAGCAAACACTGCCGTACCATCCTTTACTGAACCATTTCGCCGCATTTTCAGGCCCCTATTTGAGAACGTCTCGATAAGACCAGAACGCAGAAATTTTCGCCATCCAGTAAGCTATAAACACACACTTAAAATCCAAAATTTCAAGTCTGTAGGTCATTTAGTTTCGAAGTTAAACGAAAGCAAAGTTTCGCATTTATGACACTCACTCACTCACTCACTCATGATCATCAGAATAGAACTAGTATTTCCCATAAACTCAGAGAGCTGAAATTTGGTACAGAGTTAGGGTTTAATGGCCACATAAAGGGAAAACTATAAAAACTAGGATAATCGAAGATCTGGAGTACCTGGTGACCCTGTTTAGAAAACACAAAAACCCAACCAAACTATTAGAGATCGACATACCGCCTTTACAAAAAATATTCAACTTGGTGGGCCGCTTCATTTGATGTCAAAAATCGAAGGTCTGAAGTATCTGATGAAGAACCCTCAGCTGGTCTCAGCTGTATTAGAGATATGGTAATGCCCCTAAATAATGCTATGTTAAAAGCGACTCCGCTCCCCGAGATAAAGTTAGTTGCTAAAGATTCCTTGGATTGTTCAAAATGTATGATAACGAAAGCCCGGGCGTGTTTACAAAAATATGAAGATGATGCGTCGATGACTGCTGGACTGGAAGAAACTATAATCATTAAAGGGAGGAATAAAGAAATCGGAGTAAGGAACTTTAGACTTGGCACGACTTTGTCTAGATTTTAATTACTTTTTAGAGATAAACAATCAGCTCCATCGAGACTTGGCTAGTTTTTTACAGAATGTTTTTGGTGGGATATTTAATTACTATTTCCATTTCCCTTCCTTTTCAGAATAATCTGGAGATTTTATTCTCCGCTTCCTGTTCTTAACACATTTTATCCTTTAGCGATTGTGTGTCCAAATTATCTATTTGTAATTTCGATTTTACATATTCCACATTGTTCTCCTGTCATAATTCCTCCGGTTGCATAATTTTAAAATACGCAACCTGCAGTTTTCAGAGAGGATACTATTGGAGTGCATATGGAAAGTTGTACTGATAATCACTGGATCCTGATGCGCCACTTATGTTAACAAGTAATCTGGTCACTACATCGCTGTTACAAATATGTCCTATATGCAACACTCCATCAGTACACTGGCTGCGATTTCGCCGCCCACACCAACAGTCTGTAGTCGCTTCGATTTGTCAGCTGTTGGCGTCGCCACGCGCTGACTAATTGGTATTATAAATCGACACGCGCTATGATAATCAGGATGCAAGTAATGAATTGTGAGCGGACTGGTGTTCAAGTGTTGGTTTCGTTTGTCTGTATATATGATTAATTCATATATGGTTCTTAATTAAAATATATGATTAGTGCATGTACGGTTTTATGTTTTAAGTATGTATAAACATTTTTTTGGTCCTTCATAATATACATCATGGGACGTTAGATATATTATGTTATGTACGTATTAGTTATGACTATAAAATAGTTTTCTTGGAAAAATAACAGAAAACATTGGATATTATTGACAAAGAGGCGCTAAGTGATGTATAGTTTCTGCGTCATAATAATATATAGTTCGAAATAGGTAACATTTACAAACACATTTTGGTACATCTATCATTTTTATCTTTGCAAATAACAGTACAAAATGACCCATACTTTTGAAATTTGGGAAATTTGTTTACATAGATGTGAATATAATGTCAGTAAATATTAAAACCCAGTGTGCAGGCTTCGTTGAAATTCAAGGTGTTTCATTAATTATTAATGAAACATTTGAGTTTCAACAAAGCCCTAGCAAGCAAACGAGCAAGCGACAATCCCTTTATGGTATTGAAATGCTAACTTAGTTGTCTCCTTTTTAAACTTTAAGGCATTCACAACACAAAGTTAAAACGAAAATCAATGCAGCCTAGAAAAAAGCAAAGGAAAAGGGCATTAAACATAGGTATTTCAAGAACTCAAAAATCACTGAATATTTTCTTCAAATACCACACCAGTTAAAGCAATTAGTAAACTTTTTACGAAAACATCTCTGGATTGATCTCATCATTCTTACTTCCAACAAGTTTAACGGCTAATCGAATATATATTTAGTTGAAAGATACTAAAATAAACGACGATTCCTAAGCTCACACTGGAAGATGATCGTATATCGTATAGAAAAGCCGGATGTTTAGGTTTATATTGAGCAGTCGCAAGAACATCGGAGAGGACACGCACTGCAAAAACTATTTCTGGTGAAATATAATAAAAAGAACTTCACTGTATGTTGCTTAGTAGTTCGCTTTTAGCCGGAAGATTTTTGTATAATTAGAAAAAAAAAACATTTTGGCGTAAGTAATTTCCTATCATCTTTAGAGTAAAGTTAATGATGTCGCCTGTTCATGCTGCGCCCTACCGATTAGGAGACAAGGCGCTGGGGAAAAGACATTAGGACTTGGCCATGTTTCTGTCCAGAGAATTTGTTTAAAATTTTAAAGAAAATGACGATAATTATTTGCCGGAATAGCCCTAATAACAATTTTATGGTCACAGTAAGGGACTGAGACATGAATCGAATTATTGACGAATGTTAAATGAATCCATAGATAGTTAACCTTTTATATGTGGAAACCCGAAGCGTTGTAGTACGGTGAGAATGTAAAAAATATAGTTAATAGATTCAGGCGTTATTTTGCGAAAGTCAAATTTACATGCAATTTGATCTAACCTGCTTTGTGTGCTTCCGCCACCAATTAGTTCATGCGGCCTAGCGTCTGTTCCAGATGGCGGGCGACCGCAGCAGCCGAGGCAGAGACTACCGGAGCAGCCATGGCAGCGTCGGCATGTTGCATCTACTAACGGTAGTGGGTGGGTACCGGCCGGCGATCAAATTGCATGTAAAAAATATACTCAGATGGAATTGTACACGGAAGTATTTTTGAATAGAACCGACACCTTATTTCAGAGGACGAGTAATGTTACTTTATTTCTGCACATGTATAACGATGTTATTTACTTAAAGCACTTAGTGAGTAATGTACAGTTTCGCAACAGTTTATACTTTATGTAGATACGTAGATTATAGCAACTAAGTGGTAAAAATCTGACTCCGTGAGACAACACAAGGTAATCAAATTATTGATACAAAAGTTTACTTCTACATTCGCAAATTTTATGTAATTAGTTTTATGACTAAATATAGATATAATTCATTAGGAAGAATAAACCCATTACTATTTCTTTAACTTTACAGCTATGTTGTTCAGCTTAATTTCTAATTTAGGAGCACAATTTTAAATCGCCACCTGAATATTAGAGCAGTTAAGTGGTGTTTTCGTTGGTCCAGAATTATATATATGGGATTTACTTGCGTACTCTTCTGCGTCCTCGACTGAACTACAAAGATGTAGATTATCTAAACTCATCGGAAAAATTGCCTTGTAAGTCAGAGCAGATTCAAAATCTGTGAGTCACATATCTATATACAAATAAAATAAAATAAAAGACCGGGCTCGAAATCCAAAATTGTGCTTCAAAATTAGGAATTATATGTGAGTGAGTCCCAAGGAAAATTCTATAGCTGCATGGTACAGTCTGTCTATACGTATACCATGTATCTCCAGTTCGTAAACAAAATTATAAAAACAGAGCTGTAGTATACATTTTGTGTGAATATTGCTAAAAACCTTTAAAAGTGTAAATAATATTTACTAGAAAGTAATATTTAATTGGAATTCAATTGAAGTATGTTATGAGTAGAGACCGAATACATACTTTATTTTTTATTAGTTTGAAAAATTAAATCAGAAATATTAAGTTAGATTATATTAAGACGTGATCAAAATTTATACGTGCAATTTATATAGGATATGCTGTAGAAGCCGAGTCGTTGGTACTTGTCCCATCTGTTGTCAGTGTACAATAAAAAACACGTACAAACCCTAATATAGAAAAACAACAATAAAATCGTATAAGGCCTAATGTAGAAAAAAAAATCGGTACCAAAATCTAATAGAGAGAGAAATGGAAAAAACTATCTACAAGATAGGACCTCTAAGTTTTATGAGGGATACGGTTAAGTTCGATTTGAATTTGACAAGATTTTTATTTAATTTGTTATATTTTACGCCTGTCCCTCTTCATTTACATGCAGGAAACCAACCACATGCAGACGATTGCAAAAATCACACGTAATCTGTTTAACTAATTACACACCGTTAGCGTCATTTGGTGCTAATGTACCGATACTTTTACAAATGACTTTTGATTTCATGCAAACGAGAGCAATAACTACACGCAGTTAAGTGGTGTTTTCGTTGGTCCAGAATTATATATATGGGATTTACTTGCGTACTCTTCTGCGTTCTCGACTGAACTACAAAGATGTAGATTATCTAAACTCATCGGAAAAAATGAAAAATGCCTTGTAAGTCAGAGCAGATTCAAAATCTGTGAGTCACATTATATACAAATAAAATAAAAAAAAAGACCGGGCTCGAAACCCAACGTTCCAGATTTTACAAGAACTGAAGACTGGCCCAGATCTGAACCCCTTAGACTACAAATTACGATCAGTTTTAGAAGACATGACCTGCTCGAAATGACACGCCGTCATTGTGTCTCTTAAGAAATGTCGGCGTAAATCCATAGCCAAATGGTGGCCATTTCGAATATTTTTATTTTTTGCTGCGACTTCCATAAATATGTACATATAAGTTTTATTAAGATTACATTACTTCATAAAAAATATATGCACATTTGTTACGGAACTTACGGCCCGACTAGGTAATAGGGCAGTTGTTCATTCACTATGCTATCACTGCTTTGTATGCTTTGTTTTAGATGTAGTAATATCGGTTCGAAAAGTGCCGATACGCAGATTACTTCAACTGATGGAGGATTGTCTATCAGACACCAGATGAGAGTTACCGCTGTCGACACAGTGAATGTGTAAATCTGTAACGTAGTAACTTTCAGATAGTTAATTTTTTGCGACATTTGCGGATTAGTGAATACGCGGCTTATTGACTTCATGTAGCGGTTTTACCATATAGCGTACGGCATTAACGGAATAAATGGATAGATTTAATTTAACGCTGTTTACTCATTCCAAAGTGTGTAAGTTATTATCGAGAATTGATGCTGCTTTTAACACTAACAACAATAATAATACTGTTAAGCATTATCGATGTATCGTTAACATTTACTATTTAACATGTTTAAGAATACATATTTGAAAACAATAATTCCACCAGCAAACTATTTAAAGACTTAGTTAATAGATTCCTACGTTATTTACGAAAGTCAAATGTCCATGCAACTTGATCTAATCTGCTTTGTAAACCTCCGCCATCAATTAGTTCATGCGGACTAGTGCCGGCCGGCTCCCACACACTACCGTTAGTAGGTGCAACATGCCGACGCTGCAATGGCTGCTCCGAAAGTCTCCACACCCTCTTCCAACTCAACATGAGGGATGGCGAGGCGATGTAATTATCATTCGTAGCAAATTATTCTAACGTGTTCTAATACATTTCTCTGATACTATACTAGTGTCAGATAATGCCTCGTGGAGAGGCAAAACACATGCTGCAAAAATGACCAGAACAGCCAGGATATAGGTATACGCAGTCCCGGTTCCAAATGGTGGACAGTCGCAGAGTAGGATGCAACAGCCGAAGGAGATACCACCCGATCATACCGCTCATACCGACCGGCATTGATTCACATGAACTAATTGGTGGAAGCACACAAACTGACTGTAAATTTGTATTTCGGAAAATAACCACATCCACATCAACCCTTACTCATCCCACAGCAGGGTCTCCCTTCAACCGAAGGCGTTTAGAGCATACTCCACGCTGCTCAAATGCGGATTGGCGGATTTGAGTGTTTTCAAGCCGCCCGAGGCCACTGACTTAGCTTAACGATTGTCTTCTATCGACAACAGCCGGGACCGACGGCTAACGTACCCTCCGATCACGGAGAAACTCGAGATAGATAAACCCATACAAAGACAGGCTGCGGTCGACGTTGAATAACCTGCGTGTTTGGTTAGAATAACACGCGCAACGATGACATCGAGCTCTCGGAAAATAACGCCCAAATCTATTAACTAATTAACGACTATAAAATTGCGCTAAATCTTACTTTAAGAAACACATTTGTTGAATTGACACGTAATTAAGAGGATATAGCGAAATGGCGAGGCAGCCCGATCATGTCTCAAACGGAAACTAATACAAAAGAGGGTTTGTTTATAACAGTAGACCTGTGCTGGTAATGTTAATTCTTTGATGTGCCAGGCAATTACTGCTGAGGTGAACTGTGAGGAATAAATAAATAAATAAATATTGTCGGACAAATTACACAGCGCCACCTAGCCCCAAAGAAAGCGAAGCTTGTGTTATGGGTACTAGACAACTGATAAGCATACGTAAATACATTTTTTTTTTGTAAATACATACTTATTATACATAGAAAATACCCAGACCAATACAAACAGACATGTTCATGCACACAAATGTTTGTACTGTGTGGGAATCGAACCCACGAGCGTTGGTGTCAAAGTAGCGTAACAGCGCGTTCCACCACTGAGCCACCGAGCTAAGATACTTGTTGTTAAGCAATCAAGATTTATCAATAGCTTTGGTTCAGTCCTTCACGTGTCATGAATATCCTTATGTTACTTTCACATTATACAATTAACAATCCTAGTTGACTGTCAAAAACAGCCGCAGGTAAACAAGATGCAGGAAGCAACGTTGATTTGGAGTCGTGTTCAGCCACTGGGCAAATATGTTGTGCTCCGCAATTGTGCTCCAGACTCCAGGGATTAAGTCAAGTTATGCGAATGCAAGAATTTGTTATGTGTTTTATAATTTTATTGTACTACCTAACTGAGGTTTCGCTCATCCGACGGTTAGACATATTTGTAGTTCCTCTTATTAACCTTGCCTCTGCCTCATATGAATTTAGCAATTCTTGAAACGTGTTTTACAATTTATCGCCTGACTGAGTATTATATAGATGTTTTTTGTTTCCCATGAGTTACCTACCATGACCAAATTGGTCGTGTTCTCTTAGAAGGTGATCTCAGGAGCCCTAGAAACCGGCGATCGTGCATGAGAAGAGCAATGAATGTTAAAGAAGCGAGTGAGGTATGTAAGGATCGAGTCACGCGGCGTTCGGTTCTCTCTGCCTACCCGCAAGGGATTTAGCGTGAAGTTATAGATAGACAGATCATCCGCGCGAATGGTTGGTTTGTATGGTGAAAAAAAATACATTGACTTGGACTTTATCACAAATATAATGGATATTAAAAATACCCGTTTCATACACCATAAACGTGAAAAAAGTTTCGGGATCGCCGACCTGAGGTTGTTTTCTAAAGCTAAGGCGCCCTGCCTTATCTTATCGAACCGGGCTGGGAAAATACCTCTATCTCACTGAAAATCGCAGCCAAATTACAATTCCCAGGAAGGTTGTTGTGTTTCTCCGAATTAGTGAGGTTACAACTAAGATTCCAAGGATTTGCTTTGTTAACAAGCAATTCATAGGCTATGATAACCAAAAGTGGTTCAATAAAGACATCAGCTGTGCCGTATTTTTTTTATAGAACGTCGAACGAAAGCGGTTACCGCACCTTATGAACGCTTGCAATAAATTGGGTATCACTCGTTCAATGCCACCTCTGAGTATTAAAGCCGTATGCTTGTATCACGTTACTTTTTTTATATGCAGATTATAAAAATCACATGTCGCATGAGAACCACTTGGTTTTTTTGTACTATGTCGGGAGACATACAAGCATACGGCCCACCTGATGTAAAGCGGGTACCGTAGACTATTAGCGCTTGCAATATATTAAGTATCACTCGCGCGATGCCTCCTCTGCTCCTTACACAGCAACTTGGGAGCTTACTGGTGACCTCACTCACACGCAGGAACACAACAACCCTCTAGGGAGTTATTATTTGGCTGCGGTTTTCTGTAAGGTGGAGGTACTTCCCCTGACGGGCTGCTTTGATACGCCCTACCTCTCTTAAAAGTTAAGTTTTTCGTATAATATACTCGTATTTCTTGTCTAAGTCGCACTTCACCATTCACACAGATTTTTAAGTAAAGGTAAATCTGAAAACCCGCAAAGCCCAGTTTTAATGTTGACTGCCTATACGAGTGAGCCTCTATCTCTTGCAAAACTTCTTATTAAATCTCTTACTTTTAACGTGAATACGTCTTTAAACTTGCTTCCCTAGTAGAAGGTAATTCTTACTGAAAAAAAACTGGTGATAACAATACCCCCGGATACAGTTTCGTGTTGTAGCTAAATATCTATCATTTACATCCACAAATTTAGTTACACCACTTGATAGCTAAAGAATCAAAGGATTCGCTTCGTTAAGTGAGAACTGTGACGCAAAGCGCCGCCATTATGTCATCAACCCGCTGCATAGTAATTCCGTTTAACTATAACAGACTTACCTACCATGACCAAATTGGTCATGTTCTATCAGAAGGTTATGTCAGGAGCCCTAGAAACCGGCGTGCGTGCATGAGAAGAGCAATGAATGTTAAAGAAGCGAGTGAGATATGTAAGAATCGAGTCACATGGCGCTCGGTTCTCTCTGCCTACCCCGCAAGGGATTTGGCGTGAAGTTATAGATAGATATAACATACCGTTTGCCCGTTATGAATACGTAGGTATTCACGTAAAACGTCGTCGTATGCATGACACAGCCAAATTCCATTTTTACTCGTATTTGCATACTATATGTGATGTATAAAAAAATACATCTGATTTAGCAATAAATACATATACGGTGGCTCAACCAAAAGGCAATCACTTTGTGCATCTGTTCACCAACATTCTAAACATGCTAAGCTTCTATTGTAATGCACAAGTATCCATTGAATATGACGTACATGCCAAGGCACAAGATCGAAGGCCGTGCAGAGAAGATACAGGTGGGCGTTGTATGGCGCTGTGACCTGAATAATCCAATAATGCCTTGATTTCCTAACCCGAGGCTATGAGGATCTTGCACAGCCGATATTGCCTATCACAGGTAAATTGTTTTAATTTGCCTACATACGTGAAGCGTACTAAAATTGGGACATCACTTTCGATTAGCAGTGCATTGGAAAAATAGTTATGGGTAGTGAGCATGTTAAACCCCACTTTAACTTTTATTTTTAATTTTATTTTTAATTTTATTTTTAATTTTATCTTTAATTTTTATAATTTTTAGGGTTCCGTACCCAAAGGGTAAAACGGAACCCTATTACTGAGGCTCCGCTGTCCGTCCGTCCGTCCGTCCGTCCGTCCGTCCGTCCGTCCGTCCGTCCGTCCGTCCGTCCGTCCGTCCGTCCGTCTGTCACCAGGCTGTATCTCATGAACCGTGATAGTTAGACAGTTGAAATTTTCACAGATGATGTATTTCTGTTGCCGCTATAACAACAAATACTAAAAAATAGAATAAAATAAATATTTAAGGGGGCTCCCATACAACAAACGTGATTTTTTTGCCTTTTTTCTAGATAATGGTACGGAACCCTTCGTGCGCGAGTCCGACTCGCACTTGGCCGATTTTTATTACTGAGGCTCCGCTGTCCGTCCGTCCGTCCGTCCATCTGTCACCAGGCTGTATCTCATGAACCGTGATAGTTAGACAGTTGAAATTTTCACAGATGATGTATTTCTATTGCCGCTATAACAACAAATACTAAAATATATAATAAAATAAACATTTAAGGGGGCTCCCATACAACAAACGAGATTTTTTTTGCATTTTTTATAGATAATGGTACGGAACCCTTCGTGCGTGAGTCGCACTCGCACTTGGCCGATTTTTATTATTTAATTTTAAATCTCCATCATTTAACATCATGACAAGTTTTAGTAATATGATACTCCGTGGAGTATCATATTACTATAACTTACCAGACAACGTTGAGAGTTCGATGGTGTCGTTGTGCGTGTCACTCTAACCATACACGCAGGTTAAGCAACGTCGCCTGCAGTCTGTCTGCGGATGAGTTTATCCACTTTAAGCTTTTCCGTGCTTGGAGGGCACGTTTAGCCCCGACGGCTTAACATGCCCTCCAAAGCACGGGTGTTGTTGTGCGTGTCACTCTAATTGAACATGTAGGTTTATCTACCTCGAGCTTCTCCGTGCTTTGAAGGTCTGTCCCGGTTATTGTCGATAGATGACAGTCGTTAAGCCAAGTCAGTGGGCTTCGGGTGGCTTGAAAATACTGACCTCCGCCAATCCGCAGTAGTGGAACGTAGTGTGTGTTGAAGGGATAGCAACAGTGAAATGAGTTAAGGTTGGTGTGGTGGTGGATACTGGGCGGTCGACGTCTGTTAGACATGCCCCTTTTTTGGAGATTCAAGAAAATAAAGTTATAAAAGCTAGCTGTAAAAATAAACTAAAAACATATTTAATTAGGAGTATATTAGGTAGGTATTGAATAAAAAAAAAGAAATTATAGCAGTGATGGCCCAGTGGATAAGGAACTGGCCTATGGACCACCTAATCACCGGTTTGAGTCCTGGCGGGGGCATGCACCACTAAATTCGTGTTTTCAGATTAATTAGTACATACGAGTATCTATCAGTTGCTCAGTAGCGAAGAACAACATTGTGAGGAAACCCACACGTCCAAGAAATTGTATTTCGAAAGACGTGTGACCTAACCTAATACTAATCTGATCATCCCTCCGGGTGGTGAAGGTCTATCGGCAGTCACTCTATGTAAAAATCAGTATCTTCGCCAAATCCTTAGGCTTAGGTAGCGGACTCCGCCAATCCTAATGGATTAGGAAACGGGATAATGCGAAGAAGAAGAAGTATTGTCAAAAAATGCTTACATTTACGTGAGAGCTATCACTTGAAGTTTTCAATTTCTGAAATCCTTCATGACATTAATTAAGAGTAAAGAATTCAGACGCGCGTTTTCTTGTAAGGTCATTAAATATGGAACAATCATGAATTTTAGAAATAGTTTTAAACTAAAACGAAGAAGTCTTTTTAATTATTAAATAATCTATCTATCTATCTATAACTTCACGCCAAATCCTTTGCGGGGTAGGCAGAGAGAACCGAGCGCCACGTGACTCGATCCTTACATATCTCACTCGCTTCTTTAACATTCATTGCTCTTCTCATGCACGCTCGTCGGTTTTTAGGGCTCTTGACATCACCTTCTGATAGAACACGACCAATTTGGTCATGGTAGGTAAGTCTTGGCCTTCCCCGGCTCCTACATCCTTCTACTTTTGCATTGTGTATCTGCTTCGTCATTCTTTCATCTTGCATTCTCTCTACATGTCCGAACCATAATAAATAAATATTAAATAATTACCCCTAAATTGTTCAAATTGTTGGAGTATAATTAATTAAATAGGACTTGAATATCTGTATGAAAGGGAAACCGACTGTATTGAAGTAGCCGTATTAAATTTTAAGTTTATACTCTGTTGTTTACGCTTCATAAAGTTTTACTGAAATTCTATGGGATCAATTCAGAAGTATACCTGCTAACGAAATAGTAATCAAAATCGTTCTTTTAAATAACTTTATAACTAAACATTCGTATGAACCCACCTGTGGTCTACCTTCACAGAAAACATTTCAAAATTGTTTAGCTATTTCCAAAATGAAGACGAACATACATCAATACCTTAGACTTTGAAATTTAAGAGGGCGCACAAGGCTAAGTGACGCCCTCATTTTGTTTTTATTAATAACGCTGAATTTAAGACCAATTCAAAAAAGAACGCTCTATACGGGCACCGAAGAACCATATTTACGTTTTTTTGAAACATATCTTGTATTTATTATCTATGACAAGTAACCAAAATTTTAATTATTGCTTATTGTGGCCACTTATAGCAATAATCAAAAGTATGACTAATTCTACATACATAATAAAAACAGAATATGTCTCAAAAACATAAATATGGTTCTTCAGTGCCAGTATAGAGCGTTTTTTTTTTGAATTGGTCTTAAATTCAGCGTTATTAATAAAAACAAAATGAGGACGCCACTTAGCTTTGTGCGCCCTCGTAAGGCCTCCACTCCACAAGTCGCCGATCATGTAAATTGTTGCCTTCAGATTTACTTCAATTAAGCTGGTGTTAATTTTTCATTTAAATTATTTGAGTACAACAGTTAAAATATTTATCTAAGTATGCCAGAAACCGTATCAAAATATCTCCAAAGAAGATTAAAAAAATATTGAGATACGCTTCAGATCCCAGTGGAAATAGCGGATGCCCACAAAGGAGGCTTCCTTGTATATAACAGAGGATGAGGTAATGCAATACACTGGCACACCACTTCGCTTTGTGTTACTCATTCGTGCGTGAAACGCCATCTATGTCTTACAAACTAGACCGCCTTGAGGAGATTTTATTCTGATACTAGCTCTACCGGCGACTTCACTCGTCCAGCCCGAAATATAGTTTGAATAGGAAATATAGTTTGAATAGGAAATATAGTTTCAAAGGATTTCTATTGAAAGATATTATATTTTATAAACAAAAACATTAGGTATATATGAATATCACGCAGTAATTTGTCACCATTAAATTATTTATTAAAATTCATCAAGTAGTGTTCTGTATACAGATATCCGTCATAGTTTTATTGCATGCGATTTGTCATTTGTAAAATAATATTGTAACGACTAATATACTACAGCGTCTGAGGATGCTTCGTGGAAACGCGAAGCGTTGCATAACAAAAGTAGTCACGGCTGTAACGTCACCGTGCATGCGGTTTCTTTTCTAGATGGCTTCAAATCGCAGAGTCGACCGCAGCAGCTGAGACAGACAACTTATGGCGTATTTATTAACGAGTGAGTGGGTGTCGATCGACGCTAGTTCGAATGAATCATTTAGCGCTGTAATGGTACCAGCAAATCTTATCGATAATAAGATTGCGTAATATTATTCAAAATTGGAATGGTTTAAAATTCCTTAAGATTGTTGTATGGTCGAACACAACATGGCTGTTCGCACATGTGCAACCCATTATATTTTTTTGTCTGTTGGCACGGAGCTCGTCGAGCTTATGCAATCAAATTAGGGTTACCCAAGAGTGTAGAACGAACCCACGTAAGATATGTTGATGTTTTGGTGAAATTCAAAATTGATAATGAATACAAGATCGAACCGATCTGTTGGAAATAATTATGACAAATAGATGTTTGAGAATAATTGGATTACAAGTGGTTCGACGCAATCCCTGCTTCTAAGAGAAAGCTCTTAGGTGTTGCGGCCAAGACTTTAAGTCTGGAGTTTATTCGGGTATTTAGAATAAGATCTAATTTGGGTACTAATCACAGTTAATTAGCATGTGTAAATTATGTACTGGTACTGGCGGGGTTTGTCGTGGACTATATAGGAATGGGAAGCGTTGAGACTTGACAGAATAGCCAATACTGACGGTGAGGCGAAACGTATTTCGGGAATTCTTAAAACTTGGTACTTTTGTAACTTAAGCAATCAGTATTCGTTGGGCTATTAGGCTATAAGATTTGTTAACCAATTCTTATAGTTTTCTTTAAATTCGCGATAGTTTGTTTTAAAGTGGCTTGTTATTAAGCAGTATCGACACATTTCAAGCACCGTGGTAAACTGACTGTGACAACTGAGCGGAGTTTGAAGTGTATAGAATCAAATACACGATTTAGTACGGACAGGTAAGCCGTGTCTAGATCTTCCCACATTACACTAGGGAAACGCTTTGCTAGCTCGAAAATAAAGCGCTGGTGAAGTGTACACATACATTTATCGAATGTCGGGGCGACTATGAATCCCTAGATTTGAGCAATTTATTAATTGTGGAAGATCTAGGCTCACGTGAGTCTGCGTGAGTCACATTCGAAGTTAACGGGCCATAGAACTAGGAGATCAGATACACACACGCCCGTTGGCTGTCTACACAAAGTTATATACACATATATATATTTTATAACACAACTATCTATACACAACGTTCTTAGACACACTCGCGTTAGGGCGTTAGGTCATATCCCGGGTCTTGTTTCTTTAAATCCGCGATAGGTTCTGTTAGATAATTAGGAGTAGGATTTGAGAATTTAAGTTGTAAGGTTCCGTATAGAATCCATTGTCGACTAAGTTATAAATAAGTGCTTGTTCGCATGAGTTTGAATGTTTATTGAATAAGGTGGTTGGTAGTGTAAGGATCCCGCGATTTTGACTATATAACGCTCTCATTTTATTCTATTTGGAAAAAAAAAAGAGGATATATTTATATCAGTAAATGTAACATCATAGTGTACGGTAGAGATTAATCAGTGTTAGCCCCGTGGTTTGAACATCGATTAATTTTGGTCGGGCGCTTAGTGGTGGGTTAGTCAGGCCTGTAATCCGCCTGAAAGCACGTATATCAGACGGTTATTCACTTGACTGACATGGTAAGGGTACCGTACACTTTACAATAAATGATGAAGGTTCTTTAAAGTAAGGTTGGAATACCATAAACACGAGAGCATAGCTTGCGCGTTAACGTCCCGCGTGAATAAGCAAAAGAACGCTATAAGCGTCAATAAACTTTGATTTCCGATAAGCTTGTAATTCGTTCGTATAGCGAGAAAGTAATTAACATGTCTTTAAAATGTTAAGGCAATCCGCCGAGTGTATTCAATTCACTCCCATCCAGTCCCATTAATTGGTAAAACCCGATCAGGGTTTAAGAGCTCTTACACAATCAATAATGCGCACATATAACTTATAATATATAAATTATACCAATGGACTTGGAATATTTAAGGCTTGGAGCAGTGGCTATTAGTTGCAACAACAAATATTAAATAAAGTCGTACGCACACAAATACATGTTTATATAAATACATTGTTTCTTTGCGAAGAAACCAGCTCCAAAGACCTTAGCTGTGTGTTGGAAATCCCGGCCAGGGTAAACAAGCCACGATATAAATATTATAATTCAACCCACACACATGCAAATAAAAGTTCGACTAATCTCGAGCTTATGGGCGGATTTCCATTATTAACTCGTATATACGACACTAGGCACTAAAACATCGAAATATCTTACATCAATATATATATATATATCAACAAATCGAAGTAGAGCTGTTATTTCAACTGTACATAGGCAGGGAAGTTAGGACATTAGGTAGGGAAGATTTGTAGAGCCTAGCAAGGCAGAAACGTTTAGTTCGTTAGGTAAGATAATAATAACAAAATAGCAATAGATTTAGGTAGGGTTCATCAGTAGCAGTAGGTGTAGTTAAATAATAGGTAGTGACAATAATAGTAGGCGGATAGGCTGGACACGCTCCAGTTCATTAAGTTAGGTAGGATCCAATAGGCATATCGGTAAGTAGGCTTAGGCGTGCTGCATGCATGCCCACTACATCCACATAGGTTTCATTCCGTTTACATCCCGAGGCAAAAGCAGTAGGTAGGTAGGGTGGGTCGCGCTGAGGTCCAGTACATCTGGTGCTCGTGAGCGAGGATCGAAGACAAGTAGGGTTACTACGGCTAAACACAACGTAATTTATATAATAATATCAAGCATTTCGGCTAGTTAGATAAGTTTGCGTTAACTGCTTAGCATCAGGCGAGCTTAAGCATAAACACAACATAAGAGTAAAAAGAAAACTAGCATTCAAGCTATATACCTAGGGTTCAATAAGTGGTTGCTTTTAGAATAGTAACTGATATATTCATAGACAGCGGTGTGCATTTGCCATCAGGCAAGAGGAAAATAAAAGTTAGCAATCGAATATACAAATTGGTTGTTAGTTATCGGTTCTGTAAATTAATTTACTTAACATAAAGTAGATAGATTTATCTTTGAAACAAGCATATAAATAATTAGTTAAGGTTAGCGGTGTGGTCGCTGCATAGCGTAAGGTATATAGAATTATCATCGAAACGAGCATTCAATTGGTTAGCTAGTTTAACGATCGTTAAACTTTACATTTCAACTTGGTGTAGGCTACGGCTTGCGTAGCAGGTCAGGTTTTTTTTGTAATTTAGAGTGAGCAAAAGGTCTCTCTCGGTTTCCGCGAAACCGACATATGGCAGTAATAAAACATTTTGAGACTCTCATAAGCAACATGTTTATGTGAACAGGTCGAATTTTTTGTGGAAACAAGAGTATTGGGTTCGGTTTAAGTGTCAATTTTATAGTTACCACTTGTTTCGGTTTCAAGTGAGTTAGGGTTGGTATTTTGTTATACTCGTATTACAAAAAAAAGGGATTCTGGACTATTGAAACGACTGGGGTGTGAACGTTTGCATAAGAGTGTGGTAGATTGGAAGTTAGTTTTAGTACGGTTAGTTTAGACGGTTGTGTGTACGTTAGTTATTATGGCTGGGCGACGACCTCGCAAGACTAGGTTGGGGGTCCAAAACGAGTTGAGCAATGATCTATTACAAAGTATACTACAGAGATTGATAGCATTAGAAGAAAGACAGACCTCAGTTAACACCACAACGCCAGATAGTGGGCTAGAGTCTAATAATTTGAACTCTTTATCAGACCAGGGGGAGACTATTTCCCTTCCAGGAACTAGTAGGCGTGATTTTGGAAGTAGTGCAGTTGAGACAAGACCAGTGTGTGTCTATAAATCTACACAGACGCTACCTAAATTTAATGGTCGAGACGCGGGCAATCCGATGGTTTTCCTAAGAGATCTCAAACGTTATTTAAAGATAACAGGTTCAGAGGATCGAGCATTATTTATCGCAACGGATAGCTTATGTGAGGACGCGAAGATACGGATGAGTATTTATCGCGACAGTTGGCGAAATTTCAGTGATTTCGAACGGGACTTTCGTTTAGTCTTTTGGAGTAATAGTGAGCAGGAGCTGGTAAAACAGAGATTTATGTCGAGTCAATATAGGAGTGATTCATCTGGAACTTCGATGGAGCTATATTTAGCCAAGCAGTTAGATAGTGTATACGATCTGACTTTACCATTCACAGAATCTGAGAAAATAAACACAATATTCAGGCAGTTACCTACACATGTTCAAACAGTCTGGTTTGCTAGACCGCAGACAGGTAATATACAGGAGGCGGTAGAATTCTTACGCCATCTAGAGAGGAATGTGGTGATAAACCCGGTTGGTCATTATGGTAGTAACAGGCGTGATGCACCACGTGCAGGACGTGCGTGGGGCCCACAAACAAACGCTATTAGGGCCAGACCGTATTATAGATCTCAGACAGGTCGAGGGAACTTACGCGGCAGTGTAAATAGCAACAGAAACTTTAATAGACGAGGGCGTGGCGCGTATATACAAGGTCGCAGTAGTGTAGGGACCCATAAGGCGATCGAATTCGTAAAGAGTACGGAAGTTTTGGACAAGACAAAACAAAACTTAGATAAGGAAAAAAACTAATTAACGCGCGGGAGTTAGTCCCCGCGCGGAACTATTTTTCATGTGAATACATGAATAAATTTGGGTTTAAGCCTGATATAAATTCGATACATACAGCGTATAGACTATGCAATATTGAAGCGTTAGTAGGTATAAACGAGTTTATTGAGTTAATAAATTTTAGGAGTAAATTGTTAAATATGTGTATGTATGAGGACGAAGTTAGGTTCGGCAGAAATATGAAAGCACTATACACGGTGTTTGCGGACACGGAAATTTTAGGAAATGATAGAACGGAACAGGTTTCTTTGCCTGAGATAAAAGTGACAATACAAGGTTTAGAAGTGACTGCTTTAATTGATACGGGAAGTGAGGTGACGTGTATAAGAGGTGATATATTCGAGCAGATTTCGGCAGGGGGTAGGCAGTGGCCAGACATCCCCATACCAGCGGTTAACGTTGTTGGAGCTTTTGGTGTTAGTAAAGAAAAGGTCAACAGGTTAATAATTTTACCATTAGAAATCAATGAGCGTGTTGTAGATACGCCTATGTTAGTTTTAAATAAGTTGCCGAAAGAAATGATTTTAGGCTATGACTGGTTGACGACAGTAAAGGCGTGTATCTCTTGTAGCAGTTCAGGAACATTATCAGTGACGTATGGAGAGCGTACTAGTGAGGTACATATGATTGATAACGAGGGTATGAATGAACGACGTAACTTTGTACTTACCACAAATAAGAATGGTTATACCATAGAGCGCATACGGCTTACAGTAGCCCATTGACGTACACAATTAAGAAGGACGGTTCCATTAGAGTTTTGCTTGATGCCCGGGAATTGAACTCTCGAATGGTGGGAGGATCAGAGTGTGCTCCTTTGGCTAGTGAAATTTTACAGTCAGGTTACAAAATAGATTATTTAGCAGTATTAGATATAAAGGATGCATATTTTAGTGTACCTTTGACCGAGGAATCTAAACAGTACACAGGGTTTGTAGTGTCAGGGAAAAGTTATGTGTACAACCGTTTACCACAAGGATTGAAAACATCTGTTAGATCCCTTTCACGTGCGATGGATATTATACTAGGAAGCGAAGCTAGAAGTTATTGTTTGAGCTTCTTAGATGATTTGGCTATTTTGACTAAAGGCAGTTTAGTGGATCATATAATGAGGTTGTATATGGAGAAAGGGCAGAGTTGAGTACTGATAGGTATTTGAATATAGAAACGAAGACAGTCAATGTAGAGTCAATCTGCGCACAAGTAAGCGAATATGCACGTAAGATGGCAGGACAGCGAGCCAAACGTTTTGATAAAGTAAATAGGTTGGTAACCTACCAAGTCGGTGATTTAGTTAAGTTGCGGACAGTACCTAAGTCTGATAAGGCGCACAAATTGACTAAAAAGTTCGCATTACTATATAGTGGGCCGTACGAGATTGGAGCGATACCATATGCCAACTGTTACACATTGATAAATCCAAATACGCGAGAAATTAAAGGTAATTATAATACGATTAATATAGCGCGGTACTATGGTGGTAGGAAAGAAAAGATTACTGTGGTTAAGGTTTAGTGTCATGGGAGTTTAGGAGGTATTCAAGTTAGAGACGGGAAACCATTAAAGCTATGTAGAATTTATCAAGACGGGAGTTATGGGTTAATTCTTTTGCTCCTTACTGACGGAGAAGGTTATATCTTGTGAGGATGCAGTCTAACATTTACACGTTATTCAACATCTCAAGGGGGAGGTTGTAATGGTACCAGCAAATCTTATCGATAATAAGATTGCGTAATATTATTCAAAATTGGAATGGTTTAAAATTCCTTAAGATTGTTGTATGGTCGAACACAACATGGCTGTTCGCACATGTGCAACCCATTATATTTTTTTGTCTGTTGGCACGGAGCTCGTCGAGCTTATGCAATCAAATTAGGGTTACCCAAGAGTGTAGAACGAACCCACGTAAGATATGTTGATGTTTTGGTGAAATTCAAAATTGATAATGAATACAAGATCGAACCGATCTGTTGGAAATAATTATGACAAATAGATGTTTGAGAATAATTGGATTACAAGTGGTTCGACGCAATCCCTGCTTCTAAGAGAAAGCTCTTAGGTGTTGCGGCCAAGACTTTAAGTCTGGAGTTTATTCGGGTATTTAGAATAAGATCTAATTTGGGTACTAATCACAGTTAATTAGCATGTGTAAATTATGCATTATTCGGTAAATTAAGTTAGTTGTAAGACCTAGTCTGGAGTGGATAATGTGTACGGAACCTTGCGTTTAAACACAGATCGGCGTGGCGGTTTTACGGGGGTGAAGTGCGCGGGGTTTGTCGTGGACTATATAGGAATGGGAAGCGTTGAGACTTGACAGAATAGCTAATACTGACGGTGAGGCGAAACGTATTTCGGGAATTCTTAAAACTTGGTACTTTTGTAACTTAAGCAATCAGTATTCGTTGGGCTATTAGGCTATAAGATTTGTTAACCAATTCTTATAGTTTTCTTTAAATTCGCGATAGTTTGTTTTAAAGTGGCTTGTTATTAAGCAGTATCGACACATTTCAAGCACCGTGGTAAACTGACTGTGACAACTGAGCGGAGTTTGAAGTGTATAGAATCAAATACACGATTTAGTACGGACAGGTAAGCCGTGTCTAGATCTTCCCACATTACACTAGGGAAACGTTTTGCTAGCTCGAAAATAAAGCGCTGGTGAAGTGTACACATACATTTATCGAATGTCGGGGCGACTATGAATCCCTAGATTTGAGCAATTTATTAATTGTGGAAGATCTAGGCTCACGTGAGTCTGCGTGAGTCACATTCGAAGTTAACGGGCCATAGAACTAGGAGATCAGATACACACACGCCCGTTGGCTGTCTACACAAAGTTATATACACATATATATATTTTATAACACAACTATCTATACACAACGTTCTTAGACACACTCGCGTTAGGGCGTTAGGTCATATCCCGGGTCTTGTTTCTTTAAATCCGCGATAGGTTCTGTTAGATAATTAGGAGTAGGATTTGAGAATTTAAGTTGTAAGGTTCCGTATAGAATCCATTGTCGACTAAGTTATAAATAAGTGCTTGTTCGCATGAGTTTGAATGTTTATTGAATAAGGTGGTTGGTAGTGTAAGGATCCCGCGATTTTGACTATATAACGCTCTCATTTTATTCTATTTGGAAAAAAAAAGAGGATATATTTATATCAGTAAATGTAACATCATAGTGTACGGTAGAGATTAATCAGTGTTAGCCCCGTGGTTTGAACATCGATTAATTTTGGTCGGGCGCTTAGTGGTGGGTTAGTCAGGCCTGTAATCCGCCTGAAAGCACGTATATCAGACGGTTATTCACTTGACTGACATGGTAAGGGTACCGTACACTTTACAATAAATGATGAAGGTTCTTTAAAGTAAGGTTGGAATACCATAAACACGAGAGCATAGCTTGCGCGTTAACGTCCCGCGTGAATAAGCAAAAGAACGCTATAAGCGTCAATAAACTTTGATTTCCGATAAGCTTGTAATTCGTTCGTATAGCGAGAAAGTAATTAACATGTCTTTAAAATGTTAAGGCAATCCGCCGAGTGTATTCAATTCACTCCCATCCAGTCCCATTAATTGGTAAAACCCGATCAGGGTTTAAGAGCTCTTACACAATCAATAATGCGCACATATAACTTATAATATATAAATTATACCAATGGACTTGGAATATTTAAGGCTTGGAGCAGTGGCTATTAGTTGCAACAACAAATATTAAATAAAGTCGTACGCACACAAATACATGTTTATATAAATACATTGTTTCTTTGCGAAGAAACCAGCTCCAAAGACCTTAGCTGTGTGTTGGAAATCCCGGCCAGGGTAAACAAGCCACGATATAAATATTATAATTCAACCCACACACATGCAAATAAAAGTTCGACTAATCTCGAGCTTATGGGCGGATTTCCATTATTAACTCGTATATACGACACTAGGCACTAAAACATCGAAATATCTTACATCAATATATATATATATCAACAAATCGAAGTAGAGCTGTTATTTCAACTGTACATAGGCAGGGAAGTTAGGACATTAGGTAGGGAAGATTTGTAGAGCCTAGCAAGGCAGAAACGTTTAGTTCGTTAGGTAAGATAATAATAACAAAATAGCAATAGATTTAGGTAGGGTTCATCAGTAGCAGTAGGTGTAGTTAAATAATAGGTAGTGACAATAATAGTAGGCGGATAGGCTGGACACGCTCCAGTTCATTAAGTTAGGTAGGATCCAATAGGCATATCGGTAAGTAGGCTTAGGCGTGCTGCATGCATGCCCACTACATCCACATAGGTTTCATTCCGTTTACATCCCGAGGCAAAAGCAGTAGGTAGGTAGGGTGGGTCGCGCTGAGGTCCAGTACAGCGCCGAAAGCACACAAAATAGTTTAGATCCAATTGCCTGCAAATTGCGTAAAATAATGCTTAAATCTTGTTATGGGGATAAATTGTAAATGAAAAACGGGCTTCTGGCATAAATTGGACGATAATAAATTCAAGACTTAATAAGAAAAGTTGCTTAGAACGTATGTATGTATAACTTTACGACAGGTCCCTAAACTGGTAGGCAAAGAAGCCCGAGCGCCATAAGGCGCAGTCCTTACACATATCGCTGGATTCTTTAACATTCATAGCTTTTTTCATGAAGCTCGCTGGTTTCGAGGGCTACGGATATCACCTTCTAATAAAACATTACCAATTTAGTCATGATAGGTGAATAGTGGCCTTCCCTGGCTCCTGCATCCTTCCACTTTCGCATTGTATATGTGATACGTCATTCTTTCATCCTACATTCTTATTACGTGTTCCGTGCTTTTTCTTATCCTAACACTCTCTTTCAGACCAATTTTCTTTCTTATATGATAGTTGCGAATGTAGTTAGCAAGCGTACGCCACAGATTTTTTATGTTAAGTGTCTTTAAATAATATACGGTAGTGAAGGATATTTATTGATAATTCATTACATTACCCCTTTGTTTTACAAATGTAGAGTGAAAGTAGAAATGGCACGCGAGATGATATTTTTGAAGTTATTAATTTCTTGTTACGCGAAAGATGTATAATTTCTTGCATACGTGCATATATAAGTATAGACCCACTTTTCATTTTCTACAGAGACAGACAGAGGACCTATACAGAATGACACCCACATACCTAGATTATCCCCGTTCTCTTTTTGCACTTCTGTTTTGGATGCTTGTGAAAAACCTCACCTACTCAGCTAATAAAGTATTCTGCAATATGTTTGATTTTACTACTCTCTTTCTTTTGCATCCCATTTTCTATTTTACGACTGGATGACCACACCCTCTAAATTACAAAATAAAATTCTAAGCGAAAAACATTTCGTCCCTCCAAATATTTTATTTATCGTTTTTCTATTCCACAGAATACCGCTGTAAAACTAGAGTAGTCTCAGAATAGGGTTATGAGGGTTTTTACATGGGTGCGGAAAGTTGCATAAATTTGGAGACAAGCAAAGTGGCTTCGCGTGTAGCGAGCACGTGACTCTATTTCTTAGAACTTTGTATATATATGAGGATAGGTTGCGGTATGTAGGTACCTATAAGGAATTATATATCTATTTTAAGTGGAAGCATATAGTATTGAGTACTACGTATTACTCTGTTTCGGTTTTATCTTATACATACAAATGCCTGTTCTTTTGTTAAGTCGATCTCAATATAACTATGTATAGGAAACGAAGATAAGTGATTACTTAGGTATCTATGTTGGTTGTTAAATGAAACTTGAAGTTGTGACCTCTATAGGTTTGAAACATATATACAATGCAAAGTTGAAAGAAAGAAGGAAAGCCAAGCTCACCTATAACAACCAAATTGATTGCACATTATCAGAAAGTGGTATCAGGAGCTCTTGTAACGTGAGCGTGCATGTTAAAGACGACGACGAAGAAGACTTGTGAATGTTACAGAAGTGAATGAGGTATGTAAGAACATAATGGAGAAGTACCTCTCTACCTCACTGAAAATTGCAGTCAAACAATAGCTCCCTGAAGATTTATTGTATTCCTGCAAATGAGTCAGGTTAGCAGGGAGATCCTGAGAAGTTGCTAAGTTAGCAGCAGAGGAGGCAATGCGCGAACTATACTTTATATATTGCAAGCGTTCACAGGCTATTGTGATTACTTTACATGAGATAGGCTATATGCTTGGATACATCCAGACGTTGTAAAAACGACTTTGTAAATATTAATGCACTACGGTGCTTTAATTTCGTGGTTAATTGTATAAAAAACATTAACAATCTCTACATAAAACTAATTGTTCAGAATCACAGCAATGAAACAAATTAGCATAAGTCTCGAATGCTAGAGTTAATTATAAACGAGTAAATAAATTTCAAACAATTGAGATTAACGTATTTAGAATTTAATCTGTAACCATCGATACGGAAGTTAAGCACGGTGAAGATGCCGCTATTATATAAACTCACCCAAAACTTAATCCCCGTGCGATTGCCCACATTAAAATTCAAGAAAGTACTACTAACTTCCACACAAGTGAACAGTATTTAATTGCTTTGTGATTTGTCCAGTAAATCAAGTAATTTTAAATAGTCAGATAACGTAAATTCCATCACACATGACAGTAAGGTCAAAGTAAGGAATACCAGTCACACGCCTACGATGTAAATGGGGGTTTATCTATGTAGATTCTAATAATCAGAGAAAATATTTACTAAATAGGAAATCACGTTTGTCGTGGAAGACATCCGTCCAGATAACGCTTGAGATTAACTCTAATTAACAGGCTCCGTATCACACCTTATTAGAATGAGAAATTGAGATGAGAAAATAAAGTGGCTGACATTTTATCCGGACCTTATTTTTATTAAAGTAGTTTATTAGAGCGATGCTGTGTGTGGATTGAAAAAAATTGGTGAGCAGGCGGCATGATCAATCCACGTGTGTGATACAATATTATCTCATCTATTAACTATTGTTGGTATTACCGAGTGGTGCAAATAGAAAGTCTTAGCTTATCCATACAGATAAATAAAATTGGAGTGTCTGTCTGTAATATTAAAATAACCGCTTTTTACTAAACGCATATGTATATACACGGTACATATACCAAAATGAATATTTTTACAATTTTTGTCTGTCTGTCTGTCTGTTTGTTCCGGCTAATCTCTGAAAAGGCTGGACCGATTTTGACGGGACTTTCACTGGTAGGTAGACGACTGTTCAGAGCACCATATAGGGTACTTTTTATCCCGTAAATATTTAGGGTTCCTGCGTTAAATATGAAAAACTATTAAAATTAGGGGGAAATCTTCTTCTTCGGGGGACTTTGCAATTTTATTTTTATTATATTTTCATAGAATATCTATTTTTTAAATAACTACGCATTTTATATGTAATAAAAACAAAATAAATATAAGTTGCCTCCTGCAAAGGTCAATAGATGGCGCTGTATGGAAAAGGTCTATAGAGAAATAAAGGCTACTAGGCTACTAAAAGCCCAAATCTCATGCGTGCGAAGCCGCGGGCTTCAGCTAGTTCGAAATAAGACATTATTGAAATAGGTATATCAAGAGACCGGGGGTCTAGTAGTTAATAATGCCTAAATCATATAGACAAATATTTATGCAATATAATAATAAAAGTAACAGTCAGATATGATAGTTATGGCAGGTGTCCGTCCCTCTTCTGCAATAACCCGGTTCTAATAATACCTCCAAATCTCACTTTAATAGCCCACTATTTCCCGACATATTTCCAATAGTCCCAATACCTGCCGTGGCCTGTTCATTGGTATATTGACCCATTGATATCCCCTGGAGCGGATCACGGCAGGTGTACAACATTACATACAATCTTTTCTAAGGGAAATGAAATGAAATGAAATATATTTATTTGCGGGCATACACGGTACAAATTCATGTTAGGACAAAGAATATGTCTAAATTTATGTGAACAAGCGTGTTGCGCCAACAATTGGCATGCAAATGTTCAAAGTCAATGCTTTACAATTTGTAGTCAATGACAACGTTAGTCTTAAACTAAATATGGCTACGTCGTACACTTAAGCAACATAAAATAATGTCAATGGTTAAAAATTTAAGTATTAATTGAGAAATTATTAAAGAATTTATTTAAAATTATTTTACGTTATTTTAGGGCGCTACATGTCAAAACTTATAATAAACAAATTCATTTATAGTGTAGAAACAATTTGTGACCAGCAATGTATGAAGTTGTTTTTTAAACTTTGAAAATGGTATTGACTTCAAACTCTCTGGCAAATGGTTATAAAGCTTTATCGCCATGTTATAACTGTTTGCTTGGAACGACGTCGTAGAGTGTGATTGAATCGCCAGACGATTTGGGTATCTTAATCCAGAGGGATATGTCAATTTTCTAAACAAATGTGTGTTTTTCTTTACAAATATACAGATGTCCAATATGTACATAGAAACTAATGTCAAAATTTTTAACTTTTTAAATAATTGTCTACAGCTATCTAATGGTCTGGCGCCACATACGGCTCTTACACATTTTTTTTGAATAATAAAGACATGGGACAAGGGGCCTCTACGCGTTGGATTTTTATCCCCGCGCAAGCCTATCAAATGACCGGGATTAATACCCGTGAGTAGAAAGATAAATATTGTAATAATAATATTGTCGGACAAATTACACAGCGCCAAAGTAAGCGAAGCTTGTGTTATGGGTACTAGACAACTGATAAACGTACGTAAATACGTTTTTTTGTAAATACATACTTATAGTAAGAAAATACCCAGAACAAGACAAACAGACATGTTCATGCACACAAATGTTTGCGCGTTTTACCACTGTGCCACCGAGCTCGCCAAAATGCACCTGTTTGTGCATTAACATGCCTGTTTATCTCGTTACTAGATATTTTTAAAGAGGCTCAGAAAAACTCAGCCTAGCACCGTTGTTGTATCCCTGCGATTGAGTGAGGTTACCAGTAAGCCCCTAAGGAGTTGATGTATTAGCTGCAGGGTTAGCAACGAATAATCCATTCTTCATGTATTGCAAGCATTAACCTATAAATGCTTGCAATACAGGAAGAATCGATTATTCGTTAGTCGAGGGACGACAGGGAGTCGAGTTAGTATCGATATTTGAAGTTATACTATTTTCTTTGTCATCAATTATAAACAGATAGGTACTCTCTTATCGTACCAGAGCAGTGATAGCCCAGTAGATACAGAACCAAACTATTGACTAACTGGTCCCCAGTTCGAATCCTGGCATGTATCACTAAATTCGTATTTTCGGATTTATGTACATATTTGTAAAGTATATTTTGAAAGACCTAACCTAAGAAAGCGCACAAATGTTAGCCTTGTGTGGGAATCGAACCCACGAGCGTTGGAGTCAAAGTCGCGTCATTACGACTGAGCCACTGAGCTCGTCAAAAGGAGATAACGCTATGAAGAAGAAACTGAATTTCCCTAACATGATTATAATTTTCCTCTAAATTATTAATAGTGAACGCTAGGTATCAAAACTATAAATAAGATATTAAACTTTTGACTCTCAAAGGGTACGGCTGCAATGAATAATGCAATGACTTCATCAAAATGTCATCAGTGACTTTATTGGCCAAGGCTTTCAACATGCAATTACGAATAGTGACGGCTAGCACAGCTCAGTCGAGAAATTCGAAATACACAAACTTTGTGCAGTGTATGTGCATTAAATTATTGTCAGGTAGAGGCTCATATTTTTAATTGACAAAAATCTTATACTGTGATATTAAAAGGTTTCCACCTTTTTAACAGTCCATGTACAAACCTTTTTCTTTTTAATGTACCTATTAAACTTAAACGATTTGAATATCTCCTATAAGTTAGCAGACTTAATGTGTTTGAAGTATGTACTCAAAATGAGTACATACTTCAAACACATTAAAACACTTGTAGTAATCTTTGCATGAAGAAACATGAAATAGCGACCTGGCTGGGGGTTTGCTGGGTTACCAAGTTGTATTATTTTATATGTCTAATGAATATCGGTACCGCATACTATTTTATCAACCACATTTTTTCAACGCAACGGTAATATTCACAAATTCAAGTGTACTTCAATCATATTTTGAATGAGAATTTCAAAAATATATTAGGGGTTAAAGTATGAAATTGCCGATTTGTACTAAAAAATTAAAACTCGTTTCTTCTAAGATGTAACATATTTATTTAATAAAAATATTTACCCTCATATTAAAGATATTTAATATTGCCCAATATAAACGAATGTCATCAAAATGTTGTTGCAATTTAATGAAATTAATTTTTGTTTTGTGCAAAATGTTATCTTTAGTATTTTGTGATATCAGGAGCTGTAAAAATCTGCAAGCGTGCATGATAACAGCTGCTATGAATGTTACAGAAGCTAGTGAGGTGTGTAGGGACCGGGCACGTAGCGCTCGGTTACTTCTGCCCACTCCGCATGGGATTTGACGTAATTTAAAGATAGATTGATGAATTTACCTACTAGCCAAGAAAACAAACAACCTCTTTGATGGTTAGCGATTACGGCAGCTAGTACGGAACCCGCATCTCAATGTATAGTCAACGCATAGACACAATGCAAGACATTGTATAATTTCTGGCTTGCTATGGGCAAATTGACATAATACTCGTAACTGTCGTAAGCTCGCCGATAATTTGCGCTTACGCTTAATATCTTTATTTTTACTTATTATAGAAAATAATTTATTATTATTTATTATTAAGAAAATAATTTACACCAACTTTAATTAGATTATTTTATCAAATAGTAGTTGAAAATTATTTCCAAACAGAGTATATTCAGAGACAACACTGAGACTATGATTCTTACTACCAAATTCTAGGGAGGAATTCCTAAAAACATACAATTTGTTTAACCTAAAACAATATAATCCGTTCCCAGTCAATATCTATTTCTACAGTTTCTTTTTAAAGTACATTTAATTTTATTACCAGTAACAGCTAATAATTGGATAACGTTGTGTATATATAATCTCCCAGCTAAAACACTATTTTGAGATAAGAATATTTGTATCAGGAATTCAAGCCTTATTGATAAATAAGATAATGGTAAATGTTTAATTTTTATGTTACCCACATCTTCACGACTATTTCGATAATAGTATTTTTATTTGAAAACAACTTAAAAAAACTAATTTGATCATTTATACACAAAATTATAAAATTATGACTCTTCTCTCGAATAAAATGTGGATATATTGTAATACATACTATGATACATATCTACTACTAATTATGTATTTCAAATACTCCCATATTCCTTGCTGTACTCGGAATTCCATTTTAGAATCTTTAGCTACTTTTGGGATCCAAACTTAGTCCTTTAATGGAGATTCCATTTTGGCTCAATTATTGTGTAATCTACTAAAATATCCTTTTGAAATCTTACCCGATTATATCTATTAAACTCAGTGACTACAATATTCGAAAAGTTTTCCACTACTTCAATTTAGGCGAATTAGTACTACAAAGCTCGGTTAGAGGAGATCACGGCAAATCTGCGCTCACGTGTTGCCTCTTTTAACAATGCGAAACAATTCCCAGGAACATACTAACGAACCCAGTTAGCATAACAATATTCGTGCCGTACATATACGATGTGGAATGTAAACTTGGTTTGAAGAGACAACCTCGCAGTTAAAAAGCGAGACCCTTTTTATAAATACAGTATTATTACTAAGTAATAGTTGTAACTTCTATGATCATTATTGATAATCCAACTTTAAAATAACCGCTTAATGATACATTCCGAAATAGGTTCATGTATCAATGAGCAATTCATATAATATTATTTGTTGATAAGTGTTTAAGCGATTGATTTGTCTATTGATATGAAATATGTCAATTCCGATTCTTCATACTCGTATATATTCTAGTTTATTTGCAAATTCAATTATATTTTTTATACCAGGTATAGGTTTCTCATAGACACTTGTAACGTACGTTGTAACGCAAGAAGGGATGTTAGTGCGTTTCTATCCTCGCTGCCAATGTACCATCTACTCAGCAGCGAATGATACTTAGTACTATAATATACTTCTCACACAATATTTGTAATCTGTAGATGCAATTTGATTTAATCAGCTTTGTGTGCTTCCCCTACCAATTAGTTTATGCGGCCTAGCGCCGACCGGTACCCACCCACTACCGTTAGTAGATACAACATGCCGATGCTGCCATGGCTGCTCCGGTAGTATCTGCCTCGACTGCTGCGGTCTTCCGTCATCTGGAACAGAAACAGCATGCCTCACCACCGTTGCTGCCACGACTGGCCTGGTCGTCGCTGCGACACGTGTTTTGCCTCTCCACGAGGCATCCTCAGGCGCTGTATACGTTAATCGTTAGAATAACATGCTACAAGTCTTGTCAAGTGGCTTGAAGCATGTTATTTACGGTTTCTGTTCTAGATGGCGGACGACCGCAGCAGCCGACGCAGAAACTACTGGAGCAGCCATGGCAGCGTCGGCATGTTGCGGAGATAATGCGCGAATGATACATTTTTATAAAGATATTTGGTGATTTTTTAAAAACTGCTATTTGATATATTTATCTATTTTTCCTGTAACATTTACATAAACCTACAATTGCAATTGTTTTAGATGCTCGGCTTTGCAAATTTTGAGATAAAGTGATACGGGAGTCTGTTATATAAAGTTTTACTCAACAATTAGCAACTTCAAATTTTTCTTGAATAGACTTTGAAGATAAAGGGATCTCAATTTGACGCTGGCTGGATCCTACAAAAGCCGAAACATTAACAATGGTACGTTAATATGAATTGTCAACCTGACATACATCAGCACTAATAACGGCATTTGTACATTACGTTATGGTTAACATGCCCTGGCCCATTCTGTTTTCTGTGTCCATAAACACAATGCAAACATCATTAGTGGAGGATATAGTATTGTATGGAGTATGAACATATGACATTATATAGCTACTTGCTTGCACCAGTCCCTGGTATAACTAGCTTTTTACATCGCTATTACTGGAATACAGCCTATTTCTACGTTTCAGGGTGTTTGTTCGAGTTTTTACTTCTATCTGGGATTTAGCCTCTTTATAATTACTTTATCGAATGGATCGAGTCATATCAAGTCATATGGCATTCGGTTCGGAGAGCATGACGGGTCATACTCTGTATAGTTGATTAGTATAGTGAGTTAGTGAGGCTACTTTGTCACCAACGGTCGTGGATTCGACTCCCACACTGGATACACGTTTGTGTGCATGAACATGTTTATTTGTCCTGGTCTGTGTATTTTTTACAGATCTTTTAGATTTTTTAGGTTGCATAAAAGCTGCCTGTCTGGGGAAGTATGTTCACCTCACAGAAAACCGTAGCTAAATATAAATCTGTTGAGGGTTAGTTGCTGTGTTAGCAGCTGAGGTGTGCGAGCATTGTGCGAGCGATACTTAATGTATCACAAGCATTCATAGGTTACAGTAACCGCTTTACATAGATGGACTGTATGCTTTTATGCCTCCCGACGTTGTATAAAAAAATTTAGAAAAATTGACGAAGTAAATTCGATAATGTAATTTCGATATGTCTGACTGATAGTTATCACATGTATGCAAGTATTTAGGTTCGCCTTCTATACATTAAACTGAAGTGTTTGGCTAAGACTCCAGTTATTAATTTGTTGTAGACTGTCGCAAAGCCATTATTAATAGCTACTTAGAAGTTATTTTTATGCTTTGTCGTACGCGTCGCAAAATTTATTGTGTACGTCATTAAAATCTTAGTGGTAATCATCATAAAATGGAAACTTTATGAACGGTGATATTAAAGAAATATCGAGTTACTAAGCAAAAATAAAATTCAACAAGAAAACCGTAGCTGCTTTTTGTTTTAAATTTTTAAGTTGACGCACTCTTTTACTCATTGAAAAGACAATATTGACAAGGACAAGGACTTTTGCTCAGTAATGCAGAAAATATGCAAAGCAAGATGCAACAGGCTACCAATTTGGACGTTGGTGGTCTTATACCAAACGACGTATTTCCATATTGTTGAACGTGATATTACATGTCGGGTGACATTATGAAACTGCCTATAATAAGTAACTTATATCTAACGACGTATTGAATTAAACATTTTTTTTGTGGTCACAGGACGCTGCAAAGCATTCGAAACGTGAGGTTCAATAAAATAAATAAAACACGCGATACCTCCAATAAAAAATAAAAAAAACAATGTATAACAATCGCGAAAACCTAAGACAATAATACTATCTAACGACGTACTTTATCTATAACTTCACGCCAAATCCCTTGCGGGGTAGGCAGAGAGAACCGAGCGCCACGTGACTCGATCCTTACATATCTCACTCACTTCTTTAACATTCATTGCTCTTCTCATGCACGCACGCCGGTTTCTAGGGCTCCTGACATCACCTTCTGATAGAACATGACCAATTTGGTCATGGTAGGTAAGTCTTGGCCTTCCCCGGCTCCTACATCCTTCCACTTTTGCATTGTATATCTGCTTCGTCATTCTTTCATCTTGCATTCTTTCTACATGCCCGAACCATCGGAGCATGCCTCTTCTTATTTTAACACCGACGCTCTCTTTCAGACCAACTCTATTTCTAACATCATCATTGCGAATACGGTCTACGAGCCTTACGCCACAAATTTTGCGCAGCGCTCGCATTTCAACCGCGTTTATTCTACTTTCATGCTCTTTCTGCCATACCCAACTCTCGCTTCCATAAGTTAGCGTTGGGACCAACACTGCATTGTGTATAGCGAGTTGTGCCTTCTGGCTCAGGATTTTACTGCCAAGAAGTTTTCCCAACGCTCCATTCACACTATTCCCAGCACTCACTCGTCTTTCCACATCTCCGGTGTACCTTCCATCCCTGCTGAAAGCGCATCCAAGATATACAAACTCATCCACTTGTTCCAACACTTCATCATCAATCGTAATCCTTACATTAGTTCTGGATTCTTCTCTTTCAAATACCATTATCTTTGTTTTCTTCGCATTCAGTAGTAAGCCTTTCTCCATACAGTCGTCTTTCATCGCTGTGACCAGTGTTTGCAGTTTAGATGGTGTATCTGCTAATAGCACGGCATCGTCTGCATACAGCAGACAGTTCACCACTTGGTCACCCATGCGCAATCCCACATTCGTTGACCTTATTCTCTGCAGACAACTATCGAGATACAGGATAAACAGCCTAGCAGATAGCATGTAACCCTGTTTGACACCAATTTTGACATCAAACCAGGGTGACATGCCACCGTCTATCCGCACATATGCTGAGCAATCCTTGTAAGTGGACTGCACAGCACGGAGAAGTGAACCGTCAATCCCATATCTCGGCAATATGTCCCACAGTTCCTTTCGCACAACCCTATCAAAGGCTTTCTCAAGATCCACAAAACCGCAGAAAACCTTCCGGTCTATGGCCAGATGCTTCTCTACGATATTGCGGAGCGAGAAAACTTGATCCGTACATCCCCTTCCATTTCGGAAACCTCCTTGTGCGTCCCACAGCATTTCATCGGATTTCACCCTCATTCTCCTTTCAATCACCTTTCCATATACTTTTGCTGCTAAGCTGATCAAACTGACGTACTTTATAATACTCTAAAATATCTAAGGAGTGTTCGATTTGTAAAATACCTTACATATATTTAATACTATATAAACGAAAGAGTACGAAGTATTATTTCGATATTTCCAGCATTATGTTTTTAAATATAATAGCAGAGAATTACAGGTTGTTACAGAAAAAGTACATAATAAATTTAACATGGTATGGGCTACTCCAGATGCACAAAACTGTATCTCGATTCTCTTTACCTGTAGATGTAATGAATGTATATTACAATTAATTGCAAAGTGGCGTAGTGCTATTCGGAAAAACAAACTAAAATGAAGTTTCTTATATTTCAATCCTTTTAAGGGGATCGATTGTTGAAGCAGTATTAACAAGATATTCGTTTCTCTCCTGAAGCTTACTACGTTTATTGGGGTTTGGTATATTCAGTAGGTTAGGATTTCAAAGTTAATAGGTTACTTGTTAACTACTGATTTATATGTGACCGTTGTCGATCATGGAGTTACTTAAGGAGCTACTTAACTATTATTTAAAAGAGGTAGGGCGCGTCAAAGCAAAAAATAAAATAAATAAATAAACAACGAAACCTGTTCATTAATTTAGTGCAAATGGATAAGAATTAGAGAACTTGGCATCAAGATTATCATAAATAAACCCTATAATTATTCTATTTCTGAAATTCTACATTCGTCTCATTATCTTGAAGTACACATTTTTGAAGGTGTTCACACTTCTACCGCGTGTGAACTGCACACATTTTTTTTTGCAATATCTCTAGGTTCCCTTTCTCAAGACGCTTTCTACCTTTACTTCTCAAACGTTAATCATCTCTATCATCATATTTTTTTAAGCATCTTCATTGCTCGAATAGAAATGATTTTGACAGGTCTGGTATTCCTTTCAAGTTTCCGACCTATTATAAAGAATAGTGATTCCCACCTTGAATTACTATATGAAATGAGTTCTTACAAAAACATTACTACATTCGTTTAATAAAATTAATTGCATGGGGCAATACATATCATTAGCAGTTCAATAAAATTGAATATTCAATATTAGCGTAATTGAATACTGTAATTGGAAACTTTTTAATAGACGTCATCTGTCGGTCTTCACAAGAATTCTTTTGTTATTTTCCATCATTTTGCGAATACAGTTTTCGTACTGTTTTATAATTGCAAATTTTATTTATTTACTACCTTTCGATATTAGCGTCTCTTTTGTCGGATGGACGAGAGCAAACAATTTACAGCAGTTTGTTTACTGATGCTAATTTTAAAATTAACTTCGTGGATGCAAACGTGCTTCAGCGGACCACCATAGTGGATTGGTTAGTGCCGGGAGAGCGCAAGCGTTGGGTTGTTTGTTCGAGACTGTTATTTATTGTTTAGAATTATTCTCTGTTGTGGAGTTCCTTTCATCAAATGTTATGTACCTGGATTCTTTATTAGTTTTAGGTAGGTCCTATTTTCTAAATAAAAGTTATTGGTATTTTTCTTTACTCTATTAAGTACGTGTAATATATGGAATTAAAGTAAGGTAACATCAAATTTTCTTTTAAAATACAATGGATACACTGCCTTCTTGATGTGATACGATTTCCGTAATTAAAGAAGGCTTGCACTATATGTATATGGTTATTAGTAAGTTAAATATTATAATTATTAGTATTCCAGGGAAAATGTTGACAAATATGTAAGACAAATATGTATGTAAGTCTTTAACATATACAAAAAAAATGTATATAAAAACGCAATATACAAAGATTCTAAAATATTTTACTTATATTTTATGCAGGCCCATATAGTTGTACAAACTCAGAATCGCATAATGGTTTATTACATTGGATACCAAATACCTTTCGGAGCTTTTCATGTTCTTTTGTATGAAATCACAATTTTTCACGAAACATGCAGATGTAGATAAAGTTATAAAGCAAAACATTACATAAATACAGAATTTGCAACAATTCGTTAGAACCGTTTCCGAGGTACATTTTTACGTAACTAGTGTGGCCATAAATACTATTGCATAGAAACTTTTCTTTTTTCAACTTCCTGTTTATTATCAAATCACAATATGGAATGGGTATTAAAGAAAATAAGACTCCAGCGATTGCCTTAAATAAGGTGTGGAGCCGGTCGGTCATATTCAAGAAACTTCAAAAGCTTGGTTTCAACTGTATGTTCGTATATCGTACTATCGACAGATATACACACTTTTTCTGTTGAAGACCATAAATGATCGCGACGACCGCGTCCAGTTAGAACTAAATTGGCAGTTAATGCATGGCGCTTATCGTCGATATACAGAACATGCCCTAAATCAATCCCTACAGTTAAAGAGAGTGGATCGATCAAAACGCCTTCTGTCCCGATACGCAGGTGAAATGACAGATATATGCTCTTTAATGATGAAAAATTCTTGAAAAAGTCTTGCATCGTGTTGTGAAACCTCTCAGAAATACACTTTTTAAAAATGTACCGTGGACTTTCCAGCAGGCCTCTGCACCTGGTCACAAGGCACGAACTACTCAAGACTGGCTCAAAACCAACGTTCCGTACTTTATAAGACCTGAAGACTGGCTCTCGTCTAGCCCAGATCAACCAAACCCTTAGACAACTAATTATGGTCAGTTTCAGAGTCAGCTCGAGACGACATGACACACCGATATTGTGTCTATTATGAAATTTCTGGGGCAAGCAGTACACAATAGGGGTAGTAACAGCTCAGTGGATAAGGAATCGGCCTATTGACCAACTCGTTCCCGGTTCGAATCCTGGCGGGGGAGTACCACTAAATTCGTGTTTTCGGATTTATGTATATATATATTGCTTGCTCGGCGGTGAAGGAAAACATGTGAGGAAACGCACATGTCCAAGAAATTATATTTCGAAAGACGTGTGACCTAAGAAAGATTTGGTTTTCCCACTAGGTTGTCGAGGTCTGACGGCAGTCGCCCCATTAAAATCTGTATCTTCACCAAATCCTTAGGCTTAGGTAGCGGACCCCGTCAATCCTAATGGATTAGGAAACGGGATAACCCGAAAAAGAAGAAGATATAGCTCCTAAAAGGCATCTATGTCAATTCCGTACTATTCATGTTCAGTTCTGTATGTTGAGACATCGCACAAATTGCATTTGTAGTCCGACCTGAATCTGTACAAGAAAATTGAGATTTAGGCTTCAACATTATAATGCATTGTGGGAGACGCAACTGGAAATGTCGCTTTCTAAAGATTAGCTCATACTATAGTTGCTAGATAAAATACTTGCAGACAACGAGTAGAATTTGTTGCGACAACTCAGTATACTTGCTGGAACACAAGGCATGAAAAAATAAAATGAAGCTAAACCGTGACAAGATCTAATAAGGTGTAACACTAAATAGAAGTAACCGTTAAAACAGAAGCATTTGATAAGGAAAATCTTCACCTAAAGTAACAGCCATATTGGTTTTATAGAGTTTTCGCCTACAGGGCAAAAATAGTTAAGATTTTTTTAATCGTTGGTGCTCTTTACAATATTATAACTATCCATATATTTTAATTATTGATATGTACTGCATACGTATATTGTATGCAGTACATATCAATAATTTTATACGTATATATGAAATCATATTTGGAAAGACGCTCCATGTTAAAATCAATATATTCACTAAATTGTTAGGCTTAGCTAACGGACCCCGCCAATCCTAATGGATTAGGAACCGGGATTATGCTAGACAGAAGAAGATGATTCTAACTAGCATAGTATTTTTTAAATCATAAAAATCTTTAAATTGTCTTACGTTTTCCCACTGTCTTATTTCCAAAATTGGTCAAGCAAGGCATCAAAAATATTGATTACATAACAAACATAATTACATTTCTCACTACAATAGTTTTGCATTAATGAAAATACGCACGAATTTATTTCCTATCACTACGATAGTGTTATTCAACAAAATAGTTGTATAGCATAGCATACCATAGCAATTTCAATTGATAAAATGTAGTTTACCCCATCTTCTTCACATACTGCTTTTATGTTATGAATGAATCATGAAAATGTCATATTCCGCAGACATTTATCTTTACTTTTATCCTTTTGTGAACTAGCCTTATCATTTCGCAATGCCCTATTACCAGACCGGTCACAGAATACACGGAAGCTCAATTTAATTACATTCAACCGTTATAACGACAACGCACTAGTCTCATCGCGGTGGATGATATTAATCATCGACTAGTTGATTTATGCGATAATTCTATAGCGTATCCCATCCCTAGTATTATTAAGATGTTTCTTGTGCAACATAGTCGATAGTTTATTGATATCGATGAAGAACCGCTGAGTCTAATCTTATGTATTATGAGTTCATCTTTTAAGGATAGTAAAGAACTTAACCTAAGGTTACATGTACTTTGTAAAATAAGTCTCATCAGTTCTCGATCTGTATCAGTTAATCATTTGATTTTGCTATGGTTATGTGAAAGATGTATATTCCAGATATTTGTCCCTTAGAAATAATGACAAACTTTAAACTATCGAAAGTATTTCTTTGTGTACTTACTGACATGAAATGCTAATTTACGTAAATCAATAAGTAATATTATTTTGAAGAAGGTATTAAATATTAAATTACTCAACACGAATACAACGGTAATAACTATTGACTAATTGGGATCTATGATGTAGAGTAGGACGATGCACATTGAGATGAATGATGAGATGAGTATAGTTAGGGTCGGCAACCGAGTGGCTCCTCTGATGTTGTAAGGTGTACATATGAGGTAACTGCTTATCGTCAGGCAAGCTGTCTGCTTATTTATCACGTAAGTGGTATAACGAAGTCAGGCATATATTAATATCAAAACTAAATGAATATAAAAAAATCTGCTTGTTTACAGGTAAAATATACCTCCAAATATGACAAACAATCAAATATACGAAGTATCGTTAAATAAAAGTTTATGTGTCATATTCATTCGTATGTTTCTTTTTACTGTGTGCTCCTTTCTTTATTAGTCAATCAATATTTTTTTTTATGTTTCCTCCCACGTACAAATATTTACCAAATTTAAAGTTAAATAAATTATCCTAAATGTGTGTAAAACATTATTTGATCAATATAATACTAAATTTCATTCATTTCAGGACGATTAAATTATCACAGATTAAACTAATTCATATTAAGATATCAGAACATAATAAATAAGCTCATAACCAAATCTTTCCTAACAAATTGACCCTATCTTTCCATTTTACAGTTGCCTCCTTCAGTTAATATTCTGCGCTCACACGGTCGCGGTTTCAATTTTCCAGTTCCACTACGTTCCCGATCAATTAGCAATAAAGCATTAACTGCAGTCAAATGTGGATTTACCTCGGATTCAATTAAAATGAACCGACATATAGCGGTCTCCTATAAAGGGGGAACACATAATTTAGTGCGTATAGTTACGAAATTATCGCTGTCGTGAAAGACTAAATGAGGAGCAATGAAATTGAAATTAAAGTTGTGCAAGATTGGAGCAGAAGAGAATAATTGCTATACATATACCTACTTGTAGGGAGTAATAGCCCTGAATTCCTCAAAGGATTTATAACACAGATCTAGGTACATGAGAGCGTTGCATTAATTGAGTGATGGTATATGTAGCTTTGTTTATATATTCAAAATTTTCTGCATTCGTATAGCTATTTAACTAAGACGAGTATTAAAATGTCGAAGTATATTAACGTCATTAAAGTACACTTTCAGGTTAATGACTAATTAAAATGTTTGGTGTATTTATGAGGTGGATAAAATTTATAGTGCGAAATTTGAGGTTTTGGGAAACCTTTGCAAGATTGTACGTAATAAAACGTTTCATGCAGTAAAGTTTTATTTCTGCCAGATAGTATTTAATTCGTGACTTTCGTTTTAATCTTTTGATTTTAGGGACTCTTAATAGCTTGTGTAAATATAATAATAAAATTGTCTTGATTAAATTTAAATAAAAACGCACCAGTTAATTAAATAGCATCGTATTAGCGGGCCCTCACTCTTCAGTTACGAGTAGTAAGTGCTGATAAACAAGTATTTCTAAACTGTTACCGCTGTCATGCCGTAAGGATACGTAACGTAAAAATTACAAGATGCTTTTTGTTTGAATTACACCATAAATGAGGTTTATGTACACTGAACTTCTTACTTCAAAAAATTTGAGCGTTTATCGCAGCGGACTCAAAGGTTTATAAAATACTCTAATATTCAGTATTAGAATATTTTATTAATTAGTACACATAATGTGTCGTAAATAACAGATAACAATAAATGAAAGGGTAGTTAGTAGGCCAAAGGGACAAGATACTTTGTATTAAAAACGGTCAGTTTTCTTTTTCTTCCTACAATACCCGCCGTAGCTGTACACGCTCCACACTTAAATAGCGTGTATTAGGCCATATGTAATATTTGTACATAATTAAATTTTATACATTCTGTGTATCAATTTTTATGTCTTATTATCTAACAGAATATCTTAATAAATTCCGGATATTGCTAAAAAAATGCAACCGGTAATTCAACGGATCCGGTATGGTCATGCGTCTACCGGATTCGCCACCAATTTGTTGATATAATTGAGACATACAAGGAATTTATTTATTAAATAAATCTTCACATTGTTGCGTGTGTAACGTTGATGACCATTGGACGGCGAGTCTCAAGCTACCACACTTTGCGCTTGCACCACATTACATGTGATGTTTGCCGGATTTAACTCTGTCGAGTCGATGTTTTGTGTAGATAATAGGTATGCTTTGCTGCTGCACTAACCCCGTCACAGACGTAGCTATATACATCGTAAGATAACATGTTGTCTCGCTCTAAATATATGAAACATTGTGAATCGGTATGTTTCCTGTCTCATCATGTTCCATACTTACAGAGCATGTCATCTTACATAGCATGTCATCTTACAATAGGTATATTAAAGCTACGTCAGTGACGAGGTTTATTACTCAAACGCTAAGTCATGGCAATGTAAGTGTTAAATCGACAGATTTATAATATTTATATTGCATTTACAAAGACCACAGTGCTTAAGTAGAGGGGAGGCCTGTGTACAGCAGTGGACGAATACAGGCTGAAATAATGATGATGATAATGATGAGTCTGCGGGAATTGATATGATCACAGCTGAGATGATCAAACTAGTTGGCAATTATGTCCGGGATGCCTTCTGGTACTTATGCAATCTATGCTGGAGAATTGGAAGGGTCCCAATGGATTGGAGACGCAGTCACCGTAGCCTTGTATAAAGGCAAGGTGTCACGCATGGACTGCGCCAGGTATAGGGCCATCAGTTGGCTCAGCTTATATATGGGAAGGTAATTGAAAGGAGAATGAAGGTGAAATCTGATGAAATGCTGTGGGAGGCACAGGCAGGATTTCGAAATGGAAGGGGATGTACGGATTAAGTTTTCTCGCAATATCGTGGAGAAGCATCTGCCCATAGACGTTTTATTGCGTTTTACGTTTTTTTAATACTTGAGATAACGCGATTCCATTGATTTAAATTTCCTCATAATTAGAACAACATTAGAACAACTGAATTTGTAAAATTTTGTCTTTTTTTACGAGCATCTGTTTTTTTTTTTAATTTCCCGTAGCAGATTTTAATTATTACCATACATAGTTCACTGTAGTATTTATTGGCTTTTACGAAATTCAAATTCGTACTTTGGTTTATAATAGAAAACTTTTTTAAACAATCCTCTAATTGTTTTTTACTAGTATATTGTGAGGCAGTAATACTGCTCAAGCACCCGTCCTTTTAATATTTATGGTGATTATTATCGTGAGTCATAATTCACTGAGTTTCAATTGAGCGTTAAAACTCTGCTGGCCAGCTGGTAATCTTTTGCTCTTATGGCAAGTATAGTCTTACTTATTTAATACATTTCCTGTATGTAATTACTATTATTTTGTTATTTCCATGCAGTTCAATTGATTAATTTTCAGGCATAAGACGTTTAACTTGCATACATTTTATACCAATTTGATTCAGGTGTACTGATATGTATATCAAAATACCAGTTTCCGGCACTAGGCTGCGTTCGATGTTACTTAACCTCCGTGTCTATTTTATATATAACGTCAGCATACGGCCAAGCATACTGCCCACCTGTTAAGTGGTTACTGTGCCCTATGAAAGCTTGCAATACAATGACACAACAACCCTTCTACGAGTTTTTATTTTCCATGGGGTAAGGTTACCATCCATATTGATAAACTTACAAAGCAAAATCTTATCTAAGTACAATATTTGATCCAAATTGTTAGAGCCGTATCCGGAATACGATTATGTACGAGATTTTCAACGAGCAATTAAATAAAAATATAAAGTAATAAAATACAAGTATGCAGCTATAGAATTGGGTATTTTAAAGCTTGCCTAGTGTGAAGGCTTGTTATGTACGTAAAATTGTTAATTTAAATTAATTTTATAGTATGGATATGACATTTCTCCAAAGAGTTATGTTTCTATAACCATGCTAATATCGAAATATTATGTAGAAAATAACTTGGCTTCAGTTGCAATAATTCTATTTTCATTACGGTTCAAATATACAGTTTTGTGACAAACAAATGGACAGACACATGAGCAGACTGCAGAAACTACGTAATAGGATTTCGTCGGTACCATTTAAGTACAGAATACTAAAAACATTTGTGATGAACATATAACCCCTACTTATTAAGTCAGTTAAAGAAGACTATACGCGAGGAACATAGATTTTTTTAGTTTTATAAAATATTTATTTTTATATTAGGTCGCGCGGTAAAGAAGTTTACATCCCAACCACCAAGGATGAAGTGATTAACAGTCACTTGTCTTTTTTTCCAGCTTAAGCTTGTTCTATTAAGACTAGCCGATGAATCTAAAGAGTACTGTTCGCATGTTACCACCTCTGCTGCTACCATTCTGAGGAAATCCGAGGAAATATTTGATACGATGCCAAAAGCCTCGTTTTACAATCTCACAACTTGCCGACGACTGGAATGAACTGCAATGTTGGCATCCTGTACGGTTCCAGAGAAGATTTTTTATCGAGAAATCTTAAGCTGGAGGAATGAACTCCTGACAAGTTTTTCCCGAGGAACTGGATGAGGTTCTGCACAAAATCTGGATCTTATGTATCAGTCCGTGTGGATATTGATCATTGCAATGCGAATATATCTCTTGCCAGAACATAGTTCGCTAGTTTGTAGCATTCGCCACACACAGGTTAGATTGACATTGACGCTAAAAATTATCGTTTGGTATATAAATATACACTACGCTACTAAATTAATTTATCAATCAACACTAATAATCATAATACAGTTGCATGCCTCGAAGCGGTCAAACGGCACGTTATGTTGCGCTCCGGCTTAATCGTCGGTTTCCGAGGCACGGCAAAACAAACACACCGACAGTAATAGCCCTCTCGGGTGGGTGCGTATTATCTATAACGAGTAGTCCGCCCTGTTCCACTGGCTTTTTTTTTAATTTAACCATCTATAAACATGTAGTATTTGATGTAATTATTTAATCTAGAAATAGCTTTGACCTTTTTTATTCATCTACCTATTTTAGGGGAAGGTACTGTAAATGCGAAAAGTATAAACTTAAATTTTGTTCATTAAGTCAAGTCCATCTGTATCTGTAAGTACGTATAAATAACTTCACCCCAAATCCCTTGCGGAGAACCGAGCACTCGGTTCTTTAACATTCTTATGCACGCTCGCCAAGTTCTAAAGCTCCTGACATCACCTTCTGATAGAATACGATCAATTTGATCATGGTAGGTAAGTCTTGGCCTTCCTCGGTTCCTACATGCTTCCACTTTGGCGTTGTATATCTGTTTAGTAATTCTTTCTTACTGCATTCATTCCATATGTCCGAACCAATGGAGCATGCCTCTTCTTATTTTAACACTGACGCTTTCTGTCATTCCATCTCTGTTTCTAACATCGTCATTGCGAATCCGGTCAATTATATGAATACGTATATATATAAAACTAAAATATTTTAGCCTGTAGCAGATGTCTTTTTTTTAATACAATGTCAAGCAGTAAAGTATCACTCGCGCGACGCCTTTCTCTGCTGCTTACACAGCAACTCCTTAGGAGGTTACTGGTGACCTCACACACACGCTGGAACACAACAACCCTCTAGGCAGGTGTTATTTGTCTGCGGTTTTCTGTGAGGTCTTAAAATATCCAGACCAAGACAAATAGACATGTTCATGCACACAAATGTTAGTCTTGTATGGGAACCGAACCCACGAGCGGTGGTGTCAAAGTCGCGTCTTTCACTACTGAGCCACCGAGCTCGTCAAATATTTTTTGATAGTAATATTTTACTGATGACTTTTAGGAGCTTTAACATTGGAAAGGTCTATGACAACAGTAGCAAAAATTCTTATTAGTTTTGATTGATATTTGTATATTTTTATCTAAGATGTTACATATGATATATTGAATATATTGCGTTACTCATATACAAACAATTTAAAAGCAAAATAATTTTGTTTAAAATGCCATTCATATTTTGAAAAAACTTAACTAAGTTTGTGCTTTATTATATGTATTGGAGACCACTGATTTAATTTTAACGAAGTTGTGATGACAAATGTAAGATGTAAGAAAAGGCTAGGATGTTTTGCATATTAAAATTGCCATAATAACTACGTTAACATTATTTTTTCATCAAATCTTTGGTTTTCAGGAAAATAACTTTGTTTTATCCACCCCACGATAAGCATTGTCATCATGCAGGAGGACGGATTCTCAGTGGTCTTTTTTGTACATTTTAAAGTAAACAAATGATGGTGGACCATTCATAGAATATCAGAAACACCATCTTTCGTGCCCACACAAGCCCGTTTCCTGTTTTGGCATTTGTTCGTGACAACTGCAAGTAAAAGAAGGTTTCCAAACTTTTAATTGTTCGTGTACTTTTTTATTATACAATAATATTGACAAATGATTTCCAGGCAATAAAAAATTGAACTAAATGATTTTGCGTTAGAATATAATTTTTAAAATTTAAACAGTCTTAAGCATTCAGGAACTCAAATCTTAAAGTAAAAAAATTAAATTAGTAGAATCTCCACATTTTAATCAAAAATTCAGCTAGTTTCACTAATTGTAATAATATGCTTCATAAATTTAGTAGTTTACTTGCTTATGTGTTAATGATAGTATGCATATACATTGTGTCATATATATGTACCCTTATGTACACGTAACAGAAAATTATTTGGACAAATAATTCTTATTTTATTAGTCGAAATTCCCCGCCTGACAGAAATCAACACATTGGTTTTACTGTTAACAGTATTTCGAGATGGATTTCCACTTAAGTTGTTGGGTTGTGGTGTGTTTTAAGAAATTGTCTTTTTCATTTCTAATAACTACGACTTCCACGCCAACTGTCAGATACGCAGACAACTTTCAAAGGCAATAAATATATAATAGCTTTCTACATTTGTCTTTGATTTTGTAAAAGCTTTCATGTTACGTACGTATAGTCCCGAGAATGCAGATTTTTTATCCAAAATTAAACTTTTGCCTGTCATTAAAAATGAATAGATAGTGAAAACTTAATCAAATTTTTCATCATTGTATAATTTGTAAAAGTAATCATATTGTTATTATATTTATATGATTTCATTTGCTATTGAATAAAACCCTTTTGATTATCTCTTTTGTGAATTGTACAAATGGGTTACAAAAAGTGGCAGCACGGTAAGTACGTATACACTTTGGAAGTAATCGAAAGGTTATATGTAATTTGACCTCGTATCTTTATTACTGCTTCCACATTTGATGCTGATTTAGTAAATTTAATTGGTCTTTAATGGCATTGATCTTAAAGTTTTATTAAGAGTAAGCCAGTCTACGAAAAAAGTACAAAATAACACACTAGACACTAGCAGCTAGGTTACAGTAGTCTTCTGTCTATGTATTCTACGGTACGGTACGTTCATAAATCCCAGAAGTCATCAAGTCTTCGGGCGATACAGTTTGAGCTAAGTCCTTGAAAAAGTTATATTATGGAATCATTAAAAATGGGATATGATGTTAATGGATTTATTAATATATTTGGGCCTTTCAAAACTTAATTTTTCTTTTTTATACAACGTCGAGAGGCATACAAACTTACAACCTACATGATGGAAAGCGGTCACTATAGCCTATGAACGCTCGCAATATATTAAGTAGGTATTACTCGCGTGATGCCACCTTTACGGCTAGCAGCAACTCCTTAGGAGCTCACTTTGTAGTTGAGTTCCAGCGTGTGAGTGAGGTTAAACTCACACGCTGGTACACAACAACAAAGTGTTTATCTGGCTGTAGTCTTCTGTGAGGTGGAGGTACTTCCCCAGATGGGCTGGTTTGATGCGCCCTACCTCTCTTCACCCAGACCAAGACAAACAGACATGTTCATGCATACAAATGTTTGCCCTGTATCTAGAATTGAAACCACGAGCGTTGGTATCAAAGTAACGTAACTGCGCGTTTCGCCACGACCAAGCTCGTCAAATACCTTATTACCTTAATATTGCTTTCAATATGAAAGAAAAAAAACTACTAGGTGTAAGTTTAGGTAGTACTATCGCATTTGGACAGAATTTATATATTGATAAACAAATGCAAAGCAAAATTATTTGAATTTAAACCTGTAGTCCTCTTAACATCGTCTAGTTTTTCAAACATACATAAATCACTAACAAGAAACTTCAATTATAGTTATAACAAATTCGTTAAGAGTCCATTTATCAGAGTTGATTGGCAGCTCTGTTCAGTCATGATACCGTTGAGACACTCGCTACTGGCAAAATTGCCGCATAAGTCAATTACCTTTTTGTTAGCCTAGTTGTTGGGGATCCACATGCTGATATAGATTAGACACCACAGACTAAACTTACGTACTTACTAGACTAGGGTGCAAATGCTTAGCACTTATATAAAATGACACACGATACATAGTGAAAAGGTGTCTAACATCATCGGACATTTTAGGTGCCAGTGATAGAGCGAAAAAGTTGAAAACATCGCGTGACTTCACGCGTTTTATCTGGAGACACGTATTGCAGGATATTTTCTTCGTCCCATTGTATTTGGGCTACATGTGTGATTCAGATAATTATGAGAAAGTTTTTTTTTTAATATTAAATTAGTTAGGTTACAAATTTCCATAATAATGAATATAATCACTTTCTTTTGGCTTAATTTACTCTTTCTGGTACAACTTAAACTTAGATTAGATGAGAGACGGTTAATGCTATCTAAATTTGACAAATGTGACTCGTAACTTTTCAAGAAAATATTAAATTTGAACTCTTTTCATCTAAATTCATGAATTATAAAAATATATAATATATACACATATAGTATAGATAGAGATAGATGATCATCTATCTCTATCTATCTATATCTTCACGCCAAATCCCTTGCAGGGTAGGCAGACGGAACGGAACACTACAAGACTCGATCCTTACGAACCTCACTCACTTCTTTAACATTAATTGCTCTTCTTGTACACGTTCGCCGGTTTCTAAGTCTTCTAACATCACCTTCTAATAAGACACAATCAATTTGGTCAAGTCTGGGCCTTCTGCGGTTCCTACATACATTCTACTTTCGCGTTGTGAGTCTGTTTTTTTTCACACCTACTTTCTCTTATTTTAACACCGACACTTTATTTCAGACCAACTCTGTTTCTAACATCATCATTGCTATTACGGTCTACAAGCGTTACGTTACAAATTTTGCGCAACGCTCGCATTTCGACCGCGTTTATCCTATTTTCATGCCCTTTCTGCCATACCCAGCTCTCGCTTCGATAAGTAAGCGTTAGGACCAGCACTTGTGCCTTCTCGCTCAAGCTTTTACAGCTAGGAAGTTTTCCTAACGCTCTATTCGCACTATTCCAAACACCCACTCGTCTTTCCACATCAGCGGTGTACCTTCCATATCTGCTGAAAGCGCATCCAAGATATACAATCTCATTCACTTGTTCCAACACAACATTGTATGGTGTAGGAACCGCGTAATAAAATGTAGAAATGGTAAAAATTAATCGTTTTAAGCTACAACATTTCTAACGATATGCATTAAGTAAAGAAATAAAAAATATATTATTATGCGACGGTATAGTCAATGGTGTTCAGTAAACGCCCTACTAAAAAACTACATATTACATAAATTTTGCAATCGGCCAGCCATGCAGATCTTACTACAGAACCCTCAAATATACTTTAGAGCCGCAATATTTTAAACAAACAACAGACCTCCAATATCGACACCAATGACGGACAAAAATTTTAATGGATTGTGTGTATGATTTTATAAAATTGAAGCCTCGAATTTTATGTACGGTTGAGAACAAGAGTCACAATGAGCGTGTGAGTATTCGTTACTCGTGAAAAAAGCTTTTCTCAAGGTTCCTTGTTGGAACCCTAAAAATTATCACAAAAGTTCCTTGGACATTTCTGAGAAGAAAATATACGTATATAGATAGCTGACATAGTTCAAAAAGTGTGTAAGAATGCCTTATAATATTAAGAAGTACTTGTAACATTATAAAATTCCAGAATACCACTACCATCGCCAAGGCTATTATGATTCTTAGTGTTGAGATCTCCAGCGAAGTTCAGTTTTGACATAACGTGGAGGAAAAGTTCAAGCTAGCGTTTAAGAAACTAGGTGTGCTCAACAGAGTAAAGTTACCGCTCAATCTATTGATGGCACCATACTTGCATACTGTGTGCTAACAGCAACTCCTTAGAAGTTTACTGGTGCTCCCACTCAGTCGCAGGAATACAAATTGTCATTTGGCTGCGGAGGTGAGGTGCAGGTACTTAGAGGGGCTGCTGCTAAAAATAAAGGCAACTTGTAGTTTTCTATTTGGTTTATATGGTTTCACTTTTTTCTACGTCAACATACATACATGTTCATGCTACTGATTGGATGAGCTTCCCTCAATCGGAGATATATATGGGACTGCAGGTTGTTTGGTAACCCCAAGTAATTGTAAGCTGAGTTGCGCTATTTTTTGTAAGAAACAAGCTTACGAGTACCTAATGGTTGACAGCGTGCTGTCAGATGCTTCTAACGTGTTTAAGGTCACCACAATTGCACGTTATTATATATAATATTTAAATTATTGTTATAGTTATACTTGTAAAAACTCATGGTAATTAATTCAACATCATGATTTCGAGTGCCCAAAATTTGCATGTACATTTGCTTATAATATCGTCTTCAAAAGCATATTATAATTGAAATGTGAAGTTCCTTAGGATATGATGTCAACAATGATTATCCTATTAACGACTGAACTAATTTTTTTTTATTCCGTTAACATGTATAATTTCTGTAGGATAGCTATTTTTTAATGAGATTGTTTATGTAACGCATAAATTGATAAGTTAAAACATGTGTCACTTTTAATCCAGGCAAATACACGTCTACTGTGGAATAGGTCTAGAGCGTAAAGAATTATAGAATCCATAGAGTCATGAAGTCTAAATGTCTTAGAGGGATTCGTACTATTATGAATGTAATGTGTATTTATTGTCGGTTAGTCTTTTTTTTCGATACAATACGGAGCCACGGATTGATGTGTTTTTTTTTTGTATGGAGATTTATTTTGTATGGAGGGAGTGACTCAGGCTACTTTTACCGCAGCAAACTATCTTACATACTTCTTGCACAGGAAAACACGCTTGTTGCGGGTAAAATCTAGTACTCGTAGTTTATATAACATAAATCAGGGTTGTTTCTAAAACGAGCAACACGATAGCATTTTGGGACTTTTTTTAAAGCATGCTATCGATAATATATGATGATATTTTGTCTTTACTTCCAAATTAATATTTTTACTGATATGACCACGACATTTTATTCGCCGCGAACAAAATTGAAATGTTTGCAAAGTATTTTTAAATCTCGCTACCACATTTAATCTTATCAGTATCGAAAGTAGTGAAAAATCGTTTTCTCGTGTGAAGATTTCACTCTCCCTGCGAGACTACTATAAACAGAGTTTTATCCTATATCGATAGCACTATCATAAAAGTGTCACAGCGACCCGCAAACGAGAATTTACGATCGCGTCGTGCAAATGAGCTGCCGATGAAATAAATCGCTTGTGGATAGGTTGATGAGATAACGCTTATAATTCACAATCGATTCGAGTTATTTTATTTTATACGAGTTAATTGTTTTATTGGCAATTTAATCTAAATTACATTGAGTGCTTCCGACTGGTGTCGGATTTTTTTTTTTTTAAGTGAACGCTAAGATTTACAATTCAACCTTTGCACTGATCTTATATCGTTCACTTTAAGAGTTACAATTACAATTCGAGTGCTAAGGGTTATCTGCTCTTAGCTGTATATTATTGTCTCAAGACGAAAGTCTTCGACCAGTGTGCTCCTACGCGATAGACAAACGATCTGGCGAATATTGTCGGTCCCGATGGATGATGGATGCAAGCAGATGATTAGAGATACGATCGATGGCTGTGGAAATATATAATATTGGATCATTAAGTAGTCTGATTTACTTTAGTGATATACAACAATAGTGTGCTATCAATAATAGATAAGGTAAGTTTGGGCTCGTTCACTTACAGGAACTCAACCCTCCAGAAAGTTAGTTGGCTGCGATTTCCAATGAGTTGCTTCTTTGAAATTCAAATTTTGTTAACTAGTTAGTGTGTCAAGATTTCCTGAGTAGTTAGTTCTATATTATTTATGAGATGATGGGTATATATGCTTGTGTCTGTATGTATGTATATCCGTGGTTGCGTAAATAAAAGCTTGTACTCAATTTTCTCCCGAACTTTAGAAGCAATTGAACACTTCACCAAGTTTATTTATCATAATTGGCAAACAGGAATATAGGACGCGTGTACGCAATGGTAACGTCCCCCTTTCCCCGTAAAACAATTGGAAACATTAATTCTGACAAGGCTTTTTATATCATTGCGAGCAAATGAGGCTATCAAATCGTTCCCTAGAAAAGCTGCGCGTACACAGCACAGCGCATTGACAGCCCCACTGGTAACAGTAGTGGGGCTGTCAATGTGCTGTATATACTTTTCATATTGCAGGCGACTACGTTCCTTACTTTGAATTAGGCAAGCCATGGGTTTTTATACACGCTTCTGTACAAAATAATTCTGAGACCGCGGGCATGGTTAACTGCTATTTACAATACAAACCACAGGGTGCAAAGCTCATTCACATAGAATCCATTCTATTTGTTCTAGCAAATAAATTTACACAACAAGATGCACACAGTCTTGTGCCGTAGAAAGTTTGGTCTGAGACCGCAAACAACACCACAATTGCAAGGCTCTACGTTGTGGTTAACCACTTCCTGTTCCCAAGTCTACACTATATAGTTTAACTGAAGCACTTTGTGCAGAGGTTAATATTGCAATCTCTATACTTCCAATTTTCGATGACATTGAAAAAGTATCGGTTAATTGTGAGCTTCGTGATGCGTATTATTTGTCTTAATTCAATTAATTGTCCTCAAACAATCACATGGTCGGCAATGTACGAGTGACAAATGTAGTCTAGCTTACGGTTACCATATCGCATTGCTTGTTTCTTATTTTTCCTGCCTTTAATTAATTGAAGTAAATGATACAAAATAGAGAAATAAAATATATACTTTGTTCATGACTTATAAACTACATCACCAATCGCTATTCCCAATTTTTGCAATAGGTCGGGCAAACTGGAAATTTAAAATGGATGTCTCTGATGTTACCTTTTAACGTATGAGATTGTTAATTGTTTTTCATAATTGTTTTGAAAATTAGCCTAATAGCCCAGTGGATAAGGAACCGGCCTATTGAGCAGCAGGTCCCTAGTTCGAATCCTGGCCTGTAAAACATCGTGAGGAAACCCGCACATCCAAGAAATTATATTACGAAAGACGTGTGTGATCTAACTTAAGAAAGGACTGGCAGCGAGTGTCAGAGGAAAAACCTTTGGGTTGAGGAGGTCTGATGACAGTCGTTCCATGTAAAAATCGGTATATTCGCCAAATCCTTTGACTTAGGTAGCGGATTGGGAAATGGGAGAACACTAAGAAGAAGTTTTTTTCAAATTGTGTTTCAGAATCACAATGAATTTAACTAGACAAAATTTTCCCGCTATGATTTTTTACAATATTTGCTGCGACTTAAGTCAGTTAGAACCAATTCCTAGAGACTTCACTTGCCAATTGAAGCCTTATCTCGTAGCTCTGTGTATGTCTCTTGGTTGCGTAAGTATAAACATACTATTTGCGATCACATTAAATCTTGCGCCAATTAATTGAGATTGGCAAAAATATTACTTGCCTCGTCAGTAAATTGGTACTATTTTACATATTGGAATGAGTCAAGCACAAAAGATGTGTATCTGATGGTACGGAAGCTATGCGCTCGATAGATATCGTATAATATGATGGAAGACCAGTAACAATTACATTTAGATTGGTCTCATAAAATGATAGCAAAGTTTAATGGAGGGCAATCATTTCCTGTTCATGATATATACATCCGTGATGTACACGTGACTTACCTGGATGTTCTGCTTTAAACTGGGAAGACTTTTTTGACAAATCCGGTATTATAAAATAATGTTTCCTAAAGAACAAAGGTCGATGACTGCAGATTAGTCCTTCGTTCAACACGATAATGTTTCTACAATTGTTATTATTGTTTCTAAAATTAAAGAAGAACTTAACGGCACATGTTCTACTAGTCCTGGATCAGCGATGAAAAGACGATACTATAGATGGATCCTTGAGGAAGACCGGGGTAAATGTTTTTATACATTACTCCTGACGAATTTAAAATTTACAAATAGTGAGGACATGTACGTATCCTAATGCCAGCGAAAATGTTGTATTTGAAAATGTAAAAAAAAATGATAGTAGTCCATATAGTGAATTTAAATGGAAAACTATCACAGCTAAGCAGGCTTTACAGGTTAACGAGTAACAGTCGACAAAATTTAAAAATGTATTTTCTTTTATGAAAATGTACAAATGTCATGTACGTTGCACTTATCAGCACTAAGCGTTTTGCTTCCTAGTTTTTAATTTGAACAGCCAAGTAGTTGAACTCCCTCCTGCGATACATAGGCAATTTCATAGATCATTTGAAATTCATCAAATTTTACACGATCTCGGTGGCTCAGTCGTGAATTATGCAACTTTGACACCAACGCTCGTGGGTTCGATTCCCACACAAGGCAAACATTTGTGTACATGAACATGTCTGTTTGTCTTGATCTGGAAATTTTAAGAGAGGTAGGGCGCGTCAAAGCAGCCCGTCTGGGGAAGTACCTCCACCTTACAGAAAACCGCAAAGCAAAGCGAAGCAAGTACGGAACCAAACTCAATGCTTGACCCGACATGCACCACTTGGCCGGTTTTATTTAGCAAACACAAAACAAAAGCCGAAAGGCTTGCTTGCATGCAATTGAAGATTTGCTTGCAATTGAAGGAACACCGTTCGCACATTGCTACGTTCGCACCTAATATACGAACTTCTCAGGAGCTTACTAGTAGCTCACTCACTCGCAGGAACACAGCGATCGTGCAGGGAGATGTTCATTTCTGTTGATGTCTGGAGATTTTGTAAAGTGGAGGATATACTGCGTTTCCCCAGACAGGCACACCAAAGCACCCATCTGGGGAACCACAGTTTATTGGTTTAATGGTAACTATATAACACTTAGAATGTTGTTGTGTAAGAAGAAAACGATTGTGTTTGACACTTTTAGTTCTGATATTGATACCTTAAAGCTTAATTAAAGATCTTAAAAAAATTAACTATTTTCCTGACTAAATCTTTGATGTGCGTCATTCTTTTTTCGTTCAAAAGTGATGATTTTGTTTCGATAGTGCGGCCAATTTCGAGTGATTTATCACCTTGACTTACTTAAAAACACCGGCCGGCCACACACGTGTAATCGACCATACATTGTTACACTCTATGTAAATATTCACAACGTACGGTAAAGTGTTATTGCCTTCATTACTGCACTTCGACATGCGATACTCTAATTCAATAAATTCTCGTTCGACACAACACTGTTTTGTAGACTTTTATGAACGACACATAAACATTAATAAGCATTACAAAATTAAAAACTGTTTATGATCGTACTGATATTTTGAGTATACTTAAACAAGTTATTTCTAAATATATTTTCTTCAACTATTTTTTGTACAACGTCTAAAGGCATTTGCTTTGTGCCATTACAAGAAACTGTCATCAAGATACAAGTACATTCTGGGCCTAGTTTTGACGGCTAGACTAAGTGTCGAGAGGCATACAAGCGTACGGATCACCTGATGTGAAGTGAGTATCGTAACCTATAAACTGAAACGATTCGTTAGTTGGCCACGGTTTTCTCGGAGATCGAGGTACTTCTAGGTACCGTACACCAATTTTCAGATTATCTGAGTACCGAACATTACCTATAATCTGTTGAGGTTGGAAATAAACAGGCAGTCACAATATGTTTAATATTTGTAATGTTGGTATCGATAGTGGTAGGAAAAATGCTTCGTCTTCCTCCTGACATCAACGTCTGTTTAAACACAACGAAGCTCTAGGAACCAGACAGTAGTGTACACGAGGAGACTATGAATTTTAAAGAAGCGAGAGTCGTTTCTGACGACCTAGCCACATGGCGCTCGGTATACCTACTCGGTATATATACTCTGCTAATCTCACAAGGGATTTGTATGAAGATATAGATAGTTGGAATGTACTTTAATACCTCTTTTATTCGTAAATTAAGCATTTCATATCGTGACGTTCGGTAGTGAAATAACCACTGTGTATGTAATTGATAGTATAATCACAAACTGCAAGTTTTTGTATAGTAGTAACTATACAAAAAAAAATTCTCACGTTCTCAACAGTAAACTTGTTATATTACTTGATGAAGAAAAATGGGTACTAAAAAGATATATACATTTATTAGGGCTATTATATAATATAATAAATATAAAAAAAGGTAACTATAAGTTCGACTAAAATGGTCTTTAAGAACTCGTTCCGCACTGTCTCACCGGAATCACTGAATGTAAAACTGGTGGAATGGAGAAAGCGGCCGTCGGCTGTAGTGGCCAACGACGAAGCTTGCAGGTCCGTGAGGAACTCACGGACATCGTAGACCACGTTGCTGAAGAAAGTATCGGTGAGGACGGCCTCGCGGTCCAACACCGCAGCGGTAAGAGTCACCAGACGTCCACAGCAACGGCTTGAGTATATGGAAAATATACGTTATTATAATGTCCGGAGATTCGCAGTGGATAAGAGACAGAGATTTTCGATGTTTCACGACGTAGCCACACAGCAGGGGCTGGTGGTCTCAGACGTGATGTCCAGTATCTTTCTCTCGTCAGATCTTGCTCCAGACTTCCTTCAAACTGACTTTGTTTTTCGGTTTTTCCTAAAATATCACATATTCAAAGTATTAAATTAAAAAAACAATATTTTTGACACATTGTCATAAACTAAACAGAGCATGCAAAGAAAAGATTCTACGAGTATATAAATCATAAAATAAGGTTGTAACATTACAAACTTTACTCACGGATAAAATCACACGCTATTTTACGTTCTAACCATCAATATAATGTGCAAGTATAATCAGCTTATGGTTCTAATACCTTTTGCAAACAACATAAATAGTTGAACATGGCGGTCGAATATGGAAGTAGTGTATTCATCAACTGTACAGTGAATTGTTAAGTATGCTTTTAACGTTTAATAATACAAATTTCATTTAATGTTTAATAAAAAAACATTATAATGAGGTGGCATCACGTCTCAATTTTTGTATCAAAATTCTTGGAAATCTTTCATAATTAATTGTAATTAATTAAATAGTTAATGAAAATATTATTAATATGATATAATATTATGCTGCATGTGATCATATCCTGGACCGTATTTGTTGATAGTCGTAGTTGATGATATTTGATAAAAATTCCGAGAAATTGCGTAACTGTAATCATCATTACAGTTAATTATTAAAAAAAAAAATTTTAGTAACAGTCAATATTTCATGCAATTAGATTTAACCTGCTTTGTGCACTTCCGCCACCAATTAGTTCATACGGCCTAGCGCCGGCCGGCACCCACCCACTACCGTTAGTAGATGCAACATGCCGACACTGCCATGGCTACTCCGGTAGTCTATACCTCGTCTGCTGCGGTCGTCCGCCATCTGGAACAGAAGTCGCGTGCCCGCAACACGTAGATGTTAATCGTTAGAATAACATGCTACAAGTTGTGTAGTGCATATAAATTTGACTTTCGCAAAATAAAACCTGAATCTATTGACTAATCAAAATTTTATCGTTATGAATGACATCAATATTAATGTTAAGAGATTATTGAATATTTTTAATTAAAACAAACAATATAGGAATACTTTTTCCGGTTATCATATTACATATATGGCCAAATAAGGTATGCTACCGTTTTTGAAAATATTATCCCAAACGAAAGTGTTTAACTTTAAAGAAAGTGATCTATTACGATTGCAAATTTGTACACACAACACACGCGTAATGCTTATTGCTTGTTATGCTCGCTTGTGTACCTAAATATGTGGAGTGTAATTGTTCGCTGTCATCCCTTGCTAACAACGTTCTATGACTTCAAACCTCTTAAATCCTCTCTTAAACTTATTTATAACGGTTTATATACTAAAAACTTTTCCGCTATAAAAATAATAATTTAAAACAGTTCGGTTAAAAACGTTATTGAAATCCTCCAATAAATGAAACTATTTCATTTAGATTTAGATTTTTAAATAAGATATAAAATTATGAGAACTTGCCATGCCATGCCATTTCCTTGGTTGGACTTGGTCTGTCGTTCTCTTGTCGACAAAAATGGGTTATTTTTAATAATAATACCATATTCGTAGTTAATAAAAACACTGTATGTATGTTTACAAACGAATCCAATTTGTATTTTATAGATTATGATGGACCTACAAATTACTCCAAGGCATCGCAATGTTTACATCCATACAGCGTAAGATGTTTTGCATATACAGTCGTACGATTTCTCAAACGTTAACCGTTAAAGGGTCAAGATGGGGCGCAAGTGATTTGGGTCTAGCAAGGTCTAGCCTGTACCCTTGTTAAATTAATTTGGACACGCCATCTGTCGATTGAAATGGAAAAGAGGATTGTAAATTATATATACATAATAAATAAACATATAGATATATTAACTACGACCAATCAAAGCGAATATTTGAATCAATAAGATTGATGGCTTCAATATCTTTGAATGGACTTGGATGGAAGTTAGCATGGAGATGGATGATTATCTTTCTTCCTAGCATTATCCCGTTGCATAATCCCTTAGCGGGTTGTGTTACCTAAAACTAAGGATTAGCGGGTGCATTACCTAAACCTAAGGACTTGGCGAAGATACCAAGCCTTTATAGTTTCTTGGGCGTGCTGTACCCTCACTATGTTTTTCTTCGTCGCCGAGCAAGCGATAATTATACATATGAACATAATAATGAAAACACGAATTTAATGGTGCATACACATACCATGATTTGAACCGGGGAAAATCGTTAATATGTTAGTTCTTTGTTCATCAGTCCGTAACTGCTCATGGAGATGAATTATTATTATCTGGTGAAATGAAGTGACAGATCGTTCAGTACTACGATACTGCTACTTTTCTTAACTCCACCTGGATGGTCATAGCGGGCATAGGATGGTATAAAGTGACAGGAAACCACAAGCAAGAAAATGATAATTTTGAATGTGGATTAGATGAAGTCGTAGTTGTACGGTAGAGAATAGGCATGTAGTAGTGGCGGTGTCAGAGCGCCGCCATTCCAGCAGCTGTTTTTACAACACCATTCGATATTTTAAGACTATGCGGCATCTCACCTCATTTTAAGATATCCCTTATTCTTACAATGAGCTCAGCCGCAATTAGATAGGAATGTATCCTGTTGGTTGAGATTGAAGACTTCTATTTTCTAATCCAGGTCATTGCTCAGACATATGTATATACTAGATGCGCTAATGGGAACGAGAAATCGAAGTAATGGTTCTCGGAACGCAGAAATCGGCCAAACATGCGCGTAAAGAGACATTTAGGGTACAGAATTTCAACAAGATTTTGCTCTGTCTATGTTCCATATAATGTAATGTCGTGCTTTAGCTGTTAGGAATGGCTCAACCTATAAAAATAAAATGATGAAGTACGTTACTCTCGTTTAACGGGTAGTGAAGTTGTGGGTGAGTTATTAAGTTCCTGCAAATATGATGGTACCATCAAGTATATATCTATCTATCTATATCTTCATGCCTTGTCCCTTGAAGGGAAGCAGAGAGTACCGAGTGTCAAAAGAAACGGTTATATTGACTTTTTTTTTAATTCTCATTTATTTTCATGCACTCTTGTCGGCTTTTAAGGTCATTTTACCACAAGAGAATAAAGTCAAGAGTCTCACCTTTTGATAAAACAGGACTAATTTAGGGTAAAGTAGTTGAGTCTGACCTTAGTTAGTAGTTAGTTAGCTAGTCAGACAATCAAGAGGGAAAATCAGACCTTTCTTACGTTAACCTTAGTTACTAGTTATTTAACTAGTAGCATCTTAGTTTACTATTAACATCTTTCTATTTTTGCGTTGTATTTTTGTTTCGTTATTCTTTCATCTCACATCATTTCTGTAAGCCTAATTCTATATATCATTTCTTTTCTTATCTTTACTTTAATGCTCTCTCCGTGCTATAAGCTAGCTTACACTTCCAAACTCTAGCTTTGAGAATAGCAAAGTATTGTATATAGTTGTGCCTTTTTCTGTCTTAGGTTTCGTATGCCTAAAATTTTTAAGCTGTTTTCTAGCCGTTCAAAAAGCAATTCCGTGTATAAACTTCGCACTCTGGCTGGTTTATTAACAATATAATGTATAAAAATACTAGGAAATCAATTAGCAACATAATGAATACTTACCTATTGTTAGTGCTTTCTTAAAAAAGACGAAATACAGGGGAATAGATAATAATTGAAGTCAGGAACTTCAATTACATTCCAAAGGGGAATCCGATAAGTATAGGCATAAACTGTTGATAGCCTGTACCTTTCTCAGAGGGGTTATTTTTTTCTCCAGCACAATCACGTGTAGTTATTGTGATTGAGATACTATATTTAGCCTGGGTTAAAAGACGCAAGTTACATTGCAACATTGTTTGCATTATGTATCACTACATAATATATGGCAAGCAGACGATAGCCTAAAAATTTTGTTTACACTCAGTACTATATTGTTGGTGAGCTGTATCCTTTCTGTGTGTTTGCCTTTGCTAGATAGTGTTAGCTATTTAGGAGATTCTTAATTTAAAAAGAGTTTTCTGAATCGATTGGGCACTCTATCGGTTCCATATTAATTTGATGAAGTTACAACTTCACCGAAGTCAGTGAAGGGTTCACTGAAGTCAGTGAAGGGTTCACTGAAGTCAGTACAGTATAGAAAGTTACAGGTTTGATAACAATCTGTTATTGTCAAAATTCTGAATTGTTGACTTATAAATTGGAATGAGTGTTTTGGCTAGCCGAAGATGCAAGTTATCAAAATCGACCACAGCCTATGGATTTATCCGTTATTTATCCCGAAGGCTCGGAGGACACGTTAAGCCGTAGGTCCTGGCTGTTGTCGACGGATGATGGGCGGGGGCTTGCCTGACCTATGATAATCGTCAATTAAACAGCGTCATGGATTAAGTTTCATCATTGCGAAAGCAGTTCACAAGCGTTATTAATAGACCTAATATACTCAACAGTTATTGGTAATTAATTATTAGTTAACCTATTAAACCTATCTATTTGATATTATATCCTAATTTAAAGTAAATTAAGCGCGTATCCAAATTCTAATTTGAGGGGTTTCCATTACTATAATATTGAATTTCAGCACGGACTAATTAACTCAGTAATGTTTAATTTTCCCCACGGATACTGTGTGATGCAGCATCGGTCGGTTCACAGATGAGGCTCTAGCAAAATAAAGTCAGTGTATAGAAAAACTGAAGAAGTACGTCATATTTACAGAAGGCTCCATTCAAATAACAATTCCCCGGAGACTAGAGTTTCATGAGTGAAGTCTTGGATGTGCAAGTTTCTTCACGATGTTTTCCTTCACAGCCGAACAAGTGATAATTACAAATATCTACATAAATGTGAAAACATGAATTTTGTGGTACACACACCATGGTTCGAACCTGTGACCAGTACGTTATTTGGTTGTTTTGTTATCCACTAGGCTAACAATGGTCTTTTACTAAGTTTAATAATAGCTTTTATTGCTCAAATTTAAATATGAATATATATGATATATATAGCTTTAAGGTTTTCCGATAATTAATTTTCCATAACTGTTGGGTGTATTAGATCTGTTAAGAACGCTTGTAGACTGCGTTCGTAATGATGACGTAAGAAACAAAGTTGATTTGAAAGAGAGTATCAGTAGTATTAAGAAGTGAATAGGCTTGCTCTGTTGTTCGTTTATGTAGAAACAATGGAGGAGAAAAGAATGACGAAATATGTACGACTATTACGAATGTACGAATATTTTGACGAGCTCGGTGACTCAGTCGTGAATGATGGGACTTTGACACCAACGCTCGTGGGTTCGATTCCGACACAAGACAAACATTAAAAAGAGGTAGAGCGCATCAAAGCAGCCCGTCTAGTGAAGTACCTCCACCTCACAGAAAACGGCAGTCAAATAACAACTCCCGAGAGGGTTGTTGTGTTCCTGTGTGTGAGTGAGGTCACCAGTAAGCTCCTAAGAAGTTGCTGTGTAAGCAGCAGAGCAGGCATCGCGCGAGTGATACTTAATATATTACAAGTGTTAGTAGGCTACGGTAACTGCTTTACATCAGGTGGGCCGGATACTTGAATGCCTCCCGACGTTGTATAAAAAAAATAAACACATCGCGAAATTGCAAGGATATCAGAGAAAGGTTAAGACTCACCACCGTCACCAAATTGGTCGTGTTTGAGGTAGGAAGATGATGCCGGGAGCTCTAAAACTCGTTATAAGACCATACCAACCAATTATCTTCATATTTATTATCACTGATGAACATAATTAAAGTTAACTTACACATTTAATAACAGAGACACAGTTGTGAGCTAGTGACGTGAAATCATTACAGTAATAAATGCAAGCGCGCATGAAATGATCTATGAATCCTAAAGAAGAGAGGGAGTGTGTAAGGACTGTGTGATAAATTCTTAGAAGTTAAAGTAGTAAATAACAAAGGAGTATCAGATTTAAACATCAGAAATAGAATGAGAAAAAGAATAAACAGAAAAACTAACAATAACATAGCAATACAATACAGTACAAAACAATGCAGTGAATATTTTAAGACTAAGAAGACTATTGTCTTGTATTGCAAAGTCAAAGTCAAAATCTTTTTATTCCGTAAAAATGGCTACATTTGTTTGGAATCGTCACAATTTTTTTCCCTACCGTGCAGTCCATGACTAGGTGAGCACTGATAAAAATACTGCCAAAAAACTCAGGCATCCCTCTTTTGGTATCCAAACAAATTTACATAATTTATTAATTACATTGTAATTGGATCGACTCAATCCCAGGCATTTTTATCATTAATATAGTCAGATACTTTATAATATGCCCTGCTACACAATTTGGCTTTAATAGTAGTTTTAAACTTGTTTATTGACAATTCTCTTATATTGCTGGGAAGTTTGTTATAGAACCGTATACATTGCCCCATAAAAGAATTACTTATTTTGTGGAGACGGCTTGCATGTAACACAAGATTATGCTTATATCTAGTATTTATGTTATGAGTATCGCTCTTTTTACAAAATGAGTCTATGTTTTTATGGACATACAAAAGATTTTCATAGATATATTGCGATGCGACTGTTAGAATATTTATTTCTTTGAATTTTTCTCTAAGGCTCTCCCGGGGACCAAGTTTGTAGATAGCTCTTATGGCTCTCTTTTGCAATAAAAAGATGGTGTTAATGTCCGCGGAGTTACCCCAAAGAAGAATTCCGTATGACATAATACTATGAAAGTAGCTGAAATAAACTATTCTAGCCGTATCAACATCAGTGAGCCGTCTTGCATTGCAATACAACAATAAATTACAATAAAGACGTTAATTTTACCTTAACTTCGAAATACACAGGCGAAGAGAAATGATTAACAAATGAATAATATAACTATTACAAATCAAGTACATCGCTCTTGTCCTTCTGGGCAAGTACGGCAAGACTAATGCTAGCGAAATGTAATGTTCTTTATTTGTATTATAATATAGAAAAGAGAGGAGGTAATACTATTGTTGAAAAATCAATTTCATTTGGTAGGGTAGTGTAATTGTTACTCAGCGCACTGACACAAATTACAGGCGAATGCACCTGGCTGCGCTTGGTATATTTACATTACTGTGTAAAAAATAAAAGACGGGGTAATGCACTCGTCTACTTGAAGCTAGCGTGTATTTAAATTAGCCAGTTTTTTGTATACCTATGTCGGCTTGTGTCTTTACAAAAGGGTATATACATTGCGAAACACTGAAAGTACTGATAGTTTATTGTCATTATTATGTCTATTTATTTTTAAGTTGTGTAATGATGCAATACAACTGTTTAGTATATAATTGTGGTCTTCTCAGAATCTGTTGCTGCAGTCTGCTGTATACTATTGTATATCACTCACACACAAATACAAGTGCAAGTGCAAAAGTGCAACATGCGCTCCGTTCATAGTAGGTGGTACATAGTTTATAACGCAGCACCATTTCTGATATTCTCAATAATTCTCATGAACACAGAAGCTCTTTAGATTATTACATGATACCAGGAACTTTAATCCTAACTGAGCTGTGAGAATTGTCGACAATCCTAAGCTTACACACGGTATTGAACCCTTAAGTTTAAGGAGAGACTTTGCCTCCCTTTGTGTGTTCTACCGATTGTACAACGGGTTGTGTTCTGAAGAGTTGTTCGAAATGATGCCGACAGCTACTTTTTATAACCGCACCGCTCGCCGACGGCGGGGAGTTCACCCTCACACGCTTGAACCGCAATGGTCGCGTACGGTGCGGTTCCAGAGAAGTTTTCTTCCGAGAACACTCAAGCTGTGGAATGAGCTCCCAGCCGAGGTTTTTCCAAGGGACTACAGCATGGAGTTCTTCAAGAAATGCGTGAAGAGGTTTTTAGAGGATCGGCAACGCATGAGTGACGCCTCTGGTGTTGCAAATGTCCATTGGCTACGGTGACTGTTTAACATCAGGCAGGCCGTATGCTTGATTGCCACCTTAATGGTATAAAAAAAAACTTTTATTTCTACACATATATTTAATTTGAAAGTAAGAACGATTAAACAACTTATCTCTATCAAAAATTCTGTTCTATTATCTGCAGCTTATTCTGGTAACAGTGATATGAGTATACATATACATAGCTGACAAAAACATTCCCAATGGAAGTTTTACTTCATTTGCTAACAGGGCCTCATTGGTTTACCAAATTAATGGGGTTTTCTCATATAAATCAGATGGATCTTCAAAAACCGACGAGCGCAATGGGAATGAGTATGAATGGTAAAAATTTTGATGTGTAAGGCTATATCATGAAATGCTCTGCTTACATGACTTGGTACGAGTAGTATATAAATAGCGAAATTAACGTATTAATTAAAATTATTTCATGTAGGCCAAAAACAACATTCTACAAAGGAATATGTGGATGCTATAATACATGTTAGTAGTGTAAGTGAGTCCCTATCATCTTTAGAATCAAAGCTAATATCACCTAAACGTGAGTGGTCCTTGCTGCGACTGTTAAAGAGTGACTTCTGTAAAAGCTGTATCATGAGGCGCCGGGTTTGCTCTGCCGACCCTGTAAGGGACTTGACATCAATATATAAATAGAAATAATATTAACTAAAATTATTCCGTGTAGCTCCGCGCTTTTCACAAATCTTCAACATTCTATAGATGAATATGCAGGTGCTGCGGCCATTAAACTTTTTTTTTACCATGATTAAGCAATTAAGGGCATGAATTTTAATTCTTTATAACGACCATCAGTTATCTACGACTTACCAAAAGGAAAAAAGGAGTTAAATGGCTAATTGAAATGTCGCGAGTGAATCAACTTTGGTTGACATTATAAACCATTAAGTTAAACCGAAGAAAATATGTGGTTAATAACGTAATTTATTCCCTGTTGTACCAGTAAGATAAATTTACTTGATAAAAGGCCAGCATACTCACATCACTATGTATTATTTAGATATATTATATGTACATGTTACTTTACTATGCGTGATGTGAAGCGATTATCGTAGTTTTGGATGCTTTTTGAAGTAAAATTTCTTTATGCACGTTTGACTTAGGGAGTAAGCTGGTGAATGCGTGACGAGAGCGTTACGAAAAGTGTGATCGGGCGAGGTGAACGGAAGTTGAGAGGGAGATATAAGTTAGTGAAGTCAGAAAAAGAGAGAGTTATGTTTCGTATATTACTGTAGAGGCAAGAGAGAGGTGCGAGCACACATTTTCTTTGTCTCTTTCTCTCATAGCGAGTTAAGTTTTGTATATCTAAGACACAGTGCAGGCCTATTGTCTGTATCACACTATAGAGCTAAAAAAGTTTTACTTCAGTAGTGTGGTCTAAAGCACACCGTTTTTTTTATTGTACATCGTCGAGAGGCATACAAACATATGATCCACCTGATGTGAAACAGTTACCGTAGACTATGAACACTTGCAATACATTAAGTGTCACTCGCGCGATGCCACCCTTGCTGCTGATACAGCAGCTCCTTAGGAGCTTACTGGTAACCTCACTCACACGCAGGAATACAACAACCCTCTAGGGAGTTGTTATTTGAGTGCGGTTTTCAGTGAGGTGGAGGTACTTTCCGAGATGAGCAGCTTTGATGCGCCCCACCTCTCTTGTACTATTGTATTACTATTGTATTACTTACATCCTAAAATGTTGCAAGCACATTTTAGGATGTAAGTAATACAATAGCATCTTTAGAGGAAAAGGCAAACATATTATTAAACATAACAATTAATTAACCAACGAGGCTCTGGCGAGGAAGCGAAGAAGAGGTAGGGCGCGTCAATGTAGCCCGATAGAAGAAAGGTAAACTTCACATCACAGACCGCTGACATTACAATAATCCCTGGAGGGGCCTTACGTCCCTGCAGTAAGATTACCAGTAAGAAGCTTACTGGTAACCTTACTTTACTTGACTAGATCGGTGGCGCAATAGTTAGTAACGCTACTTTGCCACCAACGCTTGTGGGCTCCATTCCCGCACAGGATAAACACTTGTGTGCATGAATATGCCTGTTTGTCTTGGTCTGGATATTATCTATATATGTACTATGTACTTTAAAAAAAATGTATTTACATATGTTTATCAGTTGCCTAGTGCCCATCACTCTGGAGCGGTGTCCCAAGTGGTCTCGGCAGCGCCGCGATCTGGTGTCCGCGCTAGGAAGCGCGGACCTCTCGCTCCCGAGCGTGGTCCGCTCCATGCTCGGGAGTGACAGAGCCTGGCAGGCGATGGCCTCCTTCTGTGAGACGGTCATGTCCCAGAAGGAGGCCTCGGAGCGGGACAGGGAGGACGATCCGGAGGCTGTCCCGCTCCGGAGACGGCGGACGGGAGTGCGGCGTAGGCGCTATGCGCACCTACTGCCGCCTCCCTAACCTGTGGGACTAGGGGTCAGGATGGGAACCTGGCCCTATAATGGTCCCGCCGCCGGAGGGGCTGTCCCAATTTGCCGGGATGGCCCCTAGAGAGAAGAAGTCCGGCCCCTTTTGAGGGGCTGGCCAGTCGCAGTGGTGCCCTGTTGCTGACAGATCCGGGGCACCACACCAACGCGGCCGATGGCATTTCGCGGGGTTGTTTAGTGGGTATACCGTCGGACAGCCGACGGGGAGTCCCACACTACCACCGGAGGCCACCCAGGCACCGGTGGTGTGCGTAACGCATTACTCCCCGCGTCACAAAAAAAAAAAAAAAAAAAGTTGCCTAGTGCCCATAAAACAAGCTTCGCTTACTTAGGAGCTGGATGGCGCTGTGTAATTTGTCCGATAATATTTATGTATTTCACTGACGTATAAGTTGCTGACGTGGCAGCGGGGGAGGGCTACTTGCTAGGTATTGCTGGGTTCAAACTTTGATTAGGTCTTATGCTCGTTTGCCTTACGACATTGTATAAAAATATAAGCTTTCCATACGGTAAAAGACTGCCTAATTACCTCGCATGGTGGCAGACATAAGAATGCCAGTCAAAAAAATATTATTTGACTGCGATCATCTGCAGGTATTGACAGTTCTGTTAATTCTTGCCTTTTTGTTCTTCCTAGTATCATCTAGTTTCCTAATCCATTAGGATTGGCGGGGTGTACTACCTAAGCCTAAGTATTTGGTGAAGATATTGATTTTAACACGGAGCGACTGCTATTTGGCCTCCTAGCCTATGTGTTAATCTAAATCATAATCTATCTACGTGCCAAATTTCATTCAAATCCGTTCAGTCGTTTAAGCGTGAAAGAGCATGAAAGAAAGAACAAACATCCATACATACAAACTTTCGCATTTATAATATTAGTCAGATTGTACGTGCAAGTTACCTTACGATGTTTTCCTTTACCTTAGGGCAAGTAGTGATAATTACAATCATGTAGTACGTAAATCTGAAAAGAGGAATTTAGTGGTACATGCAGGATTCGAACCAGGGACCGTAGGCTAGTTATTTATCCACTGAGCTGGTGAGACTGATTCTTGACAATTGCAATTAAAGCTGCCGGAGCCTTGTTTACCGTGAACCGTCTTTGCTAATTTACAGAGTGCACCATATTATATAAGATTACATAATTTAAAAGAGGTAGGGCGCATCAAAGTAGCCCGTCTGGGGAAGTACCCTCCACCTCACAGAAAATCGCAGCCAAATAACAACTCCCTAGAGGGTTGTTGTGTTCCTGCGTGTGTCAGAGGTCACCAGTAAGCTTCCAAGGAGTTGCTGTGTAAGCAGCAGAGGAGACATCACGCGAGTGAGTGAGCGAGATACTTAATATATCGCAAGCGTTAATAGGCTACGTACCCGCTTTACATCAGGTGGGCCGTATGCTTGTATGCCTCCCGACGTAGTATATAACAAAAAATATACAAGCTGTGCCTCGAATTATTCTTGTAAATCATATGAAACCTAATAATGTGATGTGTACTCAATGTTACCGTGTAGTAGACCTAATAATGTGATGTGTACTCAATGTTACCGTGTAGTAGACACGGTAACATTGAGTACACAGTTAGGTTTCATACGGGCAGTATATACAGCCCTAGTTATATTTCACTCATGAAATCAATTATTACAATTGAATTTTTTATATCGAATTCATCCCACTATCAATCACACAATAAACTGATTTATTCCGAGTGCGGTTTACTTTCTACGTTGAAAATAAATTAACATGTTAAACTTTATTAAAGGCACTTTAATGGAGGGATTTACTAAAAGTCTATATTTCTCAATTAACGTCGTTTGTTTTCATTGTTGTTAAAAATAACTCTGTTGTAATCCTTTCTAAACGTAATTAATTGAGGTGAATGTGTTTAACATCGTATTTAGTATTATTATACTCTAGAGGGTTGTCGTGTTCCTGCGAGTAAGTGAGATTGCTACTAAGGAATCGCTGTGTTAGCAGCAGGCATAGGTTCTAAGTAGGTTCGACGAACTGTAAGTTCACTTGCTTGTAATATTTTTATTAAATATTTTTTAATGTCAACAATATTTTTTTTTATACAATAGATTCGATGTATATATGTATATATATATATATATATACATCGAATCGAATATATATATACAGAGGTAGCAACACCATATTAAGAAGCCCGGAAGAAATCAATCCCCGTGATGCTAGTTTTAATAATAACGGATCAAAATGTCAAGTCGGCGCTTGGGTGGAATCGACATCATTGGATTGGCAACACCGGTTGTGTTTGTTATGGTTTGCTCGAAATGTCGGTTGTGGTCAGACATACAAGATGATATTCAAGATGACATACCGTCATTGGAAGCGGCATTACGAATCGAGCAATGGTGCCAACCTCACGTGTCGCGTCTACCGCATTTTGAATCCGTTGTAATCTACGATCCGAGCATAACTTTTGTTAAAACTACTATTGTAACTGGCTGATTAAATATTGAGGAGATCAACTACGCTGGTATTTCGCTTTATTCGCCATGAACAACGAGCCACCTGACGACCATTACATCCACGTTCCGACATATATATATATATATATATTACGTCGGGAGGCATACAAGCATATGGTGCACCTGATGTAAAGCGGGTACCGTAGTCTATTAACGATTGCGATATATTAAGTATCACTCGCGCGATGCCTTCTTAGTTGCTTACACAGCAACTCCTTGGGAGCTTATTGGTGACCTCACTCACACACAGGAACACAACAACCCTCTAGGGAGTTGTTATTTGACTGCGGTTTTCTGTGAGGTGGAGATACTTCCCCAGACGGGCTGCTTTGATGCGCCCTACCTCTCTTAAAAACATCCAGACCAGGACAAACAGACATGTTCATGCACACAAATCTTTGCCTTGTGTGAGAATCGAATCCACGAGCGTTGGTGTCTAAGACGCGTCATTCACGACAGAGCCACCGTCAAATATATCAGTATATCAAATTAAATCTAAATAAAAGCTATTATTAAACATTATTTTTTAAATCGGGACAGGCCTACCACCCATTCCCACCACTGTATCTCCTGTGTAGCCAGAATTAACAGCGACGACCACCAAAAAGGCAATGAACAGGGAAGTCCATTGCTGTCCCGGGGGTTAAACTACAGCTGCCTTGGAACTCACAACGAATTTAATCAGAAGAAATTTGTAAGAGTAGGAAGTTTCGGAATTGACTTCGCCTCTTGGCAAAGTAAGAGACAGCAATATGACAAATAAGGCATTAAAAAACCTCAAGGAGATGGCTAGTCAAGTGAAGCTTAATTGTTGTGTACGACGGTTTATCAGATACCTAACACTATTGAGATTATTAAACATTAGTAAAAGGGCAGTAATGGCCTAGTTTCTTTTTATATACGAGTACAACATGGGGAGAAATACAAGCATACCATCTGATGTAAAGTGGTTACCGTAGGCTATGAACGATTGTAATACATTAAATATCACTCAAGCGATGCCTCCTCTGCTGGTAATACAGCAACTCCTTGAGAGCGTCCCGATACATTTGTGTTGGCGAGTTCCTCTGTCTAAGCCTCAGGACTTGAAGCAGGTTTCTTAGGTTAGACCACAGGTCTTCAAGTATAATTTCTTGGATGTGTCCGCACGATGTTTCTCTTCACCATCGAGCAAGTGATAATTACAAATACTCGTATGTACATAAATCCGACAATACGAATTTAGCGGTACATATCCGCACCAGGATTTGAATTATGAACGAGTCAGTTAAAAGGCTGATTCGTTATCCTCTAGGCTCAGAATACAGCTGTATTCTGAACCTCTAGGTTACCACTGCTGAATAATAGATAAAAGTATATGATAATTTTCATCAAATCAATCAAACAATCAAAATTTAATTATCGCCAATCCATAATTTCCCTATCCCTGTTATGGGATTCTTCAATTAGAATGGAATTAGATCATATTCTACCTCCCTGCTTCTTATACTTTATTCCTATACCTCTAGAACAGCGTACAAGCATTCAGCAATAATTTACCACGCAGCATCAACTGTTTTAACATATTACCCAACTTATACTACAGATTAAGAGAATATTAACCGACTGCTATATAATTAAGGAAGATCATCAACACAAATTACATTCATTAGTCAGAAACTAACTGTGGCTTAATGCGCAGGCGCAAGGTCACCGCAATGCACCTTGTTTGATGGTTGAGCTGTCATTTTGTGGTTATGGAGCATTATCTGTAACCGCATAACTCTTGTTACGGCGACAATTTACTCTTAGATGTTCTTTTGTTTTTATAAACTGGTTAATGTTTTGGTTGGTTACTGTGTGCTACTGTCATTACATTGGGAAGAAAAAGTTTGAAGCAATTTGTCTGATGCAATAGAATTTTTCTTTTATTTTGACTACTTCTATTATTACACATTAGAGACGTAATTTATACGTTGTACGTTATTAAAACGTAGTACATTATTACATTAATATCTAGTTACCTTTTTTATTTCATGTTCTTTGAATATTAATGGGAGCTTGTAAATGAAAAATATTTCTTTTTATAAACAGGGCGGATAGAATTTAGAAAATTTTATGAGTGATGTACATTTTTATTTGAAACTAGATGTTCCCTTTTTTACAGATATGGAGAAATACTAAATAAAAGCCACAGCCATTTATTTACAAAATACTTATATATTGCTAAAAATAAATTAATTGCAGAAAAAAAGTTGGACTATGCTTATGCACGCATTATTATATATATTATATGAGCGTAAATTTCAAATATATCATTTCTTTTACATACACATTATAAGTAGTTTTTTTTTTCTAGAATTTATCTCCTCATAACCATAAGTTATTATTTTGTAATTGTAAACCTATTTCAATTTTATTCTGATTCCATCAAATTTAATACTTGAAATTTTTTGGTAATTTGTTTTCCGACTAATATTTGTATAATTTTAAACCATTTAGTAGATTACCCTGAAACGTGCTGTATAACTTTTTACTAATATACAGTATCTATTACGTGTTAAAAGATCTTCGTAAATGAAACTCCAATAAACTCGGCTGCGCCGGAATCCATGACGCCCGGACGTAGATGCTTTCGATGTTATGTGATGAATAAGAAGGAAAATAATGCTACGTGCATGATTTTCCTTCTCATAAAATCGGGTAAAAAAGAAATAAACTTTATTTTAACTGAATAATGAGAATAGTATTTTTTAGTATATAGAAACTTTCATGTATAAAAATTTCATAAAAATACTTTTTAGTATTCGCTGTTTTATATTTATATTTTATTTTTGGCTTTGTTGTTATATCGCGGTGATGATTGAAATGTTGCTACATTTTTCCACTAAACTTAATTAAGTACATATTATATTCTACAGTCCACAAGTTTTATTATTTATGTTTAGTTGATTACATTGTTTCAACTTTCACTTCGCTTATCCTTCGGCTAGTTTAATCTAAACCCTTTGATCTTAGGGAGATAATATGTTCTCCATTTGTTATTATTTTTTTGAATACTGAGAAGATGTTGATTTGTTACATATTATTGCTGCTAAACTACTCTACTTATTTAACTTGCCCTTTAATTAGGTTTTATAGAGTTCATAACTCATTAATAAGTCCTTTTTATAGACTTTTTGGAACCTCGCATTACCCATACTGGTACAGTAAGGTAATGCGAGGATATTACACTTACACATTCACTCATCATGATGATGAGTGAATGTGTAAGTGTAATATCCCAACTCATCAAAGACCCATGTCTTAAAATGGAGCGGACGACAACTGCAGTTGAAAAATAAGCCAAACTGTCATGTTACAAGTATTACCATTGTTCCTAGCATTATCCCGTTTCCTAATCCATTAGGATAGACGGTGTCCGCTATCTAAGCCTAAGGATTTGGCAACGATACTTATTTTTACATAGAGCGACTGCCATCAAACCTTCACAACCCAGAGGTAAAATCAGACCTTTCTTAGGTTAGGTCACACGTCTTTCGAAATATAAACACTAGGACATGCGGGTTTCCTCAAGCCAGTTGTATGTTAGTTACTAGTATTACCATTATATAATAAATTAGATATTTCATCAAATGCAATTAACACCATAAAATGACTATGTTTATTCACAAAGCTGATTTAGTTCCCAAAAAATCGAATACTATTTTTTACCAAGATAAAATTATGTTAATAATTGTAAATGAAACATATAAATAATCATTGTGACAAATGTTTACAGTCCAGTGGGAGTATTCACTTTGCTTCTGAAAGCCATATTCGAATCGGAATCGAACAGTTTTCGGTCAAAATGAAACGATTTTACTAGTAACATAAAACGGGCAGTTTAACACTATATTAGGCAATCAAAAAAACTTCAGATTTATGTTGTAAAAGAAATAAAATAGGTATAGCGATTACGAGAGAACGAAGCTGCGGACAACAGTTAGTATACACATAAAACTAAAATACTGAGCGTCAATATCATCAATTTATAAACATAAGTCTGCAATATCCAAACAAATCGAATCGAGATATTCCTAGCTTCTGTGATTCCGCTCGCTGTCACAAAAGCGAGCTCACGATATTCATAAGCAGGATCATCAAAGAAGCTCATCGGGTCTTGAGATATTGCTCGAGAAATCGCCCCGACAGTCAGTTCACAAGTTTATTTATAACGTGCGAACGTTTCGTTTGATAGGATGAATTAAAATAGCGGATGTCGGCGTTGTAGGCGAGAACAAATGGACCTATCGATTATGGCGTCTGAGGGCATTAATTTTAGTGGTTTAAATGTGACGGAACAGTTTTATTTTTTCTCGATGAACGTTAGATAAAGTCGACTTTAGAGACGAAAGACACTGAGTCCTGGGACTCGCTTGCGTTGCATTGCGTTGGCTATTCAACATAAGTGACGTGAGCTCAGAAATGTAAGAAACTTTGCAGAATTGTCATTTAGCTGCAGAGTTCTGTACTTCCCCGGTAGAGCTACTTCTATTTACATGTCTTTATACCATTAGCCACCAGGTGTAGGTGAGATTAGTATTTGCTAGACTGGAGAAGAATTCCTACCCTACTTAAAGAAAAGAACTTGGAAGCACGGGTGATGTTGCAAGTGTATATAGGCTACGGTAATCATTTCAGATAATGCGGGTATGCTTGTTTGCTTCCCATTGTCACATTAAAAAAATCCAGTCAGATCCTCCCCCCCCCCCCCCGTGACAATGATAAAACTGTAACGAGCTCGATGGAACAGTGGTTTATAATACTTCTTTGACACCAACGCGCGATTATATATAATCGCGAGGTTACCCCCTCGATTACTTCCTTCACCGCCAAGCTAGTAATAATTACAAACATCTATCTATCTATAACTTCACGCCAAATCCCTTGCGGGGTAGGCAGAGAGAACCGAGCGCCACGTGACTCGATCCTTACATATCTCACTCGCTTCTTTAACATTCATTGCTCTTCTCATGCACTCAAGCCGGTTTCTAGGGTTCTATTAATTACAAATATGTATGTAGATAAATCCAAAAACACGATTTTAGTGGTATACGCCAGGATCCGAACCGGGGGCCAATTGGTCAATAGGGCTCATTATTCGCTGATCAAGCACTGCTGTACTTGGTACAATATATCTATCCAAAAATGAAAGTACAATGGATTTAATATAGTAGATTTCCTCATACAAACAAACAAATAAAATGATCTCAAACTTTTCTACTGTCTGTAATGTTAGTAGCTGTAGATTTTGAAAAAAAAATACTGTAAAAAGAAAATAATAATTAGCTTTTATTTTTAACTAGCTACTCGACCCAGCTTCGCACGGGTGATCCAATCGTTACCAAACTTCACAGAATCACCTGCTAGACTAATTCACTGAAAATTTCATCAAAATCTGCCCAGCAGTTTTTGAGTCAAACATACATTATTATATATATAGATATATATTTATCTATTAATTTTCGCCGAATCCCTTGCGGGATAAATAGAGCGAAATTTACTAATTACTTATTACGTACGTATTTTCAATTTAACATCACCCACATACATTCCAACATTGGGATTAAAATCTCCTTTCAATTAACGAGCTCGGTGGCGCAGTGGTGAAACGCTCTATTACGCTACTATGACACCAACGCTCGCGAGTTCGATTTCCACACAGGTCAAACATTGGTGTGTGTGAACATGTCTGTTTGTCTTGGTATGGCGCATCAAAGCATCTGGGGTCTGGGGGCGTCTGGGGAAGTACCTCCACCTCACAGAAAACCGCAGCCAAATAACAACTCCCTTGAGGGTTGTTGTGTTCCTTTGTATAAGCGAGGTCGCCAGTAAGCTCCTAAGGAGTTGCTGTGTTAGCAGCAGAGGTGGCATCGCGCGAGTAATACTTAAAGTATCGCAAGAGAGACCTGGGTTTCCCTTTAGGTTGTGGAGGTCTGACGGCAGTCAAGCAAATCCTTAGATAACGGACCCGTTTATACTAATGTAAACGGGATAATGCGAAGAAGAAGAAGATAGGCCGTATAATAAATCAGTATTATTATCATTATATCTTATTATATCTTATCAGTATTATTATCAGTATTATCGTCGGTGTTAAAATAAGAAGAGGCATACTCCGATGGTTCGGGCATGTAGAAAGAATGCAAGATGAAAGAATGACGAAGCAGATATACAATGCAAAAGTGGAAGGATGTAGGAGCCGGGGAAGGCCAAGACTTACCTACCATGACCAAATTGGTCATGTTCTATCAGAAGGTGATGTCAGGAGCCCTAGAAACCGGCGTGCGTGCATGAGAAGAGCAATGAATGTTAAAGAAGCGAGTGAGATATGTAAGGATCTAGTCACGTGGCGCTCGGTTCTCTCTGCCTACCCCGCAAGGGATTTGGCGTGAAGTTATAGTATAGTATAGTATTATACAACCACGTGTAATTCTGAAATTAATAGTGACTATATGTGCCTACATATGTAGAGCAATGTCAATATATTTCACTACTACTTACTATATGTAGCTATATATTTGCAAAGAGTTCTAACATTTATGTACAATATCGACGTTAAACATTACCATAACTGTGAAACATTAGAACTGAGTTAATTAATCAATCAATCAGCGAAAGCATTGTTCTCGGTTTTGTCCGGATCACAAAGGATTCGCCACAAAGCCCTGGTCGCCAACAAAAGATGTTGAACTTTCGCCTACTTGCTCTTTGTATGCACTTTTTCTATGGTAATAAGATGTAGGTTTATGAAATTTGCTTCAGAACAGACATAAATATTAATGTTGGTAGAATTGGATACTGTTTATTTTGTAATACTATTTTAGTCATTCGTAGATAGAAATTTATTTTCAGGAACACCGTTTTTATATGAATTCTATATGTTTGTCTGTGTGTTTGTCTGTCGCTTTTTTTCGAATTCGGATTCAGATTCGGATTCAGCATAAAAAAGTAGAATAGGAATGTTCAGGAACACCGTTCCTACCTCTTAAGAAACATCGTCAAAATGGCCGACAAATAAAAAAAAATGTATTGTTATATAATTGACGAGCCTGGTGTTCCACTGGCAATGCAAGCTTGTGCATTCTCAACTGATTATTTTGGTATTTGATACCACAAATCGTGAAAAGAAATACTTGTAAGATTATATGCCAAATATTATAAATCAAAATATGTAGGGAACTTTTATGTAACATATGTTGCATAGTAATATTAGCACAATCAAAATCTGTAGAAAATTTCTGGTAGTCATAGAAAAAAAGTCAATATTTCTATATGTTAATGATAAGATGTATATTGAACAACCCCTCTGTACTACTGGTTGTTATTATTGTAAATTTGAGATTAAATAACAAGGAAGATACCCGCATAACATCACATGTGTGAAAATCTCATAAATGTTTATTTTGAAGTTACACCGCATGAAGATGATAAAAACCTATATGATACTCCTACTTCGGCTCTGAAAGCATTACCAGTTTAATTTCGTCCTACTTTGACTTTGAAAGCACAAATTCGTCTGCACCTGTGCACAGGATGTTATAGAGAAGAAGATGAAGTAGCAATATACGCTGAATACATGAGCTAACAGTAAATAAGAAGTAAAATCACAGCTAGTCTATTTTCTTTGTAAAATTCAAACTATGTTCATTTAAGGCCGATCGTCCTCCGAATTTAATCGTATATAGATTTGATTTCAAGATTAGTTAAAAAGTATATGTGAAATTAATGGCTCTCTTAATTTAAGTTCAATAATCTAATTCAGATTTTTTCTCATAAATTTGATGAGCACTTGATGAATAAATGATTTAATGATAATAAACAGTTAAGAAAATAAAAGTATTAAATGAAAAAGTGAAACCAAATTCCTTGACTTTGCTGTCAGTATAGATAACACAACAATCTGAATACAGACTATGTATACGAATCATTGAAGAAAGATTTTCATTTTTTTAATTTAATTATCGAGTTAATTTTCAAAGTATATATTTTTTTAATTTGGAACTTCAAAGCAAACTGTATCATATACTTCGAAGAGAGTTGAGAAATAAGCATTACACTTTAGTATGAGAAATCAGACGTTTCCTATTTCTAAGATGCTGTAACAAAATTTATCTGACTCGGTCAGTGTGTAAAATAGTGTATTACGAGTATTATTGTTCAGTAAAATGGTGTGGCAAAAACAGCAAGACCTCCAACTATGCAAAGGATAATATTATATTTCAGAAGTAAGGCTACGAGTAGTTTGATTGTAATTTGAAGAAAATACAGGGAATTATTAATGTGATCTAATAATTCTTGTGTCTCGTTTGTTTATGCATAATGTACGTATGAGACGTACATTATGCATCTTGATGTAGTATTATTGATAAAATATAAGTATTGTATATTATAACTTTTTATATTTAGTAGAACTAAATTTAACACAATTACAGATTCTTAATATGGGCAGTAAATAGATATTAATACATTAAGTATCACTCGCGCGATGCCTCCTCTACTGCTAACACAGCAACTCCTTAGGAGCTTACTGGTGAGCTCATTCACACGTAGGAACACAACAACCCTCTAGGGAGTTGTTATTTCGCTGCGGTTTTCTGTGAGGTGGAGGTACTTCGCCAGACGGGAACTGCTTTGATGCGCCCTACCTCACTTTTATATGAAAAATCAGACTTTTTCGATTTCAAACATACTGTAATAAAAAATATCTGACTCGGTCAGTGTGTCAAATAGTGTATTAGAGATACAATTTCATAATTGTGTTGTTACTGACACAATTATAAAACAGTGTACCATATTTTAAAATAACAATTCTGTGCTTACCTAAAATGCGTCTGCTGCCGTAAATCAAATAATTTAATATTTTCATTACATTATCAGCGGTTCCCATAGGTTATACTAATAAGCTTCGGACGCACTGCATTTACAAGCTGACAGGTCTGCCATTACACAAACTGCGTAATTGTACCCTTCGCAAAGTTATTCAAGAGTTCAAGAAGGGAATGCAAATTTAAATGGAGGGTGCAAAGATCATCGTGATTTTCAAATGCATTGTTTCGCGCTGACGATTTTATGTTACTATGTTTTATGCATTCCATGAACCTAATAGATGTTTGATTGTATACAATTATTTTGTGATTAAGTGGTTATGTGTATGTACAATGCTGGAACCGATAAGAATAAGACGCTAGAGAACGCCAACGCCATTTTGACGAGCTTTATGACGCAGTGGTTAGTCATGGCGTATATTTGTACGCGTGATCATGTCTGTTTATCATGGCCTGGGTATTTTTTTACAATAGGCAGACTGCATCAAAGCAGTCCCTATAGGAAAGTACCTCCACCTCACAGAAAATTGCACTGAAATAACACCACCCTGGAGAATTATTGTTTTCCTGCAAGTGAGTGAAGTTACAAGTAAGCTCCTAAGGATTTACTATGTTAGCAGCAATTGTGACATCGCGAGAGCGATAGTTAATGTATTGCAAGCGTTACCATTATATAGGCAATGATAATCACATAACATCACATGGGCCGTATGTTCGTGTGCCTCCCGACATTGTATAAAAAATGATCGTTTTTTAATGAAATAATTTAGGCATTTATATTTTTTTTTAATTATTGGCACAGAACTGACTGAAGGTCAATAGAAGTGGATTTTTTGGTAAATGCTAAATTGGTCAGTCCTATTTTTGTTTAGCTAGCAGTGTACACTTGTGCACACAGTGTAGTGATTTAGTTAGTGAGAGTTTACAGGTTTTAATATTATATAAAAAATTTGCAGCTAATGACAATAAAGTTCTTGGCACTACTATGTATTAATTAAACTCCGATTCTACATGTGCATGTACATATTATTTCTAACCATTAAGTCTATGTGTACGTGAGTTATAGTCACGGATTCATTTATAAATAATATTGTATTATTCTGTCGGTCTAACCAAAGTTATTTTTCTTTGTAGATGTATATATATTATGCGCATATTTGTAATTATCACTTTCTCGGCGTTTGAGGACACTAAGCTCCTTCGGTTGAAAGGAGACACATATCCCCGAAGTGGGATGAGTAAGGCGTGATGTGGTGGTAATCAAAACAAGGCTGATCAAATCAGGGTCCGTAATACACTATTTTACACACTGACCGAGTCAGATAAATTTTGTTACAGTATCTTAAAAATCGATAAGTCACCTGTAATTACTTAAGATTTTTCTCTATGCAAACTCGAAGATAGGGTATGAAACATGGTATATTTTTTAATGATATCTAAAAAGGTGGTGTAAACACTATGTTTCCTGTAATAATATATAAACCTTTATGAAATGAAATTTTTTTGAGATTTTTTATGAAGCAAATGTTTTCATAGTATACGTATAACAGTCAAAAACGTCATTTTATTTTATCTATAATAATTATTAAATATTTTATCATCTGTAATTTCAGGAAAACTCACTGCACATGGCGGATCAAAACTGTACATTTAAATAGAAATTAAATAAAGAGTCAGAATCAGGATAATTGAAAAGAAGCCGGAATAACAACATCTTTTACCCTGGCCTGCAGGATGTTATTATTTGTAGCTCATTAAGTAAAGTAGAAGTAGGTATTGTTGTTGCCACCACATATAAATAAAAAAATATGATGTAATAGATGGGAGCCCGTACATCTAAATATTCATGACACGCCCCTTGTGAAAGCAAAAATCGATAATTTTATAATGGTTTACCCATTGTAAAATTATCGAACAAAAATTCAGTCATAGCACCAACGTAACGTAACTTATAACTTGATGAGTGAAATAAAAAGAAACAGAGCTATTTACAATTACGCGTAAGCAGAACGAGACACAAGAAACATTAGATCAATCAATCAGTTAAATCTCGCTCAAGTTAACAAAACCACAAAGTAAAATCCTTGTGTCCTTAGCAAGCAAAATAAAATTGACTTATTTTACAAATCTAATCAGTCAAATAAAACAAATCATAAAACAAAATCGAAATATTCCGTATTTGTAGCAAGTCTTATAACGTTTATAGTTCATTACTTCGTAAATTTTTAAAATCGTAAGCACTTAGGTCGAGCGCGTCGTGATCAGATTTAAGCTAAATATCAGAAAATAATTCTATAGTGCATTTTAAATAATGAACAGAATCGTCACATATTCTATCGTAATGCACTAAAACATTGCAGACACGAATACGTCCGAAACGACACGATGTTGATTCTTGAATTAGCCAATTAGAGCTACGTGCTCTACATCACATCCTGACCCGTAGCGGTGAGCATTTTTACTATGCAAAAATCATGTCATTGGGTCTCAAGTGGTCTCAAATTGTTTTCTCAAGACGTGTGTGAACCAGGTGTCGCAAGAAAAATCATGGTTCAACTTTAGTTCGAATGCTTCCGTAACAGGCGTTTTGATCCCAACAATGACCCTCGTGGTCAATTATGAACTGCCCCAATTATATAACCTACACAGGCTATATAGTTGGATAGATAAAAATGAGGGTGAAATCTGATGAAATTTTCCGGGAAGACTAGACATGGCATGGGGTGTAACAATCAAGTTTTCTCCCTTCGCAATATCGTAGAGAAGCACCCATCCAGAAGTATTTATGTTTGATTGATTTTGTGGTCCTTGAGAAAGCCTTGTAATGTTACAACCTTATTTAATAATTTATATACAATCTTTTCTTAGCATGCTCTGTTTAGTTTATGACAATTTGTCAAAAATAATGATTTGTAATTCAAAATTTTAAAATATTACATTTTAGTGTCGGAAAACAGAAAACAAGGAGTCTGGAGGAAGCTTTCGAGTAGTAGAGATTCAGTGCACCACGTCTGAGACCACCAGCCTCCTGCTGAGGGCTACGTGGTGAACCCTCGGGATATTACTACCTTTTCCAAACTCGATAATCTCCGGACATCTAACTAATCTAAAAATTATAATACCTGCAGCCTCTGTTGTGGACCACGGCGGCTGACGGAGTTACCGCTGTGGTGTTGGTCCGTAAGGCGGTCCACCAACAACTTCTACATCTGGATCTGCGTGCTGGCTAGCACGCTAATCAGCTGTCTACAGTCGTCGGCCACTATAGCCGGCGGCCACTCAGTGCCACATTCCAGTGAACATAACAGTGATATTCCGGTTAGACAAAGATAACGCGAGTTCTTAAAGACCTTATTTAGCCGAACTTAAAGTGAACCTTTTTTTTTTATATTTTGTATAAATAGCCCTAATAAATTTGTAACCCTTTTTGTACACTCTTTTCCTCAATAAGATATATAAGATATAAGATAATGTAACATAACAGCCTTTGACAGCGTTATGCGAGAAAAATATTTAGGACATTGCTCGCTTCATTACATGCAGGTCACTTATGAGAAATGTACAGCGAGTGTGCCTGTCTATAGCAGCTTGTCGCCCTGAATTGGCTTCAATATTGGTATCAGACAGGGTTGTCGGCTGCATCTGCGGGATCTTACTGTCTTCAGAGAGTAAGATCTATCAACGTTGAATTGAGAATGGCTGATTTAGTGGTACTATATGATGTCGTATTGTTTATAAACTCTAGTCAAAACAATGGTCGTGTACTGTGCAGCACTTAAGAAGTTTTCTCCAGAGAACTTTTAAGTTGTGGAATAAGCTCCCTACCGAGCTTTTCACTAGGTACTATAACATGACGCTCTTCAACCGCTTGCATCTATCCATGGGCGATGGTAACTGTTTACCGTAAGTAGGCCGTATGCTTGTTTAGCACGTCAGGAGTATAAAATAAAACGATTAAAGATTACACGAAGCTTGCAGTGTAGAAGCTGTTTCATTTATTTTACAAAAACGGCGATTATTAATAATTATCAATAAAAAGAAGGCACCAAGACGGAACCTTAATAGAGCGAAGCCAAACATGCACTTGAACGAAAAGCACAATCTGCGAATATGTTTCTCCTTTTTGTGACAGAAGTAACGTTTAGAAACCGAAAGTATAACTTCTAGCTTTCCCAAAGTCTACTCTATTTCTCAAAACTTTCTACATCGCCAATATTCATCCTAACAGAATCTACCATACTAAATAGCATTGCATAGTATATGTACGAGCAAAGTAGGATGTAATGCAACAATATAGTCTGTCACAATTAATTACCTCATCCAACATGCATGACAATCTAATAGCGGTGATCTAGCTGCGACCCGCTTTCCGCTTTCTCTAGCACGAAGCTGGGACTTCGTGTTTAGAGGGCCATAAGGCGAACGTTTAGGAAGGTTTGAAGATGACGTTCTACTACACAACAAAGAAAAAAAAAATGTAAATTTCAATACGTTAAAGCCAATCTACCATTTGTTCTGTTATGTAAAAAACTTCTAAGAAAATATTAGGTATAACACCTTGTATAATTATATATGGGATATTTTCACTTTGTTTGAGATAAGATAATAAATATATGAATAACGTTGAAAATGGAAATAAGAATACCTTTATTTGGAATAGTAATTTAACAGATTGACATGGCTATAACCCAATATTATGCAGAGTGGTGGTAACGTGAGAATCAAATCAACAGGAATTTACAAAAACGTGGTGCGGCAGCAGAAACTCTTGTTATAATGCAATTTTACACTAAGTAACAGTGTGAAATTATCACAAAATTTACTTTAGAACATACTCCACCACCATTTTCTAGCCTACTGACTTAGCCTAACGACCGTCATCGACACCAGCCGGGACCGACGGCTTAACGTGCTCTCCTAAGCCTAGAGATGCTCGAGATAGATAAATCCGTCCATAGTTTAACCTAGGTGTTCGGTTAGAATGATACACGTAACGACGCTATCGAGGTCTCTCGGAACACAAAATGGTACAATAATATAATTAAAATTATATACTCGTAGCTTGCATGTTGTCCGTGCATTTTAGTAATTTTAGCATATTGTTTGTATGCAAAAAATATACTCGTATTGTAGATATACATATATACTAATATATTTAGTTATTTACACATAAATAAGTGAAATTATTTTTAAAATTTGTTAGGAATTACATAAATATATGAACAAGACCAAAAACAAATGTTATATCTTGAGTTTCGCTTCCGATAAGCAATTGAGCTTTATTTAAGTTATTCAGAAAAGATTATGTATTTGATATTGTCCTATATATATATATATATATATATATATTTGCACTTGGCTCAACTGTGTTTAGGTATTATCCTATACTTCATTATAGCCGCTGTATTAAAGCAGTTTGGGGCAAAGTAGAACGAGCACCTCCTATTGGCTAGTTCGCGGATCAACATCACGGCACTTATCGGCTTATTGGTTAAAATATTCTTCCATTGGTTAGTAGGCTCGAATCACTAAGATATTTAGTCGCTAAAACACAGCATTTTTATGAGGGCGGAGTGATTTATTGGTTTGTTTAATAGAACCTTGAATAAAAAGAAGAAGAGTTTTGTTGGTATGCTTGTGGGATGCCGACTGTATAACAGTTTTCCGCTATTTTCCTAGCCTCAAAGCGAGGTCGTGAGCCAAGCTTAATTGGGCCCCGGCCGGGTGACACGGAAAGGAGATGCATCGTTCAGCATATAACGCATAAATTTTGAGCAACGTATTGAAGTCGCCACTTTTGTTTTATAGTTCTGCGGCTATTGGATCTATTCCATAATTCATTCATTTCCTTTTATTGTTTCTACTTGTCACGGTCTACGGTCGGTCACGGAATCTGATGTTACATGACAGTTTCACTTCCACCTTTGTTATTGCAGAGTTATGGTAGTAATAAATGATTTATGTCAACAGTACAAAGAAGCCTTGTATTATTCCATAGTAAATAAGGAATCCTAATGGTTTCCTCATATCTGTTTCTTTAACCTATGTTTCAAATTAGAGCCATTAGCGCGCAGACTATTCAAGTTCTAAGCTTAAGAAAGCTGAGCTTTGCTAAACCTTATCAGTGCACTATTGCTTAGGGTATTGTCGAAATGGTCCATGGAAACTATTGAGGATTTTCTTACTTCATTTTTGCAGTTTCCTAAATATTTAAGTTGAAGTAGATTTTTTGTAAAAATCTTCTAAAAATTATTACATCTCTGTTTTGATACCTGTTGAATTTGAACGTAAAACTATCACTGTGGGGTAAGTTTTACTCATTTATTAATAACTTAAATCATGTAAATTGTTGCAATATGAACTACAAAAAGCATATTTGCTTTGTAATACATTTCATATTTATCCATACCGTATCTCTCACTGGTATTTGATTCCAATTAAGCAAACAGGATTTTAGTAGAAGGGATACTTTATTACTTTAGTAGTAAATATGTTTCCTATTTATTAACTAGTTGCGTAGAAATCAAATTCAAGTGAGGCTACACAAAATAATTGTTGTTATCTAAGTATATATCACATTAGTTATACCACTACTGAACTCTTTCGTGTGCTACAAGACACATTTGGTTTTTGGTGGTTCGTATGGAGTGTTATGGTTGATCTAAAGAAGTACACACGAGAACCTTCTGTATTAAAATCAATAACAATCGAAGAATTTCTATTGACGATGATTTTTTTTTTGATGAAGACTTACAACTTGAACAGGTAAACTCAGCTCCATCCCATATGCAGTTCAAAGAATTTGATAGTTGACGGACGCGGTTACTGTGCTACTTATCTATTTCAGCTACTTTTACAACAATAAGCCGTACAGTATACAGTTGTGAGAAAAAGCAACTGACATTGAAATTATTTTTAACTTGAATAATAGAGCTATCCGCTCTATTTATATCACGAGCAGGGAATAATTCAGGGAACTGTACAAAGATATAAATATGCTCACCGTTACCTCTCAATGTATATATATGAAAATACAGTGCATCTTCGTAAAAAATCTATATTTGTCATTGGGCCCGAGAGCACTCATTGCATTTTATATTTTTTTAAATTGAATCTTATTTTATCTTCTTTGTTTCTTGCAGTCTTCATTTTCTTTTTTTTTCTACTAGAATTTCGGAAATGACCATTGGCGAAGAAGAAATGAGCTCGGCGGCGCAGTCGTGAGTAACGCAACTTTGACACTAACGCTCGTGAGTTTGATTCCCATGCAGGACAAACATTTGTGTGCATGAACATGTCTGTTTGTCGTCTGGGGTAAGTACTTCTACCTCACAGAAAACCGCAGCCAAATAAAAACTCCCTAGAGGGTTGTTGTGTTCCTGTGTGGGAGTCAGGTCTTCAGTAAACTCCTACTTAAATAATAATCTAAAACGAAACTAATTTAAAATTTTATTTTACTGAAATAAAACTAATTTTGAATTTTATTTTACTGGAATTGTATAAATTGACATCATCCAGCTTGTGTGGCTAAATGTGTGCAAGAAAATATCGTTAGCTTTTATATAGAAACGTGACAATGAATCAATAAAGTTTAGAAAATATGGACACATTATATGAAATTCTCACGAAGTTCATGAACAAACTATGGAAACCACTTTCATAAGCAGCAAATAGAAAATAAAAGTTCACAATGGACCGATAGCATAGTAGTAAACGTGAGAGAGCGCGAGCCGTTGACACATTTGAAGATAATGTGCCCATGTCCTTCTGCCTTCAGATTGGTCCAAGTCACAAACTGATTTCTTTCTTACAAAAGCAGTTGACTTCCAGATGTGATATTAAGTATAACGTGAATTTGCACTCGCTACATTACGCCAGTTTTTTTCACTATAAGTATTCCCTGTTGAATGCATCAAGGCTTTAAAGATATACCAGAGCTTACGATTGTCGTAATACGGTCGATTTTTCATGACAATCACAAAAATGATTTATTACTATAACAAGGAGTTTTAATTTTGCCACTAATGGTATCTAGTGACCCTAAGACTAGTTGTATATTTATTTGTTAATTTAGTGGTGTAAAAATGTTTTATTTAACAGTTGCGCTTATTGCGGTATTGGCATTATACTCGTGTAATAACGAACACTTCTTTGTAATAAAGTAATATCTTTTGTATTATTAGGGCAATGCTGCCATCAACCGTGTAATGTTATGGCCTCGAGTTTTAAACTTATTTCCAGATTTCTTAATTTTTTAATTACTTTTAGTTATAAATTAGTTTAAGTTTTTGCTGTACTAAGTATTCTGTTTTTAATTTATGGTTATAAAGTTTAATAGATAAAATTCATAGATATTGTAAGAGCAACATTATACGGCCAAATTACACAATGTCATCTAGTCAAAATCAAAGTTTCTACTATGGTGCTAGGCTCATTATATATTTTTTGTTTGTTTTACACTACGTCGGGAGGCATAAGATCATACGCCCCACCTGATGTAAAGCAGCTACCGTAGCCTATTAACGCTTGTAATATATTAAGTATCAATCGCGCGATGCCTCCTCCGCTGCTTACAAAGCAACTCCTTGGAAGCATACTGGTGACCTCACTCACACACAGGAACACAACAACCCTCTAGGGAGTTGTTATTTAGCTGCGGTTTTCGGTGAGGTGGATGATACTTCCGCAGATAGGCTGCTTTGATGCGCCCTACCTCTCTTAAAAATAAAGATAGGCGATGTATTTCAAAATTATCAGCGTATGACAACAAAAATTAAATGTTTTTTAATATACCATTTTACATAAATTCTTTAAGATACTTTGTCTTGGAGGTAGTGATATGAACTCCGTAGTATAGCCATCCTCTTGAAAATTTCAAAGAGTCAATTGAAATTAAATTTATCGAAAGAGTTTATAATTTAAAAACGAATTATCGCTACAGCCTTTATCTTGATTTTGAGGCTGTGTACTCATGAATACGGAGCGGAGCGGCGGTGCAACGTAACGAGTGTGCATTTACATTTCATCTGGTACAAATGACGCGATGCACAGGTTGTGCGAAGCTGCGGGTACACTGGAGAACGATCTTGACACGATTATGAGCTGCTGTGTTCGAAGGTTTCTTAAATTTATCTCTAAATAGCATTAAAATAAATTTGTATCTAGTTGTGTGTGCACTAAGTTCTTTTATTCAAATAAATTATCAAGTAGAGATTTCTCTTTAACGTTATATATTTAATTAATAATGAACCTACGCAAACGAGATAGCTTTTTGTAGTATGGCAACTAAAATACCTTCTCATCACGTAGAAGGTATTTTAGTTGCCGTAAAGAGATATTGTTATTACAAAAAATATTTTTCGATTAAGCATGAAATCTTATCACGGCTAAATTCTATTTACTATAATAAATTCAGTTCAATTGCTGTTTTGATTTTTGTTATTACTATAAGTTACTTGTTCATATAAGCTTGAAATCTAATCAAGGCTAAATTTCATCTGCTATAATAAAATTAATTGCTTCAGTGATTCGGAAAAAAACATAACGCAAACATTTGTTTGACAAATACATAAAAATAATATATAACGACTTAGGTGGCACGTAAAATATTTCAAATATGATGAAATAATGATATTCAGATATACCAAGATAATGTCAACCTCACCTTTTAAGGTAATTCCTTGTGTGTTATTGTAACTGTCCTTGAAGTGAAAAGCTAAAAAAACTTTATCATGTCTAACTTCTAAATCCTGTAATAGCATTGGTAGGTAATCATGAGATCGTGAGGTTAAGTCTCACCTAGGTGGAGAAGTATATTTTATTTCATTGAACTACATAATTTATATAACATTAGTGCAATGACATACGAGTAAAAATATACGTTCACTTATATCTGTAGGCTACCGAAATTGCACGCTAGGTTAAGGTATATGTAAGAAATAAATTTTAGCTTATAAGAAGTATTTCTGAAAACATCCGTATATACCTCAGTACCTACGTCGATTATGGAAGTATCAATTAATGTAAAGGACATTTCGATGAAAATCTGGGATTGGCTTTTGTCCTTTACATTGGTTGATACTTCTCTAGTTGACATAGTCAACCCAAAAAGAAGTCCATAATTTATTAATAAATATTGACATATTATAAATACGTGGATTGTGGAGCATTGAAGTCAAACCTCCTTGGTTGACATTATGATATTTACTCTCATAATTTCTTGTCTATGTTAAATATATTTAAAAAATCTGTTCAAAAAGTCGTAAAGTACTTTGTACACATGGTCAACTTCGCGCGTGTGTTGTCTCTGTCTTGCAGGCGTTCATAAACTGCGTAAGGCAATTTACCTTAGGTGGTAGGTAATATAGATATTTTTTTTAGTCCACTGTAAGTTGGTAGAGGAGTATAATGTATTTGATGAGCTCGGTGGTAAAGTGTTTAATAACGTGATTTTGATGCAATGCTCGTGATTCCCACACAGGATAAACATTTGTGAGCATGACCATGTCTGTTTGTCTTGATCTGAGTGTTTTTAAGAGAGGTAGGGAGTAGGAAGTCTCCTGAAACTGTACACATCGTAACTAAATCTCATTTAATACTGTGCCTTTTATAATAGTGGCAGTGTCAATTGACTTGTTACGAAGGAAAAGGAAAAATGAAAGGTATATAACAGCTCGATGGAATTATGGTGGAAGAGTATATAGAATGAACGCTGTGCAAGTAAGTTCTGCCGAAAGTGATTTATACGTTGAACAAGTAAAGCTCGCAGTAAAATGACTGCAAATAGGTATATCGTTATAGTCTAACGTCAGTACAATTATTTATTTTGAACCTAAGGACCTCAAGTGCCCTACATTATATATATATATATATATATATATATATATAGATTACTTTTGTAAGTATTTTGTTACTTTCTTTCGACTATGAGGAACTTTATGTTAATTACGTTCATTTATGAAGATTAGTAATTGGCCTAATGTTTCTATTGATTTGTAAATTTTAGTTAAGATGCTGTAAATCTTCTAAATAAATAAATGAATATTCGACGATGAATATCGATTGGTTGACGAGCCCCACCGTAGTCGGGCTAGTAAGACAAATATTTTGTACAAGAATGTCTATTAGATAGAACTCACAGTATAATCATTGCTTAATTTGATTCAATTAGTTTGCGATAAACCAAATAGGTTGCGATATATCACATTACTTTAAACGGGCAATTCTTTTATATATACATAAGACTGTATTTCGTTTCGTTTTCGTTTAGGTAATTGAGTTTAGTTTAGATTTCGTTTTTAAGTTTATCTATATTGGTATTTCCTGAAAAAACGTCATTTTACACAATAAAAAATCGGCCAAGTGCGAGTCGGACTCGCGCACGAAGGGTTCCGTACCATTATCTATAAAAACGGCAAAAAAAACACGTTTGTTGTATGGGAGCCCCCTTAAATATTTGTTTTATTTTAATTTAATTATTTATTTTTAAAGTGAATATATAACTAAATATTCTGTGAATATTTCAGGCGTCTACCTGTTGCCGTTATCAATTTGTTATTATAGCGGCAACAGAAATACATCATCTGTGAAAATTTCAACTGTCTAACTATCATGGTTCATGAGATACAGCCTGGTGACAGACGGACGGACGGACAGCGAAGTCTCAGTAATAGGGCTCCGTTTTACCCTTTGGGTACGGAACTCTAAAAAAAGCCCAGCTAAGTTAGGTCACCCAGATACTATTTATTTGGTTTTTATAGAGATTTATATTTTAACGGTTTTATTATAGCCGATACAATTTAAAATCTGTTTCAATCTCTGATTCTGATCTCTCTCGATATGATAATAGCTCAGTGGTCTTTGTCTAGTCAACTGGTCCTCGATTCGAAGCCTGGCGGGGCTGGCTACTTCAAAATTCGTGTATTCGGATTTATGTGCACTTGCTCGGCGGTGAAGGAAAACTTCGTCCGGAAACCTATACGTCCAAGAAATTATATCTGAAAAGACATGTGATCTAACCTAAGAAAAGATTTTCCCTGTTAGATGTAGAGGTGATGGTAGTCGCTCCATGTCAAAATCAGTATCTTCGTCAAATCCTTAGGCTTAGGTAGCAGACCTGCCAATCCTAACACTAAAATCTCTATGAACGATTCACACATTCATTATCAATACAAAATGCCGAACATAAAGTGCCATCACAATTTGTTAGTGGTTTAAACCTGACTGACTTTTCAGGAACACCGTTCCTATATGAAATCTATATGTTTGTCTGTGCTTTTGTTTGTGTGTTTGTCTGTCGCTTTTTTACGAATATTCGAATTTTGACTTCAGATTCGGATTCAGCATAAAAAGTAGAATAGGAATATGCAGGAATACCCTTCCTATCTCCTTAGGAACATGGTCAAAATGACCGACAAATAAAAAAAAAATTGAATTATTATATAATTGACGAGCCAGGTGTTCCTCTGGCAATGCAAGCTTGCGCATTCTCAACTGCTCAATTTATGACTGACTTAAATTAATTTATCATCAAACACAAATTATATACCTCCTATTAAAAATGCGAAGCACTACATCTTAACTACTTATGAAGTACTGTGCACAAATCTTTACACGTAAAAATACCACATTGACACATATGAGCACCGCAGTGAGCTCACTGAAACAGGACGAGCAAAAACAAGAAACTGGGAACTGCATAAAGATATCCGTAGCAAAGTGAGAGCGGGGCTGCTCTTAAATAAAATAAGGCAGTTATGTAAATGACCCTTTGGTCCGTCCCCGAGTGCACTGGAATTACAAAAAAGCCTTTGTTCCACTGTTAGGTTACGGACATAGTAAAGTGAGTATGCCTAATACTCTATACGTTTTAGATTCAATCTGAATGGATTTCTTGGCATTACAAACGACGAAGTTAAGGAGAATACACAAATGATTATATACGTAATTAATCGAAATTCATTGCGTATATTGTAAAGCAAGTATTAAGTACGTTGTCGTTTGTTCTTTTTATTCTATTAAGTACAATACATACACTGAGAAAAATAGAAGTCGTGATTACGGATAAATTATGCGGAGTTCCGATATTTTCATCTATATTCACGAAAAAAACCGATCAACAGTCCTTATGGGTAAATTAACCGAAAATCCTAATATTTTGTCATGAATTTGTATCAGTGAACTATCAGTATAGAGAACGTTTAAAATGCTTGCAAAACCCAATAATAATACGTGAAGCGTCATGATGAATTATCGTGCTGACTGCAGGCTACAACTTTCGTAGAACATTACGGTACTGTTAATTAGTCTACGCATCACAGCAAATCGTCGTGACGGTTATTATTATTTATTGTGATATTTGTCATGCGTATTGACACTATGTCGGTATTTTCAGGATAGAGCCTTGCTCTGTCTTGCTATATTTACGGTATCTTCCCAATAATATTGCATGATGTTATGACATTGTGCCAGTACTGTAATGATAGATCCTTGCTCCGTCCTGAAATATTTGTGGTACCTAGCCAATAATTTTACGTGATGTCATGACATTGGGTCTTTAATTTTTGGGTAGAGTCTTGGTCTATCTTGTTATATTTACAGTATCTTACCAATAATTTTTCGTGATGATATGATATTCTGCCAGTACTGTAATGATAGATCCTTGTTCTGTCTTGGTATATTTACGGTACCTATCCAATAATTTTACGTGTCGTAATGACACTGTGTCAGTAATTTAAGGATGTATAATCGATATTTTACCGTTAATTTTGCATGCTATCATGACGTTTTGCCGACACTTTATAGGACTTCCAGATGATTCTGCAGTATACAGGGAGTAATATGATCACCACAAAAATTTCAGGAGGTTGTTCAGACCAACAAACGTTCACTATGGGACCAGCTCTAAATCGTGAAAAATCTAAATGTTTGAGGCAACTAATTTATTTTCGCAATTTCAGAGTTGGCCCATAGTGAAAATTGTTCGATGGTCTGAACTATTGAAATTTTTGCGGTGATCAAATTACTCCCTGTATCCTGCAGAAGCCCTGGAAGTGCAGTAAAGTATCGGGCAAACGTCATGATAGCATGCAAAATTAACGGTAAAATATCGACAATATTTAAAACAATTAAATTATACATCCTTATAAAATATCACTGACACATACATTTATTTGAATTTTACGTGATCAATAAAAAGCTATTTAATTTACTTACTTTATTAAAAAGTGGTAGGTACTTAAATTAGATTACAGTGTGGGAAAAACATTGGGTTAACGTCTATAAAACAACTATATTATTAGTGTGTACCTAGACATGGTAAATTGCTAGGCATATTGTAAATTGTAGGTTGATTGTAATTTATATTATATGCGTCCTAGGCAGATCGTAAAATGGGGATTTAAAAATTCGATTGTAGGCGAGCTCGCTAGGCATTATTGTGCGTATGTGTGTGAGTTCGGCGCTAGAGTAGCGGGAGGTGTCCGAAATGTCATCGTTTGTGAGTGGGTTACGCGAGTTCTATTAATTAAATAATGTTATGAATATTTTGCAAAACCTGAGGTTAATTATGGCAAATATGAATTACAGGTCACATGTCGGGTTTGTGACAGTTTTACCTTTCGGAAATTTATGTCCTCTTTTTTCTCCGAGAAAAACGGGACTGCGCAGCACTGCGGCATGCTCGATATTTTTACGGTACTACATATGATTTAAATAGGTATAAACTTTGTTTTCACGCCCGCGATAACAAACTTTGACAGCTATTTCAGAATCTTAGTCGATAGTGGCGCCAACTGGTGAGCACAAAAACGGTTGCCCTCATTGACGCTTTTAAATTTAATTTGGAATAATAACACAACCTAAATTTTGAATGAGCTTTACAGTCTGCCTAGGTCGTATGTTATCAGCCTAGGCATATTATTTATAATCTACCTGCGATAGACAGTTTCAATTACAATTTTAAAAGAACTTTAGAGTAAGTTAACAAAACAATACAATGGCCAAGCAAACAAATGTCATTGGAAGTTCAATCCAAACATTAAGGTTGAAACAGGTGAACCAGATTCTTAACTAGCAAGAGACAACAATTGCAACATTTAGTATAAAATTCAATTTGAGTGAATAATCACTGACAAGCCAACCCATTTATAGCAAGTGAATATAAAAATTATAAGCCAAAGGCACAACCATCAGCAATGTAATAACCTAAGAACAAAATAATGTCAGTGATTCTTCTGAGCATAGAATAACACAAAATACTCAAACAAAATGGTGATTTTACCATTTCCAAAATCAATAAGCAGTACGAAGCAAGGTCACGTAATACAGTAAATTGTTACCAAACAAAAAAAAAATAAACACTAGCCAGTTAGTGAAAAGCTTACTTAAAACAAAATACTTAGGTATTATTTTAAATTATTGCTAGCTTGCCCATCTAGTATTCAAATTATAAGTAAGCCAAACAAAATAGAGAATAAAATAAATTCTAGACTAATACAACAATTGGTTCCTCAAGAACGTAAAATTGGAGAACTGAATTCCAAGTTATACACAACACAAGACAAATTCAAGTATCTCCAAAATCCGAACACAAAATTACTCAGTACAAGTGCAAAGTACAACTAGCAAGGTTCGGGTATCCAACATCAGATTTTCAATCAAGATTACTTTTATTTACATATAAAATTTATGACCAAGTTTATACCAAAATTATATATTATATTTTACCAATACGAATTGTATTGTTGGAATGTAGTGCTATTTCTTAATAACTTTTCGCGACGCTCAGCTAATTTGGGCAGCACGTCACAGGAACTGAGTGCATAAAGGATAAAGCCGTCCCTAAATTCAGTATGAGATGGTTTCCAGGCTCCTTAATACTACTAAACGGCAGCAGAAGAAGACTGGCACTGATTTCTGTTGCCTCGTGGTTTTCTGTAACAAATTGAAATATTTCATTATGCTTTAAACAGCAAAAAATTGTTCTGCACAACTCAAACATAGTCGGTTTCTTTCTATAGCTGTCAAATCTTTTAAATAATGAACATCATGTATTTTTTTTTAAATACGCCTTCCTCTTTATCAAACCCTTTTCAAAGATTAATTTATTCTCCACCAGGACTATGTGAAAGTAAGTTCATCTTCACAGATGGCATAAAGCAAACTAACATACCTAACCAAAAAATCAAATATGCAGTGTGGAAAGAACGAAGAACTTAAAAAGTGTAGATGCTTACCATCAATTACATCAAGAAACTCTTGGATTGCTTTCTTTATGGTAACATCTTTGGTTGTGGCTACTTTTGCTGCAGCAGGTTCATTAATTTTCTTTGTTGAATTTGAAGCCGTGGTCCTCTGGGTATATGCATTGCTTATCTCTTGACGCCATAAGAATAATTTGCTTTTAGCCGCAACCAGTCGCCAATCGGACCAATTAGCAAAGCAATTTCACTTTCCCCAAGCCATTGGAGTGTTGTTATATCAATTCGTGCTTCTAAAACATGCAACAAATTTTGGTTTAGTTAATTAAATAATACTTAGAAAGCCCATAAGACGATTTTAGTTAGAGTTTGTGCCTCTCTGACCACTATAAATTATGGTTGTGAACTATGTATATATATATGTGTTTATGTATGTAGGTAATTAGTCAAACCTGTGAAATTATAATTTCTCTAGTTGAATTAATTATTATTGCATGGTTTTTTGTCTTTGTTTCATACAATATTAATGTCCAATTTAAATTATTATTCTATTGGAGCATTACCATTTATTTGTGTATAGCAATTGTCAACTTAATGGAAACCTGTCCATGATATTGTATGAAATTGAGGCGAATGACAAAAACCGAGCAATTGTAAATTAACTACGAAATTTTTCGGGCTACTATAATCCTACCTATACTAGCTAAGAATAATCAAGGACCTCAAGATACAAATGATGCAAACACACAATCCCAATAGGCACACACAGACAGACACTATCAATCCGTTAAGCTTACACCTGCAATGTGATTTTTGACTCTCATTATCAATGGGATAAATGATTAATCACCACCTTTGCATCCTTCTCTCTTCTGCCACCATCAGTCAGCATCATGCAACCTCAGGCACTCACTTATTTTACTGAAATTAGGTAGTACAATGTTATAAAACAGACAATTTTACCCAGCAATCTATAGTTTTAGTAAAAACACTTTTAGTTAGTAAAAGGAACACTGGGTTACCTATTGAATACTGACTGAATAGAAGAAAATAAACTTACCTACGCGCAAATGCAGAAACATAATCTAGCAATACCCATTTCATTATCAAATCTGTAGTATACTGATCCACCTGGTGTTAGATACGTATTCTTGTTGTACATAAGTACCGGGTGATTCTGATTGATACAGGTTAGAATTCTGCCACATGTCTCTTAAGTAAGATGAACCTAAAAACAAACACAAAATGTTATCTTTTACCAACACCAATATTCATATGAGAAATAAAGAATCTTAAACCGTATAAAGGAATCCATATTTTTTTAGCATTTTAGCAAAACACCATTGATTTACTACTTAAGTACTTACCAAGTAGATAGATGTAATCATGGTATAATAATATACTACGCCTACTGTTTTCTTGGATCATGGATGTAATGTAGACTTCAATTCACAAAAAAAAAATATATAACAAAATGGCATGGCACTCAATGTTGCCAGATGGCTGCGTAAAGTTCCCCATTAAGTTATTCAAAATCTCTTCAAAAATTTGTTCACATTACCCTTTTCGTAACCTTCAAAGGGCATTGAAAATGCATTTGCCTAAAATAATAAAACATTAAGTATACGAGTATATCTATATAAAGAAGCACTTTAATTTTTTAAACCAATGAAGAATTAGGTAGGTACATTAGGTATTAAAAATAAAAAAAAATGTGCGTCTCGGGACGCCCGACAGAAGTGATAACTTAAACTAATCCGCTGCCGCATGCGTGAGAGAAAGGGAAGCCACGCATACGGCAGCGGATTAGTTTAAGCGCCTCGTTACGTAACGCGTTACGTTTTACCCTCCCATAAGAAGTTATCACTTCAAAAAAAAAACAAAATAAAGTAACAATATGAACAGTAAAAAGATCTTTAATTCTACAAAAACTTCCTACCTACTACTAATATTATTAATGTGAAAGTTAATTGTTTACACAATCACGCCTAAATGACTGAATGAATGAAAAAATTAATAGCATAAATAAAGCATGAACCCACATTAAACGCGGGCGAAGGCGCGGGCGGTCACTAGTAATATTATAAACGTGAAGTGCATATTTGTTTATTTATTTTCTCAACCACGCTTAGGCGACTGAAATCTGATATTACGGGTAGAAGTATTTCATGTCCTAGACTAGCGGATACTTTTTAGCCCCTTTTTATCAATATTTAAAAAAGTCGCGTTTATGTACTACTCACTAGTAATGCTAAAAATATTATGTACAACAATGAATTGTTTTTCTCTTATATACCTATCTATCAATCTAGATACTATTATAAAATTGTAAAAGAGCCGTATCTGTACCTTAGAGATATTCCAGAAGAAATAGGTGCGATAAGATACTGGGACATAACTGAGCCAAAATAAGATATTTTTATCCCGGAATTCCCACGGGAACATACTATGGCCGTGTCTTCTTAATCTGGCGATACTATTATAAAGCCGTAAATGAGCTGTGTCTGTATACTGAAGATAGATACTCCAGAAAAAATATGTGGGATAGGATACTGGCAACTGACACCGTAACTGAGCCCAAAAATATTTCCTTTTTTTAATTTTTTATCTGTTTTTCTGTTTGTTCGGGCATCACGCTAAAACTACTGGAGAGATTTTGATGCAGTTGTTTCTGCTTATTGTCTAACTTAAAAACTGAGATACTTGGTATCTCGAAATTCCTACGGGAATGGTGGCGTTTTCTTATTCCACGGGAAGTCAGTCTAGAGCGTATCGAGGATTCCAACTTCCATACCACGTATACTCAAGACCACATCAAGCTATACACTTGTAACGCGACATTAGACCCTACATCTATTGAAATATATAATCACGGATGGTGCTCCAAAATCGCAAAAAAAGTACCTACTTATTTATTTCATATATGTATAACTAGAAAGACAGTAACAATTTTCGGACTTCTTGTGCCGTAAGACCTTGCTTCTTACGTTTCATAGTCCTAGGCAAAGTAAACAAAAAGTACCCTAAAGATTTCGAAAATTACCCATTACCTAAAATATCTTTTTAATTCGGCAACACTAAGTGTTTTGCTAATACAGACAGGTTATTCCCTTCCCGGCGAAGTGTCGTAACGATCACGGTACTTTTTGGTTCTGTTATAATGAAACGTCATGACGGTCATGATACTTCTTCGTTAAGTACTAACAAAATATTATGAATCATGTCAAAATACCATTACAAACTGAAATTTCTTAGTGAAGCATGACGATTTTATATGATGTTCCAATATAAAATCGTTATACTACCGATGAAATGTCATGAACAACACGATACGCTATCAAGCTAAAGGAACGTTATTTCTACGGGAAAGTATGATTATATTTTAGGAAGATTTATGAAATATTGGAATATTCCCAATAATTTTCTAGTTTTATGTCACGATGAAAATAAAGTAATGGAGAGTTGTATTCTCATTAAGTTACCTTTAAACAATCGTGATTACTTATACGATAATGTGATGGAATTACAATTTTCATAAACGATCGTGCAAAATTAGCGTTACTTTCATTTATGTTTTTCAGTACAAGGTTCGAACTTAATATCAATAAATTCCTAACAGAAAATCATGCTTCCCTTTAAAATAATGGTAAGGAAGTGAAAAAAGACAGGTCTAAGGATTCTGAGGAAGCATCATGATGCATCATGAACTACAATCGTTGCGTAATGTAAACCTGTTGGTATAAATCGACATATTTTCGTGAAATTGACATTATTTAAGTATCACAATTAAGAATCGTTATTCCTGATAATATTTAATGAAGAACGGAACCCAGTTTTTTCAGTGTAGTACTTTTTTATGATTATTTTTAAGTTCACAAACAATTTGATTATTATAAATTGAAAAAGTGAAACGAAAAAAATTAATGAACACAATCTCAAATATATTTATTTTCGCATTTATGTATGCTCGGTGGTGAAGGAAAACATCGTAAGGAAACCCGCACAAGAAAATATATTTCGAATGTGTGACCTAACCGAAGAAAGGTATAATTTTCCACTTGAAATGTGGAGGTATGTCAGTCGCTCCAAGTAGAACTCAGTATCTTTGCCGGATACTTAGGTTTACGTAGCGGACCCCAGCAATCCTAATGGATTAGGGATAACGCTAAAAAAAGAAGATAGAAATAGACAGAAAAGAATCTTTTCTATTTAAAAACGAAACTAAAAACGGTAAAATTTTAGTAGTTTTTCTAATGTACTATGTTTGCTTACATTGTATGTGTTTACTTGCGGTTTTACTATTGTATTGTGTCATATTTAATGAAGTTAACAAGATTAGTTATGTAGAGAAATATTATATGGAGGGTTTACTCTCAATTGTTTATATAACGGTAAACTGTACACAGTATAGGCGGTGCAAACGAAAATCAGTTTCCGGGATTATTTTCTACTACAAAATTACCTCTTTATAATAATGTAACTCACATACTAGTACTTATATTTAATTTGCTGATATTGAACTGACAGCGTCAGCGATTATTATCTCCAGTTTATCTGAGAATTGCATTTACCTTATCTAATAATCCACAAAGTGTTATAAAATCGACCAATTGTTCAAGAGTAATTAAAAATAAAAAAGAGTAAGATTATATATTTTTTACATAAATACCAAAATCTTAAAAACTGATTTTGTCTTTGCTATTGTACTAACAGTTCTACGTATCCACGAATTTTTATCTTAACAAGTGCTCCGGTTTAAGATTTAGAAACATTTATTTAAATGTGCTCTTAATGAATTCGGATAACCTATTCCGAAATTCTGAAATCGTTTGTAAATAGTTGTTTATGAGGAATAACTGAAGCAAATAAACATTTAAATATATAAGGAACGACCTATAATTTTAATAGCTAAAGCCTACCTCACTTACATTACGCTAACTCGTATATGATCAGTTTTAGTTTGATTTTCCCGCTTACGCCTTTACCATATTCTACGCCTAATGCCAGAGTTACACAATCCAAGCCGGACTCGCGAACCCGATTACAATAGCCCGTCCCGTACTATGACGGGCTAATCACAGCGTGTCAACAAACTTATTACTTCCCGCCTTCGTATAAAACGTTCGCGTATTCCTACGAAATGTAAATTAAATTACTGGATACAAAGACCTTAATTAAATGCACTTTTTGTTAGACTTAGTTATTCTGGAGACATTCTAGATTTTTATCGCGTCCGGTTGAATAGTTTGCAAGTTGGTGCATAATGATCCGGTATGCACTGTAAGCTTCAATTCATAAAATATAAGAATTTGGGGAATATAAGTAATCTATGAAACATGTTTAAATCATTTGTTATTTAAACGTTTTTGACATAATTACTACTTTCTCGATCGATCTCTGTGTGTATAGATCCGAGTTTTACTACAACGATCGAAAGTTAATGTTGCAGTTTTGCCCAAGATTTGTATAATGTCAGACAAAAAGAGTAGCGAGCCCAGGTACAGAGTAAATAAAGCCATTTTCATGAATTCGCCGACGGGATCGAAGTATGGATATGACGGAGACGACTTGGCCGGACTTTCTAGTGGATATATAATTTGTAGACATTTGGGATAAAAAATAATTATCTTATAATAATAAAGAATATTTTGCACACATTCATCTCGCACAAATTCCATCTGAATATCATAAACGAATTCCCAAGGCATTTTTATTGATAGTAGATCCGAACTGCAATGTTTAAAAAAAATAATGTATAAACTGGTCCTTATTACAATTACTTTACATGTATACTCGATATACTTGTAGATAAAAATCGATTGTCCCATGATGCAGGATTGCTAAGTATTTATAAAAAATTGTGTATTAACTTCTATTCTATGGCAGGCTTTTCCTTAATATAGCTGTTTAAGAATAACATGTGGTCAAGGATGAGTCAGACTGGCGCGAGAGTTCAGTTATATCATTTAAAATTAACGTATGTTACTATCCCACTGAATTGTGCCAGCATTGTTCATTGCAGTTCAGAATGCGATTGCATCTTATTTCAAGATCAGAATGCAGATTACTGACACAAATAGGATTAAAATTAATTAGCAGTCACGTTAATATATATATTTACATTCAGTGTATGTGAATGATATAGCTTATCAACTATACTAAAGACCTTCTTAAAACTACAGGAAACTTTAATGTCACCGACCATATATGAAATTAAACTTTGCAGGAGATCAGGGCATGAAGTATCCGAATGCTCTTGGCGATGGTAGGAGGTGTGTTCTAGAGTTGAAAAACTACGGCAAATGGTTTTTAGGGTTTCGTACCCAAAGGGTAAAACGGACTCTATTACTGAGACTCTGCTGTCCGTTAGTCTGTCATCAGGCTATATCTCATGAAACGTGATAGTTAGACAGTTGAAATTTTCACAGTATTTATGTTGCTGCTATAACAACAAATACTAAAAAACAGAATAAAATAAATATTTAAGGGGGCTCCCATACAACAAACGTGTTTTTTTTTCTCGTTTTGTTCGATATTGATAACGGCAACAGGTAGACGCCTGAAATTTTCACAGAATATTTAGTTATATATTCACTTTAAAAATAAATAATTAAATTAAAATAAAACAAATATTTAAGGGGGCTCCCATACAACAAACGTGAACGGAACATCGCGCGCGAGTCCGACTCGCACTTGGCCGGTTTTTTTACTTGCCGCTTGATTATACATTGATTTATGAGCAACTTTAAGAAAATACCTTTACTTGTGATTAAAGTAGTCACCCTACTGACGATCACAAAAAGAAATTCATCTTACAAGTATTATCGTTGATCATCGCGTTGGATTATGATATTTTTATTTTTTATGCGGCGCAACAAGCATATTATGGATAATTTTACTGTGTGCTCAAAGAACTGTGGCTTGCTTTTACGATATTTTAATAGATGCTTCGGGCTATTCACAGTGCGCGTTTATTTTTTGCATAAGTTTATATACATTACTGTAACTTATTAATCCTTTATACTTTAATCATTTTATAGTCTCTTTACATTTTTATTGAACAAGTTCGTGAGTAAGTATGGTCATTCCGTTTTTATGTCAGATTCACACGGACAACTTACTTAAATAATGACTCCGGGTCGACATCAAGCACGGTATCTACCTGGCCTTGCTGAGGCCTGGCCTTACATAGCTGAGTGCACATCTACTTGGGCCTTAGTGTTAGCGAGCTAGGTAGCCTACGCGGACCCATTTGCCACTACTTAATTACTGTACTCTTTTTACGACTGTAGCCGTAAAAATAAAAATACTATTATTATTACCAACTTGTGTTTCGTTTACGCCACCACTACACATTTGGCGCTCAACAAACAACGTGAGACCAGGAATACAGGGCTCCGACAAGCTGGAATATCCTCCTGGAAAACCTACCCTACGACCTATACCACATAGGGTAATAGTAACAAAAAGACACACCCATGTCTGGACTTGGAGGTCACAGACACGAAGGAAAAATCAATGACTTTTTTTATTTATTATTAACACCGCAAACAAGTTTACAATACACAATTAAATTACAGATCTTTCTTGCAAATTACTTATTGCAAACTCCACATCGAGGTGGTAGCTGAATTAATATATAAATAAAGGGAAACCCAATGCACGTGTAAGTTAAATCCACTTATTTAGTATGTGTTATTAAGTATGTGTGAGTCATGCGTGTGAAATATCATGGTACAATAATATACAATGGGAGATATGAAGTAGTGTGAGAGTATGTGAGTGTAGTATGTGAGTGCAGTACGTGAGTGTAGTACGTGAATGAGAATGGTGCGAGAGATAGTATGAAGACATGGCTGCACGCTGCTCCAACAATCACACATATATATTAAGTTTATTTATATTAGCAAGTTACTTTGAAATTACTTCGAAGACACGAAGAAACACCAAGTCTACCAATATGACGTTTGTCAATATATCACAGGATCAGCGTCGAGAAATGATGTTCTCTTTTTTTTTATACGACGTCGGATGGTATACAATCATACGGTCCACATTTTCTTTCTTTCTTTCACTCATAGCGAGTTAAGTTTCGTATATCTAAGACACAATGCAGGCCTATTGTCTGTATCACACTATGGAGCTAAAGAAGTTTTACTTCAGTCGTGGGGTAAAGCACACTAGTTTTTTTTTTAATTGCGTCCCATTATGGAAGCAAATTTAAAGAGGTATTCACGCCAAACCGATATACGATCACACACGTCACACTTATGGCCGGATGGATTGTTGACAAACGGGTAGGAAAAGCGCATTAGCTGCTGCCCAATGTGAGTTCATAATCGACGATCGTACACAATCGATGCCAAATAGTCCGATGACGTCGATATAGAAGTGATTTCATCATCCAGTTGGATAATTTCAACCGCTCCAGCTGCAGATGTAGCAGCACCGTCGTTGATCCGTTTGGCCACATTCATTTACGTTCTTTTACGTTCCCGGCACCGCTTCACTCGGTCAAATGGTGTTTTATTTGTATCACTTGATTGTTCTTGAGGAGCTCTTTCCGACCGTACACGATCTCTGTATTTGGATTTGGCTTTTTGACGCGTATAGGCCGGCTTTATATATTAATTACCTATTTTAACACCATATATATTCATTGTAACTAATTTACACTATTTTTTTACATATGTAATCGATAGATTATGACAAGAGCTGACGATTGAAACTTAAACGAACGTCACAGCTTCTCCCAATCAGAAGTTGTACTAAATGAAAATTTTGAAACGCACCAAAATTACCTCAATATAGCGGCGCTTCCCCCTCCACCGCGAGCAATGTGTCACCGTCCTCACTTAGCGTAACGAATTCTTTGATTCTTTAGCTATCCAGTGGTGTAATTAAATTTTGGGTGGAGATGATAGATACGTAGTTGCAACGTAAGATGTTTTACAGTTATAGATACGTCGTACACACTCTAGAATGGCAATACGAAAGTAAGGTAATTGCCCAACTCGCATTCAGTTGGCCACGCTCTCGCGTCGCGCCTGTACGTGCTTCGCCACAAAACATAAATGTCTTAATATATATATTCATCTCTTTCTAACGACAGGTATGCCCTATCATTTGTCTCTTTGTTATAACAAAGTATCATAATAAATAACTGTACGTAGATATAGTACTACTTGCGCCATTTTAAAATACAATAATGTTGGTGCATAACGTGTCTACCTACCTTTTGATATGTCGCTGGTTGCAACACCAAACTATATCATTCCCCGTTACTATTCATTTTTTGAAATGCCTCCGACTATGGAAGTAATTTTAATGATGTATTCACGTCAAAAAATAAACAAATATTACCAGTTCATACAAATACTACACATTTTAATTTAATTTGTGTATAATATGCTGCATTGCTTTCATTAAGTATGTCAGAAAATGGTCACATAAAACCCATTTCCTGGCAGCAAAATAGAGGCTAATCCAAGTTAATTAGTAGCTGGAGTTTGTGCATAGACTCGGTGCAGCCGTCTTTGTGACAGAGCTTGCCAAAGCAATCACTGGAATGTACTTGATTATAGTGTTTACTTAATTCATATTTCGAGATTTATTACTACTACAGACTGTTTTTTAAGAAAAAAGACTACTGCACATACATGATCTTCCGTGTAGCCAACACAGGGAAACAGTATTTTGACTCAGACAAAAACCAAACCACCTTTGAGCGGAAGATACAGTAGTACCTTGCATATAGCCAGGATTGGCAGGCGAGATTCGGTTCGGAGAAGAGAGTTCGGACTTCTGAGTGAGAATTGTTATTATATAGAATATAACCCATTGTACAACCGGTAGAACGGGAGGGATAGTCAAGGTAAAGCTCGATTCACCTACCACGGTTCTTTGTATCTTAACAATATGAGGAATCTATGAATAATATTAAATATAAGTTGTAACAAGCATGTAGATTCCAGTTCCATTGCGAAATCGATTCCTTGTGATAAATAATAATATGCTCGTACAAACCGAAATGACCTTAATAAATAAATTATATTTATGTCACATTGTCATCAGAAATACGTTCAACTAGTCAATAGTATATATATGAGGGTTCGACGATTAGAAGTAATTCAAATTCGGTTAGATAAGTTTCATCATATAGTCAAATACAAGTAACGATCTAATAAAAGTGTGGTCAAATCTACATGACTCGCGAATCACACATGGGTTTTTACAATAAAGTATATATTCTTTTATTGCATTTTTTTCGTTTTGTACAAATATTTCTCTTTTTTTCGTCACGTACGTACATACGTTTCATTACAAATAATTTGATTAGTTATATTATACCTTCACGGGGTGTTACGCTTTATTTATGCGCTAGAGGTCTCTCTATTTATGTACTCTGCCCGTAATTTGTCCCTATCTCAGGGGAAAATTTGAAAATTCTATCTTAACAGGTGGCTATACCCTTTAAGAAAGGTCCATGCAAACAAGTTTCTGGACTTGGCGATTTGAACTGTGTAGTTAGGCCAAATCCCAACGTAACTAAGTAATTTCACGCGGATATGGGGATCAAAATTGTAATAGTACAACCAGACTAGAAATCTGGCCTCGGTTAATATGGCGGGACTCGGACAAAGACCGTAATTCGACCTGCAGATTACAGAAGAGCCCTTACTGGATGAGCAATTTTCGAATTACGTCCAGTTCCTGGAATTTCGTTCACGGATTTAGAAATAAATGAATACGACTTGGGTGCTACTAGAAGCGACCTTGTTAGTTATTTCTACCAAGTAGAAATTGAGTTTGAAATACCTTTAGAAATATTATACATATATATATATATATATATATTGACGAGCTCTACTAGCTCTTCTACATCCTTCCAGTTTTGCATTGTATATCTGCTTCGTCATTCTTTCATCCTGCATTCATAATATAATTATACATAATATAATTCAGAACGTTAACTTCTTGGTGGTTAATTGTCTATTTACAGTTGAGTGCCGGTGGAAAGCCCTTTAACATTCACAATAAATCATTATGAGGTGGGACGATATCCTGGTAGTAATGTTAAAGTACTGCGCTATTCCTAACGCAGTAACTCTCCGAGAGCTTACGGGCAACCTCATTTACTTGCAGGAAAACGACAACCCTCCAGGGAATTGTTATTTGGCGGTGGTATTCTGTGAACTGGAGGTAACATACTTTCCGGCCGGGCTGCTTCTTTGAGCCCTACTTCTGTGAACATGGAGAAACTAGCCATGACTAAATTCATTCGTAGACAGGCTACGGTAGATAATTAACACGAAGTTTACCTAACTTGGGTATTCAATTATTTAGACTTACAAGCACAACGACTTTATCTCGCTTCAATGACCTCAAACGGAAAAATGTAAGTGATAATAATCATTTTTAGGGTTCCGTACCCATAAGGTAAAACGGAACCCTATTACTGAGGCTCCGCTGTCCGTCCGTCCGTCCGTCCGTCTGTCACCAGGCTGTATCTCATGAACCGTGATAGTTAGATAGTTGAAATTTTCACAGATGATGTATTTCTGTTGCCGCTATAACAACAAATACTAAAAAATAGAATAAAATAAATATTCAAGGGGGCTTCGCAATTTTTCGCTCTCTGGCAACACTGAAACTAGTTCTTCAAATTTACGACTCCCTATAATATAATTAAATTTTAATATTTATTTGCCCATTTTATCTATTTCATTTATTTAATTGACTTCGTAAATAGTGATAAAATAGTGTACAAATGTTTTTGTAAAGAATAATCAGTATTTCAACATAATTTATCGAAATTGTGCGATCCAACTGTCATAAACTCAAAGTTCATATCGTAACGTTTACTTTCGATTTTAGTTTTCTTGTGAAAGATTGTTTTTTACTGTTAATTCATGCGCATTGGTAAGTTTTATTGATCTATTATTTCCTTCTTCTATATAGACAACAAAACAAACTACCGCGATTGCTTATATTATACAAACCTGTTACGTACTTAAGTCGTTCATAGCTCTCAATAAAATTATACCCTATAAAACAGAATATTATTATTGTTTTAATGTTAAACTATTAGTATAGAGAAAATACCTTAGAATAGTTCATACATTATAACTTAGTGCTTAAATTTTCATACAATAACAGCTGATCGTTGTGATAAGAGGTCAATGCTCACGAACAATATAAACAACATCAAACCTGAGGGTTGTTACTATAGCTTTGAGAACATATTTACACAGCCCAACATTACACTAGCTCACTGATTTAGTGAGCGACGTCCATACACAAACAGGCCCTGCTTTTGTCTCTTTTCACTTAACAATTAGTTGAAGTGGAATTGTATGACAGGCATACAAATTTGCCACAGACAATAAATTCAACAAGTTACACATTTAACTGTACCTATAATTGAATTAGTTAGTTCCTGAGCAACTTCTTACGGGAGCTATAGTATAAACAGTATATTAAATAGTTAAGTACTCCTTGTAAATAATTACTTGTTACTGCATAAAGTACATGGGTTTATATAGTTGCCATTAGTGAATTAGCCATAAAATATAGTATACAATAACCTAATCTGTATCATTCTAATTAGGTACACCTACCTTATTTATTTATTTATTTTTTAACTAAACGGTTTGAGGTGAAAATGATGCTGACTAGAAAGGCAATGGCTGAGGCACGCTATGAAGAGTTAAATGACAGGTATTTAAATGCTTTAAAAGATGTTAAAAATTCAGAGCTACGATACAAAGAATTAAATAATAAATTTTTATTAACTTTAAAAGACTTAAAGAAATATAAGGAATTGTCAGAGAAATTGCAAAATGAGCGAGATGACAATGAGTTGGAAGCACTGTCAATTATTAAAAGTAATACGATACTCAAGGAAAAGATAGTTAAAATTAATTTAGAGTTAGATAATGCTTTGCAAGAAAATAATACATTGCAGTCTTTGGTAGGTAGTTTTGATCAATGTAGGGTCGAGTTTGAGACCACTCTAGAACGGAATATTCAGCTAGAAACCAAACTGAAACAGGCATTAAGCACAATTGATCAGCTGGAATGTTCCCATCAGGAGTCAACAGTTGTTCATTCCCAGTCGTTATTCGATGAATTGCTAGATAGCGCTCCAAACTTAGTTACTGCTTCTGCCATCTCAAACACGAATGATCCACCGTCACTGACAATTGACTTAACCTGTGATGAGTCTGTAGTATCGAACACACAGGATAAACATGCTAGTGTATGTACAATAGAATTTAATAGTAATAATAGGGAATATAAAAACATCATTCAAGACCTACAATCTGAGATCCAAACCCTTAATATTTCTTTAGATTTAATGACTAAAAAATATGAGGATGCTCAAAGAGATATTGAAGAATACTGTGTAGGTATGGATAAATTAGTAGCAGACTTGAGAGAAAATGAACAAAAATTATCGTCTCTTAGTAACTTGTACAATAGGAATGAATTAACCCGAACTCCGATGAAATGTTCACAGGTAACTCGATCCTCGAAACTATGTCAAGTACATAGCCACAATGTGAATGAGGCCATTAATAGTAGTGCTTTTCAACAGATGTCATCATCATTAAATAATAATAGCGAAAATAATAACTCCAGCATAATAATGTATAGTGATGAAATAGGTAAAAACATGGGCCAATTATTATTACAAAAATCAGGAAAACTGGTTACCAATTATTGTTTGCCTGGAGCCAGTTTCACTCAAATAGTAGATAGAATAGTTAAGAGGGACTACCACCCCAACACAACTTTAATTGTTTTTATTGGGAGGAGAGGAAATTTAAATAAACATATAATGATTAAATATTTTAATATGTTACAACAGATAAATGTGGGAAAAGTGTTTTTATTTACTTTCCCATACAGTCAATTGTTGCCCGAGGCGGAAAATGCATCTAGGTATAGATTAAATGATAAAATGCATACATTGACATTATATGATGACAAATTTCATATACTTGACATAAATATATTTAATAATAAATATTATAATTTGACAGAAGATAAATTTTATCTTAGCAATTTTTATAAAAGACAAATAGCAGATTCGCTATCATATAGTTTTATGAAACCAGCCAAAAGTTTGGCTAACAACCCTGCTTCTTTTGAGCAGTTAGATAATTTGACATTGAGTAATGGTACCTTGGAAGGTATTCCAAATTCTTTAAATTAGGTTACAAGACAATAGAGTTTTACTCTGGCAATGTAAATAGTAATAATAACAATATTAAAAACGGAACTAAAAGTAATAATAATACTATATCCCCATCAATTGTAAAGTGTCAAGAATATAGAAAGAATAATAATTGTATCAACCTGGTGCACCAAAACATACAGGGGATGATAGGAAAGGAGTTAGAATTGGAGTTGTTTATGAATTGTAGCAATATTGATATTTTATGTCTAACTGAGCACTGGCTAAAACCCCATCAATTCATTTTCAGCTTCAATAACCACCAGGTTGCAAGCTCATTCATCAGAGATAACTGTATACATGGTGGCTCCTTAATATTATTAAATAAGTTGCTTAAATTTAAAGAAAGGTGTGACATTGTGAGCCTCTCTGTTGAGCGAGTTGTAGAGATTTCATGCATTGAATTGGAACGATTCATTGTTATGAACCTGTATAAACCTCCTAGCACGCCCTTTGAAACATTTTCAAATATTATGGAGGATGCCTTAAATAAATTATCTAATAGCCATAAAACTGTTATAATTTGTGGAGACTTTAATATAAATATTTTGGAGAAAAATACTGTTACCTACAACTTTTTAAATTTATTTAAATCATACAATTTGCATCATATTTTTACAGAGCCAACAAGAGTAACTGCTACAAGTGCTACATGTATTGATAACATATTTAGCACTGTAAAACCTTTGTATCAATCTATAATTAATAAAGTTCAGTCAGACCATTCAGGTCAGTTTGTTTCATTTCCAAATTCTTCAAAAATACAAAGAAAGCAAATAAATTATATACCATTTAGTAAAAGCCGCTTAGAAAGATTTAAGTCTAATATAGCAGAAAAAATTGTATTGTTGCCCTGTCACGGTGCTCCGGACCACTTGTACAGCTCGTTATTTAACTTAATCACTAGTGAATTTAATACAATCTTTACTCCAAAACGACTGTCTGTAAGTGACCGTATGACATTCAGTGATTGGGCAACTCCTGGTATTTACAAAAGTCGGAATAAATTGTATGAACTTTATGAAGAAAGGACCTGTAATCACAATCCGACTTTTCAAGAACTTGTAAAAAATTATGCCAAAATATTTAAACGAGCCTGTTCCAATGCTAAGTCTATATATTTAAAAAATAAAATTAATGGTTCAACAAATATTATTAAATCTGTTTGGGATATGATAAATAATGAGACGGGTAGAGCGAAAGTACGTAGTCGAGACTTTCGGTTAAAGATAAATGATATAGATATCAAAAATGATGTAGAAATTGCGACTGAGTTTGAAAAATATTTTTCTAACATTCCTCTTATTACTACGAGAAATCTTATGTCTTCTTCTATATCTGCTGAACTGGTTCTCAAACAGAGCGTGGTAGAATGCGACACAATATTTGAATTTTCAGCTGTAAGCCCAAAAGATGTTTTGAACGCTTTTAAATCAATAAATATGAAAAACACTAAAGATCTGTGGGGTCTATCTGTCAAAACCATTTCTTCTATTATTATTTCAATCGCTCCACATTTAGCTACAATTTTCAATTGTTGTGTGGCATCTGGTGTATTTCCTGACTTGATGAAACATAGTAAAATCATTCCATTATTTAAATCTGGTGATAGTTCGGACCCTTCGAATTTTCGACCTGTTTCCATACTGCCCATTCTCAGTAAAATTTTTGAAAAACTAATGCTTAGCCAGTTGCTCAGACATTTCAATGCACATAATTTGCTTCATAGGAAACAGTTCGGATTTACGAGAGGTTGTTCAACTACAGACGCAGGGATTCATTTGCTTAAAAGTATATTCGCGGCATGGGAGGGTTTGCAAGATGCCTTGGGAATTTTCTGTGATCTGTCTAAAGCGTTTGACTGCGTGCACCATGACACTCTTGTCAGAAAATTACACCACTACGGTATCAGGAACAAGGCTCTCGAACTTCTGTCTTCTTATCTGGGCAATAGGATACAGAAGGTCGATGTTAATGGTAAAAGATCTTCGGGGTCCCCTGTAGTTATGGGAGTCCCACAGGGGTCAATTCTAGGTCCATTCTTATTTTTAGTTTATATAAATGACTTACCTTATTATGTAAGGGATAAACATGAGATTGTATTGTTTGCGGATGATACCTCTTTGACATTCAAAATTAATAGACAGTTAGGTAATTATGACGAAGTTAACGATGCTCTCTCTAAAGTTATTCATTGGTTTAGTGTTAATAATCTGCTTTTAAACGATAAAAAGACTAAAGTAATTAAGTTCTCAACACCTAATGTAAAACAGGTGGCTACCAATGTACATGTTAATGGAACTAATTTAGCCCCTGTGGAGACAACTGTGTTCTTGGGTATAACAATTGACTCCAGACTACAATGGGGCCCACAAATTGAAAAATTATCAGGAAAACTAAGTTCTGCAGCCTATGCAGTGAAAACTATTAGACGGCTCACTGATATTGATACGGCTAGAATAGTTTATTTCAGCTACTTTCATAGTATTATGTCATATGGAATTCTTCTTTGGGGTAACTCCGCGGACATTAACACCATCTTTTTATTGCAAAAGAGAGCCATAAGAGCTATCTACAAACTTGGTCCCCGGGAGAGCCTTAGAGAAAAATTCAAAGAAATAAATATTTTAACAGTCGCATCGCAATATATCTATGAAAATCTTTTATATGTCCATAAAAACATAGACTCATTTTGTAAAAAGAGTGATACTCATAGCATAAATACTAGATATAAGCATAATCTTGTGTTACATGCAAGCCGTCTCCACAAAATAAGTAATTCTTTTATGGGGCAATGTATACGGTTCTATAACAAACTTCCCAGCAATATAAGAGAATTGTCAATAAACAAATTTAAAACTACTATTAAAGCCAAATTGTGTAGCAGGGCATATTATAAAGTGTCTGACTATATTAATGATAAAAATGCCTGGGAGTGAGTCGATCCAATTATAATGTAATTAATAAAATATGTAAATTTGTTTGGACACCAAAAGAGGGATGCCTGAGTTTTTTGGCAGTATTTTTATCAGTGCTCACCTAGTCATAAACTGCACGGTAGGGAAAAAAATTGTGACGATTCCAAACAAATGTAGCCATTTTTACGGAATAAAAAGATTTTGACTTTGACTTTGACTTTGACTTCCATACAACAAACGTGATTTTTTTTGCTCATTTTTATAGATAATGGTACGGAACCCTTGTGCGCGAGTTCGACTCGCACTTGGCCGATTTTTAAAGCTAAACTCGAGATTATCTTCACTTGGTGCATCCTATCGATTAGCAAACAAGGGTCTGGCAAGGGAGTTTGTATGCGGAAGTATCGCCAGCTAGCTTACAGTTCAATGCTGTCGAATAATAATTATTTTAAGAGTTATTGTGTTCTTCCGCCTCCGCAAGATCCTTAATATACTTCTCCTGTTGCAAATGTATAGCAGCTTGCATATATAAGCCACAATTACCAATTGACATTAGAATGGCTATATACTCATTCGCCATTAAGGGCAGTATACAAACATATATATTCAACGTTATTGTATATGAACAAATCTGCACATTGATTCATTCAATTAAAATGTCAACATACCGAATGCTTTTTTCTACAAAATGGAACGAGCACATTCTCGGATCGTGTTCGATTCCATCAGACGAAACAATTGTTAATGTGATTGAACTGATCAATATTAATGATCAGTCTCCTGTCTTGCGGCTGATGATTCGTGCTCTGAGAAAAAGTTTTGTGGGAGTTTTATTTTGTTTATTAAGCAGTTGTCGAATTTTTTGTTCATCGACTAATTGGATGCTACTTTCGTTAAACTTGAACTAAGTTCACCATTCTGGACATAAATACAAGGAAGTAGATAAACGAAGTTAATGAAAATAGAAGTTATATGAAACACAAGTACCAATTACCATAATAATAAGGCATTGAAAAACGTTGGTTTTATTTTAGTTAAAGATCTGTTCGATATTGTTCTATGACTTATGAATATTCGATTATTGACGAGACGAGACGACTTTGACACCAACGCTCGTGGGTTCGATTCGCACACAAGACAAACATTTGTGCGCATGAACATATCTGTTTAACTTGGTCTGCATGTTTAAGAGAGGTAGGGCGCATCAAAGCAGGGAAGTACCTCCACCTTACAGAAAACCGCAGCCAAATAATAACTCCCCAGAGGGTTGTTGTGTTCGTGCATGTGAGTGACGTCACCAGTAAGCTCCAGAGTTGCAGTGTAAGCAGCAGAGGAGGCATCGCGCGAGTGATACTTAATATCTTACAAGCGTTAATAAGCTACGGTAACCGCTTTACATCAAGTGGGTCATATGCTGGTTTGCCTTCCAAGTTGTATAAATATATATATATAGGTATGCCATAATAAGATTTTTTTGTTAAAAAACAAACTTCCTGTTATACTTTATATAGTTATGCGCATGAACTGTTAGCGCCATCTCGTATCATCTTTTCGTAAATATTTTTTCGTTTCTCTATCGTCAGATGTCGCCACTGATCAGTGTTTAAAGATCACTATTACAAAGCAAATTATAAAATATACTGTTATCCTTACGGAATGTACGCCTGCGGTACTTTTCAACTTATATAAGTTATCTGATAATAGGAATTTGATAATTTACATGCGAAGTGTTTCTCTAATAATACTTACCCGTAACTATTCAATAAATAATTTACAATACTTTGATTACAAAAAATCGAAGTCACAAGTAGATAATTATTCTACTTATTATTTTGTTATTTAACATGAATAGTGTAATTAGCTTGGCATAAAGAATGTGCGATTTTTTTAAATAGAGTTATTTGTGTATTATCGCAATATCTATAATATGAATGAATGAAATAATTTATTGTCCCTCACAATGTCGAAACATTGCAGTAAGTGTAACTTAAACTAGAACTTACATTTGATTTAATTATTAACATATAATATGATATTATTGTTGTAGTTATTGAATAGTACCTATTGAGAACAGCCGTATTTGATATAGGTACTGGAAACTATTGCCAATTATGAATGTAAAAACGGGAGACTGTACAAGGTCGGAATGCATATATCTGCCTAACGTGAATAGTACTGTAGCCTATGAACATTTGTAATACAGGCGGCACCGCTCGCGCGTTGTCTTCCCCGCTACCCCACTGAACATAAGAACTCCTCAGTCATTTACCAATAATTAAATTAGTAAACCGCTATTATTCACTGATTCGCAGGAAGACAATGCTCCAGCCTTCAGAACCCGTTATATACCTTTTCCCATACATTTCGCGGTCATATATGACCACACGGGTTTCGAAGAGTTAAGTTGTTATTTGTGTTGTTTTCTGTTCTGTGGAGATACCGGTCCGTCTGGAGACTAAGTACTTCCACAGTTCAGCTTTCTATTTACTAACAATGTGCCATTTCTTTACGAGAGCTAGGTGCACAGGCGTACCGTATATAAGGCAAGTTGATATATATCTTTATTGGATTTTAAAATATTTAATTTCTATTTTTACCGGTTACTCATAGAACTTTCACATAGCTATTTTTATGTTTTATACGATTTTTAATCTTTAGACGAACCACTTTTTCTACACCAGAGCCATACATTTTAACAGGAGAAATCATAAAGCGTGTTATCATCGGCTCTCTGTCGCTGATTCAGCATAGATAACACTAAGAAGTAGAGAGTAAATTGCAGAGCCACTCGCACTAGAGTAGGCACGCAAGTAGCGAATCCATAATGGGCTGTAAATCAATGTTTACAACCTCTTTTGACTTGCAACTTGTTGCCACAACGCAATGTCCCCACAGATTCACAGATTGAGGCATTGCGTGTTTTATGGGTCCGTTCTTAGATAGACGAGGTCCTAACACGTTTATGACTAGAGACAAGCCAAAAATGACACAGATATGTTATGTTCACTATTACATGTGAGTCAACAAAGTCAAGGGTAAAATTTTACCGCTTTTGATAATTTATTGATTTTTGATTTACTGGCAACAATTACTTAACAACTTTTTGTGTACTGTAACCATTGTTGCAGCTCATAGAAGGTCGTAATGTAACGAGAGAAAAGGTTCTTAAAAGTTAGGTGACGCGTTAACCCTGTGACTGTAATACTTCTTGCCAGCGTCTACAGGCTGCACCTAACTGTCTGCTATCTAATTTAGTAATCTTATTTGTCATATGGTCGTAGCCTGTAGTTCTTAATGACAGAAAGTAACGCACGTGGTGTACCTAAGTAGCGCGGTGATACCGTAGCTAATGCAACCACTCTTCAGGAGCTTTCTGTATTTTAACCTCATTATCTTACAGAAATGCAATAATCTAGACGGCTGTAATTAAATGCGATTTAAGGTCTTCTCGTTTGCTAATTGCCAAAGATCCAGATGAGGTAACTCTAAAGATGATACTGAATTACTTACAATCCAATTAATACAGGTGGGTAATAATAACATCCAAATTGAATCCAAAGTGTGTGAACCCAATTATGTACTCAACATTTCCATTATTAACGTGAAGTTATCGTGAAGTGAAATGGATCAATAATACAATACAATACACTTTATTGCACCAAAAGAAAAATACATAAAAAAAGCAACAATTAAAAAGTATCAGTACAACGGCGGTCTTATCGCGGTGCGATCTCTTCCAGACAACCTTAGGGTAGAGGAAAAGTGAAGAAAGAAGGTAGGTGGCGCAGAGCATAACTCAAAGGAAATAAAATATTATATAAATAGACATAAATAAATACATACAATATACATAAATATACACATACACACAAATTTATCTTCCTGAACAGCAACTCCTTAGGAGCTTACTGGTAACCTCACTCACTCGCAGGAACACTACAACCCTCCAGGAATTTGTTATTTTGCAGAGGTTTTTTAGGGTGGAGGAACTTCCCCAGTTGGACTGCTTTGATGCGCCTTACCTGTCTTAAAACATCCAGACTAAGGCAAACAGACATGTTCATCTACAAATATTGTCGTGTATAGAAATCAAACCCACGATTGTTGGTATTCAAGTGGTGTTACTAACCAGTCCACCGCCGGGGTAGTTAAATTGTTTATCAGATTTATTCTGCGATTTCAAAGTCGGCCCCATACTAAAAGTTCACATTATTAATGAGTACATTCACTTCTTTTCGTATGGCAGGTGAATAGATTGCCGCGTACGTATCAGTAAGCTATTTCTGATAGCATAAATCTTAATTAACTAAACAAACTATAAGCAGTGAAAGTGTTTAAAATAAACAAACATATACTAAAACCTTTGTTTAATTAAGTATTCAGGAGTATTAGATACTGAACATAAGGCGCTTTTCCTAACTAATGACTTCCTTATGTAGGATTACAGTCCCGATTTCAATTTTCTTAATCCTACTCAGGAAACTATTTCTTATTAACTATTTACTCATATATTTTGTATAATGTAGATAGGTATCTTAAATGGGTATACGTCTCATGTGATGGGAAGTAGTTATCGTAGACTATGTTAACTCACAATACAAGTATTTAACAGGTTTTTATAGCGTCAGCTGTAGAGTTGCCACTTGTGTTCAAATATACATATTTTGTTCTGTTTGTTATTAAGCAGGCTGTAACACACAAATACAAGCATAAGGCCCACCTGATGTAAAGCGGTTACCGTAGCTTATAAACTCTTGCATATACATTAAGTATCACTTCCGCGATGTCACCTCTGCTGCTACAACAGCAACTGTTTAAGAGCTTACTGGTTACCTCACTCACACGCAGGAACACAACAATTCTTTAGAGAGTTGTTATTTGGAATCGGTTTTCTGTGAGGCGGAGGTGCTTCCGCTCATGTTCATGCACATAAATGCTTGTCTTGTTTGGGAATCGAACCCATGACGGTGTCAAAGTAATAGCGCGTTTCACTACTGCACCACCAAGCAAGTCATCATACAAAATGATTAGTATTTTTTAATGCCGAGCTAGTCTTACTTGTCATTGTGAATAACGAACTAAAAATTAGAATAATTTGACAAGTGTTCTATTTATATAAAACATAACTATGTTTTCCTTTTACATTGTCGGTACGTATATAAGTAACGGTAAAACGGTTAATGTAGCCTATGGATGCTTGCAATACATAAAACATTACTCGCGATACCACCACTGCTGCAAACACATATATACTCCATAGGAGCTCACTGGTGTATCACTCGCAGGAATACGACAACAATCTAGGAAGTTGTTATTTGCCTATGATTTTTGTGAGGTGAAGGTATTTCCCCAGAGAGGTTGCTTTGATGCGCCCTACCTCTCTCACTCTTAATGAGAGTATTAAAATTAAGTGTCCATCATTGAATAGTTATATAAATATGTTAGAGAATCTTCGTATGCAAAACTTTGTTCGTATAATTTACATTTATGACAAATGAAATGAAACTAAAAAATACCGCAGTGGGATACTAGCACCATAAGGTATAAAAAAGAAACGACAATTTCATTGGCTGCCACAATATTTTGAAAAGAGAATACGTTGGTATAGACATAATACACGGAAATAAAACAAAATGTCCCTAATTTGCAACAAGGCATGGTTAACCGCAAACCATCCATAATTATTGAGAAACGCGCGTCAAAATTGGAATCGACAAATTAATAGAGAGCATTCGACACAACGCCCGCGCTCGTAACTACTAATCACCGCTTCAATAGGGAAACGGTGTGAAAATCCGCATTCGAATATCGCTGTCATAGATCTGTAACTTTCCATAGACTGTATCTGCTAACCTCTACACACACTACAAAGTGCATTGAAATCATTTTGCTAAAAGAAGCAAATCATCATACATATTTTACGGCATATTAGTTGGTACACTAGAAGATAAACCAAATTCAGATAAGAAGAGGTCGGGACGAGCTATATTGTAACGTTATTAATACTCCGGGGGTCTCTAGAGAGAATTGCCTGGTCGCGCAACGTGGTATACCGGTACGTTGGCAAACATTTATTCTAATATTTTGTTGCTCGAGAAAATTCGAATAACCTAAACGAATTAAGGCAATGTCCGATCATATTTACGTAGTTTATATACGGCTTTAAAATATTAAAGTTGTCTGTTAGAAAAAGATAAAGTATACTTGTCGATGATCCTAACCTCATTCACGATATTGAACCCTTGACTTTAAGAAGAGAATTTGCCTCCTTTTGCTTTTCTACCGATTTTACAATGGGCTGTGTTCTGAAGAGTTATACGACATGACGCCAATAGTCTCATTTTACAATCACGTAGCTCGCTGATGGCTAGGAGTTCATCCTCATACACTGGAGCCGCAATGATCGCATACTGTCCGGTTCCAGAAAAGTTGTCTATTACCATCGATCATATTTACGTAGTTTATATACGGCTTTAAAATATTAAAGTTGTCTGTTAGAAAAAGATAAAGTATACTTGTCGATGATCCTAAACTCATTCACGATATTGAACCCTTGACTTTAAGAAGAAAATTTGCCTCCTTTTGCTTTTCTACCGATTGTACAATGGGCTGTGTTCTGAAGAGTTATTCGACATGACGCCAATAGTCTCATTTTACAATCACGTAGCTCGCTGATGGCTAGGAGTTCATCCTCATACACTGGAGTCGCAATGATCGCATACTGTCCGGTTCCAGAAAAGTTGTCTATTACCGAAAACTATTAAGTTGCGGAATAAGCTCCCTAACGAGGTTTTCTCAAGGGACTACAACACGGGGTTGTCAAGGCATATGGAGGGTTTTAAAGGGGCGAAACGGCAAGAGTGATTCATCCCTGGTATTGCAAATGTCCATAGACTCCATAATTGTTTATAATCAGGCGTTGCCATCTTAGTGATATAAAAAAATACAAATATTTCGTTGTAACCAATTATCAAAATATAGTCGGTAAAATATAAAATCCGAAGCCAAAGACGAAACTCTTACTGCACATATAGACAACAACAAAAATGAGTAACACATTTGAAGCCCCACGTACTACGTAAGAACGAGGGAACTTGCAAGAGTAGCTTAACATTTTAAATGCATATTACGAAGAAAGAACTTACTCTATAATACTTAATAACATCTATATTTTAGCGAATCTAATTTATAATCGGCAACCACTTCAAAAGCAAAGGTAAAATATTAACTACGAAGTTCATATCCAATTTGTTTTTTTGGTAGACATAATTCCGTGATGTTCTTCACTAAAAAAATTCAAAGAACGTTTGCGCATATTACATAGTATAGCTATGAAGACTGAGTTCCTTATTTAAGTAAGCTACATAACGAGGAAATCAGTCTATGGTGCTATGTTGCGCATGTCTATGGCAGATAAGCGCGATTGCCGAATCGATGGATATCGACGATTTATCGACGCACTGCGTTTGGCGACGTTACGATGATGGATAGGACGCGTCAAAACGGGGAGATCCATAAATCTGTTTATGATTTTAGTGGGGTTATGTTTACAGTATGTAAATCCTTATCGTCGTTGTTACGCATTTAGGGGAAAAGGTTCGTGGAAAAATGTTTTGAGAGCGATATGATACGCATTCGTATTTATATTTTTAGATATAATATGACATAATGTGAACGAAATACATTACTGTATCTACTGAATGTGATATTCGAACCCATGCATACATGCATCGAAATCTTGCTTCGATTTTTTCCAAATGTTTGTTGTGCACATACGATGGTGGTTAAGTTAGGTTGGTTCTGAAAGTGATTTTTAGTTTAAATAAATACCAGTATCACTTTTTAAATGACTATATTTTTAAGTTGTTTAAGAGAGCATGCTTAAACATTGCAAACACCAATAAATGCAAGAAGTGTATTTGAAACAATTATTGCACAAGCTCTATAAATACGGGCAGAGCACATGTCTACCCACATTAAGCCTTTAGTCGCTACCGAGATTTACAATTACATTGCGCACACAATTCCTGCACAATCCTTCTTTATGAGGGCATTACACCTACGCACCATCAAAAGATATCTAACCTGGCAAGATCGTAAGCCGACGTCAAATCTACAAAGACTTTTGAGCTCTGCAACGCACCTTTTGTAATACCAAACAGATAAAATAATAATCATGTTTTCAAAGAAAATTGGTAATCAGGTATTCAGAATATTAGAGAAGCTTGTACGTTTCAATTGGAAGATACGACTTGTTTTAAAGGAACATCTCAAAATAAATACCCTTTTCTTACAATTGTGCGATAAAAAGACAAAATAAGAGCAACATTTTATTGTATAATCTCTTTTCACTCACTAGCTTCTGCCTGCGATTTTCCCTACATGGACCCAGTTATCGACTATTCTACTATTTCTTTACTAAATCAATTCCACAATTACTTGTAAAAGACTAAGCTGAAAGTAGATTGTAGCGAAGTAGATTTTAAAGTTCTTGATGAGTTTATTATGAGGTAAGTACAAGAGTATATGAGTTACGCCCATCTCTCTACGGAGCAATTTCTTCCTACTAGGAAGCTGTGATTGAAAATAATTATATCAAAATATACAACTACTGCAAGCAATAATTTCATCTTTATTGTTGCCTTAAATGCAGCTTTCATAGAATAAACAGCAGTAAGACTCAGTTCAAGTCGCATAAACGTTTATCAGCTCCAATGCAATTTAAAATGGTTTTCTCGGATGAAGTCGATTTTGTGCGAATTGGCTCGGTGGACATTTTGTAGGATTTAAATGTGAAATGTTTCAATTGCAGAGACTTCTAATATTGAGCTTGAATTTTTTTTGATAGTGAATTACTACTTCTCGTGAATATTACATTAGGAGATGATCCTCTCTAATCTACTTAATCAAACTTCACACTTTGTAATAATAGTTTAGACTTTTTTGTTTAAGAGTAATATTATAAAGTCAGAAATTTAGTAGATTTGCTGATTTTCTTGATTTATGTTTTCTTACTTTCAAAAGTATAGAAAATATGTAAGTATACAAAATACGGACAACTAAAACGATTAATAAAAAAACATACAAGTAGTATTGTTTTTTTTATTAATAAACTTATGATTATCATTTTCAAAAAGAGGACTTCTTGCTGTTATAATCTCTTTGTTCCACCAATATAAATACGCCGGTCAATGATATATAAATATTATTGAAAATTCTGACCCTAAGCCTAACTTAAACTTTAATGTTTAGATAAGGTCAACTGTACGAGATACATTAACTGGCATTTAGATTCATAGTTTCAAATAACAACAAATGATATAAGGCAAACCAATGTACTTTTGCGTGTTATTCCTTCTCCAAACTACTTAATAACACTGTAGGGATTATTACATTTGCTTTGATTTTAAAATAAAAAATCAGTCTTGGCTTACAGAAATAACTTATACAAGATGTTTTCAAAGCACAAAAGATTCTATGAACTTTTCTCCTAACCTTTGACAGCGATAACCACTTTAAATTAGGCGTGCCATATGCTTGTTGTATGCATGCCAATCTTGTTACTAGTCCGGCCATAAATACTGTTTTTTATAAACTTTTCTTTTTTCAACTCTTTAATTATTATGAATTTGTAACGCGTCTATTATGGTCAAAACTACATTCGATTTCCCGCCGTCTTACATATTTTTTTCGTGTTTATTTTCAAATTACAATATGGAACGGGCTGTTAAAGAAAATAGGATTACACTGATTGCCTTGCACAAAGTGGGTATGGAGCCGTCGTTCCAAGACACTTCAAAAGCTTGGTATCAGACGTATGTTCGTATATCGTACTATCGACAGGTATGCCAACACTTCCTCTGTTGAAGATCATAAAATATCGGGGCGACCGCATGCTGATAGAATTACAAAGGCAAGAAATGTTAGATACTGTTAAAGCCAGAATTTTCCGAACCCCCATTAGGAAAAAATATATATTACCCCGCTAGGACTCTGACGCGTATAATAAAACAAGACCTGAACCTCGGCGCTTATCGTCGATAAACAGTTGAAGAGAGTGGATCGATCAAAACGCCTTCAGTCCCGATAAGAAAGTGAAAGGCACAGACATATCCTCTTTACAAATGACAAAGTGTACGCATACATTTTCTATAGAAGCTACACAAGTGGTCGAAAAGGTACAACATGGTCAACATCCTGCGTCTGTAATGGTTTGTTGGGGGGTGTCTTATCAACGAGTCACAAAGCTTCATTTTTGTGAAAAAGGAGTGAAGACTTCAGCCAAAGTGTATTAAGAAACTGACTTGGATTGTGTTATAAAACCTCTCAGCAATACACTTTTTAAAATGTACCGTGAACTCCTGCACCTGGTCACAAGGCACGAATTATCCAAGCCTCGCTTGAAACCAACGTTCCGTACTTTATAAGAGCTGAAGACTGGCTCTCGTCTAGCTTAAATCTGAACCCCTTAGACTACAAATTATGGTCAGTTTTAGAGGGCATGGCCTGCTCGAAACGACACGTCGACAATGTGTTTCTTAAGAAATCTCTGCAGCAAGAAGTGGCTAAATTTCCCATGGAAACAGTGCGTAAATGCATAGAATCGTGGCCAGAGAGATTAAAGGCCTGTATCAAAGCTAAAGGTGGCCATTTCGAATAGAATCATTTTTTAATTATTTACTGACACTTCCATATACATATAAGTTTTATTAAGATTACATTGCATTACTTCGTAAAAAAGTAAATGCACATTCATTTATATATATAATTCACATTCAGGTATAATAAAGTTCAGTATTTACTTGTTTGTGGTAATTGTAAATTGGGGCTACTTTATCCTGTGGGTTGCATATTGCTTAGCCCTACCAATCAATCTTTAGAGTCTCGTTTGCACACACTACATGGATGGTAGTCGGGGTCACAAATACTCTACAATTCCTTTTTTTTTGCCCAACTACCTTTATATATGTTATATTGTATATAATAATTAATAACAATCAGTAGATTCTGTAATAGGGATTAACATTACCTACAGAAAAAAAAAATCGAGTTGCACTCCGGGAGTGCCGGTAGAAGTGAAAACTTGAACATAACGTTGTGTATTTTTGAATATTTTGGAATGGTTAGGGAATAATTTCGCACGAATTGCTTTATTTATCAGTGTAAAAGTACTATCATGTATGTGGTAAAATACAATTCATTTATTGTGCTATCGTACACAAACATGACAATTTATATTACATTAAATATTTAACACTTCAGAACTATTACAATTATTTTACATTAAAAATTTAACTCTCAGAAAAATCAACTTTCATCCATAATTTCAACGACTCTTTCACCATCTTCATTACCACCATCATCATCGCCAATCTCTAAAACTCAAACACACACGCACACTCGCGCAAGCGCCATGCGCCGCTTAAACCAAACAGCGATGTTGATAAACTACGTTGAACGAAACGCGTAAGCGCTAAGAATTTCATGGTGCTTACCTTTTGGTCGCGAGAAAATAATGCCCTATGAACGATCTAGCGCTTCATGTTTTAATTGTTTAATTAGAGGTAACTAATGTTTAGCGCTGCAGCGAATTTAAGTTCTAATTCTCACCAAAATCTTACGGCCAGGGTCACGTGTCCTGACGCGAGTTTAACATTTTTTACTCATCTCAAAAAGTGCACAACTAATATACTATTTACTAAATATTACAAAACTACAAGAAAGCGCGATATACCAAGGTGACGCTAGTACGAATCGATATGTCCCTAATATTCAGATTATTTACTTTATTACTCGAATAATATATACAATGGCCTTTATATTAATTATGTTAATTCAGATAATAAACAGCTCGCTGGCCCAGTTATGTCAATATAAGTTATTGCAAATAATTGAAGTAAAGCACCCTAGAGGATTTAGTGGCAACAATGGATATTCAATATTAGAAATGTTACACAAATCATACATTATTATTGCAGAAATAATTTATAAGGTATTAACAACTCAGCATACGACTTACTGTTTAAAGTTTGTTACTTGACAATTGGTAGTGGCGAAAGTAATTATTGGTGTATAAAAAACCATATGCGAGTTGAATTTATACATAAAAGGTTTCAATATCAAAATACTTGTAGCTACTTTATGTACGGCTATTTGATAGCGAGTGGTACTAAATATATTTATATGCAATTTTTGTTGAATATATTAAATAAAATAATTTGTGCCAATCTTAAAGACTGGAAAACGGCATAACGTTGCGAAGAAATCTCAACAGAAATAGGAATATATTGAGCGGAAGTACGAAACCGTCATTGCGCGAATCCGACTTTCTTGTCTACACTGACACCATCTGACATCGTCTTCTGATAAGTTTTACTAACTTGGTTATTAATTGAATCGTTTAACCTTGCAGTATTGTTACTTAATTATGTATTTGCCGTTAGATAAGTCTCAAATTACTCCGGGTGTGTTGTTTACTTCATTATTGAATTTAAATAAAATTAGAAAACAAAATTGTGAAGCTTGACACACCCACCGACTGTTAGAAGTTCAGAGCGGGTTTAAGTAAAAGAGTCAATATAAGTAATTCACATGCCAGACGCGACGCGAGGCTTTCATCCCTGCCCATTCAAACTTCTTATGCAAATTACATAATGGTCTTTACGACATGAGATGGCGAACTTTACTTAAGAGTAAATATTTATGTCCGTGTATTTTTTTGTTGTGGATATTTTTTGCAGCAAATGTTTTATGAATTTTAATGTAGGTACTGAGAATAGATTGCAAGTGAGGAAAATAATATATTCCATTAAAAGTCGCTATTAATTTGCCACGACTAGGCTGAAAATGCAATTACAAATAACAGAAGCAAGTTTCTGTTCCAGATGGCGGACCGCAGCTGCCGAGGCAGAAACTACCGGAGCAGCCATGGCAGCGTCGACATGTTGCATCTACTAACGGGTGTGCGTGGGTGCCGTCCGGCGCTAGGTAGCATGAACGAATTGGTGGTGGAGGCACACAAAGCAGGTTACAGATGAAATTGCATTTAAATTTAACTTTCGCAAAATAACGCCTCTATCTATTAACTATTTAATTTGTTTTTAATGAAATTGGAATACTGATTAGTTTTTCAAAAAAATATACAAAATGCCCTATACTTTATGAAAGTCGACTCGCTAAAAACAAAACATATCCAGTGTAACATAATTCAACATCTTCAACATTCCTCTGGTACCTCATAGGAATCTATAATTATCTGGATGGTAAGTGGATTATTCTGAAAAAAGTAAATGACAGCATCAAGAAGTATTTGTCAATATTGCAGATAAAATTGAATGTTAGCTGTAGATAACCTTCTAGCCGCAATCTATATTCTAATCCCAGCCCCTTTACCTATTCTTAAAATCAGCCTCATGGTATTAGTAACATATTTTCAGACACCACGCTGGGCTGACTGTGTCAGTCATTGATGGAGGTAATAAAAAACCAATGGCTCAAACTTAAAGACGATAGGTGCATATTCTGCTTTCGGTAATCAAAATGCGAACTAAAAAGAAGGAGCGAATCCGACAGCAAAGTTCTGAATAAGTATGCTATGGTCGACGACGTGGAAAGTGCTTCGGAACTCAAGTAGACGGTATCTACTTGATCACCAATATCCACCACGTTCTTCATCAAAAGAGATAGCAGATTACGGCTAGTAGAATGACTATGATGATCTGCACATATGCTGAGTGCTAGTCAACCGACTTGTCAACCGCTAGTATTCAAGTCCAACATCGATCTAGGGTTCAACAGACAAATCCAACTCGGCTGGGTAGCGTTCGGGAAACTTCGACACAACTGAAGAGCAAAGTAATATTGAAATCTAAGAACACCGCGCTTATCGATTAAATCGAACGAATTAACTCGCCGAACTAGACACCACAGCTATTGGCTATTAAATTCACTAATATATAATACATGCTTTGAGTTAGACACAAGTATGTACAACTTCAGTAAATTTCAGGGTAAACTTATTGATACATAGGTTAAACAAGCGCCGTAATACTGAATACTGATCTGCGGTGTTTAATATAATGGCAAAATGTCGTTTGATCCTGTACGATTTCTTTGATTAGAGATATCTGAATACCAGCTCGACATTTTCATGTGAGTATAGTTATAAAGAGCTCGATGGCGTCGTTGCTCGTATCATTCTAACCGAACACGCTGGTTAAGCAACGTCGTCCGCAATCTGTCTATGGGTGGGTTTATCTACCTTGAGCTTCTCTGTGTATCGGAGGGTTAAGTTGTCAGTCCCGGCTGTTGTCGATGGATGACAGTCGTTAAGTCAGTAGCCTCCGCCAATCCGCAGTTGAACAAACATGGTGGATGGTTTACTCTAAACTCCTTCGGTTGAAGGGAGACCCGTATCTAGTTAGTGTTGGTGTTCGGATCCATAGTTATTGTTAAGACATCCTGGCGGCAGCTGCCACAGGGCTTGAGAGGCAGTTATGCATATATGGAGTTAAAATAATTCACAAACCTCAGAGCAAATTTTCAATTCGGTATTGGTACCTTTCCCTACTACATTTTTTATTTTATTACTTTTAATCTTCAAAAGCGTGAACGTTCACAAAACGATGGATGTTTTTACATCGTATGTCATACGTAATTTATATTTCTGGTAGTCATTCTTAATATCTTGTTTGACAATCGTTCTGAAAAGGGGAAAACGCAAGAAGAGGTCTTAAGAGAGGTAGGGCAGAGGCAAAGCAGCCCGTCTGGGAGAAAAAAAAAACGTGTGTCGCTCTGTTAAAATATTTTTGTGTACAACGTCGGTAGGCAAACAATTTTTTTTTTAAATATAACAAAGGGCATACAAGCTTACGGTCCACACGATGTAAAGCGGTTACCGTAGCCTATATAGATTATTTGGCTGCGATTTTCTGTGAAGTGGTGAGCCCAGCCCAGCTGCTTTGATACGCACTACCCCTCGCTAAAAATCATACAACCCATCTGTTGGTTTCCGTGGCCTACGATCGTTTGCTCTTTTTTTTGCGTTTGCGCTTTTATTGTTTCAAGAAATATTGACCGCGTGTTGAGATCCTCGGTGCTAGCACTGCAGCTTACTGGTAACCTCACTCACTCGTAGGAACAGAACAAGGGAGTTCTCAGGGAGTTGTGCTTGACTGTGTGCTTTTCTGAGTTTTTATAGCTAACGATATCCCGCCACGTGCAGGTCAGGTAGGCTGACGCGAAAACTGATAACGAGCCTCTTTTCCTCAAGCACGTAACATTAAAATGGCTTGATTTTCATGTTGTGCTGTATTTTGTTTATCTAGCATTATTCCTATGGAAGGCATTCATCTATCACAGAGTGTAAGAAAATGTCGACAAAAATTGCAGCTGTGTTGGGATTTGTAATATTATAAGGACTTCTAATTTATGGATCCCAGGCTAATGAGTAATTTTAACATTTATAATACAGTATTTGTATTTATAGGAGACTTTTCTGCTACTTATTTTTCTTTTCTTTGATCACACTTACTAGTTACTAGGGAAAATAAAATAAACATTCATGTTCTTAATTCCAAATTAATTTCTGCCTTTCCGAAGAAGATTACTTTGCTCGTCAAATAACTAATTATTATTTCAGAATATATGGAACCAAACAATATATAATATGATGATGTACAAGAGAGTAGAAATATCAGATCAAGGTGTATATAGCATATAATGAATGCCTCTTAAGTGCCGTTTAAGTCTTTACGTTTATTTATATTTTACTAGATGTAGCGAAAGTTTGAAACCCCGAAACATAATGACTACACCCAAAAAATCTTATAGGTTAAATAAAAAAATGATATGGCAATCACAAAGGAGCCTTTCTGGTAATAAGTTTCGACGCGCGAGTGATTTAATCGTATAGCAAGCGTTCGTAAACTTATATAGGTTATAGTCTAATCAATTCACATCAAGCAGACAGTGGGTATATTTTCCATACGTGTTATAAAAAAAATACCTTATTCAGTAGAAATCCTCAAAACATTTCCACAAATATGTGAAATCAGGTGCACGCCGTCCATGCGTGTGACATCTGTGCACATCACTTGCCAAATTGGACGGGGCTTGGAGGTTGTCCAAGTTGGCACTTGTCACATGACCCGTATTAATAAACCCCGGGTGGCTTGTAGCTGGTTACTGGGTTTAGGCCAAAAAGATGTTTATTGGCTGAGATATGAAATAGTAGTTAATAATTCATTAAGATAATTTTTAAATATTATATTTGTAGTTAAAATAAAAATATCGCACAAGTGACCGCTTTTTCGTTCCGAATGTAGGAGCCGAGGAAGACCAAGACATGCCATGACGAAATTGGTCGTGTTTTATCAGATGGTGATCTCAGGAGTCCTAGGAACTGACATGAGCTTGCATGAAATGAGTTATGAATGTTATTGAAGCGAGTGTGTAAAAAAATGCGTTTTATCGCGCCTAGTTCTCTCTGCCTACATCACAAGGGACCTGGCGTGAAGACACATACATACGTATTTGTGGCAATTCGCCATAAATATAATTTTCGTATACATGTGTTATATATTACCTTCAGGTTTAGTTTAATTAAGTGACATTATGACTACTGTAAAGTGACTTTATAGTACTATAAAGTCCTACCCCGCAAGGGATTTGGCGTGAAGTTATAGATAGATAGATAGATGACTACTATACGTCTTGTATTCTTCATTAAGCTCAATAATCACATTATCCATTACACCTGATGATTTATCGAAATTAGGCTTAGCCTGTATCTTCCAATAACACAATGTGTTTACATTAATGTAACATAATGTTATATAAAATCTGAAAACAATATGAACACTGTTATATGACATATAATGTATATGATTTATTTTGTCATAATCTTAGTGGGTTTGGTTATTCCAATTATATTATAATTATTTCGAACACAAGTTTAACTCGAGACATACATAAGGGCAATGAATAATCTGTAGGTAGTTCAAAGTACGAGTGGCGTATCTTGCATTGTGCTGTAATTAGCATGACGCGAACCTGCCCCCCATGAGTAATAGTATCTACAATAACTGTCTACTGAACTACGTACATATGTTTAGTATAAATAAATATAATTTTATAAAGAGACGTAAATTTTGTCAGGGAATAAATATGAGATATGCTGGTGAGGATTATTTTTATTTTTGTATGAGTGTTAATTAGATAGTGAATTATGACTATTCTATTTTAGAGACAAAAAAATGTATGAAACCATAACAGCACATCCGCACTGTTGCTGCAAAGATTCAATTATCGAATATTTTAACTATGGAGTCAGTATTAAAATGATTTCATGTGAGTATGTTAGATAAGTGTAAATTGTGGAGGTGAGCAGAGGGAAAAAACAGATATGTATGAATTATGAGTACGCAGTTTTGCCACCAATTAATTCATGCGAACTAGCGAACACCGACTACCGTTAGCAGATGCGTGGCATCGCTGCCATGGCTGCTCTGGTCGTCTCTGCCTTGGCCGCTGCGGTCGTCTCGGCGATCACCTACCACCATTGCTGCCCTGGCCGCTCTAGCCGTCTCTACCACACGTATTTAGCTTCTCCACGAGCCGTCCTCATAGATGTTAGTGGTATAGATGTTAGTCTATAGAATAAATACAAAACTTTATTAAGATTATAGTTTCTCCCAACTGGTACATTCTCCCACGAGAATATCAGACATAGAGGACCTTACAAGCTCCTTACTGGACCTTCTGCTGACAACACGTCCGGATGAGTACAACATCACAGTGAATACGCCGCTTGGCTCATACGACCACTGTCTCAGCCCAACCCAAGCGCCCTATGCCGATCGTGGCTCACCTAGGCCTACCGGATGGCGTCGGTTTGACAGTCGGCAGACGGGGACGGATTGCGTGAATTCTACGCGTCGTACCCGTGGAGGCAGAATTGTTTCAAAATAGATGATATCGAATCCTGTGCGACTGCGGTAGCTGCGGCGATATTGCATGGCATGGAATACTACATTCCCAATCGCTTAGTGGCTGCTGCGGGAGCTAAAAAGCGACCGTGGTTTAATCGGCCTTGTAGAGAAGCCAAACTTCTCAAACAAGCTGCTTTCGAGGCTTGGACCACGGTGCGTGCTAATGGAAATCCCGATGTCTCTGTTTTGAAACGAAAACGAACAGCAGCGAACTGCACCACGTGCAGGCGAGGTCATTAGCTCTTAGCGAAATTAGTACTTATAAAATACTTGAATGTCACTATACTTCAAACTCTATCTGAGAAACACGCAGAAAGAATCAATACAAATCAAATATCTCTAAAGGCCTGGAAATTATTCCATGGATATACGATTATCTTTATTATTAAATATAATTAATTGTGAATTATTTGAAGACTTAAAAATAACTTTACAAACAAACAAACTTTTATTTAAACTAATGTAATAAAGAGAAACGATTTGTTTTTTTGAATGTTTGTTTATAATAACGTAACCTCAAATAAGTATTTTTTGAGGTTATGCACTTAACCGATTCTAAAAATTCTATCAAATAAAGAAAGTTACATTGTCAGCGAATAACATAGGCTATATTTTATTTCCAAAAACAATTAGAGATCCCTACGAAAATTGCAAGAATATAACTCAAGATATCAAATTCTTTCTTGCGGAAGTCATTATTTCGCGTGCGCTGCATAATCTATTATGACACATAAATCACGTACATGTACTACGTTTTTATAATAAATAAAACTCTTATAAAGTTCACTAGTGTCATCCATATATTAATAGGTACGTGAAGAAAAACATAACTAAGTTCATATAAAGAAGAAGTGCAAAAAGAAGGAAAAGATAAATATATGAATAATATGAACCACAAATATTTAATATATTACTAAACAAAATTAAACTCTTCGAAGTGAAATACAAAATTCGCATTATTTGTCAATGTCAATGTCAAATATATATTCGTTTGTGATATAATCGCAATGAGAAATAGTCGCACTGAGTATATATTATCGCTAAAGAGTCTTTATATAATATTGTTGAAATAATATATGCATTGTATATTTTGTGAATTTTGAGCTGGTGCGGCCTGTGAAGCGGCTGAAAAAGCTAAAGCATACAAATACAGGGGTCTAGGCTCCGAATATGATTTTGTTCCATTCGGTGTCGAGACCCTTGGTCCGTGGGGTCCTAGCGCTATAAGGCTTTTTCAGGAAATAGCAAAAAGGTTAGTCGACATCACAGGAGACCGAAGAGCTGGCAGCTACCTCGGACAAAGAATTAGTCTAGCTATTCAAAGGAGGAACGCTGCCAGCATCTTCGGAACCTTGCCTAAAGGGACTCCTTTTTAATAATATACTTAAGTTATTATATTATATTTTTAAGGTTTTAATTTAAGGGTCGTCATTGTTTTAAGTTCTTTCTCATTATGGAATAAATTAAACGTTATTTTTGTGAATGAATGAAAGTGAATGTGAAATAGGTACAATGTGAATTGATTTACTTTGGCTAAGAATAGAATTCGAACCAGGAACAAGTGGGTTAATTATAGTCGGGCCTTTATTCATCAGGCTATCATCTCTTGTTGATTTATTATTGGTTGTTCTAAAAGAGTGAAAATATTTCATTATTTAAAGTAAATTCTGTGTAGTCATGGTTTGAGATTTTTTTTACAATATTCGCACCTACTTACATTATGTCTCGACATCGAACATTGACAGATTGGAGCAAGTGATATAAAATAAGGGATATATATTCGCGTACACATAATAGTAAGTAGAATGAAAGTTTAAATAGTCTGCAATTGCAGACCTGAGTATTTGATATTAATTACCGCTTGACAGCTCCAACCCGTCCATGAGAAAAAATGCCTTGACAGACAGTCAGACAAACAGACGGACAACAAAGTGATCTAATAAGGGTTCCGTTTTTCCTTTCAGGTACGGAACCCTAAACATGTGACATTATAGTCGAACTCACTCACTGGACGACCCTAATATTTATTTATTTTTTAAAATTTTTAAAATTTTAGAAACTACTGTTGGAACGTATTTTCTGAAAAGGAAAAAAAAAATTGGTAATATTAGGAATACAAGTAGGTAGATTTCATAAAATAAAATATAACGGTATTTATATTCGATAATCAAACACATAACGTGCAAGGGGCCAATGATACAAAAATAATTATGTACCTTTAACATACAATTTTTTTTTGTGTCCAGAAATCATATACATACTTAACTAAACAACAGACATAAAACACTTGATTAATGAGTACTCTGCAGAGGCTCGGTTAAAGGAGTTCAAATTAATAGACTTTTACTTGTCTGATGAATTAGGACAAACTTGAGCCTTGACGAGTTGTGCACCAAATGTCTCTAAAACAGAGGCGAAGTTACCAGTATATGTTTTAAGCTGTAAGCATATCTAGAGCTTAATGAAATACATACAGCCCCGTAATAACAATAGGCCATTGAAATAAATGGAAATAATATGAATTCTCTAATCAAAATCAAGATAAGAATTCAATTTATACTTCCGGGCCAACCCCTGGACCCTACTTCTGTTTTAAATCACATCCACCCTTAGTTCAAATTCGCTGATCACTATCATAAAGTAATCCTGCCCACAGAAATATTGAAATATCGATAAAAATCTATCACAACAAACAATTATGATGGTAGCCATACGAAGTTGATCTATTACTTATTAAAGGGTGGTTTTGTGGTAGCTATATTTATGACTAACTGTGTAGTTAGTTCCGGCTAATAACTAAGAAGTCCTAATTTTTTTTTATACAACTAGATTGGCAAGCATGCGGCCCGCATCAGATGGTAGGCGGTCACCGTAGCCTATTGACGCTCGCAACACCACGGGGATGTTACTGTTACTCGCGCGCTAGCAATCTTGTGACCTAAGGATGTTTCGTCACAGTACCCAGTAATTTCTCTGCCATATCTCACCTTTCAAACCGAAACGCAGCTATACAAATATAGCTTGTCCGTATGAGTTAAAGAAAACTCATAGGGATATCACAGTTACATACATTAGATATAATATTATTAGGTATAACCAGTATAATGCCACATGATATTAACGGCTCAAAATTGTTATGAAAGTGTCTGATCTCGAGGAATTCGAAATGCTGTGAACAAGGATTTTATATTTAGTGTTTGGGCGGTGACTTTTTCATTTAAATGTATAGAGCATACAATAATCGTTTTATATTTCAAGTTTCTACTATCTGTATTGGAAACTTTAACCCTGTATATATATACATATAAGTAATTATACTTGAAGTATTATGCTGCCAAAAAGAAAATGGAGCTGGAGATCAAGTCAACTCTCATATTTTTTAGGGTTCCGTACCCAAAGGGTAAAACGGAACCCTATTACTGAGGCTCCGCTGTCCGTCCGTCCGTCCGTCCGTCCGTCCGTCCGTCCGTCCGTCCGTCCGTCCGTCCGTCTGTCACCAGGCTGTATCTCATGAACCGTGATAGTTAGATAGTTGAAATTTTCACAGATGATGTATTTCTGTTGCCGCTATAACAACAAATACTAAAAAATATAATAAAATAAATATTTAAGGGGGCTCCCATACAACAAACGTGATTTTTTTTTGCATTTTTTATAGATAATGGTACGGAACCCTTCGTGCGCGAGTCCCACTCGCACTTGGCCGATTTTTTTATTTATGACCACAGATAACAGAGTACTCTGATTCTGATAATTCCTTTTTCTATTGGATACTACGAAGATTTGCATACTATATATATTGGATACACTTAAATTTGAAAATAAGGATCACCCCAAAGAACAAAATAGTGAATGATTGATTTATTCACTCACAAAATTTTCATCTGTGAACTGGATCCGTTGTAACTTGACAGATATATTTAGTTATAATGATACTACAAAGGATCTGAACTTGATTTGGTGATGAAGACGGAAGGCAGTCCGGGGAACGCCTTAACGGTTTATAAATAAATAAATAATAAACACAGCGACTCGTAGCCCCAAAGTAAGCGAAGCTTGTGTTATGGGTACTAGACAACTGATAAACATACGTAAATATATTTTTTTGTAAATACATACTTATTATATATAGAAAATATCCAGACCAAGACAAATGAACATGTTCATGCGCACAAATATTTGTATTGTGTGGGAATGGAACCCACGAGCGTTGGTGTCAAAGTAACGTAACAGGGCGAAAGCGTTATAGCAGTTACTAATTATTTATTTAGTATAAAGTAGAGATTTATTCATTAATCTTAAGCAGAATTTGACGAGCTCGGTGGCGCAGTTGTGAATAATGAGACACCAACGCTCGTGGGTTCGATTCCTTGTGTGGGAATCGAACCAAACATTTTTGTGCATGAACAAGGACAAACATTTGTGTGCATGAACATGTCTGTTTGTCTTTGTCTGGATATTTTTAAGAGAGGTAGGGCGTATCAAAGCAGCCCGTCTGGGGAAGTACCTCCACCTCACTGAAAATAGCAGCCAAATAACAACTCCCTAGAGGGTTGTTGTGTTCCTGCGTGTGAGTGAGGTCACCAGTAAACTCTTGAGGAGTTGCTGTATTAGCAGCAGAGGAGGCATCGCGCTAGTGTTACTATGTATTACAAGCGATCATAGGCTACGGTAACCGCTTTACATCAGGTGGGCTGTATGCTTGTATTCCTTCCGACATTGAAAAATATCATAAAAAAATGTTAGGCCGCCGTCACTTCCACCACTGCCGTCGCAGTCGCCGAAGACGTGTTCAGGTTAACGTGTAACTATTACAAATTCGAAATTTATATTCTAAACGCAATCTGAGATAATTTGTCTGTGACTCATACAGGCTTTACGGGTTTCGCATTTTTCTTTTGGCAAAATAATAGGCGGTATTATTTGAAGAAAAAATTTCTTTGCCCTAAGTAATTGTTACAATTAATTTTGATATTTTTTATACAACGTCGAAAAGTATTCAAGCTACGGCCCACTTAATATGAAGTGGTTACCGTAGCGTACCTACTGCTGTGCGAGCAGTAGCTACTTAATGCCTCATCTGCTGTTGATACTACAACTCCTTAGTAACTTACTGGTAACACACACGTGACGTTTTCTGTGCGGTTTACTATTAGGTGGTGGTAACTTCCCCAGACGGGCTGCTTTGATGCGCCCTATTTATCTTAAAAATACTCACACCGAGATAATCAGCGCGAGAGAGTACAAGTTATTCGTATCCTACAATATCCACTTCGTGTATGGTGTAGTTGCTTGTTTGAATAAAAAAATGAGAATCGGACCGACATACCAACACAGAGTTCAAGTTACTGGGAAACTTACACAAGGAAACACTGTAAGATATTTACTTAGATTTTCTTTGAGTCCGCTAGGAGGTGACTTTCAAAAATTTAGACGAAGACGAGACCTCTACCGCTTTATGCAAATAAATATTACTATCGGTTCTCGAAAAGCCTCTTCAACGATTACTGCTGCACTCCTGTTATAAACAAACATCCTATTCTAAACGATTGCCATTATTTATTCCACACAATGATATTGCATTCGGGTCAACAAATAGTTAGCGTGTTTCATTCGTCGACATTCTGCCTGCATTAAGTACGTAGCAAATCTAGCATGCTCTATGATATAGTTTCATGCAAACATTTACTGGATTATGCAACTTGGATTGGCCATAGAAACTCCCACATCAGTCCTGACTGACAGTTACTTTCAAAACAATTACGCTTCTAGTTCTTAGTAAGGGACATACGGCCTTAAAGATTGATAAACTTTCTTAAATTTCTTTAATTGTTATAAAAGTAGAAAAAAAAACAAGTTATAATTTATAAAAAAGGAGTAATCGGTAGGTATTATCATTATTTACCGACTTAGAAAAGGAAGAAACTGCGCGACGATTTTTATGACTCACTAGGATAATCACTATCAACATTACCTTTAAGGAGGTAATACATGTAGGTACTTGAAGGTAGTACTTGTTCTGTTCTGAGGAGTTCTTAAATATGGTGCCAACCTACGAATAAATAATTATTTATTCGTAGATGCCAACAACTTTCTTCTACAACCGCATCGCACGCAGGAACCGTAATGGCCGCGTTCTGTGCGGTTCCAGAGAAGTTTTTTTCTTAGACCGTATAGGGTGTAGAGTGAACTCTGTGCTGGATTGTCGTAAGGATCTATATGCAAGAGGTTCCTTATTATTAAAGGCGTGAAAAAGTTTTTACAGCAAGTTCTAACCAAATCTCGTTGACAATGTGTATCTATGTTATTATGAAAACTACTATGCTAGCAACTGGTAATCAATCTTCGAAATACAGTTATGTATGGCTAAAAATGAACAAAGCTCGCAAATTTTCTTGTATGACAATTTCATAGAATATCAAGTCTATCTATCAAATAGATCCTTGGCGTCGAGACCTCCAGTGATGTGCAATATCGAAATCACCTGGAGGAGAAAGTCAAGCTGGCGTTAAAAAACTTGGTGTGCTCAACAGGGCTAAGCAGTACTTCAGTGCGGGGCAAAGACTTACATAAGCCTCAAGTCAGACCGCACTTGGAGTACTGCAGTCACCTTTGGGCGGGAGCACCTGGATACCAGCTTGGACCGTGTGATTCGATTCAGAGACGAGCTGTGAGAATTGTCGACAATCCTAAACTTACACTCGGTATTGAACCCTTAAGTTTAAGGAGAGATTTTGCCTCCCTTTGTGTGTTCTAGCGATTGTACAACGGGTTGTGTTCTGAAGAGTTTCGAACAACTCACGCAAATGATGCCGACGGCTACTTTTTATAATCGCACCGCTCGCCGACGGCGGGGAGTTCATCCTCACACGCTGGAACCGCAATGGTCGCGTACTGTGCGGTTCCAGAGAAGTTTTCTTCCGAGAACTCTCAAGCTGTGGAATGAGCTCCCAGCCGAGGTTTTTCCAAGGAACTACAGCATGGAGTTCTTCAAGAAATGCATGAAGAAGTTTTTAGAGGGTCAGCAACGCATGAGTGACACCCCAGTGAGTGGCGTTGCAAATGTCCACAGGCTATGGTGACTGTTTACCATCAGGCAGGCAGTATGCTTGATTGTCACCTTAGTGGTATAAAAAAAAATTGATAATAAGATTCCTTTAGTGGTTGCCATGGTTGTCGACGGAGTGACACATTAATTTATACACAGAGAATTTTATTAGACTTTTTTGTACCTTATTATTGCTTCAGAACATATTTTTATTAAAATCACTTAGTCGACAAAAATGACGACCCCCGTACCTTTTTTTATTATTTCAACTATTATGTTAAGATGGGTTTTTATCTCTATTGGATATGTCAGCCCTATCCATCACATCCTAAGCTAAAGAGAGATTCAGTGCTGAGATGTGATAATCAGTTCATAGAACATTCTTGAACCACTGACGCAGATTTAGCTAATGTGGTTTGAGCTAATTCCACGTCGTTAACTTTATTGAGGGTTAACTTGTTTCTCACAATTAGGCGAAATCGATTTTTTTATCAGAAATTAAAAATAATATCTTTATGCATTAAACTTAATCACTCAAAGTTAAAAATGTGACACGAAAACTTTCTACCGTATTATGATATTTTTGTACGTACCTTTAGATACAAAATTACTAATCCGTCATCCAGTACAGTTTTGCTGTAAAATTATTGTATGTTATCTTAGCTCATGGATGGCCAAGTCTGTGTGTCCAACAGATGCAATGAAACATGTTCCGTCTATCTAGACAGACATCATCACGATTCCGTAATTTGCATATAATGACTACTTAAAAACCGACTAACATGAATTGTATGGAAGTTAACTGAATAGATATCGTTCGAGATGTCAACGCTTGATCGTTGATTACTTTATAGCCGACACGGCGGCGGTCTGTCCATGAATATTTTTTTAGTAAGCATAAGTATTAAACGGTTAATATTTTTTATACATTTATAAATATTTAACTACAGCAATTTTTTTTTAAACTTGCAATTTTATGTAAGCGAAATTTGCTTATTTATTAAGGTTTTTTCCTTAAATCTTAATACTTATGCATAAATAACAAAATGGTTTAGCTGGAATCAGAATAGTTTAGCAGATAATTAACTTGCGTTTTTACTAAAAACAAAAACAGATCTTTTGTAGTTCCAATCTTTCTATTTGCCATAAGTTCCCAGAACCATAAATACTAGAGACAGAATTTCATTTTAACGTTTTTTATTTGAGCATGGAAGTATGATTCTACGATTTAGAGCTATCTCGTAAAATCTAAAATGCACTTTATAGCATAGGTATACAATTAAAGCTTTTAATCTGAGAAGCAAAAGTGTAGAAAATCGATTAAAGGAACATATGTCATATGAACATTTATGTAATCGGAAAAATGCTTATCCCGTCTGTTTATTTATTATTCATATCGTTTCTTTATTATTCATGAAGAACAGACATTATTGAAAGAATTATGTAGAAAAACTGTAAGTGAAGTTTAACTGAACTTGAACGATATTCTAGAATAAGTTCCTACAAACGGATTCACTATAGGTATACAGGCTGGCAAGGAACGAGCGACACAGTGAAAAAAGACAGATTGTGTATGTGTAATACAACATTTTCCCCTAAGAAACGATATTTTTATTATTAGCTATTTTCGAGTTATAGCTTATCAAGCTTTTTCATATAAAAGCGATGTCAGCTATTTACGCGTCAAGCGTCAAATTATGCGTCCGAAATGTGACAATGATGGGCATTTCTTTGAATGGTTCCTTGAACTCGCTCTATTTTCGGTACTTAAATAACGTAATACCTACACTAAAAACAGATAATTCTTTACGCAGTATCATAACCTCACTACTAACTCCAAAATAAATAATATCCTATTATTATGTACCAGACTGAAACCCGCGCCGCAGCTTCCCGCAAATATTTTTATACTAGTTCTGTAATAACTATAGCTAATCGTAAATTTTAAAGTGACAATTGTGTCATGGTAATAGTGCAATGTGAAAGTTCATGTAATTGTGGAAGATACGCTCCGAGTCCGAAGCTTTTTTATACACCAAAATGGAGGATTGTTTCAACATCGGATTTAAAATTAGGTACCAAACTTTTATTTAGTTTAAACTTTATATCCATGAGGTACATACAGTTAAGTGCACGTTAATTTGACCTTTGTACCGTTCGTAAGTTGCACGTATAAAGAGATACCTACAATAAATCGTCGAATTTTAAGCGTGATCGGCTCGTAGCTGTACTCCTACATTATTTGAGTATTTCGTGTTAGATTTCTTGCATTGCCTTATATAGAAAGGGTTATCAAAGGGTATAGTTATTTACCTACATATGTCAGTTAGTTCCATATCAACATAAGGATTGTATGTGTATACGTAATTACGAGTATGTTTGGCTCGTGTAGAGTACGCGCGAGTCAGGTTTACGGTATGACTTAGTGTTGTCAGAGGAAAGAAAATGATTTATTTTGAAGATGAAAATTTGTAACGAAATATATGTTTGTAACTATTACAAATCCATTATGAAACTTAAACGTGATACCAAATTTTCGGGAATGTCAATAGTGGGCTCTACCCGGTATATTCAGTAATCAGTTATTATATGGGAAAAACCTTATGCTATTATTTTATTTCGTAGACGTATTAAAAATATTTTAATACCCTTTTATTTCACAGTATTTAAAAGATGATAAATATATTTTTAAAAGAAAATATTTACGAGACGTTTATACGAAAGCTAAAAGTTTTGTCCAATTCATTGAGTAATAAAATGTAAATAAATAGAAACATCTCGAAAGTAATTAACCGTTGGATCTTTTGCAAAATGGAAGTTCTCTCATCAATCCAAAGTAAATTGTTTACTCTGTTTTAATATTGATACAACTTTTCAACTGTCTGACCCAAACAGACTTACCTAATCTTCTTAAGTATATAGTCTAACACCTCAATAGAATCGTCTACTAGCAAAATATTTTTTTATTTTTATTTTGAGGGAAGCTTACAGCTATTATTGACGAGCTCGGTGGCGCAGTGGTGAAACGCGCTGTTACGCTACTTTGACACCAACGCTCGTGGGTTCGATTCCCACACAGTACAAACATTTGTGTGCATGAACATGTCTGTTTGTATTGGTCTGGGTATTTTCTATGTATAATATGTATGTATTTACAAAAAAAAAATGTATTTACGTATGTTTATCAGTTGTCTAGTACCCATAACACAAGCTTCGCTTACTTTGGGGCTAGGTGGCGCTGTGTAATTTGTCCGGCAATATTTATTTATTTATTTATTATTGTTCCAATACGAACATCTAAATTGATGAATATAAGCCAATTACAAGCTACCACACATAGTTTATCAATTGTTTACATACTTAACAATAGTAATTCATTATCACTGCACATGCTTTACAAACTTCAGGTGAAGAATAAACAGGAAATATGTACGAGTACTTAATGTCTAATAATGTATTATTATGGAGCACAATCATCACTAAATGTTTCAGTCAGTATCTGTTTTCTTATATAGTATATGTTTTGCTACTGCAAAATACTATGATGTGGCTCGATAAAAAAAAGCTATTTTTCCTGTATTGGGTACGAGTCCATAGAACACTAAAAGTTTTAGAGCGACGCGAATGGAAATTGGGATGGGAATATAGAATGGCCTGAGATAGCCTAGGCCTTTATATTTTCAAAGGGACCATGATAGTATAACTAAGGTTTATTCATCTATCACAGATCCTCCTCTCATAATCACTGAAATTAAGAATAGTGTTCGTAGGCTTACTTATACCTGGCGGGACATGTACCTACTAGAGTTGTAGGTACTTATAACATCTATCTATCTATCTATAACCTCACGCCAAATCCCTTGCGGGGTAGGCAGAGAGAACCGAGCGCCACGTGACTCGATCCTTACATATCTCACTCGCTTCTTTAACATTCATTGCTCTTATATATTATACTTATAACATCTGAAATATTTATAATTTAAAAAGATCAGAGGATAATATAATTGTTTGTTATGTTCTTAACAAAGATATTTCAATATTTTTTTAGACATCAGCTTAAACCATTAAAAAATAATCTCTCACCCACCTTGAACTTAGTGGTTTTATCGCTAAGCGATTAATACAAGGGATAACTATAAAAATGCATGTAAACGGTAATAAATAAATAAATGGTAATAAATAAATACAGAATATTTATTTAGAGTTAATAGAGATCCATTGATGTTCAGGCATAAGTTGTACGTTTTAAATAGGTTAATGAGGAGACATTTGGAGTACATTGGATGTTAAACGGCAGAGCATTCCAGAAGCGCGCTGCTTGAACTAAAAATGATTTAGCATAGAATTGACAGGAGTGCAATGGTGTTTTAATCGCTTGATTGACGTAACAACCCTGGCTGTCACTGTAAGAAACAAAACAGTATTTTAGGTAACACGGAGTAGCAGAATCGAAGAAAGTACAATAAGGTAGGTAGTTAGTAACTGCTGAATTTGTAGCCCCATAATTGTAAACATGGTTTGTGTAATCATAAAGGAAACGAAATTGTAAACTGACGAAAACTAGTCAACTGGTGCATTGAGTTAATAAAACGTATAAAGTTCGACACGTTATTTATCTGAATCACTGATTGCAAAAAGGGCACATTTCATACTTTTCCCCAAAAACAGTTTTTTGACATTAATGTGCTCTACAAGGCTATATCTACATTTTCTGCAAAAAAAGGCATGTTAACTCTGTACAGTTTCCGAGTAATATGAATGGCGTCTCCACTGTTCATCGCAAAAAGGATATGAACCCATTCTTAGGTGCCCTTTTTGCTCAAATTTGTCGGTATACTAAATTAACAAAATGTATTTCTAAGTATCCACAGATTATAAAAATAGCTAAAGTTTCAGGAGATGAATATGTCAGTTGGTAAGGTTTTTCTTTTTATTACAAAATTTTATTGACTCTACTGTTGAAGAGGTGTTTATTCTGCGATAATTGTGCAATACAAAACAAAACACGATTTAAAAATATAAAACTTAACTTTTCTATGCGTGGACATTCATTTCTACCTTGTGATCGTACCTTTTGTTTAATTAAAAGAAAGCTCAGACACTTTGACCGACTCTACTCTGTCGATGGGTTCATTGATGGAGTTATAATGAAATCATCAGAAATTTTACAAAAAAATATTGGTTTTTGAGTCTGACTGCAACACTGGATTTTCAAAATTGGTTCCCAAACTACGATTTCAAAACAAAACGTTTTGAGTCCAGAGAAAATGTGCCATCCATCCGTTTCACCATTTCAAATTATTTTTATTTTGAGTTCAATTCCAGAGATCCAAAATTTGTGAAAGTATCTGAATTCTTCTGTGGATTGTAAATATAATTACTTATTTTATAAAAAAGTCGTTTAAATTTACTTAGTTAAGTGTAAAAAGGGCTCATGTCCACAGTTTTTCGACAAAGGGGCACAAGTCCATGAAATATAACGACTAATAAATTGAAGACTATAATAGTACATATCTTTATTGTGTCAATATAGATTCCTGTAAGTCATATAAATCCAAATGAAAACAAAACGACAGTAAAAAAAAAATATTTAAAAAGAAATTTACATTTTATTGTTTTCTAAACAGTTTACACTCCTGGACTAGTGCCCTTTTTGCAATTAGTGATTCAATTCTGTCCGTATGCAGTCGTCACATTGTACGCTAACATGACAAATGAGTATTATCAATATGTACAGCTATGAGCAGATCACGCTTAACACTCGAAATACGATTGTAACTCTTATCACGAACGGCATAAGAATGGTACAAAGGTCAAAGTGTAAAGCTTAGCTGCACTTAGCTGTACATAGTTTCAGAATTTGAATTTTTTCTGCAATACCATGGCCAGTTAAATTTTATTATATGTGATCATAGAGTTCATGTTTGTCAATCATTAATTTGTAGCATGTTATTCTAAGGACTAACATCTACAGCACCTGAGCCTCGTGGAGAGGCAATACACGCGACGTGGAGATGATCAGAGCAGCCGGGACAACAACGGGTGCTCGCAGCTCTCGTTCTAGATAGGGAACATTCGCTGGAACGACTGTAGCCACGGCAGCGGCGGCATGCATCTTCTAATGTTAGTAGGTATGTGCCAGCCGGCACTAAGTACACTATGTAGTTTAGATCAAATTGCATGTAATTTGAAATTCGTCGCTTAAATCTATTTGTCAATATATGCTATTCTTTCTTATGTAACGCTACCTAATGAAATTAACTTATTTTGTCGCTAACATTTAAAAAGAACTTCGAAAATACCTATCTGTTTTATTATAATTAAGTCAAATAATTAAATAAATATCAAAAGTCTTATATAACTACAGTTATGCGATCCATGAAACTGTAGGTGCTTATATCAGCTCTAGATAGTTCGTAGGACATTATGCTTGCTCAAAGAGATGCGAGTATGACAGCTTAAGGGCATTTGAAACAAAAGGCATACGGCTTATGTATTAGCACCTTACTGCATTTACAACTTCTGCCCACTTTCTGGTGATCTTACGCAATCACAAGAGTGGAACAACTTCCAATTAAATAATAATATTCCAAAAACAATTATGTGATGCATTCTGTCGTTAATGAGACGAAATATCCAACGAAAGATGAAGTAATATTTAATTATAAGTAGCTCAGTCGCTATAACTACGTCCACCTTTCCTTACCGAGGACCATAGCAAAATAACAGTTCCCGAGAGTGTTAGTCTGCTCTCGTTAGGAAAAGTACTGCATGTGCTGCGCTGTCAGCAGGAGTAGGAACGTGTAAGCGAGACTCTTTCCATTTCGTAAGTACATAGACTACAGTATTCGTTTCATATCATGTGGGCTATTGCTTACGTGTATCCCGTAATGTGTTAGAAAATGCAACCGATTTTCTTATCTATCTACAAGTTCACACCAAATCCCTTGCGAGGTAAGCAGAGAGAAACGAGCGCCACATGACTCTACCCTGACAAAACTCACTCGCTTCTTTAACATTCATAGCTCTTCTTATGAACGCTCGCCGCTTTCTAAGGCTCCAGACATGCTGATAAACACGATCAATTTAACGATTGTAGGTACTTACCAAGACTTCTTAGCCTTTAATTTCTAATTAATGTTGACAAATATTTAAAAAAAAAATGTTTTACATGTAAGTACGAGTACCTATATATGTGGAATATTTAGTGAATTACGTACGAATTATGAACTGGTCATAGAATGTAATCCCAGCCAGCAGGCCCTTTTGATCCCGTCATAGGCTTCAAAGGCACGACACGCTGCATTGTCGAGGATTTCGATGTTGTACGGCCACCTTGTAATCTGGGATTAGCCAGACGTGTCATGTAGCCACTACACATTGCTAACTAATTGGAGTGCCCGAATAATGTACTTGTGTTTCCAACATGGAACCAAACTTAAGATGATCGTGGGTATGATATTGGCTATAATGCAATGTAACATTATTATTTATCTATAATAATGTCACATTGCACTATAGCCAATATCATCATGTATAATTGATACATGCGACTGTCTGTAGTAAAATAAGGCATGTAAAATAAAGCTAACGAGGTCGGTGGCGCAGTGGTTAGTTACTTTGAAATCAACGCTTGTAAGTTCGATTCCCACACAGGACAAACATTTGTGTGTTTGTCTTGATCTAAGTGTTTTTAAGAGGTAGGGCGAATCAATGGAGCCCGTCTGTGGAACTACTTCCACTACACAGAAGAGTTCCTGGAATTGTGTTTTTGCGAGTGAATCACTAGTAAGGCGTGGTATCGCGCAAGTGATATCAAATGTGTCGCAAGCATTCATAGGCTACGCTAACCGCTTTACATCAAGTGGGCCGTATCCTTGCATGCCTCATGACTTAGTAAGTTAGAAAAGGCTAAGTTAATACATTTTAACGTATAGGAAAAATCTGTTATCTTAAGGAAACCAAAAAATCTTTGTTTCAGATTACAGAAAATGTGTCAGTGTAAAGTGTGTGATAATACACTAATAAGAAATAAAAAAAAATAGTTATAATTATTATTTATATTATATCACTTATATATTATATATCACATCCACATTATTTAACATTGCTACATAACAAAATAAAATAAGACAGAACACATTCGAATAAGAGACCAAGGTAATAATATTTAAACAAATCGTCATTTTTAGGGTACCGTACCTCAAAAGAAAAACCCTATCACTTCGTTGTCCGTCTGTCAAGATCCTTTTTCTCTGGAATGCGCGGAGGTATCAACGTAAAATTAATATAAAATACTCAAGTCTGAAATCCCTTAGAGCAGTGAAGAAATCAAACTTTTAAGTCGACGCAATCAAAATATGCAGCAGTTTATGCTGCATATTTTGACACTCGCAAGGGTATCAAACCTATAGGAAGTTAAACGTTGTCCTAGAATCATGAAATTTGGCAAAAAGCAATGTCATAATAGCACAAGTAAATGGAAAAATTTTAAAACCGTAAATTTGTAAGTAAATAACAAAAAAATATTTTTGTAGTTAGAAACTTACTTGCGGTCGGTAAACTAACGCCGACCAATGATCTTGATAGATTGATGCATGGGGACAACAGGTTTTAACGGTAAAGTTAAATTTCTTTTTTAATCTAGTGTATCTTTTCGTTAGAGCAATGTGTGTGCTTTCATAAATTATGAACTTCAGTTATATTGGCTAATTATTTTGATAAATATCCAAGTATGTACGGAGTCTTGGTTCATATACGTCTGTTATAATGACAGTACGTGTATATGTATTATATTCGTATTTTATCGACATGAAATGCTCAATGAAAACGATTTATGCCGCACGGTGAGATGAGGTGAAAGCGAGCATTTCTTGAGAAAGATTATCAGAGTGAAGTGTGTATGGATGAATAGTTCCTATGGCCCACTAACAACGTGCGCCACTCGCGACCATGAAGACAGATTCGGTACGGTGATCTTCTAGTGTATCTTACACACCATTGGGCTTTGGCCAATGTGAGGCATTAGCTATCTGCATAGATATAGTGAAGACGTTCGATCGTTTCTGGTATGGATAAATTATCATAGCATGAACGATGTTGGCGTCCAGGAGTCTGTGCTGTCCCACTGCATATCAATGATATGCTGTTAATTTATGGCAAACATTGTTACGCGGACAACAGCACCGGGGAACCATCTGAAATTGAGAGTATTCGAAGGGTTGCATAGAGCGATTGAACATGGATCAACTCAACTACATTAAGATACAAGACTATTTAGAAATCCCCAGTGGTTCCTCAATTCCAGCACAGGCCTCGTTAAGTTCATTACGATTCTGCGTGTCAATGTTACCGAAGTATAAGAAATAATAAGGTCTGTAATTTTTAACTTTATTTCTGTATGTCATTATAGCGACCATGGTAAAAGGGTGTGAAAATTAGTTAGCACCTATTATCGTTCAAAAGATACATTTCTGTAACAGACAGATAAACGGAGAAACAACAGGGCCATCCTTATAAAGCACCGCTGGCGCTCTGTACGGAACCCCGACAACATAACAATAAGAGCGATTCAGGTATATACTATACATTCAGTACGACACATCTCTATACTTCTATTTATTTTTTTCTTTCATCCACATAAAACCTTCTTCTTCTTTATCTATTGTACAATTGGTAGTTACAATATGTGGCAGGAATAGCCTCAGTGGTATTTTTACAAGCCTGACGCACCAGTATTTGCTGACATCGTTAACTTCACTATCAAAATCAAATAAAACTCGCGAAGAATTATCGATTTAGCTATTATTAAAATTTTATGTATATTATAGTTATTAATTAAAATTTTATTCAAGCAACAGTCTTTTTGCAGTCACAACGATGAGTTTGTATTACTGTTTTAGTGGGTTCTTACAGCACCACAGCACAACGACTCGAACAGGACTTCAGGAAAAAAAAAAAGAACAGGACTTCAAAGTAGATATATTTTTTATTATAAATTGATAAACAAATAAAAATGTATTATTGGACTACTTATATGAGCAGATTGTAATTAAAATGGAGGCCTATTTTACCCAACCATACTCACACATCATTAGTAATTTCTTTTTTATACAACGTCGCGAGGCATGCAAGCATACGGCCCACTTGATGGAAATCAGTTACTATCAGGCTTTTCATGCTTGTAATATTAAGTATCCACGCATGCGTCCTCTGCTGCTTACACAACAACTGGTGATCTCACTCACACGCAGGAACACAACAACCCTCTACGGAGTTGTTATTTGACTGCGATATTCTGTGAGATGGTGGTACTTCCCCAGGCGGGCTGCTTTTATGAAAATATGTAATAATGTCAAGTATCTTATTTAAACAGGATTTGCTTTATTATCCGTTTCTATTAAAATTTTAGTAAATGACGACTCAACCGCGTAAATCTTACTTAACTTGCCAAATGTGACGAATTCATGTACAGACATGTTTCCCAAAAACCAAAAGCAAAATTCTAAGACTATAATACTTAGCAACAATTAGTCGCCGTTCCTGCCTGCTAGAGAAAAGGACGGGGATACTAATCGCTTGATTCGTAACGAAACTTGGTAAAGGCCGGTGTGTTTACCATTTCTATCTCGTCGCGTTGAACCCCCTTTAGTCAGCCCAGTCAGTAGTCAGCCCCTCCAATCAAGAGGTGCATGACGTGACGAGAAATTGTTTCCATCTAGCCTCAATGTGACAAGTCAATTTAATTAAATTAATTAAGGCGCTATACATAGCGCCGGAATGTATTGTACAATTTAATGAAATTATATATTATAATATAAAATTATATATAATATTCTAAAGAGAATAAAAAAATATGGTTTTTATGACCAACTTTTCAAGAACACCGTTTTTATATGAATTCTATATGCTTGTCTGTGCGTTTGTCTGTCGCTTTTTTTCGAATATTCGAATTATGACTTCAGATTCGGATTCAGCATAAAAAAGTAAAATAGGAATGTTTAGCACAATGTGCAGAACACCGTTCCTATCTCGGAACATGGTCAAAATAGATGGACAAATAAAAATAAAAAATTGTTATATAATTGACGAGCCAGGTGTTCCTCTGGTAATGCAAGCTTTCGCTTTTTCAACTGATTTATTCCAAAAGAAATTGTCATGCCTATGTGAAGTAAAAGTGCTAAATGTAGGTTTAAAGCGGTTTGAAACAATTTGTAACCATAACGCTCTGTTCTAAATACAAGACCGAGTGATTGAATGATTCAAGTATTCGCCGTTCATTGTCTGCAGCATACGGGCTGTCGCGCACCCAGGGCCAGCCACCATTTGTCAGGCCGGATCGTTTGTCCTTCGCCCAGTAACTAATTGCTGTTGTAAATCGTACCCGCACGCGACGCATTCGCTCGGCGACAAGACCGAATGAATGAGTGAACGATTTTATAAGATGCCTGTGATATGCATGATGCATTATTCTGATGCAGCTCGATAACCAGTTTAAATTGAATAAACGTTTTAGAATAATGCGCAATGCGATTTGTCATATTAAACAAGTTTCATTAGTAGGTAAGTGACTGAACAAAATATTCATAAAACAATTGTACGGGATATTACAATAAAGGTATGGGAAAGTAACTTGACGAGATCGGTGGCTCAGTCGTGAATAATGCGATTTTGACATCGACGCTAGTGTGTTCGATTCCCATACAAAGCAAACATTTGTGTGCATGAACATAGCTGTTTGTCTTGGTCTGGATGTTTTAACCCTTCGAAACCCGGGTGGTCGTATATGACCGCGAAATGTATGGGAAAACGTATATAACGGGTTCTAACTGCTCAAGAGAGGTAGGACGCGTCAAGGCGGCCCATCTGGGAAAGTACCTCCAACTCACAGAAAACCGCAGCCAAATAACAACTCCCTAGAGGTTTGTTGTGTTCCTGCGTGTGAGTGAGGTCACCTTTACGCTCCCAAGGAGTTACTGTGTAAGCAGCAGAGGAGGCATCGCGCGAATGATACTTAATATATCGCTAGCGTTAATAGACTACGGTACCCACTTTACATCAGGTGGGCCGTATGCTCGTATGCCTCCCGACGTAGATAAAAAAAACTTGTCATAAATTTAACTTGAGTTACTACTACTACTAAACTTCTCGCCAAATCCCTTACGGGGTAGGTAGAGAGAACCGAGCGCCACGCGACTCGATCCTTTCATACCTCACTCGCTTCTTTACCATTCATTGCTCTTTTCATGCACGCTCGCCGGTTTCTAGGGCTCCTGACATCACCTTCTGATAGAACATGACCAATTTGGTCATGGTAGGTAAGTCTTGGCCTTCCTCGGCTCCTACATCCTTCCACTTTTGCATTGTATATCTGCTTCGTCATTCTTTCATCTTGCATTCTTTCTACATGTCCGAACCAACGGAGCATGCCTCCTTTGCCTAGACATATACACAAAATAACTTGAGTTATTTTGTGTATATTTAGGAGCTTCTTGGTAACCTCACTACCTCGCAGGAACACAACAACACTCCAGGGAGTTGTTATTTGACTGCGGTTTTCTGTGAAACTGAGGTACTTCTGCAGACAGCGTGTTATACTGCACTACACTTGTATTGAAAACGTCCAGACCAAAACAAGCAAACATGTTCATGCACACAAATATTTATTCTCTGTGAGAATCGAACCTCGTGGGTTGTGTTAAAGCATTTGCATGCAGTATGGCTAAACACTTCAACGCCAACGAGCTCATCAAACCGAAAAACGTATATAATTTGACAAATGTGAAATTATTAGCAGTTTTCGGCATTATGATATAATGGCAATAAATTGTACATTGTATGTATCATTTTGATAAATTTGTGTGTATGTGTATATTTATATATATTATATATATATATATAATTATATATATTATATACTAAATATATATATATATTTATGTCTATTTATATAATATTTTATTTCCTTTGAGTTATGCTATGCGCCACCCTACCTTGTTTCTTTACTTCTTCTCTACCCTAAGGTTGTCTAGAAGAGATCGCATCGCGATAAGACTGCCGTTGATACTTTTTCATTATTGTTTTTTTTATGAATTTTTCTTTTGGTGCAACTAAGTGTATTGTATTGTACATGAATTTGCTATCTACCCCAGAAAATAATTATAACGACGATGACGAACTCTGTGGCGGAATAGTTAGCAACGCTACTTTAAAGTTCTGTGTTAACACCAATCGTAGGTTCGATTCCTACACAGAACAAATCTTTGCGTGTATGTACATATTTGTTTGCCTTGGTGTGGTTGTATTTAGAGAAGGTAGGGCGTATCAAAGCAGCGCAACTAGGGAAGTACCACCTCACAGAAAACAGCAGCCAAATAACAACTTTTTTTTTATATTGGCTCAGCATAGTGGCTCCTCTTCGCCTGTTGGTAAGCGAAAAGGGGAGCCCAAATTGCAGCGGCAACTGCTGATAACGTACAAAGTGGTCGATAAGAAGTTCATAGCTCTTTTCCTGCACGCGCACCGGTTCGTTAGGCTCCTGGCATCACGTTCTGATAAATCACGACCAATTCCCAATTCCAAATTCACAATTCACGGTACGTAAGTCTTAGCCTTCCTCGCCTCCTATATTCTTTGGCATCGTATTTGTGTTTCGTAATTATTTCAACCTGCATTCTTTCTGCACACCCGAGCCAACGGAGCGTGCCATTTCCTATTGCACACACTCTATACTCTCTTCTTTCATGTATATTAAAAGTACTCATTATAAATATCTATAGAGCCCGCAGATCTATGATGAACGGCGAGCGTGCAGGAAAAGAGCTATGAACTTCGACCACTTTGTATGAATATATGTACAGAATGATGTAAGTACAATAATTGAATCTAATACAAAGAATAAATAGATAAATATTTTCAGACAAATTAAACAGCGCAACCTAGTCTCACACTAAGCAAAGTTTGTGACATGTGATTTAATTTTTTTGTACATACTTTCAATTCCTAGAATATACCCAGTCTAAGACAAACAGACATATTAATACACACAAATCGCCTTGTGCGGGAATCAAACCTACGAGTCTTGGCGCTAAAGTAGCCATCGCTAACCATTCCATCACCGGGCGAGTTAAACGACCGAAAAAAAAACCAGTAAGTGCTGTTACTTCTTGTTGTTTTAAAATTATGTGATTAGTGCTCATGGTCAGAAACTACAGGTTCCTCAAGCAGGCCTCATTCGCGCTCATGATCAGAAACTATAGGTTCCCCTCAAGCAGTAGTGGTTTTGAAAACTATTAGGTTCCTACGTTTCCAATTTATAAAATGAAAAAAAAAAACAAATCCATTGTCTAAAATAGACTTCAAACAAATCAACTAGACGGTGATTGGAATACCTACAATCCGAAATGAACTATTTATTTGTGACAAGGTAGATATGTTTTGCATTTACATTATATTCATTCCATCTAATCTCGTCTCTATTCCCAGTAAAATTAAACACAACTTCATGCAATGAATTGCGCACACTCCTTGAAATGAGAATTTATTTCGAGCGTTTATCACACCCCGTACGGAACTCTCTTACTTGTTTTGTTAAAACTTCATTTTTCAGTTCGAAAATAACTTTCAAAGAGACATCAGTGAGATTATTTCGTCAAGGCGGTTAGGATGGCGCCACGCGTCACGAAGTGAGATATTGCCTAATTAATAAATATACGACAAACTCTACAAGCAATTTGAAGCATATTTATGTCTATCGCAATAAAGTTCACTTTAGATTGGACTACTAAATATTTATATGAGATATCCCGAGTAAATCAAATGTACCATGGTTTGTATGTGCAATCAACATTCTCTGATGTCTGACCATTTCCTTGCTCATTAAGAATTTTGCATGTTTATTGCGTGTCTTCCCATTTATTGATTTTATATCGTATGTACAGACGAATAGAGGATATATTTGAAACAAATATAATTGGTGCATATATTGACGAGTGAAATTACCAGAAAACTCCTAAAGAGTCCTAAGGAACAGCACTCAGCAGGGGTAGTAACGCGTAAGCGATTATTTCCTGTATTGGAAACGTCAAGTCGTGTGACTTAACATAAGAAAAGTCTGGTTTTCCCTCTAGCTTGTGGAGATCTGTCGGCAGTCGCTCCATTTCATAATTAGTATCTTCGCCAAATCCTTCGCCAATAGCTTAGTTACTAATATTAATTTGTGTATTTTTGCTATTCAAAAGGTTGTTAAGAAATGCTTTGACTATTATTAAGTCCGCCTTCCCTTTATTATACTACTAAAGTAAAAGAGTGTCAACCTTTTGAACTGCAATATGTAAATAATTGTATGTATTGCTATGACTATACAATACAACAGACGCTGTAGCAATATACAATAAAAATTTAATTAAATTAAAAATTGATGTCCCCATAATACCTACAAGAAACCTGCTTTTTAGGGTTCCGTACCCAAAGGGTAAAACGGAACCCTATTACTGAGGCTCCGCTGTCCGTCCGTCCGTCCGTCCGTCCGTCCGTCTGTCACCAGGCTGTATCTCATGAACCGTGATAGTTAGAGAGTTGAAATTTTCACAGATGATGTATTTCTGTTGCCGCTATAACAACAAATACTAAAAAAGGAAATAAAATAAATATTTAAGGGGGCTCCCATACAACAAACGTGATTTTTTTGCTCGTTTTTGCTCGATATTGATAACGGCAAGAGGTAGACGCTTGAAATATTCACATAATATTTAGTTATATATTTACTTTAAGAATAAATAATGAAATTAAAATAAAACAAATATTTAAGAGGGGCTCCCATACAACAAACGTAATTTTTTTGTCGTTTTTATAGATATTGGTACGGAACCCTTCGTGCGCGAGTCCGACTCGGACTTGACCGATTTTTTTTGTTTATTTCTACTCGGAGGTATAGAACCCTTCGCGTGCAAATCAGTCGTAATTAGCCGGCTTATTTGAAGAATAACATGTTTTAGTCCCATGCAAAATCTCGACAGAGAATTGATTCCACAACCTGTCGGAAAAGTACCGCTTTGAAACCGCATAATACGCAAGAATTATGGTTTCAATATACGAGATAAATTTCCTATCGATGGCGAGCAGTGCTATAACCGCAGCCAAATAACAACTCCCTAGAGGGTTGTTGTGTTTCTGCGTGTTAGTGAGATCTCCAGTAAGCTCATAAGGAGTTGCTGTGTTAGCAGCAGAGGTGCGCGGATAATACTTAAAGAATTGCAAGCGTTTATAGGCTACGGTAACCGCTTTCGCAGCAGATGGTCTCCAGCTACAACCTCAAAAATAAAATTAGGATATATTTGTTTTTGCGATTATATAGAATACACTTTAATTAAATTGCAAACATGTACCGTTTTATCATGCAAAATTTCACAAATATATTCATTGTACAAACTTGCATTCAATAATGAAAAATTAACATGCACAACATTACATTTAAAAACGTATTCATCTATCGAAATGATTGCTTGCAATATTTCCATTGTACAAGTTAATTTTTAACATTTTTTTTGCATTTTAATTAATACACTTATTATGACAAATAAAACGACAAAGAGAGAGGGTCGAAGTTCCCTATTATGACTAAAGAAGGGTAGTGCCAACGAATTATAAAAACTAGTATAAAGCTCAAATTTGGAGCTGAGTGCAGCATCTTCCGTGGATGACCGTAGTCAGGATGCAGTTGCTACATTAGCAGCGGGAGTAGCAAAACGGAGATGCTCCATTGCAAGCACCTATAAGCTACGATTAATGCTTTACATTACGTGAACCATATACTTCTTTTCCGCCTCCCGTTGTGCATACTATGATAGCAATAGGTGAAAGTCATAGAGAGAAAGTCAAATTATTCATAGATGAGACTAGACTTTGACATTTGACAGCAATAAGTTATGGAAATGATATTACCATACCTTATTTCTCACGTCTGAATACAGTATGTGAATCCGAGCTCCGCCCACCGATTCGCTTCGCACAGGTCCATATTTTGTATGCACGCTTAATGCAATCATCTAAGTCAGTGGACTGGAACCGTAAATATTTATGCAAGCCCACGGGTAGAGTTTGCTTTAGGGCCTTCAGGGCTCTGCCATGGACGAATCGGTATTAAAATTCGTACTCAGTGATTCGGGAATAATTTCCAATGTTATTTTAGTATCGCCATCCGTGAATTTTGCAGAGAACTTTGGATAAACCAATTCATGGTAAAATGTTGTTGTAAAATATTCTGTTAATTAATAATCAGATACTCATCTAACTAATTTATGAATTAATTGGATGAGTATTTGATACAAAATGGTCGCCATGTAACAATTTTTTGCATAGCTATTACCAGGAGAATCGTACATTGGTTGCTGACCATTTGTTTACTCGTTCATCCCATTTTTTTGAAGGGCCCTATGCTCTTGAGAAAACCCCCATTCCTTCCAGACATTAAGGGTACCGGAGAGTAAACGACAGTTTGTCGGTGGTGATCCATGTGATTGTGGAAAGAAGCTATGGGCCTCATAAAGGATAATGTACAAGGAGAGTCAAAGTATCTACTTATATATAAGGACTCAATAAGAGAAGAAATTTTTTCTCCCTCTCTCTCTTTCTGTTTGATGTAGAGTCGAGTTATGAAAATAATTGATTATCCTAAGCTCACACGCAATATTGAGCCCTGATTTGAGCTTGAGCTTTTAAGCTAATGATTGAGTTTAAAGAGAGATTTAGTCTCTCCTTGTGTGTTCTACCGATTATAAAATGGGTTATGTTCTGAGAAGTTGGTTGACATGATGCCAACAACTTTGTTTTACAACCCTCCTGTGTGTGAAGATGAATTCCAAATGGTCGCGTAGTGTAAGGGTCCTCGGTAGTGAATGCCTAGAGACTAAAGGATGAGGTTCTTCAAAAATGGCGTGAAGAGGTTTTAACATTTTCCAGTGTTGGCAACGGCTTTCCATCGGGCAGACCGTATGTTTGTATAGTGTTATCTTAGTGGTGTAAAAAATGTTGGTATTGTGAATGATTCTCTCCTCTGAGGCTCACGTTGGTATCCAGGTGCTCTCGCCCAAAGGCGATAACAATTTGCATATGTGGTCGAACTTAAGACTTGTACAACAAAACTCTTTTCACCTGGCTGAATTATTGTTTCGCTATGTTAATCATGTTAAGTTTATTAAACGCCGGTTTGAGCTATACCTCTTTATGATTTCGGAACAGAGCGTCTCTGAAATCACTTAACCTAAATATGCCAAAAGTAACATAAATCTCCTTACAAATTAGTACGATACATAATTAAAATAACCTCAGATCAAACACAAATAGCTCAAGATATACCCCACTGAGACTTCTTTAACGATTGATTTTGTATCGTAAGGCAACGTTTCCCAACTCAAATACACTTACCAAAATAAAATACGCAATTTCATATTTAAATAGGTTACGAGCAGTAATAACATTCTTTCACAAAATGGTTATATTACACAAAAAACACGCACGAGTTGAATATATTATTTTGTTTCCCGAATTGGGCCTTTTATGTTATTTTAAAAGGTCTTTCAAGCTTTTTTGTATGAGAAAAATAACGACAGTAGTCACAATATGTTTGGCATATTTGTGTTTATATTTCTCTGTTTCACACATTTCCTTAAAATGATCAAAGCGATGGAAAATGTTATAGATTGCCTACAAACGTATAAATACTGAATGGACATCTTGTTCATTATTCAGTTATGGAACCATACGGAGTTCTGATAGCAGTGAAGAGCAGTGATAGCCCATGAATGGATAAGGAACCGGCCTATTGACCAACTGGTCCGCGGTTCGATTCCTGTCGGGGGAATGTACCACTAAATTCGTATTTTCAGATTTATATATTTATCACTTGCTCGGCGGTGAAGGTAAACATCCTGAGGAAACCCACATATCCAATAAATTGTATTTCATAAGACGTCTGACCTAACCTAAGAAAGATCTGGTTTACCCTCTGGGTTGTAGAGATGTGACAGTAGTCGCTCCATGTAAAAAACAGTGACCACACCAAATTCTTAAGCTTAACCGCGGACTCTACCAATCCTAATGGATTAGGAAGTGATATAACGCGCGACTGGCGAGGTCCGCTGGTTGAATGGTAAACTAAGAAAAAGAACTTAGTTGCACAAAATGTTTATTCATTTATTAATTTTATAGGAAGGTACAGTCGCTTCTATTTCAAGCTTATGTATTACGTTGCCTATTAACAAAGACGAAATTGAGAACGATTACCTTTTTTTTACAACGTCGGAAGGCATATGGCCCACGTGACGTAAAGTACTTACCGTAGCCTATGAACGCTTGCAACACATTAAGCATCACTCACACGATGCCATCTCAGGAGTTGTTGTGTTAGCAGCAGGTGCTAACACAACAACTCCTGAGGAGGTAACTGGTGACCTCACTCATATGCAAGAAAACAACAACGCTTTGGTGGGTTGTTTAGTGGCTGCGGTTTTCAGTGAGGTGAAGGCATTTCTACAAGTGAGCTGCTTTGATAGACCCTTCCTCTCTTAGAAACACCCAGACCAAGACAAACAAACATGTTCATTTAAGTTCATCAATGGTTTACAGTATTTTTTGACGAGCTCGGTGGGTCAGTGGTGAATGACGCGACTTTGACACCAACGCTCGTGGGTTTGTTTCCCAAACATTTGTGTGCATGAAAATGTCTGTTTATCTTGGTCTACATCTGGCGCATCAAAGCAGCCCGTCTGGGGAAGTACCTCCACCACACAGAAAACCGCAGCCAAATAACAACTCCCTAGAGGGTTGTTGTGTTCCTGCGTGTGAATGAGGTCACCAGTAAGCGCCTAAGGAGTTGCTGTGTAAGCAGCAGAGGAGGCATCGTTCGAGTGATACTTAATATATTACAAGTGTTAATAGGTAACTGCTTTACATCAGGTGGGCCGTATGCTTGAATGCCTCCCGACGTTGTATAAAAAAAAATACATATTTTTTCTGCGCATTATTTGTTCTATGTTTGAATTGTCTTCGGTTCGAGTCTAACATAGTTATGTGATGTTTACAATTTGATTCATTGTTCGAAAGTTTCAGTTCTTTTCATGGGTCTAACTCACGAAGCTTAAAGTAAGCAACACGTAGTACCAAAAGAGTCTTTGACGACAAACTGCACTCGAGGCTACAATCGATAGACAATGGATTGTTTAACTTTTGTTCGGAAATCGTAAAGCTCTTGTGTCTTGAAGTTCTTTGAAAAGGTCTTACTTACTGAAACGTATTGTATGTCTTTATCTTTGAAATGTAGTTTTTAGATACGGTTCCAGTTTCATGAACTTGCAGTTAGGTGCCAGTAAATTTAAGAGGTAGAGAATGGTCAATATTTCTTATTGTGTATATACTGTTTATGTTTTGAGTGAAGTAACTAGTTAACTTTACTTTTATTCTATTTCACGTATTAATAAATAAATGATGACTTATCATGTGAAATTTCTATTTAGCACGTTACTTTTTTTTAAACAATGCCGACCCGAAACTTATTGGGACGCGTACAAGCATATAGCCCACCTAATGTAAAGTGGTTACCATAGCCTATGAACGTTTGCGATACTGGAAGTATCGCTCGCAAGTTGCTGCCCTTACTGCTAATATAGCAACTCCTTAGAAATGCATTTATATCTAACCTCACTCACTCGCAGGAACATCAAAAAGTATATTATCTTTAAAGATAGTATTGTCTTAGGTTTTCGCGATTGTTATACATTAAAATGAACAATTTTTAATGGTTTATATAGTATTTGTAATAGGTTATATAGTATCGCGTGTTTTATTTATTTTGTTGAACCTGACCATTAGGTCTGGATCCCGAGCAGGTACTTGCCAACCATCTTCTCTATTGATATTGGGGTGTTTCCTTTTTTCAATAGCCTGCCAATTTCAATAGAGAAGATGGTTGGCGAGTACCACCTGCTTGGGATCCAGTTCTAAAAATAATCAAGTCACAAACCCTGAGATCTACTCAAAAACGTTCGATCACCGTGAGCGAGTTTTGTGTGAATCGGAACGTATAATTAATCCATCCATGTCGGTAGATGTCATAATTGAATAACCAATGTAAGACAAATGTCACCTTAGTCCTCCTGCGACCACGGACGCTGCAAAGCATTCGAAAAGTCAGGTTCAACAAAACACAAAAAAAACACGCGTTACTTCCGTTAAAAATTGTTTAATTCAATCTTTAAAGCTTTTCCGTAATTGTAAACACGCAGAGTTAGGAAATGTCCCGCTGTATAGACAGAGAATTGAGAATTCAGAGATATAGAGAGATCTGAGGTAGAGAGAGTCGATCGGAAATCACTAGGTCGATCACGGTTCGAGCTACTCTATGTTGTATATTGTAAATTGAATAATCAAATACTAGAGAGCACCAGCCTATAGATGTGAATAGTATTCCATGTGAGCTTGAGCTTCTTACAGTTGAAGGCGATGGATAACATCCGGTATTGCTCTATCCAGCACATCAATACATTTCGATTGCAGCAATTAACACTGTCGGAACTGCATTTTGACGATTTTTATTTTAATGCACTACAAGTCTTAAAATATCAATATCTACGAAAACCTTCCTACTTTTTTCAGTATGAAAAATAGATATGGAGTCTAGTTTAAGATATGAAACTTTGCGAGCGCATAGATATTGTATTTTAAGACTTGTAGTGCATTAAAATAAAATCGTCAAAATGCAGTTCCGACAATGTTAATTGCTGCAGTCGATTTGTAAGTCAACTTTGCACACAAAGAGACCGCGAAACTGATGATCACTCTATATGTCTACTTCCGGGATATTAACAAAGAACTAAGGGGAGTGCCCTAAAATCGAGGGCTACGACAAATGGAGACATTTTTCACTTGAACGCACACAAGCCTGTGTCTTGCAAAGATTTAGTTGAACAAAATTCAGTCCACCCTAATCCGAAGGCTAGCCGAGGAATGTCTCAATCTCAGACACAATATTTTTTTATACAATGCCAAATCTATAACATCAAATCTCGTTTGATTCCCATACAGGATAAACATTTGTTTACATGAACATGTCCGTTTGTCTGTCTGTCTGGATATTTTCAAGCGAGGTTGGGGCGCATCAAACTATGTAGAAGTAGGAAGTACCACTAAGGGTGTACTCTCACAGAAAACTGCAACCAAATAACAACTCCCTCGATGGTTGTTGTGTTCATGTGAGTGAGACATGCGAAGTTACCAGTAAGATCCTAAGGAGTTGCTGTGTTAGCAGCAGATGTATCATACTTAATGCATTGGAAGTGTTCATAGGCTACGATAACTATTTTACATCAGGTAGGCCGTACAGTTGTATGCTTTGTTGTATAAAAAATATCGGTAACAAGCAACTTCAGAGTTAGTAAAATCCCTACAAATATAAATTTAATATCAAATATACATTCATCTAGGATTACGAGAATAGTTATGAATATTCATTCAAAATAATTAAAACTAAATGAGCGGTTACATTGTACACCATAAATTAACTATTCGCAACGGTACTTAAATTACAACCATTGGCGATCCGCTAATAAACCAGTGAAGCATACACACAACACCCACGACTACTCACCCCTCCGAGACAAATCTCAGGAGAAATGAAATAGCCTCATTTGCGACACCAATGCAATCCGTTTAATTCGTTACGGCGTCCCCCCATGATTAAGATCGAGGCGTTTGGGATTAAAAGAAAATTAAACGTTTGGGACTGTCAACCCCACGAAAGCAAGATCAAAAACAAAGTTATTTTCGTCAACTTCATCGCTTTTATTTCCTAAAACATAAGGTCTTATTTCTATTCCCGTAGCTGTAAGGTAGTATGAAGTTATCACTGCAGAAGTCATGGAAATGATGCTGGCCCTTCAAGAATTTATTCCACGTTTGGGGCGTTCCTTTGGTAACGGCTGTTGATTGTAAAGCTTAATTAAACTGCATTATACTGGATCTGTGCAATTTCATCGAGTGCCTATAGCTAAATAACGCCCTTTCTGTGCTTACGTCTATAATCCGAGTGTCTTTATTTATATTTGTATAGTTAATTTATTGCTAATGTTAAACCTGTTATGACTAAACAAAGTTTGAGATTACAATTATCTTAATTAATTAATTAACCTTTTTACCTTGTTACTTGTACCGTTATCACATTTATTTAAAATTGGATTTTCCATACGTGAAATGCCAGATTTGTATAAAAAAGGGCTTGGGTGTTCTGTCACAACATTATCAAGCGTCCTCATTATTTTAGGCCCTACGAGTTAACCTTTGCTAATTGAAAAAATCCGTAACTTGGACATGCACTAAATAGAATCTGTGTGTTTTATGTGCATTTATTTAACAATGTTTGAGAATAATCAACATGTCAAACATTCAGAGTAGCGTTAAAAGCAAAGAAAGAGATTATACAAGTTTGAATTTCGAGTAACGCCCAAAAATTACCCCATTAATAGTAACAATATAAAATTATCTATTTCAAAAACAGTGTTCATTATAACATGATACATAACTATATACATGCTAGAAATCCGGGCGTTATTTCTAATAGAAATAAAATCCAGGTTTCGGGCTTCTACATAAAAAAATATCCTTGTCAATATAAAAGCCCGGGGTTTTTTAACTTAATTTATAATATCTATTAAGCATGGTAAATCACAAATGGTGCTATGTAATCGATAGTATTATGATTAAATAAGCAAATAGGTATCCCATTTAATACACTTACAGACAATATACTATTATTCAACAGGAATATGAAATGATTATCGGTTTGACACAATTGATAGATAAAGCTTAAATACATCTGCTGAAGAGTTCTCGAATGGCATCCCCGTACTGGTACACGTTGTATGAAACGACACCCCCACTAGATGGAGCGACGACCTCAAGAGGTTTGTAGGGGGAGTCGATGAATGTAGGTGGCACAGGATCGAGACGAGTGACACTCTAGAAGGGAGCAGTTCAGTACTGTTCAGCAGTGGACGAATACGGGCTGAGATGATGATGATGACATCTGCCGTTGTACTCGCAACATCTTGAAACTTGTCAGATTGTTTTTTTATACAACGTCGGAAGGCATACAAGCATACGGCCTACCTGTTAGAAAGCGGTTGCTGTAGCCTATAAACGCTTGAAATATATTAAATATTACTCGCGCGATGCCTCCTCCGCTTACTACTTACTACCTCTTACTTTTACTGGTTACCTCACTCACACGTAGGAACACAACAACACTCAAGGAAGTGATTAATGCGTCATTTGCCATTGGCTTATTCTAAAGACTGGATAGAAATGTGTATTAGTAACGCATAAAGAGCACAATGCAATTTCCTATTTATATTCCTTTATTCAATTTTAGACAATTATCCAAGACGAAGACTCACCTACAACGACCAAATTGGTCGTGTTTTATCAGACCGTGATCTCAGGAGACCTAGGAACTGGCGAGCGTGCACGAAAAGAGTGTTTGCGGTTAGCAAAGATGGTAATCGCTACAAATCTATGTCACAGAACGATTGGACGACATATGTGCTTATTACCATTGCTATTGAGTAATGATGGATCCACTCTCTCCTGTTTTCGTCATAAAGCTTAGAAACTGTTGGGACTTCTGTGTATACAACATGAAAGACGGGACTCCCTTGCGCTATATGGATATGGACGCAATAAACATTCCAGATGCTGACTACGGCATAGACCGATTAATATCCTTTGAAAACCCTACATACGAGCAATTAGAAGTCATTTATATACCAAAACTTTAACAGCATATCAAGTGGTAACTAGGATGACATCTACCACAAGTAATTTTACGATCGGGCGAATTTACAATAATATATGTATATACTAGCTTTTACCCGCGGCTTCGCTCGCATTGATAAAAAATATTTTATTTTTTTAATAAAAAGTATCCTATTTTACTTCTGATACTGCCAAGAATATGTGTACAAAGTTTCATGATGATCGGTTCAGTAGTTTTCACGTGAAAGCGTAACAAACAAACGGACATTCACATTTATAATATTAGTAAATGTTTTCATTATAATGTTTATAAACTGAAGTTACACACTGTAATTACTACATAATACTTTTTAAATCAACACCATTATTAGAGTCCGAGCGATAGGAAATAAGTCAGACTGCCATTAATAATTGAGTTACAATATACTTGCAACACAAATGAGTGTTGCTCGCACGTTGTCACCCTCGTTGCTAACGCAGCATCTCCTTCTCCTTCTTATGACCTCACTCACTTGCAGGAACACAACAAATCTCCTAGGTATATCTGTTCGTAGCAATTAAACTAATTCAGGAATTATTCTGCAAAATAATTGTCTTTTATCGGTACAGCTTCACCGTCCACCGAAAAATTTTAACTGACTTTCATAATTCTTATTTGCAAATAAAAAAGATTTTTTAAATCGGTTAATATTTGTGAGCTGTAGTATAAACAATGCAAACACATACGTATGTGTAAACCTGCGGACGAAATATTTAATTTATTAAGCAAAAATATATGTGGAATCAAGTACCCTCAAATATTCGTGAGAGTTCATCTGTCACCACTTTAAAAAAAAAGACTGTAAGACCACTACCTATCTATTATCGCTTAGATATTTATATATGTAATTGTACGAGTATATATGTATTTATTTTAGTAGTATTTATTTTGTAATTATAAAGTTATGTAAGTAATATTAATAAGAATTTATTTGTATCTTGTTAGTGTACCACAGAGATATATCTGGTATATTGTACTTTTACTATCCGGTATTCTTTACAAAATATCCAACAGCACAGGTTGGCTGGAAGAGATCTCTTTATTATAGAGATAAGCTCGCCTTTGCATAACTACTATTTTCTTACTATGTTTAACACTGTTATATGTAATAAAGAATATATAATAAAATAAAATAATGACAAATTAGCAGATAGCCCAGTGGACCGGCCAATTGACTCCTGTTCGAATCCTGGCGTAGCAATAATTGTAATTCTCACTTGCTCGCCGATAATGGAAAACATCGTAAGGAAACCCTCGTCCAAGAAATAACATTTCGAAAAACGTGTGACCTGAAAAAACAGGTCTGGTTTTCCCCTCTAGGTTGCGGAGATCTGACAGCAGTTACTCCATGTAAAAATCAGTATTTTCGCCATAGCCTTAGGTTTAGGTAGCCAAACGCACCACTCCTCATGCATAAGAAACGCGATAACGCTAGGAAGAAAAATAAGAAGAAAAGTAAATTAAATACATGAAATGGTATTTCTAAATAGAGGTAAATTCTTTGAATAAGGAAAACTTCATTAAAGTACATTCATTTTTGATTGCTTTAATTATTGAAGTCTAGAGACTGCCACTTTAATCGAAACATATTTCAGTTTAGAGTCTAAGTTAAAATATATACGAACTTTCATGAAATATTGCAGTGCTCTGGCTCATATCACTGCATGTGTACTGGTCTCCCTTCAACCGAAGGGGATTAGAGCATGGACTACGCTGCCCGAAGGACAGCTGACTTTGACTAACGCCTATTATCTATCGACAACAGCTGGGTCCGATAGCTTAACATGAGACTCTCGAGGTAGATCTCTTGTCTCGAGAACCCATCCATGAACAGGCTGCGATCGACGTTCCTTAACTTACGTATTCGGTTAGAATGACACGCGCAACGATGATAGCAGTAACGTGAGTAATTATTATCAAGTTTAACAAACAACTCGTGTATAAGAAAGTTTAAGGTTTTTAGCTTACCAAATGCCGTCAACCAATAAAAGACGTAGGTAAGTAGGTATTTATGTCTTCAAAGTTTATCTATAAAGCCTGACCTTTACATGAACACCCTTCATATTACAATTATGACTTCTTTATTAATTCACACAATGGCAGGTGTATATTCTTACTTAATGATGTCGGTAATTTGCAAATTACTTTACATTTTTATTCCATCCGATGTAGTCCAAGGTAACCATTTGGTAAACGTGAACCAGTAAGGTAATTAATTACAATTAACCACAAGACATCTGTGCAGACATACTACAACTAAAAATCCATAGTACAGTAAAACTTATAAAAGCTCCAGACTTAATACACAGACGTGTTCAAGATAATTTAAGCTTTAACCAATGTCAAAATAATTAAATATTTAAAAGGTACCAGCAAGATGAACAATTATCTACTTGAAATTAAATTTACTCATAAAGTACAAAGGGAATTCGTGACTGATGCAACAAAACGGTATTGACACAATAACATGTTTTGTAACTAGCAGATGCTTGAAGCTTTCAAGCGTGCAGTTTTGGTTAACTACTTCTGTAATTACCTCCAATTTCAGTAAAGCCAAATTCCGTCTTCGGGCGAATTTAAAATATTAGCTTCTATCAATCCACAATAGGGGATATGCATCCACAATTTTTAGGACAGATTTTAAAAGAGGAGATGGAGACAGGAAGATCTCTCTCTCTCTCAAAGTAAAATTTTTATACGATAATTAGTTTGCGAGATAATGCTGTTTGATAGTGGTATTTCATCACGTGACTTGAAAACGTTTCATACTAAGAGGCCGCGGTAGATGACGACACAAACTATGAAAACTATGAAGAAATGTATGGATTTTATCTGAATATTAGCTGTATTTCCGCAATCAAGCATTCATATCGATGCTGTCATAGTAAAACGTGTCCAAAATATGACAATGATTCAAATTGTGAAGTTGTTTCGTTATAGAAACTGTTTGATTTTTTTTTACGAAATTGAATACCTAAACTAAACCAAAAAGAAAACTAACAGAAAACTTGCTTTTTATGTGATAATTGTGTGGTTTAAAACGAAAAATAAATTTCATACATATTCCCTATTAGCAAACTCTGGTGGCATTAAAACCTCCGGTACTACAAGTTACGATTTCTGATTATGTAAAAGATAAAAATAATTTATTTGCCATTACGAGTACTTAGACGTCGACACATCTTACATTCTTTAAATTAGATCATATTGTATCTTATTAATTTTTGATAGTTTTAATCTCTCTTTTTAGGGTTCCGTACCCAAAGGGTAAAACGGAACCCTATTACTGAGGCTCTGCTGTCCGTCCGTCCGTCTGTCACTAGGCTATATCTCTTGAACCGTGACAGTTGGACAGTTGAAATTTTCACAGATGATGCATTTCTATTGCCGCTATAACAACAAATACTAAAAAATAGAATAAAATAAATATTTAAGGGGGCCCCGATACAACAAACGTGATTTTTTTGCTGTTTTTATAGATAATGGTACGGAACCCATCGTGTGCGAGTCCGACTCGCACTTGGCCGATTTTTTAATCTACCGGCTTTGAAAAGGACCATTGGCGAAAAAGAAATGGCAAAAAAAACTTACCAATATGGGTCTCTTTTTTTATCATCAATATATATATATATATTACAATGAATTTTTGTGACTGTATCTCCAGATGCCGAACAAAACCAAATGTCGTTTACTAACATCACCATCAATAACATTATATCTTGAGGCTATAAATTAAATCATTATTTCCTACGTACACCAATAGTAGTCTTATTTTTTCTAACAATTTGAATATCACATAATTTTATGTAACATTTATATGGGAAGAAATTAAATATCAAATAATTTGGAGGTTCATAGCACGCGACCAGCACTCAAGCATGGCAAACATATAAAGATCTTAACAAATATTTGGACAACACTTCGTAAGTTACGTATTCTCAATGTTTGAACGACCAATTTCTATAACGTTGCATATTTGAATAGTTCAATGAATATAAAGGTTGTATAATTAAGTGATATTTGTATAGAACTAGACTTGTTGTAATTTAGAATTGACAAGTTTTCTAACACTGCCGCTTCGTCGCTCAATCATATCATGAGATTTACCACAGTAGAATTTAAACTTGAAATAAAATATTTAAATTGATTCAAAAAAAAATCTTATTTTGTCGAATTATACAATATTTATTTTATATTATGTTTAATTAGTGCTACGTAAGTAAAACGCGATACTAATTATTGAATAATCAGCTAGCTATATTCATAACCAATAATTTGTACACCTCATTAAGCAAAGTATATTATATGTAATTTTGATTATATAACACCTAGTCATTATACCTACATATTTATGCGAAGTAATGATTGATTTTTTTTTTAATGGAGAGCTTATTTATTAATATTGTTATTCAAATTAAATGTTAAAATAATAATATACTACAAGGCATCATTTTAATATTTAATTTGTTTTTTTTTTTAATTTGAATTATATAATAAATTCAAGTAGGTAATTGTAAAAACATCACTAGTCTGTTTCCGACCCAGTAATAGTGATGATTAATAATAATAACTTACTACGGACGGTGGAATTGTAAAAAGTGGCATATTTTAATGTTTATAATTAGTCACTAATGAATTTTCTAAATTAATATTTGAATAATTGTATTTTTTATAGATATGGCAAAGGTTAAATCTAGTTTTGGCATAGCCCAAATCTGGGTTTATTCTTTAAAACTAAATTTGGGCTAAGCAATTGCATTAAGTATTATTTATTGTTCAGCCCGTAAATCTCTTAATACTCGTAGTCAAACATAATCATCTGATAGAATAATTTGAAGGGAGGTTTTAGTATTTTTGTGATAAAAGCTTTTCATATTAATATATAGAATCATCCTCTCGTTTTGACCGTCATATCATGTTGTGTCAAACTAAGAAAAAAACTACTGGATACTAATAAACAAAGTAAAATTCTAGCAATGCAGACTTATAGACAGACACGTTTATTTGTTTAGCATTAAAAAGCTGTCGATAGCTTTATTTTTATACAACGTCAGTAGCATACAAGCATACGGTCCACCTGCTGTAAAGCGGTTACCGTAGCCAATAAACAAACATAATACATTAAGCATCACTCGCGCGATGCCACCTCTGCTGTTAACACAGCAACTCCATAGGAGCTTACTGGTGACCTCACTCACACGCAGGAATACAGCAATCCTCTAGGGAGTTGTTATTTGGCTGCGGTTTTCTGTGAGGTGGAGGTACTTCCCCAGACTACTGTTAATACTGTTAAAAATAATAATAATACGTAATAGCTACAACTGACCTCTTATAAATTAGTATATACTGACTGCAGACCCAGAGTGATTATTTGCCTTCGAAATGGTAGCTCCGCTGTCCTTTATATCTCGCCACTCGGTACTTCCAAATTCGTGTAGATTAGCTTCTGTCTAATCACTCCAGCGATACGTGAGTCGATCAACTGGGCGGTGACCTTCTTCCTATAATGCTGCTATCTTCTCCCATTGTTTCTAGGTGACTGAGCAACGAAGACCTTGTTCTTTTGTTGCTTTAATTGTATTTGGCTTCTTCACAAAATCTACCGCTCCGTGTTTTTTTTGTAGTCCCTATCCACGCGTTGAATACTGAGCCCAGCTCAGTATTTTGTAGTTTTGTCAGTTTGTTTTATGGACGTAAATCGATTCAGGTCATTATAATATAGGGTACATACATCCTGAACATCCCTTTATTTAATAACACTATAGATCTCCAATCTAGTGATTGACACATCCCCTTCAGCACTCAGAATAAAACTATTCGGCGAAATTCTCATAAAAGGCGAGTGAGTATGCAGGTTTCTGATATTGGAAGCATCGTTATTCTATGATTGATAGTTTACTATGAATAGAGCCTTATCTCGGATAACTATTCACTCATAAGTGAGGCTTATGACCGATTTGTGAAAATATTAGAAAAAATCTAAAGCTTTATTTATCTGTTGAGAGGTGAAGCGAAATTGAATTATTGCACAAATATGTTTCTAGTAACATAATCAATATAACATTATTTAAGTCTTTCTGCCAGGCTTTTCACACTTGTCAACTCTGGACTAACTATACACAGAAGACACATAATGGCATACGAGTTGCAAACAATGACATCTTCAGGAAACTGATGGGTTTAAGACGAATTTTTAGCGCCTCGCAGATGTTTGTATGTTTACAGAGACACGAGTTGATAAATTCAATGCCATTCAAAGAAAAAGGATAGCTCATTTATGCTCAGAATTGGCAGGTGTAAGAATGCTATTATTACTAGTCTGACGCTTGTGACGACCTCAACATATAAATGTTGGGTGAGAATGACTGACTGACAAAATTAGTGTATTAATAATTTCCATTGATTCGTATTGTATTGAATTTTATTCTTTAGAACTAATGTATTAATTAATGTATGGAAATTCAGTGTCCAAAATAAAGGATTGTTATTATATATATATATATATTTCTCTGAAGTCTATTGGAAAAAGTGGGCTATTATAAATGAGATCTAGAGATATTATTAGAACTGGGCTTTTGCAGAAGAGGGCCTGCCATAAGTCTTATACTCTGATGTTACTTTCAGCAGACGATGGCTCGCCACTAACTAGATGGACCCCCGAAATGTCAGAAAAAGTCCGGGAGCAACACCGGTGTGAGTAACTCAGGGGTGTCGAGAGGTGTGCTGAGCTTTCTTCGAAGTTACTCGCGTCGTTCTGCCCTTTAACACTTAACAGACACACACAACGCCCCTGGAGCACATCACCTGATAAATCAATATGCTCCATCGACTCCTCTCTGGACGGCTGATGAAGGCAAACCAGAGCTAAGAGTCCTGCGGGCCTTCTTGACTTTCCACTCTGACCGACGCAGACACGCCGGAGACGAAGGCCCTGATCTGGAGTACTCGGGTATCCGTGGTGTCGTTACGCACCAACAGCTTGCCACAAGCTGCCCTGCGGGGTATTATTATTATGATTTTGTACCTGTAGTACAAAGTAACTATTTTGCCTACTAATTTCAACGTAATGACCTTACATTAAATCTTTTTCTCGCAGTCTAATCTTGAAATATTTAAATATCTCAATACTTTTCTTTATTCTTAGTGATGATATCATTATACTATAATTTAAATATGTAGCCCGCGAAATTTGTGGTACATAATTTTGCAGAATAATTTCTTAGTGGATAATTTAGTGGTATACTAAGCAATCTACATGTCTATATCTTCACGCCAAGTCCCTTGGGGAGTAGGCAGAAAACCGAGAGCCACAAAAATCGGTGCTCACACAACTCACTTATTGCTTCTTTAACATTAGTAATTCTTCTCAGAAAAAAAATAGGAGTAATTTCTTCAGTGCAATTATTTTTCTGAGAAGAATTACTTTCTCTATAAAAATATGCCCGTGAAACCAGAAGTTTAAAATTTGGAAGAAGTATTATTTTTGGTATAAGAGATGTATTTGAAGTTCGTATGACATAACAATAAATATTTGTAAACATTTTATAAATAAATAAATTATTATTAATTACTATTATTAAAATGTACTTTCGTGAGGACCTCCCCAAACGATATGAAACTTATGTAGAGGCAACATATATACACCAGTTTCAAGGTTTTTATGTAAAGACATGTAAAGTCATCATCATTCGAGCGCTAATAAGAGTCGCGTCCTATACTTTCGCTTCGGAGCCCAAGGTTCGCTAAAGATGCACAGTTACAACAATATTACTGAAGTACATAAATGGATACAGGTGCGATTTATATGGCGCAGAAGGGAGTGCAGAAATGACAGGAAATGAACAGAGTAATGGAAAATAGTAGAATCCAAAAAAAATGTACTGAAAGAAATATGTCGCTGTTGATTCAGGCAAGAAAACAAAGTAATAAGACCGAATAATGATGTGACGTTGACAAGAATGTTCGATGAGAGTACCAAACTCTTTGGAAGGAGGTAAAGCTGTATCCACTCAGTTGGATACTCCATGTTACTTACTAGTAGATAGTGATTACTACAATAAGCCTAGTTATATAACAGATTGTACAAATTGACGAAATGCAGTTGGATTCAAGACACTTTATGATAATGGGTTGCTATAACTGGTCAGTCGCCTATTCTTATTGCTATCGCTGTATGGGTGTTAACATCCTCAGTTGCAACCTCCGTCACCTACGCAACACCTACTTAGTTGCGGTACGCTCGGAATAGTGTATATATATTGATAGGTATATGTTACAAGTAGTATATATTTTTTGTTTATACTACGTCAGTTGTCGATCAACTACGGGCCATCTGATGAAAACCGGTTATCGTAGTCTAAGTTTCATAACCTAGATTACATCATGAATTCTTGCTATGCAAAGAGTATCGCTCGTACTTTGCCCACCTTCAATGCGAACGCAGCAAGTTCTCAGGAGCATCTCACTCACTTTCAGGATCAGAACAGTTGTTTTGAGAATTGTTATTTCACCGCAGTCACCTTTGCATTGGAGGTATTTCTCCAGGCGGACTACTTGTTTCGTATCATTATGCTCTACCTTTCTTCCTCCTGAGTCTCGTTTGCTATTAAATCAAGTAACGTGCAGTTGAGGTTGCGTTTGTCTCTCAAAATAATTAATATCTATATAACACCAAAGATATGCACATTTGAATGCACTTAGAAATTTAGCCCCTCAATGAGAAATCTCACAGATAATGAAGAGAGAGAGGGAGAGAGGGAGATAGTAGAACTTAACAAATTGAATAAACTTTTCGATAGAGATAGATCTCGCTTGAAAACTTTGTTATTACTTTGTTATTAGTACCGACCGTTAGAGTCAATAGCACTGTAGGAGGCAATTATTGACACAAGTAGCCTCGTTCAGGTGATGATATCTCATTAAGTGTTCACCTACGCGTTTTGCTAATATTGAACTAGCACTCGAAATGAGAACTTGACTGTAAACTTGATCTAGTTCGTAAAGTTACAACGACCGTTTTGTAACTGTCTGGCTATCATTATAGTATAGGCTATCATTTTAACATACCATTATAGGTCCTGGGCGACTGAGATTCGTTCGGCGTTTTAATGTATCTTTTTGTAAAATTCGTTTTTTTTTTAAGAAACACATCTAGGTTGATAAATTAATAGATTGTTATATATTTATATACATATATTAGTATTTTATATTCAAGAACTGCTCGTTTAGAATAGTAGGATTTTGCAAATGAGAGATTTAAGGTATAACCGTAGTATAAGTACATGTTACATACTCATATCATCACGCCTGTCTCCCATTGGGGTAAGCAGAGTCTATTGAATGATAAGTTCTTATACACACATCAACTTCTTTATCCATACTCTTCGGTTTTGGGTGCTTTTGATTTGCCCGTTTTTCAACACATCACAAATTTGATTAACATGTGTGCGTCTAGGCCCCTGCCGATATCTCCATTCTACAATCTAGATAGTTCTCGTATCATGCTATTTCTTACTCTACCAATCATTCTAACTCCACACATACTCCTCAGCGCTCTTATTTCTACGGCGTTCTCCCTACTTTGATGCTTCGTCTGCCATATCTATGTTTCACTGCCGTACATCAATGGTGGCATTAATACACCCTGAATGATAGAAAGGCGAGCTTTGCTCGATGTATTTTCATTTGCTACCACCGAGTACAACTCACCATTGATACGGCTTCCTGCTTTCCTTATTCTTATCAATATCTCCCTCACATTTTCCATCTCTCGTAAATATAGAACCTAGATAAACAAGTTCATTCATTTATTCCACTTTTTCACCCGATCATTACTTGGCAATCTGTAACAGTTTCATTCCTTTAATTACCATCGCTTTCATCTTCGTTACATTTATTTTCATACCTTTCATTTTAAAGGCCTCATTCATTACACTAACCATTTGTTGTAGTTCTTCCACCGAAGATGTAAGAAGAAACTGATCATCGGTGTACAACAGGGTTTTAAATACTGACCTATTAATTTTTATTCCACAGTCATATTCTTTCAAGTCTGTCAAAAAAAGTATATATTATTATACTTATATACATTATAATTATGTATTTCTTGACCAAAGTTGCAGCTATTATATTTACGTGCAGATTAAATAACGGGCAATTTGAATTAACGTCGTATGTATCCGTCACCTTTTAGTCCATAAGAAATAGCACCACTACAGTTAGCGAATGCGTGCCGCCGTTGCCATGGCTGCTGTGGTCGTCTGAAAAAGTTTCTGTCTGCCAGAGATGTCCAGAGCATAGTTTTTATACCTTTGCCATGTTATTGACGTAAATCCTATACACAAGAGATTTTATAAGCTTTTCAATCATGTAAAAATTTCGAAACTGGTTATAGCCTGTTCAGTAACTACTGTGAAGCTAGTTTTGTGGTTGTGCTAGTTAGAAGGTCATATAAATTTGTATTCATAATAGACGCTTCCAGCTCCATCTATAATTGGAAGCGTTTAGCATCGTATTTTGGGCACTCTGTGATTAGATGTATGGGGGTTTCGTTTTTTGTAAATAAAACTACGTAGAATGACACATCAGATAATACAAACAGAAGCCATGATATGTTAGTCGCATTAACACAGACAAACAAAACAAGCGAATTTGGGATCAAAAAAATTTACACCATTTTTTTTTCAACAATTAGATAAAAAAACATTTCAAATTTCATTAATCAAACCAAAATTATTTCTGAAATTCTGCAAAAATATAAACGTGCGTGTGCCTCTGTGACAGACGGACGGCCGTTTTTTAGTACAAACCAGTAGCCAGGTTGAATACGACACTATGAGTAACTTAAAATTCATAATGCACCGCCGAATGTGGGTAGAATTAAAGATTTGGAAGTAATCTTGCCTTTTATCTACAAGATATACCTTTCTATAAGGCCCGTTTAGTAAACACATTTCTTAAACAAACAACTGATAAGGGCTATCTTAATGACGCCGTAATATGCTTTACAAAATTATACTACATTTTATAATATTTTTATCGAGAACGGGACACTATTTTTTACATTTTTGTAAGTAAGTTGCTGTTTTATGAGTTTGTAGACAATAATTCGTTTTATCGCCTCGTCGAGATCAGATTTTTATTAAAGGCATTAGACCGTTTTATGCTCTTGTCTATTAAGGTAATTTGCTGATATTCTCCAGAACGTGGGCGTTTAGATTAGGGAGTACCTTAGAACAAAGTAGATACTTCTTAATATCAAGAACGGATTATTTTTTAATTACTAGACATACCTTTTTTAAGTGATTTAACAGATGCTGTGTTATTTTAATAAAAAAGTGCCTTCTAAATACCTTCTAGGTACCATCTGATGATCAATTCCACCAACGAGCAGCGCTCTGATTGGTCGAACTAACCAAATAGCGCGTACTTTCCCGGCTTCCTGTTCGTCCGTCCTTTTCCGTCCTTTTTCACGAAATCTGTCCCACAGATTGTAGGAAAACGAGAGAAAAGTTGTTACACGTCAACAATTTTATTATAGTAGAAGTTAAAAATAACATCAATAAAATTTTTTAAGAAACCTGCATATTTATTTCAAACTAGCTGAATCGTAGTTATTTTATGTTACAAAAAATACGTATTCTATGAAAATAATAAAAATAAAATTGCAAAGTCTCCCGAAGGGGAAGATATTTCGCCCTAATTTTAACAGTTTTTCATTTTTTACGCAGGAACCCTAAATATTTACGGGATAAAAAGTACTCTATATTCTGCTCTGAACAGTCTTTCTACCTACCAGTGAAAGTCCCGAAAAGTCAAAATCGGTTCAGCCATTTGGGAGATTAGCCCCGACCAACAAACCGACGACAGACAGACAAAAAGGTTAAAAATGCGTATTTAGGCTTTGGTAACGTGAAAATAATAATATGAGCTTAGGATAAAGGTTTTATTTTGAAATCACAGACAGACACTTCAATTATATTTATATGTATAGATTAAGAAATAGTTCACTGAATATTTCTGTAAGCAACATGACATTACTTCACACGGGTATCGTGGGGCATACCCTATCCATACCCATACCTGGTATAAAGTAGTTACCATAGCCTATGTATGCTTGCAATACAAGGAGTATCTTTCGCTAACTTAACTTGCCACTCTTTCTTCCCACATTCTTGCTATTTTCCCGTACCAGCTGAGCATGCCTTCTCTTGTGCCACTCTCCGTCAAACCAACTCTCTTTGTTTCAACGATTGTAATAATGTGTATTTCCAAAATTAGATCATAAAAGATTAGATCAATAAATAAATGTAAACCATTGAACTTAACCTGTTTCCATGCGATCTGGGGTTTTTCCATTTAGTCACCAGAACATTACGAATTTCATATCCGCTTTAGTCATTTCTATTATGTAACATTGAAAAATAACCAAATTTGCGTTGCAAATATATGTAATAACTAGTCTTTGTTATCCAGCAAAAAGGTAGGAAATTTGAAATAGACTTGGTTATTGATACTGGTTGTGTTGGTTACATTATTAGTGTTACATTTCACCAAGTAATTTTCCTCAACACAGATTATCGCCTTAAAAGTGCGAACTATTTTCAGCATTAATCAATTTAGACAAGCACCGCAAATGAATTTCGTTGAAATTATCATCCTGGATAATGATGACGTTGGGGTTTGAATCTGTTATTGGTTACAATCTAAGTACAGTTATGTATGATCGGCCGTCCAAGAATTGATATTAACCCTTCGAAACCCGGGTGGTCGTATACGACCGCGAAATGTATGGGAAAACGTATATAACAGGTTCTGACTGCTCAATAAAAAAATGTTCCCTGCTTCTTGTTGTTATTGATAATTAATAAGTATATCAAATTTGAGAGCTCGATGGCGTTGTTGCGCGTGTCATTCTAACCGAACACGGAGGTTAAGCAAAGTCAACCGCAGCCTGTCTATGGATGGGTTTATTTATCTCGAGTTTCTCCGTGCTCGGAGGGTACGTTTAGCCGGCGGTCCCGGCTGTTGTCGATAGATGACAGTCGTTAAGCTAAGACAGTGGGCCTCGCGCGGCTTGAGAACACTGGCCTCCGCCAATCCGCATTTGAACAGCGTGGTGGAGTATGCTCTAGACCACTTCGGTTGAAGGGAGTCCCGTAACCCTGCAGTGGGATTAGTAAGGGTTGATGTGGTGGTGGATATCAAATTTAACTTCAAAAACGCAGGCGCAAGTAAATCACAGTGATTTTTACTTAATAACAAAGTTGGAAAGAGAATTAATATAAAAATATGCGGGTGAGGATTGGATTTTGCTTTGATGATGGTGATCCCTAGTTCTATTTCTCTTCCTCTCATTCCCATATTCACTTGTTATAAGATGAGCAATTAGAACAACTTTTAGGACCCAGAATGCTGTGTATAAAAATAAAATCAAAGTCAGTATGCATCATCTCTAAAACCACATCACTTAAACATATTCAAGTAACGTAGGCAGTAAAGTATACCTAACACCTCGGGACAGTAATAAACAAGGCATTAATAGCAATAAACATTGTGACAGTTTATGTGACCGCAAATGATCGTAAAATTTGACACTTTTCTGTCGCAACATTGGCTCCACACGTGAAATTTCTTATTGACTCAATACGTCAAAGAATAGATTAAAAACGATAGGGTGAGAATATAATTTCGTAGCATGTTATTCTAACGATTAACGTCTACAGCGCGTGATGATGTCAAGAGGAGAGGGAACACACGTATTACAGATATGTCTAGAGCAGCCAGGGCAACAGCGGTGGCGGGTACATGCGGTTCATGCAGTTCCTGTTCCCAATGGCGGGCAATCGCAGTAGTCGAAGCAGGGACAACTGGAGCAGCAACGACGCGTATCTATTAACTGTAGTTGGTGGGTGTCGACCGGTGCTAGTTCGCATGAACTGATCAGTGGCGGAAGCACACAACGTAGTTTAGAATAAATTGCCGAAAAACTAACTTTCGCACAATAATGTTTGAAATGAATAAAAATACATTTTTAAAGATACACAATAATATATTATAAAATATCTTACAAGATGCAGTGATTTTTTTAACCAAAATAAAAGAAGGAGTTTATATGTTCGTCTTATTCATGTTTTTTTTTCACACAAATTTAAGGCCTTTGATGTTCGCATGTAACATTGGTGAAGATTCCATGAAGATGTGGTGAGTGTATAGCAAATTGTTATCTAAAAAGTTTAAATTACTTCGGTGAAGCGGCGCCTATAAATATTAAGCAACTATGTAAATAAACTTAGTTCCACTTTTTAAAACGCTTTATGTATATAGTTGAATCAAAATATATCCTAATGATTATCAACCGTTAATAATATTTTATGATAATTTGATCAGAACTGATATTCGAGTAATAATTGTAAGTTTTACCACGAATCTGCACTACACCCTCTATTCCTCCAGCTTCATTCCAGGTTCGAGAAATTTCTTGGTATCAACATATACATTAATATCTATTAACTATTAATATTATGTATATGTCAATATTATCACTTTTTGTACAGACGTGAATTCGTATTTTTATAAATTCCCGTAAAGTTTTTTCAATTTCATTCCATACAGCTTATATCTCTACAAAATATATAACAAAAATATCTCTATAATCTATAATTATAATCGTTCTAATTCATTGAATTCTTTAATTATTCTGCCTATTATTCAACCGCAAGAACATCTTCTAAGAGATACGGGTAGTATTATTGCAGTGGGGCCAAAGTCCAAAATTATGGTTAGCGTTATTACATAACTTAAACCATTGTTAACAGGCCACAAATATGTTTAGTTCATACTCTGGGGGTGCAATAAGTCACTAAGTTTAATTGTCATGCTGATTAATTTATTGTAGGTTTAATGGTAAGCACTGGGGTAACTCAGTTACATTTAGGAGATAAAGTATATTGCCATACAACTTCATTACACGTTATATAGACTTGATACGACCAGGTTTATTTTTTAAATGGGTACTGTGAGATTATACACACTTTGTTGCACCAAATTTAATAATAAAATATTATTCATTACATGACTGATCGTTCAAATGTGTAAAAAAGGTAATTCCTCGAAAAAAAAGTGCACTAAATCACGTTACCATAAAAATATATTTGCATAACTATCCTTCTTCTTTTTCTTTGGAGGATCCTTCAAACGAAGTGTGAAGAAGCACCTTGCGGGCCAGCATGGTAGCGTCAACTGACAGGACACTGTAGTCCTTTGTCAGTTGCAATTTGGGCTCCTCTTTTTGCTTACCAACAGACGAAGAGGAGCCACTATGAGTATGAGCTGAGTCAATATACCACTTAACTAGTTCTTATATATATATATATATACAACTATATATATATATATATATATATATACAACTATATATATATATATATATATATATATATATATAAACTAGTTAAGTAGAGAAGATCTCACATGTAGGACAGACTTGTGGTTGTGTGTGTGGGTAATTATTGAAAATGATATATTAAAAATCTTACAAGTCTAATAAATACTCTGAAGGTTCCGTCGGTTCAATTAATGAACCATATTTGTCCAATTTATGCACATATACACTTTTGAATCAATCTAGTGAGCGCTAGATTAAGGATAATATGCCTATTTTAAAAAAAAAAATGGTGTAACCTTGGACACCTAGATACTTAAAATATCAACAAAATTGAATTTCGACATATTTACAATAACTGCCCCTAAAATAGGAAGTTAATAAAAAAACGTTAAAGAATCTCTCCATTTATTTCTTTTGCGTGATACCCCATAGAATTCATTTTATTTTTTTCAACTCATCTGAGGATTCAGAAGATTTGAAAACATATAGAGGAAAGTCTAATTATGTTATATACTGTAACTATGCAGAGATTCATGTATAATACTTCCTAAGATTCTGTCAAAAACAGAGAAATAAGTGATCTAATAAGCGTTCTTTTTTATGGTTCCTTACCTCAAAGAGACAAAAGAAACCCATATGATCACTTTGTTGTCCGTCTGTCTGTCTGTCTGTTAAGACTTTACTCAGGGACGAGTAGAGCTATCAAGTTGATATTAATATCAAATACTCAGGTCTGCAATCCCTTCGAGCAGTGAAAAACTTCTAAGTCACTGCAATTAAAAGATATGGCTGTTTATGTCCCGTTTATGCCGCATACTATGACACTCTCAAGGGAATCTAAACCTATAGGGCCCTTCCCGTTGATCTAGAATCATGAAATTTGGTAAGAAGCAAGGTCATGTAGCACAAAAAATCTGAAAACCGTAAATTTGTAGTAAACAATATTCCAAAAATATTTTTTTACGGAATCCTCAGTGCGCGAATCGGACTCGCACTTGACGGCTTTTTATTTCTATTAGATAACGGTACCAACCATTGCAACTTTTTTAAAACTTATTAAACTTATCAAAGCTGCCTGCGGAAGTACCTCTATCCTACAGAAAACCGTAGCCAAATAACAACTCCCTAGACCAGTAAGCTCCCAATGAATTACTGTGTAAGCACCCGAGGCGACATCGCGCGAGTGATACTTAATATATTACAAGCGTTAATAGGCTACGGTAACCGCTTTATATCAGGTGCGCCGTATGCTTGAATGCCTCCTGACGTTGTATAATAAAAAAACTTTTGAGTAAGCTAATTGTACCTATAACGACACATCTGAACATTGTACCATCTATGCTTCCATTACCAAATAAAAAAGTCTCCTACCATTCCTGGGAATTGACCCTGAGGCTAGTTGAGATAGGTAGTCAGTTTTATATAATCTTTTCATGGCGACCATAGGAATGTGTATGTTTCATCTCGTTAGTCACGAGCTACTACTACAAGATATACTTTTTATAAGCGCCATGTTGTTGAATAAACTAAAAGGAAGCAAAAACCTTCCACAAAAGTTAAGTTAAGCTTAGTTTATTCTATACTAAATCGAGATTTATCGGCAAGCTGCAATTCGCCCTAAGTATTCAGATACTTTTGTTATATTACCTACCCTGAATTTTAGATACAAGTTAATCGTACACATAGGTATACACATAGTTCACTACTAGATGATAGCCTCCAGTAGTGAACTACTCATTTCGTACGTTTAGATAGCCGTTTCTCCCTGTCTTCGTTCATCTCATTTAAACGGCACTGTCTTATATGTGCAACACATTTAATAGTTTAGTCGTCATCGCACGTTTAGTATCCCCATGTTCACTTGCGACAAACTTACGGAACGCAACATTCACTAAAAAGCAAGAAATAAATAAAAAAATACAAAAAAAAAACACCGACTCCAAAAACATCAGCTATGAATAAATGCATTAAAAGGAACAAAATGATTGCTTTATTTCTTTAAATGAGTATAACGACATTTATTGTTATTTTTGGAGTCGGTGGTAGAGCATTTGTTGTGTCCGTTTGTAAATAGGTTTACTTGTGCATTGCTACATTATCGTATTAACGTGGCTTTAAATATATTTTGTGTACGTAACAATTATTATATAAATCTAAGGATATTTCCCCAAAAATCATAAAGACTTGACTCCGGCTTCAAAAATAACAATAAATGTCGTTATAGTAATTAAACGAAATAAAGCAATCATTTTATACCATTTAGTGCATTTGTTAACAGCAGATGTTTTGGATGTTTCGGTGTAAACAATTTTTTTGCCAAATTTCTATTTGATATTAGAATTCAAATTATTAAAAACCCACTGAGAAAATAAAAACACCACACAAAATAGTGATTGAAACATTACAAGACAATATAATAGTAGAGAAGTTATAATAATAAAAAGTTTTTAGTATTTTTAGGCTCCAGTTGTTCCTTGAAGTACAGAGTGGTTTAGTTTTAATGTTATCCCCAAAAATGACGTAACATATGGTTCGTAAAAAATATAAATGGAATGTACAAGTAGATTGCTGCTAGTAATATCTTTATTACACAATAATAAATATAACAATAGTGGGGAGGCCTATGTTCAGCAGTGGACGAATACAGCCTGAGACGATGACGATGAGATATAACAAAAACACAATTAATTTAGAGACCAATTTTTACACTGCTGTATAAGTACGAGCTTGTGAATTTGAACGAATGAAAATGTAAGAGACTTCTACCGGCAGTTTCATTTCTAGTAGTACCACTAGTTATTAACAACAAGCCCCACCGAATGCCAACAATAACTGGCATATCATGCCTATTAAATTCACCAAGTTATACAAAATTAATCATAAATGATTCGCGTACCGCAAAGTGCCTATGATACAGGGGAGGTTGAAGATTCGGATTTGTGCAGCCAACGGCAACTGATCAATGTTTGACTGAGCAAGAGTAATTGCTTCATAGTTGTCAATAAAATCAATGGTCATTTACTCTATGTGCCACGCGTCACATTATGGATACTTCAAAAAGCTTTTGTAAAAAACTAAAAGCTTATTCATATGAATGAATTAGTATAGGAGCTAAATTTTATACCGGCAATCACGCTTTCAAAACCGCAAGAATGTTGTATATCACGCCTCGTTAGTCACAGCTTACTAATTCAATATAATATTCTCTTATCTGCGATCTTGCGGTAGAACCATATCGCGTCCTTTGTCGGCCTCATTGTGTTTGTTTAAGCCTTTTTTTGCATTGATCTGGATGACTAATTTATATTAGCTTTGTGGTGAATTTCTTAGAATGAAACTTTTGTTTTGACACGCGTTTATAAAATTTATTTTAAAAATAAGGCCGTATTTTTCAAAAGTACCATGTCATTTTGAAGCAACATATTTTTTTTGGGAAATGATTCATTGTCACTTACCTATTACAGGATCAACTTCCGTGAAAAATTTTGTTGTTTCATACAAAATTGCCAACGGTTTAAATTTTGCTGTCCGTACTAGGTAATATTTGGCATGTTTTTGAAATTGGATTAGTAATAAAAGTAATGTCCAGCTACTGTTATATTACCTTCATCTTAACATAAACAAAAGACTTTGTTAGGTAACTAGTTCACTTTTAACGCAAAGTAGAGCAACGAATCGACGTGTTTTTTTCTTCATGATATAATCATACAATTGCGAGGCCACGGGCAAAGAATATTATTTAATATATTACCGTTAATCTTAGTGTGAAGATGCAAGACACAGGTGTTTCTGCTAAAAATAATTACGTTGCAATAATCAATGTTGAAAAAGCAAATTGCAAAGAATTTATCCCGATTTGAAATGCGAAAATGATACCTACTATACGATTTGATACTATTTATATATTTTAAGATAGAAAGTAAAATACACACAATAGATGTTAATGAATATGTATTTCTTATATACAAAAGAACTGTGCACTGAACATCGTACAAGTAAAAATATATTTATCTATAACATCCTTCGCCTCCCCACGCCAGGTTCCTTGCATGGAAAGCAGAAAGAATTGAGCATCACATTACTCGGTCTTTACACACCTCGTTTGCTTCTGTAATATTCATAGTTCATTGAAAATATATCATTGTCATAAAAAATAGGTATAAATAATAATTATTAAAAAATAATGCAAGATATTTTGGTTGATTGATCCTCTGGTTAATAACATATTATTAACATTTTGTAGCAGATTTATTAGTACTTTGTTTTGTAACCAACAAAAAGTCGCCGGACAGAAGAGATCGACGGTTCAATAAAAATAATTGTATGGACTGAACCTTTACGCCCGGGGAGACCTCCCGCTAGCTCGGCCAGTTTCAATTTTATTTAGGTATTATAAATTAGAGCCAAAACAATTTTAATGTTAGCCTTCGTGGGTTAATCTTCGGATCAAATGGACGTTTATTGACTCTTCTTCATAACAAGTTTTTAATGTATACCTACTTAGTCTAAGGCGAATGAGCTAAGAGTAAAGTGTGCATAGTCGTGTATAGTTGTTTAAGTTGCTATGGCAGATATGAACGGAGTGGAATGACGCGTATATTTACTTACCACCATACCACATCAACCCTCACTCAATCCACTGCTGGGATACGGGTCTCCCTTCAACCGAAGGGGTTTAGAGTATACTCCACCACGCTGCACAAATTCGGATTGGCAGAGGCCAGTGTTTTCAAGCCGCCCGAGGGCCACCGACTTAGTTTAATGACTGTCATCTAACGACAACAGCCGGGATCGATGGCTTAACGTGCCCTTCGAAGCACGGTGTATTTACTTGCTGCAACCTATTAGCAAATCTGAATGCGAATATAAGGCTGATTTGGGCTATTAGCGATATTCTGTTTTGTCAATCTTTTTCTATTAATGCACGACAGAATTCATTATTTATTAGAATTATTATTATTAGAAATAGTGTTAATATTAATTTGTAATGTGATGGGGATCTGACCTAATCTAAGGAAGGTCTAGAGATCTGATGGCAGTTACTGCTTGTCAACAATATGGGATCCTTCAAACGAAGCGTGAAGAAGCATCTTGTCAGTTGTCATCATGTCAGTTGACTGACGCTGCCATGCTGGGTCAGCATGGCAGCGTCAACTGACATGATAAGGTGTAGTATTTTGTCAGTTGCAGTTGCGATTTGGGCTCCTCTTTCGCTTACCATCAGGCAAATAGGAGCCACTATGATGAACTAATATAAAAAAAATCAGAATCTTCGCTAAATCCGGCTTAGCGGACTTCACCAATCCTACGGATTAGGAAACGAGATAGCATTAAAAAAAGAAAACATGCATGCGGCCCACGGCCCACCTATTGTCAAGCTTAGCTTATTAACACTTGTGATAGAAGTATCATTTGCATATTATCGCTCCACCGTTAACCTGTAAACTCGTCGGAAGATTTGCAGATACACAAACAACTTTAGGGAATTTTTATTTTACTGAGATCTTCTTCGTAGGAGAGATGGATTACCCATCTCCCCTATAAAGATACTCGGTTTTAAATAACCTCGCTGGGCTATACGTACCTTTTAATAGAACTTCGCCTGCTTCTCGGCAGAGACACATTCAGAAGAGATTGGCTTTGGCAAAGAGAGATTTTGGTAAGACGCTTTCATCCCAATGTACAAATATACAGAAAGTATAACTCATTTTTTTATACAATATCGGAAGGAATCAAGCATACGACCCACCTGATACAAATGCAATTGAAACACAAGCAACCTCCTCAGGGACTTACTGTTAATCCCACTCACTCGCAGGAACACAGTAACCCTCCAGGGATTTGTTATTTTACTACAGTTTTCTATGAGACGGAGGTACTTTCCCGGTTGGGATCCTTTGATGGACTCCCAAGCCGTCTTCTAGACGTGTACTCCATAGCGAGGAATTCAAGACCAAACCCATCAACAGACAGGCTGCGCTCACGCTGCTTAACTTGCATGTTCGACTAGATTTTGATGAACACGCGCAACGACGCCATCATGCCTCATTTTATGATTCCACATTAAAAGTGCAGTAGCACAATAGTGTGCTTAGTAAGTATTAGTTATTATTTTAACCATGTGTTAATTTACAGAACTAACGGCCCCCAATTCGCAATGTTACTTTATATGTTACTCCATTAAAAAAGGCTTTACAACCTGTATTATTTTTATACATGTAACGCCATCTAACGTAATGTCATCGTATTATTTACACACTCACACGGGTTCTCGAGCTAGCAATGAGTACAGAGAAAGCATAGTGTTGTGATAAAAATGCTTACTCTATTTAGATTTTTTTAATGTTACTAAGATAGAAAGCAGGCGGTCTGCCTAATGATAAGCAGTCACCATAGACTATAGACACTTGCAACACCAAGGGTGTCATCTGAAAGATATGCTGTGTAATTACAATTTACTAAAATTGCATAACTTTAATATAGAAACGTATTTAACCGTTAATAATATTTACAATGCCAACAAAATGACGAAACAATTATGTATGTATATCTTCACGCCAGTTTCCTACTGGGGTAGGCACAGAGAACCGAACGTGATATGATGCGGTCCTTACATATCTCGATCACTTTTTCCAGTTTTGAATTTATTTATTTTATTTCTTTCGTCGTTCTTTCATCCTGCATTGTTTCTACATGTCTGAACCTATGTAGTATGCCTTTTCTTATCTTAACACCGACACTCTCTTTTAGGCCAACTCTCTTTCTTACATCATCGTTGCGAATACCATCAGTAAGCGTTACGCCACAAATTTCGCGCAATACTCGCATATCAACCGCGTTTATTTCACTTTCATGCCTTTTTGCCTTACCCAGCTTATCTTTTACTCTCGGTATTTCCAGCCTACTGGCAAATGGGAGGATGTTTTAAGTGACAAGACGGTTCTACTTTACCACTCGATCCGTAACCAAATCTTGATATCAGCTTGTTCCTTGTGACAAAATTTGGACTGTTAGAATTGTTGACGACCAAGCTCACATAAGCATAGAAACATATTCGCTATATTTTTGTGTCATGAACAGATTGAACAGTGACTGTGTTAATAGGAGTTGCTTTGCCATGAATTCATAGCCATGCATTGATACCACAACAATCGCGTTTTTAGGTACCAAAATGGGTTTCTTTTAGGACAACTTACAAGTAGACTGCAACCAAACCTCCTGACGACGATGTCCATACATTATAGCGTGGGATTATTCAAAAATTGCGTGATCAGGGCAGACAACGCACGGTTCGTACCAGTGACGTTCTAAGTATCCATTCGTTGCATCCTGCGAGTTTAGATGCAATCGGATGCTGTTATCTTGAACACTAATACAAACAAACACACATTTTATACATTCCACCTTTATTTTTCAAACGTGTAGTATAGCTCTATATATTTAAAAAGAATAGTTCATGCATATGAGCTCCCATTTTTTATAGTTTGTTGTTAACGTCATGAAGTATTATAGTAGTCAGCCAACAATGTATAAGTATTCTCATTATATTATACGAGTTTCCATACTGAATCACAATTGATTACAAAAATAATGGACTAATAAAATTTTCATACTTGAAAGTATCATATAAATATGTGCAAAGTGAGCGAAGTTAGAATTAAATTAACTTAAATAGCACCAAAGTGACCCAAAGAATAATTTAGCAGGGGCTCTCATCTCCTAATGAAGAATAGTGCCCTCTAGACAGCTGTTTACGTTAAACTTGCCCCATTAAGATATTACAGACTTGAGTTTGTAGGGAAATTTCCAATCCTCATTGGGACTTCGTAATCTAAGAGTCAGGTAGTGCACAGGCCAAGTTTCTCTTATCAATTACAAGCAAAATAAGTATCTAAACGCAAGCTATTGTCAGCAACACCATCCAAGTGCATAGCTTTGAAATATATTTTTGATCATTTCAGTCAACGTTTCCAATAAAACTTAGCTTCAAAGGGCCCCTTTGAAACTAAGTTTAGCTAAGTAGGTAATAAAAGAAAAGTGTCTTTTTACTAACTGTAAGTATGTATCGTAATCAAATATTTTATGTAAACTTAAATCTATGCTAATTAAAATTTAAAAGGACTTCTTAAAATATTTAAAATTTAAAAGGACTTCGTCGATGTTTTACATTCATGTTTCGGTGTCATTTGCAATATGTGAAAAGTTTGATAGTTAAAGAAGCAAAGTACCGGATTTTACTATTGCTTATTTTTATTGCAACATTAATTTACCCCTCGAGTGAAAATTTGTTGTAAAACTTCTATTACATTTAAATAACGATAACCATTTAATAACAATAAAAATATATATATTTAGTATAATCATAATATCGAATAAAATAATGTAGTACTTGATATTTTGTATAATTTTTCCTTAAAAACATTTAATTAATGAATTTATTTGTTTCCACAGCCACAAATAGGATAAAATAAATTGATGAGTTACAAAAGTAGACATGTGTATTTGGGGCGATTAGCTCATGTATGTGTGTATTAGATACAAAAAGGCCATAGCTCAGTATAAATTTTTTGCAAGATGACTTGCAAAAACACAGATTTTCAGCCATTGCCGTACCGGGCGCGAGTGCAGCAAGTAATTTTAATATGACATAACGTGTTTGTTTATATGTAATAACCAGTTGAGAATGCGCAAGCTTGCATTGCCAGAGAAACACCTGGCTCGTCAATTATATAACAATTTTTTTTTTTTTTATAATTTGTCGGCTATATTGATCATATTCCTTAAGAGATAGGAACGGAGTTCCTGAACATTCCTATTCTACTTTTTTATGCTGAATCCGAATCTGAAGTCAAAATTCGAATATTCGAAAAAAACGCACACACAGACAAACATAGATTTCATATAGGAACGGTGTTCCTGAAAAGAAGCATGAATAGCGAAAAATCTATTTGAATGATTGTGTAGTTGTCAATATATATTTTTTGTTTTAAACGCATTCGTTAAGTGTCAGTGGCTTTTATTACAAAACTGATTTTGAGAATTCTTCTCAATCAATATACCTATAAAGTCCATAATAAAGTCGTATTATATTTTATATAGTTAAAATATTTAAAACGACCGTTTTGCTATGAATAACGACCTCTAGTATAATTATAGTCGAATCAAACAAAAACCAACTACAACAACCATTGAATAAATGATAAGTCCTGAACAAAATTAATTTTATTATATATGTTTCCGTTTGTCAGAAATATAGTAACATCTTTTTATGTTACAACATCAACATATATGTCATACATCTATATTTTCGCGGTAAGTACCAGTCAGAGAAAATAGACCACATGACTTGATCCATACCTGCCTCACATGCTTAATATTCATAGTTCCTTTCATGACCGACGGACGTGCATATATAAGGTTCCAAACTAACTGAAACTGAAAGACATTACTTTCTGTTATAACACGCCCATTTTATTTATTGACAATAAAGAACCTCCCTCGATTCGTACATTTTTCCATCGTGTATGTACGAGTATGTATATCTTCACGCCAGGTCTCTAACGAGGTAGTTAGAGAGACCCGATCACCACAAGATCCAAGTCTTGGATCCACATACAGGATACTTTATGTTCAGAAATAATTGTAAAAACTAAAAGATGTAATAATACAAAATATATAGGAAATCTCAGTTTCGGTCTTCCAGTCAAAACACGCATCAAGGCGTTTGTTTAATTTACATCAACAATATTTTTATATAAATAAGCCGTCAAAGAAGCATCCTCTTGCCTGACGTAAGTAGTTACCGTAGCCTATTGCGGCTTGCAATATCAGTGAATCACTGAAAAAATCACAGGTTTCTCACGAGAAAATGAAAAACTAAATTTTAAGCATTGTTAAAACAACTAAAACGTAGTACACTTCCTTTCAACCTCCCCTTTACCTAAGAAATAAAATATTTGAAATGATTGTCATATTACAACTTACGGCCATTTTCTTTCGGGCTATTAAACTGGTCCGATTCGTTCATTTACATCCACATGATAGAAAAAAAGCCCTCGGAAGGGTATCACAAATGAAAAGTATAAATAGCCTGTGTAATCGATAAGAGATGTGTAATAGATGTGTAATAAATAAGCCCATTGTAAAAACTAAAAGATGTAATAATACAAAATAAACACGCATCAAGTTGTTTATTTAATTTACATCAACAATATTTTTAATAATAATTAATAATAATAATAATAAGCCGTCAAAGAAGCATCCTCTTGCCTGACGTAAGTAGTTACCGTAGTCTATTACGGCTTGCAATATCAGTGAATCACTGACATATGCTGGATCTGCATTGACCTTTACACATGTAATTAAGCGACCCATTTGGTCGGAATGTATGAGAATCAATTCCTTGGTACGTTATTTATATTTATAGATTACATGACCCAAAGAAGTGCTGTGTATTGTATAATGTATCACTTAATGGATTTTGTACTTGTTGCTTTTGTGTCAGGTTTAAGTCGGGTTTGAGTCGTGTTTAGGTTTGAGTAACTAAAGGCAAGCAGAGGTTATTCTTAAATTGGGAAAAGGTCAGGCTTAAATTGAGAACATGCTGGACTTAACTCTAGTCCAGCCCGGGAAAAGTCACGGCTATATTTAAATTAAGTGTGGCTAAAGCTCGGATTAGGTCCAGCTCAGACCCAATTTAAGTCCGGTTAAAGTCCAGTTTGGCCTAGTGTAGGTCCGGCTTAAATCAAATGTAGGTATGGTTTAGATTAGGTTTCCTAAAGCCATTTCACACTAATTGAAATAAAACAGAAGAAAATAATAATAAATCATTCGACCTTTTCGTTATTTATTATATTTTAAGCAACATTGAAACGATGTTCTTCATATATAAGTATGAACAATTCATGTTAATTTAGCTTTCAGTCGTACGAAACCAATTTTATTTAAGGAACCCCAAAATCGTACTTCGAAAGTATTACTATCAAAATTTTTTATATATTTAAAAACCTGTTTTCTGAAGAATATGGATTAGCAGGAAATGTGTGGTTTAATAGATTTATAGCACGTAATCCTCAGTTAAGCCAAAGAATGTCTGAAGGACTGTTACTTGGCCGAGCTTACGGAGTCAATCGGGAAGATGTGAAAGATATTTTTTTTTTTATTATTTTTTTATTTAGTGAAACTCATTGCTAATAAATAAAAAATAAGAGTATCATTATGATTTGCAGGTCATCCAGAAGATGTGTATAACATGGATTAGTCGGGTATACACGATAACAATATATCAGGTAAAGTTATCGCCACCAAAGGGGCCAAGGATGTTTATACACGTACGAGTATAATAAGTGAAAATGGCGAAACTGGAATAATTATTGCTCAGTGCAATTTCATAGTTCCAGTTTTAATATGCAAATGCACCTATAGTAAACCTCTATTTGCGGAAGGGCTTCCACCAGGATCTGTGAGTGTCTGTTTGTAATATTGAAATAACCGCTTTTTACTAAATGCATATGGATGTATACACGGTACATATACCAAAATGAATATTTTTACAATTTTTGTCTGTCTGTCTGTTTCTTGTGGCTAATCTCTGAAACGGCTGGACCGATTTTGACGGGACTTTCACTGGCAGATAGCTGATGTAATAAGGAGAACTATATATAACTTATGCTACTTTTATTTTAGAAATTTTATTTATTTTTATTATTATAAATAAATAATATTCCATGCGGACGAGGTCGCCAGCACAGCTAGTCATGAATAAAAAACTTTCCTATATAAATTCGGAACTTTTCATGAAATGGTTTAAAAAATATTTTTGTGTTACAAAAAATCGCGCAGAATGCTGTTGGTTTTGAATGGATACAGCTCACACAGCAACAATATACAACTGTTGGAGGTAGCTGAAAACATGATGGCACACTTTTATGCTTACCGAGTTGCGAATAACGTGGAATTTGAAATGTCTTCAAGACAAAACCTCCTAAGCTCGTTCCTGAAATATCGCACATACTTAACGCAATGCAAACCATACTAGATCCAGTGGTTGATTTTCAACCGGCGTCTTGTAGGCAAGATACTTAAAAGATACTTTTTGTGTTCAGAAAGCATGAAAAGACTGATTGTGTAACTACCTTTTATGTAATTACTTGTTACATTCCAGTATATTTTATGAAAACGTTGCGTAAATATCTGAACAGGGCGTTTTATATCACATGGAGGGCTTATTATCTCGCATAAAACTATAAAACGCCTGAACTTAGGTTAAAATAAAATGTTCCAAATCAATATATTTATTGTTCTCAAGTTTATCATTGTATTGCCATCCTGTTGTCAAAAGACAAAATTTTGTTATTCAAGGAATTATTCTTCATCTTATGTAAATTCATTTTATTCAATTTCAAATAAGAGTATTACCGAGTTTTACCCCATACTATGCTGTAATCGCTTATCGCTCCTAGAAAATCTACGGCAAGGAGCTCAAGCAACATCGGAGCGTAAGAACTCTTTAAAATCTACACATTATAGGTACATTATTATCAGTAAAAACGTTCTTAATATTCAAATCTGTCGCGCGAAAGTAACTGCTTGTTGTGAATAAATCAATTTCAACATACATATTTTATTAAACAATTCGTTTAACATTATGGTTTCGACTTTCGATTAAAATGTGTAAACAAATAATTACGGAACGTTTATCATAAGTCTAACGTAGCTCGTAAATTTTCTACTATCTAGTATAGACGGTGCGGCACAAATAAATCAATGGTTATCTATTCCGATAGAAATTAGAGGTTGCTTAATTATTCGAGTTTTCGTTTATAATGAAGTTTGATAAAGAAATAAGGGGCTTTTCAGATACTATGTAAATTTTTTGTTAAGTTTTTGTTACAGTTAATTGTCCAATTAGGGTAATTGAATGGACATAATTTATTTACCTTTTACTATCTAACTATAACATCACGATACGTCCCATGAGGGATAGCTATTGAGACTCTTTTCTTATGTACCTCACTTACAACGTGGAAAACGGAACCCTTATAAGATCACTTTGTTGTCTGTTTGTCAGTCTGCGATCCGTCTGTAAAGACTCTTTTTCTCAGGGAGGAGTGGAGGTATCAAGCTGTAATTAAAATCAAATACTCAGATCTGCAATCCTTGCGAGCTGTGTAAAAACTTTTAAGTTAACACAATCAAAAGATACGGCCGTTTATGTGCCGTGTATGCCGTATATTTCGACACTCGCAAGGGAATCAAGACCTATACGGTACACATTCCGTGGACCTAGAATCATGAAATTTGAAAAGAAGCAATATCATGTAGCACAAGTAAAAGAAAAAATCCGAAAACCGTAAATTTGAAGTTACATCACTAAAAAAATATTTTTTTGCGAAAATTATTTGCGAAAACATTTTTACGGAACCCTCGGTGCGCGAGTCGGACTCGCATTTGACAGTTTTTTTTAACGTTCAATGATTTATGCACTGGCGTCAGTTTTAGAGCTCTGATACGGCACTGCCAATTTGATCGTTGTAGGTAAATCTGAATGGCCAAGATTTACCTACGACGATCAAATTAGCAGTGCTCTGTCAGAGCTCCTCTGCACCTACATCCTTTTGGGTCGTGAATCTGACTTGTCACTATTACTTACTCGAATCAAAGGGCATGCTCTATGCTTTTCTTAACTTAACACCAATATTCTCATATAGTCCAAGTTCTTACATAATCACTATTAACAAGGACTGCAAGCGACGCGTCACAGATTTTGCACAATGTTCGCATCTCAACCATGTTTATTTTACTTTCCTGTTCTATCTGCTGTACCATGCCAGCTCTTTATTTTTCCTAATCACTTACGTATATTTGTACAAATGTTGAATACGTAATTGAAAATGTCCTGTATAAATTGTTCATTTCTCTCGCAGGCAGAAATGGCGGTGTAACTATCGCTAAGTGTTTACTGTCCTTAAATTTTGGTACGGGAATGATGGCTGTAGTACATGTATTCGTCACATTTGGCAGCTATTTACTTTCATTAAATAAATTTTAATAGAAAGTAATAATAAAGCATCAAAACCTTACAACTTGATTACAATTTGTTCATCCCAATATTATGTTTTTATTGTCTATTAACTTACATCACAAGATTTGCCTACTTTGTAGTCTTGTCTATATGTTTTCAATAGGTAGACAGTTTTGTATTAGTCGAGTTTTATTTTGAACATTGATTTTGTTAAAATAAATACGCAATAACTTACATTATATAAAAGGTTAGAGATAGCCTAGTGGTGGAGGTAGGAGGAAGAAGACTACTATACTCAATAAAAGTATGTTGTGTTCCTGAATGTTAGTTTACATTCTTTTGTTTCAGCTATCTGAATGCACTTTAATTTGTTGGATGATTTTTAGTCGGTAAGGCACGGCACTAGGATCTTTGTACCACATCAAATAAGCCGCAGATTACAGTAACCATATACAGTATTGTTATTATCATCTTATATACTATGGTTCAACGCTTATATGCGTGCTTGAGTACGTGTATACGAATACATCCATGGGTTTGTAACAAAAGATTGCAATAAATTTTCCCTCGAAACACTGAAGCAATAGAGCTGATATTTTTAAACTCAGTGTATTTCGTCATAACTTAGCTGTGACTGAATAGATTTCTAGCGACCTAGGATCAGTAGTTTTAGTAATTTTCACACCTTAAAATGCCTTATCAGTTACCTAGCGCATGTATCTCATACCTCCACAGTATTTACAATATGAACCAAAATAAATGTTATATGCTAACTTCCAAATCATTTCATTTCCTATTTTTAGCGTTTTATTTATATGTTAAAATTTCAATTCAAATTTATAGTAACAGCAATTTTAGGCTTGCTTCATTGCACAGCAATGAACAAAACGTTGGTAGGCATTAATTAGTGAGATTAGCCGATTCGTGATTGGGGGTAAATGGGGATTGTTTGCGTTGACCTATTTAGTCTACATTTGTTTTTAATTAACAGTACGTGAATATGTAACGATAGTATTAACATGTACATTTTGTTTAGTAACTTATTTAGTATCATCCTAACCCTACCTATTTCTATAGCTACTGGCCGGATGTTCATTTGTTGTTTTCACGCTGACAAATCGCCATACGTTTAAATATGTCATTATTTATGTAAAAATGACTCCTGAGAACTTTAGGTTCCTTGTATTACTAATACGAGCAATGATCTCGCTGTATGATTCCGAATCATTACAATTCGCGGATAAAGGTTCGCGGCGCACAAATATGGTGAAAACAATGGGGTCATTGTTTTCTCCATATTTATGAATCAGAAATTGTTGTAAGCTAATACTGAATATAGGACACCATCAAAAACATAAATGTCAAAAAGGGGCCCGGGTTCATGGAAACTACTGTTATTGTATTTGTATCTAGTGGGTGGTCAGTTCCTGTAAAATATTATTAAATTAATTTGAAAACCAACTAGCTACTTTCTTTAATATTTGATATCTAACTCGGTAATTTTTATTTATCCATAAATAAAGTTCAAAAAATTTACTCCCTATTTCAGGAATTTACATAACATATTTATTAATGAGATTGTTTTAATAATTTTTAATAATATATGGCTAGGTACCGTTAATATTTAATTAGAGGAGTATTTTTTTTTTGTTTTAACCTCATATTTTTTTTAATATATTAGATATTTTTAGGGTTCCATACCTCAAAACGAAAAACGTAACCCTTATATGATCACTATGTTGTCCGTCTGTCTGTCTGTCTGTACAATACTCAGATCTGCAATAGAAGGAATTGGAGATCTGAGTATTTCATATTAATTTCAGCTTGATAGCTCCACTCGTCCCTGAGAAAAAGGCCTGTCTGTTTTCACAGACAGACAGACAGACAGCAGTGAAAAATCAAACTTCTAAGTCAATGTAATCAAAAGATACGGCTGTTTATGCCTCGTTTATTTTTATATTTTTTTTAGGGAGAGGGAGGTGGTCGCAAAGGTTGTAATTTGCAAATAGTTTATAAAATTGAGAAAAATGGAAAAAAGTAAGTATATTTGAACCGAGGGCTTTATTAGGCTGAGCTATTTTTCGTAGCTTGGTTCCGGTTAGGCTACGAGATACTATGACGCGTACTTTAAAATTTAGTATCAGCAATGCAAAAATACGACTGTCAAAGAGATAACTGGCGAGAAACGAGCGCATTAATGCAGTTGGGTATTTAAATTCGATTACATCACATTTAAGCGAAAAGGAAAAGCCGGCGCTGCAAATACAGTAAGCAACTTATAACGTAATATGGATATTGTCGATTTTAACAGGTGATAACACAGGTGGCAACACTTTTCTGTGTGGCCCACTGTAACCAAATCCGAAAACACGAATTGAATAGTATTTTTTTTTTTAACGGGACATGCCCACCACTCATACCCACCACTGTATCTCCTGTGTAGCCAGAATTAACAGCGGCGACCACAAAAAACCGGGGGTTAAACTACAGCTGCCTTGGAGCTCACAAACGAATTTAATCAGAAGAAATTTGTAGGAGTAGGAACTTTTGGAATTGACTTCAATAGTATATGCCAGAATTCGAACCGGTGCCCAGTAGGTCACTAGGCCAGTTCTGTATCCACTGGGCTATCACTGCTCTCTCTAAAGAGGTCATCGGGTGGTTATTTTGTTTTTGCTTGTAGCAGGTGCATAAGTAACAATCATTTTTCATATTTTTACCCTAATATACTCGTAGTAATTAGCTGCACATTATCCTTATACTCTCTCTTTCTCTATTACACACATATGTAGTATAAGATATTGTTAATAACATCGTGGTAAAATGAGTTGAACGTTTATAAAAATCAGAATATGCAAGTCTTACAGTTAATTGCTTTCCCGGATAATGTTCAGATATACAACTATACAAGTAACACAATGTACTTATCACACTCCGCGTGTGTTATTATAAGAAACAATACCAGCACCAATAATAATGTTTACGACGGGTCTCCTTGCAAATCAAATTATTTTCACAACCGTTGTGCATGTTTTCAGATTCTTTGTTTATACTTAACACATTACCTCTAAAATATACCGTGAAGCTGAACTGGTTGATTCACCCGCCTGCTCTTGACTTCTCGTGATATTTTAACTCAAAAAACTCTCTCAAACTCAAAAACTTACGCAAAAAGAGTTATGTTCATTTCTCCGTGAATTGCACTTTTACATGGGTATATAAAACATTGTCGTTGTCAACTTTACGGTGAGTGATTTTGACCACAAGTAAATTAAGACTATGAATCTTCTTCTTATTTCTTCTTTTGGCGTTATCCCGTTATCTAATACATCGGAAAGGGCGGGTTCCGCAACCAAATATTAAGGATTTAACGGAGATACTGATTTATATATGAAGCAACAGCTGTCAAACCTCCACAAATCAGAGGGGAAAACCAAACCTTCTTTAGGCAAGGTAATTTCTTGGACGTGCGGGTTTCCTCACGATGTTTTCCTTCACCGCAGAACTATTGATAATTACAAATTAAAATTAAGACATTAAATGTACATTCAAAATTATTTTGTTCTATTTTTTTCATATACAACTAGATTGGCAAACAAGCATGCGGCCTGCATCAGATGGTATGTGGTCAACGCAGCCTATTGACCCTCGCAATACCACGGGGATATTACTCGCGCGTTGCCAATCTTATGACCTAAGGCTGTTTCGTCACATTACCCAGTAATTTCTCTGCCATATCTCACCCTTCAAACCGGAACATAGCTATATAAGTATAGCTGCTTGGCGGTAGAAATAGGTGAGACAGAGCTACCCATACAGACGATTTCTGGTACTTACTTTATTTTGAAATACAAACTACTAGTTCTGAATATATGAACTCAACTAACCTGACTTACTTGACGACCCCGGTAGCGGAGTGGTTAGCAATGTTCTTACCAAGGTTCGATTCCCAAAAGGATATTTTTTTGTGTGTATGAAAGTGTCTTGTTCTAGGTATTTTAAGAGAGGTAGGGCAGCAGCAAAGCAGCCCCTCTGTTTACTTCACAGAAAAATGCGTCTAAAAGATACATTCCCTGGAGTGTTGTTGTGTTCCTGCGAGCGAGTAACCTGTAAGCTCCTTCAGAGTTGCTGTGTTAGTAGCTGAGGTGGCATCGCGTTAGCGGTACTTAATGTAATGCAAGCATTCATAGGGTATGGTAACCACTTTACACCAGGTGGGCAATATGATTGTATGCATACCGACGTTGTATAAATAAAAAAAATATATAAAAATAGTACCTATTCAAAATGGCACCAAAGTAATGCTCGTCCAGAAATAAATGCATTCTTCTTCTTTCTAGCGTTATTCCGCTTACTCATCTATTAGGATTAACGAGTCTACCACCTGAGCCTAAGGATTTGGCGAAGATACCGATTTTGATATGGAGTAACGGGTAGAGTATGGAGTGACTTTCAAATTCAGAAAGAAATTAGATCTTAATTAGGTTAGGTCTCACGTCTTTCGATATATTATTTTTTGGTCATGACAGTATCCTCATTGTGTTCTCGTTCGCCGTCAAGCAAGTGATAGTCCAGAAATAAATGCATCCATGAGATATTAATAGATGAATCTATTAAATCGGGCTATGGTAACGTTGCCACGATTCAAGTGTTTATTTTTCAAATGAAGTAATTAACAAAAAATACTTCTAACTTAAGAAAGCATTATAAATATATTAGTAATTTTTAGGGTTCCCTACCATAAAGGGAAAAACGGAACCCTTACAGAATCACTCTGTTGTCCGTCTGTCTGTCTGTCAAGACCCTTATTCTCAGGAACAGATGGAGCTATCAAGCTGAAATTAATATCAAATACTCAGGTCTGTAATTCCTTCGAGCAGTAAAAAAATCAAACTTGTAAGTGACGTAATCAAAAGATACGGCTGTTTATGCCTCGTTTATGCGCATATTTTGGCACTCGCAAGGGAATATAGGATACTTCCCGTTGATCGAAAATCATGAAATTTGGTAAGAAGTAATATCATGTAGCACAAGTACAGGAAACCCGAAAACTGTAAATATGTTGTGATATAAAAAAAAAACTTTTCGAATATATTTTCTTACGAAACCCTCAGAGCGCGAGTCGGATTCATACTTGACGACTTTTTTTGATATAATAGACTAAACTATAATATACTAACACTACACGAATGGAGTTGCAACTGATTGCTATTGTTGCGACAAAATTAATGCTAGTAACACAGACCTTCCGAGACTTATTTACAGTATTTGTATGAATGGTTGTTTTGAATATGATCTCAATAAAATTAACGTCCATGTTTTGGCAAAACAACCACTGAATATATTGTTGACGGCTTCGTCCGTGTGGAGTTTTCAAGTATCATCGAGTTGTGAGTTAAGGACACCTAAAAGATTAGGCGAGGAAATGGCAAATGAATTCTGAGAGACACTCCCAACCTAATATATCCTGTTTCCCTCTCCGTCGCTGCGACGACTTATCAGGCTTTAAATAAATACAAACATGGCTAACGAAGTGCCGAAGGAAAGTTAAAACCGGCACAAGTATGAAAGGAGTTCACTCCCTACTAGAAGCACACTTTGGTTTTAAAAATATTTTCAAATTTTCGAGTTGAGTGACAAAGTAATGAGTTTTACTCGAACTTTTTGTTACGTCGGGTAGCAAACTAGCATATTGACCGTCGATGCCACTCCATGAACGCTTGTATTAAGCTTCCTTTACTTCCTTTATGTTAGAAGTAATTACAAAATCGAAGAATAAATTATTAGAAAAACAGAGTAGAACTAACCGTCAATTCATCAAACTGATATGACACACGGGTTTACAAAAATAAACAGAAGTTTTATAATTACAAAGGGTTAAGTTTACAACATTTAAAACTAACTTTAATGAAGTCGTAACTGCAACTAATTTATATATCACTAAGGCCTTTCTCAATCAAATCAAAAATGTCTATTGGCGAAGATATTTTTTATTTATTCTTTCATATTTCATAAATGAGTTTGTATCAATTTATGTGGTACTTTCTGTGTTATATCAATGTTGTTGTTGTAATATCTTTATTGTACGATAAATAAAAAAAAATACAATGAAATTATTTCTATGTTACAAAGGCGGACTTATTTATAAAAGGGATCTCTTCCAGGCAATGTTTATCTTAAAAAAAGAGTTGGGTGGCAGGCCACGTTATGTCTTTTTGTGAAGTGTATCTAGTCATGCAAAAAGTGTATTCCCTTTATTCTTGCAATGGAGTAGATACGAACATCTAGTAAAGTGTAGATCCTCGTTAATTGCAATTTACGATTGAATTTCACTTATGTTGTTTTTACAGATTCGAATATAGTGATGTTAATATTAATATATTCATAGTTACAAAAATCTGCAAATACGTTACGTTAGCTATTATATTAGAAGGAAATCAAGCACAAACTTAAACGAATCCTAGTAATGTAACCAGTATTAGTACGATTTGTTTAATTATGTGCTTGAAATGGCTGAATACGTGTTTATAGTAAATGAAATAAACGTGTTTTAATTACCTTGATAACAATAAAGATATGGTACATCAGATAATAACATATGAACACAAAACTAAATTAATATTCCGTTAAATACTTCAGTTTAACTGACGGACTAATTTAGTCGCGCGTATTCTATTATAGTTCAAGTTTACTGTGTAATAAATCCTGCATAGTGATCGTAAACGGAGACCAAAGGTACGGGCTCTGAATTTATTAATGCTAACGAATATCTCGCCACTCCATTAAATCATATCTGACCGAGCAGCTAAAAATGTGTGTCTCCGTGTAACTAATGATTATTTTTGGCCTGTTAACTTACGAACGCATACTTTATCTGCTTCATTTTTTAGAAGTTTAAAATGGAACGCTTAAAATTTTTAAACGAATGGTACTCACAACATTATCGATGTTTGCCGAATCGATTTATTATATACATGGATAATGTAAGTAATTTAGTATTTTTCATATTGTTTAATTGGGGAGATAATGGTAAACTTCTTCTCTACTTCCTACGCGAGCTTACTGTATTACTTGGAGATGTATGGCTTCAGCGAAGTATTTTTACAATGAATCAATACTTATTTTGTGATTGATAATTATCGTAATTATAGTGTAAATAGTATCATAAGAGCAGTGATAGCCTATTGGATAAAAACCCGGCCTAGTGACCAACTGATCCCCGGTTGGAATCCTGGCATGACCACTAAAGTCGTGCTTTCGGATTTATGTACATACTTGTAATTTGTACCAATTATCGCTTCCACGGCGGTGAAAGAAAAACATCGTGAGGAAACCGACACGTCCAAGAAATTTATTTCGAAACACGTGTCAGGTTTACCTTCTGGGTTGTGGTCTGACGGCAGTAAGCTCAGACAAAATCAGTATCTTCGCCAAATCCTTAGTCTTAGGTAGCGGACCCCGCCGATCCTAATGGATTAGGAAACGGGATAACGCTAAGAAGAAGAAGAAGAATTGCGAATGCATATGTAGTATCCTCTCTGGGGGATACTAGCTAGGATAGGATAAGTTCAGTAATGACTCCTTTTATGATACAACAGTTTGGCGTTTATGGCGGATCTTTAGACGCGTGACACAAACGGCGGTGCCCGGGCGACTGCCGTCTACTTAACCACTATGTATTAAGTAGGTATTAAGGCGAGCCGACCTTTGATACCCTGAGCTGACCTAATCACAACACACACAAAAACCACATGCACCCCGTTCTAAAAAAAAACCAGATAGGCATAGACTATACTATCTTATTCGGATTAAGCTGCACTCCACACTGTGAACCGTGTACACTTTGCGCGCAGGCACTATTTGCGAGACCGAGCTCTTTACGAAGTACTCGCTCTGTTCTGATAACGCACAACTTGTAAAATAACTTAACCACTAGGCATTAGGCGAACCGACCTTTGATTCTCTGAGCTGACATAATCAAAATACACACGAACACCACACATATATTACCACAATATTTCCTGTGTTCTCAAAGGCTTAAAACAATGCGTAACTCGAACTATTCATTTCAATTGATCATATGCAAATTTGATTGAAATTATACACGCATTCCGTAACCCTTTACGTTAAATCATGTATACCTAAACAAAGTCAAGAACAGTAAAGTGACACCAATAATATTCAAAGCAATGATGTAGGTAAGTAGACTTAATTGAGCATAATTCAAAATTCATCTATAACATGAGTGTCAGGACCAACAAGGCTTGACTTCGCACGCTGATTGTGGTAAGGAATCTTAAGGTTAACTGATTTGACTCCTTTATCTTTCTCTGTCACACATATTCAATGGATATTAATAAATATCTTTTGTCTCATCTGTTTGTATATTCAGCTATCAGATTGCAAATTGAAAGTGGCTCACGTAATATTATATTATGAGCACACTTGAATTGTAACCTGAAATTATTACGAAAGGTCATAAATTAGGGGAGAAATTTGTTATCTACGCTTAAAGCTTCTTTCGCACAAGTTTAAATATACTGCAGGTACCTGTGAAGTAAATTAATATCTACAGACTTTGTAGTGTTTAATTACTTAAAAACATTAAAGGAATAAACGTTACTATACACACTCTATGTGAAAAATCTAATTTATACTTATATATAGGTACTTGTTAGCCGTGACTTAGGTCACATGAATTTCAGCTTTTCAAATTTAACGTAGGAATCCAATAATTGTCGGAAAAAAGGCAGCCTCTGTGTTTAAGAATATACTTCATCTGTATGGTTAACTTCATCCTAAATTTTCAGCCGTTTTTTGTGAAGAGTAACAAATATCAAGACACCAAGAAGACACGAGTTTGTGCGTTCACCGCTAAGAAAACTCCATTTGCTGTGGTTTCTAAATTCCAGAACACATCTTTACCGTCACCAAAAGTATTAGGATGCTTGACGTCGATATCTCCAGTGAAGTGTAATATTGTAGTCGCCTGGAGGAGAAGGTCAAGCTGGCGTCCAAAAAACTTGGTGTGCTCAACAGAGCAAAGCAGTACTTCAGCGGGGACAAAGACTTATGTTATATAAGTCTCAAGTCAGACCGCACTTGGAGTACTGCAGTCACCTTTGAGCGATAGCACCTGGATACCAACTTGGACCATGTGATTCGATTCAGAGACGAGCTGTGAGAATTGTCGATAATCCTAAGCTTACACACGGTATTGAACCCTTAAATGTAAGGAGAGATTTTGTCTCCCTTTGTGTGTTCTACCGACTGTACAACGGGTTGTGTTCTGACGAATTGTTCGATATGATGCCCACACCTACTTTTTATAACCACACCGCTCGCCGACGGCGGGGAGTTCACCCTGACACGCTGGAATAGCAATGGTCGCGTACTGTGCGGTTCCAGAGAAGTTTTCTTCCGAGAATTCTCAAGCTGTGGAATGAGCTTCCAGCCGAGGCTTTTCCAATAGATTACAACATGGTATTGTTCAAGAAATGCGTGAAGAGGTTTTTAGAGGTGTCGAGCCTGCATGAGTGACGCCTCTGGTGTTGCAAATGTCCATAGGCTACGGTGACTGTTGACCATCAGACAGGCCGTATGCTTGATTGCCACCTTAGTGGTATAAAAAAGACATCATCACGATCTTTCACACCTAGGCTATTATAATAATAATAATAATAATAGCTTTTATTCCCAATACAATTACGAGTAACAATAAAATTTGGTAAGATTTAAATAATAGTAACATCAAAACGTTGTTTAAAATAATAATAACAGTTGTACACATGCATTACTTTACATTTACATTTAGTTATATTTCTTGTTCCATAATTTAAACTTATGCATTGATGATTACATTTAAATACTATATTATTCTATATACTTCTATTCGTTATCGGGAGCCCAACTACAGACAAAAGCCTCCTCCAATTGTGACCATTTTTGTCTATCCTTAGCCAGCCGCATCCACATCGGCCCCACCGTTTGGACAATGTCATCCCACCAGCGACGCTTAGGTCTTCCGCGGGGTCTTCTTGTGCTCCGAGGGTACCAGTGTAATATTTCTTTGGTCCACCGCCCATCCTTGAGTCTTACTACGTGCCCACCTAGGCTATTAGAGTATCATAAATATGAAATGTGCATACAATAAAATTATGATGAATCATTAACTATGTACTCTGTTAAAGTTAGAGAAAATGTACCTCAAACTCATTAATGTCTAGTCCTTTTCGTTATAAGTAACATTTTATGAAATAAGTATTTATTATTATCGGCGAGCATGCATGAAGAGCTATGAATGTTAAAGAAGTGTGGATGGTGTGTAAAGACCGAGTCATGCGGCGCTCAGTTCTCTTAGTACCTCGCAAGGGATTTGGTGTGAAGTTATAAATAGACATAAATATTTATTATGTTAATATGTGTTTTAAAATTGAATACCAAATATTATCGTATAGTTGAAATTCATGGTTATAAATAAATAATAATAAATATTGTCGGACAAATTACACAGCGCCATCTAGCCCCAAAGTAAGCGAAGTTTGTGTTATGGGTACTAGACAACTGATAAACATACGTAAATACATTTTTTTTTTTTTGTAAAAACATACTTATTATACATAGAAAATACCCAGACCAAGACAAACAGACATGTTCATGCACACAAATGTTTGTACTGTGTGGGATCGAACCCACGAGCGTTGGTGTCAAAGTAGCGTAACAACGCGTTTCACTACTGCGCCACCGAGCTCGTCAAAGTGTCCATGTTGTAGTTGGTAGCCTGTTTAACGCTAAGACGTATTAAACTATGTAGGAGGAAATAGAACATTTACCACAAAAACTAATTTTTAATTTAATTAATATGAATTAATTGGATAGTATCTAAATATGCCATCGTCATTATACCAAACGTCATTATTTACAATATTGTAAAATAAAGTCATCATTCTGGTTAGCCAAGAATACCGTTGACCTAAATACATGATCTTATCTTTCAGATATTCATTAGTTATGCTCTTCGCAGCCGTTTCTAACAAAATATTGTTAAAGCTGATATGTTTCATTTGATCCTCCTTTCATCTCAACAGTGTTAGTTTAACTATAACCATTGTTATTTAACCTTGGCCCAATATGATCATTGAAATATATACGAACAAGTAGAATTTCTCAATAATATTTATTTGTATTGGAAATAGGTGGTGATCTTGAGTAAACTGTTCTAATACTCGACATTTTGACTCTAGTATTGTTGTGCTCGTTAGATTCATTCTTCATAGATGTCACGACTTCTTTGATTGTTAATTTCTCAATGCGTATCGTTGCATTGTAGGACTACCTAATGAAATGACATAATCAGCCTTGACATCAATTGAAAAGCATCACTACCTCGCACTGTTTTATCAACAGTATTGTGCCAGCAATTGTTATTGGAAACATAAATTTTTATACCACAGTATACCAATCAAGCACATCAACAAAGTGAAACAAATTAATACCAGAAAACAATAAACCATATATGTTTATTGTTATCTTTGCCAATTAATCGTTCGTTTACGTCCATTGACTTTTATTTAGTAACATCTGATGTGAAATTCTAGTCTCTACTAATGACTGTCGACTGGGTATTTTATCATTTTGATGACAGATATAAAAGAGAGATGGCATCACGTTATTTCTTAACTTTTCTGGTTTACTATCTAGTTAACGTTTACTATGTGATATAAAGGGACGGAATTTCAGAAAATCAGGGAGATAGAGCGAAACAGTTATGGTGAAACCTTTAACGAAACCGGTATATCGTAAAGTTAATCATACAAACTATAAATTTAATAGTCTCATTTATAAGTAATAAAACCAACTATAAAAATTCAATGCGCTGATGTCTCACGCACGGCTTTTGACTCAATGAGTAGTAAATGGAATACAATTGAGCTCATGATACAAACGGTGCCGTTGAAAATTGATCGAATTGATAAAATAAAACTTTAAAGTGCACATTGTATGTCTAATAACAATAATACGAGTATCTTCTATAAAGTAATAGTATTACAGAGTATGGTCAAATTAAATTATGTTTAATCACGTAGTTCCTTTTTATTTATTTAGATACTGCTGAATAAACTTTTGAGGGTCTACCTGTAATTGGCGCCGCCCAATTATAAAATTAAACAGCTGAAGTAAGAAAAAAATATTACACTAAGCATACAATTGATTAAAAAATAGATGATGCGATTGTGAGACAATTCTTGTAATTTATTATTTAAAGTAAATTGAAGGTTGAGAGTTTGAAATGAAATGTACCATAAGTGGCAGTTCTTTGCACTTTTAGGTTCAAAACATACTTCTGAGATGTTTCTATTTATTTACTAGTTTTAAAGAAAATGTCGACCAAAGAAATAAATATAGGTGACAATCACTGAACCTTTTGTTTTCTGAAACTGATTTAAATAGTGCCAGATGCTTACTAAGAAATAATATCTAACTAATTTTAAAGCTTTAGGTCAAGTTATTTAGAGTGGTCAATAAGCCATTAGGTCAGACAAATATTAATGAACTGACATCGAACATCTTACAGAAAGAAATTTCGATTGGCTCTATTCGAGGGCGATCGTCTCACCGAAAAAACAGCTCAGTAAATGAGATAAACAAAATGATCATTGAAAAAGTACCAGGTGATTTTAAATGTTACAAATCTATTGATATCGTGTGCAACATCGAGTGAGAGAGCATTTCTATACTATATATTCAATGAATTAAATACAAAATTATTTACCTAATCCAAACCCGACTACGTAACTAATTGTACCTACTGATTGCCAATTTCTATCCAATATTAATCACATATGCTAGGATGCTTTAGTCGCTAAGATTAAACTAACGGTACCTTAATTATCAAAATCCTTCTGGCCATTTAGATGATACGAGGTAATAAAGAATATTACATATATGCAAGATATGTGCGAAAAATAGTACCCATCCTTCCGTGTGGTAATAATGAATATTAGACAAGAATAAATATTATTAACATTCGCTAGATATCGTTCAAGTTATGTTATGGGTATGGCCAAGCATGAGTGAAGCTTCTAGTATTAGAATTTCAAAGATTATGGTGACTACCTTTCGACATTATATATTATAAAGAAATATTCATAGCAATCCTGTGGGTTAATGGCGAAAAAATATTGAGTTTATAAAGCGTGACACAACAAAAAGTTCTTGAGTCTAGGGCGGCAAGGCACGGGTTGTGGTCTGTATCTCGTCCCGGGTCGACCGCAGAATTACTCGCTCGAGCGCCTTCTAATGAGACGTGCAATGTACCTACGAGAGAAATTGTTGGCACCGGATTTTCTTATTGCAGTCGTGATTATAGGTACCTTACTTTCTACTATCGCGCTATACGATACTACTAAAGTGACAAACTTATACGACAGTATTTTCCGCATATGTCGCACGAGGGGAGTAGTCATAGCCCAGTGGATAAAGAACGGGCCCAGTGACCAACTGGTCTGCTATTCGAATCTTGGCATGCCACTAAATTCGTGTTTTTGGATTTATGCACATATTTGTAATTATCACTTGCTTGGCGGCGAAGGAAAACATTGTGACGAAACTAGCACGTCCAAGAAATTATATTTCGAAAGACGTGTTACCTTTCTAAGAATGAGAGGGGTTTCTCACTGGGTTGTGGAGGTCGGACGGCAATCGCTCCATATAAGAGAAGTGAGTATCTTCGCCAAATCCTTAGGCTTAGGTAGCGGATCTCGCCAATCCTAATAGATTAGGAAGCGCTAAGAAGAAGAAGAAATCGCACGAGAGGAGGGAAATGTAGTACCGGTGGGCGATTTTGCATTATATTACGTCCCCGTTTTGGAAACGCATTTGTTAAACACATGCGTTTCCAAAAGTAAGCTTAAGAAAGAACTATCATTAGCAGATAAATTTAAATGGAGATGAAAACAAAATTGTTTGTGTGCTTAAGCTATGTAGCATTAAATAGAGTACTATTTTCCATTGTTACTTATATGTTACTAACATGTTACGTACTACGTAATTACGTAATGCACAAGTTTATTAATTACTAGCTGTGCCCGCGACTTCGTCCGCGCGGAATTTAACAAAAAAGTTATTGTTCAGTTATAATTTTATTTATTTGATTTGATTATAACTACTTAAATAAGCAGAGTAAAGTAGCGAACAGCAAAATAATAATAGATATGTATTATATACTTCATCCGCGCGGAATAGTTATTTATTATTATTTATTTATATTAATAAAAAAAATGCCTAAAATAAAAGTAGCTTAAGTTACTTCTTATTACATTATCTGCCAGTGGAAGTCCCGTCAAAGTCGGTCCAGCTGTTTCAGAGATTAGCCGGAACAAACGACAGACAGACAGACAAAAATTTTAAAAATATTCATTTTGGTATATGTACCATGTATATATCCTTATGCATTTAGTAAAAAGCGGTTATTTTAATATTACAAACAGACTTTTAAGTCGTGAATGACGCGACTTTGACACCAACGCTCGTGGGTTCGATTCCCACCCATGACAAACATTTGTATGCATGAACATGTCTGTTCGTCTTGGTCTGGATATTTTAAGAGAGGTAGGGCGCATCAAAGCAGACCGTCTGGGGAAGTACCTCCACCTCACAGAAAACAGCAGCCAAATAACAACTCCCTAGAGGGTTGTTGTGTTCCTGCTTGTGAGTGAGGTCACAAGTAAGCTCCCAAGGAGTTGCTGTGTAAGCAGCAGAGGAGGCATCGCGCGAGTGATACATAATATACCTTAAGCGTTAATAGACTACGGTACCCGCTTTACATCAGGTGGACCGTATGCTTGTATGCCTCCTGACGTAGTATAAAAAAAAACATTTCATGTGTTGATTTTTTTAAGTAAATTGAAATCCCTAAACCCATAAAATAGTACAGTTTCTCCCTCTATTTCTCTGCACTAACATTTTGGCCTCTAGAAATAAAACTATAAATGCGATTGATATGCGGTTTTCACCATAAAGTCAAACTAAATTGCATCTTTCTAATGGTATCAAAATGGAGTTAATTTGATAACCGGAAGTATTTAAAAAAGTACATTTTGTACTTCCAGGTTGTAATTACAGTCATCGGTCATTTGTATAGAACAGTAATAACAAAAGCGTAAAAGTAGTGGTGGGATTTGCGCGAAGCGCGAACTCCAGCACTTGTAATGTCAATAAAGTACTAATCTTTAAATTTGTATTCTATCGTACTTAATTACAGTAAGAAATGAACTAAGAAAACGGGAAGACCGAAAACCACAAATGACCGGAATCAAATACGAAGGTGCGTTTTCTTTGCAGTATGATTATTACAAATTGCGATAACGGACACTGACCAATCTGTTTTTGCAAGAACATTTATCATAAGCACTGTGATTATTTTGCTGTTGGTTTTAAATAAAAAGCTGGAATTTCTGGATGAGTGCCAAAAGACTAATAATTAATGAAAGTCGGCAAAAGTTGCAATTTGTCTGGCATACACTATTTATTATTTAATTTATATTGAGAAATTGGGAGAGGAGCTTGATAATGTCGTCAAGTGTTGTGTCTAACATGAGAAGGTAAGCAACATCGACTTATTCCTAAAATCTCATAGACCACCTAATCGCTCAAATTAAGTCGTTCGTGTTTTTTTTTACAATACAACGTCGGGACGTATACGACCATACAGTCCACCAGATGTAAAGCGGATACCGTAGCCAATGAACGCTTGTAATATTAAAGTATCACTCGCTGTCTGCTCTGCTACTTACATAGCAACTCCTCAGAAGCTTACTGGTGACTTAACTCACGCGCAGGAACACAGCAACCCTCTAGAGAGTTATTATTTGGCTGCGGTTGTCTGTGATGTGGAGTACTTCCCCAGATGGGCTGCTTTAATGCGCCCTACCTATTTTAAAACATCCAGACCAAGATAAACCGACATGTTCATGCACACAAATCTTTGTCTTTTGTGGGAATCGAACCCACGAGCGTTGGTGTCAAAGTCGCTTCATTCACGACTACACCATCAAGCTCTCACCCCCCTTTTATACCTCGCCTCTCGCTCTCGCCTATAATTCACAAAAATCTTGGATATTTGACATCCCTTAATGGCTTATTATTATTACGTAATTCAATATTGTTATTTAAGAAATGTTTCTCTGCACTTAATGACAAACAAAAGATAAGGAAAACATGCAAATAAATATTTTTATTCTTTTTCCGAAAATAGAAAAGACACGCATTCCAAGAAATGGGCAAATATGTTAATATTATTAAAGCACTTGGTTTAGAATGCGCCGACTGCATGCAGAGAGGGGTATTTTAAAAACAAGCAGACAATTGTAATTTCCCGCGTCACTGCACCACAAGGAGGAAAATGCTCAGTTTTTCTGACTGACGAGCGGTCTAAAGCGGTGCGTTTTATTTTTTATGACGTCATTAACTGGAGGAAGTTGAGGCAAATAGAGCCTGCGGTCTCGTGGTCTATTTTAAACTGTTGATTGCAAACATAACGGCGAGGTAGAGATTAGCGTGAGGCTGAGTTGCTCCCCTGTTTTATTTTGTAATGATAAATTGACATATATATATTTTTTAATTTTGCTTATTTCTTATTTGTTTGTGTTGTCTTTTGTATCAGCGTAGGTAAATAACAGAATAAATATAATATTAAACTTTGAGATAGATTTATATAAAGACAGAGATTTATTTATATGTTTCTGTATAAGAGAGTCAGCCTACAATAGGAAACAGAAGACTGCACTTTTTCCTATATACTCTTCGAATATCTTCTTCGGTCTGAAAGAGAGCGTCGGTGTTAAAATAAGAAGAGGCTCCGTTGGTTCGGTCATGCAGGAGAAGCAGATATACAACGCAAAAGTGGAAGGATGTAGGAGCTTAGGAAGGTCAAAACTTACCTACCATGACCAAATTGGTCGTGTTCTATCAAAAAGTGATGTCAGGAGCCTTAGAAACCGGCGAGTGTGCATGTGAAGAGCAATGAATGTTAAAGAAGCGAGTGAGGTGTGTAAGGATCGAGTCACGTGGTGCTCGGTTGTCTCTGCCTACCCGGCAAGGGATTTGCCGTGAGGTTGTAGAATAGAATATCTTCTTCAAGTTATAATATACTCGTAACTCTATAATAAAGCGTATTTTATGAAAGATATTTGTCAGATTGATGTTAATTCTTAATTTAACAGTAATAATGATACATACAGGTAAACGCACGCACACGTCTACACACACACACACGTCTACACACACACACACATTCAATTACATACATACATTTACATTCATAATTTCAACTTAGCGTATAATGTCGTCTCTTAGCTATGAATTTATATTATTGTTTTTTTTTCTCGTTTATATTCTTTTCTGTTAATTTTCCAAATTTGTGACCTTACTTTAAAACTAGACTTAGAAGAGCGGGGTTTCCTAATACAGGTATACATATACTTAAAAGGAAGTCTCATTATTATTAGAAAAAAATATTTTTCTAGTTATTTATAGTAGTGTTAACGAAAAATGCTCCATATTCTCTGTACGGCTCGGAGCGCGCTCCAATGTCTCGATTCGAATGGATTAAGTCCGATAATTGGCAACAGCAACATTCCTGTAATTGCAGTACTTCGGTAATACGGTAGATTGGATTAACATATTTGTTTATACATGGGGCACACTAAAAATTTTGCACTTCTAGCTAATCGGAACTATTTGAATTTCGAATGTTATATTTTTTGAAACGTTGCAGCCTACTTAGTAATAAAAAAAACAATTGGCGGGAAATCATTTGTCAATTGTTTTTTATCACACATCAAAGTTCTACGTACGCAACGAAAATGGAATTGAGTTGAAAAGATTTTAGAGCGATGATTTTTTATGATTTTAAAAGTTCTCTCTCTCCGCAAGACTGTGCTGCTCGTCTTCAAAATGCTTTTGGGAGAGAAGCACCTTCTTTGAGCACCGTGAGGCGATGGTTTGCTGAATTTGAGAGAGGTCGAGTTTCTTTACATGACGAATTTCGTGAAGGGCGGCCTTCAACTGCCGTCAACGTAAATAATGTGGCTACTGTTAAGCGGCTAATTGAAGAAAACCCGCGGATTACCTATGAGACAATTCGAGAACTATTGGGGATTGGTATGAGCCAAATTCAGAAAATTTTACACGAAGAATTGAAAGTTCGGAAACTTTGTTGTCGTTGGATCCCTCATGAACTGACAGCGGAGCAGAGCGTGGAATGGTGCTCACAGATGCTACTGAAGTACGACCACGGACATTCTAATGCTGTTTGTGACATTGTCACAGAAGACGAAACGTGGATTTATTGTTTTGAACCCGAAAAAAAACAGCAATCTTGTGAATGGGTGTTTGAAAATGAGAACAGGCCAACAAAAGTGAGGCAGGCGAGAAACGTTGGTAAAAAAATGATCGCGTTTTTTTTCTCAGCTACGAGTCCCATCTGCACAATTCCACTTGAAGATCAAAAGAGTGTTAATGCCAAGTGGTATTCTACCATTTGTTTACCCAGGGTGTTAGAAAAAGTTCGCGAAAGACGACCAAAAATCCGCGTTCTCCTACATCATGACAACGCTTCTTCACACACGGCCAACAAAACAAAGTGATTTTTAACTTCCGAAAAAGTACAACTCGTTACCCATCCTGCGCATAGCCCCGACCTAGCACCCTGTGATTTCTGTATTTTCCCCAAAATCAAAGATTTGATGAGAGGTTTCACTTTTACCAACTCCGAAGAGGCAGTGATAGCGTTCAATCAGCACGTAGAAAACATGCCTTCAGATCTGTGGTCCTCCTGTTTTAAAAAATGGTTCGATCGCATGAAAAAATGTTTGAAACGTAAAGGAGAGTATTTTGAAAAGCAATAAACATAATATTTTGGTTATAACATGTTTTTTTAAGTTACGCAAAACTTATAGTGTGACCTACGTACTATGGTACAGACAAACCGATAATTTAGAGATGCTAATAATAATTGTCAAAAATGATAAAAGAACTTTTTTTTTAACGTTGTTATTTCGCTGCGGTTTTCTGGGGTAGAAGTAGTTCTCCAGATGGACTACTTTGATGCGCCCTACCTCTCTTAAAATACCCAGGCCATGACAAATAGACATGTGTATGCAAACAAATGTTTGGCCTGTGTAGGAATCGAACTCACGAGCATTGGTATCAACGTATCGTTACCCAAAGCTCGGTGGCTCAGTCGCGAATGACGCGACTTTGACACCAACGCTCGTGGGTTCGATTCCCACACAAGGCAAACATTTGTGTGCATGAACATGTCTGTTTGTCTTGATCTGAATGTTTTAAGAGAGGTAGGACGCATCAAAGCAGCCCGTCTGGGGAAGTACCTCCACCTCACAGAAAACCGCAGCCAAATAACAACTCCCTAGAGGGTTGTTGTGTTCCTGCGTGTGAGTGAGGTCACCAGTAAGCTCCCAAGGAGTTGCTGTGAAAGCAGCAGAGGAGGCATCGCGCGAGTGATACTTAATATATCGCAAGCGTTAAGAGGCTACGGTACTCGCTTTACATCAGGTGGGCCGTATGCTTGAATGCCTCTCGACGTAGTTTATAAAAAAAAGATAAGGAATAGTATCGTGGTAGTTAATGAGTATTCACGTATTGTTAGCACTTTACCATCATACCATATTATTAATACGTTGCTTCATCAGAGCGATACAAAAAATATATATATACGAGTATGTAGGAGTGTTCTACGAGTACATACATGCAAAGTTCAAAAGACTAGGCCCTTCTGTTGGAAAGTAGTTATCGTAGCTTACGAATACTTCTAATTTGAGGAGTATCTCCCTTGTATTGTGACCTTTTCTGCTGACGTAGCAAGAAGTTCACTGGTAACCTCACTCACTCGCGAAAAGACATGTTCCTCCACGGTGTTCTTAGTTGGGTGCGGACGAGAAAGTTAGTTATAGTTCTCTTGTCGACATGCTTACTAATTATTGTTCTGTGCTCCCTTTTGTCAATATCTCTTGTGCTAAGGCAAAGTAGTAAAATAGTAGGTGTTGTTAATTTTAGCTCCCAATGATAAGAATTAAATACATGTCCCACACATGTATTTAATTTTATAAAAAAAATAAAAGAACATATACGTAGGTAAATATATTAATCGTGCGTGACATATCAGACAATAGGTTATTGTTATTATATCCAACCAAAACTCTGGAAAATATCGACACAAATTTATGCCACAGCGGGGGCCACCACTGTCACTTGATCTCTGCTACCGTTTACGCTGTCAACTCACGTAAGCGAGTCATCAGAGCCGTGAACTATCGAATTTCAGCCTCGATAGATTGAACACACCTATTTATGAAATTAGCATGTGACAGATTACTTGTGCGTCTTTTTTTTAGGGTTCCGTACCCAAAGGGTAAAACGGAACCCTATTACTGAGGCTCCGCTGTCCGTCCGTCCGTCTCGCAGCCACATATAACATCCTGGAGAATTTAAATATAAATATAAATATTGCCGGACAAATTACACAGCGCCACCTAGCCCCAAAGTAAGCGAAGCTTGTGTTATGGGTACTAGACAACTGATAAACATACGTAAATACATTTTTTTTTGTAAATACATACATATTATACATAGAAAATACCCAGACCAATACAAACAGACATGTTCATGCACACAAATGTTTGTACTGTGTGGGAATCGAACCCACGAGCGTTGGTGTCAAAGTAGCGTAACAACGCGTTTCACCACTGCGCCACCGAGCTCGTCAATTGTTGCATTCATGCAAAACGGTGACGTCACCTGCAAGTAGATAAGAAGTTGTTGCGTTTACAACAAAGTGGCATCACATAACCGATACTCTAAGTTTATACGCTACGGTTATTGCTTTACATTTGGTATGGTTTTTAGCCAATCGATGTGGCATAGAAGTTTTGTGTCCACTGATTTCTAGACCATGAGAAGTATCGATAGCGTCGTTGTCAGTGTAATTGAATATACATTTAAAAACTTCTTCGTACTTCGTAAAGAGCTTCTTCGTACTTCAGAAAACGAATGATGACTGTCCGCCATCATGAGAACATGAGAACAGTCATTAAGCAAACGACATTCAAGTCAGACCTTTGTTATGAAGAAATGTAAAAAAAAAGATACAAAGCCCTTCAGAGGACTTCGTTAGCGTCCCAACAATCTGTAATTGAGCACCATTGCGGAATATTCGCTACATCTCTTCGATTCAAGGAAAATGTTTCAGCAAAAGGAAGAGCGGGTTGATTTGGATGGATACACAATTAAGAAATGGGGGTTTCTTTTTTAATAACTTTTTTGGAAACCCATTGACGTGATTCAACCATGATAGTACACGATAACCATGAGCCAGGTTGGTTCAAATTCAATTTGCATCAATTTGAATAAGTATCTCATGATATCTGTAAGAATAGAGGCATGAAAAGACGTTTCAATATTAAGTTGAAAATTAAAGAGTCCCTTAGTGCCTTCGTCGGCTGCGATTAGACAGTGATCACAATTTATGGGTTATTGGACAGAATAAGGGAAAACACAAATTGAATTTTTATTTTTCATGTCAGCTAGTGCTATATCGGGGAAGGAAGTATTGTCATTTAACAAAGTATAACGTGATCGTATTTGAGTAAATAGAAAAAAGGAATTAATTTGAAGCGGCAGTGTGTGTCATAGTCATAGCAGTTTCCAAACCGATAGACTAATTTACTGCTACGGGTTTTTTATTATTATTGGTATAAAATTAGAATTTCAACACAATTTATAAATTTCGAATATGTATTTCTTCGGAATGTATGCCCATTGATGTGACCTATTGAGTCACAAACTATATTTCAGCCTCAATAGTTAACGACTACGTGTACGTCACATCCAATAAATTATTTCTATTTTATACGCGGGTCCATATACGGATAGTTTTTTAGGATAGCACTCAAGCGTGTAGTTATATTATAACCATGAACTTATCGTACGGCTAAAATATGAATATTGACTGTGTTCATCGACAAAATACGAATAACTATATAATTAATACTACTTAAAAATATGGACGGGAGAATATTCGGTCAACTCGAACGCGAGTCATATGTTCGGCCGGCAACGTATACGTACGTACGTATGTATACGTTGACGGCCAGTATACGAACGTACGTTTAAACCATTGACTCCAAAATTTTTGTGATATTATAGATCACAGATTGTTTCCACATCGACATTGTACATGCCGATGTACAATACTATTGCTAAGACTAGTAGATCTTTTATTGTAAATTGTATTCAATTCTATAATATATTACCTGAAACAGTTCTGTCTTTGCCTGACAATATGTTCAAAAGGTACATCAAATACTGTGTGTAAGAAGTGCTATTACAGAATCGATGAACATATAACTGACAGAGATAAATGGAAATGATTTAGCACATGTATTAATATATTTTTAATTGTACCACTTGATATCACTATATGTACACTTAGATTTCAGATTTTTATTGCAGGTCACAGGTTATTACAAAGATGTTACATAACAACAATATAGTACAATAGTTAATAGATTCAGGCGTTACTTTGCGAAAGTCAAATCTATATGCAATTTGATCTAACCTGCTTTGCGTGCTTCCGCCACCAATTAGTTCATGCGGCCTAGCGCCGGCCGGCACCCACCCACTACTGTTAGTACTTGGTACATGCCGACGCTGCCATGGCTGCTCCGGTAGTCTCTGCCTCGGCTGCTGCGGTCGTCCGTCATCTGGAACAGAATCCGCATGCCCCCACCACCACCGTCGCTGCCACGACTGGCCTGGTCGTCGCTGCGACACGTGTTTCGCCTCTCCACGAGGCATCATCAGGCGTTGTAGACGTTAATCGTAAGAATAACATGCTACAAGTCATTTTAGTTAGCATGTTATTCTTACGATTAACGTCTACAACGCCTGATGATGCCTCGTGGAGAGGCGAAACACGTGTCGCAGCGACGACCAGGCCAGTCGTGGCAGCGACGGTGGTGGTGGGGGCATGCGGATTCTGTTCCAGATGACGGACGACCGCAGCAGCCGAGGCAGAGACTACCGGAGCAGCCATGGCAGCGTCGGCATGTACCAAGTACTAACAGTAGTGGGTGGGTGCCGGCCGGCGCTAGGCCGCATGAACTAATTGGTGGCGGAAGCACGCAAAGCAGGTTAGATCAAATTGCATATAAATATAGTACAAGTGACGCCCAGTATGGGCACAGCAAACATGAGAGGCATCTAGATACCGTTTTACTTAATATTTAGTTAAATAGGACTATGTCTGTCGCACTTTTCACTTTATATATTGTATAGACTTATAGAGAAGTCAAAGTATTCCGCTCAATAAATTGGTCATCGAAGAATTCAGATATGTTGAGAAACACTTATGTAAAAGGAAAGTTTTTAGGTGTTTATTAAATAGGGACGGTTTTTTTTTTTTTTTTTTTTTACTTACATATATTACACTTACATATATTACTACACTTACATATATTACTACACTTACATATATTTATATTGACGATGAAAACAATACCCATATTGGCAAGTTTCTTTTGGTATTTCTTCTTCGCCAATGGTCATTTTCGAAATGCTGGTAGATTAAAAAAGAGAGATTAAAACTAAAAAAAATACTATAGAAAATTATTAAGATACAATATGATCTAATTTAAAGAATATGAGATGTGTCTAAGGGCCCTTAGACACGTATTATTGTACATGTATTGGCAAATAAATGTTTTTATTTTTTTCTGCTTCAATAAAATCTATTGTTGGAATGTATTATGTATATATCCAATCAAAGCAGTAATTAAGTACCCCAAATGTGTAAAGACGTTGGTTCGTCTACTGTTTCAGTTCACGCCACGTTGTTTTACGTGACATATGTATGTAGTCCTTTTTATTTGCAGTACATACTAGTTATTTACACTAGTAATGTCATAGATTAATTAATAGCTACAGCGTGAAATGTTCAACACTAACTGGTGAGAGTATGACAACAAGAAAATAGTGATTAACTGCTGTACCGTTTATTTTTCAAGCTTAGGAAATAATTTCCGTAATATATTAAATTAAAATGAGCGTAAGTCGATTTTTATAGCCGCGACTTCTATTGACATTAAAAGAATTAGTTTTATAAGCCCATGGTATTTGATATATTGCTCTAAGAACATTGTAATTTAATTTCAAACTGCTATGGATAATTATTTCTTGAAAAATATAATATTTTGTAACATATAATGAAATGAACTTTATTGGCAAATAGTTTACAAGTAACGTGTCTTGAATTTGAAATAGTTTAATTGTTATAATATTTAAGTGATAAATATAGCACCGATAAGTTTAGTTGTTCTTTATGTTTTTTGTTTCTTTTTAGGTAACAAAAATAAGAAAGTTGTCAAGGGCCATTCTCGCTAATTTTTATGCTTTGAATGATTATAAAAATATTAATAATATAAAGAAACAAAAACGCAAGTTTTGTTTAACGATTTTTATAGACATGGTATTTTCATGCTATGTCCCCAAAACCTTAAATCGATGCATCAAATGAAAAAAAAAACATTTTTTAATAATTACACAATAAACAGTTATTATAGTCAGATTTATAAAATTGAGCCCTATTCATTAATTCAATATGTGACAAGTGCTGAAATTCACATGTTTTTGGCAAATGGCTTCCTGCTCATTGACACACGAGTGACACATGAGTACCCTATAGGAAATTCAATAGAATACTAGAGTCAACATTTGAAAAATAACGGCTCACTACACATGTATTTCTATGTTGGTCAGTCATTCTCAGTCAGTCAGTATTTGACCGGTATCTGTCAGAATACCACATCAGTAGTAGAGTTAGTTGCAGTTAAGAGGGGTAAGACGCATCAGAGCAGTCTGTCTGGTGAAGTACGTTCACTTCACAGAAAACATCATCTAAATAACTACTCCATGTAGGGCTTTTGTGTCCCAGCGTGTGAGTGAGTTCACCAATAAGTTCCTAAAAGGTTGCTGTGTTATCAGCAAAAGTGGCATGGCGTGAATGATACTTATTGCGTTGCTAGCTATAGGTTACAGTAACCACTTTACATCATGTAGCTGTCTGCTTGTATTGTGTGCCTCCCGACGTTGTATAAAAAAATCTTATTTTTTAATTTAAGTTTACTAAATAAAGTTTTTAACTTTGAAATTTTTATTTACCACTACATATGCAATATCGCTGCGAATCAATGGGTAATTGAAGCTACTAATTTAACTCCAGTATCAGACGACGTTAAATATCCCGTACCCGAATTTTGACAATTTCGGCCAATTCAGAATATTTTATATAATGATTATGAGCTTGGCATTACTTTCCTGAACTGGTGCCAATGTGATATCGGCCTCCCCTTCTCACCGTCAGAAGACGAGATCGATTACCAAGCGGCGCATCAACAAATAGCTTTTATTTCAATAGTGGTACAGATATTTATCATTATATTTTCACTTCTCATTGTGAGAGTTTCCGCGGCAAATTTCATATCTAAATACGAATGGTTTATTGAACAACATTCATAATAAAGTTGTGTGAATAATATTTGACTATTACGATTAAGAGGGCAACGGTAATGTAGCTCCTGGCTTACCTGAAATATCATGACTTGATTAGCGATATTCAATACTACTTTCGCTATGATTCAGCCTTGTCCTCGTCTTGTTCGTCTATGTCTGGCTTTGTTAATTGCGTATCAAGGTGATGTACTGGCTGTCTAGATATGGTGAGGACATTCGATAGGGTCTGTCATTGGAGTGTTCTGTCGAATTTGCTACTGTGAGGGCTATCCAATGGTTCGTGCGAATAGGATGCCAGCTTCTTATCCTGTGTCATGTACGAGTATATCAATGTTAAGTGTCAATTGCTATGCCAATGATAGTAACGGGACACTTATTATACAGGCGTTGCTACCTTTTCTCCTGCTCATCTGGAGGAAAGACGCAATGAACTTGTATCTAAGACTGACGGTGCTCTGACTGGAACATGGGACTGACAACTGGACTAACAAGAAAATTAAGAGCTAGAGAAAAAATAGATAAGTTGCACTGGAATATCATTGGATTATCAGAAGTCCGAAGAGAGGAGAGAACACGATGATTCTTAAATCCGGCAACCTGCTCGATTTTTTGGATGGCGACCACAGTCCTAAGGTGGTGTTGGTTTTGTCGTCCGGAGTTCCTTCAGTAACAGAATTGTGTCAATCGGGAATGTGTCGACCTTTACTTTGTGTTTCATTAAGCGATACTCGCTAAAGGTGATACAAGTCTACGTGCCTACCTCGACACAACCTGATAATAAGGTGGAGGTATGTATGACGATATATCTATAGCCATACATGCTCAAGAACTCACTACACGGTTATTAATGTTGATTTCAATCGAAGGCTAGGTCAGAGTAGTGGGGCAGAGCAGAGAGTAGAGCACTTTAGAATAGGGGCAAGTAACTGAAGGTGGCAGATGTTGGCTAACTACATGAAGAAGGAGGAACTCTATGTCGTGAACTGTTTTTTCAGGAAACCCAAACACAGGAAATGGGCCTGGATTAGACATGATCGGTACACAAGGAATTAGAAAGACTTCATCTTGACCACCAGAAGACCGATATTCATTCAATGATGTATCCGTGATCGCTTGAGTGAAAACTATGGGGTGTCTTGAATGTCAATGTCAAACTGAAAGGTACCACCTGATGAAGTCTACTGTACGATGTTCCAGAGACCAGATCCAAAACTTCGAAAGCTTTCAGCTGAATCCAAAAATTGCTTTGAAGGCTTAGAGGACTGCATCTGATAGAAACCGTCCATGCGGCTGGGACTAAATCCTTTCAGCTCCGCCGCACAAATAAAAGCCAAAAGCTTTCCAAAAAATCATACCCTCAGACTCAGGAAATTTGTTGACAACTAAGGTTGCAGTTTTCAGTAGATGCGCCCTCATACAAGTAGATTTGGCCTTAGATATTCGAATCTTTAATACAAAATGATCCAGCAGAATAAAGACTGAGGAGTATTTGCAAGGAATCTGTCTGTTAGGCAAAGCCAACTGACGCAAATAAAGATCAACAATGGTGATATTGTCTCCTCTAAACCACAGATTGAGAGTGTCTATGGGCAGTTATATATCAAGTCACCAGAACACGCTTCTGGTTCGACATCAGACCCAAGAGCCAAATTGACCGAATATTTCACCGGGGTTAACCTAGACACCAGGCTATACGAGATTAGGATGGCGTTTATATAACTTAAGAACAACAAAGCCCCGGAGATGACAAAATATCATGTGAGCTTCTGAAAGCGGGTGGAACACCAACTAAGGGTCCATCAAAAGCATTTCAATTTCCCTCATCTTTGAGGGCAAAGCGCCACAATCGAGACGATTACGATAGCCCCAGTCTGAAATCAGACCAGGGCAAGTACTGGCTATTTATTTCTATGCTTGATCTGGAATTAGCTTTTATTAATACTGGCCGTCGTAGCCAGTTAACGAGCACCCTTCCGGTAAGGGTAGGCTAAGAAACTCATCAAAACCGATATTCCAAAGATACGAACCCAACACCAAACCCTGAGAACAGCGCTGCGTAAGCATCTTCGAAGCATCATAATGTCCCAAGTTTTAATTTAGTTATACCATTGAAAAAGTACAATCGAATAAGGGAGTATATGATACTATTGCGACCTCGCACCTTTAGTTTCAGCAGCAACATTGGCTACCAAGCATTATCGAAGGCACCTGAAATGTCTAAGAAAATACCTACAACGTATTTACTATCCGAGAGTTCCACAAGTTTACGCATCGCGACTGCCGCATCAACAGTAGACTTGCCGATGGTAAAGCCGTATTGATTTTTATGAAATTGAGGGCCACTGGGCAACAAACGTGGTACAATTAAACGTTCAAGTAGTTTACCCAGCGATGGTAGTAGGGTAATAGGGCGATAATATTTCGAATCGTCGGGTTACTTATCACCGCTCTTTGGTATTATTTTTATAACACCACTACGCAAAACTCCAGGAAAGTTACCTTCTACAATACACCGGTTTATTACTACCGTTGTACTGCTACTTTATTGTTTTTAGGTATTTTTCTTTTTTAATAAAGTAAACTTGTATTTTACTAAGACCTTGTTCAAATATAAGGATAAACAACATATTATAATATTGGGTATGCTGGCAAATAAATGATAATGATTTCTCGATGAGGAACACGTTTCGTCCACTTTGATAACTAAATTTACGTAACCAGTTACAAGACAAGATTTTTCTTTCGCTGTTTGGTAACTAGTTGTGAGAAAAGACTTATTTTTCCACTTTCGTAGATCAAATTATTTCCATTTTTGTAACCCGAGATTAATAGTTTTTATAAAAAGAAAATACTCGTAACATCGAAATAATAAAGTGTTTTTACGTAATTTTTAAGTAGGTACTATTATCGGAAATCCAAAAATATTTCTCATGCCATTTAATAATAGGTACGACGACGAGCGAAGCGAGGAGGAGTGTTAGGTAGAACTGCGACCCTACAGCGCGCGAGCCAAGCGAGCGAAGCGAGCGTGCCGCGGCAGCGGCCGGCAAAGCGCCAGAACGAACATTGTCAGTTCAGAACATCCACGTTCATAACCATTAAAAAGTTATAAAAGTGGAAAATAATTCTTCTCTCACAACTAGTTATCAAACAGCGAAAGAAAAATCTTCTCTTGTAACTGGTTACGTAAGTTTAGTTACCAAAGTGGACGAAGCCGAGGAACAAAACAATTCTCTCGAAATTGACATTTATTGACTTTCTGTTCGGTGCTTATCTAAACGTACGATTGAAGTAAGAGATGCTGCTAAATCCTAACTGTATGAATAAAAAAAAATTAAATCTCTGTTAAAGTAATGCATATATAATTTTAAAAAAGTGTGCCATGGTAAATTCCGCCTGCTAGGATTTTATTATATAAATAGATAAAAAAAATCTTTATACGGTATCATATATATTTGTAATAGTGCTAAAGAGACCTTGACAGTTCAATAATAATAGAAAAGGAATTTATTAAACTAATACTGCGTATTGTATCCGACATCTGACAAAGTTCCCTTACTAGTAGTGATTTTTCCTGCCAAATACAAAAGGGGTTTTTGATATTCGTCCCGGATGTTACATTTGTCATAATGTTGGAGACAATGTGCATCACGTTAGCGGGGCAAACAACAACAATATTTGCTATAAAATGTTTTGTTTAAAATAAAGCATAAAATACTTTTTGATAGTAGGTTGTAGGGCTTTGTCTATGGAATTGCCCATGTTTAATACTAATAGAGTAATGATCGATACATTTCATTCTACGTTGAATTCCAAATAATAACACAGAGTATCAGTTTGTTTTCCTGACTATTGCTCTTTATGTGGCCATAAAAAACATCGAAATTGTACATAAACTCTCCGTCACACACAGTACGCACCAGGTTTTTTTCCAACGGATTTCATTTTTTTTTAATTAAGAATAACTTTTACTTTTACATCAAAGAGTTTATTGATTCCGGACCGCAGGGTTTCTGTAGCAGAGGTATAAATAAATATGTAATAAAATGATAAAATTATACGTACAATAAGAGTTAATACTGTCATTAATTAAACAAATACATTTAATTAAAAACAGGGTTTTATCATTTCTGCAGAAAACGGCAAGTTCAAATATAAGGATAAACAACATATTAAATGAAGAACGGTGCGTAAAGAATGTCTTACATTATTCTTTCATGTCATATCACATATTTCGGTAATGAGTACATTTTATGTCAAAGTTAAAAGTACCTGCTTACTAGAAATATGTCTGCACAATTTTCGCTTCACAACCTTTGGTAATAGTAATAAATACATACTTTCCGGCCGCTGAAATGGAGAAATAAAATTATATTTCCAGTTAGATTTATAACACAGTAAATTCCTTTAAAAATCGACCAAACCAATCTTGTAAGATCAGAAAATATAGACTAGTTTATATTTAGAAGATCATTTCTTCTTCTTTAATATACCAATAAGTTTCGTTGTTATGATAACTGGTTTCATTTTATAAATCAATCGAGTTGTAAAACCAAATTTTGTTTTGGTTGTTGCCAAAGTAACGCACACTCCCATAGTCCCCTAGTGAGATAATTCGTTCCAGCCTAGCGTAACGAAACAGTGACGCGCGCCTTCAAGTCCAAGCCACGCGTGCTCTAAGCTCGAGTTATCAGCCTCGCTATTATAAGAGACACAGAATGATTTACAAAACTGAACTTTACGATTCTTGTAATAAAAATATGTCACACGCAATAGTAAATATGTAAAATAGACCTATCTAGCTAGTACAGAATTAGTCAAAGATGATGCATTGATTTATGATGGAACAATGAGGTCGTGGAGATAAAGGGGATCACATGCTTTTGGGAGGCTTATCGTTCTTATAGGATATAAACTGTGTGCGACTGTGTTCTTATAGATTTTATCAAATAAGAACTGTGACGGTAACAGACATTCTGAATAATACTTATTAGACTGCAATGGTTAAGTAATTAAAGTATGTAGTTCATAAGTTAATTACCAGTGATGATTAGAATGGTTAGCTTTATCTTCTCATTTAAGTTTCTCAGGCGATCTATTTAGCAAGATTTAAAACAGTTGACAAATCAGGCAGATGCCCATTTTAAAACACAGTATTTCCCGTAGCAGCATTTTACCATTTTTCTGGCTAGTTTACAAGATTATAATACATCAGGTAATTGTTATTTGGCAAAGGTCTTTTTTAAGGTAAAGGTACTCCTTCAGTCAGGCAAGTTTTTATCAAGTATCAACCACTACCTCAGATTTGCACCGCGGATATAATTTCGGGTTAAAAAGTATACTAAGTATTAATCCCGACTATATTACACTATTTGTGTAATAAACCTCATTCAAATCATTGAAGCTATTTTTAATTGAAAGCGTAATGAACATCCCGATATCCTCGCAGACTTTCACGTGTATATAAATATAAATATTGTCGCACAAATTACACAGCGCCACCTAGCCCCAAAGTAAGCGAGGCTTGTGTTATGGGTACTAGACAACTGATAAACATACGTAAATACATTTTTTTTTGTAAATACATACTTATTATACATAGGAAACACCCAGACCCAGACAAACAGACATGTTCATGCACACAAATGTTTGTACTGTGTGGGAATCAAACCCACGAGCGTTGGTGTCAAAGTAGCGTACCAACGCGTTTCACCACTGCGCCACCGAGCTCGTCAAATATTATATCAAATAGTATATTTTTAGGACGTAGGATATACACGGCTGTATCCTATCTTCTTTTTACCAGAACTCCTGCAAAGATGTAGCCATGTGTATGCGTGGATAACTTTGGCCCTAAATATGAAAGCAAGGTACAGTAGTTGTTTACAAACATACATATATATAATGACAATTGTACTGGAAGAGATCTCGCTTATTTCAAGTACCTTTAATTATGTTAGTATTTCACTTCTTTATTTATTACAAAATAAAATTCAACTAAATAAGACAAACCAATTAATTTTAATAGACCTACAGGAATTGCTAATTCACAAGCACTCCAATTAGTATCGTGCAGAAATTATCCCTCAAACACGCTCACCATAAAAATCATCAAAAAAAGCTAACAATACCAAATTAAGTAATCCCCAAGAATAGCCGGAAAAGGGTCCAATTAAAGCTACGGCAGATTTGGCGGCGTATTTATTTTTCGCAAAGCGACCTCTGATGTCCGGGACAGGGGGCCGACCCACAAGACAGGAGTCACTATGCGTATAGAAATTCGATTAGGGTGCAACAGTAGGGAGAAAGCTGACACTGCATCTAGGTATCCATGAATTCAAACCAATTTTAGATGGTAAAGTATAGACAATAGGGTCAAAAATCCTTAGAAATGAGAACTAAGAAACGTATTTGCTAAGTTCAGTAGGTACGTCATTTCATTTCATACACAACACTCACAAAATAGATCGGTGACGAGTGCATGTGCCATTTCATAAAATGAAATCGCCGCTCATTGGGGCGAGTTTTCCAATTCAAGTTATGAGATTTCTGAGGGTCATATTATTGAATTGCATGAAAATAACATGGGATATTGTGCCTGCTGTAGATTTTTGCTCGCTTGTAGACGTAAAGCCAGGGTTGTTGTGTTCCTGTGTGTGAGTGAGGTCACCAGTAACCAATAACAATTAACAACTCCCAAGAGGGTTGTTGTGTTCCTGCGTGTGAGTGAGGTGACCAGTAACCTCCTAAGTAGTTGCTGTGTTGGCAGCAGAGGAGGCATCACGCAAGTGATACTTAATGTATTACAAGCGTTTATATGCTGCGGTAACAACTTTACATCAGGTGCACCATATACTTTAATGCCTTCGACGTTGTTGTTTATTGTTTCGACGTTGTATATAAAAAAAAGTAAGCTCCTAAGGAGTCGCTGTGTTAGCAGCAGAGGTGGCATCGCGCTAGTGATACTTAATGTATTAAGTACAAGCGTTCATAGGCTACGGTAACCGCTTTACATACGCCCCGTATGCATGTATGCATTCCGACGTTGTATTAAAAAAATATTTTACCACGTCGGATGGCAATAACTTTATTTGCCTCGACGCACTTAGAGATGTCTTATATATTTTTAATAAACTATGATAGTGTGTCATTCATTACCAACAACTCGGAAATGGCCATTGCCGAAGAAGAAATTCCGAATGAACTTGCTAATTTTTCAAATCGTCAATTCTTACACATTAACTTTATGCCAGTGTATATCACGACAAGCTCGGTGGCTCAGTTGTGAATAACACGACTTTGACAACGCTCGTGGGTTCGATTCCCACACAAGACAAACATTTGTGTGCTTGAACATGTCTGTTTGTCTTGGTCTAGATGTTTTAAGAGAGGTAGGACGCATCAAAGCGACCCGTCTCGGGATGTACATCCGCAAACAGGCCGCTTACCTCCACCTCACAGAAAACCGCGGCTAAGCAACAACTCCCTAGAGAGTAGTTGTGTTCCTGCGTGTGAGTGAGGTCACCATGAAGCTCCTAAGGAGTTGCTGTGTAAGCAGTAGAGGAGGCATCGCGCTGTATTTCTGCGAGTGCGTGAGGTTAAGTGAACGCGCTTGTAACCTCGCGACGGTGTACAATGAAATTTTCTGTACTATCGTGAATTGGTCTGTACTATCTCCAGTAAATTTAAAGTTTTACTTTTTACTGCTGGATATAGGACTTCCCTATGTCCAGAAAAGCCGGTACTGACTGGATGCAAAAATGTTGAATAGCATTCTACTCGTATTTAACTTTTCACATCCAAATTTGACGTCGTTAATTTATTTAGAAGGAGACTTCTAACGCTTCATTGTCGCACTGGAAGAGCTATACCGGTAATATTAGTACTTTGTCTGTTTCCATATTTAGAATTCTATCCCTTAGAGAATAACTGAGTATATATCATGAGTCCAATGATGAAGTAGCCTATTTGGCATTTACGGCTTAATAATAGAGAAATAAAACCTTCTTGTTAATTCATATTATGAGAAGTTATCATTTATGTGCCGTAAAAACTGACTAATTAAATATTCATAATTTATTTCCGATCTACCGAAATTAATCAATTTTAGTTTTAAGTTTCTTTAAAAATATGAATAGTTAAAATTGACTAGTTTACTGTTAACCGATAATTATCTCTATAGGTATCTATATCTTTACACCAAGTCCCTTACGCGGCATAGATATGTTGCTTTATACCACAGTAATATGGTTAGTTAATTATTAGTACATAGTAAATTGTTATAAGAAAATGCGATTCTGAAAACAATGCAACCAATTCACACGCATCGAGTGTTTTGAATAGCACTTTCGACTACCAAATTATTTTTTTAATGTTTTATAATTTGGTAAGATTAACAGTTTTTAAATTTACATAAATCCCCCATTCACTTCGAATATTATGAATAATTGTTATTTTTTACTAAAAGTTGTCGTTCCGATAATATTCTTAAAAAATATCTATTGAACCCATACCAATTTTGCCTATAATTTTAATTTGATATTCAAATATCATATAAAAACATAAATTATGTATTCAAATATTACTATGCTTAACCAAAATATCCATTGTATTTTCTTATTTTACGGCCCTGACTTTCCAATCATTAGTATATTTCCATATTGCAAGCCAAAATTTAGGCAAAAAGAAGTGACATTTATGCCATAACCTAAAGCCTATTATTTGTGTCAAACAGATTGTGACAAATCGGCGACGGAGAGACAGATAGAGAAACAGTCACCGAAGTACCAAAGGAAGACGATTACATATTTTGTTGCTATTATAATTTAGAATACTAGAAGCAAATATAAATTTACTTTTATTGTTCATAGTTAGTAACTACAAAAATAATACTGAGGAGAAAACAAAAAAAATCCGGCAAATTTTTTTAAGGCTTTCTTTGCACTGAGTATGAAAAACATATCGCCTTTGATTTATAACTTTAATCTACATTAATTTATTGTTGTTATATTAGTACATACCCTGGGAACATTTTCAGCCTCTACCCATTACAGTACAAAATATACAGTCTGAAAAAAAGGCACGAATAGGCACACGGACAACGAAGTCTTAGTAACATTGTTCCGTGGGTGCCCCCTAAAAACTAGAAAGACATTGATATAAATATATACGAGTATCTTTAATAAATTTACCTTTATTATTGCTCTCAAGATAATTTAAAAGAAAGTGATAAAACAACTTCATTGAATACCGATAATGTGAGGGATTTGTCGAGAAAATAGGATAGGTAAATGAGTACTATCTTAAATGGATCATATACAGAAATAAATTCAAAATATTGTGCCATTTAAATTGAACTTAGTTATGGGCGGCTCTCGTGGAAGATGCCGAAATTAGATCACAGTTATTACATGTTTTATTAAATTTTTGATCTGGGACCCTATAAAATATAATAAGTATAATAATGTAATAATAATTAACTTAATCTGCAAAGTGGATGGATGCAGGAGCCTAACAAGACCAATACTCTAAAATTAACCTATGATGACATAAATTGGTCGGGTTTTATCTGAAGGTGATGTAAGGACTGGCGACTGGAAACTGGCGAGAGTGCATGAAAAGAACTACGCATGTTAATGAAGCGAATGAGATGTGTAAGGACCCCATCTTATGGCGCTCGGTACTCTCTGCCTACCCCGCAAGGGACCTAGCGTCAAGGTATACATATAAACATACTAATAATTTTGCAATACCGATATTTTAGATTTATCTCATTGTTTCTAATGAAATAACTAGGACTAGTCTATGGTCTAAATGTAATATATAGTAACATAAACGTATAGTGACGTAAACGAAAACTTGCATATTGCATGAAATAACATATCTTGCATATTTATAAATCTTTCAATAATAATTTCTGAACATAGTCATATTCATAACACGGTTATTATCTAGAAAGAATACTTTAGCCGTACAGTCATTACGTATATAATGTTCCGCTCACCCACAACGCTGGCATTAGATTAAATCACTCATTTCTTACCTTTGTACACTGCATCTATAATAATTATTCTATCAAAGATATGATTAAAAAGGGGTACGTACACGCCAGTCACAAATACCAGATTAAACCTTTATCAGCAGTTCATCAGTAGTTTCCTGCTATGAAAAAGTGAATTCGTTTGCTACGAATTGAATTGAAATGAAATGAACGCTACCCCTAAAAAGCGAAATATAGGGAGTGCGGGGAAAAAATAAAGATGGGTGGCTCTTATCTAGATGTAGAACTGTAGGATTGTGGATTGTAATGAGGGGAAGGGTGGATGTGAAAAGGATACGGATCGACCCGGCTCACTTGAAAATAATTGAAGTTAAATTTGTTCATTTATATTGGGTGAAGTTTAATGACACAAAGAGAGGGCTGTTTAGGTACAAACGCAATGTTTAAAATTAAAATATTGGAAAAAGATAAAATCTACAAAATATCGGTGGAAACTAAAATAAATAATTTACAGATAAACAGACATTTCAGTTTAATAAAACACAGTTAAATCCATTCAACGACTGTTCAACTAGTATAGGACACTCAAATTTGCAATAAATTTAGAATCTCCGTATTAACACTGTGTGTTCAATGGAATTGGACGACTATAATTGCCCACAGAGCGTGTTAAAGCGTACTTCGTTCACGGACTGTTTCAATTGTCCGGCGCACGTTCAATTCCAAATTAATAGGGACGAACGGAGATTAGGGTTTGAAGATGGGTTAAGTGCTCACTAATCACCTCTTCAGCAACACACGCTCCGAATTCAGCCAATTAAATTACTATTTCAAGTACGATAACTATTCTAAATTGTGAGCAAAAATAATACTCAATGCAGCTCTCTCGTAATTTTGATGACACTCAAGATCGTCATACCTGTAATTCATGTTCCCACGGATGACAAGTTAAGTGCACCTATTATTGTAGAAAGTCTGACAAAGTCACGTCTGCCTTAGTTTGCATCTCAAAGTTTCCCACTATCTGGCTTCGTTGCATCTGTCGCTGTTACCTGATATGGAGTTGTGCAAAACAAGTCATTGGGTCACCAGAATGCGGTACAATGGACGAAATCTTCACTGCACGATGCGAGCATGAACGACAGTGAGTGACAATTTTTTGCGATTGTATGAAAATGTTCCACACGTGTAGGCGTGTGAATTCTATTACAAAAATGATCCAAAAGCGCAACGTGATTATATTGCGTCACATAACAATAGGAACTTATTCGTATATGCAACACGTGGGGGATTATTCTCAGTTCAGGTAAAGTGAAAGTAATATTTTGTTTGCATTTTTGCACGCAAATTATTGTCCGTGCATTTCTCATGTCAATCAGAAACTGTGAGAATTAACTGAAACTTACTGATGTTACCTACTACAACTTGAGGTACTTTCATAATATTATTTATCTTAACTAATTTGGTAGAAAAGAAGGCGAGTCAGGTGTGAATTGACAATATGTTAAGCAGGTGACAATGTTTGGGTTTGTAGCCACCAGATGATACGCCAAGAATGAACTAAAAAATCTACTCGTACACCTGTTTAAAAATGTCATACAACCCAGCACCAGATGATAAGTACGGGAATTAATTTACTCAGGGTGTTTGTTTTGTACTATAAAATAACTACCTGCTGCCCCGGATTTTATTCCATAGAGTCAGCATAAAAGTATTCATTTCTAGGGTTTCAGCTAATTACATAGCAAATCAAATTTCTTTTAGCAGGTTAGTCGTGAGAACGTATGTATTCTAGCAGATACACGGAGTTACTTTCACGTTCCAATTATTAATACACATAGATGGTTAATTGTAATGCAACAATATTTAAGTACGCCTGTAGCGTTTTTAAATGAGATTTGTTTTTAAAATTTTTATATTTTTTATTACGTTACTAATAAAATGACCTGAAGCGACAACCCCTTAATGGTTTTGCTCATACATAAATTTGTAGGCCGTGACCGGACTAAACAAACTGCTGCCCCGGTAATAATTAATGATCATCCACATCTATTTTACGGTCACTAACTCAAAAAGTTATTAACAAATCAGAAAAATGTTCTTCGACATTACACACCTGCTTCTCGAACTTTTTTATTTGTTTTGATACTAATAAAAGGTACAATGGAGATTGTTACAATAATTTCAAGGTTGTTTTTATTTATCTAAGAAGAATTGATGAGATACTGTTAAGAAATAGTACCATAATTAACACTGCGGTAGCAAAACTCACTGATTTACAATGCAAACTGACCGACAATGTACACTGTATATTATTTCTGAATCAAGACAATAAAAAATTGGAGACAATAATGTTTCTGCACCCTAGGAATGCAATAAGAAAATATTTTTGGAACTATGTACAAAAGAGTGCATGATTTCTTGGCAACTCTACTGTTTAAAAAACACTAGAATCTACTAATTTTTTTTAAATCAATTTATTTTTAGAGCCAAACATGAGCTATAACAAAGTGATACTGGAATACCTAATATATTAATTATCTGTATGACATATTAACCCGCTGTTTTCCGGCCAGACTTGCACACTTTATTACATAAAAAGATTAACTGTGTTACCTTAAAGAAGACATAGTTCTCACTTGAAACTAAAATTTATGAGAGCCACGACAATAATGAATTTATGAAGACTTTAAGAGTATTTATCCAAATGAAACTATTTCAACTTAGTAGTTAAAGTCTATCACGAATTGTCCATAATGGAGTGAACCCTTTCTATAAAGTCATTGTGGTGGGCGTGACATTGCTCGACGATTTAAACAAGGCTCTTAACCACAATAAATTGTCTTAGTTAGGATGATGCGGCATTTCTTGATCAATTTGCCTCCTACTATTTGTTTACGGAGATGCAGTATTATTTTTACCCGACTGTCCAAAGTACAATAACGTTTCTAAGGTTCATGTATGATTTTATTTGTATATAATATTCATGGTTACCAATAGGAGGTATCGTAAAAAAAAATCGGCCAAGTGCGAGTCAGACTCGCGCACGAATGGTTCCGTACCATTACCAATAAATACGGCAAAAAAAACACGTTTGTTGTATGGGAGCCCCCCTTAAATATTTGTTTTATTTTAATTTCATTATTTATTCTTAAAGTGAATATATAACTAAATATTCTGTGAATAATTCAAGCGTCTACCTGTTGCCGTTATCAATATCGAGCAAAAACGAGCAAAAAAATCACGTTTGTTGTATGGGAGCCCCCTTAAATATTTATTTTATTCTATTTTTTAGTATTTGTTGTTATAGCGGCAATAGAAATACATCATCTGTGAAAATTTCAACTGTCTAACTATTACGGTTCATGAGATACAGCCTGCTGACAGACGGACGGACGTACGGACGGACGGACGGACGGACAGCGGAGCCTCAGTAATAGGATTCCGTTTTACCCTTTGGGTACGGAACCCTAAAAATAACGTTTGTTGTATGGGAGCCCCCTTAAATATTTACTTTATTCTATTTTTTAGTATTTGTTGTTATAGCGGCAACAGAAATACATCATCTGTGAAAATTTCAACAGTCTAACTATCACGGTTCATGCGATACAGCCTGGTGACAGACGGACGGACGGACGGACGGACAGCGGAGCCTCAGTAATAGGGTTCCGTTTTACCCTTTGGGTACGGAACCCTAAAAATAAAGTTTGTTGTATGGGAGCCCCCTTAAATATTTACTTTATTCTAATTTTTAGTATTTGTTGTTATAGCGGCAACAGAAATACGTCATCTGTGAAAATTTCAACAGTCTAACTATCACAGTTCATGCGATACAGCCTGGTGACAGACGGACGGACGGAATAAGGTTCCGTTTCCGGTACGGAACCCTAAAAATCATATCGTTAACAAACATTTCCGAATCAGTTCGATAAATATCATATTACAACATGTCAGTTTTCGTCATTGTACTATGTATATATTGTAAGTACAATCCAATTGCACAAAATATCATGAAACTGAAGACAGATGTGACTTGGTTTCATTACTTGATTTTGTATATTTGTTTATTCTTATAAGACGAGACTGCATTACGTTCTCCACTCTCAAATGAAATCAAAAGCAAAATAGGTTTTGGCTAAACAGAGAGATAAATAGTGACATCAACAAGCTTTTAATCAATTGTAAGGCAAAGTAAAGTGTATCCATCAAATACGTGGATACTTAAATTTTTAATTCCACACATTGATATTAAATACTTCCTGGCCAACATGACAGAACTAAGCTAGACAATAAGCGATTATCATCAAAATATAACAAACAGACCACGATACTCGAATTGCAGGCCAAATTTAGGTATATTCGGGGGTATAACATGGTTATTTGTTGAGATACCGTGCCAAAAGTCACAGCTTGTGCAGTTATAAATTACATAGGCCAATTTATTGTTCCTCTCTATTTATCATGTAGCGTACGCTACATGATAAATAGAATGGGAGATAAAACAAAATATTTTTTAAATGTTTGAACAGCATGTCCTTGTTGAAATAAGGAGATTTAATAAGGTCAGGCTCCCGAGCCTAAAGGTAATTAATAGGGTAAATCAAGACGTCGTAAATTTAAGTTAATATTCTCGATGTAAATCTTGGAAATATTTCTGTATATTAATTACATGAAACTAATTACATTTATTTAAGCAATTAAGGTTGAAATAACTTCATTCAATGTATAAATTTCATTCAAGTGAAAAAAGCTTTTTAATTTTACTTATAATTATTATAATTCTTTATTTTTTTAAAAAGTTTAGTTTAGTTTAGTAAAAAAAAAAATTTAGTTTGTTAAAAAGCAATCCTCTTTTAGAAACGTAGTACATACTCCACTACGTTGCTCAATTGTAGCTTGGAAGAGCCCAGTGTTTTCAAGCCGTGCGACGGCCACTGATTTAGCTTACCGACTGTCGCCTATCAACAACTTCTGGAACCAACGGCATGAAGTGCCCTCCGAAGTACGGAGAAACTCAAGATAGGTAAATCCACCCATAGACAGGTTGCGGTAAACGTTGCTTAACCTCGGTTCGGTTGACATGACACGCACAACGACGCCATCAAGCTTTCTTATTAATTACTCTTACTGGACTCATTAAAAGATGACACCTTTATTGAGAAACATGGTACTCGTAATTTGATTTAATCGGCAGGATTCCTAGACTCTCGATTTGGCATATTAGCAACAACCATTGTATTTGTTTGAGGAAGTGCATAACAGAATTTAAATAATGTTCTGGTTTGGGATCAAGACAAACTATGTCAAAAGTACAGCAGAATTATCAAATAGCAGGTAAGTTTTATATAATTAAAATTACATTTCAAAGTATATATTGAAAACTATTTCCCTCACTCATAGTAAAGCCCCGTTTATGCAACTTTAATGTAGAGTGTGCTTTGATAATTAAATACATATTTGAGATACTTGAGTTATATCATGTAAAATATTTTATTTGACATGAATCATACTAAACTATGAAGAATTTTAATTGGTACTTACGTCAGATTCACAGGCGCACGTTACCTGCAGTAGGCCAAGTTTTGCGAATTATCCTTCTCGTACATTCTTTATTCATGTGATACAAACGAAAAACATATGCCTCTGTACATCATAGTTTTTATCCTTATCAACAACCGAATTTCAGCGGTAACTTCAGCGTCAACTTTTCTTATATATATCTAAGGTCAACCACTTAGACGTCATATAATAAATCCTTTCATTAAAGGTAAATTATGACATTATACTGATTTTAGTTTATTACGTTAGCACAACTATAATTTAATGTCTACAATTATTTTAATATAATTTATTATTGCATTTAGCATATTAGCAAAATATAATAAATACAAATGTAATATTAATAATATTAAAATTAATTATATAATTACTTACCTATTACGTTTAATATAAAAACTATAAGCGAAAAACTCATAGTTTTAATTTACTTACTTACTTCGAACAACAGTTACTCCACAGCAACATTTTAATAGCTCTACTTGAATAAGAATTGGAATTAGGAAAAGAAACTTGGCCAAATATTTACATTACCATTTAGTGGGCTAACACTTTAGAGACACACTCAAAGACCCCCGGTAGTCTTTTTGCCTCTGATCTCCAATGCCTGTGATATCAAAGTGAAGCCCTGGGCGGTGCTCCATCTAATCTTGTAAACCTGCGTATTTTTAAGATGCAATTTGCAACCCCTGCTCTTATGTTGTTAAGAAGTCCTTTATAATGTTAATTTTGCTGTCGTCTCCTCGTACCTGCTTGCTCTTTTGAACTTAATTATGTTGTTTTAAATCATTGGTATTTAAAGAACACTTCGGGGTTTTATTTTTATCCATTTTATGTTTTTGGTTATTCGTATTGTTCTTATATCCATAGATACTTTACGCACTTAATAGAACATTTGTGATAAATAGTACATTATGATACCGTTACACAGAGTTTATTAATTAAAACCACCAGTGTGAGTTTAAACCTGAGGTATGACGAAGGATAAAACAGTTTTTCATAAGCTATGGTAAAGGGGTTACTGTAGGTTATGAACGCTTGCAATACAGGAAGTATGATGGAAAGTAATACATAAGCAGGGATGGCAAGACACAACCCCTCGGGAACTGGTTGCCTCGCTCATCGTAGGAATACAACATCCGACGAGCTCGGTAGCGCAGTGGTTAGTAATGCTACTTTGACACCAACGCTCATGGGTTCGAGTCTCACACTGGACAAACATTTGTGTGAAAGAACGAAAATTATTTATTCGGTGTGCATGAACATCTTTGTTTGTCTTGGTCTGGGCGCATCGAAGCAGCCCGTCTGGGGAAGTACCTCCACCTAGCAGAAAATCGCAGCCAAATAACAACTCTCTGGAGGGTTGTCGTGTTTCTGCGGGTGAGCGACGTCACCAGTAAGCTCCTGGAGTTACTGTGTTAGCAGCAGAAGTGGCATCGTGCGAGCGATACTTAATGGACAAACATTTGTGTGCATGAATATGTCTGTTTGTCTTGGTCTGGATGTTTTGTTTTCTATGTATCATAAGTATATATATGGTTTGGACCCTTCGAATTTTCGACCTGTTTCCATTCTGCCCATTCTTAGTAATTTTTTTGAAAAACTAATGCTTAGCCAGTTGCTCAGACATTTCAATACACGTAATTTGCTTCATAGGAGACAGTTCGGATTTACGAGAGGTTGTTCAACTATAGACGCAGGGATTCATTTGCTTAAAAGTATATTCGCGGCATGGGAAGGTTCGCAAGATGCCTTGGGAATTTTCTGTGATCTGTCTAAAGCGTTTGACTGCGTGCACCATGACACTCTTGTCAGAAAATTACACCACTACGGTATCAGGAACAAGGCTCTCGAACTTCTGTCTTCTTATCTGGGCAATAGGATACAGAAGGTCGATATTAATGGTAAAAGATCTTCGGGGTCCCCTGTAGTTATGGGAGTCCCACAGGGGTCAATTCTAGGTCCATTCTTATTTTTAGTATATATAAATGACTTACCTTATTATGTAAAGGATAAACATGAGATTGTATTGTTTGCGGATGATACCTCTTTGACATTCAAAATTAATAGACAGTTAGATAATTATGACGAAGTTAACGATGCTCTCTCTAAAGTTATGCATTAGTTTAATGTTAATAATCTGCTTTTAAATGATAAAAAGACTAAAGTAATTAAGTTCTCAACACCCAATGTAAGACAGGTGACTACCAATGTACATGTTAATGGAACTAATTTAGCCCCTGTGGAGACAACTGTGTTCTTGGGTATAACAATCGACTCCAAACTACAATGGGGCCCACAAATTGAAAAATTATCAGGAAAACTAAGTTCTGCAGCCTATGCAGTGAAAACTATCAGACGGCTCACTGATGTTGATACGGCTAGAATAGTTTATTTCAGCTACTTTCACAGTATTATGTCATACGGAATTCTTCTTTGGGGTAACTCCGCGGACATTAACACCATCTTTTTATTGCAAAAGAGAGTCATTAGAGCTATCTACAAACTTGGTCCCCGGGAGAGCCTTAGAGAAAAATTCAAAGAAATAAATATTCTAACAGTCGCATCGCAATATATCTATGAAAATCTTTTGTATGTCCATAAAAACATAGACTCATTTTGTAAAAAGAGTGATACTCATAATATAAATACTAGATATAAGCATAATCTAGTGTTACATCCAAGCCGTCTCCACAAAACAAGTAATTCTTTTATGGGGCAATGTATACGGTTCTATAACAAACTTCCCAGCAATATAAGAGAATTGTCAATAAACAAATTTAAAACTACCATTAAAGCCAAATTGTGTAGCAGGGCATATTATGAAGTATCTGACTATATTAATGATAAAAATGCCTGGGATTGAGTCGATCCAATTATAATGTAATTAATAAATTATGTAAATTTGTTTGGATACCAAAAAAGGGATGCCTGAGTTTTTTGGCAGTATTTTTATCAGTGCTCACCTAGTCATGAACTGCACGGTAGGGGAAAAAATTGTAACGATTCTAAACAAATGTAGCCACTTTTAAAGAATAAAAAGATTTTGACTTTGACTTGTATATAATTACAAAAAAATGTACGTATGATGCAATGTTTGTATAGCATTAAGTCCGCCGTTGTACACCTGTGAGCATAAAGTTTAAATAAATAAACAAATAAATTTTTATTGCAGGTCACAAGTTATTACAAAGATGTTACATAACAATAATATGGTACAAGTGATGCCCAGTATGGACATAACAAGCATGAGAGGCATTTAGATACCGTTTTACTTAAATATTTAGTTAAATAGGACTATGTCTATCGCACTTTTCACTTTATATACTTCATAGAGAAGTCCTTACTCACTTCACTCGCTTCTTTAACATTCATAACTCTTTTCATGCACGTTCGCTGGTTCTAGGACCCTTTACATCACCTCTGATAAAACACGACCAATTTTATCATTGTAGGTTAGTCTTGGTCTTCCTCGGCTTCTATATTCTTCCACTTTTGTATTGTATATCTGTTTCGTCATTCTTTCATTCTACATTCTTTCTACATTTCCAAACCAACGGAACATGCCTTGTCTTTCGACACTCTCTTTCAGCCCAATCTCTTTCTTACGTTATCATTACGAACGCGGTTAGCAAGCGTTACGCCACAAATTTGGCGCAATACGAGAGCTCGACAGCATTTATTTCACTTTCATGCTCTCTCTGTCATACCCAGTTTTCGCTTCCATAAATTAGCGTTGGGATTAGCACCGTACAGCGAGCTGTGCTTTCTGGCTTACATTTCGGCTGCCTAGAAGTTTATCCAACGCTCTATTCACACTCCACATTCCACATCAGATACCCGATTCCATCGCTGATAAAATCGCTTCCAAGATATACAATCTCATTCAATTGCTCCAACATACCATCATCAACCGTAATCCTAGTGTTCGTTCTGGTTGTCGATCTTTCAAATACCATATCTTGATTTTTTTCGCATTCAATTGTAAGTCTTTCTTCATACAATCATCTTTCATTGCTCTAACTAGTGTTTGCAGTTCGGATGGTGATTCTGCTATTAATACCGCGTCATCTGCACAAAGCAGACAGTTGACTACTGAGTCACCCATTCGCATTCCCACGTTCATATTTCTTTTTCTCAAAAGACAACTGAAAGAACCTCTGGAACATTTTGGGCATAGGGTTGACGGTGACCTGCTCCGTGCTGTGCAATCCACGAATGAAGATTATATAGCATGATGCGGGTGAACGGCAGCTTGTCGTCCTGGTTGATACCAACATTGGTGTCAGAAAGGAATGCGTGCTGTCGCCTCGGCTATTCAACCTATGTCTGGATAGTTGTAACTAGTATAGTTTGTGATTAATAAAGTACATATGTATAAATAAATAAATAATCGTATTTACATCTATTAATCTTGATTACTAAAGTCCAGCGGTTACATTACAAAATGATGAAGTTATAGTAAACGCAACACAATCAGCGGAGATACAGGAAGGGTCCATCCAGATTATGTAATACAGTATTAATGGCTAAATAGAATCGATGGTTCCCTTGAGGTGTCCTCTCCTTTATTATAACACTATAATATGTACGAGGGACGTTTTATTACTGGCCTATCTTGAACGACGAGACCCTTCAGTGTTGTAGGATATTTATGAAAAGGCTTTTTATGGTTCTGATATATCCCCTTGTAAATATACTTCGTGGCCTCAATGGTTTTGACCGTTTGAAGCTATAACCATTGGTCTCGTCTTTAAGATAGGTATGTTCAGTTGCCTTATTTATCACTTACAAAGTAAAACAAGCATATATGAGTCAGATTCGGCCAGGGTTCCTTGGACCACGTAATTGAGTTAATTTGTAGAGGATAGGTATTCCAAGATTTCTAAAACATTGTGCTAGTTGAAACATCTTTCTTGTTTGTATTATGTTTGCTCAAACTTGACCCAAAACGGACTGAAACCAGATTCGAATATGATCAAAATCATGCTCAAACTTGTCCCAACACCTTGTTCAAAACTAAACTTCAAGATTAAGTCCAATGTGAAAAGTACTTTCCTTTAACCCTTCGAAACCCGTGTGGTCATATATGACCGCGAAATGTATGGGAAAAGGTATATAACACATGGTTCTTTATGTGGTCATAATTTATGATGATTACAGAATTTTCGTAAAAAGGTGTACAAAGTTTTTTCTTCACGTATTAATATATTGATTGACGTATATTATTATGCAATGGACTGACTTTTATACACAAATGACAGCTGGGTTTATATGTCATGAGTAGCACCACAGTTGAGTGTACTGGGGCACTATATGTTAATACAACGTCGGGGGAGGCACACCCCTACGATCCTCCTTATGTAAAGCGGTTACCGTAGCCTATGAATGCTTGCAAGACATTAAGTATCACTCGCGCGATGTCACATCTACTGTTAATACAGGATTTCCTTAGGAGATTAGATGACCTACGCTGACTCGTAGTATTTCTGCGAGTCAGTGAGGTCATCAGTTAGCTATACATGGTCGATTTCACACTATGAATTTATGATGTTATAATGTACAACCTATATATAGAACAAGGTTGACTGTTATATATATATGTCGCAGAGGTAGCAACACCATATTGAGAAGCCCGGAAGAAATCAATCCCCGTGATGCTAGTTTTAATAATAACGGATCAAAATGTCAAGTCGGCGCTTGGGTGGAATCGACATCGTTGGATTGGCAACACCGGTTGTGTTTGTTATGGTTTGCTCGAAATGTCGATTGTTGTCAGTTGTCAGAAACGTCAAGATGAGATACCGTCAGTTCGCTGCCGTCATTGGAAGCGCATTACGAATCGAGCAATGGAGCCAATCGCACGTGTCGCGTCCACCGCATTTTGAATCCGTTGTAATCTACGATCTAAGCATAACTTTTGTTAAAAGTATTGTGGTAATTGGCTGATTAAATATTGAGAAGATTAACTACGCTGGTATTTCGCTTTATTCGCCATGAACAACGAGCCACCTGACGACCATTCCATCCACGTTCTGACATCAGACGTGGGATGTAACCCAACCGCCCCGATAAGGAAAAATGGAAATAGTGATGAAGAAAAATAGTGTCTTTTACTGGAGCAACAAAACCAGAATCTTTTAGCATTGATTCAAGTGATGAAAGGACCATTGAAATTCAGTTGCCCGAATTCGATCTTGACAAAGGAAATGTGGACGCGCGTGCATGGAACAATACCGCGGATATGTGTGTACCGGATCAGCAACTGAGTGGTATTCCGCTGATGTTGGCACCCGAGCTACGGCGGAGAAACGAGTGGATATGTGCAGTATCAGCGTCCCTGCTGGGACAATGCGACACTCTGGTGAGCAGTACCTATTCTATTATGATTCTGAAGCCGAATGCTCGCTTATAAAGGAGATGTAATGACACTGTAACTTTGACTGTTATTGGACAGACGTCAGTTCATAGCACTATTCAAATTTTGACTACTGTTGAAATACATTCAGTTAGAAATACTCTTTCACGTACGGCCTGACTCTTACTTACCATATGACATTCTAGTAGGCCGCGAACTAATAAAATAATGTCTAGCAGTTCATATGACTCCTGATAAGTTACAGTTTACTAGGACGACTGTTGTTTGCGCATGTGATGTTTCAAATGCCCGAATATTGACAAAAATGCTGACTATGACAAAACACGTTTTGACAGTACAAAAGCTAAATTTGTTAACTTTAAAGTTGGAGACTTTGTATTATTGAAAAATGAATAGCAAAACCAAACGAAACTCGGTCCTAAGTACAAAGGCCTCTATAGCGTCATTGAGGTGCTTGAAGGAGACCGTTACGTTTAGAGGCTTTGAGTGGTGATCGTACCTACAAGTACGCTTATGATTGCTTGTGAAAAATGCCTAATGATTGCCCTCAATTAGATGAGGATGATAATCGATCGAAGACTATTGAGCAATAATGTTGTTTAGAATTTTAAGAGTTCTGTTTTCATGCAAATTGTGAGAGTATCCGCCGGATGGAGGCGATGGCTTTCTTGAGAGTATCCGCCGGATGGAGGCGATGGCTTTTTTGAGAGTATTCGCCGGATGGAGGCGATGGTTTTTTGAAAGTATCCGCCGGATGGAGGCGATGGCTTTTTTTGAGAGTATCCGCCGGATGGAGGCGATGATTTAGAAAGTATCCGCCGGATGGAGGCGATGATTTCATGATAGCAGAATCCAGTAAAAGTGTTGAATTAACTTGACCGCACAATGGTCTCGATTGTGAATTATAGCTTAGAGTTAAATGCAAATTGTACTATGTTACTGGTTAATAATTGAAATTTGTTTTACTTGAAATAAATGTTGACTAAGGCCAGTCTTAGTCAGGGTTGGCCGAGCTGGAGTAAGATCTGTTTCTGCTCAGATTTTTTGGTTACAGATTACGCACACGAGGACGTGTGATGCATCAGAATGGCCGTGTCGCAGAGGTAGCAACACCATATTGAGAAGCCCGGAAGAAATCAATCCCCGTGATGCTAGTTTTAATAATAACGGATCAAAATGTCAAGTCGGCGCTTGGGTGGAATCGACATCGTTGGATTGGCAACACCGGTTGTGTTTGTTATGGTTTGCTCGAAATGTCGATTGTTGTCAGTTGTCAAAAACGTCAAGATGAGATACCGTCAGTTCGCTGCCGTCATTGGAAGCGCATTACGAATCGAGCAATGGAGCCAATCGCACGTGTCGCGTCCACCGCATTTTGAATCCGTTGTAATCTACGATCTAAGCATAACTTTTGTTAAAAGTATTGTGGTAATTGGCTGATTAAATATTGAGAAGATTAACTACGCTGGTATTTCGCTTTATTCGCCATGAACAACGAGCCACCTGACGACCATTCCATCCACGTTCTGACATATATATATATATATATATATATATCTATGGTTTATTAATTGTTGCTTTTGCAGTGATCGTCTTCCAATTAAAAGTTTTTTTCTCGATACTCAAATGATAAAGCGATCTCAGTAAAAGATCAGTCTACTTCAAAAGATCAATGACTAAAACAAAACACTCGACCATTGTTCGACGTGTAAAAGACAAAAGACGATCTAAATCAATTCGATTGCCCTCAAGTTCGGCTTTTAAGGTAATTGACACGAGAACGACTAGTCGCTTCTTCTTTTATATTTAAACGTAGCTGTGAAAGTGACTGGTAGGTTCTTGTTTAACTGCGTATTCACTAGGCACTATGTCAAAACACACACAAAACACTGTCACTATATATGTTCCGCCCGTAACTTCATCTTTTGATTGTAGTTTTTTATATGAAATGAAGCTGTATTACAATAGTCACTTGGGGCCAGTAGGTATATTGTGTGTATTTGTCAAATACTGACCATTAGTAAATACTGTGGAATTAATACAATTCCATTCTATATCTTACGCCAATTTATATTTTGTATTCAACTTAATAATCATCTGAGACGTAAGTGGTTCACAATCGTCAAAAGAGTAAAAATCTTTTACATCTACACGTAGTGCTAATACTAATTAATAACTTTAGCAGCGCAGTTGGCAGAGCGCGACCTAATCGCCTTGTATTACAAGCTGGTTACAAGCTTTCATATGCCTAGGTTACCAGTTTCTCGTCAGGCTGGACATGCGCTTATTTGTCACTCGTGTAATATAAAAACACAAATATTACAATTTCGAACGTTGAACCGGCTACATAATAAAAAACTATCTATATAACTTCATGGTAAACCCTGGCGAGGCAGGCAGAGGGTACCGAGCGCCACATGACGCGGTCCTTACACACCTCACTTATAAAATATCTATCTGTTTCATGATTCTTTCCACCTGCATTCTTTCTACTTGTCCGAACCAACGAACCATATCTCTTCTTATTTTAACACCGGCATACTCTTTCCTACTAACTCTGTTTCTTACAGAAAAAATAATCACAATTTTATCATAATAAAAGTCATTTACATTTAAACAAATGCTTTTGTTCAAGAACTTGAATTGAACAATTAAAAGCGCATTTATTTAAGCACTGACTACTCAATATTTTTATAATCAATCATTTATAAGAATTATTTAGTTATTTTCTATTACTATTTGTTATCATCTCCATTGCGTCGGATGTGCAGTCGGCCTAAAGTAAGAATTGTACACACCGACTGCATTGAGATGTGAGTACACAAAGCCGACTCGTAAAGTGAAACATCTCGATTCTCGGCTCTATATTTGTAAGTCAAACTGCATAACGGCTCTCAGGGACATGGTAAGTGCTACGACTAACAACATCAATACACTCTTAGAGCTGTAGGATGGAGAGTGGCCCACCTAGTCTGTACACCGCTGTACAAGCTACGAAAATCAATCGAGTTGGTAATCGATTTTAATAAATTTGACTCGCATCCGATTACTGGTCATAAAATCATTGGCCGGTGGTTTACTCCTTTGATCATATGAATAGATAATGATGGTATAAAGTTATTGATGATTCGATAATAAATTGATAGTAATAACTAGTTTTGAGTTGTCATTAAAATATAACAATTATAGGTGTATGTATATTGATGTTATCTCTAAGTAATTAAATTATTCTAGTGTTTTTTAATAAAGTAAATATCATGAATTTGAAGGATTATGGAAATTTATGTTTTCATTTAAAATATTGGACCTTTTAAAGAAATTTTATTTCAAAGATTTATATAGCTTATTATTTTGTAGATTTATTTCAAACATACTTATACCTAAAGACAACCGCGACCGATACTCATTAGTTTTTTCATTTATAATGATTTTGTGTATTAGGTGACAGATGGTATATATGTTATAACATAATTATAATTTAAATTTAATTACGTTATAGAACTGAACCTCTACTGCCACTACCACCAATTCGAAAGCACAAATCAAACAATACAGTGTATATCCATTTTCCTATAAATTTAACTATTCTTTTAGATATCTTTAAGGCCATCTTCCTACTCCATAGTCATAATAGCTCGATAGTATCATCAAATTGAGCTGTCATTAAAACCACATTAAACTGTCAACTTTCATCGTAATACATGATATTAGTATATAACAGTGGTTGAAATTTTGTTCCGTAAATTTCATTACATATTTGTTTAAAAGATGATTTTTTTATATACATACAACGTCGGGAGACATACAAACATACGGTCCACCTGATGGAAACAGTTTACCGTATTCTATAAACGCTCACGATACGTTAAGTAACACTCCCGCGATGTCACCTCTGCTGCTACTACAAAAACTCCTTAGAAGCTTATAGGTGTTATCAATCACACGCAGGAACACAATAACCCTCAAGGAAGTTGTTATTTGGCTGCGGCGGTTATTTTCTGTGAGGTGGAAGTATTTTCCAAGACGGGCAGCTTTGATGCGCCCTACCTCTCTCAAAAACACCCAAGCTAAGACAAACAGACATGTTCATGAACACAAATGTTTGCCCTGTGTGGGAATCGAACCCACGAGTGTTGGTGTCAAAGTAATGTAACAGCGCGTTTTACCACTGCATCACCGAGCTCGTTGAAACTTTTATTGTATAAAATATTCGTTAATGCGATAAACGATAAACATAATGTTGAAAAATACTTTAAATAACGGCTTTGGCTACAATACACACTATATCATACGTTATATAGTGTGTACTAATTGAAATGTTTCCATTGCGTATAAAGGATGGTATATTAGGAATTACAAACAAGAGACTATTAAGAGGCATGACGACTTCATTGTCTTGACTTTATGATTCCTATACTGGTTGTGTTACATACAATGTTTTTATCACATTTGCAATATAAAAATATACCGCCAAAACACTTTACATAAAACTCTCATATAATAAAACGTTCGTAACCTGTTAAGTGTACTTAATATTTCTTTTTTATTAAATTTAAGTATTATATATAGATTATATAAGTATTATATTAGTTTTCAATAATATATCAAGCGATAAATACATTTAGTAAAATAGTGGATACATGCATTTAATTTCTCAATTATAAAGGTGTGAAACAAAAATAAGACATTTCGTTTTCTTGATTATAACTTCTATGCTTGTTGACGTATGCTTAATGTGTGATGTAATTAAATTATGCGTTATGAATTTTATAAATACGGCTTGCTTTTCGCGTATGTTATAAGGCTTTTTTTTATACAACTAGATTGGCAAACAAGCATGCGGCTTGCATTAGATGGCAAAACACCACGGCGATATTACTCGCACGCTGCCAATCTTGTGACGTAAGGTGTTTCGTCATAGTACCCAGTAATATCTCTGCCATATCTCAGCCTTCAAACCGGAATACAGCTATATAAATATAGCTGCTTGGCGGTAGAAGTAGGTGAGACAGAGGTACCCACGCAGACGACTTTTGTACAAAGTCTCCTTCTGGTATAAGGATATATATAAGGTTATTATACAGGCTAACATCCAATAATGGTCGACGTATATTTGCTCTAGCAAAAATAGTCTGTGGTGACCATTGATTAAATTGCATTTTCTTTAGACAAAATGCACGTCGATGCTGCCTTGTTGTGATGCACGATGATGCACCTTCTATCTTTTCTAAAATAAAACTTATCAGAGTCCATTTTATCGTGTATAGTATAGCACTTACCATTTTGTTCAGATTGGCCTTCTAAGTAAAATGAGAATTTCATTTTCATAAAACGAAAAATATCGGAAAATCCACACCTATTTGTTGCCATTCGACTGCATTTTCCTTACTGCAAATGAACTGGAGTTTAAAATTTTACATTCGAATTCAGTTTCTGCAATCGTCGAGGTAAGTTAAAGGTAATATTTTTCAGTGATTGAAAGATATCAGTATATTATCCAACTTCAGTAAAGGGAGACGTTTTATGTTCGTGGCGTATATTTTTTATATATGTTCTCGGATATCACGTCTATTGTAAATCTGAATATTGTTGGCGGAGAATAAATGACAAAAATCAACTTATTTTGTATATATTTCGATTTATAATTTCCTTTTGCTAGTCTTATCTTGGTAGTCTTGAGAATGTTGTTAAAAATTTGATAAATATCAATATATCATGGAATAAAAACTTTTAAACAAAATGTCATACCATTGAAGTCGACGAGATAAGACAAAGCGTCTATATAAAAGGCATCTTCATCAAAGAAACTGATATTTTTTTTTTGTTTTATGACTGCCCAATGACATATAAAGCAAATATTTTATAGCTTGTGAGATGAAAAAGTTTTTTTATGCCCTGTTAAAGAAGACAAACTTTAAAGTTTCAGTACGAAAAAAATGGAATATTTTGTTAGTGAAGTCCAATACATATTTATACAAAACAAATACTATAAAAGGCATTTTCTTCAAAGAAGCTGATATTTTTCTTTCTTTTATGACTGCCCAATGATATATAAAGCAAATATTTTATAGCTTGTGAGATGACTAGCTGAAAAAGTTTTTTTACGCCCTGTCTAAGAAGACAAACTTTAAAGTTTGAAGTCCAATACGAATTTATACAAAACAAAGACACGCGGGAAGTAATTTTAGCACTTAGAAATAATGCTCAATGGAATAAAGAGTCTCAATAAGGCTTATTAAGGCTGTGACTAGGAGCAAGCAGGTATTATTTACTGAGACAAGACACATGTCAAATAATTATATATGGAACATAAACTGTTATACAATAATGCTTTATAACTTAAAAAATGTACCATTCTTTCTCCCTATCAGTAGTTTCGAAATTTGCTACAGTTTTAAATAAATGTTTGTAGACAAATTACACAGAACTATCTAGTCACAAACAACCGCTACAAAATCTACATACTCTATACACGTAATTATCTTTAAAATTCAAAATTAACTTCAAAATAAATACACAAGTGAGGTCTATTTTACCCGCCATTATTATATTTTGGAAATTACGTATCACAATTTAATTGTATTGACGAATAAATCTACGAGTATAATTTTTATAAGACGTTTGTAGGCATTCAACCATATGGCTCACCTGATGTAAAGTGGTACCGTAGCCTATGAACGCTTGCAATACAGCAACTGCCAAGAAGCTCAAATATGATAAAATAATATATCATATTTATAACAATAGGAGCTTAAAATCAGAAACTCATTCACTGAAACCTAAGAACCCTCCTGATACTCGTAGTTCTTATTTTGGCTGCGGTTTTCTTCGAAGTGGAGGTATTTCCCCGGTGGTACTGCTTTGATGCACCCCATCTCTCTTAAAACACTAAAACCAAGATAAATAGATATATTAATTCGCACAAATATTTGTCCTGTGCAAGAATTGTATACACAAGCCTCGGTGTTAAAGTAGCATTGATAACCACTTCACCACTCGGACTCGCCAAACAAACCCAATATGAAGAAAATTTAATTTACTTTACAGTAAATCTTCAATATTTTCTTAGTAAAAAATTCTACAATTTTATATAGCTCAATTGGTCCCTCTCGATAGCCTGGTCTTCCGTCTCACGATTGCCCTCCTCCTTTGTAGCGAATATGACATTAGCACAAGAAAGCATTCCAATGTTGAGGTCACTTAAAACTTTCTACGCTTTCAAGATGATTATTAGAGACTCAAAGGTAATTGCAGTGTCAACTCCATTCACGTACTAATAGGAGTCATTCTGTTTGTGATTCTGGTCGCAGGTGTCATTATGTGCTAATAATAGCGAGTGATATTACAGAGGTTGCGTGCCGAACAATGCGGATGGCGCGGAGACAGTGCATTTGAATGCATTTTGAGAACGAGGTTTGAATTTGACGATTGTTCTGAAGCTGTTACATAAGCAATTATTTGCTAAGAATAACGTTATATCCGTGATATTTTTGTATTCAATATAAATATTATACTGCTTGGAAATATCAATTATTAATTCAGTTCAATTTGATATTGTGCATTGAATTTTTGATAACATTGGAATAAATATTTGATACGTATTCAAAACTTTTCAAATTTATATCACCGTTTGTAAATTTGTTTTGTTTGTTTGACCTAACCTAACTTATCTCATATTTTTCTATAGTTATTAACTGTGTTTTATAAATATTTCTAAGCTATTCAAGTAACTCGTCGTGTATATAAGTAAGTACATATATACATTTTGGTGAAATTTGAAGCAACTATAAATTTAAATCGCTTCCAACCAACACAGAGAAAAATAAACATGCATAAAGCTTATCCGCCTACTTGACCGCACCAAGTTATCACGAAGAATATTAAAAAACTTAGATCAAACAAAGGGTAACGACCATCTTTACACAAAGTTATGAAATAAGGGATTATCAGACGAAACGCTATACATTGCTTATGTTGTATGAAAAAAATTCAAGAATTTCTTAGGCGCAGAAGCATGCATATCGTCAATTTCTAAAATACCGCAATATTTCTAACCAATAGTTTAGGATCATGGTGACAAAGAAGGTCACCCCATTTACAACTGTTTATACAGATAACAATGAAAATGGATTACTCGTACGTCTCCTTGATTGATGAAGAAAGTGATTGAATCATTGCTGATGGTAAATCTTAAATAGTTTTGAATGAATCTTTCTTAGATTCCTGAAAACTACAAACTAAATTAGATATATTGTAACGATGATAATTGATGACAATGTAACAAGTCTGGCCGTAAATACTGTTACATAGAAACTTTTCTTTTTTCAACACTTTAAATATTTTGAATTAGGAACGTGTTTATTATGACAAAAACTTCTTTAGATTCCCGCCGTTTTACATCTTTTTTTCGTGTATATTATCAAACTTATATTTAACATCCTTAAAGAAAACATAATTGCAGTGATTTTCCATATTGTTTGATTACAGTGATTAGGTACCTTGCACAAAGTGGGTATGGAGCCGTTGTCGGTAATATTCAAGACACTTCAAAACCTTGGTATCAGCTGCATGTTCGTATATCATACTATCGATAGATATACCAACACTTCCTCTGTTGAAGACCATATAAGATCGGGGCGACCGCGTGATATTAGAACTACAAAAGGTGTTCAATGCTGTCAAAGGCAGAATTCGCCAAAACCCCATTAGGAAACAAAAAATCTTGTCGCGTGAAATGAAGATTTCCGCTGATACTCTGTCGCGTATAATAAAACAAGACCTGAAGCTTGGTCCTTATCGTCGATATACACGACATGCCCTAAATCAGCCCCTATAGCTGAAGATCGTGGATTAATCAAAATGCCTTCTGTCCCGATAAGATGAAAAAGAAACAGATGAAAGGCACTGAAATATCCTCTTTATTGATGAAAAAAAAAATCCCCATTAAATAGCACTACAACACGCAAAATGACAAAGTGTACGCACGCAGTTCTAAAGAAGCCGCCCAAGTGGTCGGAAAGGTACAACGTGGTCATCACTGGGTCATCATCCTGTCTGTCTGTAATGGTTTGGTGGGGGGGTGTCTTGAAAAAGAAGTGAAGACTTCAGCCAAAGTGTACCTATCAAGAGACTTGAATTTGAATCGTGTTGTGAAACCGCTCAGCAATACATTTTTTAAGATGTACCGTGGACTTTCCAGCAGGACTCCTGCACCTGGTCATAAGGCACGAATTATCCAAGCCTCGCTCGAAACCAATGTTCCGGAATTTATAAGATGAAGACTGGCCCTCCTCTAGCTTAAATCTGAACCCCTTAGAGTACAAATTATGGTCAGTTTTAGAGGACATGGCCTGCTAGAAACGACACGTCGACATGTATCTTAAGAAATCTGGAGTAAGTAGTGGCTAAAGTTCCCATGAAAACCGTGCGTAATTCCATAGATTCGTGTCCAGACAGATTAAAGGTCTATATCAAAGCCAAATTGGTCGTGTTCTATCAGAAGGTGATGTCAGGAGCCCTAGAAACCGGCGTGAGAAGAGCAATGAATGTTAAAGAAGCGAGTGAGATATGTAAGGATCGAGTCACGTGGTGCTTGGTTCTCTCTGCCTACCCCGCAAGGGATTTGGCGTGCAGTTATAGCATCAAAGCCAAAGGTGACCATTTCGAATAGAATCATTTTTTTGCTAAGACTTCCATAAATATATACATATAAGTTTTATTAAGATTACATTACTTCTTAAATAAGGAATTGCATATTCATTTGTAACAGAGCTTATGGCCGGACTATGTATATTACTAGACATATTCTTACGGATATACGAGTGGCCTTGTGCATCTGCAGAGTTCAAATCTCTTATATGATACAAAGTCTGAGCGAAAGACCAATTTGAAATCTGTATGAGCAAAAGCCGTAACTTCATAGGTGCTTACTGGTGACCTTACTCGCTAAAAATGCAACATCACTCGTTTGAGTTGTTCTTTATACCTAGAATATTATAAAGGGTGAAGAATCTTCTCGAAACAGGCTATTCTTAAACGTAATTGAGCTCTATCTCTCTTTTGCACACTGTAAACTAGTAATCAAGATTCTGTGTTTACTAGTTGGCAATGTAGGTACACCACTTGTAGGTGAAATGGGCTGTATATCAATAGATGATCACGAGTCACTTACTAACATTCTAAAACTCTAGCAGCGTGCCCAGCAAATACTATATTAAGTATTCTAAGTAAGGATAAGTATAATAAGTAAGTACAGTCACATGCAAATCGACAGCGAGAGTGTATTCGCTGTACACGTCGCGCGCTAGTAACAAATGTTAGTGATGCTTCGTACGAGTTACAAAGGGTGCATTTGATAGCCTTTCCTCTGTCTGTTCTTGAGGAAGGTTATATATAGGTTATTTAACATCACGACACGACCTTTAGAAGACGAGGGAATAGAAAGAAAGTAAAAAAGCGGTTCCCGCGGGGCACCGAGGTCCGCGGAGATGGAGTCGCGGGGCGCAGCGAGTATACTATGTTCTACCTAGCACATTATATGTCTCGCAAACAGCTCTTAGTTTTGTAACAAAATTTGTTATGTGTTTAAATAATATTTTGATTTTTAAGTTTATCTATATTATATATCTCGGATATATAATATAGGAAACTCGGAATATGATATTTTTGTACATCTTTAGGCACGCGTAAGATTTTATTTGTACAACATCGGGAGGCTCACAAGCATACGGCTCACCTGATGTAAAGCGGTTACCGTAGCCTATGAGTGCTTGTAATACATTAAGTAATCACTCCAACTCTTTGGGAGCTTACTGGTGACCTCACTCACACGCAGGAACACAACAACGGTCCAGAGAGTTGATATAGGGTGCGGTTTACTTTGAGGTGGAGGTACTTCCCCAGACCGGCTGCTTTGATGTACCCTACCTCTCTTAAACACACTCAAACCAAGACAAATAGACATGTTCATCCACACAAATGTTTGTCCTGTGTATCAAACCCGCGAGCATAGATGACAAAGTCGCGTTATTAAAGCGAGCTCGTTAAAAAAGATTAGTTTATCTCGAAACTTCGCAACAAAAGTAGTCTAGCTAAAAAACGTTTATATCCACTGACTTAACACTTTCCTCTGCATACTTGTTCCTTTACCTGCCTATAAAAGTAGATACTTAGTAAGATATGTTATCGTTTCACTTTACGTGAAATAAGTGTAGTCACGCAGGTTAATGTGAATAAATTTCGAATTAATGATTCTCTTACAAGAACGTAACATTTTATTTTGACATTAGACCATAAACATAATAACGGCACGATTGTTTAAGCCCTGTAATGATATCGACGTGAAAACGTTATACACCGTACTGCTTTGAGATAAGAATCACGTGAAAAGCAAATTATAAATTATGTGAGCTAAGACTTTAGAAATAGCCGAATACTCAGAGGGAGCAATAATACATCATTATATTATTAACTTATCTTCTCACCCTTGACAACAACAATGGTTGTTGAAATGTTTGATATCATTATTTCTGGAGAAAAGAGCTCTTTGAGTTTTACTGCCCCTTAACATGCAAGATTTTATTTATACTTTAATTCAATTCGTTTGGAACAACAAGCAGAGGAGGTCAGGAGTTTGGTTTAAAATGATATAACGGTAATATCCTAATCCTGTTAGTAAAAACAACGTGAGTTGGATTATATCTTAATAGATTGCTGCGACGTGACCGGTTATATTTCGTTTATTACTCATTTGTGTGTTTCTTTTTGTAACTTTGAGGACGTTTTGCGAAAACATTAAAAATTTGGTAACATATTTTATTTGTATCTCGTACATTAAAACAATTTATTCCAATGTGATATTATTGCTTTTGGGATACGGCCACTGTTGATCAATCACGATGAACTAGTTATCCGTAGATAATGATCAGTAGATATTATACTATGGTCACTCAGTTGATTTATATTATAACGACGGACTTTATAGACTGATAGTTAGGAAATTTAAAAGGCTGTAGGTAGGTGTTTAGTTATATTCAGTATCATTAAATCATCTGTTCCTATTTATAACAGAAATCATAAAACTGACACTTATTATATGTTCGAATGATAGTTTGAATATTTAATTTCCTAAGGAGATTCATCAAATAGCTCGCTAGTCACTTAAGATAAGTTTTCAAAGTATGCACTAGCCCTTTATAAAATATCTTAGGGGCATTTCATTTAGCAATGAAAAGAATAAAAGTTATCGTATCGTACGAATTAACTAAATAGATCTGATAAAAAATAATAGTAAAACGTAATATTTTTTTAACCTATGAAGTGGCAATCTCGACGATGACGAGCTCGGTGGCGCAGTGGTGAAACGCGCTGTTACGCTACTTTGAAACCAACGCTCGTGGGTTCGATTCCCACACAGTACAAACACTTGTGTGCATGAACATCTCTGTTTGTATTGGTCTGGGTATTTTCTATATATAATAAGTATATATTTACAAAAAAAAATGTATTTACGTATGTTTATCAGTTGTCTAGTACCCATAACACAAGCTTCGCTTACTTTGGGGCTAGATGGCGATGTGTAATTTGTCCGACAATATTTATTTATAATCTGGCATACGGCCTGCCTGATAAATAAAACAATAAGCTAGCATACTTGTAACACCAGGGGTATCAAACATGTCGTGCCGACTCTATAAAAACCTCATGATGAACTTTTCGAAGACATATTATATTATTACGGTTATTAGTTACATTGTATCTACGTTTGTAGTATCGCAATTACAAACTTAATTTCACAAAAGGGTGCTAAAGATAATAATCTAAAATGGTAGAAAATTCAAATTTACTTTTTCAATTGCAAAAGCTCTTACATGCGTTAATTGAAAGGTGCTGACTGACAAGACACGAAGGTAACCGAACCGCGCGTGTTTTTCATGTAATACAGCCAATTTCTCAAAAGATACCTAACCACATACTTTTTTATTACAAAAGATGTATTTGCCAGTCTCAAATTTAATACTCACTAAATTTTCTTATATATAGTAGGTATATAATTTAAGGTCTTAAATTTCAAATAGGAAAGCGATTTACTTTATATCCAGAGAGCTGTTCTGAAAACTTTAATACGCCTACTTTGAAAATCCTCGCCAAATAAACATCTTAGTGAATAGTCGAAGATATCATAGGATTTGCATAAGACGGTCGGCCATCCAAGCTGAGGGCAAACGGTCGTGTCTCGCATCTAAATAACGTCTTATATTTGCAAATATTGATTCTTGCCCGCACCCTTTCAAAGGGTTTCGATCCTTATTATCTTAAGATAGTTTAGTAAGTGCCAAGTTGCTTAACACGGGTCGAAGAGGCTCTTCTTTTCAGCAAACTACTCCAGTATTCGAGACTACAATGAAACCGATTGAGGTTGATTCAGATAACGATTTCGCTTTTCAAGTTGCGAACTTTTAGACTTTCTCGAGGTTAATACGATTCATTGGTTGATTGCAGAACAATGAAATATTTTTTGAATATTTGTGTTCTAAGGTTATACAGTAAGCTCCCAAGAAGTTGCTGTGTAAGCAACAGAGGAGGCATCGCGCGAGTGATACTTAATAAATCGCAAGCGTTAATAGGCTACGGTACCCGCTTTACATCAGGTGGGCCGTATGCTTGTATGGCTCCCGACGTAGTAGGTATATAAAAAAAGGTAATTCTCACGGATTCAACTGTTTCTTTTAACTCAAAAAAAGGGGTGGAGTACTTTGTCCATAAGCAACCGTGAATCAGACAATACCTTTTAAATCAGCCTACTTGGTATTCAGAGGCTTAAAGCTATATATTTGCAAATCATGTCTAGTGATTCACATTTGCAGTTCGCGGCTACTTTGACTGAGTCGTTTTTCGAAGAAAAGCATCAGGGTCTCTGTCAGTTTACGATGGTATCAGTTTTTGATTACCACTTACCTTATGATATCATCGTTATCTTTTCCTTGTGTAAAATAATTTTGCTAACGGAATACCTAGAGGTTTTTATGTTTAGTTCGTTTTTCCTATATTCAAACTATTCCTACGTCCTCTTGATCGAGTGGCCTTATATACAATATGCCATTGAAGTATTTGACTCGAAATGTCAGTTCTGTATATCCAAATCTTTTTGGTGGTACCTCTGTAAAGTGGAAATGAATTTTTTTATTCTCTCCCAACCCATGCCAGTGAAATTGTTATATTTAGAAATGTAAAAAAGAAATCGTGGTAGTAGTCCATATAGTAAATTTAAAAAGAAAACTATCACGGTTAAGCAAGCTTTACAGGTTAACGAGTAATGAGTCGACAATCTTATAAAATGTATTTTATTTTATGAAAACGTACAAATGTCATAGAATATGACATTGCACTTATCTGCACTAAGCGTTTTGCATCCTAGTTTCTAATTTGAATGGCCAAGTAGTAGAACTCCACCACTGCGATACATAGGCAATTTCATAGTTAATTTGAATTTCAGCTACAAATTTAGTTCCGATATTTTACATGGCGCTGATCACAAATTACATCGCGCTGTGGTTTCGTTTTCATCAATCTTAGCAAAATGAAGCAAACACGGAACCCTACTCTGTGCGTGAACCGACATGCACTTGGTCGGTTTTCTAACATTCATAGCGCTTTACTACAAACACGCCATCTATTATGAACTCGTTCTACAGCAGTAGAGTATACGCAACGCTCGCATCTTGACCCCATTTTTATGCTTACATGCTGTCTCTTTCAAATCTTACTCTCGCTTTCAGGCGTTGGTGTTGAGATCTGTACCGCGTAGCGTAGTGCATAGCGAATTGTGCGTTCTAGCTGAAGATTTTTCTGCCTTGAAGTTTCCTCAACCATTCAAGCTATTCCCTGAACTCACTTACCTCTTTATATAGGTGTACTTTTCATTCCCTCTGTTCCTTCTGGTTTCATTGCCTTCCCTTACCATTGTGAATACCCTTACCATTGTTCCCTTAGCTTTCATTTCTAAGCCTTCTCCATAGAGCTGTTCGGATAATGATGAAGCTATTGTAACTGCTATTAACACGCCATAGTATGCCTAAAGCAGACAATTCTACACCAGGTCAGGCATGCGCTATCCTACCTTTGCATATCTTATTATCTGTAAACAATTATCAAGACGTAGGGATGAACAGCCGAACCGACAATACGGAACCAACGCAGTGTTTGACACCGATGTTGACATCAAACTAGATTGACAAGCTGTCAGTCATCCGCAAACATGCTGGGTAATCCTCATAAATGGTAATCAGCATACAGTAGAGGACTATTAATTCAATATCTCGGCAAGATATCCTTTTTTTATACTACGTCGGGAGGCATACAAGAGTACGGCTCACCTAATGTAAAGCAGTTACCGTAACCTATTAACTAATACAAGTGGCACTCGCGCCGTGCCTCCTCTGCTGCTTACACAGCAACTCTTTAGAGGCTTACTGGTTTCACTCACATACAGGAACACAACAACCCTCTCGGGAGTTGTTATTTGGCTGCAGTTTTCCATCTCCACTCCAGCTCCACTTCACAGAAAACCGTAACCAAGTAACAACTTCCTGCGAGTGGTCGAAGTATCACGAAGTATCACTCGCGCGATGTCACCTCTGCTGCTAACACAGCAGCTTACTGCACAGCACAGGAGCTTACTGGTGAAAAGAGTTGCTGTGTTAGCAGCAGAGGTGACATCGCGCGAGTGATACTTAATGTTTTATGGGCTGTATGCTTCCAAACGTTGTATATAAACAAGCTACTCCCCAACTTATGGTAAAACTCCAAGTCCACGGGAATTGTATATACACCGGTCTTCTGTAACATCGACTGGGGAAATATATCCAATATATTTTACCCAGTCGAACTGTTTGTTACTTAAGGAAGGAAATACCTGTGTACCTGTTAGGAAATACCTAACTGCTAGGATATCCTATACATTTTACTGTAGCCCTAAAGATGGTGTTGAGCCGTATACCTGCCTTAAATATGATCTAAATATACGAGATATTTTTTTTCATATCTGTTAAGTACACATTGATAATCTAGAGTCACTTTTTTATGTAATATTGTTTTCCGGCCCCAAGAGCACGTGTCAACTGACTGTGGTTACAGCATTCTTTTTATGTGCTTGAGTTGCGGTTTACACCGCCAACTGGCCTATCATGTTGCTGTTTATCCAGGTCTAAAGGAAATCAATATAGTTATAGGTACATCTTCCATCCTGTATCAGTGCTGTGCCTATCTACATAGTAATACCTGTTTACACTGCAGTTGTAACAGTCCATTAATACACTGAACTTGACCTAGTAATGTAGTAATGTAGCGTTTTTTGATTTTCAATCAGGTATAGTTGATTTGAATTAAAGAGAACGAAATGTATACACAGACTAGCGGTTGTATGCATTCATACAAGGCCTTAATAAAAAGTGTTTTATCGTTCAAATAAAAATCTGTCCATCAAATACCAAATACAAAACATATTCTGTTATCTTAATAACTCAATTACACTTACGTGATAATGAAAGGAGTATCCTATTAAATAATTAAAAATAGTTGTAGATGTACACCCCGCTCTTTCTCAACTAAATTATCTTAAAAGTATATGTTGAACTATAGGATAGGTATATGTTACATCGTCGCAAAATAGAAAATAAAAAACATAAAAAAGAAATTCGCTAGGTGCATCCAATTTTCAATAATTCCTTACAGTTATATGTGTGACATCTAATAAACGGATTCCCTAAGCAATCATATGTAACCATTGTCTCTTTATTCCCACGCACTGGTTCGAAATGATACAATAAATTACGTAGCAGGAGTTTCGTCCCTGGTAAGAAGCACTAGCTTGATATCAGTTTCGCAACTAAATTTATACGGCCCGTATGTTGACTTGCCACTGCACTGGCCTTATTTTCAGATTCAGTATATTTTCACATTACGTCAATCAAGTTAGCTCAGAGGAACTAAAAAAATCTGGTGCTGTGCGGATAAATGCAGTCGCTGTCAGTATTTGGAAGAAATGGTCGCGCATTCCCTCGCTGCTGACACAGAAACCGCTTGATGGATACAACATGATTTGACGGAAGACCAGAAATGCCTGCGCCGGAGTACTGTCATGAAAAGATATCAAAGTCATGGAGGTAAATTTTCGGTGGTTTGTGAATGGTGAATGGGAAACCTCTATGTACTGCTTTGAAACGGAATGAAAAAGCTAATCGGTAGAATGAGTTTCTCTTTTGAAGGTTAAACAACGAAAGTTAAGAAAAGTTTTCTTACCAATGCATTGATAATTTTCGTTGATCCTTTTGTCAGCCGTTAAACAGCATATCTAAGTGAGTGACTACAGATTGGTACGTCAATACTTACTTGTTCAAAGTCTTAGCAAAATTCACCGAAAGTGATTTCGTAAAAGGACTCATTAACGCGTGTAGTCTGTAAATGAATGAAAAAGGTAGTTTAGTTCAAACATCTCGATCATTTCTTATCTTCCACAGTACCCACCAGCTGGTTAGGAATAACATATTCTATTTTAGCCAGAATCGCTTTAGCTACAGCGGTTAGAAAAGAATCAATGTCTCCAGATCTTAATGGGAGCTGTTTCTTTTAAATAAGCTTTAGGGTTTTCATAATGTAAAAAAGTTGTTAATATTGCACATTTTTGATTAAATTCGATAAGCAATTGTTATATCCTTAACCACAAGTAATACAAATTATATGTACCACATAATTCTAGTGTGCTGAGTACTATATGACTTGTGGACCAATATATAAGTTTACTGGTTAAAGATATCCGGAGGCAAAAGTATGTGTATATATAAACCGCTCGCCATCAGCCGGGAATTCATCCTCATATGCAGAATTATTAATATTCATTTATTACAATGCACTCATTGCCGAAATTATTCCAAGATTCTATAGCAGGAGCTTCTTCAAAAAGGGTCAGTAACGGACGATTGAGGTGTTTCAGGTTTACATAGCATCCAGATAGTATGCCTTAGTGGCATAAAAACACAACTGACAACAATATGATATTATAGTTACAATTTTTAACTTCCCATTCTAGTTATTACAATTATATATTTGTACATGTTGTTTCTATGTGATATGAAACTCTACATTGCACGTGCTTTATCAAACGTTCGGCCGATTGATTATGTTTAAGCGAGCGCTGCATAATTTGTAAACACTTAATTATCTTTACTAAGAAGCATGCACTGTTTCATAACTTTCTCAATAATTGATTTCATCCTCTTTATCACTACTTCCCGACAAACGAATTCTTTGAAGAGGTCTCCTTTAACCTTTCACGAGGTCTTCTAATTTTGTAAGCGGGAGTGTCAGTCATCATTCGTTACTAGGAAGCACCTCTTTAACGCCTACACGCTGACCACTACAACCACTATACGAATTTATGTCTTTTCAATTGAGATCTAATTCTTTTGGTTTTTTGGGTTTAGATTTAGATGTAACCAAAACGAAATCTATATAATATGAAAACGAAAGGTCTTTGACTGACTCAACACTAAATCGCAAAAACGATTGACATGTGAAGATGAAATTTTGAAGGTAGTTTACATTAGGAGATGCGATCTAAGAACGATGTTTAGAAAATAGAAAAGCATAAAAAGGTAAGAGAGGGCGTACTAAAATTTCTATAAAAAACTTTCCCTTTATTCAAATTTATCTTTCCTTTTTCACTGTAAAGGGTTGGGGATGTAAATTATAAAACCATTTTTACCACCAAGGGGGTTAAAATTCATTTTAAGATTGTATACAAATATTGTTTATTATAAGTAACTAGATACCTACATGCTATTTTTTTTTCATTCCACTCGTACGCGTTGCATTCGCAAAATGAGGCGGAATACAGAGTAGGCTGAAATCTTGCAAGAGTTTATCATTATGATGTCGACAAGGCCAAGTATGAATAAGGCCGATTTTTTCCACGGAATGTGAGCAAACGAAGTTGAGGAATCTACAGTCTATATTATATTATAGTTATTACTACACACTTACTGTATTGAATTTGTTGCTCTCGGGCACTCATAATTTTCATGGTCATAAGTTTTAAGTTCAATATTATTTTGATTGTCGACTAACTTCCCTTCATATAACGTCTACCTAATGAGACAATAAATAAATTCAACTATCAAACAATAGATTTATCAACGTCGGCCTGCAGTAAAGTAGTCAGTATAGCCTATGAGTACTTGTAATACAAGGAGTATCTGTGGAGCGTTACCTTCTCCGTTGCTAACTCAACAAGTACTCAGAAACTTACTGGTCCAAGGTGCGAGTATAATAACACTTCAGAAAGTTGTTATTTGGAAGCGGTTTTCAGTACTTCCCCAGTCGGGCTGCATATACGACTATGCACCTTACACGTCTGTATGTATGTACTGTAAAATAAAGTATATTAAAAATTTACGCATGGTCTTTTTACGAGTATATTATGGATTTAAACATAATTGAATAGTTACTAGGAATTCATCAACATGAAAAACTGTTTCAGGAAGTTCAATCTTCTTCTTAGCGTTATCCCGTTTCCTAAACAATCAAGGATTGGCGAGATCTATTACCTAAGCCTAAGGATTTGGCGACGATACTGATTTTAACAGACCACTGCCGTCAGACCACTAGAACCCAGAACAAAACCAGACCTTTCTTAAGTAAGGCTACACGTCTTTCGAAATAATAATTCTTGAACATCAGTTTATTCTTCACCGGCGAAAACACGAATTTAGGGGTACCTTTCAAGATTCTAACTGTGGACCAGATGGTCAGAAGGCCGGTCCTTTATTCACCGGGCTATCACTGCTTTGTTTCTGGAAGCTCTATGTGTTCCCTTAAATATTAATACTTTTGTTAATTAACGCCATTGTCTAACTCCATCTTGCCTTATTTATATAACATTTCTCCGTGTTTGATCAGTGTAGCCACTTCAAATATGAAGGCCTTTGTAGAGACAATGTTAATAATAAACTGTTATTACATCATTACTGTTTGTTTTTAATTAAGAATGATTTGATATTTCCGACTTGTAACATGTTACCGAATTCATAGAAAATTATTTTCATTAAGTGTGTTATCGGACGGTAGTGATAAACCTAATTACGTGTGTACGAAGTGTGTTAATACATATTGTTGTTGTTTAATTATTACCTCTTCTTTATTAAATTATACATCGGAGTTTGGAAATGCAGTTAACGAAGAATTTTAACGTATATTACTCGCTGGTAGTGTCAGAATGTGACATTTAAAATTTTGTAAAATACTGAGATAGCAGTACTGAGGTAATATATTTTTCTAGGCAGCGCTTCGGACACTTTATATTTTCTTACTTGGCGAATTTATTAAATTATGTGAGTGAAATTATAAATATAATAGCGAATACTTAGTTCTTGTTTTGTCTTTTTTTAATTAATATACTGTTACAAATAAAGGGTATTTGTTATATTTTATCGCTTAAAATATTTTTCCATTGGTCAGTTGGCTCGCATCGCTGACATATTTAGGCGCTAAAGCACTACGTTTTTGTAACAGCGGGGTGCCTTCACGTAGTTTATGCAACTCTTATTGACTAGTTCACAAATCAACATACCGGCAGTTATAGGCTTATCGCTTAAAATATTTTCCCATTGGTCAGATGGCTCGCATCGCTGACATATTTAGGCGCTAAAGCACTACGTTTTTGTAACAGCGGGGTGCCTTCACGTAGTTTATGCAACTCTTATTGACTAGTTCACGAATCAACATACCGGCAGTTATAGGCTTATCGCTTAAAATATTTTCCCATTGGTCAGTTGGCTCGCATCGCTGACATATTTAGGCGCTAAAGCACGTAGTTTATGCAACTCTTATTGACTAGTTCACGAATCAACATACCGGCAGTTATAGGTTTATCGCTTAAAATATTCTCCCATTGGTCAGTTGGTTCGCATCGCTGACATATTTACCTGACTGATAAACACACACAAAGCACGGTCACACAGTGTAATTATTGGCAAATTGTGATCATATAAAATAATATTCTTTTTTATAAATGTGCTGCTTGGAAGAGACCATGATTTATAACATGATGCATAGACTCGTCACGCGTATGACTGAACAATAAAGGATAATAATAAAATGACATCATTTTCCGTGCAGTGAAACGGCGCTGTGAAAGTTGGGCGCGACCATCACGACTCGCGTTCTATGGAGCACGTTGTCTGCGGTTTGTCACGGATTTACAAATTTACATCCATAGGTATTGTATGTTCCTATTTTGATTAACAGTCTATCAATTTAATGCTCTATGACTCAGCAATTTTATTGACGCATTTGTCAATATTATTACGAATTTTGATATTACGTGATATGATTGACGACATCCGAATTCGATCCGAATTCCGCATCAATTCGTATGTATTTGCTGACTGATTTATAAATGTGTATGATTGTATTTTGCAGTATTGTAATTACTCGTAAATATGTAAGAAATTAGGGAATTCTCTCATGTATAAATACAAACATCAGAAGCGGAAGGTAGTCTTTTCAATCTACTCGAAAACTATACATTTTTAGAGGGTTTTTAGAGGGTCGGCAACGCATGAGTGACACCCCTGGTGTTGCAAATGTCCATAGGCTACGGTGACTGTTTACCACCAGGCAGGCCGTATGCTTGATTTCCACCTTAGTGGTATAAAAAAAATACATGTCGAACGACTGTAATTTACATATGCCGTTTCAGGATTAATATAGGAGCTCGAGAAAAAAATATCCATCTGTATTTATTTGATTAGATTGACATGTTCAATATCCCTATAAAGCTGCTAAGAGGAAGAATGAGTGTGCGGAACGGTGAGTCTCTATGAGTACACGTGTATCTGCATATAAGAGAGAGAGACTATCGTGATTCCTTTGAAATTCCGTGCTTTTGAAGCATTCTACTGTAGGCGAATATTCTAATGTATGGGCTTTACATGACTTTTATATGAGCATTTCACACTCTCAAAAAAAGGCACAAACTACGTACTATAGTGTAGTTCATTAACAATGTACTGCTGTTTCGGCATCAAAAAAGTAACTCCAGCACGTGACCAGTAGTTCTGTATAGCGGTAATTGTTTCCCATCGTTGGGCAACGAGTCTGTGGTCAAACGTGGGACCACTGAACGGCGATTGAAATCATTGGTTGGGTGATCATTTGTCGCGTGGCTGCTTTATACTTTGTTAACATTTCACATAGCCGACAGATCAAAATTATTTATATTCAAAGAAATTGATACTTCTAAAATAGTAAAAATTATAAAACAAACATACATTTTTATGTAAACAGACTTATTGATTGTGCAGTTTTATTTAACTCCACTTCATACTTTTGCATTAACTTTTGTAATAATTTATTTAGCTAGTTCATTTTAACCGATTTTTTTGATTTAGTTTATACGTGTTTGCAATAAAATAATCTAATAAGTGATAGCCCAGTGCAGGCGTCATAGGCTACGACACTTACTTTATATCAGGTGCGCTGTTTGATATCATGTTACATCAATCGCTCATCTCTCGTAGATTTTCTTTTGTTCTTACAGGCTAAATAATTAGTATGTCTTACGAAGAAAATCAAAGAGGACTATTATTAGTTGAAATAACTTATGGAGAATCAATGAGACTGACATTACGTAGTAAGTCGATTAGGCGAGTCACAAATACCTTCACATTTGAAGTTGAGTAGGGGTGTAGAACGCGTAACTCTTAATGGCTAGTTCACGAATCGACATAGCGGCAGTTATAGGCTTATCGCCTAAAATATTCTCCCATTGGTCAGTTGGCTCGCATCGCTGAGATATTTAGGTGCTAAAGCACTATGTTTTTGTAACAGAAGGGTGCCTTCATGTAGTTTATTGGTTTGTGATGCCTTCCGAGACTGTGTAAAAAAAAATTAGCAAAAATCAACGTTGTTTTATTTATAAAATACAAATTCCAAATTATGCCACAAAGTTTTGGGCTACGAACTTGCTCGAATATGTTGTAATGTCTACTTAATTGGACTAATGAGTTCCTACATGAACACAATTTATAAAACCACAGTCAACCACTCTCGAACTAATGACTTTATAAACAGTAATGAAGGAATACGTCCATACCAACATCTGTATGCGATTGTTTGAAGAAATTATCTAAAAGTTCACACTTTTACAGAAACCCACGTAACGTTATGTGTAGTTAAACACTTCAACGGAAGTTTGAACTGGACTCACCTAACTGGTTCCCTAATTAACATAAAAACAAAGCTAGAAATTCATTGAACGATTTCTCTTAAACATTCTTTGGTGTCCAACCACCCATCTATTCGATATCTGTCGCATCTAGCCCTAATCCTATAAATGACATCAGATAAGATAGAGACCATATTGCATAACATATTTTATTACTCGAATTAATTTATTAGATTAAATTATTCCAATTTAATGGGAAACAAGTTTCTTTGATAAATGAGTCTCATTTATTTTAGGATGTTTATCGTTTAAAGTATTTAGATTCTAGATTAGCAACAATTATGATTAGATTATAAAGATTTATTTAATGGAGAAAAACACGGGGCAATTATTGCGAAAAATGTTAACTTTTTAATTCCATGTAAAAATCTTATCGCCACCAAACATTGTGTCCTTTTGTTCGCTTCGATATCTTCTTTTGCTTCGGAAAATTCCTACAATGTCTTTCTGACGAGCAAGATTGGTGGCTATAGAAGCATCAATTTTTTACTTCATACATTCTTCTTAATTATATAGTTCGAATTTCAGTTGCTTGCTCATACAAACATGTCCGCTTCCTTTCATACCTAACAAGCGAAATTAAAAAAATGCTGAAATACGTGTTTTTTATTTGTTTTGAAGTTAATTAAATGTCAGGTTACAAATTGTTATTTTTTTTCGATTTTGATTCTGCTCCTTAGCGGAAGTAATATATTTCAAACTACGTATTTTCATACCAGTTTTAAATATATTACGTCCGCTTAGGAGTAGAATCAAAATCGAAAAATAATAACTTTTTAAATACTCTTATCTTCTTTTTAAATAGAATTTATCATGTAGATTGGCTATTTAAAGTTGTATAGCGGGGCAACTGTTTCGTTGTGTTTTGTTAAATGTATACGTTGGACGTGTGTTATTCGTACATAACTGACTGGAAGTTAACTCTCTTTTTCTATAAAAAAAGTAAACCAAACGCGAGAAACTGTTTCTATTCAAAACGCTTTCCGTTCCGGTGCCCGCTATTCTCATGAAATTATCCGTTCCCTATAACATTATCGAGCCCATCTCGGGCGACAATATACGATCAGTGACATCGAGCCGAATCTCTGTCGAAAATGGCTTTGACTTGTCCCGAATTATAGTCTTAGCTGTTCTTATGTTGTATTGAGCGGCGGACGCGCATCTTTAAAGGTTATTAATTTAATTTTTTGTTATAGTTATGTGTTACGTAACAGTAAAAATTGTACGCTATATTTGAAAAATATAAAATGGTAACATGTGTTTTATGTCTAATAAAGAAGATCTAGGAATGAAGACTTAATAGTCCTCTTTGATTTTCTTCGTAAGACAATATGTCTGCCTAGTAGTAGTGCCTAGCCAATTTTACGCTCGGTTGATAAAAAAAATTAATGTTTGCTGTTTTTATATGAAACAACAAATTCGTAAGACTTAATATAACAGTAAATTAAAATCAGCCGATTCTTATAAGTGATTGATTTTTATAAGTTCTTTCCAATTTCATACAGATACGTATGTAGAATGAATTTGAATAAAACTGTTTAAAAATAATATATAGGAAGGAAGGAGGAGCTTGATAGAGAGGTTCTATTAGCCAGTCTAATAAAAACTAGTATCAATTATATTAACAATATATGGACATTCATGGATTGGAATATATAACAGTATAGGTATATCTATGGACGAGCTTATTTATCTCAAGTGCTGGCTGTTGTTGCTGTTGATGATAGTAATTAAGCTAAGTTAGTATCCTTCGAGCAGTATAAAAATACTAACCTCTGCCAACTTCTGGCGTAGTAGACTAATACCTAAGCTCGATATCCTCTTCGGTCGAAGGAATACCTAAACCTCACTAGTGGAATGATTATGGGTTGACGTGGTGTGCTGATGCATAAAAAATCTCTCACTGAATTATTGGACAATAAATCAACGCACAATCCTAACAGTTGCTGCTATTTAGTATTAGTTGCTATTACTAGAGGGAGATTTTGTACAAAAGTCGTGTGCCGTGTAGAAATAGATGAGACAGAGGTATCCACTCTGTCTCATCTATTTCTACCACCAAGCACTTATATTTATATGTGTTTCGGTTAGAAGGGTGAGATATGGCAGCGAAATTACTGGGTACTGTGACGAAACAGCCTTAGGTCACAAGATTGGCAGCGCGCGAGTAACATCCCCGTGGTGTTGCGAGCGTCAATAGGCTGCGGTGACCGCTTACCATCTGATGCAGGTCGCATGATTGTTTGCCAATCTATTTCTATAAAAAAAAATCTATTAAGTCTCTCATATTGTTGTGTAGGTATCTGCTGAGAAAAAATAAATCCACAGGACACCGGTTATCGTGCCGACGAAGTTACAACGCAGCTCATATGAAACAAATATAATCATATACTTAAAATATGATTGCGAGATGTTTTTATATCGATCGCCAAACAACAATCCGTCAGAAGCCCGATCAGTGTTGAAACAAAAACCTATATTTGCGGTAACCTCAGATGAACAACACTATAAACAGAAGCGTCACTGTTTTGATATTTTCAAAATATTTTATATATAATTTATATAGGTTTCAAATTACGAATTCAAAAGTCGATAATAATTTTTGAGAAATTTAGTTACGTTCTTTACTGTAAAAAATAACAAAATACAACGCGTACACACAACGATACCTCAAGCTATACTGTTTGATCGTTGTATCGTTCTTATAGTGTACGCAATAAGAGTAAAAATGGTGCTGCATGCGATTAATATGATTTGTCGCTGTATGTACGTTGTAGGATATATCTCGCTGGATAGTAAAAGGTATTTCTATGATGATTACATTTTAATAAATTTGTAAATTAATAGCCTTCGAAGCACAAACTTCTTTGTTGTGGAGTTTCTTTACTGACTGTGGTGGTACGAATATGGTTGCAAGTCCCACGGATGCGTAGACGTGGAGAATGTTTTAAATTTTTGTGTACGGCAAATATTTGTCACAAATTTAATTTCATTGAAAGTCACGATAGTTTGAATCCGCCAGAGAATCTTCAACGCCTTACGGGCTTTAGAATGTATGGCGGGTCGGATCTGGTTTTCCCTCTGGGTTTAGATGTCTAACGGCTGTGGCTCCATGTAAAAATCGGTATCTCCGCCAAATCTCTAGGCTTTGATAGCGGACCCCGTTAACCCTAATGGATTAGGAAACCGGCTTACGCTAAGAAGAAGAAATGGAAAATTACACAGAGTGCATCATATTTTATCGCCACATTAATTTTCTAAATGTAAATGCAATACTGTAATTCTATAACTATACTGTTGCTCTTTCAGCCAATGACAATAAAGTATATTAAGATTAACTAGAATATGGAACCAAATATATAATTAGAAATAACATCATGATGTTCTTTCGCACATAATATATCTTACTTGTGCTCACAAACTCTGACCACTTGTCACCACAAATTCTGTGCTATATCGATTACCAATTAGGGCTACCAATATGAGTTTACGACATAATTCGGGTAATACCACTCTAGTTTTTAAAGAAATAAAGAAATAGTGAAAGTTAACACGGCAGTCAAAAGCCATTTAACAATTAATTAGTTAGTATGGGTGAAAAAGCTTATTCCTAAGATTTTTAAAATATATATACATACTTACAAAATAAATTTATACATATGACCTTTACACTCTTTTTTAAGTTTTAGAAAAGGAGTTCAGGCAATTTTTTGAACCACTATATAAAAGATTTAGTATTTGGTATGTCGTTCTGTAGTGTTTTTCGCACATATTCTTTGCCTTAACCACCCTCATCGCACAGCTGGCGCCAGTCGCCGACGGCAAATAAACTGTGTACAGATATATTAAATTAGTTCTAGAACTTCATTGTTTGAGTTTTTATTAATTGATATGTCAAACTGAATACCGCTTTATTTAAGATATTTTGAAGGCAAAAATAATATATTTTCGAATTTCGTTCCATAGATAGTTCTGAATAAAGTAAGATACGCATATCACGGTAACTATATGGTGTCACGTATATTAGAATTTTTTAATATACTTTTGACAACGTCGGGAGACAGGCATACCTTCCACCTGATGTAAAGTGGTTGCTGTAGCCCACGAACACTTTGAATACAGGAAGTATCGCTCGAGTGTTACCACTCCTGCTGTGTTACTCTTTCTCAAGTTGTTAAACTTTATTATTACATTAATACTACGATATGTCTAAGTGCTTTCTATAACATTAAATGATGTTAACATACAATTACAAATATTAATACACAAAATCAGTACTTATAAAACTGGAATTACTGTTGATCCCACGGGTTGATCCCACACAAGACTATGCCCGTACTGTGGTGACCAGATTTATACGTTAACTACCGAACATTAGGATAGTAGAAGGCGCAAGTGGGCAAAAGTAGCAATCTTACCCTTCAATAGGTACTATTCTAGTATAAAAACTGAGTAAAATATGTCTCAGGCAATGGAATGACCATTCATTCAAACGGCTGCAGATAGTGAAGCTTGAAAGTGTTCACAAGACTGAAGACAAAAAAGATGGTTTAAAATTGACACAGGATATAGATTCTATTAGAAGCATGATTTTCGTTAGGAAAGGAGTTTTTAAGCTAATAGTTGTCTAACTTTTATTTAAATGTCATAAATTATGTTATAAACATGAATATATTATACATGAAGCATATATACTTATATGCTCATTATAGTTATAAAAATAACTAAATAAGTTTTATTACAATATTGAATATTCTTTTGCAAAAATACAACTGCATACTACTTCCATGCCCAGATACTTGACATCAGATAAAAGCTAAAACATTTTGTAAAAACTTGTCTATTTTAACGTACTTCACTGGAAGCCTATCGCCCTGACCACACTTTTTATAACTCGTCCATTAGAGATTCTGTTTCCGTGTCAATTATTTTCCATTCAGTAAATACAAGAGCTTCTTCCTTCGATTCCTTCGATACTACGGAACATCGATATAAAGTGAAGATTATATACCCACATTAATGTCTAGTCACTGTGAAGTAATCACTAGGATGAAATCCATTGTAAACACATTCATCTTAATAAATTCACTACACGCAAATATTTCACGAAAATGATAGCAAAAGAAAGTGTAGGCAATTAGTACATATTGTCTAATCACACTACTAGGTCATATAATTTGCACGTTACTGTACACACGTCTGTGAGAATGTGTATGAGAGCTGATACAAGATATGTATCAGCACTCATCACAACATATTGATAATGAATACAAAATATGCAGGAGGTTAATTTTTTTTCAAATTATAATAAATAGCATAGCGGGAAAGGACTAAGCCGCTTTGAAGCTGCAATTGCACCAATTTATATGGTACTAATTGGACACTAGGACCTTCATAAAAAAGACGCACAAAAAAAATACAGTTGAATGCAGTTCAGTCTCTTCTCGTCTTGAAGTCAGTTAAAAGTGACCGTCATAAAATTCGTTCACAGACATTCAGGTCAATCATTACTTTGCATGACCCTTATGTATATTTTTGTTACATCAAAAGCTAGAATATTACTAACTTCTGTGCATAGCTTCATCTGCGTATTTCGTTATCGTTATATTAAGTAGCCTATGCTCCTCTCAAGGAATGGTTTTGCCGTTGGTATTATTCTCAGTAACTCAAACGGAAAACCGGTTGGTCTGAAGATTACTTTATTACTAAAATTTGATTAAATTCAGTTAGGTGTTTAATATGAAAAAATAACCAGCAGATAGATAAAATGAATATCGATGTGACATAATGACAACGCTTTTATAACTATGCACGTCACGTTATTACGTCCGGTGACGTCCACGGTAAAGTCACTTTCATAATTTACATACCGTTGTAAACGGTTAATTTGTGCAGAACATCGAGGAGTATGACCTATTAACTGACTTCGACTACGCCTCCTATGTTTTCTGTATTTGATACGTAAAACTACCGCGACGCCGACGGTTTCATAGGGAGATGATACCGTCACAGTCGTCACATGTGCACGACATAACGTTACCGTCGATAGAAATTTAAAAGCGTTTTCATATTTTTTCATTCATTTGACTTCACCGTGTTGCCATTGCGCCGTGCGCGTCCACGATAACATCGTAGCAATAACAATTATAAAAGCGCACAACCGGTAATATTCTATTGGTATACCGCATCAGTCATCACCGATCCATCTTAAGCGAGGAGTGGACAATATTTGCAAAGTTTTGGCAAGCTACATAGCTAGACACTATCAATTAATACTGACATCAGTATTAATATCATTTCATTCGTTTGATATTAGAAATTTCTTCATTCCAGCAAGTAATTACACGGTCAATAGCGACATCAGTACTTGCAAATATTGTCATTATTGTAGCAGTAATCGTCATCACTATCAAGTGTCTAGGTTACTACGTTTTTCGAGTTATATTGCGTTTTACTAATGCGTGACTTGAGTCCTCTTAAAATGCATACTTATTTTGTTTATACTGCTAAGGTGCCAAACTGGCACACGGCCTGCCTGATGGTAAACAGTTACCTATAGTCTATTTGCGACACCAGAGCCACTCGAGCATTGTCGACTCTGAATATAACGCGATGATTACCACGTCAACCCATGCTGATTCGACTGTTGAGATGAACATTAACCCGTATTAATTTGTAGTTAGTTATTATCTGTTTCAACAAAGTTTTGTACATGTTCGAAGATATATCAAAACCGTAACGAGTGAATGCCTGTCACCAAAACTTGTGTCTAATTTGATTTGCAAACTGGTGTCAAACTTAGGAACGCTCTAAGTACCTAGGTGAGTAAGTTTAGTACTAGTTTGTTGTTGCCGCAACAAGTTTCGCTGGCCACGTAACCCCAAACTGGAATCAATACAAGTGCGTGAGTCACACGCGTTTCAAACGGTCTTTGTCTCTTGACATGTTACTTAGCTGCTCTATTTACAAAGCTTTTAGCACGCCCTCTGTTAACGTAAAGTTTGTGTAAATAACGTTTCGCCGTAGACCAACACGTGTGACATGGATGTTTAGTGATCTTATTGCAAATGGCATAAAGATTATAATTGACTAGACGTCGTTCAGCGCGTATCCCGGTATCCCATGAGATTTTGCGGCGTATACTTTCCACCCGTATAGATATACCGTATTCTTATTTTGTTGTTGTTGTCTATCCTCGTTTTATTATTTGTAACAAAAATAAAAAATAAGGAGATATTTATTGTATTAATTCGATTATATTTTTTTGTACCCTAGTTACCCAATGTATTCGCTAATTTTTAACAGAGGCAATGATGCAGAAGCCAGTTATCAGAGCTTTTTTTGCGTTCATGGGTTCGATTGCCACACACTACAAAGATTTGTGTGCATGTCTGTTTATCTTGGTTGGGGTGTTTTTAAGAGAGGTAGAGCGCATAAAAGCAGCACATCTGGGGAAGTACCTCCACCTCACAAAAAATCGCAGCCAAATAAAAACTCTGTGGAGGGTTGTTTTATTCCTGCGTGTGAGTGAGGTCACCAGCAAGCTCCTAAGGAGTTGCTGTGTTAGCATCAGAGGTAGTATCGCGCGATACTTAATGTTTTGCAAGCGTTCATAGGCTGCAGTAACCACTTTACATGAGGCGCGCCGTATGATTAAATGCCACCCAACGTTACATAAAAAAATCATTCAAGACGGTTACTACAATTTCCTTTATCATTCTACATTTTTCATTATTTTTAAAAATTCTATTATACACCAACAGCACACACAATAAGGCCGCTCTCATTTATTAATAATATATATATTAACTTTTTCTTCTTATAGTTCTTATTTAGTTAGGGATCGCAGTGGAATTGACTATACTATGATACGTATACTACCGCATATGTGCCATTACAATTTTTGTAAAGCTATTCGCTCTTGGGTTCGATTCCCACACAGTACAAACATTTGTTTGCATGAACATGTCTGTTTGTCTTGGTCTGCGTATTTTCTGTTTTATATATTTACAAAAAAAAAATGTATTTACGTATGTTTATCAGTTGTCTACCCATACCCATAACACAAGCTTCGCTTACTTTGGGACTGGGTGGCGCTGTGTAATTTGTCCGATATTTATTATTATTATTTATTCTTAATCTCGCTAAGGTGGTATATATGCTTTGTGCTTGTCTGATTCTTGCAACAGCAGGGTCCTCTCTTTTGTGTTCGGAACCATAAATATTTTCACGCCTATTTTGAAAAACCATCCACGATGCCGCTTTTGACCAATGTGTCAGAATTAATTCGAGGAGTGATACAGATATAAGAAGGTGTGGACATCATATCAAATAACTCTTCTGAACACAAATCATTGTACAATCGGCGGAACATAGAAAAAGAGACAAACTTAGACTTAAGGCAGCACGTGAGCATAAGAATGTGAATTCTAACAGCACCTATCTGATTGTCATATAACCGAATCCCATGGGTTACCTCTTTTTAGCGTTATCCTGTCTCCCAATTCATTAGGATTGGCAGGATCCGCTATCTAAGTCCTAAGATTTGGCCAAGATACTGATCTTTACATATAATAATAATAAATAATAAAAGTTATCACCAGATACACCAAATGCGTCTTCCCTTGCTCTTCTTGTCCTACGCGTTATCCCAATTCCTAATTCATTAGGATTGGCGGGGTCCGCTACGTAAGCCTAACGATTTTGCGAAGACATTGATTTTTAAACAGAGTGACTGCCGTCAGACCTGCACAGCCCAGAGGGAAAACCAGATATTTCTTAGATTACGTCACACATCTTACGAAATATAATTTCTTGGACGTGTGGGTTTCCTCACGATGATAAATATGTGCATACATCCTAAAACACGAATCTATTGGTACATGTCAATAGATTCGTGTTTTCCCCGGCAGGATTTGAACCGGGGGCCAGGTGGTCAATATGCCGGTTCCTGGTTGCCGATTATCCACTGGGTTATCACTGCTCTACAACTTTCCTCTTCTTTTTTCTTAAATTAATTTCTTTAGTTTTATATCAATAGCATCTTTCCTATGCTATTGCAATATATAAAAAACTGACCAAGTGCGATTCGGACTCGCACATGAAGGACTCCGTACCAGCATGTAGAGAAAACACTAAAACATGCTTGAAAAACGCCGAAAAATACTCCTTTTAGTTTTTAACTTTAATTTCTGTTTGTAATCACAGAAACCTAAATTGTTACTTGTAATAGTTGCATTAAAATAATCACTACTATACTTCAAATAATCTGTTGCGTAGAATAAAAATCTGCCAAAGATTTTAGCGGCTTTTTTTCTGGCAGCTTCTTAATATCAGATGGATCGTCACGCCTTGTAAGCAAATATTTTTTTAATGTAATTATAAACTTTTCGCAATGTCGGTACGCAGACAAGCGTACCTAAAGTCCGCGCAATAAACGGCTACGTAGCCTATAACCGTTTATACAAGAGTTATATAAAAGAAAATTTATGTCTCAAAACAGGCTGCCGCCGTATTTCAGTATGTCATTTTTATTAATACAAATCATTCATCACACCCCTTTCTGTATTTAATAAAAAAATATCCGCTACACAGATTATAAATTGACAATAACAGATGTAAAACGCGTGACGAATTCAGTTTGAGAGTATTTATTAATCCTGAATAGGGTTTTTTAACTTGCGTTTTGTTAAAAAGTACTACATACTCGTACTTTCAAACGTTTATAAAAAGACTCCTAGGAGACCCCTATGCTATAAAATTTTCTAATGTCGCTACGCAATGGCGTCATATTATCACAATTACGTTTAATATCGACTGTTTTGGTTACAGTTAGTCATAAGAATAACGGATATACTGGTTGTTTCTATGGAATATTATGGGTATTACAAAGCTAATGACGATGGTCGAAGGGTTTGTAGTGGATACCTAATAAATGGAAATGAGAGTTGAAGTTCAATTCAAACAATAATAGAAAAAAGCGTACTTGTTGTTTCGGGTCCTAAGATTAATTATAATTATAATTACAGTAATAATTAAGATTACAGGAGACGAGTGAACACAGGATGTGAGTTCTAGAGGTCCAGTGGTTGCAAGCTCTAAATAAAAGCGTTGAATATATTTTAAGAAGATGATGTCAGGAACCATAGGAGCGGGGCGGGGAGTACATGAAAGGAGCTATGAATATTAAAGAAACGAGTGAGATGTGTAAAGGCCGGGTCTTATAGCGCTCAGTTCATCTTGCCTAACTCGCAATAAACTTGGCGTGAAGATATACATACTCGTACATACATAAATGTATTTTTTAAAATATAAACTGCTTATAATATATTGAAACAAAATAAATATTTTTTTTATTAATTACTAATAGCGCAAGCATAGCTTGGTTTCGGTCTAGATAGCATTGTGAAATTTGACCGGAAATACATATTTTATTTATTATTTTGTATATCTGCTTATTTCTTCCCTTTTTATTTCTTTAAAACTATGCAAAAGAAAGTTCATATGTATAGCACGATTGCCGGGGTGGGTTACCTAGTAAATATATGTATGTATAATAGTAAAAATACCGGGCTTACCAGAAGTGCCCGACATAATTATAATAATGTCAGACATGAAATATTTATTTCGGTAGACTTCCAGTGAAATACGGTGCATCAAAGCAATCCGACTGGGAAAGTACCTCCAGGTCACAGAAAACCGCAGCTAAATAACTACTCCCCGGAAGGTTGTTGTGTTCCTGCGTGTGAATGAGGTTACAAGTAAGCTCTTATAGAGTTGCTGTGTTAGCAGCAGAGATGGCAACACGAGAGCGATGTTGCCTGTATTGCTAGCGTTTATAGTATATACTATGGTATTTTGGTCGGTTTATAAAATAAAATGACCAAAATACGAGTATATATAGCTATGAATGTCACAGAAGCGAGTGAAGTATGTAAGGACCGCGTCTTATGGCACTCGATTCTCTCTGCCTACCCCGCAAGGGACTTGGCGTGAAGATATACATACATACATTATGGAATATTTTTTATGTGCAATTGGCTTTAAATCAAAAGAAGCGATCGACATTATTATTTTTTATTTCTTAAAGTGGTTCCAGCCCGCAGTCATCATAATTTTAACTCACTTTTTCTTTTTACCACTAAACTACAGTTACCACCTAATAAACAATATTTACATATTATTGCAATAACGCAACGAATAATTAAACCCCTAATGAAACGTGTCTTACAAGTACTTACACTATTTTCCTGTCTTGCATGCAAACTTAACTATCATGTCAAACCACAATACAATTGACTAGAAACGGGTGCCACAGACGATATCAGTGAGTCGGGCTTCATTAGCAACTATTCCTTTTTTCCATTATCACTCCATCTAATTAATTTATACCGGTTTTTGTTCGACAAGCCGTAATTCTGTCATTTGGACATAGATTGGCGTATGTCCGAGCATCTCAGTTCGCCCACACTATTGTAATTAAGCACGACGCACGCTGAGTTGCTTAAGAGTCTGAACAATGCAGAAAATAATAATATTTTTGATCTCTTTAATGTCTGTTTAAATATTAATTTGCCTCTCCGAAAGTTATTAGATTAATCCAGACCAATTTATTTTATTATTTTTATTAAGCATTTATTTTATTCTGCATTTGGACTAATTTAACAACGGGTTATTAATTCCTAATAATACATTTTTTTACTTACTATACGTACTACGGACTGTGATCCGAACTTCAATTTATATATTCTTTATTGCATAACATTACACACAGAGTTAGTTACATTGAAAATAGTGTACAATGGTGAGATTATCTCTTTAAGAAATTTCTTCCAGCTAGCCGAAGCGTGTGTGCAATAATTTTATTTTGGCCGGGAGTTAAAAAGTTATGCGAAACTAAATATACCATGTTCATGAATTTCATACACTAATTTAAATGCAAAAATAGGTATATGCAATTTAGGCTTAACTGAACAGATGCCTATCCATCCGACTAGATCCGAACGTACGGATCACATCGTTACTGTTTTGCCTTTGTGTTCTATAACTGGATGTAAGACTACATATCTTATTAAAATCAATCAATATACTCATATCTACATGGTTATTTATTTTAACGATCGTTTATCATTATTTTAAAACCAGTTTATTTCCTTTAATATTGGTACATGAGGCTAAATGCTGTTTCGAAAACACGTGGTACTCTTAATGAAACATAACAATAATTATTATATCTATTGAATAATGACAAAGAGTTTTTTAACCAAGTAGCGACAAGAACACATAACACTGATATTTTGTGTCGTGCGAGTCACATAGCATGGTTGAAATACGTAGCTAACGTGGCGCGACCAAGTAGGGTAAAGCAAAGTGTAGTAGTGGGTGCATTAAAGAGATTCAGTAGTTAATTACTGATTTAATCATTGAGTAGAATTACCAACACTCACATTAGATTAGTCATCGCTACTTAAATGTGAGTTCATAAAATGTAACCAGCCGTCTTGTCATATTGCTTACGGAAACGAAGTGTGTATAATTTAACTGTGAACTTCACTCACATTCCCACACATATGAGGACCATTATACGATTCTATAATCGTATAGGGATGCACATCTTGAGTGTGAAGACTTCAATCCTTTCAAATTATTCTACTACTTATAACTCTCCATTGTGTAACAGTAGTAAGTGAATCTGAGGTGTATTATTCAAACGCACATGAATATTTTTACAAGAAGGCGGTGTCATTTTATTTTTAATCCGGATCTCTAGATTACCGGATCCGGTTTTCTAGATAGCAATCTCATACATCATATAGGTGAATTGTCGTAATTATTCTTAATTATAATACATATATGTAAGGACCGCGTCATGCGGCGGTCGTCGGTTCTCTCTGCCTACCTCGCAGGGAACTTGACGTGAAGCTATAGACACAGATAGAAAATATATTTGCCTAAATGTGTAGTCTCTGACTTTTGGGATTATGTAAAATCTAAATTTGTCATTCTCAGTTTTTTTTTGTTGTTCTGTACATGATAAAGTAAATTGTTGGTATTAAAATAAACAAAGCATTATTAGATAATCTATAATTTATAATTATGTACATTATGGTATTACTCAAAACTGTATAAAGTTCGTTAAGTTCCTAAGGTCTAAAATACAGTCGTATTTAGATTACTCACTAAATTGGTCCAATTTTATTCACAGTCGACGCTTTAACAGCGAATGCAATCTGAATACCGATAAACAGCTGTTTGATTTGCATTTAAAATCGATTGCTGCTGTAACTATGTTTGTTATGAGATTGTGAACCAGACACTCGACTATTTTACTTGTGTGATATCTTCGTGAGTTGTAAGAGCTATTTCCGACGTTTATGGCAGTATTGAATATTTATTAAATTTTGATAGAATAGTATGTGTTTATTACTTAAGTATCTTTAGCCGATTTCCTAGATCGCATAAAGAATATGTGCCACAAGATATTGAGTAATTAAACTATAAGTACAACAGTTTACTACCAAATTTAAAATCAAACCAACTGCGCATTGGCAACTCTCGCGACGAGGCTCTGGTACGCTCTGGGTAAAGTAAGCTGAGCAGGAAGTAAAAGAGCTTAAGTAATAAACTGCTAGGTTTGTTAACAACGAGGATCGCGTCTTATGCGGCGAGTTATATGTTTATTTATAAAATTCATAACGATTGTATACAATTCCATATATTTCCTGCTTCTTTTCTAAAGGGTCTTTCGATTACGTATTGACTAATGCATGTGCTAACAAGCACACGGCCCGACTGATATGGAGTGGTTTTCGATGTCTAAAACTGAAGTATCCCGACATTTAGCTCGGAAGACTTAGTACGAGTGATTGCGAATAGGTATTATTTTGCAAGTTCCATTTTTGTACATTGAAAATTAAACAAGTCGTTTCTAATTTAATTAGTTGATGCACGCGTGAAAGGGAATTTATTCTAGAGTGGCACTGTTGTAAATTCTTAATCTAAATTTCATGATGAACCCATTTTTAGCATTAATTTATACGTTGATACTTTCTAATAACTTTCAGTTTTGTTCACATGTATATATGCCTTCACGTCTAGCTCCTTTCAGGGTAGGCAGAGAAAACCGAGCGCCATTAGATGCGGCTCTTACACGCCTCACTCGCTTCTGGAACATTCATAGTTCTTTTTATGCACGCTTGTTGATTCCTAAGGTTTCTGACATCACTTTGTTCACATCGAGGTCCCATTACTGTAATATTAGTGTCATATGTTCTTCCCTAGGCAAATTTCATTACGATTCGTGCAGTTCAATTCCTTATTAAAAAAGATAAAAACAGATATAAAGAGTTATGTACTTTCGGTTTTTTAATAATAAAGAATCTGCATGTTCACGCAAAAAAATATGAAGTAAGAATAAAGGAGTATGAATGATTACGCAATAATGTCAACAATGGCATTATAGTCATGATCATGGTGTAGGTCTCGCAGAGCGCTCAGTGCCCGTATTCGGGTGTAATTCGTTCCGTAGCGAAGCGAATGCCGACATTCGCTGTCTGCGAACGCGCGCTTGCGCAAGCCTTATTACGCCGGAACAAACTTATGTATGTTATGTGTAACTTCATAAACTGTGGGACAAGGTAAACTTTGTTAAGAGGAATGAAGTTAAGTACATAGTATCAAAACATTGAGGAAATCAATATGGGATTTTTTTTATGAACAATAACCCCCAAGCATGATTAGGTTCTAAGGATTTCATACTATCGAAATTTATGGAAATACACACATATTTTTTTAAATAGTTTAGTAAAAAATACATTACGAATCGGTGTTTTTAATATTTATTGATTAAATACAGTAGATATATAGAGCTCTCTGAGAGACCTCTAGGTTTGACAACAGTAGCTTCATGTAAAATCAGTATCTTTATCAAATTCTTAAGCTTAGATAGCGAACTCTGCCAATCCAAATTGATTAGGAAGCGGAAAACACTAGGAAGAAGAAATTGAGCTTACTTTTTTTTACTAAAGTTGACTTCAATGAAGTCAGTTTTCTTTCCTAATTTTTTTATTTTACAAATTTTTAGTCACAAGTCTCCCACTCAAACGTCCAACGCTCGAGCCCACGTAATCGTCAACGTCCGTGAGCTTCGTTTAATAAGCGGCCGCTAGAATCTAATAAAAAAAAAGTTCAAATTCACACAAAATACATAGGAACTCTGCCTGTGGTAGGTAGAGAGAACCGGGTATCATATGAGTCGATCTTAAGCAGAATGTTAGTAACTCATTATTATCTATAGACTTGAAACTAATCTCACCTGCACGTAGTGTACCCAGATAATTAACAAACCAGGCTCTGGCGAATGAGAGTGAGGTGTCTCGAAACGTATGGGGTCTAAAAAGACCTATCGAACCTATTGCCAGCAAAGCAAAAAAAAAACAACTTTGAGCTATATTCATGTAATAGCATTCATAGTTATATAACATTGGCAATGAATTGCAAATTGTAAAAGTAGACTGGAAGTTAATTTTTTTTTATACTACGTTGGGAGCCATACGGCCCACCTGATGTAAAGCGGCTACCGTAGCCTATTAACGCTTGTAATATATTAAGTATCACTCGCGCGATGCCTCATCTGCTGCTTACACAGCAACACCTTGGGAGCATACTGGTGACCTCACTCACACGCAGGAACACAACAACCCTCTAGGGAGTTGTTATTTAGCGGTTTTCTATGAGGTGGAGGTACTTCCCCAGATGGACTGCTTTGATGCGCCCTACCTCACTTAAAACATCCAGACCAACACAAACAGACATGTTCATGCACACAAATGTTTGCCTTGTGTGGTTATCGAACCCACGAGCGTTGATCTCAAAGTCGCGTCATTCACGACTAAACCACCGAACTCGTCAAAATTCTAATTTCTCTTTGTGCTAGTTAATATGGACATCAACATATTGTTCAAATTAAGTTAATATTTCATGAAATTTCAAATATAGGGAGCTATGTCCTAAATGTAAAGTAAAAACACCTTAAATACTGGTAGGAACAGATTTCTTCTTTACTTTTGATATAGATAGATGTATTTTCAGTGAGAGGTTGTGATAGCATTTAGATTGAAAGTTTGAAAGTACTATGTGCTTTTAATTGTCTGATGTCAAGAGTTAGTACAGTTAAACTTCACACTGCGTTGACCCAATTCGGTACACTCGGATAAAAAATTATCTCACACTACGCAGGAAGTGAGTGTTAGGATAAAAATTCAAAAGAATATTATATGAAACACTTTGTGCATGATTGTTACATGCATTACTCTGGCGGAAGGAAACGAATCTTGTGTAATGCGCTGCAATTTGTTTTACTCACTGAGCTTAGAGAAAATGAGGGGTGAAATGTGACTTTGACTTCTTATATATAGCGTGAAAACATTGCTAAATGTTTCCTTACTTTATGAGAGAATAATTTTTGTTTTGTCATGACGGTAAATGGTAGGCAATTTTATCTGCACTCCGCTGACAATTAGTTCATGCGAACTACCGATGGGCAGCCCCCACTTACTAGCATTTGTAGATGTATACCGTAGCTACCCTGGCTTATCTAGTTGTATCTGCGACATATGTAGATCGCCTCTCTACGATGTATCTTCAGATGCAGTAGTCATCAAAATAATATAGAGTACGACGTCAAAATGTCAAATGTTATTCTAACGACAAATATCTACAGAGGAGTCTGATGCCACCTAACGTCTTTGCCTGGAATGTTCAATCTATATTCTAGAGTGAATATGTCTTACCTTTCAAGCCATGTTTATGTATAGAATTTAGTAACAAAATAAAATATATTCCCACCCAATTTACAACATAGTCATACATGTAGATTGCAAAGATTTTTGCTAATAAATATCATTGTGAGCGTTCAATAATGGTGGCATTTTTGGTAAAATTAGAGATGCCGCCTAATTGAACAGGACGGAAGAGGAATCAAAGGGAATGATTACATTCCCCTAAAATTTCAAGGGGATGTTACAAGAGGGTAAGGCTCGCAGTGTGGACGAAATTCTTTTAGGGGAACCTTTAAAGAATTAGGAAGATGTTGGAATAAATGGACAAGTTTAGTTTTAAAAATTACTTCCAAAAAGAAAGCATGCAATGAATATAAATTTTAGAGCCATTGCTGGAAGTTGAACAAATTTTAATATTTATGTGTCAAATATGATTTAAATTTAATCTGTGATTTGGCTCGCAACAATTAATGCGAGCGTAACTCTGTGTACTCGTACATATCTATTTGTTACATTCATTTGGCTAAACTCTATATACGACGAAACTAATCGCAGTGAGACTTGAATAATATCGCGGCAATATGTACAACAATACAATGAATTTCTTTACCAGTATGTTCCATAAAACTTCAAGGAATACTTTATAATATTGAGTTTGCTATAAGCAAAGTCTGCATTATAATGATTGATTAAAAATCATACTCCGTTAATTATGCCAATGTATCTATATCCTTATGCATCAACTTCGCTTCATTGCAAGTTTCATAGCCATTTTGACCCCGCATCTAATGAACACACTGTATAACGTGTAAAATATGAATTTTAATATGTTTATACACCAACATAAATATTTATGTCAATATATATGTATATCTTCCCGTACGGGGTAGGCAAAGGAAACCGAGCGCCATAGACGCGATCTTTACATATCGCACCTTTGCGGAAAGACCGTGATATTTCGAGAAAGTCGGTTTTTTTTTCTTGCAATTTTGAAACCGCCGTATCGAGTTCTATTATCTCCAAAAACGTGGTTTCGATTGTGTGAATAACGGCTGCGTAATAAAAGAAAGAGACAAAATATCACACTGTAGCGTTGTCTTGTTCGACAATTTAGTTGGCTGCGACATTGTGACAGTCTAGTCGCAACCTGTTATTCAAAGAGTGAAGTGTACCCGCATTTTGGAAACAACGTGACCTCACGACTATACCACATTTTATGTAAAAAGGTAAGTTGTTTTAACTACAATATTATTAAAGAAAAAATATGACATGTCGTAGATGACACTATTTAAGTATTAAATAAGATATTCTGGGTGTGATCCGTTCATAATGTCACATTGTTCTTGTAAAAATATAGTTTATTTGCAGGGACATCTCAATACGTCATGTTGAAGGTGATATATTTTTTTACTTGTGTTTTTTTAGTGTGGTATATGTATACGATGTTTCGTTATTTTAGTAATAATTTAATTTTTTAGAGAGATTGTTTTGAATTGTCACGTTGTATGCGTTAACATGTTTTTAATCACGTGTACCATTTTTGCAGATGGGATTACGATCTAGGCGAATGTTAGAACTGGTGACGAATAAAAACTGCATAAAAGGGCTTCCAACAGTTAACCTACAGAATGAACAGTCTTCAGAACATACCATCCAATAATGCGTATTGCAAAATGAACTCTCCATTAATGTTACGGAATCAAACAATCAATATAATACCTACTGTCGAAGCAAATGATGATGGTACTTATTACCAAATGGCAATGTTTCATTTCGTATGCTTTTTTAGTTTTTAATTTTCTTTTATACTACGTCGGGAGGCATACAAACATACGACCTACTTGATGTAAAGCGGGTACCGTAGCCTATTAACGCTTGTAATATATTAAGTATCATTCGCGCGATGCCTCCTCTGCTGCTTACACAGCAACTCCTTGGGAGCTTACTGGTGACCTCACTAACATGCAAGAACACAACAACCCTCTAGGGTTGTTATTTGGTTGCGGTTTTCTGTGAGGTGGTGGTACTTCCCCAGACGGGCAGCTTTGATGCGTCCTACCTCTCTTGTGTAAGGCTACCTGCCTCATTACGACTTAAGATTGATAATAAGTTTAAAGACATATTGTTAAAGTTAACTGTATTTGATTAGTATTAATTGATATTTTTTGGAGTAACAAAAAGATTTAACAAGCGTGTTAAGATTGATGGTTACCCGATCTTATTTTTATTTGAGATTTAAATTAGAATTTGTATGTTCTTTATAAAGTTAAAGTTTTGATACTCGTACTTTATTATGTATACACGTGCTTAAGCACTATTTAACTTGGTGCATTCCAATAAATAAGATTAATTTACTGTTGTTAGTTAGTAACTAAGACAAAGTACTATTATTGGTTAATGCTAAGATTAATGTTGATTTTATTAGTTTTTGTTAAAATGTTTTATTTTTGCTCAAATACAGAAACTTTGTACGTCCGTAACAACTCTGAGACGTCAATTAAAGTCAAGTAATAGTGTCATTATTGTATTAGATCTATAGTGATATGATCTGATTCACTTGAACTTTATTGATATCTCCTACTTGGAAGTAACAGCTTTAAACGGCATTATTCACTTGACTTGTTTACATTATTTTTGTTGTTAATTTAATTAAGAGGTCAATTCTTTTTCGTTTTCGAGACTGTTTTCATTTAGATTACTTGTGTGATACTGTCACTGTACTTTAGGACTATTTTTGTGCATTTAAAGATAATAGTAATTTGATATAAATGTTTTTACGAAAAAACTTAATAATAAATGACATATTTTTAACGTGTTTTATTAAAATAACGCAATAATATTCTAAAATTATTGTCATCTACAATGTTACATCATGAGATAACACACATGAAATTTCTCCTTTTTGCAAGAACAACATGACAAATGTTCCATTTTTTTTTCAAACCATAATATCATGTTGCTCGATGGGCTTAAGGTACAAAATTACCTCCAATAACATTAGTTTAATAGTTGAACAGCATCTGTTTCATAGAAATGTAAGCGACAACTTCAAAGTTTCGAAAGCCACTGTATTTCAAAAGTTTTAAAGTGGTCTCCTGAGAAATCACTCATATTGAGATATCACAATCTTTCCGCAAAGATGCGATATCTCGCTCGAATCTTTAACATTCATATTCATTTACTTTGCACGCTCGTCGGTTCCTAGGACTATTGATATAAATATATAAATTCAAAATAGAATCAACCGACAGTCCGATATATTTATGCGCGTGGTAGCAGTTATTCGTAATCAGGCGATTTGTATATTTAATTGTATACAATATTTTAATTATAATAATATACGTAATTATTTTATATTATTTGTTATAATGATTTATTATATATTTGGTTTTAACAGAAAACTAGCGTCGTCGTCTGGCAAAATAATCCGAAAAATGTTGAGTAGGTCCCTTCAGCGCCATCATTGTTCCACTCAATAAATTTCTAAATCTATGGTTCCACTACTTCTTTTTTATACAACTAAAGTTGGCAAATAAGTATATGGCCTGCCTGATGATAGACAGCCACAGTGGTCTACTCACTCATGCATTGCCTACCCTAGTAGAACATACTTTTATTACTAAAACTTATTAGTGTTGCCAAGAAAACCTTTTATTTCATTTTGATCAATTATATCCTTTCGCAGCTTCACGTAAGTCCATAGGTCACAAACATGGTGAGTGAGATTCCGCTGCAGTAATGTCATTGCTAAGATTGTGGGCAAAATTGCTTTATACAATTTGTAGCCTGGGGATGGAGAGATCTGTCTCGAGCCGTCAAGAATACGGTGCTTGGATGGACTTTAATAAATAAGTCTGCGAGAGTGTTGCTTCTTGATAGGAAATTCACTCATATTTTGTATGCAATTTGTGCTTGATATATTAATTTCTATTTTCAATGTTGCATGACAAACATTGAATAAATTAGTTAAGAATCATTTCAAAAACAGATGTTTAAACTGTGAGAAAAATAAACCTAACTAACTTACCATTTCTTCTTGTTAAGAAGTTTTTGTAACATGGAAATATGTAATAATAATTTACAAGTATATCATACTTGTAAATTATTATCGGAATAAAATAAATCATCACGTTCAAGTGTAGAAAAATCAATCGAAACGTTATGTTAGAGCCATATATTCATGACAAATAAACATAACTAACCTACTATTTCTTCTTGTGAAGAAGTTTTTGTAACCTGGCAATATGTAATTAGTATGATACACTTGTAAATTATTACCGGAATAAAATTATTCATCCCGTTCAAGTGCAGACTAATCAATCGAAATGTTAGAATTGATTTAAATAGCATAATTAAAACAATTCGATTAAAACCAGAAAGAGAGGAGGGCCAAAGAGAAATAGTTACATTCGTTATCAACAGATGTGAATGAAAGGTTTCCATGAACAGAAATGGAAACCACTTCAAAGCTGAACGCCGACAAAGTAAACACTCTGTATAACGCTGTTTTTATGAGAACACTCTGTACTACGTGTAGTAATAGTGGTTTCGGAGATTCTTTCCGGTCAATATAGTAGCTGTGAAACAATTTGAGATTCTTGTGGTGATCATATTTATAACATCAAAGATTTGTTTGATGTATGTTTTAATAATCATCTCCATTACGCAGTTCTTCCGTTTTTTAAATACTACAAATTTTCGATAGGTTTTTAAAGACTAAGAAAGACTAGTAAACAGCGGAATTGCGATACATGTTTTCGTTTATCCGCAAATATCAGGTCCGTAATGTAATGCTAATGGTGACCGGACTAAGCGTGCTATTAGAGATAATCTACTGTTTGAATGTTGGTATGAATGTATATTTGTTGACGATAACGACCTAACTTTTGATTTATTAAGCTTTATATCTTTTTATCTTAAACCGCTGCCAAATAACAAAACAGTTTTTGTGTTCCTGCGTGCGTGTGAGGTCACTAATAAGCTCCTAAGAAGTAGCTGCGTTAGCAAAGGTGGCTTCGCCCAATTATATACTTACTGTATTACCAGCGTTCATAGGCTACGGTAACCGCTTTACTTTAGGTGGACCGTATGCTTGCATGCCTCCAGGCGTTGTATAAAAAAACTGATTTTATATAAAAAACGGTAGATTTTCATAAATAGTTAGGGCAGTTTTTAAAATAGACATACTCATTAAGTTCGCTCAATTGGTACGAGAGTTTTTGAGGAGATACTACAACTAAAACAAACCTATGACGAATATGAATGACTTTATCATAAGTTAAACCCTCGAGCATCCAACAATCATAAAACAAATATGAAACTAGTTCAGTCTATGTCATGAGATGTGGTGGCCTATATGTTGATTTTTTTTAACGTGACAGGCCTACCACTCATACCCACCACTGTGTCTCCTGTGTAGCCAGAATTAACAGCGGCGACCACAAAAAAGGCAATGAACAGTGAAGTCCATTGCCGTCCCGGGGATTAAACTACAGCTGCCTCGGAACTCACAATGAATTTAATCAGAAGAAATTTGTAGGAGTAGGAAGTTTTGGAATTGACTTCCCCTCTTGGCAAAGTGAGAGACAGCAATACGACAAATAAGGCATTTAAAAACCTCAAAGAGATGGCTAGTCAAGTGAAGCTCAACTGCCGTGAACCACGGTATATCAAATATCTAACACTATTGGGACCTAAACTGTGAGTTGTTACCTAACACATCGATTCCAATAATATAGATTGCAGAACCGCCTAAACGCCTGGTAATTCTCCCTTGTTGCCACCAAATCAGAATAGTATATTACCCCGGATGTGACACGCAAGGAATTTAACATATCGTCCCGCTCCCGATGCCAGAGATCGCACTCCCAGAGAACATGATGTGCTGTTTGCTCGAATTCATGATTTGTCGTAGAACACTTACATAAAGGCGATGACACAAGTCTAAATGAAAAGATCTTCGCCCTAAAGTTTCCATGCCCTGTTAAAAATTACGCAACAGGTTGATCGACTTCTAACCACTCTTTACTTAATCTGTCTCGCACTGATTGAAAGAACAGATACAAGTGGCGTCCTTTAGTAGAAGTTTCCCATCTTTCTTGCCATTCCGACAGTAAAGTTTCAAATACCTCGTCAATTGGTTTGTAAGTATTTTGTCAATATCGCGTCGTTTTAGAAAGTCAAGGTGTATGGTTTTAGAGGTGTAGTACATATGTTGATTTTATAAAATATGGATTATAAAACAACACAACAATTTTTAGAGTGATAAACATTACTAATTTTCTGTGACAACCATAAATAAGTAATCGGTATAAATCTATATATATATAAAAATTAATGTATGTCTGTATGTCATATATGGACTCAAAAACGGCTGGGCAGATTTTGATGAAAGTTTCATTGAATCTTCAGGTTAGCCCAGCAGGTGATCCTGTGAAGTTTGGTAACGATTGGATCACCCATGTGAAGCTGGGTCGATTAGCTAGTTACTTAATATATTAAGATACAACAGACATTAAAATACGTGAAGTAAAATCGAATTCTTAAATAAGAATACGTCATAAAATCCTAAAATAAATTGAACGTATATAGGTCGGAAACACTAATCGCTTTCCTCACAAGACAAATAGACGTGGACATAAAATAAATACGATAACCACAAAATATGACGCTGATTTATTCCCATAAAATGTTCACTGTTTTGTGATAAATTTGCGAAACTGCGCCTATGAATATAGAGCCGGCTATGAAAACAATATTAACCCAAATATTATGATGGCAAACAAATGTGACCCACTGAAATATCCCGTGAAGTTTAATAAAAGTATTCGTTCAGGTAAACTATCCATACATATGTGTGTATTAAAGATTGTATGACTTTTTGGGATCCGTATTAAATTTACTTGTATTTAAAATGCTTGCACTTTAGCTACAAAGTGGATTTTAAGCCCCGGACTTCACCAAAATGAATATAGGTCGAATCTTTTCATATGCTTGACCCATCGAACGGAGTAATGCTCTATCTATCTATCTATAACCTCACGCCAAATCCCATGCAGGGTAGGCAGAGAGCACCGAGCGCCATAAGACTCGATCGATACATGACTTACATGTACGAACCAATCGAGCATGTCTTTTCTTAATTTAACATCGACACTCTCTTTCAACTTAATTTTTTTACACACCGTCCGAAGACAAACAAGCATACGGCCCACCTGATGTAAAGCGGTTACTGTAGTCTAACGTAGGTTAACGCTTGTAATACATTAAGTATCACTCGCGCAATGCCTCCTCTGCTGCTAACGCACGAACACTACAACCCTCTTGGAAATTGTTATTTGGCTGCAGTTTTTCTGTGAAGTGGAGGTACTTCCCAGACGGGCTGCTTTGATGCGCCCTACCTCTCTTAAAAACACCCAGACTATAACAGACAGACATGCACATGCACACAAATATTTGACCTGTGTGGGAATCGAACCCACGTTGGTGTGTAAAAGTCGCGTCATTCACGACTGCACCGCCGAGCTCGTCAAAATACAGAAAGCTGGCAATACAGAAAGCATCCCTATCGCGTTGTCCCTCTGCTGCTAAGACAGTAACTCTTTAACAGCTTGCTGGATGTATGTATGTATATCTTCACGCCAGGTCCCTTGCGGGGTAGGCGGAGAGAACCAAGCGCCATAAGACGCGGTTCTTACATACTCCACTCGCTTCCCTAACAGCGTATTAATGTTTTACATATTGATAATAAAATTTAATGTACAGTTTTCAATATTACTCCTATAATATACGACTACGACTCACACTTACCGGTTTTTTTTTATGTCAATCGAATTGCCCACGCGCTTATAAACTCCCCTAAAGTTCTTTTCAAAATGGACGTTACAGCTTTTTATGGTAGCAAACAATGCATATTTTGGAGTGTCATAAGAAAGGTTTATTTAACCATTGTTGTTGTACCATTTATCTCTTGAATTTATGGGGTAGCGTCGCGAATGGTGAACATATTTGCGTCGACGGTTCCGTGAGGTGATCACTAGGGATGTCTCCGATATACTTTTCGAGTACGTTGTTTTACTAACTTTTGCCGTGTTGGGATGACTAACATTACATCTGTTGAGAGAGATCGGTCTGATTGAGGTGAAAATATTAACAGAACCGAACTTTAAAATTAAATATCTTTTATTTGAAATGTATAATGTAAAATATAATTTGAAATTTGTAACAAATGAAAAGAAGGACTTTTATTTTTTTACAAATTTCAAATAATTTTGCCTGCCTGCATAACCTACAAGGGACTTGGCCTGAAGTTATAGATAGATATATGTACAAAATTAATAGGTAAACAACTCTAAAATTCATAAAAAATCAAAAAAGATTTCTGCGTTTCTATGTTTATTCTTAACATCTCCTGAAATATTTGTGTTAAAAAATTAGTTTATTACATGTATTTTTAATTTATTTACTTATAACCAAGCGTACGCCTTGCCTTACCTGATTGCCAACATACAAATTTTTATAAGAAGTTTATGTATTGTTAATAATAAAATTATTTGTCTATCTATCTATAAATTACATCAAAGCACTTGCGAGGTAGGCAGAAAGATCCGAGCGCCACATGACCCGATCCTTACACACCTCACTCGCTTATTTAATATTCATTGCTCTTTTCATGCACGCTCGCCGGTTTCTAAGGCTCCTTACTTCAACCTTTTGATAGAACACGATGAATTTGGTCAAAAGTATTTATATATATAAACTTGTTTATATATGAAATTTGACAAGTAATATATACATACATATAATGGCACAGTGAAAATTTCTGATGTATATAATTTTCACCCATACAATAATATTTACGATTAATTGTTAGGATTTCAATACCGCCAAAGGTAAACACGAAACCCTTATACTTAATAGATACTCTTTACTAAAAAAATTTAATATAAGAATATGAAATTTGTACCAACTAATGTTTGGTATATAATTTAATATTTTATTGTACTACGTCGTCGGGAGTAATAATACGTCAAGTTGTGGAATGAACTCCTAGTCGAGGTTTTCCCAAGGGACTACAGCATAGGGTTCTTCAACAAAGGCGTGAAGAGCGTGCTCGGTAACGGATGTGTGACACCCCTGGTATTGCAAATGTCCATAGGCTACAGTAACTGCTTACCATCAGAGAGGCCGTACGCTTCCTTGCCACCTTAGATGTATAAAAAAAATACAAGAATACGACCCACCTGATATAAAATGTTTATATTGCTGGAATACAATGGTGATACATAGCGGTGGTATTACTCGGCTTTGCAATTTCTGCTGCTAACACAGTAACACGTCCACAGCTAGTGTAATGTGTGCGTATGAAAAGTACATCTTCAATTCAATTGAATTTTGATATACCTTCATTTTTCCTTAGTAAAGTAATTCGGTGTGTGATAAAAACTTACAGGATTCTTCGGATTGCCCTAGAACCTTGAAATATGAAGTAAGCTTTTATGTGAAAAAAACTATATTACAAAAGCAGCTTAATATTATATATGAAATGTGAAATATAATAATGTGAAATACGGAAACAGTACGGAAACCGTCAGTGTGCGAGTTAATATGCTCAAGTGCTACTTTTGTTCTATCTGATTTTTCAATTCCATTAAAAGAAATCAATGAGAAGCGAGCTGTGCATGACCCGGCCCTTGCACATCTCACCTTCCTTAATATTCTAAGCTATGTACACATGCACGCTCGTCGATTCCAATTTGGCCGCGGTATGTCCTGTTACTACTACAAAACCTACCTATTACAAACTAGTAAATAAGTAATAGTAGTAGGAAAGTGTTTTATTTAAAACAACTTACCCAAATTTATACTTGCTATTTATTATTTCTAAAAATGCGGAATTATTCGCATTCATTTTAACCTTTTGCATGAACATCCCTAAAACGTCATTGTTACTTTTTGTAGTCTTTAAAGTTCCTACCGGCCTCCGAAATTCGTTACGGGATCCAATGCACGCTATTAACCATTGTTTGCAAGTTCGTTATGCGCTCCAACTAATTTACTTCGGTTTGGATTGTAGTACTTGCGGTTGTAAAAACATTTATCAAACGAAGGTGTTAACTTCCGAACAAAGACCACCGCGCTCCGTTTATTTGCTAGCCACTGTTCAATCTACCGGACGCTTGCCCATTCATTAATTACAAACTGGCTATTCTTGACGTTCTTGGTAGATGCACAAATGGCTTTGTGACTCATAAAATGGGGAAGAAATGAAAAGACATTACAAGCCTTTGCGTATGTAAATATATGCTACCATCTTTAAATAAATATACGTGATACATGTGTGTATAGAATTTGATCTAACCTGCTTTGTGTGCTTTCTCCACCAATTAGTTCATGCGGCCCATCACCGGCCGGCACCCATCCACTACCGTTAGTAAATGCAACATGCCGACGCTGCCATGGGTACTCCGGTAGTCTCTGCCTCTGGAGCAGAAACCGCATGCACCCACCACCGTCACGGCCACGACTGGCCTGGTCATCGCTGCGACACGTGTTTCGCCTTTCCACGAGGCATTCTCAGGGGCTGTACCTATACGTTATTCGTTAGAATAACATGCTACAAGTTTTGGAAGCCGGCCGGCGCTAGGCCGCATGAACTAATTGATGGAGGAAGCACACAAAGCAGGTTAGATCAAATTTCATATAAATTTGACTTTGGAAAAATAACGCCTGAATCTATTAACGTCCTAGGCAATAATACAGATGATAAGACAGCACTAAATTATATATATTTTTTCACATAGTTACAATATGCCTGAACAGTGATAGCCTGATAATAGATTTTTTTAACGCTTACTACCTATGTACCTGTGAGCCGTTACTACGTCACCGGCCGGACTATTATTCCCTGGTTCAAAGCTTATTAATCGTGGTTCCTGTTGTGGGCGTGTAGGTAGCATAAAATTCGCGGTTTCGAAGCGTTATTTGATTCGAAGAATTTCGAATCAAATAACATAGCCTATGTGTTAATCCAGATCATAATCTATCTACCTGCCAAATTTCATTCAAATCCGTTCAGCCATTTAAGCGTGAAAGAGTAACAAACATCCATCCATATATACAAACTTTCGCATTATAAATGCGAAAGTTTATTATTTATTATATATATATATATATATTAGTAGGATTTCGAAAGTGTGACCTAACCCAAGAAAGAGCTGGTTTACTCTCTGGGTTTTGGAAGTCTGACGACAGTAGCTCCTTGTCAATTCTTATGCTTACGTAGCGGATCGCGCGAGTAACATCCCCGTGGTGTTGCGAGCGTCCATTGGCGGTGGTGACCGCTTACCGACTAATGTGAGCCGCACGCTTATTTGCCAATCTAGTTGAATAAAAAAAAATCTACATAATTTTTGAAACTGAGCAAAGTGTTTTATGTTTATTATTTAGGTTTATAATTGTGTACTTAAGTCGGATGCGATATCTTCTCAGAGGCTTCTATAATTATTCACACGCAGGAATACATTTCTTCAATAAATTGTTACTTATCTCCGGAACTCCCACCAGCTGCAAGTAAAGTAAACTCAAATTAGCTCGTAAGCAACTTACAACTTGCGACTATCCAGTATAACAGTAAGTTATGATAGTTGCAAGTTAACTTAGCTTGCAATAACATATATATGTATTCTCTTTCATTTTCATGTAATATATAGAAATATTAATGTAAACATTTTATTTTATACTAGCTGAACTCCGCGACCATGTCCGCGCATATCCGGTATACCGCAGCGACCGCTTTTCATACGTTTTATTCTCGGCTTCTAAGGATCGTATAATGATGTTGCGTAGCCTATAATATTCCTCAAAAATTGGATTATCAAATAAAAAAGTTTTTTTCAAATAGTACTGGTAGTTTCAGAGATCAGCACGTTCAAACAAACCAACAAACTCTTTCGTTTTATATATAGTTAAATGAATTTTAAAAATATGAACAATTTTTTGATATGTATAAAAGTTAAACACCATAAAATTAGCAAATATGGCATCTTATTTCAATTGAAGACACAGATTTGCCTAATATTATTTATAACCTATATTTTTAATTAGGTGTCGTAATACAATATGATACTTAATTGTGACTGGGTTCGATTCCCTAGCCGGTTATTTTGATAGTTGGTAATTGTCTATAACCGTTTTATTTTTCATGTTTCGTTAATCCCTTGTGTTCGTCGACATCATATGCCAGTCCCACGGATACAAAATAAATAGACCGGAAATTGGTTTTTGATGAATTTAACAAGGTAATTTTGAAAAAGTTATGTATTATGTATAACTAGCACAGCGATATTTAATACCTAGCCCAAATGAAAAATTCCCTCTACTTTACAAAATACTAACTAAACGAGAGGTTGGACATGACTTGATTTTTAGGGTAAGGGTAAAACGGAACCCTATTACTGAGACTTCGCTGTCCGTCCGTCCGTCCGTCACCAGGCTGAATCTCACGAACCGTGATGGTTAGACAGTTGAAATTTTCACAGATGATGTATTTCTGTTGCCGCTATAACAACAAATACTAAGAAATAGAATAACATAAATATTTGATTTTTTTGTTCGTTATTGCTCGATATTGATAACGGCAACAGGTACACGCTTGAAATATTCACAGAATATTTAGTTATATATTCACTTTAAGAATAAATAATTAAATTAAAATAAAACAAATATTTAAGGTGGGCTTCCATACAACAAACGTGATTTTTTTGCCGTTTTTATAGATAGTGGTACGGAACCCTTCGAGCGCGAGTCCGACTCGCACTTGGCCGATTTTTTTATAAAACTTAGGGAGGCATAGAAGTATGCGACTCACCTGATATAAATTGGGTACTGTGTAATGATCGGAGGACATGAGGTATCGCTCGTGCATTGCCATCCCTACTGCTAATACTGCAACTTTCTAAGATCTTATTGTCAATTCCACTCACTTGCAGGAACACAAAGACTATCCAGGGAGATGTATTCCTGCGGCTGCGGTTTTCTGTGAGGAGGAGAGTAGGTACTTCTCCAGTCGGCTGCTTGCCTAAAAGTTGTGCCAAGCGTGATCTACTCTTAGCCGTACTATAATTTAAATTTGAAAGTAAATATAATTTTTATACAATGACAATTTTCTTCCATCCATGAGCTCTCAAGGCAAATATAGAATATCCAAAGAAATCTTTATATAAATATAATTCTTCTGTATGTGTTTATGCTACTGAACTCCGTCTAAACGGGTGAACCTAATACGATGAATATTTTAATGTATTTGAGTTGGCTCTTCGATAGTTTTGATTAACGTTTGCACTAGGTAGGTGGCGCTGCAATCGAATACTAGGATATTTTTATTAACTTAAGATGGACACTAGGATATTTTTATTAACTTAACTGAAGGCATACAAGCCTATGGCCCATTTGATAAGTGGTTATCGTAGCCTACGAAAGTTTGTAAACAGAAATTATCGCTCGTGCGTTGTCACCACTGCTGCTAACTCAGCAACTCTTTAGGATACTGATAACCTCACTCACTCGCTGCTTTACAGGAACTCACCATGGAGTTGTTATTTGGCTATGGTAAACTGTGAGGTGTTCCATCCAGTCAGGCAGCTTTAATGCGCCCTACTCCTCTTACAAAAATCTCCTAATATTTTCGCTGTAGGAGCCGTAAGGTACTCACTGTCGTCTAAAGAGTCAAATTCAATCCCACCTGCACGTGGCGTAATCTGCTTTTCAAGAAATGTGGTCCTAGCGAAAGAGAGATAGAGCGCATCAAAGCAGCGTGTCTGAGGAAGTGTTGTAGAGATGTGGGTCGTAGAAGACCGCAGGCAGAAAGAATAACTCTCTTCCTGAGAGTGTACGAGATCACCAGTAAGATTCTTAAAAGTTACTGTATTAGCAGCGGGGGTAGCAAAGCGATTATACTACATTCTTTTTACATCACGTCGGGAGGCATACAAGTATAAGGACCACCTAATGTAAAGCGGTTACCGTAGCCTATAAATGCTTGCAATACATTAAGTATCACTCACGCGATGCCACGTCTGCTGCTAATACAGCAACTCCTTAGGAACTTACTGGTGACCTCACTCACACGAAGGAACACTACAACCCTCTAGGGAGTTCCTATTTGGCTGCGGTTTCTGTGAGGTGGAGGTGCTTCCCCAGACAAGTTGCTTTGATACGCCCTACCTCTCTTAATAATCCATTAAGAGAGGTAGGGCGCTCTTCCCCACCCACCTGTATTAATAGTTTTCTCTTATCTTAAGGTTGTCTGGGAGAGATTGCTTAGCTTTAAGACCGCCTATTGTATTATAGTTTCTAAGTATCTATCTATCTATAACTTCACGCCAAATCCCTTGCGGGGTAGGCAGAGAGAACCGAGCGCCACGTGAATCGATCCTTTTTATCATTCAATCTACCTCTCACATTCCACGTGCCTATGCGGCACTCGGCTCCCCTCGTCCCGCCGGAATTGGCGCTGCGTGGTGGGTGGCACCCCCCACCGCGGCATGCAGCTATATTCGCACCGACGGGGGCGGATCGGTGCGCGTCGCCTACGGGGGACGCCCTAATCCGCACATCGGTGCGCTTTTGGTCCAGAATTGCAATCGACTGATTGGCAGGGGTCGCGAACGAGCACGCTTCTGGCACATGACCCCCAACCTTTGGAGAAAGCGCAGCACACCTCTCGACACCCCTGAGTCACTCACACCGGTGTTGCCCCCGGCCGACTTTCTCTGGCATTTCGGGGGTCTATCTATTGAGTGGCGAGCCACCGCCTGCCGAAAGTAACAAAGTAGGTATATGTAATATGTACATATTTCCAATAGTCCCAATACCTACCGTGACCTGTTCATTGGTATATTGTCCCATTGATATCCCCTGGAGCGGCGGGTGTACAACAACAATTACATACAGTCTTTTCGAAGTGGCCTCTACGCATTGGATCCTTATCCCCGCACACGACTATCAAAAGACCAGGGTTAACACCCGTAATTAAATAAAAATATAATGTGATAGCCTAGTTTATAAAGAACCAGACCATGAACCGATTGGTCTTGTGCTGATTCGAATCCTGCATGAGTACGAATGTTTCGTTTTTATGTAGATGTTTATAATTATCACTTATTTGGTGGCGAAGGAAAACATCGTGAAGAAATGTAACCTGACCTAACGGTAGTCGGTTCAAATCAAAATCAATATCTTCGCAAAACAGGACGCTTAGGTAGCGGACTTAACTGATTTTAATGGACTAGGATACAGAATAACGTTAGGATGAAAAAAGAATCATTATTATAATATGTCAATAATTTACCAAGCCCCCTTACTAACTCTTATACTACGATCTCGTCCTAACACAGCTTTTTTCTAAACCTGAAAGGTCAGGATCCACTGTAATCACGAATTGTCTACGTAAACAAACGATATCGTATTTTACATTTATCGTTTATTAGTTATTTGTATAATAATACCCACTGGCAAATGTTGCAATGGGACGTCGAAATATTTTCACCCGCACAAACTTTGTTTTTACCACTTTAGGGAACGAATTAAAAAATAAAACCTTTTAGCTGTACAGATGGATGGGGGACATATTTCTTGAATACGGCAAGGCACTTAGAAATACGTTCACCAATTTTATCCCTAAACAGCAGCCAAATTTTGATATGTAAAAAGTGGCAAATTTCGCATAAGATTGTTTTACATACAACACCTATGCTGACATACCCGTTGGTCGAATAGTTAGCAATGACTAATTTAAGATCAAGTTTTATACGCTCGATTCCCATACAAGACAGACATGTTTATTCAAGAATATAAATAGACATCTTCATACGTGGTTTAGGTGTTTTTAAGAGAGATAGGGCGCATTAAAACAACCCTTTTGGGAAAGTACCTCTACCAGGAAACTGCGGCCAATAGATAACTGCTGAAATAATAAGTGTGTATAATAACGCGTTCCTGCAAGTGAGTGAGGTTATCAGTAAACTTCTAAAGAGTAACAGTGTTAGCATCAGCGGTGGCAATGCGCGATTAACATTTCCTGTATCGCAAGCGGTCGGTAACCTATTTTCATCAGGTAGGCCGAATGCTTGTAGCCCTTCTAATGTTATATACAAAATAATAATCACTCAGATTTAATTAAATTGTCACATAGTTGCTTCAAATTTTGTATAATAATATGTATTTTGTATAATAATAATTATTTAATCATACATCATCAGTATAAATTTACCGAATGACGTATCTCCTCTTCTCAGTCCCTTCCATCCACCGTCCATCCTTTTTAGGTCACGGCCTTGTACAGACATGGGAAATACAAAAGAAACCGCAGTGAATAATTAACATGTGAGAATTATATTCTCTGCCAACGGCACACAATTCATACTACATTAGAAAAAATATAGCACCATACTCGGTAATTTTCTTCCGGCCAACATGGTTGCTTTTAACTTTTAACTTAAAAGACATAAAATGATTAAAGTGGGTCAGCAATGCGTGATATCCTTAGTTTGGTGATTTTATGACTATAAGATAACTAAAATGAAAGTAGCAAACACTAGTCTAATTTATTATAGTCGAATTGACAAGGCAAGTGCGCATGTGACCGGTGTCGTAAGCGTCAATTGGCTGTGGTAACTATACAACATTAAGATTAGTAGAGTATACCACTTTAATTATAAAAACTGCACCTAGTTATATAATTGTTAATTTGAGATTTTAGATAAAATTGTTGTACTTAATTTCAATTATTTCTCTCTGCCTAAGTCTCAAGAGACTTGGCGTGGAGACATAGATAGATTAGACAATAGATAGATTGCTGTAATTACGCTAAGCGTCAAATTGTGTTAATTTGTTCATTTTTAACCTCACTTTTAAGGATTCATTCTATGCTGTTTTCAAGAAGTTGTGCTTGTGTTTGTATGTGCATGTCTCTGGAAACGTAAACAACATTTATTTTCAAATTTTTCACTGGCTGTTGAAGTAAGATTTTTTTACAACCGGTATTATAACTTATAATTTCATGTAACTTAGCCGCGATGAAGATCAATTTTCTCCAGATAACAAACACAGTGGCGCTGGTTTTTAGGGTTCAATACATCAAAATGAAAAACGGAACCCTTATAGGATCACTTTGTTGTCCGTCTGTCTGTCTGTATGTTTGCCCGTCTATCAAGATCCTTTGACGGACGGGTGGAGCTATCAAGCTAAAATTAATACCAAATACTGGGGTCTGCAATCCCTTCGAGCAGTGAAAAAATCAAACTTCTAAGTTAAAAGCAATCAAAAGATACGACTCCAAAAATAACAATAAATGTATCTTAATACATTGATTTTATTCTAACTAGTCTAAAAACACATTTCTAATTTCCGTTTAAGTACAAATGGATACTATGATGTTTGTATATAGTCGTAAATGACTTTATACAAACATCATAGTATCCATTTCCAAACAAAATACAAAGAAATAAAACAATTATTTTGTACCTTTTAATGCATTTTTTCATAGCAGATGTTTTTGTAGCCGGTGTTTTTATTTTTGTAAAAAAAAAATATTAGCACTTTTTATATTCCACAAAGCAAATATTAACTTTATTAAAAATAAATCAATGCTTAAAATATCAAATTGTTCTAATTGATTCAATCAACGTCATCTCAATATTAACTAGCCTGTATATATACAAAGGATGTAATTTTACGATTCATAATGATTTCTACTTCTTTTTTCTAATGTGTTAGGATTGGCAGGTTCTAGTACCACGTTTAAGGATGTTTTTGTAGCCGGTGTTTTTATTTTTGTAAAAAAAAAATATTAGTACTTTTTATATTCCACAAAGCAAACATTAACTTTATTAAAAATAAATCAATGCTTAAAATATCAAATTGTTCTAATTGATTCAATCAACGTCATCTCAATATTAACTAGCCTGTATTTATACAAAGGATGTAATTATACGATTCATAATGATTTCTACTTCCTTTTTCTAATGTGTTAGGATTGACAGGTTCTCGTACCACGTTTAAGGATTTGGCGAAGATACTGATTTTAAGATGAAGCGACTGCCGTCAGACCTCCACATCTCAAAGGGAAAATCAGACCTATCCTCTGTTAAGTCGCATGTCTCTTGAAATAAAATTTCCTGGGCGTGCAGAAATGACAAATATATACATAAATCAGAAATTAGGAATTTAGTGGTATACTACTAGGTAGCCTACTCCAGGATTCGGACCAGGACGAGACGGTTAAATAATTCTTTATCCACTAGATTATCCCTGCTCTTGTATTAGTGGCATACACTGACATAATTTACATACAAAATATTAATTACAAAAACAATAAGTGTAATAGCAATGGTATGAATGTTTAAGTCAAATAACCCTACCATATCAACTGTAGACATAATCAATAAAACGTTAGGCAGTAAACCTAACACAAATCTCCAAGCAATTACAGCGGTCACGCTTGTATAAGTTTTAATTAATCGGTGAATTACATACGTACTGTTTACGTTCATTTATCAGAACTTGTGGTTTGTCGTATACTAGTTTACGAGTGCGCGGATTCATTATACCCGCTCTGGGTGTCCGTCAATCGTGATTCATACCTGCACACCCCCTGATACCTATACATTTTTAAAGCCTACGCCGCCGGTTAAGGTAGAAAGCTATGTCGGTCAATGTGGTATCTCAATTACAAAAGCATTACAAGAAAAATTCAATTACGTATCGTCGCGACGACTAACGTATTTGTGACGTGTGCATATTATGTGTAACTTGCATATTATGCTAATTTCAGCAGTTGCTACATAAGTACACCAGTGGTGGGTATTCACATTGCCTCGGAATGCCATATTTGAAACGGACGGCGGACGGAAAAGATTTCACTCAGATTCCATACAATTTTACAGATAACTTTTCGATTCCGATTCGAAAATGACGTTCCGGTGCAATGTGAATACCCCAACTGATATCAAATTTTTAACTCTCTACTCACACTTTTTATTCTATTAACCTGTCATAAATCAATAGGTGTACACCGAAAGAGTTAGAGTACTAAACATCATAAGGTACCGACTTCAGAAATCGTATATAAAATGATAATAATATCGTGTAAGACAAACATGAAAACGCGCATTCAAAAAAAACTTCTAAACATTGCAATCAAAATCTGTCAAAAATTGTTACGATTAATGTCGCCGACAGCTTCATTCTCCTCAACGATCATTTCGAAATAATTAAGATTTTGAACACATCGTTGGTCATACTAGCTGTGTTTGCGCAACTAATATTAAGATTTAAAATCTGATTAAGAATACATTTAGTCATATTATGTTGTATTCCATTTAACGACTATTTACGCATTTGACAAATATTGCAATTGACTTGCAAATACATGACATTTGTATTGATATTCCAAGCATTTATGTATTGAAAATATGTGGTGTATTTTAAATTCATAGTCAATGCCAAGACACGTTCGGCCCACGTTATTTATTGTCTTGACAAAGATGTTAACTTTGATATTTATTTATTTATTTAATGCCACGTCTTTTTATACTTGGCTATGAAACAGAAAAAGTAAAAGTATCGTACCAACTGAGGATTATTACTTCGCTGTTACTTCATCGAACTATCAACTTCTAAACGATAAAACTATATTGAATTTATGTGGAAACAGTCGTGAGTTTCTCTGTAAATATCGTTGAAATTAATTAGTCATGTCCATCAATAAAATTATATAGCCAGTGCAAAAATGCGCATTCAGCAATTTTAATTTCCCTTATTCCATAACCGATTGTAATATCATATAGTAAATTAAATCATTTTCTTGGATTTTAATTAGCCATAGTGGATGGTTTTTTATATGATGATATAGCGCATGGAAGGATGCCAATATTCATCTACCGTGACTAAATTAGTCGCGGTTTATGAGAAGGTAATATAAGGAGCCATAGGAACAGGCGAGCATGCATGAAAAGAACTATGAATGTTAAAGGTATGTACGGATCGAGTCATGTGACGAATGAACTTGGCGTGAAAGTATAGTCAGTTATATTAGTTACATCGTACAAATATTTTTTCTCTAATTCTAATTGTTACCCTTGAAAGTTTTTGTTGTAGGATACGATGTGTTTATGACAAGCTCTGTGACGCAGTGGTGAAATGCGCTGTTACGCTACTTTGACACCAACGATTTTATATTAATGGTTCGAGTACCACACAGGAAAAATATTAGTGTACATAAACATGTCTGTTTATCTTGGGCTGGTCGTTTGAAAGAGAGATAAACAACTCCATGGGAATTGTTGTATTCCTCCGTGTGAGTGAGGTCACCAGAAAGTTCCTAAAGAGTTGCTGTAACCGCTTTACATCAGGTGCTTGTATGTTTCCCGACGTTGTATAAAAAGAAGTAGCGATACTAACCACTGCGCCACCTATATCGTCTAAGTTACTGCAGAGGTGTAGTGTAATTGCAAATTACGATAAATAAGCTTTAATCTACTCCTTCACGATACATTTGTTCGACATCGCAGAACGGACAATATCAAAACTAAAGGTGTTACCACTGCAAACTCTCTGTCTAAGTGTCTTGTAAAAGTTTTCTAAATTACGAAGAACATGCTAAAAACCTGAATGTGCAAGTTCTGTAAAGTCTGGCCAATTCTATTAAAAAACTGCAACTGCACTGCACCGCGGCGTGTATCTAAATGCGTACATTTTGACGTTTCGTTAAACGTCGCTGCTGTCAGATCGCTTAACGAAACGTCAAAATGTACGTATTTAGACACACGTCACGCTGCAGTGCAGTTACAGTTTTTTTAGTAGAATCGGCCCACAGAACTTGCACATTCAGATTTTTAGCATTTTTTTCATAATTTAGAAAATTTTTAACAGTGACACAAATTTGAATCTAATGAGATGATAAATTTAGGCTTTAAAGAATTAATTTGTTCCAGTTACCAAGATTTCTTTACAAAAGACGGCAATGAAATTCATTGATACTCATTAGTTTTACAAACGTGAATCATAACTAATTGAATAATTAAATACGTAATTATATACCTAACAAATGCATATCTTACACCTAATAGTAAAATAATGATGGAAACAACATTAATAAAGCGATAAATTCAAAAGATACTTTATTGAAAGTAATGTAATTTCTAACTCACGCCAAATGTCTTAATAACCTCGTACTGTAAGTTATATCGCGCACGCTTGCGGGAGTTTTAATTAAGTAAATTGCTTTATCTGTAGCAAAGACAATGACACCAATAATGGGGGAGAATTTTATTAACACGATCTATGATCCCTGTCTTTCTATATACGGGTGGGCTTTAATTTACTTAACAAATAGAATTGATTTGTTTGATCATAATCTTTGTTTGGTCTACGGGCATGGTTGTTGGTTCAGATTAGTGATTGTTCTTTTAAATTTATTACTTAGTTGGAGTAATTCTGGTAAACAAAGTTATGAAAAATCGGATGAATATTAGGGTGTAAGTGAGTATAATGACGAGTTCGGTGGCGCAGTGGTTAATAACACTACTTTGACACCATAGCTCGTGGGTTCGATTTCCACACAGATAAATATTTGTTTGCATGAACATTATTTATCTTGGTCTGCGTGTTTTCTGTGTATCAAAATATGTTTGTACAAAAAATGTATTTACGTATATCTATCAGTAGTCTGGTAGCCACAACACAAGCTCCACTTAGGTACTTTGGGGCTTGATGGTCCACTAATATTTATTTATTATGATTTGTTCAAGTAGCGGTTTAATATATAAGATCCATATTTTGTACATTTGCAGACAATGTCTAACTTGTAATACACCTTGACTTGCTGTTAAAGAAGTTAATACACTGAAATAGGTATATTTGATATATACGACTAGCCCGCCAGAAGAAATACCTCTCCTTAAAAGATTACAGTCAAATAACAATTTATCTTTTTTATATAACCTACAGGAGACATGCAAGCTCAGTAAACACTTTACATTAGGTAGGTCGTAACCTACCTAATGTAAAGTGTTTACTGAGCTTATGAACATTTGCAATATAGGAAGTAACGCTCGTTCGTACATAGTCACTCCTTAGGAGATTACTGGTGTCCTCGCTAACTTGCTGAAATACGACAACAATCCTAGAAGTTGTTATTTGGGTGTGGTTTTCTGTGAGGAAGAGTTATTTTATAATCAGGCTATTTTAAAACGCCCTACCGCTCTCTGGAGGGTTGCTCTTCTAAGTGGGTGGGGTTGCCAATAATCTGCTGAGGACATTAGCAGCGGGTTGACAATACATTAGCTTCATGTATTGAAACGATCCACAGGATCTGTATGAGAACCGTATTATTAGGCCAGCAATGTGCTTGGTTAACGATGGCGTGATGAAAATGTTAAGTATCAGCTTAGCAACAAATATGATGACGAAATAGATTTCTATTCTCACGATTTGTTTTGAGTAAGACGATCGGTCTAGGAACATGACATGTTTATTTCAGACTCGAGACTGGACACCTGCACTTACTTCCCGGTATAGACAATATCATTGGAGCACTTATGTCACGATTTGTTGCAAATAAATGCATGGGAATTCTCAAAGCTTAAATATTCTATTCTATTTTATTAAATAATGTCGCTCATGTTGTGTTAACTTAACGATAACCAAAGCCGAGGTTGAAAAAGCCACATTCTAGTAATATGACTGTTGATTGTTGCCAAATAGCGAATATCCGCTGAGTTATCTAAAGCAACACAATACGAACATATAGTCAATACGCTGTCCAGACAAATAAAGATTAGTAGACATAGGAAGATAAAAGGGTTGACATATATAGAATGCCTAACAAAAGAACATAAATGTTACATAACTCACAAATACAAATTACTTTTTTAAACCAAAAGTGAAATAAAACGAGAATATACGAATGTGAGTAGATAGCAGACATTATCAGGGCGAGGGAGCAGACTAAGATACCTGTAGTTTATGTTCAAGCGTTCCCTCTTCCAATTCGCACTCTCATATAGAACTGTTGAGAATTTCAATTTTGGTTAAGAACACTAGAAAACAAACATGACCCAGATATGACCAATAATAGCCAATGTCAAATGTTTATCGACAAAATGTCTGTTTGGATTTTTTAATAAAATTTTACAGTCTCCTCATTTCTGCCATAGCCTATTATATTTGCTTTTTTTTAACTGTGATTTAGCCCAACGATCTAAGATCTCTGAAGAACTGATATATTTGTTAATACGAGTACTTAAATCACTAAGAAACAACTAGAAAACATACCTATCTGCAGTGTCATTACCGGCAGTGCTATAAAAACTTAAATAATCTATCATTGAACGAAAACAATAGAAATCTGTGTCATGCCAGTATTAAATATTCTTCTTCGTCGTGGTCGTCGTGTGACAGGAGAGGATTTGCGACTTTTTTTTTTAATGTAGCCTGACAAAATGTCCCTATCGCGCCTGATGGAAAGCGTCAATAAGAACCAGATGCGAGAACAGCCATCACAGTGATTAGCGCTGTGCTGGCTGTGCCCCCCTTAACGGCCCGCTAAGGTGCATCTTCACGCCACGTCTAACCTAGTCACGGGTTATAGGAAGTGGGGAACACATGCGCCGGAAGCGAATTCCACATTTTGATAGTCCCACAAAGAAATGAGTCGCCGAACTTCTTGGTATGGGAGGTAAGCAACCCAACTCTATGTGGATGTGATCTGAGTCCAGCGCGAGTATTCCGGAGGAGATAAGGAGAAGGAGGGACGAGGTCATAAGCTCCTCAGAACATTCCCCATGATAGATACGGTAGAGAACACTCAAGCTACCTATATCCCTACGCAGCTGAAGAGGTTCAAGGAAGTTAGTGACCTCAGCGCTATCTATGATGCGTATAGCGCGGCGCTGCACTGTATTCATTCCACTCACAGTATCTCGCTAAATTTCTAAGGCTCAATGGATATACCATAGCAAACTTTATCTGTTCAATCGTGCATCGCCTCGATTCGACTTCGAAACACCTAAGCTACTTATTCGCCTTGATATGATTTATTAAATATTACATAGTTAAGCCTTATAATAACTCTGTCATCAAAACTTCGAGTCTACAAAATGCAGCGTTTTAATTGGAAGATAGTACTAAAGAATCAGTGAGTTTAGCTTTTGTATGTCGAGTCCCTGATAACACAATTCGAATTTATCTTTAACTATATATTGTTTCATAATTTCACTGTTTTTACTTATAATACCTATGTATTTTGATGCACTTGAACTGTAATCGGTCAATGTTGACAATTCCGTCGAGGTCATCTACGTATCAGCTACCTAATTATTACAATAAATTATCTATCGCATTAACTGGGTTATTAAATAAATAATTTGTATCTAACGACCTCTGAACATAACTTTCCACGTATTCCATTACTCACACCAAAACTGGTTTTAACCAAATTGTTATCACAAATAACTGAAATATTATGACAAACATCCTCATTTAAATACGTAAAATTAATAACGCCAAGTTACCAAACCTTCGTAAGATTTTCTGAACATAACAAAGGCACTATATTCACTCATATTAAACTCTTACACTGCGCATGCGGCATTTATATTTATGCTGCCGTAAATTGCTATCGGGTATAATGTAATAAAGTTAATTTACATAAATTTTCTATAACATTTACATTAGGAATAAATGAATTGCGCCTCAATGGAGCTGTAGCTTAGAGGTCGGTGGTTGCTTTAACACTCTTGGATACATCGCATGTTGAAATAAAAAGACTTTAAACTCTCAAGTATAGAGAAAAGTTAAATGATTCCAATTTGAATATTATAATGGCCGTAGTACTGTCACGACTCACGACTGCACAATAGTTGAATTTGTGATTTGCATCACATCTCGAAATTCGGAATATAAATAGGGAATTTAACGTTGTATTGTGGTGTTTGATCCTCGGAACTGTTTTTTTTATGGTTTATATGGAATTCAAACAATGCTGGATATCTTTGTTTATTATTAAGGGTGTCTATGGCGGGAACATGTTATAATAAGCATCCCGAGTTAGGAAGTACCTTCGCGGATTGGGAAAGTAACTTCAGCTGCACGTGGTAAACCCTACACAAGAACATAAGGCTCTGACGAAATAGAGGTAGATCACTACGGTGTTCAATTAAAAAATATGTGAATGAAATACGAAGATGTATTTCCCCAGTCAGGCCAGTAACCTACTGGGGAAATACCTGACAGAAGATAGCAACAAAATAACAAATGCTTAAATTATTGTTTTCTTCTTGTGAATAAGTGAGGTTAGTTTTTAGGGTTCCGTACCCAAAGGGTAAAACGGAGCCTATTACTGAGACTCCGCTGTCCGTCCGTCTGTCACCAGGCTGTATCTCTTGAACCGTGATAGTTAGACAGTTGATATTTTCACCGATGATGTATTTCTGTTGCCGCTATAACAACAAATACTAAAAAACAGAATAAAATAAATATTTAAGGGGGTAAACGTATATTCACTTTAAAAATAAATAATTAAGTTAAAATAAAACAAATGTTTAAGGGAGGCTCCCATACAGCAAACGTGATTTTTTTGACGTTTTTATAGATAATGGTACGGAACCCTTCGTGCGCGAGTACGACTCGCACTTGGCCGGTTTTTTTTTTGCTCAATATTGATAACGTCAACAGGTACCTAAACGCTTGAAATATTCACAGGATATTTAGTTATATATTCACTTTAAAAACAAATTATTAAATTGAAATAAAACAAATATTTAAGGGCCTTACAACATACATCCCATACAACAAATGTGATTTTTTGCCGCTCTTATAGATAATGGTACGAAACCCTTTGTGCGCGCGATTCGCACTTGGCCGATTTTTTTCATACAATGTCAGGAGGCATGCAAGCTATACCGGTGACATCACTCACTCGCAGAAATACAACAACCCTCCAGGGAGTTCTTATTTTGGCTGCGGTTTTCCTGTGATATGGAGGTAGATACTATTTGTTTTGATGCGCCCTACCTCTCTTAAGAACACCCGGGCCAAAACAAACAGATATGTTCATGCACACAAATGTTTGTCCTGTGTGGGCATCGAACCCACGAGCGTTGGTGTCAAAGTAGAGTTACTAATTACTGCGCCACCGAGCTAGTCAAAAGGAAGTAGTTGCTGCTTTGCAGTAGGAGAGTTTGCCAATACGCAAGCGAAACTTCTTGTATTGTCATAGTCTACAGTAATCGATTGTCATAAGGCTGGTTGTATGCTTATTTGCCTTTCTACATATATACTGTATTAAAAAAATATATTCGTGTTAGCTCGCGAAGAGAGGTAGGGTGCATCAAAGCAGTGATACTTAATGTATTACCAGCGTTTGTACGCTACGGTAACCGCTTTACATTAGGTGGATCGTATGCTTGTATAACTCCCGACTTATAAAAAAAATGTTCTAAAATACATTGATTGACAATCATTTAAATAATACCTCGTTGATAAATTAATTGTCAAGTTTAACAATTAATTTATAAAAACATCATAGCAAACACATTCACAATGATTAAATTAATTATTTAGTAAAGTTACTACAATTCTGATATTTATTTCTGTGAAGACAAAACCTTTTCATCGACTTGATTCCAATAAGAATATTGAATAACCGTATGTATATATTCAAGCCAGGTTCCTCACGGGGTAGAGAACCAAGCGACAGAAGTGGTTCTTACACTCCACGCTCGCTTTTTAGCATCCATAGCGCTTTTCTTGCCCGCTCGCCGGTTCCTATTGACAAATTATTATCTAATTTAAATATTTGATCAAAAACTAAATTTTAAACAAAAAAATCGGCCAAGTGCGAGTTGGACTCGCGCACGAAGGGTTCCGTATCATTATCTATAAAAACGGCAAAAAAAATCACGTTTGTTGTATGGGATTCCTTCAATATTTGTTTTATTTTAATTTAATTATTTATTTTTAAAGTGTATATACAACTAAGTATTCTGTGAATATTTCAAGCGTCTACCTGTTGCCGTTATCAATATCAAGCAAAAATGAGCAAAAAAATCACGTTTATTGTATGGAAGCCCCCTTAAATATTTATTGTATTCTATTTTTTAGTATTTGTTGTTATAGTGGCAACAGAAATACATCATCTGTGAAAATTTCAACTATCTAACTATCACGGTTCAAGAGATACAGCCTGGTGACAGACGGACGGACAGCGGAGCCTCAGTAATAGGGTTCCGTTTTACCCTTTAGGTACGGAACACTAAAAGTTGCATGGGAGCCCCCTTAAATATTTATATTATTATAATTTTTAGTATTTGTTGTTATAGCGGCAATAGAAATACATCATCTGTGAAAATTTCAACTGTCTAACTATCACGGTTTATGAGATACAGTCTGGTGACAGACGGACGGACGGACAGCGGAGTCGCAGTAATAGGGTTCCGTTTTACCCTTTGGGTACGGAACCTTAAAAAAAACACTTTATGTTCTGAGCGACAGATAAAATTTCATAACTCGTTGAGTTAAAACACGTCGGTCGTTTAAAGAGCAATAAAAGTGTTCAATTACAAATTATAATCGTCGATATCTTTGTTGGTAAATATAATATTGTGTTTTACTGTTTAAAGATCAAATATCGATAGTTCGGAGTAATTGGTTGCGCAAACGCAGTTGATTGGATATTCAAAGCTCATGTGCATACGTATTTTAAACCCATTCAGGCTATAAAACACACATAAGACAATTTAACATACATTTTTTTTGACACTGCCTAAATACTTACCCCCTGTGAGCCGTTACTACGTCACCGGAAGAGTCTACCGTACATAATGTTATACAAAGATAAACTTCCGATTTCTTTTCCTAATTTCGAGATTCGTGGCAAATGTTTTCGTTGTAACCTATGGTCGCCAATGGTCGCTAGTTAATGTCGCCTTCTTCGTTGCGCTGTTAACCTAGTAACTATTCAGGAGTTTTCTGTGACTACACTCACTCGCACTTATCGATCGACTCGGTAGATTTCGCGACTAAAGAAGTTTGGATTTTAGTTTAAAGATGATAATGAACCAATTAGTAAACGTTATTCATAAAATAATTTGTTCAGGACGGTGTGATTAGTCTGTCAACGAAAGAGTAAAGTCTACGTTTAAAACTTAAAAAAAAGTCAAAGAATATTTTTGAACTCCTTTCATAATTTATTTCTTTATTAAAGAAATTGGGTGAGTTTTCGTACTTAGAGATCAAAAAATTTCATGGCTGTTTGATTAGAAAACCATTAAGGAACTGAACAAAATATGTTGTATAAGTATTACAGGGCTCATATTATACTCAGCTCCGGAAATCAACGTTATTCATAAGTGGTTTACTAACTTCAAATGTAACTTTAGCGTCATTTCAACTGGGCGAAATATAATGTACAGATCGCTTCTAATCACTAGTTGACTTCAGTATTCAATTAAAGGCTTGTGATTGAACAATATTCAATCAGATTTCCTAAACTGAAAATATCAGATACTTTCTCTAAAAGACTCACAAAACAACAGACAAGTCCCAGAATTCATGAGAGTAGGAAAAATGAGGCTTATTATTTTATTTTTCGCTATTTTCCTCCCACGGGTATTGAAATGATTCACCTAACCAATTCTCATTTATTATAATTTCCTTAATTGATTTTTTTAATATGTTTGTAATACAGAAGCTACCAAATGATGTCCTTTTCAGGAACACCGTTCCTATATAAAATCTATATGTTTGTCTGTGCGTTTGTCTGTGCGTACGTTTTTTTGTACGTTAAAGGCTTGAATTTTGCCGAAAAGTAGTCAATATTCGAATTCAGGAAAACTTATATCAACTAGGTAGGTACAATTTAACAAATTATGAATAGAATTTCTTCTATTCTCCTTATAGAGTAATCAAATGCATTAAAATTAGATAGGGTTCTCGTAATAAAATTTATCGATTTTAGAAGTGAATCTGGATAATTTAAAGCAGAATCTAAAACTTAAAAAGCTTCCTGACGTAATGGATTGTTCTGACTCGTAATCAGCATATCAAAAATCATGAGTGACAAAGCAGATCTTAACGAGAAAAACCGTTACAGACCTGTGTTATTAAAGCTTTTTATAGTCGCATATACATGAATTGGAACTTTCACAGAATATTGTTTAAATAACTAACAAGTTACGGCCTTGATATTATAAGTGTTCCAAGGCTATGGTAACTGCTTACCGTCAGGCAGGCTGTATGTTCATTTACCACTGTAGAGTACATAATAGTTAATTAAATCAATAGGCATATATACAAAATGTATTTTATTCTACTGTTAGAAACGAGAATATACGTATTGTAACTGACTATGATAAAGTTGTATCATGTAGGTACACGGAGTAGGCGGTAAGACAAATAGAGTTAAGAGTCCTTATCGTTAATTGGCTTCTTCCTAAAAAAGCCTTGGCACTCAAACAACCTTAGATTCTAATTACTACGTACGCAATCATCTGTCTAATGGTTCTCGTCCGTAAATTTAAACATTTCCGTTAAAAGTTTTGACTATATACTTAATTGTTATCGTCTGACCGAACCACCGTAGTAGATAATTGTAGGTTAGAAAACATAAAACAAATATCAGACTAAACAGTTTTTTAATTAATGATCTTCCGTTTATATGTTGTAAGGCAATTAAAAAAAATAATTAGATTCTGAGACTGAAAAAATATATTAAAAACTGAGCATTATTAATTTTAGTCTAGCTTTTTGCTTAAGCACACTATAAAGCTTAATTGCAAATATGCGTACCATTTCTGACTGGATCGGACATAAATCTACGATCTATCTGAAGTATGTTCGAAGTGGTAAGGAATTTCTTAAAGCTATTCAAACAAATATCTTTCGCTTTACAAATTAAATGAACACAAATATTTATTATTTTTTGTCTATGGATAAATTATAAATTATTATTATAAATTATAAATTGAAGAACAAAAAAAAATCTTAATATTCGTTAAGATGAAAAATTAGTTTATTTAGGGTTCTGTAGTAAACAAGACGCCATGGCCGTCTGTCCGTTCATCTGTCTGTCCGCGGCCTAGCTCGCGAGACGCTTGATACTAGAAAGGAATTAGTAGGTTAAATTAGGTTTTGATTTGATTTGGTGACCAGTTACATACAACCCTTTTGACTATTAGTAAGAATTTCTATTTTAACAGCCCAGTGTAAAAAAACCAGTTGCAGCAATTCAGCAATTCGCTAGAAAATTATCGTCAATTTTTATTTAAGTGGCCACATACGCAGGCGTAGACGTATTTACCCTCTGAAAACACTTATAGAACAATTCAGAAAGCCTTGAAATATGAACTTGTCAACAAAATTTGTATATCGACTTGTGATAGTGGGAAGTGGAAAAAAAACCTCTTTCGAAAGTCAGAAACATGATTTTATGTTTCTGCATGTGCTAAACTATGAAAATCCCATAGGTAATTTGTTTTTTTTTTATACCAATGAGGTGGCAATCAAGCATGTGTTAAATAAATTTTAAAATAAACAATTGCATACAAACTGTAAGGTAGACGTTAAGGGATTCCTAGATTCAACTCAAAAACGTTGAGTCATACAAATTCGTCATCACCCTTTCGGTAGTCTGGGGCGAAACTGATAAATACTCCCACAAAGTTAATTGCAATTCGATTTGTTCAAATTTAGGGGTAAACTTGCATTATAGGATTTCCTTAGTGCACCCTATATGACGTGAGGCTTGAGAAATCAATGAAGGAAGTAAGTACTTGTATAAATTGTGTTTGGCTGACTTTTCGCTTGTAATATTTTGAGTTATGGTTATTCGTCTGAGGAATCATTCTAGTAAAATTCAGTAAAATAAATTCAGTACAATATACAACTGTTAGAGGTTATTCAAAAGAAAGCCCTATCGACACATGTTTGAGTACAAGCATAGTACAAGTTATTATTTAGGAATTTACATAGGTTTTGCATGGAATTAGACATACAACCCTCGCATGAACCATCCATTTAAAATTAATATGCAGCAGGCGTGGAATACTACTATGTTTCGAAAAATTAAAATATATATCTACTCGTAGAAAATTATTGGTAATAGTAATTACATAGCGGGATTTCTGAGAGCGTTATGTGAGTACCTTAAATTTTACTTACACTAACAGTGAGTTATTTGCCAGGAAACCTTTTATTCTATCGAGTCAGTATATCCGAAACCGTGAAAGAAATCCGTACCTTGTGATAACCCAGGTACGAACCCTCACGTATTTGGATTAGACTTTAAAACTACGGCAAACTTTGATATTCTGAGGTACAATATTCCTGAAAGTTTCTAAAGCTAACGGCAAGTTTGGGAGTTTTAAAGAATGTTAAATAACTTAGGGGTAAACTTGCATTATAGGATTTCCTTAGTGCACCCTATATGACGTGAGGCTTGAGAAATCAATGAAGGAAGTAAGTACTTGTATAAATTGTGTTTGGCTGACTTTTCGCTTGTAATATTTTGAGTTATGGTTATTCGTCTGAGGAATCATTCTAGTAAAATTCAGTAAAATAAATTCAGTACAATATACAACTGTTAGAGGTTATTCAAAAGAAAGCCCTATCGACACATGTTTGAGTACAAGCATAGTACAAGTTATTATTTAGGAATTTACATAGGTTTTGCATGGAATTAGACATACAACCCTCGCATGAACCATCCATTTAAAATTAATATGCAGCAGGCGTGGAATACTACTATGTTTCGAAAAATTAAAATATATATCTACTCGTAGAAAATTATTGGTAATAGTAATTACATAGCGGGATTTCTGAGAGCGTTATGTGAGTACCTTAAATTTTACTTACACTAACAGTGAGTTATTTGCCAGGAAACCTTTTATTCTATCGAGTCAGTATATCCGAAACCGTGAAAGAAATCCGTACCTTGTGATAACCCAGGTACGAACCCTCACGTATTTGGATTAGACTTTAAAACTACGGCAAACTTTGATATTCTGAGGTACAATATTCCTGAAAGTTTCTAAAGCTAACGGCAAGTTTGGGAGTTTTAAAGAATGTTAAATAACTTACAAAAAGAAATGGTTTCATGAAAGCGGGTGTAAAAGAAAAACTATCTGCCTCATCAAATAACTTGAGGTGAAGATTAGACGGATGAGAGTTTAAACTAAATTTTTTTAAGATTAAAAAAAAAGATTTTTTTTAATAAATTGTGCATTATGGAACTACCATATTTAATTAATAAAATATGATAGTTCCATAATGCACGATTTATTAAAAAAAATACTGCTATATAGAATTGATGGTCACCGAAGGTAAATCGAATTTTTTGACGTATTAATTATATTGATTTTTGTAAATTGAGGATATCTCTAAAGCCATACATGCCTCCAGGACCCACTGCAAGGTTGTTATTGGTGATTTCAACGGAGGACTAGGACAGAGGAGCGGGACAGAGCAAAGAGTGGGGCAATTAGGAATGGGACAGCGTAACCAATGGGGACAGATGTTGGCCGACTTCATGGAGAAGATGGAACTCTATATGATAAAATCCTTCATCAGGAAATGTGAGTTGCTTCTACTGCGGATATCCTTATTTCTGATTCTATCACGCAGCGAAACCCCAAGCATAGTCCTTGCCATAGCACGCTGAGTAATTTTGAGATTCCCTATACGCACTTCTGTAGTAACTTAATATTAATTAATTTTTTTTTAAATGTAACTTGATGGTATAGCAGGAAAAAAGATATAAACAATTTATTTTACTTAAACATTACTTGTTTATTAGTTATGTAGCCTATAATTATGTTTTGTGGCGCACGGTACTCTCTACCTACCGCGCAAGGGATTTGGCGTGAAGTTATAAATAGATAGATACTCTATAATTTTAAGATTTGTCTCTCTTACCGTTTTTGAGACAATAATATTCCTCCTAATCTAACCCTATTCAATGCCCTATTCAACATAGAGAAAATTCGTGAGAAATTATTATAAATATTTATAAACTGCCTACCTACAGCTTTTATGCCAATTTTACCAAGATCTATTCATTTGTCCTGAAATCGGAGATTTAAATCGTTATATATAGATATACATTTTAATTGAATTTTTAGACGCCATTTTCGCTTTGGAATTCATTTGCATGAAAATCTTGAATTTGGTATAAATCACATTTGCAATACAACGTATATACGTTACAATTTCATATACTAACACCTACCATGACCAAAATGATCGTAGTGTTTTATTAGAAAGCGATGTCAGGATCCCTAAGAACCGGCGAACGTGCGTCAAAAGAGCTGCGAATGTTAAAGAAGCTAGTAAGTATGTAAGGACCGCGTCATCGCGCTCGGTTTCCTCTGCCCACACCGCAAGGGACCTAACGTGAAGATGAAGATATAGATGCATACATACAATTTCATACCGTAGTGTTTCATCACTAGAAAGTAAAACAAAAACCGACCTCGATACTGTTATATTTTTTTAGCTAATTTTGTATCCAATAGTGAAAACAACTCAGTCTCATTACATTTGTGTATAACATTGTTATATAACAATTCACATATTTTGTAGATCTCACATCAAATCATGTAACTGCATTTGAATTGTACTATGTAATTTAAACATTTAGCGAACGGATATATGATTACGAGGTATAAACAAAACAGATGGAAATTGCACAATCATCTAAATCTTGTCCAAATGTATAATTTTATTGACTAAAAACAAACATAAAGCTTAGTATACACTGGGATGTTTTCAATACATAAGGATATCGATATCGATGTCTCGAACATTCAACAACAATTAAAGTAAGATCGTTTATTTCATTCATTAAATTTATACATACAATCTATTAGTTTTCGCTCGTGACTTCGACTGCGTGGTAATATCGTTGTAGCGATAGTTCTTACATAGTCCGGAGGCAAATAAGTATACGAAGCACCTGATGTGAATTGGTTACCATGGCATGTAAACGCTTGAAATACAAGAAATATTGCTTGAAAGTTGTCACTAATTATCAACTCCTTAAGGTATATTTACTAGCAACCACTCACTTACCCGGCTGTAATATTTTACGAAGATATAATGGCGGTATAAACCCAGTCGAGCTGATTATTATAGCAGTTAATGTGGGTACGGCTCTAAAGATGGTAGTTATACCCAAGCCAAGTAAGGCTATGTCCTCCAGAATCCATTGTTCTTTCTCTGCACCAAGTGAGTTACATTTGTATCATATACGTATACAGACAGAATCACTTTCGCATTTATGATATTAATAAGAATATGTGTATATACGTATTTACACAAATAATAAAACAACAAGCGGTGTTCAGATTCTATATTGTATACTTTACAGTACCTACCCAAACAACAGTAAAAAAGAAACTGTTTGTTTCCCTCTGCAAGATGAAATGGGCAAATATGAGGTTAATATAACGATATGTGGAATTAGATATTCAACACGATTCAGAACAACTAAATCGTCATTCGATCAGCGAACATTCAGGGCTAACGCATGTTCGCTCAAATATAGTCAAAAATTCTAAATCAGAATCCTCATCTAAGCAGAATGCAAAAGAAAATATGATTAACTTCGATTGAGCTGCAAAAAAATCAGCAAGAGGAGAAAAGCGGAAATAACTGAAAGAAAATTGATGACGACTGAATTCATAATGTGTATGCTGCCTTCTCGGACAGTGGAGAAGGCCCAAGAAGACACAATGAACTTAAAATAATAAATTAGTGTGTATTTTAGAATTGTCTATGGCACCATACAACCTCTGAGCATAATAATTACTATTCACATTTCTTAGTGTTTTGACACATATGATCGAAAAGTTTATGTATTTTTAACGTAAGATGTAGTATAATTATAAAATACTAACAACTAATAAACATACATTAGTGAGCATCAAGCGGATATAAAAACAGAGTTTTATCTCGTATTCATGTCAAGGTTACACTGATGATCATGATCAATGATGAGACATCCGCCAATTACGATGTAATGATCCGTAGATGCGTGGAGTCATTTGTGAGTATTATATAACAAAAAAATGGGACTGTTTTTATGTAACTGACAAATTTATGATGTATTTCGTACTGCCCGATAATTTTTTCTACAAGCGTATTTTGTTGTTTAACTTTCTATCGATATCGAGGAATGAACAAGCATACTGTTCATCTTACGTGAAGCACGAACCGTGCATGGAGTACTTACATATGGATAGACTATGGATGCGTGCAATACTCGAAGGATCCCTGTCGCGTAGCGTATATCAATAGCGCTGATGACGCAGAAGCTCCTCGCAAAATTTCTACTTACACACGTAACACGTAAAACTTACACACGTACTTTAAAACATACGTTGCACCTTTTACATAATACCGCAATCAAATAAGAATTATCCCAAAGACTTCTATGTATACTATACTCTATGTATAGTATACATAGAAGTCTTTGAATTATCCCTATGATTTTGTGGTTGCACGAGTGGTTGTGATTATGAGCAGTGATAGCTTAATAGATAATGAACTAATATCATAACCGACTGGTCCCTGATTCAAAACCTGGTGTAAGCATATGAGTACATACCACAAAATTTATGTAACTGCTAAATTCGCGTTTTATTATAATTTGTGATTATCATTTCTTGGGCTGTGAAGGAAATCATCGTACGGAACCTGAACATCCCGAAAAATAATTAACTGATAAAATACATATAATAATCAAATTTTTTTATAAATAAATTATGATGTAAAAATGTCGTAAGTCTGAAATAGAGTAAGAAGAGGCATGCTCCGATGGTTCGGCCATGTGAAAATAACGCAAGTGGAAAAATATGAAACCAGAATGACGTAGGAGCCGAGGAAAGACCAAGTCGACTAAATTGGTCATATGTTATCATGTGGTGGTACCAAAAACCTTAGAAACCGGCCAACGTGCATAAAAAACTATGAATGTTTAAGAAGTAAATGAGGTGTGTAAGGACCGAGTCATATAGCGCCCGGTTCACTCTGCCTACCTTACAAGAGACTTAGCGTGAAGATATACGTAGATAGATACGTTCTATTAATAACAGTTTAATTGTATATTACTGAACCAGCAAATTCCAGAAATTAGAAATTATTTGCTCATAAAGGAAGTTTCTAGAAAGCAGTAAAAAATCATTCGCAATAATTAATTGTAACTTATTTTAACTTTATACTATGCCTTACCGTGTAAACGAAGCTTTACTTGTCTCGTTTGTCAAGTGCTCTATTATTATTATCAGAAGTTTTATTAATCGACGGCTTATAATCACTACATTTATTGTTTCTCACAGCAATAAAACCCATTCGCTGCTCGGTCACATTTCATACAGCACTCTATTGAATTTAATTGCTACCATTTATATAATTGCTTCATTCGGAATTACTTTCTCGTTGAAAGCCTGTCGATCCTAATGTGTGTAATAAAGATTATATGTCGTACCTTTCTAATTTAACTTAACAATTGTTTAACGAGCTGCCTTTTCTGTAAAACCATAATGAGGTTTTTAAAAGCCCCTGTAGTTCTTTAACTACAAGTTAGAGGCATTTTCTTGACATCTAACTATTACTAACTTATAAAAAAATGTAGTTAACATAGATAGGTCTTTATAAAATATTAGTTGTTACTTTTCGTTGAGTTCATAGAAGTTTTTTTAATGTGTTTATTTTATTTAAACATAAGCATAAAATGTAAATGTAATCTATATTGCTACATCTAGCATCTAGCTATGTCATATGGAATTCTTCTTTGGGGTAACTCCGCGGACATTAACACCATCTTTTTATTGCAAAAGAGAGCCATAAGAGCTATCTACAAACTTGGTCCCCGGGAGAGCCTTAGAGAAAAATTCAAAGAAATAAATATTCTAACAGTCGCATCGCAATATATCTATGAAAATCTTTTGTATGTCCATAAAAACATAGACTAATTTTGTAAAAAGAGTGATACTCATAACATAAATAGTAGATATAAGCATAATCTTGTGTTACATCCAAGCCGTCTCCACAAAATAAGTAATTCTTTTATGGGGCAATGCATACGGTTCTATAACAAACTTCCCAGCAATATAAGAGAATTGTTAAAAAACAAATTTAAAACTACTGTTAAAGCCAAATTGTGTAGCAGGGCATATTATAAAGTATCTGACTCTGATAAAAATGCCTGGGAGTGAGTCGATCCAATTATAATGTAATTAATAAAAAATGTAAATTTGTTTGGATACCAAAAGAGGGATGCCTGAGTTTTTTGGCAGTAGTTTTATCAGTGCTCACCTAGTCATGAACTGCACGATAGGGGAAAAAATTGTGACGATTCCAAATAAATGTAGCCATTTTTACGGAATAAAAAGATTTTGACTTTGACTTTAGCAATACTAGTTACGAGTAAGATTTCATTTTAGTTTTACAATGGTCGACTGAACTTCATTGGGCGTTTTTTGATTTTAGCTGTCTCTCCTGAGAAAATTCTCAGGAGAGACATCTTCTATATACAAAAATGATGCACTTTTTAAGGTTTTGCTTTTTACCTTAAAAAGTGCATCTTTTTCTGCTGTTAGTGGATTTTGAACCGGCGACTTTTGTGACTGTATAGACCACACGGCGGGACCAAATACATAATAATCTTAATCTAAAATATCGGTATTACTGTTTAACACAATCCGCAGTTTTTTTTGCATAATAATCGAGTTTTTATTTTCAAGAAACATTCCTAAATAGATAAACCTGGAAAGCATAACCTTATCTGTTTACATCATTTGATACAAATAATTAGAGTCGTTTTCGTGATACATTAAATACATATTGATATATTTATTACCCCTCAAAATTGTACAAAAAATCTAAATCTGATTCCACACTAAGAGGATAGTAACATTTTTAAATTATAATAACAGATGTTCTTCTTTAATATGTACTATAGTGTAATATACATTTGTAAGCGAAATTTATTAATTTTTTTAATGACTCCTAAGAGAAATACAATTTCAATAAAAAAAAATCAAAACTTTTCAATAACTTCACGGCAAATCCCTTGTGGGGTAAGCAAAGAGAACCGAGCGCAACATGACTCTACAAACCTCACTCGCTTCTCTTCATTCATTACTCTTCTTATGCTCGCTCGCCGGTTTCTAAGGCTCCTGACAAAACCTTCTGAAAACACGATCAATTTGGTCATAGTACTCGTAGATAAGTCTTGGCCTTCCTCGGCTCCTACATCCTTTTGCTTTCGCGTTGTATATATGTTTCGTTATTCATTCTTCCTGCATTCTTCCTACATGTCCAAACCAACGCAGCATGTCTCTTCTTTTTTCAACTAAAATCAAAACTACGAGTATCTCTATAAAATACATAGATCGAGACCTCTATAAACAAATTTAGCAAGTATATGGAGCGAGAGTACTTACCGTATGCACACAACTTGAGTCAATTTTATAAAAAATAACTTTGAGCCTATGTAACCCGTAGATTCAAAGTCTTCTCGGTTGAGGCACAAACTATAAAACAGCTATAAATGCCATAATCAATTGAGTAATACTACCGGGCTCATGATAAAAAACCCAAAACGTTCGTTGGATTTGTGGTAATTGCAGTACCATAAAAATGGTCGGACTTGCAAAATCACCATTGATTTATTTTTAATAGTTTTTTTGCTCTCAAAATTCACAATACCACTTCGTGCCCAGACGGTTGAATTCCGCCATGCGCGTTATGGCAACAAGTATATAATGGGCCTCAATGAATTAAACAGGACGTTTTCTTAAATTTTTAATTATGATAAATATTCATGTGTTTGCTTAAATAATGAGTATAATATTTTTTAAATTTGCAATGGTGTGTGGCCTTAAGGAATACAGAAATAAAAGTCCTTAACAAGAATCAGCTTTCTAAACTTAAACAATAACCCAATTCCGCCGGTGGTCACGGAACTATAAATTAGAACTCACTCAACAACAACAGTCCATATGTCACCTCTTAAAAGCATTCAAGAGTAAAATAAACAATATTTTGCTACTGTTCCAGAATTCGAAGGCAAGCAACAGATGGGAACAAAAGATCATAAAGGTTTTAGAATCCCGTTCGTAGGAAGCAAATTGTAGAGCAAAAAATATGAACAATGAGTTTGGCTTTAACTACTGCTCTTACCGAAAGAATAATGACGGTGAACTACTGTGGTGTATTGTTATTTGCTTACCCCATGGGATCATGATTCGATTGTCCACTAAGATTTAAATTCTTAGAACAAGGACTATGTTCCGTGTGGATAATTTATTTTAGTTTTCATTGTAGTATATACATCTATTATGTTGTATCTGATTGTAAGCTTCAATTATTTTGTGTTTTGGTTTGCTTGTCATGCTTGTTATAATGAAAATTTGTTTTACAAATAGGTTAACATTTTATTTCCATGATATACTTATTGTATTACAGTATCCATATCTCAACTCTTTATAGTGCTGAATCTGGATAGAAATATAGGCAAGTTGTTTATGGGTGTGTAACTTATAGATTTTCTACGATCAATGCATATTTGCATTATTTTTTTCGTTTATTATACAACATCGCGAGGCATATAAGCATACGGCCAATCTAGTGTAAAGTGGTTACCGTAATTTTACAACACAAGTATCACTTACGCGATGCCACCTTTACTCCTGGCACAGCAACTCTTTAGGAGCTTACGGGTAAATTCATTTACTCGCAGGTACACAACAATCCATGGAATTGTTATTTTGATGCGTTTTTCTGTGAGGTAAACTTGCTTCCCCAGGCATCATCACGAGTCACGCTGCGTTTCGAGCTCCATAACTCCTTGAGTGAGGCTCCAGGGAAGTGTCCTCCCCTGTGTGTAATGTGTATAATTCCTCAGGCAGCCTGCTTTCATGCCCCTTACCTCTCTTAAAAATACCCTAATGAAGTCAAAGGGACATATTTATATACATAAATATTTATAATGTGTGAGAATCGAACTCACGAGCCTTGATGTCAAACTAGCATTGCTAACAACTTCGCCACCCAGCAATCTATCTTAACTCACTATAGAGCAAAATCTGGATAGAAATATATGCTAGTTATTTTCAAACAAGTAATTTTAATTTCTATGGTCAATGCATTACAAATTAGATTTGCATTTATTTCTTCTGGTTAAAATAAAAACCTTTTCCGCAACGCATATTATTTATCCACGTGTTATTATTATTGTTCGTTTGACAGCTAATCAGATATCCAATACTTTGGAACACAAAGCAACAATGGAAGAAAAACATCAGGTATATCGGATATCAATGCGCAATTTATCTTTTGTGGAGACATTGCGACAATATCTGTAACTCTGTCGGGTAGTTGTATGACAAAATTGCGCCTAAAGCGGAATTGAATATTTTGACTACACAAAAGTTGGGAACAAAAAAATTACGCACAATTGAATCTGTAACTTGAATACTGATCATTATCTGGGTTTTGGGATATGCTTATCTACTTCATAAAAGCACCGATCGTGAGTTAATTTGACTAACTATTCAGCTGCCTTAATAAGTTTCCCTTCGATTAGGTCTGTTATTTGGTCAAGTGCGGGCTGCTCCTCTTGTATTATGTGTTCCGTAGATATCGTGTTCTACGATAATTACGATAATTGAATGCTTATAATACAGAAGTTGTACAACTTCTGTGTTATACGTGTACAATTATCGAAAAAAACGATATATAAAAACTTCGACATTTGGCTTTTAGTAAGTAACGACCGTGCCCATTACTTAATAATATGAAACGGTCTTTTAAATAACACCTAATAAGGAGTGTTCTGATTGAACTAACGAAACGATATGAGAAACGATATCAACATGAACTCAGAGACATATTTGCTACAGTTTCGATATTATGTATATGATTATACTCGTAGTTTTTACTATTGCATTTTACTAAAAACATATTCCTACGCTTTACATCAGGTGTGTCGTATGCTTGTATGCCTCCCGACGTAGTATATAAAAAAAAAATTACCAAAATGAAAATAAAACTAGACTTTTGACATTTGATAAAATAGAATGGAATATTATTTTTATTGTACCAACAAAGATGCTGTTTCTCGTTTTGAGATAATCGGACAAAATGAACCCTTAGTCCTATGTCTTGATTCAAGCTATGATCAGCTCTATACGAAATTTCACAAAATACAATTATTTATTGTAAAAACCATTAGTTTTTTAATCGCATTGGGATATAAAGTTGGCTTCAAGAAACCTTCATAAATACCACCAAAATACTGATATGTCAAATGTCATCCAAATATAATCAGCTGTATTTACCGAAGATTGCCCTTGCGAAGCTCCAACTCGTACAAGCAATGCGAGCGCTTACCGAACTGAATTATGCCGAAATTATAAGAACACCTCATAAATTACAAAATTATTTTTTGATATAAAGATTTTTTTTGGCGTAAATATAAAAGGTATGTAGTGTCGAAAACTCGATTTCATTTTATTTCCTCGTATATTAAAACATTTGGTCAGCATGCCGATAAACCACTATAATAGCGATTTCGTACTACTTATTTAGAGACATAGTTCCATATGATTTATAAATTTGAAATTTAACACATAAAATCAATTGCGAACTTTACTTCATAATATTAGTGTATGAGAATTGATATATTAGACAAGCTTCAAGGGCTGATTTATATAACCATCATTATTCCTGCCCTTTTAAACAACTGCGAAGCCAGGCTCTTGAATGGCACAAGCAAGAACGTGTCATGGAGATGACTATTCTGTGCTGGATGTGCATAGTGATGCGAAGGGATCGCGTCAGGAACTCCATATTCACGGTAGCTTTCAAGTCCGTAACAGTCAAACAGACAAATAAAAGTCCAGTTACCTGCCAGTTACATGGGAAACAAATGCCCAGACATCCTATCTCCGCCGGGTCCCGGTAGAACTCAAGAAATGCCGGATTAACGCCGTAAGGGATAACATGCGTCCCAATGTTTCCACAATAACATATGCCAAAGACCGTGCGAAGTGGAGAAGTAAATGTCAGAAGGCGAATTCCGGGCTCCGCAGACAAAACTTGTTAACTGGCTGCTGATCACAATTTGTAATGGGTTGAAGTACTTATTATAAATTCAAAATACACTAAAATATGTATTGCTCGTTTATTTTAATTAAAACGCATTGTAAATTTCAAAAACGTATGATATCGACTGTAAAGAAACATTTGCTCCGTTATAACATTTTCGGTTTATCTAACGGTTAGTTAAAATTTACTTTCAAAATTGAATTAAAAATACAATAGGCTGAACCGGAAAAAATAAGAAAAATATAGATTTGTCGGGAACAAAAAGTATGTTATTCCGACATTGATTGATTGAGCGTAGCCGGTTGCACAATGGTGTCATGATTATGAAATGTAGCCGATCCTAAGAAAATACTCAAAGATTTTTGATATTTTCTGACTTGGTATTTTTGAGATATACCTGCAATGTCAGTAATACCAACGAAATATGTTTGAGATATATTTTATTTCATGTCACATGTAGGATATTTAGGTTCTCCCGCCCAAGGCCACGACTTAAAAGGGTGTAATTATAGCTTTCTAATGCATTAGGATATTTCTCGATCAATTTGAGGCTGCAGACTGACTGACTAGTTGCATGCCAATATGCACAACTAAATAATAATTATCTTGTGTTTTGGTATTTTTTTACATACAACGTCGGAGGCATGTGGTCGATACTGCTCACCTTTAGTTTAAAGTGGTTACTACACCTAGGACATTAATAGAAAAGGCAAAATAAAACTAAAATTTTGTATATCAAAATATTCAATGCTTTTCCTGGCTTACATATAGTACAACTGTTTTTAGAAAAATACAACATTGATATATTACGTTTAATTGAGCATTTTTCAAACAAGTGCGAAATGTTATTTAGCATTAATAATTACAAAGTAGTCAATTATTTTAATAGAGTCTGCAATACGAGGTAGGTCAATGATTGTTTTAATAACAAATTACACAAGGCCAAATAACATTTTGGATATTGTTAGGTTCTTTATTGAGTACACTATCTAGGTTTCATGTATTGAATTAGACACTTGGTAAGCTGGGTTGACGCAACTCAATTTGCATGTTCGTTTAGGCTGACAGCATCGAACCCCTCGTATGTTATTGCGATTGACTTTAACATTCACAAAGCTAACAAGGTGCTGCTAGTAGCGGGAGTGGTTCCGTGCTAGAAATAGTTCTTGTTTTACTGGGTTGTTAAAGTATTATAATTGAAAGACTATAAAACATAAACCCTAGAGCTTATTAAGAGTAAAAAAGTAAAATACAGCATCTAACTAAAATTCCAGATATTATGAAAAGTTATTGCTTTAATAAATGTCGTAGTGCAGTTAATCGGATATTTTTTAAGGATACCGTGTCCGCAAAACCATTGCAGCAACGGTGGGTGTGATAGATCGAGCGTGACCACATAAATTTAGAAAACTATTAGAACCTCTTGAGGCTATTGAAACATAGCTTTGTTCTCTAATCGATTTCAAACTGAAGGGATGATAAGAATTGAAAAAGCCATATTCATAACAGTAAGGTCTGTCTTGGTACATCAAGTAACAGAAATTAAAATCGAATAGTCGATCGTAACAGACCCTTTGTTAGTTCGCGTGCGAGTTTCATGGTCTGTTACGATCACAGCAGCTGCATATATCTCGGACAATGACAACCAGCCTTTGTCGTATATCTACGACTTCATATAAACGCAGTTTATGTGAATTCCGAAAGAATGGACTCTCAAGTATTATATCTCACGAAAAAAAATGATCGACTATTGTAAATGTTCTACACAATAAACGCTGGTCGTATCGTTGGCACATTAAAAAGTATTCATGCGGTATCTTTGTCAAGTCCAGGTTATTGTGCCAAATCGCAGAGATCTTGACACTCCGATATTTTGTCATATTTTTTACGTGCATCCCCTGTGGGACGTGATTTTTGGTGTCATTAACATTTAGCTTTGGTTAGAAGTGTGACATTTATAACTCATGTATCTTAAACTAATTTCGTTTGAGTAACACATGGTTTTATGCGAGAAAATGTGAGTTTGTTGTTTGAGAAAACAAGGGGCCAACGAATATGTACCAAATTTATTTGAAAATCCAATTTTTGTTATGAATTAGGTATGTATAATTTGACTTCGGCAATAGTAAACTGTATTTTTTTAATCATTACTTAATGCATTCTACAACATCCTCTCGATACAGAAATCCATCACAGGTACCGTTGATTTCTTAAGACAAGACAACATAAAACAGGTTTGAACATTGGTCACAACTAAAGAAGCGTAAAAACAATTGCGAAAGCGTTAATGAACTACCAGTAACCACTGAGCTTTTTCATGGTAAGATACTCACGTTATGGTTGAAGGTATCGGGGAAATGGAATACTGTTCACGCTGCACCGTGACCAAGTATTGTCAAAGATTAAAGATTTTTTAAATGATACAGATCTGTCGTGGAGACAGAGGTGCGGCGTTAAAAATGGTATTGACAAGAAAGTGTTTTTTTTTTTATTATACAACGTCGGCAGTCATGCACGCATACGGTCCACCTGATGTAAAGCAGTTACCGTAGCCTATTAACGCGTGTAATATATTGAGTATCATCATCAGTATCAGAGTATATCATAGCGCGATGCCTCCTCTGCTGCTTACACAGCAACTCCTTAGGAGCTTACTGGTGACCTCACTCACACACAGGAACACAACAACCCTCTAGGGAGTTGTTATTTGGCTGCGGTTTTCTGTGAGGTGGAGGTACTTCACCAGACGGGCTGCTTTGATGCACCCTACCTCTCTTAAAACATCCAGACCAAGACAAATATACATGTTCATACATTATCTTGTGTGGGAATCGAACCCACGAGCGTTGGTATCAAATTCGCGTCTTTCACGACTGAGCCACCGAATTCGTCAACCCTTAATGATACCCTTAATGTTATAGCCCATACGCCCAATACAGTCCAACGATACTATCGAAGTGCTACAATAGGAGTGGCAAATATTCGAGATTATATTCAATTATCCGCAATAAATTAAGCGTTTGTTTTTATATATAAAATCAAACGAGAGCATATCAGATCGCGAGAGACAACATATAGCTAGATTAGCTCTACTATTGATGCTAAATTTACTATGCAGAATCGCAGCCGTTACGAGAAGTAAATCATATTTAAGTGGTAGGTATAATAATTTAATGATCCATCAGCATATACAGAGTATGCAGCGCCGCAGTTAATGAGCGAAATTCGAATTATCATAAAGTTTCTAATATACAATATCTCGCTATAGCTGAAGTTCATGATTTGTTTCTGAAAGCAACTGCATGAATTATTATTTTATGAGTAGTAATTTTACTGCTGCGATAATAGGTAAATATTACATATTAAGGCTTAAATTTGCATCAATCTCTTTTAGTTACATGTAGTATAGTATATATATCCGATTTAGTCCCTTACAAAAAACCGTAATGAAATAACACCTCCCTGGAAGGTTGTTGTGCTCCTGCCAGTGAGTGGGGTTTCCAATAACCTTACTTATTCGCGCAACAATTTTTTGCTTGTATGAAAGCCTAAGACAGCAAAGACGCACCAAAGCAACGATAAGGGAAGTATACCTCTATCTCACAGAAAGAGTACTCAAATAACAACTCCCTGATGGGTTTTTGGTTTCCTGCGAGTGAGTGAGTTTACCAGTAAGCTAGATATAATAAACATACTCAAATACATCAGGTGGGTTCCACGCTTGTCATCTCCTTGACGTTGTGTAAAAAAGTTCTCGGGGTTACAAAAGATTGTAGGCAATTTAATGCTGCGTACTCAATCAGTGCACGAGACCCAGTATTGTCTCAATCAAACGGCAATGAGCATTGAGTGCGATGACCGCACTTGGTTAATGATGGGGAACATTGGTATGCGACGCATGAAAACACTACTCTTGTGAATTGCATTCGAGAATAAATGGACTCAGATTTATAAAGATCCTAGTAGTTGCATTCTTACGTGTTGTAGTTTGTAGAGGTCTTGATTTGTTATAAGACGCCAAATGTATGTAATATAAAAATCGGCCAAGTGCGAGTCGGACTCACGCACGAAGGGTTCCGTACCATTATCAATAAAAACGGCAAAAAAATCACGTTTGTTGTATGGGAGCCCCCTTAAATATTTTTTTTATTTTATTTTTTAGTATTTGTTGTTATAGCGGCAATAGAAATACATCATCTGTGAAAATTTCAACTGTCTGACTATCACGGTTCATGAGATACAGCCTGGTGACAGACGGACGGACGGACGGACGGACGTACTGACGGACGGACGGACGGACTGACGGACGGACGGACGGACGGACGGACGTAGCCTCAGTAATAGGGTTCCGTTTTACCCTTTAGCTACGGAACCCTAAAAATATATGTAAAAATATCTTATTTTTTAAAGCGGTTACCGTAGCCTATGTACTACTGCAATACATTATGTATCACTCGCGCGATGCCACCTCTGCTGCTAACACAGCAACTCTTTAAGAGTTTACCGGTGACCTCAGACAGACGCAGGAATACAACAACCCTCCAGGGAATTCCTGTTTTGGCTGAGGTTTTCTGTAAGGTGGAGAGGTACTTCCCCAGACGGGTTGTTTCCCGTCCTCTCCCCGACCCGACCCCTCTTGACCAATTAAGTAACATTATGTTATCCAAGAGTCCCTTGTAGACTTGTATCCTTTGCAGCGGAAAAGTAAATATTAATTTTTGTTGTTTTATTCCTATGAAGTTAAAAGTCACTGTGTCATCAGTTAAGCAGTTTCAAGAAAGGTAGCATTAAAGCAGCCCGTCAGGAGAAGAATCTCCACTTCACAGAAAACCGCAGCCAACTAAAACTGCCTAGAGTGTTGTTGTGTTCCTGCGTGTGAGTAAGGTCACCAGTAAGCTTCTAAATAGTTGCTGTGTTAGCAGCAGAGGTGGCATCGCGTGAGTGATACTTAATATATTGCAAGCGTTCATAGGCTACGATAACCTCTTTGCAACAGGTGGGCCGTATGATTGTATGCCTCCCGACGTAGTATATATAAAAAGTTAGCAATGCGTGATAGTTACTGTATTGCAACTTTACATCAGGTGGGTCATATGATTGTATGCCCTCGACACTGTATAAAGAAAAGACTAATAGACTACTCTATCAATGTAGTTAGTAGAAATTGTGTACACAGTTTCGAATATTTAGATCATAAGCTCATACAAAAATGTAAAACTTTATCTCGACAATATCTAAAGACATCTGCAAAGCAACGAATGTTAAATAAACCATCGTTGTATGAATTGTTATAATTTGCGCCATTATCACAGAAGCGTATGGAAATCTAAAACATACTGTTAAGAAAGACCCCGCCTGTAAATCTAGCATACAGTGTTAGTGAAGACATTGAGTTAAATTCAAATGATGTTGTAGAAATGCCTTCACTACAAGAGAAGATATAGGGCAATAACCGGGTTTTTAATCAATGAAAACCTTCAATTAAACGTGAAATATCATTTAAGGCATACTTTGTAATGCAAGAAATCACTGTCATATTATAACGCAAACACAAATAACATGTTAAATAAATGGTTGGTGAAGTAGTATAAAATATATTCGATGCTTTGTGTAGATAGCTATTTAACACATTTTTTAACTCGATTAACAATTTTATGTAAAACGAAACATTTAAAATAGCGATAATATTTCTTCTGTACGTGGGTATGTTTATAAACTTTTCCTAAATGGCAAATTCGATTTCAATATGACTTTTGTGTTTATTTGAGTGGGTTCATGGTTTGTTTAGATTCACTACTGGATCCACTAGGTAGCACTACAATCAGGTTCTAGTATTTTTAATCTCCTGGACGTAACGCCACCAGTAAGCTCCCAAGGATTTGCTGTGTTAGCAGCAGAGGTGGCATTGCAGAAGTTATTTTTGTTTTACCAGCATTCGTAGGCTATGGTGACTACTTTACATCAGGTGGACCGTATACTTGTATGTCTCGCGACGTTGTATAAAACAAAAAAAATAACCAAGCGCCACATGACTTGATCCTTGCACACTACACTCGCTTCTTCAACTGTCATTGTTCTTCTCATGCACGCTCGCCAGTTTGTAAGGCTTTAAAAATTACCTTACTTTATTATGCACTTAGATATTTTAGTTAAAGGTGTGATATTAGGGATAAAAAAATCATTTTATGCCTACAACCCAGCTTACATTTAAAATTTAAGCGAATTCTAGAAAAAGTTAATATTGACAGTATTTTTATATGCCAGCATAAGTACATCAAATCTCATTTGGATTACAATCTAACAATGACATCGGACATAAATAAGAACAGATATCTTAGTTTACAATCACAAAATTAGCTGCATTGTGTAATCAAGCCAAAAATAGCTTAACATCTTAAGTATTGGAAGTGTTCCACGTGTTAACGACTCGAAAACGCTAACAAACAAATCAACGGAGCAATAATTTCAAAGAACAAAGAACCATCCCAAATGGTTGACCAAAACAGTGTTCCATACAAATTAATTTCGATGAAATTCTTAAAAATTATTCTAGCGTTAAGACGTTTCTCGGGAGAAGTTATAAATCTGTCATAGCGCTTGTTAGTAAATGCTTTGATTCCACAATGATCAAAGACATTTCGCAGGGAGGAATCTTGGTGACAACTAATTGGTTTACTTACAAACCAAAAGTGTACTAAATACAAACTTGTTTATATTCGTTACATATGTTCATATAAATTGTGGATATAAGAGTGATTGAGATATAATCAATCACACTCCACATGTTCGAATTTTATAACTGGAATAAAATTTTGGATACCGTTTTCATAATACAAAAATTTCTGCTTCGTGATATTATATTATGAACAACTTATTTCTATCCACATGTGGGTCACCTGATGGTAAGTGGTCACCACCGCCCATAGAGTATAGACATCAGCAATTCCAAAGGGTCACTAATGCATTGCCAGCCTTTTTAGGGAAACATAGGCTCTTTTCTTGAAGGCACCCATATCATATTTGTTCGGAAACACCGCTGAGGGTAATTTATTCCACAATTTCACCGTACGTGGTACAAAATGCCTCAAAAACCGTACTGTAGTGGATTGCCTCTCATCAAGATGGTGAGGGTGAAATTTAAGTTTATGGCGAGTACGATAGTGGAACTCAGCGGCTGGTATTAAGTTGAACAGTTCCTCCAAACACTACCCAAGATACAATTTGTGCAGTGCACAAAGTAAAGCAACGTCTCTTCGTGTACAAAGCCAGTCTAGCCGAGCGGAGATCACTGACGATTCAAACTGCTCTACGTTGTAGGCGATCAAATGGAGTAAGCAAATATTGTGGCGCGCTGACCTAAAGATAAAGAGTAAAGGTTTTGTTTAGCTCTATTGATCATACCAATCTTCTTGGACGCCAACTTAGCTTTGCTCTCCAGATGACCGCGAAACTTGTACATCACTCGATATGTCGACACCCAGGATACTGATGCTGGGCATAACGCTGAGGGGTATACCTTCTTATCGAGGAGCTATGATAAATGGAGACTTTTTCGCGGTAAATGCGCACACTTGTATCTTCCGGGGATTAAGTTGAACTAAATTCATTTGACCCCAATCCGAGACCTGTTCTAGTGATGTCTCAATTTCAGAAACAAGCTGTGACCGGTGCTCATTGACGAGATGGCGAGATATTGGCTTAACCAGTATATCTTGCGTCCACCGTACTGTCATACGCATAGCAATGAATGTTATGCACGTGCAACAAGTCATTGATATGCAGAAAGAAGTGATAGTGGTGACAATACACAGCCTTGTGAGACGCCAGCGTTCACGGGCAGTGGATCCGAGCACGCACCGTCAACTACGACCTTGATGCTCTGCGCAATGAGAAAACTGGCAACCCATGCACAAAATTTTTTGGGTATCCCACAAGAAGGAAGCTTCGAGAGAAATGTTTTGTGCCACAATCGATCAATCATTATCATCATTGCAGATAAAGGGCGTTCATTGTAGAATATTGGTCTACAGGCTTGTAAAATCTATAAATATAGATTACACCTTGTAAAAAAAATTGTAAAGAACTTCAACATTAAATACATACATACATATAATCACGCCTCTATCCCGTAGGGGTAGGCAGAGACCACTTCTTTCTACTTACTACGATCCTTACATACTAGTTTCGCTTCGTCCATTTTCAATATTCCATTCATACATGGTCTTCGGTTTAGGATACTCTTGACCTGGCCTTTTTTCAAGACGTCCAAGTGTTGGAAGAAGTAGACCTAGGTCTACTTCTTCCAACACTTTCATTAAATACATTGTTTTAATTCTTCAGTTGCCGGTTCTTCGGTTATTGAGTTCGGTATTTGAATATAGGTAGTCTAAAACCACAATATACAGAATTTTGTCTATGTATCCCCTTATGTATCCGACTGGTTAAAGCCACGTTAAGCGGAACCTAATAGGCCGCTTACAATAGAATAATCAATAGTAATCCTCACTTAAACTTAGCAAAGTTTCATTTTTAACTTAACTACTAACAGACTTTTTGTCTTGATCTACGTGTTTTTAAGAGAGGTAACGTGTATCGAAGCAGCCTGTTTGGGGAAGTACCTCCACCTCACAGAAAACTGCAATCAAATAACAACTACATGAATGGTTGTTATGTTCTTACGTGCGAAAGAGGTCACCAGCAAGTTCCTAAGGAATCGCTGTGTTAGAAATAGAGGTGGTATCGCGTGAACAATACTTAATGTTTTCAAACGTTCATATGCTCCGGTAACCGCTTTACATCAGGCAGAGCGTATATGCCTCTCAACGTTTTATCAATAAATGATCTATATTTTATTTGGAGGCCGGTGCAACTTCATTATTTTTAGGGCGAAGCGATTCGTTTATTATATTCAGGGTATAAAAGTTATTCACTATCATGTGTAAAACCAAAGCCGATATCAGTTACCTACACATGTTTGCGTCGTTTCGTGTGTTAATAAACAAGAGAGATAGTTGGTATTTTTAATTAGGAACAACCTGATTTAGGACGTACTCACTCTTTTTCATTACAATACAGGTATACAGGTTTGGCTGCGAGTCTCCGTGAGTGTAGGTATTTCCCCGGACGACCTTCTTTGGTGCGCCCTACCTCTCTTAGAAAAGTTAAGCTACAACGTATCGTAATCGTAACAAAACAACCCGCTAGGGAGTTGTTATTTCGCTGCGGTTTTCTGTGAGGTCCAGGTACTTCCCCAGACGGGCTGCTTTTATGTGCCATATCTCTCTTATAAACGAGACCAAGACAAACAGACATGTTCATGCACTCGAACCCATTCATAGAATCGAATCCATTAGCGTTGGTGTCAAAGTTGCGTTATTAAATACACACCCTAGACACTATCTTACAGAAGACCGCAGCCAAACAACAACGGGAGTAGTAAGCCGTATTAAGTAACAAGCGTAAGTATATAGACTACATTTTAACAACCGGGTCGTAAGCTTTATTGCTTCCCGACGACATTTCCTATCAAAAAATATTAACAATTCAATATCAGTATCAATATCAGTCCACCAAGTAAAAGATGAAAACTGGGCATTATTATTCTCTTCTTCTTCTTAGCGTTATCCCGTCTTCTAATCCATTAGGACTGGCGGGGTCCGCTACCTAAGCCTAAGGATTTAGCGAAGATACTGATTTTTACATAGAGCAACAGCTGTTAGACCTCCACAACCCAGAGGGTAAACCAGTTCTTTCTTAGGTTAGGTCACATGTCTTTCGAATTATAATTTCATGTAAGTGCGGGTCTCCTCACGATGTTTTCCTTCACCGCCGAGCAAGTGATAAATACGTACATGAACCCGAAAACACGAATTTACTGGTACATGCCCCCGCCAGGATTCGAACCGGGGCCTATTTATTGGTCATAGGTCTCCTTATCCACTGGACTATCACTGCTCCAACTGGATATTATTATTATGTGTATATAGATTAGTATTGAAACATTAACATTCGACGAGCTCGGTGGCGCAGTGGTGAAACGCGTTGTTACACTTCTTTGACACCAACGCTCGTGGGTTCGATTCCCACACAGTACAAACATTTGTGTGCATGAACATGTCTGTTTGTCTTTGTCTGGGGATTTTTTATGTATAATAAGTATGTATTTACAAAAAAAAAATGTATTTACGTATGTTTATCAGTTGTCTAGTACCCATAACACAAGCTCCGCTTACTTTGGGGCTAGATGGCGCTGTGTAATTTGTCCGAAAATATTTATTTTATTTATTAAGTGTGGCGACAAAATGGCGACTGACTGATATACATATCCAAGTTATATTGGAATATGGAACTTATGAAACTTGATCCATTAACCCTGAAAACATTACAGTAATTTTAGTGATATTAGTTCTATTAACTTCACCAATTTTGTTGTATGTGACAGTATCGTACATATGTATATTGTTATACGTAGTAAGTAAATACATACATGTATATATATGTAGTAGTGGTAACTACAGGACAGGTCACAATGTAGGTGGGTAAATCTTCACTTGTCCATCTGACTGCGTGCATCAGTTCACATGACTGGACAGCTAAGGTTGCCACCATAGTGACAAAGACAAAGGGTTTTCATTTTTTTATTGATTGAACCAGTAATGAAATACTGATTTGTTGTAATAATTACAAATTGATGACATTCTGTTTTTAATTTTGTTAAGTAATGGTCTTCTATATATAAACGGGTAATAGTCCAATATCATTTTTTCCTTTGATTTTCAACAAATTTTCCTTTTTGTTTAATAGTACATCCCAAAACCTAAAGATGTATATATAATTATAAAATATTTAAGAGATGAAGAAAGGCACGTGACCAGCTGGAACAAGAGAGTGATCATAAAAAAAACTTGTATTAGGTATGTCGCTGGATTTACAGGCAATTTGATTTAAACCACTTTGTGTGCTTTCGCTACCAATTATTTCATGCGAACGGCAATTACCCACTATCGTTAATATGCCGCCGCTGCCAGGGTTGTTCCGGTCTTTTTTTTCCGGTCTCGATGATGCAGTCGTCTTTTTTTTTTATACTAAGTCGGATGGCATACAAGCATACGACCCATCTGATGTAAAGCGGGTACCGTAGCCTATTAATGCTTGCGATATGTATTAATTATCACTCGCGAGATGCCTCCTCTGCTGCTTACACAGCAACTCTTTGGGAGCTTACTGGTGACCTCACTCATACGCAGGAACACAACAACCCTCTAGAAAGTTGTTATTTGGCTGCGGTTTTCTGTGAGGTGGAGGTACTTCCCCAGACAACTTTGATGCGCCCTGCCTCTCTTATAACATCCAGACCAAGACAAACAGACATCTTCATGCACACAAATGTTTGCCTTGTGTGGGAATCGAACCCACGAGCATTGGTGTCAAAGTCGCGGCATTCACGACTGAACCACCGAGCTCGTCTCTGCGCATGTTCGCCATTCTGAAACGTGAACCGTGGCGTTCCACTCCAAATGAAGGCCCTAATTATCTCGATCTAGAAAGCGGTGGATCGCATATGGTCGAAAGCATTAGAAAAGATAATTTAGCAAAGTTAGATAGATACTGGCTGATGATTATCTGTTGGATGGATCAGAAAAATTGTGATTTAAATTAAAATTTTACCCCTAAAAGTTCATAGAGACCAATTTATATTTTTTATTTTTTATTAACTGTGATTTAATGTAATCTTTGTCAAGATCTGACGATATTGCCCAGTGAAATTGCAGAGAAATGCATTATATTAACACAAAATATTATATTTTTCTACCCTTTAATGGTTGTAATCACGGCACATGTATTAAAAATCATTTTCTACTTCCTTCCTCCTTTTCGTGAGATAACATTTTTTTCGATTGACAATATATTTCTTTATATATAACATCGAGTAAGATATATAAGTACACGATATATATCACGGCATACGTGATGTATATTTGTAGGTGGATGGTACGCTAGCAATATAGGATGTGTTGCTAGCGTTGCCGACCCTCTAAAAACCTCTCCACGCATTTCTTGAAGAACTCCATGCTGTAGTCCCTTGGAAACACCTCGGCTGGGAGCTCATTCCACAGCTTGAGAGTTCTCGAAAGAAAACTTCTCTGTAACCGCACAGTACGCGACCATTGCGGTTCCAACGTGTGAGGGTGAACTCCCCGCCGTCGGCGAGCGGTGCGGTTATATGGCTCGCGCGTTTTCACGTTTACTCCTAAGAGAGCATCTCTCCGAAGATTACTGGTATTTTCACCCACTCATAGGAACACAACAATCCTCCATCGTAAATTTCTGTTTTTCTGTTATGTGGAGATACGCAGACGCATTCAGACTTTTATCATGTGCTCTATCTCTTGACATATAACAAAAAAAAAGTAGATTATTTGCATTTTTTTTATACACCGTCGGGAGGAATACAGCCATATGACCCACCTGATGTAAAGTGGTTACCGTAGCCTCTGAACGCTTGTAATACATTAACTATCACTCGCGCGCTGCCGCCTCTGCTGATAACACAACTCCTTAAGAGGTTACTTCGTTACTTCACTCACACGCAGGAACACAATAACTTTTCAGAGAGTTATTATTTGGCTGCGGTTTTCAGTCAGGTTGAAGTACTTCCTCAAACGGGCTGCTTTGATGCGCCCTACCTCTCTTAAAAACATCCAGACCAAGACAGACATGTTCATGCACACAAATGTTAGTCCTGTATGGGAATCGAACCTACCAGCGTCGGTGACAAAGTCGCCTTATATGCGCCACCGAGCTCATCAAATGCAAAGACACACTGATATGAGTAATATTATAATCATATTGTTGTCGATACCGCTGTAGTAATAGCTTCCTTGACGTTTCTGTGATCTCTACCTTAGCTTCACACGCGATCTAGCACCGCTAGCACCAGGTCAATCCACTTTGTTTTTGCACCGCCCATAAAAACAAATTACCTACGCTTCATTTATCGATCGCAATAACCACATGCGACTAAGCTAATAAAGGTAGCATGCAACCAGTCTGAACAGATACACCATTAGTTCACTTATAACTTTATTAAGTTTTGGTAAGATAGAGGGGAATTTTATTTTCGTTTGTGGTAAGTCTTTTTCTTAGCGTTATTCCGTTTCGTAATTCAGTAGGATCGGCAGGCTCCGCTTTCTAAGCCTAAGGATTTAGCGAAGATACTGATTTTTACACGAAGCGACTGCTGTCAGAGGGAAATCCAGACTTTTCTTAGTTTAGGGTATACGTCTTTCGAAATTCTTGGACATATGCGTTTCCTCACAATGTTCACCTTCACCGCCGAGCAAGTGGTAATTACAAATTACAGTTATGTTACATAAATCCGAAAATACGAATTTAGTGGCACATGCCTGGATTTGAACCGGAGGCCAGTTGGTCAATAGGTCAATTCTTTATACACTGGGTTATCAATGCTCTTTTTTCGTTTGTGTTGAGTATTTAAGAGTATTCTTGTAATCTTGTCTCTTAAAAGTATTTAGTCCGTGGGACTCTGGTAGTAATAATATACATATTTGTAATTTGTAACTATCAAATACTCGACGGTGAAGTACAGCATATGAGGAAACCTCGTATACTACTCGTATTATCATGTACGTAAGACATTCGCATTGGATTTCAACGACTAATATAGATAGTGCGTACGTGTATGATTGATTACATGCTAGAAATCATAATCACTAAGTTACGTTTTTGATTCTTTATATACTCGTAGTTCTATCTATTCATTAAGCAGTATATTTTTTCAAAATATGAGGACCACTGATCAGACGGCTGATTTACACGTGTTGTAGGCCAAATACTCAATTCGATATTTGCGAAAATAAAGAGGTGAAAAATTAATGCGTCACGAGCTTTTGCGAAGGTTAAAAATAACTTTCTTTTGATCGCCAACGCTTTGTCATAGTGAAAGAGGATGCGGTTACTCGGTCCTCCTCTTACTTCTATACCAGTCACACTGGACAAACAAATAGTGATAAACGAAAAAAAAACAAACGGGAAACGCACAGCAGATAAATTAGGGACGCAAGTAAGCAGATAGCATGTTGTTTGTTACTTGGTCTGCTCTAATTTTCAAACACTCATTCATAAGATTGAGGCTGATGCTCTGGTTGAAAACTATAAATACACTGTTCTATGATAATATCGTTAACTGCAATGGAATGTCCCCCCGAAGTTAACAACATCCTTGTGCACCAATCAAGAGAAGTCTGATTTTGTTCTTTATTTCAACGTTAGAAATTTTATATTTTCATACTGACTCCCAAATGACCTGGAATCACTTAGCAGGTATTGCGTCGGTTTCTTTGATCGACCAAGAAGCAAGAACTGTAACTGCTTATACCTGGGTGGTTTTTCGAATGCCATCATACAAATACAAAACTCTCAGTGTGGTCCATAAATAAGTGTTTTAACTGTCACGGTTTTAGGTAGCATAAAGCCGCAGAACTAACGTTCATGAGTTTTGGTATGGAGATAACTTGCGAAAATTGATATTTATTAGCTCAAACTCCACGAGATAAGAAGACAGAGTAACAATTTTATGGTACTTATATGTATATAAAGAAAGTCACTTTGAATAATATATTTTAATTTAAAAGCATCACTTTAAGCGCAACGTTGATATAAAGTGAACGACGGTATAGTAACTTTATCGTTAAAAACATTTTCTCTCGGGATGATTATGGTGTTTATTGGTAATGGATAATGAAAAGGTAATATTTTACGCATTTCCCAGGATTTCATTATCTCAAATAAAATTAAGTAAATTCTATTATTTCTTCTAAGTATTTTTTATACAATGTCGGGAAGCATGACCATCTGATATAAAGCAGCTACCGTAGCCTATTAACGCTTGTAGTATATTAAGTATCACTCGCGTGATGCCTCCTCTGCTGCTTACACAGCAACTCCTTCGGAGCTTACTGGTGACCTCACTCACGCGCAGGAACACAACAACCCTCTAGGGAGTTGTTATTATGGCTGCGGTTTTCTGTGAGGTGGAGCTACTGTCCCAGATGGGTTGCTTTGATGCGCTCTACCTCTCTTAAAACACCCAGATCATGACAAACAGACATGTTTATGCACACAAATGTTTGCCGTGTGTGAAAATCGAACCCACGAGCGTTGGTGTCAAAGCCGCGTCATTCACGACTGAGCCACCGAGCACGTCAAAAAGAAAGATGATGAAATTACTAGAAATTGTGTAGTACCCACACCATAACTAAAATGATATGAGTACGTAAGTGAAACAGGACCTTTGTCGTCTAGTTAACGATGATGCGTCCATTTTACTTTATAACTCTATGAAGGAGTCATTACGTACCCCATGTATGGTTACAGTATAAGGAAAAATGATATTCTTATTTTCTGATAGGAAAGTGAATGGTCCAATGATAACATTTGCTAAGAAATACCTGCATAAACTATGTAATGGTAATACATATGTATATAGATAATAATATATCTACAGGCCAAAAGTTCTGTCGTGTATATTAACAGTTGTATTTCTACATTTACCTACATCTATATTAAATTATTAAGGTAGGTACACATAAAATAACATCTTAATGAGTATTATTCTTAATACCTTTGTAGGTATAGCAATCATCAACGATTCTTCACGTAATGGTAGACTATCAAATATTTTATACATTCATGTCTTCATTTCTGGATGCCTAAATATATACATCACAGAGAGTCACATGCAATACGTGTCACAGAGATGAATAAAGCAGCCAGATCAAATTATGTATCAATCATGGCAGTGTTAGTCGATTGATATGCGTAGATATATTTACAATGGTGGTAGAGGTAGCAGAAACTGCTGTTGGAGCCGGGACACTGGCCGATACATGTATATTTTATTTCAGGTTTTGAATATATCCGGAGACGACAGCAGTGGTAATGGAACAGAGGCTGCATGCATGTTCTATTACATGTGATAGACATACGATGAGATGAGTACATTCGAATGATGATTCTAAATTTGAATTTTTGCGTATCGACAATCGAGGTCATTCGTAATCAATCCAGCGCATATAGAATTATATCTATCTATCTATCTATAACTTCACGCCAAATCCCTTGCGGGGTAGGCAGAGAGAACCGAGCGCCACGTGACTCGATCCTTATATAATTATATAATCTTTATAGAATTATAAAGTACTCAAAATAACGTGGGAGTCATATAAGCATACGGCCCACTATTTTAAAGCAGTTACTGCCGGTTAGACTATAACTATAACTATCACTCGCGCGATGGCGTATCTGCTGCTAATACAGCTACACCTCAGTTCACGCGCAGGAATATAGAAGCCATCGAGGGAGTTCTTATTTGACAGCAGTTTTTTCTGAGGAGGAGGTACTTCCCCAGGTAGACTGCTTTGATGCGTCCTATCACTCTGAAATAAACCCTAAAATATTCTTAACGAACTTGCGAATGAACACTAGTATCAGATACGAGTATATTGTATTAAGCCACTAACTAGAACATGATACGGTTATTGTACAATGATACAATAGAATCTGTTATGCATGGATATAGATAAATACATAATAATGCGATAATTAGAACTTAGAACATAACAAGACAGTACACACATGGCCATTGAAACTTGATAATAGGGACAAAGTAAATATTTGAGAGCAGTACGTCAATTAGTACTTAGACCTTTTATCATATAATCACTAACACTCTCACACAGCACAAGAATATATATAAGAGCCAGCTAGTGCACTTAAAACATTTTAACACTATTACGGGTGCTAGCTTTAAGTCTGTAGAGTTATCGCTTTTCAGTTCGCGAACTATGAACGTCATTGTATCCTATCAGTGTTTGATTCACTGCAAACTTCGCATAAAATAATAAAATGAAATCATAGTACTGACATTTCATTGGAGTTATTACGTAATATATTATCTAATTTTAGATGGTGACCTAATCTAAACGTTAGATGACGCTTCAAATAGAAAAGTTGACACTTTTGAAGATCACGCAACGGTACACGCAAAAGTACAATCCGATTATACGTTCCGAGATGCTAAGGGGAGTGCGCACTCTTTATGTTATTTGCCGCAATTAATTTGGCTACGAACTTCACTTAGTAGCTTATAGTGTAATATGTGTGTTTGATTGTTGAGAATTTCGGATATTTCTTTGACGTTATCCTACTGTTTGCATCTTTCTACTGTGGCGGAGATCACAGTAGTGCATTACCGTGTCTGGCCTGCCCCGGCGACACAGCTGACCGCATTTAAATGTGCATACAAAATATCGATACGGCACAATGCGAATACTGGCCTATTACAAACTTACACGTACACTCAAAAATGTAGCTTTTAATCAATAGTCAACCTTACTGTTATACCTGTAAAGAGTTTCAAATGAAAAAGTTATTATTCATAACGGAAGCATGAACGTGGTTCATGTACAATGCTGGACAATAACGCTGACATGTGCTTGAATGCAAAATAGTTTGCATGTCATGGCATTTTAACGTAGAATATTTGTAGGAAGTTACTCATGCAAATAAGATGATTATAGTGTAGTATACCTTGTTTACGTAATAGCATTAAAAATAAATAGTTTCAGCGAAAACTAATCCTACCGAATATACACAGTGCATAAAGCTTGTTTAACCATTATACGCCTTAGTTAATTTAACCTTTAAAAAGGTAGTACTTTTAGCGTTATAATTGTGAAGGTTTGTGAAGATATGAAGATAATTGATACTTTTTCACGCAAAGAAGGGATTTAGTTGAAATTTAGCATATAAGCGGAGTTTATTCTGGATTAATAGAGCGTACTTTTGCCCAGAAAATATTTAGAATTTATGTGTAAAATTTGATAAGACGAACTCCATGATAGCGAAGTCAGTATTTTGTGAAATATAAAAAAAAATATGCATGTCTAAATATATATTTTTTTAAAGTGAAGCTGTACTTTATTATACTAGGGAAGCCAAATCATTTTTTTGTATTTAGTCTGTAATTCGTTGTATATAAGCGTCATAAGTAAAACTATTGAATAAATTTGAATAAAAAAAAAAATGCATTAAATTTATTAAAAATATTGTAAAAAGTTTCTTTTTATATAGAACATACAGTTCGCATCATATGAAATCAATGTTTTGCAGGTTTCTAGTAGCTTTAGGGTTAAACTCAATCTTACTTTCAAGTAATGTACCCTACCGTAAATTCTGGCAAAAGAGAAGTAGGGTATAATGATTTGACTAGGAATAACCCTACTGGAGAAGCATCCTTGACTTACAGGTGACTGCAGCTAAATAATAAATTCCTAGAAATTGTAGTATACTAGGAACAGCATCAGGTTTCTTCTTATATTTTTTAAAACTTTAAACTAAAACTTACACTTATTGCTAATATCATTCTCTCTAATTCAGTTAGTATTATTTTGAAGAGTCCGATGGCAGAGTGATTAGCAATGCTACTTTAATACATCTACGTTTGTGGGTTCGATTCTAACTAGGACAAAGTTTTGTGTGCATGAACATGTATCTTTGTCTTGGTCAGTTTTCAAGAGAGGTAAGGTAACGCAGCCCTACTGGGAAAGTATCTCCATCTCAAAGAAAACTGCAGTCAAATAACAACTTCCTTGAGGGTTGTTGTGTTTTTGCTAGTGGGTGAGGTTAGCAGTAAGTCCTCATGGCGTTACTGTTTTATCAGCATGGTTATACCTACTTTGTGTACTGCAAGCATTCATAGATCGCTTAACTATAACAGCGATATGGGAGCCATATCGTTGAGAAGCATGTAACCGCCTCTCGACGTTGTAAAACAATATTAATAAAGGCGATCATTCCAAACTGAACCCTCGAGAATACAGTTATGGGTGCCAATTTCGGTATAGACATTTTTGTTGCTAATTATGACCTAAGTGATGGTATTACCTTTATATAGAACTCTCCATTCTATCAGGTTTCATATAAAACTGAGTTCATAATTATCTAATCTGATCGATCCAAAGAAATCCCTAGTTTTCATAATAATATTTATTTAAACAGACTGATAGGAAACCTCTGATTACATAGGAGCTTCATTGTAGAACATAAATCTCCTAACTACCAGTCGTCTTGCAGGTTGTTATAATTTAACATAACGAGATAATCGCCTCGCCCGAGGTTTCATGCCAATTATGATGGAATTTGTAGCATGGCCATCCGAGATTGATCTTACGTCAATATTGAATTCAAGAAGTAGCAGGCTGTATATAAGTCATGAATGATGCCACTATAAAGATTGAGACAATTTAACAAGACATTTAACAAAGGCTTTCTGTCTTAAAATATTAAGGGTTGGTGTATTATCTATATATTATTTACACGGTGACAAAAAAATATATAGTTTAACGAACTCGTCGCAGGAATGTTATTTTGACATTAAAGTCCTTGGGTTCAATTCATACTCAGGACAAACATTTGTGTGTATGAAAATATCTGTTTGTCTTTCACTGGGTGTCTTTAACAGAAGTATCAAATTAGCCCGTCTTGGGAAGTACAAATCACAGAAATCCACAGCCAAACAATAACTCTTGTTTTGTGACTTGTATTCTTCCTGCGAGTGAGTGAGGTTCCCAGTGAAGTCTCAGGGAGGTGCTGTGTTAGCAGCAAAGGTGACGTTGTGAGCGGTACTTAAAGTTTACTACAAGCATCCATAGGCTACGGTAACCACTTATTTTTTTTTATTTTATAAAGGTAAATGGTTGTTAAAAAGTTATTAGAAAAGCTTTCTAACCACTTACACCATCTTACAAAGATGGAATCAATATCATAATCATATATATTATATTATTTAACATAGGCCTCTTGCATTTTAGAAGTTGATTAAAAAGAAATCGATCTGCGAAAAGTACTACTAATACTTTATATTATAAGTAACTGCAGGCCGCGTCTTCTGCTAGCCCGGTATCTCACGGGTACCGCTTTTTCTTACTTCATTTCTTCTTCCTCGTTTTTTAAGAGTCGTATAACCTTCCTGTATGGTCTATCAAATGCAAAATGATTTTGTCAAATCTGACTGGTAGTTCCAGAGATTAGCATACTCAAACAACCAAACAAATAAAGAATCAAACAAACAACCTTTTCTGATTTATATATTAATACAGATTTTGCCAAACTTATTTTATTATGTAGTATGTTTAATAAAAAGCCTTTCAGCCATGTCTGCTGATAAGCTACCCAATTTGTGCACAAAATTACATGTCGAAGATTACTTCAGCGAACTAGATCATTATACTTATATCACACACGACAGCACTAACCCAGATAATTTTGTTATAAATGTTATGCTATATAGGCGATAGATGCAACAACATATTGTAACTTATTATCTAATATAACTTGTTACCTGTATCAATATCGTTAGCAAAACCAGAAGTGCACACCTCGGCGGAATCGGAAGTAGATGTATGTATGTATATCTTCATGCAAAGTCCCTTGCGGGGTAGGCAGAGAGAACCGAGCTCCATAAGACACGGTCCTTACCTACATACTTCACTCTATTCTGTGACATTCATAGCTCTTTGCATGCACGCTCGCTGGTTCCTGGGGCTCCTGACATCACCTTCTGATAAAACACGACCAATTTGGTCATGGTAGGTTAGTCTCGGTCTTCCTCGGCTCCTATGTCCTTCCACTTTTGCATTGTATATAGATATCGGAAGTAGATAATTATTTAAAATAAAATAATTAAGCGAAGTGATTGATTTAAAAACAATACGAGACTGCTTTTGAATTTTGAAAGACATTGACTAAGAAAGACTGGTATCCCTTTTGTTAGGCGGAGTTCTGACGGCAGTCTGTTCTTGTCAAAATCATTATATTTGGCAAATTCTTAGGCTTAGGTAGCGGACCCTGAGCTCTGCAACGAAAGTTTAGAACGTCACTAGGATTAACGCTCAGATGATAATGATAACTCTTGTACAATAGTAGTTATTGTATGGTTTGTTAAATAATCTAATCGATTTAAACTAAATAATAAAATAGGATAAGTATTATTTACAAAGAATACTTATTCAATTTTGTTATATGATTTCAATAGGTCATACTACAGCATGCAATATAATTACAATAACAAGTTATGTGTATATACCTGAAATAAGTATGAGTTATGTAGTCGTAAACACACTTCTATTCTCCTCACTACTCTTTCCTACACGAATCGAAATCGCTCTTGGCCGGTTTTTTACTCCATTGGTAATTGAGTACAACCTGCCGATATGTGGGTGAACTTTTGGATTAATTTGCAATTACTTATGATCTTTCTGCCTGCTGCCTGATGCACTCGCTAAACGCTCGCTGGTCTAGCGAACGATATTCAAAAGGTAATAGAGCATTTACCTTAAAAAACACCCTTATTACGAACATAACTGGGTCACAATATTGACCCCTCGTCCAACCAAGTTATAAATGCATAAAACATGCTAAAAGAAGGGCACTGTTAATTTATACAGTTCACCGCTGCATTGTTATTCGAACACGACCTCCCGACGTCCCGACTCCCCTCAACGTGGCTATTAGAGAAACAAACAAGAAATTCGGACGATAAAATAATTATCGCCTTCATCTTCACCGAAGCTCCACATCCACGATTCCCAAAGGTAAACATAATATTAAAGAAGACCCTTTTCACAAAAAACAAGCAATCTAAAATCAGACAATTAAGTGACGTAGCTAAAATTTTAAAGAATACCGCCTTCGGCGAAACGTTTTGTTTGTGGCCAAAATACGACCGTGACCGACTAAAAACAAACTAGCAGCCAAAGAATATAACTAATGATATTTCAACCTATTTTTCTATACAAAATTATCAAAAAATCGCTCTACATCTGTTACGGCACCTGCCTTACTGACCCATTAAAATACAAAAAGTTATTCACAAAATATAACAAGCTTTGTTTTTTTGCGTTTTTATGTTTACATCTTGTTTGTTGATGTAATAATAGGAAATGGAGTTAATAACTCTTTGCGGTGGAATTAAAGAGATATTTAGACGTTGCAGTATTCCATTTTCCATAAATATTGTTATCTAAAATATACAGTTCATTATTTGTAATAAAGTGATAGTTAATTAAAGCACATAGGATTCCATACAATCCGAGGCCCCGAGGCATCATTTGCTATTGTAATAAACCCATGGGCTCCTTCGGGGTTCATACCATTGTTGTTCTCATTAATAGCAAATATGATAAATGCCTCTACCGGGAAACGATCCCATACTAAGCTTACAAAGTTTTAAAAACTCCGCTCCATTAAATTGGAATCCATCTTTTTTTATAGACGATAGTTTTTTCTTCTTTTTTAATTGCAGTCTTAGTAAATCTGTGAAGCAAATATGGTAGAAGGCTACTAATTACTGTGTAGAACAAAGAAAACCAGTATCCAGCGTTCATAAAATCCTTTGGAACCCCCACGTAGGCGGTCATTCTTAAATAGGCAACGTAAAAAAACATATAATCTCACATCGGCGTGCGATCGTCTCAAACGTGATTGAATAAAAAGCGCAACCCTTTTAAAGGAAGTCATGGTTAAACGTCTCAAACCAGACACACTTTCTACAGTCCTAAGTACGCTCTTAGCGAAGATGATATGGCTACCCTTATTTAATCCGCTTTTAAAACACCGCCGCTCTCTTTTGTTATTCATCGAGCTGGAGTAAATCCCCTTGGAGTTTTATAAACAATTGCCGCAAAGAATATTTGAGCGTTGTATGGTTTGCCAAAGAGTTGTTTTACAAGTAATTTGATCTCCTTTAGCAATTGCTCGTTCGCTGAAAAGTAGTTTGTATAATAATATTACATCTTCCTTGGACTAAGCTGAACCACAAAAGAGAGTTTAAGAATTTCGGCCTCGTATTACTTGTATAATTCAAACCTGATTTAAATTGTATGTTTGAGGTACGACAAAAGCATGAATATTGTTTGCCTTAAACATTTGATGTGCATGTTGCTATGAAAAGTATATAACCTTCAATAAATTAAAAACTGACTTCATTAAAGTCGACACTAGTAAATATCAAAATAAAGTCTGAATAGGCATTGACTTCAACAAAGCCGATTTTATTTTTCAATCGACTTTAATGTTTTACGTTCGAATTTCACATTTTTTTATTCAACATCATGTAGTTTTCATCAAAGCTTCACCAATTTGTTACCAAAGTAATATAACCTTCACAGAAGAATAATCACAAAATAGTTATCAACTTTTTTATAAAACGTCGAAAGGCACACAAGCATATGGCCCACCTGATTGTGAAAATATTCGATTGCTTGCGATACAATTATGTAAAGGCTTAAATAATATGAAGTTATTTTAAATTAATACACATATAAAGTTGCCTACAGACAATGCTAATAAATAGCTTTGAATTTATTTTATCTATGACAAATGAATGTCATTATTTATAATATACCCAATTGAGCATCGTTTTCTACCGAGCGTTATTCCATTTCCTAAACCATTAGAATTAACTTAATAGCGGATACCGCTGCCTAAGCATTTGGGGAAGATACCAATTTTAATACGGAGCAACTTCCATCAGGCCATCACCACCCAATTGGCAATATCTGACTATTTTTAGATAAGATCTTTAGAAATATCATTTCTTGGAGGTGCGAGATTTCTCAAGATGCTTTCCTTCTCGAGCTAGTGATAATTACAAATATGTGTATAAATTCGAAAACTTTAGTGGTACCACATGCTCACAGTAGGATTCGAACCGGGACCAATTGATTAATAGGCTACTTCGTCATCCACTACGCAGTCATAGTTCGAGAGTATGACACATTAATTTAAAGTATTTAATTTTAAAAGTCTCAATCTAAACCCAATTTTGTGTATGCCATGTTAAAAATCTCAAACTACTGAATAAGCTCGCCCTAAGACGTAATCTATAATCCCAATCTTAATGAATTTTATTAAAATGCGTTATTGTTCAAGCGGAAACTTTCCAGATCTTTACTTCAAACACAATAGATATCCACGTGTCTTTTTTATCCTCTTTATGTGTATGTAGATCTGACTGGCCGACAACGAAAGGGTTGGCTTCGTTTTTTAGTTCGGCCGTTATGAAAACTATCGTTCCATCGCAAGAATTTAAATAGTATTTGATCATTTTGTTATGTCAAGTTAGATATTTACATACTAATGGAAGTATAACAAAGAGTATATATCTATATATTCTGACATTTTTTATCCTATTTCAATAGTAATTGCAAGTGGCTTTGTGCTTATATTTAATTTATCTTCATTTGGTTATTATTAACTCTAGGAGTCTTTACTATGATGGCATTGAAACAGAGACCGCTATTCATCGACTTATATTACCTAAGGTAACCGTAGTAGGTAATATAATATAATATCTGGAATAAACTACAACTGCAGATACGAGGTGTTAGTACTGTGTCCACTTTCAAGAAAAAATTGAAGAAGTATTATCTGAAGACACTATTTTCTAGTGAAAGATAATATATATAATGTGGTTATATTGATGTATATTTGTATATATATATAGGTCTGTGTATATGTGTATATATGCATGGGTATGTATGCGTGTATATGTATGTATATGTTAAATATATTTTTACAAAAGTAGTTTAACTGTATCATAGTGTAACTGTTTTTATTGATGCTTGTTGGCACATATATTTTGTTTACGGCCCTATACAATGTTTTCACATTCATTGGGGTTGGCTGGAAGAAATCTCTTAAAGAGATAAGCTCACCTTTGTACACAAAACTTAGAACAAAGAATATTTTGTATATTTATGTGCAATAAAGAATATAAGTCGATGCCGCTATTCCTGTTCCAGACTATTTTTTCTGCCGACTAGATTCACCATATAAATAAAATATTAAGCCAAATTTTCGGTAAAGCTAGCGCAAAATATAATGATCAATGAAAAAAAGGCACACTCAGTCGTTACTTGACTTTATAATTATAACACATCCTTTCATACCGTCTCTTAATTTACAGAATAATTTTACAGACTGATTTTTTATTATTATAAAATGTTCACAAAACCCAACTGAAAAAAAATATAAGTATGCAAAATGATATATCACGTTACACAATGACATCGATATATAAACACCAGTAACTCTCGACTGATTATTCTTAAAGTACCTTAATGCGTAGATTAAATGCAAAGATAAGTTTAAAGGCAGATCAATATAGCCATTAAACACATTCAACTGTCCGAATATTATTGATGAACGTCGCAAAAAACCAAAGGAATTCATCTGTACTACAATGCAGTGGACCTGCAGTAAAAATTATTAATACCCATTGAGACGAATATCCGAGCGCCGCTGGCCGGTGAGTTGACCATACGCTAATTTGAACTCAAGTGCCTACATAATACAAGTGAATTTAGTGAACATACTTTTAAATAAAGACTTCGAATGGAATTTAATATTCGTTCGTATTTGAGTCCGCGAGTCGAGTGGGAGTGGTCCAGTTGTTCGTACTTCACCGGAAAGATTTATATTACATGCATTTTGGTTTGATCTGAAATTGTCGAGTCTGTAGAGGGCTCGGTGAGTATGGTCGACGGGCATTGTGAATCCACGCCCAGCGCTTTAACGACTATTCAATGAACGATTGCTCTTTGATATAATTTGAGCGGACAACGATCATTTCGCTTGCGGAAAAAGATTGTAAAGTGATCTCGCGGTGTTGGATTCTAAAGAGGTTGTGCAAAGTCGGCTTAATATGAAACCTCTTGGGAAGAAACGGCGGTGTAAAGTACAAGTTGGCGTTTTATGAGCAACGTATTTATAATTTATGGTTAGGATAATAAATAAGGGTTTATTTGCGTTACAGTATAGTTCGATGTTGTTTGTTTTGCTTTAAAATAATGACATTATGGCTTACTAGCTGCTGCCCGCGGCTCCGCCCGCGTGGAGTCAAATAACGTAGCCTATGTATTAATCCAGATCATAATCTATCTACGTGCCAAATTGCATTCAAATCCGTTCAGCCGTTTAAGCGTGAAAGAGCAACAAACATCCATCCATACATACAAACTTTCGCATTTATAATATTAGTAGGATTAAATCAATAGTTTCATAGCTGCGGAAATTAAACAATCACTGTACTCATCCTGCCGATACTCTGATGTGATTCTTCCTTCAATCAAAATCTTCTGCTTTTCACTAAGTCCAATATACAAGCCGCCAGATGTTAACAGTTTACATGTCATATAAATGCTTGCAATGAAAGGAATATCGCTAGTGGGTTATCACCCCTCTGCTAACATGGCAGTCTACAAATTTTTGTAACATTAATGGAATAAAAAAAAGATTATTTTCGCGTCATGCTACTTCCTATTTAAGCTCCTAAGAAGTTGCTGTGTTAGAGTAGAGGTGACATCGCTCTTCAAGTATTATAAACGTTCGATATTTACTTTACTTCATGTGGGCCGTATGCTTGTATTCCACCCGATAATGTGTATATAAAAGACATACTGCAAAAGTACTCATTATAAGTATATCATTACGAAGGAAGCGGCATGTCATTTAAAGGCATCAAACTGCGGACATATAAAGCGGTCAAGTTCAAATGCTATTATACTGTGACCTCGCAGGGTCATACCTACATGTAACTGCACAGCTACTCATACTTTAGACAAGCAGAACGAATTTATGGTACATATAAAATAATTTAAAAAGATTTTGGTCTCATAGATTTGGCTGCTTGTCATTAGTTATAAAAGAAGAAGAATGACAATAAATAAGAACTTTAATATAAAAGTGGAACCGATGTCATTGATGTCGGTGGATATGTGTGTCTAAACGTATTTCATGTAACTCGAAAATGGCTCTGGAAAATATTTGGATTATACACACATCAAAAGTGTCTAGGGATCAACATATATTTTTGCAATAACTTTTCTCCTGATTGATATTAATCAAAATTTTCTTTAAGGATTCATCAAATAAAGTATTTTCGTTTGTCTACAGTAACGATAAACCAAGTCACCTTTGCATTAATAAAGAAATTTGCCATTTTCATAATAAAGGGATTTTTGACATTTGAACCACTAACATTAAAGTTCGAAAAAAAGACTGAAATAACAGTTTTCTTTAAAATTTTATTGGGTAACTTAAACAATTAATAATCCGTGTTTCTACCGCGAACACTAACAACACAAGAACATCGGTTTGGCATACTCAAAATGAGTTCATCCAAATCACGCTGTGGAATGGCCGCCCATGTTCGTTGCAACAACAAAAAAAGGTCTTCTTGCGACTGGATACCCTCCATATTCGGCAGAGCTCTTCTCTGTAGCATATCCCATGCATGCTCAATCGGGTTCAAGTCTGGCGACTGAGCAGGCCAGGGCATGACATTGATGTTAGCTGCGGCGAGAGTCTGTCTTACAACTCTTGCGGTGTGCGGTCGTGCATTATCATGCATTAACTGAAATAAGGGACCGATTTGCACTTGTAGAGGAACGATGACGTCTGATACAATCGTCTCAGCATAAATTTGAGCGTTGAGGTTGCCTCTGATCCAAATCAACTCAGTTCTTCCGCCGATCCAAATACCCGCCCATACCATGATGGTTCCACCACTATAAGGATGGACTTCCTGGCAGGATTTTAATCGCTGTTGGCGTCCAGGGGTTCTCCAGTGTCGTATACGTCTTGTATCCGGTCTCATACCAAAACGAGACTCATCAGAAAAGCACACGAAACGCCATTGTTTTTCTGCCCAATTTCTGTGTTCAAGAGCCCATTGATATCGAATCCTACGATTGTGCATTGCTATAGGTGGTACCCTTAGCGGTCTTCGGGAATGAAGGTTCACTTCATGCAAGCGGTTTCTGACTGTTTGGTCGCTAATTAAGTTCCCTGAAGAGTGATGAAGCGTCACGGCTAACATCATGGCGGTTATTGTTGGAGCTCTTCGAGTTGTGATTTGAATGTATCGGTCTTGTCTCCGTGTGGTGCAGCGATACCGTCCTCCATGGCGCTCAGCCACGATACCAGTGCTTCGGTAACGTGTCCAAAGTCGACTGATAACACTCTGACTTGTATTCAGAGCTAAAGCCACAGTACGTTGCCGGGAACCAGCTTCTATCATTCCCACGGCTCTGAGCATTTCTTCCCTGCTTAAATGACGTCGCCGCTCCATAATAACGTTGGTTTTAATCAGTAGTAGGGAAACAGTAGCACTAATAATGTCTTCAATGCGTTGTATGTTTTTATAGGGAAAATATTGACAGCTGATTTTCATCTTTTACTCGAATTTGATTGACAGTTCCTGTTTCAAATTATGAAATGCACCAAAAAGGATCCATATAAATTTATAAAATCATAAATTTATTCCAAAGCCACATCTCAATCTCAAGAAATCCGCATAAAAATGCTTGATCCCTAGACACTTTTGATGTGTGTATTTACATTAGGTTTTACTTTTCAAGTTTATGTATATGTAAATTAGTAATGTATAAGTTTATGTCTTAATTTATAAAACGAGACTATAAAGTCTATAAACGAGACTATTGGGTTATTTTATATAAATAAAAATGTCAAGTACACAGTTTAGTACCTGGACGATCAAGCTCGGTACTGAACATAAAAATAAATTCATAGACCTTTTTTAACTTCATGTCACAGTAAGTCAATTTTAGGGTTTCATACTCAAAGGGTACCAACAGAGCCTATAGTCGCTATAACAACGGATAATAAAAATAAAACAAAGTAAAAAAATGAAATGGCGATCCCATAAAAGCACCGTGTTTTAGGCTATTTTTCTACACGGTTTTACGGAACCCTCAAAGTACAATTACAATTCGAATTTGGCTGGTTTTTTAAACAACGTCCGGAGGCAAACAACGATACGCCCCACTAGTGTCAAGTCCTTACCATAGCTTATGAACGATTGTAATGCAAGAAGTATCGTTTTCGTAATGCCACAGTACCTCCTTAAGAGTTCATTGAGTTATATTAATATTATTTAGAGAAAACGTTTACACAGGAAAACAATATGTTAACATGTTTTTATATAAGCTAATATCATGTTCACTATAATCTCCCATTAAGACTTCTACTCCTACTATCTTCACGCTTTGCTATTGTATGCACGCTCTCTTATTCCTAGGGCTCCTGACACCATTTGCTGATAACACACGACCTATTTGATCGTGGTAGATGAGACTTGGCTGTCCAGTTAATGGATGTCAACACAATTATGCTGTATATACAGCATAATAGTGTTGAAGTCCATAGTAGTAGTAGTAGTTGTAGGATAAAAAAAAAGGTTATGTATGAAAAGGAAGTTGGTACGAAACTGATAAGTGCCAATTAATAAAGAAAATCATTACAGCGACTCCTAATTTAAGGATAAGTCGGTGTAATGATTCTGACTGATTGATTTACTTAACAATTAGATCCACTGTTACCATAGCCTATGAACGAAATTTGCAACACAAGAAGTAGCTGGTACTTTTCGTATTGCAAATTGCGATCATAGGCTATATATCAACTTCTCAGAAGCTGGTGATTTAATTTATTCGCAGAAACACAAAAACCCATCCTCCAGTTGTTATTTGATTGCGGTTTTCTGTGAGGTGAGGTTGGTTCCCTGAAATTATGGATGTACAGCCTTACAATTTAATGAAAGAAACATTTGGAAATACAATACAGTCTGTTTCGTACCAAAACTAAGTTTAAAAGTATGTTTTACGACTGAACATCTCTCTTAAACCCCGTGACAAAAACATATATAGTCAGTGTGAAATCAAAATCAATTTTGCAATATATTTTAAAATTGAACACCTCCTACGAATCCATGACAATAACATGTTATTCACTATCTTGTTTCCTACTTTGCCGCAGTTGGGTTTTATTTTTTTGGAATATTATTCGCGAAGCCTCGTAATTGTACAAGATAAACTAACTGAATGTATAATAATAGCTGAACATCAAGTAGCCTCAAGTAGATGTACAGCGCAATAAATTACTCCTTTATTTACCAAACATCGTGACGCGACATCAGGGATGCTCTCTGAACTTACTATTTGTAGAAATCGTCCGAAGGTTACAATACAGAGATTTAGAGCAGTAGAAATTAAGGAGATTTAAGAAAGGTAGGCCGTACAAAAGCCGCTCGACTTAGTATGAAAAAGTAGCAATATATACAAATTTACTATAGAGTTTATTTGTTATTTATCATAAACATAACTGTATTACTTATACATGATAAACATAAATTTACGAATTTTTTTTCATATACTGCACATTCATTAGATAGTTCACAAAAATAGGCAATATTGAAATCAAGTGACATGAATATAAAAAAGGTGAGATGATCAGCGTGATGATGATATTTAAATGCTTTAAAAATTACGTTCAAAAATTACGAGTCGAATTTTAATAATCGTATTTGCCTTTGATAATCCTAATATATAAGATAACCTACTCCTTGATGTAGGTTATTAAGACTATCTAACATCACAATATGAAGAACAATCAGCGATCGAAACCTCGGAACACATCTAGCACAGCAATACCTAGTCCGGCCATAAGTTTTGTTACAAATTTTAATGCACTTATTTTTTATGAAGTAATATAATCTTTGTAAATCTTATAATATATACTTACATACATATTGGAAGTCTCAGCAAAAAATAAAAAAAATGATTCTATTGAAATGGCCACCTTTGGCTTCAATAAAGGCCTTTAATCTGTCTGGCCACGTATCAATGGATTTACGCACTGTTTCCTTGGGAAATTTAGCCACTTCTTGCTCCAGAGATTTCTTAAGAGACACAATGTCGACGTGTCGTTATGAGCAGGCCGTGTCCTCTAAAACTGACCATAATTTGTAGTGTAGAAAAGGGTTTAGATCTGGGCTAGACGAGGGTCAGTCTTCAGTTCTTATAAAGTCCGGAACGTTAGTTTCGAGCCAGGCTTGGGTAGTTCGTGCCTTATGGCCAGGTACAGTCCTGAAGGAAAGTCCACGGCACATTTTTAAAAAGTCTAAAGAGAGGTTTCACAACAGGATCCAAGACAGACTCTTGATACACTTTGTCTCTCAAGCCATAAAGCTTACAAAGCTTTATTTTTGTGAAAAAGGAGTGAAGACTCCTCTCACTTCTTTTTCACAAAAATTAAGCTTTGTGACTCCTTGATAAGACACCCTCCACCAAACCAGTACAGACGCAGGATGATGACCACGTTATACCTTCCGACCATGGGTGATGATGAGCGGCTTTTTAGAACTGTGTTCGGTATAGTGCTCTTCAATCGGGAAATTTTTGTCATCAGTAAAAAGGATATTTTTGTGCCTTTCACGTACGTATCGGAACAGAATGTGTATTGATCGATCCACTCTCATCAACTGTAGGAATTTATTTAGGGTATGTTCTGTATATCGACAACACGCGCCAAGTTCCAGGTCTTATTTTATTATTCGCGTCAGAGTCCTAGCCGGAATCTTCATTTCTCGCGACAAGATTTTTGTTTGCTAGTAATTTGATAATAAAGATGAAAAAAAATATATGATAAATAGGGCGAGAAATTGAAAAAAGTTTTTAATAAAATATACGCGTTTCAAATTCAAAATAATTAAACAGTTCAAAGGAAAATGTAACAGTGTTTATGGTCAGACTATTTAAATTATACCTACTACTAGGTGGTAAAGTGTTCCATAGAGGTAAGAGTAAACAGTTACTAGTTTATAAAGTTTAATGAACAGAATGAATAGTGTGTTGCCGATGCTGTAAACACTTCTTCCTTTTCTTAACGCATTCATAATATAATTTATTGACGAAACCTCCGCAGAGTTCATTCTACCACTTTTGCCTCCCTCTCTTAAAGGGTTCTCTTTTTAAATTACTTACTAATAGGTATTTGGTGTGTATGTACACGTCTCTATATCAAGTTTAGAACCAAAGTTCACAATATTTGTACGTGGTGCGGCCTGCCAACTAACTAACGAAGCTTATACGAAATAGAGGGAGACAGGTAGAGAAGGAAAAGTTAATAGTAGGATAGAGTAAGCATGTAAGTAGCCCGATGGAGCAAGCATAAAAGACCGTGTCGAATTACGAACTATTTTTTACACCACTAAATACAATCGGCTTGATGGTTTACCATCTTGTTACAGCTTAACATTCTATTCACCAATCCAACACAATAGGCGGTCTTATCCCGTCTAGTCAGTACCTAGTCCTAAGTCCTAAGAAGTTATTCTTCAACAAAAGTTAAAACTCAAAGTAATGTTATTTTTTATTTTATATATACCCGATATAAACGAGTGAATACTATCCTGGTAGAGGAGCAGAATGGTGGTGGGTTAACGTTATTATTTTATATTATAATATGGCTAGATTATTACTGATTCAACAGCTTAAATACGCTATAAGCCATCGCTCTAGGGGATATAGAAGGATGTAAACGTCTGTCAAGCGTACCCACGCTTAGAAGAGTGACAACGCTCCTTGAAAGCGTCATCATGACTGTACTAAGAATTGTTGCCCGAGCAATCAGTAAAGTGCTTATTAATGAAAATGGGAAAATACGAAATCAAGAAGACCATTGATGACCAAATTTTATTACTGTACAAGCGAATTTAGGAATGATTGAGCAGATATTTTGCGATCTGCTCGAATGCATTGCAAATACCTGGAATAATAATATGTTATATTAGTGATTATTGCTTATAATGTTATTTTGAATACTATATTGCTATAATTAATCTAACTTACTTTTGTATATTGTGTGTATGTGAGAACCATGGATCTATGTGTGCCGTTGACGTTGACGCCATGTAATTGACACCTTTACAATGTATTATTTTGTTTGAACGATATTTTGACTCTGTTTGACTGAAGTAGTTTGTATGTATGAGAATAGGTCGTAAAGTATATTTCATAAAAAAATAATTAGAAAAAAAATAATAAGAATTAATATATATGGCGCACCCTGGGCTCCGAAGTGAAAGCATAGGACGCGACTGGGATTAACGCTCGGTGATGATGAATTCTCCGCCAATCCGCATTTGAGTAGCGTGGTGGAGTATGCTCTAAACCCCTTCTGTTGAAGGGAGACCCGTATCCCTGCAGTGGGATGAGTAAGGGTTGATGTGATGATGATGAATTTATATGGCAGAACAACGTTCGCTGGGTCAGCTAGTACTTATAAAAGGTTTTTATGTACCTTAATGTAATGCTACACTCGACAGTGTACTTACATGTACTGCTACATACATAGATAATGATTATAATACATCTGAAAAAAATACTATCTTTTTTATACCCACTAAGGTGGCAAACAAGCATACGGCCTGCCTGATGGTAAACAGGCGTTGCTGACCCTGTAAAAACCTCTTCACGCCTTTCTTGAAGATAAGCCCATGCCATGCCAGCCCATGCTGTAGTCCCTTGGAAAAACCTCGGCTGAGAGCTCATTCCACAACTTGAGAGTTATCCCCCACTAATACATATCAAATTGTACACACCATAGATAAGGGTTTAAAACTAAATATTAGGGAACAATTAGAAATTAATAAACATAAAAATTCTAAAATTACTCTTATGTACAAACAGACTGACGTAAATAATTCCCCACTATTAAATATCTTTTCGCTCACACCATCCACCCCCACCCTCAATTCAATATAAGGGACGGCACTGCGATGGATTTGTCACTTGTAGCATGTTATTCTTACGATTAACGTCTACAACGCCTGATGATGCCTATTGGAGAGGCGAAACACGTGTCGCAGCGACGACCAAGCCAGCCGTGGCAGCGACGGTGGTGGGGGCATGCGGTTTCTATTCCAGATGGCGGACGACCGCAGCAGCCGAGGCAGAGACTACCGGAGCAGCCATAGTAGCGTCGGAATGTTGCATCAACTAACAGTAGTGGGTGGGTGCCGGCCGGCGCTAGGCCGCATGAACTAATTGGTAGCGGAACACACACAACAGGTTAGATCAAATTACATGTAAATTTGACTTTCGCAAAATAACGCCTGAATCTATTAACTTGAGAGTTCTCGGAAGAAAACTGCTCTGGGACCCTACGCGATCATTACGGTTCCAGCATGTGACGGTGAACTTCCCGCCCGACGGCGAGCGGTACAGTTATAAAAAGAAACTGTCGGCATCATATGGAACAATTATTCAGAACACAACCCGTTGTACAATCGGTAGAATTCACAAAGGGAGGCAAATTCTCTGCTTGAAGTTAAGGGTCCAATATCTATAAAAAATATATACATCTGTGTAATATGCAAGTAAATAAAAATTGTTAATGTAAGATGCTGCGCCGCATAATGACGAGTAGGGAGAACTTCGAGTATTGAGAATCACACTGTATTGAGAAGTGTCCATACTACTTTAACATCTGAACTATTCCAGAGGTGCATTAGAGTTGAAGTGGCCGACATTCTCACGAGCGCCACTCGATTGTTCTACAACCTTTTAACTACGAGGCTATCGGGGCACGACCCTTGTTATTCTGTAAAAACTTTTTGTTCGTATGCACTAAAGGGTTACATGTTTTATGTGTTTGTGATATGTTTGTTGTTTCAAAACCGGGTTGACTTTGTAGGGGGTTATATGGCTAACCGAACCCTCTCTTTAAGAGGGGTAGTATGCATTAATATAAATATGCATTAAACTTTTTATAACGAATATAAGCTGACTCATAGAAAATGCTTTTTGTTTCAGACAAATTAATCCATTTTGTTTGTAAATCATAAATTTCGTAAGTATTTTTAGTCGGCCCGGCTGGGGATTTATGCGTCTCATGCAAGGCCAAATAGCAACTCCCTGGAAGGTTGTTTTATTCCTGAGAATGAGTTTGAAAGTCGAGGAATATCGCTTGCGCAGTGCCACATGTGCAGCTAATACAGCAACTACTCAGTGGTTTTCATGTAATTTTACTCACTTAAGGCTATAGCTTAATGAATGTTATATATCGAAAACAGCCGGGTCCGGCGTTTTTAACGTAACGACGGACTTCTAAGGCCAAGTTACCTTCCAAAACACGGAGAAACTCCACAAGCCCATCCCATCCTTCGAGTGGTTGCTGTTGATGCTCTGTAATCTGCGTGTTCAATTGATATGCGCAAGGACGATATCCAACCTTTCAAAATGAATATAAATCGTTCTAACCTTAGACAGAAAATTATAACATGTAAAACGATGTTAGACACAAAAACCGCAAACTTTCAATGTAAAAGGCAAAAAGGTGCAACTAGACTAAACTCTATTACGCAGATTGCTACGCACGAGGTAAAGCCTCTATGATTGACAAGTGTTCGTCCGAGGTCCACCCATAAAACCGACGATACGTAGGGCATAGCTACACCAAAAGATACGCTCATATTAACATATTAGAATTACGAATTTACAATTTCGAATCTTTTTTTAGGCAATACATAACTAGAGTGACCCGAAAGGTAAAAGACAAAGGGTAAGAAATCACTCACATACATCATTATTTTATAAATTGTTTAAAATATAATTTCAATAACATTATGTCAAAATTCAATCGTATTGGTTGAGAATTAAGTCTGAAACCTATAACTTGATGTTAAAGTAGCAGCAATTCTTAACCACTGAATATATATCTTGTCAATGAACAATATAACTTTATATGATTAACAATTTCATGTATCAATTATGGTAGACTCGATCAAAATCTATACCTAGACATAAAACTTGAAAAAAGAAAATGATTTCGAGCCAACATGATAAATATTGCGGATATTATACTATAATATTGAGGATTTTATATCATGTCGACTCGAAATCAATATTCCGATTATTATGTACTTCGTGAAATAATTATATAGGCGCGAACATATTGTAGACATAGCTAAGAGCAGAGCACGTTTATACTCGAAGTTGTTACGTATGACATAAGAATAGTACAAAGGTCAAAGTGTAAAGCTTAAGGTCAACTGTACGTGAGATTAGTAGGTTGTGGTCTTGCTGATTAGGACGTTTTTTACTTGTGTAGTTCTGAGCTACTGTTCCTGGATGATCTTATATATAATCTTTGATAGTTGAGAATGATTTATTTCTCAATGTTGGTATAATTTGCGAGTTTATTATTGAAACACACTAAAATAATCCTACAGAATAGGGTGATTTTTATGCCTGCCACTGCAGCAATGTAAATAATGCTGTAATAATAACCATTATTCAGTTTGATACCATTTGTTTTAAAAAATGGCGTGAACTTCAGTACTATATAAGTTTCTAGTTTCACTTCGTTAAATCGCAAAGGCCGCTATGTGTACCTAGCCTAAAAGTGTTGGTGGCCGTTCGTACAAGATTTTTTATTCCTTTGTGTACTATACAACCCTTCATTTTCAAGACTTGTAAAAACTTAACTAATTGCTTTATCCTCGTGAGTAATATTTAAACATTAGTAATTAGTGAGTGAGGTCGATTTGTGTCGAAGAATAACTTACGGCAGTTTTTATTTGATTGAATCAATTAATCGTGTAGTGTAGATACTCTGTTAGCATGCATTCTGCATTAATAACTTCAATAATAGATCACGATATTTATTTATGTATTTGAATACAAATTTTAATCAAATCAATCGTGTTATTTTTATTTTCACAAGTCACCAAAATTATTCAAATTGGTACAATAATCATTATAAAAGGTATATTATATGTAAATAACTCTCATTCCTAAACTATAACCCCAATCTCATGATTGTTAGAAAGTACGTAACGGCTTTTGTACAAACGAAATAATATTATAAAGCACGAAATCTTTTCATTTACAATTGCACTACATTTTTTACAATCTATGATGATGATTATTATTATTCTAGTAAGTAGAAGTAAACTACTCTACAGTACACATTTATTGCTTCGTAAATTACTCAAAAATAACATAATTTCGCGTGAATTATGTGAAGTATGAAATGATCGGGCATATGTAGTTTCATTTGAGATATAAGATATTTGTTCGTGCCTCATCGATAAACAGTTTGATTAATTCTCATGACATTTGGTGTAGAGATTTGGTGAAGGATGAAGATTATAATCTACTCAACTATACTACACTAATTTCCAAATGCTACACAAGTCGAGCAGCTTGTGAAAATTAAATATTGTCTAGCAAAATTAATAATATAGCTAGATTATTATGAATTAATAGAATTAATACAAAATAATCTAGCTATCCTGCTAGTTGGGTAAAAGCTATGGTGAGATTTTGATCAGCTCTGCTTAGCGTGACTGAAATTTACTTTTTTACCAAACTTTTTTAGCAAACTCATCCGGCCATCTGACCTGAAGCGGTTACCGTAATCTATAATCGCGACCGCTTGCAATACAATGAGTATCTCTCGGGAGTTGTTACCAATTTCCTGATATCCTCTTTGACACGAACGAATACAAAATCCCCCTTAGGTGTGGGTATTTATTTGTCCTCTGTTGGTGGAGGTAGGTATACTTCTTCAATCTGGATGCTTATTTAATATCGATATTGTATACCAATCTTAAGTTACAAATAACAAACTCTGTTTGCCAAAATGCATGGTGTACCTATCATGTGCAAATGTGGCTTTACCTTTAATGATGATGGTAAGCCAGTTACATCCCAAAATACAATGACTAAATAATAAAAATTGGCAATTGCGAGTCTGATCAGCGAACTGATGATATTATCGTTTTTATGAAGGATTTATAATGATAAAAAAAAAATTGTACGATGATGTCAGAATCATTTGGAAAAAGCTATGAAAGTTAAAGAAGCAACGAGGTGTATAAGGACCGTGTCTTATGGAACTCGGTTCTCTCTTTCTACACCGCAAGATACACCTATAAACATACATACATAATTCTTTGTTTCAAGATTCAAGCAGATGAATAAATAGTCGAAGTCAGCTTGAAAATGCTTTTCTACCGGCGAGACGAGACGAGATGAGGAAAGATGTAAGTTTAAATTCCAAAAGGTTATTTACAGCGAAAATTGAAATATTCTCGTAACGCAGAAACAAGGTTTTCATCACTGATTATTTCAATTTTTCTATTACATATCTCTGTCATTCCAAAACATTTGGCCTTAAAATTTCGAATTTCGTCTTACTACGCCTCGCTTCCATACTAATGGAAAACCACCTCAATGACCTCTTTTTGTCTTTTTGGCATGGAGCTCTTAAACTAAAAGTAAACCTATGAAAACTTGTATCGAAACTGCCTTTATTCTTACCGCTTTAGTGTATAATGACCGCCACACAAACACGGCGTGTCTGGCTATTTTGTTAAAATCATTTAGAGAGCACAGATATGACTGCGCCGATTCATAAACAGCACCTCAGAACGTGCTTAAATGCATATTTTGCAATTCTGAGTTCGAAGATTCTCATTACAAGCAAATTAGCAAATAAGTAGTGAAAAAGTGTAAAGCTTGAACTGGAATTGTTTTACCTGGTATTGTACGTTGAGGGCATTTTCCGTTGGAGGATTACGATCTAACTGGCCTTTTATCGAAAGACATACCTTACTTCAGTTTATCATCATCAGATTTTTGTCTCTATTCAGAAAAAATATTTTTATTCAACGCTTCGCTTCTTTATAACTGTTTTGTTAATAACATAGTAGTTTTTGTTGTGAATATAAAATTATATTTTTCATCTAATATAGAAACAAAATCTCAGGTTAACTGAACATAACATGTAATATATTTATCTGCAGGCAATTTGATCTTCACTACTATGTGTGCTTCCGCCACCGTTCTTCAAATTGCCTATAAATTTAACTTTAGCTAAATAAATATAACTTCACGCCAAATCCCTTGCGGGGTAGGCAAAGAGAAGCGCCACGTGTCTCGATCCTTACACACCTCACTCACTTCTGTAACATTCGTTGCTCTACTCATGTACGCTCGCCGGTTTCTAAGGCTCCACTTTTGCGTTGTGTATCTGCTTCGTCATTCTTTCATCCTGCATTCTTTCTACATGTCCGAACCCAGCGGAGCATGTCTCTTCTTATTTTAACACCGACGCTCTCTTTCAGACCAACTCTGTTTCTAACATCATCATTTCGAATACGGGCTACAAGCGTTATGCCACAACTTTTGCGCAACGCTCGCATTTCGACCGTCATTATCCTTCTTTCATGCTGTCTCTGCCATACCCAGCTCTCGCTTCCATAAGTAAGCGTTGGGAGAATCCTGAAATCTCTTAACATTTTGCTGCTTTAGGGCCTTGGACTCTATCTGATTATTTTCTCAGATGCTCTGGGTCTGTGCTATAGGGTTTTCTTTATACCACTAGGGCAGCAAACAAGCATACGGCCTGCCTGATGTGCGCGTTACTCAGTATGAACCATAAACATACATAATAACAACACCACGTATAAATGTCGCTGTTAATCAGTAGTAAAGTGTTCTTATATCCAGAGATAACAGTCGTTTTGGGAATGTGACTTACAGGAATGTGATATTTCGTCACGTATAAGTAAATGACTATAATAGCTCTATACAATAGATACATATCTAAAAAAACCGACAGGAGAAATTTAACACTAACTTTAGTCATATAGATAGATAGATACTAGCCAGAGTATATATCTATTTATGGTAATAGATGAAGTATAAATTTATAGTTGCTTTTAAATTCTTTTAGCACTTATCCTCTTAGAATTTTATTACGTTATCAGAATTAATTAAATTAAATTTTGGGGAGTTCATTTACACCTATTATTTGAGAGGTCAATATATTTATAAGGGAGTTGAAGTTCAATGCGGTCCCGATGGATATTGTAATGAAATAAATTTATTTATTATTAGTAAAGTACTTACATGTCCTCTTTCCTGTCCTGATTATTTATTAGCAGAATGTGTATTAAATAAAGTTTTTACGCTTCATATTTTTACAACATGGGCAGTACGGGAACTACAAGCTCGAGTCATTAAAGCCTTCGGCCTCAGGCTTCTAAATGGCCTCTCGTTTGTAATTTTCTCTGTACTGCCGTTAATACGCAATGTACGAGTACTATACTTATGTTTATTAATTTAATAGTTATGAGTATACCACACAAAAGGAGTCTAAAGTATTTGCTAGTACAATACAAAGGAATCATTAATTGTTGAGAGTTTTTTTTTATAAAACGTCAAAGTGATTACGGTAGCCTATGAACGCTGGTAATACATTAAGTATTACCCGCGTGATGCCAACTCTGCAGCTAACAGAACAAATCCTTGGGAGTTTACCGGTGACCTCACTCACACGCAGGAACACAACAACCCTCTAGGGAGTTGTTATTTGGCTGCGGTTTTCTGTGAGGTGAAGGTACTTCCCCAGTCGAGCTGCTTTGATGCGTCCTACCTCTTTTAAACATATCCCGACCAAGACAAACAGACATGTTCATGCACACAAATGTTTGTCCTGTTTGGGAATCGAACCCACGAGCATAGGTGTCAAAGTAGCGTTATTAACCGCGGCGCCACCGAGCTAGTCCAAACCGCTCTTCTTAAACGATGTTCTTCCATCAATATTTCATTATCCTCTAATAACAATGTGGTGGCAAACAAAAACTGATTAAACGTAAAGATCACGTCTTCATTCAACACGAGATTAACTATAATATAAGACGGTAATTATAATGTTATTTCAAATATCCATACGCAGTACGTAAGATTGCGATTTTAATCTATCGTGCATGCTTTGATCAGGTACAAGAGATAGCACCACTAAACGATTTAAATTAGCCATATAATTAAGCTGACCAAGATAAATCTATTTCCTACCGTCGGGCTACAGAACAGAAATGCTAGAGATACCGCATAAATGTTTATCTGCGTTTTAATTATCACATGGTGTGCAAACAAATGCCTCTGTGCGATGAACAGTGACTTATTCACATTGTTAAGTAAAGCTAAATTACATACACGTTGTAGTTGTGAAGCATTTATGGACTGCGTATTTTATGATTTTCATATACCAGAATTACCTAGTTCCGATAAGATTCTACCACTTCTTTTTGACAATCTCGGTGGCGCAGTGGCGGAACGCGCTGTTACATTACTTTGAGACCAAGCTCGTCGGTGCGATTCCCGCACAGGGCAAGCATTTGTGTGCATGAACATGTCTGTTTGTCTTGGTCTGGATATTTTAAGACAGATACGGCGCATCGAAGCAGTGGGGAAGTATCTCCTCACAGAAAACCGCAGCCAAATAACAACTCCCTAGAGGGTTGTAATATTTCTGCGTGTGATTGAGGTCACCAGTAAGCTCCTACGGAGTTGCTGTGTTAGTAGCAGGGGTGGCATCCGCTTTACATCAGGTGGGTCGTATGCTTGCATGCCTCCAGAGGTTGTATAATAAAAAACTTGGCGTCGTTACGAACCCCTTTTCAGCATAATCAGCGGACCACCATTTTAAATCAATAGTCTATTCAATACATATAGCGTCCAGCCGACAAGCTTAGCCATGCAGACAGATAATGTGCTACCTGTGTCTTTCTATGTCTGTCCGTGACATACACCGGAGCTATAAAGTCATCCGTTTGCTTCCCCATAATAGACGAATGTTTATATTCTTTTTATTGAGTACTAATATGCCCAAGCTTCATACGATGTATACACGAAAAGATACTGGGTCTTTCTAAACTTTGTCGACTACTAATAGGTCTAGATTGGTGAAGTTTTCGTCATTTTCATACCCGTGTGCCAGTGTCTTGCTAACAATTATAGCCAGGCAGAAAAAAACTATTTTTAGGGTTCCGTACCCAAGGGGTAAAACGGAACCCTATTACTGAGGCTCCGCTGTCCGTCCGTCCGTCAGTCCGTCTGTCACCAGGCTGTATCTCATGAACCGTGATAGTTAGAGAGTTGGAATTTTCACAGATGATGTATTTCTGTTGCCGCTATAACAACAAATACTAAAAAATAGAATAAATTAAATATTTAAGGGGGCTCCCACACGATAAACGTGATTTTTTTGACGTTTTTATAGATAATGGTACGGAACCCTTAGTGCGCGAGTCCGACTCGCACTGGGCCGATTTTTTATATATATCGTCACCTTCAAATCAATTAGCTGGCAATATCCTGTCAGACTGGCTTAATGACCAACGGACAACACCAACAGTTCGAATCCTGGCATGTGCTACTAAATTTATGTTTTCGGATTTATGTACATATTTGTAATTATCACTTCTTCGGCGGTGAAGGAAAAACATCGTGAGAAAACCCGCACGTTAAAAAAAATATATTTCGAAACACGTGTGACTGTAATCTAAGAATTTTTTTTTATACCATTAAGGTGGCAAACATGAATGATCTGGTTTTCCCTCTGGGTTGCGGAGGTCTGACTGCAGTCGCTCCATGAAAAAATCAGTACCTTCGCCAAATCCTTAGGTTTAGGTAGCGGATCCCGCCAATCCTAATGGATTGGGAAATGGGTTAATATTAAGAAGAAGACCTAGTCAGAGAGGAAGGTATCCGGTTATCCTATAGCCAGACTCATAGTCCAGTTAGCGAATGTATCTGCCACTGAGTTTCTCAGTATGTTGTAATACAAGCATAAAAATAGTACAAAGTGTCAAGGCTCTATAGTTTTTGAATGTCCATTTTTTTCTCTATCCATTAATTGAACAATGAACAAGTGCGCACGCTGTAATCGTTATTAAAAAATATGAAACATTTTTCACATGTCTTTGTACAAACAATGACTTACTATTACTAAACTCGTCGAAAAATTGTGTCACGTTCACACACATTTTGTAATTGCAAATATTTCATCCGTCTAAACAACGTCAAACAAGTCGTGACTGGTTTTACCATATTTAAAATTTGTTAATCTAGACCAAACATTGCTCTAGTTAAAATTGTTTCATGTTCATATAAGGGTAACAGTCCATTGACATTAGTTGTAGCACAGGTATCTAAACCAGCAGAGCTTGCAGATGTAACAGAAGTTGTAGAGAGAAAGTGAGCCCCTAGTTCACTTTCTCTACCGCGGTGAGTACTAGGTAGGTACAGCTTTATTTAATACTAGCTGCTGACCGTGACTCCGCCCGCATGAGGTTTGAATTTTTAGGTTTTTCCTAAAAGTCTTAATAATTTCCGGCATACGACCATTTGTATTGGCAGTTTTGTATCATTACAAAAACAGAAAAGATCAACTTTGCTACAACATAGAAAAGCAGCCTGATTAGGGGAAGTATTACTTATATCTTACAGAAGACCACAGCAAAGAAAAAAAAACATTAAAATATTATAACAAGAATATCGCAAACAAGTGAGAGATATTGGGTTAGCAGTAAAGGTGGCAACGCGTGAGTAATGTTCATAGTGTTGTATTATTAGCTTCCGGCAATACTTACAATGTAGTTTGGTCGTCTTATAGACACCACTTCTTCAATGGAATCCCAGGACAGGTAGGACAAGTAATAGTTTAGTCAGAATAAATGTTTGCTTTCTTTCTTGTACCATATTGACTTTACATGACGTGAGTTTAACTTTAAAATAAAAATAATAACGATTAACCAATTTTTATTGTGTTTTATTCAGCAAACTTCTGAACATGGAGATGTCAAACTGGCATCTAAGAAACTTACTGTGGTCAACAGAGTGAAACAGTACTTTCGTTCGGGGCAAATATAAGTCTCAAATTAGACCGTACATAGAATACGGGAGTCACCTACGGACGGCAGCACCTGACTACGGCATACCAGCAAGAACCTGGTGATTCGGTGTTGTTAGTGTAAGAATTATTGATAATCATAAGCTCATTGATAACGGCAAGATTAGAGAGAGATATTGGCTCCCTTTGTGTATTCTACAGATTGTGGAATGAGTTCTGTTCCGAAGCTGGTGGCATGTAATTCATTCGAGCATACTGGTACCGCAATAGCCGTGTACGATGACGAGCTCGGTGGCTTAGTCGTGAAAGACGCGACTTTAACACCAACGCTCGTGGGTTTGATTCCCACACAAGGCAAACATTTGTGTGCATAAACATGCCTGTTTGTCTTGGTCTGGATGTTTTAAGAGAGGTAGGGCGCATCGAATCAGCCCGTCTGGGGAAGTATCTCTACCTCACAGAATACCGCAGCCAAATAACAACTCCCTAGAGGGTTGTTGTGTTCGTTCCTGCGTGTGAGTGAGGTCGCCAGTAAGCTCCCAAGGAGTTGCTGTGTAAGCAGCAGAGCAGGCATCGCGCCAGTGATACTTAATATATCGCAAGCGTTAATATGCTACGGTACCCGCTTTACAGCAGGTGGGCCGTATGCTTGTATTCTCCCAACGTAGTATAAAAAAAATAGTACTGTGACGGATCCAAAGATTTTAATAGTTGAATAATTTCTCAATGTAAAAGATTCTTACATAGTTGGTAACATAGGAGTAATGCTCTGATGTTGCAACTATCCTTAGGCTATGTCACCATAGTAGTATAAAGAACTCTGAACTGAGCATATATAGCATATAGCAAAAAAAAGACAGTTGAGTCTCTTTCTGAACTGTCTGCCGTTTCGTGGTATCATATCAGAACTTCGCCGCCATGGCTATATATACATAAATGTTCGAGTACCTATTTTATAGATTCCAATTATCATTGAATTGTTTATATCAACAAAAATGCAGTTCTGTGCCACAAGTCTACTTATTCTATTCTCTTCCGTTTCAATAACTTTTGATCGCAGATACTGTCTTTTGGTTTCGATTCCCTCGATCCTAATGGAGTACCAGCCTTACAAAGCATATATCGGGCCTCAATTATAACACAATTTTGTGCCATTGTTCAACAATGTAGCGTTTATAATGAACTTTAACATCATATATGCTGCTAGAGTTTCATTACAACTACGGGCATTTCTGCCTCAGGGTTTCGTTCAATGTTAACTGACGAACTGCTCATTCTAAACCCTTTCATTGCTCTGTTATAAATTTTAACGATAATATTATGCATCGATACAAATTTAAACATAAACTCGTCGACAGTTGACGATCGCTTCTAATTTTGTGCCTCGTAAAATTGTGCCATTAATATAGTTTCTAAATAATATAATTTTATAGATATTTGTAACACGATGTTTCATAAATATAATAATTTTACGATCTGTCGTGATAGTCTGGAATTGGGAGCTGTTCTTGCGTCAGAATTTTTAAATAGCTATAGCTTCTGCTGCTTCCTGATTATGAAGCCGTTTACAAGTATGATATATTCATTATCAACCTAATTCAATAAATAATTTTCTACAGTACTATTTATACAGCTATAGACATATATCAAACATTCAAAAGAAAAATCGAATTAGAATTACCTCGTAAGTACTACTGATATGATGTACTGCAACAATAAAATATAAATTAATTGATGGGAATTTTGATCGGGAAAACACAAACATGAGCCTACTGTTGATTCTGATTTTTAATTAAATTTAGCATATTAAAAGAATTATTATAAAGCCTAGCGAGGTACCTTCGTTGTAAAATTTTAAATTACGAGTATGTAGTTAATTCTGAATGAAGTAAAAGTGTTTCGTTCAAATACTAATGTATCAATTTTTTTCTTCTTAGCGTTATCCCGTTTCCTAATCCATTAGGATTGGCGGGATCCACTACCTATACATAAAGATTTGGCGAAGATATTGATTTTTACATGGATCGACTGCCGACAGATCTCCACAATCCACAGGGTAAATCAGCCCTTTCTTAGGTTATGTTACGTGTCTTTTGAAATATAATTTCATTGACATCCGGGGCGGCGTTTCCTCACTATATTTTCCTTCACCGAAGAGCAAGTGATAATTATAAATATGTACATATATCCGCAAAGACGAATTAGTGCTATATGCCAGGGTTCGAACCAGGGATTGTAGATTAGTAGGTCGTTTCTATATCCACTAAGCTATTCTATTTGTAGTGCTGGTACTCACACTAATGTTTCAATTGTGTGTATAAATATTATTTTAGGTGGTACTCGTACATAAATAAAAAAAAAACTTCAATTGCCCGATTTGATTATTCTGTCTAAGTATTTTATTTATTATGTCTAAGTAGTATGCAGTAATTTTAAGCAGTGGAAAGTCCCTCTGTAATAACGATGACGTAAAAAAATTTTAAGGTAAACAAAATCGTTTGAGATAAAACGCAGTCAATCATTCTTTTTTAAAAATGAATAAACTTCATTGACATTTTATCTCAAAGTTCGAGCTTCATTAACTTTAAAAATCCCATGAACATTTCCGCGAGAACCTTAGACGCCAACAAAAACTGAAGGTTCGTTTATTAGGTGTCCGTTAGTCGACACGACTTGCATTTTAAAACACTATAAAAGTAAAAGTTTAATATTTGAAGATGTGATAGTTAAGATAAAACCGATGCGATGCCATCATGATGCCACCTGCACTCATTTTACAGAAATGTCAAGCTATAATCGCCTGTAAAGTTTCACTTTAGGAGTGGTTTTGGTTTGCGTTGGATTGTCAAAAGGAATACTTAATGTGGTAATCTGGTATGCCGATGTGAGGTGCCTTGGCTGCCTGCATTACACTGCCCGTGATGCGACTATTAAATATCAATATTTTATAAGAAGGGGGCGAGTTATTTTCGATCCTTATCGTCAGTATTAACACCTTGTTTGTTTACAGAGTAACTTTTTATAAAAATCTTTTGATACAGCATCTGCTCAACGGATGCTTTAATTGTCATTTCGTGATTAATGGATTTATGAAATTATTAATGATGTTATACATTTTTTATGTTCTATTCGAGACTATATCATATTTAATAATAAGGAAGGATTTTTTGTTTGTAAAGATGCATCTGCTTGAGTCACTTTCTATAAATACCATAATACAGTGATTTGAATTATGTAGGTAAGTAAGATCATATAAAGGATTTACCAGTTCATTATTTTTTTTAGTAACATGTATTTAAACTGCTATGCCAATATAACCATAAATCAATTTAATTTTTTTTTTTTTGGGCCATGGCTCATTATCATCTTTAGAACAAAGCGCAACTTGTGCGAAGGTAATCTCATTTATTAACTAACGATACTCTGGCGAAAAGAAGTAAGGGTGCGTTAAAATAATTCCACTAGAGAAGTACCTCTACATAACAAAAGACCGACAGTAGACATACCTACGTCAGGATACGAACATGAATCCGTCGGCTAATATACAGGTTCTTTATCCACTGGGCTATCACAACTCTATGCCAAATAACGCCATTCTGTACAAATTTTGTTTCCGATGATGAACGAATGAAACGCTTGACCTTTAGTATCGCCATTACCACTCGACCACTGGGTCATCTTAATAACAATTTTTGTATTCTCGTATCTGATAACATTCTCACGAATTCCATAATCTTACACCATCAAGTTCACTCACCTTTATGCCCTGCAAAACTGACTTGTTTATTTTATTTAAAGGTTATTTGAGTTCAAGCTAAGCACATATCCAATTGCTCTGCTATTCCTAACATAATAGACATGCGGTTCGATCTGATAGCGTGCGGGGTTGGTGCGGGGCAACCGCTCCATGCAGGGCCACGCCGAGACGTGATATAAGAATAAGTGAATTTCAAAGAAGACATGCCTGAGAAAGAAATTCTTACTTTGTATATAATAGGCGGGCAACGAGCACGTGGATCAGCTGATGGTATGGAATATAGATTTTTTTTGCATGTGATTGAAGAGACTGATACTAAAGTAAGCATATTGAGAAATATGTATGCGCTGGTTTGCCTACTTGATGGTAAATGGTTACTAAAGTCTTGTATTAAAATTCTATTGCTAAATCCAAAACTATTTTCACATTTAATTGATAAACCAACATTATTGCATTAGTTAGCCAAAAACAAGATATAAACTTACCATTTCTTTCAATATGTTACTTGTGTTGCTAACGAAACTAGACTTTTCTACTTGACCATTTAATAGAGACAAAAAAATAATAAGGCGACAATTTTATTTGTTTGTTTGTAAAAGTGATGGGCGCTTATGGTTATGAAAATAAAAAATAATTTATTACACATCTCGATAGTAGAAAAACACGAATCGGGCTCGGAACATCCATATTTGACCTTATTCTTTGTGTTTTTATTATTAGGTAGTAGATACTACCTAGTAATAAACTAACTGTTAGTGTTGCATTAGAAATATTGGTACAAAATCACTGGGGTTCTATATTTTCCAACCAATTATAAACAGATATACTTTTTAATGTAGGAATGAATGCAATTTGGCGAAGTATCTGCTAGTTTGTGGATAGTTCATATCATGCGTAATTACATAAACAAAAATTTGCGACATGCGTCGTATCATATGCAAATTATTGTTACACTATGCTCATTTCTTCATTTACTCATCATCTCTCACATAATTTGCTGGAAACTCTACCATGACGTCAACTGGTCCCGTGTTCTATTTGCCCCGCCCATTCTCAAACTACAGTTAACTTCTTGAGACATAAATGATCATTTACATATTATGAGGATAAATACACTTTGTGTACTTACACCATCATTAATATCGTTTACTGCCAACTTTATTTCATCCATTAGTAATATATAATATAATATGTGGGTTACTAAATTAAATACGATATAATACGTAAATTAAACAATAAGTTCTCATGGAGCTTGTCATTTCTGTAGAGCGAACTAGATTTTTATTTTAAACTAGCTGACCCGGCAAACGTTGTTTTGCCATACTTTTAGGCAACTTTTTAAATTTTTCTCTTCGTAAGAACCATCCTCGTACTTCAAGGAATATTCTAAAAAAATAATTATTGAAATCGGTTCAGCTGCTCTCGAGATTTGCGCTTAGCAACACATTTAGCGATTCATTTTTATATTACAGATTTTACTTGGCTGAATCTGGTATGCTGGCTTTATTCTGTTTGTTATGATGTGAGTAAAAATCAACGAATTTTCAAGTTATACCTTGGTAATAGGAGTTTTTTCCGAAAGAAAATATAAAAAAAAAATCTAATGTTGTTAAGACATTGCTTCTGCTGCAAAAAAGATTTTTGGAGTAAATTTTAAATATAGAATCAGTTTTAAGTATTAATATCATAAATTTGATATCTTAGAGTAAATGTCTTAATTAAAAAAATATATCGTTTCAGTGGAAAGTCCGCCTTCGTTCGCCAGCTCCTCTTTATTAGTTTATCCTTCAATATTTTCAAATTTCCTTAATGAGGTTGCATGCTTTACTTAACAGGATAGTAGGCTTGATCCCCACACCAGAATCGCACTTTACTTGTTTTGTATATATATATAATCGATATGAATCGCTTGTAGTAGTTTTGTATGGTGAGTAATAAAATAACATAGAGGAAATTCAGAAGAAAAGTGATAAGTAAGAAGGTAAGTATTCAATTTTGGTGACTGGCAACATCTATAGTGCGCATAACAAAATCCTATTTAATTTTAAATGGTTCAGTTCCCTATTAATAGAACAATAGTAGTTTCATCATGTACCTGTATATTCATAATTTTGTCTGTTATTTGGCTATATATTGTATATTATAGAGGCATTATATGGAGCGTGAGTTTACTCTCTCTCTCTCTTACTTTTTGTAATTTAACCTAACTGCCGACCTATTTTAAACTAGCTGAGCATGAACTGTTTCCTGTGGACGGTACAACAGTTGATCTTCCGGTGATATCCTTATCCATCAACGTGCGGTGACTAACAACCATTGTGTTGTAGCGACGAATGGTTACAAAAATGAATCACCTATAGACAGGTGGATTTCTATCTTCGAAGGTTAACATCTATACGTTTACATGTTTTTTATACGATGTCGGGAGGCATGCAAGCATACGTCCCGCCTGATGTTAAGCGGTTACCGTACCATGAACGCCTGTAAGTATAATCGCGCGAAACAGCCACTCCTTAGTAGCTTACTGGTAACCGAACTTACCCGCAAGAATACAACAACCCTCTAGAGAGGTGAGCTCGGTGGCTCAGCCGTGAATAACGCGACTTTTGTGTGCATGAACATTTCAGTTTGTCTTGGTCTGGATGTTTTATGAGAGATAGGGCGCATCAAAGCAGCCCGTCTGGGGAGGTACCTCCACTTGACAGAAAACCGCAGCCAAATAACAGCATCGCGCGAGTGATACTTAATATATCGCAAGCGTTAATAGGCTACAGTACCCGCTTTACATCAGATGGGCCGTATGCTTGTATACCTTCCGACGTAGTATAAAAAAAAAGTTGTTATATATCGATAGTACGATATACGAATATACAGCTGATACCAAGCTTTTGAAGAGTCTTGAATATAAGCGACGGCTCCGTACCCACTTTGTGCATGGTAATCACTGCAATCTTATTTTCTTTAACACCCCATTCATATTGTGATTTGATAATAAACACGAAAAAAATATGTAGAACGGTGGGAAAACGAAAGAAGTTTTTAACATGATAAACGCGTTCTAAATTCAAAATAATTAAAGTGTTGAAAAGAAGAAAAGTTTCTATGCAATTGTATTTATGGCCAGACTAGTTATAAGTTTATTTATTTATAAGCGGATGCTCATATTCTCGCACTATTGATCAATTGGTCCACGGTATAAATCCTGGTATATTACCACTTACTCCTGTTTTCAAATTTATGTATCTACTCATATTTGTAACTAGCAGAAGCCCGCGGCTTCGCACGCATGAGATTTGGGCTTTTATTAGCCTTTATTTCTCTGTAGAAATGAAATTGTTTCTGTTTAAAAAAAAAAACAAAGTTCAGGGTCGTAGATGCAACCATAGAGCGATTCAATTTTCGTACAGCGCCATCTATTGACCGTTACAGGAGGCAATATATATGTATTTTATTTATATTACATAAAAAATGCGTAGTTATTTTATGTTACAAAAAAATACGTGTTCTATGAAAATAATAAAAACAAAATTGCAAAGTCCCCCGAAGGGGAAGATATTTCCCCCTAATTTTAACAGTTTTTCATTTTTTACCCAGGAGCCCTAAACGTTTACGGGATAAAAAGTACCCTATATTCTGCTCTGAACAGTCCTCTACCTACCAGTGAAAAGTCCCGTTAAAATCGGTTCAGCCATTTCGAAGATTAGCCCGGACAGACAGACAGACAGACAAAAAAGTTAAAAATGCGTATTTAGGCTTTGGTAACGTGAAAATAATAATACGAGTATGAGCTTAAGATAAAGGCTTTATTTTGAAATCACAGACAGACACTTCAATTTTATTTATATGTATAGATTATCACTTGAGTGGCGCTGATGACAATCATTGTGAGGAAACCCGCACGTCTACGAAATTATATTTCGAGAGCCATGTGACCTAACATAACATGCGTCGTGGAGGTCTTATGGCAGTCGCTACATCTTAAAATCTTTGCTAAATCCTTGGGCTTAGGTAGCGGACCCCGTCAATCCAGCCAGTATTAGGAAACGGGACGATGCTAAGAAGCCAATGATCTCGCTCACATTATCAAGGTTTTTACAATAACTCTAAACAATTCCGGATGGACATTTCGTAAGGACTGTCATTGGGTACAACTTCATCGACATTAGTAGATTAGATTGTGTGTGATTCTGTAAACATAGATACCAATATTTAAAAAATGCTTTGGCCTCTACAAGGATGTTAGAGATTGATTATTAAAATAAATGAACGTGAACAAGTTCGACCCCATTACGACTTTAGTAAGTGTTTAGATGTAGTTACCTATAAACCTTTTATCACTTACTCGTAAACAACGTCTTATCAAGCACTGCGACAATTATATATAGCGGCCCCGCTGAGCATAATATAAAAGTGTCCTAAATTTCCCTGATTATAATTCTAAAACCGTGTTTTTAGGATAAGTTAAGTAAGATGCTACCTGTTTTCTCTCATCATTGCGTCTTTAGCAAAAGTTTTATTAAGAATCTTTCATCATACGTACTAGGAAAGTACAGGTAAGAAGCTGGCTACAGGATCTAGACTAAGATGAAATGGAACAACTTCACCTATATATTGACTAAAATGAGGTAATACATACTCATCATATAATTCGTCACACTCTCATACATACGACGGCCCTTACTTTCACATATTAACATCATACAACACATACACGAACACATGCTGACATTCTTTACACTAGACAAAAATACACACGCTTAACTAGACTCACGCTATTTTTATGGTTTATTATTTTTTTTATTCTTGTCCAGCTGTAAGTACAATGGAACATGAGCTGGAGACATAAATTTGGAAGAACTAAATTATGAATCAGTATTTACTGTCACAAAGGTCTTCGAGCCCGCTATAGTAGTTACTGTCAAAATTTAATTGTATTGTGTTATATTTGCTAACAAAGTTTTGCCTTACGTAATAAATATACACGACGAACTGGAGCCCCCTCCTTTTTTGGAGTTACTAAATAAACAAAGATAACACATATTTTCATCCCTTTTTTCCCACCCCTCAACTCAATTGAGCACAGAATCACCTTATTATTTTTATATCATGTAATCGTACTTATTTATATTTTTCTAAATTAGTTAATCCAACTTTCACATACATATATTATAGAGGCAAATTCTGTCAACTTTGAAAAGAAACTTGACATTTGACAAATCGCAGATCCTATTACAAAACACACTCAATTTAACCTTGTACCAGATCGAAATCTACGTTTATGAGACTAAGACGCACCTTCGGTCCACCACCGTCTTCATCTGTCATTCCGGAATTATTAAAAATAAAAATATGGAACACGTCCTTAATAAAAATCCGTCAAGTGCATATTGTTCATATACACCGGGTTCCATTCATGCTTCTACTATTAATATAATTAAATTAGCTCTAATTATTTCATAATTTTTATAAGATGGTAAGTAGGATGCGTATTTTCGTGGACATATTGGTGATACCATAAAGTCGCTTTTGTGTGATATCATAAACACTGCGATTGATTGATGTTATCTGTAAGCTCCTGAAGAGTCGCTGTGTTACCAGGGGTCATATCATCGTGCGAATGCTGCTGATTGTATTGCTAGCGTTCATGAGCTGGTTGCCCGACGACTAAGTATGCGATTATATTACCTCCGCAAAAGTATTAGTGTAAATTCAGGGCAGTGTAGTCCATGAATGCATGACTGCGAAATGAGTATACCAGGCCGACTGCTTGAGGCTTTTCAAATTTCAAATCAATACACACTTAAGTCTAATCACATACCTATGAAGCTAATACTAAAATATGTTATTCTAAAGTAGGTTATTCAAAATATTAATTTGAATAATATTAGAGCAAGACAAGAGCAGGTTTTTTTATAACACAAAACTAAAGTAAGGTACGTGTTGCATAGTCGCAGCCAGAGCCGCAACGGTGGCAGGTGCATGCAGTTCATATTACAGATGGCGGACACTCGCAGCGACCACCGCAGCAGTCGAAGCATAGACGACTGGAGCAGCCATGGCAGCGGCGGCACGCATCTACTAACGTTAGTGATTGGGTGCCGGCAGGCACTAGTTCGCATGAAGTACCTAATTGGTAGCGGAAGCACACAAAGTAGTTTAAATCAAATTGCCTGTTAACTTGACTTTCGCAAAATAAAGTCTGTATCTATTTATTTTTACATTTATTTTTTAACTTTTATATCATTATTCATTATTAACTTATCCAAGCATGATGTGGTATGGCAGTAGCACAGATGATCAAAATGAAATCGTTTTAACGTTTGTGTCAGGGACCCTAACTTGGGATGGCGTCTCCAATAAAAAAACATGACGGGCACCCGCTAGCATGATCGCAGCTTTGTACTTTTTTGACACAAACTCCAGATCGGATCTCAGTGAAACAGTTTTTTAAGTGAAATAGCTTAGCCGTAAAAATTGAAAGCGGTTTTTTGTCAGCTATTAACTAATAAAATATTTCTGTTATTAAGGACAATTTATTGGTCGGAGGACATTAAAAGGATATTTTATGGTGTAGGTTTTGTAGCGGTGGGTTAAGCCGATTTTTAATGCAGCGTAGACGAATATATTATTTTAAAATGACGTTCTCAAATGAACTTCTTTAAGTGGGTCTTTAAAAATATTTACGGGTTTTTGACCACTTTATTAACATAAATAGGTTTTTAGGGTAATTTTAGTTTTAATACAAAAACTTTTTTCCATTTGTCTACTTTATAAACTCGTAGAATACGAAGAACCAGCAAGAACAATATGTTTTCGTGTAGCCGATACAGAAAATCGAGCTCAAATTCAAATAATATGTATCAAGTCTTTTTAAAATTAGCCATCGAATTGGAAATAAATAAAATTTAGCTGGAATTTTTAGCGCTTAACAATATCAGATGTACTAAATTCTATCAGCAGGTTTAAATACTTTACTAGCCATTAGCATTCGTAAAACAATAAAACATAAATTGTTCACACCCGAGCTTTGAATTGGCAATGGCTATAAAACTCAGCGGTTTCTTTTAGCGTCTACTCCCATTACGTTTACTGTGAACTAACAAAGAGAACCACGTCATTAACAGCTACTTTTATGTTACCGCGTATGCATTTGTTAATGGCTTGCACAACTCTGATAAGTTTTACAGCTTACAAGATCGTTCATGCGGGATAAAGTAACAATTGTAATAACTTTAAACTACGTTACACTGCGACATTAAAGTACCACTGGCGTTACCAACACATTTCTTGCGCACGCAGTATTGTTAAAAGATTTTTATACCACCCTCAACTTCGTTATTAAATTCAGACGTTATTTTGCAGATGTCTTATAGATGTATAAACATTAGTGTCCTTCTACCACTATGAGCCAGCATCGGCCTGAACTCATAATCGAATGTAAATGCAGCGATGGCATAAATCTACTAATAGTAGTAGAAACACTGTTCCTATGGTAGCTGTGATCTTCTCTATCAAAGTGAATAGGTGCCTCCTAAAATAATAATAGCATAAGACGAGCTCGGTGGCGCAGTGGTGAAACGCGCTGTTACGCTACTTTGACACCAACGCTCGTGGGTTCGATTCCCACACAGTACAAACATTTGTGTGCATGAACATGTCTGTTTGTATTGGTCTGGGTATTTTCTATGTATAATAAGTATGTATTTACAAAAAAAAAAAAAATGTATTTACGTATGTTTAGCAGTTGTCTAGTACCCATAACACAAGCTTCGCTTACTTTGGGGCTAGGTGGCGCTGTGTAATTTGTCCGACAATATTTATATATTATATATAAATCCGTTTCGCTTTTTATTTACTTAATAGATTTTTTTTAGTTGATCTGATGTAGCTTTCGCCATCAAAGCTTCATCAAATCTTGACAATTTCGTTAAATATTTAATAACAAAGATATATGAGATAACGAGTTTGTAACGAGAGTTGTAAGTCGCAGTGAGGGTAAGTCAGGAGTCCGTCATGCAAATGACCTCCTAATAGAAGACCTCAACCAAATTTAAATTTACTGAAAGACTGGCTTGTTCCTGGGAGCGAGTAATGTTTTAGGAAAGTCCTAAGGATCTGTTGTATCAGCTACAGCAGGTAGAAATGCACACGTTAACAATATTTCTGATCTTGTAAATATCTATAGGTTACGGTAGTACTTTTCATCGTGTGGGTTCCATGTTTATTTGTTACTCGACGTGAAAAAAGTTAACGAGTGCACAGAAAGTTTTGGATTTGAGAGAATGTTCGTGCTTTCATTTACGTCTGAAATACCGGGCTTTCCTGCAAGATGGCGCTGAGCGGAAAATAAATATTTAAGCTACATTCATATAAGTACTGGTAAGGTAAAGTAATTTACGTAGGTATATAATTGTTTTAAAAATGTAATAACTAAATCAAATACAATTTTAGGCTGTTAAAAAGGTATTAAATATTTTGGATAGTAAAAGTTTAAGGTATTTTTTATATAAAATTAAAATAGGTATTTTATAAGTCTTAGAGATTTTTTTATTACTTATAAACTCAAACAGTACACAATACGTAGGAGCAACTTTTTAATTTTCGAACGTGTACTTCAATTACCCCAGTCATTCATCTCAGTCAGTCTTCATAAGCCTGGAACGAGGAAAAAAATTGTTTGATACTTGCACACAAATTACTTCCAAATTTTTACTTAACTTAGCTTGACCTCTCTAAGTCAAAAATATGAAACATAAATCTTTATTTGAGAAGTTTATTTTGTGAAGTACAGACTCCACATAAATTTTCAGTTTACTTCATGTTCGTATTTGTTTTGTTAGTTATTGCTTATTTTTATACACTTATTTCAATCTGTCACCACATAAAATTGTTCAGCATTTATTTTGATTCGTTAATTAAGAATTTGTTTTATATTAGAAGAATAGGCTATTAGAAACAACGGCTATATATAATGTGTTATGTTATGAGATACATTCTATATTAATATTTTCTTCACATTTTAGCAGCGACAACATGTTTACGTTGCTATTACACTACCTACAGGAATGACTATCAAGGGCTTTCATAATGGCTAGAAGAGATCATACGGTGCGCAGTTTCCCAGTAGGTAATTATAGGTAGTACCAATATATTTTCTACCGAATACATAAGAGTTGTAATATTGATAAATTAGTAGTTAGTTATAGTAGGTCACGTTTTAGTTTGTGGTACGTTTTTATTGTGGACATATCTGTGCATAACACTGAAATACTTGGAAATTAAAAATCATGTACATAAGCGGACTTACTTCTGGCACCTGGAACTTGGTAGGTAAGTAGCGAGGTAGTTAATACAATGAAATAAAATACTAGATATTTATACTAGCGAAGGATATACACGCAATAGATTATATGAGAGTAATTAATAGTGAAATTTAAATAGGGTAATGAACGTCACCAAGATGTTACAATCAGCGAACTTAAATAGACAAAGAATAAAAAGACATGAGACGAGACAAGAGTGACAACAGCCTACCTAACTTAGATACAGGGGTAAAATGGGCGTGTGTGTAGTGGCGTTACAAATCAAAATAAGACTCGTCGCAAATTCTAAGTGTCATCACTCAAGTTCACCGCAAAATAAATCCATTTGCACACTTGCAGAATACATCTCTTACCATCGCCAAGAGCATAGGGATTCTCGGTGTCGAGATCTATAGAAACGTTCCGTTCCGAAGTGAAGACTTAAGTTAGAGGCAAAGACAAAGCAATTAACCCTGCCGAGGTTTTAAAAAGGAGATACAGCATGACGTTCTTCAAAAAAGACGTGAAGAGGTTTTTAGATGGTCAAAAACGCACGAACCTCGAGTTCACTGCCACTTTGCTCTTTGAACAGTTTAGGGTTGCAAAATTAAACATGATGTGCATTTCGACAACACCAACTACTATTCCGGTGAGTCTAACAGCGTCACAAGGGTAAAACTAAATACACAATCAACAAAAAAAGTTTCCCTTAGTATTGTTTCAACTAATGTGTAATCTTAATTATCATTATGATTTAGATAATCATAAAAATGGGAACCTTCAGAAATAATCGTTTGTTTTTTCCTCTTTTATTTATTATTTACATATGTAGCAAACTTACAAAACTGACTCTATCCATAAACTATCAAAACTTTGCGGTCGTGCATGCGAGAAGAACTCAAGATAGCACCAACGCGCAACGATTGGCAGCGAACAATCGCGGCGTAAATGACTCAGCAAAATTATGATATTGCTTTTTTTAAGTACCATTGATTCAACAAAACTTGCTAATGGCACCTTGTTTTGTTTGGGAAGATGACGAGTAAATATTTTGAAGGAATAGTCCCTTCTCAATAAGGATGACGGTTCTAAGGTATACGATTTTTGCCTCTTCATTTATTGGGTCATTATTTCAGTGGTAATAGCAAAAATTTAGAATTTCATTATACAAACATGAAATTTAGATATACTAGTAGTATAATGACATAGTAACAGATGGACTGATACGGGTTCCTTACTTATATATTTGGTTATACACAATATCGTAAAAATATCTGTAGGTATATTCTACTACTACAGAGACTAACCTACCATGACCAAATTGGTCGTGTTTTATCAGAAGGTGATGCCAGGAGCCCCAGGAACCGGCGAGCGTGCATAAAAAGAGGTATGAATGTTAGAGAAGCGAGTGAAGTATGTAAGGACCGCATCTTATGGCGCTCGGTTCTCTCTTCCTACCCCGCAAGGGACCTGGCGTGAAGATATATATACATACATACATATATTCCACTTTTTTGCCTAGCATTTATTATTCGTGTTTAGAGTTTAGGATATAAGCGGCTTGCGGCTTTCTGTCATATTTTGAGCCTAATCGAACTTCAACCACACTCTTTTCGTGCACCTTGCCCATTATGTTGGTACTTATAACATAGTCGTTTTATACATATAAAAACCATCTAAGTGCAAGTGCGACTCACATATAACGGATTCTTTACCTTACGTATAGGAAAAACGCTGATAAAACTCTGAGTCTTCCGTATGGGCAGCTCCTTATATTTTTACTCTATTATTTGCAGTTACCTATAGATGCCGAATTAATGAATACTGTGTCAAATTTGAAGACGATACCTATTACAGTTAATAGAATATACGTCTCTGGGGGGAGACACGGATAGACACAAGAGCTTAGGATTTTTTTTTTTAAATAGAAATCACATTAGCCATGCTCTTTGGCCCGTGCCTTTTTTGTTTGTCACGTTTTATTAGTTTAATTTATTGTTCACTCCGCAAGTGCTTACAATAAGTTCTTATGTTAATTAATGTTAATTTTGCGTGCTTTTTTCCTTTTTAGCTTTTTTCTTTTTTTCCTTTAGAGCTTAGGATTAACATAGTTAGGGTTAATATCCTAATCCTTTGCGTACGGAACCTTAAAAAATCAAACATGTCATCAAACGTCTGAATGAAAAGTATATATTTAACTAATCGGAGTGTATTATTGTCGATAACGTATTTAGAACTTTATTGGAAATTCACTTAACTATAGGAATCCTGCTGATGTGAATCTAACATAGCGAGGGTTTGGCAAAGGATAGTTATGGCATATTGATTAATAGTAGTAGCTCGACTGGGGAAGTCCACCATTTCTTCACTTTGTGTTTCTGCAACAGAGTGAGATTACCAGAAAGCATCCGAAATCGTGCTTGTTTAGCAATATTCCTTGTTTCCGGCATTTATTAATCACAAGATGTTATGTAAAATTTTTTAACACTTGAAAACAAACGTAAATAAAATAAGTTTGACGAGCTCGGTGGCGCAGTGGTGAAAAGCGCTGTTACGCTACTTTGACAACAACGCTCGTGGATTCGATTCCTACATAAGTCAAACATTTGTGTGCGTGAACATATTTGTTTGTCTTGGTATGGGTATTTTCTATGTATAAAAAGTATGTATTTTTTATTTAAACGATGTTGTGCCATGTCTCTGAAAACAAGAAACAAAACTGACACAATAAAGCAAAAAAAAAAACAATGGAATGTTAGATATCTCGCTGATCCCAAATCAGCCAGATATGTAATTTAACTTTATTTTCTTAGATTTGATTAATTATTGTAACTTTGACATTTGGAAGCATCTTCGCGTGGGAAAAAACTCTACAAAGGCCAGAGTATCTTAATTAATTTTAGATTAAATTTATCCATTTATGATTAAAATTAAATGAAAATTATTTCTAAAAATGCTATAGCAGTCTTCGTATTTAGGAACAAAGAAATTAATACAACATAGAGAGCTCGCCCACACGTAACTTAATCCTACGTAACAGTTTTACCATCTACGTCGATTTTGTAAGAATATATAAGCTGCAAGAATATACGGGCTGCCTAATATATATAGTATAAAAAAACCTATGAGCTTGTCTAAAAGTGCGCCTGCATTACGATACGACTCTGCCCTTTAATCTGACACTTATAAAAAATGTAATAGATGAAATTATGCGAAGACAAAGGTTAATCACGTTATCCCTTTTCCTAATCCATTTTGAGTGGCAGAGTTAGTAAGTATTTATATTTATTTAGTAAGTAGAGGGATATGGCGAAAGTACTGATTTTGACATGGACCGTCAGACCTCCGCGACTCAGAGGGAAAACTAGAAAAAACTAAAACTCTTTCTTAACTTTTTTTGCATTTAGATTAGGTTACACCCCTTTCAAAATATAACTTCTGGGACTTCTGGGTGGGTTAAACTCACGATATTTTGCTTCACGTACTCAACTCTACAATACTCTTTCAAACCTCTTTCGAATCGTAATAAGTACCACTGAATTCGTAGTTTCGAATTTATGTACTATATTTGTAAATATCACTTGCTCGGCGGTGATGGAAAACATCGAGAGGAAACCCGCGCGCCCAAGAAATTATATATCGAAAGACGTGTGACCTAACTTAAAAAAGGTCTGGTTATCCTGGTCTGACGGCAGTCGTTCGATGTCAAAATCAATATTTTCTCCAGACTTAGGTAGTGGAGGTTAATGGATTGGGAAACGGGATAATGGTAAGAAGAAGAAGATGACTCTTTCAAACCAACTTAACTTTCTTAAAACTAAACTATTTCAGAATAAAAAATCTCTTTCTAACAACATTTCTTACGCTGCCATTGCGAAAGCTGTCTACAAGCTTCACGCTTTCTCTGCTTTTACTGTCATACTCTTGGTATACTCAACTATCGCTTCTAAATGTTTGCTGTTGGACTCATCAGACGAGCTAATAGTGGTGTCAACCAAGGTGCCGTCTATCCAAACACATAGCATAGAGAGCACAGAACAAGAACTTACTTTTACATTGTTTATATTTGGCTACAAATTTATATATAATTAATAACAAGTTTATTTCTGGCATGTATAGAGGTCAACACATCAACTTATCGATAGACTCTTATTATTTGTAAAAAATGATGTTTTTAGAATATGTCATCAATTTAAGTCGCTTTCTAGTCGTTACGCAAAGCTAATGGTCAACCGGTGACTTAAATACACTGGTTTATTTCCGTGTAGGGTAGTGGAGTATCGTGACGAATACAAAGTTCATTTTTTTTTTTATACAACGTCGAGAGTCATTCAAGCATACGGCCCACCTGATTTAAAGCAGTTACCGTAGCCTATTAACGCTGGTAATAAATTAAGTATCACTCGCGCGGTATCTCCTCTGCTGCTTACACAGCAACTCCTTAAGACCTTACTAGCGACTTCACTCACACGCAGGAACACAACAACCCTCTTGGGAGTTGTTATTTGGCTGCGGTTTTCTGTGAGGTGGAGGTGCTTCCCCAGACGGACTGCTTTGATACGCCCTACCTCTCTTAAAACATCCAGACCAAGACAAACAGACATGTGCATGCACACAAATGTTTGTCTTGTGTGGGAATCGAACCCACGAGCGTGGGTGTCAAAGTCGCTCATTCACGACTGAGCCACCGAGCTCGTAAAGTTCATAATCTAGTAGTAGTGGGACTATGGGTTTGAATATCTTACTATCTTTTATTTTGATCTTTATACTGCCTTTATCAGAAAGTCCTCTTACCAATTATTATTCCATGTTCATCAATAATGTAAGTTGTTTCGTCAATCTTCGACTTTCAATAGTCAAACTGTTAACACAGCACGTGTGTTCACAAAGAATTTAACTGTATATGAAATGTTCCGCCTACAACCCGTTATATCGTCTCTGTCAGGTAATAAAAATTATCGAGATTAATAATTACATAGTGTTATTGGTAGCACGTGAATGAAGGTATTATTAGCTACTTGGTGGTGAAGTAATAAAAATCTATAATAAGTATAGTGAAGAATTTGTAATGAATTAAAATTCTAAATGGCTTTTTCTGTTATGTTATATATACATGATAGACGTATATTATAAAATACTATATAATGTTATAATATACGTCTGTCGTGTATATTAAAACTTTTACAGTTCAGTGTTCAGTTCCTAAATTTTCTATGATTACATATAGTATTTTGTCTTAAGACCTTAAATTTAATGATATCAAATAATTTAGGTACAGTGTAGGGGTCGAGATGCAAAATATAACTTTATTATCACATTTTATACTTTATGTTATAATAATATACTGCAACTATACCGTATTATACTACGAGTATATACAAAATCGTCTGCATGGGTACCTCTGTCTCACCTATTTTTACCGCCAAGCAGCTATATTTATATAGCTGTGTTCCGATTTGAAGGGTGAGATATAGTATAGAAATTACTGGGTGCTGTGACGAAACATCCTTAGGTTACAAGATTGGAAGCGCGCGAGTAACATCCCCGTGGTGTTGCGAGCGGCAATAGGCTTCAGTGACCACTTACCATCTGATGCTGGCCGTATGCTTGTTTGCTAATCTAGTTGTATAAAAAAACAAATTTGGGGGCAATTTAATTGATTTAGATTTTATTCAGATTCCGTAGGCTACGGTGACTGTTTTCCATCAGGCAGGTATGCTTGATTGCCGCCTTAGTGGTACAAAAATATAAAAAAAGAGCTGATCGCCTATGGTAATATTAAGTTTGTTTTTATAGTTCAAGCCAATATTATTTCTTACAGAGTACATGTATAACTATAGGTTTATATTAACGCATTGAAGCAACAGCGTTAGTCATAATGACGTGATACGATGTGACCCCGGTGTATCGCGTCTGTTAGTATTGAGGAAAGGCTCAGTTTCTATGCAGTTATTACACGATTTATTGATACAAGTAAACTCAGATAAGTACTTGTATCTGCACTTGTTGCTACTATTATACTACAATAATAAAAAAAAAAACTCTTTCAAATCGGTTGAGCCCGTCCACGGGTGGAACTACTACTACTTTTTTACTACATCAAGAGTCCTTCACATAACATTGTAAAAATATTAACTGTTACAAATATATACATATTGGAGACTCCTATTTTGTTGTATGTATTGACAATTTCCACAAGCTCTATATCTTTCTGTGACTTACAAGTCGTATGCGGAGCAACTGTTTCGAATTCCCTACTATATGAGTTGCCGACACAATGCCGCCGATGTCAAACTTTGAACTCGTTAAAAATTTGAACATAGCGGTAGTTACTTGAAAAATATTTTTTTTTACGTCGTCTATGCATTTACATTGTGAACTATTTATGGCCTTTAAGAGTGTATAGAATTATGTAGTTGCTATAATTTATAACTCTCGACCTAATAGATTTTATAGTAGATTAAATTATCATACGAGCCATTTTAACCAACAATATTTGTAATTAAAATCTTAGGAGTATATAGTATAATTTTATAATTAACTTGTGTAAAATTTTGTAATTAATTTCCAGAATATTTTTTTTTTTTTTTAATTTAATATTGTTTTAAAAGGACTTTTGTATTGTTATAAATGGGTTGAAATATATATATTTAAAGTTTCTGTAAAATTATCCTAATAAAAAATTCACGTAAACTATGTTGACCAAGAAAATGTTAGTGAGGTTGTTAGCCTTTATACGATTTGTTTTTGTAAGGCCTGCCCTACTTCATTGTATTTTTTCGGGTTGTAATTTTTGATAGCATATACCCTTAGAAGTCTGGACGCGTTACGACTAAATATATAAAATTTTAGCTTTGTAGGATCTAGAGACTTTGAAGCATCTGAACCTATAAACAATCTTATATTCATGCCTACATTGGCCTTCGTGTAGATTTGAAGAGTAAAAGAAGAAATCTTAGACAACGTATTAAATATCGGCTATCTAAAACTTCAAGAAGTACCTTAGTGACTTAATAATATAATAATACAATAATACAAGACAAACTCTGTTTAGCTATTGTCAAAGCTATAGCAATAAAGCTTAGTAAGTTGTGTCTATTAAATATTGCACTTGAGAATTTGGGCTTCTAGTATTATCCAGACCGGATTCTAAAAAATCGGCCAAGTGCGAGTCGGACTCGCGCACGAAGGATTCCGTACCATTATCTATAAAAACGACAAAAAAAATCACGTTTGTTGTATGGGAGTCCGCCTTAAATATTAGTTTTATTTTCATTTAATTATTTATTCTTAAAGTGAATATATAACTAAATATTCTGTGAATATTTCAAGCGTCTACCTGTTGCCGTTATCAATATCAAGCAAAAATGAGCAAAAAATCACGTTCGTTGTATGGGAGCCCCCTTAAATATTTATTTTATTCTATTTTTTAGTATTTGTTGTTATAGCGGCAACAGAAATACATCATCTGTGAAAATTTCAACTGTCTAACTATCACGGTTCAAGAGATACAGCCTGGTGACAGACGGACGGACAGAGGAGCCTCAGTAATAGGGTTCCGTTTCACCCTTTGGGTACGGAACCCTAAAAACGACATATTTTCCATGTAAAGTTATACGAAAATTAGGAGATTTTTGTTTATAATTAAATGAAAATTGCTTTAATCAAAGTAATTTGATCAGTACCACTTTATGTTTTATCACCATTAGTTATATACTAACTGAACTAGCATCAGGCGACACTCATCCCCCGACGGTTAGTAGATGATTGCTTCGGCCTATGACTGATTACGAAGTTTCTGTCGCGGCTGATGCGATCACTTCTGCTCCCGCCATATGCTATTGTACTACTGCCATGGCTGTTATAGTATGTATGTCCACATGTCATGTATTCTGTGGTACAAGTTAACTTCTATTTCTAAATATGTAATCTTCTAGATACATTTCTATACCCGTACATATGTACGAAATCATATGTAAAGGTGCAAGAACAACGGAGTCGTTGAAATGTAGGCAGTGCATCCTCCTGTTGTGTTGTTCTTCACATACACTAAGTAAAGGCAATGTATCAATGCGGTAAGTACAAGCTTCCGATAACCGATCTACGTGTATCATCGTCCTAGTATCGCATATTGTCTGTATTACTGTATAAGTGTATTCCCAATACTCTGGGTAATATAAAAGTTTAGCAAAGTCACAGAAATTGCTCTTCAAAAAGTCCTCCTTACTACATAATTTCATAAAATACGTGAGCCAAAATATTTGACCGCTGCAAAACTAGTTCCAGCGACGTCAGCAAAGTTATGGGAAAATTCTAGTACAATAATAAAATATAGGACGTACGATCCTCTAGTTACAAAGAATATACTTTATCGAAGAATATATTAGGGACCACAAAAAACTCGGAATGCCTAAATTCCCGTACAAAAGTAACCTTCAATGACAGAAAAACTCAGTCATGCCCACTAACCGGGACATCGGGGTAATGAAATCGGTTTGTAGTTTCTCACAGCCCACATTTTTGTTGTTCGTGACAGTATTTTCGATGTGATTTACCCGAACTACGATTCCCATAACCCAATTTATTTTCCTTTATTCGTGGTTTACGAGATTTATAAAATGGAAAATGCTTGATTTTGATTTTTTTTAAACGTTTTGAATGTGATTGTTGTAATTAATATATGAAACACTGTCACTAAATTTAGTTGATATTTACATACGTCTTAAATTATGTATGTATGTATATCTTCGCGCCAAGTCCCTTGCGGGGTAGGCAGAGGGAATCGAGGGCCATAAGATGCGGTCCTTATATACTTCACTCGCTTCTGTGACATTCATAGCTCTTTTCATGCACGCTCGCTGGTTCCTGGGTCTCCTGACATCACCTTCTGATAAAACACGACTAATTTGGTCATGGTAGGTTAGTCTCGGTTTTCCTCAGCTCCTACATCCTTCCAATTTTGCATTGTATATCTGTTAACTGTCTTAAATTATGTTAATGAAAATACATTTAAATACTAGATGGCATCTTGATTGGCTGTAGCTTTAGGTCATCAGCCAGCATCGTCGACTCGACAATTTTATTATCCGTTATTTGTACAGAACTGAACGTTAGCATATTCTTTGATTTTATGTTTATATATATGTTATGTACTCTGTACTATTTAATATAAATCAAATAACGAATTAGACGTTGTAATGTAGCTTGTAAGTTGTAACAATTTTTTTTCTTTCACAAGTTCTTGTCATGTAAAGTCTTGACAGAATCAGTAACACGTAACCCTGTTAGAGCGAGTCGCGAATCCCGATTTGTTTTTGTCTCATTCTATTGTACCAATTAGGTGGCAAGAAAGCATGTGGCCTGCCCCTTTGTATTGTATAGTTATAGCAGCCTACCGTATTACCGACTAACGCCCTGATGCGTGAGAACTATGATGTTACTCCAAATATCACCTCATCAAGGAATCGTATATTATGAGAATAACTCAGCTCTCATCGATTAAGACGATATTTTGCTGATGGCATGTAATGCGGTGGAAGGAAGGTGGCCATAGGTGGCTTTATATCAAACGACTGCTCTGACATAACCTGTTGTGTATTGGAAAGAATATCAAGGTAGCTAAAGTCTCTTCTGACTTAAGTGCTTTATATCGTGTGTACGCTGAGATTTGCTACTTCATATTAATTGATTTGTGAATTACGCAATTACAAAGTCATCCCACTCAATCACAGGTCACCTTACAAGGAGGTATTAGTTTACCCCGATCTCTTGTAGAGTGAGTACTTTGTCATTAAGGCTGTTATTAAACCTCACTTCAAAGGTTCCTTTAGTTTTGTCTAGAGAGATCTTAGTAGGTTATTATTAACGTTCAGATGACGATAATCTGGAGTAGACGTAGTACGCGTCACTTCAATTTTATTTACAGATTATCACAGGTTTGTTTTCTGAAAACTAAACTATAGATAAAAAGATCAAATACTAGATCTGGTCAGGATACGAGAGGCTTACTAAACATTGAAAAATAACTAACACCGCTATGTTAATTGTTCAATCACGTCACAGAAATGATTTGAAGGATGTTAATTCGTTTGCTCACCTAGATATTTTTTAATCACTTTTTGCAATTTCGGTAGGACAAGTTTATTTTATTGAAGAGTACATTTACCTGGTACCGTTACTCCATATATATGTTGTAAGTGAGTGCCATATTATATGGCTGTCGGGACTCGACGGGGTGATAGAAGTACAAACAATAGAAGTTTCTCAATTTAACGATCTGTGACAGATTACGGTAAGATTAAATCTGTTATCAGAAAAGATCAGTAGAAAATTAATGTAAATGTACGTTTATTTGAATTATACCCGTTGCTAGTTTTATAAAAGAGCGGTGATAGTGATTGTGTGAATCCCAATGGATAAAGAACCGATTTATTAATCATCAAGAATTTGAACCAGGGACCATTCGAATGCTGGCATGTCCCACTAAATTCGTGTTTTCGGATGTACCTATATACATATTTCTAATTACTTGTTCAGCGGTGATGGAAAACATCATGAGGAAACGTGTAACCTTACCTATGAAATGCTTAGTTTTCCAACTGGGTCGTGTAGATCTAACGGCATATCCGTGTAAAAATCAGTATCACCAAATCCTTAGGCTTAAGTAGCGGAGTCCGCCAATCCTAATAGATCAGGAAACTGGATGACAAGAAGAATTGTTTTATAAAATGATATTTTACTTAAGCAAAACCACCAGAGATAACGTAAATATATATGTATATTATATATATAAATATATTACTTTTGTCTAGGATACGCAGGCTCTATGAACTTTGCATGTATACCGAAACAATTTTATATTATTCAATTATATCTATACAAAAATGCACAAAGTATTTTAATGTTTTATAAACAGCGCCGGTTTAAGCCATCATACTCGTAAATACACACAAATGACATCTATATCTACGCAATAGCAACTTATTGCTTACAACATTTTCTGTTATTAAATGACATAAATCATACAGAATAGACAGCAACAACTACGTCTCTTAGTATGATTTATTGAATGAATGGTTACAGTGGACTTAATTAATGCAAACGATATAATTCTTATCTCTCATGAGCAAAATATGTCGGCTTCATTATCAGCTGCAGAAATCAAAGAGCATACTGTCTTCATTTTTATTGTAACAAATAGATCCTTGTTTGTAAACAGACATAGTATGTATATTGAAATAATAATCATTTATCTCTGACTCATTGCAGAGTCATTATTATAACCTCTTATTGATAATGGTATATTATCAATAAGGGGTATAAAAATATAACACCCATGAAAATAAACTAGTAGTACTATAAAAAAAGTATTTAAGCAAGTATATCAAGAATCATGTGAATACATAACGTGTAATAAAATATTATATGAATAATGAGCTTTTAATCCTCTAAAATATTAAACCATGAAAAGCTCATTTACGTCAACATTTTTTTTTATTTATTTATTTCCCATTCTAAGAGTACTTATTGCCATTGTCTAAATTGAAAATTGGACGAGATATGTGTAAACAACAGTTGCTTTTAATTTTCTACCGAGCCATTGAATCTATTGGGCACATTTTTTATAATACATACATAGAAGTCTTTGTACATGTATCTAAATTTTTAGTCTCTAGAAGTCTTTGTCTCTACTATAAAATTGCTATATAAAAAAGTTGTTTCAGCATTTTAAATGTGATTAGATTTCATTAAATACTGTATCAAATAAGTCTCCATGGCTTTAGTATTTTGACTCTATTAGTGTATGATATTCAAACAGGCACGGAGTGATCAATATGTGCACCGTACATCAAATTTTGGTTGGAAACTCTAAAGCATCGTGACAACTACATTTGTTAGAGATCCAGAATTAACACTGAACACATGACAAAATTATACGAACAAACAAAACTACGCCTAACTCCAATCACCGCTCAGCAAACATCTCCTTATTTGACTTACAACAGTTTAGTTAGTTCCAAGTTCGTCCGTGTTCCCATGCTCCCATTATTAGTTCGTAACAACAGAGCAATGCATTGGAATTGGCCAGAAAATCATGATAAGTATCTCTCCGATGTCACGATCCAATTCAGATCGGAGCGCTCCCGGTCGAGATTTGAGTGAAAGGACGTGACCTTTTGAACTAGCTCCAAGTGTGAACCATCATATCTAGCCAGCGGGTGGGTCAAATTGACCGAACGCACCAACAAATTTAGTTAACGTACAAAACAGAAAAATGTTTGAGCTCGCTTTCGGATATCAGACGTCGATCAAACGCCATAGTGGACATACAAATCTATCTGATTTGATTTGACCCTGAGAACTGGGATTAGTCATTGCTTTTGTTATGTGATGGCTGTGAAGATGGATAAAAAATATGGATATGCCGGTATAGCTTTGTTTGTAAAGTCAAGTTTGATTGATAGCAGTAATATATTTTAATATTTTTAGACATTGATGTAAAGAGATGAACAGATTGAAACAAAAGGCTAGCCAAAATCAAGATATGATCTCGCATTATCTTGTATGACTAATCAATAGAAACGAAAGAAACTACTCATGAATACAAACGTAATTTTAATTCTGTGAAATTTGAATAACTTCGTCTAATAGGATATCTTAACCTCGTTGAACAATCGGATTTACCCCAAGATTGCAATGTCCAGTATCAAAATATAAATCGTCTTTTAACTATAGATAATAAATATAAAGCCATTAAATAGGAGAGGTAACAATAAAAGGACTTTTGGATTTGCTTCGATATCTGGTCAATTTCTTATCTAGTTGGGGACATATCGGGATCGTCGGGGGAGCCAATGGTGCGTTTAACCGTGAAATCCGAGATATGTACGATATCCTCTGATATTGATAGCAGGTATCTTGAAACCAGAAATGGTTTTGAACGTCTATTAGAGATAAAGTTAGGATGGTGTGCTTTTGACATGACATTTTTTACTTATGTAATAATAGTGACCTATTGGAGCCATGTAGTAAATATGCATAGCTTGGCTAATTGTAGCTTATTGTCGCTTTCTTCACACAAGTATCAGCTCGTTACTTTTTAGTGCGAAGTTTGGTAACCTACAAGCATAAAGTTTGTGCGATGTCTATTACTACCTAAATGTACATATAAACTTATTCCCTTAGTACTTATTAGTAGTTGCTACGTAAGCAGAATCGCTCGCACGATACCGTCTTAATTGCTAACACATCACCTCTTCAACAGTCTTCTGGTGGTCTTATTAATGAAAAGGAACTCAATAACCTTTAAGAAATTGTTGTTTGGCCACGATCTGTAAATGAGGTCAGTCAGATCCAGCCGAGCTTACTTGCAATAAAATGGTATCGTATCCTATAATCAGGTTTTAGTATTATATATACATACAATATTTTTTGAAACAGTGATACAACTAAGCTACTGAGAAAAAGTGATGCATTGACACAGAAGTCAAACACTAGCAAAATTTTTGCGCGCAATTTGTGCAGTTAATTTGTATATATGAATATTGACGCTAGGTCCCTTGCGGGGTAGGCAGAGAGAACCGAGCGCCATAAGACGCGGTCCTTACACACTTCACTCGCTTCTCTAACATTCATAACTCTTAAAACACGCTCGCCGATTTCTGAGGCTCCTGACATCACCTTCTGATAAAATACAACCAATTTGGTCCTTTTATTTTATAAAATGTACAGAATAGATTTAGATAAAGTTTCATACTACTATAGCTTATATATACCCCGGGTCAGCATTTCTAGTACTTTTTATGTGAGACATATTTAGGGTTACCCTTAAAACCTGAATAATGAAAACCAATTCTCAGTGAATGCGCGGCATAGTATAAGCACGGCTATATTTAACACTAATGGCTAGTAGTTAAAGAATTTTTGTTTAAAAGTTAAGCGGTGATGATCTAGGGAATACGAACCAGCCTATTAATCGACTAATTCTCGATTCGAATCCTATGGGCATGTGCTACTAAGTTTCTCAAACTAATGATTTGTAATTATCACATGCTTAGCGGTGATGGAATACATCGTGTACAAATTCGCACGTCCAAGAAAAGATATTTCGGTAGACTTAACCTCAAAAAGTTCTGGTTTTATTAAACTTTGTTTATCACACATCTAGGGTACAAAAGGCAGACTTAATGCTAATAGCATTCCCTACCAGACCACCTTTTAGAAGTGTACATATACAGGGAATCGGTAAACAAGGCAAGAAAGCAAATCAACTTACAAATACTTCTATAAACATAACATCAATCTGACAATTATTAACGGCTCATGGTTTTGACAAATTGTTCTGTAAGTAGATGCAGGTATATCCTCTAAATTATGGAGGTTTCACACCAGTCGCCAAAATCAACATCCTCACCAAATTCTTAGGCTTAGGTTAGGAAGAAGTTAGTTGTTGTTGTTAGCCTCGCACTTCTTTCACGAAGATCATGTTTATTAATCGGCAGAGTACCCCACGAGTACAGGCAAGATTGCTATATGTATGGTGTAATGGTGATGATATGTTACACATACTTATAATAGCAATGAAACTCTAGGGAAATATTATTATCTATACAAAGCGCTAAAAGTAGCGGTCCCCTCGATACGACACCTCGCTCGATTCTTTAGCATTCATAGCTCTTTTCATGCACGCCAGTACCTAGGGCTCGTATCATCAACTACTGATAGCACACGACCAATTTGGTACAAGGCTGAGGCTTAACCTTCCTTGGCTGCTACATCTTTTTTTATTCGCTTTCTTTCCATACGGTCGAAGCAATGGAGTATGCCTTTTCGTATCTTAACATCTGTTTTAGACACTATGTTTCAGAATAAGCCTCTTTCTTACATCATCTTTACGAACGCGCACAGCAAGCGCTACACCACAGTATTTTTATAATGCTGCAATTCTGATATACTATCATGATAACATTATGAGTACGCGTATCCTGTAAGGTCAAAATTCCATTATATTTTACAAGTCCTGCAAATTAATCCACTTCTGGCAGAGTAAATATTTGTATTGCAACTAAAATAAAGTTCTATAGTACTCCACGTATTATTAACTACTATAAATAGAGACTATTTATTTATTTATATATTTAAAACGTACAGAATACGTTCGTTTCGAGATACGTAATATGAATGAAGTATAATAACAAAAACAATACATTGTAATACCTTTTTTATACAACGTCGGGACGCATTCAAGCATACGGCCGACCTGATGTAAAACGGTTACCGTATCCTATGAACGCTAGCAAACATTAGGAATCACTTGCGCGATGCTACCTCTGCTGCTAACACAGCAACTCCTTACGACCTGACTGGTGACCTCACTCACACGCAGGAACACAAGAATCCTCTAGGGAATTGTTAAAGGATGAACTCATGCGTTGCCGACCTTCGACCGACATTTCTTGAAGAATACCATACTGTAGTCCCTTGGACAAGCCTCAGCTGGGAGCTCATTCCACAGCTTGAGAGTTCTCGGAAGAAAACTTCTCTGGAACCGCACAGTACGCGACAATTGCGGTTCCAGCGTGTGAGAGTGAACTCCCCGCCGTCGGCAAGCGGTGCGGTTATAAAAAACCTAAGCGACTTAATACAGCTTTTTTGACGGCAAATGGGTAAACCTTCTTGATCAGTAAACACATACGACATCATTACTTTGTTATTACATACATACATATCATCACGCCTGTCTCCCATTGGGGTAGGCAGAGACTATAGAACGCCAAGTGCACCGATCCAAACATACCGCTCTCGCTTCTTCTACACTCATCAACCTCTTCATGCACGCTCTTCGGTTTTGGGTACTTTTGATTTGGCCCTTTTTCAACACATCGTCAATTTAATCTATATGTGTGCGTCTAGGGCGGCCCCTTCCGACCGCGACATCACCATTTACTCTTGCTTGATACACTTCTTTCGTAACTCTTTTGTCATTCATTCTTTCTAAATGACCAAACCATCTCAGCATTCCTTTTTCAATTTTTGTTTTACTTTGTTATTACATATATTAAACTCGCAATTCATTTAACCTTGACAGCAACCTTTCGTTTTTTTATTTAATCTGACTTAATTTTTTGTGACTGTATAATCAAACAAGTTTTACTTGTTCGAATTTATATTTACAGAGTATATTCTTTACGAAATCACATACCTATAGGTGATTAGTTAACTAAATACTTGGTCAATATTATATTTTATATTCAACCATAGATATAACGGAACTCTGCTGAATAAAATAAGTTAACCATACAAGAGACAAAACCTAGCTAGGACTGTTTAATTTTCCCGACAACCCTGACCTACAACCCAATCCGATACCATTATTATACATTACAATACTAGGTAGCAGTTTGAGTACCGGCTATTTTTAAAGATAGTGTCCACTTACTTACTAACAAATTTTACTGTAAAACTTATTACGTACATAAAATATGTACATTGTCCTTGATATTTCTATACTTAGAACATCACTCAAGTACGAGAATCACAAATTCTCGTACGACACGTATCAAACATAGTTTCTCAAAGTGTTTAGAGAGATAAGATTTGTTTGACTATTTCTACTCGTCAGAAAAGTTCTGGAATAGGTGTAAAATTAGTGGAATTTGGAATTGTATTAAATTAGAGACAATAAAATATTCATGGATCAAAATTTCTAATTCATTTTGAATAGATGAACTTATAGATACATCCAGTAAGAGGACAATATCTATAATGAATGAACCATTTAATAATATATTTAACCTTTAATTTATAGATATCTTCCTTTTACTCTATGTATATATCTATAACTTAATACCAAATCTCTTGCGACGTAGGTAGCGAGAACCGAGCGACATGACTCGTTCCTTACACCCCTCACTAGCTTGTTTTTACAGACGAGCGTGCACGAAAAGTTCATAGTTCTTCTTTCATAGTCATAGAGTTTCATAGTTCTTTTCGTGCACGCTCGTCGGTTTTTAGGGCTACTGACAAGTCTTGGCCTTCCTCGGATCCTACACTCTCCTACGCTTTACTTTCCAGTTTCATATCTGTTTCGGGATTCGTCCTTCCTGCATTCTTTCTATTCATATTTCCGAACAAATGGAGCATGTATTTTCTTATTCTAACACCGACACTCTCTTTCAAACCAACTCTGTTTCTTACATCGTCATTGCGAACGCAGTCTCCAAGAGTTACGCCGCAAATATTGCGCGACGCTCGCATTTCGACTGCTTTTATTCTACTATTATGCTCTCTCTGCCGTACCCAGCTGTCGCTACCATATGTTGTATATGGACCAGCACAGCGTTGTGTATAGCGATCTGTGTGTTATGGCTGAAGCTACTCATACAGAAGTATTCTCAACGCTCATAAAAATATTCCTCATCAGATTGAACTGAACACTTTTTGATGTAAACTCAATATACATTGAAAAATGTTTGAAAAAGTGCTGATTAAGATATTTCATGTGAAATCACTACACACACGTCAGTAGGGTGGAATGTCACATGAAATACCTTACATCGTCTTAAATTTTTTTCTACCTTATTTAAAATTCTCTTGATTCATATGTCATTAATTTGAAAAAGTTATATCGTAGTAGGTATATGAAACACGATATGTACTAGGACAAATTTTATTATTGTATATTTTTAACATTTTTATCGTGAATATCTGGGAAAGATAGTCAGGTGAATAATCATCACGTCTTTCACAGATATTCAAGACAAGATTACTCTTGTAAGGATTCAGTTTCTACCTTTTCTAGTACGAAATCCTGAAATAGATGTAAAGGTTTTAACAGGGTCGGCATCACTGGAGCGAGTGATAGAATCTGGGGTTGCAAGCGTATATAGGCTATGGTAACTTACCACTACCATAGACTTGTTTGCCACATTAATGGTACTTACAAAAATTTGTTCTCGTTCTCTGTGCTTATACTTACTTTTTGTGGTGATATTATGATGATTTATATATGAGGTATCATTAGAATCCTTGCGTTATCCTGGGTAAAGTAGCCTAAAAAAATAATATGGCGAATTAACGAAAATAATATTCAGAGCGATGAAGTTTTAAAACTTTAAAAGTGCTTTTTTCCTCAAGAACCAAGCAAGGTTCATCTTCAAAAAACTTTTGAAAGGGAGAAAAACTAGTATGTAGGGCACCTCATGCTCTACATACTAATAACCAATTTCAATAATAATAAATATTTATTGATAGTAAACAGTGACAGTTGCATGGTCACTGCTCAGAAATCTATTGGAAAAAAATAAGGCCGAATGGTCTTTCACACAAAGGACGTCATACCATATGTCGCTGACACTATAAGCCGGAATGAAAAAATGTTCAAGTGTGATTTGTATTTATCTATTAGAATAAAATAATAATACTTTTAGGAAGGGAAGTATTACAGCTTAATTTTTTTTTTTTTCATTTTTTTATATATGTGGGAATCGAACCTATGACCCTTGATATCCACCGGGGTTGTCATGTCTATATAAATATAAGATGTAAAATATTTAATTTTCAATACTATCTGACTATAACAGTCTTTTATACTTATTATACATAACTAATTTAATCAACATAAAACCTCAGGTTTACAAATGCTACTTTACTAATTATCATAGACTATTAATACATATTAACTGAAATAACCTATGTTTGAATATGAGTTATGCTAATTATTTTTAATATAAACCTAATAATTAAGAAAATGATTAATTGATTAATATTATCGTTTACGTCATTTGATTTTTATTGCATAACAACAAAACATATAGGTACTACAACGTACTTGTACATAAAATAGTGTAGAAACACCTTTTTGTGTATATATTTTCGCATACCTACCGTTATTTAGTTTTTTTTTGATTAGGAATGGAAACTATATTTTTTCTTTCTGTATAACACACGTTAGGATTAGCTAAATGAAATCTTTTGAAAAGATAAACTCACCAGTTCATATATACAATTAAATATAGTTTCCATTCCTAAACTATAGGTAGGTATATAAAAATATATATACATATATTTATACTTAATCTATTTGCAGTGAGAGCTCAGTGGATAAAGAACCGGGCTATTGATCACCTGGTCCTGTCCAATCCTGTCGGGGCATGTACTACCACTAAATTCGGGTTTTCAGATTTATGTAAGTACATATTTATCACTTGCTGGGCAGTGCAGCAAAACATCGTGAGGAAACCCACACGTCCAAATTATATTTCGAAAAACGTGTGACCTAACCTAAGAAAGATCTAATTTTTCCTCTGGGTTGTGGATGTCTGACGGCAGTCGCTCCATGTAAATATCAGTGTCTTCACCAAATCCTTAGCTTAGGTAGCGGACCCCTCCAATCCTAATGGATTAGGAAACGGGATAATGCGAAGAAGAAAATATTTATACGTAATCCATAGTAATACATTAAAACCTGAAAATCGTTGCCTCCTCTTAATCACTATTGATATGATTGGTACTAGGCTGTATATTCTTTATAAACGACGGTCGATGGTATATTTTAAAATCTGCTATAAATGAACCTTTCCTAATTTCATTCGTTATAAAAACAATGGTTCCCACTGTTTTTATAACCTATTCTGTTCGATACAGTATTTAGGTCAAGGAACTAACTAACATAGTTTTGTATTATAATGTTTTCTGTATTTCGAATCGCCGCTTGTTCGTGTGTATATTTGTCGAACTTACAATAGTTGATCAGTTGCGAAGAAAGATTCGTCATCTTTTCAAAATATCTGTGTATATTTAAATGTGCTCATTTAAACCTCTAGGTATAAGAGAGAAAAGCCGCTCAGATTGTGATCCCTTGGAATTCTCGCTTATCCAGGTTCGAATGTATATCAAAAAATACATATACAAGTCGTTACTTACACTCGTATGTATTACACATATAATATCACTTATTGTCACTTATACTCACTTTCTGCGTAACCTCGCATAAGATTATGCGTTGACCTCTTCTTAATGTTATAGTATGAAATATAAGGTACTTAAGTGCTAGGAAATGTGAAAAGAATAAATCAATAAAAGATATCTGTTCGCACTTTAAACAGAGTCATTTAAGGATCTCTAAAAATAAATCAATAACTGCCCTTGGACCATGTCCAACATAAGGTCACGTAAATATACGTCTAACCAGCATTGAATTCAAAATGTATTGTAAATCTCTTTTATAGCTACCACACTATCCGTGACGGTTGAAATATGACTTGGGTTTCTACCTGAGAAGGGACCGTCATTATGGGTATGATGATTGTCGGCAAGTCGAAATCATTTTTGAACTTTTTTCAGTTTCTTATTTCTCGATATATGATTGAAAATAACGGTTAAATTTACACCCATATTTGGTTTAGACACAAAAAAAATGGTTATCTTTGGCGGCAAAAGAAAGATTTTAGGGATTTTTACTTTACAGACAGTAGACTCTTCGAATATTGGATAAAGAGCAAGTAGAAATAATATTTTGCTATTTATAAGCTTTTGTAATGTTTTGATGTTATTTACATTTTATGCTTATAAAACTCGTTACTTAAGTAATAATGAAAATGAATGTACAGTGCATGCAAACATTACTACTAAACTACGTGTTCAAAATACAGTCGCCGAATGTGTTAAAATCACATCGTTTAGCCTAATTGAGGTGTAAGAGAATGACATCGCCTTTAGACTTGATGTAAACCTCACCTGCTTGTGGTGTAGCCTGCTAGTTTGCAAAGTAGAAGTAGGTGTCATATTTATAACCTCATAATAAACTGCTGCCAAATGTTAGCTTCTGTATATTGTATCTTCATTGTTCCTCCTTGTATTCCTTGATTCCGAGATTGTCTCGTTGTGTATTGCTGATAACCATAACTAATTTAAATTAAAACCATAATAAACTAAATAGGAGCCTAATATGATTATCAGCAAACTCCTGAGGTATAGCTGTTAGCAGCAGGGTGGTAACAAGTAACTGATACTCCCTCCCTATATTGCAATTGTCTATTGAAATCACTTTACATCAAAAATTGGAATAAATAGATATCTTTTACACGCCTTGTTTTTAAAGCTGTTCTAAAATTGTAATTATAATTGTAATATGACATAATTATTATAGTAGAATACTTCATCGTTGTTAACTATTAACAGTTTTTGTTTGCTAATTAATAAATATGCGTGTTTGTAAGTGTGTTTGCATATTAGGTTGGTATAAAAGACGGAGTAAATAGGAACAAAGCAAAAGCAAAGATATTTTCACAATTTTCTTTATTTTTTATTTAAATATCTGTAACAGTCGACAGTGATAATAATATTATTTTATACAGGTATACAGCTACAAAGTTGATGATAATTAATCTTAATCTGAAATGCATTGACTTAAGTATTATGTTTCTCTACAGAACAATATAGTTGAAACACTGTTTGGCATAGAGTTAATTAAGTATCAAATATCATAAACAACGTAGCCGAAGTATCTAACTAAAGTATCAACATTATTCAGGTCCTAACTAATGACTAGTAAATCTATATAATATCTATACAATACCTATTAGCTTTATACAACGATTCATTACAATATCTACTTACAAACCTTTTGGTAACAATGAGATAATATACTATACGAAAATACTTATACAAGTTTGTTTTGATACTGGCAATAAATCTTAATTTATACATAATCCATCAGTCTTAATGTACAACAATAAATTGTAATTCTTTGTTGCTTACGCAGTAATATCCTACGGGCTTTAATAAATACAGTTTATAAGGCTTCATTCTACGTAGATACGTTTAGAATAAACATTTATAAGTTAACAATAGTTACAGTCTCATACATCTGTAATCTACAAAGGAACGATTTAGTACATTAATTTGGCCAAATAATTATTCAACTCGAGTTGTAATTTGTAAAAAATTATCACGAATCAGTAAGGCAAGGCTTAAATTACTGCCTACACACATGTGCTTGGAATGTGACGTTCCATTAAAGAAGTACCTTTCATAGATAAAAATAGATTTGAGCTTCCTTATCATCTGTGAGTCGAATGGGTTTGAGGCAAGCCCTCGTGTACAGACGACCGCGGCTTTAAGTACCCTTGCTCATCGAGCATTGTAGGGGAATGGGGCTCGGCATGTTTACGAAGCGTATTAGGTGGCCTCAGTCGACCTCCATATGGTTGCTCGTAATTTTGAGTGTCAATAGAAATATAGCTATGATGGAGATTTTCACCATCAGGAATTTGACTCGTCAATGTCGTATTTGTCAACATTGATGTGTCATCTTCGACACTGATACCCACATTGGCTGCAGTTGGAGTTTGTGGGGGAATAGCATCGTATTTATACCAATGTTCGGGAGCGGTCGGCGACGCTGTGTACCGAGAAGGATGCCTCCTACCATTTGGACAGACGCCATGATTATAATTCATGGTGTCTTTGTTCCATTGTAAGTTAGAAATGTCCGGCATGACGAACCTAATTTTCTCCCAAAACTTCTTTTCACCCCACAATAGCACGTTGCATGTTTTTAAATAGTTTTGAAAGTCAATATCTAAATTTAAAGCACTTACGTCTGTTGTTAATATAAATACGACTCTATGTCGCCTTATTGAAGGGTGAATAGAAGTAATAATATGCTTTAATGCTGTTTTAAATGTAATTTTGGACCATTCGTTTTGTAAGAAGTTAAAAGACACAAATATTAGGATTCGTTTTGATGACTCTGCAGCATTAGTTACTTGTTCCAGTAAATAATTTTCATGAGTATGCTGCAAGTCTCTATAATGAAAGCACATTGTATAACCCGAGTGTTCCATTTCTGGAGCAACTACTTTTGATACAAAATCATCATCTAATAAGCTATATACAGCATAGCCATCATATAACCTATCTCTATCAAGCTCACTTTCTTGAATAGACGCACTTTTGAATAATCTAACTCCATATTTAGAGTGAGCCCATAGACGAACATTTTGTCTAAATGAGAATGCTAAGGCACCAAATAATAGAATAAGAATTACACTTATTAAAACTACAGCTAAAAGAGGTACAAAATTTAACTTAATAGTGCTCACTTCGTCATACTGATAAGGTTGATTTTCAGTTGGAATTGTATTATCTGTCACGCTAGATTCACGACACTTATCAATAACGTCAAACACTGTCAGGTTCGAAATCAATCCACTATCATCAGCACAAAACATTTCTACAGGAGACTCGTAATTCTTCTTGAACCAGTTTTGCAATAATAATACATTGTCGCAGGTACAGGTAAATATGTTCCCTTCTACGTTTAGACTTTCAATGTGAATAATATGAGCCAACTTTTTGTCTAGGTCGAGTACCTTGTTTCCTTGTAAGTGCACAACTCGCAACGAAGATAAGTTTTCAAAAGTTTTATTAGGAATACTTGTTAAGAGGTTATCATTTAAGTATAACTCTCTCAAGTGTCTTGTTTGTGAGAATTCACCACCAGATAATTCTGTCAAATGATTGTTTTCAAGGTGAAGGACATTTAGCGAGTGAAGACCATTTAAGGTATCATTGTCAATAGTCTCTATTTTACTATTATTCAGATATAGCTTGTGCAATTTCTTTTTTCCAATGAATAAATGACTTCCAAGAGATCCGAAATCGTTACCATCGAGATATAGTTCTGTAGCATCCATAGGTATCTTCTCTGGAATATCAGTGTATCCAACATTTGAGCAATCGATTACATTTGAATTCCAATTGCTGTCATGGAAACAGGAGCAACCCTCAGGACATGTCATTTTACAGTCACATGCTTCAAAATCGCAACAGAAACAACTCGAAGAACAGTGAGTTTCGTAAGAACACAGAAATTGTGTCTCTGGTACGTCCATTAAATTAGCTTTTCCACCATACTTGTTATTTACAACTTCACACGTCACTGAATCTAAATCAACAAACCTCGGGTATTGCCTCATATGATTCCATAAATTTATTTTTTGCAGCCAAATCATGTGACAGTTACAAACAAATGGATTATTCCCAATGAAGAATGTTGGCAATAACCTACTTTTTGGTATATGGGGTAGAGTGAACGCTGATAATTCGACAGTTCTCAATTTATTATCCGTCACGACAACTTTTTCTATCTTCTTTTTTTGTAAGAACGTACCTGGCTGAATCGTGTGAATCTTGTTGTTATTTAAGAAAAGGATCTCTATAGAATCAGGTATCGATCTTTCATCAATGTTTTCTATCGCATTGAAGCTTACGTCCAGCGTTCGAATATTTTGTTCTTTATTCTGTTCATTTTCAAGTTTTGTAATATTATTGCTGTGAATATCCAACCATTCAAGACTTTCCGGCATGTAACTAAAATCAAAGTAGATCAACTTATTGTCAGATATATTGAGCCAACCGAGGGTATTCAGTTTACTAAACACACCTCGAATATCTGTTAGCTTATTTCCATCTAAGCGGATTGCCTTTAAAGTTGGATTTGACAAAAATGCGTCTTGTTCAATAGTTTCTATTTTATTCGATGCTAAATTGAGAACTTGGAGAGACGGCAAAGTACTAAAGGTGTCCTTAGGAATACTTATAATATGATTATCTACCAGACGTAGTCCATAAAGCTCCTCTAATCCCTCAAAAGAACTATTAGCTACTTTGGTTATATTGTTTTTTCCAATATCAAGCGTTTTTAAAAACCGTAGCCTCTTAATACCGTCAGGAACTATATTCAAGTTATTTCCATTTAGACCTAAGTCTTGTAGATATGTAATATTTTCAAAGCAGCGTTCATTGATTGACGAAATTTGATTGTTGTCCAAATATAACTGACTGAGTACAAACAGATTCGAAAAAATATGTTCATTTAATATTTTTATTTTATTATCTGACATAGATAATTGATGCAAGTTTCGAAGTTCTGCAAAAGCGCCATTAGCGATTATTTCTATAGCATTGTTATCTAAATTCAAAACTTGTATGTTGTTTAGATCTTGAAACGTTTTAGGATCTAGTCTAGAAAGCGAATTGTACGATAAGTTTAAGATAACCAATCTGATTAATCCAGCAAACGTATCACGGTTAACCCAGTCATTTGTAAGGTAATTCCTCGATAAATCCAATTTCTCGAGTTGATCAAGTCCCTCGAGTAATCCTGGAGCCAACACAGATAGCGAATTGTTCGCTAATGAGATCTCCTTTATAACTCTAGATGACTGGAATAGTTCTGGAGGGACAGCGACTAACTTATTTCCGTACAAGTTGAGGATTTTTAATGAATTCAAGCCGACAAAGGCTCTGTCGCCTATTTCATTAATTAAGTTGTTCTGAATATTCAACACTTCTAAAGATCTGAGGCTGGAAAGTCCATTGTCAGGAAGACGCAGAATATTATTATGAGATAAATCAAGCATCTTCAATCCAGTATTACATGATTTGCCTGGTGCAATAGGCCCTTTGCCCCAGTCTGAGAAACCAATTTCGGATATATCTTGAATCCTATTGTTTGTTAAGTTTAGTGTTTCTAAACTAAAGAGTGGACAGAAAACTTCAGAGGGCAACATGTAAATATTATTGTCTCCTAAATCTAGTGAGCGAAGTTCCATTAAACCACGAAAACTTTCTGCGTGAAACTCCATTGTCATAGCAGGCCAGTCAGTATTGTATGAGCGCAAGGTTAAACTCGTTAAGTCTCGTAACGGTGACAACACAGTAGCCGGTACATAACGAATTTTGCAAAACTCAATGCGCAAGTCTTCTAGTTTTCTTAACTGTCCTAAGAAACTGCCAGTATTCATGTGTAATGAGCTCTCGAAGAAAAGTAAATCAGTGCAAGTCAATTTTAACTTGTTGATATTGTACGCCTGCGCAGCGGTAATGTTTTTAAACAAAAAGTCTGCTGAACCGATGGTTTTGATGTTACACGTGAGAAAGTTAGATTCACTCAACTTTGCGTCCGAATAGTCCCACTGACAGCCATTGGGGGCGGGCGGCGCGGAGCGTGCGCGCGCACCGGCCACCACGACCAAACACATCCAAACTTTTAACGAAAGCATTTCACATAACTTTTTTGTCATATTGTCACAGTAAAACAGTTCATTTGTCACTGATGTAATCACTGGTGGTCCTTATAGAAACTTTTTATCACTTAATTGTCAATATTCCAATGTCTATGTTGTAGTACGCACTACGTTTTATAGCGAATGTAAACATAGAATGAGGGATCGCGGTAAAACTTTTGACGCAGCCATGCTCCCCTGCGGTCTGGCGGTAACTGACCTACGTAAGTTTGAACGAACGAAAGCCGCATGGGTGTCGGACGAGGGGGCAGTGGGGAGGCGGGGACTGAGGAGGGTCACAAAGACGGGTGGGATGGGACCAGAACTGCATCGGCTTACAACAGATGGCACGCGTGTTTTTTGAATACTTAAAAATATTGGTTATGTTATAGAATATTTAGCAGCGCGATCGTTGGTTGCACCTCCTCAAATTTCATCTCACAGGAGGTCGCCATGGAGTTAAAGGCAGTAGCATTTGAATATAGTCTATGACGTAACTGTTCAATTTAATTCATGAAAAAACGAATTTAGACATTATGGCTTTATTAAAACTAGGCAGCTATTTAGTTTTAAATAAAAATAATAATCTAGGGTCAAATTACTTCTGTTATAGAGATCAGAGAATCTGTATAGGACGTGGTATTTATACGTTACTATAGCGAAAAATACTGATAACTGATTTTTACATCCACAACTCTGAGGCAAAATCAGACCCTATCTTAGGTAAGGTCCACACGTCTTTCGAAATGTAACTCTTGGATGTGCGGGTTTTCCTTCATCGCCGAGCAAGTGACAAACACATATATGTATGTACCTACGTACGTAAATCTGAAAACGCGAATTTAGTAGTATATGAACCGGGGATCTGTTTATCACAATATCTATTATAGGCTATCACTGCAATAGGAATGATTGATATAATTACTTTTAAAATACTCCTATTAGTAGTACCTACTGCAGTTGCATTCATCTTTATCTAACATATCTTTGTATTTTATCATATTTCTTTTTTTATACAAAGGCATACAAGAATACGGCCCACCTCATCTAAAGCAGTCTATGAGTGCTTGTGATACAGGAAGTATCGCTTGCGCATTGTCAATCTTGCTGCAACGATAGTAACTCTTCAGGAACTTACTGGTAACTGGAGTTATTTGGTTCCGATTTTCTGTGAGGTGGAAGTAATTCCCATGTCGGACTACCTTGATGCGCTCTATCTTTCTTAATGCCAACTTTCATCTATTAAAAACAACTGAGACCGTAGACTTAACGTGCAATCCGAGCACGAAGAAACTCGAATTGCTAAACTCATCCTTACGCAGACTGCAGACGACGCTGCTTAACTTACGTGTTCGATTAGAACTTTATCAAGCTTCTCAAATTTTTTATTGTATCTTTAGATAAAATTTGAGCCTCTTAATCACTACGTTCTAGCATCAATGTTTACCTTGTACAGCAGTCTGTGAAGAAACATTTGTTAATGGGACCTAGATGAAACAAAATAAATTATAGTTCATAAGTTAGACAAAAATGAAGCCAACTGTACGTAATTGAAATTTTAAAGCGGAAATCACTAAAATGTTGATTCAACCTCTACTCATGTTATGACGAAAGGGGCGGACATTTTACGAGAATTGAGATATGACTGACAGTTTCAAGTAAATCGAAACAGAAAACTGACAATACCTCATTGTGCAGTTTAATACTCTCTTGGTTTATTTTAGCTAAGAACAGATGTTCAATAACAGTATCTGTCGATACTTACAATGGTATGATGACTTGGGTATCCATTTATCCAAAATCCTGTCAGACTTTCTTCTGCCGTCCTAAAAGTTTAATGCGAGTATAAATAAGAGTTAATTAAAATTTTCTGGAGTGCACAAATATGTTACTAAAATACTATTGCTATAATACATTTTTTATAAGAAATAATATAGAAAGCATACAAGTAAACGACCAACCTGATGGAAAACAGTTACCGTAGTCTATGAACGCTTGCAATGCATACAAGCATCACTCGCGCGATGCCACCTCTACTGCTAAGACAGCAACTACTTAGGAGCACACAAAAACCCTCCAGGGAGTTGTTATTGCTGCGGTGTACTGTGAGATACCTCCAGTACTTCCCCAGATTTGCTACTTTGATACTATATATGTTTTATCTATCTACATCTTAACGACAAATCCCTTGCGGGGTAGGCTGGTTACACCTTCACAATTGCCATGTTTTTGCCTTTTTAAATAAATGTTTGGTCAAATAGTTCGTATTTATGAAGATAGACTCAAAGTCTCACTGAAATAAGAAAAAAAATCTGCTGAACTTTTTCTACTCCTTACGATTTAAAGTATCACCAAAAACTTGGAAACTTTATTTTTTTATTTAATTTTGTACAATGTGTATAGCATACCTACGCATATACAGTTCACCTGATATGGTTTTGACACCAGTACCTTGAACTCTCACGTTCTTCCTTTAATGAAATGAAAATATAGAAAACATTATTATATGTTCACAATGTAAAACTCCATTCCTGAATTATGAAAAAAAAAACAGGCTGTGGTATTATAATATTGACCAGAATTTTTATTTTTGTTATTTTAAATACTAGTCACTATTTTATTTTAATTGTCAAAGGATAGTGAAATTAACCATAAACTACTAAACGATACTTTCTTTTGGTTTGGAATTATATTATTTAATTTTACTTGAAAAAACTGAGATATAAATGTTTCGTTTCGTTATATTTATCTTATCTTTTTTTGAAAATTAATTGTTTAGGAGTCTGTAAAATCTTCACATCAGTTACAAATACATAAAGAAGTCGATATGAGACTAATAAATTGGAATCTGCGGTGGTAGAAAGTTTAATCAACGAGCTGTCAAAGAAACTTTTTAAGAAATTAAATTCTACAAATGAAAATAAAAGAATAAAGAATTTTTCAACTAGTTAAGCGTAAAAACACGTCCATTGAAGAGACGGCCATCGTGCGTCACCACGACGTCTAATCGGAGGCCATCGGATGCTCTAACACGTGCGTGTCGAATCAGACCTACCGTGGGAGACCAACTGGGTCCCTAAATATTATCAATAACGACAACCAAAAGTCTTTCAAGTTTTAGTCACAGTCTTACTACAAACCCTTTCATACCTGACCTGGTTCAAAATGTTATAGAAAAAAAATATATTAATTAAGAGAATAACATAGAGGAGGTTTTTAGTTACGAGAATATGTTTCTTTATTCAAATATTATAATTAAAGTATTGTCGGACAAAATACACAGCGCCATCTAGCCCCAAAGTAAGCGAAGCTTGTGTTATGGGTACTAGACAACTGATAAACATACGTAAATACATTTTTTTTTGTAAATACACACTTATTATACATAGAAAATACCCAGACCATGACAAACAGACATGTTCATGCACACAAATGTTTGCCTTGTGTGGGAATCGAACCCACGAGCGTTGGTGTCAAACTCGCGTCATTCACGACTGAGCCACCGAGCTCGTCAGGAAAGGTATAGGAGTATGCAATAATCATAATAATTACAAAAAGTTATGCTTGGCATACTATAATTAAAAATATTAGCTTGGAAATACTACAATTAAAAATATAAATTTACTCCTCCTTCTACAATTATTCCATTCGATGTCGATAGAAAAATTATCATCGGTAACTCAAAACAAAATGGTCGCGTACTCTGCCGTTCACCAAGTATTATATGCCAAAGTAGAAACATGTAGGAGCCGAGTAAAACCAAGACTCACTAACCATGAGCAAATTAATTTATCAGAAGATGATGTCGAGAGCCCTAGCGTGCACGAAAACAGCTATGAAGGCTAAAGAAGCGAATAAGGTGTGTAAGGATAGCATGTTATGGCGCTGGGTTCTCTCTGCCTTCCCCACAAGGAACCTGACGTGAAGATATACATACATACATACCAAGTATTATGCCAATCCTTACGTTGTGCAATAAAATCCGTATCTATCTATCAGAGATCACCTGGATTTTATAGGATCTATCTCAAACTACTTGCTCTTGGTACTACTAACGACCATTGGCTTAAGTGGTAGAGCCAAGTCGCAGCCATGTTGTGTTCGCTAGACGACAAATTTATAATCACATTGTCAGGAGTTACCAATATCTTAAACACGCAATTATAAGCAAGCACAAAATGTACTGTGTTTCATACGGTGAGATGTCGTACAAAAAATATTCATTTATTTATTTTATTTTATTTATTTCAACAAAACTTACAGCTATTATTACAGGCAAACTATGCCTAATGCGACAGTGTAGCAATTACTTAAAAAACATCGTTCTATTCTAAACCTAAATACTCTTATACCTCGTAGCTAATGATATATAGCCCCACCCTTGTATATTCGCTCAGACTAAATAGCTTCAAATCGTCAGCCATAAGGTTGACAGTGCGTATTTGCGTGTTAAAAAAAGACTTTGTGTTCGTTTCCATTGGCAATTCTCATATTCCCAAGCGTTGCTTTGGTTTTTCTGATACCTACAGGCAGGCGGTGATTACTTACTATCAGGTGGCTTAGGTACTTGTTCGTTTGCGTATCTCTTATATTAAAAATAGTTTACAGTAACTGTTCAACATCAAGCTGGTACACAAGCGTAGATGTTTGTCACCTTACTCATCTTAGTGTTACAATATTTATTTTAGGGTCTAAAAGTTTACTTATTTTATTTTCAGCATCTTTTAGTGATCCATTGAAGTAAGAAGAGATGATTCATTCTTAGAAATGCGGCCTGCTACATCAAGGTCGCAACAAATCTGTCCAGACTATTGATATTCTCAGTCAATATTGAAAGTAAATATCTCACGTGCCTATACCGTCCAATATTTACCAGACAACATCAAACACAATATTACCACTTATCTCGTAACAAGCGTCTCCAAAAACATCTTATAGCGATCTTCCCTCAGGAACGTTACATAACTATATGAGAATATTGACTTTGCCCGATATCTGTGGCCTAAGTTCAACATGACTTTTATGTGAAAGAATGGCTTCGTTTATCTTGGTATATTTATGACTCTCTCGATTGAGTTTAAATGGGCACTTTAACGTGTGAACTTGTTGGATTAATAAGTATGTTTGATAAATCTTAATGAGTGCAGATACAATCAATTTGATATATGATAATTACCAACAAAGAACTAAAAAATATTACATAAAGTAAAATGTGTTGCTTTAAAAGAAATCGTTTATCCATAAACCACGCATACATTAAAAAAAATCGATGCCATCGGAGACCACGCCCTTGTAATGGGTGCAGTATTGACGATCGCTGAACCGATTATAAACCTATATGGATAGATAGATTAGTTGACAACGGAAGCGACTCAATTAACATTTATTGGATTGATGGCATGCATTTTACCTGTATAGCTATTTTGAAAACCAACAAAAAGAAAAAAGTAGTTGCAGTAGACAAAGAAATGGACACACTGAAACGGAAGCTCTAAAAATAATTGAAACAACTCCATGTGAGATTTCGAAATGGTACAAAGGGAAGTGCAATAAAATTGCGCCCAAAACTGTCGACTGTTCGGTATCGTTGAAAACAATTCTATTAGCCATAACCAAAAGGCCTTTACGCCAATTGAGAGGCTTTTACACTTTTATAATAGAACTACTAAACAATGATAACTTTTTCCTATAGCGAGAATTAACAATACCCAAGCAGTTTCTCGAATTTGCAACAAAAAACTAGAAAGTTATGGTCCATCATAAAATGGTCGGTCAGTCTTGGATTAGACAAAGGATGTCTACCGCAATTACAATATTGCCTCTATAAAACCGTTGAGACGAAAAGGCAAATTGCTTTACTGCTGTCAACACAACATCCAAATTTGTTTGAGGTATTTCTGTTGTAAATCTACTTTTGTTTTACTAACTTCGTTGTTATTTCTTCAACCATGTTTTTGTGCGTTTTTAATTTATTATGCTATTTATTTACTACTGCCACAAGCACCCAGCTTCGTCTACGTGAAACTAACTTTTTATTTTTTTATGGATTAGGAAACGGAATTAAGAAGAAGAAGTTTATTAATATCCGTGCTTTCCCAAGATGTCGATGAACAACGATGTTCAACGAATTTGGCTGAAATTAAGGGTGTCCTAGTAAGATATTTGGTCCCATTTAAAGTTTGTGAAATCTGATGAGTTGTTAAAAAAAAATTTGGGAATCGCCTATTGACATAATGTTTCTGACGTAATGAAAGATTCAATGAATATGTGATGAAGAGAAATTAAATTATTATTTTATTAGAACTCTTCGTTTCTTGTAAACATGAAGCAACTATGTAAATACATAGTTGCTTCATCTTTACGGGCGCTGCCCAGGACAGACAGGACGATGAACAGGACAGTGCCACTTTCTGTTCAAAAGGTTTTCACCATCTATCGATATGTAAACGCGAAATTTCCAGACGTTTCCCTTGATCAGTCTTATTTCATTTTTATATTCGAAATAGCGTTCGAATAAACACTACCTAATGAAAGTCAGATAAGTACTATTTGAATACCTATTTTAAAAGGCTCGCATTAAATTATTCTTCTCTGTTATCATAAATACCCATGTTTGTGTACAAGTTGAAAGCGTGATTGTTATTTGTTAAGTGAGACATCGCATCTGTTAGGACGCTGAACGTTAAAGGCGTTTTAAGAGATAATCTGGACAAAATATTGCCGTATTCTCGATAAAGGTGGCCTCTGTAAACAGGTACTCCCAAGGCACGTTTCGAGTCAAATAACCGGCGAGAAGGGGTCCGAAACAGAAAACGCTTTGTGCTAAAAATGTCGACCCCTTATCTCCTTTAGATGGGTCGTGCCCATAGATTTAAGAAGATAAGTTTATTGACAAAAATTAACATATTTTTATAGTAATTTAGAATATCAACTGTAGATTAGTAGGCTTTTATATTTTTATTGAGATCTTAAATTTTTATTATCTAATCTATACATTAATTAATTGTGATTCTGAGCGCTTTATGTATGAATTTGGTTATGTTTGTGTATTCGTTTAATATGATAATAAGAATAAATAATTTTGATTACTACGTAAAGGACCGTTTTAATATTGAATTATACTTTAATTGGCTATAATGTGAAAAGGACTCGCAACTTCATAACGATGCGGATTTTTTTTTAATTTATAACTTCCGGGAAGCCATATTTTTTATCTTAGTTTCATTAAACGGCTGAGTAATTTAAGTGTTTTGAAAAGTCGCACACTTATGTCAAAACTAAATTATAGTCGTTGTATAAAAACTATTTTAAACAATGACGTTGTTTTTTTAGGTAGGAAAACAAGCCGAAGAGCTATTGGATGTGAACACTGAGTTATCAAGGCAGATTTTTTATTTTAATATAATTCAAAATCGACATATCCATGCACTCACAAGAACTCTGGAAATTTTCGAATTGCAGATTTCGAAGATAGAGTTTTGTTTAGATAAAGTTTTCATGATTATTAGGCCGTAGATTGAAAATTTAACAAAGCAGGTCTCACAAAAAGTACGAATGTGTTCCTCAAGCTATTCTCTATCTATTTAATAAAAGAAATAAATATATTTTGAACCCCCTATAATTAACGTACGTAACGTACGTACTTAGACTAAATATTGACTGAGAATATAAGCTATTACTATGCCAAAGTTTCTCTAAATACGTTCATTCGTTTTTGTGTGATGCGTACACAGCGTAGAAAATAAACGGAAAGGCTGAAATTATAAAAAAAGCTCAAGTACGTATCAGTCCAGTTGCATCACTATTTTAAAAAATATTCCATGTACAAAATAATACTCACAAACTATGTATTTTTCTTGACAAATTACTATCAAAATCTTATGATGTGACACTTGTACTTTTAAATGAGATAGGTATACTTGGCGTTACATATAGTAGAGTATACAATCACTTGTAAGCTACAGTTAATTCTTGAATTCTTTAAACACTTTACCCGAGCGTTAGAACTGAAAATGGACATCAAGAGAAGATGCAGTCAGTCTCAACATAATTTCCATTGACGGAACGCGCAATGCAACCAATTAATGATAGAAAAGTATCGCCAGGGTAACTACGATGGATAGTGACTAAACTAAAAATTAAGATTACTATGATAAGAAGCCACTATAATATAAGAAGAAGAACAATGACATAAATTTGTTGAGACCACTTGAATTTACTAAGTGCCTGTGTCAGATAACTTGACAGACAGGCAATTGAGTGATCTCGTAACAATGCCTTTTTTATTTTATATGAGAAACTCAAAAAAATTGTAAATCTTGACACAAAATTTTTAATTTAAATTTTGTTTAAAGTTTAATTTTAACCAATTATACCTAAAATTCGCTTTATGTTAATTTTTACTTACGAAGTCTAAAGAGAAGTCAAAATTTTGCTTATAAATATATAATGCTAAAAACACAATTAGGTACGTTGATTCCCATACAAAACAAATTTCCATATTCGTGCCGTGTCTTACGGATTTACGTCTATTCCGCGGCCCTGCTTCCAGAGGCTTAGCACGAAGTCATCATTCATACAAGTAGATATCATCGTCGCTCGTCGTGGCTAACCAAGACCCTGGCTTGTTAACAATAAAAACGTTATCCGTAGTCCACCAAATGTATCTCAGGAATATGTCCAGTACAACATTTATTTTCTTTTGTATTCCCACTGTATTTAAATTTATATCTTCTGTTTAAAAGTAGTGGCAAAATGTTAAATGCGCCAAGTCTATGATGTCATATGTAATTTGGCAAAACATTTAGTGACTAATCGATATTGGACTCATTTAGTATGTTTAGTTTAGATTTATAATACGTGTAGTTTGAGTGTATAAAAACTATTTTATGTATTATAAATTAAATGCTAAATATTTCCCCGTGTGTTGTAAAGAGCCGGTCATTAATAGACTGGCTTTTTATATAACACGCAGTGAAATATTTAGCATTTAATATCCTCGTTCCTGGTTCGAATCCTAGCGTGGGTATGTATGTACATACATTGACTCGTCAAACTAGACTTTTGGTATACAAAATTTTGTAAGCCACATAAACGATACAAATTTTGTATCGTTCGTATGGCGCACAGAATAATGCTAAAAATGGTTCTACATGCATGGACCATGACTTGTCGCTATGTGTACCACAAAATTCGTGATTTCGGATTTTACCTACATAATTTGTAATAATCGGTTCGGCGGTGAATAAAACCATCGTGAGGAAATTCGCACCTCCGAGAAATTATATTTCGAAAGACGAGTGGCCTAAGATAGATCTTGTTTTCCTTCTGGACATACAACAATCGCTCCATGTCTAAGTCAGTATCTTCGTAAATCTTAGCTTTATATAGCGGACTCCGCCAATCCTAATGGATGAGGAAACGGGATAACGCTAGGCAGAGGAATTGATTTGAAACATAGCACCACATTCGGAAATCCATAGAATTGGCAGATTCCAACAAGAAATTAAAAGAAGTCCAAATACGTATGTTTTTTACATATTATTAAATATATATAATATTGCGACGTTTGAGGTACTTACGTAATGTTAACAGACCTTTATGATTTTCATTCATATTAATGCTCTGCTTACCTGCTCAATAGAGTTTTACTCGACTAAACATCACAATGCCACACCAGAACAGAGATAGAAAAATTCGCCACAAAACAGACCTTATTAGCTTAGTAGTGAGATACCCATACAAGTACAAATCAAGACTTGAGTTTAAAGTTGAGATTACTTTTAGCGTCTCGGGTCAAAGTTGGGGCAACGAATATTTATGGCCTTACTTTACTTATGATGTTACCATACTGCGAATATGAAATCAAATTCTGACGTTTCGGACTGATTCGATAGTTTTAAAAGAAATAAATGTTGTTTGTTACTATTATGTGGGGTGTAGGTACTTATAGATCTCTGTAAAATAAAGTATCTATATTAATACCGATCATTTGATTGACATGCGCGTAAATGTGTATCCAACATGTAGATTGATGCAACGTAGTACATCCGCCGCGGTCATTTCTATAGTCTATTATTACTATGTAATTAAGCGTTCATTTGCAGAGAAAATGAGTATTTTGAAAATTAGATCAAACTAATGTTACTTGACTGGATCATTAATATCAAATATTAAAAATGAAACTAAAAAGAACAATAGAACGAAATACCTTTTTTTAGCGAGGTCGGTCGCATCAAAGCAGCCCGTCTGTGGAAGTACCTCCACCTCACAGAAAACCGCAGCCAAATAACAACTCCCTAGAGAGTTGTTGTGTTCCTGCGTGTGAGTGAGATGACCAGTCAGCTCCCAAGGAGTTGCTGTGTAAGCAGCAGAGGAGGCATCGCGCGAGTGATAATTAATTTATCGCAAGCGTTAATAGGCTACGGTGTCCGCTTTACATCAGGTGGGCCGTATGCTTGTATGCCTCCCGACGTGGTATAAAAATAAAATAAAATACAATGCAACTATATGTTTTAAGTAATTTAAGACCAATTTAATTTGAAATATATTTTCACACAATTAACTTTTATTTGAACAAGAAGTCTGCATAAGTCGAATTTGTGGTTTTACGTACATAATATCCTACTAACAGTGTATATGTTAAAGTTTGCAAATATATATGCATGTTTATAATCGCACACGCATTACCACATCTGCTGCTAATACTGGCACTATTCAAGGAGCTGTTATTTGACTGCGATTTTCTATGCGGAGCATTTGGCTTTAATGCGACCTACCTCATGTATCTGCATAAATAAAAATCAATAGATATATGTATGTTTCTCCTCTTCTTTTTCTTAGCGTTATCCCATTTTCTAATCTACTAGGATTGGCGGGGTCCGCTACCTGACCAAAAGGATTTGGCGAAGATACTGATTTTTAGATGGGGCGACTGCCGCCAATCCTCCCCAACCAGGAGGGAAAACCATTAACATTCTTAGGTAAGATCACACAGCTTTCGAAATATAATTTCTTGGGCATGCGGATTCCCTCACGATGTTTTCCTTCACCGCAAGGGATAATACAAATATGTACATAAATCCGACAGCACTAATTTAGTGGTATACATGCCAGAATTGCCGAGTACCTGTTGTTCACTAGGCCAGTTCTTTGTCCAATGGGCTATCACTGCTCTTCTCTAAATCTGCATAAATAATAATCAATGTATGTATGTTTGTTCTCTTGAAAACGGTTGGGTAGATGTTGATGAAATTTTTAAGGAATCTTCAGATTAGCCCACCGGATGATGCTGTAAAGTTTGGCAGCGATCAGTTCACCCGTATGAAGTCCGGGCGGGTAGCTAGTTATAAAATAAATAAAGATAATATTAATGTTTATTTAAGTGCAAAAACAATGGCATTACAGTTGTTTAATGAAAAAAATATTTACAACCTCTGCCGCTCTATTTAATTAAAGTTGATATTCAAACTTCCAGATTATATTCATCTAAATTACCTCATACGTAATTAAAGAAATTAACATTAAGTATCGTCTAGTCACCCTTGCCTATCATTTATTATTCACGATGGTGCAACCCTATTAGACAATCCAATTTGATCAGAATTAAACCAAACAGCCCATCAGCAATCACCACCAGCCCTAAAGACGTGTAATTAACAGCCACATTAGCACTTGCATTATGCATGAATCTGCATTTGACCTGTTATCTATGATGTTGCGATTTCAGACATTAAGATAAGGATTATACGCTTAACAATTTTAGAACTTGGTTGTAACTTAGCGTTGTTTTAATAATGTTATTTAGGCGAAGACAATTATTATTGTCAAAAATATCACTATTTTACATTGTGCATATTAGGAGACGTTTTGCTAGCGCTATCCCTTTTTCGAATCTATTAGTATCGGCGGGGTCGGCTACCTAAGCCTAAGGATTTAGTGAAGATATTTATTTCGAAATTAAACGACTGCCGTCAGACGTCTACAATCCAAGATGAAAACCAACCCCCTCTAAGATTAAATCACACGACTTATAGAGGAAATCTACGTCCAAGAAATATAACTTCTTCGACGTAGATTTTCCCTCGATCTTTTTCCTTCACCGCTGAGTAGAAAGCGATGATCACAGATATGTGCCTAACTTCGAAAACACGAACTTAATGAACACACCATGATTCAATCCAGAGACCCGTCTGAATAGACTGGTTTTTAGGGTTCCGTACCCAAAGGGTAAAACGGAACCCTATTACTGAGGCTCCGCTGTCCGTCCGTCCGTCCGTCTGTCACCAGGCTGTATCTCATGAACCGTGATAGTTAGACAGTTGAAATTTTCACAGATGATGTATTTCTGTTGCCGCTATAACAACAAATACTAAAAAATAGAATAAAATAAATATTTAAGGGGGCTCCCATACAACAAACGTGATTTTTTTTGCCGTTTTTATAGATAATGGTACGGAACCCTTTGTGTGCGAGTCCGACTCCCACTTGGCCGATTTTTTATACAACAGCCTATTGGATAATCATATTAGAAACTGATATTCACTGCTCTTCATTATCATATTAGGTAACTTTACTTGTGTTTATTTTAGTTTTACTTATTGCCATCAAAGTCAGCAGGTTGGTTCGAAAAGTGTGACGTTATAAACACTTTATAGACAATCGAAGGCCATAGTTGTCATAAATACATATAAGCAAGCCTCGGCGAAATTTCAAACAAGTTATTTCATTGATTAGTAATGAAATAACATGATTGAATACTATTCAATAGCCGGTATATTCACCGCCATGTTCGGAGACAAAGCCAAACTGCCTGTATATTACGTGTCGATTACCAATTACCGATACCAATTGAAGGATATTGAATTGAAGAATGAAAGAGAAGTAGGGCCCAGTTTCGATCATACATACATTTTTGTTACTGTCGCCTATGGACACGTATGTATATGTGTGATGAGCGGTGCACAGTTTACTTCATGCGAAGCAGCTCGCAGCTTAATAATATTACTCTGCAAGATTGGTGTGAATGAGAGAGGTCACCAGAATACCGGCGACCAGCCGTCGCGTTACAGCACGGCTAGCAACGTGCGAGCAATCAGTATTACTTAAACTATAATATCTATACAAATAATATACTGCCTTAACCTTCAAAGAAAAGTCTAATCTACATTAATACATAAATTCTTCTTCTTAGCCTTATTTCGTTTCCTAATCCATTAGGATTGGCGGGGTCCGGTACCTAAGCTTAAGAATTTGGCGAAAATACTGATTGTCACATGGAGCGACTGCCGTGAGACCTCGACAACCCAGAAGGAAACCCGGGCCTTTCTTAGATAAGATCCACACTTTGAAATATAATTTCGAAAGACGTGTGTTCTTGGAGGTGCGGGTTTCCTCACAAGGTTTTTTTTCACCGCCGAACAAGTCATAATTACAAGTACGTATACAAATCCTGTTCTTTATCCAATCGGCTATCAACGCTCCTTGCTATTAGCACATTAATATAAGTACCTAGTCCGGTCATAAGTTCTATTACAAATGAATATGCATTTATCAGGAACACCGTTCCTATATGAAATCTATATGTTTGTCCGTGCGTGTGTCAGTCGCTTTTTTTCGAATATTGACTTCAGATTCCTATCTCTTAAGGAACATGGTCAAAATGGCCGACAAATTAAAAAAAAAATGTATTTTTATTTCAGATTTGAAAAGTAAATTAAAATGTAGAATAGGAATGTCTTAAAAACCAATATTATATTTCTTAAGAAACGTGGTCAAAATGGCCGACAAAGTTTAAAAAAAAATAATTAAATTGTTATATAATTGACGAGCCAGGTGTTCCTCTCGCAATGCAAGCTTGCGCATTCTCAACTGGTTTTTTTATGAAGTAATGTTATCTTAATAAAACTTATATGTACGTTTGTATATATTTGTGGAAGTCTCAGCAAAAAGAAAAAAATCGGCCAAGTGCGAGTCGGACTCGCGCACGAAGGGTTCCGTATCATTATCTATAAAAACGGCAAAAAAAACACCTTTGTTGTATGGGAGCCCCCCTTAAATATTTGTTTTATTTTAATTTAATTATTTATTCTTAAAGTGAATATATAACTAAGTATTCTGTGAATATTTCAAGCATCTACCTGTTGCCGTTATCAATATCGAGCAAAAATGAGCAAAAAATCACGTTTGTTGTATGGGAGCCCCCTTAAATATTTATTTTATTCTATTTTTTAGTATTTGTTGTTATAGCGGCAGCAGAAATACATCATCTGTGAAAATTTCAACTGTCTAACTATCACCGTTCATGAGATACAGCCTGGTGATAGACGGACGGACGGACGGACGGACGGACGGACAGCGGAGCCTCAGTAATAGGGTTCCGTTTTACCCTTTGGGTACGGAACCCTAAAAAAAGATTCTATTCGAAATGGCCACCTTTGGGTTTGATACAGGCCTTTAATCTGTCTGGCCACGAATCTATGGATTTACGCACTGTTTCTATGGAAAATTTAGCCACTGCTTGCTCCAGAGATTTCTTAAGAGACACTATGTCGGCGTGTTGTTTCGAGCATGGCATGTTCTCTAAAACTGTCCACAATTTGTAGTCTAATGGGTTCAAATTTAGGCTCGACGAGGGCCAGCCTTCAGCTCTTATAAAGTCCGGAACGTTTGTTTCGAGCCAGGCTTGGTGTTTCGTGCATTGTAACCAGGTGCAGAGTCCTGGTGGAAAGTCTACGGTATATTTTTAAAAAGTGTATTTCTGAGAGGTTTCACAAAATGGTCCAAGTCGGACTGACTGATTTGATACACTTTTGATGAAGTCTTCACTCCTTTTTCGCAAAAATGAAGTTTTATGACTGTTTGATAAAACATCCCCCACAAAACCATTACATACGCAGGATGTTGACCACATTGTACCTTTCCGACCACTTGAGCAGTTTCTTTAGAATTGTGTGCGTACACTTTGTCATTTTGCTTGTTGTAGTGCTCTTCAATCGTGATTTTTTTTTCATCTGTAGAGAGGATATTTCTGTGCCTTTCAGCTGCGTATCGGAACAGAAGGCGTTTTGATCCATCCACTATCTTTAACTATAGGAATTGATTTAGGGCATGTTCTGTACATCGAAGATAAGCGCCGAGCCTCAGGTCTTGTTTTATTATACGCAACTGAGTTCCAGTGGGAATCTTCAATTCTCGCGATAAGATTTTTGTATCCTAACGGGGTTTCGGCGAACTCTGTATTTAACAGCATTAACAGCTTTTGTAGTTCTAACAGCACGCGGTCGCCCCGATCTTTTATGGTCTTCAAAAGAGGAAGTGGTGGTATATCTGTCGATAGTACGATATACGAACTGCTGATACCATGCTTTCAAAATCGGCGGGAAATCGAAGGAAGATTTAACACAATAAACGCTTTCCAAATACAAAATAATTAAATTATTGAAAAAAAGAAAAGTTTCTATTTAACAATATTTATGGTCAGACTAGTTATAACTAATTAACTTATTTTTTTTCTAGTAATTTCAACCATTATTCGTGTACCTAAAGACACACGTCATGATTGTTTGTCAGCGAGTCCGTAGGGTACGGATACCACCGTTAAATATTTAGAACTACGTATTTTTTTAAATAGTTTAATATAACTCATTCCATTTTTGAGTTATACACCTAATACACACTAGCAAAGGAACGACATTGCTCCTTTTACAATTTCGCTGCGGAACCCTAAAAATAGAGCATAGAGTATTACAAAGAGTTAAAATACCCATAGCTTGCTAGTAATTACCTAAGTACCTGTGCCATCATAAAGCTATTTGGTATAGATGTTGACCTTAACAGTATCGGACACAATGCCCATCTAATTTGCTAGTGAAAGTTCGCAGTGAAATTTTTGACGACAAATTTTCTCTGCACGTACGTAGTTGGTAAAGTTTTATTTTTTCTTGACATCCATTGGTTTTTTAATATTAGTTTCCTGATTGAAATTTGATTTGTACCGCAAATGAAAGTTTTGGCGGAACACATTAGAGAAATTATTGATTTGAAATGTAAGTTATGTAAATACAATTCTACTTATTTTCTGGCATTATAGGCACAATAATTTTTAACATAGTTTTATTAAGACAAGACAAGATAAGTTTTAGATGAATATATTTATATCTTCACACAGGCCTCTTGAGGGGTAGGTAGAGGGAATTGAACGCCACATGACTTGGTCTTTACACAACCAATTGCTTCTTTTAAATTAATAGCTCTTTCATGCTATTTTATAGGGTTCCAGACAACACCCTATTATAACATACAACCAATTTGGTCGTGATAGGTTAGTCTTGGCATTTCTCAGCTCTATCTTCTTCTACTTTAGCATTGTATATTCGTCATTCTTTCCTTTTACATTCTTTCTACATATGCAAACCAACGGAGCGTGCCTCTTCTTATCTTTACATGTTCATTGTCTTTCAGTGTTTCTATTCTATTTCTTACATTTTCATTGTGAACTCGGCCTACAATCGTTACGCCGCAGATTTAGCGCAATGCCCGCGTTACGACAGCAACGCTACTTTTTCTACTTTCATGCCAATCTGTATACGGCTATGTAATAAATATTTGAACTTCAACCTCTTCAAAATATTATGTTACAAGAGAATTAACAATTGAGCAAGGTATAGGTCAATAAAATATAGTTATATGGATAGACAATACAACGGTATCGGTATTGTCTATACTGAAGTCTATACAGTGAAGCTGTTCATATGATGGAGGTCAGAGTTTCCCATAGGGTCTCTTTAATAAGTATTGTATATAGTTTGGACTCGTTTTTATCCCTGGATTCGTTCTTGGTTTTAGATCCAATTACAAATGAGACATGGCACGGCTTTCGCCTTTACAGAAATTTAATGGTCTTATTAGAGTTATCCTGTTGTCCAGTAAGATTTTATAAGAAAAAATATGAAACGGTTTCTTTTCGAATGGACCTCCACGTGTTAGGTTAGGTTATCTGTATCCCCGCGCATGCCTATGACGTTTTGTAACGACCCACGAGTTAACTAGATTCACACAAAATGTGACAATAAATATATATATTTTCAGGAATACCGTTGCTACATGAATTCTATATGTTTATCTGTGCGTTTGTCTGTCGCTTTTTTAGAATATTCGAACTTTGACTTCAGATTCGGATTCAGCATAAAAAAGTAGAATAGGAATGTTTAGGAACACCGTTCCTATCTCTTAAGGAACATGGTCAAAATGGGTGACAAATTAAAAAAAAATATTGAATTGTTATATAATTGACGAGCCAGGTTCCTCTGGCAATGCAAGCTTGCGCATTCACAACTGGTAAATTTTATATTTCAAAAAATTTAAGCGCTTGTCGCACTCATGCTCAATGGGTTCCATGCGACTGTTTAAAATTTACGTTTTTTACATACTTGGTTGCCTTAATTACTTGCACTTGCATAAAAATGGGGACGTGTGTTATCTCTGACAAGAAATATATTCAAAAATGACTTTTGCCTCTACCAGATGTACAGAAAATAATAATATAAATAATCAACAAGATGACTGTAGTTTAGCTGCTAAATTTAGAACTAAAATGCACGCATGAATATTTATTTTTGATAGATTTAATAAAACAGTGACATTTTGATTTTTCTATAAGGCGACTTGTCAAATTCTATGATCTTCGTCAACTATACGCTTTGATATATAATTCTAGAAAAGCAGATGGGTCAAATGCGAATACCGTGTAGCTATAATTTCTGGCTAAGTAGACAGTAAGAAAACTATAACTACAAAATGGCGATTTCTCGATTTTCAGCACCCTTTACTGGTGTTTCAAGATCTTGCTTGCCCGACAAGTTTCCTGATTCACATGATAAAATCAACCGTAAGTAGGTACTCAATAGATTTATATTTGCGATTTCTTAATGTACTTACAGAGAGACAAATGAAACTAGAAACGATAAAATGCATCCAAGTCATGGTCACCTTAGAAACTAATATAGTGCAATTACGTAAAAAGCGAGAAGTGATTTTTTAGCAATTGTCAATACGCGAATGATGTCTCTGGTATTGCAAGTATCTATGGACTACGAGTACCTGCTTACGATCATTCAGACCGTAACCATGTTTAGTCCTTTATGCCTTATATTTATTATTTTATGCGAGTTAATAATTTTCTGAGCAACCAGGCATGTACTACTAACGGCAGATCATAGATATCGTAGATGACGATGGGCAATGGTAGCCGCTTCCCATGAGGTGGAAAGGTTCAAATCTTCAAGCGAAATAATCTTCTGTCAATTATTTATATATATAAAAAGGAATGTTTGTCTGTATGTCCTCTATGGACTCACGGCTGGGCAGATTTTGATGAAATTTTCAGTGAATCTTCAGGCTAGCCCAGCAGGCGATCTTGTGAAGTTTGGTAACGATTGGATCATCCGTGCGAAGCTGGGTCGAGTAGCTAGTACTTAATATAATTTGCTTGACTTACCGTACTGTAAATTGGTTTTTCATGTTTCACCCAAGAATTTTAAATATTTTCAAGGTAATACGCAGCGGTAAATGTTGAATCAATTCATATGTTATGTAAGATATATGAAAATGACATTAAATCCCATTCAGATGTTTTTACGTGACGCGTGTGGAATATTCAGATAGATACCAAAAGATCAATAACAATAATAAAAGTGAGTCTTTTGGCGTCGGTCTCAATCACAGATCACAGTAACAACTTGTTTCTGTGATCTGTGGTCTCAATAGTGAAATTCAGCTACATTTTTGTTCATAAAAATATTTAATGTAATAAACTCGACTTATCGTACTCGTATCGTACGTATTAGATGAATATATCTAATATCGTGAGCCTTGTTTGATGAGTACGTTTTATTTTACCGACTATTTCAATTCACTATATGAATAGACACCTATTTACGATCAAATAGTTAAGGTTCAATGGAACATAAAAAGCCGGTTCACTTTTTATTGTATTCATCAATTGGTAAATACCTCACCGATATTTTTTCTTCTGGACTTAATCAGCGGAACGTGTATCTAGGCTTTTTTTTTTGTTTTTATATCAATGTATCTACTGATTTTAATATGATTGACGTTTACACAGCAATTACTAATCGGGTTTCTTTTGCTGTTGTTCGCAAATGGACGGCACTTTTTATTGCCACCGTCTGTACAAATTAGAAGCCACAGAAAACTATTGCTAATTTTTATTTTTATACAACGTTGGGAGGCGTACAAGCATACAGCCCACCTGATATAAAGCGGTTACTGTATGAACGCTTGCAACACATAAATTATCACTCGCGCGATGCCACCTCTACTGCTAACACAGCAACTCCTTAGGGGTTTACTGGCGATCTCACTTACAGGAGCGCAGCAATTTCCCAGGGAGTTGTTAATTGACCACGGTCTCGTGTGAGATGGAGGTACTTTTCCAAAAGAGGTACCTTTGGTGCGCCCTATCACTCTTAAAAACAATCAAGACAAATAGACATGTTCATGCACAGAAATGTTGGTCCTGTGTGAGAATCGTACCTACGAGCAATGGTGTCAAAGTAGCGTTCCTAACCACTGCTCCACCGAGCTAGTCAAAAGTTAGTTCCACTGCTTATATTTGAATAAAAATATATTAATTGGATTATTTTCCATATGATGCGATATGTAAAGACTTTGTTATATGGTGAATATAACCCACAAAAGTCAACCCCTTCGGTTGAAGCGGTACCCGTATACCAACAGAGGGATGAGCAAGAAATAGTATGGTTGAATAGTTAAGTCTATATATCCGCATAACTACAAATAATGTAGCAAACTAGTGCTGATATGATGATAAAAAAATACGTTTAATTACGTAATTACACAAGGCGAGCCGTATGCTTTTATAAAAAAAAAAAACGTAGCCAATTGTTAGTGTTGTTTTGGAAAAGAAAAAAAGCGTAATTAGGAACCTGTAATTACAATTATGTATGTATGTATGTATGTATATCTTCACGCCAAGTCCCTTGCGGGGTAGGCAGAGAGAACCGAGCGCCATAAGACGCGGTCCTTGCATACTTCACTCGCTTCTGTGACATTCATAGCTCTTTTCATGCACGCTCGCCGGTTCCTGGGGCTTCTGACATCACCTTCTGATAAAACACGACCAATTTGGTCATGGTAGGTTAGTCTCGGCCTGCCTCGGCTCCTACATCCTTCCACTTTTGCATTGTATATCTGTTTCGTCATTCTTTCGTCCCGCATTCTTTCTACATGTCCGAACCAACGGAGCATGCCCTTTCTTATCTTAACACCGACACTCTAATAATTAATTACAATTAATACAATAAAAAGATATTATATTATTTATTTCTATCAAAACACAATACATTTAATCTCTGTAGCTACCTAGTCCACCGACGCTCTTCTAAATTTAGCTATTACTTTCAAAATAACCAGTTTTTTTTTTATAACGGCAGAAACTTATCCGAGCTATCTCTCACGTCTTGATAACAGAAAGTATCTAATAAGAAGCATGGGTCTTAGTTTTTGTTCGGGGCACCTGACTAGCCAGAGTCGATTTTACAGGACGCATACAATTATTTTAATCTTACTAAAATCATGTTTTTTCTGACTATGTTAATATGGACATGGATGGCAATTTTTAAAGTTATAATACTCGTATATACTTTGTTCGATGGTGTTATAGTAATTGATGGATTTTAATTTACATACTATGTTTTCTGATTGACTATGGTTTCTCCTGACATCATCGGTGAAGTAACTATTTACTACATGACTAAACCTACACGTGGACTACGCGCGGTCTATGTTCTCGCTACGGGACAAGAGGTACCGAGAGATAGTTTATAAAATATAGCAGTGCGTAACACATTTCTTCTAATATAAATAAGTTTACGTATTTCGAATTACTTATTCCAGTGTTAAAAACATTATCGGTTGACATGGGTATCTAACACGTCAAGTTCTTTAGTAATAGTGTAAACACTATTTTCAAATCTATTTTAAAATCACCCATTCATAATAAAAAAAGAGAAGTTAGTTACAGATTTATTTTGATACTTAGAAGTACATCCACATCAACTCTTACTCATCCCACTGCAGGGATACGGATCTTTCTTCAACCGAAGGAGTTTAGAGAATACTATACCACGCTGCTCAAATGCGGATTGGCGGAGGCCAGTGTTCTCAAGCCGCCCGAGGGCCACTGACTTACCTTAACGACTGTCATCTATTGACAACAGCTAGGACCGACGGCTTAACGTACCCTCTGAGCACGGAGAAACTCGAGATAGTTAAACACATCCATAAACAGGCTGCGGTCGACGTTGCTTAACCTGCGTGTTCGTGTAGAATGATACGCGCAACGACATCGAGCTGTTTTAAAAGTACATATAACTACAAATGAAATCTTTTAATGTTCTCAAGATCATTTTTATTTGGTTAACTACAGCGATTCTTCCACGCTTACACGTAAAACTTGATGAAATTTTTTTTTTTATAGAAACGTTAATATATGGTCATTTTCTTTTGGCATATGTGGCTCACTTTATTCTACTGAATGCTTAAACCTGAGCTACCTATTTTGATTCATAAGAATGTTTTGTGTAACTATGTAACCATACAATGTTTGCTATAAAACTCAAAATATAAATAAATATGATTTGACATGTCTTACTTGAAAAAAATAACTTTAAAAGGGTACATGTTACAAGAATGACGTTTATATGTTTGTGTTCACAGAATATGCAGCGGTGGGCACCAGCTAGTGCAGATAAATAATAATAGCAACAAAAATTTGCAAATGAATTTAGAATCTAAATTTGATAAAACTTTTCATAAAACGCACAGAATTTTCCAAAATAATGTTATTTCCAGGTACCATAGAATACATAGTTTTCAAAAAGACGTATCTTCGCTCTTCGAAATACACCCAACAGGCAGAGTCAGGTGGTATGATACAAATAGAGTTGAATGTAGCTCATCGTGTGGCGATTACTTTCAGTTGAGATCACTATCAATGTTAGTGAAGCTGCCATTGAGTGAATCAGAAAACTTTATATATGACACGATATAAATACGAATCAAAATTGCGTATCCATATAATTCCAACATACTGCACACGTCAACAGATAAAACAGTAATAATAATCGGACACGTCGCTTGTTAGACAAACATGAGAGATCTCTGATATCCCAGAACAATGTGGGAGTGTGGGTGAGACAGGGTGCTTTCAAGCATACTTGAAGTGCACATATGATTACGATTGCCCTTGTTCCCAACACTCAATATTGTATTTAGACAAACCGTAGACAGAAAATAATGAAATCTAATGATGAACGAATTAATATTTGAGTTTTGTTAATAGCAATTATACTCTATTCGAATTGTGAACTCTAATAATGACTCTTTACATGACCGTTCTCGGCAGTATTCACTTCTATATGTAAGTCAACAGTTTTACTTACAGTAGTAAATAACTATTTAAAATTATTGATAATTTTAATAACGACGATGACGTCGTTAATTTTTTTTTTTTTCAGGATTCCTTAACTAATGTGTCCCAACAGAACTCCATTACAAAACTTACTGTTTATCTCCCTGTATAATATAATAATCCATGAGCGGTTTTGTAGTAGATCTTCAGAAATATTGCAAGTTGCGTAATTTTCACAGAATATGTTTTAATATGGTGAAATATATATCAAATAATAAAATTTTTAATAAATAGGAATTTGGATACAGAAGATAATACTTATTAAGCCCTCACAGGCTTAATAAGTATTATCTTGGACTATCATAAAATCAGTAATACTTACAATGGTCTAACATGGTTTAAATATGGTTCAAGGCCTTAAAAACAACAAATTTTAAGAATTAAACTTTGTCGTGTTTAGAATGGAACCATCCGGGGTCTATCTCGCACTGAAATCATTATATTCAATCCTGATTATCTAATAATCTATCTAATATCTTCAAGATAGGTCCTTTGGTGGAGGGAACCAAACGCCGCAATACGCGGTCCTTACATAAGATTCACTCGTGCACGCTCGTAATTTTCTTTAGCTCCTGACATCTCCTTCTAATAAAACACGACAAATTATGTCATAATAGACTTCCTACGTATATCTAATATACAGAAATCAAATCAGTAGCTAAAACTTATCTGTGCAAATTACACATTATATGTGATTCTTATCCTATTTACCCAAGAAAAGGATACCTGCAGGAAAGGGAAAACAAATTTGGTTAAGCAGGTATTGAGTGTATTGGCAAAAGGATGATCTTATTACTCACTGCCTCTACTTAGAGGGCCGGTAATGATATTACTGAACTAAGTTCTGCTTTCACTTATCCTAATGGTCGGATTCTTATGCAGTTCACTTGCTAAGAAAGTTAGCTACGCTTTTGTAGGGTTTGGTAAAAGGTTCGAAAATAAACACTATAATGTAAAAGTTCGAAAAGTCATCATTATAAAAATCATTATAATATTCAGTACATATATCCACAATCATGATCCTAGCACGGGTTCAAATTATAAACAGAAAATAAAAATGAAAACTAAACTCGACTGCGTTAAAAATTCGTAATAAAAATAACAGTTCAATATTTATAATGTATAGTGTTATTGTAAATTATAGACATTATAATATTAGACTACTCATAGATTTGTAATTAAAATAAATGACAGTGGTCACTCGTCATTATAAACATGTCACGTTTCTAATTTAGTCGTGTATTTATATAATAGAAATGACATCATAAGCCGTAGTCGGGCAATTTTATAGTACATTGTGCCGCAATATTTGTAGTATATGGTGTATTTGTAGTAGATGTATATATATTTACAGTGTATGGAAAGTTATTAAAAAAACAGAATTATTTGTATGTAAATGAGTCGCTTCAATCTGCTAATGATATCCACACCTACCTAACGTGCTCATAGTGCATTCCGCCAGCAACAAGGCTCTGGCAATAGACAAAGGACCCAGCGCAGGTCAAGACGAATCCCACTGTATCTCTACCTGCACCTGGTAGAAGACAAATAATAATTATCTATTATACTTCGTTGAGCAAGTAGGTAAGCTCATCAATAAGCTCCTGATGAGGCAGAAAGTTCGCAGTGGTGGTGCCAACGCTCAAGTGATACTCCTCGTGCTGCTTTGCAAGCGTTTGATGGTAACAATAAGTAGCTTTATGCTTCTACGCCATTTGTTTGCATATAAACATCGCTCAATTTGTTAATCAATTTGCAGCGACATATTCTCAAATATATTCTCAACTCAAATGGAACTACAACTATCAATATCTTGTAATGCCGATAAAAACTTAAATATCTATTAATACAATAATAAATAACAAAACCCACAAAATACAAGATGCAGTCATAAATATTACAATGTCTTATCAATATCAAACGAAACAACACACCCAATACAAATCTAAGAATGCTGAAGAGGCGTAACCAAAATTACTCTAACATGGTCCAAACGAATGTTGACAAGCTTCAAATTAATCACAAACAAATCATAGCTCTTTATGCTAATGTAAAGAAGGCTTACACACTCAATTTTTTTACACTGTACCTCATTTATTTATGTTTAGTCATCATCTTTTAATATTCAACATACTTTGAAGAGATATCTTCTACGATCAATCAAATCCTATGTTACTGAACTTTGTTTAACAATTCGTGCTACAAATTTGAACCTTATGCCATAGGGGTAAAGAAGACAATACAAAGTCAAGTTCAAGATCAAACTTTGCTTTAGCTTCTTCGTGTTATCGTGTATCAAAAATTATGCAATAATTAGGGTGTCCACAAAATATTGTCTTAAAAGAATGTTCATAAGGTTAAGTTTTGGACGTTTGTCTTCATTTTGCCTTCATTTCAAGATAAAAGGCAATCTTCACTACCATCTGAACTATTAGTGAAGTATGATTTTAAAGTGGGTACATAAGTTATGAAACCGCTTAATAAACAGACGCTTATGGTAGTAAATAAAGACCGTGGAATCGATCCCCGCACAAGACTTTTTTTTTGTGCATGAATATATATGTTTGTCTTGGTCTAGCTATTTCTATGTATTGTAAGTATGCATTTACAAAAAAGATATTTATTATATATATATATATATATGTATATATATATATATATATATATATAATAAATATCTTTTTTGTAAATATATATATATATATATATATACATATATATATATATATTAATAAAGGTATAAGTATGATCAATGACGAGCTCGGTGGCTTAGTCCTGTATGACGCGACTTTGACAACAACGCTCATGAGTTCAATTCCCATACAAGACAAACATTTGTGTGCATGAACATATCTGTTTGTCTTAGTCTGGATATTTTAAACGAGGTAGGGCGCATCTAAGCAGCCTATCTGGGGAAGTACCTCCACCTCACAGAAAACCATAGCTAAATAACAACTTCCTAGAGGGTTTTGTGTTCCTGTGTGTGAGTGAGATCTGCGTAGTGTGTGTGCGAGTTGTTAGACTGCGAGCTTCTGTACGGTGGAGGCATTCCCCGTTTACAATTTAAAAATGCCAATTTTTAAATAATGTATATCTGTAAGTGGATGTAAATTGTTATACCACGTCAGAAGGCATACAAGCATACGGCCCACCTGATGTAAAGCGGCTATCGTAGTCTATGAACTCTTGTAATACATTAAATATTACTCGCGCGATGCCTTCTCTGCTGCAAACACAGCAACTCCTTAAGAGCTTACTGGTGACCTCACTCACACGCAGGAACACAACAATCCTCTATGGAGTTGTTATTTGACTGCGGTTTTCTGTGAGGTGGAGGTACATTCCCAGACAGGCTGCTTTGATGTACCCCACCTATCTGAAAATATCCAGACCAAAACAAACAGACATGTTCATGCACACAAATATTTGTCTTGTGTGGGAATCGAACCCACGAGCGTTGGTGTTAAAGTCGCGTTATTCATGACTTTTCATAATCTATCTATCTATAACTTCACACCAAATCCTTTGCGGGGTAGGCAGTGAGAACCGAGCATTCATTGCTCTTCTTATGCACGCTCGCAGGTTTCTAAGGCTCCTGACATCACCTTCTGAGAAAACACGATCAATTTGGTCATGGTAAATAAGTCTTGGCCTTCCTCGGCTCCTACATCCTTACTTTCCACAATCACTCGCGAATTCCTTAGGCTTAGGTAGCAGGTATCTAATGGATTAGGAACCGGGATAATGCTTGGAAAACTAAAAATCTTTCAATAATCATATTACTTGTCATAGGAATGATTGGCTGGCATTTGGCCATTCATATCTTAGTTATCATCATTACTAATATCTGACGTTACATTTTTGGTCATTAAAGTTAATTACAGTTAATCCAAGTGTCGCTGGTTCAAATCAAGCCTGAAAGACCATTGATGTGACGGAAAGTTCGGATAAAATATATGTAAACCATAATATCGATAGTTTGAAACACCAGACACGATTGGACTATATTGACAAGTAGCCTTACTAACAAAGGACTTTCTATAGAATTTAGCAAAACAACTAAATTTATTACGTACTGAACTTTGTACGAAAATTTAACTACCATAAAACTCTATACAGAAAATTTTGGCACCGTCACCAATCTGTTGGGTGTTCATTGACCCCGTATAATTGATGGACACTCCAAGTTCATCAATAGATTAATGACCACAAGATAGCTAGGTCGGAACTCCAGATAATGTATCTGGTCACTGGGCCATTAATCCAATGTGGTTACTTAAGTTGATCAATTCCAATTTGGAATATAGAGGTAGCAAATTTATAGGTGCATTAGCGAGTCAAGTAAAGAATTTATGAGTTTTCAAAAACGAAAACTTTGGATCGGAATATACATGTATGTGGCACCAAAATTTACAATAATTTACCTTTGATAGCCTAAGGCTGTTATAGTAAGTCATGCGATAACTGTTGTTAGAAAATTATATTACAGCATTTGATGTTATAATGTAGTTCCAATTAAGTGTAAGTATTCTTATTTTGATGTCTAGTAAAAAAAGATAAAGATAAAAATCATTTAAGTGCCATTAGGCCCTTACGGGCACTTAGACACGTCTTACATTCTTTAAATTAGATCATATTGTATCTTAATAATTTTTCATAGTTGTTTCTTTTTAGTTTTAATCTGAGTAAAAAAGGTATTTGGCACAAAAGTTTGCAGAGATAACCTCTCTACTCGCCGTAGTTTGTTGGTTGGAAATTAGAAAGGCATATCACTAGCTTTTAGATTTCGCTCTAGACATATGATATCGACAAAATTTGCAATGGGACATCGACTATATTCATTGTCTTCTAGCAGATCCATATTTGGATACATCAATTAAATATATATATATCAAGTTCATAGATAACGCTGCCACGTTCTTTAAAGGTTTAGGATATTAGAAAGCCTTTAAAAACTTGTCATATAACTTATATTCAGTGCTTGGTATATCATTGTCTATAAATTAGAGTTACACAGTGCAAATCATGATACTTCTAGACTGTAATCTATCGAATATGCAAGTCAAGAAACATGACGCAATACAATAATATATTTATGCTCCTCTGTTCCTTCTAATCGGTTGTTGTTTGTTGGAGTTGTTGTTGTTTGGTGGAGGTCAAACTGCAGTCGCTCTATGTAATAATCAGCATCTACGCCAAAACCTTAGGATTAGGTAGTGGACCCCGCTAATCCTAATAGATTAGGAAACGAGACAAGGCTAGGAAGAAAAAATAAACTTCATCAATGTATATGGACCAATGTAATGTAAACAATTCATAATTTATATACAATATTGTCTAGATGGCCTTTTAAGAATAACCTCGGTAATGTTATTGCGTCAGTCATTGTCGAATTTCAGTAGTAAGTTAATAGTAATAGTGGTAGTAGACACAGTCCTCTTTTGCAGCGCGACTAATGGTCAAAGCGTGAACCATAACTGCTGTGTGAGATCACGTGTATTAATTATAATTAGGTATTTAAATAGTATTAAAGTTTGAAGTTCACTAACGATGGGCGTCAAGTCGACATCAAAGCAAAACCGATCGATAAGCAATTACATAATAGTTTAAAATATGTCTCCAATTACAATAAAGCGACGTGGCCTGTGTGCCTGTACTCACATGAGATACGTACGACTATTTACGACCGTCCGCTGCATATAGGCAGATGCCACACATGCCCTGCCTTAATTCGAATAGATGACTCGTAGGGTTGACACTAGAAGAATTCACATTTTGTCCAACCATCCACCAGTGATAAATATTACGAATACAGGATATTTAGCGCATTTAAACAGACCAACAATGGACCTTATAGAAAAAATATACCGCTAAATAATAACTTCCTAGAGAGGTGTAGCGTTCGTGAGAGAGCGTGAGGTTACCAGATAAGGTCAGCTACCGGGTTGTTAATATCGTTGTGCTGGTGTATTGCTGTGAAGTACTCGACTAGACAACACTATAAAAATCTACGACACTGTGCCGATCCAAATACCCTGTACCTACTTAATTTACTATGCCTTATTTCAGTCTGTTGCTGCATATTCTGTATATCCTGCCCATGGAAAGGGCACAGAGATCTATCTTAAAGACTACCTTTACTTCGTACAGATATCCAACAAAGGCGTAATGTAATAAAATCGAAATTTTAACCGTAAGATAACTAATATACCACTTCTTATGGTAGGAAAACGTTGTACTATTCCTAACATCTGTTTTCTACCTAATAATCGTACAGCATTGGCAAGTAGACAAATATTTTTCATATCTATCCATTTAAGTAACAAAATAAATAAATTACTCAACATACATCCTATGACACATAGTGAAGCTAAAAACTTAAAAACTGGTTACTATCCTTGGACTGTGCTGAAACTGAAATTCTTCTTACTACTGAACCCTTGAAGAATAAGTCACGTTTAATAAATAACTTTTGTAATAAACATGTCGCAATTTAAATTAAACTCTAATCGCAGAGACTAACATCTTCATACATGACTCCTCTACTACTACTTGATACTAATTACTTTTTGGGTCAGCAACGCAAGAGTGACACCCCTGGTGTTGCAAATGTCCATAGGTTATGGCAACTGCTTACAATCAGGCAGACTGTACGCTTATTTTCCACCGTAGTAGTTTAAAAAAATTCATCGCGGGCAGTTAATAACCGATACCCGATACTATTGTAATGTTAATATATTATTATTATATCTACGAGTATCTATCTATAATTAATTGTGCTTTGTATTTTTATTGTTGGTATCTTATAAATATTGTATCACTCATATTCTAGGTAAAATCGAACTTTAAAGGAATCCCTAGTTTTTATTGTGTGTGTGTGTGTTTTTTTTATCTATAATTATTTATTATTTCGCTATTGAATGGAAGAGGGCACTGATTTCTGAATCTCAGATTGTAAAACAATCTATCTAGGAACTTGTAACTTTTTATGTTGAAATAAATGATTATATTATTTAATTATTATTAAATACTCTGTATGTATGTATAATGTACAAGCGTTCATATTCTACGATAAATGCCTTACACGGTGCGTATGCTTGTTTATCACCTTATGTATAAAACATAGTAAAAAAAAATATTTTTCTAAGGAATCTAAATTATACTCAAAAGTTAATGACATTATCAAGTAATAGAAACGTTACTGATACACCAAACGATTTAATTTGAGGTGTAAGGACCGAATTATGAAGCGTTCCTTTCTGCCTGTCTCGCAAGGGGTGATGGAGTAATAACATTGATAGACAGGTAACAAATTACCACACTATATTTAGAGACTTAAATTGTACGTGAAGTAGTTGCACCATCATTTACACACATTGCGACACAATTTAAAATCGGATACCGCCATCGGACATAAGGTCAGTCAATCATGTCAAAAACAAAAGAGAATGTCTCAAAAATGCACGCTATGTCTCTATTTCTAACGAGATACTATATCGAAGAATTGAGGTCGCCTATTATAAATATTATCAAATTATCGACAACATAATCATAACCTTCGTTCACCGCGAAAGTTGCAATGGCATTGACTTTCGATTGCCGGTTCTTAAATTATTATCAAACTCTATTGTATAACTATTTACAATTATGCGGTTTGAATAGCAGTAGTTTATTGTGGGTAAAAAAATATTTACTATTGCAATTTATATTATTGTAGCAATAAAGACAATTGTTTGGTGGTTTTGTTATTGGTTAAATTTTTCGGGTAATTCAACAAACTTTCAAAGATATCTACTTGTTATTCACCGATAACTTTCTTTCTTATAGACAAATAGTACCTAGGCTAAATCGATAGAGTCGTTTCTAAGATGCTGAAAATATGTTTAAATTTATATGATATTTATTTACATTAGATCAATAGCATTTCGCCACTTTATAGTGAACTTAATTTTTCATGCTCAAATGGAGGGATTGGGATAATAAACGAGCGAAATGAAGAGGCATTCTAATTTCAGAACTACAAAGTTCACGATTTTCCCGAATATCACGTGGCTAAACCTACGAAGCAATAACTAAGAGCATATAGAAATGAAGATGGAATGAAACCAATGGTCATTATGGTCAACTTGTGGCATGACATATAGAATTTACATGTGTATTATGTTTGAAACAATGACCTGATAAAGTAAATCATGCCCTTATCTGAAAGGGGGCGTAGACAACCCTAATGTTAAAATTCATATTAATGCTTGCTAACAAGTATGGAGCGGGCATTGGCGATATTGATATAAATTGATTACGACATGTCGCGACATTCATTAATATGCTTCGACGCAAATACCTGAAGTGTTCATTGCAAATAATGCTTTTGACTAACAGTTTAATCATGCTAGTACGTCCTTTGAAGTCCGTGCATCGGTTTATATAATAATATATCTTAAATATCGATCAATTCATATCTAATATATTTACTTATTTTGTAATATGGTTTCTGCAAATGTTTACAGTAATTGCTATACCTTTAGTATTCGTCATTGTTTTAGTTGGGGATTTTATAATTCATATACAGTTTTTGTTTATTGGTTAGGTTCAAGGTCCAACAATCAGAACCATATAGCATCATGAGCTATACAGCTGGTTGGTACTTTGGCCTTTGTTTTAATAGACGTTTTAATTAACGTGGCACAGAACGCATGTCAGCTTCGATCAGTTTTGCCAGTCAACGTTGTTTATGGTATTTGGCTATTTGTGAGTTAGCTCGCCATCCCAAATATGATAGGTATGATTATGACGTATTCTTTGATGAAGACAGGCAGTTATAACAAGTTGTTTCATATGGAGTTTCTTTAGAAGTAACCGGTACGAGAAAGTTAGACGATAAAAGTCAATATTTCTCTCAAAATCATCTTGTTGAAGTAAGCCAGCCAGAAGTTGATTATAACATGCGTGATGTGTGACATTTCTTTCTATATAGTAAAGGAGCTTATCACATTATGTATGACACGTAACTTTATTCAAACTAATCTTTACTCCTAGCTTTGAGAATTTAGAGAATGCAATTAATTACTAGCCTATGTTCTTCTCCAGGTTTCAGATTATATTAAGATATTATGTTAAGATTTTACTAAGATTCAGGGGTTAAGAAATGAAATGATTACACCCAATCAGATGAAGGCTTACTTTCGCACTTTAATATTGCAGCGATGTAGGTTATGCACAATTGTTTTAAGACTTAATCCGTCCTGACCACTTGAGAAACCATAATGCAGAAAGCTATCGACTATAAGTTATGCAATATACTCAGTTTTTATAGGTATATTTTGTACGAGTATGAAATACATATATTTCATTGTATACTACTATTTACATATTAAATTCTCAATTTATAGCTAAACATGTATTTAGTCACACTACTGCTGTAAACGAACTATATATATATTTTTTTAAACTCAGTTGTGCAGAGCCGAAATATTTATGGACATAATTTTTTTTAAAATATTAATCATATATTTATCTCGTAGTTTCCTGTATTATATTTACTTACTAGCAGTAGTCTCCTAATAATGTATGTAACCGGAAAATTTCGTTAAACAAAAATCCTTGTATTTTATAGCGGCAAGCAGCAAATGAATATAGACAAATCTCTTCACATGTTTGAAATAGTGGCTTCATTATAACTTACTTAATATTTATGTTTAAGTAAGTTTATGTTTAAGTAATAAAGATATATCATGTACAATAAAATTGTTATTTTAACGAAATATTACTCATTTATTTAGTATGTTATTTTTTGAGTTATCTTCTTTACCGTTCACTTTTCTTAAATCGAGTATTTTGAACTACTCTAAAATTCTTGAACATGTTTTCATCTAAAATTGCCTCTAAGATCTTACAGAAATACATATATAGGAGACATGATTTATTTATATTCAAAGCAATGAGTCTCAAAAGTAGAATGTTTCAGATAATTTATTTTGTCTCATCATCACATGAACTTCATGTGTTATTAAGTGTACCAATTCTCGTTCGTTGAAATCACTTTAAATTAAAGATTACTACCTATTTTATTGACAGAATAAACTATACAAGAACACAATTTCAAACATATTATCAAGAACGTAATAAAAGATAAAATGAAGGAAGCTAACATAACGGTATAAAACATGTTCGCATTCGAATACAAACAAGATTATAACAAACGACTTACAATATTCAAACAAGTTGATTTATTCTTTACTTCTACCGACAGATAACCATACAATGAAAAGTAGAAAATTTTTCGCTTATTAGCTATACAGTCAGAATAACTTTCACAAGCCGTAGAGGGCAAGGTCACAAGATGTTAACTGAGATTCATCAATTTCATGTAAATCTTCTGGCATCCACTGAGCACAATAAAACATGACTTCGTGATTGATTGTAATATTTTCCCAGACACTTTTGCTTCTAATATTTTTATAAAGCCCTTTGTGGGTATTGGTTTGCGGAACAGACTATTTGAACTCTAGATTGAGGTGTTATGGCTCTAGACATTTGAACTTTAGATAAATTGTGGTTCAAGTCATGATATAGTGCTTAGACTTTATAGCTTTTTGTATATTTTTTGCGTTGTGGCAAAATTCAACAGTTTATTTTTTAATATCTAAAGCATTACGAGAAAATGTTGATATAAACGTGGTTCCAATTAAATTCAATTAATAATTTTAACAATATAAAATACTTTTAAGTCCCATTAGAAGGGAGTAATCCCAAGAGGGATCGATGCGAGTAGAAATAATAGTATTTAATTATTTGAACAACCAACCATTGTTACTTACACACATTAGTTACTATTTATATACGAATATTCCTAATTCAGAAAATCTGAAGGCCTTTCAAGTTGCTTTCTTGATAATTGTAACAGCGAAATTAGCTGGTATACAGTAGTGCTTCTTTAATGTTACTTCATATCACTTGCTCAACTCATGCAGTACACAATAATTTTCTATATTTTAATATAAAAGATACTGTAAAATTATTTGTAGATATATAAACTATAGACTGTACGTTGACCATTTTTCTAATAAAAAGGGAAAGCTATAGTCCAAATCAATGACATCAATAACAACAATGATTCTTCTTTTTCGCGTTATTCCATTTCTTAATACATTAGGATTGATGGAACCCGCTACCTAAGCCTAAGGATTTAGCGAAGACGCTGATTTTTGCGTTGGAATGACTGCTGTCAGACCTCCACAACCTAGAGGGAAAACCAGATCTTTCTTAGGTTAGATAACATGTCTTTCGAAATATATTTTCTTGAACATCTGGGTTTCCTCACGATGATTTCCTTCATCACAGAGCTCGCGATAAATACCAAGGTATATACATAACTCCGAAAACACGAATTTAGTGGTACATGCCCCCGCCTGGATTCGAACCGAGGATTGCTCAATAGGTCGGTTCCACTCCGTCCACTGAGCTATCACTGCTCCACAATAATAACAATGATATTATTGTTTAATAGTGCTTATTCTATTCTTAATTAACCATCGTTGAAGAAGAATCAAACGAAAAGAGTACTTAATTAAAATTGATTTAACAGATTGAACTTAATGAAGCAATAATTAACAGCTTCCATAATGTACAAAATAGAACTAATAAATCAGTTGATGACCTCGATTTGTAATCAATCAAAGCGAATCGTTCAAACACCAATTTGAGTCGCGTCAAACGATGATTGGTTGCAACAGTGCCTACGCCTAATTGGCTGAATGAGTTTTACTTGCATGCCACAGTGGCTAGCGTTATATTGTGTGGATCTGCCAACCCTACTAACTATGTTTTGTTTTAATGTCTAGACAGATATAATATACAAAATAGATGGATATTGAAGCGTAAGCGAAAGTTTCCTTCAACTCTACGAAAACGGACACGTGCTTTTCCCGCCAACTGGTAATTTTAGTTGAAATGAATAATAAATTAATCGTAGGTAATTAAAAACCAATTGATATTTTTCAGAAGGATCTGTTCAATGGATGTATTTTATACCACTAAAGTGCCAAAAAGGCGTACGGCTTGTATGATGGTAAACTGTAATCGTAGTTTACGGACATTTACAATACTAGGGGCGTCATTTGTGCGATGCCAAATCTGTAAAAATCTCTTCACGCTTTTTTTTTAGAAACATGAGGGTCTTTCGGAAAAACTCATTGTGTACTTTTGACAACTGATCTTCTCTGGAACTGCACAATATACGACAACTGGAGATTTAATGTGGAAAATAGAATTCCTCGTCGACAATTCTCACACTTCATGTTTGAACCAAATCATAAGGTCCTATCTAGTATTCTGGTAATCATGCCCAAGAGCTACTACTTCGATACATATCGGGTGTGCCGATTTCAATTGGTTTGATGGAATTGTTATGCCAGAGATTGCCCGATACCGCAGATATGGAACAACTGTTTTGCAACTTATATGGAAAAAAGGAATATGGCCTGCCTGTTGCGAACTGGTTATCGTAGGCTAATTCCTGATGTGACTGGTAGCTTATATACACAAGGAGTATCGTTCAGGTCTCACTTTATGTGTCATTGTTGTTCCAGTTGCTTGAGCTGCTAATGCCTTGGGTGTTTGCTGGTAACAGTCTAGAGGTACGGCATTTACTATGATTATTCCCCATCTTAACGAAGAATTGGCTAATAGCAGAATTTTTAAACAAGTCGAATGGATATGCTGATTCGCTTTTCTTTTGATATATTATATACAATCTCGTTTTCGAGCACCACCAAAATTTAGCAACATTTTATTAGGTAGGTAAGAAAACTTTATAAACTATTTCCCCGCATCTATCTTCGTATATGAATGGTATAGTGAATAGACAGTGTGATTGCAACCAATACTTTGGCCTTTGTTTTGAACTTGCATCGCTGGTCCATCTATCACTGTTCGTCTCGTGTGCAATTTGTTTGTTCGTCTTATAGTTTGCTCCTAATGCTCTCATATGAATACTTGCGATTCATTAGTGAATACTGGTTACTCTGCAATGTCGTATGAGAAAGTTATTGTTTATACTTAGCTACTTCAAAGTAATTATTGTAATTTTTGTGTTTAGTTATAATTTTTCTTTCATTAATATTAGTCAAGCATATAAAAATATCAGCAGAAATCTTCTGGTATCATTGTTTGCGATGTCAATATGTGTTTTTGTGTTTTATTAGTGTTTTATCAGAAAGTGATGTCAGGAGCCATAGGAACCGGCTACCGTGCATGAAAATAATTATGAATGTTAAAGAAGCGAGTGAGGTTTGTAAGACCGTACATATGTATAAACAAACAGCAGAATCTCCTAGACAACTGATACTAAATATAAGTTATTTTTTACGTACACACGCATAAAAAGAGGCATACGTTCGAGTATGTAAATGTTTATCTTGTATGGGAGTTGAACATACGAGTATTGACATTAAAGTGGCCATTGTTAACTAATGTTTGTTAAATTAGCATTAGCCGTTAAACATAAATAGTATCTGAATTACCAGTATTAACTAGGAATCAACTTGATATGGCGAGGTCTTCTTCAGTCAGTACTATCTGAAAAAAAATCTATCGAGTATACAACATTGTAAAGTATAAATTTAACTTTACCCGTTGAGGCCCGCATGGCTGAATTCCGCCATTCGCGTTACGGCGCCAAGTATATAACGGGCCTCAAGGCGTCAATGCTATTCAGTTACACACAAAACCTGTACTACGTACTATACCGCGGATAGATGACATACAAAAAAAACATGAAAAAAATTATCTTAAAAAACCATTGAGCGCTAGTCAAACTTGTGATTCGAAGGTTCCATACATACATATATCTATTTCCAAAAGCAGTTTTGCAAAGTGTTCTCAACTTGTTAAAATACCCAGGATTAAATGAACAGTAAAGCGGATACATCAAGTAACATTCGCACGATAACGCTTCTGCTGCTGACATAGCAATTTCTAAGGAGCTTACCGGTTACCTCTCTCACACGCAAGAACACAACAACTTTCCATACAGTTGCTAATTGTACTTCTCCAGCCACACGGCTTTGATACACCCCACCGTTCTTAAAAATAAATAATAATAATAAAATAAAATATATATTTTCGGACAAATTACACAGCGCCACCCAGCCCCAAAGTAAGCGATGCTTGTGTTATGGGTACTAGACAACTGATAAACATACGTAAAATCATTTTTTTTTTTGTAAATACATACTTATTATACATAGAAAATACCCAGACCAAGACAAACAGACATGTTCATGCACACAAATGTTTGTACTGTATGGGAATCGAACCCACGAGCGTTGGTGTCAAAGTAGCGTAACAGCGCGTTCCACCACTGCGCCACCGAGCTCGTCAACTTCTTCTTAAAAATACCCAGACCAAGAGAAGCCCACCGCCCAGCAAGTGATAATCACAAATATGTTACATAAATTCGAAAACTCTAATTTATTGGTACGCGCCCACACCGATATACGAACCGGGGACCTTGTCGGTTAATGGGCCAATGTTCCATTCGGCTGTCACTGCTCGATGCTGTACTGTCACCAGATGTATAAAATGTTAAAATTACATAGTAATAAATCGTTGGCAAACGATGTTATTGGTAGAGTTAACAAATTGAATTAAACAATTTTTAACGGAAGTTCGGTTTGGTTGGCAAGTACCACCTGCTTGGGATCCAGTCATAAAAATAATCAAGTCACAAACCCAGAGTCCTACTAAAAAACGTTCGGACACTGTGAGCGATTTTTGTGTGAATCGGAACATATATAATTAATTCATCCATGTCGGTAGATGTAATAATTGAATAACTAATGACTAATATCACCTTAGTCTTCCAGCGACCACGGACGCTGCAAAGCGTTCGAAACATCAGGTTCAACAAAATAAATAAAACACGCGATACTTCCGTTAAAAATTGTTTAATTCAATAAGTAATAATCGCGAAAACCTAAGACAATACTAGAGTAACAAATATACTGTCATACTACTTCGAAGGTCATGACCGAGTTATGCATCAAACACAACAAGTAATTAAAATTTGTATTTTACTACGGCACTCAACTGTGTGTTTTTTTTATCATTAAGCTGCAAACAACCATATGCTCTCCCTGAGGGTAAGCAGTTACCTTTGCCTATTAACAGCTGGAATACCATAACTCATGCATTGCCGACCCCAAAAGTGGTGTACAAGCACAGAGCAACTGAGGTAAAATGGATACCGTATCCTATGAACGATCAGTATCGCTTCCGAAATGCTACCTCCGCAAACAACGTAGCAAATCCTTAGGAGTTTTTACTGGCAACCTTATTCAATTGCAGGAATACAACAAACCTGCAGGGAGTTTTGTTTTTTGGCTGCGAATAGAAGGTGCTTCCCAAAATGGATTGCTTTGATGCGTCCTACATCTCTTAATAACACCTAGATTAAGAAAAACAGACATTTTCATTCACACAAATGTTTGTCCTCTGAGGAAATCGAACTCACGAGAATTTGTGTAAAAAATTAGCATTACTAACCACTGAGCCACAGAGCTCGTCACAATATAATATTTCCACACTTATAATGCCCACTGCTATGAGTATATTATCGTAAATAAAGATGTCGCATTCATATAGTAAGATGTAAATTAGGGACAATGGTCTTTGTGTTTTATTAAATAAAGAGTATATGAATTTAAACAGCGAAAGTTCGGTTTGGTTTTCTTACGAAAATAGTACGTTTTCGTGAAATACCACGATCGGACTACTCTTTTCTCTGATCACACAATTTTATTTCCATGGACGCTATAATCATAAAGATTTTATTGCTATTCATCCGTAGCAACACTTACGAGTGCGCTCGTCAAAAAAAATATCCAAGCATGTATCTGTTTCGTTTCGATGCCATTCCGTATACGTTTACCAAATCTTACATATAATCATTTATAAAAGATAGTCACCATCATCATATTTACGGGTTTTTAAAAGTTTTTATTTATCACTAAATAAAAACTTTTAAATACCCGTAAATATGGTACAGTCTGCAAATTAGCACATATAAAGCTCTATGTGCTAATTTGCAGGCATTTTAGACGAGGGTATAGCGATATTTAACAAGCTGCCAAATAAAAACTGCATGGTGAACTGTTGTGTTTCGGTGAGTGAACAGCATCATTAAGCTCCCGAGAAGTTTCTGCGATATGAACGGGGGAGATAATCTATCATGCGGTAATTTGCTAGGTGACATATTATAACAAGTGCGTGTTCTTGAGATTAAAAATTACATTGCGAGAGCCAAGAGTACTGACCGTTACAAGTATCTTTTTGCTAAGAACTGTTAAATTTAATGGATGAAAATTATTGGTACAATTTTTTTATTAAGTTAAGACATGAATACATTTAAGCTCTGCAGCGGAAATCAGTGCAACGGTGTCTTCGTTAAATTTAGCATCGTATCTAAATAACATCGCTCACGTAATTTTATAACTATCAAAATATTGACGCGTAAAACATAATTATTAATAAAGAAATAACGCAAAAAAATAATTTTATTTATGTATATCTTCACGGCAGGTCCCTCCCCTAAGCAGAAAGAACCGAACGCCATATATACTTCACTCGCTTCTCATTCATAGCTCTTTTCATGCACGCTCGCCGTTTCCTGGGGCTCCTGATATCATCTTCTGTTAAAACACGAACAATTTGATTATGGTAGGTCAGTCTTGGTCTTCCTCGGTTCCTACATATTTCCACTTTTGCATTGTATATCTGTTTCGTTATTCTTTCTTCCTGCATTCTGTTTACATGTCCGAACCAACGGAACATGCTTTTTCTTATCTTAATACCGACAGTCTCTTTCAGACCAACTCTCTCTCTTACATCGTCATTACGAACGTGGTCAGCAAGCGGCACAAACAAATTTTACGCAATGCTCTCATCTCGACCTTATTTATTCTACTTTCATGCTCTGTCTGCTATACCCAGTTCTCACTTCTATAAGTTAGCGTTCGGATTAGCATCGCGTTGTGTAAAGCGAGCTGTGCTTTCTGGCTTAGATTTCGGCTGCCTAGAAGTTGACCTTATGTGTCTATATTTCTTTCTTCGTTTCTTTCATACCATCACTATGGTGCAAAGATGGTTTGTAATCCAAACACGCTTTCCTTTTTTTCCACGGAGGATTCAACCTCCGCATCCCACCAGGCATCTCCTCTCAGTGATTTTATATCTTTTCGCACATCCATATGCTTCTTTCACACTGTCCACCATACTTTCTTTCAGAACTTTTCAACATTTGTTTACATCTGAGTTGAAAAGACTCGCGTTCGCAACTCTTTACCTATATAGACGCACAAATGTACTCCTTACACTTTCATCTTCCAATTTTTTCTTCTTATTCCTTCATGATAACCGAAAACAATACCCACTCGCCAGTGTCTTTACTTCTTGAAAAGGCCCACAAACCGGCTTATCACCAGATGGTGGTCCGTTTCAAGAGTGAGACCTCTGAAGGCTCTTGTACCCATTAATGACTTTTGGAGACTGATTTGATTTGATTTGATAAAAGTAACTTACCAGCATCGTTCACTCTCTTCCCTCAGTATGGACCAAGCACAGCCTCAAAACTGCATCGCCTGGTCCCAACCCATTAATTTAGATCACCACCAAATCCAGAATACCCCTTACAGTCTCCCAAAATTTCTCGAACTCCCGGAGATCAGCAGAGCTCACAGTAGCATGTGCTATAACGAAAAAGACTCGCGTGGTCCCCAGTTTTATTTGAACCCAGAAAAGTCTTGGACCTACTAAATCGTAATCTTTTACACCAGCGGCCAAGCGAGATGAAAGCACGACACCTACGCCAGTACTGGCATGAACGTCCTGGTAATAAAAAAATATGTACAAAGTAAAAAGATTTGGCAGTTTTACTAGTGTCATGTTTTAAAATCCAATGATAATTATCATCGGCTATCTCCATTGCCGTTTCGAATACTTTACTCGAGGATCTCTAAAAAGTTGTATTCGTTATGTCTCAAGAGGTTACAGTATGAGAATATCCGTGTCAGTTTTGATCGTACGCCTCAGCTTGATTTATGTGTTGGAGATATAAATTGTAAGGTCATGTTCGGCATTCGTCTTATAGACAGATAGTAAAACTTGCTATTCGTCATACACTCTCGATCGATGTTTGAAGTACTCAATTATTATAGACATAGAATCGATTTGTGTTATCGAATACATTGTGTTTATTATTAATTACCGTCGCAATGAAGGTGAATGTATTCCCAAATAATTATATATTCATAATAATTAATAATTAGTTACTAATTGACACTGAGAGGAGATGCCTGATGGGATGCGGAGGTTAATTCCGACGTGCAAAAAAAAGAAGAATGCGTGTCTGGATTACGTATCATCTTTGGACCAGAGTGATGGTATGAAATAATAAAAGAAAGAAATATACCGTTGATGCAACCAAAGCTTTATTGAAAGAGAAGCGTGAAAGGTTACAAAGTTTGAAAAATGGGAAGTCAGCGGGAATCGGTATGGTTACAACTGAGATGACCAAACTAGGTGGCACCTGCGTTAGGGGCGCCTTCTGGTGTTAGAATAAATTATACTAGAGAACCGGAAGGATCCCCACCGATTGGAGACGCGCAGTCATCGTGCCCTTGTATAAAGGCAAGGGTTGACTGCGCCAACTATAGGGCCAACGGCTTGATCACCTTAGCAGCTAAAGTGAAAATGGAAAAATCACTGAAAGGAGAATGAGGGTGAAATTCGATGGAATACTTTGGGAAGCACAGGGTGAATTCCGAAGCGTACAATGATGTACATACGGTCAAGGTTTTTCATCTGGCTATGGATCAGAATGTTTTCTACGGTTTTGAGCCTTGAACCTTGAGAAACCATTTGATAGGGTCGTACGAAAGAAACTCTGGAACATTTTGCCCAGATATGGTGTTGACAATGACCTGCTCCGTGCTGTGCAATCCACTTGTGAGGATTGCACAGCATGTGTGTGGGTGGAAGGTAGCTTGCGGTAGCGCCCTGGTTTGATATCCACATTGGTGGCAGACAGGGATGCGTGCTGTTGGCTCGGCTATTCATCCTGTATCTGGACTGTTGTCTTCAGAGAATAAGAAGTATGAATATGGGAATACGAATAGTGGGTGATTCAGTGGTCAACTGTCTACTTTATGCAGATGATGCTGTATTAATAGCAGAATAGCCATCCGAACTTCAAACACTATTTACGACAATGAAAGATGATTGTATTAAGAAAAGGCTTACAATTGGACGTGAAGACCAAGATGGTATTTGAAAGAGAGGCAACCAGAACAAACACCAGAATTGTGTTTGGTGATCTAGTGTTGGAGCAAGTGGATGAGATTGTATATCTTGGAACCGCTTTTAGCAGCGATTGAAGGTACACCGCTGATATGGAGAGACGAGTGAGTGCAGGGAATAGTGTGAATAGAGTGTTGGGTAAACTGTTTGGCAGCCGAAATCTAAGCCAGAAGGCACAGCTCGCTGTACACAACGCGATGCTAATCTCAGCGCTAACTAATGGAAGTGAGAGCTGTGTATGGCAGAGAGAGCATGCAGAATAAATGCAGTTGAGATGAGAACATTGTGCAAAATTTTTGGCAAAACGCTTGCTGACCGCGTTCATAAAAGGAACGGAGGAAGACTAAGTCTAACCTACCATGACTAAATTGGTTGTGTTTCATCAGAAGGTGATATCAGGAGCCCCAGGAACTGTCGAGCGTGCATGAAAAGAGCTATGAATGTAAGAGAAGTGGGTGAAGTATGTAGATAATAAGAATCTTTCAATAAGATATACATACCATCAACCTTGTGTCACATTGGGGTAGACATATATTATGGAAAGTCAGGTACATCGATCCAAATAATTCTGTCGCTTCTTCCATTCCCATCAAACTTTCCGTATAGTTTCTAATGTATTCTAACTGCAATATGTATTAGGCATGTCAGCATTTCGTCTGCTGGAAAGTTGTAAAATAAACGGTTAAACATATTATGTTTTTTAATTATAAAAAACTTCGGTCGATTAAACTGAAAATATAACCAGAACAGAAAAGAAAAAAATCTCCCCAATTGCTTCATTGGTTTGAGAGTAATAAATTAAGTGTATATATTTATTTACGAACGTATGTACATATACATAAACATACACTCAAAAATACAGTCGTGCACTCAAGGGGCGTTCAGACAAATCAACATAATTTGAATTTAGTCTATTTCTTTACAATGACTTGTCGTAGAATGGGAAGTTAAAAATCTATCTTAATATTATCAGTAAAATCTGTTCTCAAAATCTTAAACGAATCAGTTTGGCCACCATGATCATAACTCAGTGCGACTTTAATGAGCTACGTGTATTAAACATAATGGAGCGTGCTTGTAACCAGCGGCATAGGTAATTCATTACTAACTTTGTCGCTTGCTCCCTCAATGAGCCGCAGTTTCCTTTCGTGGGCGATCTAATTACCGACAAACCGAGAACAATAATATGTAATCTGAATATTTATGAGCCGGCAAACAGCATCTGGGATTTTTGTATACTTATAACAGTTATAACTACCAATGCCCGCGGCTTTGCCTGGGAATGCCGTTGTTTAGATGATCGTTTTTGTTATACAATGTCGGGAGACAAATAAGTGTACAGCCCACCTAATGCAAAGTAATTACAGCAGCATACAAACGCTTGTAATGCAAGAGGTATTGATCGCGTGTTACTACCCCAGCTGCTAGCATAACAACTCCTATGAAATGACACCATGGAGTTCTTCAGAAGATAGTCTGAAGTGGTTTTTACTGATGTGCTGGTGGCCTACGACTACGGTGACTGATTAGTATCAGATAAATATTTAAAAATCTAAAAAGTAAATCAATGGTGATCTAGTGGTGAACTGTCTGCTGTATGCAGACGATGCCGTCCTATTAGCAGAAAAACCATCTGAACTGCAAAAACTGGTCACAATGATGAAAAACGAATGTATGAAGAAAGGCTTACTATTGAATGCGAAGAAAACAAAGATAATGTTATTTGAAAGAGAAGAAACCAGAACTTATGTAAGGATTAAGGTTGATGATGAAGTGTTGGAAGAAGTGGATGAGATTGTATATCTTGGATGCGCTTTTAGCAGGTTGGTCTGAAAGAGAGCGTCGGTGTTAAAATAAGAAGAGGCATGCTCCGTTGGTTCGGCATGTAGAAAGAATGCGAATGAAAGAATGACTAAGCAAATATACAATGCAAAAGTGGAAGGATGTAGGGGCCGAGGAAGGCCAAGACCTACCATAATCAAATTAGTCGTGGTCTATTCGTCGTGATTATAGGTCATGTCAGGAGCCCTAGAAACCGGCGAGCGTGCATGAAAAGAGCAATGAATGTTAAAGAAGTGAGTGAGGTATGTAAGGATCGAGTCACGTGGCGCTCGGTTTTCTCTACCAACCCCGCATGGGATTTGGCGTGAAGTTATAGATAGATAGATAAATCAATAACTAAAAAATAGCATGTACTGTTTAGTTATTGATTTACTTTTTGAACACTTGACACAAAAAATACTTATGGAATGACTTTTACTGGAACGTAATCTTTGCAGAATACAATAATATAACCATAAGTGCATACCTAGCACGTTATTTATATTGGAAGTCGAGACGCTAAGAATGGGCAAAAAGGAACTAAGACAATTTCAGTGAAATAAACTAAAAAGTCATTGGTTTGACTTTTTAGGCTCACTAAGAAGTCAAACAAGCCCGTCTCGATATACTGTCTATTGACCGGGAGTTCCTGTGGACATCTTGGATCACCAACATCATACTGACTCGATGACTCCTTATTGTTTTATCCGCATCCTGAAAAACAGTAAGGATCTATGATACTTTTCAATTCAATTAAAAATTTAATGTTCATAATAATAAGTGAATAGGTAAATTCTTCAATTTTCAAAATCAAGGAAGATTGTGTATTCATATACCTACTCATCTTCTTCAATTCTCACGCGTATATACACATTCGTAATGTACGAGTATATACCAATAAACGCTGACGTATTTATTCTTCATAAGCAAATTTCGATCACAATAAATATTTCTAATGATTAAAAAAGATATTAATCGATAGAACAATAGCCCTTTAATCTAAAAAAGTACTCCAATAGCTCATTTTATAAAGAATTAAGAAGTTACTTAATAAATTAAAGTTAATTAATATTAAAGACTCGAGTGAGATGTGTAAAGGCCGCGTCTTATGGGTCTCGGTTCTCTCTGCCTACCCCGCAAGGGAACTCGCGTGAAGATATACATAATTAATGAAACAAATCCCTAGATTGCGAAAGTTTAAGATACGAGTATGACCATTAAGTATTTGCAGAGACACGCGCGCGTATAAGTATGCATACAAGCTAGGTCTAAAGATTTTAAAGTCATGTTTTTATCTTTGTTATCCCTTTTATACTAAGAATAATCTTTGTATTGGGCTTTAAATGTTTACGCTGGAAGAAAATTGACTGTGTGTGATGAATAATTTATCGTTAGCAACCGGCACTGACATGGGCCATATATTAATATAAATCCATCTACCATATTGTATGCAAAATGCCATTGAATACAGTGCAAGCCGGGATCATTATTCCAATATACGGTTGCGATATTCATCACGCTGTAGTATTTTAAACAAATCATCTTTAAACTTGGATACACGCAGTAAGTAAGAGTACTGAATCAATTTTAATAATGTTTGAAGAATTTATACAATGATTTCTTTCCCTACATTCTAGGGGTAGGCGTGAGTGGAGATATTTTTAGCAAAGTGTGTTACCCAAACGTTTATCTGAAAGAACCGGTTCAGGGTAGTGTGACTCGCGCAGAAAGAGCTCCGAAGTAGTAATATAAGGTGCTATCGCTTCCATTATTTTTTGCATTTCCCTTTGTATCCAATTACTTTAAATGAACATACCTATATAAATATATATCGAGTATCTCGGAAACGGCTTTAACGATTTGGATCAAGTTTTTGTATTTAGAACAAGGTTTATATTATATAAGCACCTTTTCTAAAATAACTTGCTTTTACATAAAAATATATAGTATAGTTTATACGAAACTCGCTACTAGCCAAGTAGTTACTATTTAAGTTCTCCGGCTATTACTAGTAAACTACCTATTTATAACTTCACGCCAAATCCCTTGCGAGGTTAGCAGAGAGAACCGAATGCCTCATGACTCGGTCCTTACACATATCAGCCGCTGCTTTAACATTTATTACTCTTCTCATGCTGTAAACTAGTTTTCTAGTAAATCCTACTCCTCCGTGATAGTTTAAATTTGTTATAATTACTAATATTAAAACATTAACTTAGACTAAAAAAATGTATTCAATTGCCACATAGTTTAATTATCAAAAACAATTATCTAAACTACGTCGTTTATTTTTAAGACACTATTATTAGGTCGACCACTTCTAATTGACAATTAAGTGTAATTTAGATGACAATACAAAAATGTGGTAAATGAACACGCAAGTTAAGCACAGTCGACCATAGCGTGGCCATGAATGGGTTCAACCATCGTCGGGGACAGCACGTTCGACCGTCGTTAACAGCTGTTGTCGACAGTAGGCGTCAGACCTTCGGGCAGTTGCAAAACACTTGCCTGCGCCAATCCGCTTTCGGCAACGTAGAGGAGTATGCTTTGTGTTCTTCAGTATTTCGGTTAAACACTTGGATGAGTATTGATTTATGTGGATTATTCCGTTATTACGAAGATGGAGGTCGAAGATATTCGCAGGGAGTCCTCAATGATTATCTACTCATATGTAAGGCACTCTGTACCATTTGACGATCTCACTTGCTACAGTGGCCCAATGCGCTTTTAGTTTAGTACTTTGACACCAAGCCCACGGGCGGCTTGATTCCCACACAAGACAAACATTTGTGTGTATGAACATGTCAGTTTGTATTGGTCTGGATATTTTAAGAGAGGTAGGGCGCATCAATACATCCCTTTGGTGAAGCACCTTACAAAAAACCGTAGCCAAATATCAACTCCTTAGAGGATTGCTGTGTTCCTACGAGTGAGTGAGGTTATCAGTAAGCTCCTAAGGAGTTGCTGTGTTCAGAACAGAGGTGCCATCGCGCGAGCGATACTTAATGTAATGCAAGCGTTTATAGGCTACGGTAACCGCTTTACATCAAGTGGGCCATATTGTATCTTGTGTTGCTCTTGACGTTGCATAAAAAAAATGGTTATTCTCGGAATCTCGAGTAATTTTAGAATTTACAACTACCTAGGCTAACTTTAAATTATATAAACGCTTGAGATTAGAATGTCAAGATGAATACCAATGTATCCCAATAATTTGACAGCATGGTTTTAGTTTTTTTAGCTATAAATATGTATGTCAATATGTATACGAATAATATTTTGATTTAAACCTTTCTCTCATTTCACATTCAACATCAAAAAGAAAGCTCAAAATGAGGCAATTGCCGATTTTTTTATTATTAGTGTAAAACAACACATAATTACATTCGTGTCTCGATTTAAAAAGCGTAGATCCAGAATTAACGGTCGTTAGCGTAATGGTCGCCCTAGATAGAGCTATTACAATAAATTTCTTAATTGCCTATGAGCCGAGATTCTCCGGCGGTGATGCAAAAGTGATCTCACTCGTCTCAAGAATGTCAACAACTCGTAACAGTTATTATTCTTGACGCGGCCATGGATGAGATTTTAAACACAGTGATTTTTCATTCATCGATGAGTTTTCTTTTGGTGTCATTAGCCATTTCTTTTGTGATATTTACGTAATAAATACAAAATATCGACAATGTAATGGTAAATTTTACTAAACAGGAACACAGTTCCTATATGAAATCTATATGTTTGTCTGTGGTGCGTTTGTCTGTATGTGTGTTTTTTTCGAATATTCGAATTTTGACTTCAGATTCGGATTCAGCGTAAAAAAATTTGAATAGGAATGTTCAGGAACACCGTTCCTATCTCTTAAGGAACATGGTCAAAATGACCGACAAATTAAAAAAAATAATTGAATTGTTATATAATTGACGAGCCAGGTGTTCCTCTAGCAATTCAAGCTTGCGCATTCTCAACTGGTTTACTTATGATTTCTTACGTTGTTTACTGAAATTAATATATTCATTTAGAATATAATATTATGAACAATATTTATAATAAATTACACATTATTTAAGCAACTTGGTTGCTGAAGGAGAAAGGAGTTGGTGCGTAATTTTTTTTATAACCACTAAGGTGGCAATCAATCATACGGCCTGCCTGATAGTAAACAGTCACTGTAGCCTATGGATATTTGCAACACCAGGGGCGTCATGCGTTGCCGACCCGCACTAAATACTATTCACAGTAATGCAACAACTTTTCAATGAATTGTTTTTTAGCTGCTGTATTCTGTAAACCCAAAATGCTTTTCCAGTCATGTTACTTGACATGTAGTTTCTGTACCTATAATCTACAGGTATTTGTAATTTCACAGTTGATTCGAGTTTGTGTATGGATTTTTTTGAAATAGTTACTAGGATTTCAAGTTGCGTTTTTTTAATGTACCTAATTTGTAGCAAGGAAGATAATTTTTACGTTTTACTTGACACCGACTTAAAAATTTTAATATAATAAATAATAATTTATTTTCTTAATTACATTAAACGGATCAAAACAAATAAGCATTACATTGATGTATAAAATATTTATTTTTTCCTTTTTAATTAACTTATGTTTCTTGAAGTCGGTTCCACTTTTTTGTAATAGTTAATTATTATACCACTTTTAGGGTAGATCTATTAAGAATGAAGATCTAATGAAGAAACGACGGCTTATAGAAAAGATTTATTGAAATCTATTATTTTTTGAACAATCTTAGTATTATCCATATTCATCTTAAGACCTACCTGGTTGGAAACACTATTGAGTTCTTTAAGCATATCGCTAAGTTCCTCCAACGATTTCGCCATGAGAACATATCATCGGTAAATCGAAGGTGAGTGATGTATTCGCTCTTGATGTTTATTTCGTATCCTCTTCAGTCTAAGAGCTTAAATTGTGACCTCAATATTGCTTCCAATGGTGGGATGAAGTGTTTCGAGGATATAACTGTCTTACACCTTTTAGCACATGGATCGGTTTCGTACTCTGGTCCTGCACTCGAAAACACATCTGTGCCCTGCTGTACATATAACAATCCCTAACAATCGCAATAAAAGTTTTTTTTTTATGATTTCCCTGGCCTAGGAAAGTCCAATACTAATTAAATTGATATGGTACCACCTTGAATCTGTACAAAACTCAACGTAAAAAAGTCATTCAAAATCGTTTCATAAACAAAGAATTAATATAAAAAATATACATAAAAAAAATCTGTCAAATTGATAACCTCCTCCTTTTTTGAAGTCGGTTAAAAATATGTGTCTGGCTGTCGACATGCAAAATCTTCGAACGGTCGTGTAGTCACATTATTTACGATTATAGCTTATGTCTTAAGTCAATACTACTTTTATTCCGAAAATATTTGGATTTATGACTAAAAACCTAAAAAAAATCCTAAAACTGTTAGCCGACTCACCTCCACTCACTCACCTGTGTCGTAGGTGGAGTTTCGGCCAACAGTTTGATTTGATTTAACAATATTTGCCTGGTATTTTGGCAGGGTAGACCACATATAGGATGGCTAAGGTTCAAAGTTCAGGTGAAAGGTGATATTAAATCTCTTTTTACACTCACCTCTACTAAGACAATAATTGTCGTTATATAAACTAACAAGTCCATACAAATACAGAGGATATTTATAGACTAAAGTTAGGTAGGTAACAAAAGCAAACGCTTGCGCCTGGTGCCGCTTGTAAACAACGGAGATGGAATAAAAAATCACTGTGTTTGTTAAGCAATCAATCAAACAAAGCTCGAAAACTCCCAGTTTCCAATGCCAACTTTTTGAAACGGACCAGCTATTATTTGGTATTCACTAGCATTTACAAGTGGATTTGCTTAAAGAATATCAAATAAAAGTCAATTGAAAAGGAAGTCAGATAAAAATATTTAGGAGAGATAGGGCAGCTATAATTAATAAGAAGTAGCCGGACTAGGGAGGTAAGGAACACCTTTAACTAAATAACAATTTACGGAACGATTATGCCTTTCCCGCTAGGGAGTTCTTTTTGCACAATATCTTCTTCGTACAAAAAAGATCTAATTTATAATCAAAGCCTAGCACAGACGAAGCATATCTTATTTATGCTAGCATCAAAAATACCTATGTTAAGATAAGTCAGGCGCATTAAACCCTCAGAATACAGAATAAACCAGAAGGAGCCTACAGCCGATAATACATGCGGTCCGCTGTGTCCAGAAACATTTCGCAATCCCCCGCACTCCTCATACTTCCCACCCGTATAGTATTGCTAGCTTAGTGAGAGTTCGCCTCTTTTAGGGTAAATTAAAAGTGTTATATTAATATAAAAGATGTTATATTAATATACTGTTATGCATAAAAAAATGCTTTAGTAAAATAAAACACAAGTAATTTACAAAAAATATGTCTTTACTTAGGTACATTTTGTTGTACTAATAATATTGCCGTTTTGATTCTGAGGTAATCAATACATTTTTACATTTCGACAAATGAAGAAGTCTTGCCCTTTGCTTTTATAATTTCATCAGTGGGGAACTGAAATTCCATATATAATAATTAGAATAGTTTTACAAATAAACAAATATTTATATATAGATATAGATAGTTAAACAAATATTTTTGTAAAAAAACTACTATTTACCCAATTTCACATATGCAGACTATATACCAAAAACATTAGTTTAGTATTTCAATTATTATTATTAAGTCAATAATTATTATTTATTTCAGGTAATATTTATATTAAAACATCTCAAATAATGTAAGCCTATGTTTACATTATCATATCGTAAATACCTTAAAATTAAATAAATGTATTTACATATTTTATATTAATCAAATTATTTTTAATTACTTAACATGTATTTATTATTTATTTCATCAATGTCAACTTTATAAAAAAGTAGGGAAATGAAACCAGTAAAACTGGCAACATGAACAAAATGGACTCGCCCAAATTGTTTACCACTATCAACGAGTAAAAGAAATTCATTATTTAAATAAAATGAGATGTAAATGCGCTAGTTACACATGAAATGTGATCCTATCTTGTTTTTTTATGCTTCTAACTGCATTCTTGCAGGTGAGAACCGCACAAGACGGCATTATTTAATAAAAACTATCGAGAAATTTTTACGCGTAATAGACACGGTGGCTAAATATATACTAGTCGTCCAAATGTCAAACTACTCTCATTGAGAGTAGTTTGTATGGCTTCAGTTTTGGGCGTGTTTGCGGTTTCTGGTTTATTCTGTATTCTGAGATTAAACCTAACTATGGTTATTCTTCTCCTCACAGTAGACCGCAGTCGAAAACCAATTCCCTGGAAGGTTATTGTACTGCGAATGAGTGAGATTACTATTAAGTTCTTAAAAAATTGCTGTATTAGCAACAATAATAGCAACATGCAAGCGGTAATATCTGTATTGCAAGCGTTCTTAGGTTATGACATTAAAGAAATAAATATTATTGGTTTGGGGGCTATGATAACCAGCTAGCAGTAGGTACAGGAATTACCGCGATTTGTTTCTCTATTTTAATTTAAAAGAGTGGACAGATATGTCTACCCTTCACGAACTGATAGCTACTCGCTGTCTCTAGTCACCCCCCTGACAATGGTGTTGGCAACATCGCCAAAATATCGGAAAAATAGAGAAACAAATCGCGGTAAGTCCCGTATCTACAATAGTGATATTTACAATCTGATAACAAATTTGCATCAGGTGGACCGTATGCTTGTATGCCTCCTGACGTCGTATAAAAGAAAAAAGTTGCGACTGAAACATGCTGAACTATTCCACTGTCTTGTTAACTGAGAGAAGTAATTTAAACAATACAATGTCAGATTGCTACCTTGCTTTTCTCCACCTCTCTTTCTCGAGCTATCGTCTCTGTAATTAGCGGACTCCGCGGCTGTGAAATAAATTATCTGCGGCGGTATTGCTGTACGAAAGTTAATGCTCGTTTTGAATTAGGTCTTGGCGTATCTCTTCTGTAGCTTTTTAAAAGCTAGCTGCCGTCTGCGGTTTCACACGCGTTATAGTTGGATTTTCCGGTTTTATTCGACAATCCTAATATTATCAGTATAAAAAAATAATTGTAACATAAATGTATTGCCCTGGAAATTGCCATGTAATTTTTTATCAAAATCGCAAACACAGAAACAAAGACAGATAGGTACAAAATTGTAGATGTTTTGGATGTTGTATCGATAACAGATTCCGATTACCTCACACGCTCGAAACAAATATTCCTTGTAAAAAGTTGATATTGCTACTGATTATGCAATAAATGTGTCACAAACTAGTGATCGATGATTCGGGTGATCAAATCTCGGGTAGTAGTAGTAGTTGTTGTTGCAGTTTAACCAAGTCTGTTAATTTTGCCAGCAGCGTTCAGGAAATTTCGACACATCTTTTCTCCCAAAATACCTTAATGCCTGAAGAGGAAAATCTTCGAAGTGTATTGCCAGTGATGCTATACGGAACTGTGACGTAGCCCTTCACTGCGGGCCGTAAGGGGAAGCTCAAGGTCGCTCAGCTTTCTATTGAAAGGGCTATGCTCGTCGTTTCTCTTCGTGATAAAATCCTAGAGAATAGATCAGAAATGAGGATATCACAGTAGAACTAAGCTAACTGACATAGCCCATAGGATAAGCAAGTTAAAATGACCGTGCAAGGATACATAGTTCGCAGAACCGACAACCTCTGGAAAAGAAAGGTTCTTGTATAGCGCCTCCGTACTCATACACACAGTGTGGGACGACTCCCCACTGGACGGAGCGACGACCTCAAGAGGTTTGTAGGCAGTCGGCGAATGCAGGCGACACAGGACCGAGGCGAATAACTCTCTAAAAATTATGATGATTATTATCAGTATGTTTCAGCATTTTTATACGATCTCCGAAGTCATATAAGCATAAGGCGTACTTGATTGTTGCCATAGTCTATGATGACTTGCAAAACAAGAAGTATTGCTCTCACATTGCCACCCCGCTGCTAACATAGGGGACTCATCGGAAGTTTAGCGATGCCCTTACTCATTCAGAGGAACACAACAACCGTTCAATAGTCGTTCTATGGCAGTGGTTTTGTGTGAACAAATTATAGCCGTCACTCCATCATTTTGATGGGAAACCCGAATTTCAAAACGAAGTGAGTATGACTTTGATCATGCAAAGCTCCCCTTTATAAGATAATATGCATGATCTATCTTTGACTGTACCCAGCATAGTATAAAGGTACGTCTAATTTATACTTTTCTTTTATATCAGTTCAAAAAATAAAATAAAATGCTACACGTATTCCAGTCTTCGTAAACGAGTCAATAATCAAGTCTTCTATTTAACTTACAATTTAACCATACCTATGCCAATTTGACTTGAGAACAATTTGCAATCGGGAGTTTTTCCGCTTGTTGCTCATAAAAACTATGATTTATTGATCAGCTTATTACTGCCACTAAAAGCTTGGACACACAGCTCCTACGTTCAACGATCTGAGCGTAATAAATAAATGTAAGGGATTCAAAATATTTAGTCTCTGCAGATCTTTAGGAACAGTACATTGAATGGAAAGCAGTTCGGCTATAGAGTAGGTACTATATATAGATAGATAACATAGACAGATAACGTCACTACCTCATAATTTTGAATGATCGTTGTATTCCTGTAAGTGAATATGGGAATCAGTGAGTTGGAAGAGTCGGGTATCAGCTATAACAGAATGAATCAAGGTGGCCTTAAAATGTCTGCATGTCAACTAAATTTGAATTTTGAGTGTGATAACTAAAATAACTTCACTTTAAATAGAAAGTTAATAAAATTATCTTTTTATGCTCTATTAAAGTAACGCACAATATGTAGCATGTTGATGTTTCAATTACAAGATCACGCTATTGGTTAGGTATCAGGTTCACAATTCCCTTGAAGGAGAAAATAGGACGAGGAAAGTGGAAATCAGTTATGTCAATAATTTGAAATTAACAATTTATTACATATTTCATAGATCGCAACGGCAACGGATAAAAGACTACACAATCAGTTGACGCTGACATGCTGGATCGCAAAATGGTACCCACGTTGGTCACCCTTCGTTTGAAGGATCCCAAATTGTAGGAGAGAGGAAATACATACGCAGGCAAGGCGTTCCACTTTTTAATGGTATGACAGAGGTAGGAGTGGCCGAACTTTTTGGTACGCGAAGAAATGTTCTCAATAGTGGAACAATGATATTGCAAGCAATCGTGTAGTTCTCTAACGGAAGGGAGATAGTGGAATAAGAGAAAAGATTTATTAAGGGAAAGCATTAGCGAGCCAATGTCCCTACGGAGTTGAAGAGGTTCTAGGTTTTTGGTGAACTCTTCGTCGTCGATTATGTGGATAGCTCGTTGCTTCAACCTATCGAGAGCCTCGAGAAGATACTGTACGGAGCAGTCCCAGAGATGCAAGCAATACTCCACGCAGGCACGAATTTGAGTCTTATAAAGCAGATAAAGCTGGTCCGTCGGGAAAAACCAGCGCACCCTGTTCAGGACACCGAGTTTTTTGGAAGCTGTTGATATGAGGCTCTCTATGTAGTTTGCATGGTTAAGGTTGCAGCAAATATCCATGTCTCAGTATTCAGGCCATCTCCCATACTGAGTGAAAATCTCTGAAGACTGGGAGTGGGAAGAAATATAGATTTTTTTGTTGTAAACGTGCACCTTAGTATTCTCGGCATTAAACTCAACTAGGTTATTGGAACCCCAATTACTAATGAGATCCAAAACCCAATTCAGCTTAACGACAAGACTTACGCTTCTCATCGATTTCTGTCCGACCAATACCAGGCCGACCGAAATATCGCCCCTGGACCGTACTGTCATCTGCGTAGCAATGAATATTACCAAGAAGATACTCTTTACTATGAATATGAAGAAGAAAGAGGGTGAGCGATAGAACGGAGCCCTATGGGACACCGGCATTCACTGACATGAACCACCAATCCGATTACAAAGCTGGAGGGGCAGACCGTATGCCGGAAGTTTGGAGATAAGTGCTTTGTGCCAGACCCGTTCAAACGCCTTGGCGATAACTAGGTTGATTGCCATATTTATCGATTGCCTCCCCCCAGAGGCGCGTCACATGCGCTAGAAGATTACCCATTTTAGATCGCTTCGGTCTAAAATCATACTAACGATCATTAATTAGCGAGTGATCTTCTAGGTAACGGATCAATTGATTGTTAAGGATCCGTTCCATGAATTTGCACAACACTGAAGTTACGACAATGGGGCGGTAATTTAATGGGTCAGAACGGTCACCCTTTTTGGAGACCAGCTGCATACTATGTCCTAGCCTCCAGAGTACAACCGATCGAGTACGAGAGACGAAAGAGGCGCAGCAATACCGGGTACAACTCCGCTGCACATTTTTTTAGAACAATCGCTGGGAGACAATCAGGACCACTGGCTTTTCGGACATCGAGTGACTGTAGTTTAAAACGCACATCGCGCTGCCTGATATGGATATCAGACATAACGGATCCACTGGAGGGTATTATAGGCGGTTTCGTGCTACAGTCATCGATCCGGGAGTTAACCGTAAAGAGGCTGGCCATAAGATCGACTTTCTCCTGGCTGACGCGCCAGTGAGCCATCGGGGCATCACAGTAATGGCATGGAGGGCTGGCAGAAGTTGAACTTTACGGCTTTGGCTAGTCGCGAGTAGGTACGCGACCCAGTAAGGTGCGACAATAGTTCTGTGCCGCTCTTATGTATGCCTTCCTTGCAGACTTCGATGGCAGTATTGTAGGCTTATTTCAGCGAGTTAATATTAGGATCTGTGACCCTTGATCCAAGAGCGATACGCCGGCCGTTTGTTACTAACAGCTTCAGCGCACTGGTGATTAAATCAAGAGCGTCTCCGGCTTTTGATAACGACATCGGAGTGAGGAATGTAGTATTCCATGCCAACGCCGATCTCGTCAACAGTTGCCACAGTACCCGCCGTGAGATCCTTCTCACTGAAATAGCGCTGCCCCCATGGGGCGGAAGCAAAGTAGGTAGGACGTATTCTGGATGTTGGATCTGTGTCTCTGTCTTGAAGAGCATGGCGGGCCGTATTGTTCCAAGATATTGGTGGACGGCATTAAGGTTTGAGTGGAGTCCGCGAATATTAGCGAACTCAACGTTGAACAGGGTGGTGGGGGAGTGCACGGCTGTAGGACAATGTATCCTTAATTGCGCTGTCATGAGAGGAAAACAGAAGGGAAGCGTGAAGCGGGAGAGAATTGCCACGACATTGTAGAACACGCGGTGGAATGTTTCTCCACGAATTTGACGACTAAGGAGCTGTACTGATCAGTCGGACGGAAGGGCCCCCGAACCCCCGCCGGAGGTAGTCGCCGGGTCCCCACCGGGTCCCCACCATACGATCACCAAACGGCACGACGTTCTACCCCACGATTATGAAGGGCAGCCTCTCAAGTTGGTTAGTCTCGATTGGGCCACTGTTCATACCACGGGCGGCCAATAGAACAACCGCTTCAAAGGGTCTCCCTGTCACCGAAGATACGCAAGAATACCAAATTTGTGTCCAATCCAACGTCCGGAAGTGAGTCTAATTTAGCTTACAAGATTTGATCCACACATACTAACAGGGCGAGTTAAATAAAAGCTAGGTAATAAGTTACATCTTCTGACACGAAAGATTTAGATATTGGACAACAAACATGAATATACATATAGTACATTTCTGAACATACCTACTTACAACTACTATAGAATGATAAAAACCGGTTAAAAAGATACGATATTACATACGTGTATTGACCATTCTTTCTACTTGTGTATCCTATATTAGTCAACCGTCGAGCACAATGGAGTCTTGTTTAAGAATTAACATTGAAGGCAACCTATCAAGCAGACCATCGGTTAGCTGATCAAACACAACAAAAAGCCCACACTCAATCAAGACAAATCCAACGAGGTGTTAAACCAGCACTATCAATCATTTCCAATGGGGACGTAGGTACTTCGTTACTCATGGTAGGGCCGCGATCCGTAACTCTTTTAATTAGGACAGATAGGTTGAGAGCTATGGGTAATTGCTAGTTACATGATTTGAGTGCTATATAATTTTTATTCTCAAGTAAGATTACCAGCACCAGAGTTTCTTCAGAGGACTTTGTATTGCAAGCATTCCTAAATTGGGGTAACTACTTTACCTTCAGACATTGTGTAAAAATTATTAAAAATTCTTAGCTTAAACCCGACTAAATCTTTTCGGTTCACATTATGTATTTGTTGTTTTACTTTAAAGTAGACTATCTATGGACTGAAGTCCTCAAGGAAGCGGCCGAAAATGGCTGGATGCGGAAAACTTTGGATCATATGTACTCATAGTAGAAAAGATAGGTCTGTATCCAGCAGTAGGTAGATACGGCCTACTTGTAATAGTTTAAAAGATATAAGCCTTTAAAGCTACGACAGATGGAGGAATGGACAGCGTAGACTTAGTAATACGATCCTATTGCTGTCCTTTTGGAGTGGAACTCTAAAAAGCATAAACGATCTTCATATTGCCTTCCGAATATTGCATTCAGAATATTTACTTTCCTTCATATCTACGCGTACGTACAAAATCGCGAATAGCCCTATAAAGAGATGCCCATCCTAAGACAGCTAGAACAAACGAGTTCAAATAATCTTGGTCGTATTTTCGTCTCTCTCCCTCGAAACTAGAACTTTACTTAATCCTGATAGCTTGGTAGTCTTACAAGCTGGATTCAAGCCAAACTTGTGAAGACTTAAATATCTAATGAAACGGTTGCTAAGGTTTATCTACCAGTCGACTCCGCCAGCGTGAAATTTGCTTTTTTAAGTTTCTTGTATGAGAACTCTAAATATGACGAAGATAAAATATAGTTTATGCATCAACCCAGAATTACGTTCTATTTTTAGGGTTCCGTACCCAAAGGGTAAAACGGAACCCTATTACTGAGGTTCCGCTGTCCGTCCGTCCGTCCGTCCGTCTGTCACCAGGTTGTATCTCATGAACCGTGATAGGTAGAGAGTTGAAATTTTCACAGATGATGTATTTCTGTTGCCGCTATAACAACAAATACTAAAAAATAGAATAAATTAAATCTTTAAGGGGGCTCCCATACAACAAACGTGATTTTTTTGACGTTTTTATAGATAATGGTACGGAACCCTTAGTGCGCGAGTCCGACTCGCACTTGGCCGATTTTTTTTTATATAATAAAGCAAACCGCCTGTTGAGCAGTTGTTGCTATACTGCCGGGTCCAATATCTACATTCTTTCACATAGATCAATTAGTCATATTATAACATCGGCGAATTTTAACTAAGTTATGATTAGCTAATTATATTGATATCGAGGTAAATATCTGGTCAATACAGGACAGGTATAGTCTAGTACGTAATCTAAAATAATTAGCAATTAGTTCTAAGTAGTACGTGTTAAATTGAATTAAATTAAATTAATTGCCTGTTTGTAATTAAAACTTGAGGTATAATAATGCGAGTAAATAAATTATTGCACACTGGTATGCATCGGCCTTACATCTTTTGAGTAATCATATTATAACTAATCATCGCAACTTTTCAAGCATGCTGGCCGGTTCCTACTTCTCCGGACTAGACCTTCTGATAATATACGATCAATTTAATGTTGGTAGGTGTGTCTTGGCCTAAAATATTAGTATTATTAATTACGAGTATTTCCTCAAATTTTATATAAATACTATGTATAGTACAATGGTGTTATACATATGCTGGACAAGAAGCTAGCAATTTATTCAAATATATCCTCGGTCAGCCCGTATGACAGCTTTGTTTGAAGACCACTGTGACAGAAAATACTTAATCGCCAAGTCCATTTATATTTTTACTACATTCAAGTTGAACATTATACAGTAACATTTATTTACAGTGCGGTAGATGTATCATTTGTTTTAGTACCCAATACCCACTGGTGTGTAAGATTTATTAGAAGATCATCACTAAAACGACTGTGGCGATAGTCACAGTGACTATCTTCCATATATGCCAGGACATATAACTCCTTTATAATACGGTCCATTACCCTGGCGAGATGGGAGGAAAGGCTCATTGGACAAGCTAAATGTTTCATGTTCCAAAAATATTTGTGAATATATATTCATTTCCGATACCTGTGCGGAATATACATCCTTCCTCTATCAAATTCATTATTCTAATTGAATTTGTTCAAATACTGACTACGGTCAGAGTGGCTTGACTTCCACATTCCATTAGGCAGATACTGATATGAATAATGAATATTAATCTCTCATTACCCGCAAATTCAAATTCAAAATATTTATTTTGCAAAAACATAAGTACAAAAATAGAGATGTTGTGTGTATCAAGAGAAAATCCGTTATGTTTTGCCTTTCATACAATTAGGCATGCAAAAGTTCAAGCATTCTAAGAAATACAAAATTTAATTTCGATTATACTTTAATTCACTCAAGATTTAACTCAAGTCGTCAATTGTTATTATATGAACTCTTTAACCGCGGGCCGTTTTTCCGCCAAGAAATGTATGGGAAAACGTATATAACGGGGTCTCACAGGTTAAGTAATAAACTCCCTATCAACGTTTTCTCCAGAGGGTATATAAGACATGAGATTCTATAAAAAAGGCGTAAAGAGATATTTACACGAAAGCACATATAGCAGATATTAGCACGAAAGACGTCTATGGCGTTGCAAGTGTCTTTAGGCTACGGTAACTACTTACTAATTACGATACTACTACAGGCCGTACAATTGTTTATCACCTTAGTGATATAAAAACTGCATTTGTAACTTTAGTACTAAGTTCCTATGTTTAACTAAATATATTCATAGGCCGATATTTTAAGGCAACTAATGTTGTTTACACGAAATGCTCTAAATACTTGCAAAACATTTTACTATCTTGGTACCTGTATAATTAGCATATGTAGCCTGATTCTTGGAGAACTCAAGACATAAAATATTCTGTTTCATAGCAGCCTGCTTCCTGTAAGAAAAGTTCAATAATACCGAAATGTATATTGTATATTGAGTGTTAATATTATTATTGCATATTTTTCTATGCTGCGCCCTACCTCTCGTAAGACCGCCTAGACAAAGACAAAAAGGCATATTCATGCACACAAATATTTGTCCTGTGTCGGAATCAAACTGGCAAGTGTTGGTATCAAAGTAGCGTTACTAACCACTGTGCCACCGAGTTTGTCAAAACTACTTATTCTAATACATCATCGTCCTTTACGTATTTATTCTGGTTTCAAATGTTTCTAAACTAAATCTTTGCATTCAATTATTAGTTATTCTCCACCCGATTGTTTTTAGAGTTCGGTACCCAAAGATACCTACGGTATCACTGAGACTGCCCTATCTGTCCATCGGTTTGTATGTATGTCCATCCGTTTGATCCAGAATAATATCTTTTGTACCGTAATGAGTAGGTGCACTTGAATTTTTACTGAGTATGTATTACTGTAGCCGCTATAAAAATAAGTAATTAAAAAAAAATATATCCCCACTCAAGGAACGTGTTTGATCTGGCGTTTCATATATAAGATTGCATGGGAACACTCAAACATGGCCAGTTTATTTATTGTTATTACTCGTGTTTGTATAATATGGCATAGTCTGCATAAACCAGACAATTTACCACTTTGTCATCGATTTGCAATTCTGCACCAGTAGATCGTAGTATCTGCATTATCCTGATACAGAGTGTATAGCCGAGATGACAGCAGATCTCAACACCAATATTGATGACAAATCAGCGAGACAGCAGCCGTCCACCAGTACGCTTTCTGCACTTTTCATCCCATATTTGGGCAAAATGTCCTAGAGATTCTTTTGCACAATTTTCTCACAATACACGAAACTCTCACAAAATCAAAAAAAAATCGGCCAAGTGCGAGTCGGACTCGCGCACGAAGGGTTCCGTACCATTATCTATAAAAACAGCAAAAAAAATCACGTTTGTTGTATGGGAGCCCCCTTAAATATTTATTTTATTCTATTTTTTAGTATTTGTTGTTATAGCGGCAACAGAAATACATCATCTGTGAAAATTTCAACTGTCTAACTATCACGGTTCGTGAGATACAGCCTGGTGACAGACGGACGGACGGACGGACGGACGGACGGACGGACGGACGGACGGACGGACGGACGGACGGACGGACGGACGGACGGACAGCGGAGCCTCAGCAATAGGGTTCCGTTTTACCCTTTGGGTACGGAACCCTAAAAAGTAGTCTAGAGCGAGATGATTCGCCAGTACGTGTATGTCTGCCGACGTTCTACAACAAAAGATTTAGTTAACATATGTATATAGGATTACGCTAAATACTTGACATATTTAGCGTAATCCTATATACATATGTTGAATTCCTTGTCTAGTTTTAATTCACATAGAATGCTATCATAAAGATCTGTTCTAATATTTTTATTAATAAACTTCCAGACATGGAATTATGATACAGAAAATAAAGAATTTACAATAACAAAGCGGTATGGTTGCATACAGAAATTAAAGTAAAACAAAGTCCGCTTCCCTTAATGAGACATGAAAAAAACTCTGCCAATGTTTAATCTGATGTCATCTCGGAACTCGGATGCTGCAATCCCGGTTTGTTTGGACAGCACGTAGCACGGAGATATGGTTTTGTTAAAGGTTTTGAAGTACTACATTCGCATGGTTACTAACTACACTCATTTGCAAAAATATTTTTTATGTTACAAAAATATTTTGTGGGAGCAGTTTGGTTAAAATTTAGATTTATTATATTAGCCATAGTTTATTATATTAGACATTGGAACTCCAAAGTTTTGAAATCATATTCAGCATAACTTTCTTGTTTTCTTGTCATATCGACACTGGCTTCTACCCGCGATGCGATTCCCTTTATAATAGTGTTATAATAATGTTATTTTATGTAATTCTCCTTACTTCATACAAGATAGATATTTAGCACATTTTATTAGACAGACTGATGGAGTTACTTTACTATTTATAGTATGAATCAAAGAATCATTTCAATTTTCATATTATTAACACTTGATGAAAAAATATTAGGTAACCTAGCTATGCCAAAAGTCTCCATGATAAAGTATCAAAAGTATTTTCAATTATCCTGAAGACCATTCATCCATAATCTATACTAATCTATAAAGCGGAAGAGTTTGTTTGATTGTTTGTTAGCATGCGCTAATCTCTGAAACTATCAGTCTCAGATTTGAAAAATTCTTTATGGCATTTCGACACCACGATACCGCACTGAAAGCCGAGAAAAAAAAATAGAAAAACTGTTCCCACGGGATACCGGGATACGCGCGGACAAAGTTCGAGGGATGCAGCTAGTTTCGTAATAAAGCTGAATCGTACCTTAGATTTTATATACGTTTAAATATAAGCGCTGTCAAATTGTTATTTGATGTTGATAATATATGATGTCATATACAGTATACACATATGATTGTTAACTCACAGAATATCGATCAGACTGTATTAATCTCCGAAAGTAGGTACCAATCCGATTTGTTATACTTTACCTTGCGGAGAAGGCTGTAAGCTCTATCCTTTGAAGGGTCCATTTGCCAATATAATGTTAAATGATACATATAATCGCATTCAAAAAAACTACAATAAAATTCGATCCAAAGAACTACAACAAAAAGTTGGAACAAGTCTACGCCTTTTTTCGTTCTTTGCACTGGTCTGTCTGGGTTTGTGCTAATATTTGCTTCCCCGCATTATTACTGCGCGTCCCTAGCACAATAGGGTGGGAATTACCCCTGGAGCCTTGTTCAGAGGCCGTGGAAGCGATGAGGCAAGCCTTGTTTATTTCAAGCTTCAGGATTTCGTTATCCCGTGTGATTAACGTTTTTAATTTTTACCATATTTAGGTCTAATTTCGGCCTGTGAGTGGCGCACTTGAAGAACGGGATGACTGGGAAACTACTCGTACGTGAACTTTGAAGAAGATTACAACGAAATAACAATTCTCTGAAAAATTGTTGTATATCTGCCAGAAGAAGAAATTTACCAGAGGCTTCTAAACATAACTATTGCCTCAGGCAAAGTGTCTAGCAGAAACTATTTCGTTATTTCGATAAACAGACCCAAACGCTCGTGTTTGGATCTGTTTATCGAACTTCGTGTTGGAAACTGTTGTGATTAACACTACAAAAATCAAAAATAAAAATGTGACTAGAAGGTTTACTTAATTTTAATTTGTAACCGTGCTTTGACAAATTAATAGTACATGCCTGATTTCGAAAAAGTAGATTAATGAACGAGAATATGCTAGAAACCTAAAGTTATAACAACGTAATTCAACTTGATATAAAATTATTTTAGCTATATATAATAATAAAATGTACTAGTTTAATGGGTTTCATGGGTTCTATAGAATGCTTTTTCGATTCCATACGTAAGTATTATGTCAACGGGATGTGACGGAAGTGAGTTTAGGCATATGTATCTGGATTTGCAGAGCATAAACTTTCTTCGTGGTGTGATTTTTATACCCAGTGCCAAATACTCAATGTTACAAGGTGACATGTATATTGGTATAAAATAATAGTCACGTATTTTTTTAGGCTGTGTAGTATACAATACAAATTACACGACTTATTTGAATATACTATATTTGAAAAACAAGCATGCAGTGTATCAGAAGTGGGTTAGTAAGTAGTTATTACATAGGGCGCATATACTTTAATAACGGTTTTTTACCAAATGATAAGCACTATGGAATATCTATATTTTATATACACTATATATATATAAAATATAGATATTCCAGGAATTACTGTGTTCAATGGAGTGAAACTAGTTCCTTGTATTAATAAAATAAAAATACGTAAGCACCTGTGAATTGTTGTGTTCGCAGCAATTGAACACCCAAGTCAAGTAACATTTTTTATACCACTCGAGTGATAAATAAGCGTACGGCCTGCCTGATGGTCTGTAGTTATATAGCATAGCTTATGGACCAGGGCTGTCATTTATGTGTTGAAGACTGTAAATCCTCTTCACACCTTTTAAGAGAGGTAGGGCGCATCAAAGCAGCCCCGCCTGGGGAAGTACCTCCACCTCACTGAAAACCGCAGCTAAATAACAACTCCCTAGAGGGTTGTTGTGTTCCAGCGTGTGAGTGAGGACACTAGTAAGCTCCTAAGGCGTTGCTGTGTAAGCAGCAGAGGAGGCATCGCGCGAGTTATGTACGTTGCAAGCGTTATTAGGCTACGGTAACTGCTTTACATCAGGTGGATAATTGTATGGTCCTCCTCCTGGTTTATTAATAGAAGTAGCTATTAATTATCAGATGAGCAGCGTGGTATAATACCCTCTAAACCCTCTTTCGATTGATAGAAGGCCCGTATAGAGTTGCATATCGGATGAGTACGGGTCGATATGTGTATGAAATGATAGTGTCAACCTCCATCACATAAGCTAAGTCAACAGTCATCTCATAACCGTATGCCGCGCCGCGTACATTTTTGATGAGTCCCTTTTTCCAAGGACCCCGCCCTTCTGGCAGTTCCGTGTTACACAACGCTTTGCATTTTGCTTATGACTACTGATGCAATATTGTCCCGAGTATTATCTTGGTTGTACTTTTACATTTTCTGTTTATCTTTTCGATTGAACACACGTGCATATATATAAAAGCCCGTTACTTTATCCGTGCTTATCCCAGTATCCCGTGGGAATCCTTTTTCATACTTTCTTTCCTTTTGCCCACCTTCTAAGAGTTGTATTGTAATATTGAACAATGTATAACCTTCTTCAAGAATTGGGCTATCAAATGTAAGAAGAATTTTTCAAATTGGAACTGCAGCTCAAACAAACAAACTTTTAATTTTATATACTCGTATTTGTACAGATTTTTCGATATTATGCCAACAGTCGCGTTTATAATTTTTACATCGCTCGCCGCCGGCTAACCATTCCTGTTCCGGTGTACGAGTATAAATCTCAATCGTCACTGGAACCGTAATGGTCGCGTACTGTGTGGTTCCAGAGAGAGTTTTCTACCGAGAACTCTTGAGTTGTGATACGAACTTTGCGTGGAGGTTTTCCTAAAGGACTACAGCCTGATATTTTTCAAAAAAAGCTTGAAGAGATTTATACAGGGTCGGCAATGCACGAGTGAGACATCCCTGTGTTGTAAATGTTCATAGGCTACGGGAACTGCTTGCCATCAGGTAGGCTGTTTGCTTGTTTACCACTAAGGTGGTATAAGAAAAATACACGAAAATTAAACATATTAGTGTGAATATCCACAAAACGTTGCATGGTAAGTATTTGGTCTACCATGAGTAGTTACCGTAGCCTGTAGTTAATTTCAACACCAGGAGGCATCACTCGTATCTTCGCGTCCCTGTTCGGAAACCTAACAATTAGAGAGTTCAAGCACCTTCAGAGACCTCGGTCATTACCTTTCAAGGGTCTATATTTTTTTATTATATTTCTGAATAAAATCATTATTTTAGAAGACAGCTGCATATTGTGTGTATTGTACTCGTATGTAACATAATTATGTAAGTGTATTTTCCTCCTTAACATCATGCCCCCACATTTTGTTAACTTTTTCTATTACATTAAGGTTGTCTGGAGAAAGATGCATCAACCATATAAGCGCGTTGCTTGAACTGTCATTGTCTGATGAGGGACTATATCCTTATATACATACAACGACAGTTCAAGCTAAGCAAAATCGTATAAATCTCACCTTTATGCTTCGACATAAAATTTATGCGATTTCAATGCGAAAGTGGAAGGATGGAGGTGCCGAGCATAACCAAGACTCACCTAGCATGACCAAATTCCCGTGTTTTATTAGAAGGTGATTTCAGGAACCCTAGGAACCGGCGAGCGTACTTGAAAAGAGCTATGAATGTATAAGAAGCGAGTGAGATTTATACGGACCGTGTCTGAAGATACACATGCATACACACCTATATAGGATTCTTGGGTGTATAGCTTGATTGGTCATTGTCTGTATATTTTAAAATTTTCCATCTCAATCCATGCTATAATTACTCTATCTTAAATATTTAATTAGTGAAAATAATACGTCGTATCTTATTGTATTATACATAACTGGATTATTAGCGTCTTAAATAATATTGACATATTTGTATGATGGGTTTATCTATCTCGAGCTTCAGAGGGCACGTTAAGCCATCAGTTCCGGTTGTTGTTGATAGAAGATAGTCATTAAGTTAAGCTGAATAAGTGGCCTTCGGACGACTTGAATACACTGACTACCGCCAATAAGTGGTTTTAACAGCGTGGCGGAGTATACTTTAAACACTATCGGTTGGTGGGGTGTGTTCCTGCAGTGGGATGAGTAAGGGATGGTGTAGTGGTGGTGGTGATTTGTGTGTGTAATAATGAAAAGCTTGTATTGCATGTGCATCAAATTCATGGTAAAATTCATGGTAATTCTATTATTGATAATGACTAAATTTTAAGGTATAAATGGCTTATCATTATCTTTTAAACAATGTAAGGCTTAATGGCAAATAAATAATTTTAATCTTATTTTTATTTTTTTATCTTTCAATTCAATTTTAAAGTCAATATCGTCTACAAGTGGTGCAAGATGCACTACTCGTAGATTGGCAAACGACTGGCGACTGGCGAAAGCGATGTATAGTACAAGATAAAGATCTTTTGTTTGAATGAGTATACTCCCATTTCGGTCTCATAGGTCTCAAATGAGCGAGCTCCTAAGGAGTAGCTGTGTTAGCAGCAGAGGTGGCATCGTACGAGTGATACTTAACGTGTTGTAAGCGTTCATAGGCTACGGTTACCTCAAGTGGGCCGTATGCATCTCTGACTCGTGACGTTGTATAAAAAAATTGCTATTAATTGTAAGCTTCAAAAAAAAAAGTATTTTCACACGGTTCATAAAGGCTTTTTCATACACAATTTCCTTTTATAATTGACGGTTGTACATGACCGACTTTGGCTTGTTAGGGTGTTGATAACGACGTCGTTACCTTCATTTGGCTGTTTAGCGGAATACTGTTTTCTTTTTGTTATAATTGGGTGTCTTGTACAGTATGTACGTGGGCTAATTAGTTATGCGCGTTTGGGCAATTTTTATACTTAGCAGTTGACCGGTCGGTTGTTATGGGAATGGTAGCGTGTGATTTTAGTTACTAGGTTCTATCTGTGAAATTCCCAGCACGTTATTTAGTAGACTAGTAGAGTGATCCTCATGGTTGTTGTGGAATTTGGTGCAATGTGTGAACCATTCTTTCTATTTATCACATCACGCCAAATCCCGTGCGGAGGCAGAGAAAAAACAAAGTAAATCTAAAACGAAAGCTCCACTAAAAGTAACCCTTTTTAACTTCGTAAATTATTCTTTAAACAGTAATTATTAAATTGAGTAATATACATTTCTGTAATTAAGAAAGGTAGAGTAATTTATGATGCAATATTGCCATGTAGCCAAGGAATATTGGTAATGTAATATGTGATCAATTTATTCCCAGTAATTATGGAATTTGGTTAAATAATTAATGATCCTAATTAATAGATTATCATAATCATTACTTTACCGAATTTAGTGTCCGTAATTATGCAATTTGGTAGGGTAATAATTCATTAATTAACCTGTAATCTTAGCAATATCTTAGCAATATAATCTACGATTACAGGTTAATAGCAGTAATCCGTTCATTAACCCTTAATTTTATTATAACCCTTAAATTTCTAATATAATGTGACATCTATGCAATATCATGAAAACACGGAATTTGGTAATATGTAGTAATTCATTCAATTTTTGCGTTCAATAACTCATTCCTGTTAGTCTGTAATATTGTAAAGATCGGGTCAATAGACTATCGCGTGACGGCCTAGTGGATAACGAACCGGCCTTGTGGCCAATAGGTCCCCGGTTCGAATCCAGAGATGTAGGGTGCATCAAAGCAACCCGTCTGGGGAAGTACCTCCACCTCACAGATAACCGTAGCCAAATAACAACTACCTAGAGGGTTGTTGTATTTCTCTGTATGAGTGAGGTCACCAGTAAGCTCCTAAGGAGTTGCTGTATAAATAACAGAGGAGGCATCGCGCGAGTGATAATATATTACAAGTGTTAATAGGCTACGGTAACTGCTTTACATCAGGTGGGCCGTATGCTTGAATGCCTCCCGACGTTGTATAATAAAAACCACTAATTTGGTATTTTCGAATTTATGTACATATTTGTAATTATCACTAGCTAGGCAGTGAAGGGAAGCATCGTGAGGAATCCCGCACATCCAAGAAATTGTATTTCTAAAGACGTATGACCTAACCTAAGAAAGATCTGGGCGTCCAAGAATCCACTCAACAGAGCAAAGTAATACTTCTGTGCTGAACAAAGGCTTATACTCTTCGATTATATATTTTAGTACTAAACTCATCGAAGCTTATATTATTCAAGTCTTCAGTAAGACCGCACATGGAATACTGCAGTTACCTTTGGGCAAGAGCACCTGGACACCATCGAGCTGTGATAATTGTCGGCGGCTCTAAGCTTACTGATGGTATTGAGCTCTTAAGTTTAAGGCGAGATTTTGCCTCCCTTTGTGGGTTCCACCATTATACAACGGGTTGTGTTGTGAAGAATTGTTTGATATGATGTCGAGAGCTTTTTTTTTACAACCGCACCACTAGCCGACGGCAGGGAGTTCACCCTACCACACTGGAATCGCAATGGTTGCGTACGGTGCTATTCTAGTGAAGTTTTCTTCCAAGAACTCTCAAGTTGAGGAATGAACTCCCAGCCGAGGTTTTCCTAATGGACTACAGCATGGGGTTCTTCAAGAAATTCGTGAAGAGATGGGTCGCCAACGGATCAGTGACACCCCTTGTGTTGCAAATGTCCATAGGCTACGGTAACTGCTTACCATCAGGCAGACGGTACGCTTGAATGCCATCTTAATGGATTAAAACAAAAAATACATGGGAACATCGAAGACCACACTCGACTCCTTACTTCATTCCTCGGTAGAGATACGGATCTCCATTCCACCGAAGGAGTTTAGGTTTAAAGAATACTTCACCACGCTGGTCAACTGGGGTTTGGCCCAAATTCTGTTTTCGAGCCACCACAGTTTATCTGTGTATACAAACAGTAGTATACACTTTACATCAGGTGAGCTGTATCCTCGTATACCTCCCGACGATGTATAAAAAAAATATACAAAGATTTCTATTTAAAGATAGAAAATATTGAAATGAAAGGCAAACAGAAATAGAATGAACCGAAAAGTATTGGACTTCTTGATTGGAAAGATGAAACATAAAAAACGTTCGATTTATTATCACACGTTTGTAATTATAAATTAATTATCTATTCGTTAGTGGTTCAATCAAAAGGCGCAGAATATGTACGTCGAGCTGCACAGTGTTCACATGCAGAATAATATCGACGGAATGTAGGTCGGTGCTGATTGCACAGGCTCTCCTCATATCGAATTCTCTTTTTCCACCGAACGATCTCGGTTACGCGAAAAATTTCATATCGCCACGCGTTTTGCAAGTAAAATCAGATAACTTTTGACACTTCAATTACGTACTGATGGGTGCCTTTAATTTTTTTCGCCGCGAAAAAGCGGAAAACGTGCGTGTCAGGAGCATACAAGAACAAGTTTCGAGAACAAAATAAAAGTTTTATAAAGTTAGAAAGCGGAAGGTATTAAGTGGAAATTGAAAAGTTTTTCGCTTGTAATATTAAATTAAGTGGAGATCTGTAATCGCAGGTGCACTATCGAGTGGGCGAAGCCCGCGGGCTCCGCTAGATTGTTTTGTGTGTTTTTGTTTACGCTTGTTAGTTTCCCATTAAGTTTTAGCGCTGTAGGGCAAGCCTTTTATTAATTCGTTCGCCTTGACGCTGGCCTGTCCAACCTTGATTAATGGTTTGGTTGTGTACGTCTTTATGAAATTAAATCTGTTGTGTTACCGCAAGTAATTGTGTTTCATATTTTTTATTATGGAACTGTCAAGACTGGTATTTTAAAGGAAATGTCCTATTTTAGTCTCTAATGTTCTCTTCGTTTTTTGTATGTTCGTAATATCCCAAAAATAGCTTCACGTATTTATACAGTTTCAACTGTCTTTAATCTATACAGTTAAATAAAATTGGAGTGTCTGTTCGTAATATTGAAATAACCGCTTTTTACTAAATGCATATGGATGTATACACGGTACGTATACCAAAATGAATATTTTTACAATTTTTGTCTGTCTGATTGTTCCGGCTAATCTCTGAAACGGCTGGACCGATTTTAACGGGACTTTCACTGGCAGATAGTTGATGTAATAAGTCGTAACTTAGGCTACTTTTATTTTAGAAATTTTATTCCACGCGGACGAAGTCGCGGGCACAGCTAGTTACTGTGGTGATAAATATGCCTAGGTTTGATGATTAGCTAAAAATCTGTTTAAAATACCAAAATCTTTGATTGCGCGGTCTGTACTGCTAACAGTATTAATTTCATATATTAATTTGTCATATGTAACCGCAATGCACCCCATGCAGATGCGGCTTATTTGTTTGCAGAAAAAATACTATATTATTTTCAATTAAAAATACGAGACACCGAGAATAGGCACGAAACAAGTAGTAACTTGAAATATTATACTAGACACGGTGGCAGTTGAGCAGCAGTAAGCTTACAAATTTCCGCTATCGGAATTTACAAAACTAGTGAAAAAATAGATATTTTAGTCACATTTTAATATTATTTATGAATAAATAAATATTCTGTCTATCATAACTTCACGCCAAATTTCTTTACGGGGTAGGCAGAGAGAAGCGCCACATGACTTGGTCTTTACACATTTCACTCGCTGCTTTAACATTCATAGCTCTTCTGATGTACACTCGCCAGTTTTCTAAAGCTTCTGATATCACTTCCTGATAAAACACGATCAATTTGATTCATCATTACATCCTTCTACTTTCGCATTGTGTCTTTGTATCGTTATTGTTTCTTCTTGCATTATTTCTACATGGCCGAACTAACGCCTGCCTCTTCTTATTTTAACACCGACACTTTCTTTCAGACCAACTCTGTTTCTTGCAAACATCATTGTAAACGCGGTCTACAAGCTAAAGCTAGTGTTAGCGCAAAATTTGTGGCGTAAACGCTACAAATTTTGCGCAATACTCACATTTCCGCCGCTTTTCGGTTGCGTTTATTCTACTTTCATGCTCTATTTGCTATGAACTGCTCTCACTTTAATAAGTTAGCGTTGGGATCAGCACTGAGTTGTGTATAGCTAGCAGTACGTTCAATAAATGATGTTTAAAAAATGTCTTTCTATCTATCTATAACTTCACGCCTATCCCTTACGAGGTAGGCTGAGAGAACCGAGCGCCACGTGACTCGATTCTTATATACCTCACTCGCTTCTTGAACATTCATTGCCCTTTTCATGCACGCTCGCCGGTTTCTAGGGCTTAAAAATATATATTCTATGTTAATTCGTTTAAATCCGTTACTAGTATTCGTTTAATAATTAATCAATTTACAATTACTATAATTACTTCTTGCGACCTAAATTTACCTTTGAAAAACTAAATGCTCCTCCCATGCATGCATACCCACTGTACACTATAGTATACATGAATATTCACTCACTGTAGCAGAGGTTTTCAATAATACTACATTATATACCAAATCTTTTCAATATAAAACACAGCTTTATATTATTTCTCGCTTTGTCTTTCTCGTTCCATCTGTTGGAAATACATTTATATCGTAGAAATAGTTCGTAAGCGAAATCAGTTCAAAGAGGGATATAAATTATTCTGATCGTATTCCCTTTTTAGCGTCGGGATAAAGAAGAAATCTCTTTAGTGTTGCGGAGACCACACTAAAGTGAACAGACAGATACAAATCTTCATTAACAGCTTAACAAAAAGTTGCCAGCTGCCTACTCGCGTGTATCTAACGTAATCTGTGTCTACGTACTACGTAAAATAGTATTAAAACGAATAGTATTAGAATATGCTGCACCTACATTATCTTTTTCTCCTTAGTGTTGTACCGTTTCTTTTACTTTAGAATTGGCGAGGTCTACTGCCTAAAAATAAGGATTTGGCAAAGATACTGATTTTTAGATGGAGCAATTGCCATCTGAAATCTGCCATATACAATTACTATAATGACTTCTTGCGACCTAAATTTACCTTTGAAAAACTAAATGCTCCTCCCATGCATGCATACACACTGTAGACTATAGTATACATGAATATTCCAAGAATGCCAATGCATGCCATATGCCAGGAAAGATCTGGTTGTTCTGGATTGCGGAGACCTCCACCATCACCACCATCTTTCTTAGTCACACGTCTTTCGAAATATAATGTCATGCATGTAGCAGTTAACTCACGATGTTTTCCTTGATCGCCGTGTAAGTGATAATTAGAAATATGTACGTAAACCCGTAAATACGAAATTACTGGTACATGCCAGGATTCGAATCGGGGACCAGTTGGTCAATTGGCTGGTTTCTTATCCACTGGGCTAATGCTGCTATGCTGTACCTACATACATATTCCTTAGTAATTGTATTACGACAAGCCAATGTTACATAAGTTTTCAGTACAAAACCAGTTGAGAATGCGCAAGCTTGCATTGCCAGAGGAACACCTGGCTCGTCAATTATATAATACTTAAATTTTTTTTTTTTACATTGTCGGCCATTTTGAACACGTTCCCTAAGAGATAGGAACGGTGTACCTAAACATTCCTACTTTTTATGCTGAATCCGAATCTGAAGTCAAAATTCGAATATTCGAAAAAAAGCGACAGACAAACGCACAGACAAACGCACAGACAAACGCACAGACAAACGCACAGACAAACGCACGGACAAACGCACAGACAAACATATAGAATTTATATAGGAACGGTGTTCCTGAATATATTGAATTTCGGAGCACCAGTCGAGGTGTTACAAGGTATCGATTGTCATTATCAATAAAATCAAAATAGAATTTTACTTATTATTGTAATACAAGAATATGCACGCGCTAGTATTGTTAGAAACATAGACCCTAGGGGATTTTATACAAGTGCTATTACAGAAACATTATAAAATAGAGATAATTATGAGCAGTGACAGCCTTGTGGACCGACTGGTACCGGGTCCCTGGTTCAAATCCTGATATATGCGTGAGCACTATATTTGTGTATTTGAATTCATGTACATATTTGTAATTATCACTTGCAACCCGCATATCAATGAAATTATTTCATTTTTTCTTTAGATATCTTCCCTAATCCGTAGGCTTAGCTAACGGAAAACGCCAGGAAGAAGATAGTTTATTAATATTATTACGAACATAATAATGATATGCACATATAATCATATGTAAAATTACATACATAATATAAATTAATGAGTCACTCATGTATTTACAAGTATGTATTTTCTCAAGATCTAGTATAAGACTAAACACATGTCAGACTAAAATATAATAGTATAGTAGGCGACTTGTTACTTTATGTTGTTTGATTACTATAGTTTATTATTCAAAGATGACATGGTTTAACAAAATTTCAAATTGAAATTACTAAGAGAGTTTCTGTTCATCAGACAAATATACAAAGTATTAAAATGAACTTGTAAAATAAATGATTAAAAAAATTGAATATATGGTTAAATTTTCATAGATGTTCGAGCTAGAGGCCAAATTGTATTTGTAAAGCCTTTTACATTTCATGTCAAAAGTGACACGAACAAAGTATTTAGTTGACAGTTACAAGTGTGTCGAGGCATCGAAACAAAATGAGCATGTCGCTAACTCAGCGCTCGGCAAATGAATGAAATCGACATTAACGAGAAAAAAATCTACAAGGAACAAAACACACTCGTGACTAAAAAACACTATCATTAATACGTCTCGAAAAGTCGAAATTTGAAAATAAACAGCGTAAAGGAACTCCCATCGGCAGAATTCATGTGAAAATAAAAATTAAAAGCAGGATTTATCGTTGAGCCAACGATTTAGAGTCCACTTTTGAGTAAATAAATTCTATTCGGGCGCTGACTAAGTTTTAATGAAGCTTAATTTATCGAGTCTCGCACACAAATTTGTCGCTTTTATAGCCGTTTTCGACTGGCTTTCGGTAGTTTTGGTATGTGAAGAATCGCAGGAGACAGCCCGGATTCGATGTTTTGGTTTATGTAATGGCATCTATAATTAATTCGGGATCTGAGTTCTGTAGCAGGTACGACAGACGACGTCAGTGTAGGATGTGCAGTCAGGCTACGTGAACAGGACTTTAAAAACAAATTTTAATTATCTGTTTAGTTAATTATAATAATACTGTTCAGAAAAATGTGACAACACTGAGATATGTGTAAATTTTCGTAAGTAAAAGGGCAAAGACTTATGTCATATAAGTCTCAGTCAGACCGCACATGGAGTACTACAGTCACTTTTGAATAAAAGCACCTGGATACCAGCTTGGACCGTGTGACTCCGTTCAGAAACGAGCTGTGAGAATTGTAGACGATCCTAAGCTTACACCTAGAATTGAACCCTTAAGTTTAAGGAGAGATTTTGTCTCCGTTTGTGTGTTCTACCGATTGTACAACGGGTTATGTACTGAAGAATTATTTGATATGATTCCAATAGCTACTTTTTATAACCGCACCGCTTGCCGACGGCGGGAAGTTCACCTCACACGTTGGAACCGCAATGGTCGCGTACTGTTCGGTTCTAAAGAAGTTTTCTTCCGAGAACTCTCAAGTTGTGGAATGGCAGCTCTTTCCACAACCGAGCCTAGGTTTTCCCAAGGGACTACAACATGGAGCTCCTCAAGAATAGGGCGAAGAGGTTTTTAGAGGGTCGGCAACGCATGAGTGACACCCCTGGTATTGTAAATGTCCATAGGCTACGGTGACTGTTTACCATCAGGCAACCCTATGCTTGTTTACCACCTTGGTGGTATAAAAAAATATAGATAATTATTTAAATGAATATAATCAGTAGCTTAAACAAGAACTTGATCTCTTTCGTGAATGTTTTTAAATAGTTTTAATAAGGCCGAGTAATCTAACTAGATGATTGTAAATTTGTCTAGTCTACTACTAGTCGGGTATCCTTAATTAATTGAGACAATTTTGCTGCGTCCTATGTTTTTCTTTTGACTTTCAGCTTTGAGCTTTGTTCGTTAATCGGAGACCCCATATGCAAAAGGCGGCTTACGCTCTGTAGATGATTATGAGTGATGTACCTACACCTGATAGGTGCACAATAGTAATTACATATTTTTTTTCATAGGAACAAGGGTCAAGATAGGAAATTAGAGAATTTAATTCGGGTAAGGACTCTTGACAAGTGTCAAGTACAACTGTACTCGAAATATTATCGTCGTTTTTAGGCGAAACACCTAACTGCTTACGCCTTATTTTTAAGTTCAAAAACATTAACAGTGAGAACTGTTGATGAAGTTTAAACAGAGTATTGAACCTCTAATACAAAGACGAGTGTTTTCCTTCCACAGTATTCTATTAATTATACAGATGGTCGCACAAATATGTGTAGGCACTTCCAAAAATTGTTGTCTATTTTAACATGAGGCAATCATCGGTTTTCTTTGATCATGTATTTTAGACATTTTGACAGTAAGAAAGTAATAAGTCTACTTTAACAAACGCACGTGTCTCATGATTATATACAATGATAGCGTTACATAAAATTCCAGATGTAACGATTGTGTAACTTACGCATATAGGACTAACTTAAAATTTTAAGTTGTATTTATTTGTATTATTACATTCATTAACAGTTACGGTTGATGACGAAGTGTTGGAGCAAGTGAATGAGATTATATATCTTGGATGCGCTTTCAGCTGGGTTGGAAGGTACGCCGCTGATGTGGAAAGACGAATGAGTGCTAAGAATAGCGTAAATGGAGCGTTGGAAAAACTTCTTGGCAGTAACAGCTTGAACCAGAAGGCACAGCTCTCTATGCACAATGCAGTGCTTGTCCCAACGCTTACTTATGGAAGTGAGAGTTGGGTATGGCAGGAGAGCTTGAAAGTAGAATAAACGCGCTCGAAATGCGAGTTTTGTGCAAAATTTGAGTCGTAACACTTGTAGACCATATTCGCAATGATGATGTTGTGATGATATCTGAAAGTAAATCTTCGGATATTTTCTTAAATTCACAAATTAATATCTAGAGTATTATGGAAGTAAGATATGTATTAATATACCAAAAACTGACTTCATGCTTTATTGAAATAATTAACCAAACTCGATACACGTATCTTGACATATTAATTATAACTAAAGTAATATTTATGGGCTGTCCATCTATCAGTTAATACGAATTTGTTCGACGACACATATTTTAACGACATCATTAAAAGACGTATAGACTAAACGTACATTTATTTATGCTGGCGGTTAATCCGCGAAAGTGACATATTAATACTAACTGTTAGACGATTTATCACGTTATCTTAGATAGGTTGATTCATTAAAGTGATTCATTCTGCAGTCAGATGACTATTTACATTAGGTATTTGACAAAGTGAACCATTAGTTGTTACGAAATAGTTTGTAAACATATCCGTTTGTTAGATGTGTGGTGCAGTTTTTATTGAAGAAAAAACTTAAAATAATAGTAATAAAAATGTGGTATGAAAGAATATATTGTAACTAGAGTTTAGAGAGGTATATTAGGTGGTTAGTTTAGAGAAAGCAAGAAATGACAAATAATAAATGACGATTATCGAAACACATTTATGCATGTACAAATCGAAGGGGTTAAATCAAGAACTCCAGAGAAGAGCTTTTTTTAAGAGAGGCAGGCGCATCAAAGCAGCCTTGCAACGTCGGAAGGCATAAATAAAAAAAAGAGGAAGACTTCTTCAAACGTGCATACTATGGCTAACTGACATACTATCATATTTAGAGTTAGAGCCTACTTAATCTGTGAAATGGTGAAAGAGATTTACATCGATATCTCTGGTTTAATTTATATTGATGAGCTTTCACGAAGACTGTATCTAATAAAAATCGCTTACAAGATTTTTTAATATATGCGTGTAAGTCAGATTATCAGAAAATTCCGTAGGATATCTTGCATCAGCATTATACGCCTATTGCTTTGCGAGTGATGCGTCTTGTATTTCAAGGATTTATGGTCTAAAGTAACGGTTTCCCATAAGCTGAGATGCTTATTTACCACCAGTGTGATATGATATAAAAAACTTTGCCTTCCCTTTTATTCAAAAGAAATACGAAATTAAGGCATTACACTTACACAAATTATGTGAGTCTAACCCATTCAGGATTTTCTAGATCTATGTACAGACCAACTCGATTGTAATTATTGTAAAACAATAAGTTGTCATCAAAACTGCACTTTAATGTCAAGTTTCATAACGATACAACAATGAGAGTAGGATGTCATTCGGTTACTTAGATTCTGTAAGATAGTTCCAACCAATCTAATAAAAGCATATTACAAATTTACATAGGATCTTAAAAACAACAAAAAGATTCCTTTCAAAATGTGAACAGTAACGGTCCATAAAAAATGTAACAGCAACTTGTGGTGTGAAGCCAAATACACTTGTACGATTGTTTTATTTGCAAACGAGTCTTTCTTATTTGGCTCGAACCAGCTAGCTGTAATATTCATCATTCCTTGGAAGCGACGGGTTTAAACGATGCATGTCTTTGCATTCGCTTTGTTTTTACTTCATTTTAAGTCATGTTTGCCAGAGTTTTAAGTTTAACAATGGTGGTTTTACGATTTGTTCTACATTTATATGTAGTTTGAGTAATGTTATGATTAATTATGTATATTTCTACACATACATGTATATCCATATATGTATGTACATATATACATATATATATATATATATATATTTATTTTACGCATTAATTAACGACCTTATTATTAAACATACTCCTTTTCATCAACAAAATAGGCGCAGATACCCAATATGGTTCTCAACTGCTCTTAAAAGATGCTTACAAGAAAAAAATAAATTCCATAAACGTTTTAAAAAATATAGCAACCCAAGGGACTATGACACATTCTCATGTTTGCGTGCTCGAGCTAAGCGGTTAATGGAAGCATGTTACAGAAAATTCATTACTGTTACGGAGAACGAAATCGGTGTGAATATTAAGCAATTTTGGACATTTGTTCATAATAAAAAGGGTCACATTGTCGTTCCCCAGACAATGAAACTTGGTGATATCTGTTCTTCTGATGGAAAAGGTGTATGTGATCTTTTTTCAAAATATTTTAGTTCGGTTTTTGAAAACAAAAGCCCACAGACTTCATATGTTAATGAAGACGATAGTCCATTTAATTCTCCATTGACCCAGATTCATATTTCAGCTGATGAAGTACTAGATAAATTAAAAAAGTTAGATGCTAATAAGGGGGCTGGGCCGGATGAGATTCCTGCAAGATTCTTTAAGGAGTGTGCTGATGATCTATATTTACCATTGTCAATATTATTTAATATCTCTTTAGAACTGGGAATATTCCCGCAATATTGGAAACTTGCGTATATAATTTCAGTGCATAAGTCTGGTGATATTTCAAACTGCGAAAATTACAGACCTATCAGTATTTTGTCCTGCCCCGCCAAGCTGTTTGAAGCCATTGTTTATGACCACATATACCACCAAGTCAAACCTCTTCTTTCGGACAAACAACACGGTTTCGTGAAAAGTAAATCTACAACTAGTAATCTTCTAGAATATAAACACTATTTATGCGAAGTCTTTGACAAGGGTGGTCAAGTAGACAGCGTATATACAGATTTTATGAAAGCCTTTGATAAAGTTAATCATAGCCTGCTTTGTCATAAGATCTCGAAGTGTGGTATCCACGGTTCTATGCTTAGATGGGTGGAGTCATATCTTGGGAATAGGAGTCAGCTTGTGGCGCTTAAAGGTTACATTTCAGATCCAGTTGAAGTATCTTCTGGTGTACCTCAAGGATCCCATTTGGGTCCATTATTTTTCGTAATATTCATTAACGATCTTGTTGCTAAGCTCTCGTGCCAATATTTACTTTATGCCGACGACCTAAAAATTTATAACAGAATTAATTCTGATATCGATGCTGAGTGTCTTCAGAAAGATCTTGACACGGTGTCTGATTGGTGTCAACAAAACAAAATGTTTTTACATGCCCAGAAGTGTAGTATTATCTCCTTCACCAATAAACAGAATAAGATAATGTATCGATACAATCTGAAGGGACTGACAATTGAACGCAAGACAGTTGTTAAGGATCTTGGCGTCCTTTTCGATGATAGGCTGACTTTCCGAGAGCACTATGATCATATTATAAAGAAATCATTACAAATGCTTGGGTTCATAGGCAGGATCACAAAAGACTTTAAGAATATTAAGAGCCTTATTATTCTATTTAATTCTTTAGTAAGAAGTAAACTGGAGTACGCCTCCATAATATGGTCTCCTATTTACGCAGTTCACTCTAGGCATATCGAAAGCGTTCAAAGCAGATTTATTCGTTTGCTTTGTTATAGAACCGCTCCTGGTCGTAACCCATCTTCTTACCATGAAAGACTTGCCAAGTTTAGAATGACTGATCTCAATACTCGGCGTCATCAACAGGACTTGATTGTATTGTTCAAATTACTCCATTCCATGATAGATTCCCCATCACTGTTGAGTGGCTTGAATATCAACATTCGATACAATGCCAGACGTACTCTCCCCACCTTTGTTCTTCCCGTGTACAATAATAACATATCCTTCTTTAACCCAATACCTAGAATGTGCCGGAAGTATAATGAGCTCTCTTATAATAATGATCTTGATATTTTCAATAACCATTTTCTACGTTTCAAAAAACATATTAAAAATATCCTCCGCTTTACCTCCTGTTATTAATTCCATCATAGACTGTGTGTCTTTTTGTTTTGTGTTTACTTTCATGTTTTAAACTAAGTTCACTCCAAGATTTTTCTATCCTTGTAATTCTGTTAATTCTGTTAATTTAGTTATTTTGTTTCTTAGTATAGTGTACTGATTTACTAGATCGAATCTTTATGCTAACACGCCCAGGATAGCAATCTAGATCATAAATAACTATATGTTAATTGTTCTAAACTGTTATTTCACTGTGATTGTTATCTGTTGTGTTGCTTGAATAAATAAATAAAAATAAAATAAAATAGCGTAGACAGGCTGCCTATGTATTTTGCTTAATTTTTGACTGTAATTTAAGATACACTTGTAATTTTATATTATTATTTTTAATAAATTCTATCATAACAAATATTAAAAAAAGTGAATGTAGATACTTCATTAATATTTGAATTTTATTAAATACTTGTGAATACGCGTATTTTTTTAAAATAATATGTTATTGATTTTCGGCTGTGTTCACTATTTTAAAATAATTAAATATGCGTCTTCCCTAAGCAGTTAATAACGTAACGTTTTAAAAATCTTAACTGCTAGCTCATTCCATTCCATGCAGAGTTGACTCTGACCCATAAAACGAATATAAACTTTATGCCGCTAAATCAAGTATGCAAGTTCACAGGTGTTTCACAAGTTACTGACGGACGAGGAACTCCACCGAATAGTTTCATGTAGAACGAGCTTTACGGCCGTTCAATATTCAATTGTGTATACCTACTGTCAGTTTTAGTTTGAAATTCTTCTTCTTCACAACGCACTTCGTTTGCTGAAATTTGAAAGTTGCTTCGAAAGAAGAATATTATACGTATTGAAAGATGGAAAAGCTTCTAACCAATTGCTATGCTAGCAGCAGAGGTGGCATCGCGAGCGACACTTAATGTATAGCAAGCGTTCATATCTTACGGTAACTACTTTACATGAGCTGGGTCGTATGCTCGTATGCCTCCCGACATTATATAAAAATCGGCAAAGTGCGAGTCGGACTCGCGCACGAAGGGTTCCGTACCATTATCTATAAAAACGGCAAAAAAATCACGTTTGTTGTATGCGAGCCCCCCTTAAATATTTTTATTTTAATTTAATTATTTATTCTTAAAGTGAATATATAACTAAATATTCTGTGAATATTTCAAACGTCTACCTGTTGCCGTTATCAATATCGAGCAAAAATAAGCAAAAAAATCGGCCAAGTGCGAGTCGGACTCGCGCACGAAGGGTTCCGTACCATTATCTATAAAAACAGCAAAAAAATCACGTGTGTTGTATGGGAGCCCCCTTAAATATTTATTTTATTCTATTTTTTAGTATTTGTTGTTATAGCGGCAACAGAAATACATCATCTGTGAAAATTTCAACTGTCTACCTGTCACGGTTCATGAGATACAGCCTGGTGACAGACGGACGGACGGACGGACGGACGGACGGACGGATGGACGGACGGACGGACGGACAGCGGAGCCTCAGTAATAGGGTTCCGTTTTACCCTTTGGGTACGGAACCCTAAAAATCACGTTTGTTGTATGGGAGCCCCCTTAAATATTTATTTTATTCTATTTTTTAGTATTTGTTGTTATAGCGGCAACAGAAATACATCATCTGTGAAAATTTCAACTGTCTAGCTATCACAGTTCATGAGATACAGCCTGGTGACAGACGGACGGACGGACGGACGGACGGACGGACGGACGGACGGACAGCGGAGCCTCAGTAATAGGGTTCCGTTTTACCCTTTGGGTACGGAACCCTAAAAAGTAACATATTAATTTATTATCACCTGCACTTATTTATTGATTCTAGATAAACAAGGTGCCAGGCTGCCGTACGTCCATTTCATGGCACGAAATTTTGAATAAAGTCCTCACAACATCAAATTGCAGAACCAGATTAGATTTTTTTTAAATCTTGTCGCTCTAAGAACTATTTAACTGATGGGATATTGAGTACAATGAACCAGAAAGTTAATTTAGACGTGCCTAATTCTGTTGTAATTATTTTTTTTAACGGAACCTGAACATGTATTTTGCTTACGCAGCAGTTGGTTGCTAGATTTGTAATCTTAATGTATGAGTTATAGTAGGTAGGTACCTCAGAAATAAATGTAAACAGTACAGTTTATGTCGTCGAGCGTAAACACATTTACCACATATCAATGTGTAACACTTAAAAGGTTATAATACAAATAATAGAGGTATCAATAAAGGATCACACCCATAGAAACTATAATGAAGTATATTTCTCAGCAGGCATCGCAATTCCATCAAACATACCACTTGTAGTTATTGCCTGTAGTTTAATAAAATGCTACAGAACGTCATAAGGTTAACGAAGCTAATATTGTTAAATGATACACATAGAGTTAGGGGACAGAAGAAACGTTCATAGATCACAATTTTTTTTTGATACTAGCTTACTCAAGGTACTGAATGTTGTGTATTGTCACCGTCTATCACGCAAACTAGGGCCGGACATAACTATACTTATCAAGTACGCGCCATGGAAACCATTGTCATGGCTGCAATGGTGGTATCTCCATTTGTCTGCCAATTGTAATAGAAGATGCGTGCAACAGCTGCAGTCAGTTGCTGGGATCATCTCTGATTATGCCCACCATTTTAGAAGAATGTCCACCATTAAATAAGGGTTTTATGCCACTGTTACTCTTTTTACTACATGTACGATCCTCACGCAGTTAAGAATAGTCTTGAATCTGAAAATGATGCTTTGGACCACTCGCACCCTAAGATTCAATAATTTTGAATTCTCTTATAAGAGAAGGTTACCTATCGTAATTGCGCCAAAAGTCGAAATTCAAATTATGATAACTTTAATAGAAGTCCTGAGTTCTGTACTATTTTTGAGAAGATGGCTACGTTTGTTTACATCGTCGAGGTTACGTAAACCAAAGTTTTCTGTCGAAGCGCACTTTATTCTATCGACTGCTAGAGCAATTACGTTGATTTTTAATAGTATGTCTGCCTAGTATGTCTGATAAATCTCGCAATCGAAAATAGTTATGAAAAAATTGTTATATATTGGTATATATAAAAAGTAACAGTAGAAATGTTGCTTGGGAACTACAAACCTTGGAAGGCTAAACTTGACTTAAAGGCTCCCGTTAATTGGACAGATGTACCACGTGGAGATGAGATTGTGTTTATGTCTTAAAATGACATTGTGCCACTTATAAAATGAAAGAGAATAATAGAAGATTATTTTATTTAAACAGCCCGTTTTACAGACAACCACATATGTAGACCGCACCACAAACCAACACTTGTTGAAGTGTTTACAACACTGTTGAAAGCGTCTCGTAAAACACTGCCAAGGTTGATTTTGATTGTTCTTTGTAGTCTGAAATACCGTTGCTAGCTTTTGAGTTCATATATGATAAGTGTGATACTTTACGAAAAAAATAGAATATTACTGTCTATGCCGTAAATAAAACAATTGATGACCGAGTATTGACAGGACGAAGCGTAGCCGAGTATTTCTGAAGTGAAAAAACGGGGTTCTATCTGTCTCGTTCTAAATCACTTGCGGGTGGCAGATCTCTCGCTTCTTACACAACTCACTCACTTCTTTAACATTTATAGTCCTCTTTTACACGCTCATAGATTTCTAATTGAAAATGACCAATTCGGTTATTGTACGTGAATCTTGGCCTTCCTCTTTACCAACATTATTCTACGTTCGCTATAAATATCTATTTTGTCATTATTCTCTTCTATACTCTTTTTACAAGAATGAACCAAAGGATCCCTCTCCTTACCTTAATACAAATATTCTCTATCAAATCAGTTCTTTTTCTAATTTAGAAGTGTTAATACACATAATGTTAATACACGATACATAATTTGCATAACTTTCATAATCTGTCTTCCGTACAAAGCTCTCGCTTGCATATCCATTTCATACTGTACAAACCTCTTACGTAGACTGCATAGAATGGAACAGGTCACTATCAATTCTATATCCTGAAAATATTTTGTCTTAATAGGGTAATGTTACCACGTGTCATGAATTCTCAATCACACATTCAAGCGATATTGCTGGTAAATGAATAAACTAAAATCTTCTTGAAAACCTTTTCATTTAGAAAGTCTTGCAAAAAATATCTTCGCTTTGCCTGGACCAACAAACTAGCAGATAAACAAAGAATATTTTAAAATATACATGTCTGACTTTTGGGCCTGTGAGGTTAAAAAAAGTTTTATTTGTTAGAAACACACAGATAGAGAACATCAACTTTATTTATTTAGTATATTAATGTGAATTCAGAATAATGCGATCATACCATAATCTATAGTTTCCTTCGTTACAAACGCGGTTTTGAGGTCGGGCTCTTTGCTTTTAACATGATTTAAATAGTACAAAACACAGCAAATGGTTCTCAATCGTTTGAAGTGAAAACTGAAGTTACGTGTTACAAATTATTTATGCAGTGTTTTATATGTTCTGACAAATATTATTCAAACAATGGTTACTTTGTCAGTAGGCTAAATCATGCGATATAATTATTGCGAAGCATTCAAATCTTGTTGACCAATTCTTCTGACTCCAGTTGTCCAATTTTTTGTTTTATTCTTAGAAGGGAACAAACGAGCATGTTGGTGAGGTAAGTGATAGATCAGAATCATCAAATTACAGGGCTGTCACTATAGCCTCTTTTTTCTACTTTGATGGAGTATGTGATAAACACGCGACTCAATAACGCTTTTTCCATGATCGTTCGACTAATCTATATTAAACAGCTCTTGGCTTCGGTCATTGAGAGCCGATGTAAGACATTAAGGTTTAACCTAGACATGGCGAAAATCTGCTCGTACAATGGCAACTTCGACTGAAGCGAAATTACCATCATACTGCCTGCTTGAGGTTTTGTGCAAATGAATAAAGTGTACATGGACACGTCTATGTGTCTTGTGAGTGAGTGGGAGTGTTCCTGGGAGTGAGTGGAGTTACCAATAAGCTTCTAAGGAGTTGTTGTGCTTACAACAGGGATGGCAACGCGCGAACAATAATACTTCATGTATTATTGTTCATAGCTAATGTAAAATTAGTGGCGTACGGTTTGCTGACCGCGTTCGCAACGACCATATAAGAAAGAGAGTTGGCCTGACCAAATTGGTCGTGTGTTATCAGAAAGTGCTGTCGGGAGACCTGGGAATCGAGCGCATGAAAAGAGTTAATAATGTTAAAGAAGCGAGCGAGGTCTGGACCGGGTCTTGAAGTACTAGCTTTGTTGAGTCTACTCTGGGATCTAATGTAAAGATAGATAAGTAGAACTGTTCTTGTTATCGAATGAATCCCCATCGAGGTTTTTTCAAAGGATAACAAAGCATCAGGTTCCTAACAAAGGAACAGCAACCCTGGTGTTGCAAGTATATCATAGGCTATGATAGCTTCTTACCATCATACAGGCTATATGCATATAGGCCAAAAACTTCTTCTTCTTGGGACGGGTGCGGTCGGGCCTCGAGCTAGGGCTCTTTGCCCGGGCTATCTTCGGCATCGAACCGCTGCCGAGTGTTTTATTCCCGCGAAAGGGGTGGATAAGAAGAGAGAACAGATGGAAAGCGCCAGTCGCTTCGCAAAAGACAGAGGGACAAAAACTAAAGAGGCCAATTTTACATCACAAAGGATGTATGAAAGGACAATATACGAAATAGGACAAGACACTGATGACACGCAGAACAAACAACACGTAGCCGTAGACGCTGGACCGAGCCAAAAACTTAGATAACCACCGTCCATATATATGTATCAGCAATACCAGCATGGCGCCCTATTATGAAACTAGAATACAAATTATTTAGGTGATTTTACAATCGATATTAATGAAATCAAAACAAACTCAACATCAGTAGTAGATTCGCCATACAGCTAGAAAGCTAGAGCATATAATATTAGAGTGTATAAAGTATAAGGCATATTAAAAAAGTAACACATTCTTTGCGAATATGAGAACATGGAAACGGGTACCTGTCTGAGGGATTATAGTTCAGTATGCAGAACGTATTTTTATGGGTCAATTTATTTTTACACAACGTCGGGAGTCATACATGTATAGGGCCCACCGGATGTAAAGCGGTAACCGTAGCCTATGAACACTTGTAATACATTAAGTATCACTCGCGCGATGTCTCCCCTGTTGCTAACACAGCAACTTCTTAGGAGCAATTATATTAAAACCCCTTCTGTAGTTTATGTATGATTGACACACACATCCAAACATCGTTATTTCACGTATATTTATTATACATATATTAATTTTAGTTTACATATTAGTGGAATAATAAAATCGGTCCTTCGTGTAGCCCTAATTCTTTAGAAAAAACTAATTGGTCTGTTAGTTTTCTAAACCCAGTTTTCACGCTTCTACTACAAAAAATGTACAGAAACTAATTAACCGAACTTTATACTCAAGGCAGATGTATACCACTATGTTGACATCTGCAGCCTAATGATTCCCAAGACGCGATATTAAAGAGCGAACATTCTAAATTTGAATGAGCAAATCGGCCGATACCGACGGAAATAGAAGACACATGATCCCGCGGGAAGTGTAGAAAAAACGTAAAGTAGAAACACATGACCTCATTTGTCGCGAGTAAGAATTATTTATTACGTTTGATACTTCACGCGTCGGCTCGCCCTTTGTCTCCTCTGATTTTAATATTGCTTCTGTGCTTTAAGATTTATTGTTTTAATTTAAAAAGAGAATGGTTATACTCGTAGATGACTTTCGAAATTGAATTGTGCGAATTTATTATAGTTCACAGACGAAAATGCGGGTAATTATCTCGATATCGGGTTTCGTAAGTACATCTATTTTAAAATTAGCCAACTTCAGATTTGTTTCATTTATGAGTTAAAAATGTACGTTATTTTTTTTTATACTACTTCAGGAGGCACAAGTATACTGCCCACCTGATGCAAAGCGGTTACCGTAGCCTATTAACGCTTGCCATGTATTAATTATAACTCGCGCGATGTCTCCTCTGCTGCTTGCACAGCAACTCCTTGGGAGCTTACCGGTGTATGTGGAAACGGGCGAGGTATTCTCCAAACATTATCTAGACTTCAGCAACTAATACTACAGCAACTTATTTCAATCGGGCGGCCTAACGTTTGTTTATTATCCTAGTGGTAAAAAAACAACTGGAAAAGCCAAATTCAGATGTTACATGAAGAGACTTAAGCTGTATATAAAGTTTTAAAATCCAAATTAATCAGACATACTATAATGGCAGCACTCGATACATTCATGTCAAAGAGCAGGCAAGGCGTGGAGCTGTTGGTTTTGGTTTTGAAATTTAATCATTTCCAATACCGAAATTACCACAATTCCTGTAAAGTTCAAAATTACCTTGACAAACAGTTTTGTGCTTTGGTATCTCCGCATAAGAAAGTCATTCAACATATTCAATAGTAAATAAATTTTGGTTGCACCATTTGTATGCGTCTGCCAGATGCGCGTGAGCATCCAAACCGACGACTAATGACACAGCAGTGACGATGTAAACATTCAACGGTAGACGCTGTCAAAACGATCAAGAGGGTTGCTTTTAGAAAAAGTGAAAGAGATTTGTATGTTTCACTTCTCCCTAATTTACAATATGAATCAAAGGATCTCATAATAAACAGTAATATTTCATGCTAACTGATAAATTGTTTCACTTTGAAGTCAAAAAATAGACTAACTTTTCAGGGTTAACAGTCGCAATTCTGAATAGTGTTTGGTTCAGAGTAAGTTACAACATTGTCATGGTTACAAAAAATAATATGTAGCGTATTTCCGAAATACGGTGGTATTTTGTCGTGCCCTACAACGTACTGTGCAGTTCATATGTTGTTGTTGTTTATTTTATAAATTCTTTATTACCGTAAATTGCACAAATACATTGCAACAAAATATATCATCGTTATAAGTAAAATATAAAAGTATTTATACTTACAGGCTGAGTACGCCTTTACAAATATTTACACATATTACGAGTTTAATCCATTCAAAGCACAATTTTCACAACCACAGCACGTATATAAGGATATTATTAATACATTCATTGCTAGTAAATGCATTTATAACTTGAACGAATAATCAAAATAAATGCAGTGCAGTTCATTTAAGAACTGCTGAATGAGTGTACGGCAGCATGTCGTCCTGGGATGACTTCAATATTGGTGTCAAGCAAGGTCGCGTGCTGTCTACTCGGCTGTTCATTCTGTATCTTGACAATTATGTATAGAGAATATGGTCTACGAAAGTAGGATTCTTGTGATTGTGATAGTGGTCAATTGTGCTTTTTATAGCTACGACTCCTTGTTATTAGCAGATACATGATAGCAGTGTCATGATATACTGTAAGAAAAAGTGAATGACTTTGTATATCTTCAATGTACTTTCAGAAAAGATGGAATGGATACCGCTCACGTGGAGAGACAAACGACAAGCGGCGCAGCTCACCGTACATAACACAAGGCAGATCCTAATGCTAACATATAGAAGCCTAGGCATCGCAGTGCTCATAAAGGTAGAACAAGTGTGGTCAAGATACAAGCGTTGCACAAAATTTGTAAAATAACGCTTGTAGACCGAGAATAATGATGATGTAAGAAAGAGTGTTGACCTGAAAGAGAGTATATAGGACAAGCAGATTGCGTTAGAAAGAACGCACGACGAAGTAATGACTAAACAGATATGCAACGCAAAAGCGCAGCTTTGTAATTGCCGAAGTAGGCCGAAATTCACCCACCACAACTAAATTGATTGTATTTCATCATATTTAATATTACAGAAGGTGGTGTCAGGAGCTCCAGAAGAAACAAGTGAGGTATATAATTATAAAGTCAGGTGGCGCTTAGTTCCATCTACCTACCATTAATGGAACTCAACATGAAGATCAACTCAACTCAAGGTAAATGATATCGTATATAAAATATAATATATATATAGCGTTATTGTGAACTTCAATATCTTTCAGTTTTTTAAACAGAAAGATAGGGTACTGTCTCAGACATGGGTAAAATAGGTTTCAGAGAATCCTGTAGCGAATTTTACAATACAATAACAACACGGTATTATAATGTGATATTATATTAATAAATCTAAATACAGAAAAAAAACGGAGTATAATGCAGTAACAGTACAATACATAAACTCCGCTGTACAATCTAACCTTAATAGCATCGAACAAAAGGAATCGTGTAACCCGATACAACTCTGTTAACTGTTTACAAACGCTTTATGTTTAGCGAAATCAAACACGATTTGAGTGGCGTTCCACAAAAATACAACCGAAGGGGAGTAGCGAAATTCAGTGCAAACAATACAAAGTCGAGCCAAGATTATTGAGGAATTTGTTTTAAGCCACTTCAGGCTGTTGTAAATATTTGGTGAGCTCCGCTAAGGCCGCGCGCTGAGGAGTTCACCTGCCGTAGGTATGTTAAGATTTAATGTTGTTTACATTGCAATTGGGATTGGAGTAAGGTAATTTTTATTTATTCCTAAAGCGTGCTTAGACTTTGTAATGCACCCTTAAGTAATTTGACTACATGACGTACATAAATTATATACTAATTATTACCCGCAGTTACATCCCCGTACAGTTTGAAATTCAGGAATTTTTGCAAGAACTTTCTACGTTTCCTGTATAAGAAGTAGCCTAAGTAATAGCTTAAATAGCCTATATTTGTACGAGACATAAACTCGGTGTAAGTCGTCCTGTAGAAGACAATGCCTAAATTAATATATGGGCTCAGCCACTCTTGCATTATCGACGCGGTTTGACTATTTCGGTCAAACCGAAATACTAATAATACTACTAATAGTATGTATGTATGTATATCTTCACGCCAAGTCCCTTGCGGGATAGGCAGAGAGAACCGAGCGCCATAAGACGCGGTCCTTGCATACTTCACTCGCTTATATGACAGTCATAGCTCTTTTCATGCACTCTCGCCGGTTTCTGGGGCTTCTGACATCACCTTCTGATAAAACACGACCAATTTGGTCATGGTAGGTTAGTCTCGGCCTTCCTCGGCTCCTACATCCTTCCACTTTTGCATTGTACTAATAGTCATCGATAAAAAATGAGAAAGTAATCGATAAAATTCAAATATTATGGAGATGACTCGAAAAATATATTTCTCAAATAACGCCAAGAGTTTCAGGGTAAAAAAAAAAAGTGTATTGATAATGTTAAAAAGTTTGTAAGTGTGAATAGTTAAGACGCAACAGCGGCTTAGTTTTGAGAATTCTCCTTTTATCAAATTCCATTCAGTAGGTACCAGTTACCACGTGATACATGTATGATGACAGAGGCACGCAAAAATTAAAAAAAATACTATTTTGGGATGAATATAAAAAAGACTATGAATATGAAAGAAGCGAGTGAAGTGTGTAAGGATCGCGTCTTTTGCCGCTCGGTTTTCTCTGCCTACCCCGCAAGGGACCTGGCGTGAAGATATATATACATATATATTTTAGGATCTATATTGGAGATCAGCTGCACCAGTTTTTCAAAAAGTACTCCATGTGCAAGATTGAATGCGCTACGACTTTGTTATAATGTATGCCTACATATGGCTATGCAAGCAACTAATTGTCCACAACCCGGCACCTACCATACAAGTGGAGTCCGATTATTCAAGTTTTACACCGGTACTCTAAATTAAAAATACGTTATAGCAATTAGGGATCTTAAGTACATTTAGTAAAACAAATTACATAATCGGATACGTAGTTCCAGAGAGAACTACTCCAAACAAATAAAATAGGCTCAAGCATAGTAATATAATATATACAACATCACAAGTCTCTCAACCCGTCACCTCAGAACCGCAAAAATACAACCCTTTCAGAATCTAGAGAAGCCTGAATTTACTTTCGCTAATGGGTCGGATGGTGACAAGTGCTAACAGTAAGCAAACAATACATAACTTCCACTTACACTCTATACACTTAGTTTGCACGGAACCCCTTTTCTTAACCGAATTTTTAGGTATGTTTTACAGATGCTTTTAATTTACACATAGTATTGACGTATTATGCCTATCATTCTGTGTATAAAAAAACTGTTTTTCCATGTTGAACGTTGTTCTGTTTATTTTTCATTTAAGATTAATGTCGCTGCGTATGCGTCGAAATAAAACTTCACAAACTACTGCAAGAACTCGATTTATTAAAAATATTCAATTCGATATCGACTATCCGATGAGCGAAACCATAGTGTGATTTAATTTTGCTTGTGTTCACACTTGTCACTTTTAAGGGTAGTCAGAGCTGATATAAAATTTAATATCATTCAAGTCTAAACGTTTTAGACAATTAATTTATTTACAAATTCCTAAATCACTACTTATGTGTGTATACACAGTAGTAGGTGGTAGTAGTAGAACTTACGAACTGTGGATTCGTCTGTTACGTTTTCACAACTAACCACTGTTCCGAAAGCTGGCACCTTTGATTGCTTTATCTACTTAAGGTAACTTTAACAGCAGTGCGATTAGAGTATCTTAGTGAACACCTTTGGATTTCGGAAGATAATTGTGTGTCCTTTGATAATGAATGAGTGAAGTAACTAACAAGTTCTTCAGGAGCTGGATAGCAGCGAGAATTGCGACTTACGAGTTATATACCAGTATGAGCACTTGCGTAATGGAAGTCTACAAGTTACATTGACTATGGGATATATGCTCGTAGTATAAAAAAATATAAATTGTCCTATGTGAATGGACCCTGGAAACTGCCGTTCCAACAAATCTGTCTTTTAATGTGAATATAGCGCACGTACGAGGTTTTAGCGAAATATTGTGGTAAATGGAAAAAATAACGGTTCTCTCGAATCTCCACTGTGTAAGCAAATACAGTCAAGTTATAAACGTGCACAAAAAGAAAATATTATATACTGTGATACTTTTATCACGTTACAAAAAACATACGAAATATAGATATTTTGTACTTGCATTCTGAGAGCGTAGAAAGTATTCATCTATAATATTCCTTTACATATGAATCTGACATTATTATATATAGTGAGAATAATATCACATAGGTCTTGTTATATCAAAAGGTGACGTCAGGAAACCTAAGAACTAACGAGCATGCTTTGAGCATAAAAAGAGTATGAATAGTAAAGAAGCGAATAAGGTTTGTTCTTTTTGTTTGTAGAGGTGTGTAAGGAATGCGGCTCTGATGCTGCGTGAAAATATGGTTAGATGGATAGTAATGTTGCCAATAAACGTTGTCGTGGATCAATGGATATGTGCAACATCTGATAGCAGCATTATTAATTTTAAAATTCGATTTAGGATTGTGCCAAAATTAAAAACATGGGTATCAGTACTAGTAGGGAGGAGTAATATTTAGGCTTCGGAAGCCCGGAAAAAACCAGCAAGAATGAACATATGTGCCTTTTATGAGTGATATATCTGAATATAGAAGATTTGTTAAAACACAAAACGAATGTTTTATTGTCGATCTCATATTTTAATAGAAAGGTAAGAATGAAGAAGACGTGATATGAGAGCAAGTAGGCAGTCGCCATAACAACCAGACACTACTTTGTACACACAATTTGTGTGATATACAATCCTGAAACCCCCACCGAGAGTAACATGTGTTATCAATCAGCGTGTTCTGGCGTTTTCATATCTACAGGTGGATTTTATCTAGCCATAGAAAAGATTTATGTATATTCTCTGGTCCCTTGCGAGATGGGCAGATTGAACCGAGTGACGCAGGACTCGGTTCTTACACTTCTTTTTTTTTCGCTCGCTAAAATTGTTTTCACGAATGTATATGAGATAACCGTGAAAACATTTACTTCTTTGAACATTTCTCTAAGTAATTCTCTGGAGCCCGTGTTATAAAAAGAATTAAGATAAAAATTATCTCAATATTAACCGAATTTCCTCCAATATTATTATAATATGACGCAATGCTGTAAAAGTAACTCAAATAGAATAAGCGCGCTATGGCCACGTCCGGCAGTTGTCTGATTCTCCTAATAAACTAAACTTACAGCCACAGGCAAGGTATATGGTGGGCCCCAGTACAATTTGGGGTCTACAGTAATTCCAAAACATACAATATCATTAACAAATTTTAATATACTCGTAATATTGTTAATGGGAACTTCAGAAGTTGCATTTGCAGTATTAAATTTTACAAGAAGTCAATTTTTAAGTTTGAACGTTAATAAGGTTCTTTTGACAAGAACGAATAGATGTATATTTGGTATATATGTGTCAAACGTACGCTACTGAGTGCAATGTTTTCTTTCTTAATTTATTTTATTTTCCAAGCATTATTTTAAATAAAATTTAGCTATCTGCACTTCTTCTCCATAGAAACTTCATCAGTGCCAAATTTCATACTCCTCCGTTCGCGTAATTTTCGTAAAAACAAAGCTAGGGTAAGGGTACAAAGCTTTTGCTTCACGTATTAATATATTGATATATTTGATTTTAGTTGAGGCTACGGTAGCCAATTTACCGTACTACCTATGAACGCTTGCAATATATTAAATATTACTCGCGTGATGCCAGATCTGCTGCAAACAAGGGAATATTACTCATTAGGAGCTTACTGATGTCCTCACTCACACTCAGTAATACAATAAGACCGCAGGGAGCTGTTATTTTGGCTGCAGTTTTCAGTGACATGAAGGTTCTTCTCCAGATGGGCAACTTTGATGCACCCTACCTCTCTTAAACACCCAGATCAAGTCAAACAGACATGTTCATGCATACAAATGTTTGCCCTGTGTGGGAATCGAACCCACGAGCGTCAAAAAAAATCTTATCTCGTCAAAATGCAGTATTGCTGTTACTTCTGAGGATGAATATCAGCATAACAGGCTTGACTACCAATAGCTCCTTTCAGAAACGAAAGCAACGTTGGTCCCAATCCCAAGCATAAATATAGTACTAAAGCAAGCCAGCGGATCACCAATTGTGCTCAACGTTGCATTCAGAAAAGGAAATAAGATTCACACTGGCCATCATCCACGGAGCTTTATCCTCACTAATTGGAACCTAAATGGTTACGTAGTTTTCGATTTTTGGAATGTCTCCTTCGCGAGCTATCGAACCGCGAAATAAAACTATTTAACTACCCCTACATGGCTAAACATAGATTTTATTAACAAACTCTATAAAAGCTATCTATAACTTCGTACCAAATCCCTTATGTAGTAGGCAGAGGAAATCCAGCGCCATAGGACGCGGTCTTTATACACATTACTCGCGTCTATAACATTCATAGTTCTTTTCAAGCACGCTTGGAGGTTCCTAGGGTTTTTAACACCACCTTCTGATAGATAACACATGACCTACATGATCATATAAGGCGAAGGCATAGTTTATCTAATTCATGTAATCTGTTTAGTCATTCTATCCTATTGCACTATTTCTACATGTTCGAACCAACGGACAATGACTCTTCTTATCCGATACTCTCTTTCAGATCAACTCTCTTTTTTTCATAAAACTCATCATCATCCGAGCGTTAATCCCGGTCGCGTCCTGAACTTTTGCTTCAGAGCCCGTGGTCCGCTTTCTTGTTTTTACCTTTCCACCAATAGCACGCATATCATCCCTCACGACGTCAATCCAACACTTTTTGGGCCTATCCCTTCCACCAGGACCTGGTGGATGTGGCATGGCCAGCTCTTTTTTACATAAAACTATCTGTATAATAATTATTTTACGAACAAAATAATTTATTTATCATTTGTTAATTTACAATATTTGTCAGATGCCTGTAAGTGTGAAAACACCGGACAAAGCCGGCGTTTTTGAACGTCTCTTTATTGCAGCGACGTTCAGTCGTAAACCGGGATGTCGGCTGATTAGGACCACGTTGGGAGAATCATCCGTGCATTAAAACTTTGTATTTAATTAGACGAAATGAGATATGTAGCGAGAGGATACTGTCGATCCTCGTTTTAGAGCACAGTGACGGTAAAATTTAATCTAAACTACAAACATCGTACTCGAACATTTCTATAAAAGACATTAGGAGGCATCAAGCAAATGATTTTTATGCACGAATACCTAATATGTTGGTAAATAAATAACAAATAATACATTGTGCATTAAATTTTATATTAGGTACTCGTATTATAAAATATAATATATCATATATAATTAATTTATGAACAAAATATTTTTTTTATCATTTGTTCATTTACACCCGTTAAACTGCCTGTAGGTGTGAAAATATTTATAATATATAATATTTGGGTGATGTGCTGTGTTATTACCACTAGATATCAATCAAACTATCGATTAATCTTATAAAAAGATAATTTAGTGTGAATCTGTATTTATTTTAATTACATCTACAAGTTACGTAATGAATCAGAATGAGTTTTCAGTATTAGATAATTAGAAGTATTGTGTGGTACATAGTAAGTAATACTAAGCGTTATCCCGTTTCCTTATCCATTAGGATTGTCAGTGTCTGCTACCTAAGCCTGAGGATTTGGCGAAGAAACTGATTTTTACAAGGTCTCACGTTTATCAAAATATAATTTCCTGGCTGGTTCTCATGATGTTTTTCTTCACTGGGTAAGTAATAATTACAAATATGTACATAAATCTGAAAATGTGAATTTAGTGGTACGTGCTCGATTGGAACCGGGGATCAGGCAGACTCAATAGGGTGGTTCTTTATCTAGTGAGCTATTACTGCTTAAATATTCTTAGTATATGATGTATAAATTTAAAGACTAGTTTAGTATTGAATAATACAGTGATTTATGGTACTTTACTAGTACTCTCACCTTACTTGCATGAACACTATTGTCCTCCAAGGAATTGTTATCAGGACCAGAAGTCCTGTAAGACATTTCCAGTCGGATGCAACAAATTTCATTTGCTAGCTACAGATACGCGACATATAGACGAACTACAATATAAGTAACAGAAATAGTATTCCTGTTTCACTTTTTGAATACGGAGGCTATTCTTATTACATATTTGTTGTTATTTCTGTTTCTGTTACTTTAGTCTTCTTCCTAGCGTTATCCCGTTTCCTAATAATTAGGACTAGTGATCGCCTGGTGGTCGAAATTCGACCATAATTCATGTAATTTTGATGTTTACAAATATCTATTAGACTATGACATTATCCTAATTATTTTTGACATTCAATAAGACTATAGACAAATAATACTAAAGACCAATAACATTATCCTCTTCTTAGTTTGACCATCGCCGGTTCCTGGGGCTTCTGACATCACCTTCTGATAAAACACGACCAATTTGGTCATGGTAGGTTAGTCTCGGCCTTTACCGAGTGAATTATGCAAGGACCGCGTCTTATGGCGCTCGGTTCTCTCTGCCTACCCCGCAAGGGACTTGGCGTGAAGATATACATACATACATACATACAAAAGAGTAGGTACTAAATATGTACATATTTGGGTATATGTTCTTTTGTATGCTAATCGCATGGTAGTGTGTAATGTTTTTTTTTTATTAATTTAATGCATTTTCCAAGCATTATTACGAAATAAATGCTTTCTGTACTTCTTCTCTATATAAACTTCAACTGTGGCAAATTTCATACTCCTCCGTCCGCGTAATTTTCGTAAAAAGGGGTACAAAGCTTTTGCTTCACGTATTAATATGATGATTGGCGAAGTCCGATACCTAAGCCTAAAGATTTGGCGAAAATACTGATTTCGCCATGGAGCGACTGCCGTTACTTCCACAACTCAGAGGGAAAACCAGATCTTTCTTAGGTTCTCTCACGTCTATCAAAATATAATTTCTCAGACGTGCGGGTTTCCTCACGATGTTTTCAATCTCTGCCGAGCAAGTGGTTATTACAAATATGTACATAAATCCCAAAAACACGAATTTAGTACATGCCAGGATTCGAACCGGTGAACTGCCGCTTAATAGGCTGGTTCCTTATCTGCAGATCTAGAAAATAATAGCATTACTATTACGTGTTGTGTTTAATACTCGACTACTAGCCAAGTCTAGCTAAAAATATATGAGCATAACATATGTACTTAATACATTATATACCCTTTCACACTGGCCAATAATAGGTGACACCAGAAAATATATAATTATTCCACACAAACCTGTTTTATTCTGCAAAAATGAAAACAACATTATCAGGAATCCAAACAACATATTTAAGAGCTTCAGCCGTTTCACCTGCATTAAAAATAAGGACCGGATCCTTTTCATGTCAAGAACCCAAATTATGTTGTCAGTAATAAGTTATATCTTTGCCGCTTCGCAGTTGCCATATTATTAACGTCAAAACATTGATTCAACACACCGTTTCTCCTCGCGGATGTCTTCGACCGCACGTACCTATCATCATCACGAATCAATCGTCAAAAAGCAGATGTGTAACTGTAATACTTCATCAGTTGTCGCGATATTCCTCAAAACCAAAAAATATTTTACGTCCGTACATAATTAAACAAAAGTAAACTTAAATGCAGTGTGAATAGAGTTTTAAATTTAAGGGTAGTTAGAATACCGGATGAACACGCAAAGAGTTGAATACAACTGGCGCAACGGGCTATCTCGACGTCATCGTGGATTCGTATATTTAGAATGTCACTTAATAGCGTACAATTTTGCCTGCAATACGTGCATTGTGTTGGTGCATTCAGAGGAAAATGTTCGGCTGAACGGAAAATTTGTCGGTGCTATTATTCGCACTGGCGCTTTGGACGATTAAGCAATGCACTCGTAAATTAGATATTCGGTATGTATGAGTGTGCATGGGTTTTAGAATGTAACGTATTCCACTGTTCATTTTAGTAGTACCATTGGATACAATGCCCCATTACAGTGGACAGTATATTTATTGCATGGCTAAATTAAACTTTACTCTGGTAATTATTCATCAACGCTTTTATCCAAAACCGCTGACACACGGGATTTCCCTTCAAGCGAACGGACTTAATCCGGCACGTTGCTCAGTGTCGAATTGGTATAAGCTAGTTCCATGGCGCCCGTAAGACAATGAGTTACCTTAATGAATGTCATCTACCGACAACATAATGGGGCCAGCAGCATAACGTGCCATTCAACTTTAGCGGAACTCGAGAAAAAAATCCTATCCAAAGATAGGCTGTGGTCCACGCTGCATATTATACTGATAGAAGAAACAAAACCGTCAAGTTCCTCAAGTAATAATAATAAAAAAACAGGTTATCAAGACACCATAATATCTGGCCAAGCGCGAATGAAATTCGCACACGAAGGGTTACCAACCCTTGAAAAAATACTGAAAAACCCACCTTTAATTATTAATTTTTCGTAATTTTTATGATTCTTATTATAGTAGCGGTAATAATGCACATCATATGAAAACTTCAGCTTTTTATCTGTTATTGTTTAAAAAAGATACAATCTGTATAGATGGGCGGCCAGACTGCAGAAACATAGTAATAGCGTCTCTTTACCTATTATTGTAATTGGTAAGGAACCCTAAAAAGGCTAAAACGCGATTCAAGAAATCATAATTTAAAAGTACTATCACGAAACACGCCGTAATCACATTCAAGCACAACACACCCAATAAAGTAATTTGTCACTCGCGATAACGCCATTTGAAAACATTAAGTCAGTGAATAAAATAATCTTCTCTCGTACAAAATTTCTTCGATTTGTTCCTTGTGGATTATAACGGTGCGTTCACAAAACTCGAATTCTTTTGTTCTCTAAAGCGCGTTTTTCAATTATTAGACCATTTTTTTATTGTTACGTTTGCAATTTCTAGTTGGAATGAAACGCTGATATGTCTTGTTAATTTACTACAAAACTGTAAAAATAACTGACACATCTTAATTATTGAAGCATAATAAGCATCGCGGCGGTTTAGTAAAATAGTTTATATATGTATAAATTTGAAAGTTCTGACATGTTTCAAATTAATTATTTACTTTTTAGACGACTATTTTTCAAACTAAATTTTCGATTATTAGTTAAAAAATACTTGGAGAAACTTAAATTTTTTTCATAGCGCAATCATGTAGATACAATCCTCTTATTTAAAATTTGTTTATTGACCCGTAAATATTATATTGTAAGCTAGCCAGGATCCTGCAAAAAAATAATTTCCTGTTAAACCGCTGTTGGCAAGTATTGTAAATGTCTCTTAATACTGTGGCGCCGCGGCGGAGTTTCGGTAACGTTTAAAGATATCAAACAGTTGCCTGTCATTATGACAAAGTGTTTACAAACCGCTTTTATTTTGTTTAACGCCGTATTTTATGTCTTGAGATTTAGTTGCCTTTAACGAGAATCTTCATCAGCTGCGAGAGTTCAGTTCTAAAAATATATTTATTTTTGCTGTTTATCTTTCCGATTGTCACTTTATAAAATATGTTCTTGGATATAAATTTATCAAGGAAGAGGGCTCAAAAGTGGTCCTCTTTGACTTCCGTAATTATATGAATCAAGTAGCTGTAGATAAAGCAGATTATAGAAATAGCCAAATAAGTAAATTAAGTTTAAGCATATATAATTGAATCTAGTTTTTATATATGTATGTAATTAAAAAATATTTTAATTATAGTATAGATAACTATTATAGTATATTTGAATAATAATTTGAGTTCATGATGGTAATCAAAACTACTGTGTTTATAGTTTGTCTTTGTTAACTTTCATCAAACTGTATAATTTGCTAGACAGAAGTCCAGGAATGTATGAGACAAAGTGTAAAATTTATGTCAAAGTAATATGAATGTTATTCATTCATTTATGTATTGCGTACTTTCAGCCTGCCATATCTCTTTTACTGAGGGTAACAATATATTTGACTTATGTAGTGTACAGTTACTGAATAAAAAAGGGATCTACTGAAATAATAATAACAAATTTATGAAAAAATTAATTTACTACTAAAGTTATAAAAAAAGACGGGTTCTAAAACTTTGGGCTGGGTTTGGCTTTGGGGACTCACGTGACTGGGTCTAACCAAAGTTCAGGAGGGTTCACTAGGAGGCCCTGGACGGAGGTAGTCGGCAGTTCCTGGATACGTCGGAAGTTCCGGACAGAGATGTAGGCCGTAGTCATGCAGTTCGCCCAGCGAACCACAGCCAGCGAGCAGGACCGTGAGGCGCTCACAGTGGCAGGAGGTCGCAGGCGCTGTTGAAGTTGGAGTCAGTGGATCACCTTGTGATCCAGAGGTGCCGCGGATGCAGTAGAAGGCGAGTGTCATTGTACACGGCGAGATAGGTCGCCCTGCGGCCCAACACAACAGGGGACAGGGTGCTCCCCTGCACCGCACACAGAAGAGAACCGCCGTGATGCACACCGTACGTTGCTCACTAGATCTCCACGTAGACTGCCCTTGTTTCCTTCTCGTCGGTCGTCTACAGAATTACATTTTGTTAAATTAAAAAAAAATCACATTATTAATTTTTGTGACAAATTTTGACAGAACATTAAAATGAAGGATGGCTATGTACAAAGGTTGATTGTGGTGTTATAGTAGTTAATTACACAGCAAATCCTTACATCTTCTTAAGATACCCCCCAATGAAACAAATAAGCTCCAAAACAGATTAGGTCAGTAATAGATTTCGTAGTAAATAAAGAGATTACGAAGGTTGGTGTCTACTTTCTCGCATATACCTTTTTATCTCAACAAACAATGGCAAACTTAGCTTCGGCAGCGTCGTCATTGCTATAAGACACCGTATTTATCCCAAAAGAAAAGTAGGTAAGCTCTTTTTGTACAAAAATTCCCTTTTTAGATTTATCTGTAATCTCGTTTCCCTTTATTGTTTCTCGCATGCTATAATGAATTAGTTGGATTTCCTCCTTTATATTTGCTTTGGACGTTATTTGTTTAGTGCATATCCTATTGGAGGGAGAGGGTATGTTTTGAATGCGGTGGGCGTTTTCCAAGGGGATTTCTAGATTTATCGGGCTTTATGCTGTTTCGTCTTTACATCTTGTTTCTTTGTAATTTTAGATACGTTATACTGAGAATGACTTACTTATGTACCATTAGACGTAGTCATTATTGTAATTAACGTATCGATACAGCAACGATTTAATTTCAATAAATACGTTTAAAAGTTGACGAGCTCGGTGGCACAGTGGTGAAACGCGTTGTTACACTACTTTGACACCAACGCTCGTGGGTTCGATTCCCACACAGTACAAACATTTGTGTGCATGAACATGTCTGTTTGTCTTGGTCTGGGTATTTTCTATGTATGATTAGTATGTATTTACAAAAAAAAATGTATTTACGTATGTTTATCAGTTGTCTAGTACCCATAACACAAGCTTCGCTTACTTTGGGGCTAGATGGTGCTGTGTAATTTGTCCGACAATATTTATTTATTTATTTAAAGTATATTTGTAGAGTGTAGATAGTTCTCAGTTTTTAGTCAATGTAATTGCTCCTTAATAACTTAATAACTCTCCATCGTCGATTACCGATACAGAAGAGTAGGTAATGAAACAACTAGTTCAACTCCAACAATAAAAGTATATATTCTCTCCTAAGACATCGATATTTAAATAAGATAAAATGCTAACATTAACACTCTTAACTCACGTATTATTAAGAAGCAATTACATTAACTATAAACTAAGCACTATGTACACTCTACACCATTCCCCATGGGGGAAAAAAATCATTGAAATATTTTTTTGCATAAGATATATCGAAGTTAAATATAACAATATAAAAATCTTAAAGTTAGGTAGTGTACATCTTAGTTCTATTCTTATGTACATACTCTCATTTCTTTATTATTCACAAGTATAACTACATTAGGTTCTGTCTCTTTTATAACTAAATATGGTACATAGTATAATGGATCTAATTTTGTTCCAGTTTAATTTTTTAATAACAACTTGTCTCCTGGTTCATATGTTATTGGATTAACTGACATATCATATTCTGATTTACGTATTTCCTTTTTATTATTAAAATATTCTTAGCATCCTGTTGATACTTCAGTAATCTAAATTTAAATTCTGATACATAGTTCTCATAGTTATATAATGGTCTTATACTATTACATAGGTTACTTGACACTTTGGCAGTCTACATGTTTGCCTAAATACTAGTTCGTATGGAGCACAGATCACGGAAATAAGTTGTTTGCTGTGATCTGAGGTATGGAGTGTATTTAGTTTCGAAATGTACCGATGTGTTAAATGAAAAACTCCAAAATTGTAACCAAGAAGTTTCGATTCGCAAATAAGCTCCAAATAAGCTCTAAATAGGCCAATTTCGAGATGATCAAAGATATATAATCATTATGTATATATGCCGTAGTAGTGGTCATAGAACAATTAGAAGCGTTTGACCGAAAAAACCCGTATTAAGTCTAGGCGTATTAGTTTAGTATTAGTTTGACGAGCTCCGTGGCGCAGTGGTGAAACGCGTTGTTACACTACTTTGACACCAACGCTCGTGGGTTCGATTCCCACACAGTACAAACATTTGTGTGCATGTACATGTCTGTTTGTCTTGGTCTGGGTATTTTCTATGTATGATTAGTATGTATTTACAAAAAAAAATGTATTTACGTATGTTTATCAGTTGTCTAGTACCCATAACACAAGCTTCGCTTACTTTGGGGCTAGATGGTGCTGTGTAATTTGTCCGACAATATTTATTTATTTATTTAAAGTATATTTGTAGAGTGTAGATAGTTCTCAGTTTTTAGTCAATGTAATTGCTTCTTAATAACTTAATAACTCTCCATCGTCGGTTACCGATACAGAAGAGTAGGTAATGAAACAACTAGTTCAACTCCAATAATAAAAGTATATTCTCTCCTAAGACATCGATATTTAAATAAGATAAAATGCTAACATTAACACTCTTAACACACGTACAAAACGTACTATTATTAAGAAGCAATTACATTAACTATAAACTAAGCACTATGTACACTCTACGCCATTCCCCATGGGGAAAAAAATCATTGAAATATTTTTTTGCATAAGATATATCGAAGTTAAATATAACAATATAAAAATCTTAAAGTTAGGTAGTGTACATCTTAGTTCTATTCTTATGTACATACTCTCTTTCTTTATTATTCACAAGTATAACTACATTAGGTTCTGTCTCTTTTATAACTAAATATGGTACATAGTATAATGGATCTAACTTTGTTCCAGTTTAATTTTTTAATAACAACTTGTCTCCTGGTTCATATGTTATTGGATTAACTGACATATCATATTCTGATTTACGTATTTCCTTTTTATTATTAAAATATTCTTAGCATCCTGTTGATACTTCTGTAATCTAAATTTAAATTCTGATACATAGTTCTCATAGTTATATAATGGTCTTATACTATTACATAGGTTACTTGACACTTTGGCAGTCTAAATGTTTGCCTAAATATTAGTTCGTATGGAGCACAGATCACGGAAATAAGTTGTTTGCTGTGATCTGACGTATGGAGTGTATTTAGTTTCGAGATGTACCGATGTGTTAAATGAAAAACTCCAAAATTGTAACAAAGAAGTTTCGATTCGCAAATAAGCTCCAAATAAGCTCTAAATAGGCCAATTTCGAGATGATCAAAGATATATAATCATTATGTATATATGCCGTAGTAGTGGTCATAGAACAATTAGAAGCGTTTGACCGAAAAAACCCGTATTAAGTATAGGCGTATTAGTTTAGTATTAGTTTGACGAGCTCCGTGGCGCAGTGGTGAAACGCGTTGTTACGCTACTTTGACACCAAGGTTCGTGGGTTCGATTCCCACACAGTACAAACATTTGTGTGCATGAACATGTCTGTTTGTCTTGGTTTGAGTATTTTCTATGTATAATAAGTATGTATTTACGTATGTTTATCAGTCGTCTAGTAGCCATAACACAAGCTTCGCTTACTTTGGGGCTGGGTGGCGCTGTGTAATTTATCCGACAATATTTATTTATTTATTATTTAGTTTAGATGATTATTCATGTCATTTAAACTGAAAGAATTCATTCTCAAAAACAAGAGGATATATTACAGTTATTTTTAATCAATTAAAAAACTATAAACATTGGGTAAGAATTACGACATGGAGCTTATAAGATATACGTATCTACATACATATGTATATCAACCGTCGCATACGCATTTAATATAGGTTTGTATAACAATGATATTAATACTTCTATTTTTAAGTATTTTTTAGGGTGGCAATGCTCAAGTGTTGCAAATTTCCAAGTGTGTAACTTAGCCTAACTAGCGTAACTGCTTACCATAGGGCAGGTCGTGAACATGTTTGTCACCTTAGTGTTGTAAAATAAGAAATGAATTGCAATAGTAATCATGTTAGTTGATGAAACAAGATGTCTTATTTCCAAAAAACTACTACGACATTTTTTCAGAGGTATGGCGCATCGAAGGCGAAATAACTCCCTGACCTCCTAAGGAGTGGTTGTGTCAGCAGCAGGGTTGACAATGTATAATACTATCCTGTATTGCAAGCGTTCATAGACTACGGTAACTACTTTACATCAGGTGGACAGTGTTTGTATGCTTACCGATTTACATATAAAAAAGAGCTTATTATTAAGAAATTGCTAACGATGTGACTACATTTGTCATTTCAGTATGTCCTTCGAGTCCTTCTAAACTAGTGTGTTAGTTTAAAAAGACCTAGAATCGTGGCGATCAGGATGTCACGTAACTGGTAAATACTTGTATCACGTAAGTCTAATACTTTTGGAGAGAAATGCCTGTATCAGACAAATACGTGAGTAAGCTTATAACGGCTATATTTATCCCCTTTTTTCGTAAGGAACCTTAAAAAAGCACAAAAGTTTATGTTTTGGTTACACCCCTAACAATGCTTTGGCTCCTTTGTAAAAATCATCGACTCCATCTCATTATGAGATACTTTGATGTAATAAAAAGAAAAGTTTCGGAGAGAAAAGCAATGTTAACATTCCACGCGACTTTAGCAGCCATTTGATCACTAACAAGATGATTCCCGGAAGCTATAACATTCTGTTTGTGAAATTAGGTTGTTATTTTTCATATAAATTTGGAGTCCTTAATTAGAACGTCTATATTTCAACGGAGTTATGAAAGGTGTTGTAGAATTTTCAATGTTTTTGCTTTACTTTTGTTTTTTTTTTAACACATTTTGTCACAGCTGAAGATTTATTTCGTGGATTTCCTTAGTAAGTCTTATTGTCAGCTGAAAAGCTACTCGTCTCGATTGGTAATTTCATGTTGACTTTTGAAAATGAAACTTGACGGAATGCCCCGTTTAGTTTGGCGCTATATTTATACCATGGCAGTTCACGCCTTGACAGCCCCTATATACATTGTATCAGACTCCGTCTAATAGAAAGTCCAAATGAGGAGATTTCTCTTTACTAGAAGCCATTTTCACATCACCATTCTTCAAGAAATGAGTAATTAAGCTTTATTGTCCACTTGTTTGGTGATGATTTGGTGTCCTATGATGATGCAATTTTCTCTAAGGTTGGATCTCAATCTAGTACTAGTGGTTCTTGTGGAGCAAGTGAAGAATGGAGCAGAAACAATATTTAAGTGCGCTTCAGTATATTTCCAGTAGTACTCAATGCAACTAAAGGGTATCGGAAAATGAACTTCCAAAGATGCAGCAGATACCATTTTCGATATACCGTTTTACTGCATTTGAAGACATTAAAAATCTATATCTATTTATCTGCCTATCTCGCAAGGGACCTGACGTGATGATATACATACATACATGCCTTTAACTGTTGTGATCCATAAGTCTGTCAGGAATTCTAAAGTTAATAATAACTCAAACCAATTTTGTTATTATGGCTTTAATTAGCAACCTTCTCCAAGAGTAATCTATGCTACTTTTTGTTTCAAAGGTCAGCTTTTTATTTCAAATTGTACATTCTGGATAGAGTATGGATAAAACCAATTCAGTGCTAGTCGTACTTTGTTCTATTAGGATAATATTATTTTTTATCACGTCACATTCAAACAACTCATGTCAGAAAAAATCTTTGTTTTAGCCACAGCTTACAAATTCGCGGCAACAAATTTGGTCACACAATGTCACAAACATAATATTATTTTGAAAAATATTTTCAATGTATAACAATAGCGAAAACCTAAGACAATACGATAATATTATTTAAGTTTTTTTATATATCAAGATCTCAAGATAGTTCCTATCGAATCGCAAGAAATACTCGTAATAATGCCGAAAACGGTTCTAGTCTTTTTGAACAGATGACAAGTTCCTTACAGACTGGAAAGTCAGGTACACTTATCTAAACATATCTCTCTCGCTTCTTCCACACTTATCATCCTCTTTATGCATGTTCTTCAGTTTTGATTGCTTTTGTTTTGGCCCTTTTCAGCACATTACCATTTTTATCTATATACATATATCTTCACGCCGAGTCCCTCGGTCACACTTCATCCGCCTCTTTAAGATTCGTACCTCTCACAATGCATGCTTGCCGGCTTGATTGTCCATAACAGTTTTTTATACGAAAACTATAAAATGGTATAATCATCTTGTATTTATGTTCAAAGAGAATTTGTAACTTTCGTTGACATTGATTTTTTTTTATACAACTTCAGGAGCAAGCATACGGTCCACCTGATGTAAAGCGATTACCACCTATGAAGGCTTGCAATTAATTAAGTATCATTCGCGTGAAGCCACATCTGGCACTAACAAAGTTACTCCTTAGGAACTTACTGGTGACAAAAATGCAGGAACACAACAACTATCTTCAATCTTTAGCTATCACTTAAGAAAGTGCTATGGAACTTGGCGCGCGTTCAGTTACCATATCTTTTATTGGCGACGACACTATTTAGGTCTGACGTCGTTTGTATTGAATTTGGTCCCCTTATGCACACTTATGTTTTATTGGAATATCGTTACTTTATGAAAAATAGGTAAACAGTTTATCTACAATAATAATTTCTATCGGGCTAACTATAACTCCTCACCAAACCCCTTGCGGGGTACGCAGAGAGTATCGAGCGTACATGACTCGGACTTACTACGTGCGTAAGTAGAGCTATAAATGTTAAAGGAGCGTTTAACATTCATAGCTCTACTTATGCACGCTCGCCGGTTTCTAGGGCTCCTGAAGGGGTATTCACATTGGCACGGAACTTCTCATTCGAATCGAAAAGTCGTTACACCAAGTGTAGCTAAATATGTACTTACTTTTTTTTTAGAATCCAATTATTTATTTAATTTAGAATCCAATTACAGGGATTCTAGGATTGTTTGTTTGGAATAGTTCATGTAAATGACAGCGCCTGTAGGATCCACTAGTTAAAAAAAATATACATTATTTTACACGAAATATGCAAATATTTCACATATCTTCTTCTACTATATACTTCAGTTCATTTACTGCGTTTACTCATAACATAGCAACTGCTTTTGACAATCTAAATTTACTATATATACACATCAAAAGTGTCTAGGGATCAACATATATTTTTGCAATAACTTTTCTCCTGATTGATATTAATTAAAATTTTCTTTAAGGATTCATCAAATAAAGTGTTTTCGTTTGTCTACAGTAACGATAAACCAAGTCACCTTTGCATTAATAAAGAAATTTGCCATTTTCATAATAAAGGGATTTTTGACATTTGAACCACTAACATTAAAGTTCGAAAAAAAGACTGAAATAACAGTTTTCTTTAAAATTTTATTGGGTAACTTAAACAATTAATAATCCGTGTTTCTACCGCGAACACTAACAACACAAGAACATCGGTTTGGCATACTCAAAATGAGTTCATCCAAATCACGCTGTGGAATGGCCGCCCATGTTCGTTGCAACAACAAAAAAAGGTCTTCTTGCGACTGGATACCCTCCATATTCAGCAGAGCTCTTCTCTGTAGCATATCCCATGCATGCTCAATCGGGTTCAAGTCTGGCGACTGAGCAGGCCAGGGCATGACATTGATGTTAGCTGCGGCGAGAGTCTGTCTTACAACTCTTGCGGTGTGCGGTCGTGCATTATCATGCATTAACTGAAATAAGGGACCGATTTGCACTTGTAGAGGAACGATGACGTCTGATACAATCGTCTCAGCATAAATTTGAGCGTTGAGGTTGCCTCTGATCCAAATCAACTCAGTTCTTCCGCCGATCCAAATACCCGCCCATACCATGATGGTTCCACCACTATAAGGATGGACTTCCTGGCAGGATTTTAATCGCTGTTGGCGTCCAGGGGTTCTCCAGTGTCGTATACGTTTATATATTTTATATATTTTTTTATTACAAAGCCACATCTCAATCTCAAGAAATCCGCATAAAAATGCTTGATCCCTAGACACTTTTGATGTGTGTATATACTGAACCCTCAATAGTAACAGTTATTTACTTATAAATATTCAACATTTTTTTTTATACAACGTTGGAAGGCATACAAGTATACGGCCCTCCTGATATAAAGCTGTTACCGTAGCTAATTAACGCCTGTAATATATTAAGGATCACTCGCGTATGCCTCCTCTGCTGGTTACGCAACAACTCCTTAGGAGCTTACTGGTAACGTCACTCACACGCAGGAACACAACAAGCCTCTAGGGAGCTGCAATTTGACTGCGGTTTCTTTGAGGTGGAGGTACTTACCCAGACGGGTCGCTTTGATGCGCTCTACCTCTCTTAAAACATCCAGACCAAGGTAAACAGACGTGTTCATTGCACACAAATGTTTGTCTTGTGTGGGAATCGAACCAACGCTCGTCATTGCTGTCAAAGACTGCCACCGAGCTCGTCAAAATGTTGTCCAGTTTCAAAGTAAGCAGAACTTTTTAATCTTCTTAAGCAGGCTGCTTACAATGCTTGAACCATGGCGCGTGCTAATGGGGATCCTAGTATCTCTGTTTTGAAGCACGAACTGAATGCTACCTTGAGGTTCAGTAAAAGGGTGGTTGCTAGAGCAAAATTCGATTTCGTCGGCAAAGTTGGCGAGCGGCTTGCGGGCTTTCCCTCTGGGAGCCGTGTTTTCTGATCGCCGAGGGAAATTTCTGTCAACCATGCTAACACCGCAAAAAGCTGATGGCAGTTTGGCCCATAACGCTAAGGAGAAAGCCGATTTACTCGGTAATCTCTTTCCGTCTAACTCGGATATGAATGACGGGGAAGCTGAGCCACCTACGTAGTAGTAGCTCAATTTCGCGATTTCCAGCATTGCGGTAGCTCAATGCCGGAAATAGCCATTACACAGCGAGATGTCTGGCGGGCATTACTCTCTCTCGACATTCATAAATCGAGTGGGCCAGATGGTATACCGGCAGTGGTACTGAAGCTGAGTGCTGAGTTGTATTCTGTACTAACGCGCCTTGTCGTGCTTTCCTGCTCCATTGGCAAGTCCCGACTTCATGGAAGACCGCCAATATGCACCCGGTACCCAAAAAGGGCGATAGATCAGACCCATAGAATTACAGGCCTGTTGTCATAACCTTCCTTCTCACTAAGGTGATGGAGCATGTGATAAGCACACGACTCCTAGAATACCTAGAGGATCACGACTTGATCAGCGACCGTCAATACGGTTTTCTAGCGTATCTTACACACCGTGGGCTTTGGCGATAGAGAGTCAAGGTGAGGCATTGGCTATCAGTCTAGATATGGCGAAGGCATTCGATCGGGTCTGGCACTGGGGTCTAATATCGAAGTTACCATCATACGGGCTGGTTTGTGCAATTGGACTGCCAGCTTTTATCCAATAGATGCATAAAAGCCGTGGTTGACGGTGGATGCTCCGATAGTATGGATATCAATACTGGCGTCCCTCAGGGTTCTGTACTGTCTCCGACGCTGTTTCTGCTGCATATCAATGATATGTTGTCAATTGATGGCATTCATTGTTATGCGGACAACAGCACCGGGTTCACTTATTATATACGCCATGCAAACATTCCTCGTTCCCTTGTGGAGGAAAGCCGCGATAAACTTGTGTCTGAAATGGATGGTACTTGGACTAAATAATCTGACGGCTTAACATGGTCGAATTCAATCCCAAGAAGACACAAGTTTGCGCGTTCACCGCCAAGAAAACTTCATTTGCTGTGATCACCTCTTACCGTCACCAAAAGTATTAGGATGCTTGGCGTTGAGATCTCCAGTGAAGGGCAATATCGAATCACCTGGAGGAGAAGGTCGAGCTGGCGTCCAAAAAATTGGTCTGCTCAACAGAGCAAAGCAGTACTTCCGCGCGGGGCAAAGACTTATGTTATATAAATCTCAAGTCAGACCGCACTTAGAGCACTGCAGCACTGCAGTCCTATATATGCCTACGCCTACCTGCCTACCTACTGCAATGTACCTTTGGGTGGGAGCACCTGGATACCAGCTTAGACCATGTGATTCGATTCAGAGACGAGTTGTGAGAATGGTCGATAATCTTAAGCTTACACACGGTATTAAACCCTTAAGTTTAAGGAGAGATTTTGCCTCCCTTTGTGTGTTCTACCGATTGTACAACGGGTTGTGTTCTGAAGAATTATTCGAAATGATGCCGACAGCTACTTTTTATAACCGCACCGCTCGCCAACGGCGGGGAGTTCACCCTCACATGCTGGAACCGCAATGGTCTCATGCTGTGCAGTTCCAGAGAAGTATTATTTCTAGAACTCTCAAGCTGTGGAATGAGCACTCAGCCGAGGTTTTTCCAAGGGACTACAGCATGGAATTCTTCAAGATATGTGTGAAGAGGTTTTAGAGGGTCGGAAACGCATGAGCGACACTCCTGGTATTACAAATGTCCATAGGCTACGGTGACTGTTTACCATCAAGCAGGCCGTATTTTGATTCCCACATTAGTGGTATAAAAAAAACTTTCAATGTGTTATACATAAAATCTGTGTGCAATGTCTATTGGCTCGGTGTGTTAAATATTGTGTACTGTAGGCCGATTCTACTAAAAAACTGCAACTGCACTGCAGCGCGGCGTATGTCAAAATGCGTACATTTTGACGTTTCGTTAAACGTCGCTGCTGTCAGATCGGTTAACGAAATGTCAAAATATACGCATTTTGACACAAGCCGCGCTGCAGTGAAATTGCAGTTTTTTAAGTATATGACAGTTTTATGAGCGGTTCAGATTCTATTTCTACATAGATATCTTAGGACTTAGGACATATATTTTGCGGCTCTCATTGAGCTAAATTTTCTGCTACATATAAATATTGGAAAGACCGACATTAGGCATGCTGAAGTTAACAATAAAATCATTTTGGACATTCTGCTTCTGAGCGAATTATAATCAATTCCTCCTTAATACGTCTTCCAAACCTCCTCAACAAATGATTAATTAATAGATTCGGGCATTCAACTGTGAAAGTGAAATTGACGTGCAATTTTATTAAACTTACTTTGTGTGCTTCCGCCACCAAATTAGTTCATGCGAACTGTCGTCTAACACTCAGCCACTACCGTTAGTAGATGCCTGCCTTCACTACCATGGCTGCTCCGGTCTTCTCTACAACTTAAAAAATAGAGACAACGAGGGTAGCAACGGTAGGGGGTGGATACGGTTCCTGTTTCTAATAGCAAGCAATCGCGGAGACGACTTCAGCAGCTTAAGCAGAGGTGACCAGGGCACCATGGCAGCGAGGGGATGCATATACTCATGGCAGTGGGTGGGTATCAGCCGGCGCATGTTTTTATTGGTGGCGGAATCACAAAAAGCCACTGATGATTATAAAACTCAAGTAATTGTAAGCTAACTATTGCACATTTGGCGATTATTGATGATTGTGTTTCGGACTAACAATAATTACCATTATTACTCGGTGATAATAATTAGTCATACCATTATTAATATGTTTAATATTTATACTAAAGATAAATCAACCCATCTTAATGAGCCTCCATGAAATGTTCCTCACATTACGTAACTAACCAAAATTCATGAAGTTCATTAGAGACGTCATACGAATAAATTGCGAGAATAGCGGCCTAATGCCTTGTCTGCATGTGCATAGCGAAATTATGTTTCATTAGTACAAATTTAATAGTCATATTAGCACGTCAGCCGTTGAGATATTTTGAATTTCTGTAATATATGATAATCTAAATACATAGTTAGCAAAGAATAAAAGTAAAAAAAAAAGAAAACAGCTACGACTACGAATTATTTAGAGTAATGTTAGAATATTTACGAAAGAAATATATCGAGCAAGAGTGAGTGGATATATCGGCAGGGGCCGCCCTAGACGCACCCATATGGACCAAATAACTGACGTACTAAAAAAGGGCCAAATCAAAAGCACCTAAAACCGAAGAGCATGCGAGAAGGGGTTGACGAGTGTGGAAGAGGCGAGAGGGGTACGTTTGGCTCGGTGCACCTGGCGTTCTATAGTCTCTGCCTACCCTAATAGGAGACAGGCGTGTTCATATGTATGTAGGTATACATATAATAAATTACAGGTACCTAAGCAGGGTGTGCCCCAAACAGTTTGATTTGAAAGACAATAAAGCGAAGATTGTTTTAAACCACTAAAACAATGCCGAATGATGACCGAATGTGCCTAATGCACATTCCGTCCATTCATGAAGTCGACTTTTCAACTTTTGCCATACAAAAATTTTCAACCTCATCAAATGGTGGTGTTACTCGCAAATATTAAAAAAAAATTAAAGTCAATCTTTTTTTGGACACTTTTTTACACACACAACAGAAAACATCTCAAAATATTATTTATCCGTTAGCATTAAGATAAAAAAGTAATAAACAAATAAAATTTTGTTTTTTTTTCTAACTAAATATTTTTATTTTTTTGTAGCACACGGCGGGTATCCGCAAGTTTCATATAATCTGGAATGCTAATAAACTTCGACTTCAAGGATCGATTATCCACTGTGTGTTCCCCACTCCACATTCTCCACATTCTCCTACTTCGGCTACATTCGGCTACATTTCGAAAAATTCAAGAGAATTTACTTTAAAGTATTTCTAAGGTCCACAAAGAACTAGAAGGGTACCTTAGAAATAATATAGGAAACCTTTTATTTATTTCTACAATTTCGGTCATTTTCTTGTCATAGGACAAATTTTAAAATATTTTTTTCTTATCGAAATTCCGTTCCGAAATTTTAATCTCTTTTTCAACAGTTATCTACTCTTTAATTAACAAGTGAGTTGTTCGATGATCAATTGATGTCATTATCATCAATAGTGTCAGGTTATCAATCTTTTGATAAGATTCTCATAATAAGACTGTAACGAAATAGGCTCAATCACTAAAATAAAACTTGTCACTTTTTTTGTTTTGGTCTCATATGATACTATTAGTTTTAATGACAGTCTTGTTATAACATAGTTAGGCCTGATACGTAAAATAATAAAAATATTTATTTTATTTGAGATAATAGATCACACCATATTTTGCATTGCAAGTATGTGGTAGTTTCTTAATTTATATACTGCACTAATAGCATTTACCCGAAACAGTAGCAATTGTAGCGGGTGTTAGCAGATGAGGCGCAACGTGTCGTTTTTTGATTAAATCATATGATGTCAATTATTGTGGTAATTTTGTGATGTGAGAGGTTGCATCAAAGCCCGACTGGGATAGTACCTCCACCTTCCAGAAAACCGCAGCCACAACAACAGCTTACTAGACGGCTGTTGTGTTCCTGCGAGTGAGTGGCGTTACAAATGAGCATAAGCATTTGCTGTATTTACCAATGAGAAAGAGTGGCAATGCTTTCTGTATTGGATGCATTCATGACCTGCGGTAACCACTTCACATCAGGTGGATTGTATGCTTGAATGCCCTCGACGTTGTGTTTAAGAAAGAAGTGTATATTCGTCGGACACTTTTTTATGCAACATCGGGAGGCTTATAAGCGGCTGACCTGGTATAAAGCAGTTACTGCAACCAATGAATGTTTGCAATACATAGTATGACTCTCGCAATGCCACCTCTACTGCTAATACTGAGATTCCTTAGGAACTTACTGGTGACTAGTTGTTATTTGGCTGCGGTCTTCTGTGAGGTGGATGTATTTCTCCAGACAGGTTGCTTTGATGTGCTCTACCTCTCTTAAAAACATCCACACCAAGACAAACAGACACATTCATGCACATAAATGTTTGTCATGTGTGGAAATCGAATCCACGAGCATCAGTGTCAAAGCGGCACTAACCATAACGCCACCGAGCACGTCAGAACATAAGCGAAGTCAACTATAGTCTCACTCAACTATGTCAACTCAACGCCTGGACATCGAAATCGAATGCACAGTACACGTAATCAATTAATCATATATATACTTAATTAATGTACGAGTATTTTTTTTTGTTATACCACTAAGGTGGCAATCAAGCATACGGCCTGCCTGATGTTAAACAGTCACCGTAGCCTATGGACATTTGCAACACCAGGGGCGTCACTCATGCGTTGCCGACCCCTAAAAACCTCTTCACGCATTTCTTGAAGAACTCCATGCTGTAGTTCCTTGGAAAAACCTCGGCTGGGAGCTCATTCCACAGCTTGAGTGTTCTCGGAAGAAAACATTTATCATTTCATCCATTCATTTTAATTACTTCGATACGTGTATGTGCATGTGTATACGTTCTCACTCATACACGCATTCACCCTCTTCTTCTTCGCGGTATCCCATTTCCTAATTCATTAAGATTGGCGGGATCCGCTATCTGAGGTTAAGAATTTAGCGAATACACAATTTTTTAAGTGGGATTCAGAAGGGAAACCACATCTTTCTTAAGACGTGTGATCTAACGTCTTTCGAAATATAATTTTTGGAACGTGTGGGTTAAATAACAATGTTTTTCTTCACCGCAGAGCAAGTGATAAATTTGTACATAAATCCTAAAATACGAATGTACATGCCCCCTAGGATTAGAACAGGGTACCAGTTGGTTAATATACCAGTGCCTTATAGAAGCTGAGCTATCAATTTTCTCACACTCATGTATAAATATATATATAGAATAATATTTGGCAGAGCTGCGATAGCCAGCGGAGCCACATTACCCTCAAAATTGCCGTTTGGGGTAGACTGATGTCATCCAGCTAGCGTTTAGACGGTAATAGTGAGAAACTCCAAAATCGACACACTAATAGCTAACATATTGTAGTTTTGTATCCTTTAATTTGAAATTTAAATATTCGTTGTTGAGGAAGAATGGTCCAAAATCGTTCCAATTAGAAAAAAAAACATATGGGAAAACGTATGGCCGGCCACTATGCAGTGCAGAGTCTGCACTGCACTCCCATCAACAGAAAAAGTAACAGCACTCGTCGCTAGATGTCGTACAGGGTTCCATATATTTTTTAAATTTAAAAAATATCAGCTCTGCCTACACAGCTTGCTGTTATTTACTAGTTATTTTAATCTATAAATAAATCGGCCATCAATTTGTCGAACACAACATAGCGAAATTATGTCATTGCATTCAGAATACAATACATATCCGTTGTAGCGTCTCAGACAAGATCTTCTCCGGTTGTTATAGAATTAATTCAGTTAAAGCTGTTATACTTTGTGCGGTCCAGAAAAGCAGATTCTACTCTATTGTCCGCGTTGCATGAATGTTGGTATTAATTTTAAGAAGATTGTCGTCCACTCGCGCGTAACAGACACAGTCACCCAGTTGTGAATTGAGCTTTAAATTATAAAACAGCAAAGGATTCTTTAGCCTTTATGATATTTTTTAGTACTCGGTGCCAAAACTTGAAATAAAATGGCTATAGCGTCGCTTTATGCTCATCTACGGTACGAGATAGACTTGGAACAACTATTATTCATTCAAATTCATTCAAACATAACACGTAAATATGTAATTCAAACAAATAAAAAACTAAATAATTACAAAATGAAGTTAATGCTAATAATATTATATGTTAAATTGTCCTATTTATGGAATATTTAAATATCAGTATGTGAATATAATGGTAAAATTAGTACTAGCGTAGCGCGAGGCACCCCCAACACAAGTATATATTTTACTTCCTGGGGCTGTCTCATGATTTAAAAGACATGTAATGAGAGAAATAAAGAATTTATTATTATTATATTATTCTTATTATGCATTAACCAATGCTATGGGTATGCGATACCCATAGTGAAAGTTGGCGATGGAAATTAAAGTCTTTCATTGAATCACTGGCTTGTTTACTACGTTCCATAGTTTTTTTAAACTTTTATTATTAATCTTCTATTCTGTTCATTCAAGTTGAGTTCAGTTCAAAACAGCTTCAAGTACATATAGAGTTTGAAATTGCGAATTATATCTATTGAGGTTTATTATTACATGAAATTAGGATCAATTCCTTCTTTATGGCAACAACTTTGTAGTTTAATATTCGTTGATGTTGATGGATGTAGTCGTTTTGTTGACGTTATTTATGTAATAAAGAATGTTCGACCAGTCAATTAAATGCTACGAAAACTCAAGTGGCTTTTTCAAAATTAGTGCGGACGGATGACGGAGATCAAAAAATCCTTTATTTCTCATCCAATTACAATTATCTACTGCAATATTTAATTAAAGGAATGATTAGATTATTGCTATTGAATTATTCAAAACTATTTATCAATTCGTAAGTACCATAATGAAGATTCTGTTCGATCCCGTCATGTATATGCAATTGGACAAATGCATTAGGTTCATTTTTATTTAGGTAATATACCCAGTGTTTATACTTATGCTCTGGTTGATTATTATATCGATCTGTGCAGGACTCATGTGTCGACTGTAGTCACAAAAATTTGTAAAATAGATACATCAAAAACATCATTTTTTGAGATAGAAAATACTATACACCAGCTATAGCTTTAACTTTTGACAAGCTCGGTGGCACAGTGGTTAATAACGCTACTTTGACACCAATGGCCATGGGTTCGATTCTCACACTGGACAAATATTTGTGTGCATGAATAATGTCTGTTTATCGTGGTCTAAGTGTTTTTAAGCAGCAAAGCAGTTCGTCAGGGGAAGTATCCCCATCTCACAGAAAACCGCAGACAAATAACAACTCCCCAAAGGGTTGTGTTACTGCTTGTGAGTGAGGTCACCAGCAAACTCCTATGAAATTGTTGTGTTAGCAGTAGCGGTGGCTTCGCACGAGTAATACTTATGTATTGCCAGCGTTCATAAGCCATGGTAACTGCTTTACAACAGGCCATGGTAATTGCTTTACAACCTCCCGACGTTGTATAAAAAAACCTCTACTTAATTGATTGGGTTTATCAAAAGGCGCTGTTAGGGCCCTAGAGCTATGAATGTTAAATAAGCGGTAGAGGTGTGTAAGGCCTCTAATGGCGTTCTCACTGCTGACTGAACGTGACCTGGCATGAAGACATTAAGAGAGGTAGGGTGCATCAAAGCAGCCCGTCTGGGGAAGTACCTCTACCTCACAGAAAACCGCAGCCAAATAACAACTCCCTAGAGGGTTGTTGTGTTCCTGCGTGTGAGTGAGGTCACCAGTAAGCTCCCAAGGAGCTGCTGTGTAAGCAGCAGAGGAGGCATCGCGCGAGTGATACTTAATATATCGCAAGCGTTAATAGGCTACGGTACCCGCTTTACATCAGGTGGGTCGTATGCTTGTATGCCTCCTGACGTAGTATAAAAAAAAAAGATAGATATTTATAATATCCACATTGACATAGTCATTTACACATATTAACTATTCGGTCTGTTCCATTGCAATACAGACTAAATAACTATTAATATATATTTATATATATACCTATATATAACTATTTACTATAGTATAAAGGGCCTCAACAGAATTTCTTGATAGCCGTGAACGTCAGCCGCTATTATTTCTGTTACTTTTGATCCAACTGACAGCTGACTAACAAAATTACTATACGATAGCAACCCAAACGAATTATCGTCTTTGATAGAATAATTATTTAATATAATTATTGTTTCGTCACGAACCCCACCAGTCTTTGTTACAGGAAGTCTTTGGTGTCGCGTCAGAATTAACCTTCCACTGAAAGTAATAACGTTCCACAGATAATAAAATTAATTTATGATTCCCTATTGTCATCTACGAGTATATATATAAATGAATCCCTATTTCCCTTGGTCACGACATAACGTGAGAACGACTTAACCGATTTCATTTATCTTTTTTTGTTTGTTTTCTAATACTTTATAGAAAGTTCTTACGGAATGATGACGAACGAAAAATTAAGAAAATTGCGCAGAAAATTAAAGAAAATCAGAAAACTTAACGACTATTTTAATTTCGCGCGTTTAACAGCCAATTGTATGCCGCATGATCCTATGTCGGAAAACCAGCAAGATTTTTTATTTAAATATATTATATTAAATATTCATTCCAGTTTGAGGTTCCAGAACAACGTCTGACAGGTCAGCTAGTTCTGAATAATAATGTCCCAAACATGTTAGTTCCACAGCAGCTCGATTGTGTCTTTACGCATGTCACTCTATTGTAACATGTAGGCATCGTCGAACGCAGAAATTTTGAAACTATTTGTCCTTCACTTCGCTGAGAAGTAAGTTATAATTACAGATATGTACATAAATCAGAAAACGCGAATTTATTGAACATACTAGGATTCGAACTGAGAACTTTGGTTGGTCTCAGAGGGAAAACAAGGCTTTTTTTTTATACAGCGTCGGGAGTCATACAAGCATATGGCCAATCTGATGTAAAGCGGTTACCGTAGTCCATGAACGCTTGTAATACATTAAGTATCACTCGCGCGATGCCTCCTCTGCTGCTAACACAGCAACTCCTTAGAAGCATATTGGTGGCCTCACTCACTGGAATACAACAATCTTCTAGGGAGTTGTTATTTGGCTGCGGTTTTCTGTGAGGTGGAGGTACTTCCCCAGACGGGCTGCGCTGATGCGCCCTACCTCTCTTAAAACATCCAGATATGTTCACGCATACAAATGTTTTTCTTGTGTGAGAATGGAATCCACGAGCGTTGGTGTCAAATTCGCGTCATTCACGACTGCGCCATCGAGCTCGTCAATAACTTTCTTAGGTTAGATCACTCGTCTTTTGAAATAAAAATGCGGGTTTTCTCCAGTGAACGAAAAAATGTTTTTTTCGTTCACTGGTTTTCTCACGATGTTTTCCTTTACCGCTGAGGAAGTTTTCGAAATGAATCCGAAAACACATATTTAGTGGTATATTTCGCACCCGAATTCGAAGTAGGATCAATCTGTTAATAGGCTGGTTCCTTATTCCCTAGGCTATCACAGCTCCTCTGTGCAGCTTGTCTATCTGGGTGACTTAACAATATGGAGCTTCATTCTTTTGGAGTGGACGTCAAATCGCCGATCCCGGCTGTTATCGATGGATGGTAGTCGATTAATACTAGATCTGAGTTATAGCATATTTTTTAAGCACGATTTGAGGCAAATTATAAACAATTCTGGTACATACAGACACATATTACATTTTTTGTTACTGGGTATTCAAAAAAAGAATTTATAAAACCAAATAAAATATATTACACAGTTCAGGTTACACCTTTTTTATTTTTTTATATCACTAAGGTGACAAACAGGCATATGGCTATATTGCCTAATAGACAGTTATCGTAGCCTATGACACTTGCAACACCATCACTCGTCCATTGCCGATCTTTTTTACCGAACGTCATGTCGTAATAATCCCTGCAAAAATCCTGTATTCCGAGGTCGCCTAGAAAGAATAGTTTTAATGACGTAACCGCTTGTTGTAAGCTGTTTCGTCCTGTGATTTTTTTATTTATTTTCTTTCTATAACGAGTAATGCATTGTAATAATAAAATATGATTGGGTGTCATAGTTATCTATACTAAAATGAGAGTGTTTGTTTGAACTAATCTCTGACACTGCTAGACGGATATTTTTTTTTGCTCTTGTGAAACATACGGCCTTTAAAACAAAAGGAAAGAAAGTTATCAAAAGGGATTCCCACAGGTTACCGGGAAAAGTGCGTACGAAATCGCGGGCTTCAGCTAATTATATCATAAATGCATGAGACAACAGAACGTTGATTTAATTTTGTTTCCGATACGCTTGATTATCGTTTTTTAATATAACGTCGGAAGGCCTGATGTATAGTGGTTAGCAGGATGCGCCACGTGCAAGTAAAATTAACTTTAACTTTACAGATACTAGAGCCACTTACACCCCAAATTATGTCGTTCATATTTATTCTTCAAAAATAAAGGGGAGGAGAGGATAGTATATGTTACTGGCAAACAGATGGACATGTATGGCCAGCGCGAGAAATATACCAGTTTCTTTCCTACTAATAACTTAAGAAACTCTGATAACTAATACGAATATGTGCCCACTTCACGATTTTAATGTTGTCTTTTTTTTTACCCCGTAGAGAGACATACGAACATACGGTCCATCTAATGTTAAGTGGCTAACGTAGCCTATGAACGCTTGCAATACATTAAGTACCTTAGCGTTCATGCGATGCCACCACTGCTGCTGCAGCAACTCCTTAGGACCTTATTTCACTCACTCAAACTCACTCACACAAAAATCCTCCAAAAAGTTGTTATTTGGATGCGGCTTTCTGTGAGGTGGAGAAACTTTCCAGACGGGCTGCTTCGATGCGTCCTACCTATCTTAGAAACATCTAGACCAAAAAAACGGACATGTTCATGCACACAAATGTTTGTTCTGTGTGGAAATCGAACCGATAAGCGTTGGTGTCAAAGTATCGTTACTAACAGCCTTACTAACCACTGCACCACCGAGGTCGTCAGCTAATGCAAATAGGTTATTATCAGTTATTTTTAGATATGTTAAGCCATTTACATCGGTTACAAATAGTTAATACGTCTTCTTAATATATATTTGAGACTTATTCCATAGTTAAGGCCAGCGAAAAGTTATTTCAATGAAATACAGTATTTAAAACCATCTACGTTGTCACAAGCACAGCCCGAGTATGGAATATTTACAGCGGGTATACAGACATTAAAGACAGTGTGAAGTAAGTATGGAGAAGGACCTCCATTAATTCTATAATCATCTTCTCCTGTGATTATCTTTTTAACATATTTAGATTCATGCTGCTAACTATATACTCCTAGACTGGACTTTATATATACAGTGAAATAAGTAAACATGGACTTCAGACATTACGCAAATTATGTAAATAGTAGACAGAGTTATTTAAATATTATTCAACCGGTTTCTATAATAATAAATTAACAGCAAATTTTGCTGACCTACATTTTTGAACATCAAGAATACTGTCTCGTGCTCGAGGTGATTTTTTCCAATGACAATATTTTTTCCACTCAATGTCATTGATAATAAAGTTTCTATTTCAGTGTTATTAAATATTAATTCTCGATATTTCTCACAGCATCCTTATAATAAAACTGTTCCTAAATGCTTGACTCATTTTTGTCATAGGAATAGCACTTCACGTGTCACTTGTAATATGCTACTTGCAAAGATAGTTAATTGCGCTTTGTATGTTAGGTTGAAATCAAAAATATTGTACTTTGTTGAGTGGCATCCAAGGTTATGGACCCCTTGATGTGAAATAATACTAGCCTATTTATACTTAAAATATCAGAAATGTCGCTCATTCGACACTACTAATGCTGATCACTTACCCAAAGAAATGCAGCAGTTCTCTAAGGAATTTGTAGTTTTAATGAGGAGCTCTCTAAAATTCTCTCTTTTGTCTAAGACCTGTCTTTCGTCAGAGTCTCACAAGGGCTGACTAAACCACATCTAACAGTATGATGATGTAACAGTTTTAGAATACATGTTAAATGGAACACATTCTGTAGTAAAATCACGTTATATTAATTGTTCGAGGTAGTTGAAAAGCTAATAATGAAACAAGTTTCATTGGTTTAAAAAAGCGGATTCCCTACTACTTAACCTCTGCCCGCCTGGCGGAGTAATAAAAAGGTCGTAGCTTTACATTACATAGACTGCGAGCGGTGCATGGAGCTAACATTACTTAATTTAATAGCACCATTATGCACATCATTAGTTAGTATTAGGCCTATGATTTAATACGGGCTAACAATTGCATTCTGTTGCTACTATGTTTTTGCGGACACCACTTTAAAGGAATATATAAAAACTGACATGACTGAGCACGTAATCAATATGATTAATAATTTACAAAAAACACTAATAAATGGCTCTGTATAAATCGAGATCTAGTACACACTATCTTGATGGGCTCACTGTTGATCTTTCAAAAACTTCAGGAGCCATTAAGGTTATTATTTAGGTTATACACACGTAGGGACATTGGCTCGCTAAGCGTATTTTACCGCCTTTGCCATGGTGAGTGCTCTGAAGAACTGTTTTCCCTTATCTCACGCTCTACGTTCTGTCATAGAACCACACGTGCAGGCTTACGATGTCATTATTCCACTGTTGAGAACATTTTTTCGCGTACACTAATGTTCGGCAACTCCTATCTCTGTCGTACTAATGGGATCCTTCAAACGATGCGTGAAGAGGCACCTTGCGGGTCAGCATGGCAGCCTCAACTGACAGGACACTGTAGTCCTTTGTCAGTTGTAACTGAGATTTGGGCTCCTCTTTTCGCATACAGACGAGGCGGGGCCACTATGCAGATCTTATACAAAATACTAGCTCGATGATATGATATTATAGCATTATCGTTAGAACAATATTCGGTTTCCAAGATTTGTGAGAAAATTAGAAATTATGGAATTGCCTTTAGTGTCCTATTAAAAAGCGTGTCAAAATTGAGATTGTGCTCAGATATCATCATCAGGTATCCATTGCTGGTTATAGGATTTTCCTTTATGCTTAATTCTGTTTTGAGGTCATCGGCCCGGATGGTCATCGCTTTGTAGTCCCATATGACGCCTCCCCTAGCTCGACAGATGTGGCCGGCTCACTGCCAATTTAGCTTACAAACTCTGAGAGCTACGTACATCGACTACTTTGATTTTCTCTTGATTATTTTTTATGCAACATCGGAAGGCACACAAGCATACGGCCGCATACATTCAAAGACGGCATTACTGCAAACCTAACTTACACGCAGGAACACTATAATCTTCTAGAGAGTTCTTATTTGGTTGCGGTATTCAGTGAGGTGGAGGTACTTCACCAGACAGACTGCTTTGATGTGCCCTACCTCTTTTAAAGAAATTGAACTGAATTTAGCTCTGGATCCTATTCACATTATTCTCAAATATCTTTCGCTGTAGCATTTAATCTGTGCGCAGATGTAAATCCATACTGCTGATCCAACGATTGTTTGGCTAAGGTTTGCTGTGAGGTATAGGTACTTCCCCAATTGGGCTGCTGTGTTCGACCTACGTTAATTAAAACACGCAGACCAAGATTTGTTTTGGTTCATTCACACAACTATTTGTTCTATATGGGAATCGATCCCAAAATCGTTTCAAAATCTCTACTAATCGTTTAACCACCGGGCTCGCTATAGATTTATGCTTTGAAATCAAGCTTGACTCCAATTCCAAATGACCAATTATCGAATCCAAGTATTGATTACACATTGTCCTCAATAAGGGTTTCTTCCGCTGGTCTTTGATCCTGACAACTTACATTTGCTGTATCAGTATTAAAGGAGTATTAGCAAAACACCGATACGCGAGCTGTTATTATGCATTGGAAATAAAATCACGCTTTTATTCAACATCTGTGCAAGTCTAATCTATGTATGTATTGGCTCCGACATTATAACTTGGATAAAATGCTGCCAATGGGTGGCTGCTATCATTAAATTCATTAACCAATCTAATAACTACAGCTTCATAACTACTCCTGGATAGTCAAGATCTTTCATTAGAGATAATTACCATCGTTTGCATATACCGTTGACCTGCTTCCTTTATCGCGACGCTGCAACTTTTATATTTATGTGTATAGTGATGTCATGTCTTTATTAAACTGCTCTAGATTAGAGTAGCCTACTTTACTAAACGGTTTTCTATGTTAATTGAAAGGAAATTGTGGAAGACTTACTATTTATGTATTTAGTATAGTTATTATACTACTCAGTGAAAGATAAACCATAAGTTATAAACGCTTGCTCCGCTGCTAAATACTACGTACGATGTTTATCAAGCTATTAGTGAAATCGTCGAAAATCATTAGCCATACATGCTACACCCCATTGCCAATTATTGCTCTCCTTTTATTTAGGAAGTGTTTAATGTCAGAACTCTTTTTTTACAAACCTATGAACGTTTATAGTTAATAAACTTATACATGTTATAAAAAATAGTTCATTTCAAAATACTCGTAGTTATGTATTTTTAGAGGATTTATTAGAGGTTTTTTTTATATATTTATTAGAGGATTTTTAAAATTGTGTTCCAATCTATACAGATAAAAAAAAATTGAGTGTCTGTTTGTAATATTAAAATAACCGCTTTTTACTAAATGCATATGGATGTATACATGGTACATAAATCAAAATATTATTTTTATAATTTTTGTCTGTCTGTCTATTTGTTTCGGGTAATTTCTGAAACGGCTGGATCGATTTTGACGGTACTTTCACTGGCAGATAGCTGATCTAATAAGGAGTAACTTAGGCTACTTTTATTTTAGTAATTGTATTTATTTATATTAATATAAATAAATAATAAAAAATAACTATTCCGCGCGGACGAATTCGCTAGTACTAAATAATAGGATAAATTGATAAAAAGAAAATTGGAAAAGTATTTTAACATGCATTCTTATAAGCGTGTACCCATTATTAGTTTGGGGTTAAATTCAGCAGAATTCATGTACAACCTGATATTATAAATTAGATATAGATATTTTAAATTAAATTAGATTATAGATTTTTTAATTCATACAATTTTCCCAGTCGAACAATTTGTAAATTTTCCCTTACCAATCACACGTCACAGTTATATTTACCTATTTCAGTTTCGAGGCACTTTTATATGGAGTTTATTGTGACAATTGTATCCAACTTTTCACCCTATGTTGAACTCTTTTCAATGCAAAGTGTAGAAAAGCTATTTAACTTCCGAACAAATAACTAGTCTCGGACGTAGAGATGTGGCGATTTGATCGAAATCACAAATATTTTTTTTTGTACTGTAAATCAACATAATATTGTAAATATTGTAGGCAATCTGTGGGTAAAACTGCATATTTTATAGTATTTTAATAGTTGCTATAATCAGATAATCGAAAGTCTAGAGCTATTATTATATATTATTTATTTGGAGTCCGGACCCGTGCTTCACCTGCGTTTTCCATCTGGGTGAAGCACGGGGATCTATAAGGTCCCGTGCTCCAACTGATGATTAGTTTTTTTTATACTACGTCGGAGCCATACAAGTATACGGCGCACCTGATGTAAAGCGGGTACAGTAGCCTCACTCACTCACTCACATCACTCGCGCGATGCCTCCTCTGCTGCTTACACAGCAACTCTATGGGAGCTTACTGGTGACCTCTCTCATATGCAGGAACACAACAACCCTCTAGGGAATAGTTATTTGGCTGCAGTTTTCTGTGAGGTGGAGGTACTTCGTCAGACGGGCTGCTTTGATGCGCCCTACCTCTCTTAAAACATCCAGACCAAGACAAACAGACATGTTCAACAACAACAGACATCGAACCCACGAGCGTTGGTGTCAAAGTCGCGTCATTCACGACTGAGCCATCGAGCTCGTCATGTGTTATGTAATATATAATAATAATAATATAATAATAAAATAAATATTGTCGGACAAATTACACAGCGCCACCTAGCCCCAAAGTAAGCGAAGCTTGTGTTATGGGTACTAAACAACTGATAAACATACGTAATTTTTTTTTTGTAAATACATACTTATTATATTATACATGGAAAATACCCAGACCAAGACAAACAGACATGTTCATGCACACAAATGTTTGTACTGTGTGGGAATCGAACCCACGAGCGTTGGTGTCAAAGTAGCATAACAGCGCGTTTCACCACTACGCCACCGAGCTCGTCATATATAATCAATAGGATGTATTATTATTATACTAGAGCGTATCTCTAGTCAGCACACTACTTACTTAGTGATTTTGTTTTGCATCAGTGGTCTATATTGGTTTATACAAATTTGATTTTTGAAGTGAAAACTTCTTTAGCGGCGTTGTGCACTTTTTGGGATAAGTAAAAAATGTTAAACTCGCGTCAGGCGTCAGGACACGTGACCCTGACCGTAAGATTTTGGTGAGAATTAGAACTTAACTACGCTGCAGCGCGCTAAAACATTAGTTACCTCTAATTAAGCAATTAAAACATGAAGCGTTAGATCGTTCATAGGGCATTATTTTCTCGCGACTAAAACGTTGTAAGCGCCATGAAATTCTTGGCGCTTACGCGTTTCGTTCAACGTAGTTTATCAACATCGCTGTTTGGTTTAAGCAGCGCATGGCGCTTGCGCGAGCGTGCGTGTGTGTTTGAGTTTTAGAGATTAGCGCTGATGATGCTGGTAATGATGATGGTGAAAGAGTCGTTGAAATTATGGATGAAAGTTTTCTGAGAGATAAACTTTTTAATGTAAAATAATTGTAATAGTTCTGAAGTGTTAAATTTTTAATGTAATATAAATTGTTATGATTGTGTACGATAGCGCAATAAATGAATATTGTATTTTACCACATACATGATAGTACTTTTATACTGATAATTAAAGCAATTTGTGCGAAATTACTCCCTAACCATTCCAAAATATTCAAAAATACACAACGTTAATGTTCAAGTTTTCACTTTTTCATTTTTTTTTTCAGAAAGTATGATTTAAAAAGTTATTTCAATTGATATAACGATTTATTTGAATACTAGTTAAAGACTTTAATAATATGTGATTAAATATGAAAAAATATTATTCTATAATAAATTGTCCGAAGAAACCTGTTATGAGTATTGAAAATCAGATTCTTAATTGTACGTGAAAAGTTGCGCATCCTGTTTTTTGTATAACGCCAAGTGGGAAATGAGTATGCAGTCCAAGCCTCAACCTATGGTCGTGTGTGACATAAAGAGTATTATTTACGTTGACACCTCTGCGCTTCAGTAACCCCTCAACAATTTCCTACTGATCTTACTATTTATTTACCATATGCACGCCATGTTTGTTACGGGGTAGACGCACGCCACATGACTCGGTTATTGTACACCTCGTTGTTTCCATGTGCTCTTGACATCATAGTCACTTGAAACATATAACAACACTGCAGAACTATTCCAGTCGACCTACGTTTTAATAAACTTTCGCCGTGCCCTAAATACTACTACTAGCCCTTAGTTGATTGATTGGACTTTTAATCTAGACATGAAGTTGAGCTACTTCCACTCACAAATAATTAAAATTTTGGTTTCAATACATTTTTTTTATAAGATCATTCCTTGAAAGCTATGGTAATTCGTTTATAAAATTATCGATACAAACGAATGAACGACTGCGCTAATTTGGACGTCCATCTTAAAGTGGAAATGTTTTTGCAATTGAAAATCTCTGTTCCGATTCACTCGGAGGCACCACGGTTTGAATACTAAATGAAGAATGTCTTGAATGCGAATTAAAAGCGCTATACGATTGTATACGGATTTTCTTGAGAATTATAACTGCTTACAGCATAGTAGCAAAACACAAAACAGTGTGATATTTACTGTTATGATGTTATAAAGTGTTCATAAGATTTTTATGGAGGCGTTGTACAAGTATAATGCAGAACATAAAAATAAATATGGTAGTATTACGGTTACCACAAGACAGGTACGCCTTACCAGTCTTGTGGCGTGGTGTGGTGCTGCGTTAACAGCGGGGATAGTAATATGCGAGCTATACACTTGTTTTGATAGCGATAACTTGTATTCATATCGTTAATATAATTATTAAATAAAAACGATTCTAAGTATTTAATGTTAGTGGATACTTTGGATTAGTAAATATATGTTCCTACTAATTTTAAGGCGTTGTTTATAGTAATGTGAATTATTAGGGCCATTGGTACCCAGTGGAACTCTAGTACTAAGGTCCCGATGTCTATCCTCCGGTATGTCAAAAGGTTGTATCATTTGAAGCGTAAATAGGTAGACAATTAAAATTTTTACAGAATGTATATTATTATGGCCGCTATCATATCAAATAGAAAAGTAAAAAAATATGTGGATCTCCAAACAAAAAACGTAGCTTTTTTTGGCATACAGAATCGTGTGCGAGTCCGACTTGACTATAATATTTTGGCACTGATTCACTTGACTCTCTTTCAGACCAACTCTATTTCTAACATCATCAATAATAAATATGTTAGAAATAGAGTTGGTCTGAAAGAGAGCGTCGGTGTTAAAATAAGAAGAGGCATGCTCCGATGGTTCGGGCATGTAGAAAGAATGCAAGATGAAAGAATGACGAAGCAGATATACAATGCAAAAGTGGAAGGATGTAGGAGCCGGGGAAGGCCAAGACTTACCTACCATGACCAAATTGGTCATGTTCTATCAGAAGGTGATGTCAGGAGCCCTAGAAACCGGCGTGCGTGCATGAGAAGAGCAATGAATGTTAAAGAAGCGAGTGAGATATGTAAGGATCGAGTCACGTAGCGCTCGGTTCTCTCTGCCTACCCCGCAAGGGATTTGGCGTGATTCACTTGACACAGAACCATGTTACTCTCAGAAAAAAAAACAAATCAATGCAATTTAACTTTTTCCTTAATCTTAAAGTCATTTAAACGTACAGACCTACAGAATGGCCTTATCCATTTATGTGTGTTTGCAGTATTATACCGCCATTAGCATTTCATCGGACGTACAAGTCGTACCGAGTCTTTTGTTCGGTACCAACGAGCCGTGTTACTGGTTCGCGTGATTGTAAACTGCTTTCAGTGAATTGGAAACTTGAATTCAATTTGAGATAGGTAGCTTTTACGTTTACCGTATGTATCCGCAATTTTTGCTCAGAGAACTGTGAAAGGGCGAAGTAATTGGATTTGTTCGGGTTTGATTTTGAGTTAATTAAAAAAATAAACTTTGACGAGAAGCGGCACGTTATGCCAGTGTGTCGATGTAGTAATAGCTCAAGATTTAGACAAGGTCTCCTAGCACTGCTTGCAGAGCATGCTTGAATACTTTGGTTACATTATATGGAAGGACAGTGATATCCTGGAAAATTTAATGCGGAAGCTTGACACGTCGAACTTACCTTATGCACTCTGGATGCCATCCATATCCTAAGCACAGATGGCATACAAAGAAATAACCTGTTTTGCTTGATGAGCTACGCCAAATTAAAAAAAAAAACGAGAAAGCATATTTCATAGTGTTGAGGGTAGAAAAACAGCAAAATTGTGAATACGAATGGATCTGCAGTCGCTAAGTCATTATAAATCTCCATAACAGGGACTCCATCGTTATACTTTGGAACCAAAATGATCGCGCACTGGGCATTAACAATCGCACTGCTCGCCAACGGCGGGGAGTTCATCCTCATACACTGGAACCGTAGTGGTGGCGTACTGTGCGATTCCTGCGAACTTTTCTACCGAGAATTAAGTTGTGGAATGAGCTCCCTGCCCAGGTTTTCCCAAGGGACTACAGTATGGGGTTCTTCAAGAAAGACGTGAAGAGGTTCTTACAACGCAAGAGTGACACCCCTGGTGTTGCAAATGTCCAATAGGCTACGGTAACTGCTTACCATCAGGCAGGCGGTATGCTTGTTTGCTACCTTAGGGGTATAAAAAAAACCAGAGATTTTTTTTTCTCACCTACTTAGTTTGTACAATGAACGCTCTGCCATTAGATTTCAATAGACTATGACGAGTAGTTAATAGATTCAGGCGTTATTTTGTGTAAGTCAAATTTACATGCAATTTGATCTAACCTGCTTAAGCACACAGCTTTCGCCACCAAGCGGAAGGCACACAAAGCAGGTTAGATCAAATTGCATGTAGACTATGACGAGTGTTTTTGAGGCATTTCGGAAGTGCTATCTCTATTTTTGCCAATGTATATAGATTCCAGTGATACCTTACAATCAGGCATCTGTAAGCTTATTTTAATGTAAATCTAGATTTCAAAACATTTTCTTATTCACCCCCTATATCTTAAACATCACCTTGAAATTGATAAGTAGAGAGACCTATAATTAAGTACGCCATTATAAATTTCTGCAACGATGTTTAAATGAATAAATATTACACAACAAATATTGTACAATATAAACAGAGATATTTATTAGACTATCATTAACATACTCGTAATCTCTAATATATGGTTACAAGACCGCAATGCCCGTTATATTTGGGCTGAAAGTACCGCCAAAGTTCAAATTACAAGCGAATGATTTTCACAACAATCAATTGTATGTAGGCAACTGTTTAGCTGTAATTGTAACTCAAATCTTGAATATATAATATTTCAAGATTTAATTTAATTTAATTATATTGATGATAATTTATCGCATGATAATTTCAGGGGCCCTAAGGACCACGTTATAAAAGCCAGTGAGGTATATACCTAAATATCTACACTAGAGTTTCTCTCATTACCCAATAAGGAAAATTCATCATTGTCAGCATTGCAGTTCTAATTCATCCAATGCTGTACATAGACCTACCTTCTAGAGAGCCATTCGCCTCGATCCTGGACCTTCTGCATCCTTCGACTCTCTACAAAGCATTTCAAATCTTCACTCTATCAAATGTACATGTACTCATCTATAAAATCTACTACTACTTCACTCGTAGGCTCTCATCTCAAGGCACGAAACTTATGTACAATAGAATAACGCTCGAGGAAGAAAACCCTTGATATTATCACCACAAGTGCAGACAAGATGCTAAAACAATCATCTATTCTATTATTCTGCCACTTTTCTATTATATTAATGTTTTTTTTTAAATTAAAGCAGTATTCTTTCACATATGATTTTTACTAACAAAGTGTTACGGTCTAATGCTTGTAGTTAAAAATACTTCCATTTCCCCACAAATTTGTCCCCTCCATTACAAAAATTTATTTGGATTCTATTGCAATTTGTATGTTCTCATATCCGTAAAAAGTAGGGAATTATTTTCACTAATATTCATGCAAAGATGTAATAGTACCCTTTTTTATACAACAAGCATACAACAATACGACCCATCTGATGTAAAGCAGTTACCGTAGTGTATGAACGCTTGTAATACATTAAGTGTCACTCTCGCACGGACACTTCTGCTACACAGTCACTCTTTAGAAGCTTACTGGCGACTTCACTCACACGCTGAAAACCAAAAACCCACTTGGGAGTTGTTGTTGAAGGTACTTCCCTAGACGGGGTGCTTTGATGCGCCCTACCTCTCTTAAAAACACACAGAATAAAACATACAGACCCGTTTATGCACACAAATATTTGACATGGGAATCGAACACACGAGCATTGGTATCAAATTCGCGTCATTCACTACTGCGCCACCGACCTCGCTCGTCGGATATTAAACAATTGACAAACCGGATAATTGATAATAACATTTCACAAATCATTTATCATTCTTAGGCGATAAACATCACTATTTTGACTTATAAATGCGTATAAAAGGGTAGGATTGTATTAAGAATTTGTAATCATGACTCTGCATGTTTTGGTGTCCAGTATGGGTGATATATCTCTCATGACACCAGGGACTAAGAAAGGGTGGAAGAACTTTTGGTAACAGGAATTAAACACTGCGGCAGATCTGATTTCTAGTTTAGTTAGTTTTTCAAATATTAAACCACTTTTGGCATGATGTTGTATAATTTATCTTCACACTAAGGCCCCTTGCGGGGTTCGCGTTCTTTTTATACTACGTCGGGAGGCATATAAGCATCAGGATCACCTGATGTAAACGGGTACCGTAGGCTATTAACGCTTGCGATATATTAAGTCACTCGCGCGATGCCTCCTCTGCTGCTTACACAACAACTCCTTGGGAGCTTACTGGTCTCTGAGCAACAGAATATGATGCTTTGCGATTATTACAAATGTACTGATGCCATCATCATCATCATTTCAGCCCTCATTCGTTCACTGCTGGATATATACCTCTCCTTACCTCGATCCCAAACCTTCTGCATCTACCGAGTCGCTACATATCTTTGAGGTTGTCACTCCATCTATTAGAGGAGTCGTACCACACTATGCGGATGAGTACGCGAACGCTATTCGAGAACCTTTTTTCCCCATCGGTTGTCGGCAGGGTTGCCAGGTCTTTTTCGAATAAATACCGAACAGTGAGCAAATAAAAAAAAGAAGTTTTAATCATTTATTTATATTAATGACTTAAAATACAAAGTACCATTATTAGCTAACCCAAGTTATAAAAAATATATTTTTTCTCACTAATGCACGCTTCCAGCAATGTCTGATTTGCTTTAACTGCCCCATGCATTTCGCGACATGTCAGACTGAAATTATATCGTATACATAATTCAGCCTTCACCATGTCCAGTTGAAAAAAAATACCGAACCGCCCATACTTCGGTATTTTTGTTATACCGAACACCGAACACAGTGCTAAAATACCGAACGGTTCGGTAGAATACCGAACACCTGGCAACCCTGGTTGTCGGTTGTATGAGCAATGTGGCCAGTACAGTGCCACTTAAGCTTGCTTATCCTTTGGGCTGTGTCAGTTACTATAGTTCTACTGCGGATCTCCTCGTTTCTGATTCTATCATACAACTAAACCTCAAGCATAGCCCTATCCATAGCACGCTGGGTGCTTTAAGCTCCTCATATGGCCACAGTACTACTTACGGATCATAATAAGGGAGCATATATAAATTATTTAGGAAGTATAAAATCTTAAAGAGGTTCTTACAGGGTCGGTAACGCAAGAGTGACACCCCTGGGTTTGCAAATGTCCATAGGCTACGGTAACTGCTTCTCATCAGACAGGCCGTACTCTTGTTTGCCACTTTTTGGGTATATAAACAATCTGATTATGTGAAAGCGCTCCATTAAAAATGGTTAGGAGGTTCATATTCACACATTGAAGACTCAGTGAGTTTTTCGAACATCATAACCAAATTATATTGCAAAGGATTTTTGATGACTTAAAAATCTGTGCTAGTTGGAATTTCATCTATATTAATTACAAAGATTACTAAGTGTGAGATGTGGGGGTCACTATAGGGCTTTGGGGGTCGTAATACGAACACATGCAGACAACGTAATCACATTTTATTTTATAAAATTATTATTAAAATACATGCTGTATATAAATAGCATATATAGTTGCGACTTGCGGCCGATACGGATTAAGCCTTCCGGCTTGCTTCGACTCGGTGACGCAAACGTTGTTATTTTAATAATATTAATGCGCCAAGAAATAATGATCACGATGTGTGCACATGTCAATGGGTTATAGTTCAGACGAAATAATAATCACTATGAATTATATAGGAAGTAAACTGTATTGTGTACCTAAATAAATAAATAGTTGATTGCATGTGAATGCAAAATGTTGTCGATCCCTGTAACAGGGGAACACAGAGGACTGTTTTCCTTCATTTCACTGACTCGGTGAAAAGCGTCAGGGGCCATTTGCTGGCATATTTACGGCTCATGAAGTCCGCGTGAAGGGTTGTTATAGTCTGGAGAGCTTAACACAATAATATATTTCACGCTGCCATTTCGAAAGCAACTTTATTTGTTTTTACATATTTGCATAGGTTATTGTTAAACACTTTATTTTTATTAGAAAATCCCAACGTTGCGAGTACAACTCGCATCCCCTCAGGTTGCGATCGTCGTTAAACTTAAAATTTCGCTTAAAATGAACAATAGTATGTTGCTAAAGGTTAACTTTAAATGCAACAAAAAATCTATCTATCAAATGATACTTAAAGTATTCCGAGCATTCATAAGCTACGGTAACCGCTTTGTATCAGGTGGGCCGTTTGCTTGTGTCCCTCCCGACATTGTATAAAAAAAGCAGCAGCCAATTAACAACTCCCTGGAGTTTATTCTGTTCCAGCGAGTGAGTGTGGTTACTTGTAAGTTCATAAGAAGTCTATGTGTTAGCTGCGGGAGTGGCAACGCGCAACGTATACTTTCCCGTATTTCAAACGTTTACAGGCGGTATCCACGTACGGTACGGTATCTACTTTACATCAGATGGGCCGTATGATTGTAGTAAGAGAGATAGGGCGCAACAAAGCAGCCCGTCTGGGGAAGTAACCTCCACCTCACAGAAAACCGTAGCCAAATAACAACTCCCTAGAGGGTTGTTGTGTTCGTGCGTGTGAGTGAGGTCGCCAGTAAGCTCCCAAGGAGTTGCTGTGTAAGCAGCAGGAAAGGAATCGTGCGGATGATACTTAATATATCGCAAGCGTTAATAGGCTACGGTACCCGCTTTACATCAGGTGGGCCGTATGCTTGTATGCCTCCCGATAAAAATAAAGATAAAAATTTATATGGCATTGGGCCCTCGCAGGCACTTAGACATGTCTTACATTTTTTGAAATATAATCTTATTGTATCTTATTTAATTGTTAGTAGTATATAAAGAAAAAAAAAGTCTTCCGACGTTGTATAAAAAAAGCTTAAAGGAAACAAGTTTTGGCTGCGTGGTTTGGGAATGTTTGTGGATAGAGTAAATAATCCAATCGACGATCCAAGACGTGGATGGATTTCGATAGGAACGATATGTGAGTGAAAGGTGTGAGTATTATGATGACAGTTGGTGGAGATAAGTAGAGCAAGAAACATTATGCCGGATGTATAGAGCAGAGGGATATTGTGTTGCGTTCTGCTGCAACTGAGTGAGGTTAGCAGTGAGCTCCTAATAAGTTGCTTTATTAAGAAGCGACACTCCTTTTATTTCAAGCTTTCACAGGCTACTATGACCAGCTTACATGAGCTCCGGACTTGAGAAAAAAAAACAAACAATATTCTACGCGTAATTCTCGGAACAACGTAAGTAATTACTTTTTCCATATTACATTACTGTTCTTGACTAGGTAGGATTTTTAACGCGAAATAAATACTAAGCAGTGTCAAGACATCTATCCAATGAGTCCCGGTCATTCCCCAATTTTTGCAAAAAGCAAAATTTACGTCAGCAAGTATTACGCATAATAGGTTAACTTTATAACTTGACATATCAGTTATCACCCTAACAATTGCGCATAACGTGCAACCCGCAAAAATTTCACCGTCGATTTCATATCGTTATTACTAATCGCTCGTTCACATTACACAGTTGGCTGATTAAGCAATTTCCCGCTTCAACAATCACCGACAGATCACTCCACGCATTTCATTACAATATATTACAGGCAATATGTAATTTAGCACACTTCCGTTGTGTGATTGTTCAATCGATAAGGACATATATTAATCATTTGTCAATTTAGTAACGTTCAAACAGAGTACTGTGGGAGAATAGATAATTTATATGCTTTCACATTTTTTTTTAAACGTCGGGAGACTAAATACAATGAGCCACGGGATGTAAAGCGACGTAGCCTATGACCGCTTGCGATACATAAAGTATCACTCGCCTCCCATCTCTTTTGCTAGAGTCTAGCGTATTAAAAAGCTTGGTGCACCATGTGCAGGTGAGATTAGTGTAAAGGGCTGCACTTTGCCCAAAACCATGTATTTGTCAAGTGATGTCAGGTAGGCGAAAATGTCAAACGACTGTCCTTGATGCACGTCTTTATTGCACTGAAGTCGCAACGTATAATAAAATGCAACAGTATTGAAATATTACGCGTCAGCATAAATATTACAACTAATAATGTACGATACTCGTACATATTGGCAACTCACAGAAAAGCATCTCTCTGAAGATAAAATGTAAACAAAGTCAACAAAACATTAATTAATGCAAAATAAGTAAAGTACAAAACAAATTCTCACACAATAAATGTACAATATTATTAATCGACTATCTCACTATTGAGATTAAATGTAATTTTACGGTCGGCCATAGGAGAAGTAGCGGTGTCAACACTTGTCACGGAGCTACGTAGTGCAGAGGGTATTCGGCGCGCGGAGGGTAGCGATGACGTCGATGTTTCTCCACGTTCCATATTAATGAAAGTAGTTTCCTTAATGTCTACTGGTTCAGGTTTCAACCCGCTATCTCTAAGTCTCCTTTTTAAATGGCATCTTCTCACTTGGATAATAAATAAGTGTCAGGACAGCTATGCTTGTCAATGCCAATATCACATATGTGATGGTGTGATGACCATTGTCATATCCGTGAAATTCTTCCAGTTTCTGGGTTTTAAGAATGTCAATTTTCTGTTGAATGCTTACAAATTCTTGACTGTGATCTTCCAACTTGTCTATATTTGGTAACGATGTGTTCATTATGTCATTCAATGCGGATAATTTGGGAGTAGTTATGTGCAGGTTTTGTTGTATATAAATATGATTTGTATATTCATGTTGAGTATGGATGATAAACGAATTTCCCTTTAATGTGCAGCCTTGGTTGAGAGTGAGGAGTCCGGTGTTGCTCAGCTGTTTTGTTATCACTTCAGACTCGCAGAGCACGCGAACTGCACACTCAGCACAACAGTAGTACAGCCAGGTGTCCGGCGCATGTAACTTGATCCATCTGTCGGTGCACGGCTTTGTTTCAGTCCGACAGAATGGTTTGTTATTGTTGCTTATCTGCAGTCTCAAGTTGCAAATGGACTCGCCAATTGCTAATGAATATATAGGATGATTCAACGGACACAGTAATTGTTGTTTAGTTAAGTGAATGCAAGATTGAACATCATTTTCTGTCATTGGGATTGCAGCATCCTTTTTCATGTCAATGGCGAGATAGTCTGACTCCGGTGAGGTGTAGACTGTATTAAACCCAACCTTTTGGGGGATACCAATTATGTTGGCCAATTCAAATTGATCTCTGCTCACCAATGGTATCTTAGTTTCCATTATGAGAAACCTTTTTGTCACCTTCGCTCTTATACGCAATAATCCATATAATATTTGTATACTGTCGGATGGAAGAATTACATCATCCTGTAGATGTCCTGATATAAAGTTGAGTTGCATTTGTAATTGTTCCGGTGACAATAAATGCACATTTAATCTGCCATGATAAATATCAGTTACTGTGTCAATCAGGGATTCTTGTATCCTGCGAAAGTTGGAAATGACAACATCTGCGGTGACCAAAGATGTAACGATGTAGAAAGATTGCAATGCATTTCTGGTCATATTTGTAATGCGACTCATTTCTGCAGACATCGCATTTATATTATAATTGATAGCAGCAAACTGTTTATTCATAACCTTTTCGTTTCTTTTTAGAATATTATTTTCTGCTTCTAACACTGAAGTTTGATTTTGCAATAAAGTAAATAAATGATCTTCTCGTTGTTTCACTGTTTCTATATCATGTTCGTATCTTTCAGCAAATTTGTCATCTAGTACCCCAAACAGAGCGCTAGCGACGTTTCCGATAGCATTAATTAAGCCTCTTCTACGGCGGTGACTGTTTCTCATTCGTTTGTTGTATAACAACACGTCATTATAGTGACGTATTTCGTTTAATTCGTGTACAGGTGTACAGACAGTGTCATGGTTGCATAGTTGGGAGACCAGCTGAACGTACGTTTCAATGCTATTCATGTTTTCCCAGTAAGATGTCATGTTGTAGTAAATGAGTAATTTCCACTGATCTTGAATAATCTTAACGTCGTCAGACATTTTGTCAAAATAGAGTGTATTATTGTTCTGCAAGGTGTGCAAATTTATCATCGCTTCTTGCTGCATAGTAGGAGTGAGCATTGTCATTAGAGCCAAAAGTGTGCACACGAGAAAGTTGCGTTTGAGTTTGCGAGGTCTTCGACTTGTTCTTTGTCGGTTGTGGGTGTCAACGTTTTTATCCGTAGATTCATCAATAATGTGTGGCTTTGTTTCAGGTAATTTGCAGGTGTCATCGGATTTGTCAACCAGCGGCAGGCGCGCCAGTTTCAGGATAGGGCGTTTCATTTCTCCCATTTTAATTTTCAGTGTCACAGCCCGGACGTATCCATCAAGGCCAGGATGAGTTTCTATGACCTTTCCCAGTGCCCATTTCGCAGGCGGTAAGTTTTCGTCCTTTATGAGCACGATGTCATCTTTCTTCAAGTTCTCTGTAGGGTGATGCCATTTACTTCTTTTCTGCAGTTGTTGTAAATAGTCATTTGACCATCTCTTCCAGAAATCTTGTTGCATTTTCTCTACCAACTGCCATCTAGTGTGAGTATGCATCGGATTATTTTCTGTTACAGGTGGAGAGAGCAGAGAGCTTCCGATCAAAAAGTGACCAGGTGTCAAAAAATCATTTTCAGGATCTTCTGTCAAGGCGTACAGCGGCCTGGAGTTGAGGCATGCCTCCACTTGGGTAAGTAGCGTGATAAACTCTTCAAAGGTAAGCCTTTGCTCACCAATCACACGTTTCAGATGAAATTTAGATCTTGCAACGGCAGCTTCCCATAAACCGCCTCCAGAAGGAAACGCCGGTACATTAAAATGCCAGGTAATTCCGAGTTCATTCACTATATGCAACAGCTCTTTGTTAATAATTGATTGTAATTCTGCATATTCTTTTTTCAGGATACGAGCTGCTCTCACAAAGTTGGTGCCATTGTCGCTGTAGATATGCTTGGGAGTTCCTCTTCGTGCACACATCCTCTTCAGTGCAGCCAGAAACGTGGAAGAACTCAAGTCTGCCACAAGTTCCAGGTGCACCGCTTTTGTTGCGAAGCACACGAAGATAGCAATGTACCCCTTTGTGGTTTTTATTCCTCGACCTTTGTTTGCTTTCAGCTCCACGTGGCCAGTAAAGTCTATCCCTGTGTGCGTGAAAAGCCTTGATGGTGTTACTCGCGGTTTCGGTAGCTTTGCCATAATTTGACTTGGATTGTATTTCTTGAATCGAAAACATGGAATGCAATGACGAAGAAGGCTTTTAATTGTTTTATTTCCGCCGAGTATCCAATATCTTTGACGCAACAGTGCCAAAGTAAGGCTAGGTCCACCATGGAGCGTTGTCAAATGCGCTTGCTGTATTAATGTGAAACGTGATTTTTACAATTAGCATTAACTATAAAGACAATATGGAGCCCGTTACACTATGGAAGCTTTCGTTTTTAGGGTTCCGTACCCAAAGGGTAAAACGGAACCCTATTACTGAGGCTCCGCTGTCCGTCCGTCCGTCCGTCCGTCTGTCACCAGGCTGTATCTCATGAACCGTGATAGATAGACAGTTGAAATTTTCACATATGATGTATTTCTGGTGCCACTATAACAACAAATACTAAAAAATAGAATATAGTAAATATTTAAGGGGGCTCCCATACCACAAACGTGATTTTTAGGGTTCCGTACCCAAAGGGTAAAACGGAACCCTATTACTGAGACTTCGCTGTCCGTCCGTCCGTCCGTCCGTCTGTCACCAGGCTGTATCTCTTGAACCGTGATAGGTAGACAGTTGAAATTTTCACATATGATGTATTTCTATTGCCGCTATAACAACAAATACTAAAAAATAGAATAAAATAAATATTTAAGGGGGCTCCCATACAACAAACGTGATTATTTGCTCATTTTTGCTCGATATTGATAACGGCAACAGAATAGACGCTTGAAATATTCACAGAATATTTAGTTAAATATTCACTTTAATAATAAATAATTAACTTAAATAAAACAAATTTTTAAGGGGGGCTCCCATACAACAAACTTGATTTTTTTGCTGTTTTTATAGATAATGGTACGGAACCCATTACATTTCCTCGTAAATAGCAATTGTTGCAGGTAAAGTTTTGACGAGGTCGATGTCGCAGTGGTGAAACGCACTGTTACGTTACTTTGACACCAACGCTCGTAGACATGTCTGTGTGTCTTGATCAGAGTGTTTTAAGAGAGGTAGGACGCATCAAAGCAGCCCGTGAGTGAGCGCACCAGTAAGTCCCAATGCAGTCGCTGCGTCAGCAGCAAAGGTGGCATCGCGCGAGTGTTACCTAATATACTGCAAGCGTTAATAGGCTACAGTAACTGCTTTCTATCAGGTGGCTTGTATGCTTGTATGCCTCCCGACGTATAAAAGTATATATATATATATATATATATATATATATATATATATATATATCCTCGATACCAAATGACACTATTTTCATACAGTTAGCACGAAACGAAACGTTAGGACGAAAACTGTACGGTAACGTATCCTTTCTTTTATTTCACACATGTTTCATAAAAGTTTTCTGTCTATCTATAACTTCGCACCAAATCCCTTGTGGGGTAGATAGAGAGATCCGGTCGCCCAATGACTCGATCCTTACATACCTCACTCGCTACTTAAACATATAAAGCTCTTCTAATGCACAGTCACCAGCTTCTAGGGCTACTGACATTACCTTCTGATAAAACACGATCAATTTGGGCATGGTAGAGTCTTAGCCTTGCTTGGCTCCTACAACTCTATTTCTAACATTATCATTGCGAATACTATATACAAGCGTATATAGCATTTGGAATAATGATGTTAGAAACAGATTTGATCTGAATGTATACAATTTTTGTGTAACGCTCGCATTTGGAAAGCGTTTATCATACTATATCCTATAATTTTCGTTGCATATCACATTTGCACAAGAACATTGTGTGCAATACGAGAGGTACAGAAATTACAAAATACTCTTTGTTAATAATTCCTACGTTTCTGACGTCCTGTCTTTAATAGACAATATACTATTAACTATCCTATTGTCAAAAACCAGAAGGCGATGTCATGCGCTCTAGGAACTGTCTAGCGCGCACGTAAAGAGGTACGAATGTTAAAGGAGCAAGCGAAATGTGTAAGTACCGTGTCTTGTGGTCCTCGGTTCGCAAGGGATCTGGAGTATAGATACATTGATAGAAAGTCAGTTAAAATTTAATTGACAAAGAAAAAGTAAAACTGAGTTATATATTCGTCAAATCATCATTTAATATTTACATAGCCAAGAGGCTTGCGTACCACACAAACAATGATGTTATATCTCCCATTATGAATGTACATTTACAATGAAGTTTCTACGCAACTCCGTATTATCTCCATCAATATATCAAAGTCTGTTGTAGTAATGGCAGGTTATCTTGTTATTCGCTCAAAATCATTTGGTGCTTTATTATATACGGATATAAATTGCATATCTGCATCTAAGGCCTAAATAAAAATGAATAGCCAAAAGGGAGCCTGATACGTATACATTAAGAGTTCGGTATCAACAGATAATACGAACACACTGTTTTTATGCTGAGCTAGTGAAACTAGCACCTTAGCGGCTTTATTTTATAAAATACGTCAGATTAAATATTCATACATGAAAGTAAAAAAAAAGAAGAAGTGAAAGAATACGTTTGCAACTTATCCTTTGTTTTCTTTCATACACGTTTCACAAAAACTTATTTTGCCTTATGCCTTGATGCTATTACATTTTCCTCGCAATTTTGTTGAAAAATATTGTGCAACACGAGAGGTATAGAAATTATAGATAATTAAAATTTACAGAAATTGTTTTTTAAATACTACGTAAATTGTATATACTGTGTAGAATACTGAGGAAAAATAGGTTGACAAAGTGCAAAACATTTTTTGCTGGACGTATATAATTAAAAACTTTTACTGCAAGAAAGAGCTTTGAATTGTGCCTCTAGCTGTAGATAACTAGTACACATTCAAATACATACTTTGTTTGGTTGATAATTTCACTGTCGTTAGCATATCAACTTGAGTATTTATATTACAACAAAACTTATTTCAACAAAATAAATATAAACTTCTTTATTTGCAACATTTTGCTACAGAGATTATGATTGTATAAAAAATAACATAAATTTAACTAAAAACAAATCTTTAAAAATGCTGATAAAAAAGACGGGTTCAAGCTGTTATCAACTGTTCTTTAGGGGCTTTAAGGGCGCGTCTGATGACGCAGTAACGACCCCAAGGGCTAACTGCATAATCAGTGTCAAAATAAAGGTGGCCGTCTGGGGACGCCTGGCAGATGTGAAACATCTTAGTAAATATTCAAATTATTAATAAAAAAAAACACAAAAAATATGGAGAAAAATAATGTAAAAGAGTATAGTTAATAAAATCAATATATTTTTCTTATTACACTAATATTAATAATAATTCCAAAATATATATATTCATAAATAGTGCATGTCACGGCATATGGTTCGATTTTACTGTCAAGGCGAAACATCAACGATGAAAGACGAATGTATGGAGAAAGGCTTACTACTGAATGCGAAGTAAAACAAAAAAAATGGTATTTGAAAGAAAAGAATCCAGAACTAATGTAAGGATTACGGTTGATTACGGTTGGAACAAGTGAATGCGATTGTATATCTTGGATGCGCTTTCAGAAGGGATGAAAGGTACACCGCAGATGTGGGAAGACGAGTGAGTGCTGGGAATAGTGGAGCGTTGGGAAAACTTCTAGGCAGTAAAAACTTGAGCCAGAAGGCACAGCTCGCAATACACAATGCAGTGCTGGTACCGACGCTAACTTATGGAAGCGAGAGCTGGGTATGGCAGAGAGAGCATGAAAGTAGGATAAACGCGGTCGAAATGCGAGCGTTACGCAAAATTTGTGGCGTAAGCCTTGTAGACCGTATTCGCAATGATGATGTTAGAAACAGAGTTGGTCTGAAAGAGAGCGTCGGTGTTAAAATAAGAAGAGGCATGCTCCGTTGGTTCGGACATGTAGAAATAATGCAGGATGAAAGAATGATGAAGCAGAAATACAATGCAATAGTGGAAGGATGTAGGAGCCGAGGAAAGCCAAGACTTACCTACCATGACCAAATTGGTCGTGTTCTATCAGAAGGTGATGTCAGGAGCCCATGATTTGCCATTTTATTTTTATTATTCGATACATTTTCTTTAATTTACAGGAACATTTTTTTGTACCTTCGATACTAATTTAGTTTCAATAAACATTTTTTCGTCTTACAAACTGTTTTCTTTAATTACGTAATTGAACTTTGCATTTATTTAAACCTCTAATACATGTTTAACATTACCAATAAATTAAATGTTAAATTCAAAGTAAATATGTTGTACTTTCTACCCTACACTTTATAATTATAGGGTAGTTCATTTATTTCGTTCAAAATCTACAATTTCCAAAAGTTTCGTACCGACTGTTTTGATATTTTGACATAATTATGCTAAAGTAGGAGTGGATTATTAAAATAACGAAACTTAACCAAGAAGAATATAAGCGGTCACTGCTAATTGAGAATATTTTCTTACACAACAAGCTATAACTCTCAAAGTAGACGGACAGAATGCAACTATAACTCACGAGTAAGATTCATATTCCAGTTTCCTGCTTAATTTTATAGCACTTACCAAATTTTGCTTGAAAAATAAACAAAATATAAATAATTCATGGTTGTATAGAACGAAAATTTTTAACAATGTCGAAGTAATTGGCATTTGCAAATATTTCTTCGTGCAGACAACTTTAAATATGAACTAAACACAACCAAAACCACGTACTTATTAAAGTCTTTTATTCAAACTTATTTATACACACATTATGACATCCAACGAACATCGGATTCTCTTTGTCGTACCATAGAGAGACTTTACAATGAGCTTGTCCACTTTCGATGACCTCTTTGACCTATCTTGGATACTGGCAGAATAATGTAGTCGTTAAGTGGTAACTTGATAAATTATACTTGTTACATGCCAACGATAAACATTACTATATTTACGGCACATTAAGATTACCATTTTGGGTAAAAAAGCCATACAGGACATCTTTATAACAAAATACCTAATTAAAAGCTTTTAGGTAAGGGAACATAATGAAATGTACATACATGTAATAATGGCTATTTTAACTAATCTGCCGCTACCAATATGTTCGTGAAAACCGGGGTCAGTACATACCCACTCATTGCTATTTTTTACACTACTAAAGTGGCACAGATATATGTCTTCGTGGGGTTGTAATTGGCTTAGGTATTTACAAGAAGTTAAATTGTTGTTGTTTATTTCAATGATTATAGTTAACACACAATAGGCAGTGAACAATGTGTGTTTAACAAATCGCATAATCAATGAAATGGCATATAGAGGATAAAACTTGAGAAGACGACATAGGTTGGCAAATTACTTTTTTAACATCTGTAGCTGACTTCTATGCTAAAAAGGTGCTAATGTAATTTCTTAAAGTCGGACAGGAGAATAATATCCTAAGTACGATCATAATAGCTAACCGAGTTGCTTCCGTCAACTGCCTCTTTCCCTTATGTCACCTTTTATTTACAAACTTTTTCCGAGATTGTAAAATAACCTTCATTATTTCTCAATCAGTTTTGGTGGCGGTACTCAGTTCTAGATCAAGTGGTATCGCCTGCAAAGACATTTGCAATGCCAAGGTCATCTCTCGTACGTGTTGTTATATCTATAAAAATATCTTTGTGCCCTCATGCTGTTGGTAAAACCTCCTTGGGAAAACCTCAGCAAATTCAATTCTAAATAAATTTATAACATTAGTAATTAAACTAACAGCACTCGCATGTTGTTCATGTCAACTGACAAGAGTAGATTTGAGGATATTGTTTGCACGCCGCGGAGGTAAGCCGAAATGGTACATGAAATTCAACAATATCAATATGCAAATGTTACGTATGTAAAATTCTAACGCTTTTTTAACAATTTTTAACAATAAAATTTCTTCTTGAAATAAATTAATTTTCAATTTAATTCAAGAAGAAATTTGTTAAAAAAGCGTTAGAATTTTACATTAGCGTTAGAATTTCTTGAATTAAATTGAAAATTAATTTATTTTAAGAAGAAAATTGAATTAAATTGAATTATTTATTTAATTAGTAAAATTATTATATTAATTAAAGTATTATAATAATTAATTTTTAATGAATTAAATTGAAAATCAATTTATTTCAAGAAGAAAATATGAAGAAGTATGTTAGGTAACAATTTGTAGCAAAAAAACAACAAATTACTACCTTGTAACTTTGTCGCAGAAATGTCGAAGTAAATAGACAATATTATCGTTTATATTAAGCTGTAATAAAGTACGCTGGGAGCCCATCAGTGTTGTGTCTCGAAAACAATACACAATTTTCCTTGACAAAAGTAATAACACGCTGGAGGAAAATATCTCTTGTTTTACCAATACCGAATCAATATTCTAGTTATGAAGACGTTCGGTATCCGATATTGTCTGGATGTTCGCCTTGGGGCAGGAAAGTAAGACAAGAATTTCGAAAGAAAATTGATTAAATCTTAATTTTGAGAAAAGTTTGTTTTTAAAGTAAACTTACTTTTTAATAAATATACAGATGCCAGGAAAATATTTTCCTAATAATTCAAAATACAAGATAGATTTAGTAAAAGTATCTTGTACTTCTACACGTATTCGTACAAACTAGCTTCTAGCATGCTTATAGTATCTTATTTTTTACTAAAAAGAACAAACGCATGTGCCGGAAAGTGAGAAAAAACCGAGCGCCATATGACTTGGTCGTAATACACCTTATTCCCCTATTTAACATTCATAGCTCTTATTATACATACTCGCCGGTTACTAGGGCTCCTGACATCTTCTTCTTGTTAGCATTATTCTGTTTTCTAATCTATTAGGATTGACAGAGTCCCCTACCTAAGCCTACGAATTTGACGAAGATACTGGTTTTTACATCTAGCGACTGCCAAGACTGCCAGGTCTGCACAACCCAGGGAAAACTAAGTCATTCTTAGATCACACGTCATTTGAAATATATATAATTCCTTGGACGTGCAGATGTCGTTCACCGCCAAGCAAGTCATAATTACAAATAAGGCTTCCTCAAATCTAGGGCTCGTGACATCACCTTCTATTAAATACGATCTGTTTGGTCACGGTAGGTAAGTCTTGGCCTTCCTCGACTCCTATATCCTTCTTGTTCCGCGTTGTATATCTGTTTCGTATTTTTTTCTTCCTGCAGTCTTTCTACATGTCCGAACTATCGGAGCACGTCTTTTCTTATTTTAACACCGACACACTCTTTCAGACCAACTGTGTTTCTAACATCATCATTGCGCAACGTACGTTTACGTTTTTTCGACTGCGTGTACCCTACTTTCATGCTCTCTCTGCCATCAACAGCTCACGCTTTCATAAGTTAGCGTTGGGACCAGCACTGCGATGTGCATCGGCTGCCTAGAAGTTTCCGACGCTACATTCACGCTGTTTCCTGTATTCACTCGTCTCTCCACATCATTGAGAGGTAGAGTACATCAAAGCAGTCCGTCTGGGGAAGTACCCTCCACTTCACAGAAAACCGCAGACAAATAACAACTCCTGTGTTCCTGCGCGTGAGGGAGGTCACCAGTAAGCTCCCAAGGAGTTTCTGTGTAAGCAGCAGAGGTGGCATCGCGCGAGTGATACTTAATATATCGCAAGCGTTGATAGGCTACGGTACTCGCTTTACATCAGGTGGGCCGCATGATTGTATGCCTCCCGACGTAGTATAAAAAAACATCAACGGTGTACATCCATACCTGCTGAAAGCGCAACTAATCACATCCACGTCTTCCAATACTTCATCATCAACCGTAATCCGTACATTGTTTCTGATCTCTTCTCTTTCATATGTTATATTTATTTTCTTCGCATTCAGTAGCTAAGCCCTTATCTTACTATTACAATAGTATCTATACAAACGTTTTTAATTATTGTGACCAGTGTTTGCAGTTCCGCTGGTGTTTCTACTAATAATATGACATCGTCTGAATAAAGCCCATAGTTCACCACTAGGTCACCCGTGACCAATTCAACGTTCGTTAACATTATTCTCTGTAGACAACTATCGAGATACAAGATCGATAACCAGAGTACATAGTATGCAACCCTCGTTGATACCAATTTTGACTGACTGCCTACTGTCATCTATCCACATACATGCTGAGCAATTAAAAAAAGAAAAGGAATACTAGAAATAAAAATATTACTTAGTCTCCGTTACATTAGTATACAGTGGTTCCAATTCGTTTTTTCCCCTTCTACTCCATTAATTTTTACAACGTCTACTAATCAACGGAAGGTACCTAAGCATTTTTAAATATATTGCTAATGGACGATGAATATTTAAAAAGCCTTACTTTGATCACAATTGCAAAAGATGTGAAGACTTAACAGGTAGATTGGTTATTTACAATTAATAGCTCTTCGGCTTATAGAACTCTTTTGTACCTTCTGATAAAAATGAATTTGCCGCGCTCGGTGGTTCAGTCGTGAATGACGGGACTTTGCCACTGACGCTCGTGGGTTCGATTCCCACACAAGACAAGCATTTGTGTGCGTGATCTGTTTGTCTTGGTCTGGATGTTTTAAGAGAGGTAGGGTGCATGAAAGCAATCCATCTGGGGAAGTACCTCCAACTCACAGAAAACCGCAGCCAAGTAACAATTCCCTGGAAGATTGTTGTGTTCCTGCGAGTGACTGAGGTCACCAGTAAACTCCTAAAGTGTTGCTGCATTAGCAGCAGAGGAGGCATCGCGCGAGTGATACTCAATTGTATTACATAAGTTCATAGGCTACAGCAAGCGCTTTATATAAGACGGGCCGTATGCTTGTACGCCTTCGGACGTTGTATAAAGAAAGAATTTAGTTGAATACTGATTATGGATAGCCAATTCTACATTCACGTTATAAATCACATCGCTCTCTGGAGCATCTGTCATTAGTACGAGTATCTTCACATCGATACTATTATTTAGACCAACTCTTGCTTTTTCTTCGACATCCTCGTTACGAACTCAGATTGTAACCATGTACGCAACAAAATTTGTACAACGCAACGTTCTCATGCCGAGCGCGTTTATTCATGGTTACTATTTCTGATATACCCAGCTCTTGTATTCAAAGGGAAGTGTTGAAATGAGCAACGAGCTATATATTTTGCTTGGATTTTTTCCGCCTATTGCTTTCCCAATGATTTATTTCTATTGCTTCCTAGACATAGTTTCGAGGCGTCAGTTGTGCATCGTTGCTGAAAGCACATCCCAGTCACAACTTTTACTAGCGCTATGATACATAATTATCCCTGCATCAGTTTTGATTTTATTCGAATTCATTGTAAGCATTTCTCAATACAAACATCTTTCATCGATGGGATTAGTGATTGCATTTCAAATTCTACTAACAAAATACACGGCATGGTGTTGGTTAAAAAGATAATTCACTTGGTACTTAGTTACCATTCGTAATTCTACATTTGTGCATCTTATTGTCCGTAAACAATAAATTGTTCCGATATCAAATGAACAGCCTGTGAGAAGAACACACAAAACTCTTAATTCAAATTTTGTCGTGAAATCATATCTACAAACCATAGCCGACACACATATGTGTTACAGTCCTCAAAAGGGAATTATAATCCAGTATTTGGGCATTATGTACTAGAAATGCTTTTATCAATCAAATGCTCTTTCAAGATTCGCGTAACGGCAGTAAATATTCTGATCCAAAGGCAAATGCTTCTCCGAGTTATAGTGGAGAAACAATTGAATGATATCATCAACATTGACAACACATTGTAATAAGTATACATAAACACAGAAAATGCGAATAAATGTAGTCGTTCCTTTCTGCAAAACTATTTTTTGAAGTAAAACTTCTTTACGCATGCTTGACTTGGGAAATGCGTGACGAGAGCGTTACGAAAAGTGTGATCAGGCGAGACGAACGGAAGTTGAGAGCGAGATATAAGTTAGTGAAGATAGAAAGAGAGAGTGTTACGTTTCGTATATTACTGTAGGGGCAAGAGAGAGAGTTGCGAGCACACATTTCTTTTCTCTCTTTCTCTCGTAGCCAGTTACGCTTCGTATATCTAAGACACAGTGCAGGCATATTGTCTGTAAGTTTTACTTCAGTCGTGTGGTCTAAAACACACTAGTTTTTTTTATTTTATCATTATTAATGAATCCGAAAATAGATCTGGGTCCCAGTTTTATAATAAATTATCTTCGCGTAATGGCTGGTCTATATATGATGAAGACGACTTCATAATGATGACATTTAATATAGTTTTAATTTGAATTCCCACGGAAGATCTTGGATATTTTTAATCGGAAAAGAATAATTATCTTAGCATTAAATGATGACCATTTGGGCGAAACTCCGGGCAACATGTAATTTGTATAATTGATGCTGTCTTTATACTACAAGCATAGTTTTGGAATGGCAATATGCTAATAAGTGTAATGTGTGATTAGCATGCGACTATAATATACTATAACCTATCTGTCTCTTCATTTGATATCTGCTATTAAACTTAAAATTTTATGAACATTATAAAAATAATCTAATAATTCGATGGAATCGAAAAGCTTTTACGAAATTAGTAAATAAATTACATAATGAATAGGTTTTGTATATACAGCCTACTCGTTATGAAATAATTAAATAAAAGTATATTGTGAGTTGAATTCATGCTTTGAGGATTCCATATGTTCTTTTCATCATACTCTTGAATTACTTTACTTTTTCTTCCGTATGATATAAATATCACACGTAAGGAAAACAAGATGATTAATGGAAGGAATGATTTTCTATTAAGACTATAATATTTTCATTTTCGGAATACAAAGTATATAATATTATTAAACTTAGGGATTTTCGGTGTACATAATACAAAAAAGTATAACTTAAAAAAAAGATGGGAGAACGCGGTCATATTTATAATACTCGTATAACTCAAAAATTTGCCGACATAGGTGATAAAAATTAAGAGGATGGTTGTGGTTGTGAGAAAATTATTTTTGATAATGTATCGCATTTACTCGACTTATTTTAGTAATAGATGACCCCGTCGTTTTTTTTAATACTACGTAGGGAGGCATACAATCATACGGCCCACCTAATGTAAAGCGGGTACCGTAGCCTATTAACGCTTGCGATATATTAATTATCACTCGCGCGATGCCTCCTCTGCCGCTTAGCAACTACTTAGCAACTACAGCAACTACTTGGGAACTTACTGGTGACCTCTCTCACTCTCTCACATCTCTCACACGCAGGACACACTATATTACCACTTCACAACATACAGATTGTGTGCGTGTTTGCTTCCCACTATGGTATAAAACAAAACTCTCATTCAAAAGGTTCATACAAAGCGTGGTTAACCGTAAATTTTTTATAATAAAATGCTCTAATGAAAACATAAACTGGATTGGTGAAGAAACTTAGTTTTCCGTTGGAAAATTGTTGTCCCAATGTATCGACTTAGGTCGCGATTAGTTTACCAACAGCAAAGTAAGTTAATTAGGCAAAAAAAAATATTTTCGATTTTCAAATTTTTCCTTTACTTGTGCTACATAACACTGCCTCTTGCAAAAGGAAAGTATCCATAGCATACTTCCTTTTGACGTAGAATCATAAAAGGTTTTGATTCCTCGGCGAGGTTTAAAATATGCAGAATATACGGGGCATAAACAGCCGCATCTTTTGATTGCGTTGATTTATTAGTTCGATTTTTTTACTGTTCCAAATCTTAACTAACGGACAGGCGAATAATGAAGATCCTGTAAGGAACCATTTTTCTTTTTGAGGTACGAAACCCTAATGTACACGACTTTTAAATAAGCGATTTGATACGATCAGCTATTCGGCTTAAACTACAAAAAGTATACGAGAATGGAGTCTACTATCAAAATAATTGGTTGCAAGGTTCGCGGAACTTACTCGGCAGCCATTAAACTTCTGTACAGAACTGCACTTTGCATTCGGATTTTGCATATGCATTGTCAAGCCGTATCGGCTTCAGAATGAACTGGCCGCCGGATAGCTGAGTACGATACAAACTTTTGTCATTGCACTATTTTGCATATTTTGTCCTGACCATACAAGAAGAGCGGCCAAATGACGGCCATCCTAGTGTTCGTTCTGGTTGTCTCTCTATTTTTTTTGTATGGAGAGACCGTCAGTGTCATTAACCACTTTTTACCGCGGCAAAATATCTTACCCCCACCGGAAAACACGTTTTAATTCCCTTTGATTATGCAGGCGAAGCCGCGGTAACAGCTAGTTATTAAAACAATTATGAAAATTTTAACAGTTCATAGTTATAAATTAAACATTTTAGTACATTTATAATCTATTAGATACCTAATAGATACAAAAATTTTGTTTATATAATAAAATAAATAAATATTGTCAAACAATTTACACAGCACCATCTAGCCACAAAGTAAGCGAAGCTCATATACTAGACAACTGATAATCATACGTAAATACATTTTTTTTTGTAAATACATACTTATTATACATATAAAATATCCAGACCAAGACAAACAGATATGTTCATGCACACAAATATTTGTACTGTCTGGGAATCGAACCTACGAGCGTTGGTGTCAAAGTAGCGTTACAGCGCGTTTCACCACTGCGCCACCGAGCTCGTCTTTTTTGTGAGACATACACAATTTTATAGTTTTTCATACTAATGACGAAGTACTAAATCATATAAGTTCGCACCATCTGAATACGAAGCTTCATTTTTGAAAGTATTGTAACGATTTATACATATACACATTATACACACACAAGCATATGTAAATAATCTATATTACTTAGGCTGGAACGAATAGAGCCTTAGTAATTTTAAAATTACTCTCATTGGCTTTATAAATTATTGAATAATTGTTCAATAACGTAACGTAATAGTTTTGTTACCTACATGAATAAATTAGCTTCACAGGGTTTTAGCATAGAAATATTAATCATTAGAGTCAATCTCGCTTAAATATAGTGTATCCTGCAGGCTACTAAAGATTTTTTTCAAACAGAAGTAGTAGACATTTAATTTAAATAAGAATCAGCCTGCAATCTACGCTAGACCGTAGCCAAGTTACACTTGACAGTTCCTGTGGTCCTGCGAATAAGGAAGGTCACCAACTTGGGGTGGAATAGCTGCTATAGCAGCGGCGACGGCAACACACGAGTGGCATTCCTTACGTTGCCGTTGCAAGCATATGGATGACTGAAATATAAGGACTACCACTCGTCCTTGGCTGCTATAGTTACCGCAGTCTTGCTTTGCTTGCCATCAGACGTAGTAAAACGATCTGAACAGAAATCAATATTCCAACATTGTTCTTAAATTATAATACCTACAGTCTCGCCATATATTTATACCATATTCAATTAAATGAAAGCTGAACATTGTTACTGAAATGTTTATTAAAAACTTTTAAATCTTAAGCAAAACCAAAGGTGCACAATCTGCAAATCTCATTTATATATTCGAGTATATTAGTACCACGTGCAATCGAGGGATGTATAGAATTTACTTTATGATGTATACTCAGTCAGTCTTGAATTGTCTCCAATACAAAAGTGTTGTTGAAATTCGAGACGCCGAGAACAGTCATATGGGAAAAACAAGCGGATTAGTTCAGATTTTTGACGAGCTCGGTGGCGCAGTTGTGAATGACGTGACTTTGACACTAACCCCTGTGGTTTAGATTTAGACAAGAGGACAAATATTTGTGTGCATGAAAATGTCTGTTTGTCTTAATCTGGGTGTTTCTAACAGGGCTAGGGCGCATCAAAGCTGCCTGCCCGGGGAGTACCTCCACCTCAGAGAAAAACGCAGCAAATGACAACTCTCAGGAGAGTTGATGTGTTGTTGCGCGTGAGTGAGGTCACCAGTAAACTACTGAGGAGTTGCTGTATTAGCAGCAGAGGTGGCATCGCGCGAGTGATACTTAAGTATTGCAAGCCTTCCGAGGCTACGGTAAATGTTTTACACCAGGTGGGCCGCATACTTGTATGCCTCTCAATGTTGTACATAAAAAAAAAAAAAATTACCACTGGACCTTCTCGGGTTTTTAGACACGTCTTACCTTTTTTTTAAGAAAATCTTATTGTATCTTATTCTTGTTTCTGAGTTTTTATTTTTAATCTTAACGCCGAAAGAAACTTTTAGGTCTTTTTCAAATCGTCAATTTCTATTACAAAAAATATTTAATAATGTCAAGGGGCAAAATGATTTAACTATTCTGAAAATACTGCTGTGGTAATTATCTATCAATAAAACAATATCAAAGTTTATTAAAAATTGCGATCTGTACCGTGCATCTGTAACGTATACCTACATACTCACTTGTATATACATACTCGTACGTACAGACAAATGGACGGAGTAGATCAACACGGAACCTCCTTCTTTCCAAAGTTGATTAAAAACCGCATATTTTCTATCCAAAACCCGTTCATATTTCAGTTAAACGTTCATAAAGAGCGGACGTACGTAAATGTATGCTTTCTCCGCAACAGCAGCGGTGGGTAAATTAAAAATTCCTATAAAAGACGTGTTATAGGAAATTCCTGGCAGCAAGTTCTTGCCGATAATTGAAATAACAAACTACAGTGTGCCTCTGACATAAGGATTGACGTTTAATTTTAGTGTTACTTTCGGACAATGGTGGCTGTTTAAGACTGTTTTTGAAGTAAAACTTTTTTACGCACGCTTGACTTGGGGAGTAAACTCGTGAATGCGTGACGAGAGGATTACGAAAAGTGTGATCGGGCAAGGCGAACGGAAGTTGCGAGGGAGATATAAGTTAGTGAAGATAGAAAGAGAGAGAGTTACGTTTCGTTTATGACTGTAGGGGCAAGAGAGAGAGTTACGAGCACACGTTTTCTTTCTCTCTTTCTCTCATAGCGAGTTAACTGTCGTATATCTAAGTCACAGTGCAGCCCTATTGTCTGTATCACACTTCCATAGTGTGCTATAGAAGTTTTACTTCAGTCGTGTGGTCTAAAGTACACTCGTTTTTTTCTTTTAGAATTATAATTTGTCTGTTTTCTCACGTGTCGATGGTGAGTCGTGAGGTTGCAAGCACTAAGCTCGTAGTTGTTGACGAATATGTCTACATTAGGCAGGTTATCCAGTTAGGTAGATATAACTCGGCTGGGCAGAATTCGGGAAACTTCGACACACCTTCTCGTCCAAAACCTCAACGCCTAAGAGCGAGGTCTTCAAACAGTGTGTGTTGCCAGTGATGACATAGAGATAGACGTGGGCGTTCACTGCGGGCCGTATGGGGAAGCTCATGGTCGCTCAGCGTGCTATGAAAAGCGCTATGCTCGGAGTTTCTCTGCGTGATAGAATCTTAAATGAGGATATCCTCATTTCTTATTCCATATGATATCGTCCTTTCACTCTAACTAATCGGCTCTCTTGTACAAAGTGATTAAGTCGAAAATTCCTCACAGCATTGCTCAATTGCAGTATGGGTTTCCAGATTTTGTAGGCGTATTGACTTAATGCCGGTCATCTATCGACAGCAACCTAGATTTAACATGCTCTTCGACAATACCACAGTATGCACTCAGTCACTTATTATTGAAACTAAACAACATGTCAACGTAGTTAAAATATGCGTCAAGCGCGTTCCAAATTTTTTTATTATTTTATTTTACTTGTGTTACTGTTTTTTTTAGAAAATAAAGTTTTTCTTTTATACAATGTCGGGAGATATACAAGCATACGTTCCACCTGATGTAAAGCGGTCACTGTAGCCTTTAATCGCTTGCAATACATTCATTATCATTCGCGCGATGCCGCCTCTGCTACTGACACAGCAACTCCATAGGAGCTTACTGGTGACCTCACGTACTTGCAGGATAACAACAACCCTCTAGGGAGATGTTATTTGGCTGCGGTTTTCCTACTCCTCTTGCTTGTAGAACTAACATTTTATTTTCTAAAAAAGAAACAGTAGCAGAAATGACACATGAATTTTAGATTAAATATAAGTTAGAAAGATTTGACCAGAATAAAATATAGATTTTTTTTTACCTTACAAAATAAATTAAAATTTAAAGCATACTTCACGTTAGTTACATTATGTCTGGTTACATAGGTTTTTATACATATATTTTTTTTATATTAAAGGGAGGCAAACGAGCATGTGGGTCACCTAATGGTGAGTGGTCAGCACCACCCATAGACATCAGCAACACCAAAGTATCTCTGATTCGTTGCCAACCTTTATAGGGAGGGAAACATAGGCTCTTTTCTTGAAGGTATTTGTCGGGAACTCCGCTGAGTGTGGTGGTGTACAATTTCACCGTACGTGGTAGAAAATGCCTCAAAAAGCCTACTGTAGTGGATTACCACATATCCAGATGTTGAGGGTGAAATTTTATTTTATTTTAGTTTGTGGCGAGTGGTAGGTACGATAAAGCGGCTGATATTAAGTTGAACAGCTCCTCTAAACACTGCCCATGATACAATTTGTACAGTATACAAAGAGAAGCAACGTCTCTTCGTGTACAAGCCGAGTACAGTCGAACGGAGATCACTGGGGCGCCGACGATTCAAACTACTTTACGTTGTATGCGATCAAATGGAATAAGTAAAAAGATTTCAACTTATACATTTATAATAAGTGTCTAGCCTAATAAAGTATCAACTAGCTATATTAAAGTGAATAACATTATGATGAAGAAACCAGGAAGTTATCGATTGATTGATGATATGTTAGCAGGTCAAGACGCGTGTAGATATGGCCAATAATATAAGTAATATATTATAATCTAAATACTTAGAGATAATTTAAAATTTAAAAAATGTAAGAAAATAATCAGTATTGTCTGTATGGTTCAATATTAAAATGCTTCCTATTATTAAGCTTATTAATTTACTTAGTTATCAATATCTAATTGATTTCCACACGGACACTACACTTGACCATGATTGACCACACTGTGTAATTGAATACATAGTATTGATAATAAATTAATATGTTATTCGCTTAAAAACAATTGCGAGCGTTGAACTTTACTTCTGATAGCTAGAATAAAATCCTTTTGTTGACACTGTAAATTTATAGCCGCCTGTTTAGGATATTACGCGATGTAGTTACATAGACGTTTACTACAACCATTTATCAGGAACACCGTTCCTATATGAAATCTATATGTTTGTCTGTCTGTTCGTTTTTTTTGGAATATTCGAATTTTCACTTCAGATTCGTATTCAGCATAAAAAAAGTAGAATAGAATCTCTCAAGGAACATGGTCAAAATGACCGACAAATGAAAAAAAATGAATTGTTATATAATTGACGAGCCAGCTGTTCCTCTGGCAATGCAAGCTTGCTCATTCTCAACTGTTTTTTCTGCAGGCATTACAGGCTGATGTATTCATTTTTTTATATTTTTCACTTACTACGAGTACTCGTATCTCGTGATGTAATTCATAAGCTTCGTCAATTAGAAGTTTTGAAAACCCTTTCATTTAAAAACGAAAACTTTGCAAAAAGTGCTCTTCAAGACTTACTAGTCTTTTACTACCTAGGTAATTACAGAGAATCACTTAACTTTATCCAGCAAAATGAAGTATACCTAAGGCCAATTTTCCTCAATTAAAAACAACATAAAAGTATTCGTAAAGTTTGAAGCGAACGAGAAAATGTTTTTCCGATCGGAGTTTCCCCTCTCCTTTCAATGCTGCTTTAAATGCAAACGACGAATGAACTGAATACTAATTCAAATGTAATTATATGAACATTATAGGTGGGAAAAAACATTGTAGGTGGGAAGATTTGATGTTCTTTAATCACGCTTTCTGAAGATTATTTTTCTAGAAATAGGAATACCCACAATTCTCTTTGCAAATATTCCAAGCCACTCAACATGACACAGTATGATTGTTTTTCATTTGAGGTGAAAAAAGAACATACTATATATTCGAAAAAGTAACTTTTAGCAAAAATACAGTAAAATAAAATGAACGAAAAGCAGGGCCCTGTTTTTTGCATAACTTCTACAGAATTATATTACTTTAAACGAACAATTCTTGAGTGTATATGTGTACATATACTTAGTCTGGCCATAAATAATGTTACAATAAAAATAAACAAAATATTAAATTTGGATTTGGAATCTGTCATGTTTATATGATTGTTCATAGTGTTTTCTCATTTTGGCGGCAATACATTTTACAATATTTTGCGATATTAAAATAGAGTGGGGTGATAAAGAGAACCGAATCGCTGTGATTGCATTACACAAAGTAGGTAGGGAGCCAAATGCAATTTTTAAAACTCTCCATACGCTTGGTATTAGTAAAATGTTTGTGTACCGGGCTATTAATAGGTACAATGAGACCTCCTCTGTTTGTAACTGAAAAGATCTGGCCGTCCACGTAGTGTTCGTACGAAAAAGGTGGTCAAAGCAGTAAGTGAAAGAATTCGAAGAAATCCTGTCCGAAGGCAAAAGATTGTATCTCGGGAGATGAAGATAGCACTTAGAACCACGTCGCGTATTTTAAAAGATGACTTAGGACTTGCAGCCTATAAGAGACGTACTGGTCATTTCTTAACTGATAATTTAAAAAAGAAAAGGGTGGTAAAATCGAAACAACTACTGAAGCGGTACGCAAAGGGAGGTCACAGAAAATTTTTGTATACGGATGAGAAAAATTTTACAATTGAGCCGCATTTTAACAAACAAAATAACCGTATTTATGCTCAAAGCTCTAAGGAAGCTTTCCAATTAGTCGACAGAGTGCAACGTGGGCACTATCCGATTTCAGTGATGGTTTGGTGGGGTATTAGCTATGAAGGCTATGAAGTGACTGAGCCATACTTTTGTGAAAAAGGTATCAAAATATCGGCACAAGTGTATCAAGATACCATTCTTGAGAAGGTAGTGAAGCCCCTTAACAACACCATGTACAATAACCAAGAATGGTCCTTCCAGCAAGACTCGGCGCCGGGTCATAAAGCTCGGTCTACGCAGTCTTGGTCGGAAACGAACGTTTCGGACTTCATCAGAGCTGAAGACTGGCCGTCGTCTAGTCCCGATCTGAATCCACTGGATTATGATTTATGGTCAGTTTTAGAGAGTACGGTTTGCTCTAAACGCCATGATAATTTGGAGTCCCTAAAACAATCCGTACGATTGGCAGTGAAGAATTTTCCTATGGAAAGAGTGCGTGCTTCTATTGATAACTAGCCTCGAACGTATTAAAGGACTGTATGGCAGCCAATGGAGACCACTAATAAGCTTTTTATATTTTAAATTGTTCTATATTTATATATTAAACTAACACACTGTAAAAGTAATAAATGTTATTTGCAATAGATTTTTTTTTTCTTTGTTTCAGTATTTATAGCAAGACTAGGTTTATACATATATAGCTATAGGTAATATAAATATATATATATATATATATTATACATTGATACCTTTCCTGCACTAACACGGTTGCAAAATATGAAACAAAATTCGCTCTATTTGCTAAGAAGCAACTTGTTTCTAGCAGTATTTTCACATTTAAGATACATACACATACATAACAACGTTCTTGTATTTCCTGGTAGGAGTAAGATCGAAGTAAGAAACTGGCGAGGAATTGCTGCGTTAATGTCTAACTAACGCCGGTAATCCAAAAATATGGTGACTACTACTCTTGAGATGACCTTGATACCACCTGCCATTCTATAAACTAAAACCAGCCAAATTGAAGTCGAACTCACATGCTAAGGGCTCCGTAACACAAGGAACAGGGCCTGTAATGAGGATTAACCCTCACTGTCCATACGTAACTGAAGCTAATTCACATTAGGCAGGTCTCATCCTTTTTTTAGCGCCCCAAATGTATGTGAAAGTACTAAAAGGATTTATTTATAAAATTCTCAAAAGTTTCTATATAAGGAACATTGAACATTTTGAGCAATCGTAACAGAATTTAATTAAAAATGATATTTAATCATTAGCCTGGTCGCGCAAAACTTTACTCAAGGGGCTTAAATTGTGCAAGTACTTTTTAATGGCGTAACATATCTGAAAAGTAGAATTGAATTAAAAATACTGATCCTGAATAAGCTTGTTAGAAAAAGGATTTTCCTCATTAGTTTTATGTCGTAAGGCTTAAGTTCCAAGTACTAAAACTAAGAAATCCTAGTACTTATTTTTGTTATTTAATTAGAAACAATTTAGATATTACTGAGGTATCTAGTAGTCAATAATAAATTTATTTATATATATATAATTTGTTATTAGAGTTGTTTCAAAATTTTATGACAGGGGTTCGAGGAGAGCCAAGTGCTGCATAGGCATGTGGAATGTGAGAGGTGGATAGGATGATAAGATGAACGAACTGATATGCGTAAAAAACGAGAGATGCTTTGTGTGTGACAGAGACTAAGCGGAGGGAAGCGACACCGATGGTCTATGGCCCTATGGTCAAGTCTAGGGTAAACCGGGAGGATCATGTCAGTGCTTGTGTAGGTGTCGTACTCTCTACTCACTTAGCCACTGATGTAAAAGATTACTATTTGGTTGGGCCTAGACTTGTCTTGGTTCGTATAAAACTGGGCATCACGCGAGTATATCTGATTGCAGCATACGCTCCTGTAAACTCAGTGTGTGCTCAAGAACTAGAAAAGTTTTGGGAGTATGTGAGGGATGTTCTGGATTTAGCTGAAGGGAATAAAAGAGTGAGTTATGAGTGGAGATTTGAATGGATGGATTGAGACCAAGCGAAATAGGTATGAAGTTTTTCTTGATCCGTGTGGAGGTAAAAGAGTGAACGAAGCAGGTTAATCAATTTTAGATTTATGTATGGAACGAAATCTTATCGTGTCGAATACTTTATTTCATCGCAAATACATTAACACGAATACATGGAGACGGAATAACCAAAATAGTGTGATTGATTTCATGCAACTTGATCTAACCTGCTTTGCGTGCTTCCGCCACCAATTAGTTCATGCGGCCTAGCGCCGGCCGGCACCCACCCACTACTGTTAGTACTTGGTACATGCCGACGCTGCCATGGCTGCTCCGGTAGTCTCTGCTTCGGCTGCTGCGGTCGTCCGTCATCTGGAACAGAATCCGCATGCCCCCACCACCACCGTCGCTGCCACGACTGGCCTGGTCGTCGCTGCGACACGTGTTTCGCCTCTCCACGAGGCATCATCAGGCGTTGTAGACGTTAATCGTAAGAATAACATGCTACAAGTGTCACTTGTAGCATGTTATTCTTACGATTAACGTCTTAAGAATAACATGCTAACTAAAATAACATATAACGCACGCTTTCCGACTCAGATGTGGATGATTGCTGGAAAGTTTTGAAAAAAGTATGATAGATAATGCAAAAGAAGCATGTGGGTGCACAAAGAGGTTTAAAACATTGAAAGGAGATACCTGGTGAGGTGCGGAGGTTGAATCCTCCATAGCAACAAAGAGGAAAGCGTGGCTGGATTATGTATCAACGTTATCTTTAAATTAAAGTATAAGAGAGAAGAAGAAAGAAATGTGCCATCTATGCAAGAATGAAACCAAGGTGAAAGAGAAGCGTGTAAGACAAATTATGAATGAGGAAGATAGGTTGACGAAAAACTTCGAGGCAAAACCAAACTCTTTTGGAGAGAGGTCAAGAAGTCTCAGAGTGTTTCTTCGGCATCCAGAATAAACAAAATAAAGTCTAAATCTGGTGTTATTCTTAAAAACTCTCACTCTAACACTCAGGAATTGTTAGTACGGTGGAGTGAATATTTTGAAGAAATGTGTGACTACGCATTGGACGTTGGCAATGAGAGTGAGATTGATGCTTACTCTACGTCGACACCGTCCGACAAAGACATAGCTATGAATGAGATCAAATAGCCGATACGAAGCTTGAAAAATGGAAAGTCAGCAGGAATCGATCTGATCGCAGCTGAGATGATCAAACTAGGTGGTATTTACTTCCGTGACGCCTTCTGGTACTTATGCAATCTATGCTGGAGAACTGGAAGCGCTGTAGTTTGATCAGCTTAGCAGCAAAAGAATATGGCAAGGTACGAGTAATTGAAAGGAAAATGAGGGTGAAATCCGATGGCATGCTATACGAAGCACTGGGAGTATTTCGAAATGGAAGGAGATTTACGGCTCCAGTGTTCTCGCTCCGTAATATCGTAGAGAACTATCTGGCCATAGAGGTTTTCTGCGGATTTATGGATCTTGATAGGGTTGTGCGAAAGGAACTTTGAGACATATTGCCGGGATATGGGATTGACGATTCACTGCTCCATGCTGTCCACTTACAACGATTGCTCAGTATGTGTGAGGATAGATGGTAGCATGACACCCTGGTTTGATGTCAAAGTTGTTTTAAAACCGGGTTGCATGGGTTGTCCGCAGAAAATAAGGTCAACGAATGACGGATTGCGTATGGGGGACCTAGCGGTGAATAGTCTGCTATATGTAGACGATACCGTGATATTAGCAGAAACACCATCTGAACTGCAAACACTGGTTACAATGATGAAAGACTATTGCAGGGAGAAAGACTTACTATTGAATGCGAAGAAAACAAAATAATTAGTATTTCAATATAAATAGTATATGAAAGAGAAGAAACCAGAACCAATATAAAGATTACGGTTGATGATAAAGTGTTGGAATAAGTGGATGAGATTGTATATCTTGGATACGCTTTCAGCAGAGATGTAAGGTACGCCGCTGATGTGAAAAAATGAGTGAATGCTGGGAAAGGGAAAACTTCTTGACAGTAAAAGCTTGAGCCAGAAGGGACAGATCGCTATACACAATGCAGTGCTGGTCCCAACGCTTATTTATAGAAGCGAGAGCTGGGTATGGCAAAAAGAGTGTTGCGCTAATTTTGCGGCGTAACGCTTGTAGACCGTATTCGCAAAGATGATGTAAGAAACAGAGTAGGTCTGAAAGAGAGCATCGGTGTTAAAATAAGGTAGGGATGCTCCGTTGGTTCGAAGATGTAGAAAGAATGCAGAATGAAAGAATGACGAAGCAGATATACAACGCCAAAGTGGAGGGATGTAGGCCGAGGAAGCCGAGGAAGGCTAAGACTTACTTACCATGACCAAATTGGTCGTGTTCGATCAGAACGTAATATCAGGAGCCTCAGAAACCGGCGAGCGTGTATGAAAAGAGCAATTAATGGTAAAGAAGCGAGTGAGGTGTGAAAGGATCGAGTTACGTGGCGCTCGGTGTTCTCTGCTTACCCCGCAAGGGATTTGGCGTGAAATTATAGATATAGATAGATTGTTTTGAAATCGAATAAAACCGGTCAAGTTCATACTGGTATTTTGCAGTAAGGGTTCTAGACTGCTACAAATTGTAATTAACGTTTTACTAATATAATGACTTGTTAAAGGAAAGTTAAATAATAAGTAATATAAAACCTTATATTGTACAAAGATCAAACGTCCTCAGCGCAATACCAATATAATTGAACAGATATTATTATTTGATATTTTACTTTGGAGTTGGCGAAATATTTACCCCCAATTTGATGGACTGATGCTGCTTAGATAGAAAAAAAGAGTTTTAAGTATATGGGCCAACATTTTTTTATACAACATATGAAGGCATACAATCTACAGCCCACCTGATGAAAAGCGATTGCCATGCCCTTTGAACGCTTGCAACACATTAAGTATCACTCGCGCGATGCCACCTCTGCTGCTAATACATCAACTCCTTATGAGCTTACTGGCTTTGATTATTTACCCATCACAGGTAAATAATCAAAGCTTACTGGTAACATCACTCACTCATATGAATACAATAACCCTCCAGGGTGTTGTTATTGCCCAGCGGTTTTCTGGCAGATGGAGTTACTTTCCTGGAGCAATAAAAAGCATGGACTGCTTTGAAGCGTCCTACCTCTTAAAAACATCCAGTCTAAGACAAATAGACATACTCATACACACAAATGTTTGCCCTGTATGGTAATCCAAGCCTCAAGCGTTGGTGTAAAATTAGCGTTATTAACCACTGCGCTACCGAGCTCATCAATCTGCACCATATTACTTACGTAAAATTCATATCTTACCTTTGGGACTAAATAAAAAAAAACAAGACATGTACATGACACGTATGTTTGAAATGAGTATTTTCTCAGCATTCGTTCCCTTTTGTAATATTATTAATTAATTTGGTGTGGGTGTTTATATTATAACACAAGCTTACTTTGGGCTAGATGGCGCTATCTAATATGTGCGATAATATTATTATATATATTATGATTTTTCTACTACTAACTATCTTAACAGATAACATAATGAGTACAAAATTTATTTTAATACAGGTTTTTATTCTGTCTGGTCACGAATCTATGGATTTACGCACTGTTTCCATCGGAAATTTAGCCACTGCTTGCTCCAGATATTTTTCAAGAGACGCAATGTCGGCGTGTCGTTTCGAGCAAGACGTGGCCTCTTAAACTGACCATAATCTTTAGTCTAAGGGGTTCAGACCTAGGCTAGACGAAGGCCCGTCTTCAGCTCTTATAAAGTCCAGAACGTTGGTTTCGAGTCAGACTCCATAACCACTTTGTGCAAGACAATCACTGCTATCCTATTTTCTTTAATATGGGGTATTCATATTGCAATTTGATAATAAACACGAAAAAAATATGTATAACGGCGGGAAATCGAATTGAAAATTAAAACGTTATAAAGATAAAAGTCTCTGTGTAACAGTATTTACGGCCAGGTTAGTTATGTTTCACGATTATAAACGGATTTTGAAAGTCCTTTTTTTATAGGGAAACATATGTAATAAGTTGAAAAATGTAGCCACATAACAATAGTAATGTTTCGTTTACTCTTGCAACGAAATAATGTTACCAGAGTGTAACTATTAAATTCATCCTATGGACGAAAGCTTATGCAATTAACATACGTATAGATTAGGTATACTGTCTATATTGCAAAGCTTCATAGGCCATTAGCCGCTTTGCGTCGAGCAACTTGATTGATACAAAAAACGTACATTTTGTGCAAACTTTGGCTTCGTAAAGCGTTTAGATTCAGCAGTGATTTTAATATGGCGTGATTAATCGTATTTTTATGAGCAATAAAAATAAGCCGAAGCAAAGTCCAACAGCAGAGCCTTTTAATATTAAAACTTCAGAAAACAATTCGTTTCAATAATGGAGAAATGCCCGCGGGCGCTTGGAACAAAATAAAGTATTTAGAGTCGGGCGAAGCACAGTTTATTATGAAATTTATCGTTACTCAAACTTTAAGAATCGATTATTAATTTCACAGAACAAAAATAAATACTTGTGATGGATTATTTAATATAAGATAGGGTATGGCAGAAAAAGTAGTATAAAAAAGATTGCATGTAGAAGAGATGAGAATGTTATGGCTGGTATGAATTGACGCGAATGGAGAATACGAAATGAATATGTAGTATGAAAGTGGTAGCTGTCAGTGAAAAATTAAAGGAAACCGTCTGTCTTGTCTATGATATATGCACGTAAAGAGAAGGGAAAAATGCATTTTACAAAAAGAGTGTGAACGTCGTGGGTGGAAGAGAAGAGAACCAGCAAAGTAAAAATGGGTGGATGGAAAGAAAAATGGAACGATAATATTAACAAAAAACCAGCCAAGTGCATCTCGGACCACGCAAAAATAGGGTTCTGTATTTTCTTCGCTTTGCTAAGATTGATGAAAACGAAACCACAGCGTGATATAATTTGTGAACGGCGTTATCTAGTATAAAATATCGGAACTAAAATTATGTATGAAATTCAAATGAACTATGAAATCTATGACGTTGCCTATGTATCGCTTGGGAATACCACTACTTGGTCGTTTAAATTAGAAAATAGGAAGCAAAACACTTAGTGCAGAGAAGTGCAATGTCATATTCTATGATATTTGTACGTTTTCATAAAAGAAAATACATTTCATAAGTTCCTCGACTATTACTCGTTAACCTGTAAAGCCTGCTTTGCCGTGACAGTTTTTCTTTTAACTTCACCATATGGACTACTACCATGATTTTTTTACATTTCCAAATACAATAGTGTCGCTGGCTTTGGGTACACTTGAGAAAAAAAGTTTTTCGAGTTTTTATTCTACCACTTTGTCAGCATAGTTAATATGTATACACATGCCAAACTACAGATTTCTAGTATTAAGCGTCTTTGAGCTAGGCCGCGGGTAAACAGATAGACGGACATAGCGAAACTATAAGGGTTCCTTGTTTACTACGGATTTGAGGATTTACTAAAAGGGATTGGATGACTCGATAACTACTGAGAATAAATAAACATACTGTACGAACCGAATGAATTTGGAATCAGAGCAGGTTAACGATGATGTTGTACTAAAAAACTACATATTGAATGCATTGTGCATTTCATTCCCTACAGCGACTATAAGATTTTTTACCTTACAAAACTGAAGTTATGTTCATTTTTCAAGAGTTTGAGTTACAAACTCTTTTACATCTAATTCACGACTACGCAGATATTCTACTACTACGTTAAGTAGATGCGTCAGTGAAATTGCTGAATAAGCTGGTGCGCCTGCAAGACCTGGCTTCTCGTTTGTGTTCGGTCTCAGAAAACTTGATCATATATCCACATAGTGGACAGCCACTCCAATTCGATATCAATTGAAGCGGCTATAAGCATATATGTATGTAGTTATTTATTTACCAGTGTTTCTATTGTATGTATGTATGTACATGCATAATTAGGCGTTGTATATGTATTTTTTGAATTGGTGTAAATTGTCTTTAAAATTGCCTACCATCTGGAGCAGGAACTACATGTACTCGCCGCCGCTGCTGTCTGGGCTCCTACCCTGGTCGTCTCTGCAATATGCGTTTCATTTCCTCACGAGACATCCTCAGGCTATAAATGTTAGTCGTCAGAATCAGATGCTATGGATATATCGGTTCTCCATACTTAATGCTATCTAGCCGTGCGACGTTGGGACAAGTCGCTAATTTAAAATAAACAGATCCTGGCTATATGTCCCTCTATTTTTGCTTATTGTTTGTTATGAAATATAATATTTGCATTACTTCTAATAAGAAGACCTTCTACAAAACAACAACTTAATCTTAAACTTTTTCTAATTTATTATTATCATTATATTATCATATAAAATATAGCAAATGTATGTTTATGGTTGGTTTAATTTTAATGGCCTTTGGGTTGTAATTCTACAAACCAGAGTCATAAAACGCAATGTACTTCTATTACAGTGTACAATGCCTTCTACATTAATTGACTACTGTTGCTTTATAACTAAATAATTTAATTAATACACCGTATTATCTAAACCAGTTAAACAATCCAATTTCAATATATTCAATTCCCATAAGGCGACCACAGTACACGTAGACATTTTATTATGCCCTAACACGACCTCTCTTTTTCAATATAAGGGTAAACCGTAAAATTTTATTTTATACCGGTTACTTTGTCCATTGAATACACTTCGTGTATGCTAATATCGCATCACAAAGGCATGGACTCGGCATTGTAGAGTCGCCTACAAATTTGAATAAGTATTTACAGTAAACAGGGCAGAATGCATTAACGTTGGCTTAAATTTTAAAAATGTCTCATAGAGTGTAATGTATGGGCTCTTAAGCGAGTCTTGAGATATCATTAGGGCAGTCGCAGTGAACTCTCGGGCCAGATTAAGAACGCTGCGAGTTCTTAGGCTGTTTATACGTGGGCTACTTGGATATTGATGATTCGTGTTTAGACATTTTTCTGCCTTATGTTTTTTATACGACGTCGGGAGGCATGCAAGTATATGGATGTAAATTCATTACCGTATCCTTATGAATGCTTGCAATAATTTAAGTAACGCTCGCGCGATAACACCTCTGTTGTTAATACAGCGACACCTTAGTTGATTGCTCACTCACACGCAGGAACCGACAACCCTCTAGGTAGTTATTCCTAGCTAGGTATAATAACCCAAAGAAACTTATTACGCGTAACGTAGGTCATAGTGACTATTTGCTATTCAATTTTTCTGCTATTAATAGATATACAATAAATACGTCAATGGAAGTGAGATGGGTATCAATTTAATAGTAACTGTAAACATGAGCGAGGTAATAGAAAAAATAACGGTAATAGTACGTAAAATAGGCAAAAATCACTATGAGCGGTAGCATAATGCTCGATGAGCCAAGAACTATACTCCAATCAAATATCCGAAGAAGCTACGGTAAATTATGTAGTTGTAGAATAATAACAAAATTAATTCAACAAACTTTGCAAGTGTAGGTAATGTATAAGTTATTGCCACCTTACATACGCCTACAAAGTTTATAGAGAAAATTTTGTTAGACACTGTATATCATTTTATTTAAGTAAATCCTAAGGTTTATCACCATTCAAACACCCGCAACACTAAACGTCTTTTTTAAGCTTCTTGTGTGTAAATCAAAGATGACCAGATTTCTTCGCCGAAGAAACCTGCTACTCTCGTAAGAGACTTCAAGCGAGTAAACCTCAATAATTCGGCACATTTGTCGGGTAATCGAAGTTCAACAGCTGAAGTGAAGTGTGGAAAAGGTCAGAGCGACAGCAGAACAATGTGTGTTGAAAATTGAAGCGACACCTCACTTCTGCCGAAACCGCAATGTCTGCTTAATTCCGTCGTTCATGGCGAGATTATACTAGTCGCGTAGATAAGGAGATAGGTCGTCTTTATTCTTCAAAAAAGTAAGCAAAACTTTGTTCAAGAATTACGGACTGATTTCATAAATGAACCATGTGTATAATAAGCCTTTCTTACAGGTGATCACTAAATGTATGACCTGAAGAGTTAATGACCACTAGCCTCATGAATAATCTGGCTACAGCAGTGCAAAAACTGCTGAGTATGATCAGCTATTCTATAATGTGGCCTCTGACGAAACGTGCTACTTACACTTACAGCAATGTTACCCGGTGCTATACCTTTTTCAAGGTGTTTGAGAGTCATACGAATCTCATACAGGCTGATGTCTGGGATATCTTCTGGTATAGTGTCAGGTCTGTTTAGCTATTGGGTCATTACTAGCATCCGATTGTTACCCGACTGTAACAACGATATGTACAGCTATCTATAGAACTTCTCCATCTCACTCAGAATCTCAGCTTCGTTAGTTCACTTTGCTCAACACACAGATGTTTGGCGAAGACTTTGGAATCTTGATTCCGCTCTATCGCCTCTTTAATTCGAATTGTGTTAAATTGCCACATGTCTCGTCGTTTGCATTTAGCAATCTGCCTGTTCAGCTGTCTGTACTCTAGCATATACTGAAAACTGCAACCACATTTCATGTCTAAACTGCATCAGATTCTGCGTGTGTGTCGAGAGCTTTTAGGTTCTTTTTGGACAAGGCTTTAGTGGCTAGATGATTACATAACACCGGATGATATCAACATCAAGGTCCAGGTATTCTCATTAAAATATCCATAACATGATATTGTAAGAAGGATGTGATCGTAGTACTGTGATGCGCACAGATGAGACGACCACTGGTGCTCGCTGCACGTTTAGGTACTGCGCTATGTAACTTAGTCCATCATATCACAGATAGTTTTTATTCAATTGAAATGTAAGTTTCTGATCTAAAGCACTCATACCCATGAAATTTTATGTATGTACTTCTTTATTCATGGATTGTGGAATAAACGCTACATTTAAAAATTTTTGTTATATGCAACATAAAAAGGGTGGATTTCGAAGTGGCAGAGGATGTACGGATCAAGATTTTTCACTCCGCAACATAGTAGAGAAGCATCTGGCTTTGGAACAGAAGGTTTTCTGCGGTTTTGTGGACTTTGAGAAAGCATTCGATAGAGCTGCGAAAGAATCTCTGGAATATTTTGCCCAGATTTGGGGTTGACGGTGACCTACTCCGTGCTGTGCAATCCACTTATGAAGATTGTACAGCACGTGTGCGGGTTGACGGCAGCTTGTCGCCTTGGTTTGATGTAAATATTGGTGTCAGACAGGGATGCGTGCTGTCTCGGCTATTCATCCTGTATCTGGACAGTTGCCTTCAGAGAATAAGAAATATGAATGTGGGAATGCGAATGGGTGACTCAGTGGTCAACTGCCTGCTTTATGCAGACGACGCGGTATTAAAATAGCAGAATCACCATCCGAACTGCAAACACTAGTTACAACAATGAAAGATGATTGTATGTAGAAAGGCTTACAATTGAATGCGAAGAAAACCAAGATAATGGTATTTGAAAGAGAGACAACCAGAACGAACAGGATTATGGTTGAGGATGTAGTTCTGGAGCAAGTGAATAAGATTGTATATCTTGGAAGTGCTTTTAGCAGCAATGGAAGGTACACCGCTGATGTGGAGAGACGAATGAGTGCCGGGAATAGGGTAAATGGAGCGTTGGGTAAACTTCTAGGCAGCCGAAATCTAAGCCAGAAGGCACAGCTCGCTGTACACAACGCGATGCTAATCCCAACTCTAACTTATGGAAGTGAGAGCTGGGTATGGCAGAGAGAGCATGAAAGTAGAATAAATGTGGTCGAGATGAGAGCATTGCGCAAAATTCGTGGCATAACGCTTGCTGACCGTGTTCGTAATGAAGACGTGAGAGAAAGAGTTGGTCTGAAAGAGAGTGTCGGTGTTAAGATAAGAAAGGGCATGCTACGTTGGCTCGGATATGTAGAAAGAATGCGGGACGAAAGAACGACGAAACAGATATATAATGCAAAAGTGGAAGGATGTAGGAGCCGAGAAGACCGAGACTAACCTACCATGACTAAATTAGTCGTATTTTATCAGAAGGTGATGTCAAGAGCCCCAGGAACCGGCGAGCGTGCATGAAAAGATCTATGAATGTCACTGAAGCGAGTGAAGTATGTAAGGACCGCGTCTTATGACGCTCGGTTCTCTCTGCCTACCCCACAAGGGACTTGGCGTGAAGATATACATACATACATACATGCAACAAAAAAAGAAAAAAATTGTGACTTAGTGAAGTTGAGGGAGGCCTTTGCTCTGCAGTGGATTTCAACGGGCTGATAATAATTATAACAAGGTGGTATGAAAATAATTTAAGTTTGCAGCAAGCGGTATAAAGTGGTGGACCCAATCAGCCCTCCTAATATAATATGTAACATACGTAATAAAAGAAACGTATACCTACCGCTGCAAGTAAAAGAAGGCAAAATTGCAAAAGTTAAGGTTGGATTGTCTTAGATATAATTACTATTATTACGAGTAGTACGAATATGAGAACTCCATCCGTCCAATCACATTCTTTATGCAGCGGAACCAGTTAGGTATCTTATTTAGACTAGTAAGCCGGCCATGTTTAATTAGACTTATCTGCCACAACAATGCAACCTTTTCTTGGGTTGTTTCAAAAATTAAAATGTTGCTAGAATGGAAATTCGGATAGTTTTCGTAATTATCGCTATGACTAGGGAAACTGATGTTTATCTATTTTGTTTTCCGTGGTTCCAAAATGCCGTTTTTATTATTTTTCCTATTTTAGGGGAAGTTATTGTAAGTACGAGTACTTAGTCAATAACTATTAAACACATTTATTTTTAACCGCGACGGTCACGGAGGCGGTATACGCGTTTGGGGTAAGAGGTGTTTGTTTGTGTGTCTGTTACCATTTTTCTCGAAAACTACTGAACCATTTTGATTTTTTTTTTTGTTTAAAAGGTGGCATGATTGGGAGTGTTCTTAGCTACGATTTAAGCAAATCTGTTCAGCCGATTTTAGGTCGGGTTTTTTTTTTATTTATACGTGCTATCTATCTATCTATCTATAACTTCACACCAAATCCCTTGCGGGGTAGGCAGAGAGAACCGAGCGCCACGTGACTCGATCCTTACATACCTCACTCGCTTCTTTAACATTCATTGCTCTTCTCATGCACGCTCGCCGGTTTCTAGGGCTCCTGACATCACCTTCTGATAGAACACGACCAATTTGGTCATGGTAGGTAAGTCTTGGCCTTCCCCGGCTCCTACATCCTTCCACTTTTGCATTGTATATCTGCTTCGTCATTCTTTCATCTTGCATTATTTCTACATGTCCGAACCATCGGAGCATGCCTCTTCTTATTTTAACACCGACGCTCTCTTTCAGACCAACTCTGTTTCTAACATCATCATTGCGAATACGGTCTACAAGCCTTACGCCACAAATTTTGCGCAGCGCTCGCATTTCGACCGCGTTTATTCTACTTTCATGCTCTTTCTGCCATACCCAGCTCTCGCTTCCATAAGTTAGCGTTGGAACCAACACTGCATTGTGTATAGCGAGTTGTGCCTTCAGGCTCAGGATTTTACTGCCAAGAAGTTTTCCCAACGCTTCATTCACACTATTCCCAGCACTCACTAGTCTTTCCACATCTGCGGTGTACCTTCCATCCCTGCTGAAAGCGCATCCAAGATATACAATCTCATCCACTTGTTCCAACACTTCATCATCAACCGTAATTCTTACATTAGTTCTGAATTCTTCTCTTTTAAATACCATTATCTTTGTTTTCTTTGCATTCAGTAGTAAGCCTTTTTTCATACATTCGTCTTTCATCGTTGTGACCAGTGTTTGCAGTGGAGCTAGTATGACGTAGCATATTTTGGAGCTAGAACTACGAAACTTATTTCGGACATAGCACGATTTAGTTTACATTTCAGATGACGTTGTGTGGCTTAATTCAGACTTAGCACGGTATTTGAGCTGTGTGGTGTAGTCTATTTTAGAGTATTGAGCAATTCATATTGGAGCTAGCACAGCTTATTTTAGAGTTCCAATGGAATCGCAATATCGCACTCAATGTGCTGAGATTGGTGTCTAGTATAATAAACATCTTTATATACACTAATAGATAGCTGCCATAATAACTGACGTGTAGTTTTCATATCATTAAAATTCGAGGTCGTACCACAAGCATGCATAGTTGATAGATTCAGGTGTTATTTTGCGGAAGTGAAATTTACAGGCAGTTAATTGGTGGCGGAAGCACACTAAGCATATATCAAATTGCTTGCAGGCATACATAATATCCCTTATGATATGGAGATGTAATAGCGTTACAAAAATCATATACTACTTTCTTCCTTTTCTCAGATATTTTTTTTTAATATTTCTTTTTCATTAAGTAATATCATATCAATAATGTCATCATCATAAATAATTAAAATCCGGAATGAAATACGAATCGGAGAAGAGTAAAAGCTGCACTTATACATTCGTTAAACAATTTCTTTCTACGTATATTTATAAATACAAAAATCCTTTTTTGCTCCGAATATGAACACAACCTATGTGTTTTATATTATTATATGGAGTTCTACCAATATTGAAATAGTTTGTTTTTGAAATTTATTTATTTTATTTTGTTAGTGAGGCATACAAACATATCCAAAACAATATAGTACAATTATAAATATTACTTAGACCAGTTTGCAGTTCAATGTGCACAGAAGAGTCACATTAATTGACAATAAGCATTACGCTTTTATGGGTGAAGCAATTTAACTTCATAAATATTAACATTTACTTTAACTTTTGAATTGTATAATATTCGAATTAAAAATATCTAGATCAGCGTTACAATGCCTCAGCTCACCTCATTATGTCTCAAAATGTGTCAAAACATTGGCACATTTTGAGAATTGAATTGAAAAATGATGTGCTGAATTTGTAAATATCCAGGCCAAAGATTTGTGGGTTACGCAGACGCGATCGACCATTGAAGTGAATGAAATTAAGTAAATCAGGGCAATCGATGGAGGAGTGAATGATTTTGTGGATATAAAGAAGCTCAGAATATTGTATGATAGCAGGTGATGTGCCATCCCATGCTTACGGCATAAACCTCGCAGAAAACATCTTTGTACCCGTTCTATTTCTTCTATTCTATATATACTTTTTCAGTCAATTTTTTGATACGAGTTGTACGCCACTTTCAGGTTATATATTCTTTTCAAACTTGTTTTATACGAATCGCTTTAAATACTATTCCATATTCTACTGCCGAATCTCTACTAGTTCACAAATACATACTTCTTAATATGCTATAAGGCAACATAAAATTCAACACGACCTTCTTATTCCTAGTGCTATCCTGTTTCCTAATCCAATAGCATTTTCAGGGTCCACTACCTACGCCTAAGGATTTGGCGAAGATACTGATTTTTACCCATGACTCGAAAAACCGGACCTTTCTTAGGTTAGGTCACATGTCTTTCGAAATGTAACTTCTGGAACGTGCGGGTTCCCCCCTAAATTTTTTTCTTCACTGCCGATCGATAAATCCGAAAATATGAATTAAGTAGTACATGCTACCAGGATCCGAACCGGACACCAGTCGGTTAAGCCTGTACTTCATCCATTGAGCTATCACGGCTCTAAAATTCAACACAAGCTTTTTTTTATTATTTTATTAGCAACTATCAATATAAAAAAGCAATATCTTTATAAAATTCTCAGGTTTGGACAGTGGTCACTGCTAATCCTATTCTTTTTTTTATTACACTACGTCGGGAGGCATACGAGCATACGGCCCACCTGGTGTAAAGCGGGTACCATAGCCTATTACACTTGCTACTTACACAGTAACTCCTTAGGAACTTACTGGCGGCCTCACTCACATGCAGGAACACAATAAGTCTTTAGGAAGTTGTTATTTGGCTGTGGTTGTCTGTGGGGTTTATTTGGATTTTCTATTCGATTGAAACTGGCTAATTCAAATCTAATTTGTTGATTGTGAAAACTAAGTCAATGGCTAAAGTCTACTCATCCCTAAAATTATACATAGACAAACATAGTATTGTCTTCTATATATTATAGTGTACAACATCATGGTGTTCTAGACTCAACATTTTAGCATTATGGAGGCTAGACCAAACAAAGCGTTCCTCTGAATACACTATGCTATTTACTACTGTATGCAAGAGATTACGGCTTTAGACGGTCGCAAAGAGATAAGCATTGAATAGGTTTACAGAGATTAGTGCTAAGAACTAAGGCGCATCTTGGAGATTTCCTCAAATGACTAAATATTTATGTTCTCGTGCAGGTATATGTTTTTGTCTATTTATACAATTATTACAGCTAATATTCACACATCTGGTTTCATTTCATCACAAGGATATTATACATATACATGGAGACGGAATGACAAAAAGTGTGATTGATTTGATTTTAATTGACAGACGTCTCCGAAATACTATAATGGATACAAGATCCTTTAGAGGTCCCACTCCTGTAACGGACCACTACTTGGTGGTCAGCCGGTTTGTGGGACTTTTCAAGAAGTAGAGGCACTGGCGAGTGGGTATTCCTTTAACGCCCGAAATTAATAATCAATCCACAATCTGAGATTGAAACCAATCTCAGATAGATGCCTATCGAAGGATCGATCGTCAATCTGGGTCTCAATAACAAAACTTGCCAGGTATACATTTTTTGTTACCAAAGATAGGTCCCAATCTTTGGTTCGATCCTTTCCTCTCGACCGTTCCATTTCATGCAAAATATTGTAACCTGACAACCAAATATACTTGTGTAAATAAATATCAATTGTAAAAAAAATATATAAACATGTTTATGTTACCTCATTTAAAACTTAATTCTAGTTAACCATGCAGTAAAATAGATATATTATGTGTGAAATAACTGAAACGAAACTTATCGCCGACAATCACACCAGCTGCGTTTGAAATGGGAGAATTTGAAGAAAAACTCGCGCAAACGCAGCACTAAAATAAGAATGAACAACATTCAGGTATAATTTTTTAAATATTTTGATATAGATATGTATAAGTAAGCGCAGTGAATAATTAACTAGCCTAGTGACCTACAGGTTCCCGATTCGAATCCTGTCATGTAACACTACATTTGTGTTATCGGTTTTTATGTACTTATTTGTAATTATGACTTGCTCGGTGGTGAAGGAGAAACATCGTGAGGAAACATGCATGTCCAAGAAATAATATTTAGTAAGACATTTGACCTTACCTAGGAATGATCTGGTTTTCCCTCTGGGTTGTGGAGGTCTGACGGCAGTCTCTTCATTTAAAAACCATTATCTTCACTAAATCCACCAAATCATGTGGACGATAAGCTCATAATTCTTATGTTCAACTGATCAAATACATAGACTGAATTTGCAAAAATCTATAAATTTGTATTTAAGTTGTTATAATTGTTTATATTAGACATAAAATCATTCATTTAACTTGCTATACTCTTGTTGCAGACTGGAGGTGGTGTTCCAGACTATATACCCCCAGATGACATTTTGGACCGAGTTGCTAGTTTAATTGGGAGCACAGCAACCGGATACAGTGTGCCATTTGGGGGTGACAGGGAATCGGAGACATTGTTTGTTGTTAGTGGTGGTAGTGGTGAAGGTAGCAGTAGTGGTGATGGGAGTGTTGGTGAAACTGTCCATGTGGTGATGGATGATAACATGGAAGGACCTAGCATTCAGTCAATACAAAATAATGTTGTAGTGACTGAATGTGAAGTGCCCGTGTCCATCGAGACACCAAAAACACTAAGAACACCGAAGTTTAGATTTGACACACCAACCAAAAACGGTAATATAAGTTTTATAAATATGTGTGTGGTATGTGTAGATGGTTTTAATAAGATCACCACCATGTCGTGTCTGTTCAAACTTTTAAACAAAAGTATAGGGTAAATTACCAGTAACACCCATCTGACTAGACTAGAGATGGGTTAAGGACTGAGTATTTATCCAAGGATGAGTAAATACTCAGTTTTTATCCAAAATCGGCAGTAAATATTTTTTCTTTAGTTAAATCTTATAAATTGATTCGGAACTATGGATTTACTAAAATATCAATGGATTAAAGGTTATTTGTGTGTTTTATTAATAGTAAGTACCTAATAAAAAAGTACCGTGCCAATATTCAATCTAAGGCATTTATTATTAACCCACAAACACTGGTATTATTAAAGGCCTCCGACTTAGCTATACGCCTGAGGCACATCTGAGGTGGGGTAGGCGGGGGAAGGGTCCTTTATTTCGCTGTCACTGTCGTCAGCGTGCTCGTAGCATTTTTTTTTTACATACGACAGTAAAGTCTCACCCGTCGGAGGAAGTGCACGCGCTCGTCGTATTTAGACTTAAAATGAATGTTGTAGCATTTTTATTTGTCCTATTTGTGTATTTGATTGTGAAATCACCTGCACGTAGCGCATACCGATCAGCAAACGAGGTTTTGGCGAAAGAGAGGTAGGCCAATAAGGAGCTATTCCGTTGGCAACGGGGATGGTAATGCGCGAGCGACACTCCTTGTGTTGCAGGCATCCATTGGCGACGGTAACTGCTTACAATCACCCGACGTGGTATATAAAAAATATACTTTTGTTATCTAAAGAGAGGTAAGACCCAGCATGGGGTCGTGCCGTGCTCCGTCCAGTCAGACATTTTGTACCGGCGGAGCATGGCAAGACCTCTTGCTCTAAGTATCCGTCTGGGGAAGGACCTCCACCTTACAGAAAACCGCAGCTAAATAGCAATTCCGGGAGGATTGTTGTGTTCGTGTGTGTGAGTAAGGTCGCCAGTTAGTTGAGAAGTCGTTGTGTGGGTAGCGGGAGGACCGGCGGATATCAAACCGCCAATGACGGTGTGGGCGCGGAAGGCTGGTTCGGCGGTCAGGGAGATCCGGTGAAACGACTGACCGCTGGCGGCCCGTGGATCAGTAGGGTTCCTGAACCCGGGGATTACTTAAACTCCGGCCCGGGAGGCTGAACCGGCAACCCGCGAAAAATCCCCGTTGTAGTGGTCGTGCCTTAGAAGGAGACCGGAGTGGACCCGGCTGCTGCAGCAGTGGGGGACGGGGGGCCCTTCCGCCCGCCGTGCCAGAAATCACATAACCTGCATTGTACAGTGATGGAAGATACCGCGCTTTTGTCCTCTACTCTGTCGGCTCAGCGACTTCTCTTTTGAACCTCAACCCAACATAAATGGCACCGAAAAGGAATAGGAAAAGAAATATTACAGGGGCTGCTCCTTCCACAATAAATATGGATTTTTGCAACATCAGGGGACTACACTCCAATATTCATCACCTCGAGACCGCTCGACCGACCCTTCTTTTCCTCACGGAGACACAAATATCCTCACCGGCCCTACACATCTTACTTACGTTACCCCGGGTGCAAACTTGAACACCTATTTGTACGCCGTGCCGGGGTATGTACGTTCGGGAGGATATTTGTTGTCGCCGTCTTCATAGCCTGGAAGACATGGACCTGTCATTATTATGGGTGCGCATGGATCATGGCGGCCACACCCGAATCTACGCGTGCCTTTACAGGTCCCATAGCGGTGATACAGACACATCCCGTTTATTTGAGCACCTGCAGATGGCAACTAACAAAGTTATCGAGCAGTATCCCTCCGCGGAGTTCGTGATTTTGGGAGATTTTAATGCCCACCACACCGAATGGCTTGGCTCTTGGTGCACTGATTCCGCGGGTAGATCTGCTCATGACTTTGCTTTGGCCTATGGTTTCTCCCAACTGGTACATTCTGCGACGAGAGTACCAGACAGATAGACGACCATACAAGCTTCTTACTGGACCTTCTGCTGACCACACGTGCCTTAGAGCAGCATGTGCCGTGCGCATCTCCCGCGATTCGGCTCATATGACCGAGAGGTCGGTGGAGCCATGGGCGGTGGTGGGTTGACCACACGTCCGCATGAGTAAAACATCTCTGTGGATGCGCCGCTTGGCTCATCAGACCACTGTCTCATCCGGACCCAAGTGCCCTGTGCCAGGCGTGACCCACCTCGGCCTACCGGATGGCGTCGCGTATGGCACTATAAGTCGGCAGACTGGGACGGATTGCGTGAATTCTACGCGTCATACCCGTGGAGGCAGCTTTATTTCAAAACAGTTGATGTCGAATCCTGTGCGACTACGGTAGCTGCGGCGATATTAGATGGCATGGAATGCTACATTCCCAATCGCTTTGTGGCGACAGCGGTAGCTAAAAAGCGACTGTGGTTTAATCGGCCTTGTAAAGAAGCCAAAGTTCTCAAACAGGCTGCTATCGAGACTTGGACCACGGCGCGTGCTAATGGAAATCCAGATGTCTCTGTATTGAAACGTAAACTGAACGCTACCTCGAGGTCCAGTAAGAGGGTAATCGCCAGAGCAAAGTTTGATTTCGTCGGTAGAGTTGGCGAGCGACTTGCAAGCCTTCCGTCTGGGAGCCGTGCTTTCTGGTCGCTGGCTAAAGCTGCCGAGGGAAACTTTTGTCAGTTGTCTAGTTCACCATTGCAAAAACCGGATGGCAGTCTGGCGTACAGTGCTAAAGAGAAAGCCGATTTACTGGGTAATCTCTTTGCCTCTAACTCGACTTTGAATGACGGGGGAGCTGTGCCACCTACCATCCCGAGGTGCAGTAGCTTAATGCCGGAAGTCTCAAATACCTAACAAGATGTCCGGTGGGCGTTGCTCTCCCTCGACATTCATAAGTCCAGTGGGCCAGATGGCATACCAGCAGTGGTGCTAAAGCAGTGTGCTCCTGAGCTGTGTTCTGTGCTAACGCGCCTTTTCGTGCTTTCCTACTCCACTGGGCAAGTTCCGTCTTCGTCGAAGACCGCCAATGTGCACCCGGTGCCCAAAAAAGGCGATAGATCAGACCCATCGAATTACAGGCCTATTGCTAAATCTCCCTTCTCTCCAAGGTGATGGAGCACACATACACACACGGCTCCTGGCATACCTAGAGGATCACCATTTAATCAGCGACCGTCAATACGGCTTTCGCCACGGTCGTTCGACTGGTGATCTTCTAGTGTATCTTACACACCGCTGGGCTTCGGCGATCGAGAGTCAAGGCGAGGCATTGGCTGTCAGCCTAGATATGACAAAGGCGTTCGATCGGGTCTGGCATCGGGGTCTTCTATCGAAGTTACCATCGTACGGGCTACCCGAAGGTTTGTGCAATTGGGTGGCCAGCTCCTTATCCAGCAGATGCATCAAAGCCGTGGTTAACGGTGGTTGTTCCTATAGCATGGATATTATCTGTATTGTCCCGAACGCTGTTTCTGCTGCATATCAATGACATGTTGTCTATTGGCGGCATTCATTGTTATGCGGACGATAGTACTGGGGTCACTTATTACACAGGCCGTGCTAGTACCCCTCATTCACTTGTGGAGGAAAGCCGCGTTAAACTTGTGTCTGAAATAGAGTGTGCTTTGGGTAGGGTGTCCGACTGGGGACGGTTGAACTTGGTTCAATTCAACCCTACCAAGACACAAGTCTGTGCGTTCACCGCTAAAAAAAACCCTATTTGCTGTAGTCCCCCAATTCCAGAACACACCACTGGGATTCTCGGCTTCGAGATCTCCAGCGAAGTTCAGTACCGAAGCCACTTGGAAGAAAAGGTCAAGCTGGCGTCAAAGAAACTTGGTGTGCTCAACAGAGTCAAACAGTACTTCAGCGCGGGGCAAAGACTTATATTTTAGATAAGTCCCAAGTCAGACCGCATATGAAGTACTGTAGTCATCTCTGGGCGGGGGCACCTGATTACCAGCTAGGACCTTCTGACTCGGTGCAAAGACGAGCTGTGAGAATCGTCGATGATCCTAAACTCACACACGGTATTAAGCCCTTGAGTCTAAGGAGAGATTTCGCCTCCCTTTGCGTGTTCTACTGATTGTACAATGGGTTGTGTTCTGAGGAATTGTTCGATATCATGCCAATAGCCTCGTTTTACCATCGCACTGCTCGCCGACGGCTGGGAGTTCACCCTCATACACTGGAACCGCAATGGTCGCGTACTGTGCGGTTCCTGAGAATCTTTCTACCGAGAACTATTACCTTTGGGAATGAGCTCCCTGCCGAGGTTTTCCCAAGGGACTACAGTATGGGGTTCTTCAAGAAAGGCGTGAAGAGGTTCTTACAGGGTCGGCAACGCAAGAGTGACACCCCTGGTGGTTGCAAATGTACATAGGCTACGGGACTAACTGCTTACCATCAGGCAGGCCGTAAGCTTGTTTGGCACCTTAGTGGTCTAAAAAATCTTAAAAAAAAACGAGCTCGATGGGGTTAAGCAATTACCGCGGTCTGTCTATGGATGGGTATATCTATCTCGAGTTTTCCGTGCTCCGAGGGCACGTTAAGCCGTCGGTCTCGGCTATTGTCGATAGATGACAGTCGTTAAGCTAAGTCAGTGGCCCGCGGGCGGCTTGAAAACACAGGCCTCCGCCAATCCGCATTCGAGCAGCGTGGCGGAGTAAGCTCTAAACCCCTTCTGTTGAAGGGAGACTAAAATTTTAAGTCTTTTTGTATTTCTTTTTTTTTACTCATGCATTTGGATAAATACTCAGTATAAATGAGTAAAAATGGATAAATACTAATATTTATCTTTCCTTCTCAGTAAATACTATTTAGTATTTACTGACCGCCCATCTCTAGACTAGACTAATTTCTTCTAATTTGATTATCTAATTTTAATATTATTTAGGTATTAGATCGTCTCAGTCTAACAACATTCCTTAATGATATATATTTTTTTTTTTCAGCAAGAAAAAGACAAAAAGTGATGGACTGTGACCAAGGCAGGACAGCAAGAAACAATGCCCTGGCTGAATATTATGTAGCCAAAAAAAAATGTCTGGATGCACGATTAAATAATGTACTTTTAGTAAACGAAAATCTAAAACTACAAAATGATAAATTAAAATTAGAATTAGAAAAAATGAAATTGCAAATAAAATAAATTATTAACACATTTGTTCAGTCATTATATACTTTTGTATTTTCACATTTTTTTTTGGCTGCATTTTAATCACTATTTAGTTTAAGTTACTTTAGTTATATTTGTTAATACTGTTACCATGTACCATCTCAAGCATCATGTAATACTATAGTTATGATTATATATTTTGTGTTTGGCCTAATTGTCTTGTCAATTTACTTTTTAATACCTAAATTTATTTTGTATCTATTAACATATAATACTCATTTTAAGTCTACAGTATTTCTATTTAGTAACTCAATTGGATATTCATGTTGTGATTTGTTGTAATACTCAAGTTTATTGTTACTTTAGCTTACTTTTATTGTGTATGTGTGGGTGTCTACAGCAATTACATTTTATGTACATAAATAATGTATAATTTTTTTTACTTTAATTTATGATAAATAAATGATATTTGAAATACATTGAAGTTTTAATAAAAGTAAATAAATATGACAAATCGATATTTATGTTAGTTCTTTGGACCTACTGGAATCCTTATTTTTTTCCTATAAACAAATGTCAGAGGTGACAAACAAGCTTACAGCCCACCTGATGACAAGTGGTAAGTGCCTTTGAACACTTATGGTCATATTATAAAAATTAAACGAAGTTCAAATTCATTTAAAAGTATATTTATTCCTATACATAATATTTCTGTTATTACATATGTTCTAAATTAAAACTTACATTTAAAAATATATTATGTTTATGATTTACTTATGCTCTAAAATAACTGTTTATAACATCCACCCTCTCCCTAACATCCTGGTTCTGAACATCTATATTCTGAGGAGCAGCATCTTCATTTATATTAGAAACATCCACTTCTGATGGAATTTCTAGGAGATTGTGGCTTCTGCAGATGTTATGCAGTACCCCGGTAGCTATAATAACTGCATGAATGTTTGCCAAAGACAAACGCAATGTGAGTGCCACAACAGGAAACCGCCTTTTCCACACCCCAAATGTCCTAAAAACAAATTAAAATAGTAATGTTTGTGGGAATATTGATTAATGATAGAATACATAAAATTTGTAAGCAGTATTACCTCTCAATTGTATTTCTTGTTTTAATGTGAGCCTCATTATACCTTTGGTCAGCTTCTGTGACAGGATTTAAGAGTGGTGTTAACAAGTAAGGTCTGTTTGGATATGCACTGTCTCCTATTAACCAGCGATTACCAAACTGACCTGCTTCACACTGAGCTGGAAAACAAAACAATTATTATATGTTAAAGTGAGTGTTTTATGTAAATTCAGATCTGACAAATTACCCAAATTTTAGGTAGGTGTAGGTTTATTTATTTGGAAACAATTACCTCTTAAATGAGAATTATTAAATATAGTTGCATCATGTGCAGAGCCCGGCCAGCGTGCCACCACATTCATAAGTCTTAGGTCAGCATCACAGACAGCTTGAACATTGAGAGAAAAATAACCTTTACGGTTTCTAAATTCCTCACCAATGTTTTTACCTGTTAGAAAAAATAGACAGTATAAGTAAGTGCATATACATTGCTTGTAATTTCACAGTATTCAGTTTCTATTTATACATACATGGAGACTGTATATGAATATGGGTGCAGTCAATTGAGCCGAGGACTCTAGGAAATCCAGCAATCTGGTAAAATTTTTCTGCTGAACCTTGATGCATATATATATATTTAGCATACAAACTAGCAATGGCAGTTGACATATCTCTGACTATTCGCCCAGCTGTTGCCTTTGACACACCAACATAATCAGCTACAGAGATTAACATGGTGCCTAATGCATAAAACCGCAGTGTCAACAGAAGTTGATGCAGTGGCTGCACACCATGATTTCTGCAAAAGAGTTAATGAGTACTTTAAATTATGTGCACATACTACATAGCACTAAATATATAGGTTATATAGGTAAGCATTAGGTATAGATAGGTTCTCAAATAACTTACCTTGTAGAGTTTGCATGGACAAATGGGCTCACTTCAGTCAACAGAGAATTGACTGCAGGTTTGGATAACCTGAACCTGAAGGTGAATTCTGCGTCATCGAGGCTTTGCATATAGTTAACTCTCCTCAATCTCCGTGGTGGTGCACGTCTAACATTTTCTGCAGCGTCACTATCAGAGTCATCCCAATCGGATAACTGATTTAACACCTCCATATCACTATCGCTATCACTTGACAATACACCAATTTGCATTATTTTAAGTTTTCGTAAATTAACAATTCACAACGAAAGTAGTAATCGATGGAATTTCTACGATTGATAATTCAGATTGCTTGTAGCGATCGATCCAAACGTCAAAATACGAAGATAGGTTATTAAGACGCTTGAACTGTCATTTTCATACAGAGGGCAATCCATAATCTGCGATCCGTCCTCTCAAAGATAGATCGATTGTAGAGATCGACGATTCAATCCAAGGATAGGTTATTGAGACGCTTAACTCAAAAAAAGGATTGATTTTGCAATCGCAGATATCCTTTTTTGGATCGGGATTGGTTATTAATCTCGGGCGTTAGAGATCATGAAAGGATATGGAGCGAAAAATTGCAAGATAATCCGCAAGGGATTTGGCGTGAAGTTATAGATAAATAGATTAAAGCTAATCTAATAACCGTAACGCTTGTAGATCGTATTCGCAATGGTGATGTTAGAAACAGAGTTCGTCTGAAAGACAGCGTTGGTTTTAAAATAAGACGAGACCTGCTCCGTCGGTTCGGACATGTGGAAAGAATACAGGGAGAAAAAATTACGAAACAGATATAAAATGCAAAAGTGGATGGACTTAGGAGCCGAGGAAGGCCAAGACTTACCTACCATGATGAAATTGATCGTGTTCTATCAGAAGGTGATGTCAACAGCCACAGAAACCGGCGAGCGGACATGAGAAGAGCAACGAATGTTAAAGAAGCGAGTGAGGTGTGTAAGAATTGAGTCATGTGGCGCTCGGGTCTCTCTGCCTACCCCGCTAGGGATTTAGCGTGAAGTTATAAATAGATAAACTAATTAGAGAAGGCTCCTCATAGTATAAGAGAGTGCTGTATTAGCAGCGACGGTGGCAAACTTTAGGTTCACTTAAGAATTAATGAACAAATCATCATCTGGTTCTATCAGCAGTGGTGTATGTAAATGTTTGAAATGAAAAGTAGTTTATTTGCTAGGATATGTGGCACATTGATGATAGATATGTTTATATTGTAGTAGTTCAGCAAGTTCCGCTAATACTACAAAAGGCATGCAAATCTTAGTCGGCCGACGCATTACATGAATTATAGCTACTTGAATAAAAAAATACAATTAATAGCATGATAATTTGACCCTTGTGCTGCAAAAGGAGTTGTGCTTTCCTCTTTTGACATTTTGACGAGTAATAATGGATGGCTTTTGCTTATCTCCTGTTTCAGGGTCAATTTCGTTATAGTGATGGAGGAACGATAGCATGAACACGTTCTTATTGTGTTTTGGAATGTAGGAAAGAATTGTGAAATCTTTTTTAAAACCTAAAAGCGAAGAGTTAAATTTCGCTAGGATGCAGCTTTTATTAGATTTCATGGTGCCAACAGAAGTGAGTTTATAATTTTGTATGTTCATGTGTAGGATAGCTTGTGAACCAGTTATCCATTGTGGCATTACGTTTGGTTTGACATATTGGCTGAACTATACCATCAACGACATCGTGGGGCTTATTACTAACTTTGTATGGCCCTTCTGGATGATTTCCTGCATATAATTCCATGTTCAAAGAATAATATATAGCGACGTCAACGACACCGATAACTTTCAAGCCCTACTTTGCTGGTTTGTTAGGAATGTATTGTCGAAAGCCACATCGACCACAAAATGCTACTAATTCCTCATCAATATTTCAGGTAGTTTTGACAAAATCCTCGAAAAACTATCTGATTAGACTCATTGTCAAAGTAAAGATCTCGATTCCTGATCCATCATTGTCCTACAAGTCTTGTAAATTTTGTCTCCCAGCTCGAAAAAGTCCTGCAAAATACATCAGTCCATAACTGCTGTTAGTTCAGTTATACACGTTTCTGCATATGCATAATAATTTGAAATATTCGCACCATATCTACTGCGCCTGGTGATCCTGTACCAATATTTTCACTTCTTGATCGAACACCGAAACTTGGAAAATACAGTATTGTTTACCTTTGTAAAATTACCTCGTAGAAAAATTATAAGTGGCTGATCTCATCATCACTGTCAGTTTCGTCTTCATGTGCCAAAATAAGAACTCGCTGAAGCGTTGTTGTGATCCTACGAGTGACAGAAGTTACCAGTAAGCTCTAAGCAGTAACTGTGTTAGCAACAGCGGTGGCATCGCGCGAGTGTTGCAATCGTTCATAGGCTACGGTAACCGCTTTACATCAAATGGGCCGTATACTTGTACGCCTCCCGATTTAGTACAAAAAAAAATTTTTAAACTCCGTACTGAAAGTGTGATTTATTCTGTAAACCAATCCATGTATTTAAAACTTGTCATAGTTCATTTAGCATAATATAATTTTTTTTAAACATTTAAAGCAAGTGTTATAATCACGATCATAGGTAAAACTACACGATGCTTTTTATTTTGTTTGTTTCAAATCTATCAACTCTTTATACTTGAAAACTTACCTCTGTGCTGACGTACTTACAACTGCATTACAGAACTGAAAACCAAAAGATAGTCTTACGAGTATGTTGTAACAAGTGTTCAACATACAGTCAAGACTGCACATGTGCTGATGTACTTGATGTCTCGTTTGTGCAGTACAGAATACTCAGTACGCAAGGCCTACTTGGGATATAATGCTTTTATTTATTATATAAATTTACATTTGATCTACGTCGCTGTTATGGGTATCCCTGCTTTAAACATATGTTACGATACACACAACATAAATTTATATAGTGGGCGTTTAAAGAAATGAAGAATGACCAATTTGTTTCTACTGTTGTGTTGAATGAAGATTTTATTAAACGAGAACGTAGGAGTACTACTCGTAGAGTAATAACTTGCAGGTAACAAAAGGGGATAAACCCACGCATATGAATGTTTGCTACATAATAACTCGGTAAACTTGCATGCTGTTTGAATGTTTTGCTAGCACTTTCTGTTTTTATTAATTCTTTTTTAAAACACAAAGATTAACACCACAAGCACAGGGATTTAACTATAGAAAAAGTAAAAATACAAAGGTAGTTTTGTCTCACAGAGGGATCTTATTCATTCAACTTCAATCAAATCAATCAAAAGGTTTAAAAAATAGGTGACTAAAAAGTAATACATAAGATGAAACACATATTTCTCCTGCAAAACTTCCTCTACGATAGAATAGAGTTACGTAAAAGATTAATGTCCTGAATAGTTACTATTCTCGAAGGGAATACACACTTAAATTCTTTGGGACTAGTAACAAAATACACTAAATGAAAGGAGACGGATCATCTTCCATAGAACCTTGGGCCTGGGATGTAACACAATGAAAGTAGTATTATTTGAAAGGTAGTAGAAAACTATACGGTTTCTGAGAATTTGACCATAATTGGCAATCTGAGATCTGAGAAATAGAATATTATTAAAAAGTGGGGTTATGAAAATCCTGTGGTAAAACAGTGTAGTTTTTTAGGGAAAGAAACATCATAAAGCTATATATTTTTAATGATTTTTAACATACAAAAGCATATTAATGTACCTAATTAAATATTAGTGACTTTATGTTAGGTAGGTACTGGAAGTTTTGGTGTGCCTAGTTACCAAGTATAATAGAAAACTATTCCACGCATAATACCTACTCACCTTTTAGAGTACCTAATAGGTACTTAAATATGATTTTAATAAAACTGAAATCCGTATTAAATCGCAAAGGTAGAAGAAAAATTCAAAACATCAAGAGCACATTCAAAATGTAACGAATTAGACGAAGCAAACGAGTCAAGTGACGTGACATGCAACTGACATTTACTTTTTTTTTTAGTGTCAATGTCAGTTTTTTTCTACAGCGCTGGCATCTGAGTATTTAAGACAACTTATGTGAATAATCGATTAAAGATAGTTGGCCATTTTATAAAACACTGTCTTGTTGATTGCATGACATAAATATCATTATTTGCTGTGTAATGTGCGTATGAGTTTGGTAAAAATATTATTTTTAGGTCGCCTGCAGTAAAACTATTATCAAGGCCACATCAAGGCAAAAAATGTAATCGATTATAGCATACTATTCAATTCATTCGTTAACTTTAAACCCTATTTTCTCTTTTCTCAGATAGCGGTTAAGGCTCAGTTTTCTAACATATCACTACTATGATTTAAGAGTTTTTATGACGTATAATTCATCTTGTTACATTTTGGCCCACAATGAACCGTCTCCTTTGTATTTCAAAGTCAAAATCTTTTTATTCCGTAAAAATGGCTACATTTGTTTGGAATTGTCACAATTTTTTTCCCTACCGTGCAGTTTATGACTAGATTACTCATATGACGATCACCCATTGCTTCTATTTAGTAGTCGGTAACATATTAAATACACAGGTTATGTAACGTCCGATCACAGCCTGTCTTTGGATGGGTTTATCTATTTTGAGGTTTTCCGTGTTTCGGAGGGCATGTTAAGCTATCGGTCCCGGATGTTGTCGATAGATGACAGCTGTTAAGTCAGTGGTCCTCAGGTGGTTTGAAAACACTGGCCTCCGCAAATCCGTATTTGAGCAGCGTGGTGGAGTATGCTTTAACTTGACTAGATTCGAAATTTGGGCCTGGCGTGAAGATATACATACATAAATTAGAAAATTGACTTGTTATTGATAATAATAATAACACTTCGTTTAGTCTAAGTGTGAGTGTGGATCACAAGAAAACACCAACAACCATAGCAGGAACCAAATACAGAATTAAGTAATTGCGCTTGAGTACTTACGCAGTAATTATTAGTGGCTGCTGATAAGTATGCCAATCGCCCAATGCTGAACATAGGTCTTCCCTCTAGAGAGCAGTACTTGCATCGATGGGTGCAGGTAACACAGATTATAGAGTAAAAGTAAAATGAAAATTATATCTAAAATCAACTGACTACAAGTGAATAAAGATACATAACATAAATCTAAAAAGAGTGGCCCCCGCGGCATTGTACTAACGATACTGTCAGTATTTACGCGCTAAATCGCAATACTAATACATTGTGCGAGAAAGTTACCACGTAGGAACTCTGGAACGTAGAAACCCTTTGTTCGCCAGTGACATCGATCAGACGTCTTTTAAAAAGCGACTGTGTATCTGGACCCAAAGGGCCAATAGTCTTGTTCCGAAAACAAGGGCCCTGTATTTATTTGTCTTTAAAAGTTCAGCGATATCCCGTCCGATTACTTACCATCGTCTCTGGTAAAATCAGTAGGTCCAATCGAGAAGCGTGCTCGTATATAATAGGGAATGCGTAGATTGGAAGCCTTCAATCTCTGTTGTTCAAAACTTGAAACTTTATAAAGTGAATCATTAAATTGAATTTTGTAGATGGTGTCTCCGTACTGCTATACGCAATGTGGGCGACTTCTAGAAATTTGTAGGTAGTCGATGAATGTATTTGACTCAGGACCAAGGTGAGTGGCTCTCTACAGGGGAGGCTTATGTGGGCTAAAATGATGATGGTAACGTCCTAGCTTAGCCCGGGCAGGCAATGGACTGTGCATGTTAATCATTGGAATAACATTCTGCGAACTTAATTCTAACTAATAACATCTATGACGATCACAGCAGCCGAGGTAGAGATGACCAGAGCAGCCGTGGCAGCGACAGTATGCATCTACTAACCTGCCTGCACTAGTTCGCATGAATTAATTGATGTCAGAAGCACACCAATTAGTTTAGAACAAATTACCTGTAAATTTTAATTTCGCAAAATAACACCTGAAACAATTAACTATCAAGTGTTCCGTTCCATTACCATATTCATATATTAACAGGCTATCATCGAAGTTGTCATTGAGTGTTTGATTAGACTAACCTTTGCTTGAATGTTCTCGATTTGGATAAGGCGTGACGAACTGAGTCGTGTGTGACGTTAGTCAAAATAAAGTGGGGTACAGTACTTACTACTAGTCGTCACTAAGGAGAGGTGACTCTCACAATCTTATGATGGGCTTGGAATTCAGGTGTAAGGGCGCTGTTAGCATCATCAATATTTGGCGAGACAATGTTTTGTCTGGCAGAAGCAACTAACAATACCTATATTGATATTATGTACCGTAGTAATTAACGCGTCTCTTTTATTTAATTCTCATTTCATGAGTAACTAACCGCAATAGAACTGTACACCAGTTCTATCTTGCTAAGCCAGTCTATATTTAAAAGGGATGAATATTATTACAATATCAAACAGGACATGCAATCCGCAGTTCAATCCCGCGAAGCTTAGCTGGATATCGAATTGCAAATGGTCAGAGAAAATGTAGCATTTAACGCTTCGCCAACTGCGGACGATTTCCACAACGTTACGGTCTTTCTATGACGAATTTACAGCACACTTTTTTTTATAGTTAATAGATTTAGGGTTATTTTACGAAATTCAAATTTACAGGCAATTTGTTCTAAACTACTTTGTGTGCTTTTGCTACCAATTAGTACATGCGAACTAGTGCCGGTCGGCACCACCCATTATCTTTAGTAAAGGAATGCTGCCACTGCCATGGCTGCTTTGGTCGTCTCTGCCTCGGCTGCCGCGGTCCTCTCTGCAAGCCTGCAGACAAGGACGAAGGAGATCAAACGCGCATAGCTCTCTACTTATTAGGAACTGTTTGGTCGATTTTTTGTAAACAATTACTTCTTTCTGTTAGTCTTAAAAATAGCAAAAGAGCACAAAATCTTTTAGTATGTAAATAATTTTCTGTTGGATAATATTTTACGTAGATTAAATTTATATGTGTGATCCATAAATTCCACATGCATAATTATGCGATGCCACTGATGTTGCAAGCGTCTATAGTCTACGATAACTGCGTACCATAAGCACACCGGTTGCCACTCTAGGAGTAAATTATTAGTCATTATTTCATAAAATAATATTATAATGTAAAAAGTGTAGTAAGGGTATAAGTTTAGATTTAATTAGCCACTGGAGCTCCATGGCAAAATTGAATTGTTGAGTTTCGAATTTGCAACGTCTACCAGATCCAGAGCTACCTTTTCATTTTGATTGACTTTGATTTTTTAAGATTGATGAAGTCCACAATTCCCCACAGTTGGCCCGCCATTTATTATATTAATGTAGTTATCAACGCTAGTTAAATGTACTTTTTTCACATTTTCCTCCTATAGTTATGTTATAAATGCTACTAAATATATTAGGTTTAAGTTTTCACTTTCTTTTAGCCATAGACTTCAAAGCAATAAAGCAGAGTGTCTGTGATTATAGATTAAATTTTGTAATATTTTACAGTTAAAGCCGGGGAAAAATTGGGAATGCTAAAGAAAAATTTAGTAGTAATTACAACATAAGTCTATATTTTCGTTATGATCATTAATATGTGAGTATGAAAGAGCGTTCGTAGAGAGAGAGTAGTAGTAGCGTACAATATTAATTAAAAAAATAAACAGTATTCAGCATACATAAACCGCACCTTACCAATGCTTGCAATCAGGTGGACCCATGCGATGGTGTGCGGTTGCAACATAGGGCAAAACCGTTCTGGGGTGGTTTAGAATATCAACAATACTTAACAGCCGCCCTTCTGCGCCGAGCAAGTATTCTACTGCATTTACCAAATGAGATTGCAAATTAGGAGCGTCGGAGCTAAGCAATATGGAAATGGAAATCTGGACAGTTGTTGTGTTCTTGCGAGAGAGTTAGGTAGGTGATACACCAAAGTGTAGCGATCAAGAGCGACTCAAATTTTAAATACTGCGAACCGTAAACAGTACAGTTGCAACAGGTGATTTTGTATATCGTATGTAGGTGTATGTTTTATATGAAACATCTTTGAAAATAGTGATACAGCGGAATCTGTCTAAATATTTTGTGTCTGCCTGTCAATTGTGAAGTTAGCGCATAAAAATAACGTTTTGCATAAATTTTACGTGATAGCTTACGAGTTACAGGAACATTAAGATCCACTCCGCGACGCTACAGTAGTCTAATTTAAGACAAACTCTCATTTAAATTAATTTGAATGAAGATGATTAAATTTTTTACGGTTCTATAACCTAAATAATAAAATCACGCCCTTGGCAGATGATTACATAATTTTTTTGTCATTTATGTCTGTCATAAAAAATATAAATGTGAAAATATCATACGTCCGTACTGATCTCCGCATATTCCAATTAATTATTTCACAATCTTTGTAAATAGTGTGTTACAAATAGGGTAAAAGTTAAAAAGAAATGAAATAGATCGAATGGACTAAAAGTTTCTACTTAATGAGTATATTATCTGACTTCTTTTATTTTAATTACTGTTGTTGAGTTTCATAACGGATTTAGCGTATAAATAGATAGACAGATAATTATCAAGTATTTTAGTTTGTTCAAAAAGTTTAAAATTTAACCTAATTAAGTCGAAAGTGACGAGACAATTAAAAATATAATGTAATATAACCTTAAAAAATAAATAATACTTTTTCGCATAATTTTCTTCTACCTTTTGCGTCATCAGTGATAAGAGTACATGAAAATTAAATATTGTGAGAAATCAAAGAACTAACGGAACACTCAAAGCACAAGACCATTTTGCATTTAACCGGATATACCTACCTATATATACGTTGACTGTGAATGTGAAACAATCTAAAATACAAATGCTAGAGTAGAGTGAGGCTGTATTTTCTGTATAAAACCATAATGAATAACACACTTGTGTTCTATTAGTGGGGAATTTTATAAGCGTGCGTGTAGAGTGGTTAACCGGATATACCTACCTATATATACGTTGCCTGTGAATGTGAAACAATCTAAAATACAAATGCTAGAGTAGAGTGAGGCTGTATTTTCTGTATAAAACCATAATGAATAACACACTTGTGTTCTATTAGTGGGGAATTTTATAAGCGTGCGTGTGGAGTGGTTAACCGGATATACCTACCTATATATACGTTGACTGTGAATGTGAAACAATCTAGAATATAAATGCTAGAGTAGAGTGAGGCTGTATTTTCTGTATAAAACGATAATGAATAACATACTTGTATTCTATTAGTGGGGAATTTTATAAGCGTGCGTGTGGAGGTTTTGTAGAAATACAAGCTTAATATCAATGCCCTTAACAAGAGTTTCAAGACCCATACAACCCAAACATTATGAAATAAAAAGGTAACATACCTTTTTATTTCATAATGTTTGGGTTCTGCATGGCGTATATATAATATTATAAGTATATTAATTAAGATATCTTCGCACTATAAATACGTATATCTTTACACTAGGTCCCTTGTGGGGTAAGTAGAGAGAACCGAGCGCCATAAGACGCGGTTCACTCTAATTATTTATATTTATTATTCCTTACTGGCATCCACGTCAAGGAAGTAAGGGTACTTTTATTATTTAAAAGCTTTTTTTACCTAGAAGAAAGCTGTTTCATGTTTCGGGGGCATTGCCTTTTACTAGCGAGACTTTTGTGAAACCTGGACATAATTTAAGATTATTTTCCTCGGGTATCGTTAGCAAACAAACTGGCACTAACGCAGTTCAAGTAATTCACTGGTCACAACTTCTTTAACTGCAACCATAACAGTTAACTTGAATCTCTTAATAAAATCTGGGCTTACATGGAGCTTGTAAAGGATTTACTGTTAATCTAAGCAACTGCGTCAATGTAAAATTATGCGACACAATATATAATACTAATACTAGGACATTAGTATAGATTTTTTATAGCACTAAGGTAAAGATAAAGATGAGAATAATCTATTATTTATGTTATTATAAAAAAGATTCGTAGCATGTTATTCTAACAACTAAGGGTGCCTCGTGGAGAGGCGAAGCACGTGTCGCGGAGACGACCGGAGCAGCCAGGGCAACAACGGTGGCGGGTGCATGCGGTTCACTTTGATGATGGAGTTTGAGATGATTGAGATGGAGATTAGGATGGCGAACACTCGCAGAGACGACCGGAACAGCCATGGCAGAGGCGGCATGCATCTACTAACGGTAGTAGGTGGGTGCCGGCCGGCAGTAGTTCGCATGAACTAATCGGGAGCGGAAGCACACAAAGTAGTTTAGATCAAATTGCCAATAATCTACTTAATGGTATGCAGTTACTCTAGCCTATTAATGCTTACTATATCAGAAGCATTATTTGCGCGTTATCGACCTTACAAAAACCCCTTCACACCTTTTCTAAAAAAACCGCACGCTGTAATCATTTGGAAAATCCTCGGCGCGAAGTTCATTAGTCAACGTAAGATTACGTTAGATAAGAAGAAAATATCTTGAGACCCGTATGCGACCCGTTTATTTTAAAGATGAATTCCCTGACGATGACAAGAGTGGACCGAAGGGGACTGTATGCATCGTCGAGCAATTTATTCATTTAATTTAATTTATTTTCTCTGATAAACACGACATTATGAACAATCAGTTCAATACACATAGAAAGGTAAAGTATCTTCTCGCACTATGACTCAGTGCTCAGTAATATATATAACTGACAAAGACAAAGGCGTCGTTCGTTATTCTTATGTATCTCTATAGTCACTATTGTTATTCTAGCAATAGCTAAATTAGTATCTTACTTAAAATATATTAATTAACAATTATAGAAATTAAGATAAATAAATTAGAAATTAATTTTGAGTCTGTAATAATAATTTTGGTAAAGTGCGCGTCGTATTTAAAAGTGTTATGTTTTTAAGATATGATGACATAATATGTTCGACCGCTATAATTTTTAAATATAAGAAAAAAAAGACAAACATTGTTTATTTGCCATTAGGCTCACGCCGTCACTTAGCTTTGTCTTACATTTTTTGAAATATAATTTTATTGTATCTTATTCAAGATTAAAAAAGAAATAGTAACATTAGAGAACTCTTGTTACTATTTTCTTTTTTAATCTGCTAGCATTTCCGAAATGACCCTTGGCGAAGAAGAAATGCCGAAAGAAACTTGTCAATATAGGTCTCTTTTAAAATTGAAAATTAGATATTACAATAAATTCACATCAGCATATTGGTATAATAATGATATCAATATCGATCGTTATCATTATCGTTTTTAGGGTTCCGTACCCAAAGGGTAAAACGGAACCCTATTACTGAGGCTCCGCTGTCCGTCCGTCCGTCCGTCCGTCTGTCACCAGGCTGTATCTCTTGAACCGTGATAGTTAGACAGTTGAAATTTTCACAGATGATGTATTTCTGTTGCCGCTATAACAATAAATACTAAAAAATAGAATAAAATTAATATTTAAGGGGGCTTCCATACAACAAACGTGAAGTTTTTGCTCATTTTTGCTTAATAACGGCAACAGGTAGATGCTTGAAATATTCACAGAATATTTATTTATATATTCACTTTAAGAATAAATAATTAAATTAAAATAGAACAAATATTTAAGAGTAATATTTAAAATATTTTATTTAAAAATATTTATTCCCATACAACAAACGTGATTTTTTTGCTGTTTTTATAGATAATGGTACGGAACCCTTCGTGCGCGAGTCCGACTTGCACTGTGCCGATTTTTCATAGTTATAGAGGAAAACCCTGTATAACCAGGAAAAACGTTTGAATGCTATTAACATTTATGCATGCTTGTAATATTGTTAACACTTTCTGAGACCTCTGAAGCATTGTTTTCTTTTTCCATCCACGCAGGGAATTCAAATTATTTAATTTTATTGTATTACGGAATCATCTCTCGATATTCGATTGTAATCATCACAACAACAACTGAAGAAACTGAACTAGACATACCAATTTACATAGTTGCACATGTTTTTTTCTACTGTGTTGATATGACTAAAGCTCACTCAAAGAGAAAAAAGAAAACTGGTTGAAAATCAACGGAAAAACAGTTTGCCTATTATTGCCTTTGCCTTTTAAATTAAGGCATTCTATTAATTAAGCGACAATTTGGATTAAATGACGTGAAGTATTGTGTAAATCTAGACGGACATTTACATGGCTTTGCCTAGTGTGGGGTCATAGTACTACTATGTTCCATATGTTCATATCTTCAGTTAATAAAGATTATTATTATTTATATTTTTTTTCACGGGTATTATCCCGGTCATTTGATAGGCGTGCGCGGGGATATGGATCCAACGCGTAGAGGCCCTTTTGAGAAGATTCATGTTATGTTGTACACCCACCGAAACCCGCTCCTAAAAATATCGTTAGATCCATATATCTATGAGCAGGTCACGGCAGGTATTGGGACTATTGCGAATGTGTAGGAAATTATTAGTCTATTGTAATGATGTCTGGAAGGATTATTGGTACTGGGTTATTGCAGAAGAGGGACGGACACCTGCCATAACTATCATATTCAGATGTTACTTTTGGCAGGTGGTGGCTCGCCACTCACTAGATGGGCCCCCGAAATGCCAGAGAAAGTCGGCCGGGGGCAACACCGGTGTGAGTGACTCAGGGGTGTCGAGAGGTGTGCTGCGCTTTCTCCGAAGTTACTCGCGGCGTTATGCCCTTTAACACTTCCACCCCTGGAGCATATCACCTGCTAGAGCAATATACTCTATCGACTCCTCTCTGGACGGCCAATGAAGGCAAGCCAGAGCTGAGAGTCCTGCGGGCCTTCTTGACTTTTCACTCCGACCGACGAAGACACGTCGGAGACGAAGGCCCTGCTCACCACAAGCTGCCCTGCGGGGAATTATTATTTATTATTATTATTTAATCTAACTTACTTCGTGTGCTTCTTCCACTATTTAGCTTTTGCGAATTAGCATTTTTTTATATTAGAGGGTGCCAAACGAGCATGTGGGTCACCTGATGGTAAGTGGTCACCGCCCATAGACATCAGCAACACCAAAAGGTCACTGATCCGTTGTCAGCCTGTTTAGGGAAACAGGCTCTTTTCTTGAATTATGTTGATACTGTAGATTGTAGGAGCTTGGTGGAATTTTGAAGACATCTCGTTAATGTTAATTCTTGCACTTGTACAGATTCCACTTCACAATTTTATTTATTAATTATTTTTACCGACCGGTTTCGCCTTTACGGCATTATCAAGGTATATTATACAACATATGATAAGTTATAATTGTGAAGTGGAATCTGTACAAGTGCAAGAATTAACATTAACGAGAGATCTTTTCTTGAAGGCACCCATATCGTATTTGTTCGGGAACACAGCTGAGGGTAATTTATTCCACAATTTCACCATATGTGGTAGAAAAGGTCTACTGTACTGTAGTGGATTGGCATTGGCCGGTACCCACGCAGTACCTGTAGCACTACATGGGAGCGGGTGGGTGGTGTGGAAAAGTTCCACGATGGATGACCTTAGTCTGGTCTAGTGGAGAATGCATGCTGTCGCTGCCGTAGTTGCTCGGTTTCTGTTCCAAATAGCAGATAATCGCACTGCTGACGACCGCAGTGGCTGAAGTACAGACGACATGTATTAACAACGGCAGTCGGTGGGTGCTGGTTTTCACTATTATACATGAACTGACTGGTGATGGATGCACACAAAATAAGTTACGTAAAATTGCCCGTACTTTTATTGACTTTTGCAAAATTATATATCAACCTATTAACTATTGGAAATTTATATTGTATGTTTATTTTAAGTACAACAAAATACATGGTTTTGTATTACAGAAAGATAAAAACATCTGTATACAAAGTCTAGTTATCAATTGCGTATGCAAAATATTGAAAATTATCTACATGTAAGCCAACCATTATGCATTAAAATAAGATCTAGCGGACTGTGTAAGGAAATTGGCCACGAGATGGCGCTTACAGTCGAAGTTGAAATAAAGTTATTAAGACTTCGCTATTTCCAGTGATTTTCATATTCTTTTACGACGCTATATTCCCATGACATAGTTGTGATAGTTTAATAAACGTTTACGTTTTGACTCTATAGTTCAAGTTTTACTGAAACTGTTAAGTGAAACTTAGAGAAAGAAAATTAAACTTCGCCCTTTGCAGCCATATTTCCTTTATTTCTGACGATTATACACAGAAATTAGTTTTGAATCTAAGTTTCGCAAATGGTTATACTAATTTAATAGTTATACTTTTGTTATTTATATAAACAAAATGGTATTAAGATTAATATTTTTGAAAATATATCTGCATAAAATAATTCATACATCCGCCTTAAGTTCCCACTGGGGAGCACACTCTCGGTTATAACTTAACCATTTTCCTGATTTTGGGGTGATATTAAAGGGGGCCCGCAGATCTCCATTTGCCGACCTTTGAAATGCCCACTTCAAGGCAAAGCATCTTTGTTTAAGAGTCAACTGCATTATGCCTGCAGGCACTTGATGAAATAGGGTGCTTTATATAACGTTTCGAATCCTAGATAAATCATTTTTAATCTAATCTTATATATATTTTCTTATTAAGTATATAATTCTATCTATATAAATAGGCAATCAAACAAATTTGTTATACTTCGCTATTATATTTTAGTGCTTACCTTGACGACGAGTTTAACGAGCTCGGTGGCGCGGTGGTGAAACGCGTTGTTATGCTACTTTGAGTGGCTCGTTCTCAAGTAGCGAAGTGGCTCATGGGTTCGATTCCCACACAGGACCAACATTTGTGTGCATGAACAAGTCTGTTTGTCTTGGTGTGGGTGTTTTTAAACGTAGGCGTAGCCTCCATAGACTATGATAACTGCTGTAATTGAGCAACACCCCTGGGGTTGCAAATATATACATTTACAACACCCAAGTGTCACTCATACATTACAGACCCTTACCTTAACCATAAAAACGGCTGAAGCTGAGGATACTAGAATATAAAATAAGCTAAGCTAGAAAAATTTAAGAGGCTGTTCAACAATAGTCAAGTTTTATGCAGATATGTCAAGCTTCATAATATTTTATTTTTAAGCAAACGAAGACATGGTAAACAATCAATGATAAAATAAATTAAAACCTTATAGTCGTTGTAGAAAGTGTAGATTACTAAAAGTAGCCTGATTACTAAACTGTTCAATTTTGTTTATAAGCGTATTGTTTTATTTTCAAAAGTTGCACTAATTTTCGTGTTCTTCTTCTTTTCATACATCATTATAAATTGTATGAAGTTATTATAGGCATGTATATAAATGATAGTTTTAATTTTTCATAAACAGCAAGCAAAAAAATCTAAACGGTCCTCTTTTTAGGGTTCCATACCATAATAGCAAAAATGGAATCCTTATAGTATCACTTTGTTGTCGTTTGTCTGTCAGTAAAGAAAAAGGTTCTAGGAATGGGTATCAAGCTGAAATTAATACCAATACTCAGGACTCAGGAGTCAACGCAATCAAAAGATAATAAATTCTTCTGCTTATCTACTGAGATGTTACATATCATGTTTTAATACTATATATATCAGGATACAAAATAGCACACGATCCACCTGATGTAAAGTATTTACCAAAGTTACTGTAAATACACTAACTCTTTAGGAGTTTACTTATAACCTTACTCCCTTAAGCTCCCTTACCTTACCTTGACGAGCTCGGTGGCGCAGTGGTGAAACGCATTGTTACGCTTGTTATTTTGACACCAACGCTCGTGGGTTCGATTCCCACAAAGTACAAACATTTGTGTGCATGAACATGTCTGTTTGTCTTGGTCTGGGTGTTTTCTATGTATAATAAGTATGTATTTACAAAAATAAATGTATTTACGTATGTTTATCAGTTGTCTAGTACCCATAACACAAGCTTCGCTTACTTTGGGGCTGGGTGGCGCTGTGTAATTTGTCCGACAATTGTTTTTTTTTTATTTTACTCGCAGGAAGATAATAATCCTTGACCGTAAAGAATCATTGCCCCTGATTTTTGTGCATTAGTTTAATCTGAAGACAGTTAGGCTACGTTTTCATTGTTAATTTTGTAGTAATATTGATTATTTTGACGCTGTATAAATATTTCATATAAAATTTAATCCAGTTACGTCAGATCGCCCTTTGTGTGTTATTTTCACATCCCTCGTCAAAATTAAATATTGCATAATGAATCTTTTAACGCTTGATATTTTTATTTATTTAATAGATTTTACTATAGCAAATGTTTTTCATTATTTGCGTACTTATATCTTATTTATACACAGATAAAATTTAGATGTAGGTATGTCATTAGTTCGCCGGCAAAAGAGGAAAGACGCATTGAAGCAACTCAATAGGGGAAGTACTTCCAACTCACAGAAGATCGCAGCTAAATAAAACCACCCTTGAAGGTTGTTACGACCTTGTGAGTGTATGAGATTAGTTGTGTAGAGTTGCCGTATTAGCAGCAGTGGTGAATATGTGCGAGCTGCTGTTAATAACGCAATTTTGACACCAACGCTTGTGGGTTCGATTCCTACACAGGACAAACATTTGTGTGCAAGAACGTGTCTGTTTGTTTTGGTATGAGTGTTTTTAAGAGAGGTAGGGCGCATCAAAGCAGCCCGACTGGGGAGATACTCCACCTCACAGAAACCACAGCCAAATAACAATGCACGAAGGGTTGTTGTATTCCAGCGTATGAGTGAGGTCAACAGTAAACTCCTAAGGATTTACTGTGTTACCAGCGAGGTGGCATCGCGCGGGTGATACTTAATGTATTACCAGTGTTCATTGGCTACGGTATATAACCATTTTACATCAGGTGAACCGTAAGCTTATACGCTTTCCAACGTCGTAAATAAAGTTAAAACTATTACCCATATAATCTATATTTATAAAAATCTCATATCACGGTGTATGTCACACTCCTCCGTAACGGCTCGACCGGTTTTAATGAGTTTTATGTATTTTTGGTAGGTATGAGAGTTAGTATATATGAAATATACTATAAAAATAATAAAAAATATGCAGAACGTCGTTTGCCGGGTCAGCTAGTATCATATAATAGTTAAGTCATGTTTGCCATCATACTCTTTTGAACGCCTTTCTATTAATTTATACAAATAGTTCGTATTCGATAACTACGGAAGCGTTTAGCGTGGTTTATTTAATACTTAGAAATCATTAAATTATTAGCTAATTTAGTGCATTAGTGAATATAATAGTATAATAGTTGGTTAGAGTTATTATCGTAAACATAATCTAACAGCATCATTCTCTACAATTGCTCTTAGTGCCGCCTAATCTTCATTATTTTAAAATCATCACCTCAAACAAACCCAACATTACACGATAAATTGTAATGAGGCTGCCTTGCAAAAACCGAAACCACCATTCCATGATGATAGTGAACAAGAAACCACTAAAACCATTAAAAATAATTCCTATCTTAAGTGTGAGTTGTTTAAACTTGAAGTCGTTTATGGTGTAATTGATCAGAGAATTCCAAAATATTTTAGAGGCTTTCCAGGCAGTGACACAGAGGAAGAAACGCAAACACGTATTACAAAAGTGAGCTAGAAGTGGAGCAGTGAGTAGTAAGTAGAATTAACGACTTAGAGCATAAGGCTCATTGTCGTGAATCATCACATTAACATTCGCTTTATGACGACCTCAATAAAAGTGTTGCTCCGTCTACCTCAATTTGTAGCTCGCCGGTTATACGTAATGGAACCATTTCTTTCACAATTAATTAAAACATATTTAAAGATTAATAAATCAGTGTTAAAATTGGATAAAAAAAACATAATAAAGGTTGAAATTAAAATAGTTTTATTAATTTATGCAACATTCGATATTATCAATATTTTTAACAATTATATGCAATAAAAATGTATAGCAACCTATATACTGTTCACTACCTAAGCCTAAGGTTTTGACGATGATACTATTTTTTACATGAAACGACAAGATAATTCTTAGGTAAGGTCACACGTTTTTCGAAATATAATTTCTTGGGCGTGCGGGTTTCCTCACGATGTTTTTTCTTCACCGCCGAGCGAGTGATAATTACAAATATGTACTTGAACCCGAAAACACAAGATTAGTGAGTACTTACATGCCAGGATTCGAACCGAGGACCAGTTAGTCATTAGGCCGGTTCTTAATCCACTGGGATGTCACTGCTCTTAAAACCGTATAGCAATTACATGTTGGAAAAACAACAAATGCACAACTCAACAACAAAATGTAAAACATCGCAATAATAGATACAGGAATATACGTTGACTATAGACGAACTCATTGGAAAGGGTAGATATAATGCTTTAAATGACTCAGTGATCCATGCTCTTGCAATATCGTAAATACATGATCGGTCAAGGCTAACTAGCCAACATTATAAAGTATTCCTGTTTCTAACTCCAGGATTCAATATTAATGTCTATACATGTTACTACTGTATTCTCCGGCAGGAAAGACTATAGTACAGTCTAATAGTACTATTAAAGAAAGATGTATCTGGCAGCGTTATTAATTAGCGCATGCCAGATGCGTCTTACAGCAGAATGCGATTAACATAACCAATTAAACCATTATTTTCTTAATAGGGCTTGTGTCTCGTAGCGCTGTGAAGAGATATAACTCGTGGTCTAGAACCACTGCATAACATAACCCGATATTATAAAACAATTACCGATTATAATAAAAGATAAACGCATAAAATAAAAAAAAAACGTATATGTGTAGATACATAGGACTAAATTCAATGAGCAGTCATAGCCCAGTGCATAAAAAACCTGCCTATTGACTAACTGGTTCCCTAATCAAAACCTGGCATGTAACATGTAGAAGTACTGTACTACTGGATTTATGTACATATTTGTAATTATCACTTACTCGGAGACGAAGGAAACCATCGTGTTCGAAAAAATACCTACTCAAAATTTATATATATAAATGTAAATATTCTGCCTGTTTAGTGGCTACAACAAACACAACCATCAATTGCGTTATAAAATACTTGTATGTATTATCTTTCAATTAAATATCCTAAAATTAATATTAAGCAGAACTGACTACATAATATAGACTAACATTCAATATAGCCATAACCACATACACAGAACCTTTATAAACAAATGCCTGCCAACCCTAGCTTGAATATAGAAATTTTATTTTCGTGGAAGTTAAACAAGTTATGCAGAGCAAAGTTAATGTAGTATAATTAAGTTAAACAATGTTCACGGGCAGAACAAATTTGCTATTAAAATAATCCTGTAAAAAGCAATGTTATTTTATCGCATATTTATAGATTATATGAAGATACACACAGCGTCAAGTCATGTTAGACACTTATAGCATCATTTTTACTATATTTGAGTGCGCCATAAGAACGGTACAGAGTCAAAGAATCTAGCTTGAGTTGTCGCTGTGTGCATCTGCATAATCTATAAAATCATTAAAACCGATTCATAAACAAAGAAGTTATGCCTGAACATACATAAAAATGTGCATATGTATATGGACGAATGGAAAACCTCCTCTTTTTGTGATGTCGGTTAAAAAGAAAATCAATGCGGCATCAGTGAACACCGTATGGATATAAATAGAATACGTATGAATTATTTATTACACTAAAACCAATATAATGAGTATTTTTTCATATTTGCCGATAAACCAGACATTTCATATTAATTATTCTACTTATCTTATATATACTTAATGAAAACATTAAATTTAAGATACACACATCAAAAGTGTCTAGGGATCAACATATATTTTTGCAATAACTTTTCTCCTGATTGATATTAATTAAAATTTTCTTTAAGGATTCATCAAATAAAGTGTTTTCGTTTGTCTACAGTAACGATAAACCAAGTCACCTTTGCATTAATAAAGAAATTTGCCATTTTCATAATAAAGGGATTTTTGACATTTGAACCACTAACATTAAAGTTCGAAAAAAAGACTGAAATAACAGTTTTCTTTAAAATTTTATTGGGTAACTTAAACAATTAATAATCCGTGTTTCTACCGCGAACACTAACAACACAAGAACATCGGTTTGGCATACTCAAAATGAGTTCATCCAAATCACGCTGTGGAATGGCCGCCCATGTTCGTTGCAACAACAAAAAAAGGTCTTCTTGCGACTGGATACCCTCCATATTCGGCAGAGCTCTTCTCTGTAGCATATCCCATGCATGCTCAATCGGGTTCAAGTCTGGCGACTGAGCAGGCCAGGGCATGACATTGATGTTAGCTGCGGCGAGAGTCTGTCTTACAACTCTTGCGGTGTGCGGTCGTGCATTATCATGCATTAACTGAAATAAGGGACCGATTTGCACTTGTAGAGGAACGATGACGTCTGATACAATCGTCTCAGCATAAATTTGAGCGTTGAGGTTGCCTCTGATCCAAATCAACTCAGTTCTTCCGCCGATCCAAATACCCGCCCATACCATGATGGTTCCACCACTATAAGGATGGACTTCCTGGCAGGATTTTAATCGCTGTTGGCGTCTAGGGGTTCTCCAGTGTCGTATACGTTTATATATTTTATATATTTTTTTATTACAAAGCCACATCTCAATCTCAAGAAATCCGCATAAAAATGCTTGATCCCTAGACACTTTTGATGTGTGTATATTAGTATTAGGCTTTTAGAGGCATAAAATATCGCACACGACTTTTTATATACTCTTTGAATAATCAAAATAACCTCCATCGAATGGAGCACGTGCGCGTCACGTGACTGGCCGGATTAAGTCCACGGTGTTCGGATAATTAACTGCACAAAATACTAGCTATCAGCCACGATCGATGCCGTGAATATACGGCGCAAATGAGGGATTGTAAATTACTTTATTTGATAAAGGACTAATGCCTATATTAATCAGCCGCAAAAAATTTATTAAAAGTTAAAATTAAATTCATGTCTATAAATACCCTAGCCGTGAAGGCTAGGGTTTTCACGTTTTATGCAAGAATTTTACAGAGAATGTCTATCTGAAATTAAAAGCCAAGAAAATTCATTCCGATGATTCGTCCGGCCTAAAACAGATAGACAGCCCTCTATACATTTTTCTATTAGCAATCGTCTATTGCGAAGCTAAAATAACAAGAACATCCACCAAAGTGACAATTAACAGTATAGTTCAAGGAAGAAAGGTAATCAGAAGAAATTAGTAGAAGCTTTAAAATTTGCTATCCCCTTCAGCAAAATCATATATATCGCTCAGCAATATGGCACAAAAACTATAATAGACAAAATATATGTATTATGTTACCCCACGAATATTTTATTATGTTATTTATTTTGTTATTACATCATATCTTAACACTACGTGGAAGTAGAAGGATGTAGGAACCCAGAAATACCAAGACTTACCATGACCAAATGCATCGTGTTTTATCAGACGGTTATATCAGGAGCCTCAGAAACCGGCGAGCATGCATGAGAAGAGCTATGACTGTTAAAGAAGCTAGTGAAGTGTGTAAGGACCGAGTTATGTGACGCTCGGTTGTCTCTGCCTACCCCGCAAAGGATTTGGCGAGAAGTTATATATAGATAAATAGACTACGTCGAACCAATAATTTCGAGTTCCTACTTGTATTTCTCCAACAAAGATTGAAAAGTACTTCAGTAAGATACTGAATTTTCATCATTTGTTATATGTAGATATGCATAAATTTTAATGATAATCATAAATCTTTAGCTCAATAGCATGATATGATGACTCTCAGACGCAAACACCAGAATAAGTTAATAAATGTTTGTAAGTTTTGTTGAGGATTATCATGTATTTTACTGAGATTCCATAAGCAGATACTCATTTGGTAAATATAGGACCAATTTATTGTGAAACAAAAGAAATTTTTAAGATTTCGAAAATTTTGTTGATATGTTTAATAAATTTATATTTTTAGGGTCGGTAACGCGTCGGCAATGAGTAAGACCCCTGGTGTTGCAAATGTCCTTAGGCTACGATACCTCCTTACCATCAGGCAGACCGTACGCTTATTTCTCACCTTAGTAAAATAAAAATAATGTATATAATATTTAAATACATAATTGGTAGTGAGGAAAACTACAAGAGTAAATTCGCACGGCCAAGAAATTATATTTCGTATGCGTATGACCTAGGTCTGGTTGTACAGTCAGTCAGGTCAGTACCATTGCCAAGTCCTGAGCTTAGGTAGTGGTCCCGGTCAATCCTTATGGATTAGGATTACTGTTACTAAGATAACATTAGGAAGTAGAAATTAAAAAAGTACATGCAGTAAACTTCGAAGAAATTGCCGTGTTAGCAGCAGAGGTGGCACCGCGCGAACGATATTTAATATATTTTATTTTTACATTTTTGGGATACTTACGTCTACAATTTTAAACTAATTTATAAACAATATAACACAAGTCTAGTATGAAAATGAACTTGTAATTGTCCAAGTTTCCGCAGATAGAAATATGAGTATAATTGTTTGTTATGTTTTATGCATGCATTCATAGGCTACAGCAACCACTATATATTAGGTGGGCCGCATCCTTGTAGATTTCAATGCTATATAAAAATTCTATGTTCAATATTGAGTCGTTTCCGAGATATCACGGTGACAACAGTAAAAAATACGTATACCGTTCGGCAGTTTGAATTTTTGTAAATATGCCTCATTTATTGAGTTCGAACAATAGAAAAAATATATATTCGGGCATTATTCTTTGTTATTTCATTATTTTTGCATTCTTGTTCTGGCAGGGAACAGAGAAAGTGACAAAACGTGTAGGTACAATCCTTTTTCAAGCTTTCGACGTTTGAAACGTTTAAAGCTTTAAATGCAGACATAGAGCTATTACTGCAATGCTCCTTCAACATAGAAAGCAACAACTGATAAACTAGTACTATTTGTAGTCAAAATTAATTAAAATTAATTTGCTTATTGTGCCAATTTTAGACATGAAGAATTATTAGAATGATTGAGCCTACAGACCAATTGTACAATATATCTCTGAATATGTGTGATTGTTTTTTATGTTCACATATTATTGAAGTGAATCGATAAAGAAGATCGGTCTCAAGTAAAATGTGAAGGACACTTATAAATAAATTGTGTAGAACAATAGACATAACTTTCTCGGGTTTCAGGGATGATTATATTCAATATTAAAGCTATGAATTTACCAAAGAAAAGCTATATATTGGCATACATAATGATTTGGAAAAATTTTGGAGCACAAAGGATTCAAAAGAGCTCATGTTTATATTAGCGCAGTCTGTATTTTTTAACTTCAAAGTGAAGTAGGTTCTACGATCGTCTCGTAAATTTCATTATTATACAGTTCCAAACAGTTACGGTTCAATTGAAAAGTCAACTTTAAAAATTTTATATTCTCCCAGTGGCTCAGTCGTGAATGACGCAACTTTGACACCAACGCTCGTGAGTATTCCCACACAAGGCAAACATGAACATGTCTGTTTGTCTTGGTCTGGATGTTTAAAGAGAGGTAGGGCGCATCAAAACAGCCCGTCTGGGGAAGTACCTCCACCTCACAGAAAACCGCAGCCAAATAACAACTCCCTAGAGGGTTATTGTGTTCCTGCGTGTGAGTGAGGTTACCAGTAAGCTCACAAGGAGTTGCTGTGTAAGCAGCAGAGGAGGCATCGCGCGAGTGATACTTAATATATTGCAAGCGCTAATAGGCTACGGTACCCGCTTTACATCAGGTGGACTGTATGCTTGTATGCCTCCCGACGTAGTGTAAAAAAATATACTTTAATGACTTATATGTACGAGTAATTAGAATAACTTTACTGACATACATTTTATTTTGAACAAAAACTAATATTATTTGTATCATTCATCTAATAATAAATTGTGAACTTCCCAGTATTTTCTTTGGTTCGGTTTCGAAAAAATATGTAATTTTTTTGAAACTACAAACTTAAACTTTTTACTAATAAATTCTGAATGAAAATATTACCTACTTATTGAATAAGATATACTGTTACTAGTTGAGTAATAAAAAGTTAAGTATTAAAATTTTTTATACCTAATTGCAGAATTCCTGAAAATGGTTTTTGATAAGACTAGAACAGACAGTATTCCATTTTTACTGAATCTCTATATATAGTATGATGTAAAAGAGATAATATAAGATATAAGACAGAGAGACGTAGGGCGTATTAAGGGCAGCCCGTCTGGGGAATTACCTTCACCTCACAGAAAACCGCAGCCAAATAACAACTTCCTAAAGGGTTGTTGTGTTCCTGCGTGTGAGTGAGGTCACCAGTAAGCTTCCAAGGAGTTGCTGTGTAAGCGGTTAAGGAGGCATCGCGCGAGTGATGCTTAATATATAGCAAGCGCTAATAGGCTACGGTACCCGCTTTACATCAGGTGGGCCGTACGCTTGTATGCTACCCGACGTATTATAAAAAAAAAAACATATACCTACGTCACTTGTTTACCATTAATAATATTTATTAATTTTTCACTGAAATCATTTTTTTCCCGATAAAGGGTTTTATCAAATTAACAAAAAAAAATGTTTTCATTTTTACTTGAAAAGGTACAATCCCTTAATATTCAAGTGGCAGGCAATTCTGTAAAAAGAATTTTATATATTGAACAATGTGGCTGTATACCAAAATTCATTAGTTTGATAATTAGTTTAGCTAGAATCGTTGACACAACACATATTTTGTTATATAACGATTCTAAACATTTATCTATAAAAATCTCGAAGTGGGAAAATCTTGATCACAATACCTTCACAATGGCCTTCGATCACCCGAAAGTAAAAAGCTCTCTTGAAAGACTTCAGTATAAACTCATCGTGTCAGATTGCTAAGTGTGGGATTGTAACTTAAGAACGTTGTCGACGTCAAGTGTAACGTAAATCCCTTGATTGACGAAATTTGTCTGCCTCCCTTACATTGGAGGGTTGGATAAATACGGCAAGGTGTCCTGTTCGCGAATTTTCTTTTAAATATTGATAAGGGATGTCTTTTTCGTCTTTCAATGTTTTCTCCCTATTTCATGTAGATATGTTATACCTATGAGTATTTCTACTATTCGGGCATCCCCATATTTCACTGTTTAGGCGTTCATAACTTCAACTTCAACTTTCAGATATAGTAAACGTTTATTTGTATTAAAGTCGCGCACGTAAAATACCAAATTTAATTGTAAACGTGTGCTACTAAATATAAATTGGTTGAAACTCAGAAGTTATAGGTTATAGTTCAAATATACAGCAACATAGTGATTTTGGGCTATCACACGACAAAGATGCGAGTGCGTTTTATAACAGTGTAATAATTGAAAATAACTTTGTCTTCATATATATAGTTATAGTGTTACGGTAAAACGGTAAAAATAGCATATATAAGTTTCTATAGGGTCGTCGGTAACACATGAATGGAGGTGGAAGTAATATTAGGCTATGCTAATTGCTTACCATCAGGCAGACCTAACACTTATTTGTTACCCTAGTGTATATCACTACTAAAATGATGAATTCCTTCTTAAGGTGGAATATGGAGACCTAAAATCCGGCAAGTGCAGGAAATCAGCTATGAAATATGAATTACAGAAAAGAGTGAAGATCATGTCTTATGGCGCTCGGATTTCTCCGGTTACTCTGCAAGAAACCTGACTAGATAGATAGGTCTTAAATCGCCTAAAGTTCAGTGGTTACTCCGCATCATTGCTCCACTTTAAGCTGGCGCGATCTTGTAAAGCCATCCAAAGACAACTGGATTACACTCCTGGTATCTAACTACAATAGGCCTGACTAAAGACTCAACGTGGTTTTCAAAGCACGGTTAAGGTAGGGATTATTAAATGTATCCATAGACAGACTTCCTGGTCTTGTTGCTTCAATTGTATATTCAACCTAGTCGATTCACCTCTAATAGTCCGTCAGTAGACAACATCCGAACTAGAATGGGTATTTCTATATGATTCAGTTACAAAACCCAGTTCCATAAGTAAATACAAAATTAACGAGCTCGGTGGCGCAGTGGTAAGTAACGCTACTTTGACACCACCGCTTGTGGCTTCGATTCCCAGACAGGACAAATATTTGTATGCATAAACGTGTCTGTTTGTCTTTTAAGAGAGATAAGGTGCATCAAAGCCGCCCGCCTGTGGAAGTACCTCCACCTCACAGAAAACCGAAGCCAAATAACAACTCCCTGGAGGGTTGTTGTGTTCCTGCGTGTGAGTGAGGTCACAAGTAAGCTCCTAAGGATTTGCTGTGCTAATAGCAGATGGTGGCATCGCGCGAGTGGTAATTAACGTATTGTGAGTGTTCATAGGCTACGGTAATCGGTTTCAATCTGGTGGACTGTATGCTTGTATGCCTACCGACGTTGTATAAAAAAATTGAGTTAAATGAATTTAAAAAATTTACATCTAGATTAATCTGCCTAGGAACAAGAACAGTACATGATATCAACGTTAAATTAGAAAAGCAGAGATCTGGCAAATCGACGAGACAAGTTAATGCCCTCATAATACGTACGTACGAATGACAAACAAAAGTAGATGAAAATTGTTTCAGACAGCTTCATTCATAGGCAGTTACATAGTCGGCTGGGTTTAATCTACACAATGTTTACGCATCGTTTACACTTGGCTACCAACATGCCACTAACGAATTGGAAACTTTTTACGTATTTATATCCATGTGTATTGAACTGTCTGGTACGTTTACATATTATCTGGTACATCTACGTATATGTACTACTCGTATAAGTAAATGGTGTTCGTTATACTTAAAATAATTAAAGAAGTATGCTTCGCTGTCTATTCATTCTGAAGTAATTCCTTAGAGAAAGTCTGAGCATATGTCCATACTTTGGAATGCGACATTTAACGCGTGGGTAAAATAATGACCAAGCGAAAAATGTAGTAGTACAAATTATTCACCTTCAAGCATATAAATTTTTCAAATAGCGTCGAGCCCTATAACAATCGGAGAGGAATGTACGCAGAGTCAATCTGTTTCAAGCTTATTGAGTACTAAAACATGCCTTATTATATACCTCTTCTTTCCGTTATCATAAAATCGAACTTGTACCTAAACACTGCATCAGAAATCTTTTCTTCTCTTTGAACTTTTCCCGATACGAGTTCATCAAATGGAGCTCTTTCATATACAGAAAATTGTATATATACATATAGAAAATTGTTTGAAAATGGCATAGAACTCAGTATTTTCTCCGTCCTTATCTAAAATCATTCCTTCCTAGAATACCCATCTTTAAGTCCACGATGACAACTGCGTAGTCTCATCACAGTATACATACGATTCATCTGATGGAAAGCGATTACCGTAGCCTATGAACGCTTGCAATACATTAAGTATCACTCGCGCGATGACACATCTGCTGCTAACACAGATATATCTGACAAAATCTACATTCACCGAACACACTTTGAATTATCTAAAACTGATGAACCATTCCTGAGATACAATATAAGTATAAAATGTCATAAGTAAAACATATACGACAAACCTTTTCCTTTTTGAAGTGGGTTAAAACAAAACCCATTGAAATACAAATACAAAACAACTTAATATTTCATTAAATCAAATATTACACAACTCTATGAATGTCTGTACAACAAATACCGGTTATTTGTCGCATAAAAGCGGTTTATAAATTTTAATATCAGAAATCCGATATTACACAAATCCGTAGTATTGTGAAATTAACACTGGATATATCTACGGTTAACGCGTGCGTTTAGTGTTCATATTGGGTGTTTATCCGGTTGTTTAAGTTTTCCAAATGAGCGTCAAACGAGAACAAACTGTTATTGGTCTGTTAGCGCAGCGGTATGTCGATTTATTGCGAGGTGTAGGCGGCAAATATTGCGTTAGATGCAGCCGTGGGAAATGGTTATTTCTATAAAAAATACACTATGTAAAGTAGTTGTATTGTTTCTTGTGGCAAGAAAACATGCAAGTTATATTATTAAATAGAGATCTGTAGTTTTGACAAAGGGAATATTATCGATTTTGCAATTACTGGGAATTCGTTGGAAATGAATAAAAGGGTAGAACAAATAGATAAAGTGAATCTGAATTAATATAGACTTCTGTCCTACTTCTACGTGGAGAAACATTATCTCGATGATAAGTAGAATGTCTTTTCGTTACGATTCGTTTATTAGGTTAGGGTGTAGGCTGCTGTGTTTCTGCATACGAATGAGGTTCCCTGTACTCCTATCGAGTTACTGGTTAGCAGTAAGGATCCTGATGCGACAACGATATTACTTGTGCTGCAAGCTTTTGTACCCTTTTCAATCGAGGTGGTCCATATGCTTGTATACCTACCAAAATTGCAAAAAAATGTTTATACATATAAGAAATATATACAGTATTTAAACTATTAATGTGGATAGTATAAACTTAATTTATAATTATGTAGTTTGTCTATGGGATAGTTTGTAGCTTTATTCCAATTTACTTTAAAAGTACTTTAAAATGCATTGTTACTATTTGTATTCATCTCACAACTGCATTTTTAGGAGTAGAAAAGCAACAATAACTAGTAGATTTTAATTAAGACGACAGTGACGTCATAAACCCCTGATTGCGCGGTCTGGGCGTTTTTAACGACTATCATATCTTCGGGGGCGGTGCTGGCGTGAGCATAGCAGCTCTCATAAAAGTCTTATGAGTTCATTTCAGATGGCGGCGCCGTTCTGAAACCCTTTCATGTATATTACGTCGGCGGCAGTAAAATTTGACACTGCTTAAAAATGACGCGGATTACTTTTGATGTCATTAACTGTACAGTTAGATGTGCGAATGTCAAAGTGAAGTTTATTTAAGTTAAGTACCTCCTTACTTCTTTATAGTAGAAATTTTGTTGTTAAGATCTTTATATTAAGGCCATACAAAGTAAATAGACAAATTTAGTTTTGTGGAGGATCTGACTACTGATTATATGCAATTTATATAGTTAGAGTCCAAAGGGGAGTGTGACTGTTGTTTGTTATGAAGAGGTTTTAGGGTTATAACCTTATTAATAGCTTGCACGTGGTACATCGTGCCGAGAGAAGGCTTTCGCAAGGATTTCTAGGGACCAACGATCCCTAACAATAAGGAGATCGAGTGGAGAAGTAGTTATTATTTTTAGACTACTATAACTTCACGCCAAATCCCTTGCGGGGTAGGCATAGTGTACCGAGTGCCACGTAACTCGATCTTTACATACCTCACTCGCTTCTTTAACATCCATTGCTCTTCTCATGCACGCTCGCCGGTTTCAAGGGCTCCTGACATCACCTTCTGATAGAACACGATCAATTTGGTTATAGTAGGTAAGTCTTGGCCTTCCTCGGATCCTACATCCTTCCACTTTTGCATTGTATATCTGCTTCGTCGTTCTTTCATCCTGCATTCTTTCTACATGTCGGAACCAACGGAGCATGCCTCTTCTTATTTTAACACCGATTTTCAAAATACCTCAGTCATATAACTGCCAGACAAATTTATTTCTGCAACTGAGGAAGATACCAGGAGTGAGCTGTTGATTCATTAGCTAACGATACTCCTTGTATTGTAACCATTCATAGCTTACAAGAACTAACTGACAACATCCGCGGTGTATACGTTTGAAGCACGACGTGGTACAAAACAGCGTAGTACAACGTTCGTATTGATAACTCAGATTCATAATGATTATACAAAAATAATCATTATGAATCTGAGTTATGAATACGAATAGCAATTGTTAGTAATTGTGTTAATTTTACATTTGCATTATTAATTGAAAATTGCACCAAATTGGTGGTGTTAGCATCTAGCAATGATACATTAATAGTAAGGCTCGTGGGTTCAATTTCTATACAGTCTTGGTCTGGGTGATTTAATTAGAGCGGATTATAGTAGCCCGACTGAGGAAGTATTTCCATCTCACAGAAAGCCGTACCTAATTTATAACTCCCTGGTAGATTGTTGTCAGCAAGGGTGCCAACGTGCGAAAAATACTTCCTGATTGCAAGCGGTCATGGGATATGATAACCATTTTACATTAAGTGCACCATATGCTTCTATGCCTCCCCACGTTACATCAAAAAATATTTATTATATAAATGTTTAGAAACAAAGAAATTAATTTTAGCACAGAGATCAAATGAATTACCTACTTAATTCAAGTTTGAATAACAGGTAAGTATCAGCACGGCGTACCTTATAAAGTTGACATTTCAATGGTTCATACGAAGATAAAACATTTGAACTTTTCACTCTCGATTAATTAGAAAAGCTTCATAAACGTACTTGCAAACTCCTATACAGGTTTGCAAAAGATTTTAAAATTATCTTCAAACGGAAAGACGAAATAAATCCCTCAATGACAAACTCCAGTTATTGTGCATGTGTCGAGGGCCAGATAAATATATGTATGTGCCCCTAAAAGCGTAAGAAATCCGAAGATTTGTAAAGTTTCCCCCTTTATGACGGGTGAAGCGCCCTGCCAATGTTTTCTGTTTGAACGATATGAAAAACTTTATACGCAACATTTGCACAGAAATTTCTATCGTATCTCAACAAATTACAGTTTATTTTTCTTTCGTTTATAATGTTAGAGAAAAATTCATTTGTGATGTTAGTCGGCGAGTCGTTTATATCTTAGTTTATGATTGTGAGTCAAACGGCATATAAGAAAACTATTTATGGGGTTCTTAAAAATTTAAGACGTAGTACATTTTATATTGTTTTTACTTAATAACGTACGTTTTTATTTTAATGTCTTTGCTGTTTCAATTTGCAAGAATAGATAGTAACTAACTTTTATATGGGATCCCACTGTTGCAGTAAAACGTATTCTACAACGTTTTGCATGAATACGTTTTCGTAACGGGTAAACAGAAGTAATTTATACTACAAGAAAATTTATGATGCAGCGAAATGATTTCAAAGTGACACCACCACCTCGTGTCACGGCGCGCTACGCGTCACATTTTGACTCTTTAGCTATCAAGCGGTGCAATATTTTTTTTTATATAAAATATAGACGTGTAAATATAGCACCGAACTGTATGATCTGATTTTGTTATCATCAGTTTCTTGAATTGGAAAAAAGCAATTTAGAAAATTAAACACGTATCAGGTCAAAATAGCGCTTTTCTTTTATAAACCGTAAAATGACGAAGTATGATTTATGTTTTCTCTTGTTATACTGCACTATCCATGGCCCACGGATGGCTGATGTATATGACGTAATGATACATCTGGATATTGTAATTGAAAATTGTTTGCCATGTTTTTTATTCCCGTCATAATGGAGCAGGGGAACGAGAACTTAATTTGTATGTAGCTGTGAACATTGGAGAATGTACTTCGACTTTGCCCCTGGCACTATTTACCTATCTATTTACCTAACACTCACAGGGTTACAGTTCTCGAAATCAATGAATTTACGTTTAGTTGACTTTTCATCCGAAATATCTGTTGTGTGACCGTGTATTAGCCAAGTTCGAAAAAGAATCGTTATGCATCTGCTGTTTGTACATTTATACAAGTCACTTCGAATGTTTAAAAAACTAATAACTCTACATGTCTGGATTTTCACGTGTTTATTAAGGCCCTCATTTAGTTGGTATTTTTAACAATCACTGACTCACAAATTTTTACATATATACGCTGTATATAATGCCCACCTGAAAAGTGATTACCGTAAGGCTATGGTACCGCAAGGCGTTCATAGGCACGAACGCTTGCAATATATTAAGTACCTATCGCTCATGCGATGCCACCTCCGATGCCATCACCCAGCAACCCAATTTACTGGGAAGCTAGCTCACTCCCTACCGCTCTTAAAAACACCTAAACCAAGAGAAGCAGACATGTCCATGCACATAAATGTTTATCGTGTGTGGTAATCGTACTCACAAGCACCGGCACGATATTAAAGAAGCAACATTATGCCAATGAGCCACTGAGCTCAACGAAATTATATATAATTATAATTCACAATTACTTTTGCGTCTCAGAGATATAGTCAAATTTCATGACATAAAGATAAATTAATCCTATATAAAAAAGTTAATCTAAGAGCAAAAAAATATCAGTGTTCGGTTACTGCTACTTTTACATCTATTTTCTAAGACTTCGTTCATTTCAACATCATGCCTCAGGGATGAACAAATTTACGGAACACTTAATATGCATATCGACGGACTTGTAGTATATAAACTACATTCAAATTAAGAACATAAGCTAGTTCACTATAAAATTATGACGCTTTTTCCAAGTCAGCTAAAGTCAAGATATAGATAGATAATACACAAATAAATGGTGTATGGCATAAAACTGTAAATTTAACAAAGGAAGAATCTATTCTCTAGACTCTAAATCTCTAACTTGTGAACTATAATAAAATAGTAAAAATATTCTTTTTTATAGTATGAAATAGTCAAGGTATAGAAAATTACAATAAATTAATACATCTCACAGTCTCAGATCACTTTGATTAGTGACCTAATCAGATTCTTTCAGAATCATCATTTTTAAAATGATGATTAAAGAATTGAAAAAAAAAAATATTATAAATTTCTGATAGTTTACGTTCTCGAAAATTACCACTGACGAAGAAGAAATGCCAAAAGAAATTTGGCAATATAAACCTTTTTTCAAATCCTCAGATATTACAATAAATTTTCTCAATATATCGATACAATAAAATGAAGTGAAGTGATAAAATTAATGATATATGATGCTGAATCATTTCTGGGCAACATTTGTCAGTTAGGTATACATTAACTGTATATTAAGCCTTTAAAAAAAATGATTTGCATATTGCAAAATTTATCTTTAAACAGAACAGTTTCTGGCAGTTATAGTATTGTACAATCGAAAACAATTCAATTTGATCTAACCTGCTTTGTGCTGCCACCAATAATGTTTTAGTGATGGACAAAGCAGGTTAGATCAAATTGCATGTAAATTTGACTTTCGCAAAATAACGCCTGAATCTATTAATCGAATACAATTTGCAATAAAAGACCCACCACTCCTAGCAAACCGACGTACTGGTATACAAAACTTATTACTACTTCTCAAATTTGCAGTAAGCTTTGAGAATGACTTCATTTTTTCAATGTACTCGGAAGTGGGATGGGCAAAGATAGTTATATGGAAAATGATATATTCTGTTGGGCATAAAGCTAGTACTCTGTTGTATAACTTAAACTTCATGGCATTAGTGTCGTAACAAATAACATGTTTTTCCCTCAATTTCAACACTTTTCGGGTCAAAGATATTCAAGAATGTACAGTCCGAGCCCAGTCAAAGAGTTGCGGGATCAAAGGGACTGTAATGTACTGGAGTCTCTAACATAAATATTGGTAATGTCCCGTGCGAGTTTTACTCTATTGCCAAAAAGTTTTCTTTTTATTTTGCAAGTTATCGAATTCTAGAACTCGTACTTACATTTGTAATGAAAGTGATGTTTTCACTCAGTTATTTAGTTGTGAAAGGAATTCGGTCACTGTAACATAGAGGACATTTATAAATAGTGGTTGGGGAGGAGTTCTAAATAATTTTGAGTTTTAGCAGATTGGGTACAGTATACTCAAATTAAAACTCATTCGACCGAAGTGGTAAATGTATCTACAGGAAGCTTTCGATAGATTCCCGTCGTTAACGCAATGGGTTCCGGGTGGTTTTAAAATACTGGACACCGGCAATTCACGTTGTTTTGTATCACTAACTTAACAAACAAGCCTGACGGTTTATGAAAGTAAGTGGCGATACTCATAAAATCGTATATTTTATACTACTAAGATTGTATACAATCATGTGGCATGCCTGATGGTAAGCAGTTTCCGTAGCCTAAGGACACTTGCAACATCAGGGATGTCACTAGTACTGATTCTGGAATTGTCGATGGCTCTGGGACTACCATATAATATTTCAATTGGTGGATCCACCAGTTTGAATTGTACATTGATATATCAGTCATGTACTTAGCCACTCTGTAAATATTTTTTTATATATGTATAAAAACAGCCTGTATATAATATATATAATAAATAGATGACATGTATCTATAGATTAGTCAATTTAGACTCAAAATGCAATAATATTATCACACACACGAACATGACCGATAACAGTGGTCAAAAAGCTATGTTCTTCTAAACTTACAGGTATTAAAGTATACGTAATCACGTATATTGAAAATAAAATAAATTGCATATATATAAAACGAGCGAAAAATCTATTTTTAATGATAATTCAGTCACATTTATTAAAACAATACTTATTAAATTGCTACAAACAAATGCGGCAGTTGTCGTCAACAATTTATTTTAATGACCGGTGGCGCCCCCTAGCGTTTGTCGCGGAAAAACTGTGACGTCGTATGGGAGACGGTAATTTTTCAGATCTTGGTCACGATAACGTGCCGCGGTTAGGTGTTAAAATGATTTGTGACTTCTGAACGGCCGTCGTCTTGTTTGGCAAACACTAGCCGGCGGAAAGACAGTTGCGTGGTTTTATTATTTATTTTTCTACCCATTTATTATTGTGCTTGCATGACAATTTTTGCTGTTGAGGGAATATAGTATGTGATGTGTCGCGATGAGTGAAAGGCGCATTTCATTAGCATTATTACAGACACGCAAATGCATAGCAATGAAAAATATGCTAAAATATTTTTATGAAATAATAATGACTAAATGTACTCATTTATGTAGTCGGGTGTAGGTGACCCATTATCATTATTTAGAGCAGAAGTCAACATTATCTGCACAAAATGCACCCTGCCAATTATCAAGAAATTTTCTGGATAAAATAGGTAGGGGTATAGTGATATTTCATAAACAACCCGAATACAATTAAACCTCACCATGAAGAATGTCGTTGTCAAACAACTCTTAGGAGGGTCGTTGTGTATCTGCGAGTGATCAAGGTACCTATTATTTTTTTTTAGTAAGTATGGCTGTTGCTTTTTGAAGATTTTATGCAGAAACCCTAAACATTCTCAGTATAAGTAGTACCTAAAATGAGTTATTACCATATAAAAATTCTTTGTTTTGTAGTTTTTTTGTGTGATGCGTACAAAATGAGCATACAGCTTTACTATCTTTATTAGTGTCCGACTGCACTTTGACAATTAAATAACATGCTTCATGTTTTAACTTGAGCAGGGCTCTACAATTTTATTATATGCTTAGATAAATATTATATACATAGACATACAAATATTCTTATGGATATATATCATAAAGAGCATAATAGTTTACATAAAGTTTATTTGGTAAAAAAGAAACAACTTAGGTGGTATTCTGCAGTCGAAGACGGGCTGCATGTGTGTCTCCCGATGTAGTGATGTAATAATAAGGTATAACTAGTACAGTAAATATTGCGTAAGTAGATATAACTACCACCTAAAGTCCATTCTGAAACTATACCTACATTTCTTTACCACACAAAAGCCCGAAGCACTTTTAATTGGGGTGGAAATTGTGATTAATGCCATCAGATAAGAGGAAAGCCGGCGTTGGCACGAAAAAAGGGGTTTTGGTCAAAACGCGCACACATTAACCTAATTCGTTTTAATTGCCCAAACTAATCATTTGTAAGGACTTTAAGTGTGTGCCAGAGGTTAATATGGTGTATGTTTTAGCGGGCTGATTTATATGCTTAGGTAAACGTTTGGCCTTGCGTCACGTCAGGAGTGAAAGTGTATTTAGTGTGTCAACACCTTGCACGGTTATGTTTTCACAAAAGAATTTTATGGTGTAAATAAGTATGCGGACTCTACACGTGCCATTCGCGATGCAATTTCTCATCTTACGGTATATACATGCTTTAGATTATGCATTTGTTAGCTGTCAGTGGTACCTTTACAGTCTTATAACATGATTTGCTAAAAATCGTGATCGCATCTTCCTATGCATAACATTAAAACATCTGTTTTTAATGGCACGAACAAACGGTTATAAGCTATAAATGTTAAAGATGCTTTTGAGGTGTGTAAGGAACGAATCATCACTCGTTTAACGCTCGGTTCTCTCTGCCTACCCGGCCAGATATAGATATATTGATATCAAATATGATTTTGTCAAATGAACTAATTTTATTTGCATATGCAGGAGACTTTTAAAAGTAATAAGATAATGAAAATAAAATGTGTTAGTACTCTGTGATCTGTGGTTAGTACCCTATTATACCGCTACGATCTCAAATGTTCATAATGTTACGGTAACTGCTTATATACTAGGCGTAATTTCGTCTGTTTGCAGGCTTAATTATAAGACGCTAAAAAAATAACAGCAATTTCTAACTTCACTAAGTCATGTTCATTATTATCGTAGATTGCAGTATGTAAACTACTTTTATTTACAAATACTAAATATTTCTCATGAAAAATATAACTGCATAATATGTCGTTCAAAATAATTAACGTTGAATTGAAATTGTTTCAAAGGAACGTCTATTTGCAGTACAATAAAATATTTTGCAGGAATACCGACAGGTAATACCTCAAACGACATTCCGGCCTAACAAAGCTAGGAGTCACGAAACTAAAAATAAAGAAATCTAGTCACGGTAGTATGTAACGACTTATTTTACAATGGGACGTTCCCAGTTAGGTCAAAAATAGGGTAAAAGCTTGTAGTCGCCAGGTAGCGTGCTATCTTTAACCTTGCATCTTGTGCCATCCCAACCCCGCTCGACTTGTCCTCTACATACCTCCCCGGTGGGAGGCGGTCCTTGTGAACTTGAAAGCACAAACATTTTTTAAAACTTGTTTCAGAAAATACTTAATTTTGAAAAAATCTGACAAGTTTATGGAAATATTTCGTGGAAGAGAAATAACATAGAAAATCGGAAATTATGTGTCTTTCAACTCGACCAACCAACGACGGCACAATCAGAAACGTCAGTAACAGAGGAGAGTGAGATCGATTATTTGCCCGGTGGAATGATCGCCCTTTGATCTGGAATAGACTGGAACGTTCATGCCAATGCGGGTATTGGTTTCTAACTCTCCTCCCGCTTAGCCTTTGGTATGAGAGATTATTTAGCTAGGTAGGTCTAAGATTTCTCTATGCTCATATAAAACTAGTGGTCCAGGTCTTAACATAAGCTCTTATAAGCCCCGCGTGTGTCCAAAAACTTAATAAATTTTTGTGGACTGTTAATAAGTTCAGCTAAATCAAGATTAGCTGAACTTAATGAAATGATGATTGTGTGTATAGATATGAATAAGATGGGACCAGGCGAGATAGCTACGTAACTATTATTGATCACCATTGAAATAAGAGACCGAAAGAAGCAAGTAAGTTAATTTCAGATGTAGATATAGAATTAAAACTCCTTTTGTACACTTTATTCCATCATAAGGATTTTTCGCCATTTCGTCTTCATGTATATATGAAGACGAAATGATTAAAAAGTGTAATTCACTTGATCCTTATAGATACGAGTAGCAGAGAACCCACTCGTGAAATGCAGTGTCTACCAGATAGTGGTCTGCCTGGTTCTAAGCCAGTTTCTAGATCTTTTCAATGAGTTAAGGCACTGATTGAAGAAGAAAAAATAGTACCGTTGTTGCGGGTATGAAAACAAAGATTTGAGGAAAGAGAAGTATGAAAGGTTAACATAGAATAAGAAAGATAAGCTGACGAGAAACTTCGGGACAAATACCAAATTCCTGAACACCGAAGGGCGATAAAAAGTCACGAGGGTTTCGTCAGCGTCCAGAATGAAGGAGATAAATCTAACACATGGACATATAGCATAAAAAAAATATGACTCTATATTAAAAAGGTACTGCCGAAATGCAATTGACTATCAGTAAATCGTAAGTATGAAAATTGTTGATAAAAGTGTCGATCGACAAAAACTTTACGAAGGTAGGTAATTCAAAATTTATGCAGATGTTTTACGCGAGTAATAATCGTACGATGTGGACATATTGGCTTCTCCTCTTATCATATTCGACTATAGCTTTATTAAGTCTCCGCATACAAATCTTTACACTACACGAGTGGCGCGCCTTATTTTGGCAAACATATACAACGTTGCCTAGGCTACAAAAAGCAACTGCGCCCAGCGATATGCTAAGTGACCGGCGTTGATAACAGTCACGTCTGACTATAGTCGCGGCCTCACGTGCCGAAGCCGATATGTTTAGAGTTTAGGCAGTTCTGTTTCAGAATATGCACGTGCATGCGACGTGATTATGATTGAGTAAGTGTATGTAAAAGCTTGACGATAAACTTACGTCAGATGTAGTTTAATCAGCGCTATAAATATTTATACTAGCGAAATTATAATATGCATGCTGTAGTGAAAATTGCAGGCATATCTTTGTAAATATGTCACAGGACTGGCATAGGAGTTCAATGGTATCACTGTGCATGTTACTCGAGACGAATAATTCTTAGGTTTTGCTATAATGTTTTTGTTTGTTGTTCAACTTTCTTTATTTTTTCACTTTGCATCAATAACATTAATGACCGACACTCATCATAATTATGTACTAACATAAAACTCAAATGACATTGCCAACGGAGGGAGGCAATGTGACATACAGACATACTACATTGTTATGTTGACAAGACGACAAAAAAAAATACCTAACAGTACATATCAAGACTTTTCACAAAAATATCTCTATAGCATCTTTCATCGGAATTCGTCAAGATATTAAGAAACATAAAAATTACACTGAGCGATAGCTTACATTTGCAGTGCATTTCCTTAAAACAATTCTTTACTGTTGTCAAACATTAAAAGTCGCTTTGTTACTTCAATTACTATTCGGTATTGATGCTTCTTTGATTCTGTAAAGGAATTGGCACCAGGTAGCCAATCAAATTGAACAATATCGCGATCAAACGAAAACTGGTTCAGACGCATGAAACTTTGTATAGTGGAGAGTACTTCGAAAAGAATTAATAAAAAATATTTACCTATATATAACACTTTTTTTATTTTCGCAAAACTTTACGCGTGTCCCATGTATATATGTAGTTCATTTAATAGGATGTTTATATTATAAAAAAAAGGTTCAACAATATTAACAAGTCATTATAGTAAATTCTCAATGTAAAGGAAATCTAATTTGAATATCTACACTTTTTGCCCAAAGGTAAAAACGTTTTGACGTTAATAGTGACGTACGACATGTTCGTGGAACGCCATAGAAATAGAAATAAAATGTTTATTATTTTCACTTAATGAAGTTTAATCTACACATTTATGGAAAATATAAATAGAAAACAAATTGATCTGGTTTCAAACAAGTATTTACAGTAATCAACAAATAAATTAGAGTAAATATATAAAACATATTCAACATATTGCAATAATTCCAAGAAATTCTTTCTATGAGAGAACAAATAATATTCAGGCTGTATCGTAAATTATTATTGGAGTTTACTCCATAAGAATTGATTTTGAGTTATAAGGCCCGGCACGGAAATTTTATGAGGAGTAAAATCAAGTGAACCTGTTAACAATAAACGTGTCGTCCGCTTAAGAAGAGACGAACATACACAACTGTAGGATTTATCGTGCGAAAGAGTGAGATAGAAGTATCCAAAGGATTTACCTGAGTTTTTTCGGGATTTACTCCTTAAGAAACGATTTTAAGTTATAAGGACCGGCACGGAAATTTTATGAGTAAACGCGTTAACACAAAGCATTACGCTCGTCCGCTTATAAAGAGATGATCATATACATCTGTAGGAGTGAATAGAAGTATCTAAAGGATTTAGCTGCGTTATTTTTTATTACAAAGTCGCAAGGCACGCGGCCCATCTGATATAAAGCGGTTACCGTAGTCTATGAACGCTTGTAATACATTAAGTATCATTCGAAAGAAAAATCAAAGATAATGATGAATACGAAAGTGGAAGACGAAAGCGAGCCACGCTATGCCCCATTATAACAGAAAAAAATTAATACAGTCTGTTACAATATACAAATATTACACTAAAAGTTCTTTAGACATCTTAAGGCAGCGTTATTATACATTAAATTTGAAATACATTTAATACTAACTTTTGTTAAAAAGGCATACCGACATCTAGTTCATTACTCACATATATGTATATGTATGTATATCATCACGCCAAGTCCCTTGCGGGGTAGGCAGAGAGAACCGAGCGCCATAAGACGCGGTCCTTACATACTTCACTCGCTTCTGTGACATTCAGAGCTCTTTTCATGCACGCTCGTCGGTTTCTGGGACTCCTGACATCACCTTCTGATAAAACACGACCAATTTGGTCATGGTAGTTTAGTCTCGGCCTTCCTCGGCTCCGACATCCTTCCACTTTTGCATTGTATATCTGTTTCATCATTCTTTCGTCCCGCAGCCTTTCTACATGTCCGAACCAACGGAGCATGTCCTTTCTTATCTTAACACCGATACTCTCTTTCAGACCAACTCTTTCTCTTACGTCTTCATTACGAACGCGGTCAGCAAGTGTTATGCCACAAATTTAGCGCAATGCTCTCATCTCGACCCCATTTATTCTACTTTCGTGCTCTCTCTACCATACCCAGCTCTCACTTCTATAAGTTAGCGTTGGAATTAGCACCGCGTTGTGTAGAGCGAGCTGTGCCTTCTGGCTTAGATTTCGGCTGCCTAGAAGTAGAACCCAACGCTCCATTCACCCTATTCCCGGCACTCACTCGTCTCTCCACATTAGCGGTATACCTTCATTGCTGCTAAAAGCACTTCCAAGACATACAATCTCATTCACTTGCTCCAACATTACATCATCAACCATAATCCTAGTGTTCGTTCTGGTTGCCTCTCTTTCAAATACCATTATCTTGGTTTTCTTCACCTTCACCTGACACCAATGTTGACATCAATCCAGGGCGACAAGCTGCCGTCCACCCGCACACATGCTGTACAATCCTCATAAGTGGATTGCACAGCACGGAGTAGGTCATCGTCAACCCCATATCTGGGCCAAATGTTCCAGAGATTCTTTCGCACGGCCCTATCAAATGATTTCTCAAAGTCTACAAAACCGCAGAAAAACTTCTGGTCCGCTTTCGCCCTGATTGATGTGTATGTATGATGTACCACCATAGTGGTATAAAAAAAATGTTAAAGGCATATCACACGTTATATTTATTAACCAAATTGTCCTGATACGACTATATAGCATACAATTGTACGAGCCATGGTAGTAGCCGAAAGCCTGGTCATAATTCACGAGGCGGCATTCGTGCCTGTTTACATTACATTTAATTAAAAGTCAGCCGTTTTATAGACTTTGCCCTCATTGATGCGCCATGCCGCAATATTTATTGTGCTCGAGTATTTAAATGTACGAGTGTGTACTTTGAGATATTCACTCACGATGTGACTGTTAAAATTCATAGTATTTGCTACCAAATATTATTTTTATTGTCCCGTGGTGCCTATCACAGATCCCGCCATCTTCAACTTGTCAAGTATAAGTAATATATACGTAAATATTACAGGAAAAATTTCCAGTATTCGCAGTATTTGCATATAGCAATTAACGAATAGTTGGCTCAACGATTTCGATGTGTTGGTGAACAACATTATTAAAGTCCTCTGATGTGGCAAATATCCACATTAATTGGAGTGGAGTGGAGTAGTGGAGAGCGCAATGTCTTCGATCCACCTCTGCTGCACTAGCCATGACAACCGCGGTATTATCCGAGCGGTGAGGGAGAAAGAATACAAAAAATCACCGCCCCTCTCCTCCCGTGGGTGTCGTAAGTCTAAGGGATTACCTGAGATTCCAGCATCTCAGCCGGTGGTAGGGTAAATACCCGCCTAGTTGGCTACCACCGTGCATGAGGCAAAACCCCCGTGAAGAGGCGTATCTATGAGTATGCGTTTCGGGATCAACTGGTATATAGCGAGTGCTCGGGGTTTACTGATGCGTTTTTTTTATTTTTTATTTTGGCTTAGCATAGTGGCTCCTCTTCGCCTGTTGGTAAGCGAAAAGAGGAGCCTAAATTGCAGCGGCAACTGATAAAGGACTACAGTGTCCTGTCAGTTGACGCTACCATGCTCGCCCGCAAGGTGCTTCTTCACGCTTCGTTTGAAGGATCCCATGTTGTAGGAAGGAGGAAACGCATGTGCAGGCAAGGCGTTCCACTTTTTAATAGTTTGAGAGAGATAGGAGTTGCCGAACTTTTTAGTACGAGAACAAATGTCCTCAACAGTAGAATGATGACATCGCAAGCTTGCACGTGTGGTTCTATGATGGAAGGGTGAGGGTGGGATAAGGGAAAATAGTTCTTCAGAGCACTCACCATGGTACAGGCGGTAAAATGTACTTAGGAAGCCTATGTCCCTACGAAGTTGCAGAGTTTCTAGGTATTTTGTAACCTCTTCGTCATCCATTATGCGGATAGCCCGTCACTGCAACCTATCGAGAGCCTCGAGGAGATACTGTGTAGAGCCGTCCCAGAGATGCGAGCAATACTCCACGCAGGCCCGAACTTGAGTCTTATAAAGAAGACAAAGCTGGTCCGGCGTGAAGAACCGGCGCACCCTGTTCAGGACTCCGAGTTTGTTTGAAGCTGTTAAAATGAGGTTCTCGATGTAATTTCGTTGGTTTAGGTCGCAACGAATATCCATGCCTAGCATATTCAGGCTATCTCGCATATTGAGGGTAGCGCCCTGAAGACTGGGAGTGGGGTGAAATGGGGGCATTTTTGTTGTGAACGCGTACACCTGAGTTTTCTTGGCATTAAACTCAACCAGGTTATTGAAACCCCATTTACTAATGAGGTCCAAAACCCGATTAAGCTCAACGACAAGACTCTCACGCCTCTCACCGATTTCTGCCCGACCAGCACTAGGCCGCCCGAAATATCGCCCATGGACTGTACTGTCATCTGCATAGCAATGAATATTAACAAGTGGCAGCAAGTCATTGATATGAAGAAGAAAGAGGGTGGGCGACAGGACGGAGCCCTGTGGGACACCGGCATTCACTGACATGAACAGCGAAGTACATCCATCTGCAAGAACGCGGATTATACGCTCACATTTTTTCAGAACAATCGCTGGGATACCATCAGGACCACTGGCTTTACGGACATCGAGTGGCTTTAGCTCAAAACAGACATCACGCTGACTGATGTGAATCTCTGGCATAAAGGAACCATATAAGGGTATCGATGGTGGTTGCGTGCCACAGTCATCGATCCGGGAGTTAGCCGCAAAGAGACTGGCCATAAGATCGGCTTTCTCCTGTGGCTGATGTGCCAGTGAGCCATCAGGGCATCTCAGCGGAGGCAGCGAGGGCTGGCAAAAGTTGGCCTGCAGGGTTTTAGCTAGTCGCCAGTAATTACGCGACCCAGTAGGGTGCGTCACTAGTTCCGTGCCGACTTGTGTTACGCGCTGGGTGTCCGATCTTAAGTATGCCCTCTTGCAGACCTTGGTGGCAGTATTAAGGCTGATTTCAGCAAGTTAATATTTGGATCTTTGAGGACGCGACTCTTGGTCCAAGCGCGATACACCGCCTGCTTGTTACTAACAGTTTCAGCGCACTCGCGGTTAAACCAAGGGCGTCTCCGGCTTTTGATGAAGACAACGGAGTGACAAATGTAGTATTCCATTCCAACTTCGATCTCGTCAACAATAGCCGCAGCACTCGCCGTAAGATCTTTCTCATTGAAACAGCGCTGCCCCCATGGGACGGAAGCAAAGTAGTGGCACATGCCGTCCCAATCTGCTGACGAGTAGTGCCAGACACGACGCAATATTAACACAATAATATAGTACGAGCAGTGAGAACAGTCTTCCAGGCACTTCCCTCAATATGCGAGATGGCCTGGATATGCTAGGCATGGCTATTCGTTACTATCTTAACCAACGAAACAACATCGGGAGCCCCATCTCAACAGCTTCAAAGAAACTCGGAGTCCTGAAAAGGGAGCGCCGGTGCTTCACCCCGGACCAGCTTTGTCTGCTTTATAAGACTCAAGTTCGGGCCTGCGTGGAGTATTGCTCGCATCTATGTGACGGTTTCGCATAATATCTTTTCGAGGCTCTTAATGGGTTGCGGCGAGGGATTATCAGCATAATCGACGACGATGATGTCACCAATAACCTGGAACCTTTTTAACTTTGTAGTAACATTGGCTCACTAAGCATTTTTTACCGCCTATACCATGGTGGGTGCTCTTAATAACTGTTTTCCCTTATCCCACCCTCTCCTTTCCGTCATAGAAACGTCATAGAACGTCATAGAATATGTGCAGGCTCGCGATGTCATTATTCCACTGTTGTGAATATTTCTTCTCGTACTAAAATGTTCGGCAACTCCTATCTCTGTCGTACTATTAGATAGTGGAACGCCTTGCGTGCACATTGTGTTACCTCCTTTCTACAATATGGGACCCTCTAAATGAAGCGTGAGGAACCATAGAATACTGTAGTTGTTGCCAGTTGCCGCTACGATTTGGGCTCCTCTTTTCGCTTACCATCAGGCGAGGCGGAACTACTATGCTGAGCTAATATAAAAAAATAAATCTTCCTCCGACAGGACCAATGTAACAGGTACTTTGCACAGGTTGACTCTTCAGCCTCCTTGGATGGGCAGTATGTATAATTGGCAGCATTCAGGGAATCTTAATGATAGATCAGGCGTTTTGTCAGATCTCCTGTCGGTGTATCGGTGGCGGATTGACATTTCTCTCTAAATCCTAAAAAAATATGAAATATGGTAACCATCGTCACATGCAGGAATACAAGATTGTTTCCGGATTTATAGGTTGGCTGCGGTATTCTGTTAGGCGGAGATTCAACGGTCAACAGATATATTGAGAAAGATACACAACGAGTTTAACCTTTCATCACGGTAGTGATGCCAAAGACAGAAGTCTAGTTTCCATTTTGTTCTTAAGGTCAATTCACGCCAAAAGTAGTGCAGTAGACTTATCTAACCATTTTAATTTAATTTCACCGTCAGAAAAATATATAACTAAAGTCTTCAATCTTAAAAAGTGCCACCTGCACAGGATTGTTTCAAGTACTTCATCAATAGCTTTGTACACTCCGATATAATTTATCACATTCATGACATTGTACAATACATCCTATGTATACTACTCTGCATCCCGCTGACAAACATACTCGTATCTGTGATTAGAGTACTCCCCACTGCAAAACTAGAAAAGGTATTTCTGAAATTTATATAAGTGCCTACCTTGTTTTTATCTAAATAGATATGGTGGCCAAAGGACACGGAAAATAGGAATAAAATGTTCCACTTTCTTCAGTTTTTAGTTGATAACTAAATATACGTTATTTTCATCAGTCTCGTATTGTGTGTAAACAAGCATATAAGAGTGTTAGCAACAGTTAGAAAGGCGAAAATAAAAAATATTTATTTGTCATTGGGCCCTCGCGGACACTTAGACACATCTTACATTTTTTAAATATAATATTTTTGTATCTTATTCAATTCTCTTACGTTATTATTGTTCTTCTTAATCTGCTTGCAATGACCAATATGATCATTGGCCCAGAAGAAATGGCGAAGGAAACTTGTCAAAATAAGTAAATGAATATACTTATTTCTATAAACAGTTCCCTGTGTGATTCTCTGGAGCCCCTATTATAATTAGAGGGAATGACTCTTTTTGTAATACAAAAAATATCTCATGTCAGCTGCCGTTCCCCAAACTGTATACCATGCGACATAATGCTGTGAAAGTAAGTGAAATAGACTAAGCGTCCAGTTGCCACATTCGTCAATTGTCTGATTTTCCTAACTGCATATGCAGCGGAGCTGAGTTTACCGGCAACTTTATTTATATGGGGGCCCATTGTAATTAATAAATTCTAATTTATTATTCCCAATGAGAATTTCTGTAATGGCAGAAGTCACATTTGGTTTATTACAAACGAATATTACATGTGAATCAGTGTAGAATGGCCGATAGAACACCAGTTAATAAATATTTTCACAGACGCGGCCATATTGAATATTAGAGAGGCATCATCAGCAAAGAGGCATATCGGCCATTTCTCCACCATGTAGGGCAGATTATTTATAAATCATACGCATCATACAAAAAAAGAGATCCAAAACAGCACCCTGTGGCATCCCGACATTAATGTTATTGCTTTTAGATTTAACCCTGTTTATGTCAACTCATTCTTAAGCACCACATTTTTAATATTCAGCCCAGTGTAAAAGCTTATATTCTATATATATAATATCTCATGTAGATTAATGGAATAAATGACTGGAAGAAGTGCGTTCTGTCACTATCGTATCAATATAATATGTATGTATCATTAACTCAAACACAATATTTATTCCAAAGTTTCTAAAAACAGCTTTAAAGGAAACTAAAATATTTACTGTATAATCTCAATAAGTAAGTAAAACTAAGTTACGTGACGCATTCGCATTGTAGATATTTAAATGGGCAATAAACCTTGATTTATATGAGTTTACTTGGATTTCCGTGTGTATCAGTGGCTGAACTTGTGATTTTTTAATAGTTCTAACGTTTATTAATAGCTGCAGCGCATTTTAGGGCAGACCCGTTTAAACATTCAAAAATATTTATTTTGTCTTTTATAGGTCTATTATAATGTTAGTTGGAACTGTATATTTTGTTGAAACGTGAAATTCATTGATTCCCTTGATGTTTTATTATTAAACTTTTTTTTATATCTTCACGACAAGTATTTCACGTATTAGATACATGCAAATATTATATGAAACATACTTAACATATACATACATGAAATTTAAACAGAAAATATGCAAATATTTTCACTTAAAATGCAAGTGTTATTCTACCATTCTTAAACCCGCACATACACGTGGTGTATGTTGTATTCTGTCGACTAGTAAGCGAATCTCCACCAAAAACGTGATATAGGATATATACACTGCAATATTTAAAAAGAAGTCAGACTAGTTGGAGTATATCTATCTACCTTACAAAAGACTGTGGTTACATAAGTTCTCTGGAATATTTTTCTGTATTATTATTGTGTATGAGTGAGCATCAGCAACAAAACTTCTTTTATGGCAAGCGTTCAGAGCCATTTCTATCAGGCAAGCTGTTAATTGCCCAACGTAGTAAACAATCGATACATCGTTGCTTGACGTTCACTATACTGGACATGATCTACCATAACCGACTGTAAAATGGCGCATGATGCACTACAAGTCAGCATACTGGGATGGAATTTATTAATTCTGCGTATTGTGTCCGTGGAGGCTTTATTTTCTATAAGGATACATCGATTCATATGCACAGTCGAAGTAATGGTAGCGAACATGGAATGTTTCGTTATTACTTGATTAATGACTGTACCGGACGCTAAAAACGACTGTGGATTAATCGACTATTTATATAAAAGCTGGGCTTGTAACGCTAACAGACAATGTTTCAACAATAGTGATTTGAACTTGATTTGAAAATAAATGGATAAATAGATATTGGTAAGCGGGTCTCGAAGACGTATATTGTAGTTGCTAGTTATCAATCATTCTAGTATATTCCTAAGTATGTCAAAGTTAATAAATCGATAATAGCAATTTGCGAGAACTTAATGGTTAATGATTTCAGAACAATATAATATTGTACTAGCCTACAATAATAAAAACAAGACAACAACCACTACAAGAACGACTTATACATATGTATATATAATTATATTTATTTAATCACCTGCTATACAAAATAAGAATATGAAAAGAGGAAAAATATGAACGACCCCAGGAATTTTTATAAACTGACTTCTGTTAAGAAATTATTACTATTTAAAAGTACCTTAATTCCGTATCGCAAATTAAGTAATAAACATCCTATATTCTGCAAAAAAGTTTTTAAAAGGACATACATTTTTCCTATCGAAGACTTTTACAAGTTTCGCTATATATTTGTACGAAAGCTACTATATAAAACAAAGGCGGTATAATTTCTATAGAAAAACAGTATACGTCTGAGCAAACACACGTCGCGTGTGCCACAGATAAGGGGGTGTCATAAGGTCTGTCGGCGACTCAACGTCGCCGCCTAGTCACCGGGCCCATTACTTTATTGTTCACCCGACCGTAAGATGGCTGTATAAACTTTTCAAGGGGACTATTATCCGTCCCTTTCCATACCCTTAGGTCAAAAAGAAAAGCAAATCAAGACGTAGATTTCTTTTGTTTTTTTTTAAACATTAATTCATATTCATTGGGGTAACTTAATTACTCAAGATAAAGTTCTTATGGAGTGTTATCATTGCGTGCTGTATTAGTGTCGACTTGATTTCGATAAGGTCAAAAGACGGTTGCTATGTTATTTATTAGGTGATGCATTTACTTCCTTAAAAATATTAATTTAGTGACTGGATGAAATTGAATTGAATGAAAAATTAAAGTGGTTCTAAATGTTTCCGGTTGCCTGTCGCTTTAGGGACAGCAACTGACGAGTGATACTGCTAGGGTTGCACGTCTCAACAAGTTATGTTAACTGTTTCCAACTTGCAAAAAGCATATTGTACGCTTATATGAGCCTTACTGGTATTCTACTAAATAATGGAATTTATAACACTTTATATTGTAATAATTATCTAACAATAATGGAGATATTCTTTTTTTCTTATAAAAAAGCGTACGACCCGCTCGATATGAAGCGGTCACCGAGATTTATGAACGGTTTCAATACAACGTATATCGCGTTTCACTATTAATTGTATAAATGTATACATTACAGAGTGCATGATATACAGAAAATTCAAATTCCTGACAAGTTTAGGGTGTATATGTATGTCTCATCTTTAGACTCACTTCGACGTGGTGTTGCTAATTAACAAATAAGGCTCTGGTAAAATTTATTATAGTAATATATTCGACAGGTAGCAGATTAGATTAGGTTTATTTATATGAGCTCCTCTGAGCTTCGTGAACATGTTAAGCGGTCAGTTGGCCTTCAGATTGTTTAAAAATAATATAATCCTATGCGCAATGGGGCAACCAATGATATTGTATTAAAAAGATATCATTGGGAGCAACGAGACGAAGTATACTTTATCCCTTCGGTTGAAGGAGATCTGTATCCCAACAGAGGGATGTGTATGGGTTGGCATGTGATTCGTGTGATTATTTTTAGTAGATACATTTTTTAGACTATTTTTTACATTTTTCTTCGTTCTCGCATAAAATGGAAAGAGACCGTTTATCAAAAAATAACACAAAGTCACTCGTTTAGTTTTTATTTCATTTGGGCTGTCTTCAAAATCTCGTAGATTTTAAATAAAGGATTATTTTAGTAGAGCAAGGAATAAATTAAATGAAAACACTTAAGTTTATTAGTTGGCTACATTGAAATTTCAGAGGGCAAAAGGGCACTCTGCAGCGATGTCTATCAGCGTAGAAGGTAGTGAATGATCGGTACAAATATTTGGTAAATTAATACTGCTAATCAATCATCTTAGTTTATTTCGGTGATTAAGTTAGGTTAAGAGTCTTGGGTATCCTTTAACCATTTTACGTCCATGTACTAAATAATATAGAATCAATATTGTGATGTGACTTGGTCCGTATCTTATGAAACGAAGCAATTTGGTAAATAATGGTCGGGAACAAAATTTTTACGTATTTTATAAGTAAAAAGCTGTAGTAAAATCTCTTTAGTTGTACTGTATGCCTAAAACTATCTTGTGCGTGGATGACAAGTAGCCCGATCGAATATTTGAAATGCTGTGTATGAACGGAAGTTGCCGGGTTTCCGTTGCCACCTGTCTGGATCTTCGGCGAGAACAGGCATGGCGGGCTAAGTCGTCAGTAGAAAAATAAAAACAATGAAATAAGAATTCAGGTCTTAAATACGTTTATATATACACACATCAAAAGTGTCTAGGGATCAACATATATTTTTGCAATAACTTTTCTCCTGATTGATATTAATTAAAATTTTCTTTAAGGATTCATCAAATAAAGTGTTTTCGTTTGTCTACAGTAACGATAAACCAAGTCACCTTTGCATTAATAAAGAAATTTGCCATTTTCATAATAAAGGGATTTTTGACATTTGAACCACTAACATTAAAGTTCGAAAAAAAGACTGAAATAACAGTTTTCTTTAAAATTTTATTGGGTAACTTAAACAATTAATAATCCGTGTTTCTACCGCGAACACTAACAACACAAGAACATCGGTTTGGCATACTCAAAATGAGTTCATCCAAATCACGCTGTGGAATGGCCGCCCATGTTCGTTGCAACAACAAAAAAAGGTCTTCTTGCGACTGGATACCCTCCATATTCGGCAGAGCTCTTCTCTGTAGCATATCCCATGCATGCTCAATCGGGTTCAAGTCTGGCGACTGAGCAGGATATGCCTTTGCAGTAAAACGGTCGGTTTCTAAGCCCTATGCTTTGAATCTTTGAATATATTTGGAAGAGATTTTTTCAGGCCACTGGTTATCCAAGTGCTGGCGTTCACATAGGCCTAGGCTTTGTATTGTCATGAAATTATTTGCATTAAACTTTCACTTTTTTCATGATTATTTGGTTAATTATGTTGAGGTTCTGTTCGTAACTTATGTTTTCTAAGTACCCTCGATCATGTTTTTATTTTTACTGGTACGTATATACAACTCTAACTGTATCAATGGGTCGGTCTGAGAATAAAACATAACATGAACAAGTCCCTATCACTGAGTTCTGTACTGATATAACTCGAAACCTCAATCATCAATATTCTTTTTTATTTCAAAAACTTCACGTACGTAATAGTGATACGACGGTTTCAGCTATCATCGACATGGAATTCAGTAGTAGAGATGTATCTACTCCGCGTTTTATCCTCAGATTAATCTGTGGACACAGTGAGTGCTGTGTGTTGACACCATTAAAAAATAAAGACCTAGTTAACCTTAATAGCTACTAATATCGTGTTTGTGTTTACAATTTCTTTTTAATAGTTTAACTTAATTAGTGATGTAAAATCGATAATTTTTGTTTAAACTCTACATTCTATATAATTTGACTATGCACATTCGACCATTTCATGAACTTGGATACCTATTCCTAACTAAATTTAAAAATATTCTATAAGAACTTAAGAGTGTCAACAAACTACGAGTAATCTCTTTAGATATTCTTTATATATTCTACCTAGTCCGGCCATAAGTTGTGTTAGAAATGTATATACATTTTTTTTTTCTTTCCTTTTTAAACACCTGATATCTGTTATCGAACGAACGAACGAAGATGTTTGTGTAAAACCATATTTCGATCAATATTACTATGTTGTAACAATAGATAATATATTCATATAAAGAGTATACAGTGTTGTTCTCAAAACACGGTAGTTTTTAAATCAATTATAAATAATAAACGGTATTATTAAAATAGAAATAATGCCGTATACACATGCCGATCAGAGAAAAAAATAATAGAGTTGAAAAAAAGAAAACTTTCAATGTAACAGTAATTATGGACTGACTAGTAGTTGCTGATTACTACGAGTACTATAAAAACTATATTTGCCACGGGTCTTCGTGAGTACTTTCATAAAGAAATTGATATTCAGTATTAAGTTGTGAACGCAATAAAAAACAGATACACTTATTTATTAATAACTTTCAAATATTAACAACAATTTCAAATCTAGGGTTTAATTCAGGTGCAACTAAATGAGAATAAAAATTTCTGTGCCTTACATTCATAGCAGAAATTGCTATCAATACACACAATTCATACAGTATAAGCGACCCAGTTTCGTTACCGTCGAACGGAATGGAAAAATAACAGCAAACTAATTGGCGCACTCCAGGATAAACCCCTTTCGTTCGGTTTTCAAGTTATCGGTCCTAATTTAAATGGTTTGCTCTGATGGTGTATTTCAATGCGTTTGTTCTCAAATTTTTATTCAAACCGTTTTACATCAGTTTCGCTTGGTTTTGTTTTACGGCTGGCGAATGTACGCGCATCAGACTATACCAAATATGAAATAATAAACTAGTAGATTTTTTGAAACTGCGTCGAATTAAGCGGATTTTTTAAAATTAAGTAACGAGTTCTTCAATTTAAGGCTAAAGTGGATCAAAAATAGTTGGCTTATAATGAAAAATATACGAGTACTTTACTTTCTAGTTAGATTATTAATCTAGTAACTTTCGTAATAACTTTTTTTATTTATTATTATTTCCAATGTTTCTGTAATATACTGTGTGTTTTATTAAAGTTTTTCCTTATTTAGTAACCTGTGAAGGTTAACCTTGCTACTTAAATTAAAAATAGGTTCAACCTCGGAATAAGGGGAAATAAGCAGTAAAATTGTGTAAAATTCATTTATTTATTATATTGTATGAAGAAAGGCTTACAATTGAAAAAAACTAAGATAATGGTATTTGAAAGAGAGACAACCAGAACGAACACGAGGTTAACGGTTGATGATGTAGTGTCAAAGCAAGTGGATGTGATTTTACACGTTGGAAGTGCCTTTAGTAGGAATGGAAGGTAGACAGCAGATGCGGAGAGATGAGTGAGTACAGGGAACATTGTAAATAGAGCATTGGGTAAACTTCTAGACAGCTGAAATCTAAACCAGAAGGCACAGCTCGCTATACACAATGCGGTGATAATTCTTATGGAAGTGAAAGTTGGATATGGCCACTAAAATATATGATCGAAGGATATGGCAGAGAAAGCATGAGCATGAAGGACAGTGTCGGTCATAACAATATGCATGTTCCGTTGGTACGGACATGTAGAAAGAATGCAGGATGAAAGAATTATAAAACAGATATACAAAGCTAAAGTGGAAGGATGTAGGAGCCGAGGAAGACCAATACTAACCTACCATGTTCAAATTGGTCGTGTTTTATCAGGAGGAACCAGCGAGCGTGTATAAAAAGAAGTATGAAGTTTAAACAAGCGAGTAAGGTGTGTAAGGACCACGTCTTAAGGTGCTCGGTTTTCTGTCCTACCCCGCAAGGGACCTGACGTGAATATATACATACATATACTATCTATTATATTATATATTAAAATATCATAGCTGACTTTGCATTATGCCATGTATGACTGAGCGCTGCCTGCTATACTCTTCTCAAAAACTGTTAAGAGTATTAAAAAAATGTTTAAAACAATTTTGTAGAGAATTTTATACACTACGATTTTGATAATAGATCCAATTATTTAAATTGATACTATAGAAAGTGAACTGTTTTTTATGACCTATGACCTTGAAAATATAAAGACGCGAATATATAAAGGTTTGTATAAGCGTACAGCTTATTATCTCTCATTCCGAGATGAAACACCTAATGTGACAGTAATATATTGTTTATATTATACTTGACATATCATTTAATGTTATGCCGATGCAAAAATTAAAATAATGCTCATGCTCAACTGACTCGAAAAATGATGGAGGTTCTTCATTCTTTACGTATCTTTCGTTTTTTATGTATTACCGAGGTGTCCGTGAGCGTATGTTCTAACCTCGAAAAGTGTTTAATTGTTCAAACTATGTTTTAGTTACTAAGGCCCTTTAGTTCCACAAATATTTTGTGAAGCTTTGATAATTAGTTAAGATGTTATTTAAACAAAAGGTGCACAAGTTCGAGTTGAACTAGTAAGAATAGGGTTCCGTACGATAAATGTGATATCTACTACCATATTGTTTCATATCTGACCCGCATTTGTTTATGGCAACTGAAAAAGTATAGTACCGAATTGTATCTAGAAATTGAAAATTAAATGATCTATTATTAAATTCCAGCACGAGTAGTGAAATATTCTACTCCACATAGTCGTTCAAATTAACTCGGATAATTATCTACTACCATGGCAACTGAAAAAAATATGTGTGGTACCGTATTGTAGAGATAAATTCCTGAAGAAATTATCTATTATTTAATTTCGGTATGAGGAGTGAAATCCTTTGCTCCCCATACTCGTTTAACTTAACTAGGATATACACCCACCTCTAGTTAATGATTTATCCAAGAACAAACTTAACATTGCGGTTGAAAAACATGTTTTCATATAGGGATTTCGAAAGCAAAACTCACTTCGTATTCACGATATTGAGAGATTTACCTTGTTATTTTAAGACCATAGGGCATTTATAATTTTTCGGATAATCTTTAAATAAACAACTATTTACGGTAATTCTTTTTTATTTTATCCTCGGACCATATTTGGATCACAGAAATTCCATTCAATCTAAATCCAACAAACAGGCTGGAATTTCATTCTCGCGAACGATAACGTAAAAATGTTACTTATATTATGTTTATGATCTTATTTTCAATTTTATTCATATGGTTTAATAATCTCGTTTAATTTTGTGTAAAATTTGATTTTGAGAAAAGTTTATCTTGAAACCTACCATGAATCGACTTCAATGATGGTGTCGTTTTATATTTCTATAAAATCTTTTTTAGATATAAAGTGACTTCAAGCAGCTTTCTACTCATATATAGTTACTAAATAAAAGATAATCTGACAATTTGAGGGTGCAATAGATGTACCATAAAATTAAACCTAACAAATATAATTTAACTTTAAATGAAATTATACGAAATTTCAGCATAATAGGATATGATGATAAATGATTAATATATCCATTATATCGTCAAATTACTTACACCTTATTCTTCTTTCTTAATACAACTCTAACTTTGACTGACTAACAGACAACGCAAACGTCAGCCAGTGTGCGAAAAAACCACAAATTTTGAAACTATATAACGTATAAGAAGATAGAATACAAGATTTTTAGAATAAAAATTTTAAACTAATTTAAACTATATTAATCTCAAGGAGATTAATATAGTTTAAAACTAAATGGAAGATAATAAATTCTATTGGATACATCGTTATTAATAATATAATGCTATATTGAAATGATTTTCATCTCAGAAAATAGAAAGTACAATTAATTACTTCCTTGTACAACACGCACTTATAAACCAAGGTGAAAGTAACTAACAAAATACCAAGAAAACCTCGCACCAATCTGTCTCCAAAATAACAATTGAATTAAGTTAAAAAAATCCGATATATAATGCCGTTATCAAAAAGTCGACGTTTGAGATTGCGTGCGGACGGCTCACGAGCGGAATTTATAAGATTTAGTCGGAAAATAAATTAGCTGCGACGGAAAAGTTTTCGGTAAATAGAAGGGGCGGGCGCAATACAAAATAATATTGTAGAAAATATGGATGTGGTAAATGTAACGAGCTATCACCTTCTGATAAATCATACCCAATTTCTTCCTGGTAGGTGAGTCTTACTCGGCTCTTACATCGTTTCATTTTCGCGTTGTATACTGTTTTGTTATTCTTTCATCCTGCTATCTTTTTACACATACGAACCAATGGCGCATGCCATTTCTTATCTTCAAACCGACACTCACTTTCAGATCAACTCTCTTTCCTACATCAATATTGCGAACGCGGTCAGCAAGCGTTACGCCACAAATTTTGCATAATACTCGCATCTCGACGACATTTATTCTACTTTCATTCTCTCTCTGCCATACCCAACTTTCAGTTCAAAAAAATAGCGCATGGATTAGCACCGCATTGTGTACAGCGAGTTGTGCTATCTGGCTTAGATTTTGACTGCCTTGAAGCTTACGCAACTCTCCATTTATACTCTTGCACTCCCTCGTCTCTCTAAATCAGCGGTGTACCATCCATCACTTGTGAAAGTGCATCCAAGAATACAATCTCATCCACTTATTCCAACATTACATGATCAACCGTAATCCTGATATTAATACTTGTTTCTTCTCTTTCAAAATACTATTATCTTAGTTTTCTTCGCATTTATTTATTAGTTTTCCTTCATACAATCACCTTAATTTGTTTTAACAAGTGTTTATAGTTTGGATAGCGATTCTGCAAATAATACCGCAGCATTTGCATAAAGCAGACAGTTCACTACCAAGTCACATTTTCGCACATTCTTAAATCTTATTCTCTGAAAACAACAGTATACACGATAGAGGATAAATAGCCGAGTCTACAACACGCAGCCATCTCTGACACCAATACTGATGCCAAACCGACATGGCGACTAACTATCGTCCGCCCGCATACATGCTATACGTTCTTCATAACTGGATTGTACATCATTGCATCACCTTCAATGCCATATCCAGGCAATAGGTCCTAGAGATTGAACTTTCCAACATTCATGTCTGTTAATAGATGCAGGCGTTATTTTGCGAAAGTCAAATTTACATGCAATTTGAAGTAACCTACTTTGTATGCTTTCGCCACCAATTAGTCCATACGGACTAGCGCTGGCCGGCACCCACCCATTATCGTTAGTAGATGCAACATGCCGACGCTGCTCCGGTAGTCTCAGCATCGGCTGCTGCCGTCGTCCGCGATCTTGAACAAAAACCGCATCTCCACCACAGTCGCTGCAACGACTGTCCTTGTCGTCGCTGCGACACGTGTTTCGCCACTCCTTTCTATTTCATCCATTGCTAATCCTTCTTTTTGAATATATACGAGTATATTTATTATCAAATTGGAAATAATTTTGAGACATGCAAATTCTTGTCAGTCGTAATATATTATGTGTCTCGCTAGGATGAATAAATTTATTTTCTAAATAAAACATCGAGTGAAATTAATTTGGAAGAAGTGGTAAGTTTTAAGTTTCTTATACTATTTATTAAATGTAAACTATTTTTAAAGCTATATTTTGGTTCAAAGATATCTTTTCATGGATATGTATATTACGAATTTTTGCCAACGCATAGGTGGGAGCCAATGTACGATACAACTGGCCTTATTAGAATATTGACTTTATGTAATTTTGGTAAACCGTAAAGCATAGGAGAATGAAGACTACCGAGTAGTCTTGGCAGCATCGGCATGTTGAATCTACTAACGGTAGTGGGTGGGTGCTGGCCAGCGCTAGTCCACATGAAGTATTGGTGACGGAAGCACACAAATCATGTTAGATCAAATTACATTCATATCTGTGTCGGAAAGACTCAATTCGCAAGTCTTTTACTGACTAGACTTACATACGTGTGTCATCGCCTTTATGTGAGTGTTCTACGACAAATCATGAATTCGAGCAAACAGCACATCATGTTCTCTGGGAGTGCGATCTCTGGCATCGGGAGCGGGACGATATGTTAAATTCCTTGCGTGTCATATCCGGGGTAGTATACTATTCTGATTTGGTGGCAACAAGGGAGAATTACCAGGCGTTTTGGCGGTTCTGCAATCTATATTATTGGAATCGATGTGTTAAGTAACAACTCACAGTTTAGGTCCCAATAGTGTTCGATATTTCATAATTCGTGGTTCACTTGACTAGCCATCTATTTAAGGTTTTAAATGCCTTATTTGTCATATTGCTGTCTCTCACTTTGCCAAGAGGGGAAGTCAATTCCAAAACTTTCTACTCCTACAAATCTCTTCTGATTAAATTCATTGTGAGTTCCAAGGCAGCTGTAGTTTAACCCCCGGGACGGCAATGGACTTCACTGTTCATTGCCTTTTTTGTGGTCGCCGCTGTTAATTCTGGCTACACTGAAGACACAGTGGTGGGTATGAGTGGTGGGCCTGTCCCGTTAAAAAAAAAATACATACTCCTAACACTTTGATCTTCGAATTGTCACTTCATATCATTTCATGCTCTCTAAAAGGAATCACTCGCCAGTACCTAGTAGGCTCTAGTATCCATTATCAAGTTCATCTAATTTTTTTGTTCACTCCTTCTCCACATATATGTTTTCGCATTTATGTACATATTTATCACTTGCTCGGTGGTGAAGAAAACATAGTGAGGAAGTACATAGTGAAAACCACACGTTCAAGAAATTATATTTCGAAAGATGTGTAACTTAACCTAAGAAAGATTTGGTTTTTCTTCTGAGTTGTGGAGTCTGGCGGCAGTCGCTCTACGTAAAAATCAGCGTCTTCGCTGAATCCTTAAGCTTAGGTAGCAGGCTCCGCCAATTCAAATGGATTAGAAAACGGGATAATGCGAAGAAGAAGAAAGTAGATCCTTGTGATGGAATAATGTTCCGTTCTATACTTGCGTCTAAAATTAGCTTACCTGCATGATTGACTCTATTTTAAAAATTACGAGGCTATGCTTAGACCATACGGAGGTATGCACCTCGTAACTATTTCACTTCTTCCCAATTCATTCATTCAGATCTCCACACACAATATACTTCGCGAACTGCTGGGGATTTATTAAGTTTACAGGAGCATATGCTAGACGCTTTATTCTGATACAGAAAAGTATTGAACCCAACTAAACTGTAATCTTTCACACCATAGGCTAAGCGAGATGAAAACATTACATGATCTACTAGTATGATCATCCTGGTTCATTTCGGACTACAGGGTTATGATGCCACTGGGAAGATTATGGCTGTCGCTTCCCTTCCGCTTAGTCTCTGACACGCACAAAGCATCTAGGCAACTCTCGCTTACTATGTATTACAATATACTTATTCATGACGAGCTCGGTGGCTCAGTGGTGGAACGCGCTGTTGCGCTACTTAGACACCAACGCTCGTGGGTTCGATTCCCACACAGTACAAACATTTGTGTACATGAACATGTCTGTTTGTATTGGTCTGGGTATTTCCTATATATAATAAGTATGTATTTACAAAAAAAAATGTATTTACGTATGTTTATCAGTTGTCTAGTACCCATAACACAAGCTTCGCTTACTTTGGGGCTAGGTGGCGCTGTGTAATTTATCCGACAATATTATATTATATTATATCTTGTCTTTCAATCCATCTCTCACATTTCATGCCCGAATAAAAAATAAAAAATATTCCCGCGTCTCGCTAGGGCAGTTATATTCGTCGGGCGGCGTAACTTAGTTTGTGTGTAAGGAAAATCAATGGATTTGTATTCTCTTTTTTAGATTCTTTTGCTTTAGAAACCTCGGACAAGGTAGGAACGAGATCTAGAGGAGATCATAAAAATGTAGCTATACATTCTTTTTTTATTAAATGCGACAAAAACAATATTTTCTTAGTAATGAGTATTAAGTAACTCAAAATTTATTTTCTTTATAGGAATATGATATTCTTCTTAAATCTACTTGCTAGAATGTTTAGGGTTGGAACCAGAAGAAGCGTGTACATTGCGACCCTGCCATTCCAGCGAACCAATGGATTGTCATTCCGGACCCACCCAACCGGACAGATGAGGGTGATGCGTACCCGAACAGTGCGAATCTAAATCTGCGGCGGTGAAAGCTGCCACCCACCACGCAGCGCCCAGCCCGGCGGGTCGAAGAGAGCCATATAAGTACATGGAATACGAGAGGCCGATTCAAAGACGAGATGAATGAGCTGATAGATATAAAGAACGCGAGATGAGTAGATGCTTTGTATGTGGCAGAGACTAAGCGGGAGGTAGGCAACAGAAGATTTTCATGGTCAGTTTCAAGGCACGTTCTCAATAACCAGAAAAAGCTATTTCATGATATATAACAAAAAAATATAAAAATATATATAATGGTGTATGTACCAGGTTGAGGGTTATGACAATAGACTTTGCAATTACAGATAAGATGAAGATAACAAAAAATATTTACCATTGAGCCCATGCGGTCATTTAGGCACGTCTTAATTTTTTAAACGAAATCTTATCATATTTTTAATTAATTTCTAAAAGATTTTCTTTTTTTTTAATTTATCAGCATTTCGAAACCTTTTTTCGCCGGGACCCTTTCACTTCTCCAGCATATATTTCTTAAGTACCAGAAGGCGTCCCAGACGTAAGTGTCACCTAATTTGATCATGTGTCATATCAATTCCCGCAGACTTTCTTATGTAACTTTATTAGGTATAATTTAAAAATCGTTAAGTTTTCTTACCACATCCAATATATTATTTTATTAACATTTTATTCATCACTCCACGGCCGCCGTTGTCTCAGGGCTGGCTCAAGTTTGTACGTCTTAATAGCCGCCAGCAAGCTGATTACAACCCGAACATTTCTTTGGCCGTTACTTAATGAGTTGCCTTTTGAACTAATGCTATGTTTGAAGAATTAGATCCCGCTTTTTTCGCTTCTCATCAGCTTTATTGTCCTTTTTTAATATTAAAAGTTTTTCTTTGCCAGCAATGTTATTACGTTTAAAATAAGTAATTTTATCTTAAACAACCATGAGAGATTTTATTAGGTAACGAAAATGATTGGTTTACAACAAAATTATATCGAATCTTTACTACTTAACGTTCAGATATCGAGACCCCATTGTATGAAATCTCAAAGTACAGGAGATCTCGTAGGTCCAGTGTGTATTAAAACTATATTAAATAGATATATCTCGTTTCGCTTTAGATAAGTAGAACGTATCATATATATATATATATATATATTTAGTTAAATTAGTATGGTCATTTTTCTATAAGATGGGTTTGAACAGAAACTTTTTAACTGTAACTCAGTGCTCATTTTCAGCTCGGGGCGAAGACTTACTATTGTTATTATTATCGTACAAGTTTTAAATCAGATCGGATATGGAGTACTGTAATCTTCTTTGGATTACCTGGAGCCTGCCTAGCAGCCTTGTGATTCTATTTATAGACAAACTATAAGAATTTACCTCCTTTTGTGTTTTTTTATACAAGTTCGGATGTCGGCAGCAAGCAAGCTTAGGGCCCTTATGATATTTTGGTGTTAGTCAATATGATTTATGATGTGGTCTTCGCCAAAGCCCGTTTGTTAATTAGTAGGGTACACCACGTGCAAGTGAGGTTGAATTTGATTCTAAACTTTCACCACGCTATATCATGTGCTACCGATTGTACAGTGGGTTGTGTTCCGAGGAGTTGTTTGATTTGACGCACACAGTTTATTTCAACAATCGCATCCCTTGCAGGCGACAGGTTATTTATACACAGGCACTAGTACTGGGTGAATATTGTGGGCTTCTAGAAGAAATTTTCTACTGAGAGCTGTGGGATAAACTTCCTACCGAGGTATTCCCGTAGTGTGTGCTTCTTCAAAAAAGGCATGAATAGGTTTTTGCAGGATTAGTAACAAACAAGTGCCACATGTCTAGTACTTGTTTGTTACCAACCGCGTGTTGCATCTACGATAACTGCTCACCATCAAACAGGCCGTAAGTTTGTCAGCCACTTTGGCAGTAAAAAACAAAACCGAAATTTATCAAGAAGTGTTGCTTTGGCTTCCATTTGATGCCAGCCATCTCCCAACATAGTTTAAAAACATGAAGTGTTTAACATCAGCACCCTTTCACCAGCAACCTTATAGCGATAAAATTATACACTATTATAGCTAAGGGTATATCAAGCATGACACTCATAGTTCAATTTTACTATTGTTGTATACCTATGACATAAGGGCGGCACAGAATAGTATTTTTGAGTAAAATCGCATTTTATCCAGAAAAGATAAAGAAACTTAGGAAGCAAAACCTTATATAAATACATTTTTTACCTATAATCATTATAGCCCTATTTGATATATATAAATTATATTTATATACAAGCTGCAGCCCGCGACTTCATCGGCTATTATACCGGTAACCCCTGGAAACCCCTTTTTATATCTTTTTGGTGGTTTTTGAGGGTCGTATCGGAATTGAATACCTTACTTAAGAATAGAGCTATCAACTGCATAAATTGTCTTTTATAATCCAACCGACAGTTCCAGACATTAGCGTGCTCAAACAAATAAACTAACTCTTCCGCTTTATGTATAAGAATAGATATAAAAAAAATTGTCATTTAATATAATATAGAATACTTATACTATCGCTTGTATGCCTACGAGCTACAAAAATACTTCAGTGCAAATGAATATAACAGTAAGCAGCATCTTGTTTAAAATTCCAAAACAAATCTGCATTGAGAGTGTACAGCACTGAGTGCATGTATTCATACTTAATTCGTTGCCTGCGCTATCTTTTGGCAGTGCTCTAATCTAGCCGAACTGGGAACAGTGCGCCTCTTTTCATTTGTATGCAGTTTGCTACTCATTACTTGGTGATATTTGCATTTGGGAATAATACGTGGACTTGGAATCTCGGTTTTAGATCAAGCTGGATTTAGTACTAATACTCACAATTAGTTGTGTGCGCTAAAACAAATGATATGTTGGTATTAGTGCTCCGATCCAAGCCTTTGATAAACGTGAGACATTTCATTGAGTATGTGTGATCGTGGCATATCATGCCCATTATTTACTAAGTCACGATACGTCAGTCAGTTTGGATAAAGATGATGATTATTATTAATTACTGACGAGCACGATGGCACCGCGGTTAATAACGTGACACCAATGCTCGTGAGTTCGATTTCCACCTAGGTCACACATTTGTGTGCATGAGCATAACTGTTTGTCTTGGTCAGGGTGTTTTTAAGAAAGATAGAGTGCATCAAAGCTACCGTCTGGATACCTCCACCTTATAGAAAAACCGCAGCCAAATAACAAACTACCTGTAGGGTTGTGGTGTTTCTGTGTGTGAGTGAGGTGTGTAAGCTCCTAAGGAGTTGCTGTGTCAACAAAGGTGGTGTCACGCGAATGATAAATAGTGTATTTCCAGCGGTCATAAGAGGTAACGGTAACTGCATCACATTAGGTAGGTCGCATGTTTATATGAATTTTAAGAGAGGTATGAGCATAAAAAAGTAGAATAGGAATGTTCAGGAACGCCGTACCTATCTCTTAAGGAACATGGTCGAAATGGCCGACAAATTAAAAAAAAAATTGAATTGTTATATAAATGACGAGCCAGGTGTTCCTCTGGCAATGCAAGCTTACGCATTCTCAACTGGTTTTATTATCAAATCGATATATTGAATAATCCTACATATTCGTATCTTGCAATGTTTAGGCAATAAGTACTTACTAGAGGGGTCATTTTAAATTTAAATTTTCGCTCTCCTACAAATCCCTGGGGCGAGGGGTTGAGAGAGCGAAGGGGCGCAAGCGCTAATAAAGTAAATTAAAGATTAATAATATATTGTCATAATATAGGTTTTTGGGTATACACGTATGCAAATTCGTTCGAACCCTCGTGAAATCCAATACTGCTGCTTTAATTGAATTATGTATGACACGGTGCGACATATGACGTGACACTGTTTTTAATATATTGGCTACGTTATATTTAATAAACAAAAATTTGCTGCCATATGATAATTTTCAAAAATAATAATCACTCATGCATTAGGCTATCCTAATTCCTGGTAGCTCAGTAAAGCACTCGGCAGGTAATCGAACGTTTGTGAGTTCTAATCCAACCTAGGAAAATAAAATTGTTTATTTTATTTAACTTGGTTTAAAAAGTAAACTCTTAATAAATTATTCAAGTTCTTCAATTTTGCAAACTATATGTATATCTTCACGCCAGGCCAGGTAAGTAGAGAGAACCGCCATAGATGCGGTCTTGCCGGTCTTTACAAACGTCACTCGCATCTTTAACATTCATAGCTCTTTTCATGCACGCTCGCCGGTTTTTAGGACTCCTGACATCACCTTTTGATGAAACACGACCAATTATGTTTATGATAGGTGAGCCTTGGTCTTCATCGGCTCTTCCATCCTTCCACTTTCGCATTGTATGTCTGTTTCGTCATTCTTTCATCCTGCATTCTTACTACATGTGTGAACCAACGGAGCATCTTATCTCAATCTTAGCTTAATTTATTGCATATGTTTACATATTATTTTGGTAATTTTAAAATAAATATAAATAATATTATTCCTCCACTTGTCTCAGAGACAAGTGTGTACAAAGTCTGTATAACGATACATGAAATAGTATTTTATTATATTCACAAATTTATTAGATTTGTTTTGTTTAAAATCACATGGTATAACCTTAATATTGCGCGTACAAATTAACAATTTATGTTTAGTATATTTTTTTACGTTGCGACATCTATTACGACTCGTGTTAAAAATCAAAGAACCCTACTAATATTATAAATGCGAAAGTTTGTATGAATGGATGGATGTTTCTTGCTCTTTCACGCTTAAACGGCTAAACGGATTTGAATGAAATTTGGTACGTAGATAGATTATGATCTGGATTAACACATAGGCTACGTTATTTGACACCGCGCGGGCAGAGCCGCGGGCAGCAGCTAGTACATAATACATTAAAAAATAATTTATATTACCTTAAATTTTAAAAATATTGTAGATAGCATATGCAAGGGACGAAACCCTGAACGTGAGTTTAACTCACGCTAGTCTAGTTTTTTTTAATTTATAGTACACGTAATTTAGTAGTAGGTAACTTATATTTTATAAGTCTTAATAGTTAATAGTTTCACATCGATTTAAGACTATGACTTTAGATTATAGCTACCTATGCAACTAAAGTATAAACATTTTATAAAATGTGGCGTATTCAATTACAGAATGTAACAAATAACATTACATTCTTTCATATTTCCTCGCTTTGGTAATATCTCAAAATAATATTTCTATCATTTATGTGACTTGGTTGAATATATATAGGCTTATACCCCGATACGTTTACTTTAAAAAATGATAAACCAAGTAAGCATCCCGTGGGAAATTAATATTATTTTAACAAAATCGAGGCTGAGCGTGGGCCTTTTTTAATTTTTTCTTAGAACCACTACGGCATTATCCGACGCTTTAGAGAATGCTTTACGTTTTAACACTGTGCCTTTTAATATTTTATAATGTCTAAAAATAAATTGCTGATAAGAGTCAAAGGGACTAAACTGTAGCAGGTATCGTAAATACTCCATCATTCTAATTCCCACATTTTTGACATCGACCAACATAAACATATAAGTTCAAAAATTTACATTTTCTGTAAGCCAAATCAATAGAGTTTATAATCGCATTGACTTTAAAATGACTCAACGGAACACAAATTGGTTTTAGTGTTCGTTTGACATGGCTGGCCACCAGGACGTCGCACCTGTATCGCTATCACACGGAAAGATTCAAAAGACTGCAGCGGTCGACACTTTTTACGGAACCCGAAAAAACTGGGTTATTTTAATTGACGTCGGGTCCTATTAAATGTCCCTTAGTGAATTATTCTTGGCTACCGGTATGTGAAATATTTGGACAGTGTGGTATGCAAATAATTCAAGACGGCAGTTTCAAGCAATGATGTCACCTTAAAATAAGTAGACAAGTAATGTGCATTACAAGCCATGCTTTAAGAATACTGGTCTTGCAAGAGCACAGTATTTGATTATTGTTTTATTTACATATGTAAAGTTAATATTCTGACTATTGACTTATTTATCAATGTACCTACTACCAAACTACGGGGTACAAACGTTAACGTTAACGTAACTCAAATGTTACATTAATGCTTTTATGAAAAAGTATATCGTCACGCCAAGTTATATATATACGAGACGATACATGACTCAGTTACTGCATAATTCACACGCTTTATTTTTATTTATTTTTATTTGATTTCAAGTTATCGAATCTCCTATAGGTAAAATATGATCGATTTGATCATGGTAAGTGAACATTGGTCTTTTCTTCGCATTATCTATAATGAGCTCCACCTTTTGCTATAAGCTTTTACTATCTAAAAATTTTTAGATCCGCTAATAACTATCCGCTAATGACTTTGGAATATTCATTGATTAACGCGGTAAGATGGGGTAAAATAAATAAATATTTGTATGGAGGTTCACATTAATAATATACTATGTATATATATATATATATATATATATATATATATTATATATTATATATTTAATAGAGAACCGAAGAGGTGAGAGACGAGGGTGAAGAGGACGGATAACAAGGATTTTTTAAAATAAATATATGATACCAGCATGCTCGCCAATATAATCACGAGCTACAGCTAGTACCTTATTAGTATAGAATACGCACGAGAGATACGCACTTCAGGCAGCTTTTAAACCTGATTTTTGTAACAAATTTCGTTATCAGTTATTGATTCATTCTATGTACAGGGTTGTTGTTCATGCAAGGAGAGATTTTTTAGACATGCCAATTTAGAGTGCAGGCGAAACCTATATATTACTACTACTATACACCAACCCTAACTCATCCCACTGCAGTGATACAGGTCGCCCTTGAACCGAAAGGGTCAAACCTATCTACCTTTTTGTTTTTACATCATAGGACGACACGAACTTATAAGACCATGTTTGAGATATCCAGGCTATTTAACAATTTTGTAATGACGTTACTCTCCGATAAAACATCAACGATTTAGACATGATCTGTATCGAGTCGGTATATTTTATCTGTTTACTTATGTTTACGTACTTTATTTTAAATGTCAATTGATATAATTGGAATGTTTCGCATCCAATGAAATTTAAACAAAGTATTGACAGTAATTGGCTTGTCTGAGAAGATATTTAATTAAAATGTTTTACATGTTTTTTTAAACTAAATAAGTTTTTGAATAAATAGTATGAAGGACTTCAGCTATTTTATAATTAGGCTATTTCTCAGAGTACAAACGCTGTGTAAAAATATTACTAAAAATCAATGTAAAACCGGAAGACCGTTTTATATGTTATATATGTACTCTAGATGTACTATATATTCTTGTTAATTTGTTTGTTTGTTTATGTGCCTGTCTGTCTGTCTATGGCACTGCAGCTCTTAAGGGTGAACCGATTTGGATGCATTTTTTTTTATTTGAAGCAGATTGTCTTTTTTTATGCCACTAACCAAACCAACTTCTGTCAATACTTTGTTACAAAAAACCTATGGAGCATGACTTATCTGAACACAAACGTTCTCTTTCAGACCAACTCTCTTATAATATTGTGAACGCTGGCGGTAAGCGTTATGCCACAGGTTATATATACATGATCTCATCTGGACTGCTTTTATTACTACTATCGCTATGAGCAACGTACCGTGCCGTGCCGCCCGCTCACCAGCGGAGCCGAATAAAAATGTAAACACGTCAACCCCGGGACGTGATTACGCAAAAGTTACTGCATTACCACCGTCTCACCTACCATCTCACCGGGAGAAGTCAAGTCGTTGCGAGCCCGCTCGCAAGGCTTTGCAACCGGGTTCACGCAAGGACCAGTGCGATGAGCAGGGCTTCATACAAGTAGACAGGAAGAAGAAGAAGCCCTCCAACAGCAACTACTGCGGCACCGCACAGACCGGATCGTTACAACTGCGCGTGGAAATACCAGCGACGCCGTTGTACATTTCCAGACTACACTGGTCTACAAAGGTCGAGGAGGTTGTAGACTATGTGAAGAAGAAAACCAACTTCACCTTGAGGGTCGAGCGACTGGAATCTCGCCACAAGGTAAACTTTAGTTCGTTTGTGGTGAGGGCTCCAACCCATCATCTGCCGACCTTCATGAAAGAAGAATTCTGGCCGAAGGGAATCGTGTTTCGGAAGTTCCGAGGACGATTGCCTAACGACACGCGCTATACGTCGCCGACTCTACGTGGGATTAGTCGTTAGTTTAAATTGTCATATATATTTTAATTTAAGGTATTTATCTATGGAGCCGTGTTGTAAAACTAGTTGTCTGAAATAAATGATTATTATTATTAATATATATTTTTTTTCACGGGTATTATCCCGGTCATTTGATAGGCGTGCGCGGGGATAATGATCCAACGCCTAGAGGCCCTTTTGAGAAGATTCATGTTATGTAGTACACCCACCGAAACCCGCTCCTAAAAATATCGTTAGATCCATATATCTATGAGCAGGACACGGCAGGTATTGGGACTATTGCGAATGTGTAGGAAATTATTAGTCTATTGTTATGATGTCTGGAGGGATTATTGGTACGGGGTTATTGCAGAAGAGGGACGGACACCTGCCATAACTATCATATTCAGATGTTACTTTTGGCAGGTGGTGGCTCGCCACTCACTAGATGGGCCCCCGAAATGCCAGAGAAACTCGGCCGGGGGCAACACCGGTGTGAATGACTCAGGGGTGTCGAGAGGTGTGCTGCGCTTTCTCCGAAGTTACTCGCGGCGTTATGCCCTTTTACACTTCCACCCCTGGAGCATATCACCTGCTAGAGCAATATACTCTATCGACTCCTCTCTGGACGGCCAATGAAGGCAAGCCAGAGCTGAGAGTCCTGCGGGCCTTCTTGACTTTTCACTCCGACCGACGAAGACACGTCGGAGACGAAGGCCCTGATCGACTCTCTGGAGCACTCGGGCACCCGTGGTGTCGTTTATTATTATTATTATTATTTATTCTACCTTCATGCTCTCTTTGCCATATCCAGCTCCTACTTTTGTACGTTAACGCTCAGATTAAGCACCCCGTTATGTAGTTTCTTGCATTTCCTGGTTTATCGGCGTAAGTGGTCCTACTAAAACCACTTCCAAGACATATAATCTTATTCGCTTATTCCAACATTTCATCATCAAGCGTAATTTTTGTTCATTTTAGTTTCCTATACCAATCAAGTGCCAACGGATAAGCCCTTGAAGGGTTCCATATCATCACGTGAAAGTAACATTGTATGTTCCTTTTGTTTTTATTTTTTATAGTTATAGCGCCAATACTAACGCATACTCTGTGAAAAATTTAAATATCTACCTCTAGTCTAATCGGTCACAGATTGATATATCTGATAATCGTGAACGATAACTATGTATCAAGTAACCAATATTTCATACTACTTGGTCATTATTTGATCATTGGTTTGTTCGATTTCATTTGCAATATCGACAATCTTCAGTTATCCTGTTACTTAGCCGAAGGGTCCTTGGTGACCTCAATACTATTTTAGGATTTGTTTACGTTTCTCCCTAGATTGGAGTTGAAAAGGCACTTGGGGTGTAAGTGATTCACTCCTTCTTTCTAGAATTTATCTCGTTACCTACTCGTACCTAAGCTTAATGATCTGATGAATATACTGATATTGATATGAAAAAACTGTTTTATGGTTATTAAGTCACTGCAAATGTAAGTTAAGTGAGTGTAAGTGATTCACTAATATATAAAAGTCGAAGCCTAAAATCTAATTGCACCTGGTGCACGGTGCTAATAAGCGAATGTAGGTTTGGTGAGAAAGAGGTAATCGAATACGACCTTACAGACCACAGTTGAATAACAACACCTTGGAGGTTTGTTATATTAGCGTATTGACCAATTAGTGAATTTAATAGTAAGCCCCTGAGTTTCTGTGTTAACAGTGGGGGCACTACGTACGAACGACATTAACTATCATTGATAGGCTACGGTCATACTGATATATACAAAGTTGTTGGTAGGTGATACTTACCATGGCGAAGGGAGCTGTTGATCTCCAGCCAAAAAATAGCGTTGTAGATATCATTCCGTACTTCATCAGGATCTTGTAGTGATAGGCTGTTAAAGTCAAGGAATTATAACTAAATTCGTCACTAAACTGCACATTTGTAATTCGAGATCAATAAAAGCTACGTTTATATTCACTTTGATCAAAAATTTCAATTACATGTTATATATTTTTTAAATAACTTTATATTCGATTCTTGCAAGGAAAAAGGTGGCAAATAGTTTAACGCCCCTCACTAAGTTACAACCTTATCTGATGCGCGTGTCGTTATTACATTTCTTACCATCATAATACGACTTTATTGGGTGGAATTAATAACAGTACAAGTTATACTACAAATAAAAGCAAATCGACGTTTTTATTTTATTATTCCAATGTACGACATAAGGCCGAGAGGGTAATCTCCTAAGGTATTAAGAAAGTTTACGAATGGTAAGGGAGGGAGTAACTTGACCCCTAATATTACATCTGCAAAAGTTTTTGCAATGATAACTTCCACGTATTTATACGTTTTGAGTTACTACTTATAAAAGTTTATATGTGATGAGAAAAGACTTGTTTTACAAGTCAAATTGTGTAACTGTACTAACTAATTAGTTATAAAATGTTATAATTAAAAGTCATGATGCAAATATTGGTAATAAACAGCAAAAAGTTAGCCTGAAAGCCTTAACATCTACCAATTTTAGAGAAAACGCATAAACTGTTATACAACTTTTTATAAATATTTTTTCTAAGTACTTAATAAAAATGCTAAATGTGAATATTTCCTTTTTGTTATTACTAAACATGTCTAAGTTCAAATATTATCCTCAACTACTTCGTAGAACATTGTATGGTCGTTTTATCTTTGGCCGATATATATCATGTACTAATACCGACCCGATTTATCCATGAAAATGTACCAAACTGTAATATTGGGAATGCGAAGGTAACTTTATGCATATATAATGCATGCTATTGATGAGACGACGAGTGTTGAATTAAAAAAAAGATTAGAAACAATATTAAAAAGTTGAATTCATGCAAATTTGTGATTGAATATTTGCATCATAAGAGCGAATACTATTTACAGTATATAGGCGAATTCATAATACCTTTCATTTGTAAATAAGTAAGTACAATTAAACTTACTTAATTCTCAGCACACTTGATACAAAGTATAAAATCAAAGTGCAAAACTTGTAGAGTCGCCGTTCCACGCACTGCTCCCATAATGTCTGAGGCAACTGAACCAGAAATTCCAAGGGAAACTTTTAATAGTTTTTCTTTATTCAATCAACATATTTTCGCTCTTGGACACTTCTCTCGTTTGCCAACAATTTGTTTTGGGACTTTTTCTTTAGTCGTTCACTCACGACTCTAACAAATTTGATCTCGAGGGTGCTTTAAAAAGTTTTGCCGTTGTCCTGATATCAGTCTAGACGAAATATTTTGTTGGCATGATAGTACCAGTAATGGCTCAATAAAACTATATATTACTTAATTTCCTATACAACATGTACCTGAACATCATCAATATATTATTAGTACGTGAAGCAAAAACTTTGTACGCCTTTTTACGAAAATTACGGATGATGGAATATGAAATTTGGCATAGTTAAAGTTCATATGGAGAAGTGTAGAAAGCAATTTTCAGGAACACCGTTTTGACTTTGAATTTTGACTTCAGATTCGGATTCAGCATAAAAAATTAGAATAGGAATATCTGAAATACCAACCTCCTATCTCTTAAGGAACATGGTCAAAATGACCGACAAATAAAAAAAAATGTTTTTATTTCAGATTCGAAAAGTAAATTAAATAGTAGAATAGGAATGTCTCAAAAACCTATATCATATTTCTTAAGGAACATGGTCAAAATGGCCGACAAAGTATTAAAAAAAAAAAATTAAATTGTTATATAATTGACGAGTCAGGTGTTCCTCTGACAATGCAAGCTTGCGCATTCTCAACTGGTTTTTTATAATCAAGCTTCAAAGAAAATTTGTTCCGAAATTTTTATCTATTTTCGTTAATAACTTTATTTTTGATTCTATAACTAAAAATTATGGAACCAAAATTGTAGAGAATTTAATTTGCAATAAATAATGTTTGTCCAAAATTTCTGTTCAAAATAGTTTGCTGGATATAGCGTAAAAGCCATTCGCAGCCCTTTTTTATGATGGTGGCCGCGAGACATGGATTGCGACCCAACAAATATGGATTGAACTTTACACTAACCCCGTCTTGACATTCAAAAAAAAAGTGTGCTCTGACTTTTGCACACTAAGCCCAAAAAATTGTAATATTTCGATGGACTAGAATGGAATGGTGTGCCTAATAGAATGATATTTGTACTTCATAACTATAGGTTAATACGTGAAGGAAAAGCTTTGTATCACTTTTTAAGCATATTGCGTGCACGGAGGAGTATGATATTTGACATAATTAAAGTACATAATGGAGAAGAAGTGCAGAAATAAAAATTATGCATAATATGTCTTAAAAAATACAAAATTAAACAAAATAAACCTCAAATCAACCTTCAGAGTGAAATACAAAATTGTTGATAATTAAAATCTGTCAATGTCAAATACGGATTAGATTGTGGTCAAACAATCCCACTGAGATTGTAAATTATCGCTAAAGAGTCTTGAAATAGTAGTATATATTTGTTTATTTTAATACTCTTACGTATTAAAATAAACAAATTAACTGTGCACATTGGCGAAACATGTGGCTGGTAAAGCAAAAAACCCCAAGAAAATGTCAAAGAATGCGCTATTGTTTTTTTAATAGGCCTTAGTCAAGCTATACCATATTTTTCCTATGACGTATTTGTAGTATTGGCAGCTTACGTAATAGATTCAATTAAAAAATATATGTGCAATGATAATAGAGATATATTCGTGGACAAAAGAACCTTAATAACGTTCAAACTTAAAGATCGAGGATTTACGGTCGAATATCGACCACGGGGCGACCTCTAGTAATATTAATTATTTGATCATTAGAGTTAACATAATCCATTCTCATTCTTGGAATCACAGTCAATTGTACCATCTATATGTTACGATCATAGAGTCTCAACTAAGGTGCAACCATAAGGTTAAGTTAATATTATCCCAGTGGTATATTAACTTTATTGGTGGAGACTGTCGATGAACGAACGAAGTTCTGTGGGGCTATTATGTATTAATCTCATCAATCGATATATGATCGCCATTGTTTTCAACTTAGGTCATCTAGGTTACGAAAGAATCATCGTGGCTTCATAAGCGTTCTGCGAGGGGGGAATGCGAAAGTCAACGCGAATGCGATCGTCTCATGGTTGAAACACAAATCAATAAACCATTTGACGGCTCATAAAGGCACCCGTCACTCACCGAAACGTAGTATTTCAGCGATTCGAACCTACTAACCAATATCAGGCTATTTTAACCAACAAGTCGATAAGTGACGCGATGTTGATCCGCGAACTAGCCAATAAGAGCTGCGTATTCTACTTTACCCTTCGACCCATAGCGGTGAGTTGAGTTACTACGTAAAACCGTTTCATCGGTTCTCCATGGGTTATTTCCTTCATGGTCTGAAATCAAGTGTCGTCTGATTATAGAATTCGATTGGGGGCAATTGAATTTAATTCAGTTCAATCCCCATCGAATTGTGCGTTCCCAAATAGGAAACCAAGTTAGCAGTGGCTCCTTGAGTCTCACGTCAATTCTTATTGCTAACAGCATTAAAAAACATAATATAGAGATCTCCAATGGAGTTCAGTTTGGAAGTCATCTAAGGAAAAGTACAAACAAACGGTGTTAGCAAAGCAGCGCGGCGCGGCGGGTCGAGGTAAATACTTTTGTTGTAGAAGTCCGTGCGGTCGGGTTTGCGAAAACTGACAGTCGACGGTCGGACAAATGATGATCACCCTTACGCTTTTAATTCGAGGAAAGACTTGACCTGCCTTTCCAATATCTATAATGTATTTTAGAGTAATTTCTCGATACAATGCCTCCCACAAATGACGTCTTCAGTAAACTCACAGTCACATATCGGAACTAAACCGGCAGTGTGATGTGCTGATCCAAAAAGTTTTTCTCCCATAAATTTTTAAGATGAGAAATAATTCCCCAGCTGAAATTTGACTACAACATGAGACTTTTCTAAAACGTCTCATGATCTATCCAAATAACAAATTTATGGCATTTTGTTCATGAGAACCTACCTACTGTGTTATAAGCAGAAGCGATGATATATCTTGATTTTGTACAACCATACATTTTTTAATACAACATCGGGAGCAAGGTGCAATGTCGGGAAGCATACAAGCATACGACCCACCTAATGTAAACTGGTTGTTATAGCCTATGAATGCTGGCAATACATTGCTTCCCCTGCCGCTAGCACAGCAAGTTAGTCCTTACACAGTACTCACTTATTCATAGGAACAGAACAACCCTCCCGAGAGCTTTCTTTTGACTGCGGTTTTCTGTGAGATGGAGGTACTTACCCAGTCGAGCTACTTTAATGTGTTCTACCTCTCTTAACCCTTCGAAACCCGGGTGGTCGTGTACGACCGCGAAATGTATGGGAAAACGTATATAACGGGTTCTGACTGCTCAAAAGACCCATCAAAAGATAAATACTTACGTTCGTGCACACACATGTTTATCCTCTGTGGGAATCGAATCCACGTGCCATGTTGTTAAAGTAGTCATTGACTACCCGACGCGTCGTCGATTTTGCCATAGTCGGGTAAAATTTTAACGAAATTGGAGAAGTTCCGTAAGGTAGTTATGGAAGTGAGATCTGGCTGATGTAGGAGCACACTGGGATGGTAAGGCCGTTATGCTCTAAACGCCGTAGCCTTACTATTTTTTTAAAAGCATTTATAGTTACGGCAAAGACATTACATCAGTCGGGAAGTTGTTTACTTGTTAATCAGCCGACCTAATAGGTACAAAGAAATAGCCAAATAACAATTTGACACTAAAAGCCATAAATAGTTAATAGATTCAGGCGTTATTTTGCGAAAGTCAAACTTACATGCAATTTGATCCAACCTGCTTTGTGTGCTTCCGCCACCAAACGGTTGGTGGCGGAAGCACACAAAGCAGGTTGGATCAAAAAACCATAAAGTTACGAATTACAAAACGCATATTTGAAATAATCTCAACCATAATTCAAATTGTATTTTTAACTGTATTTTTCTGTTTCGAATATTTACAGCACAAGCATGAAGTCACGCGGATTACTTCAGCCAATTTAATGCACCACTTCCATTCGTCACATCATACCGAGAATGTTAATACGCGTGAAGGCGTCAATGTGTAGCGCGTATAATTATTTTGGAGTGAATAAAAACCAGTTAGTAAAAGAAATCCATGTTTACTTTCTTCCGCATTTTTTTCTCAGACATGGTTATCTTTACTACACAGCAAAAAGCGTAGTGAATTTTGCTATTTATATCTCAGAATGGAATAAAAAAAAAAACATTGTAAAGATACGAGCTAAGGTTATTGCTATAAAAGTATTTTTTTTACAATAGTATTAACAATTCAATATACATATCATTGTTATTTACACCTAAAAATATGGGATGATATACAAGTTTGTGTTTTTCCCTCTTACCGCAAGAAAAATTGTCACTAAATTACTGCACATACTGTGTATTGCATTTGATCAAAATAAAGTGTAAGTATATATATCTCATTATTCATAGAAACCTATTTACTTTCTTTTATTTATGCAATGCCCATATGAGTGGTTACCGTAGCCTATGAACGCTTGCAGTAACTTAGTATAGAGAACGCTTGTAGTACGCGAAGTATCACTCGCGCGATGTCACCTCTACTTTCGCTACTGCTAATACTTACTGACTCCTTGGGCTCTTACTGACACCTACACACACTCGCGGGAACACGCCAACCCTCGCGTTTTCTGTGAGATGGAGGTACTTCCCTGGTCGGGTTTCATCGTGTAGTCTGTTTGATGCGCCCTACATCACTTAAAAACATCCACACCAAGATAAAACACTAAGAAAAACATGTTCATGCACACAAATTGTTTGTTATGTGTGGAAATCGATCCCACGAGCTTTGGTATTAGAGTAACATTGCTAACAACTCCGCCACCGGACCTTACAAAGTAAATCCTCTCTCCAAAATTATCAAAGGAATTAGGAAAATATTAAAAGACAAAATATAGAAAGACAATGTACTCATAAATGCAAGTGATAAATACATGATATTAATTTACAGTGCAATAATAATTTTGGCTAGAACAGAATTATGTAAACCTATCTGTTATGTAAAAAAATTCCAACGGAATGAGGAATTAGCGAAACCATTTTTACCTATATCAGTTCGCAATACCATGAACAGATTAAAATACAAAAGATTGAATCAAATTGTACTCATGAATACAAGAAAATAAACAACGGATGTTAATTACAAGTACAGTAATACTCTTAAATTACTTTACGATGTCTTGTAATTTTGGTCAGGACAGAAATATGTAAACGATGTCTTCTTTAAAAACTTATCAATGAAATATGAACTAGCGAAACCATGTTTACCTGACCAGATGCAACATCGATAATACGATAGCTAGCAACGCAAGAGTGACACCCCCGGTATTGCAAATGTCCATAGGCTACGGTAACTGCTTACCATCAGGCAGGCCGTATGCTTGTTTTCCACCCTAGTGGTATAAAAAAGTTAATAGATTCAGGCGTTATTTTGCGAAAGTCAAATTTACATGCAATTTAATCTAACCTGCTTTGTGTGGTTCCGTGTTTGGTGGCGGTAGCACACAAAGCGCATAAAACAATATTCAACTTACAAAATTGCAAATAATACAATATTCTATTAAAATACAAAATATTGAACTGAAATTCTGCTCATAAATACAACAGAATAAATATAAGATATTAATTGTAGTATATCATCTCACATTACAAGTGCTATTCAGAGAAATATGAAGACAAATTACTAGGTGAAATAGTGCAATTGGAATGGAAAGAAGTAAAAATCAGCGTGGAATCGGTATGGCGGGCTCGTGACTCAAATGCCAAATGAGTAATTTTGAGATTCTTCGCTGAGCAAAGAGCGAATGTCAGCTCCTAATAGCATTTCTATCGAGACACGAACGCTTGGTAGTAATTTAATTTGTTTTATTGTTGCTAAAAATTTCAACTAAGGATCAACTAATACACACTGCATTTAACAATCTTCAGAAAATAAAGAGGTTATATTTTGGTGTTGTACATATTTCTTTGTATGAGTCTAGTAGACGTACTTAGATGTACGTGTGTGACTTTTAGGAAGCCCCATTTCTTCATTTACTATTTCTATCATTTCTACAATTTTATTTTTTATATAACGTCGGGAGATATACAAGCATACGGCCCGCCTGATGTAAAGCGGTTACCGTAGCCTATAAACGGTTGTAATACTACTACTGTAAGCTAACACAGCAACTCCTTAGGAGTATTGACTTAGGTTTTCGCGATTGTCACACATTGAATTAAACAATTTTTAACGGAAGTATCGCGTGTTTATTTATTTTGTTGAACCTGACATTTCGAACGCTTTGCAGCGTCCGTGGTCGCAAGAAGACTAAGGTGATATTTGTCTTACATTAGTTATTCAATTATTACATCTACCGACATGGATGGATTAATTATATATGTTCCGATTCACACAAAAATCGCTCACAGTGTCCGAACGTTTTTTAGTAGATCTCTGGGTTTGTGACTTGATTATTTTTAGGACTGGATTGGTTCCCAAGCAGGTGGTACTTGCCAACCATCTTCTCTATTGAAATTGGGGTGTTTTCTTATTTCTCAGCATGTAGCGATTCTCCTTGGCGAGGATTCGTGTCCCTAGAGGGTTGTTGTATTTCCACGTGTGAGTGAGGTCACCAGTAAGCTCCCAAGAAGTTGCTGTGTCAACAGCAGAGGAGGCATCAGGAGGCAGAGAGGCAGTGCAAGCGATACTTAATAGATCACAAGCGTTAAAAGACCACGGTAACTGCTTTACATCAGGTGGGTCGTATACTTGTATGCCTCTCAACGTTATATAAAAAAAATATACATGGAAAATATTAAAATTAATGTTTAAGAAGTGAGCGAGGTTTGTAAGGATTGAGTCATGTGGCGCTCGTTTCTATCTGCCTATCCCGCGAGGGATTTGGCGTGAAGTTATAGTAGTAGTAGTGTAAATAGAAAATAAACTGTACAAGTACTGTATTTGATATTTCAGGATAATATACTACTAGATCAACCCTAATCAACCCTCAAGGGATACGGGTCTCCCTTCAATCGATGGGGCTTGGAGCGTACTCCACCATGGTGCTCAACTGCGGATTGTCGGAGGCCAGTGTTTCCAAGCCGCCCGAAAGCGGCTGACTTAACTTTTTTAACGGCTTTTATTTATCGACAATAACCGGGACCGACGACTTAACGTGCTCTCCGTACCACGGGGAAGCTCGAGATAGATAAACATATCCATAGACAGGCTGCGGTCTACGTTGCTTAACGTTGTTCGCATCTGGTATTTACTATAAAGAATTCTAAGAACCACAACAAAATGCGTTGACCAATGATCACTAAAAATTGACGAGATCGGCGGCGCAGTGAGTAGTACTTTAATACCAACGCATGTGGGTTTGTCTTGGTCTGGGTGTTTTCTATGTATAATAAGCATGTACTTATATAAAAAATATAATAATAATTTATATAAAAAAACGTATTTACATATGTTTATTATTTGTCTAGTAACCACAAAACAAGTTTCGCTTAATTTGGGACTGACAAATAAAAAGATTAACTGCTGTCCTATCTGTGTATAGCTTCACTTCAAATCCCTTGCGGGCCGGCAGAAAGAACCGAGCGCCACATGACTCGATCCTTACAGATCTCACTCGCTTCTCAATTCATTGCTCTTCTCATGTACGCTCGCTGGTTTCTAACATCACCTTCTGATAAAACACGATCAATTTGGTCATGGTAGGTAGGCATTGGCCTTCCTTGGCTCTTACATCCTTCTACTTTCGCGTTTTATATATGTTTCGTATTTTTTTCTTCATGCATACATGTCCGAACCAACAGAGCATGCATCTTTTTATTAACTGACTGCTTTCTATTAAATTTACTGTCGTAAAAATTCCATAATATGTACTAGCATGAAATACTAGCCCTCTTCGAGATATCTTGTAGCCATGGCTACGACAAAAATCATTTCATTCTATTTATATTTTCTAAAACAAAGTAACAAACTTCCTGACTTCGTGTACAAAAACAAATTTGAAAATTAATACCAAAATGATGGATGTATGCGAACCATCTGTTTAGTGACACTAAGCAAATAGCGGAACAGATTGTCACGAAACTAACAAATTCCCAACAAAAAATTGAAGTTGAAAATGATTTATAACGTTATTTCGGATACATTTGTAGGAATGTTTATTTAGAAGACGTTAGACGTGCACCCGTATTAAGTTTCTTAGCTACTGGCTACGGTTGTTTGATTAAGGGGCACATTCACGATATCGTTTCTGGATCACCTGTCAGAGGGCCGAGTTTAACTTTGCCTTAAACACTCGCTTCTTCTAATTCGTTCCGTAGCCAAATAAGAAAATTCATCAGCAAAATATATTATTTTTAACACGAGGTGATTCAAAACGGTCAGGTCGACTAAAGAGTACATTTATTATAGGAAGAATATGTATACATTATTTAAAGAAACCTAATTTAATTCCATCGCTTATCGCTTATCTTATAGTTATGCTGATATATAAGAAATTAAATCTAGGATTCTTAAATAAATCCTTTGAAATAATCTTTTTGACTCCCATTTTACGGCCGCCATAATCGTCTTACTGAGTGGACTATTCGCAGTATGGTGTATAAATTTAAATACACTGGTTTAGTAAAAGATCAACCAACACTTGTACTTCGATGAAACGCAAGATCTGCCGAAAATATCACCACTAACCGTGAGAGTGTGCAGGAGAATCCGAGGTAGTCGATTTCACGTCGCTCAATTTCATGTTTCAAGAACTCGGCCTTTCAAAAAGCACAACTTGGCACTTTTTGCACCGTGACTTGGCCCTGCACCCGTACAAAATTCAACTGACCCAGGATTTGAAGGTAAACGGCCGTAGATAATGACGTGTGTTCGCTGAATGGGGTCGGGAGCAATTGGCAACTGACCCTAATTTTCATCGAAAAATCATCTTCAGCGTTGAGGCCTGGCTATGGATGAATAAGCCACAAACCCCAGCGACCCGCAAAGCCAACATAACCCATGCCATCGGTCAAATTCAACCTGATTTATACGCCAGAGTCATGGAAAATTGGACATTTCGGTTGCGCGCCACCCAGAGAAGCCGCCAAAAAGCCATAAGAAAAATTAAAGTACAAAATTTAAAGTTGTATTTTGCTGTTTCGTGTGATGTAATAAATAACATTTTGTTGTATAGTATCAATGGAAAATGTCAGCTGTGTCCCAGATATTTTCAATTAAGTATATATCTGAATGCAAGTAAATTGCTTAATTATTTTTACTTGTCCCCAATTTCCCAGAATATGCCCCTAGCCGTCAAAATCTCAACGCACGTGACTAACGCTGTCACGCGACAAGTTGTCGGATTTGTTGGAGGTGTATCACGTTACAGGCATCGACTCTGATTAAACTGCATTCGAACTGCATCAAGAATGTTCAAATGGAGTGGACAGGTTGTTTGAACTCGTTTGTTGTATTTGTTTTAAATATAGACGTATTCGTTCTAGCACTGCAATAGTTGATTAGTCATGCGATGTGAAAGTAAGGTGGTGGTAACTTTAGTGAAGTGATATATTTTCAGGAAATCTATCTATCTATAAAGAATAATGAAGAGAGAAACCACAGCCAAATAACAACTCGCTAGAGGGTTATTCTGTTCCTACATGTGAGTGGGTTCACCAGTAAGCTCCTAAGGAGCTGTGTTAGCAGTAGAGGTGGCATCGCGCGAGTGATACTTAATGTATTGCGGGCGTTTGTAGGCTACGGTAATCGGTTTACGATAGGTGGGCCATATGTTCGTATGCCTCCCGACCTTGTATAAAATAAATAAAAGGTTATTTGTGTGACAATTCACTGGTGCCTATTCCCATTCCCATATTTCAGCTGGAAAGTCATTTATTTACTTGGAATTTATCAAATATTAGAAATATCCATGCAACAGATTATGACATCAATATAAAATAGATCGCTTGTCAAACGAGAGATAAAGCTTTGGATCAAAAATTCATTGACGACTATGGATTATGAAGTCTCCTTCCAGTCGTTGCTAATGATGCATATAGCAAAGGTAAGCGCCACTACGCAGTACCACGTTCGGCGGATCAAAGAGAACTATGTGCCGTAATTGTACGAGATATGTGAGAGGTGAACTGAACAACAAGATGAACGAGTTTGATATACGTAATGTTTGAATGGTTTATGTGGGATAGACACTAAACTGTATGTAGTTGAATGATATTACATGTCAATCACGAATACTACTCGTACATACTTAAATACCTATACAAAGGACCGCATGAAAATATAGTGTAGTGGTTATTTCCTTGAAATGGTAAAAAATTACCAATCTGTGAATTTCGTTACTATCAATTTTGTGGAAAAGTTTACAACGTATACCATTAGAGTATGTATACTCACTTGAACTACTTCTTTAAAATTTCAACCTACGTAGTTTTAACTCCTTTTGTAAGAAAATAAAATTCAAGCTTTTTATTTGACATTAATATTTAAAGATATTCCAAATTTTAAAAAAATATGCCTATCTGGCAGACGGACAAAGCACTATGAGGGTTTCGTTTTTGCCATTGTAATATGGAACCCTAAAAACTACAAGTTTTAGTAAATAAACGAGTCGCAGGAAGATGACTTTCCAGTGTTCTGCACTAAGAATCATGCGCGTTGGCTATTGACTTTTCGAAACGTTTATTCACAAAATTTTGTAATTTTTCGTAATGCAATTTAGGCAATACCCCTCCAAAGGTAGTGAGATTAATTTTGTCAGACCCTATATTTACGATCAGAAAAGATGCGCCACTTTAGAACCCATTTACCCGCATTTCGACATTTTCATCTCCGGCGACTCAGCAATTCGTGTAAAACATACGCAATAAATACTTACAAAAGTGTACATTATTCGGTATATTTATTTATTGCCCAATAAAATAAGTGGGACCATTGTATTATTGGCTGTTTATTATGATAATGAGGTTATTCTTACGTTTTATGGAGTTGTCTCAGCGTGATGTCCGCTACCGAATGATCGAAGTGACGTTTTATCGTCATAAGTCGATGTAAATATTGAAAAATATTGGTTTTGCTCTTTTCCATTCTGGTATTGCAATTGTGTCATGTTTAGAAATGCCACAGAATGCGTTTGCGCAGCTTGATACGCAGTATAAATAGGGTAGTAGTAATATTTTTAAAGTGAAATGGACCGAGCAATCTGGGATTTTAATTTACTGTTTGTGTGTTCCTCTAATATTCTCCTAAGCCTAACATAAGAACAGACACTAGCTATTGGTAGCTCACTATGACATTCGTTGTCATTTAATAAGTATGAAAAAAGAATCATAATGGTATAAATTACTAGCAAAATAATATAGTCAACAGTTTTTGGAATATTTAGGGGTCATGTTCCAACCAATGAGCAGATTAGGATGTCTCCCCGTCTGAAAGAGAGTGTTGAGATAAGAAAAGGCATGCTTCGTTGTCTCGAGCGTATAGAAGAATGCGAGATGAAAATGTGAATGACGAAACAAAAATAGAACGCGAAAGGGGATGCATGTAGAAGCTTAAAAAGACCAAGATTCGCCTACCATAGCCAAATATATCGTTGTTTTTAGAGGGTGATATCAGGAGCTCAAAGTTAGTGAGGTATGTAATTGTCTTGGGGGCTCGGTTCTCTCTGCTTACACCGGAAACTAAAGGACCTGGCGTAACGATATACATAAATTGATTGGCCAAACAGTTTTCCTAAACAAGGTTCCCCGCACATGGCGGAAATGATTAGGAATGGCTGATAGTGATTATAATGAAAATAGTGGCACCGCTTGTACTTTTTTCGATTCAAAACAGACGATTTTAAAACATATCTTTAGTAGAAGTGAGTAAAACTGAATCGGTACGTCAAAAAGTATTTACAAAGAAACTGTTTTGACCAATATGCAACTGCAATTAATATAATTGTCATAGACTTTCAACGAAAACTGACCCTATCGGGACAAACACTCCTTTGTCGAACGACTGACTCTAAGCGGTTAATGAAAATCGGCTTGGCTTTCTGCATATAGAGAGGCAATTTACTGAAACGGTCGCCTGCCTTCGAACTAATGCGAAATATCGTCACAGGCGCTGGTGACGAGCCAAATTAGGCTTTATGGCGTTACTTGTAAGGCGTCGTTATTAGAAGATTGCCGACGTCCGACGACGCGACGCCAATGTGTTCGATAAATGATTATTTATGCAAATACAATCACTAGAAATATTTAGGCGCAATATCACTTGCTGCCCGCGTTCGGAATGATGATATGCGAAAAAAAGTGGGAGAGTATTGGTTTTAAAATAAGAAAAGGAAAGCTCCGCTGGTTCGGACATGTAGAAAGAAAGCAGGATGAAATAATGACAAAATATATAAATAAAGCGAAAGTGACAAGAAGTAGGAGCCGAGGAAAACCAAGACTCATCTACCATAAGTCAGGAGACCTAGAATTTGGTGAACGTGCATGAATATGGCTATGAATGTTAAAGAAGCCAGTAAGGTATGTAAGGATCGAGTCATGTGTATTTGGTGATTTGTAAATACATACTTATGCTACATAGGAAATACGCAGGCTAAGACAAACAGACATGTTTATGTACACAAATGTTTGTCTTGTCTTGGAAATCGGATCCACGAGCATTGGTGTCGAACTGCGAGCTCGTCAATTTTTTAGTGTTCATTGACCAACTGATGTATAGCTCCTTTTATCTGCGCATCAACATGTATTTGTACGTACCTGTTCCATACATATCACCAGCACATTTATGTATGTGGTGTACATTCATGTAGTGGTCCCTAGAATTCTTTTTAGGGGGCGATGCGAAGAATGCTTGTTTGTGGCCTTAATTGTACACAAGAAAAGTTTAGCTGGTAGACCTACAAAGTAGTCTTAGTTTCATAAAGTTTCGAATTATTTTCCTTTGTGTAACTTTTACATACACACATACACAATATCACAAAATTGTTTGACTGTTTTCAATATATTTTGGTCAGTGAACTGATGTGTGTAATTGTAGTGAGCTTAGATTTTATAAAATTCCTATGGGTAACTCTATATATTAAAGATTACAATGATTAATTAATTTAATTAGTACAATTCGTCATTGTCATCATCAGCTCGTATAAATATAAATGCATAAAAATATAAAGGCGTCAAAATTCCGTGAAAATCTTAGAACCGAGTGATCTTTTGTTCCATCCTTAAAATATAAATAAACAGCTATAGAACGCGTATATCTCTCCCGTTGATTGTTCCGATCCAAACCAAAATTTTATATATACAATAAGTATTTTACTGAGTTACGAGTATTATAATGATTGATGATGATATTACAACGACTTTTACACGAGGTGTTGTTCATACGTGTGCTTACGGTTCACAACTTAGTAAGGCGATCTCTATAGCTTGCTTATGTGTCCTCTAAAGTTAAATCCTTTCTCGACAAAATCTCCAAAAGACACATAAAAAAATTGTGTTTACAGAATTGATTGTACCGAAATACTAAATTATTGTAATATCTAATTGAAGTTTCGATAAAAAAAAACCCCACGTTGGCAAGTTCATTTCGGCGTTTCTTCTTTGCTAATAATAATTTTCGAAATGCTAATATATTAAAAACAAGGAAAATGCAAACTATGATAAATAAATTTATTATTTAATTCTCTCTTTTTACGTTTTTTATTAACTATGATGACATTTAAAACCAGTTGAGAATGCGCAAGTTTGCATTGCCAGAGGAACACCTGGCTCGTCAATTATATAACAATTCATTTTTTTTTAATTTGTCGGCCATTTTGACCATGTTCCTTAAGAGATAGGAACGGTGTTCCTGAACATTCCTATTCTACTTTTTTATGCTAAATCCGAATCTGAAGTCAAAATTCGAATATTCGAAAAAAGCGACAGATAAACATACAGACAAACATAGATTTCCTATATTATTAGATTCCTTATAGGAACGGTGTTCTTGAAAATAGAAATAAGTGCCCGTGTAGGGCCGATAGCAAATAAATATATTTTTTTCTATACATTACTCCTTGATTAGATTATACCGGCGACGATGTACGAAAATGAAATCGTATTCCTGAAAAATATTATATGTTAATGAATTTTTGAGTGCTTCGCTTTTAACTAACAGGTTCGGGGAAATAGGTTTACGCTTAGTTTGTTCGTGTCTCGAAAATATAGGCAGAAATGTCGGCCTGCCATTTTTACCTTCAAAAACGTGATTTTTTTATGAAAACTACCGGCTAGAAATTTGATTCAGAGCCCGTAGGACGTTGGAATTATAACCGGAATCAGCTGGGAAATTTTAAAACTATGTTGAAGTATCGCAGGCAGCGCATAGTGTAGTAAAGAGTTTTAAATATCGTCGATTAAAAAAGAACTAAGCTCACAGGAAAAGCTTTTCTCTCAATTTAAGGAACATCTAAGCGTATTTCAATTTCATACTAATTGAATTTTAAATCTAATAGGGGCGTTTAACATACAAACGTATTTTTTTAATTTTTGGTTATTTTAAGGTTTTTATTTAAGTGAAAGTTAATGACGCAAGATGCAATTAGATACATATTGTCAACCATGAAATTCATAACAAATACACAAAATTATGATGTTGATCAGCGTCGTTAAAGTCAAAGTTCAGTGCGTAACAAATTTAAGTAACTATTATCTTGACGAGCTCGGTGGCTCAGTCGTGAATGACGAGACTTTGACACCAACGCTCGTGGGTTCGATTCCCACACAAGGCAAACATTTGTGTGCATGAACATGATGTTTTAAGAGAGGTAGGGTGCATCAAAGCTATCCGCCTGGGAAAGTACCTCCACCTCAGAGAAAACCGCAGCCAAATAACAACTCCCTAGAGAGTTGTTGTGTTCCTACGCGTGAGTGAGGTCACCAGTAAACTCCTAAAGAGTTGCTGTGTAAGCAGCAGAGGAGGCATCGCGCGAGTGATAATTAATATATCGCAAGCGTTAATAGACTACGGTACCCGCTTTACATCAGGTGGGCCGTAAGCTTGTATGCCTCCCGACGTAGTATAAAAACAAAATTGTTTGCAGGAAAATGCCAAACAAATGGTCGGATATTATTATTTATTCGTAGGCACGAATACGACAAACAATCTCTATTTCTATAACGATCTACAATTCTTCAGACATTTGTAGCATTTCTTTTCATTGTACTAAGTGTCGGATAATATTACACGTAAGTAAGCATTTTCAATATCTTTACTTTGTACAATAATATACAAAGTTAGTACAGTGGAAGCCTCAACATGCTATTTTTGAATGTACCATGCTGCAATCACTTGAATTCTCACCTAAAAATTCAAAGCAGGAAGTTAAAACAACAACGAAAAAATAGAACTGTGGCGAAAAAACTCTTTAAAAGCGCACACATTGATTTTAAACTCTTCACTTCAATAATCCCGTAGGTAATCCCGCACTTTTCATTGGATGAGGAACCACCTGTGAAATAGGGACATGTCGCGCGGATGTACTCATAGTACCCTTATGTATTAGTCTTAAAATCTGTAATACGAGCTCGGTGGCGCAGCGGTTAGTAATGCTACTTTGAAACCAAATCTCGTGGGTTCGATTTCCGCACAGGACAAACATTTGTGTGCATGAATATGTCTGTTTGTCATTATAAAACGTACCTAATCTCCATTTATTAAATAACAATATTGAATGTCCCGACCTAACCTAACTAAATTTGTTTACTTATTTAACGACTTAACTTGAACAACCCCAACTCGCGATTGACACGCATGCAGCTCTGAAACATTTATGGTTTAATTAAGAAATGGCTCTTTGGTGTTTTAGTTGCTAGGCGACGTCTGAGAGCTGTTGACCACCGATTCAGCTTCTAAACTGTGTTCAAGCAAATTGTCCATACAAAATTCAGGTCGGTTAAACGTTTGAGGGTTAGTGACAATAAGGGTACGTTGACGGAAGCATTCTATACTATTATATTCCTCAAACATTTTAAAAGAAAATTTATAAGACTGCCTATTATCCGTTTTTGTGTCTGGTATTTAGTTAAAGGCTCGTTGAATACAGGTCGGTATTTTGTCTGTTTTTCAAGAAAAGAAACAAAAAACTACATAGCATTAAATACACTGACTTATTCAAAAGCAACCTACTTTTTTTAATACTGCAAGAATAATTTAGTTACATATTTATGAAGATTTTTTATTAGCATTTAGTGTTTAAGGTATTCATATTATGCAAATATGCTGTAAGTTTTTTTAATAAATAAAATAGCACTCACAATGACACGAAATCATAAACTTTTGCAAAAAAATAAAGGCCCATATCATGAGTGTAGAAAAAACTGCTACGAGTATTTTGTAGTTACATTTGACAATTTTTGAAAACAAAAATTGTCAAATGTAACTTTAAAAAAAGTTGTTTTTGGCGAAACTTGCCGAATAGTTTCTAAATATTTTTAAATCGGAAATGTCGCTTGCCCGCCTAAGTGGGATTTGAAAACGCAACCTCTACATTACCGGTAGTGTGTTCTTCGAAATACGCTGGCATGGAAAATTATGAGTTATGGAAAAAATCTCCATCCTATAAACCTTCATATAAAAAATCTTTTATTTCAAATATGAATACATCCTAAAATAAGCAAACGATTCCAACTATAATGCGATACCTAGTGATAATGTAATAGGTCCGGCCGTATTCACGGACATTAGTTTTCTATGTTGTTGGATAAACTTCAAATGACTCGACGCGACAGTGAGATAGACCAGTATTCTCGAGAGATTAAATATTATTTGTTAGAGGATATTGCTTTGCATTAGGCGGACAGTTCGTGATTTTAATATACTTTTATAGCGTAGTGAGAATCACATAGTTCCTACATGCCATTATAAAAACAAATCTGACTACATTTCTCTTTGACCGTAATCATTGATCTCGCATATAAGATAAACATTACAAATTCTATGACGTAGTATTTGAGCAATGATAGCCTAATAGATAAAAACCCGGCCTATTAACCATCTGGTCCTGGTTCGAACACTAGTATGTACCACTAAATACGTGTTTTCAGATTTAGGGTGCACATATTTCTAATTATCACTTGCTCGGCGGTGAAGGAAAACATCGTGAGGAAACCCGCACGTCCTAGAAATTATATTTCGAAAGACGCGTGACCTTAAGTAGGGTATGGCTTTCTCTCTTGTGGAGGTCGGGCGGCAGGCATTCGTAATGTATTAGGAAACAGAATAGCGCTAAGAAGAATAATAAAATATTTTAGTTCACTAAATCAACGTTCGAAAAATTTCGCTTTCGTTGTATTTCCGTATGGGTTCTGGAAGTCTAGTGGCAGTCACTCGATGTGAAAATCAGTATCGTCGCCAAATTTTTAGACTTACGTAGCAGAGTCTGCCACTTCTAATAGATTAGGAAACGTGATATCGCTAGGAAGACGTTACTTTCACTAAATACCTTAATTAAGACGATACTCGGGCAATAGTTATGGTTTTAAAAGTTAGGCAATATATACCATTAATTATTGATGGTATACACTATAGTAGAAAACACGTGCTTCCTACTATTGTGTATATGTAACTGTTCTCAGTTAATCAATGTGCTCAAACAATCTAATTACTATTATATATTAATCTTGAAATAATATAATCTTGAATATATATTACATATAGCGTACGCAACAAATGTTGTACTACCAAGAAATAAATCTAATCCAAAACAATCGCCTATCGGATCCAATTGTGAATCTAAACTATCTAGGGACACATCGAATACATACGTAATCTTTCAATCATCTTAAATCGATCCCGCTGTTAAGGAGTAAAGAGGAGTTTAGTATCATACAAACGTACAGAAATACATACAAATACATGTGTTTTCCAATGATTGCCAACAGGTTACCTTCCCAGCATCACGTTGTAGTACACGGGTGACCGCGTACTCCAACGCTGTTTCTCGTCAGGCCCTTAGTTACGCCAGATTCTGGACAGTAGACAATTACTCATCCATACATAACAACAACAAATGTATAAGTTCCGACGTACACAAAAAAAAAACAAATAAAAATGCGTCACAGATATGGCCGCCCCACCGATACCGATTAATATTTTTTTTAAATAGAAACTAGCGCTTATTTACATGTATTACACTACATCTACCAGAGATATATAGCTACATTTGATGGTTGGATCACTAACCAATATTAGTATATATGCAATGCAAATGCAACATTGTATATATAATTTTCAATTAAATTTTATGTCGTAATATATTTTTTATTTAAAAATTTCATTAAAAAGTCATGTAGGATATAATACCAGTAAATAATATAGCATGTTGCTATTACATACTAACATTTTACCATCAACTTCTTGGAGTGGGTTATGTTGATATCAAATAAAACTTTTCCTCTAATTTTGGCATAACTCGTTCATATTATAGCAAACAGTTACTTTTTGTTACGAAACCATAAAGCTTCACTAAATTGCGAACCTGGAACCACATACGTCAAAGTTTTGTTTTATTGTAGCTATAACAAATTTCATTGTTTACAACACACACTATCAATTACAGTTGTAAAATAACTTCCGACGAGTTTCGGGAAAATAACTCGTTTGCGAGTCCTGGTCAGGCGTAATTTTTTATTGCACAATTTTATTTTATTTCGTATACAATATTATCGATATAACCAACGAATAGATTCATCATTCATTGTTCATGTTAAAAACTACGAGAATGTAATGAGCTGATTATTACGAATTGTGTAGTACTATATTGAAATAAAGGTATTTTTATACAATGTTGGGAGGTATACATGCATACGACTTGATGTAAGTCTATGAACGCTTGCAGTAAAATAAGTATCGCACTCGCGATGCCAACCCTGATGCCTACCCTGCTGCCAACTCATTAGGAGCTTCCCGTTAACCTCACTCACCTGCAGGAATACAACAGCTTTCTCAGGTCGGCTACGATGGCCCCTACCTCTCTTAATATATAATTAATAAGTTCAATAAGAACGTCTATCTCCATAGACCAAGTGATAATTTATCAAATGAAATCGGTTAAACGAAAAATTAATTTAAATTTAATTTTCTGGTTGGTTCATGGCGATGATGTGATAGAAAATAAACAAACATAAAATAGTTTGTCAATTTCTTTGAATTCTTTTTAATTTCGTGTTTTACATGATTTCTTCTACGACTGACTGATGACAGACATCACATTTTATGCTTACTATAGAAATATCTCAAATAAGTGTGTGGTGGGTGAGGGAAATACCGTAATTCTTAAAACATAATCTCAATTATAAAATAGACTTTATTATTTAAATATAAAATGTTATCAAGTCTTTAGTAATGAGTTGTTATTTATTCCTAATCAAGTACTAGTAGTATTACTAGTAGTCAAGTACTAGTAGTAGTATAATACTAATTTCCATGTATGAATTTGTATTCTTCTCTGTTCTCGGTTTTTAGGGAATCAGTTACCGTAGCCTGCGGACATTTGTAACACCAGGGCGTCACTTTTGGGTTGCCGATGTCTGTCCCAATGGACTGGAGAGGCGCAGTCATCGTGCCCTTGTATAAAGGCAAGGTCACGGATGGACTGCGCCAGCTATAGGGCCATCAGTTTTATCAGCTTAGCAGCAAAAGTATATGGAAAGGCGATTGAAAAGAGAATGAGGGTGAAATCTGATGAAATGCTGGAAGGTTTTCTGCGCTTTTGTGGAGCTTGAGAAATCATTTAATAGGGTTGTGCGAAAGGAACTCTGGGACATATTGCCTAGATATGGGATTGACAGTTCACTGCTCCTTGCTGTGCAGTCCACTTACAAGGATTGCTCAGCATGTGTGCGTATAGATGGTGGCATGTCACCGTGGTTTGATGTCAAAATTGGTATCAAACAGGGTTGCATGCTATCTGCTAGGCTGTTTGTCCTGTAACTCGATAGTTGTCTGCAGAGAATAAGGTCAACGAATGTGGGATTGCGCATGGGTGACCTAGTGGTGAACTGTCTGCTGTATGCAGACGATGCCGTGCTATTAGCAGATACACCATCTGAACTGCAAACACTGGTCACAATGATGAAAGACGAATGTATGGAGAAAGGCTTACTACTGAATGCGAAGAAAACAAAGATAATGGTATTTGAAAGAGAAGAATCCAGAACTAATGTAAGGATTACGATTGATGATGAAGTGTTGGAACAAGTGGATGAGTTTGTATATCTTGGATGCGCTTTCAGCAGGAATGGAAGGTACACCGCAGACGTGGAAAGACGAGTGAGTGCTGGGAATAGTGTGAATGGAGCGTTGGGAAAACTTCTTGGCAGTAAAATCCTGAGCCAGAAGGCACAACTCGCTATACACAATGCAGTGTTGGTCCTAACGCTAACTTATGGAAGCGAGAGCTGGGCATGGCAGAAAGAGCATGAAAGTAGAATAAACGCGGTCGAAATGCGAGCGCTGCGCAAAATTTGTGGCGTAAGGCTTGTAGACCGTATTCGCAATGATGATGTTAGAAACAGAGTTGGTCTGAAAGAGAGCGTCGGTGTTAAAATAAGAAGAGGCCTGCTCCGATGGTTCGGACATGTAGAAAGAATGTAAGATGAAAGAATGACGAAGCAGATATACAATGCAAAAGTGGAAGGATGTAGGAGCTGGGGAAGGCCAAGACTTACCTACCATGATCAAATTTGTCGATTTCTATTAGAAGGTGATGTCAGGAGCCCTAGAAACCGGCGAGCGTGCATGAGAAGGGCAATGAATGTTAAAGAAGCGAGTGAGATATATAAGGATCGAGTCGGTGCTCTCTGCCTACCCTGCAAGGGATTTGGCGTGAAGTTACAGATTGTAGTCTATAATAGGTCTGGCATTATTTTCATTTACGATCGATGTACGGACAGGCGAATAACATAAAATTTCTAATTTCCAATGAAGGTTCCTAATTCTAAAAATGTATCCAAATTTCCGATGAGAATGTAGTAACTTCTCACAGTAAATTTAAAACCACGAGGCTAATAATAACAGCAGTTTGTAACAGCGGCCACATAAAAAACCTATTGTCAACACAACCCGTGCCGAGTATTTACAAGGGCACTTATAGGGATGATCAACCCCATAAAAATCATAACAGAACTGGTTCGTGCACTGAATAAGCTTTGAGTGCTTATATCGCACCTTCCGATACTAATTTCACTGTTAGTACAATACCGACCCCTAAATCATGAATGAACACGAGCATTAGGTGAAGGGGTGACAGAATGACCCTACAAATGTCGTTTAAAATGTCCCTATGGTGTGTTACAGTCTGTTACTTTAATATGTATCTGGGTAGGTTTGAATGTGAACTCCGAATTTGGTTTTAATATTATATTTCAGAATTGTTATTGTATTGTATAAGTAAAAATAATACAATGGATTTTTTTTTTAACTTCACGCCAAATCCCAAGGCAGAGAGAACCGAGCGCCACTTTACTCGATCCTTACACACCTCACTTACTTCTTGAACATTCATGATTCTTTTCATGGATTCTCTGGATGGAGGGATGTCTTGGATTTAGTGTAATGATTTAAGAATATTTCTAATTTGTTTATATTTACTTGACAAAACAAACACACGACTCGCTAGATGAGGTGTGCCTAAGTGGTTCTATTTTACACCTCATCAGGCGTTTCTTTTTTACTCACTTGCACGAGCTTTACAATACTCAGTGTAATTGTCATTTGCATCCAGTATTGTTTGGCAGTTTCAAATCCACAATCCTGTTTCCAATTATAAGCTTGCATACAGTATTGAGACATAAATATAGAGAGACGCTTTGAATGTTCTACCGATTGTACAATGGGTTGTGTATAGATGATTGAAAGAGGAGTTGATATCATTCTACATCACATCTCCACCACCGACACAGAATTCATTTTCGCACGTTGGAGCCAAATGTTCACGTACTTGACTGTACTGTTCTTGAGAAATTTTCTGCCGCGAATATTTAATTTGTAATACAAAATCTCTATCACGGTGTTTCCAGACGACAGAATGGGTTCCAAAAGGTGCGTTAAGAGATTTTACAAGGTCGGTAATCCTGGTGCACAAGTTTTATAAGCGTCCATAGGCTATAGCAATTACTTATTATCGGGTCGGCAGCCGTGTTCTTGATTGTGAGGTGACACCAGAAACCATAGGTATACCATGTAGGTATACTCTTATAATCATATTTTTACCATGTTACTTTTCGTTGTGATTTGATTTGATAGAGAGGCAGAGGCCACTCTGTATTTACATTGTCTGATAATAGACAAAATTACTCTTTATGTGTACCAAAATGAAAGAGACCGTAACAAAGTTGCATACACAGCCATTGCCAGTAAATGTGTCAAAAATTAATAACCAAATTTTTACACAACATATGTTCTCTACCACACTCCTCCGTATGTTGCAGTAATCGCAAAAAACAGACCACCAACGAATGTCCTAAATCAAACAAATCTCGCTTAATCCCCTACACAGTATATTATGATCGTTGGACTTAAGTTGTAGTATCAGTAATACTGAACATGTGACAGGGATTGCAAGATGTGTAGATTGGCTCCCATATGTTGACTGGGGATTTATCTTGGGTATTTTTGTTGTCTATTCTTAATGTACATTTTTTTATATTTTTATGCCATTTGACAAATATTTTTGGAAGGAAGGCCAAGACTTACCTATCATGATCAGATTGGTCGTGTTCTATCAGAAGGTGATGTCAGGAGCCCTAGAAACCGGCGAGCGTGCATGAAAAGAGCAATGAATGTGAAAGAAGCGAGTGAGGTATGTAAGGATCGAGTCGCGTGGCGCTCGGTTCTCTCTGCCTACCCCGTAAGGGATTTGGTGTGAAGTTATAGACAAATATTTTTTAAGCTATACAAAGCCAAGTTCAAAAAAAAAATTATTAACCAGAGGTTACTTAAATTTTAGATTCATCATACCGAGGTGTTATCCATACTTAATGAATGAGTACTGGCAGGTTTTATATTTTAGAATTATAAAATAAACTAACAAACTATGAGCTGGAGGTACTTTGATGCGTACGGGTTGCTTTGATGCGCCCTATCTCTTTTAAACACGCTCAGACCAAGATGAACAGACATGATTATTTTATGATTATTTATCATCGTCATTGAATTAACGGTCGATCTGCTCAAGAAATAGATTTTAACTTGTTACTAACGAAATCACAAAGCTAGTATATAGCCGTCAACAACATTGTTTAAATTTATTGTATGTAAATTTATTAACTCGCAAATATGACGTATTATTAGTATGCAGTATGCTAGCGGTCAGATTTGAGTCAATAAATATTCATCCTTGGGTATCAGGCTCGTGGAAAACCTCTTGTTTGTAATTTTTCTTTTACTGGCCTTAAATTAAATACACAAGTTACTGCTGATCAGACAAAGTCAACTTCTATAATCCAATTATAATCCAATGTTTGATATTTTGAAGCAAAACTTGATGCCGGTATAGAACAACAAGTGAACTTACAGAAATGCTCTGTTGCTAGAATGTTCGTTACCGAACAAAGTTTGATTGGAGAAAACTAGTTACTACCTGCTTTTGTACACGCACTAGTTTACTTGTTTACAAACTTAATATTGTTCACTAATTAGTAAAATACAATGTATAAAAATATATAGGGACTCAATATGACCAGATAAAGTTCTTTCATTCATCTTAACAACTATGTCCTGTAATTAATATTCTTTGGTTATTTTATATCGTTCAAAAAACGCAATGTATATACATAAATATCGATCGAAATCCTGCATATTTCTAATTTCTAAAACTTGTATCGTACAAGAAATTTGTTTAGTTTTAATTCCTCTTTCTCTGTTTTCTATTTACGTTTTAAGCTTTCGAAATTATTTGTGCATGAATAAGTGGATAGTATATGCAGAATTTTGATCGATCTATTTTATTGTATTCATCTATAAAAATAAAATTCATCAGCATGATCCTTGCATAAAATTATTATTTTCGTTTTGGTACAACTGAATTTTTTAATAAAGCTATTTCATTGCATTTCTAGTATTACCTACATTTACCTACATTTATTTGAGGTACTTTCCTGTGAATTTCAAACTATTTAATTCTTCCTTCCTTCCTTTGCTTAGTTCAGAAGTTCCTATGTTTACCGTCTCCATCTTCAGAAACTAGATGTTATATAGAACCAGAGTGTTTGCCGCCAAGATAAAACAAATGCTGGGGGCATTTGACTGAATAGGCAACTGAATAGGCATGCGTAGTTTTAGTACAGAATTCCTGGATATCATGAGCCTAAACTCAATGGGTTCATATTGTTTAGTATAGGAGTTCCTATGGAACTAAGCTAAGAAAGATCTGGACTCCATACTGCTTTAACTCAAAAGGTCCTATGGTTCGGCCACCTTCCGACTCCCATCATCAGACAAGTTCCATGGTATCGTATTATTACATCGTCAGCGAAGATATGTAAGTATTCCAAATTTGAGTCTAATATAACGCCAGGAAGTGGTTCTAATTTCTCTTCTAAGATTCTACCCACACAAAAACACCAACAGTGATTCTGTTGACGAGATCGATGACGACGACGTGCATATTATTCTAATCAAACAAGGCAACATGTCTGTTGTCAATTGATAACACTCATACACACAGCTCAATAGGAAATCTACCTCTATCTCACAAAAAAACCCCAAACAAATAACAACAAGTACTCCTGCAAGTGATTTAGGTTACCTGTAAACTCCTGATAAGACGCTTTGTTGACAGCGCTCGAGAAATAACTCATGTATTGCTAGCTTTTCTAAGCTAAGCTACTGTACATGAGGCGGGCCGTATGCTAATGTGCCCTTCAACTTTTAGCTTTTTTCTAATGACTAGAAATCTGTGCCTCCTCGACTATTTCATTGTTAGATATATATATTAGTAGTATAGTACTACGAGTTGTAAAAAATATGTCGCGAGAAAATTACGTAGAGTATCCTATTCATGTTTTTCAAACGCACTTAACTTACGAAACAATTAAGTTGTATCTAGCTGTGCCACAAGTAACAACGGTGCTAAGTGCCAATTTGACTATAAGGAAAACAAGCAATTAAACAGTTATTGCAAAAATAATACCGCTATACGTAGCAATACTGCGTTATATTTATCCATCCACAAACTCGCTCTCGGTATTTTTAATAACAATTCCCAAGTTAATAACAAAGTAAACAGTGCTAGCCTGTGTGTAAACAATAACATTCAGCCAATGGAACCGTGCAAAATTGACCATAGAGTACGAATAATATCAGACTTGCCGCAGATAAAATGGGCGTTTAGCAACATAGCACGGAATTTTCCATAGTTTTGTATTATTTTGTATGTATATAATTCATCCCACGTTATTTCTACTCCTTGTCAAGATGTGAAGATGTCAATGATTTGGATAAATAAGTACTGACTACACGAACTGCTTTGATATGCCCTAGCTCATAAAAAACATCCAGACCAAAATAAACAGACCTCTTTATGCACACATATGTTTGTCTGGTATGGGAATCGAACTCACGAGCATTGGTATTAAAGTAGTTTTACTAACCACTGAGCCATTGAGCTCGTCATCTTTATTGCAAAATTCTATATTGCCAATGAATTTGTTGTTGAACAATTCATATTGTTGTTTATTGAGCGATAACAACTACTGTGCAAAAACTCCCTTAAGTCTGGCTTTTACCATAATCAGAGCTCTATTGGAGCATACCAAAGGGGAATTATTACAAAATTCACGATTCAAGAGATGATCAGTGTAAGTTATTTACAATGGTACTGCTCGCTGACGGCTGAAAATCCATCCTCATATACTGGAACCGCATTGGTGTGCGCTTGCAAAGAAGAAACTCTTAAGTTGTGGAATGAACTCCCTGCCGTGATTTTTCCTAGAACCCTAGCATAACGTTCTTCAAAAAAGTTGTGAAGAGGGTTTTACAGAGTTGGCGAAGCACGAGTGAGAGACTTAACGTTTCAACTATCCGTAAGCTACGGTCTATGCTTGCCTTTAGGCAAGCGGTATGCTCGTTTGCCATTTTAATGGTATAAAAAAATATTAAAGAAATCTTACTTTTTATATATATACTAGCAAAACGATGAGAGCTTCATTCCATTACACACAGTATTATTAACAATTTTTCCCAAATAAGCAAAATAATATTTGAACACGAATAGTTTCATATGATGGGCGCTCCTTTATATGTATTTCTTTTTTTAATGCTTCATGTTCTATCAATTTGGACATGAATGCAACCATTATCAGAAGTTAGAAATCATCAGTAAACCAGCTGATGGTTATTTCTTTAAATACGACAGCGCATCTTTTATAAATATTGCAATATATGATGCTCATTTTGCTGTATTTAATAATTATCCTAAGAAATCAGAAAAGTTCGCATAAATCAGATATGGAATTACGGGGTATACATAGAAGAGGACACTATCAGGGGTCACTATCAGCATCAGGCGTCAGGCACATCGAATTAATTACACGTACCTACTATTTCTCATTAATAATTCCTCGTATAATAATTTGAAACATGACCTAAAACCAGATATGCAATCAATAAATAAGTTACCAATTAAAGTGGTTAGCCACTTCTAAAAATTTTTAACTCCTTCCTTTATTTTTTCATGAAATAAAAACGCATGTTGTACTTAAATATATATTTCTTTTCGGTATTTTCTTTATACCATTATGTAATGAATACGTTTGGCACTACTTAATATTTTTTTGTATCAACTAGAAGTCTCACGAAACTCCAGCGTTACTAATCTACTTTTAAACTTTGCAAAGCGAATGCTTCTCTGTTGACATTGTTTCAACCAAAATTAAATTAAACTTGAGCAAACTGAGCGCAAACGTAAAGCTATCCGTCTATCGCAATTACTAAAAAAACAAATTATTTTACCCGCCATTGTTCGAACCCTTCCGAAGTTTGCTTTTGAAAATTTATGCACCCTAGTCGATTGCGCAGCAGCATCCATAATAAGTGTAGGTTACATGCCCCATTTGAAAGTTTCCTGTTGATTTTTGAACATAAAAGATATAATCTACCGCACTAGTGTAAAATAACAGTATTTTTCTTTTGTGTTATGATTCGGAACTTACTCTTTTGTACGAACGCCCATTCAGTCTGCGTTCTTATAGTTTGAAAATTAATGTGTGGTTAGTGCTACAATTTTGTTTTAGCTAGTAATATGATAACTGTTTCCGCCATAATTCTTTTAAATTGCGTTGGTAATGTTTTAAGTTGCAGCTGTATATATATTTATAAAGATATGAATTTGCTTTGATTCCTTCAGTAAAAGAACATTCTTTTGCCACCAGATACAAAACGAGCAGAAGTTTTAATATTCAGCCTCGAGTCATAAATTTTCGGGTGATAAAATTAGAAAATTACTTGCTTGTAGATGTTTATTTAGTCTTGCGCCATATAAAACTATAGCTAATATATTCAAAAAAGCTGCGTAACATAATAGATAAATATAGTACATACCCACATCTATATAATAAAAGGTCAATAACTGCATACAAGCACTTACGGGGCCCCGACGCAGTCCAGTGCGTTGTCTATTTTAGACTACACGAACATATTTCTATATACATATAATCTTGTTATGCCAACACTACACAGGGTTGCTTGTGCACTAAACACAATACCTATAACAGCAAACATATCCTGCAGTAATGCACCGTGAAGATGCACCATGTTGCCGATTATTACGTGTGAAGTGCTCGCTAGAATTATGGACGTCTTAAAGCGGCTCGAGAAACGCTCATCGTCTGTCTATCGACACTCACACGAAGATACGTTAGTATGGAAATGGACTACAAGTCTATTATTATATTGCTAGAATGTGTGAATCTTTTATTCAATAAATCATAAGGGTCTTCACAAATTGTGACCAGTGTTGATGACCGAAAATATAAATAGTCCTACTACACAACAATTTTACATAAATTTGAAACTATTTTGAATGGGTAGAATACATGTTTGATTTAGGTTACACTGGTTAAATACGTCTACTTTTTGTACTGAGACGAAATATCTTTAGGTCACAAGATTGGCAGCGCGCGAGTATCATCGCCGTGGTATTGCGAGCGTCAATAGGCTCCGGGAGATCGCTTACCATCTGATACGGGGCGCATGCTTGTTTGCCAATCAGCTGTATACAAAAAATATGTAATGGATTTATCACTTTAGTTGATGGAAAACTAGAGCAAAAAAAATTATGCTTAACATCACCGCTGATTTTAGCAAAGAAATTATTTCCGTTACGTCACTAAAAAATAACTATTTTATAGCTTATTAGCGAGCAGAAATATCTTGAAGAAAAAAGCTTCTTGTTAGGTGTAGTACCTAACGAGAAGCGAATTTCATTAGAAAACGACAAACACAATCTTACTACTAAATCTACGCTTGAAATATGTTTCTATAATAAAGCTATATACTTCATAATATATTTATGCGAATAAGATCAGTTTATTTAAAAATATAATTTGAAACAATTTTCTACTACTACTACTATAACTTCACGCCAAATCCCTTACGGGGTAGGCAGAGAGAACCTAAACATAAACAATTTTCTCATCTGTAAAAAGCCAATTCCACAATATCCTCCCCCGAAACGGAACAGTTAAGTGCGGCATAAGTAATTATTACACAATAACGTTCCCGGAATCGCTGTTCCGAGCGACGCTTCCTGCTCTCCTTCCTGAATTTCATAGCGATGCTTTACCCAATGTGTTACTTACAAGTGGATTGCTGCTTTGGCACAGTGTTAGAAGTCGGTTATTTTTTGTAGTATTTTTAGGCACGTGTGAGAATTGACCCAGACTGTTACACACATGTGCTGTGGAGTCTGCGAAATAATATTATGAACAATTTATTAGTCAGTCAATTTTGATACTTTTTCCACAAAATAGCTCGATCACTTGCTATGGAAGTGCTGCAGCACTAGCGGTGTTAGTTAAGTGGATACGCAAATGATGTGTACATTTTGTGATTCAAACGTTCGTAGTTTGTTCAAACTCTACCGTATGATTATATCATATACATAGCTCGTTAGTACGGATTATTGCAATGTGTGTGTATATTTATGCTATATTGTACAAAAATAATTTGATATTTATCTATAGGCTACAAGAACCTCAAGTGAGTGCTATGCTTAATTTCAAGTTGATATCGGAAAAATTATGAACAAAGACTTTGACCGCAATAAACACTACTATATAATAACCAGTTGATATTTAAATGAGTAGTATTCGTAGTAATAAATAAAGAAAAATTATTAAAATTATTCCATTCGTGAAGAACACGTAGCAAAAATAGATCTAAGCACTTATCGGAACCACTCGAAAAGTGGAGATATCAACACTCGCTAAAACTATAAACTGAGCCATAAATTCTGGCTTTAAACATGTAAGTGCTCTAGAAAAACGTGCCAGTGATTGGATCCTTGAGATTTTTTTCACTGACATATGTGTTAATTCGTACCACGTTCGTTGATGCGCTGTGGGCTCTTGGGAGTAAACAGACGATGGAATGTCAGAATTTATATTGATTGATGGATTACCTATTGCCGTATTCATATGGCAGATGCAAATTCATAGTAAAAATAATTTGCCCTGAAGTTACGTTACGCTTGCCTAGATAGACCTTTTTTGGATTATCGTACGTTCGTAACAATAAAAATCTTTAGGAAGTTACAAATCTGCAGTAGAAATGAACAATGTTAGCCCAGTGGATTAAGAACCGGCCTAGTGACCAATAAGTTCGAAGACCCCGGTTCGAATTCTGGAATGTGCCACTAAATTCGTATCGTGTTATAGTTATTAGTGATAACTAGAAATCCGGATTTATGCACATAGCATAAATCCGGATTTCTAATTATCACTTGCTTGGCGGTTAAAGAAAACACTGTGAGGAAACCTTGCCTAAGAAATGTCTGGTATGCCCTCTGGGTTGTGAAGGTCTGATGGCAGGCGATCATATGAGAATATAATGTATGCTCAAAAATATAGAGTCATTTTCTAAATTTACGGAAAATCTTAGAAGTAAGAATAGATTGCGTATGCATGTACATCGACTTGCTAAGACTAGTAGATCTTTTATTGTAAATTGTATTCGATTCTATAATAAATTACCTGAAACAGTTCTGTCCTTGCCTGAGAATATGTTCAAAAGGTACAACAAAAATACTTTGTGCAAGAAGGGTTATTATACTCGTAGAATCGATGAAGATGTAACTGATAGAGATGTTTGGAAACGATTCAGCACACGTATTAATATATCTTTAATTGTACCACTTGATTTCACTATATGTACACTCACATTTTTTATTATAATATATTTTAACGATGGAAAAAAAGACCCATATTGGCAAGTTTCTTTTGGCATTTCTTCTTCGCCAATGGTCATTTCCGAAATGCTGGTAGATTAAAAAAGAGAGATTAAAAGTAAAAAAAAACTGGAAAATTATTAAGATGACAATATGATTTTATTATATTTGTTCGGACATGTAGAAAGAATGCAAGATGAAAGAATGACGAAACAGATATACAATGCGAAAGTGGAAGGATGTAGGAGCCGAGGAAGACCAAGACTAACCTACCATGACCAAATTGGTCGTGTTTTATCAGAAGGTGATGTCAGGAGCCTTAGGAACCGGCGAGCGTGCATGAAAAGAGCTATGAATGTGAAAGAAGCGAGTGAAGTGTGTAATTACCGCGTCTTATGGCGCTCGGTTCTCTCTGCCTACCCCGCAAGGGACCTGGCGTGAAGATATACATACATGATTTAAGAATGTAAAATGTGTCTAAGTGCCCGTAAGGGTCTAATGGCAAATAAATGATTTTTATCTTTATCTTTATGTAAAATCAGTAATTTCGCCAAATTCTTAGGTTTAGGTTGCGGACCCCGCCAATTCTAATGGATTAGGAAACGACATAACGCTAAAGAGATAAAACCTGCAGTAAAAATTAAATATGTCTCCAAAGTTCAGGTATACATACCTAGATCCTATTTAGGTAGTGTTATTGCTTACTTCTCAACTAGTAGGTATGTAAATAACTGTAATGTTGCACTAAAAAAAAAATACGTCATCTCTAACTAGAAATTTATTATTTGTCTAATCCATTTACAATGATCAATGGTCAACGGCAATGGTCGCGTACTGTGCGGATCCAGAGAGTTTTCTTCCGAGAATTCTCAAGCTGTGGAATGAGCTCCTAGCCAAGGTTTTTCCAAGGGACGACAGCATGGAGTTCTTCAAGAAATGCGTGAAGTGGTTTTTAGAGGATCGGCAATGCATGAGTGACACCCCTGGTGTTGCAGATGTCAATAGGCTACTGTGACTGTTTACCATCAGGTAGGGCGTATGCTTGATTGCCACCTTAGTGATATAAAAAAAAAACAATTGGCCCATACAATATGATCAGATAATATGGAAATTTTGGTATGTAAGTTGTATGCCACTTTGAAAAGGTACTTCTATTTATATATAATACTTACGCCAGGTTCCTTCCAAGGAAGGCAGAGGGTATCGAGCTCTTTGTTTTAGTCCAGTTATTCTCTTGAGTCATTAAGCTATTGGAAACAAATAACATTTTTTTTTTTAATTTTAATTTAACATATTTGTTGTTAATCGAAAGATTGAATTCAGTAGGCAATAGCGAAACAATTTAAATGTCAACAACTAACCTGTTTAAGATGACTTGACGACGAGCTCGGCGGCGTCGAGGTTAGTAACATCAACCCTCGTGGGTCGATTCCCACATACGATAAACATCTGTGTGCATGAACATGTCTGTTTGTCTTGGTCTAGGTATTTTTAGGAGAGGTAGGGTGCACCAAAGCAATCCGTCTGGTGAAGTACTTCCTACTCAACTGCAGCTAAACAACAACTCCCTAGAAGTTGTTTTGAGTTTACCTTTAGTTAACCTTGTAGTTAGGTTTGTGTTACTGCGAGTGAGTGTGGTCACCAGTAAACTCTTGAGGAGTTGATGTGTTATCATTAGATGCGACATCGCGTGACTTAATGTGTTACACGAGTTCATAGGCTACGGTAACCGCTTTACCTCAGGTGAGCCATATGCTTGTATATCTCACAACGTTCTATAAAAAAAAGACTAGTTCAGTGTCTAACTATCAAAATTAGGTATGTTTTATTACCAAGATAATTATCATCAAGATATTTTTTTTGCAAAATGTGTAAAGAATTTACTAGTAACTAATAAACTAGTTGAGAATGCGCAAGCTTGCATTGGTAGAGGAACACCTGGCTCGTCAATTATACAACATTTTTTTTTTTAATTATTCGGCCTATTTGACCATGTTCCTTAAGAGATAGGAAGTTGTTTTTTCGAACATTCCTATTCTACTTTTTTATACTGAATCCGAATCTGAATTCAAAATTCGAATATTCGAAAAAAAAGTAACAGACACACACAGAGAGACAAACATACAGATTTCATATAGGAACGGTGTTCCTGAAAACAATCACATCCATAAATATTTAAGTAATAGTAATAAAAATAGTACATAGGTACCTATTCCGGAGTACATACTATACTATACTATACTTATCATTATGTCTAACTTTCGGATGAGAACTCTTTACATAGAATTCATTAAGAAAAGCCTTCTTGCGACTTTGATATTTATTTTTTATTAATACTGTCATTAGTAAACTAAATCTTTCATTAATTTCGCAGCACTTTTTGCGTATTGTGATGATACTTTCCAGCAGATTTCGCTTTAATGGATGCCACAGACACATAATTGAACATTGTCGTACTAATGATAGATCTGGTTAAAGATCAAGAGCCACGAAGGTTTCCAGCTCAACATTTTTGTTGTATTTTGTAATAGGAAAGTTGGTTATTTAATACACTATTTAGAATATTAATACATGTAAATAGAGTATGAAGATAACTTTATAGAAATAATATAATAAAACACTTTTGAAATGGGCGATATTTATGAAATAAAAGTAAATTAGATATTTTTCTAGGTAGGTATTTACATACACAATGTGCTCTGGAGTGTAATGTTTGGTTAATTTGTTCCAAAGATGTGGGTGTCAAATTATAAAAAAGCCGTCAAGCGAGTCCAACTCGCGCACCGAGGGTTCGATAAAAAAATATTTTCGCAAAAAAAATATCTTTTTTATGATGTAAGCACAAATTTACTGTAATCGGATTTTTTCCTTTACTTTTGCTACATGGCATTGTTTCTTGCCAAATTGTATGGTTCTAGGTCAACGGGAAGTACCCTATATCTTTTGATTCCCTTTGAAGTGTCAAAATATGCGTATTCATCATTATATATTTTAAATATACGGCTGTTTATGCCATTATATAGTTAAACAGCCGTATATTTTGATTACGTTGACTTAAAAGTTTAATTTTTTCACTGCTAGAAGGGATTGCAGGCCTAAATATTTAATACTAATTTCAGTTTCAGACAGACAGACAACAAAGTGATCCTAGTTCCGTTTTTCCTTTTGAGGTACGGAACCCTGAAGAATAGCATAATTGGCCACATGGTTTGTTCATGTTAATTTGAAAAAGATCATTTTAATTTTCGAGAATACATAAAAATCAATTATCACCCTACTTTTGTATAATTATGAACACAAAAGAATGCCCAGTAGCCGCACAATGACTGCTTCAGCGGACTCCATAATCACTAATATGGACGAATATGTCAAACTTGTCATATTCAGGGCCATCAGTTTGATCAGCCTAGCAGCTAAAGTGTATGGAAAAATCATTGAAAGGAGAATGAGGGTGAAATCCGATGGGATGCTTTGGGAAGCACAGGGGGGATTTCGAAGCGGCAGAGGATGTACGGATCAAGTTTTTTCGCTCCGCAATATCGTGGAAAAGCATCTGGCTACGGACCAGAAGGTTTTCTGCGGTTTTGTGGACCTTGAAAAAGCATTTGATAGGGTCGTGCGAAAGAATCTCTGGAACATCTTGCCCAGATATGGGATTGACGGTGACCTTCTACGTGCTGTGCAATCCACCTATGAGGATTGCACAGCATGTGTGAGAGTGGACGGCAGCTTATCACCCTGGTTTGATACCAATATTGGTGTCAGACAGGGATGCGTGCTGTCGTCTCGGCTATTCATCCTGTATCTGGACAGTTGTCTTCAGAGAATGAGAAATATGAATGTGGGAATGCGAATGGGTGGCTCAGTGGTTAACTGCCTGCTTTATGCAGATGACGCAGTATTAATAGCAGAATCATCATCCGAACTGCAAACACTAGTCACAACAATGAAAGACGATTGTATGAAGAAAGGCTTACAATTGAATGCGAAGAAAACCAAAATAATGGTATTTGAAAGAGAGACAACCAGAACGAACACTAGGATTACGGTTGATGATGTAGTGTTGGAGCAAGTGGATAAGTTTGTATATCTTGGAAGCGCTTTTAGAAGCGATGGAAGGTACACCGCTGATGTGGAGAGACGAGTGAGTGCAGGGAATAGCGTGAATGGAGCGTTGGGTAAACTGTTTGGCAGCCGAAATCTAAGCCAGAAGGCACAGCTCGCTGTACACAGCGCGGTGTTAATCCCAACGCTAACTTATGGAAGTGAGAGCTGGGTATGGCAGAGAGAGCATGAAAGTAGAATAAATGCGGTCGAGATGCGAGCACTGCGAAAAATTTGTGGCATAACGCTTGCTGACCGCGTTCGAAATGATGACGTACGAAAGAGAGTTGGACTGAAAGAGAGTGTCGGTGTTAAGATAAGAAAGGGCATGCTCCGTTGGTTCGGACATGTAGAAAGAATGCAAGATGAAAGAATGACGAAACAGATATACAATGCGAAAGTGGAAGGATGTAGGAGCCGAGGAAGACCAAGACTAAACTACCATGACCAAATTGGTCGTGTTTTATCAGAAGGTGATGTCAGGAGCCTTAGGAACCGGCGAGCGTGCATGAAAAGAGCTATGAATGTGAAAGAAGCGAGTGAAGTGTGTAAGGACCGCGTCTTATGGCGCTCGGTTCTCTCTGCCTACCCCGCAAGGGACCTGGCATGAAGATATATATACATACATACATGTCAAACTTGTCAATTTTCTCAAACGGCAGGTATTACAGACTGTTGATGTTTTACAAAAACTTAGTTTTAATATTAAACAAATACCGTTAATGCTAAACTAAAACTTAAATTAAGTACTTGAACTGAAACTAAACAGGCAGGATATCTAAATTACAATACAAAATACAATTTAGAAATGTTACAATTCCAAAGTAAAGCCGGCTCAAAGATTTGTGTGAAAAACTTAAATCACTTGTAGTTGTGAACTTATTAGATCCAAAGAAAATTAAAATCGATTTATGCTTTTTAGGGTACAAAATAATATCAATTTTCGATTTTATGAACAGAGACATTCCTCGTAAAACTAATTTTTGTCTTCTGCCTGACGTTATCTCGTTTCCTTATTAGAACTGGTGGGGTCAGCTACTTAATCTAGGATTGGTGAAGATACTGATTTTGATATGGAGCGACTGCCGTCAGACCTCAACATCACAGAGCGGTAACCAGACATTTCTCAGATTCAATAAATATACGTTTATTAAAATATAATTTCTTAGACGTCAGGGTTCTCTAATAATGTTTTCCACCGCCGAGCAAATGATAATGCACATAAATCCTAAAACAAGAGTTTTGTGGGTAGATGATGCCCATAGCAGTTCATATCACGATTCGCACCTGGGAAGTAAAATTGTAAAACTGATTCTTGTACTAGTAATTAATTGATTTAAAAATAATATTATTTAGTGGAACTCACAAGCACATGGAGCGACCTATTGTGACAATATAAATCATGTCGTTATAACTGTAGTTTGTTTACATTAATGAAAATTAGCGTAAATTTTGATTGCATGCCATTTAATTAAACTTGCAAATTACCCATTACAATGTTTCTAACCCCGGCTTTACTTACAAATAATAGCTCATCCATATAAAATGTATTCAAAATGTGTTTCCAGAGAAGGCATAACAAAATTATGCAACGTCGGTACCAAGCCCAACAACCCTTATTACAAAGTTAGAACTGCCTGTATGCAACACAATATAGGACTGTGGTCTCCGAAGTTGTATGTTATGCCCCAGGACACTGCCTCTGTTACATTGTTAGACTTATTAGCCGTTTATTTGGGAAATAATAACAGTACTGTAAAAGTAATTTATGACTACGATATTCTTTCTTTACACGATCTCGGGTAGCAAATTAACAAACGATCCGCTTGATGTACTGTAGTTATGTATAATATAAATATCGTTGCATGTTGACATCACGATTTTTACGTAAAAAATTTATCGGATTCTTTTTTTTTATGCCACTAAGGTGGCAAACAACCGTACGGCCTGCCTGATGGTAAACAGTTAAAAATTTATTATGTAGGTTCTTGTTGACTTAAGAAAATTTTTTTTTGACGAGCCCGGTGGCAGGATTGTTATGGTTATTATTAAGGTGACCATTTCTTTTTTTTTGTCAGAGCGGGACACTTGCGAAATTTTAATAAAAAAAACCCTCGGGCCTGACTCGGGCCATGTGTTTCTTCGGCGAGTTTAGTTAGTCGCAACATCTGTTTCGCTCTCGCATGTCATTCTCTCTTCTCACTGCGCCGCCCGCGGTGTCGCCCTCGATTTTCAATCCTTCCTTCAATTTTAGCAATGAATGTAGAGCAGTGAACGAATAAAACATGTTTTTTTCGTTCACTGATGCAGAGGGATACGACGTCTAAATAAATTATTATTGATTTGTCTGTTTGTAAAAGCGGGACATTTTTGCTTTGGCTGAGGACAACGGGACACACAGCCTGAAAGCGGGACTGTCCCGCCCAAAGCGGGACGTATGGTCACGTTAGTTACTATGCTTCTTTAATATTATGGGTTCATGGGTTCGGTTCCCATACAAGACAAACATTTGTGTATATTTGTCCTGATTTTGTTGTTGTTGTGTTTTTAAGAGATGTAGAGTAGTATTATTATAGATTGGGGAAGTATCTACACCTTAAGGAAAACCCCAGTCAAAAAACAACTCACTGTAGAGTTGTTATGTTAACAGCATACAACATAGGCTACATGCGAGTAATTGCATGTATTGTAATTGCAAGGGCTACGCTAACTACGGTTTATATGCTGTCTATATTGCTGTAATATTTTAGTAGAGTTTTAGTTGCTGATTGGCAGGATGCCGTGCAGGTGCGGTTGACTTTGTTTCTAAAGATGACGTTGGAACAATTTTTTTTTATATATGTGTTGAGGATAGCTTTAATATAACCTTTTTATACTTTTGTAAACTCTATGTTTTTACACTCTGGTATTATTCTAGCTTTTGTTTTTTCTGCTGTCATATTGCTTGTGTCATCGTTCGTCATTTGGTAAGCATTATTTTATTGTAACTCCTATATCCTAAATAAATAGAAAATACTCTGATATCTGGTCTTTACCTATTTATTACATACAGTCCACCTTTCTTTAAAACCCATTCTTTACAATATGAATCAAATCTCTCTATGGTATTTTTATTGCTGAAAACTTATAAATAAATATTCTGTTTTTTATATAATTTGTGTTTGACAGAAAAAAAATATAGATAAGATAGGTATACTTACGAAAAAGTTATTGTAGTAAATTTTTTTAACAAAATTCACACTAATAAACTAGTTTTTTAGAATATTAGTTTTTGCTTATATAGAAGGACCTAAAAAATGTTCATGAATACTCGATTATTCTCTTAACAGAAATCGTTCGGGACACAGACAGTGTTTTTGGAAACAAAGAATGTTCAGAACACATTTCAATCGAAAATAAAATTAATTAATAAAAATCGGCCAAGTGCGAGTGGGACTCGCGCACGAAGGGTTCCGTACCATTATCTATAAAAAAAGGCAAAAAAATCACGTTTGTTGTACGGGAGACCCCTTAAATATTTATTTTATTTTATTTTTTAGTATTTGTTGTTATAGCGGCAACAGAAATACATCATCTGTGAAAATTTCAACTTTCAACTGTCTAACGGACAGCGGAGCCTCAGTAATAGGGTTCCGTTTTACCCTTTGGGTACGGAACCCTAAAAATTAAGCATTGGGATTATAAGTTGACTTCTTGTTGTAATCACTTGCGTCTAAGATAACATATTAATGATATCGTAAAATAAGTAACATAAACTTAATTAGTAAAACAAGTTGCATTGGACATAAAAGTGAAAACTTGTATCTTCGACCTCTAAATTTTTTATGAAACTTGTTCACAATCTTGATATCTACTATATAGCATGTATTTAGATGTTAAGTTAAATACAAAACTTGTGTGCGCGAATTCGACTCACACTAGGCTAATTTCGTAAAAGTAGTCCTATGAAATGTGCGAGTCCGATTCGCGTACCGAGGGTTCCGTAAAAAAATATTTTTAGTTAATAGATTCAGGCGTTATTTTGCGAAAGTCAAATTTATGCGGCCTAGCGCCGGCTATGAACTAATTGGTGGCGAAAGCACAAAAAGCAGGTTAGATCAAATTGCATGTAAAAATATTTTTGCAAAAAATATCTTTTTTTGTGATGTAACTACAAATTCACGCTTTTCGGATTTTTTCCTTTACTTGTGCTACATGACATTGCTTCTTAACAAATTTCATGATTTTAGGTCAACGGGAAGTACTCACATGGGAATCAAAACCTATAGGATGTTTTGATTCCCTTGTAAGTCTTAAAATATAAACAAGGCATAAACAGTTGTATCTTTTGACTGAGTTAGAAGTTTGTTTCTTTCACTGCTCGAAGGGATTGGAGACTTAGTATTTGATATTAATTCTATATAATAGAAAAAAGGTTTTGATAAACACACAGGATTCGACAGGCAGACAGACACACAGATAGACGGACAGACAGGCGGACAACAAAGTGATCCTTTAAGGGTTCCGTTTTTCCTTTTTAGGAACGGAACCATAATAAAACAATAATATCTTCGATATTCGAGCGAGTTTCTATTGACTTGCATCCTCTTCGCCAGGAGCCGTGCCTGGGGCTACTGTTGGACCAACCTGTATCCTTTTTGTATTAGGTCTACAAAGAGCCCTTATTCGTGTGCCTCCTTTTTTGGAACCGGACGCAACAATCGCCGGATGCATTACAAAAAGGACGCAGACTTGCATCCTCTTCGCCAGGAGCCGTGCCTGGGGCTACGGTTGGACCAGCCTGTATCCTTTTTGTATTAGGTCTACAAAGAGTCCTTATACGTGTGCCTCCTTTTTTGGAACCGGACGCAACAATCGCCGGATGCATTACAAAAAGGACGCATTCGGAAGAGGCCTTGTGTAATTTTGATCCGTCTGTTATGCTGCATCTCTTGAAATGTTCACAGAGTATTTGATCCATATAATTACTCATTTACGAGATACACCAAATATATGTGTAGTCTTGTATGAGTACTCCATACGAGAAAATCGTTTTTTACACAGTGGTAAGGAAATTTACTTTAGCGAGTACGACTCATCGTTGCTCGGTTTTATATGACGTTATATTTTAAGGGAGGTAGGGCGAATCAAATCAGTCCAGCTGGGTAACTACCTCCACCTCACATAAAACCGCGGTCAAAATTACCAATCAGCCTTCATCAAATTTTATAGGATATATTAGTAGATGCATGCTGCCTCTGCCATGACAAAATTTTTTTTCAAGTCACGTCATTCGTGTGTTTTTTAATTGTTAATTTGTTTTAATTCTGGCTTTATTATGTAATTTTTATTATTAAAAACATTTTATACTAGTCCGTTTATATTCTATAAGTCCATTTATATTCTGTAAGTCCGTTTATGTTACCTATGTATTCTGTTATATTTTAACATAAACAAATACTTACCGTTTTGGAGATAAAAATGTACTGTAGCGCCTTCTGGCAGTTTGTTCATTAAAAGACTTAACATTATCATTAAAATTTATGAACATGCTCAGGAGTAAGACTTATCAGCCTAGCTGTTTCCGAGAACAATGTGTCAGATGCACAAATGCACACCTTATTCCATAAACGCATGTATCGTCTCTGTGGCCACCGCGAGTATTAAAACAGCACGTTACTGGCTTAATATGCAATGCATATTAAGCCTAATACTAGTAGTTGTAAGAACGGTGGGTACACCAAAGCAGCCCGTCTGGGGAAGTACCTCCACCTCACAGAAAACCGCAGCCAAATATCAACTCCCTAGAGGGTTATTGTATTCCTGCGTATGAGTGAGGTCACCAGTAAGGACCTAAAGAGTTGCTGTGTTAGAAGCAGAGGAGGGATCGCGCGAGTATTATTTAATATATTACAAGCAATCGTAGGCTACGGTAACCGCTTTACATCAGTTCGGCCGTATGTTTGTATGCCTTCCGACGTTGTATAAAAAAATCTTAACTACTAGACACAGAAAGACTAACCGAGATATATACACACACATAGTTTAAACTGCTGGAGCTGAAATATCTATTTTGGAGCAAATTTATTTAGGGTCGGCACCGCACAAGATACCGAATGTGTTGCAAGTGTCCATATATATCTTTAATTATTCTAATGCGATAGTATGTGATATATCCATCATATACATCTCCCTAGAATAAATATAACGTTGTAAGGACGTGTTATTGTACCTAATTGATATTAGTAGCTAGTTTTTAATATTCTAACTACTATTTTATATTACAACTAACTTATATGATGCAATGCGCGATATATTGCGGGGCATATTTTCAGTGTATGGCCCAAATACAGCGCTAGTTTTTTATCACATTTAAGGTTTAAGTGGCTGTAAGTAGCTCATTATCATTAGAATCAAAGCTCACCTTATGTGCACTTGGGACACAATGTCAATTAACAAACAAGGCTATGACGAAAGAAAGATAGGATGCATCAAAAGAAAATAATTCCACCTCACAGAAAACCACAGCCGAATAACAACTCCTTGGAGGGTGTTGTGTTCCTGCGAGTGAGTGAAAGTACAAGTAAAGTAAGCACTTGAGGGGTTGTTGATACTGGTGGCAACACACTACTGATACTTCTAGCATCATAAACTACGGTAGCTACTTCACATTAAGTAGACCGTATACTTATTAATCTACCGATATAGTATAAAAAACACATAATCTATTTTTCACTGTCTGTGTAATAATTTTTTTTATTTAACTAGATTGGCAAACAAGCTTACCGCCCGCATTAGATGGTAAGGGGCCACCGCAGCCTATTGACGTTCGTAACACTACGGGGATGTTATGTATTTATACAATATATAATATACTCTATACCTATATTAACTTTAGTTATATAGTGTCAAGAAATATAGAGATTGAAACAAACGATAAAACATACTTTCCTGTGTAAACATATTACAGAGGCATTCTTATAACAACATCTAGAAGGAACAATAGGTACTTACTTTACCTAACTATGTCGACAGAACAAACACAGCCATCCCCTTATAGTAGAAACATCTTGTTTATTAGAACCGGACGCGCCTTGCCCTGGAGCAAGGATCCAATATAATGGAATATTTCAACATTATTTGCAAATACACGGGTACTTGGGAGATTTGCCCGAGGCCAGTATTAACGTAAGGTATGCTTAAATCGCGGACAATTTTAGGATTAACTGGCAACTGTTTGTAATACGCCCTTTCATAAATAGTTGGGTGTTTTTGATCCTTTTTGTCCCACGAGTTCTGTTTTATTGTTGACTGTAGTATTAAATTTGTTCAATCGCTAGAAAATTTGTGTATTGTGCGTTATTTGTTTAAAAAATAAATGAACAATGGCCAAAGTGAACAGTTTTATTCGCCACAGCCTTTACCAACTTTCAAGTAGAGTGAGCTACTTATCACCCAATGAACTCTGAATTGATCGGATATGGAAACTAAACTCCCGTGCTTGCAGTTAGGTATTTGATACTGGAATACAAAAGGCGAGGCAAAGAAGATATACAGAAGGCGCGCGCGGTTTCTAATACAATGATATCAACAGCCTACACCTTAGCAGGGCAAGTATACAACCATCTACAATAATTATGTTTCCTTTGTACATAAAAGTAAAGTGTGCGTTACTGAAGTAAAATAATGTCGAATACAGTCATTTGAGCTTGACAGAAAAATTACTTTTTATACCACCTTCGCTTATATAATAAAGTTTCGGCACCCTTAAATGGTTTAAATTGTAGTTGCATTTATTTATGTATTTAATTTAATATATAGTTACTTGTGCAACGCTGTCTTTATAAATACCTATTGCACGCCTCCTACCATACTCATACAATACTTACTTACGTATACCTCATTTGAGTTATTTACCTGAGCCAATTTTTTTGAGAGGCACTGTAAATTGTAATAAACACGGGGAAAACTGTTATTAACGTCCATGAAATTCGCTTTATTAGACACATAATTTTATCGTGTCAAGAATGAAATATGATTTAATCATAATGTCGTCAAATTGTCCAAACGATGTGGCCAATAACACCTGTTATTTTGTAAAATTAAACGTTAATTGTCATCGGAAAGTTTCCTTATGTAAACTAATTGTATCGTACGTTCTCTGATGGTATGTAAAGTTGCATGTTAATGCCGTAAAACTAGAAACAATTGAGCACTTGATAGTCAGTTTTCGATACGATATTACCTCCTCAATACGCTACGTATACGCCTGCCACGGTGATTATGTAGGTATGAAATTTATATTTAGTCATGAATACCATAAAATTATTTGTCAACTGAAGCTATAATTATCGAAACGTCGCTACAAAGATATATACAGAATATATAGTGTATCAACACTGTATTTTCTTGTAAATATCTGTTCACATGAATACCTGATCTTGGTTGTTACGCAATTATTTTATTTTCCTACGATTTTGTTACAATACCCTATTTGAAATGAATCTGAAATTAGTATTTCGTTTTCACGTAAGAAATAATGAATAGTGTCGTAAAATAAAATAATTCTTATTTTTTAAAAACCTGCAGCGTAAATGTTAATATTTTTCTGCCATAGTTTTAAATTTTAATTGATTTGATGTTAAAATGCTCTGAGAATAAATATACCTAATATACCTAAATGTCTGACATACTTAATTATTTTTCATTACAAGTTTTTATAATAAATGATTATTTTGTCTATAAGTACAAATATTCGAATAAATTTTATTTTTTAAACTTACACAATATATAGCGTTAATTACTAATTTGATTACGTTGAAATTTTAAAGGTATAATAGTTGCATTAGTTATTAATGTAACATTCAGTTTTTAAACCCACAAGAAACTCTGTTTATCGATAGTTAAATAACTCCACTACGCAACACGCCCGATCTAAATTATATTTCATCATAATTTATTTATTACTTGCGAGATACTAATGAAACTTCATTAACATTTATGGGCATTTATAAGCAGCAAATAACGTTTCAATTAAGACTTTTAAGCTATAATTCGAAGTGTTAGGTCCTATTAAAGTATTTTAGTATTCATCTAAATAAATTGTAAACCATGAATTATTTTGGTATTTTTATTGCACAACAAATACTAATTCATAAGAAGTCATCTGCAAAAATAATATCCAGAGTATAGTTAACCCGCAAACTTTACGTTTGCGTGTTAATAGGCTCCGAAATATCTTAGCAACTGTATAAAATAATGATACAAAGTCAAATGTATATATTCGACAATATTTTGCTGGAGTAGTAAAAAAATGTAGGTAAGAAAAATAAGGACAGTATATACGAACGACATACTGTTTTATTTATTTTCATTTGCTGTCCAAAGGTAAATAAGCAAAACAATATGTCTTGAGGAATCTGGAAGCTTTCTAAAATTTAGCCACATTGGAATTTGGACTCTAGTTTTCTCTAACATTGCCAATGCATAAGCCATCAATGCTACTTAGTTATCAATTGCCAAATTTGCCTAAATTTGGGGGTGTAATTTATTACTTAAATTCACTTCAGGCCCATTTTGAAATATTTTTTCTTAGATTGGTTGCTTGTGTGAACCACCGTCAAGGCATCAAGGGTTTCATCGTAGTACCTTATTTAATATGCGTATTTACGGATGTACAATTGTATATGAAAATATTCCCGTACAGTAAATATTACAAAATAACGAATGGAAAATACGCATATGATCCGCCGAATAAGAAGCAGTGGTCATAGCGGACAGAAGGCAGTGACCTAACTTGGTGTAAAAGTTTAAAAAGGTAAGAAATATATTTTTTCCTCTGTGTAAATCTATTGTGCTCTACCTTTCTCTCGTCAGACCTTCGTTTACCTCACAATCAGCTTTAATCAGGTTGACTTTCACTATGAAGACAATGGCGATCGATTCGATGGAAATCAAATATCATAAATTCATGCAAGAACCTTTACACCATTTTCGAAGAAATTCATGCTTTAAGCGTTACGGTATGAACTCGCTGTGGAGGTTTTCCCAAGGGAACGTCCCTTACGTAACTATAAAACAAGGTGTTTTCTCGTTCCTATTTTTACTTTGGGGCATGATGAGTCTTCTTATGCCTCTTCCATTCCATATACATTTTTACCATGCGCATCTATGGTCTGTTCAGTAATTTGGATATATCATCGACTCAACGAGTCCTTGAGTTTTGTTTGGTCTGTTTTTAGCTTCTACCATCCTATATATCCAACGGTCAACATCTCTCTTTTTCTTTTATAGCCATTCCATTTTCACTTTTATCGGAATTAAAAAGTATATGGGAATTACCAGTCGATTTTCTTTGTACTGAACTCTAATGATTTCTTTAACGCTTCTAGTAAATACTCAAAAGTGAATGCGATTATATAATCTAATAAATTACAAATATCTTCTTCTTCTATTACATATAAAAATGGATGTATATTCCAGAAGGACTCGAAAACGGCTGGACCGATTTTGATGAAACTTTCAATCTTCTCAGAATAGCCTAGCATATGTTTGGTAGCGATCAGATCGTGTGAAGTCAGAACGGTTCGCTAGTAAACTATAAATATGTATGAGAACAATACGACAACGTTATGTAATAGGACGAAATGTTAATGTTAGAGTCTAGAACGTTTTACACTGAAAAGACGATATCCAAGAATTTTTATTTTGTGTATTCATTTTTGATATATACCAGTAAATTGCTCAACATATCAACGATTCTTATAAACGAAAATTTTCAGAAGGGCTTTCACATGACACGATTTGATGTCTTGTTGACATGACAATGCTTTTCGTAAATTAGACTATGTATGCTCGTAAAAATATAGAGTCATTTTCTAAATTTAGTGAAAATCTTAGAAGTAAGAATAGATTGCGTATGCCTGTACATCGACTTGCTAAGACTAGTAAATCTTTTATTGTAAATTGTATTTAATTCTATAATAAATTACCTGAAACAGTTCTGTCTTTGCCTGAGAATATGTTCAAAAGGTACATCAAAAATACTCTGTGCAAGAAGGGTTATTATAGAATCGATGAATATCTAACTGATAGAGATGTTTGGAAATGATTCAGCACATGTATTAATATATCTTTAATTGTACCACTTGATCTCATTATATGTACACTCACGTATATTTATTGTAATATATTTTAACGATGAAAATACCTTTATTGGCAAGTTTCTTTTGGCATTTCTTCTTCGCCAATGGTCATTTCCGAAATGCTGGTAAATTAAAAAAGAGAGATTAAAAGTAAAAAAAAAATATTAAGATACAATATGATTTAATTTAAAGAATGTAAGACGTGTCTAAGTGCCCGTAAGAGTCTAATGGCAAATAAATTATTTTTATCTTTTATCTTTTAGACGTAGTTTATTGAAAAGGAACAAATACACAACAATTCACTTTCTAAATGGAATCTATGAAGATACACTTTCTAAAATTGGTTTTTGTTCATGTCCTGCCGATGAATTCGTCGAAGAGCTACCTCGACGGAAAAAATGTGCAAGAAAATGTCATAGATTTGCGGCGAGACTACGAGAGATCAACGTTCTGAAAAATAATGTAATGTAACTCTTTTTAGTGTGCAAGCTAGTTAATCAAAAATTCATCAAAGTAATGCACTGTGATGATTTTTTTGATTAACTAGCTCGGTGGCGTAGAAGTTAGGAATGTTACTTTAACACCAATGCTCGTAGGTTCGATTCCCACACAGAGCAAATAATTGTGTGCATGAACATGTCTGTTGGTCTTGGTCTGGGTATATTCTATGTATCATTAGTATGTGTTTACAAAAAAATGTATATATTTACGTATGTTTGTCAGTTGTCTAGCACCTATAAACACAAGCTTCGCTTACTTTGGGGCTAAATAGCGCTGTGTAATTTGTCCGACAATATTTATTGTTTATCATATTTCGTAAGGCGGAGTTCGAATATTATTAAATTTAGCCAGTCTTAAGACATATTTTTGTGTTTTGCCGTGCTACGGTTATATACGGTTATATATACTTTGATTTTTAGTATAATTTGTTCTTACTAATCTGGGAGGCATAATTTCATTAAAATAGTGATTTCCGAGTTATGACGTTCATGGATATGCAAGAGTTTTAAAATGGTGGCATTTACCTCTGTGTCGGTATTAAACTGCACTGCTTTTTTATACAGCTAACTGTAGTAAATACAATTTCTTGAAGTAAAAACTTCTTTTGGCGATTTGAGCGATTTTTGTTAGGCGGAAATCAATTCAAGTCACCTATATTTCATTGCGTCACGGAAATTATATTACAGTATGACTGTAGTAGAAAAAAAATATGAGTTTTCACTTTTAATACCGATCATTAAAAAAGCATGGCAATCTTTTTTTTAGTAACAGCGAACTGAGGAAGGAAATGGTATGGGTACTTATAGGTAGTTTCTACATTATGCATGCATGTAGTATGCATGCCTGTTCCCATCGCAGCATAACCAGAGACTGCAGAGGGCTGCAATAAAGACGTTTGCCGCAGGCTAAAGTCGGCTTGGTCAGTTGCAGGAAGCAGATTTAGTGTATAAGCGATAGCGTATTAATTTAGATTTTTCCAACAAGACTAATAGGCTTGTTTGTCTATTATTTATTATGTTTGTGCACGATAGCTTCAGCTGTTACTATATAAAATCTGGATTATGCTTCAGTTTATTTTTATAATTGTATAATACATATAGCATGCAATCCATGAATGAAATAATCTATGGAGAATCGATAAGACGAATTTGCGTAGTAACTTAGCTCATCGCTAGGGGTCGAGTGGTAAAGTAGAATACGCAGGTCTTATTGATTAATTCACGGATTAACATCGCGCCGCTTATCGGCTTATTGGTTAAAATATCCTTCTATTAGTCATTAGGCTCGAATTGCTGGGATATTTAGGCGCTTAAATACTACTTTTGAGAATGATGGGTGACTTTATGCGTCGTCAAGTCGATTATTGGTTTATAATAAGCCAAATGTATAAATGGTGAACTTAATGTAAAGGCATTATTATTTTCTAGAATATCGAAAGTTTTGCTAAAGTAAATTTAATGATATGACTCACGTACATACGAAAACTAGAGTTATAATGGAGTTGTTCTATAAAAAGGTACATAATTAATATTCCTATTCTACCAATCAATTATTATTAAATCGATATAATATACATATGTGAGTATATGTGTATAGTCGATAAATATAAAAGAATATGGCTTATATTGATCAACTTATAATTGTTAGGGACGCGTAGATGATAAAATAAATTGCTTGAAAAATAAACGACAGGTCGATCAGTCTCCGCTTTTACGGAGTCACTTTCTTTTTATTATTGTTCCTATATTTTTATTGATTTTTACTTTGTTTTCTAAGAGTTATATTTTATTAATAAAAATGCCGCAACTTACAGATATCTTAAAAAGTGAAATAGTTGTTATGTTTGAATAAAATATGCCAATTAGAGAAATAGCGAGACGTCTTCATACAACAGTAAGGTTCGAAATTCATTTTTCTCTAGTTTGCAGTTTTAGGTTATTTTCAGTTGTATTTTTGTATCATAATAATTCAGTTATAATTAAAAATCCCAGAATAAAAGTAAAAAGATTAAAAAAGGCATGTTTTTTTGACGTCCAAAGGGGTTATTTTTTTATAGGTATTAGTAGGCAAACAAGTCTACAGCTCGCGGGAGATGTTAAGAGGTTGTCGCTATGCTAGAAGGATATCACTCGCGCGTTGTAATCATCATTATTTGCCATCACATATCTAAATAAGATGATTATATTAATGCTAGTGTATTATTTGTTCACAGAGAAATACTGTTTATCTATGCCTCAACCGCTACAGGGAAACAAGGGCCTAGCAGCGTATTCGTCATGGGTCTGCACCAGTATTGTCTAGATTCGGGCGAATCTACTAAATGGTAACTTTTTTTATTTTACTGATTACATATTTATATGTATTACATAGTATAAATATTAATGTTAGATTTTATTACTATTATATAAATATATTAATAGTAATAAAATAGCATTGATATTGCTTAAGTTTTTAAATTTAAACTTCCTTAACCCTTCGAAACCCGGGTGGTCGTATACGACCGCGAAATGTATGGGAAAACGTATATAACGGGGTCTGACTGCTCAATACTTGCCATATTTGTTGACTACCTATTCATTCGCCTTATTGCTGATAAGTTTAGGACCAATTTTTTTGCTTAGTTTACGTAGTCGCTTCATAAAGTAATTCAGAAGAAAAACGTCAGTTAGGTAGTCAGTTAATTGAGGGCATCGACTGTACGCACATGTCATCACACCTGTCTCCCATTGGGGGTAGGCCGAAATTATGGAATGCCAGGTGCACCGATCCAAACATACTTCTCTCGCCTATTCCACACTCATAACTTAACTCATGCCCTTCGCTTTCGAGTGCTTTTGATAAGGCCCTTTTTCATACGCTAGCTATAGAAAAGTTACGAAAGAAGTATATCGAGCAAGAGTGAGTGGAGTATCGGCAAGGGCCTCCCCAGACGCACATACGAGTAGATATACATTGATTAGCTCGGTGATGCTGTGGTGAAACGAGCTGTTACGTTACTTTGTCACCATCGTTTGTCGGTTCAACTCCCACACAATACAAACATATGTGTTCATGGTCATGTCTGTTTGCCTTGTTCCGAGTGTTTTTAAGATAGGTAGAGCGCATCAAAGCAGCCCGTCTGGAGAAGTACCTCCACCTTACATAAAATCGCAGCCAAATAACAATTCCTTCCTTCCTTCTTGAGTGATAAAACTTATAACCAAATATATCGTGAAATTCAGTTGCCTAAATAACTTTTCCAATATAACATTTTTACTGTCAGTTTCATGAAATGTGCCTGGTACCTCTATAGTGATTATAAAATTAACCATATATAACATTTTATGCGGTCACCACAAAGCAGGAATATTCGCAAGATAAAAATCCATATAATACTAAAGAAACAAGTGCATATAAGATGCTATTAAACACTATAATATACAAAAGTTTAAATGAGGCCCGCCTCTACATTCTTTCGCCGTCTACATGTTACTAAATGACTCACTTGGTTACGCACAATCTTGAGTGTTATATTTAAAATACATCTAGAATATGCAAAGATGAGAGCAAACGCGCTGAATCAATGACACATTTACTCGTATGTGCCTAAATACTTTTAATCATTTCATACTAATAGCAGGTAACTACTTAATATGGAGCAGGTTATATGCTTTATTTTTTATTTTTGCTTTATTTTAAGGTATCAAATACCTTAGATATATATAAAAAATCAAGTATTCAAGTCTTTGTTTTGAGCGAAGATCATCTTCAGTCAATTTCCAATCGAAATAAATTACCTAACAGTTCAAACAAGTGAAAATTACAAAATTTGCCTAAATCGACGTTAGAAATGTATTTTTATATAGCATCGGGAGACATACAAGTATACGACCCACGATGTAAAGTAATTACTGTAGCCTATGAACGCTTAAAATACAGGAAGAATAGCTAGCGCATTATCATCTATTATAATGTGATAACACAGCCATTGTTCAGAGGTTTATTGCTAGACTCACTCACAGCAATACAACGAGCCTCGAGAGAGTTGTTTATTGACAGCGACTTTCTGTGAGGTGGAGGCACTTCCCCGGTTGCTTTGATCTTGTCGGACTTATGGACCAAGGTGAAGCCATCGTATCTTGCCTTTAATGTTTGATAAGAAATACAAAAACCGCATTTAAATCAAATCATCCATTTGTAAGCAACCGTGCTCAGACTAACAAACTTACGAGTACAAAATAACTAACAAAAGTTTCTAACTTATGACACTCCTATTTTTATGTTGGGGAATTAGAAAACAGACTGCTTTTGCAATCCGCCCCTCGCTCAGTTTATCAATAACAACCTAATCCTATTGAACCTGAGATTCCACAGTTGTATGCAGGCCTCAACTTTAATAACGACCAGTCCAATATCTTTATTAGAGACTTAACGGTGCTGATTTATTGCATTTTAATTGATACCATCCAACAACCGTGATGTGTTAGTATTAAATAAAAATTATGATGTATGGTCAAATGATCATCAGTATAAGGAGAGATAAACTGATTACAAAAGAGGTTTATTTTGCAGATCCTTCAACGCAGCATCCATTGAATTGATGACTAACTAAATATTATCTGACTGATTAAAGAGAAAGATAATCTTTATGTAATTTAGGAAGGTAATTAATAACAACTTGTCAATCACAACTAAATAAAAAAAATGTCGGTAAAAAATCATTTATATACGAATTTTTTAAAATTGTCAATGACTAAGATATTTAGTTTAGTTATAATAGGGCGTAAGCGGATCACCATTATCTAAGAAATCAAAGTTAACTTGACCTGAGTATGATGCTGCCTGACATATGAGGTTCTGACGAGAATAGATAACTACACAGAATGCCACAGCCAAATAACAATGGCATATCATATGGCATAGAAAGTTGTTGAATGTTTGTCGTACTACTGAAAATTAGCAAGCTAATCAGATATAGCTGCTTCTGCAGGTATATGCATAGGAGAGCCTTTTGTGTTTCACACATACATAGGCTATAGGAACCGCATCAACTCAGGCACAAATAAATTATATTTCTACCTAAATCAGACATACGTACTTATTTCCAAAGAAAAATATATATTTAATAAAAAGTTTTTTACTTTATTGTATTTACAATAAAATGACATATCTACATATTTTACAAGAAAAACAAATTATTTGCACTTTCTCATAGGGTACACCAAATCTTAGAAACAGATAACCACGTTTTATACAAATATTTAAATTCTAAATGTATAAGCATTTTACCTTCGATCTCGTCTTAGCCAATCAAATCAAGCCACCGTTTCCAAAGAATAATTTCATATTGTACAGCTAAGCGTACTTCAATCTTAACAGTTTAAACTTTGTATCGTTCTTATACCTTACGTAATAAAAGTTACAATCATATTTCGAATGTTAAGCGAAATTTAATAATGAGTACAATTAAAATAATACCTTTCACTTTCCTCGCGTAATTCTGATACATTTATTATTAATTATAATAATATTCGGTGGAGACGGCGAATTGAGTTTGGCTGAAACACATATATTTCGAAAGAAAACATTCACAGAATAGGCTATTATTTATTAGTTCTCCCTTCGCAAACTGTATCTATTCGTAGGTGAGAATCTCTGCGAATACTCAGCCCATCTCATATTGTATTCATTAGATTTCATTTGTCAGCCAACGTTTCTTTGATGAATTATTCACACACACGCAATTTGTTTACATTGACCAACAAACTATTTTTGGTACACTTGGACGTGAAAATTTAAGTGGGATTATTCTGATTCATATTCAGAAGCGCATATTTGTCATAATCGTATTTTTATCTGATTGCAGCAGAGCCGGGAAAGAAAACAAAGTAATTATAACGAATAATTTTACATTGAACTTTTGATTTTTTTGTTTAGTATCTTAGAATGAAGCAGTTATTGTATTATTTTATTCCAGTTAATGGTCTTAATAGCACATATACGATAAAATATATTGAATATATTTTCGGTAATTATAGTAGTCATTTTGCACATTATGATAGTGGAATTTTATATGAGTTGAAGTACTTATTTAGATATCTCCTAAGCTTATATATCCTCCAAATATAGTCACTTACACACACATAACAGTTCCATTCTCTTTTGTATTATTTGAAATGCGACATAACAAATTATATAGTTAAAAAAAATTTTTAGTAAGTAAATAACTAAGAATAGTTTACTAAATATCACTAGAAAAACATATAAAATGTAAGAGTACACATAAATATCACATAAATATATCAAACAGTGTACTCACAAATATTGTACAAATCCTCTGAATCACACTCCGGTCCCAATCTCATATTACATCAACACAAAACAACATCGACCAAAGGTCTTTGTGCGCCGTGTTATCCTGCTTTACTTGAAAACTTCAATAATCATTGAGGAAATCCTTCAGCGGACCTTTTCACCTTTGTTTTCTATCTTATAGTGTCAATACGTTACTACAGTGAAGTACAAAAGTATGTCTTATTTCAAGAAGAAAATAACTCTTTGTAGCTGTATGGAAATAGAGCCAGCCACAAAATATTTGAAGGCATTCGAGAAGCCTGCTTTGTTTTCTAACTCGGGGTCGGGAATTTTATTTACATAATTCCAGTTAGCAGACGGGTTGATGACCACAGACTGACTATCAGTCACTAATATAATCCCTTTTTCGTATTGTATAGGGTTATATATATACACAATACATTTAAAAAAATATTAATAAAAGTTTTAACTCGCCGAAACTTATATAAAAATTTTGGATAAAAAATTATTTTCCGTTTGGTTTTTATTTTACGAAAAACCGTTTTAAGTCCTGTAAGATCACTCACGCTTTGGTCATGGAATTTGGAATAATTTCAAAATAAGCTAACCCGTCGTATTTAGATATTAATTTCTCAAAATGTCCAAAACGAGATTTTTAGTGCATGTTATTAAATATGTATTGAGCGTATTTTTATACCACTTAAGTAAACAAATATACTTCTGGTAGTAAGTCGTGAGGCATCATATCAAAGAGCGTAAAAGTACTGTAACTGTTTAAAAACAGTTCTATTGTCTATTTTCGTTAGTTTTGAGTTATTTTACAGCGATACAAGTTCAGAACAGTTGTTGCGTGCCACTTTTCCCATAATATCCCACTAAAAACATCTCTTGTGGGCTGTTTTTGGAAAGTGCAAAAATATTTTTTTTTTATATTCCCAAAATCTCCCACATTAATACCCCCTTTGGGATATTATGCAATAACAAATTAATATTTTATTTACGTTTCTCAAAACAGCCCACGATTAATTTTGAATCAGGTACATTTAATCTAACTGTACAGTCTTGTGAATCAAGCGTAGTATATTTAGGGAATAGTGGATTAAATAAAATATTTATATTTATCCCGAAATACGGTGGGAGATTTAGGGAATATATAAAATAATATTTCTGTGCTTTCCCAAAACAGCCCACATGGGATGTTTTTAGTGGAATATTAGAGAAACAGAATAGCGCGTGACAGTTTTTTACTTTATAATGTTACGTTCAGTAGTATTGTTACATATTTTTTTTTACAATTGAATCGGTATTTATCGTATTGCTTGTCAAAGATAAGTTTGTGAGAAAAAATATAAAGTCAACTAACAATATGTCCACTGAAAAAGGTTGACTGGAATAGATCGATGCCTAGAGGTAGGGCGCATCAAAGCAGTCCGACCAAAGAAGTATCTCCACCTCCTAGAAGAGCGCAGTTAAATAACAAATCCCTGGAAGGTTGTTCTGTTCCTACAAGTGAGCAAGGTTACCACTAAACTCGTGACGAGTTGCTACGTAAGTTAGAAATAACTTTGTAACTTTCACCCTATACTGGCTATGTCTAATTTGAAAAAGAAATTTAGTAAGTTTAAGTTATATAAGTTGTTACACGATTTTTTGATATTCTATCTCTAATAAGTGAAACAAGGATAAGAAGTTATAATAAATTTAAAATCGTAACTACTAAATCCACTAGTAATGTTAACAAAATGTAAACGCGGAACAGAAAAGGAGAAAAGGAAGTAAAGGGGAAAGAAGTATGAGAGAAAGTAGAGGAAAGAGCAGTAAGTAAAGGGAAGAGAAAAGGTGGACAAGGTAAGCAAGGAAAAGATAAAGAGAGGGAAAGCTAAAACTACGAAGTGTTGATAGAATGGCAAAAAATGCCTCCAACTGAATCTAATGGAGCAAGAAGATTCTGTATGATGAATAATAATACCACTATTTTTCCAAAGTAGATTATACAGCTAAGTGCAGATCACGTTTAACACTAGAAGCCATATTGTAAGTCTCATTATATACAGTACAGGAATTGTTATGATTTCTTGTAATATCTAAAGCAAATCTGTTCAAAAACTCTCCTACTAAATACTAAACACCTCATTATATACTAAATATACGTTGTATCTAATGACGTGTCATACGAATGACGTGTACATACTAGACATTTGTAACTGTTGTGTATATTTGTGCAATAAAGAGATTACAACAACATCAAAACTACGGCTCCAAAAATCAAAAAATCGGCCAAGTGCGAGTCGGACTCGCGAACGAAGGGTTCCGTACCATTATCTATAAAAACAGCAAAAAAAATCACGTTTGTTGTATGGGAGCCCCCTTAAATATTTATTTTATTCTATTTTTTAGTATTTGTTGTTATAGCGGCAACAGAAATACATCATCTGTGAAAATTTCAACTGTCTAACTATCACGGTTCATGAGATACAGCCTGGTGACAGACGGACGGACGGACGGACGGACGGACAGCGGAGCCTCAGTAATAGGGTTCCGTTTTACCCTTTGGGTACGGAACCCTAAAAAGTGTTATCATTATAATCTACAAATAATCTAATATTATATTATATATACCCACGTTATTTCAAAGTAGGTACATTGCTTTATTTTTATTTATATATAAGTAAAAATATACTATTATACTAACTACGTATAGATTAGTAGAACAATTAATGTTACAGAAGCGAGTGAGGTTTGTAAGGATCAAGTCATGTGGCGCTTGGTTCTCTCTGCCTACCTCGCAAGGGATTTGGCGTGAAGCTATAGATAGATAGTTTATAATGAAAATAAGTGTTAATTATCTTTAGTGGGCATTTTTGATCGTAAAATGGGTCGCATCGTTAAGGTGTTTTAAAATTACTTTGTACATATTTTTTTTAAATTACTTTAGAGTATGTGGAGGGGCGTATACTCATAAAGACGATAGTATGGGTTTACTGCAACTCGACTAAAAAAAAAAAGAATCTAGAAGGGCGCTACAACGTATGAAGTTAACGTGCTGATATTTTTGCTATTTATTTATGAGGGCATATAACCTACATTTCACAATGAACTTTAGTAAGAGTGTATTATGATCTTTCATAACACGATATTATATTATTAGCAATAAATATAAACCAGTCACAGCTGATGTATAATTTTAAAATTCCACGGTTACATCTTTGTTGAAAGTATTACTTACAGCGAAATTTTTGTATTTTCCGAATATTTAGGTGATGTCATAGACGCGAAAATTACGAGAAGATGGCGAATATTCGCCGCCTTGTATTCGCAATAGCAATCAAAGTTATATAGTTTTTTGTATATACTACAGGAAAAATAGTATGTCATTTTATTTCATTCAAGATACTGAACCCTCGATGAAGTAGCACACCGTGTTTTATTTAAAGTAAATGCACGTTTCTTTGCCAGGAAATCATATTAATTATTCAAGGTATACATCTTCTGCATCTCTCATACGGTCTTTTTATCCAGTACTAAATGTACATATTTATTGGAGGAGGAGTGTTGTAGCAGCAGAGGTACTATTGCGCGAGTGATACCTACTTAATGTACTGCAAGTGTTCATATGCTACAGTAACCGCTTTCCATCAGGTGGGCCGTATGCTTGTATACCTCCCGACATTGTATAAAAACAAATCATTTCTCGTTCAAATGTTCTCACGCGAAATCTATTAGTAACCTCATTTTCTAAGTGGAACTACATTAGAGGTGCATATTAACACGCTATGACTAATATATGTATGTCTGAGTAGAAAAATTTACACCAATGATTCGCGGGAAATCTATTATGTTGAAAAAATTCGGGCCAAGACACTTAAATGTCAGAAAAGATACTCGTGCTAATTACTTCTATACACAATTTACAATGTATACGTTGTATAATAGTGTGTTCGTTAAAACTAATGTGCCGATGTAGCTAATAGATGCTAATAAGGGGTAACATAAATCATAGCAAATTGAAAAGGGTGTTTTGAAATACCGAAAATTAAGTAACTAGTAAGTGATCTGAATGTTGTCAACTATATAAAGTCATACCACCTTCGTTGTCTATCGCACCATGAAATGAAATGTCGTTTATTTACTAGGATACATGGTACTCATTGATAGATAATTTTATATTGAGTAGTTCAGCATGTTCCGCCAATATTACAAAAGGTATGCAAAATCTTAGTCTTCAGACGATTACACACATTATAGCAACTTAGAAAAAACAGTAAAATCAATTAACAGCATGCTAATAATTCATTCGTCATATTTTACGTTATATACAATTAAGACGATAATAAATACAATAAAATATGGTATGCAAACGAAACGTCTAAAAAAGACTAGTTTCCTTACAAAAATTCTTTAATTTCATTAAAACATTTTTCTAATAACCATTTTGTCAACATTGATTTACTCGTAGAAGCGCTTGCAATCTTGCATTTTAATATCTAGGGGTAATTTGTTGTATATTTAATCATCGTGCTGTAACTATTTTTCTGAAATATCGTATTTTTACATAATGTAGCTGGGGTGTAGTGGATTCATATCACCTTGAAAACCAATGCCATTTAGCTTTTGGTATGTCAAGGCAAATATTAGAATGTATCACTTGCAACTAAGGTTCCATGTGCCCGTGGTGCATACTGCTGGTCGTATGTTTTAATTATATAAGTATTTGACTGAGAAGTTGCAGCGGGTAAGACGATGAGCTAGCGATACTCTTTGGTTGCAAGCGTTCATGAACTTTCGTTGCTTTACTGTTGGTCTACAGGACTTTGATTGCCTCTTGTGTCTGCCGTGTGTCGAGACACAGTATAAAAAATATACTGAAAGAAGAATATGCGAGTGCCATTTCACCAGAAAGATGCTGGAAGCGAACCTGCATGAACTTGTAGCTTGACAAGAAATCGCGCGGGATAGAACTCTGAGGCGTTTGGCAAGAAAATGCAGAGGATAGAAGTCTGAGACTTTTCATCATCGTCGAGTCAGAGTTGAATTTGGACCAATAAGGCACTAAACAAATTTTATATGAAAGTGACTTGGTAGTTAATATCACCTTTACTTTTAACGTGGCGCTTCAATTCACTGACAATAAGTAAACATTTATATCAGCATAAATCAAAGAATCTTTAAAAATTAATACATTTAATGTATTTACAAAGTTATTAAAAAGTATTGTTTCTAATTCAAAATTAATAACACGTGTTATTTTATATAACAATGGTATTTAGAATTCGTTGTTACAAAAATTTCATTAATAACAATGCATTTAAAAAAAATTTACGCATAAATAAATATAGTACACAATAGAGAATTATATAAATAATTGAGAATGCGTTATTATTAATTTTAAACGAGCACAAAGAGTTCCAAATAATTTTGTAGACACAGACAGTGCAGCTGATACAGGTAATAAATTCATGAACATGTGTGAAACTGTGACTAATTACTTTAACTGGGTCGGTTGATATAAGTATACTGAACTTTCTGAAATGTAATACGAGTAGTTGTTTCCGTTGATAGTAGAAGCTTCACTAGTAACCTCACTAACTGGGAGGATCACATCAACTCTCCACGAAGTTGTTGTTGAATTGCGCTCTTCGGTAAGGTGGATGATTCTCGACAGTTTGCTACCTATGAATATATTAATACGTGAAACAAAAACTTTGTACTCCTTTTTATGAAAATTACGCGGTCGGAGGAGTATGAAATTTGTCCCCGATAAAGTTTATATGGAGAAGTGCAGAAAGCAATTTTTTTTATAATAATGCTAGGAAAATACATTAAATTAATAAACAAAACATTACACACAATACCATGCGATTGACACATAAACACATATATACACAAATATATACCTCTATCCCCCGTTTCTCCCTTTAATCTTTTGTTTAACGTTAAAATCTGTGGTCAAACTGAATAGAGATTAATATTGTGTAATTTTATTTGTCTATAGTCTTACTGAATGTCAAAAATAATCATAATTACGATAATGTCATAGTCATAGTCTGTCTAATTTCTAATAGATTTTTGTGGTTTATATATTAGTTATTTAAACGTTCAAATTAAAAAATAATAATGAATCATGGTCGATTATCGACCACTGGGCGGCCACTAGTTAAATATAGTTGTGTGACACCTCTTTTTTGGCAGAATCTCGATTGCTAGATGGGTAGGCGCGTCTCATACGGGGGAAGTTGACTTTGGACCTAAATATGGTCGTCAGCCACATAAACACAATTATGGTCAAAACACATTGATCAACAGTCTTTTACACATGTCAATGAACAGTTTCATACTAGTACTTATTATATCGATCCGCCATTGACAGTGTCGTACGCAGGCTATATTTATTCGTAGTACGCAGGCATCGGCACGTAGTCATACGGACGCGTTCACATCCTTCCGCGTGTGTAAGGTTCAGTAGTTACCTACGCAGCCCTAAAGAGCCGTATATTTTATACAACGTCGGGAGGCATACAAGCATACGACCCACCTGATGTAAGGCAGTTAGCGAAGCCTATGAATGCTTGCAGTTTATTAAGTACCACCACGATTCTACCTCTGCTGTTAACACAGCAACACCTTAGGAGTTTACTGGTGGCCTCACTCGCACGCAGGAACACAAGAACCTTCTAGGGAGTTATTATTTGACTGCGGTTTTCTGTGAGGAGGAGGTACTTTCCCAGACGAGCTGCTTTGATGAGCTCTACCTCTCTTAAATTGCCGAATCGTCACAAATAGCATGGAAACATTTCATACTATACATGTTGTTTTCTATTGACCGCCGTCATCAGCCGTTGATCACGGTTGAGCACTGTCGACTATCGATGACCGATAATGTTCTACCGAAATGTGTACGTTTCATACTTTATGTTCTTCTGTATGGATTTAACATAAAGCATAATTATGAAATGATGATTTTGTGCTACTACTATTGTTAGTGGATGCATTTTATGTTGCCAATAAATTCATTAAAATTTATAAACAAATACAGCATCGAGCAATCCGTTCTGGTATTTAAGCCGATCAATTATATGAATCGAATTTGGGATGTCATAAAACTGGGCTCAGTAATAATGAACAGGCGGCGCGCATGCAGTAAACTATGTCGCAGTTAATATTGAGTGCGCGACTTATTGGACATTTAGCTATTTGGCCAGTGCCGTTCTGTACGGTACCAGCAAATTTATTGGTTAGTAACTAAAGCTCTGGATGTGATAGATTTCTCTAACTCAGGCGGTAGGTACTGTTAAATAGTTATAAAGTTTGAGACTTTGAAAAGCGAATCCCCATGCTATATTATGTAGAAAAGAATGTAGGAATTTATTGAAGTATAGCTCATGAAGCATATTTTGATAAATTTGTAGTTCCAAACCTGAGAAATAATATTTCACGTGAACTTCAGATGATATGCAATGACTAGACCGATCACAATGATATTTCAAAAAGAAAATATATTATGTATTGACAAGAAATATTACGTGTACTATAAGTATTGGTACAATAGATGTAATGTAACAATAATATATTTCTATTAATATACAAAATAAAAAGGATTATCAATGTGAGTGGTGTGCCATCAGTTTAAGTCTGCTGCCCACTGTTTTCTTTTGGTTTCTAATGTGGACTAGAACAAATCAAATTGTGCTGCAAATAGATTTTATAAAGAAGTCTCGTTAAAGAGCCTATTTTATTTATGGACCCAATATTATTTATACTCATACCTACATAAATTCAAATATATCATTTCTATTTAATAAAATTGATTTAAGCTTAGTTTTTTCAGCTCCATTCCTATCCTGAATTGCAATCAAATCTTCGATGTTAATTCAGTTATTCTTATTGTTCATTTCAATTGTAATAAATCGATCGTTAATATGACCGTTCCGTACTCTTCGATATATTTGTTGAAGTACAGTACTACTAAATAAAGTCCCCGCACACATTCCCTGTTCCAATGGTACTCCATGTAAATTTAATTTACTTTAGCAATCAAGCTCAAACTGGTAGATACTTTGCGCAAACTCAATTTGACTATTACAAACAAATTCAAAATAAACCCATAACCAAAATTAGCATCAGTGTAATGCAACTTTAATCATAGCGAGATGCTTATGAAGATATTATATTAGAACTAAAGGTTATCTGAACTTAATACCTGCACTGAAAAGAGGTTGACTAGGAAACTATTTCCAAATACTTAAAAGCTATTTATCTAAACGCGAGATACCCAAGCAGTATACTATAACTTCACGCCAAATCCCTTACGGGGTAGGCAGAGAGAACCGAGCGCCACGCGACTCGATCCTTACATACCTCACTCGCTTCTTTAACATTCATTGCTCTTTTCATGCTCGCCGGTTTCTAGGGCTCCTGTCATCACCTTCTGATAGAACACGACCAATTTGGTCATGGTAGGTAAGTCTTGGCCTTCCTCGGCTCCTACATCCTTCCACTTTTGATTTGTATATCAAATATAATATCCAAGCAGTATAATTACGTATTAAAACTAGTAAATAACAGCAAGCTGTGTAGGCAGAGTTGGTATTTTTTAAATTTAAAAAATATTTAAATATTTTATTTTTAATTTTTTTTAAATATATGGAACCCTGTACGACATCTAGCGACGAGTGCTGTTACTTTTTCTGTTGCGAGTCTGGGAGTGCAGTGCAGACTCTGCACTGCAGAGTGGCCGGCCATACGTTTTCCCATATGTTTTTTTTTCTAATTGGAACGATTTTGGACCGTTCTTCCTCACCAACGAACATTTAAATTTCAAATTAAAGGATACAAAACTACAATATGTTAGCTATTAGTGTGTCGATTTTGGAGTTTCTCACTATTACCGTCTAAACGCTAGCTGGATGACATCAGTCTACCCCAAACGGCAATTTTGAGGGTAATGTGGCTCCGCTGGTTATCGCAGCTCTGCCAACTACCATATTGTTCCTGTTAGATATAAACACATAAACTCGGGATACTTTTTTTATATTTAATGGCAAAATAAATACCCAACATCAGGGCTGTCAGTAGTGCATTACCTAATGATACCACAAAAGAATATACGTAACACACCATCATCTCAAGTGTCAAAGTCAGTCTAAATGAACAGTTATATATGCTGGCGTTCAGTCTATTTGGTTATAAGCAAGAACGACCTTTAAACTATTTCGAAAATAACTCATTTACATAATTATATTCCAAGCACGGATTGATAATGTTGCATCTGAATGAGATACCTAGAGTTAGAGAGAGGTGCATTAATGCAGCCCGACTGGGAAAGTACCTCCACCTTACTGAAAACCACAGCCAAATACTCACACGCAGGAACATAGCAATCTCCAGGGAGATGTCCTGGAGGGTTGCTATGTTTCTGCGTGTGAGTGAAAAAGCTCCCAAAAGAGTTGCTGCTAGGAACAGAGGTGGCGTCGCCCGACTGATAGATGCTTAATGTATTGCAAGCGTTCATAGGCTACAGTAACCGTTTTACATCAGGTGGGCCGTATGCTTGTATGCCTCCCGATGTTGTACAAAAAATATTTTAATAAATCTACGGACCGATTCTTATTAGATAAAAATATTCTTTTTGACTTCTAAATAATATTTTTAGCTGTTGGTAACACTTAAATATAAAAGCACTAGGTATTATGTGTATAGTACACTCTCAACACTGTTACATAAGAGCTTGTTCTCTTAAGAGTCATAGCGAGCATCCATCATTATTAAGCTTGACAAATACCAATCGAATACAATAAATCACCATATACGCCAAAATTAAATTACAGTTGTCTATGGAAATGTCGCATAGGCTAATGTGTCTTCATAAAACTAGAGAGTAACCTATGATAGTGTTAATATCCCTGGAAGCAAGACTTATAGGTCGTTTGCTGTTTCCAGAAAATAAATGGGTTGGCCACGTTACGGCGCTATAAGGGTGAAACTGGATCACTTAAATAGTTAAAAATTATTTATACCTCTTACTGAAAAACGATATCATTAAAAAAACCGGTTCGGTGCCAGTCAGACTAGCATACGAATGATTCCGTATCATAGTGTAAAACAAGAATCGATGAACCTTTTATTGTGTGGCTATCTTACATTAAGTAACTTTCTTATACTTTGCATAAAGTATATTATAAAAAAATAACTTAAAAAAGTACCGTTGAAAAAAAAACCTTGAAATTTCTTTGAGAGCCTTCTTCAAGCCTCTATCTATTACGGGCCAAACGTTACAGCCCTGTGAAAGACAGATGGACATCCAGAAGAGCCTTAGTTCTCTAGCCTTAGAGTTCTAAAAAATATACATACTACAGAACTATACTACAGCCTACAGAACAATAATTCTATAATAAAATATAGTTTTATTTACCCCTTTTTCATTTAGTTTCGTTGTCCCAAGATATATGAATCGCGTAATGCTTTGTAGACCGAGTTCGCAATGTAGAGTGAAGTTGGAAGGAAAGGAGTAGAATAAAAAATTGATCTGAAGGAGAATATCAGTGTTAAGATTCGGACATGTAGAAAGAATATAAGAAGAAAATTATGACAAAACAGATATACAACACGAAAAAAGGATGTAAAAAAGAAGCTGAGGAAGGCCAAGGCTTACCTACCACGACCAAATTGGTCATGTGTTATCGTGAGGTGATGTTAGGAGCCGTAAAAACCGAAAACATTTATGTAAATTGAATAAACGTCAATTTTATTTTTGCGCACAGATGGCACAATTATGTCGTGGAATTATAAAATATCGACCACTAGACAAAACAGGCTATTCACAGTCTCGCCGATGGGTCTTTCTTTTAAGCAGCAGTATCTATGACTTACCTACATCTACTTTGCAAGATTGCATAGATAAAATGCAACATGATGATGATATGATAATGCAAACTTACCAGAAACGTTTATTAGTAAACGTTTCTGTCGCTTGAAGACGGTGTTTTCATTATCCGAAGAACAAAAAAGCTAAACAAATAACACAGAGGTGAAACGGCAGCACTACATCCTCCCCTTACAAAAGTACCTTAGTAAGTAATCAAAACTAAAAAATAGAAAGTAAATTTTAATATAAAACAAACATCAGAAATATATTATTGATCTATTACTATCACTGACTTTTCGTTTATCTCGAAGAATATTGTGTATCTAAGTAAATGAAGATATGTAAAAGCTGCACTAGCTGGGAATTGGAAGGCCTCGATAGTTTAGAATGTGAAGCTTATATTGATCTGTATTAATGGCCTGAAACCTATTTTGAGGTTGGTACACCACCCTGCGGCAATATCGTATACGGTATATAATTTTGTCCATAACCTGGGGCATAATCAAAGTTTATTTTTCCAAAAACACTATTTTATTGTGTATATATATATAACTTAATAAAGCTTCTCACAAAAAAAAAGATGTTTAAAATATTATATCTTTCCTTACATCACTAGAGTAAAGCTTTGTAATTAGTTATTTTGAATAGTCTCCTATATTAAAACATGTAAGGTACCTACATACTCGATTTTCTGTATAAAAGTAACTATATATTTTCTTAAATATTACACACAATATTTTATTCATACATTATAATTCATATTCTGTATACGTTCTAGTAACCAAATTTTGTTAGAGACAACATCACTTTGAATAAATTTGCTAAACCAGATACATGTAATTTATTTCTAATTACAAATTATGCTTCCACATTCAATGTTTATTTCGTTCATATTCAATATTAACTCAATATTTCAAATAACCATTAATTTTCCGATACGCGGTTTAATAGAAATCTAGGTCAATTTTATTTACAATTTCTATTTTGGAGAATTCTACCAAAATAGAACTACTAACTTTAAATGAATAATCCTTGTATATATATAAATATTTGTCATGTTTCTCGAAAACAGCTCTAACGACTCAGCTCGGTGGCTCAGTCATGAATGGCGCGACTTTGACACCAACGCTCCTGGGTTCGATTCCCACACAAGGCAAACATTTGTGTGCATGAACATGTCTGTTTGTCTTGGGCTGGGTGTTTTAAGAGAGGTAGGGCGCATCAAAGTAGCCCGTCTGGGAAAGTACCTCTCCTCCTCACAGAAAACCGCAGCCAAATAACAACTCCCTAGAGGTTTGTTGTGTTCCTGCGTGTGAGTGAGGTCACCAGTAAGCTCCCAAGGAGTTGCTGTGTAAGCAGCAGAGGAGGCATCGCGCGAGTGATAATTAATATTTCGGAAGCGTTAATAGGCTGCGGTACCCGCTTTACATCAGGTGGGCCGTATGCTTGTATGCCTCCCGAAATAGTATAAAAAAAAAACGATTTCAATAACATTTTGTATATACTTAAGGTTCTGCTGTTTTAGTTTATTTATATATGTGTATCGTGTATTCCTGAAAACAGATGACAGAGAGACGCTCTTTCGCCCGCGTTCTTATATTTAAACCCTGGTTACGTAACAGAAAAAGTTTAAAATCAATTTGTATGAATTGTTAAAAGTTAACTTATTTGAATAATTGACTAACTCGATTCGATTGAACAAGTTTTAATTAAAAAGATCTTCTACTCACATCGTGGATGAAGTTAGAACACACTTAGCTGGGTTAGTTACAATTCTTGTTATATATTTTGTAATTATTATCATACTATTTTGTAATTTAGTATGTCACTTGTATTTGTTTTATTGTTATGAAACTTTGCGATTTTGTGCCAAGTTACACTTTTGTAGGAAGTAAATATTTCTAGTCTTATAAAGTGAGTCTTTCGAAGATAATAAACTTATATTGATACAAATTTATATTTGGTATAATATTAATGACACGTGAAATATATACTAGTTTTTTGACAAATATGTTAGCAATTATCTATCTATCAATTCATATATAACTCACTCGTTTCTTTAACATTCGATGCTCTTCTCATGCACGCTCGCCGGTTTCTAGGGCTCCTGACATCATCTTCTGATAGAACACGAGCAATTTGATCATGGTAGGCAAGTCTTGGCCTTCCTCGACTCCTACATCCTTCCACTTTTACATTGTATATCTGCTTCGTCATTCTTTCATCTTGCATTCGTTCTACATGTCTGAATCAACGGAGCATGCCTCTTCTTATTTCAACACCGACGCTCTCTTTCAGACCAACTCTGTTTCTAACATCATCATTGCGAATACGGTTTACAAGCGTTACGCCACAAATTTTGCGCAACGCTCGCATTTCGGCCGCGTTTATCGGACTTTCATGCTCTCTCTGACATACCCAGCTCTCGCTTTCATAAGTAAGTGTTAGGACCAGCACTGCATTGTGTATAGCGAGCTGTGCCTTCTGGCTCAAGTTTTTCTGTCAAGAAGTTTTCCCAATGCTCCATTCGCACTATTCCCAGCACTCACACGACTTTCCACATCTGCGGTGAACCTTCCATCTCTGCTGAAAACCCATCCAAGATTTACAATCTCATCCAGTTGTTCCAACACTTCATCATCAACCGTAATCCTTGCATAGGTTCTGGTTTCTTCTCTTTAAAACACCATTATCTTTGTTTTCTTCGCATTCAAAAGTAAGCCTCTCTCCGTACATTCTTTCATCATTGTGACCAGTGTTTGCAGTTCAGATGGTGTTTCTGCTAATAACATAGCATCGTCTGCATACAGCAGACAGTTCTGTTTAGTTGTTGGCAATTATACTGGGGAATATCGTTCTTGTCGATAAGGTTTAGAGTATAGTCGCTGCATTAACAGCAAATGTGTATTCAGGCTATAAATGCTTCTTGTTTTGCAGGCGACAACAATCGCTTTCCATAAGACGGACCGTGTTCTTTTTTCGACTATGTACATAATGAATAAAAATGTACAATTACTGAGGAACTACCGTTTGCACTCTTATGGATAGCTGACTGCACACAACACCACATGTGTGGGTATGGCATTTAAAGTGAATGTTAAAGTAAGAAAAACCAGTCAACCACCATGGCCATCTTACCACTTGCTTATCGCAATCACAATAATGCTAAAAGAAATAAAGTTTAGAAAGAAAATGTCAACGACAAACTCATTCAGGTCGACTTTGAGATCAGAAGAAAACTGCTGAAATAATGATAAAACAGACATATAAAACGCAAGTGGAAGGATAATGCAACCAAGGAAGGCTACCACGATCACATTAATCATATTTCATCAGGAGGAGGAGGAGGAGTCGCTCACTATCCGACAAGGGAAGTGCCTTCACTTCACATAAGACTGCGACCATATAATAGCTCCCTGGAGAGTTGAGCTCACCAGTAAGCTTCCGAGGAGTCATTGTTTTAACAGCAGGGGTGGCAACATGCGGACAGTACTTCTGTAATTACAAGCCTTCAGAGGCTACAGTGACGCATGCTTACCTCTTAACGTAATAAAATATATTTATTTTTGCCGACGAACCGAAAATTACGAAGCAAGTGTAGTGTGTTAAAGCAATAAAAGTAGAAGCTTTGAGGTCAGGTTGAGTAACTAAAGTTAACGTGAGTGCCGTGTTATGTTCCCGCTTCACAAGAGCTTAATTAATTAATATTATATTAACAAGAGCTCATGTTGGTTCAACTTCTTGCTGTAATAATTGTTAAATATTATATGGTAACACAGGCTTTATAATTAGCTGAATTGGGACACGTCTTAAAATTTGTATTAAGTACTACTAAATTCCCGTTACTACGTTAGTTAGGTTAATTCTTGTAGTGATTTATATAAATTATTAATAGACATCATACGCTTTCATCTCTATGGCAAAAAATAAATACTCTACAATTTTCAAAAGAAAAGAAAAAAGATGTATAATTGTTGAGAATATAGTTATCTCCTGCACAATATATTATACTGTACAATATATTATACTGTACAATGTATTATTATCGAAATAACTTGGAACCGTAGCTGCTAATAAATTTAATTTTGGTCATACTGAACGGTATCTACTTTAAAGTGAACGAAGGGAATGAACAGGTTGGCTTATGTGTGAGCAAAAAAATTGCGATATTTTTACATTTGAGTTAATAGAATTCATGAAACTAAGTAAGTTTTGAAGCGTCTGCAAGTAACCGACAATTTATTTACTTATTTTATTTATTTGGGATACAATACTACCTATGTAAAGGATTACTACTCAGATCCATCTGATTATCTCTACACCAGTCCGCAATGATATTTATGTCTTACATTCTGTGTACTAAGTATCGGGAATTTGTCAATAAAACAAAAAATACAAATTATTCATCTAAATTTATTTTATCGCCTTCAAAGTAGGCCCCATCGCTTGCAATACAACATCTCCACCGCTTCACCCAGTCTTCCATACATTTTTCATAGGCTATTTGCGGTATGGCCTTTAGCTCATTCAGCGAATTTTCTTTTATGGCTTCTATCGACTCAAAACGTTTTCCTCGAAGTGGTAATTTTAACTTGGGAAATAAAAAAAAGTCAGACGGAGCCATATCAGGTGAATACGGTGCTTGGTCGAGAACTTTTGTTGAATTTTTCGCTAAAAACTCTTTCACTATAATGGCTGTGTGTGATGGTGCATTATCATGGTGCAGCATCCATGAGTTGTGTTGCCACAAATCTGGACGTTTTCGGCGGATACTCTCACGCAAACGCTTCATGACGCCTAAATAATATTCTTTATTCACTGTTTCTCCCTCTGGAAGGAATTCGGAGTGAACCACACCACGGTAGTCAAAAAAAACTGTCAGCATCACCTTGATTTTGGAGCGACTTTGCCGCGGTTTTTTGGGTTTCGGCTCGTTTTCGAGACGCCATTCTGAAGACTGTTGGCTTGTTTGCATGTCGTACTCATAAACCCATGTCTCGTCGCCAGTTATTATACGTTTCATAAAGGTCGGATCCGTAGAAGCTCGGGAAACCATGTCTTCAGCGACATGCTTTCGCTGCGCTTTTTGAACAAAATTGAGCTCTTTTGGAACTAGTCGAGCGGCGACGCGTTTCATGCCTAAAATGTCAATGAGAATGTTGTGGACGGACTTAAAAGATATGTTCACCTCACTAGCCAACTCTCTCAGACTCATACGTCGATTTTCGAGCACTAGCTTCTTGATTCTGTCGATGTTTTCTCTGGTCGTAGCGGTTGAAGGTCTACCAGAACGAGGCAAGTCTACTACTACTTCTCGGCCTTCTTTAAAAGCCTTATACCATTCATAAGCCCTTGTTTTCGATATACACGATTCGCCGTAGGTATTTCGCAACATTTTTAGTGATTCACCACATGAAATATCATTTGAAACACAAAATTTAAGGCACACTCTTTGTTCAACAATATTTTCCATTGTAAAAATCGCCGAGGACTCAAAACTATGACCAACAAAAAGTGTAGTTTAAAACAAATTAAATGACAGATCCCGCTCAAATTTTGCGCGCTAAATCAGTACAGTGCTACCAACATGCAGTAAAAAAATTAGAACGACCTCTTTTACGCGGGTCTTTTTATTGACATATTCCCGATACTTTTTACACAGAGTAGTATATCCATGAATGATCGACTCAATGCGTGTAAAAATGTTTAAATCATTTGCGTATACAAGGTCCAGATTCTGTAGTTTAGGTATGATATCATTAATACAGTGGATAAAGAACAGAGGAACTAAATGGGATACCTGAGGAACTTCACACCAGTATCCTTTGAGAACAACCATAACTACTCGTTATCTTCGAACGAAATATAACAATGACGATGAAAATTGAATAGATTATTTAATTTCTTTAATTTATTTACAAAAATTAATCAAATGAGAATAAATAATTAGATATTTTTTTGGAGATTCTTCGTTGCAAACAAAAAGGAATGATCTCGCTTTGATATAAATCGTAAAAGGGTTCACTTTAAAAATTACATATTACATTAACTTTTGCCTAATAATGAGAAAAAAATATTTCTTTGATTGTTTAATATACATAACACATTTTAATGTCTATGGAACTATTTCCAATTTATTATTCCGGTTAGTATTTGAGATTTTATTTCATGTTTATTGAATAGAATTTAGCGTTTTTAATGCGCCTTGACGTGGTCTGTCACATCTAATAGCACGCGAGCAAAAAATAAAAATGTTGTTATTGGAAAAATATGTATAATTATGAATTATCTAACTATTAAATCTAAGTTTTCAGAATTTCCGTATCAGTTGAAATAGAATATTCTTTATATATAGAATATTCTTATTTCAATACTATAAGTGTAGTAAAGTTTGAACTCGGTTATTGGCTCTTTTATTTAATTTAATATATTTCTAATGTATAAATTTCATTGCATAGAACCATGACTGTGCAACTGTTGACCAAGGCTTAACCTGGATGGGATTCGGCTATATAAAGTGTATACAGGTGGCTTAGATAAAATTTGCCTATGTAACTTCACAATAATAAAAAAATCGTTGCATGGTTCATACAGAGTTTGCTTACACTAAATATTTACAAAACAAAATGTAGTCTAATTAATGACCTGTATAAGATCTTGTTGCAAATTTTTACCAAAATCAATATATAAGTTTAATAATAACCGGCGTAATGGCTTACAAATTGGTCTATAAAACGAGGAGACTAGTTAGTTAGTAAGACTTATCTGTGTTCATATTAGTTTTTATTTGTCAAAGTAATAACTCATATATTCTCTCTAATGTTCTGTTTTAAATGAGGTTTAGTAGTATGAGCTATAATATGTGAATAGCAATAGACTAAAAGCTACACTGTATCATTAATTAACAATATATTAGTTACAATTATTTTTTTCAATTAAATATTATACTATTTGTATAAAAGAAAATTTACAGTCAGAGTAGGTATAGAGTAATGAAGTCATAAAACGAAATAAATGCACAAGATAAGATAATGGTCAAATATCAAAGTAAAAACATGTTTTTTTTTAATGATTTGAAATGTAATATAATAATTAATAAGGTAACATATTTTCTAGCCAATATATATAAATTAACAGATGTCACTAGCAAACCCAAATGTAAAAAAAACTGTTTTATTAAATCGTAAACCTTTGTGCAAGAACTTACAAACTAAACCCAATTATGAATAGATTATATATATTAAAATTTTGTAGATCATGTTATGCTACTTATTTTATATTATACTCAATAAAAAATGTAAAAAAGTATTTTAACTTGCAATTTTAAACAATTAGTACTACCTAGTACCCCTAGTACTATGACGTGAAAAGAATTATGGTAGTCAAGACATGGTTAAGATCATTAAATTTCATAAACGAATTTATTGGCGCAAGTAAGATTTTTACATGTATCTCTTTCTTTCTGTTGAAAATTAGATCTTTTGAAATGAAATTAATAATTCAACAATGTAATCACCTACACAGTAATAGTCTTTGTATGCTAACAAACAATACGTATTTGAATACCTTCAACCGTTTTAGTAATTCACCGCCATTCCAGGATTCCAAGGCAGACGCAAGAGGAACCGCGGAACATCTATTATTTAGTGCAGTGCTAATAAGAGCTTTAGTACTAATTACTCGCCTTCAAGCTGCTTGAATACTGACATACTTCAGCGGTTATAGCGCTACATAGATTTATGAAGAGGTGAGCTCAAATACAGTGACAGCGAACTTGAAGATAAAATGGCTAATTTGTAGCAGAGATAAAATGGGCCTTTATTGTGTTTCTAACGCGCTGTGCCCGCGACTTTGTGCGGCGTAACTTCGTTCATTCGATGTGTATGTAACTATTACGAATGGTTTTATATACAAAGATGAATGCGCCTATAAGCTCCAAAAAATATTTTAAAAACTGAATTCAAATTTTTACATACTTCTTTAGTGAGTCGCTGTTAGTAACGCTTTTGATATTGTAACCGTTCATAGGCTACGGCAGTCACTTTACATACGATGATCGTATGCGTCCCGACGTTGTATGTAAAAACAAAATAGTGTAGTATTTAGAAAACAATTTAACATATCCAAAAAGAATCATATTTTGATTATGATGCTCTTTGCACTGACAAAAAACAATGAGAATAAGAGTGGAAGAAGTTTATATCTTAAACAATTCTACTAATAGTAAAATATAATTTTTCCGTTTTCCCTTGGGAACCTTTTTTTTTAATACATAATATCATATTATTCACATATTGATTCAGGTCAAGGAGTAATAAATAATAAAAATGGACAAATTTTAATGAAATTTGACATAATGATAGCTCGTATTCAAAGTCAATATGTAGGATGCTTTATATTCCAGAATATAAAAAGGGAAGTTGAAAAATCGGTTCCATGTAACGTGTGCTTGCATATATAACACTGCCTTGTTTCAGCCTCGTAAATTATCTTTATTAGACCAAAAATGATCACATCACGGCAACATTTATTCCTATATTTGTAGGTTTCATTTATGGCCATACTTTGTTTATTTTAAGTATTTATTTATATAAATATTCACAGACAAGCCTTTTTTACAGTTTCATCTATACATCTATACATACTCGTAAAAATAAAATTGAAGTGTCTGACTAAACTAAAACCTTTATCTTAAGCTCATATTATTATTTTCACGTTACCAAAGCCTAAATACGCATTTTTAACTTTTTGTCTGTCTGTTTGTTGTCCGGGCTAATCTTTGAAATGGCTGAACCGATTTTAACGGGACTTTCACTGGTAGGTAGAGGACTGTTCAGAGCAGAATATAGGGTACTTTTTATCCCGTAAATATTTTTTCTGCAACCATTGCTGATTGATGTCTGTTAATATTTCTCTATTGAACTCGAGATGATGAGTATAATACCACCGGAAAAATATACGAGTTCAAATAATTGTTAAAATTGTAATTTATATTCATAACTAGCAGAAGCCCGCACGGACAGACGGACAAAAAAGTTAAAAATGCGTATTTAGGCTTTGGTAACGTGAAAATAATAATATGAGCTTAAGATAAAAACGAAGAGGCTTTATTTTGAAATCACAGACAGACACTTCAATTTTATTTATATGTATAGATAATACGAAAAATGCTCTGATATCCATATTATCACTATTTGATATTATTCCACTGATTTCTATTGCCTGTATGTAATTTTTTTTGTTTTGCCAAATACTATAAAAATAATTATTTCTATTACTAACTACTAAATTACTATTTTTTTTAAGATTTTATATTATTCGTTTGAGCAAATAAATTATTTTATTATATTCTTTTATTTTGAACAGTTCATGTCATATTTTATTTTAGAAAATATAACGCAATTATACGTAATTTAATCCATAAATCAATACACAAATACAAAAACCTAATGTATGTTGTAATGTCGTGTTCGTGTAGTATGTTGTGAATTGTAAACGGTTGAATGGTTCTGTGCATAGTAGTTAACCTAACCTCATGACCATCAGTCACCCATGACAAAGAATGTTATCCTTTATTTTTATCTCGTTTGAACCTCACATGCAGTCATTACTGGGCGTCATAATACTTGTTAAGTCATTACTTAGAGCATACATATGGTAATAGATGGTCAGGATTTTGTAATTATGTTTCTGCTTGAATTAATCTTGATTACTACTGTACTCGCTGATAATTAAATATTTAATAAGAAAATATAGCAATCGAGATGTCAGATCTATACTTCAAAGGACATGTCAAAAGTCAGTGATATGGAAAAAAGGATATTATAGAAAATTTCTCCACGCTTATTTTTATTGTTCTTTTTTAGTGGAATACAAATATAAGTAAAGTACTTTTAACTTACATTTGTATTCCACTGACTACAAATAAATAACTTTCAAAATAGAAGATCCTATGTTTTACAACGCAAATACATTTGGAGGCAGAAATATGACCGGATAGGATTTTTTTATTAACTACTAGCTACTCGACCCAGCTTCGCACGGGTGATCCAATCGTTACCAAACTTCACAGGATCACCTGCTGGACTAACCGGAAGATTCACTGAAAATTTCATCAAAACCTGCCCAGCCGTTTCTGAGTCCATAGAGGACATAGAGACAAACATTAATTTATATATATAGATAAATCTTTCATTTTGAGGCATGCTGTAGCCTGCACATCATCATCATATCAAACCTTGCTCCATTACATATGTCGAGCCTGAGTAACCTACATCTGTCGACTTGCTACATGAACTTAGTATTCTATACAGTGTTTTTAATATTATTATTTTAGTATCGCAATACATCTAATGGTCTTCTAAATTAGTACTTTTCAGTATCCGTACTGTGTCCACTATTAATTACCATCTTAAAGCAATTCATACATCCGTGTTTTCTTCTTGTGGCTTGCTGAGACGTTGCGTAGCAGGCTGACATAAAGCCGTGCAGACGGAAACCGACGGCGTGGAAAACCCTAACCTTAGGTATGTTGATGAAGACATTCTCGGGTAATTAAGTACTTGCGCGTGCGTACTACTACTACTAATAGATTTGGAGTGGCAGAAGATGTTATTATTTCGACATATTTCTAAGATTTGATCAAATCAAAGTATTGCTTATAATATATATATTTATGTATATTGCAAACGCGGTTTGCAATATACATAAATATATATATTTATACAATGTCGGGAGCATACAAGCATATGGTCCACCGGTCGTAAAGCGGTTACCGTAGCCTATGAACACTTGTAATACATTAAGTATCGCTCGCGCGATGTCACCTCTGCTGTTAACATAACAACCTACTAGGGAGTTGTTACCTGGCTGCGGTTTTCACAGAAAACTGCAAATCTGGTATATCTGGTATTCTCTCCGATCTCTACAGTTCCAAGCAAAAGTCTCCGAGTTATCAGTGCATCAGGAACCAAGCTGATGATATTAGATGTGTATTTGTTAGTTTACATAGTACAATAAACCTTTTGCTATTTTTTTAATTGTAGTACATCTAATAGCCATCTTTGAAACTCTACAAAGTACACTTTGACACGAGGGATCAATACAACAATTCATTATTAATGATCCTTCGTAATTTGACCATTATTTCGGCAACTTCCCTTCTTATTAGAGGGCCACTCAACTAGGGGTCCGCGACGCTTAACACATTAGGCATGTTTAATTTATAGGTGCCGACATGCAAATTTTCCAAGGGACCCTATTTTCACCCCTATTATTTTAAAGTTATTCGCTCCGCTTCGAATGTCCCTGAATCATTACTCCATCGAATCTTTTGTGAATAAGATACGAGCATGTTTGATCCTGGGAGAGTACAAAGGAATTTCCCGTAGCAATATGTAACAACAAAACATGTTCTTGTGCGATACAAAAAGATACCTTCTGAAGAAAGCAGATTTGAGTGGATAACACAATGTAATAAGGGCACAAGGTATCGTTATGACATCATATTCAGTTAACTGTGAAGTTATTAGAATTCAAATTATAATTGTTTCAAAATTTAGTCATTTGGATAAATAATGACAATAACATACAAATCCAAACTTAGTAAAGTAGGTATATTTTTGTGCATGGCAGATATTTTAGAACCAATTTTTGACGAGCTTGGTGGCACAGTGGTGAAACGCGTTACGTTACTTTGGCACCAACGCTCGTGGATTCGATTCCCACGCAGGACAAATATTTCTGTGCATGAACATCTATGTTTGTCTAGGTCTGGCTGTTTAGAGAAGTAGGGCGCATTAAAGCAGCCCGTCTAGGGAAGTACCTCGACTTCACAGAAAACTAGAGTCAAATCCCAACTTCCTGTAGGGCTGTTGTGTTCCTGCGAGTTAGGTAGGTCACCAGTAAGCTCCTCCTTGCTGTATTGGCAGCAGGGGTGACATCGCGCGACTGACACTTAATGTATTGCAAGCGTTTGTTGGCTATGATTACCGCTTTACATCAGCTTTACGTCTATCATCAATATCATATCCTACCCCCTACCACCCGTTCTCGTCGTCCCTGCCATACCAAGACGCTACTGCTCCCAGCTGCGCAAAAGGTTTTTTTTACAACTCCTTTACTTACCGTGCTGCCCAGTTGTGGAATAAATTACCCACTCGAATTCGTGAAAGCCCATCTGTATTCTCATTTAAAAATAAATTGAAAGATTATTATTTATCTATTCAGAAATAAGTGTATGTGTGTATGTATGTATATGTATCTATATACATATATATATATATATATATATGTATATATATATGTATATATGTGTTGTTTGTGTATATGTATGTATGTTAAATATCTGTGTACGTAACATTTATCAGGCACTTACAGCTATTCCGTACCTAACAATATATCCCACTGTTGGAGGTTGGCTGGAAGAGATCTCTTCTAGAGATAAGCTCGCCTTTGCGAGCGAAATTCTTTAAATCTGTATCTATATAGTGTTTTGTGCAATAAAGGATAATAATGTATATATATATATATATATATATATATTATGAGGTTGTTATTTTATGAAGAAGCCCGTCGATGACGTTTAGCTCAAAGGATGTCCTTCTACGACGAATAGAGGATATGAAAAACGTGAATGCCGTGCGGCTAATGATAGAAGCTGATAAAAGAGTGACCTACCAACAGATTTGGACAAGTTTTGACATCGGTATTAGACAAGTATAAAAGGTTACTATCAAAGCAAGGAAGGGGAAGTAAGCCTGGGGAAGTACCTCCATCTCACAGAAAACTACAACCAAATAACAATTCCCTAGAGGGTTGTTGTGTTCCTGCGTATGAGTGAAGTCACAAGTAAGCTCCCAAAGAGTTGCTGTGTAAGCAGCCGAGAAATTACAAACCGTATAGATGGGTTTGCCAGTTTTATGTAAAATATTCGAAAGAATAATGCTTGATTAATTCCAACTATTTTTATAAGACCAATGCACTTTTTCATGATGCGCAATACGGTTTTACTGCTGGTGAATCTATTACAGATGCCAGGGTGGCATTGGTTAAGCATCTCCTTCACACATGCGAGAGATCACAGGATGTAGTTTTCTGTGATCTATCCAAAGCTTTTGATTGGATCTACCTTTAGTCATTCTTATACAAGCTGAACTATTGTGGAGTTTTAGCTGAAGCCTAGAAATTGATTGCACTTATTTAAACAGAATATTGACATAAATGGAGAAATCTAAAGGTAATATTAATATCGGAGTGCCCCATGGTTATATTTTAGGTCTCTTTTTATTTTTAGTATATATAAATTGTCTGCCCTACATGGTGCAGAAAGTTGTGCATATAAGTATAGTGCTGATATCACATCTTTAATTTTTCGGCGCACGCCGGTTTGAAAATATTGACAAGGTAAATGGTATTCTGTTAATTATAAGTAGTTCACATGTAAAAATCTTTTGCTAAACTCGGTTAAAATCAAATGCATCAAAATTTACTTTGCTAAACGTGACTTCTGCCAATACAGAAGTTCTCATTAGAAGTAATAAATTAGAATTTGTTAATAATACTGTGAATATTACAGTAGACTCAAATTGTAATGGGCTCCCACATAAATAAACTTACCAGCTCAGCTCCGTTGCATATGCAGGTAGAAGAATCAGAAAATTGACGGACATGGCTATTACGCGCTAAATATATATCACGGCCATATGTCGTATGGCAAAAAATCGCACAGAGAACTGTTCAATGAAATAAATACCCTTATTGTTAAATCTCAATATATTTATGAAAACATAATGTATGTCCGTAAAAAATTAAAGTAGTTTTCAAATTCAGTGACAATCTAAGAAATAGTAATAAGTGACATTGCCGGTAACTCGGCTTGCTAGGACTGGTAGGTCACTTCTTGTAAATAATACTCGACTCTATAATAAATCCCCTGAAACTATATAGTTCTTTCCTGACAATATGTTCAAGAAGCATTCCAATAATACTCTCTGTAAAAGAGACTTATTATAGAATTGATGAATATGTAACGGACGCAGATATCTGACATTATTCAAAGTTCGGCACAGTAAACATTTGCTGTTATTTGACCAGACCTGAGAAAGCTATAATGAATAATGCCATGAAGAGACCACCAGATAGGTACCATTACCTTTTTATTGGTAAGCTTTGCTTTAGGGCACTATTGCGGCGTTTGACCTGGGGTCTTTTCATTTTTCGCTCACGGTTATCGTAAATAATCAAGTTTTCACACATGTTCGATCCAATATTCCTTCATTTCTGTACCGATTCAACAAGGTAACATAAGTTTCAACAGGCGTTTCTTTCCGCAGATCAGTCAAATCATGAGGTACCCATTTTTATACTGATTTGATGAGATTCAATATTGTAGGTAAAATCCTGCTAATTCCTGGATAATTTGACTCAGATCGGCTTCTACCATCTCCTTCAATTCAATGTTGTTCACCTATGTGGGCGGTCTTTCACGTGGTTCGTTCTTCAAGCCAAAGTTTAAACCAAAAACGCACGGTGCATTAATTAGCAGTCTCCTCTCTAAACGCAGCATTGATATTGCGAGCCGCTTCTACCGCGTTAGTTCCACGTCGGAACTCGTATTAAAAATTGACTCGGATTTTCGAAGTATCCCGTCTAAGCTAAATAAAAAAAAAACAATTAAAATTCAAAAATCAAATGTTGCACTTTTTATAAAAGAAAAACCTCATAGGTATCATGTGAAAAAAGTTTGACTCGAAAATCTCACACCATGAAGGTTTAATGTCAATTCAAAGTATCTATTACTATAAAACGGCAATTTCATACTTTAACGCTATTATATATGCCTAATATTTAGGTTTGCCTCACAATAATAATTTTTTATATTTTCATATCAATATTATTTTCAGAGAAAGATGAATGCTTTACTTATGTTTATGTGTTATGTTTTAATCATTATCTTGATAAAAATGTCAGTTGCGTTAAGTATTTTGTTAGCCCTTTATACTCGTACTAGTTAAGATTCACTCATTCATCTACCATTAGTGATCCGTCTATAGATAATTAGTGCTTACCCATGCGAAGCCGGAGTGAGTCGCTTGTCTTATATATTACCTAAATAATGCGTTGGACACACTTAGCGATTCCACCTTATATGTCTTAATACAAAACTGTAACCAACTAGAGAGCATTCGCGTCATCCATAAGATTTATTACCTTCGCTATGCCCACCTAAATCCAAACATACCGGTGCTAAAATAGATGAAGTTTCTTGTTACTGAAACAGATTGTCACAGATTAGTGTCTCACCTTAATACGAATATTACGGTGCTTCTACAGGCCTTGACAATCAAATTGGATGATTTGTATGTTTTACAGTTTTTTGGGCACAATTTGCTAGAAATGCATACAAATTCTAAATATATTTATAAATTGATTTAATTAGATCGAAAGAAAAAAGAAACATAGGCTCTTTAGGCACGATAGACCTTATTTTTTGAATACGCTACCGGAATGGTGAAATAACGTCATTGACATTTGCGCTTATCAAGTAGGATAAGATCTCGATATTGTGACCCTTGCGCCCAGACAATTAAGCGATCATCTTCTGGTAGTGCATTCATAATATCATTTTATTTTATTTATTTAGTTGTTGTGATTTCATATAATGTAATTCGTTATCAAATCTTCACAAAATTACATGTAATAATCCCAGGATTAACATACACATAAAAGTCAGATAAAAATGCCATAACAAACATAAAAAGAGCGTCCTTTATTCCTAAAAAAAACCACTGCTACCGAATTGGCTACATGAAGAAACAGCAGTAAAAGCAGTAGTAGTAAGAATCGATATTATTTATTCATATGTAATGAGATATCATGCAAGACAGAGAGAAAGGAGAATAAAGAAATGCGCAGTTAAGTTAATAAAGAAACAGCACGACAATTGTGCAGTGAGCAATTTTGATGTGATCGCTCCTGCTCGGGAAATTTTGAAGTCTTTATTGACCTTGCAACTGACCAGAGCCGAAAGTCGATAACGTTAAATTCTATGCCACAATGAAACCATATTAATCGCAAACCACTTTAGAATTAACAACACCCTTAAACGTAAATGATATAAAAATAGTGACTTGTTTACGTTAATTTGAAAAGATGACCATGTCAGAATGTCGTACGAACTTAATAAAATAAAAGACGGAAGTTTGCTTAACTTGTTGAATACGCACACAAATGAGGGAATTTTGAATCGTGTGGTCATTTAAGACGAAAAATAGATTTCATATGTCCGTAGGCAATACTCAGCTATCGGAATTCAACGAAACTACACCCGAGACAAAAATAACGTTAATTTTTTGGGTATATGGTGGACATTTCACTCTTTGGGTCTTGGTATAATAATTACTGCACGATTGTACTGTGAAGAATTTGAAGGAGTGATGATAGAAAAGCTCGCCATTAAACAACCGAGTTTAGTGACACACCGCACAGCCGTCTCAATAGGAGGAGTTTTGATTGGAGATTACATCACATACATCACCAGACCTGGATTCACGTGATTTCCATTTTTTGAATAAATTTTTAAAGTAGAATATTTATTCTTCTGGAAAAATCCAATTTCCGTAGGATACAATTAACAGAAACTTTAATAAACTTCCATTTAAATGTCAGAAATGCGTCGACTAATGGGCAAAACAATAAATAACGTAGTTCTTTTTCATATAAAACGGCAATTTCATTGGTAAGGATCACCTAATACAAATAGACTGTCAAAGAGCATCTTCGGAACTAGAATGATACACAGAATGAAAAATTGTTGAATGCATTCCGAAAATGAGTTTAGTCTTAGTGTCTGTTTGTACATATTCACACAATATATCAAAATTATTAGTAAATAAAATTAGATAACGACGTAGTTAGGAGAAAAATCTAAGCTACTTGTTACGACAATAACAGAATACTTACACGAGAAAAGCTGCGGAAGAAAATAATATACTTATATATATACTTATGTATCAAGTTACGTATCACCCATTTAATTTGTCCGTTACTATAGCATATTATATAACATACTATAACATGTATCTTAAGAAACATCATACAATATAACACGTTAATCTAACACAGAGGTATTTCCATTAATTTAGATGAGAATTCATTACGGTTGCCGACAAGATGATCATCAAACGATCACGTATGCGTGGTATTAAGATCATAACTATGCTACGTGGCGTCGTTGAAATATGGCTTTGTTGTTAATATTTGATAATTTAGTTTGCCCGTAAGTGGAGTAGTACAAACGTCACAAAACCATTGGATGTAGAAAGTTAATGGAGAGTTCCGGTCTGCAGTTGACATCCTCCGACCTTAAGAGTAATATAAAAATACCTAGATGACGTACCCGTTGGTGTGAAAAACAAAGCATGTGGTGACTGGGCCGTCATCCACCACGCCGCACTCAACACAGGCGAAATGAAAGGTAAGATTCTATTTATCTTTATCACATCACTTGCGGGTTACGCAAAGAGAACCAGTGACACAAGACGCAGTCATACTGGTCATAACACAGCTCTCTCGATATTTTTCACATACATACCTCTTTTCTGATAAAACACAACCAATTTGGTCGGTGAGTTTTGGCAATCCTCGACTCCTACATCCATAACTCATGGAGATGGAACAGTTATTTAAGTGTGATTGAATTGATTTTGATAATTGACCGACTTCGAATTACTTATATGAATACAAAAGAGTACAGGGGTTCCACTTTTAAAACAAACTATGAAATATAACAGTGACTTCTGACGATAAACGCATAAGAAGTGAGCGATAATTCCACTGCTCGGAGGGAAAGATGAAGTTTTGTTGGAATTAAATTAAATAAGTCGTTCGTCGACAAGATCAAATTTCACGTACAAATACTATATACGACGTGACATTGACGGCTGTCAAATATTATAAACATTTAATTGGCAATACCATGAGACATTTAATATGTCAAAGTACAAAGTAGACAGTTGGTTAAATATTTATTCAAAGGTTAAAACGTTACAAATTACATAGGAAATTACACACAACTGGAGTCGAAGCATTTGGATTTTCTCCAAGGGAAATAGGTACGTATGTATACACTTTAATTTAGTTGATGAAAGTTTTGTCAAAGGCTATTCTTTCCGACTTCGATGTAGGTAATTGCTGGAAAGTTTTGAAAGAAACCATACCGGCAATGTACCATATTGCACTTAAAAAGCACGTAAATGAAAAAGGAGGCAAATATACATAAACTTTGAAAGGTGACGCTTAACGAGACGTGGAGGTTAAAACCTCCGTGGTAATAGAGAGGAAAGCATGGCTAGATCGCATCTTTACGTATAACAGAGAAGAATCAGTAATTTTTCTAAGCTTTAGGGATAATGAAGCTTGAAGCAATAATTCAAAATGAGGCTTCTGCTCATGAAAGAAACTCATCAATTTCGAGATGAACATCAAATTAAAGTCACAGGGCGGTACGTTAGAATCCAGATTAGATATAAAAGGGTAACGGATGGTCACATTCTTGCTAATAATCAGGAAGTGATAATTGAGAGAAGATTGATAGTGAAATCTAATGGAATGCAGTGGGAGGCACAGAGTGATTCCGACATGGATGAGAATCTATGGGTCAAGTTTTATCACTTCGTAATATCATAGAGGAGTATTTGGCACTAGACCAGACAAGTTTCTGCGTTATTGTAAATTTTGAGAAAGTATTTGACAGAGTCGTGCGACAAGATCTCTGGAACATATTTCCAGAATGGAATAGCCACACTGCACGAGGATTGAACAGCATGACTTTTCCATCCGTATAGTAGTACAGTAGTCTTATCACCCTGATTTGATGTTAACATTTGACTCAGGGTTACGTTGCACTTATCAGGTTATATATATTTTGAGTACATTTTTAGAATGGAAAGTACACTGTCCATGTGAAGAGGCGAGTGAGTGCGACATGAGCGGTGGGAAAACTTCTTGGTAATAAAAACTTGATCTACACACACTACGGTGCTGATATTAACGTATGAAATTGAAAGCCGGGTTTAGCGGAAAGAGCTTAGGTTTTAAAGTAAGAAGAGGAATGCTCCAAGTGGAAAGTAAAATAAACGCGGTGGAGAAGCGAGCTTTATGCACAATAAGCAGCATAACGTTTGTGTACCGAGTTCGCAATGCAGATGTAAGAAGGAGAAAACAGAAGAAGAGATTGGTCTGAAATGGACCGAGTATGGTTTTTAAAGTAAGAAGAGGAATGCTCCAAGTGGAAAGAATGCCGAAACATATACAATACGAAAGTGAAAGGATGTAGGAACCGAGGAAAGTGAAGAATCATCCCCAAGAACCAATTTAGTCATGTGTTGTCAGAGGTCAGGAGCAGAACAGACGAGCGTGCAGCAACTATCTATAAATGTTACAGAAGCGATTGAGGTGTATAAAAACCAAGTCATGGCGTAAAGATAATCATATATATATATATATATATATATATATATATATATATACGATATCTCGACGACTATTGCTTGCTTCGTTGCACCGTTGCATATCACAAAAAAGCAATGGATTTCTGGGCCAATTTTTTGTTTTCAATGCCGGGAGGCATACAAACATACGGCCCACCTGAAGTAAAACCGTAGGCTATTATGGCTTGTAGTCTATTAAGTATCACTCGCGCGATGCTTCCTCTGCTGTTTACACGGCAACTCTTTAGGAGCTTACTGGTGACCTCACTCACACGCAGGAAAACAACAAAGGGTTTCTAGGGAGTTGTTATTTGGCTGTGACTTTTTGTGAGGTGGAGATACTTCCCTAGACGGAGAACTTTACTGCGCCCTACCGTTCTTAAAATATCCAATTCAACAGTTTGTTTAAAATGTGATATCTAACGGCTTCACCATTCTAACTAGATTAGCCGCGATTGGTGTCTTCTCTTAATTGATTATTATTTGTTACTCGGGCGGTATAAAAAAGAGGAATAAGCTCTATCGCACTTGTATTATTAATCGGCGCGTAAGAAGGGACTGTACAAAGTCTATAATCTCTGTGTTAGAATGGGAATTTTGCAGGTGTTTCGCTACTAAACTTCGAGTACTGAAACCATTGACGAAGTGTAAAGTGCCTAAAACAAAAAAATAATGAAATAAAATGAAAAAAATAGCCATTATAAAAATACACACTACTGCACACACATACAATGCCAATAAATAATGAAACAGCTAATAGCGCAGTGGTTAGAACACCACATAGACACCAACGCTAGTGGGTTCGATTCCCACACAGGAGAAACATTTGTGTGTATGAACATGTGTAGTTGTCTTGGGTTGAGTGTTATTAAAAGAGGTAGGACGTATGAAAACAGCCTGTCTAGGGAAATACCTCTATCACACAGAAAACTGCAGCCAAATAACAACTGACCTGAAGGGCTGTTGTATTCCTACGAGTAAGTGAGTGAGTGAGGTTACCAGTAAGGAGTTGCTCTGTTAGTAGCAGTGGTGGCATGGCGCGAGTGATACTTAACGTATTCCAAAGTGTTCATAGGCTACGGTAACAGTTTTGTATCAGGTGTATCGTATAAAAAAAATTCAATGTGTCTTGTCATTATTACCACCACTGCGTAGCAGTCGTAAACTGTAGTTCGGACATTATACAGCGTCTAGACGAAGTTTGACATGCTATTAGGTCCGTAATGGTAAATGAAAGTGCTTAGATTTAGATTGGTTTGGTCCTTTCTGTCGTGTTTTGTTTTAGTTAGCAAATCTCCCATTTTAAATTGAGTTCGAAATACTAGCTGGATATAAATCGTCATTTTCAAGTATTGCTGCCGCAATAAAAAAAAAGCTGCAGCAGTAACAGAAAAAGAATATTTATTTCCAAATAAAGCAGCTGATTTTTTTGAATCTTTATTTATTTAAAGGATTTTTGTACACTTTGTGTCAATGTCAATCCTATAGTACTTGTACAAATAAAATAACAATAAAGTAGAACACTACATCTAACTCCTAACTAAATTAAGCATACTAACGTACAATGTACAAACTACTATCAAGGTGCTACGAGTATAGTTACAATAACTACATCACATCACACAGCCTTCTAGCCGCATCAGATTATATTTGATTGTCTCGAATTGCGTGTTCTGCATCGTATAAATTGATAGTAGTTTACAGGTCTTTTTATTGTCTATATCTCTAATTTTATCAATTTTTCTTATTTTATTTTTGTTTGCGTATTAAAGCCATCAAACTTACGAATTCTATTTTCTCTCCTTTCTTTCATACAGCGTCGGGAGGCATACAAGCATACGGGTCACCTGATGTAAATTGATTACCTTAGCCTATAAACGCTGGTATTACTTTAAGTAGCACTCGCGCGATGTCACCTCAGCTGGTAACACAGCAACTCCTCGGAAGCTACTGGTGACTTCATTCACACGCAGGAACATTACAACCCTGCAGGAAGTTTGTTATTTGGCTGCGGTTTTCTTTGAAGTGGAGGTACTTCCCCAGGCGAGCCGTTTTGATGCGCCCTACCTCTCTTAAATCATCTTTCTCCTGTGATTCACGATTTTATTTCAATACGATATTTTTAAAAGATTAATGGCGTTATTGTCAGTGTCATTCTAATCGAGCATACAGGTTAAGCAACGTCTTCGTATGGATGGCTTTCTCTATCTCAAGCTTCTCCATATTTCAAAGCGTTCCGTTAAGCTGTCGGTCTCGGCTGTTGTCAATAGATGACAGTCGTTAAGCTCAGTCAGTGCCCTTCAGGCCTTCGCGCCAAACACTGACCTACGCCAATCCGAAGTTGAGCAGCGTGGTGGAGTATGGTCCAAACCATATCGGTTAAAGGGAGATCCGTATCAATGCAGTGGAATGAGTTAGGGCAGGAGGAGTTGGTATAGTACATATAATAAAGTATGATATTTTGTATGGTAAATGTAGATTTGTTTTGAAATGAAAATCTGTTATTTACATACCTTAATTATATAAAATATTAGGTTTTGACCAATAATTCTAAATAATTAAGTATTTTCCTTAATTATTTTGGATCTGAGTTGTTCCCTTAAAGGCACATAGTTTTTTTGTAACTTTATATATAACGTCGAAAGGCATACGGCCCACCTGATGTAAAGCAACTACTTGCGCGATGCCACTTCTGCCATTAGCACAGCAATTCCTTAGCAGCTTACTGGTGACCTCACTCACACGCAGGAACACAATAACCCTCCACGGAGATGGGTTGCTGATGCGCCTTACCTCTCTTAAAAGTTTTAGTTTATATGAGTAAGGAAGGATGCTCCAGTAATTGCACGAAAAATTTATTAGTTAGGTAGTTAGACCATAGACCATCTTCTGTAACCTAAAACCAGAGTCCTAACTGTGCAAGGCCACTATTAGCTTAGAAGGCTTAACGAATGTTTTATATATAACATATAAAAATAAAATAAGTTGTATTTCTGGTAAGCTTATTATTTCCTCTCATTTTTTCTTTGATACAACTCCCAGACAAATTCGTCTATATATTGAGAATCAAAATACAAAATAGTGTAAGAAAAAATTTACTTTTTGAACACGGCCAATTTATAAACTTCTAGCAAAACTATCAGGACATGTCGATACAATTATACCAGTTACTATGAAACATTCTTTGATATGCGCAAAAGTTTTTGACTTTATGCTTTGAAATTAACCTCTACGAAATATGGAGCATATTTAAAAGGGTTTGGAAAGTTATTTATAACGGGATCTATTTCTAGTATTATTTAAATAAATATCATTAGGTTGTATCTTCACTAAGCCAAAAGCCAGGCGACCTACATTCTCTCAAAAAATGGTACGATTCATTTTTAGGGTTCCGTACCCAAAGGGTAAAACGGAACCCTATTACTGAGGCTCCGCTGTCCGTCCGTCCGTCCGTCCGTCTGTCACCAGGCTGTATCTCATGATCCGTGACAGTTAGACAGTTGAAATTTTCACAGATGATGTATTTCTGTTGCCGCTATAACACCAAATACTAAAAAATGTATATGTATGTATATATATGTATATCTTCACGCCAGGTCCCTTGCGGGGTAGGCAGAGAGAACCGAGCGCCATAAGACGCGGTCCTTACACACTTCACTCGCTTCTTTCACATTCATAGCTCTTTTCATGCACGCTCGCCGGTTCCTAAGGCTCCTGACATCACCTTCTGATAAAACACGACCAATTTGGTCATGGTAGGTTAGTCTTGGTCTTCCTCGGCTCCTACATCCTTCCACTTTCGCATTGTATATCTGTTTCGTCATTCTTACATCTTGCATTCTTTCTACATGTCCAAACCAACGGAGCATACCCTTTCTTATCTTAACACCGACACTCTCTTTCAGTCCAACTCTCTTTCGTACGTCATCATTTCGAACGCGGTCAGCAAGCGTTATGCCACAAATTTTTCGCAGTGCTCGCATCTCGACCGCATTTATTCTACTTTCATGCTCTCTCTGCCATACCCAGCTCTCACTTCCATAAGTTAGCGTTGGGATTAACACCGCGTTGTGTACAGCGAGCTGTGCCTTCTGGCTTAGATTTCGGCTGCCAAACAGTTTACCCAACGCTCCATTCACGCTATTCCCTGCACTCACTCGTCTCTCCACATCAGCGGTGTACCTTCCATCGCTTCTAAAAGCGCTTCCAAGATATACAAACTCATCCACTTGCTCAACACTACATCATCAACCGTAATCCTAGTGTTCGTTCTGGTTGTCTCTCTTTCAAATACCATTATTATTTTTACTAAAAAAATATTATTATTACTAAAAAATAGAATAAAATAAATATTTAATGGGGCTCCCATACAACAAACGTGATTTTTTTTTTGCTGTTTTTATAGATAATGGTACGGAACCCTTCGTGCGCGAGTCCGACTCGCACTTGGCCGATTTTTATACCACTGCAACTTCATTTGTTTGACACAGGTCCGATTTTTTTTTATACAACGTCGGGAGGCATGCAAGGTATAGAGCCCACCACATGTAAAGCGGTTATCGTAGCCATACTGGAGACCTCACTCACACGTAGGAGCACAACAACCCTCAATGGAGTTGTGCGGTTTTCTGTGAGGTGGAGGTACCCCCGACGGATGTTTTGATGCGCCATACCTTGACGAGCTCGGTGGCGCAGTGGTGAAACGCGCTGTTACGCTACTTTGACACCAACGCTCGTGGGTTCGATTCCCACACAGTACAAACATTTGTGTGCATGAACATGTCTGTTTGTCTTGGTCTGGGTATTTTATATATATAATAAGTATGTATTTACAAAAAAAAAATGTATTTACGTATGTTTCATCAGTTGTCTTAGTACCCATAACACAAGCTTCGCTTACTTTGGGGCTAGGTGGCGCTGTGTAATTTGTCCGACAATATTTATTTATTATTTATTATTATACCTCTTTTAGAAATAACTACTAACGACTAATCCAAACAGACATGTTCATAAACAGAAATCGAGCCCCCGTACGTTGGTGTCAAAGTAGCGTAATAGCGCGTTCTACCACTGCGCTAGCCAGCTCGTCAAATTCGATTATATACGAAAGTAGATACATGTTGACGATGATGGAGATAATTACATTAGCGTTTATTAAATGGATACCTTTTTGGGTCCCATGCACACGGAACATTCATGATCTTTACAAATTACCAGAACTAGAGACGCATGCCTACCTACTGACGACGTGACGCGGCATCGCATAGGATTAGGTTAACGTTTTCAACGCACCCTCGTTCCACGAAAACATCGTAAGAATGATGCAGCATGTTAACTTCAATGTGACTAAATCAAACGCATGCGGCTTTTAGTTGTATTGCCATAGTATACGTGGTAATTGTACTCGTAGTACCTATTTGATGCACATGTACTAGCTTAATGCCTTATTTGTGCGTATCACCGTAGGTGGCGATTTTAACGAGCTCGGTGGCGCTGCGGTTAATAACGACTTTAACACCAAAACTCGTGGGTTCGATTCCCAGACAGGACAAACATTTGTGTTCGATTCCCAGACAGGACAAACATTTGTGTGAATGTAACATGTCTGTTGTCTTGTACTGGGTGTATGAGGCGGGGCGCATCACAGTGGCTCATCCGGCGAAGTATCTCACAGAAAACCGCGACCAAATAACAACTCTCTGTAGGGTTGTTGCATTTCTGCGTGTGAGTGAAGTCAAGCATCGCGAGGGTGATTCTCAAGGTATCAGAAGCGTTAATAGGCTACGATAACCACTTTACATCAGGTGGGCCGTATGCTTGTATGCCGCTCGAAGTTGTTTGAAAAAAAATGGCGAATCCGTACGTTAATTTATTCCGCCTACGCCAGCAAAGGCTATTTTAATAGGGCTTTTACATAGCATTGTTACTCTAGCTTCTTTTGAAAATCGGTAGGATTAATCTACTTTGCTATCTTAATTCGGCACTAAACTCAGGGCCGGATTAACAGTCTGTGGGGCTCTAAGCAGTGAACGGTATAGGGCCTCCTATGTTTTTGTTACTTAATCTTTTTGTTAATATTTTTTTTTTGTTCATGTATGAGTGACACAGAAATTTTTCTTTTATGTTGTACATATATTAAAAAAGCAATAATTAAACTAATTTCATTTTTTTAAAAGATTATTTTCCCAACTTCTTCTGATTGACAAAGAAAGACTCATTTCATGGAAATTAATATGTTGTTTTGTTTGAAAATTTCTTATTAAAACTTAAAAAAAAATTACACGCCTGATCTTGGGGGCCCCAATTTTTCGGGGGCCCTAAGCAGCTGCTTAGTTTGCTAATGGGTTAATCCGGCCCTGTCTACACTACATGCAGTATTGGCACTACGAAAATCAAAGTCAAATAGAACACATAAGTGAATAACCTAATAAATAGATAAGTAACCTAATAAATAAGTAAGAGTTAATGTCCACACACACTCTACTTGCATAGTATTATGGTAAAGGAATTAAATTGGTTATTCTCGAATTATCTAACAAAATGGAAGGACCGAGTAGTGTAAGGACCAAGTCATGGCGCTCGGTTATCTATGCCTACGCGCGAAGGATTTGGCGTAAAGTTATAGACAAATAGTTAGATGTATAATAAGATATACACTTTTTAGTTTATGTTACTTAAAAACCGTAACGGCGCTTTTTTGTTATTATTGTCCTCGTCGTACACAAAAAGAGGTACATTTAAGTAAGAAGCCTTTAATTACATTGTCGTTGATTTTAAACCAGTACATACATTTTATTGCAACATTAGACCATTTCTGAAACATTGACAAATACGCCTTTGCTGAATAAATTGGAAGTTTCTCATTTTTTTCTATACAACATCAAACTATAAACAACGCACGGTCCACCGGATGTAATATGGTTACCATAGGGAATGAAAACTTGTATTACTAGAAGTTCAGTTCGTGTATTGTTACTTCTGCTGCTTAACTTGACAGCTCTGCAGGAGCTTACAAGTAAATTCACGTACTAGCAGGAACACAACACCCTAATCAGTTCTTAAGAATATTGGTAGGATTGCATACGATAACCTATACTATTTTACCTATTCCGTGTATGCTATTATACCATTGTAAAAGATCGCACATTTGTATCCATTTGGCATACTGTTCAATATTTTGATTGCAACGAAAATGGGCTTAACATATGAAAACCATATTAATTGCACGAAGACGTGTACAGATTAACACTTAATGCATCGACGCTACATTTATAATCAACATTTGTATATCAGAAGAAAATAGCATGTATTTACTTGAGGTGTTTATTACGTTTCTTAATGTGTCATCATGAAATGCAAACATATTAGCGGTGTAATTCCTTGACACATTTGAACCTTGCATATCTATAACAACGAATGATATAGATAATATATATATATATATATAACCTATATATAATCTCGTTCATTCATACTGATATGTATAGTATGTACGAGTACTTCAACGAAAAGTTATAGAAGCTGCGGCGTATTTTAGACATGGCCAAGGTACTCGAGCCGTCCGAAATCCGCTTACTGGGCTTAACGATTGCAATACAACGTTAACAAGCAAGACGATAGCTTAATATGTTCTACAAAGCTCGGATGAACTCGAGATAAATAAATTCGTTCATAAACATATATACTACAGGCGATATTACTTAATTTACATTCATCTGACCATAGCTGAGATGTGCTATTGTATGTTAATCTATACATTCTACCTAATGCCTATGGTACTAAAGAACAACTGACATAATTATTGTGGATGAGTGTTGACACATTCGAAACTACTGAAGATAGAAACAGGAAGTTAGAAAAACAGATGTCTTTTATTATTAGAAGGTTCTTTAAGTAGCAATTTTTCGAAAAACAATCAGAAAGCGAGTGAATAAGGGCGGCAAAGTATGTGTCAGTTATGTGTTAAAGTTACGTATGTATCTTTAAGTAGCGTATACGAAACAGTCGAACCGTAACAAGTTGACAATTGTGATATGCCTTTTTATCAATCCACGTTTATACTCAATCTGTTGAAACATGTAATTTTCTTCAAACGTATCAGATAGGATAGAATCTATATTTGTGTATTTGTACCAAATTATTGGTCGTTGGTTGTGATAACAAAACTGTAACAACAAATGAACATTTTAATATCATCATCACCATTCAGTATCTACCCGCGTATACATTTCTCAGATTTCTTATATCTAGAGACTACCGCCCTCTTGGTTATCGATCCATCTTATTTTTATACCACTAAGGTGGCAAACAAGCATACGGCCTGTCTGATAATAAACAGTCACCGTAGCCTACGGACATTTGCAACACCAGGGTAGTTACTCATGCGTTATCGATTCACGCCTTCTAGAGACGAGTAGCAAATCAAATATACGGCCTGCTTAAGAATAACCAATTAACGTGGCCCATCAATGCTAACACATCAGGGGCGTCAAGCACACGTTGTCTACTCTGTTAATCCTCTAAACGACATTTTTGAAGTACCCCATATGTATGAATACGAACAAAAATAGTAATAAATGAGTCAGATTATTATATTAGTAATCATGTAAACTCTACTATAATACAGACGCTAAAACACTCTTTACACGTAAATATTGCTACCGCATTTTATGAGATTTTAAACATTGATACCAAATCCTAGATAAACACATAGGCTAGTTTTTATCACGGAAGGTAAATTGATACGATAGTAATAAAAATGTATCTTTTATATGCCGATTTATTTGGCACTGGTACATTAGACAGAAAAATCCATAAAATTTCCGATCGCAGTAAAAATACAATCGCTAAATTCACATACGCCAATTATTTTTATTTGGTGGAAAATCTATTAAAATTCTTTTCACTTTTTTAAATATTTTACTGTTACAAAGTGATTTGAGCTAATAACGTAAGCAAGGAAGTCATTTTCATGTTGTCACGTTGATATCTCTCTCTGTGTGTGTGCCCTTGTATAATGTGTATGTATATGTATCTTTGTATAATGTGTATGGTTATATGCTACATGTCGCAATTGTTCCACATACAGATCCCAATATCCGATTTTGATAATTATCTTTACTAACCATTAAAAACCTATGTCTTTAAAATTAAGTCCAAGCAGGCATACACGGTCTCTGAATAATCAGTTGCCGTAGTCTATGAAAGCTTGCAACACCGGGGCCATCACTCGTACGTTACCTACCAGCAACCTCTTAGCACTCTTTATAATGAATTTCTACTTGCAGTCTCTATGAAAAACAGGGGCTCGCAAATAAAGTTGCGGGTAAATGCTGATAATGTTATGTCCGTTCCATTTATAACATTATTACAGTAGCAAATGGCCTTTTTGCTCTGTTTTGCAACATTTGTCTTTTCTCTGTATTACATTGTAGGCCCGTTTTCATCTGTAAATTGTACAATTATATCTAATTTAGAAGCGCCACATGTTAAACTTGCACCTTATAGAGAAATATTTGCAATGTGGATATTTTCAACAAATAACGTTATAGTAAGTATAAATCACTGTTATTTATTTTTAAACATAAAAATGCAACTACGACTCGCATTTAAATTACCTTAATAAACAAGTCAACAAGCTCTGACGAAGTGCAGGATAAAATTAGCAGTTTCTGCAAATTACTCAATCTCAACCGACGGAATCCTACGACGCTCTCTAAATATTAAACGTGTACTCTTGTTAAAGTTCACGGGAACACAGAAAATATAACAATCAGTATTTACATGCCATTCCTCCGTCACCAGTTGAATTTTCAGTTGATGTTAAAATGGCAGCAAATTCGATTTTTAGGGTTCCGTACCCAAAGGGTAAAACGGAACCCTATTACTGAGGCTCCGCTGTCCGTCCGTCCGTCCGTCCGTCCGTCTGTCACCAGGCTGTATCTCATGAACCGTGATAGTTAGACAGTTGAAATTTTCACAGATGATGTATTTCTGTTGCCGCTATAACAACAAATACTAAAAAATAGAATAAAATAAATATTCAGGGGGCTCCCATACAATAAACGTGATTTTTTTGCTCATTTTTGCTCGATTTGATAACGGCAACAGGTAGACGCTTGAAATATTCACAGAATATTTAGTTATATATTCACTTTAAGAACAAATAATTAAATTAAAAGTACAAGTACCCATACAACAAACGTGACTTTTTTTGCCGTTTTTATAGATAATGGTACGGAACCCTTCGTGTGCGAGCCCGACTCGCACTTGGCCGATTTTTTCAATAATGAGGTGTCTTTTAGTTTAAACATCGATTAAAATGCATACTTGGTAGGAACTGGTGCATCACTGAATAAATATTAAAAAGGGGAACATATGGTCAAGATTTAATCACTAATGAATTCATTGTCATTATCATCACTATCATTTCAGCTGAAGTATGTCCATAGCTGAATAATCTCTTATAACAGTGGTAAAAAATTTCGTCTTGAGATATTTAGGTATTTTAGATTAGACCTTTTTTCAATAATTAAGTGTATTTATATATAGATATATAGACAGAATACTATTTCTTTGCACAGGACGAAGTAAATATAATAATAAGCGCTCTTTGGTATTAGGTAGTATATAACAATTAATTAATTAATTTATTTATAAACGCAAAATATATCTTCATTATTTGGAATAAAATACGTCCTTCATCTACATATATAGCTAATCTTGCTTGCGTGTGCAATGAGTTAAGTGCGTTCTTGTAGAAAAAATTGAGATACTGTTCGATATTATTTAGAGACGGGAACGTGGTGTATGGTGTATGAGACAATTTACTTATTTCATTTATTTATTTATAATCTCACGGCTTGTCTCCGAGGAAATGAGCGAATTGCTACTTAACTTTGCTTGATAGTACTACATTTATACAAGAGTAATGTCATAGTTAGGTTGTTAGTGTAAAGTGCTCATAAACTTGATGTTATTATTATTTAGAAGTTAGAACGTACGTGGATGTTAATGACAATCTACAGGTACTTCCAGATTGTGTGCAGGATTAAAAATAGTTTCCGCAATCGATAATGATGAAGCTCATCTTTTGTTTTCAGCGGAGGATGAGATATCATAGCCCCTCTTTTACCTCTGTTTTTTATGTGAAAAATTTCTACTACTCAATCACTTATGATTAATCCATCATCATGGTTTCAGTTGAAAGACCTTAGAATTCCACAGTCCACAGCGATCGGTTCTATGATGCTTGCATAGAACGGTTCCCTGTAGTCTTCGCCAGGTCGTCGGTTCGTAGATGATGCCAACTAACACTGCTTTTTTCGGTTCGCTATTCGAGAACCATTCTGCCCCAACAACCATCGGTTCTAGCTATGTGGTCTGCCCACTGTCACTTTAACTTACAGATCCTTAGAGTAACTACACCACTGGACTATGTACCACCCAAGAGCTTGTTCTACTATGGATGTAATCATCATATGAATCATAATCAATTTTGCATGGCTGTCTCCGACGCACGCTGTGCACCTCGAGTTTCCGCATGAGGTCCATAGTTAGGACCACGATTCTGTGGTGTAAGTTAGCACTGACAATACACTGGTTAAAGATTTTTCTGTAGAGATATTGAGGTATTTTGTACGAGAAAATCTTTCGTAATTTCTTTAACGCTGCCCATCTGAATTAAATCCTAAGAGAAACTTTTTTCTCGAAGTTTGATCTACCTAGCTGGAGTGATCGTTCTAGGTAGATATATTGATCAACAACCTTGAGAACGAAGGTTCCTACTGATATTATAGTAGTTGCAATATGTACAGCAGGCCACAAAGAAAAGTATACCACTTCGATCTCAGTACGAGGGCAATGTCATCATGTGTTATCGGGTTTCGTCGGGCTCGGGCCTAAGCGGTGCAATTATAACGTGCAATCAACTTATAAACGTGAGACAAAATTTCGTTTTCGTAGTTATAATAGCAATGGTGCAGAGACTAAGCGAGTTGCAATTGGGTATAGGTCGTGTGATCAAATCTCTTGACTTATTTAACTTTTTGGTTAGCTTAATGACGACTTATTTATTTTTATTCCTTTATTTTTTGTAAGTTAGTGGTCAATGTTCATATTTGTTACAATTGATAATTATCTAGTAATTTAAGATATCTGGGTGAGTAAGGAAATGAAACAAACAGTCACAAGTAGCAGTTGTTTTTTATGTGAAATATGACAAATAAATCTTATACGTAGGTCAGTTTTGCGTAACTTAAAAATCGGCCAAGTGCGAGTCGGACTCGCACACGAAGGGTTCCGTACCATTATCTATAAAAACGGCAAAAAATCACGTTTGTGATATGGAAGCCCCCTTAAATATTTATTTTAATTTAATTATTTATTCTTAAAGTGAATATATAACTAAATATTCTGTAAATATTTCAAGCGTCTACCTGTTGCCGTTATCAATATCGAGCAAAAATGAGCAAAAAAATCACGTTTGTTGTATGGGAGCCCCCTTAAATATTTATTTTATTCTATTTTTTAGTATTTGTTGTTATAGCGGCAACAGAAATACATCATCTGTGAAAATTTCCACTGTCTAACTATCACGGTTCATGAGATACAGCCTGGTGACAGACGGACGGACAGCGGAGCCTCAGTAATTGGGTTCCGTTTTACCCTTTGGGTACGGAACCCTAAAAAACAACATGATATAACCAAAATATTATGTTTATTGCTTTTCAAAATACTCTCCTTTACATTTTAAACATTTTTTCATGCGATCGAACTATTTTTTAAAACAGGAGGACCACAGATCTTAAGGCATGTTTTCTACGTGCTGATTGAACGCTATCACTGCCTCTTTGGAATTGGTAAAAGTGAAACCTCTCATCAAATCTTTGATTTTGGGGAAAATACAGATATCACATGGTGCTAGGTCGGGGCTATGCGCAGGATGGGTAACGAGTTGTACTTTTTCGGAAGTTAAAAATCACTTTGTTTTGTTGGCCGTGTGTGAAGAAGCGTTGTCATGATGTAGGAGAACGCGGCTCTTTGGTCGTCTTTCGCGAAATTTTTTAACACCCTGGATAAACAAATGGTAGAATACTACTCGGCATTAACACTCTTTTGATCTTCAAGTGGAATTGTGCAGATGGGACCCGAGAAAAAAAACGTGATCATTTTTTTACCAACGTTTCTCGCCTGCCTCATTTTATTGGCCTGTTCTCATTTTTAAACACCCATTCACAAGATTGCTGTTTTTTCTCGGGTTCAAAACAATAAATCCACGTTTCCTCTCCTGTGACAATGTCATAAACAGCATTAGAATGTCCGTGGTCGTACTTCAGTAGCATCTGTGAGCACCATTCCACGCGAGCCCGCTTCTGCTCCGCTGTCAGTTCATGAGGGATCCAACGACAACAAAGTTTCCGAACTTTTAATTCTTCGTGTAAAATTTTCTGAATTTAGCTCATACCAATCCCCAATGGTTCTCGAATTGTCTCATTGATAATCCGCGGGTTTTCTTCAATAAGTCGCTTAACAGTAGCCATATTATTAACTTTGACGGCAGTTGAAGGCCACCCTTCACGAAATTCGTCATGTAAAGAAACTCGACCTCTCTCAAATTCAGCAAACCATCGCCTCACGGTGCTCAAAGAAGGTGCTTTTCTGCCAAAAGCATTTTGAAGACGAGCAGCACAGTCTTGCGGAGAGAACTTTTAAAATCATAAAAAATCATCGCTCTAAAATCTTTTCGACTCAATTCCATTTTCATTGCGTACGTAGAACTTTGATGTGTGATAAAAAACAATTGACAAAAGATTTCCCGCCAATTGTTTTTTTTTTATTACTAAGTAGGTTGCAACATTTCAAAAAATATAACATTCGAAATTCAAATAGTTCCGATTAGCTAGAAGTGCAAAACTTTTAGTGTGCCCCACGTACCATAAAATACTCGTATATAAGTTTACACTAGAATGTTAAATCAAAATGCATATCATTTATACAATAAGCAATAATTTGTGGCTACTATAAAGATTATGTATGTTAGTCTAGTTGGTTTAAATCAGTCAAGGAGGGCAAGTTGATCATGAGATTAGTGAATAAATATGCAATATAGTTAGGACCTAACTTTTATAGCAATACATCACCCTCACTTTATTAAAAATTATCTAACGATCACTAGTAATTTCAATACTCACGCCACTTAATAATAAAGGTATAAAAGTAATAATATTTAAAACATATATTATATTTATAGGAAATAACTAATACCGTAGTGGCTTACCGACGTTATCGATAACTTCTTGTAATCAATTATGCATTCCAGCTACCATATTCCAGTCAGTGCCCTGCAAAATGACTTTCATGTTGTGTTCACCAATTGACTAAGGTTTTCTTTGGTATTGACCGTCCAGGAATCCTAATTGAGCACCATTTGACCCCATACGTCATCAATAAGTTTTAAATCCAGACTTTTAGAAGGCCACTCTCAAGGAAGGGTCTTCATAACGCTTGATTCATAGTCGAACGAAAAAAAATAGTTAAAAATACTTACCGTTATATGCAGTCGACGAGCAATTTCGCCAATACTTTGTTTTGTTCAAACAGAACAATTTTAACAAGCGCACTATAATCAAACTAACAGTTATAACAATGAAAAGATAACACAAAGAAACACAGCCGATAAGCGTATTGTGGATAATGAAGTATTTTTTTTATACTACATCGGGAGGCATACAAGCATACGGCCCACCTGATGGTAGCCTATTAACGTTTGCGATATATTAGGTATCACTCGCATGATGCCTCCTCTGCTGCTTACACAGCAACTCCTTGGGAGCTTACTGGTGGCCTCACTCAGACGCAGGAACACAACAACCCTCTAGGGAGTTGTTATTTGGCTGCGGTTTTCTGTGAGGTGGAGGTGTTCCCCAGACGGGCTGCTTTGATGCTCCCTACATCTCTTATAACTTGAAGATTGACGTTAATTCACATTAAAGTTAGCTAGTAAATTCCTGCACATTTCTTCGTAATAGGTACCCTCTTTTGAATGCTTTAACACAAAACGAAATATGCACAATTATTTGTTGCTATTTACAAGTAGCATAAAATTGAGCAAAATAGAAAAAAAACAGGGATGTCTTCGAATTTGAACCCATAATTATGTTAGACAGAGTTACTTTACGCAGCATGGTTCACGCTAGGCTACAAGATACTACAACTAGTAATTAAAAAATTAGTATCTGTATCCGCAATACAAAAATACGACTCTGAACAAGATAAATGGCGAGAAACGAACGTGTTAGTGCTGTTGAGTATTTAAATTCGATTTCTGCACTTTTAAGTGAAAAGTAAAAGCTGGAGCTGCAAATACAGCAACTTATAACGTAATATGGATGTTGTCGATTTTAACAGATGGTATACTTTTCTGTGTGACCTACTGTATAATCGACATAATCTTCGTTGCGAGAGTGCAAGTGTGGTTACCAGTTAACTCCTAAGGACTCTGTAAGCAGCAGAGGTGGCATAGTACGAGCGGTACTTAATGTATGGCTAGCGTTTATATGATGCGACCACTTTGCAACAAGTGGGCCGTATGCTTGTATTCCTCCCGATATTGTATAAAAAAATCAGAACAAAAGCGAATATAAAAACCCAATTATGTATTCGACGATGATTCTACAACACTAATCTAGCCTGCATTGGCAAAAGCGATTCATTTTGCGCAAAACAAAATTATCATGTAAATTCAAATTCACGCAATAATTAATCTACAATTATACAGCATAGCTTTTAATTAAACCAGTTCTGATTTCGGTTTCAATTTAATTTGTTCCCGCGTGTCCTATTGTCGCATTTTCGACAAAGATTTGTAAATAATTGTGCGAAATCAGGCCGTAAATTACGTTCAATTAACTCAAAAAAAGGGTAATATTCGGGAAAACAATTAAATACATATTTGTATCTTTTTTTTTTATACCACTAAGGTGGCAAACAAGCGTACGGCCTGCCTGATGGTAAGCAGTTACCGTAGCCTATGGGCATTTGCAACACCAGGGGTGTCACTCTTGCGTTGCCGACCCTGTAAGAACCTCTTCACGCCTTTCTTGAAGAACCCCATACTGTAGTCCTTTGGAAAAACCTCGGCAGGGAGCTTATTCCACAACATAATAGTCTAATCTAGATATAGATATTGTATTGTATGTTGTTTTCTGTACAACTAAAAAAATCTACCCTTGTACAAGTTCTTTATGGACAAAATATTTTTCTTTTATTCAGTTATCTCTGTAACATAGTTTTATCATCATCGATATCATCATCGATTTAGTTGTTTTGTCAGGAAAAGATGCCAATAAGAATAATTCCGATCAGATTTCTAATATTATATATATAAATCTGAGATCTCACTAGTAATTCACTATTATTAACTATATTTAGGACCAATTTGATCGGGATAGTTAAGTTTTAGCCCTCCTTGACCCCGACATCATTCTACCTTCGCGTTGTATTTCTATTTCATAATTTTTTCTATATGACCGCACCAACGGAGCATGACTCTTTTTATATTAACATCGATTCTCTCATTCATTCCTTATGCTCGTATCATCGTCGCGCACTCGATTAGCGAGCTGAATCTGTGACGTAACGTCACATATTTTGCCCAACACTCATGTCTCAGCCGCATTTATTTTACTCTCTCTGCCATATACATATTTCAGCGTTGTGATAGCATCGCATTATGTATAGTGAACTTACTTCTAGCTTAGTGTTTTAACATCTAAATGTTTACCAATGCTCCATTCACAGTGTTCCGTGCACTTACTTTTTTCTCAAAGTCAACAGTGTTTATTTAATAACTTCTAAAAACACATTCAAGATATACAATCTCATTAGTTTGTTCCAACCTTGATTCTTGTATGCTCTTTCAATAAAGCTTTTGTTTTCGCATCAACAGTATATGCAATTTTCCAAGCAATGTGTGTGCACCTCTCCATCCAAACTTTGGGAACTATATTGATCATATAAGAAGCCTGACTGACTAATGATTGTGCATTTATTGGTCAGCCAGGCTTAGTTAAAAGATGTTTGAATATTATTACTTTGTTCGTGGATACCGTAATTCTGTAAGAAATCTCCTTGTAAAATTCAATTTCCTGATTTATAAAAAAATCAATATATCAATACGTGACGCGAAAACTTTGTACCCCTTTTTACGAAAGTTACGCGGACAGAGGAGTATGAAATTTGGCACAGTTATGTTATGGAGAAGAAGTGCAGAAAGCTATTTTTTTATTATAATAATGCTTGAAAAGTATATTAAATTAATAAAAAAATATTACACAGACTACCATGCGTTTGACACACTGACACATATCCAAATATACACCCTCTTTTTGTTTTTGGTTGTAGTCTGTGGTCAAACTGAGAAGAGATTAATATTATTGGTGTATAATATTATTTGTCTGTAGTTATTGAATATCAAAAATACTTTTGTTTATGGTTGAAGGGATTTCTTCCCGCGCTTTTGACGAGTGACTTTGTTGTTATCCTTGAAATTTTTACAACTCGGTATAAAATTAGCTTTATGTGACAATTTTGATAGTATTTTATAACATAAGAAATAAATAAATTAATAAATATTTTATGACAAATTACACAGCGCGATACAGCCCCAAAGTAAGCGAACCTTGTGTTATGGGTACTAGACAACTGATAAACATACATAAATACATTTTTTTTGTAAATACATACTTATTATACATAGAAAGTGCCCATATCAAGACAAACAGATATGTTCATGCACACAAATATTTGTACTGTGTGGTAATCGATCCCACGAGCGTTGGTGCCAAAGTAGCGTAACAGCGCGTTTCACCACTACGCCACGGAGCTCGTCGCTAAGTGCTAGTAAAATTATACAGTAATAAAAAATTAAAATATCACACGTTTATGCATTTTTGGAAAACGTGATTAAGTTCATGAAGAAAACCTTGTAAAAATCACTATCGTTTTACGGGTGGTATTAAACAGCAGGATTGGGGCCTGGGCACGTCCTAAGCATTTTTTCAGCACAGTTTTTGAAGCTTTTGAAATTTATTTTTGAGATGATTTTGAAATGGTTCTGTGTTGAAGACTTGGTTGTATAGGCTAGATCCCTTTGCCTTTTCCCTCGGGGATAAAGAGAATCAAAAACATTATGGTTGAAGTCTGTGGTCAAACTGAGAAGAGATTAATATTGTTGGTCTATAATATTCATTGTCTATAGTCTTACTGAATATAAAATATTCATAATTATGATAATGTCATAGTCATAATTTGTCTAATAGATATTTGTTTTTTATATATTACTTATTTAAATGTTCAAACTTAAAAATTAAATGAATTATGGTCGAATTCCGACTACTAATATTATTAATTCTGTAATTTTTTTTATACCACTAACGTGGATATCAAGCATACGGCCTGCCTGATGGTAAACAGTTACCGTAGCCTATGGACATTTGCAGCACCAGGGGTGTCACCCATGCCTTGCCGACCCTCTAAAAACCTTATTAAATTTTTCAAAGACTTTCTTACAGTAGTTTCAATATTAGCGTAGCAAAACCTATTGCAAAATGGATTCAATATTAATTTAGAATAGTTCACATAATCTCCTACAGGTGTTTAATGTGTTCCTGTGAGTTTGTGATGTTATCTATAAACTTCTGAGTTACAGTAACACCTAACACGTCTGTCTGGCAAGCATACCGTATGTTTGTTGCCATCCGACATTGTATTATAAAAGAACCTAGTTAGAAACAAGCATTAAAAAATATTGCATTATTGCGAGCCTTTTGTTAAATCTCTTTACAATGTTTTATTGTTGCATTGTAGAAATATTTTTTATACCTTGAAAACATTGGCACAACAGAAGCCGAGTTTAACCAACCATGAATTTGGGGCTAAAAAAATGGCAGCAATTTTAATTTTCGATAGCCCGAAGGCGCCGCAAACAGCGTCGTCGCAGTACAATGTTTTTATACGTTTGAAATTGTTGAGTATGGTCCAAGGTAAAGACGAATTGATCATTTCATCCGGGTTCATCTGATCTTACTAATATTACTCTTAAATGTGTAGGGCACATCAATGCAGTCTGACTGGTGATGTACTTCCATTTCACAGAAGACCATAGTCAAGTAACATTACAATTGCCTGGAAGGTTTGCATAAGAATGCAAGATACCCTCTAGGTAGTTACTTGACTGTGGTGAGGAACAAATACAATGTGAATTATACAAGAATGAAGCTGCTTGTATTGCAAGAGTTCATATATTATGGCAACTACTTTTTAGTATATTGATATGTCGTATTGTATTAATTCTACAATAACGTAGTATTATCAAATACGTATGTATTGTAATGTATATTTGACTTTAGCTTTTAGGATAATTAAAAAGAGCGCATATGGCACTAAGATAATATAGTTACTGATTAGTGCAAGAATTTTCAGAATCGGATCAAAAATTCACGAAATTACATCCTAAATCACAATAAACTTAACATCTTTGGGATAGTATAGAAAATATCAAAAAGCAAAGTCGGTTTTCATATACAAAAAAAATAATTAAAGCATTTTGCAATGGTAGTTTTATTTCAGAAAATCACTATATTTAAACCATGGTCTTATTATAATGCATAACAAATAGCAAACAATAAAATAGCCAGACTTGTAGTAGTTAGAATAATATTTATTTGGTGCACTAGTTAGGTCTCAAGTGCGTGAGATTGGATCGCACTATCTGATTTAGAATAACTTTTTGTACCATCTGCCAATACAATAAATTCACAAAAGGTTGGCTATTCGTCATTTTTGAAACAATACAGATTTTATAAAGAACAGTCATTTTATTACACGATATTATATTTTTTTATACGACGCCGTCATATTTAGCAGAGACACCATCTGAACTGCAAACACTGGTTACGTTACTATTACAAACAAATGCGGTCGAAATGCTAACGTTACGCAAAATATTTGGCATAACGCTTGTAGACCGTATCGCAATGATGATGTTAGAAACAGAGTAGAGTTGAGAGTAGAGTTGGTCTGAAAAAGAGCGTCGATGTTAATAATGGTTCGGATATGCGGAAAGAATGCAGAATGAAAGAATTACGAAACAGATATACAACGCAAAAGTGAAAGGATATAGGAGACGAGGATGGCCAATACTAACCTACCATGACCAAATCGATCGTGTTCTATCAGAACGTGATATTAGGAGCTTTAGAAACCGGCGAGCGTGCATGAGAAGAGCAATGAATGTTATAGAATGTTTGGCGTGAAGTAAAAGATTGAAAGACAGATAGTCATTTTACGGCTTATCACTCAGATATTGCTAAAAAACAGCGCTAAAAGATTATAAAAAGAAATGTTTAGAAATGATGTTGTTTCATTTGTCTTTTAATTTTGAGAGTTATATAAACTTTTACGTGATGAAGATTTTACTAATTATTATATATAAAACTTATATTTACATGCCTTAATTATTGCTTTGATATTAGTAAATATAACGAACTAAAAATTATATATCACAGAGGTACGCTTTAGTAGTTTACTAGTAATAGTCGACAAACTTTAGGCGTAGTAGTGAATATTGTCAAAACTGCCAAAATATCTTTGTAATATATATAATATTCATCTATTTCGATCACGTACTACTAGTATAAGGAACTATGGAGGATTTTCGTTCTAAGGATTAAAACTTTACTGGTTTAGTTCTCATAAAATAGTTATGTATTAATAACTGTTAGTAGCAGTAACTATAAATATTACCCCTATAGTCCTTTTATCATACTTTTATTTATAACAAAATTTTATTTTTATTTTAAAGGAGTTTATATTTTAATTTTTTATCTAAATACACATAAAATTACTTATACGGCTACAAAATCCTTTCCTGCGGCAGTCCGACTTGGTCAGTTTTGACTTTTAATATAACAAAAAATATACGCAAAATGTTTAAAAACAAGTCAATTTGGTTTTCAGCCTGGCCTTAAACAGTCTATTATTTTTTAACTTAAGCCAACGTCTGTGAATCAAAACGCAACATCACGATCCAAACCTCTGACTTTATTTTATCCTTTTTTAAGCTTTCTTCCTTTATGTGCTTATCTACCCCACACCTGTTTGCTCGAAGGCATTGCCCTTTTATATTTTGTTAGGTAATATAGCTGCAAATAGAGCTTACTCCGGAATCAAAGCTTGTTATTTTAGGGATCCTCATTTACAAATTAAGATGGGGAAGGTTTAATTTACTTGAGATGTGTCTTTATGTAGAATGTGATATAATATAAATAGGATCTGTGAAAGCCCAATCATAGGACTACATACCAAACTTGCCAAATTTCATTATGGCCAATTCTGGGGCTTTGGGGTACTCCTTGCCCGAATCCAATCTAATACACATCATAAGCTAAATTATTACTTTAGTTAGATAATGAAAATACAAAATTTTTTTTGAACGATAACAAAAAATAAAACGTCTTTTTGAGTTGAGAATAGATTGAGAAACTTAATCCACCTATAGATTTTTTTTGTAATATTATAGTTATAATCGCCAAATAATCGATTTATTTTATTACAGCAATAGCTAATATCACCGTATACTAGTATTTGACTGTCTTGCGTTGGTATGTAAAGTATGTAGACGCCATGTATTATGATGTGTTCATATTTAAAATCTAATTAATTTTTTAACTAAATTTATTTTACATGATTATGAAATACTTACCTGTATTATAGTTTTATATTATAAATCATACTTTTTCACATCTCACGAGAAATTTCATAAATAGTGAAATAGAAAGTTTACTTTCCCCGCCTAGGTGAAATACAAAAAAATACTGATCCATTTATGCTGAAAATATAATCAGCACTAAAGTACTTAAAGATATATATATACTATAAATATATCAGCTCAATTGTTTCAGCAGTTCGGGAGAAGATTGTTTCGGCCAAAAATATTTCCACAAAATTTTTATTTCGACTTCTGTAATTACAGTGTCTTACCCTAAAATGGGAACTTAAAAATACAATGGAATGTAATACGAGTAATACGGAACCTTAAATAAACATAACATGTTTTAGTTATATTAATATTTTTTTTGTTCCACTTTCTCATTTTAATTCCAGAGCCCGCAGATTTACCCTTTACGTTGTGATTAACCTAAATAAACACTACGTTGCAATAATTTTAAATACACGTTTTACTTTATTTTTCAAAACAAATTATACCTATGGTAGATAAAACAATATTTAATTATGTAGGGGAATATTTGACGTGTAATTGGAAAGGAAGGGGAAGGAACCTTTGTACTTTTATATTTATCTAAACGACTTTTTGTTTACAATTATTAATCTGATCAGATACAAGCATTTCTTGACTTGATGAAATTGCTTGTTTTTTCTTAATATAACCCATCTAACAAGTATTATTGGTCAGGCTATAATTTCAAAGTTTTAATTATAATTTTTAGAATAACTAAAGACCATGTATATTAGTCAAATCAGAGAGTTATTAGTATAATTGAAATTCCTTTGGTATTTGTGGTAGATAAAATTAAAAAAAAAACCTCTATAATTATTTTATTTGCCTTGAATTTATATATCTTTTCTATTTCGTCATACATTGAACATGCAATTTACAGAATGTTGCCTAGCTACGAGATAAATATGTAGGTATACTATATATAATCTGAACACTCAACTCGCTAGAAAAGAAACATATGCATTCATATATTTAGTTCGTAATTTTTGAGGATTTTGGATGTCAATCGCGCGTGCTACTTACGAGTATTACTCACTAATATCTTACCATGTATAAGTCTATACAAATGTTTATGCGACTATTGCATATAGCCAAGTTATACTTTTGTATAGGGTTGCACAGTTTTTACGTCTTTAGGCAGACGATGCAATTAAATTAACAGAATCGTAATCAAAAAAACCTAGATAATGGCAATTCAAAGAAATGGAAGCGGAACGACCACAATGACTACAGTTGATGATGTAGTGATATAGGAGCAAGTGAATGAGATTGTTTATATTGGAAACGCATTGGAATGTTAACTTATTAGGTACAATAAACTCAGTTTTTTATTAAGACATAATTAATATCAAAATGAATTAAGTGTAGTTAATATTCAAAAATATAAATGAGAACGATTCAACGAAAGAAATTATTCGCGTACTATTGTTGTACTACTTTATATTATGCTATTTGCTGGATGGGTTGCATTCGAACTGATTCCCTTCGTTAAATTGACTGCCGAGCTAACCTTCAGTTGTAAATTGTGCGGCGGCAAGTCAGGCTGATCCAATGAGTTTAAACATTCAATTGTATAGGTGGTTGCTTCATCTTGGTTTGTTACATAGCTGGTAGATGTATACGAATGCAATAGACCAACGATTTAATTTTCAATTGTGAAGTTTAAATTGTAAATATTCTACACTTTTATTCTTTGCCGTAAGAATTACTCGTTCACTATTTAAAGTTTGACCACGTAGAGTTAGTCTTGAACGATATCTGATAACAGTTCAAGCTTGACTTCAAATTGTACGTTTTGACAATCTATTTTACGTAAAATATTTGTTGTAAAAATGTAGTTTGTAATATGAAAAAAACATTAAATATGAAAAACGCCATTGGCAAATAATTTTTTATCTATATTTTAATAATACAAATATTAAAATTTAATTTATAAACAATCTACATAAATTACATTGGTATACGAAATGTACTCCAAGAATTTTTTGAAGCTACTTCCCAAGTATTTTATATTTAAAGAGATGTCTTACAATGACGTGATGTGTACTCAACATATAGCAAATCCTGACTCCATAACTTAGCAGTACGTGTCTTCTTTTCTAATTTATGATTTATAAGATATTAACCTAAAAGCTTTGAGAACTCAACCCGTGACTTACAAAAAGACACACAAGGGAATTTACAAGAGCGGAATAGGGGGGAAAATATCAAAAACATTATATTTATTCTTTAGTTGCTTTGAAGTAGGTTTGAAAATATTTATTTTGCATTCTGTGCACATTCTGGTTTTATACTACTAAGATGTATTCCATCTTAGTAGTATAAACTAGTGGTATAACTATCTACCTACGAGGCCACTGCGGTTCTAGCGTGTGTTCTGTGAATTCCCCGTCGACGGTGATTGGTACGATATAGCAGCTGAAAAAGCCTCTTATTCACTCGTGTAAACACACAAGTGAATGAGCAACTCAGCAAATAATCTCTTCATGCCAATTTTAAGAATGTCATGCTGTAGTCTCTTTTGAAATACCTAGACAGAGAGTTCATTTCCTGACTTGATAATAGGTGCGTGTAAGTCACACAGTACGCGACCATTTTGGGACCAATTGCGCCCATGAATACCCTACAAATGGCTAGCGGCGCAACTCTAGAAGGAGACTGCGGACATTCTATCAAAAATTTGTTTGCAGTCAACTCATTGGGCACTCGATAAAACACAGTAAGTGACGTAGTGCCCTTGTTCAGTCTATGCTGTGTGTATGCTTGGACAGCTCGTCTCTCGATTCCATCACCAGGTCCAAGCGAATGCTACTGTCAAAAGGTGGTAACACGCTGGTTTGTCCATTTGAATTCCGAAGTACTACTTTGAACCTGAGTACTAATTCACTATGTTGATGATTTATCTTATTTCTCTATAAAAATAAATAAACTTTATGCGTTTCTGCAAAAATAGACTTTTGTCTGTCTAATTGCTCGCATATGGTCGGGGTAAGAGTGAAATCTTTGGAAGTAAATTTAATTAAGAAAAATAGATATGAAATTGTTTTTTTATTGGCACTAGTGTTGTGAAGATAAGGCACGCTTAATAAAGTTGTAGTTTTTACTGATCCCGTACCCTAAGTCACAATAGAGATAACGGTTTTTCGTTAGTATTTCCAAGTAAAACGTCGAGGTCATCAGTTTTCTAGATAGCAAAAGGAAAGCGGCCATTTAAACAGACAACAGCAATCGTTTCAAAGTATCAGCCGCCATTGATTTGATTGCGAACGTTACTTATAATCGTAGCTGTGTGTGTCTGCACGAACTCGATGATTACCGATGATTCAATTGTTGATTTTGATGTGTATATACATGTACAGTGTCGAAACATTAACGAACGCTGCTAAAAACGCAGTCTTATAGAATATATAAATTGAAAACTCTCACACTACACACGACCCGTAATCTAGTGGTCGCTGGTTCGAACCCACCTTGGCTGGGAGTCTTTGCATTGTAAAGTAAATAGAACATTTCCGGCAAGATTTGCCATAAACAACTATCGACGAGCTCGGTGGCACAGTCGTGAAACGCGCTGTTACGCTACTTTGACGCCAACGCTCGTGGGTTCGATTCCCACACAGTACAAACATTTGTATGCATGAACATCTCTGTTTGTCTAGGTCTGGGTATTTTTATGTATATTAAGTATGTACTCGTATTTACAAAAAAAAAAACATGTATTTACGTATGTTTATCAGTTGTCTAGTACCCATAACACAAGCTTCGCTTACTTTGGGGCAAGGTGGCGCTGTGTAATTTATCCGACAATATTTATTTTATATTTATATCAACTATAAAGTTATATGGCTATTAAAAATCTTTTAGATTGCACACTAGCACTGCTAATGAAACACAAGTTAATATCTCGTCAAAGACAATTAAGATCTTAAATACTCGTAAGTAAAGTAAGGAACTCTTAAGTTTCCCTCAAAATGCAAACAAAGTAAGAGTAAGTAAGAAATACATTATAAACATTTAGATTGATTTTATTTAGGTAAATTGTTATAACAATAAAAAATACAAAATTTTAGCACGTTATTGATAAAATTTGCTTATTCTGAGAATGTAAACTTATCAAATTTTATTCATGATGGATGATAAGGGTAAAGTAAATAACGTCATTTATCTCCACTTAATTATAGACTATCAAACACTCCATAAGTATGTTAGGCTAAAGGGAACCGTTTCAGAGATACAGTTTACTCATTTTTTAAAAAAAACGTAGAAATGGATATTCAATAATATTGATCTGTTGTAAACAACCAATCACGTTATTACAGTTTTTCTCACTCTAAACAAACATCTAAAATTGTATAACGTCAAATAAAACATTAATTCAATTTAATTTAATTTCGACAATTAATAATGTATTTAATAAAAATATATTAAAGAAATTTATTAGTCAAACAGGGTTGTCTGCTAGGCTGTTTATTCTGTATCTCGATAGTTGTCTACAGAGAATAAGATCGACGTCCGAGTATGTAGGATTACGCATGGGTGACCTAGTGGTGAACTGTCTGCTATATGCAGATGATATATTATTAGCAGAAACACCATCTGAACTGCAAACACTGGTCACAATGATGAAAGTCGAATGTATGGAGAAAGGCTTACTATTGATAGCGAAGACGACAAAGATAATGGTACTTGAAAGAGAAGAAATCAGAACCAATGTAAGGATTACGGTTGATGACGAAGTATTGGAACAAGTGAATGAGATTGTATATCTTGGATGCACTTTTACCAGGGATGGAAGGTACGCCGCTGATGTGGAAAGATGAGTGAGTGCTGGGAATAGTGTGAGTGGAGCGTTGGGAAAACTTCTTGACGGTAAAAACTTGAGCCAGAAGGTACAGCTCGCGAGCGTTGCGCAAAATTTGTGACGTACCGCTTGTAGACCGTATTCGCAATGATGATGTTAGAAACAGAGTTGGTCTAAAAGGGAGCGGCGGTGTTAAAATAAGAAGAGGTATGCTCCGTTAGTTCGGACCTGTAGAAAGAATGCAGGATGAAAGAATGACGAAGTAGATATACAATGCAAAAGTGGAAGAATGTAGGAACCGAGGATGGCCAAGACTTACCTACCATGATCAATTGGCCGTGTTCTATCAGAAGGTATAAGAAATTTAGTTATGATTTTATATAATTAGTTCGCGATCAGCTATCAAGGACGCCGCGCGGCTCCGAGAATGATATACAAGTTTAAATTCACGTAGTCTTTCACTTCGAGAAAACAACATCAAATGTATGAGTCACAAGAAGCCAGTGAGCAAATTTTCACTGAACTTTCTTTAACATAATACGATAGAAATATAAATTAACTAATTTTATCTGTTGAAACGTCAAATAAACTATAAGTTTCGTGGTTATAAGATTCGTGGGAAAACATGGCATATCTTTGAAAATCAAAATGTGTTGGTTGACTACCAAGATTGGTTTTCGAGGAAATGTACGAGTAGCACATTTCAAACAATGAACGTTTACCCGTTTACCCCGTCTTATTCCGCTGTAATGCATCGGAATAAGACGGGGTATAAACGTGGCATTTATTCGAATTTTTATAACACTTTCTAAGATAAATATACAGAAACGTAAGTTATTCTTCATTTTTTTCTCTTGGAGTATGAAACATAATAACAAAATAAAATAAAAATAAAAAGTTGTCAGACTTAGAAAATCTTTTTACTTATTTTTCTTTTATTTTTAATTATTAATTTATTATAATATTATTGTATTGTCAGTAGATCTAAAGGTCTGTACCAAATATCAGATCATTTGATAAACAAAAAAGGAATAAATAACAAGTCAAGTTAAATAAGAAATTTACTATCTAACTGAGAAAAAAATCTATCATAAGCTCGTAATCATTCATAGAGATTCAAAGAAACAAAAGTAAATAATAGCCACATTGAGATGAATGAAATTGTAACAAATACATGAATATTAATATCTTATAAAATAACCTCTTATAACTTTGTTAAACTTTCACTGTTCCCCTCTGATTCACAATATCTACTGAATAATAGACTAGAAAATTAAAGTTTACCTTGGAACGTTTGTGTGCCGACTGCTATGTAAATCGTTTATCATTAAAATTAATTTCACTCCATGTTCGCTAAATGCTCCTTATTCATTTCGTTTCCTTAATTAAGCAATCTGTTTACAATGAAGCAATTAATTGGTTCTTTCATTGTTTGAAGTCGCGACTAAATTTTAACCTCCCATTGCGAGGGTTCGAAATTTTAAATTTTGAGCCACCAATTTATTATAGGCAGTTACGTTTGACGTTTGTTTTGTTAATTTGCTAGATGCTATTTACACACGGTATTGAACCCTTAAGTTTAAGGAGAGACTTTGCCTCCCTTTGTGTGTTCTACCGATTGTACAACGGGTTGTGTTCTGAAGAGTTGTTCGAAATGATGCCGACAGCTACTTTTTATAACCGCACCGCTCGCCGACGGTGGGGAGTTCACCCTCACGCACTTGAACCGCAATAGTCGCGTACGGTGCGGTTCCAGAGAAGTTTTCTTCCGAGAACACTCAAGCTGTGGAATGAGCTCCCAGCCGAGGTTTTTCCAAGGGACTACAGCATGGAGTTCTTCAAGAAATGCGTGAAGAGGTTTTTAGAGGGTCGGCAACGCATGAGTGACGCCTCTGGTGTTGCAAATGTCCATAGGCTACGGTGACTGTTTAACATCAGGCAGGCCGTATGCTTGATTGCCACCTTAGCGGTATAAAAAAATATATATTTGCAAACACTGTAGTCAAAAAAATCACTAGTTTATTTTATCGTCATAAATTTTATTATGATAAAAAATACATTAACTGTTATCTTGTAGAATGAGATAGAAAAACAAATGTCTTGTCTTGAATCCAAAGTCATGCATTTTAGTACCTTTAGAGGCAAAGCCAACCTCCACTATATGTGAAGAAACCCAACAAGTAGAAAATGAGGTTCTAAAAGACAACATTGCGACATGCTAAGACATAGAATAATTTAATCAAGCAGCCCAGACTAAAAAAGTTCTCTGCTTTATAGCAGACTGGCCATATGCTGGTTTTTTCTCCGACGAAGTAAAGAATAATAATATTTGTTGTACCTACTACTAAATTGAATCAAATATTTATACATATACATATTATTTACTGTTCTTAACAGCAGTGATACCCTAGGAGATAGAGATACAACTTGTCATCCCTTGATCGAATCCTGTTGAGGGCAGATTCTGCTAGTCGTAATGGATTAAGAAACATGAAGACTCTAGGAAAAGTGATTACTTATTGTTCTCAGTAAAGTAGGTACACACAGTGTGGGACAACGCTCCATTAAACAGAGCAACAAAAGATACATAGGAAGTCGATGGATACCGGTGGCTCATAAGATTAAGGACAATGGCTTTCTAAAGGGGAGACCTATACGGAAGAGTACGGATTGAAATAATTTCTTGTAGTTGTTATAACACATGTACTTATTACATACTGTTTTTATTGTTCACCTTTCCATGTTCACTTTTCAATTAAATGTGGACTTATTCAAAAAATATATTTAAAAATTGTTTACTTTTAAATATATTTTTAGAGTGTTTACTGTGCATGAATTAAAACATAACCTTTAAAGAAAGTCAATACCTCATTAAAAAAATATATTAATTACTGTCAAACTAACGTTACGGTCCTTATTCTCCTAATTTCCTTTGTTTCCGACTGTCATTAGGATAGAAGTATATATTAATTAATTACTCTTCCGTGGCAAAAATAAATTACTCATGATGTAAGTAGACTGGACTTTCTTCGCTACATTTCATTTTAATTGATACGTTTCCTTTTTCAAGTTGAATGCTTTTGACGATTGTTCACTAAAATAAAATAAAAAATAATTCCAAACAGTGTATTTGTAATAAATTGAATTGTATTTCAAAAGTAATAAAAGTTTATCTATATCATCGCGCGAGATCACTTGCGGGGTAGGCAATTGGGACCAAATCGAACCGAGCGGTCCTTCCTACCTCGTTTGTTTCTTTAACATTCATAGCTCTTTTCATGCACCCTCATTTCCTAGGCCATCTCCTGATTAAACACAGGCAATTTGATTGTAGTAAGCTTCCTCGGCTCCTCCATGCTCCCATTTTGGCAATGTGCATCTGTTTCGTCATTCTTTCATCCTGCATTCTTTCTAAACCTGAACCAAAGTGCTTCTTTGGTTCGAGTATGTATTACATTCTTGTCTCAACACCGACGCTGTCTTTCAGGTCAACTCTCTTTCTTACGTCATCAATGCGAACCTGGTCAGCAAGCGTTACGTCACAAATTACGCGCAATGCTTGTATCTCAATAAGTTGGAAAGGATGTATGTGTGATATTGTTGCGTCCGTTTTATGAATGGTAACGGTAAGGCCGCAAAATAACGTTCCAGAGACTCCATGTTCATTACATTGTTGCTGTTTAATTAGGCTTGTTTTTATTACTGTTTAATGACGAAATATGGTCATATCTTATTTATTCGGTGTAAAAATATTCGAGAAAAAAATTTATGTTCTGCGTCCTTCCTAATCTTATTTTCAATCTTTGTCAATTCGGCTGTATTATTTTTATTTCTTAACTCCGTCATTTATAAACCGATTAGAAAAAAACTTTTTGTATTTGAAAGAGTATACTTCTAGATTAGTCCCATTTATTTCATATCACAAAATTCAGTTCTGATAGTGGGATTCATGAAGATTTGAGAAAACTCCTCAAATCTCATAGGCACACATATAACGATTTCGATATTTATAGCAAACAAAAAAAATATCGAGAATTCGCATTCAGAAGTATCATTTTTTTAGTTAAATAGAGCTGGGAAAGATGGCCATCGAAACTTTTCAATGTTGAGCTGAGGACAGATTGCGTAGCTTTATCATTTCCACCAATGATCTGTTGTCGTGTGGCCGATTCAATAATTTGTTGCCGTCTGATTCAGACAAAAAAATGGTTTTTTTTGTTAAAATTTTTATATTATCTTTTCAATCTTTGTCACTGCATCTTTTGTTTGTACACATGGTTGTAGTATCACACTCATAAATCACCTTTATGTTAATACTAGCTGCACCTCGCGACTTCGTCCGCGCGAATCACGGTATCCCGTGGGAATAGCTTTCTCATAGTTCCTTTTTTTCCTCAGCTTCTAGGGGTCGTGTCGATGTTGAATAGTTATCACATAGTTAAAAACCTTTTTCAATAATTGGGTTATCAAATGCAAAAAGAGCCAGTAGTTCCTCCTTAAGTCAAAGGTGCAATAAAATTTGCTCACAGAAACCTTCAAGTGCCTGCTACAAAGTTCAATAGATTACAATTTGTGGCGCGAAATGACGTCACAAAGTTTGAATTTTTCATTGAAAACCACAGCCAAATAGCAACTCCATGTGTGTTGTTTGTTTTCCTGTAAGTGAGTGAGGTCACTAGTCTGCTGTTAACATAGCTACAAGCTAAGTAGCTACTTTAACGTTAGTGATACTTAATTTGTTACATGCTTCTATAGGCTATGGTAACCGCTTTACATCAGGTAGGTCGTATGCTTGTATACCTCACGACGTTGTATTAAAAAAGAACGTGAAATTTAAAAATATCTTACTCTCTAGAATATTTTTCTAGTCAAATTCTAATATTATAGATTTTAATATAGATTCTGTAAAAAATCATATATCCTGTTATATTTCACTGATGGAGATGACAACTATTTCCAAAAGGTTGAGATTTCCGACCAAGTACAAATCGTCCATTCCATATTTTGTGAATGAATTGTTCCATATATATGTATACCACATCAGTATTATAATAACATTCGACATCAATTTTAATCCCGGATCCCGACGAATACTCGCCGCTCCGATCGTATGCGATCGACATCAATACTGTTTTGCTTTTAATCGCGAAATAAACTGCTTAAAAGATGACCGAGAAAGTATTAAAAAAATGTTTATAAAGTATTGAATTCAATTTCCGTATGTGACAGAGCTAATTTTATTTACGTTACGCTCATCTAAACGAAACGTATCGTTATATCTTCAACTTCATTGGTAGATATTTAGTACGAGTAGCATAAAAGAATGTGCAGTGTTATAATTCTGCACGTCACGTTATTGTGGACGTTGCCTTTCACGATTTACCGTAAATGTATACGGTAATCGTAAATCAAATGCCGTGGACTTAAATTGTGGACGTGGATATCCACAATCAACAAATATTACGTCAATAGCAATCACACAACCCTTACTCATCCCACTGCAGGGATACGGTTCTCTTTTCAACCGAAGGGGTTTACAGCATACTCTACCACGCTGCTCAAATGCGTTTTGACTGAGGCAATTTTCGAAGGCCAGTAACTTAGCTTAAGATCTGTCATCTATCCATAACAGCCGGGTCCGATGGCTTAACGTGCCTTAAGCAGGAGAAACCCGAGATGGATACACACATCCATAGATCGGTGACGATTTTGACGAGCTCGGTGTCGCAGTGGTGGAACGCGCTGTTACGCTACTTTAACACCAACGCTCGTGGGTTCGATTCCCACATAGTACAAATATTTGTGTCCATGAACATGTCTGTTTGTATTGGTCTGGGTATTTTCTATGTATAATAGGTATGTATTTACAAAAAAAAAATGTATTTATCAGTTGTCTAGCACCCATAACACAAGCTTCGCTTACTTTGGGACTAGATGGCGCTGTGTAATTTGTCTGGCAATATTTATTTATTTTAGATGGGCTGCGATCGACGTTGCTCTGCGTGTTCGGTTAGAATGACACGCGCTACGACGTATACAGGCGGGATAGAAGGCGGGGAAGCGCGGGAACGTGGACTCATTCTCAAACATCAATTAGAAACCTTATACGCAACGACACAGTATAAATACGAAATACGTATTTTTCAACCATGGCTAAAAAAAAACTACACATACATTTACATTATCGTTTGCAGTCTGTCGCATTTCACTTTATTTTTCTTTTTATAATTTGAAAAGTTTTTTTTTTTATTTCTGGGACCTAATACTAACATATATACTTTTAGATATAAGTCTACTAAGCGAGACAGAGATGAACTGTAAGAACAAAACATTTGTTATAGCGAAAAATACCACGAGCTGAATTCGTAAACTGTTGATAAATTCATAGAATAGATTTTAATTTGATCTACTGTTGCCAGTAAACTAGTAATGTGTTTTCCTCACTGTTAACCTTTGACAGAATGCCCCTTCATCGATGGCAGTAGAGTTGAAGAAGGAAGCAGTTGGCATCATATCACATGAAACCAAAGACAAAAATAGAATATCGATATTGAGCAATTTCATTTCTTCAATGAAGGCGTATCGTCATTATGTTTGGTTTAATATTTTAGAAGCCGACATTGTACTGGCAAATTCTTTGATACTGTGAGCAGGTACAGGCGATGGTAGCCACTTCCCATCGGGGTAGACAGCTCACTTGTTTATCTATTATCTTACCATAAAAAATATTTTGCTCACAATTTACGGAAAGAATACAGCGATCACTCATATTTTGATACAGCTGCCTCAATCAATCTCCTTACTTTTTTATAACTAACTACTAAGTCAGTTTTATTCCTGTAACACTCTGTTATTCACTCCAGAAAGGTTAACGTACAGAATCGTCGGTGCACAATTGCTACTCGCGCTTGTCTTGACTTTTATATAACTGAAGTGGCAAACAAGTATATGCCTTACCTGACACTAAGCAGATATCGCAGGCTACGCCTGAAGAATACCTCAAGTGGTTAAACATCTATACTAATATACATATATAAAGTAGAAGTGTTTATTTGTTTGAATGCGTTAATCTCTGGAACTACCAGTCGGATTTGAAAAATTCTAGAGGAAGGTTATAGGCTATTCAATATCATGATATGACCCTTAAAAGCCGAGGAAAACAAGCATTAATAGGCTACGGTACCCGCTTTACATCAAGTGGGCCGTATGCTTGTATGCCTCCCGACGTAGTATAAAAAAAAAAGAACCGAGACCGAAATACGTGTGGACGAAGTCACGGGCCACAGCTAGTACGTTTTTAAAATGGATTTTTTCTTTTATTACCATTAAGGGTGAACAAAATCCGTATGGAGATAACCATAGTGAGTTCTAACGAAAAGTTTAAAAATATTATTTCTTAATTCTAATAACAAAAGGTGAAACGTCGTAATTAATAAAGTACAATAGCCGATTACACAGAAAATTTAACACCTCCAATCACGTCACCCGTTTAAGGTTAGCTTGCGACGAAAAAATAACGGGCAATAAAAAAAATACGAGCACCTTATAGCGTGAATGATTAAGTGGGACTCGTTTTCACTTCATTAATAATAACACTTTTGAGCATTTTATTAACAGAAGGTAATTTATAAATACTTAATATAAAGGCGACGGTCATAGATCAAGGTAATTGGCGTACCAGCGGTCACCCGACAATATTTTATACGACGTTGAAACGTACTAGATTGTAAGTTGGCACGCGACCCTTTAAATTCGGTTAGTTATACCTTTTTACTTTATCGTTGTGGGAAATAGGTGATATAAATTGAACGCCTACTTTAGTGAGTATAAAAAAGAAAGTGTGTTTTCCTCTATAATTGTTACGATAGCTATAATTTCTTAATGTCGATGAATACTATTGATAATGTTTTTTAATATTGCACTTATATTTCTGAGGTTTACGATATAGCCGTCTAAAACTTAATGTAATTAACATTGTAAATGGGTATTAAAATTATATTTACTATCAAATAGGCTTAGACTTGGAACAAAAGGTTTATGTGCAAGTTTAATAAGAGTACTTTTTAAGAGACGTAGGGCGCATCAAAGCAGCTCGTCTGGAGAAGTATCTCCACCTCACAGAAAACCGCAGTCAAATAATAAGTCTCTGGAGTCTGTATTGCAGGCGTTCACAGGCTAACCGCTTTACTACAGGGGAGCCATATGCTTCTTCGCCTCCATACGATATACAAAAACAACACAACCTATACATCGCAACGCCTTCATATGGAGTACATTTATTTTACATGTGTCCGATTTTGATATACGAAAGTGAGGTCTGGACGCAAACACACAAGGAGGAGAACTAAACACTGACTTAATTGCAGCTGGAAAGTCCGGAAAAAATCTTAAGCTAGAGGTTCTCATCAGAATACCCAATAGCATCGTGGAAATAAAATTAAATAGTCCAGTGACCCGGATACTTGTAGATAATGGACGAAGATCGGGCACAGCGTGACTGATGTGAGCTTTAAGTGGTAGATTAAAAGTGTAGTGGAACAAAGTTGGAACCAGTGGCATCTCTTAGTGTCGGAAGCCAAGACATCGCAGTAAATAAGTATTACAAAACAGAGTACATGTTTTATATGAGTATTACATAAAGTGTAAAATAAGTTGACATGCACGATAAGCGGTTACTGGAGTCTGCAGATGTTTGCGTCAAAAAGTATCACCTTGGGTTTGATATCTTTCTTCTAAAGCCTTCTAAGCTTCTCAATACCCCCAGGTAAAATAATCTAATCACCCATGCTAATTGAAATACTAATAATAAAAGGTAAAAAGGTCAAATTTAAGTCGACTTGTATAGTTCTATCGACTAAGATTGTCTGTAAATGAAAATTATTCAAATCTCAACCTCATGTTATGCAATGATTTTGCTTTATGTTATTATTTTTGATGATTTAGCAGGACATGTGTAAGGTAGAAAAATCACTGAATTTTGCAGTAGTATGTATACAAAACTCAACTCAAATTATTTTTGATTTTACTGTACCTACCTACGTCGGAAATAAGGAAATTAATTCTTCCTTATATGGTATACCTTTAGGGTTTCGTACAATAAGGGCATCAATGGAATCCAAAAGTCTGTCCGTCTGTGATAGAGCTGCATCTTCCGAACCGTAATAGGTAGAAACTTAAATTTTTCTGTGTAACATTAACAAACCGTGTATTATGTGGCCAACATAATAACAAATAATAAAAATAAAAAGTCAAGAGTATAAGGGTGGTTTACACGATGGTACTTCATGTGTGAGTTCGACTGATACTTGATCGGTTTTTAATGATCTGTGATGATATCTGAAACACTAGTTAGAAATATCATTTTGTATTTCTTTTGTCAACTGTAATTAATTTTTACTGTACTAAAATACTTTAGTACTAAACGGTACCTAAAGACTTGTATATACAGAATCCAGAAAATAAAATGTGCCGGTGTTGTGTGATTGTATGCTAAATGTATAATATTTCATTTTTTTATATATAACATCGGGAGTTATACAAGCATATGGTTCACCTGATATAAAGCGATTACCGTAACCTAAAAACGCTTGCAATATATCGAGCAGTCAGATCCCGTTATATACGTTTTCCCATACATTTCGCGGTCGTATACGACCATCCGGGTTTCGAAGGGTTAAGTATCCTCGTGTGATGCCACTTCTGCTGTTTACATAGCAATCCTTTAGGAGCTTGGTAACCACTCATTCGCAGGAACACAACAACTCTCCAGGGAGTTATTATTTGGCTGCGGTCTTCTTGTGAGGTAGAGGTACTTTAATGAGCCCCACTTCTCTTAAAAACACCCAGATCGAGACAAACGCACATGGTTATGAACAGAAATGTTTGTTCTGTGTGGTAATCAACCCCACGTGCCTTGGTATTAAATTGCTAACTATTCCGCCACCGAGCTCGTAAAATAAGAACGAAATTCGTACAACAAACACTAAGTTTAATAATGATAGCAACCACTCCTGATTGCTATCATTATTAAATTATTTACTCATCACAACACGCTAGACGCTTATGTAATAAACTAAATATTGAAATAGATTATCTAAAATATGAAGATGTATATATAAAAAATTATAGACAATTATTACGCGCTAAACATAATCAAAGTATTTCTATAATTGCCGAACACCGAGTTAATGATAAAATAAAAGAAAAAACATATGTAAAGGGTACCATTCCTTACTATTTTTTAAAAATGACTGAAAGTAATCCTCACAACACCAATCCAAAAGTAACGAATAATTGTAATCATTTATTTCGATAACAAACCAACTTTGACTATTACACTACTTCACCAAAATATTGCTGGTCTATTGTATAAAAAGGACCTGCTAGAAATTGCCCTCGGTGATTTAATCAATCGAATAGGTGAAATACATATAATCTGTCTCAGTGAAACGTTTTTAAGATACGGTACCGAGTCAAATGTTGTTCTCAAAAGCTACAATTTGGCAGCTCACTACTCCCGAAAAACTAAACGGAGAGGGGGTACTTGCATACTCGTACATAAAAATCTAGAACATAAAAATATTACTAACTTAATCGATCCGGTTGAATATTGTTTTGAGTACTCAGTAATTGAAATCACAACATTTAATTTAGTTGTAGTATGCTTATATCGAATCCCTAACTCAGAACTAAGTGTATTTTTCATGAACTTAGATAAGCTATTACATAAATTGACTCGCAAACAAAAAAATAGAATTATATTAAGTGGTGATTGGAACATAGACTGGCTGAAAAAAAACAATGCTTCCAAGGAACTTCTAGCAATACTTAATAACTATAACTTAAAAAATCACATCACAAAACCCACACGAAAACAAAGTTGTATCGATTTAATAGCTAGCAACATACCAGAAGTAAAATCGGAAATACATTATCTGGCTTTGTCTGATCATGAGACAGGACAGACGGTTTCTTTTGATATTCCTATGGTACCAGACAATATAAATGTCTACCGGAAGACATCTTATTGGTATGAAGAAAAAAGGGATATGTGTGAAGAAAATATTCAAAAGTTTGTAAAATGCATACAATGCCTATCATTCAGCGAAGTAATGTCAGAGCAAGATGTAGATAGGGCATTCAACAATTTTCACGATACATTTACACTATTCTATGATCTATGTTTCCCTAAAAATAAAATAAAACATACCAGCAAGAAAATAAAAAATAGGTGGATTACTAAAGGACTGAAAAAATGCTGCGTTGTTAAAAGAAAACTTTATTTAAAATATCACCTAATATCTACAAACAAAAATAGGAATAAAACTATTTATGAAAAGTATTCAAAAATATTAAGAAGATGTATAAATGACGCACAAAAAATTACTAATACAAAATATATCTTAAAAGCAAAAAACTCATGCAAAGCCGCATGGGACATAATAAAAGATAATATGAAAGATAATACCGAAATAAGAGAAATTGAACATGATGGAAAATTACACACTGACCCATTTAAAATACCAGATATAATCAATAATTATTTTTTACAACTGAATGACACTGGCACAAATGACATATATAATAAAATTAACGCGATAAATAATAACGATAATAGTATTTACTTGACGCCTGTAGACAATTATGACATGTATAAATTAATTATTGGACTTAAACATTGTAACAGTACTGGTTATGACGACATAAAAACGTTGATATTAAAGCGATGCGCCCAGTACATAGATGCACCACTAGCCCATATAGTGAATCTTACATTAACAAAAGGCAAATATCCCACGCGATTAAAGAACTTGGTTGTTAAACCGCTTTTTAAAAAAGGAGATAGAAAGATTTTAAGTAATTATCGACCTATTACCTTAACCCCTGTATTAGCTAAAATTGTGGAAAGGGTAATGTGCGAAAAAATTTCAAAATTTTTAACAAAGTTTAACATATTAACACCTGACCAGTTTGGATTTAGAAAAAATAAATCGACCACTCTAGCCTGTTTCCATTTAATAAAAAATGTCACGGAATATCTAAACAATAGAACGCCGGTAACCGCACTATTTTTAGATATGTCCAAGGCTTTCGATACCGTGTCTCATAAAATATTGCTGGATAAACTATGGCGTTATGGTATTCGAGGTGTAGCTCATAGTTGGATTCAAAGCTACTTAAGTAACAGACAGCAATGTGTAGAGATAACCCGAACGACTGGCTACGATAAAAAGACCTATCGGTCCGAATACCGTCATAACGCTCATGGAGTGCCACAGGGTAGCATTTTGGCCCCACTGTTATTTTTGATCTACATCAATGACTTGCCTCAGGTATTGAGTCACCAATGTATAATGTTTGCGGACGATGTGACACTGATTATTAAAAAAAGGGATAATATCAGTCACGAGCTTGATATTAACAATACATTAAAAAATGTAACTCTATGGCTAGAAAATAATAATTTAAAAATTAATACTGATAAAACTAATTTTATTCATTTTAGGACGAAAAACAATACTTATAGTAAATACTTAAATATCAATTTTAATAACGCAGAAATAGAAGAAGTAGATACAACTAAATTTCTGGGTATCACGTTAGATAGTCAATGTAATTGGAAGGCCCACGTAGATGTTCTTGGTACTAAACTACATAAATTTGTCTATGTGTTGAGGCGAGTGAAACAAGTTGCCACTATCGATGCAACACTTACTGCATACCATGGGTATGTATCATCAATCTTACGATATGGGATAATACTATGGGGAAATTCAGTAGATGTGTCCAAAGTATTTATAGCCCAGAAAAAATGTATTAGAGCTATCAGTGGACTCGACTTACTAGATAGCTGTGTGTTTGCATTTAAGAAACACAAAATTCTACCATTACCATGTCTTTACATTTTCGAGACATGTGTGTTTGTACACAAGCATTCTAATTTATTTATTAGACATGGAGACATAATTGGTTCTAGAACTCGACATACGAATAAACTGTACGTACCTCAACAAAAATTGGCTCTTTTTCAAAAAAATGTGTACTGCATGGCTATAAAGCTATATAACTTATTACCAAACCGTTTTAAAGACATGGCTTTGAATACATTTAAAAAACATCTATTTAATTATCTTTTAGACAAATGTTATTACTCTTATAATGATTATGTTAATGACAAAAACAGAATCAATGACTGACATTACCTATTGTTAACATTTTATTTCATTTTTTCTCTGCACTTATTAATTTATTAAGAAATTGAATAACATATTGACATTGATATTATTTTTATTAAAATGTTATTAAATTTAAAAGTTAACTTAAAACATAATATTAATTAATTTTTGCACGCTGTATTGAGACAGTAGAATGTGTTGGATCGAAAATCTTGTGAATAACTGTATATTACCCATGTTCTCTGCAAATAAAATATTTGATTTGATTTGATTTGATTTGATTTAAACTTACGAGTAGTAATCGAGTTTAGTGCTGATAATAATGTGGCCTTAGAAACTCATTGATGTTTACAACAAGTCCTGATTTGAGCTCGTTTGAGTTCCCATGCCTTATTACCGCTTGGTAATTCAACATATTCTCATTGTTTTTAAACTAATACAATCTCATGTCCCATACGTATCGTATTTCTCGGCGTATACGGAACTTTCAGATTGTGCACTTTTGGTTTTCCAACTATTTAATGAAATGTTTTACATTGATATAGTATGATGATACATATATTTACACTCGCAAATATATATTATAGAACTTGATTAATGATTTTTTTTTATGTTCTCTTTCCTCTGTCCGTCTTTATATTTGCAGTTAAAATTTCAGTCTTTTTTCTGTATATTTCTAATGTTAAGGTAGAAAGTAAGTTTGTGTATTAAAAATATTAGAACAGTTAATTATGCACAAGTCTCGTGGGGCGAGGTTCTATAGGTCCAAGCAAATATCAGACACTAGATTCTCACGTAGATGAACGGCAAAAAAAACTGTTACGTGAGTCAAAATAAAGAAATAATCCAAGTAGCACACAAACATAAGTGTGTTTTTGTAGCTGGATAGTTAGTTCTGTAATAGCTATTCAACTTCTGTTCTGACATCCTTAAGTAGCACAGCAGTTGTTGTAGAGCTATTGATCTAAGACGGGTTACTTAAGCTATTTGTCTGGCAGTTGGAAAATATGTGAAATAATTATTGCTAATATCCAAAAATATTGGTGTCTATATATGATTGAATAGGCAAAATTAATGTAACTGAATTTGTCAAAGGATGGGTATGAAAAACGATTATTGTCTTCATCCGATAATAATGTTGCGTCAAAATAGTGAGGTAAACGTAACCAAATAAATACTGTGACATTTGGCTGTCGACGGCCTATTAAGGGCTCTCACCCAGTCTTATAAATGGCTCGCTGACACGCAACCGTTGAATTGGCCTACTGGATCAGACCTTGAATAAACAATTTTTAGGTTTGAACGAGTGGGTTTATGTTTTTCTTTTTTTTTTCTTTTTATATCATGGGCGCAAACATGTGATGTGAAGTTTTTAGAATAGACTTAGGACATTTACTACAAGGAGTAAGAAGCCCTTCACAGATATATCTGTAACTACTCAAGAGCTTTCTGGGTTTTTTTTTGTAACACCTGATGAATTTGTAAAGGAAACTATTATGAGGAAATCTCCACGCCCAAGATATTATATTTCAAAGACGTGTGATCTAACCTTAGAAAGGTCTGGTTTTCCCTCTGGGTTCATTAGGTCTGACGGCAATCGCTTCATGTAAAAATCAGTATTCGCCAAATCCTAAGGTTTAGTTAGCGGACCCCAATTCAAATGGATTAGGAAACAAGCTAACGCTAGAAAGAAGTATAAACTTAAGAGGAAAGCTCAAACTGGAAACTACGTCCACTAAAAGGAACACAATAACTCACTAGAAAAATGTTTAAGCTGTGATCTTCTCCAGATGGAGGTACTTCCACAGACAGGCTGCTTAACAAATATAGCTATATAAATAACCTATACAGACAGACTACCAAATAGGTTAATAAATAAATAAATATTGTCGGACAAATTACACAGCGCCGTCTAGCCCCAAAGTAAGCGAAGCTTGTGTTATGGGTACTAGACAACTGATAAACATACGTAAATACATTTTTTTTTTATAAATACATACTTATTATACATAGAAAACACCCAGACCAAGACAAACAGACATGTTCATGCACACAAATGTTTGTACTGTGTGGGAATCGAACCCACGAGTGTTGGTGTCAAAGTAGCGTAACAACGCGTTTCACCACTGCGCCACCGAGCTCGTCATAAATATTATTAATAAATGCTTAATGTGACTAAAAAGGAAAGGTTTAGAAATTAACTGCATGTCTTCATTAATTTTTCACCAATTATGAAAAATATTAGTTACAACAATGAAAGATGATTGTATGAAGAAAGGCTTACAATTGAATGCGAAGAAAACCAAGATAATGGTATTTGAAAGAGAGACAACCAGAACAAACGCTAGGATTATGGTTGATGATGTAGTGTTGGAGCAAGTGAATGAGATTGTATATCTTGGAAGTGCTTTTAGCAGCAATGGAAGGTACACCGCTGATGTGGAGAGACGAGTGAGTGCCGGGAATAGGGTGAATGGAGCGTTGGGTAAACTTCTAGGCAGCCGAAATCTAAGCCAGAAGGCACAGCTCGCTGTACACAACGCGGTGCTAATTCCAACGCTAACTTATGGAAGTGAGAGCTGGGTATGGCAGAGAGAGCATGAAAGTAGAATAAATGCGGTCGAGATGCGAGCATTGCGCAAAATTTGTGGCATAACGCTTGCTGACCGCGTTCGTAATGAAGACGTGAGAGAAAGAGTTGGTCTAAAAGAGAGTGTCGGTGTTAAGATAAGAAAGGGCATGCTCCGTTGGTTCGGACATGTAGAAAGAATGCGGGACGAAAGAATGACGAAACAGATATACAATGCAAAAGTGGAAGGATGTAGGAGCCGAGGAAGGCCGAGACTAACCTACCATGACCAAATTGGTCGTGTTTTATCAGAAGGTGATGTCAGAAGCCCCAGGAACCGGCGAGCGTGCATGAAAAGAGCTATGAATGTCACAGAAGCGAGTGAAGTATGCAAGGACCGTGTCTTATGGCGCTCGGTTCTCTCTGCCTACCCCGCAAGGGACTTGGCGTGAAGATATACATACATACATACATGAAAAATATTTTTTATTGGGTAGGTCCAGGAATCCGATGAGTCCTAAATAATTTAGGTAACTTCATCGAAGGTAAAATTTACGTATAACACGTCATCAATTTTACTTGCAAATGTGAACCTAGTGTGACGAGCTTGGTGGCGCCGCGGTTATTAACGCGACTTTGATATCAACGCTTGGAGGTTCGATTCTCACACAGGACAACCATTTGGGTGCCTGAACATGTCTGTTGCCCTGTGTCTGGATATTTTTTGGGATTTCCTGAGATTCCAGCTTATCAGTTGGTGATAGAGTAAATTACCTGCCTGGTTGGCTACCACCGTACAACGGCGAAACCGGGACCAGCTGGTGTATAACCGTGCTTGGGGCATTGTTGGTGCGATATTGCGGGAACAGTGATGGATTCTGTCTATCTATTGTCAGGAAGACTGAGCTGACCCGTCGCCAGGGAGATATACGTTGAAACGGTTGTTCCGCTGGCCGCCCCCGGTATAGTACAGGGGCCTAATCAAGTTTAACCACCTTGAGAGGCTGCCCTTTCATACCGCGCATAATCTCGGGATAGATCGTCGTGCCGGTTGGTGACCGGATGGTGGGGACCCGGCGACTACATCTGGGGTGGTTCGGGGGCCCTTCCGTCTGACGGATGAGTACAGCTTTTTTATCGACAAACTAATGGTGAAACAGTCCACCGCACTTCTTCTCCAATATCGTAGCAATTCTCTACCGCTTCCCTTCTGTTTTCCTCTCATGACAACGCAATCAAGGATACATGGGCTTATAGCGGTGCACTCCCCACCACCCTGTTCAAGGTTGAGTGCGCTAACATCCGCGGACTCCACATTCCATCCTCTATTCTCCTAGCAGTCAGAACCCGTTATATACGTTTTCCCATACATTTCGCGGTCATATATGACCACCCGGGTTTCGAAGGGTTAATTTAAAACCAATTATATTGCAAGTTTCAAATCTGGGACGGGATATGGTTGTCTTTTTCTTGACCAATACGGCAGAATCTGCCATGAATGAATGGACGAAATATTAAAAAGCTTTTAAAATATATAAAGTTAGCTAAGTATATATTTATTTAGTAGAATTATTTTGAACTTGAATTCGTTCCAGTAAGGTTGAGAATACATCAGTATAGATGATAATCATGAAAAATATTTTTAAACCTAAAAGCAGTTGTTTTAAGGTTGACAATATTGTACTAAATGTGTCAATGCGTGTGTGTCATTAGCAGAATGATGCTTATTGGCATTTACGGGATTTCAACCTGTAAGCTATGTATGCATTTTTGATGCCGACCATACAAACCATAGAACTCATAGAGGCAAAGTCTCTACTTAACACCGGATCGTCTGTAATTCACACAGCCCTTATCTGTACCTAACCCAAGTTGGTATCCAGACTTTTCTGCTCAAAGGTGAGTACAGTACTCTATGTGCATTATGAATTGCGACTTGTATAGCATGTTTTAAAGTGTCCAAGGCATAAAGGCAAATGAGGTCATCATTTAATATAACACAGCTTAGAGATCAAACGACTGTTGACTTTACCAAAGTAATACAAATTATGTTTCCATTTTATACTTTTTCAGTTACGTGTGTAATGAATAAGAATAACACAAAAGATAAATTATGAAACACTTCTTCAAAGTTGTTTATTAACTTTTATTATAATAGTAAAATGTATGATTAAACTAATTAATTACAGGCAATATCAGATTATTTATTAAAACACAGTCTGCGCTCCTTTATCGTCTATAAAGTGGGTAAAGTTTGCAAGGACCGAGTCATATGGCGCTTAGTTCTCTCTGTCTACTACGCGAGGGATTTGGCATGATGGATAGATAGTTAAATATTTTAACGGTCAACCACGCTCTATTGTCCAGGGATTTATATCAAAGCAACAATATGAGCCCAAATTAGAATCACATACAGTTAACAATTCGGTAGTTTCATGACCATCCTCAACTTCTATCAACATACCAGCTCGATGATGCACCGGTGTACTGTCAGCCCCTATTCGTCCAATGCTGAATATAGTCCTCCCCCTCTAGAGAGCTATCAGCCTTGGTCCTGAGCTACCTGCATCCATCTCACTCACTGCAAATCCATGAGGTCGTCGTAAAATTGCAAAACATGTTACGTTACACTTGGAGTGGGGTCACACAAATGAGAGGAGAAAAAAAAATGATATTTGTGTGACGTAATTTATGGATGACCATAGAAGCGTGAATATAGAGCGTATAGTATATTTTTAAATTTTCCCCAACTTCCACATTGTAATCGGTGGACCAAATTTTCGTTGTCATTAGTTATCATCTTAGGTACGGAATCCAAAATTGTATTATATAGGTGCTTACATTTAATGTTTAAAAGCCTAATATTTACTTAAAATTCATCTCACCAAGTAATTAACATCAATGATAAACATGAACCGAATAATTTATAAATATACAAAATGCATGGTGCATCTCGCTTCGCATATTAAATAAATACCAATCTATTTATTGTTAGGAATGATTCTTGATTTAATGTCTCGTGTAATTTATAGCAGGATCACTGTATCCGGTCGGTGTTATTCTTGTTGACTGGCGCCACGCCGGGCGAACAAAGTTTTTGTACGTTCCAATACAACACTCCGTGATTTGGTTCAAGATTAACGTTGGAAGGGTTTCGGAACTTGCCCTTTGACGCTGTTTTTAGGATTCCGTGGCTAAAGGGTGAATACTATTCATGTCACTCTGCTGCCTGTCCATCAGTTTGTCAGTATATCACAGTTAATAAGACCTAATTATAAATTATAAGACCAAATATACGGCTCAACGGATGTAAAGCGGTTACCTTAAGTTATGAATACTCGCGCACACCATCTTCGTTGCAAACACAGCAACTCCTTAGGATCTTATTGGTGACCTCACTCCCTCGCAGGAACATAACAACTATCCAGGGAGTTGTTGTGAACGTGAATTTGTGAATTTCAGAGAGAACGGTTTTTTTTTGAGGTGGACGTACTTCTCCAGATCGGGTGCTTTGATGCGCCCTACCTCTCTTAAAAACCACCAAACCAAGACAAAAACCCAAGTTCATGCACACAAATGTTTGTTGATTGCTGAGTGGAAATCGAACTCACGAAAATTTGTGTCAAAGTATCGTTACCACTGCGCCAGAGAGCTCGTCAAAATTGGGATACATTATGTAAAATGTTGACATATAACCGAATGTTTCCTAAAACAATCAATTTATTTATTATTTGTGGAGGGTTTCATACATAAAACGGAGCCAAATAATAAATCTGACCCTGGCATGTAAGGTGTCAATGTTTAGAGGTCATAAAATAGATTAGAAATATCATTTCCTGTTCTTTTTACTCTTCAAAAAGGAAAAAAATGGGGTCGCTAAAGTTTTTACTTTAAGACCGTTCTTGTTACGAGCTCTATCTCAAAAATTAAACTAGTTAGGAATTTGCAATTTCTGTTAGTTCCTGTCTGTTACTAGACTCCATACATTTATATTATTTATTATTGTATTTGAACATTAAATACTAAAAACGCCTATTCACAAAGTAGTTCATTTATACAAAGAGAGAAGAGAATGATATTTGAAAGAGAAGAAACCAGAATCAATATAAGGATTACGGTTGATGATGAAGTGTTTGTACAAGTGAATAAGATTGTATATCTTGGATGCGCTTTGAGCAGGGATGGAAGGTACACCACTGATGAGGTCTTTCCTCGTCAGTTGTGTACCTTCCGAGTGAGTGATGGGAATAGTGTGAATGGAGCGTTGGGAAAACTTCTTCTTCTGTAAAAACTTGAGCCAGAAGGCACAGCTGGCTATACACAATACAGTGCGGGTCCCGACGCTTACTTATGGAAGCGAGAGCTGTGTATGGCAGAGAGAGCATGAAAGTAGGATAAACGCGGTCGAAATGCAAGCCTTGCGCAAAATTTGTGGCGTAATGTTTGTAGGCCGTATTCGCAATAATGGTGTCAGAAACAGAGTTGGTCTGAAAGAGTGCGTCGGTTTTAAAATAAGAAGAGATGTAGAAGCTGCGAAAGGCCAAGACTTACTTACCATGACCAAATTGGTCGTGTTCTATCAGAAAGTGATGCCAGGAGCGTTAGAAACCTGCGAGTTGGCGTGAAGATATAGATAGATAGTTCATTTATTACTATACTGTTTAAACAATATACTTTACGATGATATTCGACTCGTATTATACATTTTTTTTTTTCTATTCCATCAGCAATTATATCCTTTTAAGTTCAGGCCAAATTTACACTTGCATTGTGTTTATCACTCACTCTTTCTTCACGTTATTGATATGACTAAAATTATATTTGAGACCCAGCCTTTAGTAAAATTTCATTATTTTCTCGAAAATCAAAGATCAAGTCCCTTGCGTGGTAGGTAGATTGAGCTGAGTGCCACACGATCCTGTCCTTGGGCATCACAGTCTTATTTACTATTAATTGTTTATTTATATAACATACCCAGATTAAGACAAACAGAATTGTGCTAACACATAAAAGTTCGTCTTGATTGGGAGCCTGTGTATATCTATTACTTCATTCGTCTTATCATTAAATCCAACTCATTCCAGTGAGGAGAGTCGAGTGCTGTATAGGAAATAATACTCTCAGTTCTCCTGCACTCACCGGAATCGGACTCATTGTCGAATTTATTTAAATTCACAGCGACGGGTGTGGATCGACGTGTGTCGCCTCCGGGGTACGCCGTCTCAAGACATCAAAAATTAAATATATACATTACTTTGATCTGAATTTCAATCCCTGCGTATTAACGTGAATGCACTTATTGGGAATTTGTGTATTCGCGAAATACACATTTTGTTAATCCAAAAATCTGATTTATCCACGCTATGTAATAAATGCGAAAGTAATCCTATTAGTTTCGCGTTAATGTTAATACTTGCACTTGTACAGATTTCACTTCACAATTTTATTTAATAATAATTTTTACCGACCGGTTTCGCCTTTACGGCATTATCAAGGTATTTTATACAACATATGTTTGTTGTATAAAATACCTTCTGTCTTCGTCTGGTGCTTGTGTTTGCATCAACATGCTACATAAAGTAACAAATTTTCACGTACATATGGACATCAGGGTATTTTTGACAGAGATACCTTTTGCCAATATAATATCATTGCCTTTTGCGAGCATAATGCTTTCGCCCGAAGACGATGTATCATTAATGGGTTACCAGCCTAACGAGAAAGACTTTCTGTTAACCAATGAGGATTCCTTGTGGTCTTTTTTAAACCCCCTATTTTTAATTCGAACTCCACTTTATTTACCGACGACACAACCATTACAACGGTTCAAACTAGATATCTTAGTATTACGAGTAAGTACTTACTTATCTACGAAGGGCCCTAATAAAAGCTAATTCAGAAGCAATAATCACGAGCTCGCTATCGCTTGTAACAAAGCCCTAAGCGTGAGAATTCAAGCTTCTGTCATTAAGCAAACCAAATTAATGTCAATCACTTTTATCGGTTGATAAATAAAAACAGTAGCTGTTATACGGTAGGTCCAACCGTCAAGCCGTAAATTAACTAACAGATAATTATCTGGAAGTTCAACACTACCCTTAATTTATAACTTTGATGCGCGGCGCGGCGGTCAGTGGTTTTATAAGTATTTTTGGACTAATTAAAATATCACAGATTTTTACCAAGTTTCCTCTTATTAGATGAGTTTGAGGGGAAAGTTATTAATCTCACTAACTATTCGATCAATGTTCGAATTTCCAATTAAATTGTCTATGAATTTCAGATACACCATATATAACTTTAGCAGTTCGTTGATTTATGGATTATCTGCGGACATAGTGGCCTTTCTAGCGTTATTCAGTTTCTTAATCTTTCGGATTATTTTAGATCATCGATTAGATTGCTACAACCCAGAGGGAAAATCAGACCTTTCTTAGGTTTCATAATACGTTTTTTTAAGTATAATTTCTTGGATTAGCAGGTTTTCTTACGACGTTTTCCTTCAGCAAGTTATAATTAGAAATATGTCCGTAAATCTGAAAACACGATTTTCGTTGTAGCCTGTGGTAGTATTTAAGTAAAATTTTGCTTACTGTTCAGTTTGATAGGGGATATGACAATTTTATTTTATGTGGTAAACGGGATTACATCAACTTGAAAATAACGTAAATCACATTCAACATATATTTCGTATAATCGTTGCAGAACTTAGTTTAAAACATAATTGCGTGCATTTAATACAATCGATGCCAGTTTATCATTCCAAATTAGTTTAAAACATATAAATTGTACTTTTTTTATGGTCAACTTATAATCCCATTAGTACACACACTCCGCTCGATAAATAAGAAAATCATTTTTCTTTGTAAACTGAATAAAATTATATCGAGAATCAGCCATATTGTTTTTAGGGTTCCGTACCCAAAGGGTAAAACGGAACCCTATTACTGAGGCTCCGCTGTCCGTCCGTCCGTCTGTCACCGGGCTGTATCTCATGAACCGTGATAGTTAGACAGTTGAAATTTTCACAGATGATGTATTTCTGTTGCCGCTATAACAACAAATACTAAAAAAGGGGCTCCCATACAACAAACGTGATTTTTTTGCTCATTTTTGCTCGATATTGATAACGGCAACAGGTAGACGCTTGAAATATTCACAGAATATTATTTATATATTCACTTTAAGAATAAATAATTAAATTAAAATAAAACAAATATTTAAGGGGGGCTCCCATACAACAAACGTGTTTTTTTTGCCGTTTTTATAGATAATGGTACGGAACCCTTCGTTCGCGAGTCCGACTCGCACTTGGCCAATTTTTTATTTTATATAGCATTTCTTACAGACTTGAACTGCCACTTGAATTTGACGTATCCAAAAACATCTTAATTATGGAAACCCATCCCCACTCATACCAGTAATAGAAATATTAGATTTGAATTGAAAAATTTGGACATTAAATCGTATGGTAATTTACATTCAATATTCGCGCGAAAAAAAAACAATATACCCCTTCTTCAGGTAGATGAAAATAATCTACATTGAAATTGGATTATCAATGGATTTAATGTCCAAATTTTTCAAATCTACTCAAATAATTTTATATCAGACAACGTATCTTACAACAATAGCTTAACATGTATATATGATTTATAATCTATATATATACAATGAATGTTTGTCTGTATGTCCTCTATGGACTCAAAAACGGCTGGGCAGATTTTGATGAAATTTTCAATGAATATTCAGGTTAGCCCAGCAGCTGATCCTGTGAAGTTTGGTAACGATTGGATTTCCGGTGGGAAGCTGGGTCGAGTAGCAAGTAGATTATAAATGTAACACGTTTTCTACTGTGTATTCTAGCAGTTTCTTTTACTAGCATTTGATAAACTTAACTAAAATAAATAAAGCAACCGTACTGATATGACATTTTATTGTATTATCTACACTTAACCTTTATCTGTATTTATCGTTTTCTCGGGTTGATTATCTCACCATATTGCACTCATCATCATGTAAAAATATATTTAAAGACAATTTTAAGTACAAATATTTTATTCTGTCTTCGTCCTGCCAATTAGGAGTGACTTGCAACAAAATGTGCTAATGAGCACTTTTCTTTGATAATAATATATTTATAAATCTGCCTTAATTAGGCGCGCTGGGAGAAATTTAGCTAATTTTTCCTACTAAACGTAATTAATTGTAAGCAATAGACTTTATAGAACGACTCAGTTAACTAAACTTTTTTGAATTTTCAAATGTATAATTAATTAAGAGAGTGTAATAATAAGTAAAATGTAAATTACTAGTTAAGAGTTGAAAGATCGTCTAAATTAAACTAATTGAATTTCAAATAATAAGTTTTGGTAATGTAATTACCCATAATTAGATAAGAAGAGATTTTGAGAAAGCTTTTTAATTCATTCAACTAAGCTTCAACAATAACAATATAAGAAATGAAAAAGCTAACGTTAAGATTATTCATATAGAATTAAAGGGTAAAATTCCTACACTAAAACAATTAACGCTGATAATTCAAATTCTAAATATAGCTTCTTATAATATATATATAAATTATACTTTTTTTATGTATAAAATGTCAGGAGGCAAACATGCTTACGGCGCCGATGTGAAGTGGTTAAAGTAGCCTATGAATATCTGAAATAACTTCTCATGAGCTTACTCTTGGTTGGTAATCTTACTCATTTGAAGAGACACAAAAACTTTCCAGGCAGCTGTTATTTGGCTGCGGTCTTCTGCGAGGTAGAATGTGTGGGTACTTCTTCAGGCTGGTTCTATTCTCTCGCCTTCTCACTCTCCACAGAATCTCGTTTGTTAAATGTCATAGTGCACGCCGCGTCGATGAAAATGACTTTGAATCCAAAGGTCACCTTGTAGGAGGAGAAAGTGAGTCACTTACAGGTATAGACACAAGAACATATTTTTTTATTTCCCAGTACGTTTGAATGAAAGAACTAAGACACAAATAGAACCGGTGGAGTTAGGTTAGGTAAAGAGAGCTCGATGGCATCGTTGCGCGTGTAATTTTAATCGAACACGCAGGCTAAGCAACGTCGACCACAACCTGTCTACGGATGGGTTTTGTCTATCTCGAGTTTCTCCGTGCTTCGGAGGGCACGTTAAGCGTCGGTCCCGGCTATTGTCGATAGATGACAGTCGTTAAGCTAAGTCAGTAACCCTCGGGCGGCTTGAAATCACCGGCCTCCGCCAATCCGCGGGATGGGATGAGTAAGGGTTGATGTGGTGGAGTTAGGTTAACCATTGTACTGCATATCCTATGTGTTACAACTTTTGTTGCAACTTATGTCAGTTAGACTGTTATCAAAGACTTCAGTTGGCTTTGTCGATGAAGCCCCATCTCGTAGTTCGTAGTAGATAGAGTATGTGTTGTCTGATTCAATGGGTTTAGACGTGGACGTCTAAGTTCACTCCATGACGGTGTACGGATGAAGTACTACGTATGAATGTCGACCAACGACTGCAGTTACTGACTCGAATATTGATATCGTACGCCAAACAGCAAGTTCGTACTGTCAATAAACATTGAAATGAATCAAGTGCAAAGAATTTTAAATGCAAACATCTGAAGGTACGGAAGCTTTGCATTCCATTGTTATCGCGTGATTTCACGTAAGAGTAGAATCGACTGCGTGTAGAATAGTATCAAAGGGCAATCATTGGTCCGCTATAATTTTATGGCAGGTGATTTAATATGCGTAATTTGAATCGAAAAGAGGCAATCGGCGGAATGGGCTTTTCCTTTTGAAGAGTTGTCAATGAAAGTTAAGAAAAATGTCGAAGCATTGCTGCGAAGTAAACGGGGACAAGGTACGGTATGCGCATATTAGGAGACATGAGAGATATAACTAGAAAAGTGATGAGTATGAATGCCCATTAATATAGGGGTAGAGGAAGACTCATGAAGGTATGGATGAATTGTATGAATAAAAAAGAAGGTGAAAGGTGTGAGCTCTGAAATAATAGTTGATAGCGACAAGTGAAGGAAGAAAACATGTTGCGCCGATCCTACCTACAGTGGGATAAAGGCACAAAGAAGAACATTATACAAAAGCTTTCCTACGGAAATCCAATACTGATTGAAGTGTTTTACCACCACCAACAATTAGTTCATTCGAAGTAGCGCCGGCCGGCACCCACCTCTTGAAAGATACAATTTGCAAAGGTTATCTGTTTCAAGGCATACAAATTCTACATTATCTTAAACTGCCAAAGACCTACTAAACAGTGGTATGACAAAGCTTAAAATCTAATTAGCGCTAAGTTATGACAAGATACACACACACTTTTTTTCTGGAGAACGACCGCAAAAAAACTTCCAAAATGATACAGATGGTCTCGAAACGTAAACAGATAAAGACAGAGTATTTTTTTTTTTAAAAAAGGAAGTTAACAAAATCTAGGCACTTGAGATTTAAAAGAAGTATTAATTATACCATAGTTTATCAAACGACAAGTTTTGCGGTTACTACGACCACATAAAGAGCACAGCCCTACCCTGCCTTACTGTCAACTTATACCAAATAAATTACACTAAAGATATTGCTCATATGCGAGTCGTAAATTTCAAAAATCTGGGTACCGACGGGCGACTAAAGTCGACTAAATCAAGACTAAGTGCAGACATGCGGGCTATTTTTCAATACGTCTTAAATAAATCAACGTAAGAAATTCGCTTCTACTAATTTTGGGTGACTTCAAAGCGAGTTTCCGAAGTAGAGTTGTGTAAAGGGTGAACTCGTAAAATGTTAGAGGTTTTTTAACGTGGACATAAACTGTACATGGCGACGTAAAATTGTTGTTTTATTTTAGTCACTCTGAAGGGATACTAAATTTTCATAAGTTTTAAGCAAATGTTACGAAAATAGACTGTTGTATGAATGGATGAAATAGATTTATTTATTTCACATATTTGCAATAAATATTAAAATTGGAAATCATTATATTTTATTCAAATAAATTGTTAATATAGATTCATAGTTTTCGTTTTATTGTTAGACTCCTTACTTTTTTATTGGCTTGCTTAAATGCTGCTTGAGATCCAGATCCTAGTAATACAAGCTAGATACGCATAGTTTGGTACTGATAAAACAATACACAAACAATTGATGATATCGGTGGCTCAGTCGTGAATGACGCGATCACCAACGCTCGTAGATTCGATTCCCACACAAGGCAAACATTTGTGTGCATAAACATCTCTGTTTGTCTCGGTCCGAATGTTTAAAGAGAGTCTGGGGAAGTACCTCCACCTCACAGAAAACCGCAGCCAAATAACAACTCCCTAGATTGTTGTTGCGTTCCTGCGTGTAAGTGCGGTCACCAGTAAGCTCCCGAGGAGTTGCTGTGTAAGCAGCAGAGGAGGTATCGCGCGAGTGATAATTAATATATCGCAAGCGTTCATAGGCTACGGTACCCGCTTTACATGTGGGCCGTATGCTTGTAAGCCTCCCGATGTAGTATAAAAAAAAAAACACAAGCCTAAAGTCCTGCTATATAGAAAATGTAATTTAGTTTCTCTTAATCATCTTTTTCCTGATATTTTCCTTCTTTTTACTCATTCTCATTGGTTTCCTTAAAGATAAGTAAACTGTTTTAAGTATATGTAAAATACATATTCGTGTATATTTATATACCTAAATAAATTTATATCATAGTTATCTTCTCTTCTTCTTCCTAGTGTTATCCCGTTTCCTAATCCTTTAGGATTGGCGGGGTCTGCTACCTAAGCAATAGATACTAAAATAAATTTGGTGAAGATACTGATTTTGACATGGAGCGACTGCCGTTTGACCTCCACAACCCAGAGGGAAAACCAGACCTTTCTTAGGTTAGGTCAAACGTCTATCGAAATATAATTTTATGGATGTGCGGGTTTCCTCTTGATGTTTTCCATCAAGTGATAATTACAAATATGTACATGAATCCGAAAATACAAATTTAGTGGTACATTAACCGAGCCAGAGATCTATTGCTCAATAGGCCGGTTCCTTATCCACTGGGCTATCACTGTTCTATTAGATAAGATTATAGTTATCTTCTCTATATTCAGTAATGCCTAGAAGAAATTCCATTGCGGTTAGAATGCCGTTAGGCTGTTAGTTTCTGCTTTGTGTTGTTAATTTTTTTTTGTTCCAATAAAGAGAACTTTTTTTTTATACTACGTCGGGAGGTATTAAGTATCACTCGCGTAATGCCTCCTCTGCTGCTTAAACAGCAACTCCTTGGAAGGTTACTGGTGACCTCACTGACACGCAGGAACACAACAACCCTCTAGGTTAGGTTAGTGAGGTTGTTATTTGGCTGCGGTTTTCTGTGAGGTGGAGCTACTTCCCCAGACGGGCTGCTTTGATGCGCCCTACCTCTCTTAAAACATCCAGACCAAGACAAACAGACATGTTCATACACACAAATGTTTGTCTTGTGTGGGAATCGAACCCACGAGCGTTGGTGTCAAAGTCGCGTCATTCACGACTGAGCCACCGAGCTCGTCATAATTGGACTGTGTGGAAATTCTGAATTTTAAGATATGTTCGTGTTTGTTAAGATACTATCTAAAGGAATGTATTAGACTAGTAGTGTCAGATTTAAGTTTAATTCTTAATATAAAACGAATATCGCGATACTACATTATTTACTTTAGTTTATAGTACTTGTCAGTCTACAAAGTAATTTAAGAATATTTTTATACGTAATGAAAAATGCACCTTTATTTTAAGATAAAGTAAAAGCAGTTTTACATCACTTGTTATCCTAATATTGTATTTGCTAATAATTTACATAGTCAGTTTGTACAATGTATTATGTGGTATTTGAAAGAGAGACTACCAGAATGAATACGAGGATGATACGGTTGATGATGTAGTGTTGGAGTAAGTGGCTGAGATTGTATATTTTGAAAGCGCATTTAGTAGGGATGGAAGGTATTGTTTGTTGAGCATTGTCTAAACTTCTAGGCAGTCGAAATCTAAGCCAGAAGGCACACAACGCGGTGCTAATGAAAGCATGAAAATAGAATAAATGCGGTCGAGGCAGCAGTGCTCAAAATTAGTGGCATAACGTTTGCTGACTGTGTTAGTAATGATGACGAAAGAAAGAGAGTTGGTTTGAAAGAGAGTGTCGGTGTTAAGATAAGAAAAGGCATGCTACTTTGGTACGGACATGTACAAAGAAGGCAAGGTGAAAGTATGTTGAAATAAATATACCTACAAAGTGGAATGATGTAGGTGCCGAGCAAGACCAATATTAACCTGCCATGACCAGATTGGTCGTTTTTTTTCAGAAGGTTATGTCGGAAGCCCTAAGAACCGGCGAGCGTGCATGAAAGGAGCTATGAATATTAAAGAAGCGAATGGGGTGTGTTAGGACTGCGTCTTATGGCACTCGGTTCCCACCGCTTATCCCGCATGTACCTGGCGTGAAGATATACTCGTACATACCTATTTTGTATTAAACAATACTTTTTACAGTATTATTTGTGGTTCTGCCCGTGATTAATTTAGTATACTAGATATTTCATTCTAAACTTTTAATATTGTGTAATAAGTATCGTGAATGGCAATTGCCTTAGCTATGCATACTATAGGTACAGTTGTAGCAGGAGAGTAAGAAAACTCTACCCGCTGAGTTTGTTTCACGAATACCACTACCTCAGCCAACTTTAATGCCTACGAAGTTTCTATTTGATAAAGAAACTTTTAACTTTGTCTGGGTAGATATGGCTCCGCGCTTAAAGATTCATCTTTAGTGAAGTAATAATGTAGTCGTTTACCTGTTGAGTTCTCAACATTTGAATTTAGTTAACATTAAGAATTTCACATTTAGCGTGGTTTTAGGATTAGAATTTATGTTAACCACTTCATATCAGGCGGGTCGTATGTTCATTTGACACTCGATATAGCACATAAAACGGCTCAAGTATAAGCCAAACTAGCGCTTCGTAGGTTCTGTACGTGTGGTAGTTTCTTAGGTATCATAATCAACTTAGTCAGCACAATTAAAATGTAAGAAGTTTGAAAAAAACTGCATTTACGATTTTTTTAGGATTAATAAAAATATTTTTGAATACAAGTTGAAAACTAACCAATGTGCTCTTTCCTGCGGTAGGTACTTCATGTGATCTATTTGTATGTTTTTTATAACCATATTTTTTGAACCCTGTGATTGTATGTACGTAGCTTTCTCTTTCCACATACTACATAATATTGAACTTCTTGCCAAAGCTTTTTCTAGGGATTACAACGTGAGGTTCTTCAAAAAAGGTGTGAAGAAGTTTTCATAGGGTAGGCAATACACGAGTGCCGCCCCTGGTGTTGCAACTGTCCATAGGCTACGGTCACTGCTTACCCTCAGACAGGACGTATGCTTTTTTCACCGTAGTGGTATAAAATTATTTATTAATAAGGCACATATCGTACACAGAAGATTGAATTCATGGAAAAGCTGTCCAGAATGAACGTGACGTAGTCCTAACTACTTCATATACACAAATGTTTGTTATACATACGGACGACGTAGGCATCACAGGTTACCTTTAAATACCCAAAGTAACCTGAGACGGTTAAGCCAAGTTGACCTAAAGTAACCATTGCTAGCTAGTCGAGCATATTTGTCATATTAAATATTAATTATTAAATATTTTAAACAAATATATGGAACTAATTCTCCAATCCGAATATCAATCAATAATCAAAACCAATCGAAACCCAACACCGTTCAATACGAAATAACGCATGAAATGGACCCTTATACTAACATCATAAACATGAATACGAATAAAGGTGATTTCACATGCTACGACATCATCGCAAAAATGTAAGCATGATAATATATGAGGAACTATATACAAAATTTCGCGACAATGACAGCCTTCACGAAAACAAGATGACACTTCCGCAAATTGCATCAGAAAAATACTTGTCTATATGGAGAATTAGATCTGTAAAGCCTAAACTCGTGAAAGGACATTTTAAGTTATACCTACCGCAAGTAATAGAGGTTACGGAAATGACATTAGAGTCTTCTTCTTCCTAGGGTTCCCCCATTTCTTAATCCATTAACATTGGCGAATTCCGCAACCAAAGCGTAAATGCTATAGATAGAGCGAAGATACTGATTTTGACATGGAGCGACTGTTGTCAGATCTACATAACCTACAGCGAAATACTTAGGTTAGATGAGACGTCATTTGAAATATAATTTCTTGAACATGCGGGTTTGCTGAGCAAATTGTAATAATGTACGTAAGACCAATAACACGCATTTAATGGTACTAGCTCACACTAGGACTTGAATCTAGGATCAGTCGGGTAACAAGCTAGTTCGCTGTCCACTAGACTATTACTGTTCATGAAATTTGAATTGAATTGAAATGATATAACAGTAAAAGATGAAATTACCTTCAAAATACAACATACTTTTTAAAAATGACGAAAGCCGTCGAGAGGATGTTCATAAATGTAACATCACCTTTATAATATCGTTAAAGTAAGACCGGTATCTTGTAATGGATCACTTAATTTCGATTAACTTCGAGCCAGAACAATACACCGCCGGATATTGCTCGTTTTCGCTTTTTGGTCTATTTTTATGTTGTTTTTGGTACAAACTATTCGTTGATGTTGCGCCTTTCCCACATTGATGTCACGGATGTGACTGAGAATTGTATATCGTCCTAAGTATCGATCAAATGACAAAGGTTAATCTTAAAGACGGTGATGATAATGATGATGATGTTGTTTCTGACGAGCCCGGTTGCAATGCTACTTTAACACCAAGTGTTCGATTCCAACACAGTACAAACATTTGTTTGCAAGTATATGTCTGTTTTTCTTGTTCTGGGTGTTTTAAGAGAGGTAGGGTGCATTAAAGCAGCCGGAGTGAGGAAGTGCCTCCACCACGCACAAAACTGCAGCCAAATAAGAACTCCCTAAAAGATTGTTGCGTTTCTGCTAGGGTTTATCAGTATTTTTTTCCCATGCCATGCCCATGTAACCTCCACTGTGTACACTGAAAAAAAAGATTAGTTGAATTTACCAAAGAAGCAAAGGTAGGCTATTTTACTAGTAAACTTTGTTATTTATTCCAAAAATGTAGTTAAATTTACAAATATATTACGGTTGGTCTTTATACAAAAGTATTTTGTAGCTATCACTATTGTAATGTATAATCTACCGCTAATAAATGGATTGTACATATGATATGGTACAGTTTATCATACTAAATAATAAATTTTATTATTTTTACTGGTACTTCATTAACCTTTTTTGATTGGTAAAATCAACTTAAATCAAAGGTATGACCCAGTTCAACCGTCGACTTTGGTGAATTCTATTAGGAATCTGGGAAATCCAACTAACCATTTTTTTCAGTGTAGAAGAGGTAGGCCCAAGAAGTGATTGCTTGACATCGAAGGGCCACATACGTGCCAATGGTTTCATAATAATGAATACTGCGCAAAATTGTACCCAGTTGATTACTGAACGTTATCATCTCAGCTTTAATACATGCCGTTATCATCCACTTGTCACAAAAGTCGGGCGCATTTTACGGAGGTGCCTATTAGTGGATCTATGGATTTTCATTTATTTATTATTTATGGCAATATTTTCTAATATACTGTTGTTTTCTCAATACTATAATATAACTAAAAGATGTTTTCTCATTACCAGCTGTCATGTTAATTCCTTTATTCATGACCGAGTCTGAAAGACTTGAGTAAATTTTTGTGACAATATTTCGAAATAATTCAAGAATGAATTATATTAATACATAGCGACGAATTACTTACTATACTGTAAGTACATTAGGTGGATGAAGCCGATGATAGAAGACGTATATAATTCTAGAAATTACCAGAACTTCATAAGATGCTTACTAATATCTATGTCTATGTCTATCTATGTCTTCCCTTGTAAGTAAGGCAAGGAGAATCAAGCGCCACAAAACGTGGTCTTCAGACACCTCGCAGGCTTCGTTAACATTCATACAATATGTAAAGTACGCTCTCCGTTTCCTATGGCTACTCATATTATTTATTGATAAAGCTGAATCAATTTGTACGTAGGTGAGTCTTGAACTTCTTTGTCTCCTACTTCCTTCTACTTTTGCATTATATATTTGTTTCAGCATGTTTCGTCTCGCCTTCAATCTACATACCCGAACCAACCGAGTATGCCGTTTGTTATCGACATAGATATTCTCTTTTAGAACGACTCTCTTTCTTACATCATCGTTGCGAATGCGATCACCAAGCGTATGCCACAAATTTTTCGCAACTCTAGCATCTCACCTGCGTTTATTCTACTTTCATGCTCCCTCTCTGCCATACCTAATGATTTTTTTTAATGCGCTTTCGTTCAATTAGCAATGAATTACCCACATGAATTTACACGTACGTCAATGAATTTCGGCCTTTGTGTTTAAAACTAATCGATATTATTCCCTGTACTTAAGCAATATATTTCACTGGCTGAAGACACACTAATTAAGTTTGTTTGACTATTTGCTTTGTAAATTGTTTGAGTTGAGCCGTTATTAAGACGATGTTTGCCGTACCCCAATTTCCCATGCATATAAGCGCGCACGGATAATGATTTTAATAATATCCTCCATAATTTATAGTACGCATTGTAACGATGAGAGTATATTGAGTATGTTTTTGAATCGTGACTGATGTGATGTGTGATTTTATCTTCAAAGTCTTTGCAGGAACAGAGAGAGGCCAAAGTCTCTTTTTTATACCGCATTGGGAGACAAATACATGCAAATATGGCCTACGAAATAATGTAAACTGATTACAATAGAACGTTTGATATACAAAGAGAACAGCTCGCGCGTTGCCTTAAGCACTCAAGAACTTACCGGCAACCTCACTCACTCGCAAGAATATAATAACCTAACAGGGAGTTGTTACATGGCTGCATTTTTCAATGAGGTACTTACCCATTCGTGCTGCTTTGACGCGCCCTACCGCTTCTTCATGAGGACGTCGTTAGTTAATTAAAAGGGTGTACTACATGCAGGTGAGGTTGTATTGGACTCTCATAATAGGTAACTTACAACCCAATAGTATGAAATGCATTATGTTGAACGCGCGAAGCAGCCTTTGGCAATGTATTCTACGTATTATTGATATATAGATAAGAACTTTATTTGTATCAGCTTAGACATACACACATACACTCAATAAATGAAATGAACATATTCAGTATAAAAGATGCGTGCGCATGCCGCAGTGATACAAACGAGCAACATCTCAATGTGATGTTTACTCGGAGGAGTAAACCACTGATATTCTGAAGTTGCCCGGAGCAGGCGGAGAATGCCGTCCGCGGTACACACGTTCCAGAATTTACTTTAAATTGTACTTGTGCAACACATACCTATAAATAAATAAATATGTAAAACAGAACAGAATGTAAAAGACACACCGTAATACACATAATAGCAAATTATGATACACATCAATTAACAGTCCAAAGTCCAAAACCAAATATAGCACAAACAAATATTCTATTAGTGTAGCATGCTGCTGTATCCCCTCAACTTAAGCAGCCTTTTAACGAGGTTCGCGTCCACCACCAATGCGACCAATGTTAACCCAAAATTTGCTCATCAAGCAAGTAACGTTTAATTTTTTTTTTGAAAGTTGACCTATTAGTTAACGCTCTTAATGGAGGGGGTATATTATTCCAACATTTGGTCGCTTGGTAGCGGAAACAACCAGTGAAGGCAACAGTTTTGAACCTCTGATTCGCCAATGGCGGACGTATCGAACGAGGTACACCAGGACCGTACAAGTTATAAAAATTGGAGAAATTCAGTTTAGTGTAAAGATACTCCGGGTTCTTGTACTTCATGAGGTCGAACATCAAAGGGAAATATATAAATAGTCCCCTGTCAAAAAATATAAAAGAAGAAGTAAACTTAAAAGGAAAATAATATTATTCCTTTCTACTATTCTCAAGATTAAACTAGAAAATGACGACGTGCCCTTGGTATCGTCATTCTGGACAGGCTGAGTAACTTTCGCATATATTTACCTATTAATGTGGATACTAATATTAAAGTGACAAACTCCATTAACATCCATTATTGTTTTCTTTAAAGTAATGACTAAGAATTGTAATAACGCAAATGGACTATTCTAGTCAAACTCTCCACTAATAATATTATTTTACCCCCGATGATGGTCGGTGTCAAGCCAAACTTTGACGTGTTATTTACCTATCTCTCGATAGGGGACGGGATTAATGAAATATTATATTTTTTCATATTTTTAATAATGTTCCCTATGATACATGGCAATGAGAGCACATTTTGTGTGTTCCTTGACTGGGTTTTTGTATCACGTCAGGTGATAAACAAGTGTTTAACAGTAATAGCCCAGTGGACCAGAATACCGTCGATCGTGTTCTCAAATTTATGTAAATATTAGCTGTTACCCACGGCTTCGCCCGCGTGGTCAAAGGGAAACAAAGCGTGTCCTGTTGGAGTAAGATATTTTGCCGCGGTAGAAAGTAGCCTACGTCGCTATCGGGCCCTCCATTCATAAAAAAAATCCGTCGCTCCGTTTTGATTTGAAAAAAGGACAATCCGACAAATATCTACACTTTTACATAGTACGAACCCCTCTAAGACATTTGGACTCTATATCTCTATAACAATCCCATAGGAGCCGTGCATTTGACTGGAATAAAAGTTGCACATGTTTTAACTTATCAATTCATGCGTCACAAACAACGTGTTTTTTTTTATACTACGTCGGGAGGCATACAAGCATACGACCCATCTGATGTAAAGCGGGTACCGTAGCCTATTAACACTTGGGATATATTAAGTATCACTTACACAGCAACTCCTTAGGAGCTTACTGGCGACCTCACTCACACGCAGGAACACAACAACCCCTAGAAATTGTTATTTGGCTGCGGATTTCTGTGACATGAAGGTACTTCCCTAGACGGGCTGCTTTAATGCGCCCTACCTCTCTAAACAGCCAGACCTAGACAAACATACATGTTCACTAGATGGAGTGACGATGTCAAGAGGTTTGTAGGGAGTTGACGGATGCAGGTGGCACAGGATCGAGACGAGTGGCGCCCTACGCCGCCTCTAGAGGGGAGGCCTACTTTCAGCAATTGGACGAATACATGGTGAATTGATGATGATGTTTCAAGGTGGCAGACAAGCATACGACCTGTCTGATTGTGATCAGTTACCATAGGCTATGGTCACATCAGAAGTTGATTATCCAAAAATGAATGTTTCTTTATTTGTTATAAATAGTTCAAATATAAATAAATTCAAATTTACATACGGTCGAAATGCGAGCGCTGCGCAAAATTTGTGGCGTAAGGCTTGTAGACCGTATTCGCAATGATGATGTTAGAAACAGAGTTGGTCTAAAAGAGAGCGTCGGTGTTAAAATAAGAAGAGGCATGCTCCGTTGGTTCGGATAGGTAGAAAGAATGCAGGATGAAAAAATGACGAAGCAGATATACAATGCAAAAGTGGAAGGATATAGGAGCCGGGGAAGGTCTAGACTTACCTGCTATGATCAAATTGGTCGTGTTCTATCAGAAGGTGATGTCAGGAGCCCCAGAAACCGGCGAGCGTACATGAGAAGAGCAATGAATGTTAAAGAAGCGAGTGAGATATATAAGGATCGAGTCACGTGGCGCTCGGTTCTCTCTGCCTACCCCGCAAGGGATTTGGCGTGAAGTTATAGATACAAATTTACAATTAAATTAGAATACAACATGGCAACAGGTTAATACACATATACACACATATATTATACATAGAGACTCCAAGGGATTCAGGATTAATTTATAAGCTTTTATCATATTTCTTTTAAAATTACTATCGAATCCTCACCATTGGCACCATATTGCATTTTTTTTTATATACAACGTCGGGAGGCATTCACGCATACGACCCACCTGATGTAAAACAGTCACTCGCGCGATTCCCTCTCTGCTGCTTACACAGTAACTCACTTTAACACAACTTACCCTTAAGAGCTTACTATGGTGGCTTCACTCATACGCAAGAATACAACAACCCTCTAAGGAATTGCTATTTGGCTGCAGTTTTCTGTGAGTTGGAGATACTTCCCCAGACTGGCTGCTTTGATACACCTTACATCTCTTTTTTGCATTTACCAATAAAGAGGTAATCTAAATCGAATCATTAACAACGACGTTATACTAAGCACTGACACGCAGGAAGTAAGTTTTTTTTGTCAACTTCTCACCTAATTCATGTGGGACCAATTTGAATTAACAATCAAACCGGTTACTTTGTTATCGCAAATCTCTTTTTTAGTTGTTGTCTGTATTCTGTCTCATATTTTTTCAGGAGGCCAAAAGATATTATGTGAATATAATGTATGCTCGTAAAAATATAGAGTCATTTTCTAAATTTAGTGAAAATCTTAGAAGTAAGAATAGATTGCATGCCTGTACATCGACTTGCTAAGACTAGTAGATCTTTCATTGTAAATTGTATTCAATTCTATAATAAATTACCTGAAACAGTTCTGTCCTTGCCTGAGAATATGTTCAAAAGGTACATCAAAAATACTCTGTGCAAGAAGGGTTATTATAGAATCGATGAATATCTAACTGATAGAGATGTTTGGAAATGATTCAGCACATGTATTAATATATCTTTAAATGTATCACTTGATTTCATTATATGTACACTGACATATATTTATTGTAATATATTTTAACGATGGAAAAAAAAGACCCATATTGGCAAGTTTCTTTTGGCATTTCTTCTTCGCCAATGGTCATTTCCGAAATGCTGGTAGATTAAAAAGAGATTAAAAGTAACAAAAAAAAAACCAAAATTATTAAGTTACAATATGATTTAATTTAAAGAATGTAAGACGTGTCTAAGTGCCCGTAAGGGTCGAATGGCAAATAAATGATTTTTATCTTTTATCTTTATCTTTATTAATAAGAAATTCACATATCGCGTATCACTTTATGTTTGTTATAATAAATTCTATTATTCTTTTAATTTAGCAAGGACAAGCTTTGAGTAACGTGACAATGGAGATATACCTTGTAATACTCGGACGGTTCATTTTATCTAATTGCGAAATAAAGCAAATGAAGTTATTTGATATGATTTGTACAAACTTTTCAAATGTGAATGTACTAAAATAATAGTGCAGAGAAATTTAATTTTACTCAAATGCATTTTAATTTATGGAAATTTTAATGAATTGCTTCAGAATAGTCCGCCCTTCGTTAAATGAAATCTTTGTACTTTAAAGATCCTATCTCACATCCCTGATCATATTATATAGGTTTACGCTCTACCGAGACTTTTAATTCAGAGGTGAATTTCCAATGTTAAATTATACTAAACCCTATCTTTATGTCTCTAAAGAAATAAATCCCTTGTGGTTATTTCATGCGTATTGAGTTAGCAATGTCCAGTGTATGAGAGAAAAAAGTAAGAATCCACCATGTCTGACCATTTCCGACGGCTATTATTCTGTCTCCCTCTATATCCGCTTCCGGCTGTCGCGAAAACAAAATACGCTCGTAGACAAAACAGAGACATTGTGCGATTCGAAATTCACTGGGTTATTGTTTCATGGCCTTTACCAGACTGTATTTACCTTGTTAACATTATATTTCTCCATTATTATTATCATTCATTTACATTATATGATTACTTTGTACTGCATATGTAATAAAAAATTAACAGTATTTAAGTTTTACAAGGATATTTTTAAATTGTATTCTTGCGTTTCTAAATATTATCCCGATAACTAACCGGGCCATAACTGAGGGGGACAATTAGAAATTACTTAGGTTAGATATTTAGAAAAATATTTTTTCAGCAGTGAAGGAAGCAGTGTGGAAGTCGGATTTCCTCACTACATTTTCCTTCACTACCGAGCAAGTGATACTTACAAATATGTATTATATCCGAAAACACGAATTTTGTGCCACAGGCTAGGATTCGAATCGGGGTCCAATTGGTTAATAATCTGGATGTGGATCTTTATCCACTGGGCTATCACTGCTCGTTACGTCGGGCCGTACGGTTGTATGCCTCCCGACGTTGTTGAAAAGTGCTGAAGAATGCCAAGGGTCACCTACCACGACCGAATTGATCGAGTTTTATCAGAACGTGACGTTTGGTGCCCTAGGAGAGCATGAGTGAGAAAAGTTATGAATGTTAAGAAAGGCGCGAGATGTGTACCGCGTCCTGTAGCGCTCGGTTCTCTCTGCCTACACCGCAAGAGACCTGGCGCAAATACATACGCAGATAGCTTGTATTACGCGTCAACATTTACGCTACTTTGCATTACCGAAGAATCAAGTTTACGTAGAAACTTTAATTCTACGTAAACTTGACCAACCCAACTTTACGTGGGTTATATCGAGGACGCACTTAGTAAATATTAAATGTACAGTAATAACATTAATATGTATACATTGTGTACATATACACAAATAAATAATACCATCGTGCTATTTAATATGTGTTTTATACTGCAACAAATAAGAATACGACCTCTATGATATGAATGAAGTAATTGTAGCGTATGAGCTTGCAATAGAAAGAATACCGTTCGTGCGTTGTCATTTCCGCTAGTAATGCAGCAATTTGTGACAAGCAGTGAGGATACTATCCTCATTCTTTTGCAGGAATACAGTAACAGGGAGTTGTTATTTGGTTACAAGGTGACAATAAATGAATACCTTGAAGAAGAAAACATAACAGAAATCGAGATAAAGGGAAAGGCTGGGGCGCACCAAAGCAGTCCGTTAGGGGATGTTCCTCGACCTCAGAAAACCGCAGCCCAATAACAACTCATTGGAGGGTTGTTGTATTCCTGCGAGTGAGTGAGGTTACCAGTAATCTCCTAAGTAGTAGCTGTATTAACAACAGAGGTGGCATCACGAGGATGATACTTAATGTGTTGCAACCGTATGCTTGTGTGCCATTAGGTGGGCCGTATGCTTGTGTGCCGCTCGACATTGTTTAAAAAAAGCGTAACAGTGTCACCAAGTATAATCATTTTTGTAGCATATATAAACATTAAAAATCCCCAACCAATTCTCCCTGCAGCATCGTATTTTATAGTACTCAATTGTTGTTATGTCAATTTGAAAAACACATTTAACTTCGATTTTCAATTTAAAGGTACATTTAGAGATTTTCCGAACGTTGTACCAACAAACAAGCGCTGCGGCGACTGTAAGTGAAAAGTTGCTTGTTTACGCTTTTAACCAGTCGCTGGGCGAAAAAACAACGAATATTGACGTACGAAATCATAATTTAATTTTGTTTACATATGAAGTGGGGAAGTTTGGATAACTTTATGCAAAAAATTAGGGAGTGTGTTCATAAATCACTTAGCTATATTCACGTATTAGTATGGTGATGGCAAATATATCATACAGTATGTCAACTAGTACAGATATTAGCTATTTTATTAACCGCATCTTACTTTGCTAACATTATACATCTTACATCCTACTAATATTATAAATGCGAAAGTTTGTATGTATAGATGGATGTTTGTTGCTCTTTCACGCTTAAACGGCTGAACGGATTTGAATGAAATTTGGCACGTAGATAGATTATTATATGCATTAACACATAGGCTACGTTATTTGACTTCACGCAGGCGGAGCCGCGGACAGCAGCTAGCTAATTATATTATTAAAATATTTATTATTTCCATTTTAATATTTTTAATCTTTTATTATACATTTTTTTAGTATCTTATAGCTACAGGATTAATAATTTTAATTGACATATCCTTTTTGTTTGTTACCATCAATTAAAGCTTATTAAGTATCTTTTACTCTTTTGTTATTTTTTTGTACGTAAGTATTATGTTAAGTTCATATTCGTTTTAAGTAATCAGCGTGAGTCATGTGCATACAATATAAATGACATATAGACTTGTAGAGAGAGTGTTGTTAGAGAGCACAAAGTACACATATCTGATTGTACCGTGTAAATTCTTATTTTAATATGACTTGTATAACATTCCAAACCAAAAGCACCCAAAATAGAAAAGCATGCATGAAGAGATTGATGAGTATGGAAGAAACGTGAGGGTTATGTTTGGATCGGTGCACCTGGCGTTCTGCAGTCTCTGCCTACCCCAATGGGAGGCAGGGGTGATTACATGTGTCTATGTATATATATATATATATATATATATATACATATATATATATATATATATATATATATGCGCTAATGTAACACTTACTTTGAAATAATTGTTGTTAACGTACATGATAAAACCAATTTATTACGTTTGTTGCACTTTGAGATTTACTTTTACATTTATGATTACAGCGCTATATTTATTAAAATATCTTATGTAATATCTAGTGGACAAATGGAAAAAGACATATATTGGCAAGTTTCTTTCAGTATTTCGTCAATGGTCATTTCCGAAATGGTAACCGATTAAACCAGAATAATAGTAACATAAGATAAACGAATAAGATACAAAAAGATTATATTTAAAAAAAAGTGACGAGTCTAAGTGCTCGCGAGCAAATAAAGAATTTTATATTGTCTTATCTTTAACATAGAGGTAATTCTATAAAAGATGTGCGCTATAAGCGGGATACATTAATGTTTTAACAACACAATTGTTATATTCAAATACTTTTCCGCCCATATTCAGAATGTTAGCATACTTTTAGATATTTTGCACACCGTGCCGTTATTTTCTGAAAGTTTTTACTAGAGCAAACACGCTATACAGTCACGATAACTCGGTAATTTATTGTGGAATTGATAAGTTAATTTCGAACTTGTGGACTTTAGTAGGCATTAGTATTCGTTTTTGAAAATTTCTTTCTGTTTCATTGTGAAATAATGACTTTTATAACTATTGTGTTTGTTATGGTTTTTTAATAAGTGATACTTGTGTGCATTTTTGGGTTAAATGTAAAGTATTTACAATATAATATTCTTTGCTATACCTCATAAAGCAATAAATATCATAAAATGAACTCGTAATTGAAGGATAACAGGCGGTATCGCATTGTGATCGCTTCCAAACAACCTTAGGGTGCTTATTAGTTTTTATACGCGAAATTCTATAATACTAGCTGCTGCCCATGACACTGTTCAATGGAGTTCTGCTTTTCAGATTCTATATAAATACACGAGAAAGCTAAACAAAAATAGTCCATATCGAAATTGACATTTATAGGCACTAAATGATGTGCAATATGTTCCTAAAAATACAAACAAGTCTCTTCTTATTCAACTATCTTATAGCATGCAAATACTAAGGTATGTGAGTTGCCTGCACATTACACTAAATTTAAAATATGAACTCGATATACCTACTCTCAATATACTATTTTAATTTCAAAGTCAAATTAAAGATCAACGTCGGAAATCACTCACGCCATAATATCGTTCAATACTGCTTACGTGAATTTTATGAATGGTAAATTTTGTACTGGCTAAGGATTTTTCTAATAAAGCTTTTTGTACATTCCCTAGCAGTTTTTTTTTATATACAGTTATCCATATGTATAACATTATAAGTTGACAACAAATTAATCGACTCTTCTTTAATTAGGATTATTTAGTACTCATTTTTAAAAAAGGTAGGTCTGTGCTTCATTAAATACAGAAAATAGTCATATCAAAGATGTACAAAAGTGAGCTTATCTCTACAAGAAATCTTTTCCCGCCAATCTCATAAGTGGTAAATAAATTCCTCATTAGCCAGGGGACAAAAAAAGCTGGCGAAAAAGATGAAAAATGATACTACGGATCATAAAAATAATGCCAATATTACATTTAATTTTTGAATTTGTGAATTTTTGAAAAGTTCATAAAGAAAAGATAAGTATACATACATTTCTTCGAAAGCAAATACTACTACTAAGTGCTACTTCAATTGAGGACGAAATCCGCATACATGATAAAATTTTCTGAAACTAAACAGTACCTAAACATAAAATAACCATAATAATCATAGCCAGGAAGTGTTCCAATTTTGATTTATTATTTAAAATGATTTTCATTATATGCAATATTATTCCATTGTGTTATATTTGATGAAACAATATTTGATACTATTTATTTCATTTAAGTATACTTATATAAATTTGTAAGTTTCTTTCTCTTGGGGTGCCTCTCCAACGTGTGAAGGTTTTAACTTGATCCAAAACTACTTGTAAACTTTTATCTTAATGGTATAATTATGCTTTCATATTCACCAACAATAATGAAAATTGTTAATAGTTAACTGAAATTATAAATAATCCTAATCAAAACGTAGTAATTGAAATTTATATCTGAGCTGCGTTTGCACAGAAGGCGCTTCTCAATTTTCTTCCATATAATAATTTATCTTAGCGCCTATCACTAGGGAAAATGAATAGATCTCAGTTTCCGGAATAGATTATAATGGGACATTAAGTTATTTAGATATGATTAACGAGTCATTGCATATCTGCCTTTAGATTGATAATATCGTGATTTTTATTACTGAAATAACATCGTGCTTTTATTGAAATAATAATTTACTTAATAATCTATTAGATTGGTCAGGTTTTTACTGACACTATTTCCAAATAAAATGTTGATACTCCTTTGCTAAAGTGACACACAAGTTATATGTAATCAGAAAAAATCTCTCTTGATGGGAACTAAACTTCCAATTAATAAATAAACTTTTCTGTACCAGACTGAGAAATATTTAAATAAATCTTAGCGTCTCTAGCTTGATTTGTAACATATGTGTACTCTCAAATGTGACCTCCACTACAGTTCTCAGATTCTCATTCTCATTTTTCTCATTAAATGTATTATCTATCAAATAATGGAAAAAAATCTTAGCCGAACTTTTGACTATACCAAGCAGCCCATCCATCGGTAAACATTGTCAGTCTTATTTTGAATAAGTATAGTACCTATTCTAGACATGACATGAACTGCACCCTTCTGAAGCTGTACAAATTTAGAAGTCATTGCTTCCAAACTGGTACAGTTTTTACCTATATTATCTTTTAGTGTTCTCTCGTTTCGTAATCAATGCGAATTGGCGGAGTCCGAAGCCTTTGATTTTGGCGAAATACTGATTTTGACATGAAACGACTGCCGTTAGACCTCGACAACACACACGGGAAAACAAACAGACCTTCATCTACGACTAGTTTATACACGCTGATCTCCAAACTGGTTAAACCAATTTACATAGAATTTTCAGTAGGGTTTGAGATAAGATTGGAGTAGGATTTAGTATTTCTTAAATGTCGTAACTAAATATATTTAATAACAATAATAAATAGTCCCAGTATCTGCGGAGACCTGCTCATGGATATATTGTTTCATCGATATTCCCAGGAGCGGGTCACGGCGGGTATATAACATTACATTAATCTTTTTTAAACTGCCTCTATGCGTTGGATCCCTATCCTCGCGCACACCAATCAAACGACCGGAAATTTACAAAAAAAAAATAACAATTATTCGTCAAATGCACAAAGAAAGAATGAAGATACAGATATGCAACGTGAAAGTAGAAGAATGTAGGAACCGAGAAGGCTAAGACTTAACTATGAAGACCGTGTTTGATTGATCGTGTATTGTCAGAAGGTAGTGTCAGGAGCCCTAAGTTCTCTCGCTCGGTTTTCTCTTCCTCCCCTGCAAGAGATTTGGTGTGAAGTTATAGACTTAAAGAAAATAACACACTGCCAATTTAATCATGGTAAATAAGTCTAAAAACATTTACTATAAATTATTTACCATTTATTCTTGATTTGTACTACAAGAGTGAGTACAACGGGAGTACGCTATAGGTAAACGAGAATACCCTATAAGTACACCCTAAGTGCAGATCACTTGACACTCGAAGTTTCTTTGATGCCGAATTTTAAAATGTTAGTGAGTACACTATAGGTCAGTGGCGTGCACAGAGATTTTTGACAGGGTAGGCAGATTTTTTTTAAAGCTATTAACTTACCAAAAAATACAGAATGTTGATTTTGGCTACCCAGTCTTGTGGAAATAATGATGTATGTGATCACTTGTTTTTTTTTCACCGAAAGATAGTTTTGAAAACGCATCATTTTTTATTTTCCCTACACACACCACATGAACAACTTTCGCAGTGAATATCATCCATATTATCAACTTTAAAACTTTAAAATCTTATTTCGTCTGCTACCAGTCAATCGATTCAAAACAAAAACAATGGCGCCGTTTTAAAATCGAAATAAGTTTTAACATCAATTTTATACGAAATAAATAAATGGCAAAACCTTTCACTATAATTATATGCAGCAAACTACTTTTTAAAATAGTTACGTAGCAATGCTCGCGACACTTCCGTAATTTACGTTATAGTTCAGCTGAAAAGACATTGTCTATACTATGCGATTGTGTGCGTTATTTGAGTTATTGTGGGCAATGTAATTACAGGAATGCACACTACAGTATTTGTATTAGCAACACGGCACACATACGTAAATTTAGACAGAAATAGTTAGTGTCTCTGCCGTTAAAAGCTGCCAATGCGGCGCTAGTGTAGTGTAGCGCCTAGCTGCGATTTGAATATGACTAGCGATGATTTTAATTACTTGCACCGATACCGATAGATGGAGCTGTTTTTAATTTTTTGTTTTTGATACGAAATATTAGTTAAAAACTATGTTTAAGAATGTAACATTGGATGGTATTTATCAAATTCATTGGGTAGGCAATGTCTTTTTGCCTATATGGAGTGCACGCCACTGACTATAGGTAACCGGGAGTTCCCTGTAGGTACAGCTATCACGCTTGACTCCCAAAGCTCGACCCCTTTAACTCTTATTACGAAAGATCTGAGAACGACACAAAGGTCAAAGTGCAAAGCTTAACGTGCAATCTAGAGAATTCACCAGGAATACAGCTATTCCTGGTGAATTCAACTACATTTTTTTTCTTCCGCCAGTAACGAATGCACAGATACGTTATATTATTTATGTGTTATTAGTACTAGATAATAAGTTTTGGATTTTGTTTTGGATATGATAAATTTGGTAATTTTGGACTTAAGGCTTAAAATTTTGCTTCTTCCAAATTTTTTAATCCCGTTAATAATAATAAACAATTAATATAAGTATGCATTATTATCTGTCGAGGCACGGAATTAGAATATTGCACACCTAGCCTAAAATAAAAGCTCCATAAAAACGAATCACGAATAACAATAAATTTCAAATATTTGTTGATTCCAATATTAGCTAAATTATGTGATGAGTTATGTCTTGTGAACAATGATGACATCACAGCATATTTTAAAGTAGAAATAGTCACTTGGAGGCAACAAACTTTTTAATTGGGACATAAAACAGTCTTCACCCTTTTAATCATATCAAAAGAGCAATCTTCCGGCCGGATGGACTGCGAACGACAGTAACAGTCACCATAAAAAATCTTATTACAACGATATAACGTTGAATTTTCAATGATAAAATACCCAATCAGTTATCGTAGAGTAATTTCAAAACTTCCAAGAATAACGACTCTATCATATTACGTACAAATTCGTTTTTGATTTGTGAAAATCTAATTCCGTAACTTGTTCTTTCATGTTTAGTAAACCCTTTAATCTTCCTGGAGTTTTAGATTACCTAGGGATTACCAATTTAAAATGCCTGAAATAAAAAATGTTTATACGAATTAAATTTAAAAATATTGAAAAAACGTAACGGACCATTCCATTGCAGGTAACGGTCATAATGATTTAAGTAATTACAATTACAATTAATTACAATGAAGTGAGTCTAACTATTTTATTCGTTTCCTAGTTCGTTTTGTATTAGGTACCTATTATTTACTGTTTTTTTTTAATATATATGACTCTCCTAAAAAATCAAAATCTAATCATCAACATTAGAAAACAGCTTCTTCGTAGCATTAGCCCGTTTTCTAATTCATTAGGATTGGCGAGGTCTGCTACCTAAGATTAAGGATTTGGCGAAGATACAGATTTTTACATGAAGCAACTGCCGTCAAACCTCTACAACCCAGAAGGATAGCCAGATCAATCTTAAAGAGTTAATAGATTCAGGCGTTACCTTTCGAAAGTCAAATTTACAGGTAATTTGATCTAAACTACTTTGTATGCTTCCGCTACTACTGCGGAAGCACACAAAGTAGACTAAATATAATTTCTTGAACGTGCGAGTTTCCTCACTATGTTTTTCTTCATCACTGACCTAGTGATAATTATAAATTACAAATATGTACATAAATTCGAAAACACAAATTTATTACTACATGCCAGAATTCGAACCACGGACCTGTTAGTCACTAGACTGGTTCTTTATCGACTGGACTATCACAACTCTTAAGAAGTGCAACATCACGAAACAGCGTTCTGCATGAACAAAGACACACATAAAGTTTTCATGGATTCATTTGCTCATTTGATAGTACTCAAAGCATGGTACACCGGGCCAGCATGGTAGCGCCAACTGACAGGACACCGTAGTCCTTTGTCAGTTGCCGCTGCAATTTGGGCTCCCCTTTTCGCTTACCAACAGGCGAAGAGGAGCCACTATGCTGAGTCAATACAAAAAAAAAAAACATAAATACTCTTATACCATCATATTTTAAATTAATTTTTACGCTTTCTGAGATACCGGCAAAATTGTGTCTCGTTTCACAAATCACAGTATATGGTTACATCAAGATAATCCTATACCTAGAATAGTAATCAGCTCTTGAAGCTTGTGACAGATGGAAACTGTGATGAAGTGATATGTTTCGCTTTTCGTAGTTTGATACGTAGCACTTAAAGAGATAGAAGAATACATTATTCTACTTTGCAGATGTTACTGTTAAAATGTCTATTCATACAAAAGCACTATCAGGTGTAATCCTTACATTATACCAGCAATATTACTCGTATCCATATTCATAAATCAAGCAACACGTACAACAAAAATTCTCTTATAATGTAATACTATGACAGTACTTTATTCTGCACTTTACACTTCGGAAGTACGTCAAGCAATAAATATTCACTTACCTCCTGTTTGTTTCCTCTTAGGCCTCGTAAAATTAATGCCTTTATATTAATATATGAATGTCTAGACGAACAATGTAAAGCCACACATGATAAAATGGTAAGTAAATTTTATGATGCAATAAACCCGCATTACACTGCGTATGAATTTCTACAGGACCCCTTTATGGTATCTCGCTTATATCCTTTTAAAATGAAAGAGAGGTAGATACTTTGATAATAGGAATTTACGCTAGTATTGCCCGATGTATGAGGTGATTATTTGTCGCGACTGTTATTGCCTAATTAATTTGAACCTGTTTATAGTAATGGATAGTATTGAGCAATATAATTTAATATTTACGAGAGTGCTCCCATTTCGGTTTCGAAATATAATAATATGCCGAAAAGGGAAATGGAGAAATTTGAAATTGGAATGTTTAGTTAGACGAAGAGCAATGCTACATATTTTTTTCTACTACACCGACGTTTATTACTATAGCAACTGTCTACAATATAGATAGTTATTACTATAAAAAATACCTACAACTTTAAAATGGATGATTTTTTTTATACTACGTAGGGAGACGTACAAGCATACGGCCCACCTGATGTAAATAAGGTACCGTAGCCTATTAACGTTTGCAATATATTAAGTATCACTCGCACGATGCCTACTCTGCTGCTTACACAGCAACTCCACGGGAGCTTACTGGTGACCTCACTCACAAACAGAAACACAACAACCCTCTCAACTCAACCTCTAGGGAGTTGTTATTTGGCTGCGGTTTTCTGTGAGGTGTAAATACTTCCCCAGATGGGCTCCTTTGATGTGCCCTACCTCTTTTATATAATAAAGGAAATAATGAAAAAGTCGGAATGAATTTAAATTTGCAAAAAAATCTGAAAAGTTTCCTTGTTTTTATTATTTTGATACTTACGAGTATATACAAAATCGCAAGTAGGGATTACAAATGTAAAATCTCTTAATAAAACTGCAAGATATAGAAGACTCGACAAGGTATTATATCTTCATACGAATTCAAAAATACACTGCAATAAACCTATACAATTGTCAATAAAAGGGGACGGAACTAAAGTTTCAGTTGGACTTCTAAAGAAACGATGATATCCACAACTCAGTAAGAAAGTAAACAAAAATAAAAGCGATGTTTATGAATCGACTCCCAAGTTTATTTTCAAAGGCCCATAATCATCGAGAGGCGAACTTTATTACGCTTTAGGAGACTCCTTTAGACGTGAAACGCAAACAAGCGTTGGGGAATATGCAAAATGTAAACAAATTAACGAACGAGATACCTCCGGGCATTTCATATAAACTGCTACAGTAAACATCCTTTAAATTTTATTTTTACCGTGAATTGTTCCATATTAATTGCAATTTCGTCTCGACAATATACGTTTTATTGGAGCGTAAAAATATTGTTGCAATTCTGTTTATAGATTGCGACACATATGGGTAATTAATACGATGAGAATCAGGCGTACGTAAATTTTATTAAATGTTTTAACCTGCTATTAATAATTTAGCATTTTCATGGGAGTTAAAATTGACAATATGTATTTTTATACCAAACTATACTTTCAGTCGTGTTTGAAATTTCGTAGCGCAATTTGAAGTTATATTTCAAATTGATCATGTATAAACATTTTGAAGCATTCTGGTTATATAACATATACTTATTTTGTTTAGTTATTATAATACGGTCGGCCATAGTTTTTCAGTTGTAAACTACCATACGTACCGCATATTGTCAAACGTCCGTCGCAACCCATGGATGCCTGCATCCTAACGAGCATCGCTGGCATTTTGCGATCATCACTGCTACACTAACTCCTCACTGCCATCTTGATTGCCTCATTCTTTTTAACCGACTCCAAAAAAGGTAGGCGGTCCTCAATTTGGCTGTATTGTTTTTTAAATGTTTGTTACTTCATAACTCCGTCATTTATAAACCGATTTAAAAAACTTTTTTATTTGAGAGTATACTTCCAGATTGGTCCCATTTTTTTTTCACATCATAAAATTCAGTTTGATAGTGTGGTTCATGAAGATTTGAGAAAACTCCTCAAATATCATAGGCTCACAACGATTTCGGTGTTTATAAGAAACAAACAAAAATCGAGAATTCGCATTCAGAAATATCTTTTTTTTTTTGTTAAATAGAGCTGATAAAGATCGAAACTTTTCAATGTTGAGCCGAAGACAAATTGCGTAGCTTTATTATTTCCATCAATGATCTGCCGTCGTGTGGGCGATTCAATTATTGCCGTCTAAATCTGACAAAACTATCTTTGGAGTCGGTTTTTAGGGTTCCGTACCCAAAGGGTAAAACGGAACCCTATTACTGAGGCTCCGCTGTCCGTCCGTCCGTCCGTCCGTCCGTCCGTCTGTCCGTCCGTCTGTCACCAGGCTGTATCTCATGAACGGTGATAGTTTCACAGTTGAAATTTTCACAGATGATGTATTTCTATTGCCGCTATAACAATAAATACTATAAAATATATATTTAAGGGGGCTCCCATACAACAAACGTGTTTTTTTTTTTTGCATTTTTTATAGATAATGGTACGCGTACGTACCCTTCGTGCGCGAGTCACACTCGCACTTGGCCGATTTTTTTTGTTATTTTTTTTGTAGTATGAGAATCCAGGGAATCCTCGTTGCACTGCGAGCCTCCGTAACGTATTCTTTTATTAAATTAACTGACCTGTTTACATATCCACAGGTTGCACCACGTGCAGTTTTAGCTTTGGCTCTTAAAATAATACTCGTAGTAATCCACTATACAACGTCGGGAGACATACGAGAAGTTAGTAGCAGAAGTGGCCTCGCGCGAGCGATACTTCAGGTGAGCTGCATCACCAAACATAAAGTGGATACCGTAGCCCATGAACGCTTGCAATGCCTCAAGTCTCGCTTACACGATGCCACCTCTGCTACTAATACAACAGCTCCTTAGGAGCTTACTGGTATACTCACTCAAACACAACAGCCCTCTACGGAGTTGTTATTTGGCTGCACTTTCCTGTGAGATGGGGTACTTTCCCAGACGGACTGCTTTGATGCGCACTACGTTTTTTAAAAATATCCCGTCCAAGACAAACAGACGTGTTTGTGCACAAATATTAATTCTGTGTAGGAATCGAACTCACGAGCCTTGATATTCAAGTAGCACTGCTAACTACTCTGCCACCAGGTTCGTCAAGACACCTTCGAGTACATATTACTAATATCAAATAAACTATATGTCTTAGTACTTGTTCATGTTTATATATCTGATATTACTTGTTATCTTACTTATCTACGTACTTTGATGATATTAAAAGAATACAATTGTAATATACAAAGTACTTCAAAACTTTATGTTCATTTTCCTCTAAGCTCCCCGGCGATAAACTCATCTGCAGTTGCAAGTAAAAAACATTAAACACAACATTTAACAACTCCATCCATGTGCCGAGTAATGTAGGCTGGGAGATGATCGCAACATTGTGTCTTCTGGCTAGGTAGCAGATTTTATTCACTTATGTATCTCCTTTTTGTATGAAATGTTTAAAATATTGCTGGAAAAAGACGTAGTAATTTATTACCAGGTAGGTGTCTCTTTTTCTACAACAGTTAAAGCTATGGTTCTCCAAAAAGGGCGTGTAGAAGTCAGTAAACACATAATGCTCCTGATATTCCAAGCGTTCATACGTTGTGATAAGTGCTTACCATCAGGCAGGATACACATTTGTTTCCCTCTGATGATTAATAAAAATAGTGTTCTCACCCATTTGTAATTTAATATTTTTAATACCCACTTAAACAGTGATCATTTTCATAAATTTGATTTATGACTTGTTCAGTAATATTTACGATACTATTTAAAAGTTTGTTTAACAAAATAAAAAGTAACGAAATGAAAACAGAACTGCAACTCTTTATGTAATTTTGATATTTAACACAAATTTACATCAGGTTTAAATTTTGCGATACAGTCTTGGATCACAGCGGGGAGGCGTCAAAAGTTATGCAGATGTATCTTGTAATTATGCTTTTTATATTTAAGGAGGTATGAATGGTACAAAGCGCTGACGTTATTATGCTAAAATATGGAGATAATGTCATTAGCAATTTTTATTTTAATGAAAAGATGTCGCCAGAAACTCAATAGCCGTTCTTCATGGTCAGCAAAATATTATCATACAAATTTAGCTAGCTGCCAAACGAATTCTTAGAGCCATTTTCTCAAATTAAATTGGATTTACTAAAACGCCACCCTTTAACTTTCGTGAAATGTTTTCGCTTCGTTGTATTCAAATGTCAAATTTAAAGGAATGAGTCAAAAGTCCGAAAGAGAATAATTGCGGTAACATTTTTAAGTTGAGTTATTTTTCAAATACGTTACTCGTTGGTGGGTTTGTAAGTGAATATTATAGTCTTGAATTAAATGGGTAAGAAACACCATGTATACACTAACACCTCCAACAGACACCAAATCACACAAATAGTAAAAGATATATCAATACCTTATAACATAATATCTGCGAGCTAATATTTGACGAGCTCGGTGGCTCAGTCGTGAAAGACGCGACTTTGACACCAACGCTCGTGGGTTCGATTCCCATACGAGACAAACATTTGTGTGCATGAACATGTCTGTTTGTCTTGGTCTGGATATTTTAAGAAAGGTAGGGCGCATCAAAGCAGCCAAATAACAACTCCCTGGAGGGTTGTTATGTTCCTGTGTGTGAGTGAGGTCACCAGTAAGCTCCTAAGGAGTTAAACTATTTTTAACGGAAGTATCGCGTGTTTTATTTATTTTGTTGAAACCTGACGTTTCGAACGCTTTGCAGCGTCCGTGGTCGCAGGAAAGACTCTTTTCCTACGACCACGGACGCTGCAATATTCTATACTTCTTATACGATACTTCCGTTAAAAATAGTTTAATTTCAATGTGTACAACAACAACAATCGCGAAAACCTAAGACAATACTCCTAAGGAGTTGCTGTGTACGCAGCAGAGGAGGCATCGCGCGAGTGATACTCAATATATTACACGCGTTAATAGGCTACGGTAACTGCTTTACATCAGGTGGACCGTATGCTTGCATGACTTCCGACGTTGTATAAAAAAAATCTACGAGACACGACAACAGCATTTCCCTACTATTGAATTCCTGGGGGTGCACTAGTCTTGATGAGAAGATGCTTTTGGAAGTAGTGAGGGCTACGTACGAATAACCCTGTGCTACAAGCATCTATAGCTTAAAGACAAGATTTCTAGCTGAATCTGAACTTTTCAATATATCTTCTCAAGTCGCAAGAATTTTTCGTATTAACTTCACATTAGACGATATGTAATTGTAGTCTTGTCTATCAGCCGAATGGCAGAGGGGTACTCGTATAAAAAGATGAATACAATGACACTATAATATCATGCATTCTCCCACACACCATCGGTACTTTATTTTTACTCGCGTCACTTATGGCTGTGTATTTTTGGCGGCTTGATGTTATTGTAGCATCCCGGCAGATGACGGCCGCCTCTTAATTTCCAGTAAATCGTGGTGCTCTTTAGCGATGGCCTGCATCTGAATAAACATTGAGAGAAATGGGATTAGGGTGAGGCGTAGACTTGCGACTGATGATAGTTTGAATGTGGATTTTCTCTGTTATAGTAGTTATATTGGCGATATCTAAAATATTACGTTATGTAGGTATTGAAAATTTACGCGGCTGTCATGAGTAGACTCTGCAATAGCAGTGTCAGTGGTGAACTTCTTGATGTCACAGGCATTTACATATTAGATTACTATTGTAAGCATAAAGTTCAAGTATAAAGCATTCCAAAGTATATTTTCTAGCAAAAATACTTTGGAACCCTTATTGACGCGTAGAATTTGTACGACTCAATGTTGTTTGCCAACATTTTTAAGCATCTTGGGCACATGTAACCAAAGGATACTAACGATCTGCCGATGCAAATAAAGAAGAGAATATATTCGAGATCCCTCAGGAATGTTATGACTATTGTCATGAATTATTCAATGCCATGATCTTGTGCCATCTTAGAGATAATAAAATTTTAATATAATCCATATGCATATCTCTGCGCAGGTCTTTGCAACGTAGGTGGACAACTGAGTACTGCAATACGCGGTTCACTCGATTCTTCATTTATTGTTTATAGATTCGTAGGTTGTCATGCATGCTTACTGATTTTAGGATACCTGATATCAACTAATGGTAAAAACTACGAATTCATAAGAGGGAAAACCACACCTTTCTTAGGTTAGGTCGCATGTCTATCGAAATATAATTTCTTCGACGTGCGGGTTTCCTCACGATGTTCTCCATCGTCGCCGAGCAATTGATAATTACAAATACCTATGTACATAAATCCGAAAACAGGAATTTAGTTTTACATTACAGAATTCGAACCGGGGACCTTTTTACCAATAGACCGGTTCTATATATATATATTATTTATTCAAAACAAAAATACATAATCTTGGACATACATGCATAGCCATTAGTTGAACGAATCGTAGTGGCTTATTTACCAAGTGGCGAGTTCTCTATATAACTGTAAAATAGACATTATACAACTTTAACATAGATATTAGTTAATTAAATATCAATTTCTTATATATCTTACACAGAATTGAACACTACGTATTATTGTTATTTCCATCGATAAAGTATTTTCTTAATATTATTTTGATTTTGGTTGGTTTATTTAATATGTTTTTCAATAGATTACTAGGTAGATTGTTAAGTATGTCAGGTAGTAAGTACTCCCATTTTCGTTTACCATATACGTTTGTATAGTTTGGTAACGCGTAAGTATTCAATTGACTTAAATTTTTATCCACTAGGCAATCGCTGCTCTAGCTCACTCTCTCTACGTTCAGTATTAAAAATGAACTTAGAATTTGTATCATGACTTATGTATCGCTGCGTCTTATAGGAAACAGAAAGCGTAAAGCCGCCCTAAATGGGAATCAGCAGTGGATAATCTCATCGATATATCAAGAGCATTGAGCTGTCCGAAGTAGCCTGAACTGGCAATCATCAACTCTGGACGGAAGTGACTAATGAGTGCTGGATTTGTAGCTAACTAGTGCACATTTTAAGGACTTACAATAAAGTTTTGTTAATAATTTTGTACTTAACGTACTAATTACAAAACATAATCTAACTAGCGCTACTATTGATAAAATCTTTCGCAGTCTCTAGTAGATTACACTCCATCATTTCAATTGTTTCGTTACGCGATTTTAAAAGAGTTTATGATATTATCGTTACATTTGTTTACGTATAATCATTTTTATTGGTGATCAGTTGTGATAATCGATTTTTTGTTTACCACGTATTAAGTTAGTATGTAGCAGTAAGTAAGAACTATAACTACTTTCGAACTTTTTTCAGTTAGTCGTCAGAATGAAGCTTCGAAGCACATTCCTTTTATTATGGTTAGATGCGTGAGTAATATGACCTGATATCACAAAGTACCTACGTATGCCGCGCGGCGGTTCTAATGAACTTAGTTATACTGAAAGATTTTTTAAGTAGTTAATAGATTCAGGCGTTAATTTGCGAAAGTCAAATTTACATGCAATTTAAACTAACCTTTTTTTTGTGACGCGGGGAAAAATGCGTTACGCACACCACCGGTGCCTGGGTGGCCTCCGGTGGTAGTGTAGGACTCCCCGTTGGCTGTCCAACGGTATACCCACTAAACCACCCCGCGAATTGCCATCGGCCGCTTTGATGGGGTGCCCCGGATCTGTCAGCGACAGGGAATTTGATCTAACCTGCTTTGTGTGCTTCCGCCACCAATTAGTTCATGCGGCCTACCGCCGGCCGGCATCCACCCACTACTGTTAGGAGATGCAACATGCCGACACTGCCATGGCTGCTCCGGTAGTCTCTATCTCGGCTGCTGCGGTCGTCCGCCATCTGGAACAGAAATCGCATGCCCCCACCACCGTCGTTGCCACGACTGGCCTGGTCGTCGCTGCGACACGTGTTTCGACTCTCCACGAGGCATCATCAGGCGTTGTAGACGTTAATCGTAAGAATAACATGCTACAAGTGACAAATCCATCGCAGTGCCGTCCCTTATATTGAATTGAGGGTGGGGGTGGATGGTGTGAGCGAAAAGATATTTAATAGTGAGGAATTATTTAGAATTTTTATGTTTATTAAATTCTAATTGTTCCCTAATGTTTAGTTTTAAACCTTTGTCTATGGTTTTTAATATGTATTGGTGGGGGATAAATTATGTCCTTTGTCTATGAGATGCTCGGCGAAGTGCGACCTTTCTGGGCGATTATTTTTATACGCCGATAAGTGATCGTGAAATCGTGTTTGAAAATTACGACCAGTTTGACCGATATAAACGTGTTCACATTCATAGCAGAACAGCTTATAGACGCCGGATTTTTTATTGGGCGGGATTTTATCTTTAGTGTTACAAAGTGATTTCTCTCCACGAGGCATCATCATCAACAAACTTTTTGCATTGCATCTCCTAACAGTAGTGGGTGGGTGCCGTCCGGCGCTAGGCCTCATGAACTGTTTTGTGGCGGAAGTAGACAAAGCAGGTTAGATCAAATTGTATGTAGATTTTTTAAGATAAAGTAACTAAATACATAATCATTTGACGATATTTAGTTTCCGGCACTAATAAAAAACACAAAAAATATCATTTTCGTCGTATTACATCCCTTTTCTTTATTTGCCATTGGTAAAATATCCACAACCAACATCAATGTGTGGAAACAACAGTTTTCCAACAGCAAAATTAAGTTTCTCCCTCTATCCAGTTCATCTTTTCGTTCAAACAATGTTCGGCGCTTTAATAGTTTACGAACTTCAGTAATGTTACCTAATTATTTTGGTGAATAGAGTTGTACATTACCTAACTGCTTACACTGTTATATCTATCTATCTATAACTTCACCCCAAATATGTTGCGGGGTAGGCAGAGACACATAGCGCCACGTGACCCGATTCTTACACACCTCACTCGCAGATTCATTGCTTTTCTCATGCACGCTTGCCGGTTCCTAAGGCTCTTGATATCACCTTCTGATAAAACACAACCAATTTGATCATGGTAAGTAAGTCTGTAAGTGTCGTAAAGTAAAGTAAAGTCGTAACAAATAAAAAAACTCCAAAAATATCATTCCGCGTACTCTAAGTTTGTAAAACACAATGATTTTAGGTGTCGGTGTGCGACCAACCTCGTGGTGTTGTTTTTAGATGTAGGCGACGACGTAGGCGTACCCGTGCATTGTAAAATTCACTCTCATATTTTTTCCCTAATGCGCCAAAAGAAGTATAACTTCTTTTCCCTAATGCGCCAAAAGAAGTATAACTTCAAAAACAAGTACAAAATTTCATTTTGCGATAACCAACTTCCTGATATCGATTTTAGTTATTGGTAAGCGGCCAACTTCGTGAGGTCTATTTTAGATGTAACACCGCATTCTGAAAATTAATTCTAATCATTTTTCCCTAACGCGCCAAATAAAGCATTACTTTCATAACGAATTAATCTTAAGAAAATTTTGCAAGATATCTGTAGTATTTTGATAGTTATTATTTAAATAGACTAAAATACAATGATAGCTAAATGATTAAATAAACTTAGCCGGCCGCAATCACATTACTTATATGATTCATGACTAGTACGATATAGGAATCTCTGCGCGGACAAAACTGCAGGCAAAAGCTAGTAGTTAATGAATATCGTCAGAGGTTGTCGCATGGTTACAGGCGACTTCAAAACGAACTGCTCTTTCTGATTAAGTAATGACCGTCACATAGTTGCCTAATCTAAATGTGTACATTTACACCGCTCTATCAGTAACTCCTTTCTGTGACTCAACTACTCATATTTGTTACACATTGGGTCAAGGATGTCAACATTATATGCTCTTTTATTTGGTTTTGACGGGCTCGGTGGCTCAGTGGTGAAACGCGCTGTTACGCTACTTTGACACCAACGCTCGTAGGTTCGATTCCCACACAGTACAAATATTTGTGTGCATGAACATGTCTGTTTGTATGGGTCTGGGTATTTTCTATGTATAATAAGTATGTATTGACAAAAAAAAATGTATTTACGTATGTTTATCGGTCGTCTAGTACCCATAACACAAGCTTCGCTTACTTTGAGGCTAGGTGGCGCTGTGTAATTTGTCCGACAATATTTATTTATTTATTATACGTCAAAAGGTAAAAATGGAAACTTATAGGATTACTTTGTTGGCAATCTACCTGTCTTCTTCTTCTTAATGTTATCCTTTTCCTAATCCATTAGGATTAGCAGAGTCCGCTACCTAAGCCTAAAGATTTTGCAAAGATACGGATTTTTATGTGGAGCGACTGCCGTCAGGACCTTCACAACACAGAGGGAAAACAAGACTTTTCTTAGGTAAGATCACACGATCGCACATCTTTTGTGATACCGTACGATGTTTTATGTTTACCTTTACCGCCGAGCTAGTGATAATTACAAATATGTAACTAGTCTGACCATAAATACTTTTACATAGAAACTTTTATTTTTTTTAACTCGTTAATTTGAATTTGAAACGCGTTTATTATGTTAAATACTTCTTTCGATTTCCCACCGTTTTACATATTTTTTCGTATTTATTATTAAATTACAATATGGAATGGGGTGTTAAAGAAAATAGGATTGCAGTGATTGCCTTGCACTAAGTGGGTATGAAGCCGTCGGTAATATCAAGACACTTCAAAAGCTTGATATCAGCCGTATGTTCGTATATCGTACTATCAACAGATATACAAACACTTCCTCTGTTGAAGACCAAAAAGATCGGGGCGATAGCAGCGTGCTGTTAGAATTACAAAGGCTGTTACTGCTGTTAAAGCCAGAATGGCCGAAACCCCATTAGGAAAGAAAAAATCTTATCGCGAGAAATGAAGATTTCCGCTAGAACTCTGTCACGTACAATAAAACAAGACCTGAAGCTCGGCGCTGTAGTCGATTTACATCACATGCTCTAAATCAATTCCTATAGTTGAAGAAAGTGAATTTTTATTTTTTATTTTTTTTTTATTATTTTGAGAGAAGCTTACAGCTATTGTTATAATACGAACGTCTAATTTTATGAATATAAGCCAATTACAAGCTACCACAGATAGTTTATCAATTGTTTACATACTTAACAATAGTAATTCATTATCACTACACATGCTTTACAAACTACAGGTGAAAAATGAACAGGAAATATGTGCTTAAAGTCTAACAATGCATTAATTATGGAGCACAATCATCACTAAATGTTTCAGTCAGTATCTGTTTTCTTATATATGTTTTGCTACTGCAAAATATATCAATATGCTTATACGTACTACAAAATTCGTTGAAGTACGATGTGGCTCGATAAAAAAAAGCAATTTTTCCTGTATTGGGTATGAGTCCATGGAACACTAAAAGTTTTAGAGCTACGCGAATGGGAATTGGGAACTATTAAATTAATCTTACTCAACAGAAGGGGGCTGTCAATCAATCCTTTAGCTATATTCATTAATAACATTGCATCGGCTACTCATCTTCTAGCACTTAGGGGTAACAGATGTAGGTGACTGCAACGGCTCAGGTAATCGCAATACGGAATTTTAAACTTAAAATATAGGTAACGAGTAAACCTCCTCTGTATACGCTTAAGTCTGTCTATATATATATGTTATATTGCGGATTCCAAACCTGACAGGCATATTCTAATATATTACGAACATACGTACAATATAATATTTATAGGGTTTTCATTTTTTTAAAAGATCCTGAACAGCACAGGATGAAGCCGAGAGCGTTGTTGGTTTTATTGACGATGTACTCAATATGTTGATCGTAACAGAGCTTGCTATCATGCAGGACTCCAAGATCTTTAACATGGTCCAGTTTTGTTAATATTTGTTTTTTTATTTTGTAGTCAAAGGTTATGATAGTGCTCTTCCGACTAAAGCTAAGGATATGACATTTGCCGACGTTAAGATCTAATTTATTTGTCGTACAATAAGCATCTAGTCTGTTGAGGTCATCTTGAAGCAACTCTGCTTCCCGGGCACTGCCCATAGTTCTAAAGATTTTCATATCGTCTGCAAATAGAAGATATTGGGAATGTTTAAAGCATACTCCTACGTCGTTGATGAAGATGTTGAATTGATCAAAGTGCCTTCTGTCCCGATACACAGGCACAGAAATATCCTCTTTACTGATAAAAAGAAATTCATGATTGAAGAGCACTACAACAAGCAATATGACAAAGTGTACGCACTCAGTTCTAAAGAAGCCAGTCGGAAACGTAGAACGTGATCATCATTCTGCATTTATAATAGTTTGGTGGCGGGTGTTTTATCAAGAAGTCACAAAGCATAATTTCTGTGAAAAAGGAGTGAAGAGTTCAGTCAAAGTGTATGAAGAGACTATCTTGGATCATGTTATGAAACCTCTTAGCAACCCACTTTTTAAAAATATACCGTAGACTTTCCAGCAGGACTCAGCACCTGGTCACAAGGCACGAACTACCCAAGCTTAGCTCGAAACCAACGTTCCGGACTTTATAAGAGCTGAAGACTGGTCCTCGTTTAGCCCTGATCTAAACCCCTTAGACTACAAATTGGTCAGTTTTAGAGGAGGAGCAAGTGATAATTTTCTATGAATATGTATTTCCAATAAAGAGACATCCCTAACATGGCGTCACATGGCGTTGACAAAAATATCTTCTGTTATCCGCGCAGGGTAATTTACTAGCACTTTACGTAATGACCGATTTCATTAAACGCTCCATAACATAGTCTCAATCTCTATGTTGTGCATTTCGATAACGAAAGCTCATTCTCCAAATGGCATTGTTAAGGTGTACATAATAAGGTATAGACCACAGTATTGTTTAGTTTGTAAACGATAGCAAGAAGAATCATTTTAATATGTCTTGTATATATTAATTTGTGCTTATGCGAATGTGTATGTACCTAACATACACATTCGCATAAGCACAAATTAATATATACCAGAGATCGCGCTTGAAGTTCGACCATAAATCCTCGATTTTGAAGTTTGAACGGTAATACAGTTCTTTTGTCAAAGAATATATCTTTATTATCATTGCACATATGCATAAAGAATAAGTTTATTAGATATATATACATGAGGTACTACGGGGTGTATCCCTTCTACCCTTTGATGTATCCGACGTTATTCGTGTTGGGTATGGTAGGGTACAACGAGCTGCGAGTTCGGAGGGAAGTACATCTCGTGTCTTACATATTGGGGGTTTTTAGAGGCAAGATTAGTAATAAGGAACTCTTGGAAGTGGTGGGTCTATGTGTCCCCGACAGATACGTGTGGCGTCGTCGTCGACCGCGGTTGCTGGTGGTTCTAGCCGGGCGTACCAATCTGCTCAACAAAGCTCCGTTAACCAGTGCGCTGCGCACTCTCAATAAGTTAGCTGAGGACATTAATTTGCTTGTTTGTTCTCTGAATGAATTCATGTTACACACAAATATAATGTAATTGCGTAATGTAATACTTACACTATCGTATTAGGCTAGAACCTGTAATGATTGTGTAATTGTTGAAATAAATAAATAAATAAAATTTGTAATTTAATCTGTTACGTAACTATCAGTATCTATAAATACGTCATAGGAAAAATATGGTATAGCTTGGTTAAGCCATATTCAAAAAAACCGTCAAGTGTAAGTCGACTCGCACTCTGAGAGTTCCGTAAAAAAAATATTTTCACAAAAAGAGTTTTTTTGTTGTTGGAAGTACAAATTTACGGTTTTCGGATTTTTTCCTTTATTTGTGCTACAAGACATTGCTTCTTACCAAATTTCATGCTTCTAGGTCAACGGGAAGTACCCTATAGGTTTTGATTACCTTGTGAGTGTCAAAATATACGCATAAACGAAGCATAAACAGTCAATAATTCACAATAATTTACGAAAATATTTTTTTTACGGAATCCTCAGTGCGCGAGTCGGACTCGCACTTGACGGCTTTTTTTATATAACGTCTAGAGCAAAGAAGCAGATGACGTACCTTATGTAGTTACCTTAACCTATGAATGCTAGTGGTACAAGAAGTACCGTTGACATCCCTGCTGCTGACACAGCAACTCCTCGGAAGCTTGGTGGTCTCACTTACTCAATGGAACCGTTTATTTTGATGCGGTATACTGAGGTACTCTACTCGGGCTTTCTGACTGCTTTGATGTGTCTTACCTCTCTTTCGCCAGAATCTAGTTCGTGAATTGGCTAGATGCACAAGATGATTAGATTATGCGGATGTAGGCTTCACCACATATATCCCAAAAATTTTCGTTTATTTTTTATACACACAACATCGGACGGCTTATAAACATGTAAACACGGCCCTCCTGATGTAAAGTGGATACCGTATCCTATGAATACTTGCAATACCCGAAGTAACGATGCCACCTCTGTTGCCAACACAGCAACTCCTTAGGAGCTTACTGTTAACTTCACTGTCTCGCAGAAACACAACCTAGCCTGCCAAACTCTTCTTAAAACAACCGGACTAAGATAAACAGACATATTCATGTATTCAAATGTTTGAATTGGCCTGGGCGTTAAAACATCATTGCTTCTCCGCCGCTGAGTGCGCAATAGTTTAATAGTGTGATAACGTAATTAGCATTTTTTGGGCTGCAAAAATACAGCTTGCTTTGGTGTATTGCCATTTACTATCTTTTATATTCTTTGCTAATTTGTTTTCAAAGAAAGCTATCAAACTTACTGTGTGCTGTACTTGTCAAAAACAGCACTAGAATATAAATAATTACACACAAAATTCACCACACTTAGACAAGGAATAAACTAAAAATCTTGAAATTTTGTACTATAGTCTCTACCTTAGAAACGTACCTAAGAGGTAATATGATGAGCGACACAAATAAACAGCTCCTCTACTCGCATGACAAAATACACTCGTGCTTACATTAAATCACTTACACATAGAAATATCCATCTTCTTCACTGCGAACAATATAGTTGAAATAATTATTTATTCATAAATGAAAGCGGAGAAGTAGTAAATGGAGAAATGACATACAAATTTTATATTCACTGCCATCCAAAACAAATCGACTCATATTTTATGATTTAGGTACAGGCAATGGCAAGACGTGTGTGGGTGATCCAATCGAACGTGGAATCTTTTTGTATGTAGGACGTAACGTTACGCACAAGCTCCATATCTCTTTTACACCACCGTTAAGGCAAGTGGAAAATCAAGATAATCACGCAAGTACAGGTATCTTTACTCTAGGGTCGAATGCATTGTATTTTAGACCCCTGGCATGGGATTCAAGAGTACATTGGCTTTTTATTGACTGTACCAAACGCTGCATAAGCGTCACTGGCTTCCTGATTTAACGTATCCGTAACATACAAAAGTAGAAATTAATCAAGATTATTATATTTAAAACTAGAAGTAGTATCACTGCGAGACAGATAGAAAATGGTGGCAGTATTAGGTGGTACAATGTACAGACGTATTACATTTACGTTTATGTATTAATTTTGAATTGAAATTGATTTTTGGAGAGAAATATCTGAACTGAACGCCACACGACTCAGTTCTTACACGTCTCACTCGTTTCTTGAATATTCGCAGTTCTTTTGATGACACGGTTGCCGGATCCTAAGACTCCTGACACCATCTTTTGATATGACACTACCAACCTATTTGTGATAGGCCTTAGTCTTCCTTTTTTTTGCATTGTATATCGGTTTCATCATTCTTTCCTCTTTGCTTTTTCATGCCTCTTAACACTGATACTCTCTTTTCTGAGCAACTTTCTTTCTTACATCAACATTGGATACTCTGTTAGCAAGAGTTACTCGGCCGCTTTTATTCTACTTTCTCCTTTATTTTCTTTTATTCTCTCTGCCATGAATGGCACAAATAGAATGAGTAAAATTGTATCCATTCTGGATGCTAACGAATGGTTTGGTATTCGCCTCAAAGTTCTTTGACTGCCTCTTTTCCTTATTCATTATTTTATACTTGCGCGAGTGATAATATTTTACATAATAATATTACAATCATTAATTAACTGTTTTATATTTGGTGGGCCTCACAGAAAACCGCAGCTAAATAACAACTCCCTAGAGGGTTGTTGTGTTCCTGCGTGTGAGTGAGGTCACCAGTAAGCCCCTAAGGAGTTGCTGCGTAAGCAGCAGAGGATGTATCGCGCGAGTCATATGTAATATATTACAAGCTAATAGTCTACGGTTACCACTTTACATCAGGTGGGCCGTATGCTTGTATGCTTTCCGGCGTTGTTTAAGAAAATGAAATTTAGATTATGAGTTTTCTGTTCAGGTTATTTTATAAGTAATGACAAATGATTATTCTTCTTCTTTAACCGTGCGATCCGATCTCCGAGAATATGGCAACTTCTACGACTTCTGGTTTGAATCGACCAATCATATTTGTAAATAATGGATGACAAAAGAGTTCTAAATGAGCAAGAGTGAGTGAAGATATCGGCGGAGACCGCAATAAACAAGGACATCGACCTGACTTTAAGAGCTGACTTTAAAAGGCTAAATTGAAAGCAACTGAACCGAAGAAATGCGTGATGGTTTATGAAAATACACAGGTCTACCTCGAACAATACCATTATGCTCCTATACGGATAGAGTTGGTGTTGGTGACAGTTAGTGCTGTTTACAATAAAGCTCTCAAGAAGATTAATTAGTCGAAAGTAATATTATATATAGTTATTATGAACCTAATTTTCATATATTTCTTTGGGTATAAGTATATCAAATGTGTGTAATTAAAAATTACCTTTAAATTTCCACTAATATGACTACATCTCACTCATGCTCAATGAAAACATAAAAAAGGCAATCCCATTCATATATGAAGTAATCCATGCGTGCACTGAAAAAATCATGAAAATAAAATGAACTTTGATATTCACTATGTAAAGCGTATACACGATTTGAAACATTTCAAAGGCCGGTTGAATTCATGTCAAAATGTTTGAAAAGTGTGCCCGAAAGCATCAAAACCTCTCTGCAGGAACTTTTATGTGAGATTTAATGTTGCATATTTAAAACTACTGCAATTCATTCGGCTCAGGAGCATGCATCCAAATGTGCTAGGATTTATTTATTAGTCGTAACTCTTTGTTGTTCTTTATTTTGAACTTTCTTTCAACGTAGAGAGCCGTGTTGTAACAAATTTATCATACTTTATGAGAGATTTGCAAAGGTATTCGTGAATTTTGGAAATTTTCCTGGTCATAACATACTCTTCTATATTTTGTACACTATTTCAAGAGGTAATTTGATTTTGAAGCATTATTTACTTTCCAATCCTTCTCTTTTCTTCTTTTCACTATTAATGTAGTGTAATATCTTGAGATTCAAGAAAGTTACAATCACCAAGACCAAGCCAACCTCACATACACATACACTTTAAAAAATCGGCCAAGTGCGAGTCGGACTCGCGCACGAAGGGTTCCGTACCATTATCTATAAAAGCGGCAAAAAAAATCACGTTTGTTGTATGGGAGCCACCCTTAAATAATTGTTTTATTTTAATTTAATTATTTATTCTTAAAGTGTAACTAAATATTCTGTGAATATTTCAAGCGTCTACCTGTTGCCGTTATCGATATCGAGCAAAAATGAGCAAAAAAATCACGTTTGTTGTATGGGAGCCCCCAATATTTATTATATTCTATTTTTTAGTATTTGTTGTTATAGCGGCAACAGAAGTACATCATCTGTGAAAAATTCAACTATCTATCTATCACGGTTCATGAGATACAGCCTGGTGACAGACGGACGGACGGACAGCGGAGCCTCAGTAATAAGGTTCCGTTTTACCCTTGGGGTACGGAACCCTAAAAACGAGGTTGTGTTGACAGAGAAATAAGGCTCATCACACCAGTCCGACTGCGCAAGTACCTCCACCTCACAAAAGACCATATCCAGTTAACCCTGTACGATTATTGTATTGCTGCAAGTAAGTAAGATTACAAGTAACCTCCTGAGGAGGCTGTATTAGCAGCGGAGGTGGTATCTTTATTGTAAGCGTTCATAACCTACTGTATCCAATTTACATCAGATGGGACGCATGGTTGTTTGCCTCCCGACGTTGAATAAAAACAGTGTGTACATCACAGAACTTATCCTCTATTTATATATTCTGTGGTGTACATCGTGTAGTTCATTATAGTAAGGTATCAATGTTTACTAGAATCTCTAGATTATTCAAATAATTCAAAAATATAATAAAAAATCCAACCAAGTTCATATATCTACATATCATAATTCATCTAAATGTTATTTAATAATATCTACGAGTATTGTAACAGACTTCCAAAAAGGAATCTATGTTCATCACGTAGGTTATATATTTATTTTGTTTTAAGTAAAAAGATCATCCTCGTCGTTTCATATGACACTTGCAGGGTGAGCACTTTTAATTCTAGCAATGATTCATTATGCTATCTGCTAATAAATAGGCTAGTCTCTACTACATGTTATATTGCTAATATATTTTATATACTTGATTGAGTGTTTATATAATACTAGCTGCTCCCCGCGGCTCCGCCCGCGTGGAGTCAAATAACGCAGCCTATGTGTTAATCCAGATCATAATCTATCTACGTGCCAAATTTGGTTCAAATCCGTTCAGCCGTTTAAGCGTGAAAGAGCAACAAACATCCATCCATACATACAAACTTTCGCATTTATAATATTAGTAGGATCTAAACGGAATCCAAGTAACTCAGTGGTATACGAGCTAACAATACATAGGTTCCTCCATAGATAAAACCTCCGAGAGAGAATGACAGAGAGAGCATGGAAGTAGAATAAACGCGGTAGAAATGCGAGCGTTGTGCAAAATTTGTGTAGTAACGCATGTCGCGGTCTACAGCCGCGTTCGCAATGATGATGTTAGAAACATATATTTGGTCTGAAAGAGAGAGTCAGTCTTAAAATAAGAAGAGACATGCTCCATTAGTTAGGACATGTAGAAAGAATACACGAAGAAAGAATCATAAAACCAATATACAACCGGAAAATAGAAGGAGCCGAGGAGGCTAAGTCTTACCTACCATGACCAAATTGGTCGTGTATTATCAGAAGGTGATATCAAAAGCCTTAGAAGTCGACGAGAGTGCGAGAGTGAGAGAAGAAGAGCTATGAATGCTAAAGCAGCGAGTATGGAGTGTAAGGAGTCACGTAGCGCTCGGAATCTCTCTGCCTACCCCATTACGTACTTGGCGTGAAGTTATAGTTAGACAGATACTTATTAATACGCGATAAAATATTTACATAGGACTGCTTAATTATACTCGTACAATGAATAAATCTCTAAAGTCTACTTTTATCTATATATCTATAAAAATCTCATGTCACGGTGTTTGTGGTCACACTTCTCCGAAACGACTCGACCGATTTTTTTATATATATTTGATAGGTATGAGAATTGGTTTCATAAATAATTTATTCTATGGCTGAACAACATTTGCCGGGTTAGCTAGTATACAATATAATTTCAAGCCCTTTTTAGCTTAATTTTAAAACATTCACTGTACCGTCGGTCTACATGACCAGCGGGGCCTTAAATATTTTTTAAACCGCTTCGTTATCTTCTACATTATTTTCAAATTGTATACAATATATTTTTTGGATCGTGTTTCAAGGTTTTAGGTCAATCAAAAGTACCCCATTGGTTTTGCGTATTATGGCCTGAAACTTTTATTAAATTGAGTTACTAATCTGGTTTTAGAGGACCATAAAATTTGTATAAACAAACGCCATGATGAAAGACAGACTATAATTCCCGGAAGAGATAATGCGGGTAAATAAAGTCACCAGGCAGCTGGGGAGGAGATAGTGCGATGGTAGCGGGGGTAGCAACGTGGATGTAGTCTCCTTATATTACAAGTGCGCATAGGCCACACCAATTTTTTTAGGTCAAGTGACCGCTCTTTACTATCAAATGTAGTAAAAATAACTAGCTTTCAAAAATTATATTATTCTTTATACCTACCCTTTATACCTCTGTACGAGTATAAACATTATAGTATTTTATACAACGTTGGTGGCATGCTAGCATACGGACTACAAGCATAAACCAGTTACCGTAGCCTATGACCGCTTACAATTCATTAAGTAACTCCTTAGTAACTCATTGGTAACGTCACTCGCAGGAAAACAACGACCCTCCATGGAGTTATTTTTCTATGAGGTGGATGTATTTACCCAGTTGGACTGCATCTAAGCTAAGCATCTAGCATATAACATCTATACTAAGACAAACAAACCGAGGAAGGATATCAGACTTATTGTACCCCATCTAAAGTCTGTTGCACAACGATACTAAAACATATAAGTGTATTCATCTATCTCAGTCTATAAAGTTATCTGCACACAATAACTATTTCTCTTTATTTCTATACAGATATATAAAACTCTTCAACTTCAAAATCCATAATAAAAAATGACACATAAATTGAGGACACAAAATTATTACTATTTCCCGAGTGCTTTAATAGGGAAAACAGAGTTATCGCCAAAGATAAATAGTATCTATAAAAAACAATAGTTATCGAGAAAGTAAGATCCACAAGGAAAACATTAAGCGAAAGTGTCCCTTACACAAACGTTAATGGAATGAAATCAGGAACAATAGAAATCTGATATAAGTGGACTGGACCAATGTTATTTCTATTGAAGATGGTTCAGAAATGTTTGTTCTGCCTTACGTGTGAAACGTGCGATATGAAATTCTTCATTTCTATCCAATAAGCTTTCCGAAAAAATACACAGAATTATTGGAATCGAGGCCTGAAAAAATACGTTGCGTCTCCTTTTATAGTACGTCAGAAATTTGGTATAGTTTGTGCTGAAAATCTTTATTACAAAGGACAACAGTATATCTGCGTCTATTCTCGTGGTCAGTTTGCAATGGTAAAAAAACCATGACATCAATATTCTATGGAATTCTATAAACCTGAATGCCAATCAGGTGGAAAAATTTAGAGTAACATTTTGAATTTGAGCGAAAGAGTGAAGAAATTATGAGGAGAGGAAACTTATGCAGTAGAATTAAGATAGTAATGAAACTTAAATATAAGTACGAGTATTTACATGTTAACGTAACGGGGCTGAGAGGTGACATAAGAGGGTGAAAAGAGAAGAAAAAGGGACTTGCTAGCGAAAATTTTTCAGTCTGCTACATTTAAATGTATTCTCTTGCAGTACCGTTTAAAATATATTTAAAAGTTTTATGGTGAATTATATATGCATTTATAAATAGTCAGAAATGGATAGCATCACGAATATAATAATATAATAATAATATAATCATCATATTGTATAATATCGTCTACGTTTGACACTTGAATGTTTGAAATGTTAGGTGGGTGGCCTAATAAAATCGATAAATTAATAAAACCGACTACCCCAGCCGCAGTGTTCCGTACGTTTCTTTAACCTAAACTAAGAAAGTTGTTGTTGTTGTCTTACATACTAAAGTAAAAACTGTGTTAGAAATTTCTTAAAAAAAAAATATTGGGTTAGAAATATCATTTCTGTTATCATAGAAACATCATTACTGTTATCGTAGAAACATCATGACTGCTATGGTTTTTCTTTTCAATGGTTCATTCATTAATTAGTTTGTTTGTGAAAGTTTATGTCTTCTAGAAAACCTATGATAGAAATTTGTTTATATATATTTTTTAATATTAATGTAAACCTTAACCAAATGTAAAGTGGTTACATGTGATTGAGTCATAATCTTATAAGAATGAGGAATGAATTTGTTATAAACAGGTAGACGAACGCAATCGCATGATAGGGGTTCTATCAGATTTTTGGTACGGAATCTTAAAAATAAAAATCACCCCACATCACAGCTAACAACTTTACATTCCATAAATATGAAATGCGCAGTAATATTACAATTTGTATATATGGAGAGAATATATTTTTTCTGTAAATAAGAACTAATTAATAGAGGTAGCATATTGCATATTGAAGGCGCTCTTACTCCGTCGTTAACCAATATACGGTCTCGAAGACCGATAAAGTCTGATTAGAACAAGGTAATATTAACTTAGTTCAAAGTTGACGTGCCATATTACCTTGCAAATATGAAACCCATATAAAACGTGTTATCGAATGTTGCACCCGCCTGCAAACTGTACACGATCACGTAATGGAGAGTTTGAAAGTCAAAATTTAATCGTTGCTTCAAACGATGTTCTTTGAGAAATTAAATTTGCTATACGAGCCGATTCGACCTAAGGTGTATGTGTATATAACGTATATATAATTTTTGTGACACAATTAACGAAACACGTGAGTGATCTTATAATGGTTTCGATTTTTCCTTTTGAGTACGGAAAACGTATAACGGTTTTTACGTGCATTTATCTGTTCTCTATTCAGTACAAACAATTCATAGTTTGAGTCTAGATGGGGTGAATGCTATTTGTCAGGAAGTACATATACATATATCTATGGAATATCTATGGATACTATGGAATGCCAAGTGCACCAATCTAAACACCCGCTTCTTCCACAATCATCAACCTTGCATGCTCTTCGGTTTTAGGTGCTTTTGAATTGGTGTCCTTTTTCCTCGCGTCACCATTTTGTCAGGAAGTAGTTATTATTGTTGTATATTAACTAATTCCTAATTTAAAAAATACCCCTAGAATAAATTTATATACCAATAACTTTAATCCCGATGGGAATAGATTTGTGAACTCGTTGTACCATGTTCATATATTAAATTCGAATCTAAAATTTCATACACAAAAAAGTAACGTATATATATTTTTTTAAATAGATCGTGTAGTATATGAAAGATATAAACGGGCACATTTTCTTTTACATTTTCTATTTTACACTTTCTATTTAATTTTAATTGATATTTAGTTAGTCATATTCAGTTAGTTTAGCTTAGTTTTAGACATTTATTTAATCTTTATCTCCATAAATGCCTTTAATCACCCTTCTTTATTAGAAAATGTATATTCAACGCCGTTTTTAGTTTACATTGTCTTACCTTAACTTAAATTATATGGACCCATAGGATCTTAAATAATAGTGTTACTCTAAGAAAGTTGTGCAAAGTTCACTAGAGTAAACGTAAAATATAGTAAGGATATAAATAAGTGGGATAACGAAGTTTTATTTACAACATATTTATTAAATTAGTTAACCGAGAGGTTCACCTTCTTGTTAACTAGTTAATCTTCATTAAATTTATAAGGTAAATGAAATTCCCGTGCTTTTTTCGATCTATTTATAGTTTACAGTAAAAATTATTCAAAAGTCGTCATGGAAAGTCGATTAAACACAGAAAAAGAAGCCAAAAAAATCTTCGGACTCAGACGATTCAATTGTAACGTGATTGACAATTGACATCAAATATGTAGTGAGATTAGAAAATCATTCATCAAGACAGCCCATCTAAACAGATAGCAAACTATCCCAACAATGTAAGACGAGTGTTGTGTATTTACAAGCGACAAGTGAGGTTATTTCGGTACTGCCGCCTGCGTTGTCTCCGCTGCGGAATGACAAAAAAATTGACATGGTAATTACACAAGACAAGTTATACTAAATTTGGGTTTGCATGCTGGTGGGTTGAGCAAAATTACATTATAGACTCTGCTATGAACGAATATTAGTTTTTTTTTAATATAAATGTAAATATGGAGTTAGGAATCTTTAAATTATATTACGTAGCTATTACTCTTCTTGAGACAATGCATGAATAAATTTTAAATTAATCGAAAATAATTATGTTATTTTCTTTTATGTTCTTAAAAATGTATACTATATTCTGTGCTTAATAACTTAGTACCCGTGAATGTTATGCTTATGAATTTTCATACACATCAGATATTTGAGATTTAATTTATATTTTTGAATTATATTATAAATCAATAACAGTAATATATATATAAAAAGAAAATGTAGCTTAAAATGGTTCGAGTAAATATGTTATTTAATTATTTATTTATACATATAAGTGTACACTTACGTGCGCCATAAAATGCCACCAGATATCACTCATGCTAAATGTACATAAAACTCCCTTTCATTTTAACTATCAAATGAGCGTGACTTAATCTAATAAAGTTATCCTGAATAAATCAAGAAGCTAATCTCATAAGGTAGGGTAACCAGACGTTTCTATTTTTTTCATATCAAGTCCATAATTGGACGTTTTTCTAATTGCACAATGTATTTTTTTTCTACATTGAAAATATTGCTCCTAATTATCTAACGATTTATGATACAATCACATCGCTAGTAACTGACAGCGTAAGTAGATTACGAAGATAGCAAATGTGAGGCTATACAATAGGAAGTAATAAATTAAATTTCAAAATAATATTATTGAGATATCAGATACACAATAATAATATGTAGTTTAAAATCACAAAACGAATAACTATTTTTATTAATAGTTCTGTATTTATAATAAAATGGCTCTGACATTATTATCGAATGCAAATATATTAGAAAATAAACTGAAATATTAGAAACTGAAAATTATGGCACAAAAATTAAAGAAATATAAAGGGAGAAACCAAACACTATACATTGTTATGAAGACACAAACAAAAAAATATATTACTACTTAACAAAGTAAGCTACGTAAATTTTGGAATATAACGTGATTAAACCAGTCTTTATTATATTCAAAATTTTATACGATACCTCATAAATTCATAATATTTAAACAAAACTTTATTAATGTACATAATGAAGTATTCCAATTTATTGAAATTATGGACACTATAATCTAACAAACATTAAACAACAATATTTTCAACGGATTAAAAAATAATCAGTCAAAACTTGATTTGAACTATTTTGAAAGCACGGGTGGCCGACAATTTGATTCATTATATCTCTAGTCTGTAGGTGGGCTTCAACTGTACAAAATGACCCGTAATTCCCTTGTTAAGGCTAGAGGGAGATAACTCTAACGTATTAATCTAGAGCTATAAATATTTCCAAAAAAGACAAACTTGTTTTCGTGTTCAACATAAATCTTTAATCGAGTTAGCTAATTGAACCCACTTTAGTTTGAAGGATATGCAGTTTATATAGACTTATGGAAGTGATGAGTTAAATGAAATATTAGAATGTACGCATAAGTGGATGTATAATATTTCTATTTTACGGTTAACGTGGCAAACAAGCATATGAACTCCCTAAGATAAGCAGTACTTTGAAATGGACATACATAATTGTTAAATAGTCTATGTAGATACATGCAAAAAATCTACGGAATGTTCGACAATACCTCAGTTTCGTTTTTCATGGTGACAGAAATACACAGAAAATATGAAATTAAAATCAAGCAGCAACAAAACAAACTAAAAACTATGATCTTTTTCATTGCCAGCGGAACACCTGGCTCGTCAATTATATAACAATTCAATTTTTTTTAATTTGTCGGCCATTTTGAGCATGTTTCTCTGCGTGACTGAATTCCGCCATGCGCGTTACGGCGCCAAGTATATAACGGGCCTCAAGGCGTCAGGAGATAGGAACGGTGTTCCTGAACATTCCTATTCTATTTTTTTTATGCTGAATCCGAATCTGAAGTCAAAATTCTATTATTCTAAAAAACCGCGCACACAGACAAACATGTAGATTTCATATAGGAACGGTGTTCCTGAAAATCTAGTTCGTATTCTATATATAATGATACTAGCGGATATTAAAAATCGTACATTTATGCCGAATTTAACGTTTGTATGACAATTTTTTCTTTAATAAGAGCCTGTATCATATTGACAGACGGACATGTGCACGGCGGTAATGTGCGAATAATACTTTACGCAGGCTTATGAACATAAAGGCAGTTAATCATGAAGCGGCTATCGGCACATTAGTATTAATCCCCATCATTATTTTAAGAGTTTTGCCTCTTTCACTTGCACCTGATGCGCCCTACGCATTAGCATAGGAGGTTATGACAAAAGTGAAATAAGATACAGCGACGTTTGATATCTAAGCATTGGGTAGGTATTTCACCTTACCGAAGATATTAATCAAAATATAATTCCCTTGAGAAGCTATCTGAACCGAGCAAAGGCTAAGTTACTTCATATCAGGCGAACCGCTTTTCCACATCAGTGTTATAAATAAATATTTGTTTTAAAAAACGTTACTTTCGTTCATTTGAGTTTGAAATTATGTGATAATTACGCCAGCAAAAAGCCTCCAATTGACCATTGACTCATATTAATATGCAAAAAGGGTCATATTTATAAAGTAAATAATACGCATCATTATTATAAAGTAAATTACGCCATCGGGTCGAAGGTATCAAATGCTTAATTAAAATTTATGACGCATGATTCGTTTGGTGTTACATAACCGTGTTACTGTTATGCGTGCTCATAGACTACACATATAGCCAATACCTATAGACTAGCAATTACTACCAATTGTTGAAAACAAATTAAAATAAGTGTAAATGTTTTGTAACATTATAAATATATTTGTAGTCGTGTATCTGCACACACTCCGGTAAGATGAACCGTTCGCATCACTGGAGCTTGTACACACATTTTGTAATAAAAAAATACTACGTAAATCTTCACATTAATGTTTTTTCTTATACAATTCATTTATTGTATTATTGTATTATATTCAACTTTATTTTTCTATCTTTGTAACGAGTCGTAAGAAATGCATCTTTCTTGCACGAATGTACATTATAGTACATCGTGTCTAAAGTGAAATATAATGAAATCTCTTTGCTAAAGCAACCAAATACCTACTCATAATTTTGAATAAAAAGAAAAGCTATATATAACCGAACAAAACAAAAAAATACAATAAGAGCGACGTTACAAACTTGCCATAATACTTTAGTATTGTTTACTTTATAATAATTCTACTTCTACGATGTTACATTCTGCGATAGAGTAAATTATATAAATGACTACACAGGCGAGTTTTAAGATACACATAAGCAGTCCATTATTTAAAGTCAATATTCGAGTAATATTAACCCGTAATAACTGGGGTATTGTAGACCCTTTGTGTTTAGATTTTACCGGATATTACGTCAGATTTCGATTTGGATGCGTAGAAATTAGGCTCTTGTGGGAATATTTTGATTTGGTCCTATCTCTAGCCTAAAATATTTGTTAAAATACGTTATTTGTTAAAATTACACAAGCAGTTTTTTAGTATATTACAAAAAGAAAGTTTATTCTCTCTGCATATAAAAATGTTTTTTTCATCGAGGTGGATACAGGCATATAGCCCACCTGATTTTCAGTGAGTAGTCGTAGCCAATACTCATTGGCTACTGTAGTAGCTGTGTGTACCTACTGTAAGTAAGTGTTAAGCGGATGCTGCAGTATTTCTCACGTATGGTACTGATAAATTCACTCCAAGAAGTTGTTATTCAGTTTAAATATGATGTAGGAGTATATAGTCTCGACATAATATTTTTTAATGTAACATGAATGACATACCAGCACATAGCTTGGTAAATGTAAAGTGAGTTGCCTCTACTGTAGCCCATATATGTAACATTACACCAGTGCATCCTTTTTTTATACCACTAAGGTAACAATCAAACGTATGGTTTGCCTGATTGTAAGCCGTTACCGTAGCCTATGGGCATTTGCACCACCAGGGGTGTCACTCATGCGTTGCCGACCTTAATGTTTCTATATCTCATTTCTCTCGCGGGAATAGAACAAGCCTTCAGGAAATTGTTATGGTAGTAATATTATGCATAATGGACATCCAGACGGTTTGCTTGTAATTAATAAAACATAAATTGAGATTTTAAAAACCCACAACAGAATATAGTGCCATGAAAAAAACATTAAAAAAACTCACGACATTAAAACGTAATATGATTTTTTTATGTAATATTATTTATGGCCGTCGTATGTAACCTGTGTTGTAGATTGCACTTTAACACATATACATACCACTTAATATGTGCGGTCTACAACACATGCTACTATAATAATCATATTACGGGTTTATGAAATTTTCTATTTGAAGTTTTTTTAATATCAGAATAATATTTGCGGCTTTTCTTAAAATAAAATTTTAATAGTATAAGCATTTTATACGTTTCCGTTTACATTCGTATTCCGTTTTATAATAAAATAAAATAAATATTTAACCGCTTTGGAGAAGTATGTGTTGTGTAGCGCCCCCTGGCGGTCTGTAATATTAAAGCTTAGGTAAGAACATGCTCCGGAATAAGACTTATATACAGCAGAAAACCGTTTCAAAATCGGCCTAGCTGTTTTCGGAACAGATCCACACATAAACCCGGCCATCGCGGGTACAAATAAACTAACAAATGTTACTGCCACCGTACTCCTTCCTACCTACATCTATGTTGTCAGAACTTTGTTTCCTAACTGGTGGAGTGTACCACATGAGCGTGATCGGCTTTGGATCTAGAGATAAACTAGAGTGCAAAATGGAATGTAGTAGAAGTACACTTGAATACTCTTCCGGCTAAACGGACACTCGTGTCGTTACGTAGTTAATAATGAGATCTACCAAAAAACGTAATTTGTGGTCCTTTTTCTGATGATCCACAAAAAATATTTTAACGAGACGAACAATCAGGTAGACCAATTACTTTTTGTAGAATAATATTATTATTTTTAGAACTACTTTACAGAATTACTACTTTTTGTAAAATATGTATCGGCAAAGGTTGGAAAGTATAAATAATCAGTTGCGTTAAAAGCGATTTTGATAATTATAGATTAGACCATATAAAATAAAGTTAGTGATCCAAGAACAAATAAGTGTTGAATGAGCTCATAGCCGAGGTTTCCTCTAGAAATTGCAGCATGCGGAAAGAAAGAAAAAATAAAAAGCGAGCGGCCTAAGGTACCACTTCATGGTAATATTTTTTGCTACATCATCGTATTGCTTGTAACAGCAGAATAAGACAATTAAAATCCTAAATATCAAAATAGCGTAAATCTCATCGAGTTTCCTTTTATGACAATACTTAAGTATTTTTAAGAACTAACGTGTCTGCGGAAACAAATGACTATGCGAACTCTAAATGAAAGAAAAATTGAAGGAGGTACCGCTAATTGATACAGGTATGTATAAAAATAAAACAGGAAACGAACACGTCTCCTATTAAGGGCGCAGACTGTAATGGTACCAGCACATCTTATCGATAATAAGATTGCGTAATATTATTCAAAATTGGAATGGTTTAAAATTCCTTAAGATTGTTGTATGGTCGAAAGCAACGTGGCTGTGCGCACATGTGCAAACCATTATTTTTTTGTTAGCTGGCACCGAGCCCGTCGAGCTATGCAATCAAATTAGGGTTACCCAAGGCTATAGAACAAAACCACGTAAGATATGGTGATGTTTTGGTGAAATTCGAAAATTGACAATGAATACAAGATCTAAACGATCTGTTGGAAATAATTATAACGAGTAATAGATGTTTGAGAATAATTGGATTACAAGTGGTTCGACGCAATTTCTGCCCCAAGGAACAGTCCTTGGGTGTGACAGACAGACTCAGTCTGGAGTTTATTCGGGTATTTAGAATAAGATCTAAAATTTGGTACTAATCACAGTTAATTAGCATGTGTAAATTATGCATTATTCGGTAAATTAAGTTAGTTGTAAGGCCTAGTCTGGAGTGGAGAATGTGTACGGAACCTTGCGTTTAAACACAGATCGGCGTGGCGGTTTTACGGGGGTGAAGTACGCGGGGTTTTGTCGTGGACTATATAGGAATGTGAATCGTTGAGACTCGACACAATAGCCAATACTGACGGTGAGGCGAAACGTATTTCGGGAATTCTTAAAACTTGGTACTTTTGTAACTTAAGCAATCAGTATTCGTTGGGCTATTAGGCTATAAGATTTGTTAACCAATTCTTATAGTTTTCTTTAAATTCGCGATAGTTTGTTTTAAAGTGGCTTGTTATTAAGCAGTATCGACACATTTCAAGCACCGTGGTAAACTGACTGTGACAACTGAGCGGAGTTTGAAGTGTATAGAATCAAATACACGATTTAGTACGGACAGGTAAGCCGTGTCTAGATCTTCCCACATTACACTAGGGAAACGCTTTGCTAGCTCGAAAATAAAGCGCTGGTGAAGTGTACACATACATTTATCGAATGTCGGGGCGACTATGAATCCCTAGATTTGAGCAATTTATTAATTGCGGAAGATCTAGGCTCACGTGAGTCTGCGTGAGCCACATTCGAAGTTAACGGGCCATAGAACTAGGAGATCAGATACACACACGCCCGTTGGCTGTCTACACAAAGTTATATACACATATATATATTTTATAACACAACTATCTATACACAACGTCCTTAGAAACACTCGCGTTAGGGCGTTAGGTCACATCCCGGGTCTTGTTTCTTTGAATCCGCGATAGTTTCTGTTAGATAATTAGGTTTAGGATTAGAGAATTTAAGTTGTAAGGTTCCGTATAGAATCCATTGTCGACTAGGTTATAAATAAGTGCTTGTTCGCATGAGTTTGAATGTTTATTGAATAAGGTGGTTGGTAGTATAAGGACCTCGCGATTTTGACTATATAACGCTCTCATTTTATTTTTTTGGAAAAAAAAAGAGGATATATTTATATCAGTAAATGTAACATCATAGTGTGCGGTAGAGATTAATCAGTGTTTAGCCCCGTGGCTTTGAACATCGATTAATTTTGGTCGGGCGTCCGTGGCGGATCATGTCGGGCCTGTAACCAGTTTGAAAGCACGTATATCAGACGGTTATTCACTCGACTGATATGGTTGGGTACCGTACACTTTACAATAAATGATGAAGGTTCTTTAAAGTAAGGTTGGAATACCATAAACACGAGAGCATAGCTTGCGCGTTAACGTCCCGCGTGAATAAGCAAAAGAACGCTATAAGCGTCAATAAACTTTGATTTCCGATAAGCTTGTAATTCGCTCGTATAGCGAGAAAGTAATTAACATGTCTTTAAAATGTTAAGGCAATCCGCCGAGTGTATTCAATTCACTCCCATCCAGTCCCATTAATTGGTAAAACCCGATCAGGGTTTAAGAGCTCTTACACAATCAATAATGCGCACATATAACTTATAATATATAAATTATACCAATGGACTTGGAATATTTAAGGCTTGGAGCAGTGGCTATTAGTTGCAACAACAAATATTAAATAAAGTCGTACGCACACAAATACATGTTTATATAAATACATTGTTTCTTTGCGAAGAAACCAGCTCCAAAGACCTTAGCTGTGTGTCGGAAATCCCGGCCAGGGTAAACAAGCCACGATATAAATATTATAATACAACCCACACACATGCAAATAAAAGTTCGACTAATCTCGAGCTTATGGGCGGATTTCCATTATTAACTCGTATATACGACACTAGGCACTAAAACATCGAAATATCTTACATCAATATATATATATATCAACAAATCGAAGTAGAGCTGTTATTTCAGCTGTACATAGGCTGGGAAGATAGGGCTTTAGGTAAATACAGAATACATAAGACGATACTAGGTAGCATAGGTAGGGCTTGATCACGAAACGCATAGGTAGAGCTTAAAACTGAGATTAGGTTATCTAGGTAGGTCTTATATTAGACATACGTAGGGCATAAGACAAATAAGTATGTTATCTAGGTAGGACGTAATATTAAACACATATGTAGATCTTAGGACAGGTACATTAAAGAAGTATAGGTTAGGCACATAAGTAGGGAAGTTAGGACATTAGGTAGGGAAGATTTGTAGAGCTTAGCAAGGCAGAAACGTTTAGTTCATTAGGTAAGATAATAATAACAAAATAGCAATAGATTTAGGTAGGATTCATCAGTAGCAGTAGGTGTAGTTAAATAGTAGGTAGTGACAATAATAGTAGGCAGATAAGCTGGACACGCTCCAGTCCATTAAGTTAGGTAGGGCCCAATAGGCATATCGGTAAGTAGGCTTAGGCGTGCTGCATGCATGCCCACTACATCCACATAGGTTTCATTCCGTTTACATCCCGAGGCAAAAGCAGTAGGTAGGTAGGGTGGGTCGCGCTGAGGTCCAGTACATCTGGTGCTCGTGAGCGAGGATCGAAGACAAGTAGGGTTACTACGGCTAAAACACAACGTAATTTATATAATAATATCAAGCATTTCGGCTAGTTAGATAAGTTTGCGTTAACTGCTTAGCATCAGGCGAGCTTAAGCATAAACACAACATAAGAGTAAAAAGAAAACTAGCATTCAAGCTATATAACCAGGGTTCAATAAGTGGTTGCCTTTTAGAATAGTAACTGATATATTCATAGACAGCGGTGTGCATTTGCCATCAGGCAAGAGGAAAATAAAAGTTAGCAATCGAATATACAAATTGGTTGTTAGTTATCGGTTCTGTAAATTTATTTACTTAACATAAAGTAGATAGATTTATCTTTGAAACAAGCATACAAAAATTAGTTAAGGTTAGCGGTGTGGTCGCTGCATAGCGTAAGGTATATAGAATTTTCATCGAAACGAGCATTCAATTGGTTAGCTAGTTAACGATCGTTAAACTTTACATTTCAACTTGTTTTAGGCTACGGCTTGCGTAGCAGGTCAGAATTTTTTGTAATTTAGAGTGAGCAAAAGGTCTCTCTGGGTCTCCGTGAAACCGACATATGGCAATAATAAAACATTTGGAGACTCTCATAAGCAACATGTTTATGTGAACAGGTCAGAATTTTTTGTGGAAACAAGAGTATTGGGTTCGGTTTAAGTGTCAATTTTATAGTTACCACTTGTTTCGGTTTCAAGTGAGTTAGGGTTGGTATTTTGTTATACTCGTATTACAAAAAAAAGGGATTCTGGATTATTGAAACGACTGTGGTGTGAACGTTTGCATAAGAGTGTGGTAGATTGGAAGTTAGTTTTAGTACGGTTAGTTTAGACGGTTGTGTGTACGTTAGTTATTATGGCCGGGCGACGATCTCGCAAGACTAGATTGGGGGTCCAAAACGAGTTGAGCAATGATCTATTACAAAGTATACTACAGAGATTGATAGCATTAGAAGAAAGACAGACCTCAGTTAACATTACAACGCCAGATAGTGGGGTAGAGTCTAATAATTTGAACTCTTTATCAGACCAGGGGGAGACTATTTCCCTTCCAGGAACTAGTAGGCGTGATTTTGGAAGTAGTGCAGTTGAGACAAGACCAGTGTGTGTCTATAAATCTACACAGACGCTACCTAAATTTAATGGTCGAGACGCGGGCAATCCGATGGTTTTCCTAAGAGATCTCAAACGTTATTTAAAGATAACAGGTTCAGAGGATCGAGCATTATTTATCGCAACGGATAGCTTATGTGAGGACGCGAAGATACGGATGAGTATTTATCGCGACAGTTGGCGAAATTTCAGTGATTTCGAACGGGACTTTCGTTTAGTCTTTTGGAGTAATAGTGAGCAGGAGCTGGTAAAACAGAGATTTATGTCGAGTCAATATAGGAGTGATTCATCTGGAACTTCGATGGAGCTATATTTAGCCAAGCAGTTAGATAGTGTATACGATCTGACTTTACCATTCACAGAATCTGAGAAAATAAACACAATATTCAGGCAGTTACCTACACATGTTCAAACAGTCTGGTTTGCTAGACCGCAGACAGGTAATATACAGGAGGCGGTAGAATTCTTACGCCATCTAGAGAGGAATGTGGTGATAAACCCGGTTGGTCATCATGGTAGTAACAGGCGTGATGCACCACGTGCAGGACGTGCGTGGGGCCCACAAACAAACGCTATTAGGGCCAGACCGTATTATAGATCTCAGACAGGTCGAGGGAACTTACGCGGCAGTGTAAATAGCAACAGAAACTTTAATAGACGAGGGCGTGGCGCGTATATACAAGGTCGCAGTAGTGTAGGGACCCATAAGGCGATCGAATTCGTAAAGAGTACGGAAGTTTTGGACAAGACAAAACAAAACTTAGATAAGGAAAAAAACTAATTAACGCGCGGGAGTTAGTCCCCGCGCGGAACTATTTTTCATGTGAATACATGAATAAATTTGGGTTTAAGCCTGATATAAATTCGATACATACAGCGTATAGACTATGCAATATTGAAGCGTTAGTAGGTATAAACGAGTTTATTGAGTTAATAAATTTTAGGAGTAAATTGTTAAATATGTGTATGTATGAGGACGAAGTTAGGTTCGGCAGAAATATGAAAGCACTATACACGGTGTTTGCGGACACGGAAATTTTAGGAAATGATAGAACGGAACAGGTTTCTTTGCCTGAGATAAAAGTGACAATACAAGGTTTAGAAGTGACTGCTTTAATTGATACGGGAAGTGAGGTGACGTGTATAAGAGGTGATATATTCGAGCAGATTTCGGCAGGGGGTAGGCAGTGGCCAGACATCCCCATACCAGCGGTTAACGTTGTTGGAGCTTTTGGTGTTAGTAAAGAAAAGGTCAACAGGTTAATAATTTTACCATTAGAAATCAATGAGCGTGTTGTAGATACGCCTATGTTAGTTTTAAATAAGTTGCCGAAAGAAATGATTTTAGGCTATGACTGGTTGACGACAGTAAAGGCGTGTATCTCTTGTAGCAGTTCAGGAACATTATCAGTGACGTATGGAGAGCGTACTAGTGAGGTACATATGATTGATAACGAGGGTATGAATGAACGATGTAACTTTGTACTTACCACAAGTAAGAATGGTTATACCATAGAGCAAATAAGAGAGTATGTATCTAAGTTGGAATTACCGGTAGAGCATAGGAATAAATTGCAAGAAGTTTTGGTTAAGAACAAGGAGGTGTTTTCCGATAGGCCAGGGGTAATTCATAAATACGTTCATGAAATTAAAATGAAAGACGAAACACCATTCATAAAACGATCCTATCCAATTCCACATGCGTACCGCCAGGAAGTACAGAATAAGATTTCGGAATTGGAAGCGTTAGGCGTCATTAGTAGAGCGCAAACGGCTTACAGTAGCCCATTGACGTACACAATTAAGAAGGACGGTTCCGTTAGAGTTTTGCTTGATGCCCGGGAATTGAACTCTCGAATGGTGGGAGAAACAGAGTGTGCTCCTTTGGCTAGTGAAATTTTACAGTCAGGTTACAAAATAGATTATTTAGCAGTATTAGATATAAAGGATGCATATTTTAGTGTACCTTTGACCGAGGAATCTAAACAGTACACAGGGTTTGTAGTGTCAGGGAAAAGTTATGTGTACAACCGTTTACCACAGGGATTGAAAACATCTGTTGGATCCTTTTCACGCGCGATGGATATTATACTAGGAAGCGAAGTTAGGAGTTATTGTTTGAACTTCTTAGATGATTTGGCTATTTTAACTAAAGGCAGTTTAGTGGAGCATATAAAGCAGGTTGATGCCGTTTTGACTAAGTTGAGAGAGGCAGGGTTCAAGTGTTCTTTGACGAAGTGTCAATTCGCCGCGAAAGAGGTTAAGTTGTTAGGATTTATATTGAGTACGGAAGGGGTATGTATAGATCCAATGAAGGCGGAGGCAGTGCAGGAATATCCGATACCTAGGACAATTAAACAGGTCAGAGCTTTCCTAGGGTTTGTAAATTATTTTAGGCGGTTTATTCCAAATTTTGCGAATCTAACTAAGCCATTATATGAGCTATTAAATAAAGGGGTTAGATTTCATTGGGACGACCGGTTACAAGGTTGTTTCGAAGAAATAAAAAAATCTTTTGTGCATAATATTATGTTATCACAACCGGTATATGGTTCTGAGTTTTATGTGCAGACAGATGCGAGTTCAGTAGGACTCGGGGGATATGTATATCAATTAGATGAAGGAAAAGGAATTAGAATAATAGGGTTTTGTTCGTGTGCCTTTAAAGGAGCTCAATTGAGATGGTCAGTATCAGAACTTGAGATGTACGCTATAATTTATACTTTAAAAAAATTTGAAACGTATTTGAGGGGTAATAAGATTGTTATAAACACAGATCACAAAGCGTTAATATTCTTGAAATCATGGACGTTATTAGGTGCTCGAGTGACAAGGTGGATTCTGTATTTAGAAACATTCGATTACGAGATTCGTTATGTGCGAGGAAGTGAGAACGTTGTAGCTGACGCGCTTAGTCGTTACATAGTAGGCACAGAACCAGGGAAACGCAGTAGGGATTATAGACCGGAGATTTTATGGTTTAAAGCAGCAAATCACCGAGAAATTTTACAAAAATTGAGAAACATAGAGGCGTTACAAGCGGAAGAGGATAGTCTAGTTAAAATCAAAAGTTGCTTGAAAAATGGTACACAGGATAGTTGTGTAAAGGGATTTAACAATTATAAATTAATAGGTGAGACTTTATACTATATGAGGCCGAACAAAAGTGAATTGTTGTTAGTCATTCCGGGAACACTGCGGGACGGTTTGATATCACACATTCATGAAGAGATAGGTCATTTTGGAAAATATAAGGTGTTGGCCTTTGTAAAATCTAGATATTATTTTCCCAGAATGAATGCGGAAATTGCTAGGGTCGTGAGGAGTTGCGATATTTGTCAAAAGGTCAAAAATGATAGAGTAAAATTACGAGGACCATGTACGCCTGTAATTTCTAATAGTTTAGGCGAGAAAGTGATGGCGGATCTGTACGGACCGTTACCCACAGGCAAGTTCGGGTATAAATACGTATTTGTAATACAGGATGTATTTAGTAAACTGATTAAATTGTACCCATTACGCGCGGCAACTAGTCGGGGGGTTTTGGCGTGCACTAAGAAGTTTAATGAGATAATACCTATAAAGACAATTATTACGGACAATGGATCACAATTTGTGTCAAAAGTTTGGGAGTCAGGCCTAAGGATGCTCAATATAAACGTTAAACATACTTCGATCTACTGTCCGATATCGAATTGCACAGAACGGGTTAATAAAGAGATAGGTAGATTAGCGAGAACGTATTGTAACCAGTCACATCGTAGCTGGGTTGATTTAATCCCTGAGATCGAACGGTGTTATAACGATGTGTGTCATAGCAGTTTAGGTAACTCGCCGAATGAGGTAGTATATGGAGAAAGGGCAGAGTTAAGTACTGATAGGTATTTGAATATAGAAACGAATACAGTCAATGTAGAGTCAATCCGCGCACAGGTAAGCGAATATGCACGTAAGATGGCAGGACAGCGAGCCAAACGTTTTGATAAAGTAAATAGGTTGGTAACTTACCAAATCGGTGATTTAGTTAAGTTGCGGACAGTACCTAAGTCTGATAAGGCGCACAAATTGACTAAAAAGATCGCATTACTATATAGTGGGCCGTACGAGATTGGAGCGATACCATATGCCAACTGTTACACATTGATAAATCCAAATACGCGAGAAATTAAAGGTAATTATAATACGATTAATATAGCGCGGTACTATGGTGGCAGGAAAGAAAGGATTACTGTGGTTAAGGTTTAGTGTCATGGGAGTTTAGGAGGTATTCAAGTTAGAGACGGGAAACCATTAAAGCTATGTAGAATTTATCAAGACGGGAGTTATGGGTTAATTCTTTTGCTCCTTACTGACGGAGAAGGTTATATCTTGTGAGGATGCAGTCTAACATTTACACGTTATTCAACATCTCAAGGGGGAGGTTGTAATGGTACCAGCACATCTTATCGATAATAAGATTGCGTAATATTATTCAAAATTGGAATGGTTTAAAATTCCTTAAGATTGTTGTATGGTCGAAAGCAACGTGGCTGTGCGCACATGTGCAAACCATTATTTTTTTGTTAGCTGGCACCGAGCCCGTCGAGCTATGCAATCAAATTAGGGTTACCCAAGGCTATAGAACAAAACCACGTAAGATATGGTGATGTTTTGGTGAAATTCGAAAATTGACAATGAATACAAGATCTAAACGATCTGTTGGAAATAATTATAACGAGTAATAGATGTTTGAGAATAATTGGATTACAAGTGGTTCGACGCAATTTCTGCCCCAAGGAACAGTCCTTGGGTGTGACAGACAGACTCAGTCTGGAGTTTATTCGGGTATTTAGAATAAGATCTAAAATTTGGTACTAATCACAGTTAATTAGCATGTGTAAATTATGCATTATTCGGTAAATTAAGTTAGTTGTAAGGCCTAGTCTGGAGTGGAGAATGTGTACGGAACCTTGCGTTTAAACACAGATCGGCGTGGCGGTTTTACGGGGGTGAAGTACGCGGGGTTTTGTCGTGGACTATATAGGAATGTGAATCGTTGAGACTCGACACAATAGCCAATACTGACGGTGAGGCGAAACGTATTTCGGGAATTCTTAAAACTTGGTACTTTTGTAACTTAAGCAATCAGTATTCGTTGGGCTATTAGGCTATAAGATTTGTTAACCAATTCTTATAGTTTTCTTTAAATTCGCGATAGTTTGTTTTAAAGTGGCTTGTTATTAAGCAGTATCGACACATTTCAAGCACCGTGGTAAACTGACTGTGACAACTGAGCGGAGTTTGAAGTGTATAGAATCAAATACACGATTTAGTACGGACAGGTAAGCCGTGTCTAGATCTTCCCACATTACACTAGGGAAACGCTTTGCTAGCTCGAAAATAAAGCGCTGGTGAAGTGTACACATACATTTATCGAATGTCGGGGCGACTATGAATCCCTAGATTTGAGCAATTTATTAATTGCGGAAGATCTAGGCTCACGTGAGTCTGCGTGAGCCACATTCGAAGTTAACGGGCCATAGAACTAGGAGATCAGATACACACACGCCCGTTGGCTGTCTACACAAAGTTATATACACATATATATATTTTATAACACAACTATCTATACACAACGTCCTTAGAAACACTCGCGTTAGGGCGTTAGGTCACATCCCGGGTCTTGTTTCTTTGAATCCGCGATAGTTTCTGTTAGATAATTAGGTTTAGGATTAGAGAATTTAAGTTGTAAGGTTCCGTATAGAATCCATTGTCGACTAGGTTATAAATAAGTGCTTGTTCGCATGAGTTTGAATGTTTATTGAATAAGGTGGTTGGTAGTATAAGGACCTCGCGATTTTGACTATATAACGCTCTCATTTTATTTTTTTGGAAAAAAAAAGAGGATATATTTATATCAGTAAATGTAACATCATAGTGTGCGGTAGAGATTAATCAGTGTTTAGCCCCGTGGCTTTGAACATCGATTAATTTTGGTTGGGCGTCCGTGGCGGATCATGTCGGGCCTGTAACCAGTTTGAAAGCACGTATATCAGACGGTTATTCACTCGACTGATATGGTTGGGTACCGTACACTTTACAATAAATGATGAAGGTTCTTTAAAGTAAGGTTGGAATACCATAAACACGAGAGCATAGCTTGCGCGTTAACGTCCCGCGTGAATAAGCAAAAGAACGCTATAAGCGTCAATAAACTTTGATTTCCGATAAGCTTGTAATTCGCTCGTATAGCGAGAAAGTAATTAACATGTCTTTAAAATGTTAAGGCAATCCGCCGAGTGTATTCAATTCACTCCCATCCAGTCCCATTAATTGGTAAAACCCGATCAGGGTTTAAGAGCTCTTACACAATCAATAATGCGCACATATAACTTATAATATATAAATTATACCAATGGACTTGGAATATTTAAGGCTTGGAGCAGTGGCTATTAGTTGCAACAACAAATATTAAATAAAGTCGTACGCACACAAATACATGTTTATATAAATACATTGTTTCTTTGCGAAGAAACCAGCTCCAAAGACCTTAGCTGTGTGTCGGAAATCCCGGCCAGGGTAAACAAGCCACGATATAAATATTATAATACAACCCACACATGCAAATAAAAGTTCGACTAATCTCGAGCTTATGGGCGGATTTCCATTATTAACTCGTATATACGACACTAGGCACTAAAACATCGAAATATCTTACATCAATATATATATATATCAACAAATCGAAGTAGAGCTGTTATTTCAGCTGTACATAGGCTGGGAAGATAGGGCTTTAGGTAAATACAGAATACATAAGACGATACTAGGTAGCATAGGTAGGGCTTGATCACGAAACGCATAGGTAGAGCTTAAAACTGAGATTAGGTTATCTAGGTAGGTCTTATATTAGACATACGTAGGGCATAAGACAAATAAGTATGTTATCTAGGTAGGACGTAATATTAAACACATATGTAGATCTTAGGACAGGTACATTAAAGAAGTATAGGTTAGGCACATAAGTAGGGAAGTTAGGACATTAGGTAGGGAAGATTTGTAGAGCTTAGCAAGGCAGAAACGTTTAGTTCATTAGGTAAGATAATAATAACAAAATAGCAATAGATTTAGGTAGGATTCATCAGTAGCAGTAGGTGTAGTTAAATAGTAGGTAGTGACAATAATAGTAGGCAGATAAGCTGGACACGCTCCAGTCCATTAAGTTAGGTAGGGCCCAATAGGCATATCGGTAAGTAGGCTTAGGCGTGCTGCATGCATGCCCACTACATCCACATAGGTTTCATTCCGTTTACATCCCGAGGCAAAAGCAGTAGGTAGGTAGGGTGGGTCGCGCTGAGGTCCAGTACAAGACGAGCCGTAATGGCTACTATGGAAATCTAAATAAGATGAGACCTGTTGATAGGCTCTCGTTGCAGACTATGCAAATATTTATCAGCCACTAATGTACCAATGACTGGGAATCTAATGGTTTTTTTCGGAAATCTGGGGGTCTACAGACTGTTCCTATTAAACAGCGTACATGGACTATTTTCAGTCGAGTATAAAGTGCATAAAAAAATGACATTCTGTTCTGAGAATTTGTAACAGATTGTAGCTGAGGTGAGGCCATAATTGTTTCTTTCCCCATTTATTTTGGACTTCAAAACGCTAAGGTACTACACAAATTATTTGCATGAAAACATTATCTATTACAATATTCTACGAGTACATGTAATAACACCATACTATCAATTATGCGACTATATATATATATATATATATATATATATATATATATATATATATACATATAATATAACCTTATCAGGATCTAGAATAAAACAGATAGAAAAAGACCTAAAATTTAGCACATGCATACAAATATACGGAAATTGTTTAAATGATAATGTAATTGACCCTATGAAAAAGGTTAAAAATGTCTCATCATTAAAATATGTTCCTCTATGTCCATTTAGCCTGCCTCAAATTAAAACAACTGACTGAATTTCAATGATGTTTATAGATTATACCGAGTTTGAAATATAAATTATTTTTAATATGAAATGTCTCTGAACAATTCTGAAACTACATGCGGATGGAGATGTGTCCAGCAGCTAATCTTTACATACAATAAAAGCAGTGGAGGCAAATGGATCTTGCTACTGGCACAGAAGTCAAAACAAAATTTTTGTCTGCATGTCTGCCAGTTGTGGGAGTATCCCAAAAACTAACAAAGTTTTTTTTGTGGGCGTAACCGCGAAGTGTAACTAGTTTGTGTAATAATTACTATCATGAATCTAGTACAATATCATAAACCATTCACTACGTAATTCCCTAAGCGATCCCAACCCTCTCAACTCAATAAAGCATAATGATAACATCTACACTAGTCCTATCTATTGAGCTGACATTCACCTACTTGATATGCCGAACATATTATTATTTTATTATATTAAAAACTCCCTTATGATCGTTACAAGTTTTTCTTTCTTTCTCTTCTTTTACTACTTACGAGTAATATTATGCCAAATTGTATTGAATATTTTTATTTAAAACGTTTTTAAAATACTCGTACTAAAGGATAATTTTCAATAAAATATAACTAAATAAGGGATTTGACGTGAAGTTATAGATAGATATAATTAAATACATAGAAACAGATATAGTATAAAAAGTACGAGAGTGCATCGGTCCAACTTGTAGACATTTCATGGTACCATATTATTATCCACCATTATCATAAGCCTTCAGCAAGTTTTGCACTCCTAGTCTAACATTAGAATTTCTATGTATGTTATGTATTATATGTATCTTATGTATTATGTTTAAAATAGGACTTAGGATTGATGCTTATCATCTTTAGAGTCAAAGACAACTTCGCTTGCATGTTGTGCACCTTGCTAATTAACAACTGAGACACTGGCGTAAGAGAGATAGAGCACATCGAAGCAGCCGAAATGCTATGTTAGCAGAGGCGGTAGTAACAAACGTAAGTATTTCAAGCGCTCATAGGTTACGAGACTGCTTACTATTAGGTTGTAAGTTTGTTTACTATATCTTATGTATGCATGTATATCTTCACGCCAGGTCCCTTGCGAGGTAGGCAGAGAGAACCGAGCGCCATAAGACGTTTACCAAATTGGTGGTATAAAAATCCAAACGAATGAGGTTTTTTTATATCGAATCGACCTCGACCCGTCAACAATTTTAAAGATAAACATTTGTATATATTATATGTATGTAGATCGAAAATTATCTAAGTAATCCTCTACAGATTACATAAATAAGATCACGGTATATTATACATTTACCATGTTAAATAAAGGCACAGACACACTGCCTGCTGAGAGATTTAACATGATTACAACGCTCGATACAGCCACAAAAATCCTAAACTCATATACGATAACATTTTGATCAAACACAAGCTGCAGCTAATTCATCATCCCGTGGTTCCTTCGTTGGTCTAACGTAGTGGCAATTGCTTTGATGAGCACAGTGACCGGTGCCTAACAATATCTAGTTTAACTTAGTTTAACTAAGTGTAAAGAACATACACACTAGCTCGAAAAGAAACGACACTTAAGCATGTGTGCTCGTACTGCTTGCGGCTATGTGCGCGTGTCGGACATGCGATGCTAGGAAGCGGGCGCGGCGCGCGGTGCGTGCTTCAGGCAGTCGGTCGACTGCCTCGGCTAGGGCGTTCTCTATTCTGTCGCTCATCAAAACGGATGTACTACTGTTTAATTTATTGTTACGCAATAATCATGCCTGGTGGCCTTTATTGTTATTACAAGCTATGCAAATGCTTCTTCTTAGTTTTCCAGAAAAAACTGATCTTAAGTACGGCTACGAATTTTCATAATTATTACAAATACATAATTATAAAACGAAAAGAAAAAAAAATAAAAATACGAGTCGGCACTTTGGTAATAATTTAATTTATAATAACTATACTTAGCAAGTTTCAAAGTTCAAAGTTTCCTAGTTTATTTTATATTGTTTATTCATTATTAGATATATATATGTCCTTGCACAAATTTGCCGGGTAAACAGAGAGATTCGAGTGTTATAAGACGGTCCTTACACAGCGAGGCCCATCTTTAACATTTATAGCTCTTTTCAAGCATGCTCGCTGATTCCTAGGACTCCTGATTATAAGTGAGTATAAAAGTATTCTTCAATTTCATATGTATTGTACCGATAGTACCTACTTTTGCAACTAGATGGCGATGCGTAATGTGTGGGAAGAAATATTAATTATAAACGCTTATGGATCTATGATTCTAACTATAAGGTTTAATCTATCAAAATAAATGAAGATGTATATAAATTGTACAAACCAAAACTTAATTGTTAGTGTCTTGGGTCACATTGCTTCAGTTTGCCTCATATCAACATGCCTCAATGTCAGAGTCATTAAAAAGTAACGCTACATTACTGCAGTTACAAAACGATACGTGGCTAGATCTCTTTTGTGCTTGATACCAATTAATATTGTTTTCTGAAGCGTAAGAGGGTCACCCTCAACTTCGAATCTCAAGTAAAATTTCATCTCCTTTGCAACTAGTTATGTTGATACACGTAAAAAGAGAGGTCGAGCTCGGTGGCTCATGACGAGCTCGGTGGCTCAGTCATGAATGACGCGACTTTAACACCAACGCTGGTGAGTTCGATTCCCACACAAGGCAAACATTTGTGTGCATGAACATGTCTGTTTGTCTTGGTCTGGATGTTTTAAGAGAGGTAGGGCGCATCAAAGCAGCCCGTCTGGGGAAGTACCTCCACCTCACAGAAAACCGCAGCCAAATAACAACTCCCTAGAGGGTTGTTGTGTTCCTGCGTGTGAGTGGTCACCGTAAAAACGGTAGAAGAGTTCTCGTATCTAAAAAAAGCAAAGTTATATAATTATTGATATAGGAAAATATGACTAGATCGGTGGTGGAGAGATTAGTAATTATACTTTAACACAAAGGCTCGTGGGTTCAACACACAAGGCAAAAATTTGTGTACATGAAGTTATCTGTTTGTTATGTTCAGGGTGTTTTCAAGAGAAGTACGGCGGATTAAAGCTGCTCGATTGAGGAAGCACACTCCAGCTCACAGAAAGCCGCAGCCAAATAAAAACTGAGGTTTGTTGTGTTTCTGATAGTGAGTGAGTTCTAAGGAGTTACTCTGTTATCAGCTGAGGTAGCAACACGTAAGTTGTACTTTCTGTACCGCAAGCGTTCATAGAATACAGTAACTACTTTACATCAGGTGGACCGTATGATTGCATTGCATTACGTTGTAAAAAAAAATGTGTTCCTGTGACTTGGTGAAATTGTCAGTAAGCTCATAAGTATTTGTACATTAGCAGCGGGGCTGGCACTGTGTGATAATATCGAGTTTACCATAGCCTATGAACGCTTGCCACAAGCGTCCAAAGATTAGGATAATCACTTCACTTCAGTCACCAAAAGACAGTAAAATAATCATTTTTTTATAATTTTATGCGGGGTGTGTTCGCAGCCTAAGGGACTCCCTCTTGACGTATCCGTTGCTGTTTCATTTGATCTGGGGTTCATTAAATATTAAGTTCGTTTAAACTCAATTGAGACGTGGATGCGCCCACAAGATACATGTTGCACTGACTTCCCGCGACTTAGATCTTCGTATACTGTTTATTTAATTCCAACTTCTCAGTCTTGGTGTAAGAAATTTTAAGTGGATGTGTATTTGCCACAAGGTACAACGAGGGCTGTTCAGTTTATTATCAGTATATCTCTTAAGTCACTGGCGCTTATCCCGGTAGGCACGGGGATATGAAACCAACGCGTTTTTCCTTCTAAAAGAATGATATAATGTATTATACCCGCTGTGACCTGCTCCAGGGGATATCAATGGGACGATATACCCATGTACAAGTCACAACCGGTATTAGGACTATTACGTATATGTCAGAAAAATTGAGCTACTGAAATGTGATCAGGAGGTATTATTATAACTATCATAATCTAGGAGGAGGTTAGCAGCGAAGGTGGCATCGCGCGTGTGATACTTAATGTATTACAAGTGTTTATAGGCTGCAGCAACCGCTTTACATAAGGTGGGCGGTATGCTTGTATGCCTTCCGATGTTGTATAAAAAACTTATAGTATCTAATAGTCTATGTCTTATATAGTATCTTATCATAATCTTATCAGAATTATTTTTAGAAGCTATGGATATTATACTATATACTGCGCTTTTATATCTCAGTGTATTCAACTATAATTTGCACAAGTTAATAGATTTAATAATATTGCGGGGCGCAGTATTGGAAATAAAGGCTTGTAATGTCAAAGTAAACTAAGTAATACAAAAATAATATTAAGAATTGTTGGTTATAGCATAATTAAGTGTAAATAAAATAATTATGATTAAAAAACATACGCTGCATTGTCAAACAGCTCACAAACTCACGTCAAACGAGCCCAAAACTACTAAAATCCATTGAGGATTCCTATGACTGTCTCCAACTCTATTATCATGGCAGCTTGACGATATCGTATTATTATAATACTGCTATACTTTTCACATTAAGTGACACTTTCATGATCATACAACAAATTATTTTCGGTCAACTTCGGCCACTTTCTAAGTTATCCATTTCCAAAGTTGCTACTTCTTGGCTTGATTATTTCCAAAACCGCCACTTTCATTCTTGTTCACGTTCTGATTCGTCTTCTTCTTAATTCATCAGTGTCACTTAGACTCTGTCACACACAAAGCTTTAGATATCTCACTGTAGTTATAGTGAGATATCTAAAGCTTTGTGTGTGACAGAGTCTAAGTGACACTGAAGATTTATCCGATGATATGATGGATCTGTGGTCCGGGGTGAACCTGGTCGGTCATGCCAGCGCGAGCGTAGGTGTCGTGCTCTCATCTCGGTTAGTCTCTGGTATAAAAGATTACACAAACGATTATTTCAGATATGTTACTTTTAGACGTAGACCGACACCTCCTTGTGTCGAATAAGTTAATCCATCACAAGGATATTCACATACATACATGGAGACGGGGTGAACAGAAAATTATGATTGATATGATTCTAATAGATGGACGTCTTTCAGATCTTTGCAGAAGTTGTAAGCCGGTTTGTGGGCCTTTTCAAGAAATACATTACGGGTGCATGTTTCTTTCGGAGTCCTGAAGTGAAAAATTAGAAGATTGAAGAAGAAGGAGTATTTATGTACATTTAGTCAGTAAAAAACCTACGAACGCGAATCCATCCGACTCAGATGTAGACGAATGTTTGAAAGCTTTGAAAGAAAGTGTGTAAATGCTTCCAAATTAAATTAATAATTAGAAATCCTCATTCTGTCACTAAGCTGGAAACCATGATACTTCGCAAGTTGGTTTTCAACAACATTAAATATCATTCTCCTCTACCCTAAGCAGTTAGCCCATGGACACTTGAAATATCAATTACTCATTGTCGACTGTTTAAAATCCTCATAACGCCTACTACTACATCGAGAGCCACATCTCAATAGTTTCAAGAAAACTCGGAGTCCTGAATAGGGTGCGCCGGTTCACGCTGGGAGGGCTCCGTACAATATCTTCTTGAGGCTCTCGATAGGTTGCAGCGACGGTCTATCCGCATAATCAACGACAAAGTGGTCACCAAAAACCTAGAACCTCATCAACTCCTTAGGAACATTGGTTCGCTAAAGGTATTTTACCGCCGCATGGTATAACACTACCATAGTTAGTGCTCTGCAGAACTGTTTTTCCTTATCCCACCCTCTCCCTTCCGTCATAGTACTATTAAAAAGTTGAACGCCTTGCCCGTACATGTGTTTCCTCTTTCCTACAACATGGGATCCTTCAAGCGAAGCGTGAAGAAGCACCTCACGGACCAGCGTGGCAGCACCAACTAACAGGTTGCCGTAGTATTTTGTCAGTTGCCGCTACGATTTGGGTTCCTCTTTTCGCTTACCATCAGGCGGAGCGGAGTCACTACGCTGAGCTGAAATAAAAAAAAATCAAAAAGATCTCCTAATTCTTGGAGCTAATACCTCATATAAACTTGTCCATCCTCACAGCTCGTCTCGTGACCAAGCCATAAAGTCAATTCAGGTTTTCCTGCCCTATTGTAACAACAACATGCAATGTGCGGTCGTACTTGAGTCTTGTATAGTAAAAGGGTTAGCACTGAACTGAAGTGCTGGTTTGCTCTATTGAACACATCAAGATAGTTGGATGAGAGTTTGACCTAACTTGAAACTTCAAAATGAATTTCATATAAAATCTCGACTTCAATATTTTTGGCGATGATAAAGGATGTGTTGAAATTGCGGAGTTACAATAAACGCTAATTTGTTAGGGAAGAATGCACAGACCTTTGGCCTTTTGGAGGAATTGCACTAAGTGCAATTACCCCCAGAATACTCTAGTCAAAGTACTCTTAATTTCAGAGGCAATTCTTAAATAGTCCTCTACCAAGGAACAATGAATATTAATACAAATACCAATATCCGTGGTTCCTAGATGGCTTGCAAAATGGATATTCTTGGCACTGTCGTCGTATGACATTAATTGACACAACATAATTGATATAAGGTAGAAATAATATCAAGGACAATACAAAGCCCTGCAGGTTGCCAGCATTCATGTCCACACTAACGGATCGCCTGCCATCGCCGTCTTTTAGACATGCTGGAAAAGAAGCTAGTAATTCATTTAGACATACATTCATGCACTATGTAGGCAATTGAGAATATAATATACTACGCTTTGTACGCTTCAGATATTGCAATTGCACAGGAGTCAATTTTGTTCAATGTAAAACAAAATAGTTTCCATGGGTACAATATAAAATTCACTAATTCATCCCACTCTGCCGACTTATAGTGACGTCACTCGATAAGCCTGGGTACTTTGAATCTGAGCTAGACCCAAAGTACCCATACTTATCGACCTGCACCTGCGGCACGTGTATACCGATGAGGCAATGGTCAACGGAAAGGTTTTAGTTATCTAGACGTATAATTAGCAGAAGGTCCAGAATAGTACTAGTATGGACCTCTATATTTTAAGGTTACTGAATAAGAGAGGGGTTTTTAAAAATAATATTTACAAATATTGATATAAAAATATAAGTTCGTAATATAAAAAGTTCGAGCTAGGACGAGCTTTAAGGACTCGCGAGGATGGGTCTAACCAATGTTCAGGAAGATTGGGCCGAATACACTAGGAGGCCCCGGCGGAGATGGCCGGCAGTTACTGGATACGACAGGAGGTCCGGACGGAGATGTAGGCCATAGACGAGGCGCGCACGGTTATAGGAGGTCCAGGCGCTGTTGTATGCAGAGAGAGTGGATATCGCCCTGCGATCTACCACTGCAGCAGACAGAGGTGCACACGGACGCAGGAGAGGATCCGAGCGCTAATGTACTCGTACACGGCGAGAGAGGTCGCCCTGCGACCCAACACAATAGGGGACAGGGGAGTACACCCAGCGAACTTAGAGTACACCCCACACAGAAGGAGGACAGCATGGAGATGCACACCATGTGTTGCTCACCAGTTCCCAGCATAGACCGACGCTTGTTTTCTAAGGTAGTCTACAGGTTAAATATTTAAAATTTCACACTTTATTATTTTTGTGACTGATTTTGACAATATAATAAAATGTAAGATAAAATGTAAGCTATGTACAAGAGTATAGAGTTTGTATTACAATATCTTGTATTCATGTTTGAGAATTAACCAACTGAAAGAAACCATATACCAGATAAAATTCGTAAGCAAATCTCCACGAGTAGTCAATGAATCTATTGGTTATGTATTGAAGCCATTATATATTTGTAAGCATTATTTAATTTCTTTTCTCTCTGTGTGTACTTTAGTATTACAACGCAAGATTAACATAAGTAATATAAAAGTAACCAAAGTTCGTACGTAATATGGTTACATTAGTAACGAAACCACAACTACAAATAAAAGTAAAACAAACCGAGACAAACTATAGACTAGCAAATGCCGCTATTTGGGCTCGCCTAATGCTTTTAAAGGTTAATAAAAGGTGCAGCCAGTGCTATTCAGTTGCCTCATTAAAAATATCACACGGGGAATAAAAATAAGGTTGGTGGGTATAAATAACCAAGAACTCCATATAAATCTTGGTTTGCAATTCGTAGGGTTGTCGAAAATACGTTTTTTGAGCTAACTGTATTGTATTTCTAATAAATCTCTTAATACAAATAGTGTTAAGTACTCTAAGTTTAAGTTTTAAATATACTGATTTTTCTTTAATAAATTGACGGTTTGTGTTATATGAAAGTAATCATATAATATTATTAAAATCAAATAGCCTCCAGTAAAACATAATTTAATTTCGCGTCTAGAAATGTCGGTAATACTAAAATTTAATGAATATAGGTGAGAGCCACTCTGCTGTTAACCTAGAAATATTACGTCGTCAACCCTTGCAAACATGGCTACCCGCAATGAATACTCGAGTTTTCAACCTCTGTGGGGTGGAAATGTACGGCAATATGGGAATAAAATCCTGGATTTAATCTTCGCACAAGTCGCCGTTTAATCTTGCAGCAGATATGGCAAGGGTAAATAATAAATGTATTATACGCAATCACGTTAAATTGCATTGTGGGGCGTGGTACCGGACCGTGCATTTGAGGGTTATTAGTAGGTAAGCGCGGGGATTAAAACTTGTGATATTACGAGCACGAAGTGGACCTTTTACGGTGGTTGTTTTATGACCTCAGTAATGGTTTATACTCCATGGTTCATTAGGTTTATTCAAATTGGGTATATGGTTCTTAATGTTAGTAACTAAAATTAGTTATATATTGTTATATCTTTTATGAGTTTATTATTATGCTATCCGCAACAAATACGTTTTTAATAGAGCAAATATGTCATACAGAAATATATGATCATTACACAGCCGAAATACATGTATATTATTACGTATATAACATAAAATATGGAGCGTACTTAATATCTATTCGCCTATATTCTACTTCTAAACATAGGCCACCCCTTTAGATTTCCATAACAATCAGTCCTGTGCTGCTTGCATCTATCGGCACTCTGCGATCTTCATCAGATTGTCTGGCTTGTCAGCGTGAGGACCATCTTACCTTGCGTTTTCTATACTACCGTTCGTTATCACCATTCAAGGACCTTTCCTCCCCAACAGCTATTCGTTTTTTGAGACATGTAGAATGGCATTTCAGCTTGCTAATCCCATTTTTATGCAACTCCAAAACATGCAATAGTACTATCAATCTCTATACTGGTTGAATAACTACCACCATGAATATTAGTTTATGTGGTGGTAATACTCGTCATCACCATATCGACATATCCTCACGTCACTGTTGATATACGGGTTTATACTACAGAAGGTGTGTAAAACGCACACTGCGAGCTACTTCACTAAGTGTTGGTGCAGTCCAGTATTTTCTAACCGCGAAAGTCCCACTGACTTTGCTTCACGTCGACACCAGTCGAACCTGACGATTTGACGTGCCGTCTAGAACTTAGATAAAAAAATTAACATTTTTTTTTATTCCATTACTGTAGCAGATAAGCGTCCGGCCAAAGTTAAAGTTATACATTGCCATCCCAAGACATGTTCCAGTTGACGATACTCTACTAGCAAGTAAACAAAGACAAACATATTGGATTTGACTATTTTTTATAAAAATTAAAAGAGAAAAGCTAAAGCAACTCTTCGGGAGCTTACTGGTAAACTCATTTAATTGCAGAAACCAACAATCGTCCAGTCCTTTCACATTAATTGCTCTTATCATGCACTCTCGCCAGTTTCAAACGCTTCAGATATCACCTTCCGATAGAACACGATCGATTTAGTCATGGTAGGTTAGTCTTGGCCTTCCTCGGCTCCTACATCCTTCCACTTTTGCGTTGTATACCTGTTTCGGAATTCTTTCTTGCCGCATTGCTGCTCTCTACCATACCCAGCTCTCGCTTTCATAAGTAAGTGTGTGTACAGATCGAGTCACGTGGCGCTCGTTTCTCTCCTCCTACATCGCAAGGTATTTGGCGTGAAGTTATAGATAGATACATAGTTGTAGTTTTCACTCCCACGTCTTGCATTCTGAGAGGCATGTTTATATCTACTTATTTACGTAGTAAAAAGATATATTACTGCTATATTTTCTGATGCCCGAATATCAAGAAATACAGAAAATAAAAAAAAATAGATGACTGTATATTTTAGACTTTTTACGACCGACTTCAAAAAATCTTTGCTTGTACCAATATAAGCTCGTTTTAAAGGCGGGTTTAATTGTATTCTCTACCTATCAACTATTATGGGTAGAGAAAGACTATTCCTGTATAAAAATACAGGCAGAACGTACGTGTCGACCATTTGTTCTAGATAGCCTTCTAGAACAAAAGGTCTACGCGTACGTTCTTCCTGCATTTTCATACTACTAAATTATTCTAAACACTTGAATCGACGTGACTACTTGATTAGTAAGTACCAGTTAGTGCCATAAAAAACCGTGACCATATTAGATCATAAATTAATTTGTGTCGTGGCGTTTTGCTTATTGGGATGTCGCAAAAATTTTAATGGCTTAATTTTTTTTATACAGTTAAAATGAACGTTTAATTAGAACTAACTTATATTTAGATACACATAAAACAAATGAAAACTAAAACGAATAACAATTATAACCTTGTACAAAATTTTGTTTACATTATAATCACTTTTAAACATATAATTGTTTTACGTACCGTTTTACCCCTTTTTCCAATCCAATCAACTAAACCGATCAACTGAAAACTCATCAACTATTTTATTTCTTAACGGCACAACTAATTGGTTGATAAATTAGGAAATAAACGAATCAACTGTTTTTATTCCTAACGGAATTACTACGTATATACGCAAGTTACTCTGTTAGCAAGTAATTTACTCCTGTCCTCCCTTCCCTGTCTTGGATCGTGTTGAGAAACCTCTTAGCAATATACTTTTTAAAAATGTACCGTGGGCTTTCCAGCAGGCCTCTGCACCTGGTCACAAGATACGAACTACCCAAGCGTGGCTCGAAACCAACGTTCCGGACTTTATAAGAGCTAAAGGCTGGACCTCGTCTAGCCTAGATCTGAACCCCTTAGACTACATATGGTCAGTTTTAGAGAACATGGCCTGCTCGAAACGGCACTTTGCTGAGACTTCCATATATAATTATGTCCATATAAGTTTTATTAAGATTACATTAGTTCATAAAAAACAAAATGCATATTAATTTGTAACAGAACTTATGGCCAGACTAGGTATATATTATTCCTTAGATAATAACATTAATCTACATGTAAAGCAAAGACAAAACAGCCCAGTACCTACTTCTTGTCTGTTTCTCAACCGATTTTCTTTATTATTTTAAGCTACGAGTATTATTGAGTTGATCGGTTTAGCTGGTTAGAATGGAAAAGCGAGTTTTCCCTACAAGCAGGCAATTATGATAAGTTCGCTTTTAGTAAATTATTAAAATAGTCAACTGATAACGTCTATTAGGTCAAGTTCTACATGTCGACTTCCGTGAATTTAGTTTCACTTTTGTATGTGATATGTAAGTGTAATGATTTAATGATATACTATATACTTATTGTATATAAAAGAAAATTTTAAACACTGATGAAACCTAACTAGACTAATGAATAATAAAGTATCCAAAATTAATCAATACCCCAAAAAACCTACCCAAATTGCTTCGTCGCCATAGACTCTACTACTCGTAGTAAATTAACTAAATCAGGATATTTACGATTCATTGCAAGCCTCCGACGGACTTTATTAAGGCAGCTAAGGGCTCATTATTTAGACAAGTTAATAAGAATTCCTAAGTCGTATTTACGTCAAGACAAGACTTAAGCGGGGCTATTCGACATTAAGCCGAAAAAGTTAGAACTGCAACAAAATGTTTTGGTGTCTATTTCATGTAAGCTCGTTAATTGCCCTAAGATACACAGTTAGATAGTTCTAAATTCTAGACTAAATTCGTGTTTTCAGATTTATGTACATATTTGTAATTATCACTTGCTCGACGGTGATGGAAAATATCGTGAGGAAACGCGCACGTCCAAGAAATATTTTTTTGAGAAAGGTCTGGTTTTCCCTCTGGATTGTGGAGGTCGGGTGGCAGTCGCTCCATGTCAAAATCAGTATCTTCGCCAAATCTTTAAACTTAGGTAGCGCACCCCGCCGATTCTAATGGATTAGGAAACGGTATAACACTAGGAAAAAGAGAAGACATAGAGAGTTATCAGATGCATATAATATTTTATGCAGTGTGTTTATAATAAATATGACCTATACACACTTACTTTTGGGGCCAATAAATTAGCTAATTAGAAATTTTAACATTTTAAGTTAATAATTAACAAAGTTTTTACACCATTAAGGTGGTAAAGCATGCGGCCTGCCTGATAGTAAACAGTTACCGTAGTCTATGGAAACTACCAACATCAGGGATATCACTCGTGCGTTGCCGACCCTGTAAAACCTTTTTCACGCCTTTTTTAATAACCTCAAGCTATAGTCATAGGGAAAAGACGTCATTGACTAATTTAAGAGCTTTGGATCGAAAAGTTATCGAAAACCACACAGTACGCAATCACTGCCGTTGCAGCGTGTGAGAATGAATTCTCAGCCGTCGGCGAGCAGTGCGATTGTAAATGAGGCTGTTTGCATCATATCGGACAACTCCTCGAAACACGACGCATTCATCACATCTCTTGAAATAAACCGTCTGTACGTCAGTTTATACAAATACAACAAATACAAATGCTTTATTGTTAACAAAAACTTCTTTTACATTTATAACAATATTGAGCTACCCTTTTAGATAATATATTACCCATGCCAGGGTTCTCTTCTCTTCTATAGTTAACATAAACAGTAACTAAAATATGACTATTTCATGTACTTTCTTACATTCTATGTATTTACCTAATAATTCTAAAATGATTTCAAGAGATTTACTCTTACGAGACTAAAGTTGCAAACAAGCTTAAGCTAAAAAAATGTTAAGTCTGTTTAATTGTAAGTTGCCAACGTCGCCTATGAAACATTCGTACCTTCCAGTCCACGTAAATTCACGATTTGATAAATTCCAGTCTATTGATAATAAATTGGCAAGGATTTCATATCACAAGTAAAGGTCTCCGTAATCGAATACTCAGAACACGACTCAGGTTTGGATGAAGACAAAGGAAAATAATGATATCTCTAATTAGTGCAATTGTAAAGAAATCATATTCCTTTTACAAAAAAATCTAGTTTCGCGATTCAATGAATGGATACTTAATTATATTATTTTAGAAGTTCTTATCAATGAAATTTCAATGATGTATAAGCACTGCTTTTTTTTATACAACGTCGGGAGTCATACAAACATACGTCCCTCATAATGTAAATTGGTTACCGTAGCCTATAGTACGCTTGCAATATATTAAGTATCACTTGCGCGATGCCACTTCTGCTGCTAACACAGGAACTCTTTAGGAAATTACTAGGGACCTCACTCACATGCAGGTACACAACAACCCTCTAGAGAGTTGTTATTTAGTTGCAGTTTTCTGTAAAATGGTGGTACTTCCCCAGACGGGCTGCTTTGATGCACTCTAGTCTCTTAAAAGACCCAGATAAGGACAAAAGACATGTTAATTCACAGAAATGTGTGTCTGTGTGGGAATCGAACGCATGAGGGCTTATTAACCGCTGGGCAATCGAGCACGTCAGAACTATAACATTATTCAATCATTTTTTTTTAGATGGAAGTGACTGACTGTCTGTTATCTTTAATGTTAGAGCCAAAATACCCGAGGTTGTAAAAGTTTTCATCACGAAAGATTTTCTTTTGCAAGTAAGACTCGACAAATCATGAATTCGAGCAAACAGCACATCATGTTCTCTGGGAGTGCGATCTCTGGCAACGGGAGCGGGACGATATGTTAAATTCCTTGCGTGTCACATCCGGGGTAGTATACTATTCTGATTTGGTGGCAACAAGGGAGAACTACCCGGCGTTTAGGCGGTTCTGCAGTCTATATTATTGGAATCGATCTGTTAGGTAACAACTCACAGTTTAGGTCCCAATAGTGTTAGATATTTGATAATCCGTGGTGCACGGCAGTTGAGCTTCACTTGACTAGCCATCTCTTTGAGGTTTTAAATGCCTTATTTGTCATATTGCTGTCTCTCACTTTGCCAAGAGGGGAAGTCGATTCCAAAACTTCCTACTCCTACAAATTTCTTCTGATTAAATTCGTTGTAAGTTCCAAGGCAGCTATAGTTTAACCCCCGGGACGACAATGGACTTCACTGTTCATTGCGTTTTTTGTGGTCGCCGCTGTTAATTCTGGCTACACAGGAGACATAGTGGGGGGTATGAGTGGTGGGCCTGTCCCGAAAAAAAAAAAAAAGTAAGACTCTTCTTCCTAGCGTTATTCCGTTTCTCTATAAGAAATGAAGGGGTCTACTATATAATCTTAAGTATTCTGAAGACAATCCAGAGACAAAACCAAACAATTACTAGGTTAGGTCACACGTTTTTTGAAATACAATTTCTTGAACATGGAGATTTTCTCACGATGCGTTTAATTCACCATCGAACATTGGATAATTAAAAAAATTGTGCATAAATCCTGCAACATAAATTTAGTGATATATTCCTATGTCAGGATTCGAACCAGGGACCAATAGGCTGACTTTTTCCACTGGGTCCCACTACTATCTCTATTCATTTTATACAACGTAGAAAGGCATATAAGCCTACGCTTCACCTGATGTAAAGCGGTTACCGTAGCCTATGAATGCTTACAACACATTAAATGGCACTTGCGTAATGCCACCTCTGCTGCTAACAGTTACTCCTTAGGACCTTACTGGTGATCTCACTCACTCGCAGGAACACAACAACCCTCCATGGACTTGTTGGCGACCCTGTAAAAACCTCTTCACGTTGCTTTTTCTACTTTGCCTCTTTCTATTGTCGTTTCTTCATCATGAACCATAATAACGTTCACCTCTATTGTTAAAATATTATTTTTGGGTTTGCACTAAAGAAGAAAAAACGAAATTTTGCAATACTCATGCGTGTACTTGTCTGTCTACACATAGACTATTACAGGCGTTTATTTCATAATAAATGTGTAATTTGCCATAGCTGTATAGCACGCTGACCTCTAAGTATTCCGTTATTGGTATCTCGCTCTCAAATTTGATCGTTTCCCCTATTATGTCCAAAGTTAACAATCTGATATATCTAAAAATAAAATTAATGTAGGTATTAAAAAATGAAACTAATCTAGGTGTAACTTTTTTCAATATTAATCTACTGTAGCCAAACGTGTTTAACAGCTATGAAGAACCTTTTTTTCCTAATTAGCGAACAAATCGAAGAGCAGTGATAGCTCAGTGGATAGGGAACCAGCCTGTTGACCAACTGGTCTCCAGTTCGAGTCCTGGCAGGGGTATGTACCATTAAATTCGTGTTTTCGAATTTATGTACACATTTATCACTTGTTCGGCGTTGAAGGAAAACCTATATGTCCAGAAAATTGTATTTCGAAAGACATGTGACCTAACCTAAGAAAGATTTGGTTTTCGCTCTGGGTTGTGTAGGTCTACGGTAGACGTCTCATATAATAATCAGTATTTCCGCACAATTCTAAGGCTTAGGTAGCGGACCCCGCCAATCTTAATGGATTAGGGAACGGGACAACGACCGACTCGCACTTGACAGAAAAATTATGAATACTGACAGCTATATTCTACAAAATTAAGCAACGCCTACACTTCTAATTACTTAATACTTGATTACTCAAATGAAATAAAAAAATCTTATTCTTTGAAACATCAACATTCATTATGTTAGTAATATTTTTAACAAATTATCCATCTTATCAACATATGCATTAATAAGACATTGACGTGTTAAATAATCAAAATTGAGTTTCCTATTATGGCACGCCTACGAACTTTGTAAGACAATACCCTATTACGTTAACCACCTACTGTTCAAATCATTTCTGTACAATCCCTGCCAGATAATTTAGCATATCCATCGTAAGAAAATATGTATTTTAATTATATAGTTAATAGATTCAGGCGTTACTTTGCGAAAGTCAAATTTACAGGCAATTTGATCTAAACTACTTTGTGTGCTCCCGATGCATGCCAGCGACTGCATGCATCTACTAACGGTAGTGGGCGGGTGCCGGCCGGCAATAGTTCGCACGAACTAATCGGGAGCGGAAGCACACAAAGTAGTTTAGATCAAATTGTCTGTATTTTAATTATATTACATGGGTGTTACCTAATATCATATACGGGACGCGTTTAAGGCTTATGTTTGCTTTTTGTAAACTGTCATCATTTTTTTTTGTATTTCTTAAACTCATAGGCACAGTTACGTACACTGGTATAGTTATCTGTTTAATGAGACACATTATATATTTTAATATTAGTTAGTCTGTATACGTTGGAAAAACAAATGTATATTACATTATTAGTAGAACTATACTAAAGACTATGGAAAGTCTTTTTGAAACGTTAAAACTCTATATTAAGATAAGGCGAAGGCAAACTATTGCATTATGATTAAACTTCATTAAATAGTGTTAAGCTCTATAATCTTCCACCAAGTTTATACCAAACAGATGCTACTTATAAATATTGCGGTTTAGGAGTTGAATGTCATCTCCAATCTCCAGTCTTAAGAATAGTCCTACAGGGTCTTTATTGGATCGTGTATTCGGAATATTTAGAAATACTGTTAGATTTTAAGGGTAATACAGGAAAGAATTCATTTCACATCAGTTCAAAGAATGTGTTGGAAATAAATCTAACACCTATTTTTATTTCACTATAATGTATGAAGGACCCGACGACCCATGGAGACCCGATGACACGATTTTGCGTAGTAAAGAAATAAATCGCTACAGATAAAATAAACACACAGCTCTTATTGGCTAGTTCGCGGATCAACATCATGTCATTAATCGACTTATTGATTAAAATACCCTCCCGTTCGTGAGTAGACTCGAATAGTTTAAGAGCGGTAGGGCGCATCAAAGCAACTCATCTGAGGAAGTACCTCACCGCACAGAAAACCGCAGCCAAATATAAACTCTCTGGAAGGTTGTTGTGTTTCTGCGTGTGACTAAGGTCATCAGTAGCTCCTAAGGAGTAGCTGTGCTAGTAGCAGAGGTGGCATTGCGCGAGTGATACAAATGTATTGTAAGCGTTCATAGGCTACGGTAACTACTTTACATCAGGTGGGCCGTATGGTTGTATACCTCCCGACGTTGTATAAAAAAATATCGCTGAGAAATTTACGCGCTGAAATACAACGTTTTGGTAAGTGAGGGGGACTTCTTTCACAGTCAAGTGATTTTTTGGTTTATGTTATAGTGGCAAACAAGTAGCATAGCAGTTGTTATAAACTTGCAATATTAGGGTCAACACTTATACGTCGCTGGAGGTATAAAACCCCTTCATAGTCTTTTAGCAATGATCCGTGCTATAGTCAGTCTCCTGGATAATCTTCAAGGAGTGAATTTTACAACCGGCTTCGCAAAGCACCCTCTGGAACCTCTCTGTACAATTGTCCACCATTGTTATACAGCGCGCGGGTATGAATACACTTCTTAAAGTCAGCGGATCGATTATAGGGGAGCTGTAAGGAAGCCGTGAACATCGCATCTTACAGCTACATGGAATAGAACCAACTGAATTAATTGATGTGCCAAATTACTTGCTACGTTAGATACGTCAACCGCCTACTGGCCAAACTATTTGGGTACATGGTAAGTCGTGTTTTAATTAATGGTAGCTTATTTGTTATTTCATAATGAGGATACATGAAATTGCTTCTGGACGTCTTCGTTGAAATTTGACGTCAAGAAAAAGAGAAATTGACTATTAAAACAACATGGCGGTAACGGAAACTTCTTCTTAGCATAGACCCGTTTCCTAATCCACTAGGATTGCCAGGGTAAGCCTAAGGATTTGGCGGAGATATTGAATACATGGAACAACTGCCATCAGACCACGAACGACCTTCCTAGGTTAGGTCACACGTAATTCGAAATATTATTTCTAAAACGTGCGGGTTTCTTTACGAAATTTTCCTTTACATCCGAGTAAGGGAAAATTACAAATATGTGCATAAATTCGTAAATACAAATTTAGTGGTATATTTTTCCACCAGGATTCCCGCGGCTCAGGCGGTTACTAGGCCAGTTTTTTATCCACTGAGCTATCACCGCTCATAATAGTATCATCGTTAATAATGCATCTAACATGAGAGCATGAGTTGCGACATGTTAGATCATAGATAGAGAGATGTAGAACCTAGTAATAATATTCATTGGTTCAAATAGGTCAACTGAGAATTACGCCCTTTTCTAGAAGACTTCGGAATAAAGCCTGTATAGTGAGAGAGTAAGGTCAGCAAATGATTCCTAAGTAGGATCTATGTCACCTAGTTCAGAGCCCTGAAAAAGTCGGGCAAAAATAAAGATTTGTTACACATTCGATTGGTTGCAACAATATACCGTAAAAATACATCATTTTCATCCGGGATTGTGAATTATTTAATGGCCCTGCCAAAGAACTTGACTTGGATTTGTGTTATACCAGCATAACACGTTTGAAACGGGAGTCGCAGTTTTCTTAGAATGTCGAAATTTTAGTTATCCTGGCATAGTCGGACTTAACGGCTTTTTTTAATATAATTACCTCATGTTTAGTCTTTTTGGTAAGCTTCGTGATATGTATTCTTGAAGAGAAATTTATCATGATGATGAACTTCAGGAGGCATATGTATAACCCATCTAATGTAAAATGGCTACCGTAGCCTATTCACACTTGCAACATAAGCAGTATCGCTAGCTTGTAACTAATTTCGTTACTAAAACTTCATCTTCTGAAGAGCTTACTGTGAATGTTACTTCAGAGAGATTTTTATACTATCATAACGAGGTAATAAACAAGCAAACGGCCTGCCTGGTAAGTAGTTGCGGTAGCCTATAGATACTCGCTACACCAGGGGTGCTTCTCGTGTGTTGCTGCCCCTAAGAGTATTTATTTAGCTGAAGTTTTCTATGCGGAAGAAATACTTCCCCAATCGGGCAGCTTTGACGCACCCTACTGTTCTTTCGCTTGTTAATTAGCGAGAAATACCAGTGTTGGCTTTCACTATAAAGATGATGAAGTGGGTCACTGGCACCCCAAGCACATTATGATATAGTAATTTATATATGCATAGAACCATTCTCGACAGTATTAACTCCCTATATTGCTGAATAATTTAGAAACTTGCAATTGGGCATGGGTCTATACATATGTGTCTGAAACGAGCATCTTATTTTTTAATTTGTGTAATTTTAGTATCATCAATAATATTTCAAGAAACAAGGAAAAAAATTAAGGAATGGAATGGAATACGATACCTTCAATTTGTTGTAGGAATTATAGCAATTTTTGACAATTGTGACGACCACTAGTTTTTATAATTTAGCCGCAAGTGTCGCAAAAAATAACAAAACAAAATAGTGAATAGATATCGGTTACATGCGGTGTACATATCATTAAGCTTTATATTAACCGCTTTTTTAATTCAGTTATTTTAAAATCGACTGGAGACTGATACTCTGACAGGCAATTGTTAATTGAGACTTATTGATATTTTAAATTAACGATTTTGAACATATTTTCGTCAAAATCTTGAAAGAACTTGCTATCACGATACTTTTTTCACTATCGACGATCATTCGTAAGTGATAAAGTGTAACACTCTTATCTCGCTTCTGTACCTAAATGTATAAATGCACAAACGCAATCAAATGATGGAAGTGGCTCAAAAGTGAGAGTTTACTTAGGAAAAAGTAACAACATTTCTAATAAATTTCTAATAATGTTACTTTTCTTAAGTTCATTTATATGTACCTTACTTAAGAAACTCACTTCGACCCCATAGGACGCCAATTCGATACCATAATAAAATATAGAAAATCATAAACGAATTTGTAGTTCAAGTAATACTTGATTGAAGGCTCAGAGTACCGAATCTATAATGTAAGATTGAGGAAACGTATCCCGTTTTATGTTTTCATCAAAAAGAAGACGTAAATAAACCATATAAAGATTTATCTACAGATAATTTTATAAGTAAACGTGTGCGGTACACGATCCTAAAAGCACATAGCCAGTAAAAAACAACACCGAAATTAAGGATCATATTACTAAAATCCATTAGAGCGGTCAATAAAAATAGATACGGTGTTATGTCCACGACCGATCCTAAACTCGGCCATACGAAATAAAATGTCGATAAAGGAAAGCGCCTTTGATTTCGTTGATAACGACAGATCGGAAATTGTAAAATTATTAATTTCAACTTAAAATAGCTGCGAGCAGGGTTGTTGTTATCATAATACTCGTAATATCGTGGATTCAGATGCAAATGGACACTAGGTGTAAAATTACAATTCTTAGAAATAATCCGTGCGTGGATACGTAATAGTAAAACAATACTATGCAAAAGGTAGAAGTAGGTATAGACCTCACCTGCATACTTCTTATAATTTATATTACATCACAAAAATAAACAAAAACTACTTAATGTGTCCTTTCAGTTCGTAGGAGCTTGGGATAAGTAAAGTAATGCATAAACAGGCTAAAATCTTCGTTGTTTAACTTGCGTGTACAATTAATAGATAAACGCACTATGACTCTATCGAGCTGTGTTATAAACAATTCGCTATCTACATGTATAATCACGTCAGGCTCCTTGCGCGGTAGGCAGGGACTGAACGCCATACAACTCGATCCTTACACACTATGAATATATCAAATATATTGTCATTTGAAGATGAAGATGGGAAAATAATTTGGTGTAGATAAATAATAATAATAATAAATATTGTCGGACAAATTACATAGCGCCATCTAGCCCCAATGTAAGCGAAGCTTGTGTTATGGGTACTAGACAACTGATAAACATACGTAAATACATTTTTTTTTTGTAAATACATACTTATTATACATAGAAAATACCCAGACCAAGACAAACAGACATGTTCATGCACACAAATGTTTGTACTGTGTGGGAATCGAACCCACGAGCGTTGGTGTCAAAATAGCTTAACAATTTCACCACTGCGCCACCGAGCTCGTCAGTAGTAGTATAAAGTATTCAGCCTTTTAATATACTTCATTGGATGGCTAGCAAATACTGCCCGCCAGATATGAAACGGTTACCGTAGCTAAAATATTTGTATCACTTACTCGCAGGAATACAGGAATGTAGCAAAATATTATTAACGGACTATTTAAGGTGAAATGACCTTCCCAATCGGGCTTCTTTAGAAATGTTGTTTTTTAAATAGATATTTTGTTTCGTTAGATCCAAATCTTCATTTACAAAAACAAGATATAAAGATGGTTTGAAAAATGATATCAGGACATTAAAAGTCGTAATTGAATAAAGTAAAATAATAATTTCTTAACAGGATTCATTGTACTATTTTCGATTTATTATTTGCATGAGTAATGTACTATTTATAAATAATAAATTTAATTTCACTCCGACGCTTGATTATGATGAGTACTACCAACACTAATACTTAAGCTATGGAACATATATTATAGTATGTATAACAGACTATATATATTTTTATTTTTCACTAAAATAGATTTAGAAAGAATAATTCAGCAAGTGAATAATAATATAAAATAGTGTAGAGTTTTGACACCTACAGGAAATAATACACAGATGAATCAAGTTTTTATCTCTGACAAATGCAAAACGTGTCACACTAGCATATATTTATTTATTTATTTATTTAAACTTTATGCACACAGGTGTACAACGGCGGACTTAATGCTATACAAGCATTCTCTACCAGTCAACCTTAGGGTGATGCAGAAAATGGTATATAAGTAGGTGCACAAGGGAACAACATCAACAAATACAATGCGATTATAAAACACATATTCGTAGACAAAAATTAAATATACGTTATATACATACATACTACAATATAAACACAATACTTAATATATATAGAATATATACATAAATATATATATATATAAATACAAATACATAGTTACATTATGTCTGCGATTCCTGAATCTTGCCCAGGAAATGGGTGCGTGTCAAAAATTTAAACGTATTGCGAGTTGAGGACTTTCTGATATCTATAGGTAACGCATTCCAAAGTCGAACAGACTGTATTTTGAAAGATTGGTCAACAAAACCAGAGTGATGAGGGGGACAAAGAAGGACGAGGCTATCTGCAGAGCGGAGGTTTTTACAGTGAACTGAACAAAGGTATTGAAATTTGGTCTTTAAATAAGCCGGAGAAGCACTGTCATACAGGATAGAAAAAAGAGTAGTAAGAATGCGCACACTGCGTCGCTGACGAATGGGTAACCATTTAAGATGAGACCGATAATAAGACACATGGTCATATTTCCGAAGACCAAAGATGAAACGAATACAGTTGTTAAGAAGCCGTTCAAGTTTGTTTAAAAGGTCTGCATTCAAATCGGTACAGCACACATCACCATAGTCGATTATGGGAAGAATGAGGCTTTGCACAAGCAATATTTTAGTCTTGAGAGGAAGAAAGTTTTTAAGACGATAGAGACTACGTAATGTTCCATTAACTTTCTGGCATATGCTAGTGACCTGAGCTTGCCAGCTCAACGCCGAGTCAATGAGCAATCCCAAATTTTTCACACTGGAGGAGTATGGTATAGTCGCACCGTCAAAGGTGACAGCCGGCAAAGTGTTCACATCAATTTTATTCAGCGTTCGAGAACTACCTATGATTATGGCTTGACACTTTGACGCATTTACAGCGACTCCAAATTGCTTGGACCAGTCACTGACACGACTCAAATTCTGGTTTAATCTATCAATAGCTAGTGTAAGATTGCCCGAATCAGCATGAGAATAAAGTTGCAAGTCGTCGGCGTACAGATGAAATGAACACTGAAGATTTGAGACAAGCTGGTTGATGAAAATGGAGAACAGAAGAGGAGAGAGAATTCCGCCTTGCGGTACACCAGCAGCAAGTACTGACAAACTCGATGAGGTTTCACCGAGCCGAACAATTTGCTGGCGACCGTGAAGATAACTAGAAAACCATTCCAGACCCACAGGTGAAACCTTAAGATGAGTAAGAATTGAAAGTAGGATATCATGATCCACATTGTTAAAAGCATTCGAAAAGTCAACTAGGCATAACACCGTTAGTCTAGAATCCTCCATATTATCCTTAATGTCTTGAATAACTTTAAGGAGTGCAGTAACAGTGCTGTGGCCCGGACGAAACCCAGACTGAAATTCACTAAGCAAGTTGTTACTATAGACAAAACGGGATAGATCATTATGGACGCATGCTTCCAGAACTTTAGACAAAAAAGGGAGAATTGAAATGGGACGGAAATGATTAGGGAGGATTGGGCTAGAGATTTTAGGTAGTGGAATGACGTGGGCATTGCGCCATAACGAAGGGAATTGGCCTGTGGAGAGTGAAAAATTTACTATATGAGTAATGATTGGAAGTAATTGATCAAGGATAGTGGTAATCATGATTCGACTAATGCCATCACAGCCGACAGCCTTGGATTTTATGGACATGATAATCTTCTTGATTTCACCTGGGTTAACTGAAGAAAAATTAAAAACATCTACATTGATAGGTGGGAGATTAGTAATAAAATCAACAGCCTGGCGTTTGATGACAGGATCCAAAATGTCGACAGAAGAAAAGTGTTTATTAATATCATCTAACCTGATATTAGAAGGTATCTGAGAGCTAGACGATTTGCCTATCCCAAGTGTCGCCAAAAATTTCCAAATGTCCGCGGAAGAACCAGAAGATACATTGTCATGAATATGGCGGCGTTTAGCGTTACGTATCATCTGGTTACACCTATTCCTTGCAAGTTTATAAGCTGTCCAGGCGTCATCAGTGCGTACACATTTATATCGGTGATAAGCTCGATTCCTATGTTTCATTGCCAACCGAATGTCATTTGTCATCCAAGGGGCGGGAGGATACCTCAGTTTGACTTCCCTAACCGGTGCATGGCGATCATATAACCTGAGAACAGAGTCATTAAAAATTTGAACCTTATCATCAATATTTCCGGCAGACACCAGTGGCTCCCAGTCAATGGATGAAGCATCCCGCCGCAACTCTTCAACATTCATTCTGGCATAACATCGCATGCGCAAAACCTTGGGGCTAGGTCTGGGTGTTTTAATGGAATAGGTCATGTAAATAAGATCATGGCGGGAGAAACCAATCGCGGGGAATTGACCGTGCGATGAAACTAGGGAAGGGCAGGAAGTTATCTTTAAGTCCAGTAGTGTGTCATCACCTACTGTGTTAAGGTGGGTAGCTTCCGATGGAAGGATGTGGAGATTGGCAGATTCAAGGACGTCAACAAGTTTAAGAGACCGGGTGGAAGGAGAAATCAGGTCAGTGTTAAAGTCACCCATGATGATGTGGTGCTCATAATCAGTACCGACAGAATCGAGGACGGATTCGATATCAGAGAAATAGTCAACAGTGGGAGGGCAGTAAACAACTCCAAGGATAGCCTTGGAACGTTTAACCTGAATCTCTAAGAAAAGATATTCCGCGGACGTGGAGGAAGTAGAAGAAGAAAATAAGATTTTATATGAGATTTCATTTCGCAGATAGATTGCAACGCCACCACCCCTTCTACCTATTCTATCGTTCCTGATGAGAACATAACCAGGCAAAGGGTATGTAGCGGATGAAAGGTTTGGTTTGAGCCAACTTTCCGAAACAAGGATGGCATGTGCGTTGGACCCACTAAAGGCCTCCAACATTTCGCTATGATGGCACGGTATGCTTTGTGCATTTATGTGGCACACATTAAAATTATTATTATTTAGAAAAATATTACTAATTAAATCCCCGAGTGCAACCATCTGGGAAGTCACATTTTCGTCACAGGACAAATATGATGAGTCATCGGCCGACATAAAACGATCATCATCAGAACCAGACATAATATAAATAAATTACAATATATAAAAATAAAATAAATATACTCAATAAAGTAACACAAAATATTCTACCTACAATACGCAAGTGGAACAGTTCCATCACTGCACCACCCGCCAGCTTTAACACTATGTGATAAAACTAATAATTATAAAATTAAAGCATCTAGCACTTAAACGACACAAAAATGACAGTTCACAAAAACAAGTATTAATTGAATGGAAGAGAACAGACTCGAATATCGGTATTAATAATATAGAAACTTAAAATTTGTTTGACACAATCAATGTCATAACAACAGAAATATATCCAGCACTTATGATATTTATATTATGATTTTCGCACGTGTCAGCTGATTGCCAAAATTCAAAATATGAAAGTGACAGTTTGACATTGACAAAGTGCAGGGAGAAAGAAGAGTGCCATTCTAGTTTTCAGTTAATAACACAAAAATTATAAGATAGTTTCCAAAATTACCCGCAAACAATGTAATTAACTATAAAGCAATTAAAAGTACAGTTGGAAAAATAACAACGCTAATACATGTTTAGGTACAGATAGATGCGAATGTCTACATTATGTACACAAAAATGAGTACCCCTGAAAAGCAAGGGTGTGAAACATTAAAGTATAAACAGTAAGGTAAGCAAAAGCTAGAAACAAATTAAATATTATGCTATGCTTATAGCAAAATAAGGCGACTCACTGACCTATTAAATGTTATTTACGGTTTCCTCTTTTTGCCTTAGGAAGTATTTCCGAAGTCTTCTGTTCTCTATTACCTGTGGACACATCCGCATTCATCGCCCTTGGGAAGCTCTCAACCAGCGCAGCGAGCTCCTCTTCAGACACTAACTTGTGACGAGATCCATCGGATGCTTTCACTACTATGGTGCCGTCTTGGGTCCAACAATTGTGCATGCCAAAATGTGCACGGGCTTTCCCAAAGATGACCTGCCTAGCACGTGTCAAGAACTCCTTCACTGAATATGGGGACCCTTTAAGACATGACTTTTTGGTCCATACAGCAGACTTAGAAGAAGACTCACCAAACTTCACAAGAATAGGGCGGTGATGGTTGTTGCGTGGCACTCCAATCCTGTGGCATGTTTTAATAGACGTAGAAGAGAAGTCTTTCAGTGCCAACTTGGAATGAATTATGTCTATAATGATACCTCTACAGTCCTCTCCGTCCCTTTCAATGACCCCAGAGAACACAAGTGATTTCCGTCTGTGCCTGGTCTCAATTCCGTCTACCAGCAGCATGCACTCTCGTACCTGGGACCGTAAAAGACCAAGCATGTTGAACATGAGTTCCTTGAAGGCCCGAAACTCATCAAATAATCTTGTGAGGGTTGTAGATGAACCGGCAATTTTCAGCTGTGCCTCAAGGTCTGCCATCTTCTGTTGGAAACTTTCCTCCAAGTTCTTCTGAGCTGTTTGAATGTCATCCAGCTTCGACATAATATTGTTTTGTGAAACAGTGCAGTGACTGTGCAAAATGTGTGTTAAGCTGGCAGGCGGTGATTACTTTAAGCACTTATATTCACATGAAAGTGCTACAAACGTGAGTACAGCAATTTGGTGATACAATGATCAAGTTTTTAATAAATTAAGTACAAAAAATACTGAAAATTAATTAAAATTAAAATTTTATATGAGGAGATAACTATTTACTTTTTTACACCTCATATACTGTGAGAACTTTATCGTATGTCATATCCTGGTACTCTATGTTTAAAGTATTAATGAATTTTGTCTAAACACATCGAGTCGAAACACATTGCGATACAGGCATTATTACTGTGAACGACGCTGTATTTGTAAAGTTAAAACAAGCTGTAGGTACCAACGTAATTTAATAGATGTCACAATAGAAAATCCTATTCTGTTTCAAGCCACACTGTCAGAGTTAACATTTCACACGATTCATAAAATAATCTAATTTCACAGCGTCAAGTTTCTTCTTGTCAGGCTTTGTTCATGACGATCACGTATCAAAGTTTTTATTAAAATTTAATACTCTGTAATTTCAGAAAAAGTTACATTTTAACCATGTTGATATGAATTTTAATGTGAGTAAGTTTACATTTAAGTTTTACAATTTATTCACATGATGTTATAAACTAGAATACAGTTATATTTTTGTACATCACAAGTGCAGCCATATAAGGCGTTGAATGTGTGATATAAAAATAAGAAGGAATATGTCATATAATCAAAAATATATGTGTAATTAGTTATACTTTAATTAATTATTGATTAATTATTTGCATAGAAATAGATATGGAATTTTAATGTCAACATTATTAGTTATAATTGCAAACATATAAATTTATTGACCCATACCTTGGTCATATTATTTGGAATATAAAATATTTTTTTTCATAGTATTTGTGATTTTTTTTAATTGATATTTCACATAGTGAAAGTATAAGGGACAAAAAATTCGATGTACAAGTAGTGCCGAGTCAATAATTCTGTTAAGTTTCGAAGTGAACAATTGCTTGCATATTAATAAAACTTCCGTCTGTCCATCTATCGTTAAATCATGCCCCTTGCTGTGTAGGCAGCGATAACGAAGCGTCACACGTTTTGTTATAATGTGACGAAACTTAATAATTTTAATGTATTCTTACTAACTACTTCTATTTTGTGTAAATATATTTACAAACATCTGCTAACTTTTCTTCAAACTATGTCAGGCAATCAAGAGTCCTTCTCTCCGATTACGTTTATCACGATGCTGTAACCTCAGTTTGAACTTGCAAGACATAGAGAATGGCACAAGCATTGCTGTAATACCTATGTACGCAGTAACTCCACATGCACTTACTGCTAACTTCACTCATAGTAAAATAATTACACATATACAATTATTTTGCTTCGATCATCGGTGCTCACATTAGGAGATCTTAAAAATATATACATGATCGTTACTTCAAATAATAGGTAGTATTGGAAAACGTCGTGAGCAAACCTGCACCCAACGAAATTATATATCGAGATACATGTGACTTAACCTAAAAAATCGGCCAAATGCCGGAAATCGGACTCGCGCACGAAGGGTTCCGTACCATTATCTATAAAAACGGCAAAAATATCACGATTGTTGTATGGGAGCCCTCCTTAAATATTTATTTTATTCTAATTTTTAGTGTTTGTTGTTATAGCGGCAACAGAAATACATCACCTGTGAAAATTTCAACTGTCTAACAATCACGGTTCATGAGATACAGCCTGGTGACAGACGGACGGACGGACGGACAGCAGAGTCTCAGTAGTAGGGTTCCGTTTTACCCTTTGGGTACGGAACCCTAAAAAGGACTGGCTTTCCCTATGGGATGTCTGAGTATTTTTACTGCATCCTTAGGCTAGGCTTAGGTAGCGTAACCTCCCCAATCTTAATGGATTAGGAAACAGTATAACGCTAGGTTTTACTACAGCTTCGTAGTAAATTCTCTCAGTAGTGTACAGAATATGCCCGTCGGCCATCAAATAGCGGCGATATCTTGAGAATCAACATATCGCCGCCCACCTTACACATAATGTTCCAAACAAGATCCAAACCCATGATGGGATACTAAATTAACCATGTTGACGTTTATCGCTGGCCATTTGTGCCGTGACAGGGAATTTAAAAGCTAAACAAAAGTATTAAGCTCCGTCGTCTTGTTAGACTGTCATTCGCTATGGTAATAAATGGAAAGAATTATAATATATTTATCAATTATTTTCATCACATCAACCCTTAATCATCCCACTGTAGGGATGCGAGTCTCCCTTTAACCGAAGGGGTTTAGAGCATACTCCACCACGCTGTTCATATGCGGATTGGTGGAGGCCAGTGTTTTCAAGCCGCCCGAGTGCCCCTGACTTAACGACTGTCATCTATCGACAACAGCCGGGATAATGCACATAACGTAAATCTTTGAATGTGTACTATATAGTAAAACTATGAACTAACTTTTCATAGTATGTACAGTTTTACTTAATATATTTCGTACAGTATTATATACGCATGTTTGATATGACGTTAAATTATATATTTTTATTGTGTACATATCTACCATAAAATACAATATGCCTTTGAAATAATTATTCAGTAGTATAATCTACATTTTGGATAACATTAATATTGTCTATTTTAGTTAGGTAATATACGATTGAAATGGCATAATAACAAAAAGAGCTATGTACGAGTATTAAACTGTAATCCTCCTAATATTATAAATGCGAGAGTTTGTATGCATGGATGGATGTTTGTTGCTCTTTCACGCTTAAACGGCTGAATGGATTTGAATGAAATACGGCACGTAGATAGATTATGATCTGTATTAACACATAGGCTACGTTATTTGACTCCACGCGAGCAGAGCCGCGGGTAGCAGCTTGTATATAATAAACTAATTAACTAAAATTTATTTGTGACTGTTATGTTAGTAACGTTACTTTGACGCCAATGCTCGTGAGTTCGATTCCCAGACATAACAAACATTTGTGTGCATAAACCCAGGTCGATTGCCCAGCGGTTAATAAGCCCTCATGCGTTCGATTCCCACACAGACACACATTTCTGTGCATGAACATGTCTTTTTGTCCTTATCTGGGTCTTTTAAGAGACGTAGAGTGCATCAAAACAGTCCGTCTGGGAAGTATCTCCACCTCACGGAAAACCGCATCCAAATAACAACTCTTACATACAGTCTCTTTTTACTGTCGTTTTTTTGTTTCATCGAGTTTTAAATCACAACGATGCTAAAGCTTTCACTTCAAAAACTCACACCACCAGGAGCATCTTCAACTTTTTAAAACCTTTTTAAAGAACCTCATGCTTTAAGAACCACATGAATTCAACTGTCATTGAGTGTCTGTCGGTTTTAGCTTAACAATGGCGATGGAATTTACACTATTATTATAGCATACGTCCGTTGTCTACGGTAACCACCCAAATCAGGCGGATCGAAAGAAATTGCTATATGGGGTTTAGTTTCAATATTATTTTTGTTGTGCAGAAATGAAACCAGCTGCAATCTGTAGGACTTCAACTATCAATTTGGATAAAAGTAATATTGTTTATAAATATCTCTGCATTTACGCGAAAAAACGGTAATAAAGTTGTTCATTTTAAGTTATTTATGATCGATAATAACACCTTTATTTGGTTGTAATATAGATATCTGCTATATATAATGTATTTAGGGTATAAATAAGTAAATAATTTAATTCTTCGGCCTCGCACTGGTAGCTGAGCATATACGTAGCTCTCAGTCGGCATGATTTTTTTATGAAATCTTCAACATTCATTGTCATAATTCAGCCATATCATATATACCTATAGTTATTAGGTTTTTCTTTAATCACGGGTGTCAACCCCGGTCATTTGATAGGCGTATGCGGGGATATGGATCCAACGCGTAAAGGCTCCTTAGAAAAGATTGATGTAATGTATTATACCCGCTGTGACCTACTCTAGGGGACATCAATGGGAGGATATACCCACGAACAGGTCACGGCAGGTATTGCAAATGTGTCGGAAATAATTGACCTATTGAAATGAGATCTGGAGGGATTATTAGTTATGGGCTATTACAGAAGAGAAACGGACACCTGCCATAGCTATCATAGCTGATGTTACTTTCGGCAGGCGGTGGCTCGTCACTCACTAGATGGACCCCTGAAATGCCAGAGAAAGTCGGCCGAAGGCAACACCGATGTGAGTGACTCAGGGGTGTAGAGAGGTGTGCTGCGCTTTATCCGAAGTTACTCGCGACGTTATGCCCTTTAACACTTCCACCGCTGGAGCATATCACCTGCTAGAGCAATATCCTCTATCGACTCCTCTCTGGACGGCCAATGAAGGCAAGCCAGAGCTGAGAGTCCTGCGGGCCTTCATAACTTTTCACTCCGACCGACGAAGACACGCCGGAGACGAAGGCCCTGATCGACTCTCTGGCGCACTCGGGTACCCGTGGTGTCGTTATGCACCAACAGCTCTGGTTATTATATTGTCATTTGATATTATTGTTATACTTTAAGAAGCTCAACTCGACGTATTACAACGAGAAATAACATATGATATAAAGCATTCAAACACGGTCGAAACGAACTATAGGTACCTATACATTAGCATAGAAGAACAAAAGCGGAAACATCAAACATATTTTATATTTGTCAAATCAAGACTCCCATCAATGTTGGCGTATATTATTCAAACGAGTTTCTCGCTTTTTAAACTTCTTCTTTTAAATACACGTAGGTAAGTAGTGGAAATGAAGAGTTATCAATTGTCATCGAAATACACGTAATATGTATAAGTTTTGCGCAGTAAATGGTAGATTATGTTATATTTCTTTTCAATTGACTGCCAAAATTATTCAGTCGAGTACTTCATTTACCTATGAGTACTGGCAATAATTTCGTTTAAATGGCGATATTTATGTAATTTATTTTCCGAGAGAAATTATAACTTAAGTTTTTGGTGGCTGTAGTGAAAAATACTAATTTGAATTTTAATGTTAACCTTAAGTGTGTACAACTTGAAACCATGAATGAATCCTTTATCGACACGATTTCATTAAAGTTCTCATTTGGCTAGTCTACCAAGCTAGCTCAATAACTACAAATTCTTCTTTGGGATGCACCACGTGTATAAAAGACTGTCTAATAAATGCAAATAAAATCCAATAACCAATTTCAAAAAATAAACCTGCTATGATAATACAGCTTTATTTCAGGCTCTAGTGTGAAATAAGCTTTAAGTCGGTTTCTATACCTGGGGATTTGGTAATTCCGCTACGTATAATTTCAAATTTACGCTAAAATGATTTACTAAAGAAATAAACCTTTCACCATTCCTTTATTGGTCTAAAACAAACATTTTCGTCTTTAACCTTAAATCAAATTATTCCTACAAAAGATAAGACATCTAAAAACAGGTCAACTGTAACATTTTGTGATGTTGATTGCCCTAAATAACAACGACAAATAATCGAAAATAACGATGCCTTCCCTTTAAAATCGTTTGATGTAAATGCACCCGAGCGTATAAGGTTAAGGGCCAAATTGCCATAAAAATATATATTTTTATATTATAATGATCTTTTGATTGCTTGATAGGGCATGATAAAACATATTTTGCCTTCTTGGTGTAATTAAGGAAATGTAAATAATTTTATTTGATATTAGCAAACGATTCGTAAATTTAATTAATTGGAGGGTTTCTCATAATTAATATAATATGTATTATGTAAAAACCACTCCACTTCTAATATAATGTATTTAAGTAAGTGTATTTCTACACTGTATTTCTTCACTGTACTGCTGGGGAAGTTGAAAATAAGATCTATTTAAAAATATTGTAAAGCGTTTAAGAGACCCCCAACACTAGCGATTATCGAGGGCTGAGCGGCCGCCGCCAGGCGTCGCGTCCACGCGGCGTCTGTCGCTCGTTTTATGTAATTATTCTGCAAATGGATACCAGCAAAAAAAATGGATACCGGCGAAAGAAATGGATACCAGCGAAAAAAACCTTACCGCGCGATATGCTGTGAGAGGTACTTCTTATTGCTTTGAGACGTCCTATCTCCCTTTCGTCAGAGCTCCGTTACTTAAATTAGCAAGCACCACGAGCATTGATGTTAACTCTAAGGTGAGTCATTTACATCTCAAAACTTTAGTTTATATTTTTTAATACAACGTTGGGAGGTTTATGAGCATACGGCCTCATCTTTTAAAGTGGATACCGTGGCATAAAAACGCTTGCAATATAGGTAGTAATGCTCGCAAGACTCATAGGAGTTGTTATTTCTTCGGATTTCTGTGAGGTGAACTTACTTCCCCAACCGGGCTACTTTGATGCGCCCTATCTTAATTAAAAACACCAAGACCAAGACAAAATTCACAAGCAAATTTTAAAAATTAATAATTTTCAGAATGATATTTTTAACTCATACAGATGTAAAATATCTTTAAATATATTTAAAGCTTCTTAGTTATGAGATCCAGATCTCTCATATATGACCGGTTTTATTTATTAAGGCATAGGTACTGCCTGAATATAGCTGTTTATTAAATATGCCTGTGTCGTGCCTCTCGCTCGCCTTTCCTATAAGAACTATCTCTAACAGTCAAGGCGCTTAACGCGCTCATATTGCCCCTTTTGAATATTTTAGAGGAAAAGTGGTCTGAATTGAAGTTTCAAAATGCTATATTTGTAACATAAATATAAATGTGTTATTTGTAGTAGAAAATAAATATTTTTGAAAATGGTACTTCTTATAAATCATGGTTTGATATGCAGTTATTTGATAAGGTGTACTATACGAGTATAATTGCGTACATAGTTCCAGTACGTGGAGTACCCCTCGAGGAAATTGATGTAATGTTGTACAGCCGCCGTGATCCGTACAATAAAAAAAAACAAATGCCTCGAAACACTACATTGAAATCGGAATCGAAAATTTTTTACTCAAAATGTATGGAATCTGGGTGAAATCTTTTCGAACCCGTTTCAAATATGGCTTTCCGAGGCAATGGCAATATGCACATTAAATCGAAATACCTGGAGAGTTTATTGGAATAGGGTCATGACAGTAGAGGTCATGCGCATATCATAACTATCACGCTTGGTTACAATTTCCAGAAGGCGTTATCTCACCTCGTTCGCCACTTTTTGAGCCACCTAGATACCAGGAAAAGTTGGCAACGGACATCGCCCTTGAGTGGTATCTTGCAATTTCTCTGAATTTTCTCGCGGCGTAAATAATAAACTAAAAACACACCTCCAACGACTCCTCCCTGAACCACTAAGGAAGTCAAGACAGAGGATCGGCAAATCATGAGTGACACCCCTGGTGTTGCAAGTATTATTGTATATATTGGGCAAATGGATATAGAAAATGCGTACGTTTTCACTTCTTGACAATATATGTAGAGTACCCTAAAAATAATTTACCAAAAAACGCTAAAATCGTCCCCAGTGGACCTTTCGAATAATAAGTATATGTGATTATACTCATCTATCTATCTATAACTTCACACCAAATCCCTTGCGGGGAAGGCAGAGAGAACCAACCGCCACATGAAATAGTTATACTCATAGTTAAAAAAAACTACATATACGTAACTATGTACATGCATAACATTCTCAATTGGTTATTTCATGTTTTTTTATACAATGTCAATAGGCATATAAGCATACATACTGACCAATTGATGACCTATCTCTTGCCCACCTATGAATGCTTGCAATACAATGGCCACCACTATTGCTAACACATCAACGCCTTATGAGCTTACTGGTAACCTCAATCGTTTGCAGGAACACAACAACCCTTCAGGGAGTTGTTATTTGGCTTCGGTTTTCTGAAAGGTGGACGTGCTTCCCTTTCCAGACGAGCAGCTTTGATACACACTACCTCTCTTAGAAAAACCCAAACCAAGAGAACTTGTTTGTAACGCAAATGTTTGTCCTGTGTGGGAATCGAACCACGAGCGTTGAGCGTTTCAAAGAAGCGTTACTAACCATTGCGCGGCCGAACTCGTCGTAAGTTTAGTTTTTAGAACATGTAGGCATTGAAAAATATTCTTATTAGCATTACCTACAAAACATTGCATCCCACTAATAACATCTTTTTTACGGTAATAAGTCAATTAATATGCCCTCGCGCATCAAAATGGCGCCAGTGGGTGTGGTGTTCGTACGTCTGTGCGTTCATTGGCTCTTGTCGGTAATTGTGAGAATGAAGATAGTTTGATTAACGACCGCTTTATCAGCTGGTTTTAGTGATAAATATCGCATTGTATCAAACGAATATATGGTTATTGAACAAAAAATGCAATCCAAAGGCTCAGTATGGATGCCTTCGTCTTTCAATCAGTAAGTTATTTTACAAACATAAGCATTTCGTGTAATGTAAATAATGCAATAATAATAATAAATGATCCCAACCAATAGTTACAACAATGAAAGATGATTGTATGAAGAAACGCTTAAAACTGAATGCGAAGAAAACAAAGAATGGTATTTTGAAAGAGAGAACCAGAACAAACACTAGAATTATGGTTTGTGATGTAGTGTTGGAGCAAGTGGATGAGACTGTATATCTTGGAAGCGCTTTTAGCAGCCAAGCACCGCTGATGTGGAGAGACGAGTGATTGCAGGGAATAGCGTGAATGGAGCGTTGAGTAAACTTGTAGGCAGCCGATATCTAAGCCAGAAGGCACAGCTCGCTGTACACAAGGCGGATCCCAACGCTAACTTATGGAAGTGAACGCTGGGTATGGCAGAAAGAGCATGAGTAGAATAAACGCGGTTGAAATGAGAGCATTGCGCAAAATTTGTAGCATAACACTTGCTGACCTCGTTCGTAATGATAACATAAGAGAGAGAGTTGGTTTGAAAAAGAGTGTCGGTATTACGATAAGAAAAGGTGTGCTCCGTTGGTTTGGACATGTAGAAAGAATGTAAGATGAAAGAATGATGAAACAGATATATATTGCGAAAGTGGAAGGATGTAGGAGCCGAGGAAGATCAAGACTAACATACCAGCGTGCATGAAAAGAGCTATGAATGTTCGAGAAGCGAGTGAAGTGTGTAAGGACTGCGTCTTATGGCGCTCGGTTTTCTTTGCCTACCCTGCAAGGGATCTGACGTGAAGATATACATACATACATGTAACAGTATATCTCTTATGCACTCATGATAACTTGCATGTAAATTACATACAATGCAATATACATTATAGACTAGAATTACAGAATATAGCATGCTACAATGATGCCACATTGTAGCATGCTATATTCTATAATTTTCCTGTCGTGGGGAGGCGAAACAAATGTAGCAGAGACGACCAGGGCAGCAGCCGAAGCAGAGACGACCGGAGCAGCCATGTCAGTGACGCCAAAATGCATCTAATAACGGTAGTGGGTTGATGCCGACCGGCACTAGTTTGCATTAACTAGTTAGTGGCAGAAGCACAGAAAGCAGGTAACATCAAATTGCATGCAAATTTGACTTTCGAAAATAATGCCTGAATCTATTAACTATTTGTTTTTTTTTCTTTAACTCCTGCTGCCTGCTACCTGCTCCGCTGGAACGCAACAACCCTTCAGGGAACTGTTATTTAGCTGCGGTTTTCTGTGAGGGAGGTGAAGGCACTTCCCCAGACGGGATGCTTTGATGCGCCCTACCTCTTAAAATACAATTAACAATTATTAAATAATTTTCATAAACCTTCTTTCAACGCTTTGCAATACTCGTATTAGCTGTTTGATAGCAATGCTGATGTTATGTTTGCTGCTATCTTTGCCTGTTGTAGAAATAAATAACATTCAACGATTTAACTTCCCTCCTGATAATTATGTCAACGGGACTCGCTAACTAGCATTCTTGAAAACTTTACATCGCAATCTAACAATTTATTTCTCGCAGGTTAAAGTTAGAAAATGTATTTAACGACTGCTACATGAGGTCAGGTCAGTTACCTTCAACTGAACGCTTGCCTTCATGCAACGTCAGATCCTTAATAGGCCGCAAGTTTTCATTGCAAGCTTGCCGACATGGGATTTCCATTTCTTTTTTTTTTATTCTTGCTACTGTTTATAACAGAATGGTTTTTTTTTATACAACAACCCCACCTGACGGAAAGCCATTACCGTGGCCTATGAACGCTTGCAACACATTAAGTATCATTCGCGCGATGCCATCTCTTTACAGTTAGTCCTTAGGAGCTTACTGATGACCTCACTGACACGCAGGATTACAACAACCCTCTAGGGAGTTGTTATGTGGCTGCAGTTTTCTGTGAGAAATCGTCCGTTCGCTACCTTTTGTAATCTCTCACAGCCATATTTAAACGACCAAAATCCTATAAAGAATTCTGTAGGATATGAATCTTGGACCATCTTTAACATGTGCTCCCGAATCTGCGTGTTTGTATTTCCTTTCCGACAGAGCAACTTATTCTGAATTCGACAATGATAATGAAAACTGTGACGGGGCGAAAAGTAATAAGAAAAAGGAAATAAACAAAGTGTATGTAAATATTGCTGCCAGTTCCATTTTCAAAATATATACATATCATCACGCCTGCCTCCCATTGGGATAGGCAGAAAATATGGAACGCCAGGAGCACCGATCCAAACATACCTCTCTCGTTTTTTTCACACTCATCAACCTCTTTATTCTCTTAGGGTTGGTGCACGTCTAGAGCAGCTGCCGAAAATCGAATTAACTGGAGACATCGGCATTTTCAAAACATTTTTTACAATGTATACATTTTATTTGTCAGCCACTCGCAAGTCCCTCTAAATTAGCTTATTTTCATTTGTCCAACCGGATAGCAAGTACTACCGTACAGTATATACGTATGTGGCGTGCTGTTTATGATACAGACATTTGCAATTTGTTTTCATCAGCATCTTTGGTGGCCTTTGCCCTTCATGTAACCTTACCGAATGTATCGAAATACCAATCTCGAATCGAATACAGTGAGAAATGTCTAAAAAGTAAAAACCTGAAAAACAACTTTAACTTTGTACAACCATAATAGATCCCACACGAACTAAATCATAAAGGAAACATTTCGTCTTCCCTTCAGGCATGCCGTATGCTTTTTTAACACCTTGGCGACCTTTTATTGTTTAAATTCGAGTTTCCCATGAAGTAAGTCGAAGAATTGATAGATGAGTGACATATTTGATAATATCTCTGTCGTTTTCTACAGGTGTATACTGAATGATACAAACTGTGATACAACAATTCGATTTTTCGAATCACTCGAAATACTTAGATGAAGGAAAACCTTGTTAAGTCTCTGTGATTTCCTGAATCACTGACTTTACTAAACAAAACAGTTGACTCATACATATTCACTATGTACACGTTAAAACCATTCAAGGTCAGAATATTTTAATCAAATATTTGCTTTATTTCTTTAAAACAGAAAAGGTTATGTTGAAATTTGATGAATTGCTATTCATTGAAATTTGAGCTCAAATATGAGTAATAATAGAGATGAGTTTGGGTTTATAATGAGTGGTAATTCAAAAGAAGCAGATGATAGGCTTGTTACCGCTTTCCAAAAACAAGACCCGGACCCTCGGGCTGAATTGATAATTTACTCGTTCTAAGGGCTATCATTAGGCCCGTTACGTATATCATGATTGCCGGTTGCATACATACGTTTATGAACATTCCTGCTAAGTCGAGTTTGGGTGAAGAACAAACAATGTCTCGGGTCGTTAGCAACAAAAATTATACCCGGGGAATGGTTATTATAGAACGGCGAGGGATTTTTGTCTGAGATCGTCGTGGCGCTTGCATTCGCAAGCGGACTTTGACTACTTTTATCTCTGCAGAGAATAACTGTTTGTCGACATAGGTATGTTAAGGCATCTTAATATCTTTTTTCTATACAACGACGGAAGGCGTACAAACAAACGACCCACTTGATGTTAAGTGACTACTGTAGTCTATGAATACTCGCAATACATACAATATCACGTTGCCATTCCTGCTGATAACTTATTACTCCTTAGGGGTAACAGTGAGTAATCCCACTCATTCGTACACAAAATAACTCTGCAGTTGTGATTTGGCCGCACTTTTCTATAAAGTGGAGGCACTTTCCTAGTCAAACTGTTTTGATGCGTCTTATCTTTCTTAAAAGTAGCCAGACCAATACACACAGACATGTTCATGCACTCAAATATTTGTCATGTGTGATAATCAAACCCACAAGCTTTGGTGTTAAAGTAGCGGTGTTAGCCAATCCACCACCGGGCTTGTTAATCTAAAACTATACCCCAGTATATACCATAATAATCATATAAATTACATTTTGACTATGACTAAGAATAAGGGAGTACTTACTTTAAACATCATTGTAATTAATATAATTTTAAGACATGTAGACATTACTTCGTATGGTTATTTTTAGTTAATTGCCTATTATTTGACAAAATTACTTAGTTTTAAAAGATGTCGTCACAAATTAATAACAAATAGGTACCCATGTAGTATAATTATACATTTACTAGTCATTGGACTAGCGAAGCATAAAGGAGTCTAATAATAAGGTAGGCAGCACAACCCTGTTAATGCGATCGTTTTTGTTCTATTCTAGGTAAAAAATGTAGAGTTCATTATTTTTTCCTGTTTGGTATTCTTTTCAAACGTAGAGTCCATTATTTTTTCCTGTTTTGTATCTTTTGAAATGTCTCTTGTATTGTAATAGCTTTTGCGTTGGACTTCACCCGCGTAATTCTCTCTACTGCGATTCCTTTTTTTTATTTCGAATTCTATTCTATGTTCTTGTCGACGTTACAGCTCCTCCACCAGCCACCTCTTTACGAGGTGTCACTGAAGTTTAAAATTAACAATCTGACATACACAGGGTAATAAGAGGCTTGAGCATGGATCATACAAATTTAAAGTTACATTGAAGTTCAAATTATTTTTATTTGCTGAACACAGTTACAAAAAATCTTACATGTATCAAAGGTACAATGTATTCAGCCTGCCTGCAAATTATTTATGTCAAATTAGGTATATTTAACAAAATAATTAAATTAAATATTAATGCACACAAATTAATATAAATTACGAAATATTTTTAACATTTAGTTGTCATGAATTGTAAAATACTGTGTAAGCAGACAATGACCGTTTGGAACCACAGCGCACCTCATCTGCAAGTAAGATAAATCTATAAGGCAGTAGGACACATCAAAGCAGGGAAAGTACCTCCTCCACCTCATAGTAAACCGCAGTCAAATAACAACTCCCTGGAAGATTACCAGTAAGCTCCTAAGGAGTTGCCGTGTCAGCAGCAGAGGTCGCTTAGCGCAAGCGATACTTAACGTACCTTACGCCAGGAGGGTCGTATGTCTCGTGACGACATATAAAAGAGTTTTGTACCCTGTCATAACGCTTGCTGACCGCGTTCGAAACGATGTACGAAAGAGAGTTGGACTGAAAGAGAGTGTCGGTGTTAAGATAAGAAAGGGCATGCTCCGTTGGTTCGGACATATAGAAAGAATGCAAGATGAAAGAATGACGAAACAGATATACAACGCGAAAGTGGAAGGATGTAGGAGCCGAGGAAGACCAAGGCTAACCTACCATGACCAAATTGGTCGTGTTTTATCAGAAGGTGATGTCAGGAGCCTTAGGAACTGGCGAGCGTGTATGAAAAGAGCTATGAATGTAAAGGAAGCGAGTGAAGTGTGTAAGGACCGCGTCGTATGGCGCTCGGTTCTCTCTGCCTACCCCGCAAGGGACTTGGCGTGAAGATATACATACATACATTGTACTCTGTCAATCAACGTATGAGATATCGGTGACATAACCCGTTTTTTGCCGTATAGGTTAAAATCAGCTGCAGTTAACGTACCTAACGTAATCTTACACATATATTGCAGAAGACATGATGAACCAGAGTAACTATTTTAGTTTAGAATGTACATTAATTGAAGTTTGAACCTACAATTAAAAACATTGTATTACTAAAGAGCTTTCTTCGACATCAATTCAAGCTTTTGACGAAGTCAGTGGCGGAGTGGTTGTCTTTGAGCGGACTTAGCTTAACGACTATTATCTAAGATTTATAATGGCTTTACTAATGCAAATCGGCTCTAAACTAAATACTTAACCTTAACCATAGCGGACTACCTTTGACCTCCTCTGCCTTCGATAATCAGACCATCTCGACGATAGCGCATTATCGTATGGTCGTTAGAAATACTCAACAACTACGAGTATGTTTTACGTTTATGCAACTGGAGTAAGCAATATCTGGTTACTTATATAAATAGATATACAAATAGACCCAAAAGCAAATTAAATGAAAAAATATGAATAGAGGAAACAAATTTTAGACCTGTATGTTTAACAACAGCTACATATGAGTAAATATTTAATATTATACGCAAACCAAAAATAGGTATTGACCAATTATCTCACTAAAACCTGAGACCAAGAAAATAAATTTATAATATAATATATATATTTATAATATTATTTGCTGAATCTATCAAAAACGAACAATCTACAAAAGCCCTAATAGAAATCATGTCTCTTTATAAATTCAATGTATTTTACCTGTCTTCTCTTATGTCCCTTTCCTTTTGTATTACAAAATGACAAATGATTTGGGAGAAAGCAAATACGATTCGCATTTTGTGTGATGCAATTGTTGCAACCGCATATTTCCTGTAAAATGATACTCTTCGACCCTGTGGGTGGTGGGGATTGTATCATGTTCCTACATACAGGGTTGAAATTTATAGTAAGTAGCTATGACTTGAACGTTATAACAATGTGCACTTTTGTAATCTTTTAACTTTATCTTTGATTTTTAAAGTGTATAAACACGGTTATAGCACGATAATTGTCAAAAATTATAGCCAGTCTATCTATCTATCTATAACTTCACGCCAAATCCCTTTCGGGGTAGGCTGAGAGAACCGAGCGCCACGTGACTCGATCCTTACATATCTAACTCGCTTCTTTAACATTCATTGCTCTTCTCATGCACGCTCGCCAGTTTCTAGGGCTCCTGACATCACCTTCTGATAGAACACGACCAATTTGGTCATGGTAGGGAAGTCTTGGCCTTCCTCGGCTCCTACATCCTTCCACTTTTGCATTGTATATCTGCTTCGTCATTCTTTCATCCTGCATTCTTTCTACATGTCCGAATCAACGGAGCATGCCTCTTCTTATTTTAATACCGACGCTCTCTTTCAGACCAACTCTGTTTCTAACATCATCATTGTGAATACGGTCTACAAGCCTTACGCCACAAATTTTGCGTAGCGCTCGCATTTCGACCGCGTTTATTCGACTTTCGTGCTCTTTCTGCCATACCCAGCTCTCGCTTCCATAAGTTAGCGTTGGGACCAGCACTGTATTATAGCGAGTTGTGCCTTCTGGCTCAGGTTTTTACTGCCAAGAAGTTTTCCCAACGCTCCATTCACACTATTCCCAGCACTCACTCGTCTTTCCACATCTGCGGTGTATACCCATTCTAGAAAGTCAGAAATGTTCATATTTTTGTATACAAACCTACAAGGGGGGATAAAATAAATATACTAGTTACGTGGTAACATATTTGCACTTGGCTTAATCAGCTTTCGATATATTTCACATTTTCTAACATTTTACCGTTACTATAAAAAACTCATGCTCCGTTGGTTCGGACATGTAAAAACAATGCAAGATGAAAGAATGACGAAACAGATATACAATTCGAAAGTGGAAGGATGTAGGAGCCGAGGAAGACCAAGACTAACCTACCATGACCAAATTGGTCGTGCTTTATCAGAAGGTGATGTCAGGAGCCTTAGGAACCGGCGAGCGTGTATGAAAAGAGCTATGAATGTGAAAGAAGCGAGTGAAGTGTGTAAGGACCGCGTCTTATGGCGCTCGGTTGTCTCTGCCTACCCCGCAAGGGACTTGGCGTGAAGATATACATACATACATAAAATACCCATTTTTCAGCGACGGTGGAAAGTGTTTTTGCAACGATATAATTACGTCGAAAAAATCTTAGTACTCGTGATTACACTTCGCTAAAGTATTGAGTACATATATATATCTTGTAGTGAGGTAGGATTCGTCCATCACAGGAATCGAGTTTCGAAGATTTTTCTAACGAAAAGGCAAACTAGATTGAGGAAGAAACCTAATTTAGTCGATGGAAATCTATTATTCCCACACATAGACATAGATCGCGAATAGTTTCCCAACTATATATAACCAATATTTTTTCTTTTTTGTGATATAACTACAAATTTACGATCGGATTTTTCCCTTTACTTGCGTTACATGATATTGTTTCATGCCAAATTTCATGATTCTAGGTCAACGGGAAATACCCTATATGTTTTGAATCCCTTGCGAGTGTCAAAATATGGCATAAATGGTGCAAAATCGGAATGCAGACTTGAATATTTGAGAGTAATTTCAACTTGATACCTCCACGCGTCACTGAGAAAATCTTGACAGACGGACAGGCGAACAACGAAGGGTATATAAGGTTTCCCCTTTTTCCTGTTGAGGTACGGGATCCTAAAAACGATATTAAAATGATGAATTACTTGTCTTTTTTCATTCCATAGATAAATTTTATTGCATTTATTTTTATGGAGCAGTGATAGCTGTCGCTCCGTGTAACAATCAGTGTCAGAAAACGGGACAGCGCGAAGAAGAAAAGAGATTAACTGAGAAAAAATATTTAACTAAACATAAAATTGCATATAAGTTTAATGAACTGCTCATGCGTGAATCTAGCATATCACAAATGTTCAGTAACAACACAAAGGAGGCATGTAATATAATATTATGTCGTATTGTAACAATTGTCAATCGCAAGAAGTTAGCCTGTTAGTGTCGGCGTATTGTTCGATTTCACTGAGGTTGTAACTATTGCCACACTATACTTGCGACCGATTTCTCAACATTCAATGGATATACAACCTTATCGTCATTAAATTAGAACTGTAATAGCTCTTAGTGAATTGTTAAATTAATCGAAAAGTTTCTAACAAAACAGTGGGGTCGGAAGAGGTCATTAAATTATGTATTTGATGCAGCTGAACGTTATTAGGTTCAATTTTACTCTTTGCGATTTCATATTTTACATAATATGAAGTAAGTGAAGTAACTCTATTTGGAATAGCTTCTTCATATGGAAGAAACATCAAACTAATGTAGATGTGGGGCACCCTACTAAAAAGAACTTAGAGCGTTGCTCGATTTCTCCCTTTCGGACTAGTTAAGCATAAAGCGAGCGTGATTTGGGATGGTTATATGAGCCCAAAGGCCATACTTAATGTATACAAACGTTCATAGACTATGGCAACAACTTTACGTCAGTCGGGCAGTTTTTAGCGTTCCGTACCTCAAAAGGAAAAATGCAACCCTTTGTTGTCCGTCTATCTGTCTGTCTATCAGTGTCTTTATCTGTCAGTCTGTCAACACCCTTATTCTCAGGGACGGATGGAGCAATCAAGCTATAATTAATATCAAATACTCAGATCTGCAATCCCTTCGAGCAGTGAAAAAACCAAACTTTTAAGTCAACGCAATCAAAAGAAGCTGTTTATGCCTCGTTTATGCCGCTCACTCACACTCGCAAGGGAATCAAAACCTATAATTGACCTAGAACCATGAAATTGGGTAAGAAGCAATGTCATGTAACACAAGTAAAGGAAACAATCTGAAAACGAAATTTGTAGTTACATCACAAAAAATATTGTGAAAATATTTTTTACGGAACCCTCGGTACGTGAGTCGGACTCGCACTTGACGACTTTTTTATACAACCTCGGGAAATATACAAATGTATGCCTCCCGAGATTGTATAAAAAAGCTTTTTATTGTTTCTGCTTCTTCGTTCTTCAGGGTTCTTAATGATTGTATAATACAATAGAATTAACTAAGACATGTAGACATTAAGAATGCAACAAAGAATTTTCAAAAGAGAGATAAGTTGCAAAGATAAGAAACCCGATGGGATCCACTATAACCTTACGGAAGATAATAACCAAATAGTCCTTGGAGACTACTTGTGTTGCTGCCAGCGGGAGTGTACCAGTAACCCACAATAAGGGTAACTACAAACGAACGATACTATTTGTGTAGCAAGTGGTAACAACTACGGTAATCACATGAAATAGGCAGATCATATGCATGTTTCCCAAATGGCGTGTTACATAAAAAAAAAAAAATTAGAAAAGATAATGCGGACGACATCGTAGTGTTGCGGTGGCGAGCAATATCAAACATACTGGACCATTGCATTCGCTTAAATATGACATGGCGTAATATAATAACTGATAAGCGTTCTAAATGTCCCAACGCATTCTTCTCAGTGAACTCCCAAATGACGCGTTTTATTTGGAAAGTAACAATAACCGTCGTTACGGAGCCTCACTCAGTCAAAAATCTTGGATTTGGTAATCATTGTACTCTTATAATCATATGAGATACGTCAGAGAGCAGAATGTTACAAAGATGTTATAACCACGTTTAAATGGAATAGTTTCTGTAATAATAATCTTATGTACAAAAAGGAACTCGTAGAGTGAGATATCCTTCAATTTTATTTTACATCTAATTCTAAGCGTAGATGATTGATCGGTTTTATTGCACTTCATAGGAGGGAGGCAGTAATATTATAGGTTATATTGATATTTTTGTGTCCAAATAAAGAAACCTACCGTGGTCAAATTGGTCGTGTTTTATTAGAAAATGATGTCAGGAGAACACTAGAAACCGGCGAGCGCGCCTAAAAAGAGACATGAATGTTCAAGAAGCGAGTGGTGTATAAGGACCGCGCCATATGTCAAAGTCAAAGTCAAAATCTTTTTATTCCGTAAAAATGGCTACATTTGTTTGGAATCGTCACAATTTTTTTCCCTACCGTGCAGTTTATGACTAGGTGAGCACTGATAAAAATACTGCCAAAAAACTCAGGCATCCCTCTTTTGGTGTCCAAACAAATTTACATATTTTATTAATTACATTATAATTGGATCGACTCACTCCCAGGCATTTTTATCATTAATATAGTCAGATACTTTATAATATGCCCTGCTACACAATTTGGCTTTAATAGTAGTTTTAAATTTGTTTATTGACAATTCTCTTATATTGCTGGGAAGTTTGTTATAGAACCGTATACATTGCCCCATAAAAGAATTACTTATTTTGTGGAGACGGCTTGCATGTAACACAAGATTATGCTTATATCTAGTATTTATGCTATGAGCATCACTCTTGGCTATGGCGCCTGGTTCTCTCTGCCTACCCCACAAGGGATCTGACGTTAACATATACATACATAAATAAATAAAAATCAATGAGTTTGAAGTAAGTGAACGTATTCTTATACTTGTCCGCTGTAACCCGCATTCAAGAATCCGTAATTTTTGAAATTCGAATAATACTCAATCATCTCATTCAACCAACAAAAAAGTATTTCATAATTAACTGTAGTTTTTTTTAGCATAGACGATAGCGGTTTTCTCAACATTATATAAAATGTTTAAAAATAAAAATCATTAAATAACATAAACTTCTGAAGAATCGATAACAAACCATTGATACTGCTGGTGATATTGAAATAACTATAACGTGGCCGTTTGCTAATTTATTGTTAACACCATAAAAAACTTAATTGTCTGATTCTATTTTTAAATTATCAGTGCTTTGCTGCCCATTTAATTTATACTAAATGATAATTCAATACGTATAAAAATACTTAAACATATACTGAACATTATAGGTACATAGAATATTATCGCATACATACATATCATCACGCCTGTCTCCCATTAAGGTAGGCAGAGACTATGAAACGCCAGGTGAACCGAACCAAACATACCTCTCTCGCTCCTTTCACACTCATCAACCTCTTCTCGCATGCTTTTGATTTGTCAATATCATCGCAATCATGGTAAAATGAATGGAATACGGTTACCTATTACTTTCATAGATAGAAGACGTGAACATCAATAAAAATTATATTAATTGTTACACCAATTTGGACAAATGGTAAGTTGTACGTCTTTAAACTAGAAAAAATATTATTTTTTGGTAAATACTATCCTGACTTGTCGATCTTTTAGTGGCGAACACTTTAAAAATTCTTCAGGTAAAATATTCTAATATTTGCCTTATGGCCTTGGATTGTAGTATTACTCGTAGTTTGGCACACCAAAATAATAATAGTCACACTTCCGCAGCACTGACATTATGCTACTGAGGTGAATCCAAAATACATTGAACAACACAATGATTCAGTAACAATATTATGAAAGCTCACATTTAATAGTACGTTCAATAGATACTATTCATAATCACGAACACATGGCTCTTTCTATGGAAACGGAAGTTGACATTTTGGGATGTGGCAACATCGTATCTTGCTGGCCTTTGTTCGCTCTTTATAGAACTTCCTTTGCCGCCGATAACCAAAAAAAACATTACATGCAATAAAAAGCGTCTTGTATAATCTAAAGCGCAATAATGTGGCTGTGATTACAAATTGTCTCGACTACTTTGCGCGCTTTCTTGCAATAATCTTTTCATGATGCCAACGTAGTTTATACTTATGGTATCGTTACAAGTTATACATACCTTTAGTATAAAAATGATCATTAGTAATCTGTGATAAATGAATGCCTAAAAATATTTGTATTGACTTTCTTTTTACGTTGACTATCCCAATAATAAAATAAAAGCAAACAATAGTAATAAATGAGTACAAAAACTATCACTGTCATGTATTTCATGTCTTGCCATTTCACATTGTATAATATTAAGAACATTTATGTAAACATTATGGTACAAAACAGACGTTTAAAATTTCTACTTGTAATGTAACCTCCTTGAAATTATCTATGGTATCCTCTTTTGGTACGCATTTGCTTGTTAACCGAAGTGTCAAATCTTACAATATTTTAAGCAATCAATCCGCAATTCAACTATCTCTTCTATCAAACAGACACGAGACGAGCCTCACTCCCAATTTGACACACCTATCGTACCATCTATGTCATTCCCAACTTATCCTACACAACCCTATCAAGCGAATACACATCTTACTGGGATTATAATAAGAGCCAGTTCGAATATACATTTTATTTTGTGACATGTACACGAGTTTCATTCACGAGATTTGTCTAGAGATTGTGGTATAGGGTTGTCACCTATTCAGTTCCAGGTGATGTATCGTGCTGCGTTAGGTCAATCACTTTGAGTTACAATACAATATGAACTCGGAGGCTAATGAACTTTAGTATCGGTCAAGATTCTATTTAAGCATTTTCTTGGAATTCTCTCTTATTAACAGAATATTTATATGCCAGTGGCACACTTTACTTGATTGTGTGATTGTTGCTAGCATCTATTCACTGCAAACTGAAGGATTTTACTTCACCTACTGATTTGCTATTAAATGCTTTGCTATTAACAACTTTTTCGCTAGAGCCGTGCGTGGTAATTGCTGCCAATAACGTTCCTATGCTTGATCCTGCCAAACTGGATCCAGCATGCGCTGATGATAGTTTGGTCTTTGAAAATCATATTGAGATATTTACATGCCGAAATCAAGAAGCGTTTCTTACTCAAACCAGTCTTCAAACTCACTAAGTGATTTAGATTCGCCTAAATAGCTTAGTGAGTTTGAATATGAAAAGGCAAGTCTGAAACGGCTGGACGCGGAAAGCAGGGCACTGTATATGGTGGAAAGTATTATGGATGACCTATATTTAAATTTAATTAAACAAAATTAAAAATAAATATATTTTTGGGCTTTCACATCACATAACATATTTAATTTAATTTTAAAACTACAAAGCGACATCCTTATCTACATCCATCCATCAAGCCGAATGTCAAAACTAATACGAACGGGGTCCCACGAGAGTTTCCGAATCGTAATTATGCGTTTCAATGCAACGGACGTCATCCGATTAAAATTGGCAGCCGATACGGGAGATCGATTGACGAATTGATACAACCGGGCTCATCACAAAGTAGGGAGAAGAAAATTAAAGTGTTGCGATATCATCGATTAACTTTGTGACTGTAGTTTTATATATTATCACAATAACCTTGTTATCACAAAGCTGTAATATAGTACGGAATTGAAATCTGAATCATAAAGGGCATTTGCGGACTGACGGTGGTGAACCGAGTAATTGGATAACAATTTAAAATTAAACAATACAAATCATGATGTGGCTTATGTTTCATATATTTATTTCGATATACTGATTTTAGCCGCATGTCAATCATAATATAGTTGAATTTACATTGTTATCAAATTAGTCTCTCAACACTCCATAGGTCTACGCTGGTCCTTATTCGATAAATAAGAGTGTAGTTTAATATTTAATAATTTTACAAAGTCGTGTTACATATCTCATTATTATTATTTTTATACAACATCGGAAGGCATGCAAGCATATGGCCCATCTGATGTTAAGTGGTTACCGTAGCAAATGAACGCTCGCATGCTCGCGCAATGCCACCTCTGCGGCAAACACAGCTACATCTTGACATGGTCATGTACACAAATTTTTGTCCTGTATGGCAATCGAACCCACGAGTACTGGTGTCAAAGTAGCGTTACTAACTACTGCGTCACCGAGCTCGTAAAAAATGTATTTTATGTGTTGCTGTGTAAAAGTTGAATAAAAGAAGTTCGTTCTCGCACAAGGAAGGGTTCCGTTGTCGTATACGTAATATTATTTTTTGTATAACTTCAAGCGGCATATATGCATACAGAACAGCGAATGTAAAGCGGTTACCGTAGCCTATGAACTCTTGGAATACATTAAGCATTTGCTAGTTACACAACGACTGTCTAGGAGCTGATCTCACTCTCTCGCAGGAACACAACTACCCTCTAAGGAGTTGTTATATGGCTGTGGTTTTCAGTAATGTGGTGGTGCAGACAGGTAGCTTTGTAGCGCCCCACCAATCTTAAAAACACCCAGACCAAGACAAACAGACATGTTCATGTACACAAATGTTCTGCGTGGGAATCGAATTCACTAGCGTCAATGTAGCGTTGCTAACCACTGCACCACTGAGCTTTTCACTATTTTTTTGACGTACACCAAAACCGAAGGCTATATGCTGGAAGAAGAATTGTATATACGAGTATATACAGGAAGAATTTCTGTCACGTGATTCTACAGTTGTCTTGTATATATACGAGTAAATGTAGTTACTATGCCAAGTGCAGCTCTATCGGTTTGTTCGTCAACATCGCGACACTTATCTGCTAAATTGGTTAAAATATTCTCATTCAACATTCATTCACATTGGTCAGAAGACTCGTATCGCTTAAATAATTAGGCACTAAAACACAATGGTTTTGTGAATTATGAATCATTCGAGAATAAATCGTGAATCATACTGCAAGTTTTTTTTAGAGAGGAGCAATTACATTATTTGAAACATGACGCACAATTTACACAGGGTCCAACAAACGGTGAACTAGAGTACTCTAAACATGTTAATAAGAACGTTTTGGCGAACTTAAATTTACAAAGCATAGTGTTGTCATTTTAGAAATCACAATTTAGTCACAACCCACCACACTATTTTCATATACAATTTACATATCACTAACTAGAGATGTAGGTTTTGACATGGAACAATTTCTAATTTGCATAGGAAATATCAACATGTTTTTGATTGATGATACATTGATGTTAGAAACAGAGTTGGTCTGAAAGAGAACGTCGGTGTTAAAATAAGAAGAGGCATGCTCCGTTGGTTCAGACATGTAGAAAGAATGCAGGATGAAATAATGTCGAAGCAGATATACTATACAATGCAAAAGTGGAAGGATGTAGGAGCCGGGGAAGGCCAAGACTTACCTACCATGACCAATTTGGTCGTGTTCTATCAGAAGGTGATGTCAGGAGCTTATCACATACATATTACATATTATAGAAGAGATTATCGTAGTTCAAAAGCTAATATATGGTTTAGATGTTTCATTGAAATTGTATACAATTCAATAAAAAAATGTAGAATATTACACGTAAACCTTTGGTCCAACTAAAAACGCCAACTATGTTCTAATTACTTTATTTATGCCACTAAGATCGCAAACCGCTTTGGAGCCGCTAAGATTTTGTAGTTCTAATAACTGTTGGTGAATTGGCAAGAGAGCAAGCAGTGTGTTTGTAGAACTATGCTGTATTATATGTTTCTGTGCATATTGAACAACTCTTAGAATACAACCCTTGTGCAATTGGTAGAACAAATAGAAGTTTTGATCTACCTGTAAGTTATCGTCTTCCTACGAAGCAATTCGTCTTGTATTGCAAGTGTTAACAGGCTAGGGGAACCTTTTTTTCATCAGGTGGGTCTTAAATGCGCCCCGACATTGTAAAAAAAAGTCAAAACTTAAGGGCTTAACACCTAGTGTAAACTTAGGATTATAGACGCTAATCTCTGAACTGAATCACAAGATTCTAGATGGTGCGCAGATCTTCCCGCCCTTTAATATGGTACTCATATGCTATCTGACTTGGGTGTTATATAACGAAGTCTTTGGCCCGAGCTGAAGTATGTTTCGCTCTGTTGAGCACACAAAGTTACTTTAATTACATGTATAGAGTCCTCGCAAACGAATCTACGTACGGTGGCTGCATGTGAACTACATAATATATACTTTATTATGCAACCGGTAAGACTGACACGTAGGCTAGGTCGCTGTGTGACTAAAAATGACATACTTGTTGAATTAAAAATCAATTGTCGGTGAGGATCAGTGATAAATAGCCTAGTCGATAAACAACCAACCTGTCCTGGACTCCTGCCATGCACCACTAAATTCGTATTTTTGGATTTATTTATGTAATTATTTATATATATATATTTATTTATTTATTTATAATTATCGCTCGAAAACATCGTGAGGAAACCCGCATGTCCAAGAAATTATATTTCGAAAGACGTGTGACTTAACCTAAAACTAGTTTAGAATGCGCAAGCTTGCATTGCCACAGGAACACCTGGCTTGTCAATTATATAAATAAATTCAATTTTTTTTTTATTTGTCGGTCATTTTGATCATGTTCCTTAAGAGATATGAACGGTGAATTCCTATTCTACTTTTTTATGCTGAGTCCGAATCTGAAGTCAAAATATTCGAATATTTTTCGAATATTCGAAAAAAAACGACAGGCAAACACATAGACAATCGTACAGATAAACATATAGATTTCATATAGGAACGGTGTTCCTGAAAAGTTTGGTTTAACCTGTGGGTTATGGAGGTCTGACGGCGACTGCCGTCAGACCTCCATAACCCATCTTCGCCAAATCCTTAGGCTTAGATACCAAATCTCGCCAATCCTAATAGATCAGGAAACTTGATGACGCTAAGAAGAAGGAAGATTCTTGAGTGAGAAATAGAAAGCTTTGGAAATCTAGCTTAAAAGGAAAACTATTACGTTTATAAATATGTTCTTAAAACACGTTCAAACAAATATTTCTGAATGTAATAGTTTAGGTAGAGGAAAATAAATTGTGAGTATTGCGGGCGAGTAGAACTCGAAGAAAGCTATCAAAAGAGCATTAGAGAAGGAGATGATTAACATGAAATAGGAACAACATCTCCATATAAAATATGCCGAAAAGACAATGGCAATCGAAGGTCATCACAGATTATTTACAACACTGCTTTACTAAGCAATTTGATACATTTTTATCCATTATGAATTTGCTTGGTTCCTATATTTTTCCTTTCATTTACTTATGTTCTTTTTTTATCAATAATACTGAAACTCGTCACTATACAAAAAAGAAAATGGGTTGACAAACGGAGGAAAAAAGATATTTAACTATTTTAACTTCGCCTATATACATACAGTAAAGACCAATTAGAAGAAAATTTTGCCATACCGATTTTCACACAGCGAACATTTTTATACTATGATAATACGTCAATATATACCTATATAAATATATTTGAAATAATAATATTCAAATTAGTTCAGAAACAGTGTTATTGTAACAAATCGAAGCCATTCGCATAACAATACTCATCCAACGTCGCAGTATAATCATGTTATGATTGGCATACACAAATATCGATTCATTATTGGGTTTACTTAACAAGTAGACCATGTGTATGGAACCGTGGAGACAAAACATAGCTCATTGTTTGCTGCGCTAGAAATTAATAGTACGTAGGCAGGCAGGTAATGTTTATGATGTACCATGGAAGATACGTGTAGCAAGGTGAACTTTTATTCGTCTTTGTTAATGTAAACCCTTTAAAATTAACAAGTATGACATTTGTTTTCATTTATTTTTATTAGCGTTCATCCCAAAATTTGAGAAACACGTACGAACTGGTATGGTTACAACTTTTTTGCTACGATTTTTTTTATTGATAATTCAACGACTTTTTGTTAGGTAGCTATTTTTTTTTTGGTAGCTATTCTTTTTTGTTTGGTAGTCATTCTTTTGATGATGAGCTGCCAAATAAAAAAGCCGTAGAATTATCAATGAAAAAAAAAGAAAATCAGGAGAAATGAATACTTAACTATTTTGTCTTCGTCTATTTATACAGGGTGTTATGAAGAACGATGCAGATACTTTTAGAGTCGATCAAAGATACCTATACGATCATTTTAAGTCATATAAGTCACTATGCCAAATACGATAGTTTTTGAGTTATACCCAAAATATGTTTTTTCGTTAAATAGGGGTTGGGCTGGCGGTGTTAAAAGTCAATAAAACATCATTTATTTCATTTTTCTTTTTTAAATATGTGAACACAAATCAATCGTTACTGATTAGGCTATCATCATGATAAAATACAGAATTCGTTGAAGCGGCGTAACAAACAAAATTTGAATAAACATGACACAAGTATTTTATCTAAAAAGTTTAGTAACTCTTGCCTGTCATTAAAAAAAAACACGAGTGATATTGATGTTCAGACAATTTTAAAAATTACATATGCTTATCTCCTTTCAACATAAGAAGATATTAGTAATCACACAAATACAACTAAAGCAACGTGTTTTGTAATCAGTAGCTAAAATTAACATCAATAAATTTAATTTTAACATCATATTACGACTTCTTAATACAGAGGCTGTCATCTCAATAAAATACAGATGACTTCTGTATTTTGTGTTTTTGAAGTTACTATTACAATAACTCTGTTATTAAAAAAATACTGTAATGATATTGATCTTTAGACAAATTTTAAAAATTAAGCATGTTTATGTTCTTTTATCTCAAGATGAAATTAGGGACAAACAAGCGTAGCTAAAGTAATTACTTTTTATTGAAATCAGTAAAACTGAAATTACTATTAATGTCAATAAATATTAACACTCTATTACGGACTTTCCTTATTTATTTTAGCATGTATCATTCTTATCTTGACTCGTGCTCGAAGTGTGAGCCATGATTTTTAATGCACACTCACGCCCGGTTTCGCACTTCTATTGCAGTGGCACCTAGTCGTATTTCTCTTCGCAGAACGTTGCACGCTTCATTAACTTTTTAAAATAATTGGTCTCATTTTCAATGTCTTCAACATACATCAGTTCTTTTAGTCTTCCCAATACGTGGAAGTCTAATAATGTGAGGTCTTATGATCTTGCAGGACACAAGACCATTACAGCCCATCAACTTATTGGGATAGCTAGTACGAAAATACTCTCACACTCCTCTCGCACAATGTGCGGGACATCCATTATGCTGATAAATCATATTCACCCGTAAGTTTAGTGGTACATTCATTCATAAATTAGGTAGATATGTTTGCAAAAAATACAAATAACTGTCATCGTATAAATTTTCTGGCAAATAGTGGGGCCCGATGATAACTCCGCCTATGACAGCTACCCAAACATTGACACTGAATCGCCTTTGCGACGATTTGGAAATTAGTTACTCCATCTCTATCAAACTTCGACTCATCAGTCCAAAAAAATATGTTTAAAAACGTTTTATCTTAAACATCGATGTAGCAAATAGCAGCAAAAAACCACTCGTCGTACTGAATCTCCTTAGTCTAATCCCTACACTGGAATGTATTGAAAGGGATGCTTGCCTTCAGTGTGTATGACTGACCATACTTTCCACGTAGATAAAGCAAGTTTTCTTGCAACTTTTCTTACACTTGTCGTGAGATCAGCCATTAAGACGTCCAGGATCTGCTCGTTTACTTCAACATCATGTTGACCAGCATTAATTAATACGAGGTTCGTGATATTGTAAATTACCAGTTTCTCGAAACACCTACGCATTTAAGTCTCCTATTCTGGAAACGTTCGTGGTACAGGTTTCGAGCACGAGTAGCATTTCTATCAGCAAGTCTATACATAAAAACAATGTCAGCATACTCCTGGTTCGTAAACATTGCCACCTCAATGACAAAAAATGTGACAACTCGACGTGAAGGAGTCTAACGCTAAAATTAACGGAACTACAACTTAATACGTAGAAATTATAAAATCACAGGCACTCACAGTCTCAACGTAACGTCAGTAGCTGTCAATAGGTCAAACTGAACTAATTTTGCATGATACTAATTTATTTTTAACGCTAAACAAAAGATAACTGCTACTTCACAGACAAAATGATTTCTGGGTTCGCTCCCAAGAACCGGTTCTTATAAACTGACTTGTAGCATGCTTATTTTGATTTTTTTTTATTTTTATTTTATTTATTTGGGATAAAAAGCAATTACACAATACTTAATTAACAAATTCATATGGTATTAATAACATTAAATGTGTAACCAACAACTGTATCCACAAAGTAAGTAAAAACAGTTTTACCATAAACATAAACAAAGTGATAGTAAATAAAACTTTTCTTTTAGATACTATTGAGCGAATCCAGTACATTTTTTTTAAACATAGCCGGCTTCATATTAAATATATCCAGGTGATTTAAACGTTCGTTTTAAAACTTCATTACCCTAGTGATAGAGGCACGCTCACCTGCGTTAGTTTTACAGAATTTTGTTTAATAATGCCAATGCAATAACTTCTGTATTTTATTGTGATTTTAGCCTGATCTGTATCGAATAATTTCAGTTCAAAATTAAAGTAATTGGTGCACTCAGTGATGTTCTAGTCATTGTTAATTCCGCCAATACCACTATTTAACGAAAAAAATACTAACTTTGAGTATAATTCAAAAACTATCGCATTTTGCATAGTGACTTATATAACTTAAAATGATCGCATAGAGTACGTCTGAGCGACTCTAAAAGTATCTACATCGTTCTTCATAACACCCTGTATATAGAATTGACTATCGTTGGGAGCGATAGAAATGTTATTTTTATAGAGAGGTAGGGTGCATCAAAGCAGCCCGTTTGTGGAAGTACCTCCACCTCATAGCAAAACACAGTAACAACTCCCTGGAGGGTTGGTGTGTTCCTGCGTATAAGCGAGGTAACCAGTAATCTTCCATGGAGATGCTGTGTTAGCAGTAGAGGTGGAACCGTGCAAAGATACTTAACGTATTACAAGCGTTCGTAGGTTACTGTAGCCGCTGTATATAAGGTGGGCCTTATGCCTTTATGTGTCCAGACGTTGTATGTAGAAAAAGAAGTCAAATAAAGAAAAAAATATATTTAACTCTATAATTGCATTTGCATTCAATAGATTACTACTAAACTGACAGATAAGCGTATGCTTGATAGTAAGCAATTACCGTACCCTATGGACATGTGTAACATCAGGGACCTATGGACATGTGTATCGCTCGTACATGGCCAATTCTGTACAAATTTCTTCACTTTCCTTTTTCTATTTTACGGTAACCACTTTACATCAGGTGGGTCGTATGCTTATGTTGTTGTATAAAATAAACTTCTACACAACTTTCGTATTTGGACGAGTGAATTCCCTGCGGATCGCGAGCGGTGCAGTTGTAGAAGGAAGTTATACTTGTTAGTAGGCTAATCGATATAAGTTTCTTTTTATTCCACTAAGCTGGGAAATAAGCGTACGACCTGTCTGATAGTAAGTGGTAGCCTTTGGACATTTCCAACACCGGGGTCAATCATCCGTTGCCAACCCTAAAATTCTGAACATTATGTAAGTAGATACTATGTTTTTCACGTTATTTATCATATATCACTGCCATTTCAATTTACAATAACGCTTGATAGATGACTGATGTACAAATGATGGAAATGACCAATTATGATAAGTTTCTTTCAGAGCAGAAATGCCCGAAATGATTAACGACTCATTGAACTGGAACATGTCATTGCTCTGAAGCTATTGTTTTCAGATAATAGAACTATTGGTAGTGACACAAAGATTCTATTTGGGTTACTATCTAAGTAGAATTAACGAAATCTATTATAGAGATGTCTCTTTTCGAATAGATCAAAGGTCGTCTAATAGAATAAGATACAAGAAATGATAGTGACAATGTTTCCACTGCTTCCTGGTGAAGACTATTCATACGAGTATAATCAAGACAAAACTTACCCTATATATATCGGTTTCCCAGGCTCCTTACAAATTAATATAAGATTACGCTAAGTAATAAAAAAAACCATAATCGGTTTATAATTAATAAAGATATGGCATACCATAGACGCAAATAATATGGTGAAAAATATGTCTATCTATATCTTAGAACCTAGACTCTAGCAGGGTAGGCTGAGGAGCTGAGCACCACATGGCTCAGTCCTTACATGACTGACTATTTTTCTAACATTCATAACTATTTTTACACACGCTTACCAATTTCTTTCGCTCCTAACATCACCTTCTGATAAAACATGACCAATTTGGATAGCAATAGGTGAAAACATATTGAAGAAATCGAATTCTACTGTTTAGTGTTTAGATAGCTCATTCGTTTTTGTCTTGAAAAGCTCTGTACCAATAACTTTCATTTTCTTTTAACAAACTAAATGAAATAAATTATCAACTTTGGGAACTGTCGTAAATATATTCAAAAACAGAAGAAATTAATATTAAAGAGGACTGTTCTAATAAAAATGAAAAAGATAATTAAAAATTACTTTGCTTAATAGCTACAGACTTCGTGAAATGTTAGTATAATAAAACTATTATTTATTTCTATGACCAGCAAGTTATAATATTAACATTTCCTATTTTCTTTAAAAATGGGTATCTGAGCAAGACATGTCTCGGTCCTTACACACTTCACACATTTATTTAATATTTATAGAAAGAAAAAACATTATCTACGGTAGGGGTTTTCAAAATGCTCTTTTTTGATACCAAGAATATTTACTAGGGAGATGTACATAATATGTGAACATACCCTATTTGTATACAAAAACTAAATGTACATTTTCACAAAATTCCACAAACCCAAACAATTTCCAAATCCAAAGAGATTCCATTGAAGCCGCATCGTCTTGCGCACCGACACCAAATTGTTTCGGCATCGACTTAACAATAAACCTGTTATTTTTATGTGCCCCACGAACATAATGTGGACGTAAATGTTTCTTGTGGAAGCTCAGAATTTGTTTTAGAGTAATAAAGGCACCGGTATAAATTGAAACAGATTTAGATGGCAATGCACAATTTTAGAACACCCCCGTGAGAATTTGCTTAATAGTTTATTTCTTTTACTGGTACAGATTAAAATGCAGTTACCACCTATTCTACCTGTATGAAAACTAAGAGGAGATTAACATATTCCGGCATTTTAGTCTAGTTAGTATTTCATTGTAAAAGCTAGTTTATGTTCTAATTAGGTGTTGTGTTTGAAACCTATTTCCAATAAGTTATAGTCTGTCAGTTGCCAATTGTCGTCTTGTTAGAAATCTTCTTAATCTCATAGGTTTTAATCGCATATACATATTAATTTTTTACACTCATATCCAGGTGATATGAGTGTGAAAATTTAATCAAAATGAATAGTTTTTTCATAGGTAATAAGGTACGAGTATTATAGCAATTATATTAGCACAAACGAACTTCGGCTTGATAAATAGAGCATAGTCTCAATATTTGTAAAAACTTATACAAGGTTAGTTACCATAATGTACGTTTACATACACCATTTTACACTAGTTAGGTATATATAGAAGATTACTTTACAGGTATATTGTGTGTAAAATAAATATTTATATCATTATTATTTCACATAAGCAGAGAGTTTAGGTCAGTAATCATGATCCAAATGATTGGAATTATGAAACTAACATGTTTTTCACATTGAAAGTTTATCAAAATTTTAAAGATTTCTAAGGTTTAAGACCATTAACTTTTAAGTTAGTTATACTTGGGTTAATTTTTACAATTGCGAGGGTCTCCCATATAAAAATTAAACACAGTGTATTCTAATACGATTTTACCTGTTCTAAAAAAATATTTAGCTATATATAACTTTTTTGACGAGCTCGGTGGCGCAGTGGTGAAACGCGCTGTTACGCTTCTTTGACACCAACGCTCGTGGGTTCGATTCCCACACAGTACAAACATTTGTGTGCATGAACATGTCTGTTTGTCTTGGTCTGGGTATTTTCTATGTATAATAAGTATGTATTTACAAAAAAACTGTATTTACGTATGTTTATCAGTTTGTCTAGTACCCATAAAACAAGCTTCGCTTACTTTCGGGCTAGGTGGCGCTGTGTAATTTGTCCGACAATAAATTATAAAAAAAAAACTTTTTCAGTACTAGAAATGATTTTTCAATTGACCCATACGTAAGAAAAACAAACTATGTATATTGATATTAACACTGTGTGTTTCTCTAATGTACTAGTTCTTGACTGTTTTGGGTTCAATTTAATTTTCTTTGCTCGCGTTTAAGTTAGAGTTTACCTTTATTTCTAAAAAAACAAAATATGTTACTCAATTAAATTAATTGCTGATTTTATAATACTAGCAACCCGTCCCGGCTTCGAACGGACGATCTCGCATAGGCGATCCGATCGCTACCAAACTTCACAATATTATGCCATCTGTAAGGTACTGTGCTTCCCTAGACGGGCTGCTTCTTATCAAATGTAGCTCTGACCCCCTTTTGGCTAGAGCCTCGTATGTTAATCGGCAGGGTACACCGCGTGCAAGTGAGATTGCTCGTTGTAGTTTAGTAGTGAGCCATTCACCCTTTTTATTTTCGAGTAATCGAAAATAATAATGAAAGTATCGAAATCATGATTATTTTGACTTTAAAATTTAGGTACGAACGTCAGCGTTAAATCAAAATGACATACAAAAAAAAAAATCATTTCTGAAATTATACTTTTTAAAATAAAAAAGGAAAAATATTTTAATCAAAAACGACAAAAAGATAAATCTAAATAGTGTAGCTAAATATTTTCATCACATCAGCCTTACTGAAGAAAGTGTCCACATCTCACAGAAAACCGCAGTCAAAAAACAATTCCCTGGAGGGTTGTTGTGTTCCTACGAGTTGCTGTGTTAGCAATAGGGCAAGCGAAACCTCCTGTATTGCAAGCGGTCGGAAACCAGTATAAATAAGCGAAACATATACAGACTTGTGTACACAAGCAGTGTATAGTAGTTTCCATATAAAGAAAAAATAGAGACAATACAATACGCCATGCCATAATATTGAATTATGCAGCATAGCATAGCATACAGATATTGCAAATATAATCAAACATACGTCTGACCTGAGTAACTAGTTACGGTAGTTATAGACACCAGAAGCATCGCTTGCGTTTCTCTGTAAAACCTTTTCACGCCTTTTTTGAAGAATTCTGTACTGTTTCTGCAAACGCTCAGTCGGGATTTAATACACAACTTGAGATGTCAAGCTTACCAAATAAGAAAAAAAACCTGTTTCGCAAATAATATGATACTTAGCAGCTTTTTGAATGTTCCACAATGAACTACGTTAATCTTCGTAGGTCTTGACTATGTCGGCACGATAAATGTCACAACTTATCGATGTACAGCAAGAAGGCAGGTCCAACATACCTATCTAAAAACATCACAATCCAGATTGCGCGTGCAGACCGCTCCAGCGATAAACGACAAACCAATTTTTGACTTCCAAAGAAGAACTCCTCGGTGACCCCACAGACCGCGAGACGACGATCATTTCATTATTTTGAAAAATGTGTTCAGCCATATCCTGTGAAGGAACGCGTCATGACGTCAACGCCGCTACTATCGTGCATCGTATTGTACACTAATTCAGAATATTCAGGAATACCGTTCCTATATGAAATCTATACGTTTGTCTGTGCGTTTTTTTTCGAATATTCGAATTTTGACTTCAGATTCGAATTCAGCATAAAAAAGTAGAATAGGAATGTTCAGGAACACCGCTCCTATCTCTTAAGGAACACGGTCAAAATGGCCGACCAATTAAAAAAAAAATGATTTTTTTTTTTAAATTGGTCGTTATATAATTGACGAGCCAGGTGTTCCTCTGGCAATGCAAGCTTGCGCATTCTCAACTGGTTTTTTATGTAATTAATTTACTTATTATTAAGACAATTTGAAATTTAAACAAATTGTTGCATGCTATTTACTATAACTATCTCTCTATAACTTCACGCCAAATCCCTTGCGGGATAGGCAGCGACGACCGAGCTCCACGTGACTCGATCCTTACACACCTCACTCGCTTCTATAACATTATTTGCTCTTCTTATGCACGCTCGCCGATTTATAAGGCTCCTGATATTACCTTCTGATAGAACACGACCAATTTGGACATGGTAGATAAGTATTGGCTTTCCTCGGCTCCCATATCCTTCGACTTTTGCGTTGTATATTCGCTTCGTCATTCTTTCATCCTGCATTTTTTCCACATGCCCGAAACAATGGAGCACGCCTCTTCTTAGTTTAACACCGAGCTCTCTTTCAGACCAACTCTGTTTCTAACATCATCGTTGCGATAACTGACTATAACGAAATATTATAATGTCAGGCAATTTAGTTAAGTCAAATATTATCATAAATATTCACATTTTGTTTTTTTGTATACATAAAAATATTTCATGGGATTTATATACACTTATTGTTATATCATATAACGAAAGGTGATTACGTATACATAAAGGTAACTCGGCAACCTCCAGTCAGATTGCTGATTTTATATACATTCGTACAGAATCTATATACTTATATATAAAAATGAATGTTTGTCTGTATGTCCTCTATGGACTCAAAAACGGCTGGGCAGATTTTGATGAAATTTTCAGTGAATTTTCAGGTTAGCCCAGCAGGTGATCCCGTGAACTTTAGTAACGATTGGATCACCCGTGCGAAGCTGGGTCGAGTAGCTAGCTAGTACTACTATAAAAAGGAGAGCTTGGTGGCGCAGTGTTGAAACGCGCCGTTACGTTACGAGTACTTTGACACTAACGCTCGTCGGTTCGATTCCTACACAGGACAAACATTTGTGTGCATGAACATGTCTGTTTGTCTTGTTGGTGATTTTAATAGAGGTGCGTCACATCAGAGCAGCCCGTCTGGGGAAGTATTTCTACCTCACAAAAAAACCCCATTCAAATAACAACGCCCTGGAGGGTTGTTGTGTTCGTGCGTGTGAGTGAGGTCACCAGTAAGCTCCTAAGGAGTTGCTAAGGAGTTAGCAGCAGTGGTGGCATCGCGCTAATGATACTTAATGTATTGTATTGTATGCCTACCTGATGTAACCGCTTTACATCAGGTAGTCCGTATGCTTGTATGCCTCCCGACATTGTATAAAAATAAATACTATAAGTTGTTTTACCTCAACTATGTCCTTAAAAATGTCCGCTAGCTCTTAGGATGCATACGTAAAGACACAATAAATATCGAAAACTGCCGCAGTCACACAAAGAAAAAGAAAATCGGAACTTTCCATTTCATGTAGAAGTAGGCCTTCAACAAAATTTACATACTTTATAAATTCTTGTACATTTTGTCTTTCTAACTTTAAATTTTTGTTTCGTCTGCGCCTATTTCATCCATTGTTTCATATAATCATGTTTCATTATATTACAGCGTACCACAGATGTTCACAAAACTTAGATTGTCAAAGAAAGATATGTAATCTTTTAGAAAAATACAATAATCCGTCCGTTTATACTAATCCTCTTGAAATACTTTCTGGCAAGCCTATCCAATGTACGAAGTTTTGCATTGTTCCTCTGTTTGATACTACAATAACAACATCAGTACTCAAATAAATTAAAAAGAAAACAAATGATATTTGTTTCTTCCGTTTTTTCCTGGCCTGTAAGAGCCCAATTTGAAATAGTGATGCAATTGGACTCTAATGTCGATAATAACAAAACCCCTGACGGCAGCTTGCCGCGAGGCGAGCTGGTGGTGAGTAATGGCACTACGCCTATCGGAGTAGTCCAGACATTTGATCAGAGCCTTTGCGACCGGCGTGTCTTCATTGATCGAGAGGAAAACCTAGAAGGCCCACAGGACTCTTAACTCTGGTTTGCCTTCATTAGGCGTCCCCAAAGGAACTGATAGAGCCATATGCTTGAGGGTTGGAAGTGTTGAAGAGCATAACGCCGCAAGTAACTTCGGAAAAAGCGTAGCACTCGGCTTGAGTCACCTGAGTCACTCCCGGTGATGTTGTTCTCTGCCGACTTTCTCTGGAATTTCAGGGATACATCCAGTCAGTGGCGAGGCACCGCCTGCCGTAAGTTGCCATCAGATGTGATAGTATGGGTCTATCTGTCTTCTGTAATAGCCGTACCAATAACTCCTCCAGATCTCATTAAAATAATCCATTATTTTCCCACACAATCGTAATAATTATTATATTGTTTCCTTGATATCTATTACATAAATCTTTTCAAAGGAGGTTCACCGTGTTGGATCCATGTATCTACGCACGCGCATCGAACGACCATGATTAACACCCGTGATTTTAGACAGGTAATAAAAAATAACAAAATCTACTTCCAAAAATGTAACACATATTCGAGCTTAAAACTCCAAGTATGCTAATATAACATGATAATGTGCGTTTAGAAGCATCCGTTGCCGAAATATATTTTACACTTGTATTTCAGCATATAGCCAGACATTGTTTTGACATTGTATAGTCATAAAACGGCGGACAAATTAAAATTCTCTTCAAGAAATATCTTAAGGTAAAAGAAACAGGGTAGGTAGAGATTACTGTAGAGATAAACCTCTCTGTGATAGATACGGAAGGATAAATGTACTTATGTATGTAAAATGGTGTAATATACACAAAAAACCATTGTGACCTGTCAGAACCCGCTATATACGTTTTCCCAAACATTTCGCGGTCGTATTCGACCACCCGGGTTTCGAAGGGCTGTCTGTTCATTGTGCACGCTGATAAAAAAATTCGTAAAGAGATTTTGTTCAACCTTTACACGTTGAGGTTATTTCATAAATTTACTATAATTTAACATAACCTTTTATGTTGAGACCTCGATGGCGTCGTTGCGCGTGTCATTCTAGCAACGTCGACCGCAGCCTGTCTATGGATGGGTTTTTTTATCTCGAGTTTCTCCGTCTTCGGAGGGCACGTTAAGCCGTCGGTCCCGGCTGTTGTCGATAGATGACAATCGTTAAGCTAAGTTAGCAGCGTGGTGGAGTATGCTCTAGACCCCTTCTATTAAAGGGAGACCCGCATCCCTGCAGTGGGATTAGTAAGGGTTGATGTGATGTGGTATTTTATACTATATTATATGTATAATATAGCCTATTTTTTTATTCTAGAAGTATATAAAACACTAGTTGCAGCTCGCGACTTGAACGGCGCGTATCCCGGAACCCTATGGGGGCCGTTTTTTCTTATTTTGTTTATTTAAGAATTGGGCTATCAAATTCAAAAGATTTTTTTAGTAGATAGTCCAGGAGATTAGCGCATTTAAAGAAACTATATACTACTACGAGTATATGTATATTAGTACTAGCTAGTTTGAGAGCAGTGATTGCCCAGTGGATAAAGAACCGACCTAGTGACCAACAGGTCCACGGTTCGAGTTCAGGCATGTGTCACTAAATTCGTGTTTTCGGATATATGTACAAAATACATCTTGTGAACATTGTGAGGAAACCGCCATGTCCAAGAAATTATATTTCGAAAGACGTGTGGCCTTACCTAAGAATAATCTGGTTTTCCTTCTCTGATGTCTGACGACAGCCGCTCCATATAAAAATCAGTCTCTTCGCCCAATCCTCAGGCTTAGGTAACGGACCCCTCCAAATTAGGAAACGGGATAACGCCTAGAAGAAGAGACCCCGCAGCTTCGTCCGTACGTATCCTAGTCTCCATTAGAAACAGTTTTTTCTACTAAAGGTCACATCGTGACGTTGAATAGCGTATTGTTATGTTACTAGATAAAAGAAAAGGGTAAACAAACAAGAGTTACAAATTTATTTAGGGCTATTATTTACAGTATAATATATATAAAAAAAAGGTTAACTGAAAGTTCGGCTAACGAAGGTCTTTAAGAACTCGCGATTTTAAAATGTCTAACTAGAAGATCACTGTATGTATCACCGGTGAATGCAGTAAGTGGCCGCCGACTATAGTGGATCGACTACTGAAGACGGGCACGTCAGCGTACCAGCCAGCACGCAGATCCCGATGTAGAAGTTGGAGGAATCGATGGGGACCGCCTTGCGGTATCAGTTGCCAGCCGCCGTAGTCCACAGCAGGGGCTGGAGGTATGTATGTATGTATATCTTCACGCCAAGTCCCTTGCGGGGTAGGCAGAGAGAACCGAGCGCCATAAGACGCGGTCCTTACATACTTACTCGCTTCTGTGACATTCATAGCTCTTTTCATGCATGCTCGCCGGTTCCTGGGGCTCCTGACATCACCTTCTGATAAAACACGACCAATTTAGTCATGGTAGGTTAGTCTCGGTCTTCCTCGGCTCCTACATCCTTCCACTTTTGCATTGTATATCTGTTTCGTCATTCTTTCGTCCCGCATTCTTTCTGGGGCTGGAGGTACTTAAATATATTTGGTTAAATATGTATCCGGAGGATCACGGGATCGGAAAACAGAGAAATAAGCTGATGGTTCATCGCGTAGCCAACACAGCAGGGGCTGGTGGTCGCAGACGCGGTTCACAGTATATCTTCTTATCGAATCTTCTTCCAGACTGCCTCTTTTCTCGTTGTACGTCTAAAATCTTACATTTTAAAAAAATGTATTTACAAATAAATTATGACAATTGATATATCATAGAGTTCAGAGCGACAATCAAAGAAAACATTATATACTACATATTATTCAAAAAAGGTTTAATATTACACCTTCCTCAAAAATTGGGCTACCAAATGCAAAAGGACTTTTCAAATCCGACTGGTCAAACAAACAGACAAACAAACTCTTCCGCTTCATATATTAGTATAAATAGATTAGGTTTCCTGCAAAAAAAAAAAAAAACACATATCTCACCTAATAATTGTATGCACCAACAGAAGTGTCCTACACTTCTTTCGTCATGGCCTCCTTAGTTAATAGATAGACACCGTGTGCATGATGTTGGCTTGACTTCAAAAGTAAGATGAGTAATATACATTTACATACTTTCATACCAGTTCATGCAGAAATTTTAAATTAATAGCAACATACACACGCATAGCACACTTAGCTTTACTAGGGGTATATACCCCTACTAATTCCAGACTACGTATAGTATATACTTCTAATTTCAGGGTTTAAGTGACTCATAGTCCTCCTTAGAGCTAAATATGCTAAAATAATAATGGCTGTAGTAATTTATGAACATTGCAATAGTTTTAGTATTAGAACTAACTAAATTTATATTATTTACTTGTATTTATTCAATATTTAATTCTGTTCACGATCTTTGTACTTAAATAAAAACAAAAAATTGAAGAGAGGTAGGGCGCATCAAAGCAAATTGTTATTATTGTAACATATGAATGTTTGTCTTGGTCTGGATATTTTAAGAGCGGTAGAGGTATTAAAGCAGCCCGTTTGGGGAACTACCTCCACCTCACAGAAAACCGCAGGCAAATAACAACTCCCTAGAGGGTTGTTGTGTTCCTGCGTGTGAGTGAGGTCACCAGTAAGCTCCCAAGGAGTTGTTGTGTAAGCAGCAGAGGAGGCATCGCGCGAGTGATACTTAATATATCGCACGCGTTAATAGACTACGGTACCCGCTTTACATCAGGTGGGCCGTATGCTCGTATACCTCCCATTAGTATAAAATAAAAAATAAAAAAACTAATATATATACATTCTTGTCATTTTAAACGAGCAGGTCTTGTATATTTACGTAAGTATATTAATTGTATTTGTACCACTAAGGTGACAAACAAGCATACGGCCTGCCTAATGGTAAACAGCCCATAGATATTTGCAACGCCAGGATGTCACTCATGCGTTGCCGACCGTTTAAAAACCTGTTTACGACTTTCTTGAAGAACCCCATGTAGTTACTTGGAAAAACCTCGGCTGGGAGCTCATTCTACAACTTGTAAGTTCTCGGAGGAAAACTTCTCTGGAACGCCACAGTACACGACCATTGAGCTTCCAGTGTAACCAGTGTGAGGGTGAGCTCCCCGCTGTCAGTGAGTGGTGCAGTTACAAAAAGAAGCTGTCGGTATTATATCGAACAATTCTTCAGGACACAACCTATTGTACAATTGGTAGAACACACAAAGGGAGGCAAAACCTCTCCTTAGACTTAAGGGTTCAATGTCGTGTATAAGCTTAGGATCGTCGACAATTCTCACTGTTCGTCTCTGAATCAAATTACATGGTCCAAGCTGATATCCAGGTTTTCCCGCCCAAGATGACTGCATTACTCCAAGTGTGGTCTGACTTGAGAATTATATAACATAAGTCTTTGCACCGCGCTAAAGTACTGCTTTGCTCTGTTGAGCATACCAATCACGTTAATAGTGTATCTCGGAACGGCTCTAATGTTCTGAATCATTATTTATTATTTTAGATAAGGATTTGCTTTTTAACTCGTATAAGTATTACCATAAAAAACTCAGTTTTACACAAAAAATAAAAACAAAAATAACGCCGAGCGAAGCTTGGTCGCCTAGGTACTCTATTTAAATAACTGGTCCTTACTGATACGATCACAGCAATTATATCTAAGTACACGTATTCAATGAAAACATAAATTGTCGGATGCAAGCATTGCTTATCAGTTTATCTTTATAGGCATAACAATCGACCAATTAGAGTATCCACACACAAGTGCTATTATTGTCGGCACTTGATATAACAAGAGCTATTGCTACAGATTATATTAGCCCTATATACCAAAAATACATGTCAGCATAGCATATATATATACCTATAGCATATTATGAAAAAAAAATATTCCCAATTAGTTTATATTAAATATCAATGACAAAAGTACTTAAGTTATAAGTATTTTTTCAATAAAAAATACACTGGCTATATAGTTGGGTTCATCTATCTCGAGCTTCGCAGACCTTATTAGAGCATATATATCAAGTCGTCGATCTATAAAGTATAAATAAGTCAATATGTCATGCCCTTAATTCTTCAAGTGCTTAATTGGTAGAATCTGTAAATGGTTAGTCACGATTTTATAGAAAACGTTTTCGGATTTATTGCCGAACATTTTATATTTAATTAAATAGTTCAAAATATAATTACTTATAATATAATGTTATATTTCTAGTTACTGTTTATTGAAAAGTGTGAAACTTACAATTTACATACGATTTGATCTAACCTGTTTTGTGTGAACATACATTAAACTTGTTTTTAATTATAGTCAGGAATATTTCTAAATAAAAAATATATATATTTCCGAAAATTGATTTTCTTCAATTGCTGGTAAAATTGTGGTGCCTTCTTGGTAAAAAAGGATATTGTACTATGCGTAATTTCAATGCTTAGTTCTATCACTTTCATTTTAATACCTACCTTATTTTGTATAAAAATTCTTACTTTAGAGATACGCAAAACATCTTAATATCTTAGGAGATGATCTGGACATCCGACCGTGCATCATTCAAGTTCGAAAAGAAGTAATGACTTTAACGGTATGATGCATCTACAACGGTAGGGGGTGGGTGCCGGCTGGTGCTAGTTTGCGTTGACCAATTGGTGGCGGAAGCACACAAGACGCATCGCAAATCGCATCTAAAAATATTACATGTGACAATTCTACTTCTTTTCCTTATTGGCTTTCGTGCGGAAAACGACATTTTGACTTTGTAACATGTGTTTTATCTAAAACTTAGAAACTAACATAAATTACCATTTTTCACTATGTATAGGTATAGCATATTATGAGGGAGTTTTTATTCATTACTAAAGGCTGACAATTTTGTTTAAATATTATAATAACATTACCTGTAATATATTCTAATATTTAAGTGTAGTTTCAGATGTTACCATCTTATTGTTATTGAAAAAAAAAGTATATTCCGTAAATAGAATCCCTATTTTATGTAATCTTTTATACCGTGGATAAACTTTCTAAAAAAATACTCAAAATATTTATTGAGTAGTAAAAAAAAAAAGTATAGAAAATTATTTATTTTAGATTATATTTAATTTAGATTACAGAAATGCCATAGGTACCAAGTTTATGGACCAGGAAACTATTTATAATGAACTTGCATAGTAACATATTTTAAAAAAAGTTTTTTTTTTTTGTTTATTATAGTTATTGCACAAATTTCTTTTTTGTTTATTAAACAACTAGATTCGTAAACAGACATGGGGCCCGGCCCGCATTAGATGGTACGCGGTCACCGCAGCCTATTGACGCTCGCAACTCCACGGGGATGTTCCTCACGCGCTGCCAATCTTGTGATCCAAGGCTATTTCGCCACAGTACCCAGTAATTTCTCTGCCGTATTTCACCCTTCAAACCGGAACACAACTATATAAATATAGCTGCTTGGCGGTAGAAATAGATGAGACAGAGGTACCCACGCAGACGACTTTTGTACAAAGCCTCTATCTGGTAATATGATATATTTAAAACATAAGTCACATCATAATTTGTATTGATTAATTTTAAATTAATCCCACAAATGCGTGGGTACCTCCCACGCAGACGACTTTTGTACAAAGTCTCCCTCTGGTAAAATGTCTGATTTCACTTCGATCACTCAAAAGTAAACACAGCTTTACTAAGTTTTAACTCTGCGTTAATAAAGCCAATTAGGTTTTCTCTCCATATATAATAAGTATAAACAGACAAACTTTGTCAGCCCCTTCTCCTCTTAAGAGTTGAATTATGAAACACGCTGAAATACTATTTATAAGTTAAACTTAGTGTGTAGCACTTGTAACTGCTGAGTAAATTTATTTAATAAAACTCTTAATACCGGCTGACACATAGATGTTGAAGAGAAAAGATGATGGAATTAATAAAACTGACGTAATGAGTCCAGGATAATAATAACTACATATATGTTAACACGAGAATGGTGAACGAATTTTATAGTTTTTGTCTGTTACCGCGCCAACTCTAAGAGTGAGGTAGGAATTACCCCCCCTAAAGAACCCCATGATTGGCTACTTGTTATCGCATCGTTCGGCTCTAAAATAGCAGGTAAGTTACCAAGGGAACGGTGCAGAATAGCGTGTCATGACGGAGGAAATATCTGGCACTTGCTAAATATAGAAGTTGAATTGTCTGTGTTATCATAGTTGTGCTATAAGCGTACGACAGAAATACACAAATGATTTTCAAACACTCAATTTTCAATTCTCTTTTCTAATTTTCATTTTGATCTATCATCAATGTACTTAAGTACATTTTTTATTTCGGAAAACAATGTTCAGAAGTGACAAAATTCATTTCCGACATCGCATGTATGGAAGATAGGATATCAAGAGCTTAGAAGTATACTATACTTGGAATTTAAAAACAAAATTATGTATTTGTATTACTTATCGGGTTCGAATAAGCAAGCCTCGATTTGATGGTACATAACATAAGCTATTTAAACCTAATGTTATTGGTCTGACAAATTAATGAGATCATGACATTCTTATCGCTGTTAATTCCTATTAGAACAGAGCGTCAGTCAACCGTGTTTATACTGTATAATAATTTGTTTATTTATTTTGAGGCACGGTTGTGCAGTGATAGCTTAGTGCATACAGAACTGGCACATTGGCTAACTCGGCGATCGCCTCCGTGAAGCCTTTGAAGCCTTCCCGGCTAATGGCAGTCCCTAGGTGGTGTTTAGTCAGTAAGAGACTAACATAACTCGTTCAGTCGGTTACTTATAAGAGTTTACCACCTTCCTCCCTCGAATAGTTCGGAGGGCACCCCTATCAGAAGAATGACTAACACACGCTCGGAGTGGGCTAGTCCTTCTTTTGCGGGTCGTCGTTTTACATCGGGCGTAAAAACAAGCACATAAAATACCCACTATTAAAATACTGCAGGAGCACCTGGATACCCTGGGACCCTGTGATTCGGTGCAAAACCGAGCTGTAAGAATTGTCGATGATCCTAAGCTCAAACACATCACAATGTCTAGATCATTTCCTAAGGCACCAAAACGTTTTTTATTTCATATATATCATTTTTTATATAAAATAAAGTATTCTGATAAAAATGATAGAGAAATGGAACTAGTATTGAAATTACGCATGGGACAATTTATGCTTTAGACGGTGACAGCACAATTTTATCGGTATGTATGAAGAGAAATGAGAATCAAATAGCAGGATTTTTTTAAAGTATGGTTTACTTATTTACTTACTGCTTTTTACTACTGACGATTGCAAAATAAATCATGTTTGTTGTATGGGAGCCCCCCTTAAATATTTGTTTTATTTTAATTTAATTATTTATTCTTAAAGTGAATATATAACTAAATATTGTGTGAATATTTCAAGCGTCTACCTGCTGTCGTTATCAATATCGAGCAAAAATGAGCAAAAAAATCACGTTTCTTGTATGGGAGCCCCCTTAAATATTTATTTTATTCCATTTTTTAGTATTTATTGTTATAGCGGCAACAGAAATACATCATCTGTGAAAATTTCAACTGTCTAATTATCACGGTTCATGAGATACAGCCTGGTGACAGATGGACGGACGGACAACGGAGCCTCAGTAATAGGGTTCCGTTTTACCCTTTGGGTACGGAACCCTAAAAACGATTGTACGAATAACATATGAAGTATTTGTTCACTGCTAATAGCTGTTATTAATGAAAATGAGAGATACATATAAAACATCTTAAAAATTTGGGAAAACAGTAACTGAAATTGGAAAATATTCTTAAAAAGGACCGCACTACAATTTCATTTTTTTAGCTAAGCTCATTTCCAAAAATAAGCAGGCCGAATCTGGTTAGTTTTGAAAATAAGAAAGATTACTTACTTAACAAAATCCTGCAAACCAATTAATGTGTATATTTTTTATACTACTTAACAAACTCCTGCAAACCAATTAATGTGTATTTTTTTTATACTACGTCGGAAGGCATACAAGCATACGGCCCACCTGATGTAAAGCGGTACCGTAGCCTATTAACGCTTGCGATATATTAAATATCTCTCGCGCGATACCTCCTCTGCTGCTTACACAGCAACTCCTTAGGAGCTTAGTGGTGACCTCACTCACACGCAGGAACACAACAACCCTCTAGGGAGTTGTTATTTGGCTGCGGTTTTCTGTGAGATAGAGGTACTTCCCCAGACAGGCTGCTTTGATGCGCTCTACCTCTCGTAAAAATGTGTGTGCTACCCTGTTATAGGTTGTTTTTAGGATTCCTTGCCCAGAGGGTTACAACAGAGACTTACGAGTATTATTATGGTTGTCTGTTCGTCTGTCCGACCGTCTGACAATCACAGCTCCGTCTGTCACGTGCTTGTCATTGATGAAATGAAGTATACAAAAAGTAGTTGCGTCTGCACGGCGGTGAAATGGTCGTTTCCGAGTCCTGCTTTTTTTTATTGGATTGAATGCAGCACATTATTGATATATATATGATATAAATGAATAAATAGTTAAACCTTACTTTGAAGCACATTGAAAAACATTCATAAAGATGAATTTCTAGTAAAGTTGCTTACAACAAAGATCAAAGTCGATAAACCTATACACAATGCCATTTATTTCTCTATAAGGTTTCTGTATTCCTAATATTATAATGAAGTATATAGCATTCCGTCGAACTTATGATATGCTCATACAAGATTTTATCTGCCACACAACGATGGATCTATCCATTTCTGTATTGCAAAAATGAAGATAGACAAAATTGGCAACACTGTCAAATGGCCTTTTTTAACCTACAAGACTTTAAACATACAAATATAATAAATAAAAAATAAATTATATAGTATATGTCATATTTGTATGTTATAAATATATAATATTTGTAATTTAGAACGGTTTGTTATTTTATTATATTAGCGTGTTTCTTACGTGTATAATTTTTTTTTCGCTAACGGAGGCGAAATGAAATATTCTTCAATACGAGCACTTTTTAGTATTTAACGAGCTCGGTAGCGAAGTAGTTGGTAATAGCACTTTAAGGCCAAAGCTCGGTTCGATTTCTACACAAAACAAACATTTGCGTGCATGTAATCGTGTCTGTTTGTCTAGGTCTCGGTGTTTTTAAGAGTAGGAGGGCGCATCAATGCAATCTAACTGTGTAGTAGAAAACTGCACCCAACTAACAATTCTGTGGACGAATTTTGTGTTCCTGCGGGTGAGTGAGGTTACCAATAAGCTCCTAAAGAGTTGCTGTAAGGAGCAACATGGGTGGCAACGCGCGATCTATTCTTCATGTATTGCAAGCATTCATAGGCTATGGTTGCTATTACACATCAGGTGGGTAGTACACTTGTATTCCTACTGATGTTGTATAACAAAAAGTGTTGTACAAAATCCCCTATTAGGGTCAGTGTAATCACTCGTTACTCGGAATTTAAGCTCGATACTTAACAAATTTGCACATTTGTTGAAGAAATGACTATTTTCTTTTCTTCATATAAAATCTCTGTAGTATAATGAATATAAATTTTAAGGAAACGCTAACAAGATACACAATCATTTCAATATTTAAAGCTTAGCTTTATGTCGAGAAAAACGAACCCATGAAAAACAAATCAAAGAAAAAAAAACATATTTTTTTTACTTTAGAGAAGGAAATTCATTAATAAAAAAATTGAATAAAATGTATACAAAGTTCTATGTTTTCAATATTTTAGGCTTCCGACCACCACCAGAGGCCAAATAAAAAAGCAAAATGGTAAAAAGCCCATATGATGGGACTGTGTTCGTTCGTCTGTCACATATTACAGCAATTACGAATACTATCGTTTCGACATTTAAGATAATTTCAAATATCCAACCTTGCATCAAATTAAAAAAAAATGGGTTTTTTTCCGAAGTAAAAGAAAAGTAGCGTATTTTTTTATTTGCTGTATTTTCGACTAGTGATGAAAAATTGCAAAATAAAGCACTCCCGGCTTGGCCATGTTTCTAGAGTTAATATCTTTAATCATTACAGGTAATAAAAATAACAAAAGAAAAATGAATTAATATAAATGCTTTTTTTTTCATTTTTCTTATGAAAAATACTTCACAGTGAAACTTACTTTTGAGGTCGTCTTTCATATTTTTTTAACTAGATTATAAGTACATAGAAATATGTATATGTGGCAAACTGTATAAAATTTGAACCAGAAAAAGCAAGATAGTAGAGCAAGATAGTACACAACGCAGCCCAGATGAAAGTAGCACAATGTGGGAGCCCAGTAAGACCAAGGCTCATCTAACATGACCTAATTGTTTGTGTCTTATCAGAACGTGGTATAAGGAGCACTAGGAACCGACGAACAAGCATGACAGGAGCTTTAAATGTTAAAGAAGCCTCTAGGGACTTGGCGTGAAAATATAGATTGATAGAGAGGTAGAATTATATTTAGAATTTATTTTAGTAATAAACCATTGGTATATATATTTTTTCTACTGCTTTTTAATCTCGGTTTTCGGAGTAAAGCTTTACATTATTTTCATTATAGTTCATAATAAGTCAATGTTCAAGATGTGTACCTATTTTTTCATAGTGACATAGTGAGTAATCTATATACCTATTTGCTGAGACCTCATTGCACCAATTGGCACGCAGTATACCTTGAACTCCAATTCAGTGTGAATGAAGGTTCTCACATAGTCATCATCTAGATTAAATATGGCGAAGTACCCAAAATAACATTCAATCAAGAAGGTCAAGCTGGCGTTGAAAAAACTTGGTGTGCTTAACAGGGGTAAGCAGTACTTCAGTGCGGGGCAAAGACTTATATAAGTCTCAAGTCAGACCGCACTTGGAGTACTGCAGTCACGTGGATACTAGCTTGGACCGTGTGATTCGATTCAGAGACGAGCTGTGAGAATTGTCGACAATCCTAAGCTTACACACGGTATAGAACCCTTAAGTTTAAGGAGAGACTTAGCCTCCCTTTGTGTGTTCTACCGATTGTACAACGGGTTGTGTTCTGAAGAGTTGTTCGAAATGATGCCGACAGCTACTTTTTATAACCGCACTGCTCGCCGACGGCGGGGAGTTCACCCTCACACGCTTGAACCGCATTGGTCGCGTACTGTGCGGTTTCAGAGAAGTTTTCTTCCGAGAACTCTCAAGCTGTGGAATGAGCTCCCAGCCGAGGTTTTTCCAAGGGACTACAGCATGGAGTTCTTCAAGAAATGCGTGAAGAGGTTTTTAGAGGGTCGGCAACGCGTGAGTGACGCCCCTGGTGTTGCAAATGTGCATAGGCTACGGTGACTGTTTAACATCAGGTAGGCAGTATGCTTGATTGCCAACTTAGTGGTATAAAAAAAATCATTGTTCAGAATATGAATTATTTTTATGAACCTAACAGATGTTTAAAAAGATATTATAGCAATGGCGTCAGTTCTTAATTAAATTTTGTAAGGAAAGCCCAAAATTGTTATCTAACAATTAAATTATAATTGAAATAACAAGCCCGACTAAGTATCAAAACGTCAGTATAATTTTATTACGGTTCAAGATATCTTTGTACATTTTTATACAAAACAATAATTTTCATTAAGACTAATAATTACAATCCAAAAATTACATTTATTTTCAAGTTTATAATTATTAAATCTAATATCACGATTTAGCTTAATTATAATAATAGGTACTCAAGCTTTACATCTATGCTCCGAAACGATAACATTGCAAACATTTATATCATTATATACATTTTAATTAATTATATATTAGTAAGCACATAATAAGTCATCGTTATACATACACAATGCTTGTTTCCGTTATATGAAAGTGATTATATTATAATAGAAATTATATAAAAGAAAGCTTCTGAAAGGAATCAAAATCTAATAATATTCAAACAAATAAAATGTAATAATATCAATCCCAGCAAAGAATTTGTGAAACTATTGAATGAGGACCAATATTAAAAATACGGAAATTTATTTTAAAATTAAATCGTATAATACTAAATTACACTTATTAATCTTATTAATTGCATATGGGTATATAATCTTAAACTATTTGGTGTTGCATTACAGTGACTGTTTTGCGAAATTTCACAGCTTGAATAAACTATTTTAATACATTTAATAATTATATTTTGGAAAGTGTTTCCGTAATCAGACTCAACATTTTCATACGATCTTTGTACAAAATATTGTTCATTAAAATATTATTAGCGCGCTACACTTGACGTTCGTCTTAGATTACGTATGTGAAAATTGACAGTAACATTCATTTAAAAGTACAATGTATTTACAATGTATTTTAAAATAAAGTACAAGCTTTGCAGTGCCAGATTTAAAAAAAATATGTTTTCAAACAAAATATGTGCGTCCTTTAGACGAAGCACTGCCTGTTATGGATCTTGGAACAGTTGGCGAAATATCGTCTACCCTAGAATAGACGTGACCACTGTTAGGGGATAGCCTGAGGTCATAATTAAACTGGGGACATGTCCTGTTGTCAATCGACATGTAGCTATTGTTCGAATTGTCCCCTTCCCCATACGTGTTGTTGTCGGAGGAAGGCGAGCTTTCATTCTGTGAGGATTCTCCGTCGCTTCTTTTAGAGTACTGCAAAGAATTTGTAAAATTCTGCTTTGAGCAACTATCGTTTGAGACTGGCATTGTTGTGTATCTCAGCGTTGGTGTCTGACGCAATGACTTTTTGAATACACTCTTCTCTGAACTTTTTACAGTGATTATAGTATCTGTGGAATTCAGCAAAGAAATGAACCTTTCCCAGAAACGAGCGTCATTCCAAGATATATCTTTGAACTTATCTAACAAGAAACAGAGCTCATCATTTATTTGGTTGTTGTCTACTATCTTAATGAATATTACCTTGTTCAAGTCGCTACGATTTAGAGATTTTAAATAACTAAAGAATATATTTTTGAAATGAATATCACACAAATCGTTACAAATAAAATTTGTTGTGAGTACAATGAGCAACCGTTTAGATAATTTTGACGACTTTGAAAAGCTGTCAAGCGCAAGAATATTTAACGTTGGCTCATGCGGTGAAAATTTCTTTGACGCCATTTTTCTGTATTCTATTTCAGACATAATATTATGGTAAACGAAATTTATATCTTTGGTATTACATATCACGTAATAGTCGTACATGTGATTCGGATTTCCTTCCAATACATGATCGACGTTTGGACAAGACTGTTCTTTGAACAGTGGTACGCCATATTTAGTGTATAGCCAATCACTGACTTCATATCTGAAAGCATAGAATATAGCACCTATCAGACAAATTAGTACAACAATAATAATTATACCGCATATTACAGCAAAATAGTTATCTGGAAGAAATATAGATTTAGAAACAATTTCATCCTTAGATACGGTTGGGTCGCTTATTGATCCCATATACTCCTTACAGTGACTAAGTACAGATGCAATGGTTATTTTTGTTGGTTTTCCTTCTGTATCCGTACACAACATTTTTTCCGGGTCTCCGGGATCCCTTCTAAGCCACGAATCTAATTCGGCTATACTCTTACAGTCGCAAGAATATTGGTTTCCCTCTATAGACACATGGGCTAAACTTTTAGAAGACGAAGCTAATAATTTCCACGGGAAAAAGTTAACGAGTTTATTATCGTCAATTCTAAGAACAGAAAGCGACTTTAATGAGGAGAACGTATTGTTTGCTACATGAACAATGGCATTGTGATCCAAATACAATTCATTTAAATTATTAAGATGCATGAATTCATCCCCTTTCAATTCAACCAATTTGTTATTTTCTAAGTGCAATACTGTAAGAGAATCTACACCTTTAAAAGTTTGATTATTAACTTCTTTCAACTTTGTATTATTCAAATATAAAATTTGTAATTTCTTTTTACCTATGAAAACGTGATTTCCTAGATGATTGATGTGGTTCCCATCTAAATATATTTCTGTAGCATCCATAGGAATTCGCTCGGGAACATGTGTGTAGCCGGCATTTGAGCAGTCTACTACATTCGCATTCCAGGTAATATCGTGATAGCATCTACAATTATTCGGGCAAATCATTTCACAGTCACACGCAACGAAATCACAACAATGACACAAAGCAAAGCAATGACTTTCATAAGGACAGAGAAAGTCGGAAGGCGACATATCTATAATCAATTTCTTCTCTTTTGCACGTGAGTGTACTAGTGAACACAAAGCTTTATCTAGATCTAACACACGAGGGTATTGTCGACTGTGGCTCAAATAATTAATGCGTTGAATCCATTCCATTGAACAGTCGCAAACAAATGGATTTCCACTTATAAAGAACTCTGGCAAGTCGGTATCTTCGTCTATTTGATCTAACCTAAACGCATTCATGTCAAGTTGTACTAGATTGTTATTATTTAACGTAACAGTTGATAGCTTTTGTAATTTAGAGAACGTTCCCACTTGAATGTGTTGAATATTGTTATCGTTCAAATAAATTTTTTCGACTGATTTTGGTATAGAAGTCACAGTTAATTGACTAATATTATTGTAACTTAAATCAAGTAATTTGATATTTACATTCGAATACATATCATCATTAACAAAATTCTCAATATAATTTTTATGTAAATCTAACCATTCCAAACTACCTGGAAAGCTCCTGAAATCGAAGGTCTTTACTTTGTTAGAAGACATATTGAGCCATACCAGACTATTTAAAGTACTAAAAATGCCATCAAAGCTTGATATATCGTTACCGTCCATGCGAAGTAACTTTAGATTAATGTTTTTGCGGAAGCATCCCGGCGCTACATATTTTATTTTATTAGATGCTAAATTCAGTACTTGCAGCTGAGGCAAGTGCTCGAAAGTGTCATCGCTTAAATGTGTAACTTTGTTATCTACTAAACGTAAACCGAAAAGTTCGGAGAGACCGCGAAAATTTTCCCGGTTCAGATGAGTTATATTATTGTTGCCAATATCCAGTGACTTTAGGGATCTAAGCTTGCGTATAGACGAAGGAATGGATGACAAAAAGTTATCATTTAACCCTAAATCTTCAACAGTTGTCATATTATCAAAAGCACTGTCATCTATGTGTTTTATTTTATTGTTATCAATAAACAACTCGTGCAATACGTGCAAATCTGTATACAACACGGAATGAATGTGTACTAAATGATTATGCGAGAGCGTCAAAGAGTGTAAATTCCTTAATTCTTCGAAAGAATGTTCATCTATGGATGTTATTTGATTATGTTCTAAATTTAATTTCTGCAAACTGTACAAGTCTTGAAACATGTAACGATCTATCCTAGATAATTTATTGAAAGAGAGATTCAATATAACCATTCGCAATAGCCCTACAAAAGTGCCTTTATTTACCCATTGACTAGTAAGTTCATTGTGTGACAGGTCCAATATCTGTAGTTGCTGTAAACCCTCAAAAAGTCCAGGAGGCAAAATATTAATGGTATTATTACTCAAATTAATGTCTTTTAATGACTTAGTGTCGGTAAAAAGATCGGGTGAAAGTGTGTTCATAAAATTACTAGATAAATTCAAAACCTGCAAACTGAGAAGTCCCCCAAATGCACCATCTTCTAGGGTAGAGATCGCGTTGTTTTGAAGCATCAGCTTAGACAATGAACGCAATTTTGACAAACTATTGTCAGTAACAACAATAAGATCATTGTAAGAAATATCAAGTATCTCTATTACTAAATTACAACTTCTTATGCTTAAATTTTGTTCTCTCAAAGAGTCGGAGAAACCAATAGTCTTTATATTTTGCAAGTGATTTCTAGTTAAATTTAATGTCTTCAAACTGTACAATGAGCAGAACGTCTCTGTTTTAGTACTCCACATATTATTATCACTCAAATTAAGTTCAATTAACTCATTTAAACCAGAAAATGCTTGCTCATGTAACTCCATCGTCATCGCTGACCACTCACTGTTATGTGTTGTAACATGTAATCTTTTCAGGTCTTTGAAACTCTCGAAAGCCCGTGCCGGTATCTGTCGTATCTTACATTTATCGATGACAAGATCTCGTAGTTTTGCTAAGTTAGCCTTGTTGATAGCTGTCTTATCAGTTTGAGCGGTCAAGGTGCTTTCAAAAAACAATATTTCACTGCACTGAACATGCAAAGATATCACATCGTCGAAATGCGTCCGGCTGATATTCTGTAACAGGTGGTCCAAACTGCTTATGGTACGAATCTTGCAGAAGAGTACCGCATTCTCCATCGTTTCGGTTTCGGAACTGCGATAGGCGCACTCGTGCGGCATTTCAACAGCAGAGTACTTTTCAACAACATGACAGTAAAACAACACGTACACTATAATTTGATTAAAAGTTCGCCGTTCAAGTCTTTTCACAAGAGTTTGTTTTATTAGCATTTTACGAGCATATAGGAGCTGCGGTGAGGCATTGAGGTCGGCAGTGCCATTTATAAGGAGAATTGGTCGATCGCGTCATAAATATTTACGCGGTTGGAACGACATCGCGATACGCGTGGCATAGGAGCGTGTTGCGCGGTAGCGGCGGTCGTGTGACGCGTCTGGCAGCAGCCCACCGACTGAACGGCGCTCCGAAACTCCGCCCCACGACGCCCGCCGACGCCCCGCGCCCTCTTCGCCCCTTGCCGGCGTCTAAAGAAACTTCATCTCATATTATCAAGGGTGCATAAGCCGTTGAATTATTCCCGTGCGGGTGTATCGAGCATTAATTATAAACAAACTGAGATAGAGTTTCCTGGAGTTTTATGACCTAATACTGTTCTATGCAAGAATACAAAATAAGATTCTTTTAAAGCATATTATGTTTATATTATTATCAATATGTTTACGCATCCATAACAATGATAACATAACACAAATGATTTTACATTGAATGGCATAGTTAATAATGTTAACTAAGGTTTTATTAAACATGAAAGTCCATACATTATTATTGGCTATAGCAGTAAAAATCTAGTTAGTCGAGTAGATATATTCTGGATACTTATAAAATAAAATGCAGTATATCTCTCAAATTGTGTAAAAATCATCAGCATTTAGCTCTATCAATGTTTAAAGCATACTGTATAAAGTTTAAGAATAAAACTTTATGACAATTTTTCCCACGTTAAAAATTCAAAGACACTTATGAAGATACGTGGCTTCATTGGATATGATACTGCCTTTTTATAAACTCTTAAAAAAAGTGTCAAGTGGCTAGTCAAATAGGAAACGTGGTTCAACCATATTCATCAATTACATACAACTGTCTATTTACAGAAATAGCATATAGAATATAAATAATTAATTTATGATTTGTCACCAGAAGCCTATGGAGCATGAAAAAAGCTAGGAATGTTAAACAGGAGAGTATGTAATGATCAAGTCATGTATATTCGATTTCAGCTGTCTACTTAGCGTGATAATGTGTATAGACGGAGAAATAATTGTGATAGTGTCAATAATAACATACTTATTAGAACTTACGATTGACGTAATGAAGGTTTTTATGTGATAGTATTTACACAATTATGGCTTAAAATTTTGGATGCCTAACAGTTATAAAAATAATAAGCAACTATGTCAAAGTCAAAGTCAAAATCTTTTTATTCCGTAAAAATGGCTACATTTGTTTGGAATCGTCACAATTTTTTTCCCTACCGTGCAGTTCATGACTAGGTGAGCACTGATAAAAATACTGCCAAAAAACTCAGGCATCCCTCTTTTGGTATCCAAACAAATTTACATATTTTATTAATTACATTATAATTGGATCGACTCACTCCCAGGTATTTTTATCAGATACTTTATAATATGCTCTGCTACACAATTTGGCTTTAACAGTAGTTTTAAATTTGTTTATTGACAATTCTCTTATATTGCTGGGAAGTTTGTTATAGAACCGTATACATTGCCCCATAAAAGAATTACTTATTTTGTGGAGACGGCTTGCATGTAACACAAGATTATGCTTATATCTAGTATTTATACTATGAGTATCACTCTTTTTACAAAATGAGTCTATGTTTTTATGGACATACAAAAGATTTTCATAGATATATTGCGATGCGACTGTTAAAATATTTATTTCTTTGAATTTTTCTCTAAGGCTCTCCCGGGGACCAAGTTTGTAGATAGCTCTATCAAACTATATCAAAACAATATATAAAAAGACTTTAGAATTTATGGTTTTGCCAAGGTACCTACTTGTGTCATTTGAATTAGAATAAAATATTTATTTATTTAAAACTTTATTGACTCCTTTACATATTGGTACAATAGGCGGACTTAATGCTAATTGTATTCTCTACCAGTCGACCTTTGGGAGTGCAGAGAATCACGATTGCGACTATACATACCTATATATACATAAAATTCATATATACTTACAATACATATATATATATATATATATACATACAAATATCACAGCGATCTAAGTTTTGCAATTAATTTGTGTTCATATATTACGAGTACAATAAAAAAATCGACTAAGCACTTGTTCTTTACATTTTTAATTAAATACGATGTTAAATCTACATTTTTTTTTTATACAACGTCAGAGGCATACAGCCTACCTGATGTAAAGCGATTACCGCAGCCTATGAACGCTTGTACATTAAGTACCACTCGCGCGATTTCATTTCTGCTGCTAATACAGCAACTGCTTAGGTGTTTATTGGTGATCTCACTCACACGCAGGACCACAACAACCCTCCAGACATTTGTTATTTAGAGGCGGTTTTCTGTGTGGTGGAAGTACTTCCATAGACGGGATGCTTTGATGCGCCCTACGTCTCTTAAAACAAGTTACTACGTTTTTACTACCTTTCTACAGTATTAATCATAATCACATAATCTAACGCTAAATTATAAATTTGAAATTTGTATCAGAGATAAAGGTACAAAATTGAATTAAGTTTTATATCATAATTTTAAGTTGTATATTCCACTTAAACAATTGCAAGAACTTTCATTAAAATTTGATTTCATAAAGTTTACTTCGTAGCTCTATTTATAGGTATATTGTTCAAATTTGTTTAAGAATTTATTAATTTATTATAAAAAGAAATTAAATATTTGACAAGCTCGATAGCATAGTGGTGAAAAATTACTTTGACACCATCGCTTTTGAGTTCGATTCCCACATAGGACAAACTTTTTTGTGCATGAAGATGTCAGTTTTTCTAGGCCTGGCAGTTTTTAAGAGATGTAGAACGCATTAAAGCAGCTCGTCTGGAGATCTACCTCCACCTCACAGAAAACCGCAGCGAAGTAACAACTCCCTATTGTATTCCTGCGTGTGAGTGAGGTCACCAGTAAGCTCATAAGGAGTAGTTGTGTAAGCAGCAGAAGTGAGAAGTGACATCGCGCGAGTGATGCTTAATGTGTTGCAAGCATTCATAGATTACGGTGACCGCTTTACATCAGGTGGATCATACGCTTATGCGTACCTGACTTTGTACAAAAAAAAATCTGCTTCTAATCTAATCAAGCAAGGAAATAAAGTTTTCATATCGCAAAACCAATTTTGCGTTCACTTTTCACCATTTTCGGTTTGATTTTCGTTTTTTCTTAGTCAGCGAGTACAAAAGGAAAATAGTGTCTTTTTGTGGCAGAAACAAATTTTATAGGCATTAGATTTAAACTACTTTGCGTGCATCCGTCACCAATTAGTTAATGTGAACTAGCGCCGGCGGGCATGCACCCACCCACCACAGTTATTGAATGACTGCTCCGTTCGTCTCTGTCTCAGCTGTTGCAGTCGCAAATTAGCGGATGTATATACCAGTATTAATGAGACAATTTTAAGTTTCTAGATTCAGTTATTTCACCTGGCATTGTACCGATCAGTAAGTAAGTACATATACTTATAGATATTAAGATTTTGTATTATTATTATGAAAGAATGACAAAGCAGATATACAATGCAAAAGTGGAAGGATGTAGGAGCCGAGGAAGCCCAAAACTTACCTACCATGACCAAATTGGTCGTGTTCTATCCGAAGGTGATATCAGGAGCCCTAGAAACCGACGAAAGTGCATGAGAAGAGCAATGTATGTTAAAGAAGCGAGTGGCGCTCGGTTCTCTCTGCCTACCCTGCAAGGGATTTGGAGTGAAGTTATAGATAGATAGATAGAAGATTATGTAAATTGTTTTCAATATACTAATTTACAGGACAGAATATATGTTTCTGCTTCTATCATATAACATTAAAATAATAACGCTGTTGGACCAAGGAACCCAAAAACAAGATAACACTTTTACATAGAGAACACCTGTTGTTGAAAAACTTTGCCAAACTTTTTACTCACTGGCGTCTTCGCGAAAATGAGATAAAAGCCTTACAAAATAGTTTTCTGGGGCACCATATGGTTCCCCAGTTAACGTGTTCCTTCATATTATGGCCGATGAAAATCGCTTAAGCGTTCCCAGAACTTTTTCTTTGGAAAAAATTCACGACAACTCATGTTGAAGCGCAGAAATTTTGCGATATTTTGTGAAGCTTAAATGATTTTATACTACGATAAAAAAAGGAACTTGCCTAAGGTGAAACGATTACCATAGTCTATGAACGGTTGCAACACAAGGAGTATCGCTAGCAACTTGCTAGCTTATTCGTCCACTACTGAACATAGGCCTAGAGGGCTATTCGTCTCGATCCTGTGCCACCTATATTTCTACTCCCTACAAACCTCTTGAGGTCGTCGCTCCATCTAGAGGGAGGGTCAGTCAACACTGGGTGTATCAGTACGGCACACAAGAACTTTTCTTCCCAGCGGTTTCTGTTTTACGAACTATGTGGCCGTCCCACTATTACGAAGAAAGTCACCTTCCAGAGAATTAACATTTGTTTGCGGCCCCTGTATAGTCGAGAGGGGTACTTACCCAGTAGAGTTGTTTTCATAAATTTAGGTATACCTGATTTTAGTTGTACCACACGTAAAGTTGGTTTTAATGGTAATCTACATACACTTACATCTTACATGCCCATGTGAATATTGCCTGTGTTTAATGTGCCACTTCATATCTCAACAGCGCTAGTTTAGATTGATTTTTATTATTGATGTTTATTTAATTTTTTTTAATATTAAGTTATACGATTATGAGATGCCTTTTTTAACGCTTAGGCGTTAAATACAAAGCCTTTTTACTGTATATTAGTAACTTGAAAGTTAAGCATTACCAATTTCAGATAGTCCTTGATTATTCTCTTCTTCCTTACGATCTTTATTCTTAATCCATTAGGATTACCAGGGTCTGCTACCTATGCTTTTGATTTAAGGCTTTGGAAAAAATACTGGTTTGACATGGAGCGACTACAGTCAGACCTTCACAAATCACGGCATATCCAACCTCTCAGTTAATTATTTAGTATATGCGAATTAGCGCCGGCCAGTACTTACTTACTACCATTACTAGAAGACATTACAAATTTTTATTTTATTATTAATTTTTATTTATAGCATGCATCAAATTGCATGGAATTTTCACGAGCTTGGTGGCACAGTGGTTAATAATGCGACTTTGACACCAACGCTCGTGGGTTCGATTCTCACACGGTACAAACATTTGTACATACATACATATCATCACGCCTGTCTCCCATTGGGATAGGCAGAGACTATGGCATGACACCATTGACTCTTGCCTGATACACTTTTTTCTTGACTCTTGCCTGATACACTTTTTTCTTGACTCTGCCTGATACACTTTTTTCATAACTCTTTTGTCATTTATTCTTTCTAAATGACCAAACCATCTCAGCATACCCTTTTCATTTTTTGTCACTATTACGAGTATATCTTTCATTCCACAAAGTTCTTGTATAGTGCTATTTTTTACTACTCTATCAACCATTCTGACTCTTCAGACTCTCATTTTTTTTTTATACCACTAAAGGTGGCAATCAAGCATACGATCTGCCTGATGGTAAACAGTCACCGTCGCCTATGGACAATTTGCAACACCAGGGGTGTCACTCATGCGTTGCCGATCCTCTAAAAACTTCATCATCAACATTTCTTCAAGAATTTTTAAAAATTTTGCTTCATTTCTACGGCGTTTACCCTTTCATGCTTTTTCTGCCATACCCATGCCGTACATCAATGTTGGCGTTAATATACCTTGAATGATAGCAAGGCGAGCTTTGCTCGATATATCGCATATTACCACAGAATACAACACACCATTGATACGGTTTCCTGCTTTGACTCTTCTTTCCATATCGCCCTCATATTTTCCATCTCTCATGCAAACATGGAAACATATGTGTGCATGGATATGTCTGTTTATCTTGTACTTGTGTGTATTTGACTCCTTGAGGCCCGTTAACGCCGTAACGCGTATGGCGGAATTCAGCCAAAGCAGCCCGTCTGGGGAAGTATCTCCACCTCACGGAAAACTGCAACCAAATAACAACTCTCTGGAGGGTTGTTGTATTCCTTCATGTGAGTGCGCTCACCACTTAAGGAGTTGACTTAGCAGCAGAGGTGGCATCGCGCGAGTGATGCTCAATACATTAAAAACGTTCATAAGCTACGGTAACACACATAGGCGAAGTTGTAATAAAAAAATCTGTTTACAATATCGAGTTGCTTGAAATTGGCTCAAGACATGCTGCGATCAGTGTCACTTACTGGGCGTTGGCGTACTCTGGCGCCAAGTCATAATTCAAGATTGTTTTACAGTTTAACCATACTAAGCCATAAAATAAGCCGCAGAACTCTTTACAAGTACAAATTTTCACTTGATAGCAACTAAGTTGTTGATCGCCGACGCTAAATTATTGTGTGTACGCCTTAATCCCGCCAACGCAACGCCCAACCACGTTGTGTTTGACAATCCTTTACAATACGATAGCTTGTATTAAACTAGTTCCTTTAAGGACCGTACCCCACCATAGAGTGCCATTTACGACTTTACCTGTATGTGATTACTATTAATGTAATGTCCGCAATAGTTACTTTTTAATAATGAACCTTTTCGTTAAGGTATATAATAAACCTTAACTTTTTAAGAGGGGCATGTGCCAGAAGCGCACTCGTTCGCGACCCCTGCCAATCAATTAGTTTGCAATTCTGGCCTGATGTGCGAATTAGGGCGCCCCCTGGAGGCGATGCGCACCGATCCGCCCCTGTGGGTGCGAATATAGCTGCATGTGACGGTGGATGCCGCCACCCACCACGCAGCACCAATTCCGGCAGCTCGAAGAGAGCCGAGTGCTGCATAGGCAAGTGGAATATGATGAGTGGATTGAGTGATAAAATAACCGAGCTGTTGGACGTAATGAATGAGAGACGCTTATATGCTTTGTGTATAACAAAGGCTAAGCGCAAGGCATGCGACACTGATGATTTGTCCGGTGGAGGTATGGCTCTATGATCTGGGATAGACCAGGACGATCATGATCATGCTAGTGCCAGTGTAGGTGTCGTACTCTACTCCCGCTTGGCCTCTCGTGTAAGAGATTACAGTTTGATAGAGCCTGATTTCTCTGGGTTCGTATAAAACTGGGCATCACGCGAGTATTTCTGGTTGCAGCATACGCTACTGCAAGCTTAGCGTATGTACTAGAGAAGTTTTGGGAGTCTGTGAGCTAACAATAATATGCTAGGAAGAAGATGTGACTACAACATGAGGTTCTTAAAAAAAGCGTGCAAGATTTTTTACAAGGTTGGCAATGTACGAGCGATGCCCCTGGTGTTGCAAGTATCCATAGGCTACGGTAATTGCTTACCATCAGGAAGGCCGTGTACTAGTTTATCATATTAGCGGTATAAAAAGGCAAGATAATTTTTTATACCCCTAAGGTGGCAGAAAAGCATACGACATGCCTGATGATAAGCAGGTACCGTAGTCTATGGACACTTGCAAAACCAAGGCTGCCACTTTACTCATACAAATAGGACTGTCACTCGCGCATTGACGACCCTGTGACAACCACTTCATGCCTTTTTTTAGCATCTCATTTTGTAGACCCTAAAGAAAACCTAGTCAGGTAGTTCATTCCACAACTTAATAATTATCGGTAAAATGTCATCTCATCAGAAACTGCACAGTACGCGACCATTGCGGTTCCAATACGTGAGGATGAATTCCCACCTATCGGCGAGCGGTGCAATTGTAACGTAACGTAACGTAACGAGGCTGTCAAATGGACAACTTCCCGGAACTCAACGAATTGTACAATCGATAGAATGCATAAAGGGAGGGAAAATCTCTCCTTAAACTCAAGTACTCAATACCGTGTGTGAGCTTAGAATCATCGACAATTCTCACAGCTCGCTTTTGCACCTAAATCCCAGCTAGTATCCAAGTATAGTATATTTGTGTGCGTAAAAAAAAAAATATTGTCGGACAAATTACACAGCACTTAGCCTAGCCCTATAAACATACGTAAATACATTTTTTTTTTGTAAATACATACTTATTATACATAGAAAATACCCAGACCAATACAAACACATGTTCATGCACACAAATGTTTGTACTGTGTGGGAATCCATGTCCAATCCATGTCCAAGTAGCGTAACAGCGCGTTTCACCACTGCGCCACCGAGCTCGTAAAATCATACAGTATTATGTTTTCTATTACATGTATGTGTATACAAAAAGTACTAAGAAGTGTATAAAGCTTTACAGTTGTGTTCGGTACAAAAATTAGACTTTCAGACTTTACAGCGATACATAAAAATGAAAAAAAAATCGCTACCATCGCAACTGGCAATCGAGAGATCTTGGGTTTGATCCAGACCTATACGAGATAGGTGTTTTTTTCCATCGAAAAAGTTCGAGTATATATGTTGTTGTTAGTATTAGTCAGCAAAAAACAATCGCCTCCGTAGAGAAGATCTCAACTAACCAACCTAAATATTTCTGTACAATTATTATGCTCCTGTAATTAACTAAGAAAGGTCGGGTACGATGCTGAAATGACAGCATAAACAATAGTAACCCCTTTAGACCTGTTAAGTTTCTTTGTCACACGACCAAACTTCTAAGTTAAGAAAACATTGACAAGTGCGATTAAGCCCTAATCCAATCTTGCACTTGCACTGGGTGGTCCATGAACTATCACGGGCTACAAATTGCGGCGCTTGTTTGTGAATACCCACATAGCTCAATTACTGGCCAATTATTACCGAAACTCTTCCCATGGGCTAACATAGTTGGTATGCACTTCAAGTCCAAACTCTGTAATTATGCCTGTTAGCTTTTGAACCGTTTGTATTTTTCTGTTGAATTATTTATGGTTCAAAAATTGTTTTCGTAGATACTTGTAAATTTATGTGTGGCTAGCTGAAGCCCGCGGCTTCGCACGCATGAGATTTTGGCTTTTAGTAGCCTTTATTTCTCTATAGACCTCAAATTCTTTCTTTAAAAAAAAAATGAAAGTTCAGAGTCGTAGATGCAACCACGGCGCGATTCAATTTTGATACAGCGCCATCAATTAACCTTAACAACGTATATTTATTTTATTTTTATTACATAAAAAATGCGTAGTTATTGTATGTCACAAAAAATACGTATTCTGTGAAAATAATAAAAATAAAATTGCAAAGTCCCCCGAAGGGGGAAGATAATTTCCTCTAATTTTAACAGTTTTTAATTTTTTACGCAGGAACCCTAATTATTTATGGGATAAAAAGTACCCTATATTCTGCTGTGAACAGTCTTCTACCTACCAGTGAAAGTCCCGTCAAAATCGGTTCAGTCATTTCGAAGATTAGCCCGGACAAACAAACAGACAGACAGACAGACAAAAAAGTGAAAAATTCATATTTAGGCTTTGGTAACGTGAAAATAACAATATGGGCTTAAGATAAAAGCTTTATTTTGAAATCACAGACAGACACTTCAATTTTATTTATATGTATAGATGTAAAGATTTAAGGATATTAGAAATTATTTTATGGAGAATTCGTTTCCATTTTACAGCTTTTTTATATACAAAGTTAGGAGGCATGTAAAGCGGTTACTGTTGCTTATGAACACTTGTAACACATTAAATATTACTCAAGCAATGCCACCCATGCTGCTTACACAGCACTCCTTAGGAACTTACTGGTGACCTCACACACGGGAACGCAATACCTCTCCAGGCAATTGTTATTTGGCCGCGGTGTTCCGTGACGTAAAGGTACTTTTCCTGCTTATTAAGACCGTTATATGCCTCTCTTAAACCTGTCTTAAAACCTGTCTTAAAATTATATTCTGCCTCTCTTAATCGAAGACCGAGATAATGTTTTCCGAAGAAGCATGGGTATTATTTAAAAAGTTGTGAATTGGTAAACTGGTCAATTTTAAACCCGGTATAAATACACGGGCAACATCATGCTAGGGATACTACTGGTGCTGTATTGGCTCATCGGTAGTTATCATATCTGTTTGCATGGAATAAATTCACGTAATATGTTTTTTTGTTACAAATATCACATTATTTTGATCAAGATGTTGGTATTGTTGGAAATCAATATGTTTTATTATTTAAGTCGTAGTTGTATATGTTACTATTTATCTAACTATCGGTATATCTATAACTTCTGGCCAAATCCCTTGCGGGGTAGGCAAAAAAAAAAACCGAGCGCCACGTAACTCGATCCTCACAAACCTCACTCGCTTCTTTAACATTATTTGCTCTTCTCATGCATGCTCGCCGGTTTCTAAGATTTTCACATTTACGATAATCCAATTTAAGAAAAAGTCATAAAATGATGAAGATATATTTTTCTTTTTATGCTTAGGCATGTTTTTTTTCATATTGTTTTTTCTTTAACAATCACTATATGTTTATGTTCAAATGTATAATTTGTACATGATTAGGTTTATTATATATCTAACTTTTATTTTACACTCCACAAAATATGAACAATATAACTCTTAAGTATAACTTGTACCGTTTGGCTCTGGCGGTGACACGTGATAGACAGACAGACGAATTAGAGCATATGTATTTCTTGCCTTTAAAAATGGCAATCAGTAAAAAGGAAATCTCGTACTATCTATGAAATTTTAATTAAATTTATGTAAAATATGCTATACGAATATAATTATTTTTAATTATTTTCGTATAGCATATTTTACATTTACAAACACGTCACACAATTGTCATGTTCATTTCCCTTTATACATATAGAAATAAGACCATCATAATCTTAAAACAATAACATAATTGCCATCTTCTTTGAGATTATGGTATCTGTACTTTATTTAAAATAATATTATGACACTATTAATCCGTTAGTACATTTACAAAAATTCAAACTCCTCTCGCCCTATTTCCTCCGACCTGCCACCTTTCTTCCTTCGGTACTGCCAGGCGTAGCGGGCTCTTTGCTGCTGGTTTTCCTGGGCCGTTTATACCCTAGACATTCAGATGCTCTACGTTCACTCAATACATCTTACAAAATTCTTACATAGTTTGCCATTGGGCTGCTTCACATTCAGGCCTCCCATTCCTACTTGGAGCAATGCCTCGAAACTGGGCCATTCGACCCCATGATCCCGAAATCGTGGCGGCTCCTCGTACTGCTACAGGCGTTCCTGTACACCCACACGATGAATCCTTGACACATCAAAGGTGATGAGGCAGTGATCAGAGCTGCTCACATCGGGGTCATCTGTCCAACCCAGCACGCTGATATCGCCGGCAGAAAGGATCACGTCAATATTATTTACCGATAGAGCAAGGACAGTGTGTGGTTGTCCTTCTGGTTTTTGACCCTTAGACCCATACTATTTACGAGCCTCTCTAGCTGTTGGCATCTCTTCTCCAGTTCCCCTCCACGTCCCGCATAATGTCGCCGCACGCTGTACCAAAGCGGTGAGTACGTATTCACGTCGACCTCAATGATGACAGCGTTAAACTTTAGAGCTCTCAGCACTCTCTCTAGTTGTTGGAGGTGACCTTCGATGGCATCACTGTACTGGAAGTATGCGAAAACGATGTAGATCTCTGGGTCGATGCATGCTACGAAGCAATGTGTAGTGCTTAGGCCGTTCAGCACAGTGATGGGGACCAAGACAAACAGGCATGTTCATGCACACAAATGTTTGTTCCGTATGAGAATCGAACACACGAGCGTTGGTGATAAAATAGCGTTACTAACTACTTCGCCACCGAGCTCCTCATAAATATGATATAGCTTTCTACATGTATGCTTGCTGGTTTTAGAAGTCTTTACATTATTATAATATGACATTACAAATTAGTATAAAACAATTACTTCGTGGGCACGCCTCGTTGCTTACAAACCGGATTTTGGGATTCGTTGATTTATTTTCCCATGAGTTGGTTTTAAGGTAATTATGTTCTCGACTGGATGGCTATAAAGAGCAGTTATCGAGTGAGCTCGTACCGCCCATAGCAATAATCACCTTGTTAGTACGATTAGGAACGAGAAGTGGCTTATCGATATAATAGTGGCTACATGTTTTATCGATGTTATTATTTCTATTATTCGAAAAATAAAACCCAGTAAAATTTCATGTAGACTTAATGAAATTGTTAGTACCTATGGCAGAAGATGATCTGTGATCAAATTCTGCAGAAATACTCAAAAAGTTGCTATTTATTTCTTACTCTAATTGGGTGTAAACAATACAAGAAAGAAGAAAGATAGAATTTTACGAGAAAGAGAAAATAAAAATCAATATAAATGTAATTTAAAACGTCTGTGGATGAGATAGTACTTATTAAAGTCACATACACGCATTTGAACTGCATGTTCCTTTAAAACCTGAACAAAGAATTACAAAGAAGTGTATTTGGAAATTTCGTACTCAAGTTCAATGTATAGAGTAAATCGAAAGTGATTGGGAAATTGGGAATTCATATACTCGTATGTTCAATGTATGCATTGATCTCTCGCCATACATACCTACCTACCATGCAAAACCAAACAGCTATTTTAAGTGGTAGATTCGATGCACTTCAAAAAAATCTTTTTTCTTTTATTATTTTAAAAATGACGTTTTAATTTTACGATATTCATTGTCTATAATGAATCTCTAAATAATCTTATTTCTAAATAAATCTTATGTTATTTATGAGTAGATTTTAATTATTATTTTCTTATTTAAAGGGATGTAAAATAGTGGATATAAGTTAGTTTTCATGTATTCATGTTTTCAGGCTAACTGTTTTGCAGGGTAGGCAGAGAGAATTGAGTGCCACATAACTCTCTCCTTACATCATTCACTATTTTTTGAACACGGCTTTTCATAGTTTCCATGCACAGTCTCCGTGATATTTTTTCTACACTGATATACTCTTTCAGATGAATTTTCATTCTCACGTCCTCTAGGTATACGATCGACAACGTTATCGGGTTCACAATGACGTTTCGCCGCAGATTAAGTGCAACGTACCTATCTCGAATGCGTTTATACTACTTTCATACTTTCTCTGTCATACCCAGCTCTCGATCCATTCACATCGTTGGCTGGAATTAAGGTACCTTCAATTCCTGCCAAAAGCGCATCCAGGATATACAAATACGCCTATATGTTCCAACATACATATATACATATCATCACGCCTGTCTCCCATTGGGGTAGGCAGAGACTATAGAAAGCCAGATGCACCGATCCAAACATACCACTCTCGCTTCTTCCACATTCATCAACCTCTTCATGCACGCTCTTCGGTTTTGGGTACTTTTGATTTGGCCCTTTTTCAACACATCGCCAATTTGATCTATATATATATATATATATATATAATATATGATATATCTATATATTTGATCTATATGTTCCAACATTACATTATAAACCGTAATTCCTTTTTTCGTGATGGTTTCCTCTTTCAAATACAATATTTATTTGTTTTTCCCCCGGTCAACTCGACACATTCGACACATTGTATACATATAGTGTAAACATAATAAAAAAATAAGTGCCCTGCACTGTGTTTATAGGCTGTTTGCCACCATAGTGATAGGACAATAGGCTTAGTTATTTTATAAAAACTATCACTATGGTGGCAAACAGCCTGTAAACACAGTCCGCCTATGTACTGCTGTTAGTACGTAGACGGGTAAGAGACGAAGAAGAAAAGGAATGGAAATGAAAGCTGTTCTGCAAAGCCTATCATGTGACGTCATATCATATCAGCCGAAGGATTGCTGAACATATGTCTCCCCCTTAGACTTCCACAGCGATCGGCCTGTAATGCTTGCATCCATCGGCTCCCTGTGATCTTCACAAGATCGTCGGTCCATCGTGTGGGAGCCGTTTTCCGATTTTCACTTCCAATGCTTGCTGATCCTTAGTCCACGTCGGTAACTCTAGTTCTGCTACGGATGTGCTCATTTCTGAATCTATAAGATATTGCATTACTCTAAATATTTCTCATTATACTCATATGTATAAAAAATTATATAAGACACGTTGCAAAAAAAAAACTAAGGAATTCATTTGACAAGTATTCATATATATACAAACTTGTCTAATGAATTCCTTAAATTCATTTGACAAGTATGACTAATTTTACATTTTATGACAATGCGACATTTCCATTTGAAATTGCTGTTTTCAAATGTAAAAAAGTTTAATGATGATATTTGCGTCATTGCATCGTCCTTTATACGTATGATTTACTGTGTACACGCACATACAATATATATGTTCTTGTAAAAGGTATAAATGTGATAAATGTATAAAATTCAAAATAAACATCTGCATATTTTCAATTTTTTTTTATATAATTTTATATCCTGAGCAATGGAGGCTGTATTAGAAAAGTTATGTAAGAAAGATACAGGACTTACTTAATTACATTTGCAATTCACATACGTTTGACTATATGGGGGGAGGGTCCTGGTGACCTGTGTCTCAGGCTTTTTCGAAAGCCTACTTCAGGCACCAGTCTCTCACAAAATAGTAACTCGGTATATGTTCCTTCAATGACTGTTATCCTATTTGTGATGAGAAAATAAACGCTTTTTATTATTATTTATATCTTTTGAATTTCCAAACTTTTAATTGTTGAATAAAACACTCTATCAACTAAAATGTATGTGTTGATAAGCCGTTACTTTTGCAACAAATCACTGCGAACAAATCACTATGCACATCTAGCGCACATCAAATTGGTTTTAAGCGCTGAAGCGTGCTTAGTCTTTGCAATATTTGTTTTATATTCTGCTTTAAAAAACAGCGTATATTAAAAATAATCCCGAACTTCCAAGATAAGCTTCATTATGTCACACCCTTAAAACCACCAGCACAACGGTATAAATTTTTAAATACTCTCCAGTTTTGCACCATGAAACAGCTTGAATTTTTAAGATGAATATTTTACTTTTTTCTTTTGCACGAAGTTTCCATTAGTTTTATAAGTGGTTTTGTAATGAGATTGACATCCCGAATTACGAACAAATTACATACAAATATAATATTACGAAGGTAATATTATGTTTGTAACAGTATTTATGGCCAGACTAAGTAGGGTAAATGTGGGATAGACGCCACAAGGGTATAGATGCCTCAGTAAACATGCAGTAAACTTGCAAGAGTAGTACACTCTCAGTGTTTTGTTTAAATGTAAGCTTACCGCCCCCCGACCTTCAGTCGACGCCGTGCATTTCGAATTAGTATGTGTGTCGTTAGTTCTGCAGTGACAAACGTTTTACGCGGTGACGTAGTGGTGAATTTAGGATGCGCATCATTTTCGTGGGCCCAGAACTTTTGATATTTTAAGGGAAGTGGCTATATTTATGTATTTATAAATAAAGCGTGTATCAAATTTAAATATTTATGTGATATTTGAGTATTTTTAATCACGATTCTTTTATTAAATAGAAGGACGTCTTCCATCCATAAAAAGGATAGATGCTCCAGATTTAATTAGTATAGATGCCTCTAAGGGCCCTTAGAGGCATCTATACTCACTAAATCTGGGGCATCTATCGCACATTGCATGAATTAACATAATTATTCATTTTCTTGTTTTCTAGGTATGCCACGCAAGTACGTGCGTATACTTGGGTCATGATCACGAGGGTTGTGGACCGAAAACGCTCTAAAAAGTGCATTTGAAGAGTTGAGTGAAAACAGACACTCCATAAATGGAATATCTCGTCGTTATGGAATTCCACCGATTAATAATAAAAAACCATACTTGTTACCAAAGGTAAATTAATAAATAAATAAAAATAGTTGATTAAAGTTAAGAAAATCCTTTCTTTCTTTCATTTTTTCCTCAGGGCATCTGTCCTACAAGTAAAAATATGAATGCGGCATCTAACCCACACCGTAGGCATCTATCCCCGTTCACAATGTTTATTTATTTCGTTTTTAGGGTTCCGTACCCAAAGGGTAAAAACGGAACCCTATTACTGAGGCTCCGCTGTCCGTCCGTCCGTCCGTCCGTCCGTCCGTCCGTCTGTCACCAGGCTGTATCTCATGAACCGTGATAGTTAGACAGTTGAAATTTTCACAGATGATGTATTTCTATTGCCGCTATAACAACAAATACTAAAAAATGGAATAAAATAAAAATTTAAGGGGGCTCCCATACAACAAACGTGATTTTTTTGCCGTTTTTTATCGATAATGGTACGGAACCCTTCATGTGCGAGTCCGACTCGCACTTGGCCGATTTTTTATTAATTAATTAAATATATGCAACATAAATTTGCTTCATTATTTTCTTCATTGATAAATACATTATTGATCACAAAAGTGTAATGTTAATAAATACTCATATAATCTGCGCTAATCGCACATTTCAAAAAGTTAGGCAACTATCCCACATTTACCCTATATCATAGCGGTCGTGGTAAGGAGGCGGTACGAAAAATCCCCGTCAGGGATCCGGCTACTAATATCGACGACTGGATAAATATTAGGTGTTAATTTATGAAATTGCCGATTTATACTGAAACGTTAAAACTCGTTTTTTTTCTAAGATGTAACATATTTGTTTATTAAAATATTTATTATCTATGCATTGCTACCGTCTAATCGAAAGATCATTTATGCCTTTGACCTTTGCCGAATCGACTATAGACCGTACGCTTGATTTCCACCTTAGCGTTATAAAAAAAAAAGAAAATCCTGGGGTTTCGCCGCTGCGATTAATCCGTTGCTACGTTTTGTCGTAAAGAAAGACAAACAAACATACTTTCATATTTATAAGTTTGTATTCTTTAATACCACATTAGATGGAAGAAAACATACAACCCGACTGATGTGAAGCAGTTACCATAAACTATGAGCGATTACGGCACAACAGTTTCGCGCGTTGCGTTGACACCCTCTTTGTTAACACAGCAACTTCAAGCTTCCTGGTAAATCGTAGGAACGCAACAACGCAACAAGGAATTGTTACTTGGCTGCGGACTGCTATGTGGTAGAGGTAATTTTATCGGAGGACTATCGCTGTGTCCTATCTTCCCAGGGTGCACCACGTGCAGGTTCGATTATTTATGAAGGCTATAAATCTAATTTTGTATTTTCATTGTGCGTACTTTTTTTTATACATCGTCGGGAGCCATATAAGCATACGGTCCACCTGATGTAAAGCAGTTATCGTAGCCTATTAACGCATATATCATTCGCGCAATGCCTCCTCTGCTGCTTACACAGTAACTCCTTAGGGGCTTACTGGTGACCTCACTCACAGGAATACAACAACCCTCTAGGGAGTTGTTATTTGGCTGCGGTTTCCTGTGAGGTGGAGGTACTTCCCCAGACGGGCTGCTGGGATGCGCCCTACCTCTCTTAAAACACCCAGACCAATACAAACAGACATGTTCATGCACACAAATGTTTGTCTTGAGTTGAGCGTTGGTGTCAAAGTCGCGTCTTTCACGACTGAGCCACCGAGCTCGTCGATGAGCCACCAAGCTCGATGATGATTACTGATAACAAGATAAAAATACAAGCTCTCACAAAAGCGGATACACGCAGATATTGAACAAACAGTGAGATCTTTGGCAGAAAAATACGTTATAATCATTACACAACGTATATTTTGTTGATGAATATCACCTTAAAATTTATTCCCACAAACAAAATACAAGTATCAAAATGGGTTATACGAAACAGTAAAGCGCTCATGTTTCTCACACAGAGCGTGCATTTTAGTGTGCTTGTAGAGTATTGCCGTATTTGCGATCGCTGAAGTTTCCAATTGCGTTAAATAGCATGCATGCTGTAATGTTTAAAATATCAAGTGTAATAACCTTTTTGAATAATATATTTTGTAAAACCTTTTTAGAGATATACACTACATTGTCTCTGTGAACCGAATGATGTTTGTCAAAAAATATTTTATTAGTAAATTTTCAAATTATAGATGTTTAGGACGTAATCCGAAAAACAAGTCAGTCTGGAACTAGTTTTGAAGAAGAAAAGATTGAGGGTACCGCGTTGGGAGACCTCCGGCCTCCTGCTGTGGGCTACGTGGTGAACCGTCGGGAATTTACTCACTTTTCCAAACCCGTTAAACACCGGACGTCTAACTAATCCCAATTATAAAACCTACAGCCTCTGTTGGTGGACCGTCTTACGGACCAACACCGCAGCGGTAACTCCGTCAGCCGCCGTGGTGACTGACTTGTTTTTCGGATTACGTCCTAAACATCTATAACTTGAAAATTTAAAATTTACTAATAAAATATTTTTTGACAAACATCATTCGGTTCACAGAGACAATTTGTGTATATCTCTAAAAAGGTTTTACAAAATATATTATTCAAAAAGGTTATTACACTAGATATTTTAAACATTACAATGCTCTTAAACAAACATGAGGAAAACTTTATTTATTCATTTGTTTTTGCCAAATATTGCTTCTTACCATTGTTTATTATTATATGACAGAGATAAAAAAAATAAGTTATCACCGATTACACAAGTCAAAACAAACATTATCAATCAATGACTTGTTATTTACAAACAAAAACTGCAATAACAATAAGTAACATGGACTTTTTGGATCATTTTGAAAAGCCTTCCCTGGGTGCCGTTTATAAATATATTTTGTACGTGTCTAGACTTGTTTTCAGTTCACAACTTTATCACATTCAAGGAAAAGTTCGTAACACGCGCTAACTCGTGAACACACTTTTTATACAACACTGTCGTAAAACCTGGAGAAAAACGAACTAAATCAAAAAAGGATAGGTCCGACCAATATACTGCGATGGAGTAGGATTTGCATTAAGTAATCCTACTATCATTCAATATAATATCATTCAAATTGATTATTCATAATTATTTAAGTCGACATTATGACCATACTTGTATATATTTTTAATACTCAAATAATAGCATGACGACGAAATGTTTGCATTTGCACATCGATAGAACGATAAAACATGCATGTTCACCAATTAAATACATAAGATCTGAAAATGTACCTACCATGTTTTATGCAAATAAATATTTATTATTATTATTATTATACTTGATCACAATATTAAGGTATTTGTAAGGATCGAGTTCTGTCAGCCTATCTATAACTTCACGCCAAAAGCCTGCAAGGGATTTGGCGTGAAGTTATAGATAGATAATTTAATTGTTTATAGAACTGTTCAAAAGGCAAAACAAAAAATCTAAACATTATTTTAGACACGTATTAAAAATATATTATATGTTATAAACGTTTTGACTAGCTCGGTGGCGCAGCGGTGAATAACGAGACATTACGACGCTCGTGGATTCAATTCCCACGTAGGATAAACATTTGTGTGTACTAACATGTCCGTTTGTCTTGGTGTTTTTTTTAAGAGAGATAGTGTGCATCAAGCATCTCGTCTGGGGAAGCACCTCCACCTCACAGAAAATCGCAGCCAAATAACAATTGTCTGCAGGGTAGCTGCTTTATCAGGTGAGCCGTATGTTTGTATGCCTTCCGACGTTCTATAAAAAATAATTAGAGATCTGTTTTTGTTCGTTGGAAGCCGCTGTTAATGTTATCTTAATAATGTCCCATACGAAGCCTTAGGCAGTGTAGTGGACTTCTTACCGACGTTTTCTCGAGATGACGATGGAAGACAGCAGTATGAGTTTTGTGAAAAAAGTGTGAAGTGGATTTTACACTTGTCTTTCTGGTATCTGTAGGGCAAGCACGAATCCTTTGCGAAAAAACATTCGTATCGTCATCGTATACAATTTGTATGAAAATTGAGCAGCGCCTCTATCGGACGTAAAAGTAACTACATTTTGAAGCACAAAGTACTTTCGTATCGAGCTCGTATCGTAACGTGTACGTATCTTGACATATTTGTATGAAATTTGGGAGCACGAACTTTGTTTTGACGTGCGGTATCGACAATCTCGAAGGCTGGCTATCGAAACTTACGAATATTTATTCACGTAAAAATTGTGGATGAAACAACTTGCGTAATTGTGAAAACATAGTATTTGACCATTATTTTCAGTGTTTTTGGTAGTATTTCGCTTGAAAACATTAGTAGACTAATGTTTTACATAAAATGCAAGATTTACCTAGAGTTTAACGTAGTTTATTGTGTTATTTTATTATCTTACTACAATACTTATTGAACACCCAGTAAATGAACAATAATATAGAAAACCTATACTACTCGTAATAATATAGAAAAAAAACCTATTTTTTCAATTATTAGTAGCATGAAATAAACATTTGTAAATAATAAATGTATATATTAAATATATCGTTTATATTTCATTCCACTAATACATAATTGAAAAAAATATGTATTTGTACTAAAGTACCTACCGTTATTTTTATTTATTGATTATGTTACACAGAAGTAAGTCGCAGGGCTAACAAAGAAAATCAACAAAACTGCTAGATCTGATAGAAACTGAATTTAAAAATAGTTTTGCCTTCAATGATAACAACCAACACCAGCCCTCCACCAGTGTCACTAGCAGCCCTATAGATATTGGCCTAATGCATATCGTGTTGTTTTTAAAGGAGCTGCAACCTTGACCCAATAAAACTGAGCAATAAAACGAAATAAATTAAAACAAAAACAGAGTTCACACTCCGTCACAAAAACAATCAAAAAATACTGATAAGGTATGTGCGACATGAACGAAATCGATCGATGACTTTTTATATATTACACTTAGGACGAGCACTTGAAATTCTTGAGACTATTAAATGCATACCTTGCGACCTTTGATTATTTATACGATATATAAATAAACAAAGCTTGTGACAGTTCTCCTTTGTCGAGTCTCCGAGACAGAATATCAAGAAGCCGTTCAGAAATAAAAGTAATCCAGCTGTTTATGTTTTTCACATTAAAACATAATTTATATTTTTTTCAAATATTAATACAATTTAAAATGTTAATACAAAAAGAATATTCATATTTCAAAGTTTTTGTACATAATCCACTCGAATATTTCATAGAATACTTAAGATAAAAATTACAAGAACAACTTCATCTAATTTCAGAACGAATCGTTCACTCAATTTGTTCGTTCCCGGTTTACGTAGTATTGAAATGCTATCGAGGATACGATAGGACGACGAAGGTGCTTCGTGCTACGTACTAGCGTGATGCTGCGTAATACTATAGAGGACTCGTTACGATTACGATAGGAGTTTCTAATATGTTCGTGCTTACCCTACTGGTCTGTTCGTCTGCTTAGTCGTTTTAAACAATATGCCGAATTCTGAACTTATGTGAATCTTTACTATATATTTTTTATGCTAAGTAAAATAAAACCAGTATATTAAAAGAGCAGTCGAAATGAATACTACAAATAACATCTGCCTAAATTTTAGTTATATCTAAAATTTAGTTATATCCTGGTAATTAATAATTTAAATTTCAAAATATAATTTTCGAAAATAAAATAAGAATAGTGATAGCCCAGTGGATAAGGAAACATCCTATTGTTCAACTGGTCGCCGGTTCGAATCCTGGAGGGGGGGATGTACCACTAAATTCGTGTTTTCGGATTTATGTAGGTCATATTTATCATTTATTGGCAGTGAAGGAAAACATAATGAGGGGTTTCCAACCGTTCAAGAAATTACTTTTCGAAAGACCGTGTGACCTAAGCTGAGAAAGACCTGGTTTTCCCTCTGGCTTGTAGAGGTCTGACGGTAGTCAAATCCTTAAGCGTACGCAGCGGACACTGCCAATCCTCATGGATTAGAAAACAGGATAACGTAAAGAAGATGAAGAAGACATATGGATCAAATAACTGATCTACTGAAAAAGAGCCAAATCAAAAGCACCTGAAACCGAAGAGGCATCCTCTTTGGTTTGTTGCAGAGATTAGTGATTGTGGAAAAGGCAAGAGTGGTATGTTTGGATCGCTGCACCTGGGAGTCCATGGTCACTGCCTACCCCCAATGGGAGACAGGCGTAAAGATATGTATGTACTTATAAAATTTGTGAGATAACAATTGTTCATATAATAGTAGTTCAGATCAAATTGCCAATAAATAAAATTATTTCATTGTTATACTTTATTTGACATTGAATTGACACATAAACAGCGGCATGCATTTTTAATCAAGTTTTTTGAACATATGAACATCAAAATAATATTTTTGATGATAATATTTGATGATTTATTATTTTGATGTTCAATAATAATCAAGACGTTCTCACAAAGTCAACCCTTAACCCTTAAACTTATACGTTTATATTTTTAATTTTAAACCAACTATGTTCTAATATCATTTTATTATTATGATAGGACCTATCCATTTCTTATTTTATCATAGGTAAAAACTAACGAAAACAATCTTCGAAATAGACGGTTTCCCCTCCATTTCGTTGTTTACGTTGTTCTCATCAACATGAAAAATTGAATTTAACGTCAGAAACGTAGGTGAAATGACAACTTACCATGTGAGAAATGTCTATTCTATTACCAAAATACATTTGCCGTTCATATACGTGACTTTAGCTTATACTCTTCTACGTTGAAGGTATAAAATCGAATATCAACTATGTGAACAATGCCAAATGAAACTTGGTATTGTGTAAAATAAACACGGTGTAAATTAGTGATGGGAGCATTCGGTACAATTAACTTGTATAAGAAAGCCTGGGCTACGTTCCGACATGTCATTAGTCATGTTCAGGCGATAATCTTCGACTAACACCGTTTGTCATTTTGAACGTGAACAACTGTGTTTGAAGGGAGAATTTGGAATGTATAATTCTATTAATCTATTTCGTATACTCGCTGTACGACGATTCTGATCATTAAGTTACCATAGTTTGTGTTTCTAATTTATAATAAATTGATATGTGAGGAGAAACGACGCAGTTATTAATACATATTATATCAACAAGTATGACTATTTATTGGATCGAACGGTAGAACGGAGTAAACAAATGAAATGAATGAACTCCTCACTTCGGGTTGTTTTTTTTTATACTGGTTCAATAGCAATCAACTACTCACATATGGGCTATCTTTTTTAACACTAATACAGCGATATGGATCTCATATTTCAATGGAAGATACCCTATCATACCGATTCGTGATTAACACCATCGAATCGAACATCTCAATTAATTCTAGACTCTATGGGTCAATGGCGTTCGCTTCACAAAACAAGTACTTTATGAATATTCATAATGTGATTAGTGAACTTATTTTGAGATAAGACAAGGACCATTTTAGGCAATTTGTTATAAAATCATCGCACGATTGCACTTCTTCATGAGTAGATTGCACCAGGTCGCTAGTGTATCTACCTTCACAAATAAAAATCAACGTATGTATGTTTGTCCTTTATGCACTCGAAAACGGCTGAGCACATTTTAATTAAATTTTCAGGGAATGATCAGATTAGCCCAACGGGTGATCCACCTTCGGCTTTGATACAGGCCTTTAATCTGTCTAACCACGAATCTATATGATTTTATGCACTATTTACCATGGGAAATTTAGCTACAGCTTACTCCAGAGATTTTTTGAGAGATATAATGTCGGCGTGTCGTTTCGAGCAGGCCTTGTCCTCTAAACTCACCATAATTTGTAGTCTAAGGGGTTCAGATCTGAGCTATACGAGGGCCAGTCTTCAGCTGCTATAAAGTCCGGTACATTGTTGTTTGTGTGACCAGGTCCTGTTGGAAAGTCCACGACACCTTTTTAAAAAGCGTATTACGGAGAGGTTTCACAACAATTAATTTAAATTGGTCCCATAGGCTACGGTGACTGTTTAACATCAGGCAGGCCGTATGCTTGATTCCCACCTCAATGGTATAAAAAAAACACGATCCAAGACAGTCTCTTGATACACTTTGGTTGAAGTCTTTTTCACAAAAATGAAGCTTTGTGACTCCTTGATAACACACCCCTCACCAAACCATTACAGACGCAGGATGATGACCACGTTGTATCTTATCGACCACTTGTGCGGCCTCTTTAGAACTGTGTGCGTACAGTTTATCGTCTTACTTGTTGTAGTGCTCTTTAATCGTGATTTCTTTTCATCGGTAAAGAGGATATTTCTGTGCATTTCACTTGCAAATCAACAAGCAAGCAGTGCCACCTGCGTATCGGGACAGAAGGCGTTTTGATCGACCTACTCCCTTCGACTGTAGGGATTGATTTAAGGCACGTCCTGTATATCGACGATAGGCACCGAGCTTCAGGTCTTGTTTTATTATACGTGACAGAGTTCTAGCGGAAATCTGCATTTCTCGTGATAAGATTTTTTGTTTCTTAATCTGGTTTCGGCAAATTCTGGCATTAGCAGCATTAACAGCCTTTGTAGTTCTAACAGCACGCATTCGCCCCGATCTTTTATGGTCTTCAACACAACAGGAAATGTTGGTATATCTGTTGATAGTAGACATACGAACATACGGCTGATACCTAGCTTTTGAAGTGTCTTAAACATGACCGACGGCTCCATACCCGCTTTGTGCAAGCCAATTAATGCAATCCTACTTTCTTTAAGACCCCATTCCATATTGTAATTTGATAATAAACGCGAAAAAACATGTAAAACGGCAGGAAAGAATTTTTAACATAATAAACGCGTTCCAATTTCAATATAATCAAAAAGTTGAAAAAAGACAAGTTTTTATGTAACCGTATTTACGGCCAGACTAGTTAGAATGAATGAAAAAAAAAAACGTTGGATGGACTTTCTCGTATACGGTAAAATTTACGTCAAAGAATCGTATCGGATAACCGCCGTGTGAACATAGATATACGGTCAAGGACTGGTCGCTCCAAGACGTCTTTCTGAAACTCTTCGGTTATACTTCGATTGTCTTCGATTTGGTTGACGATGCACTAGTGTAAATCAGCTTGTAGCCATTTCTAATGATCCGGAATCTACTACCTTTTCAACGAATCTCCTATATTTGCAATGCATCAGGGACGCCACAACCACCTGTTAGCTGGAGAATGCTTCGTCCAGCTCCCTAGCGTATCCAGTCAGCATGGGCATATTCCAGGTTGCGAAGCGGATTTTCCTATTGATTTGAATGTCATTGGTCGTGCTTGCCTATAGCACGGTAGCCCTTATCCACTTGTCACAGATGACGGGCAATGCTCCTGGGCACCGTTTTGACTAGACCTTTCCTTGCTCCTTTTCAGTTTCAATTTGGCTATTAATAGAGCTTTTCGGTAACGACTGCCGTCGTTCCAGTCTGGTCTGACCTGACAACCTCAAAACGAAAGCCTGCACCAGAACGTCGTCTCTTCAATAGCAGGTGCACTAACGTGCGGGTAATTCGCCTTGAGCAAATTAGGTGTTGGAGCGACCCCATGCACCAAGTGAGAAGCTGCAGTGACATGCAATTTTATTAATGTTGCTGTTTTAAAAATAAAAATAATACTAGTTCAATCGAAAACAATTAGATCTAAACAAAGGTAATTTACATAAATACTGTAAAATAATAAACTGAATGTCTTCAGCTTCAGGAAAAATCAAAAGCAAATTTTTGTTTACGTAAACACTATATGAGTTTATATTCGTGTTCATGTAAACCAAATTTTATGGTATACTACTTTATTAGCGCAATTACAATAAAACTCTCCCTTCAATTGGAATATTCACTTAAGTTACGTAATTAATACTTACTTGAACTATAGATAACTCTCTCTCTCTCTCTCTCTCTCTCTCATAGCCCTTGTCTACCAGTAATCTAGTGTAGGCCTCCTTTAGGCTCCTCCATTTTTCTCTGTCCTGTGCAACTTGCATCCAGTTGGACCCTGCTATCTTCTTAATATCATCCTTCCAACGCATTTGTGGTCTTCCTCTAGGCCGCTTTTCTTCCCAAGGTCTCCATTCCAGGGCCATTTTACACAATGAATTGTGTTTTCGGGCTATGTGACCCGCCCACTGCCACTTCAGATTCGCCATTCGCTCTACGGCATCTGCGACTCCACTCCGCCTCCTAAGCCATATATTTGATTTGTGGTCCATCAGTGTAACCCCCACGAGCTTTCTCTCTAATTTCCTCTGGGCGACCTGTATCTTGTTAATGCTGCTTTGGTCAGGACCCAGGTTTCCGCTCCGTAAGTTAAAACTGGCAGGATACACCGATTGGACAACCTAGATTTCTGTTCTGCTGTTATGTTCATTTTGAAGGCAAAGTCAGTAGGCGGCCCACATAAGACGGATACGTCTGTCAATTTCGCCAACCTGGTTGTCCTTGCCCATCCTTACTTCTTGACCCAGATAAACATATTTCTCTACATTTTCGATAACAGTTTGGTTGACTTTTATTTTAACATGTGTTCTAGTTTCGTTTGTCATGATCTTAGTTTTGTTGATGTTCATTTCCAAGCCAACTTGTAGAGAAGCTTCGTTCAATTTCTGAATTATGAGTTGTAGATCATCAGGATTGTCACTGAGAAGAACGATATCATCCGCGAATCTAAGGTTGCTCAGTCTGGCACCTGGTATCTTGAGACCAAAATTTTCCCATGAAAGCTTCTTGAAAACATCTTCTAAAACAAGAGTAAATAGTTTTGGCGAAAGAGTGTCTCCCTGTCTTACACCTCTTTTGATCTCAATCTGCTGTGTTTGCTCCGTCGAGATTACTTTCATGGTAGCATTATTGTAAATATTTTCAATTAGCTTTGAATATCTATGGTCTATTCGTGCATTCTGAAGTGACTGAACAACTGCCCAGGATTCCACACTAGCAAACGCCTTTTTGTAGTCAATGAAGGCCAGCCAGAGGGGTATTTGATACTCTGTGGCTTTCTCGATCACGGTTCTCAATGTTAAGATGTGGTCCATAGTGCTATATCCGCTTCTGAACCCGGCTTGTTCGGGAGGTTGATAAAAATCAAATTTGTTTCTTAAACGAAGGGTAATATTTTTTGTAAGCAGTTTATACATGTGAGATAATAAACTGATAGGGCGATAGTTATTTAAGTTTGCTTTATCACCTTTCTTGAATAATAGGACAACGTTGGCAGATTCCCATTCTTTAGGTATTTTTCCTTCTTCTAGGCATTTGTTTAGATAGATAACAAAAAAGTTAATAAAAATCTGGTCATTGAATGTACAAACATTCAACAATAACCTGTTTTTTTTTAGTTGATCAAATATAAATTTTATTTATACAATAACATTCGATACATATCTCTTTAACTTATTTAGACTGCTGTCATACCGTAAACACATAACATTAAACATCAATTCCATAAAAATCACAATGCAATCTCTATCGAAAAATTAATGACATGTTGAGTCGAAAATACATTTTTAGGGTACAGTACCAAAAATTAAATGAACTTGTATTGCGAAACTTCGTCAGTCTATCTGTCACAGTAAGTTATAGTGGAATATTTCTGCTATTATTTAATGCTATAGACATGAAATTTGAAATAGCATCCAATATTACTTACAACCTTATGGAACTTTAACCAACCTTATGGAAATCCAGAAGTGAAAAAATACTTTTATTTTTTGCAAGAGGGACTGGGATAAGAGTTCGACATATCAAAGTACGGCTACTAGTTATGTGAAACTTGTATATTCTAAATTATTTCTTTTTTGAATTACGCTGTGTAACTTTTGACTGATGATGAAAAGTGAATTAATAGAATTGCTACGGAATCCCCAATACGCGAGACTGACTGGTTTGTTTAAACAAGATCACACTCAAATTATAGACATAGAATCTCATAAAAGGGTGAATGACATTAAACAATGTTCGTCATTATATCACCACATAATAATATGGAAATCTGATTGCGTTTATTGCTTCGAAATAAACATTTTTATCACGTTATCGTTTTGGTGTTTTTCTTATTGGCCCATAAAAATAAAGTTAAACGACTAGATAAAGAATAATATTGCTGATGCCTGTCGTGAATAGTTCTAGGTTTTTGTTCAATGTATTAACTCATTTTGTCATACGAATTAATTGATTGAACAAATTAATATAACATTATTCATAATCAATCATTGTTAATATTATGATAATTATTTAATGCCACAACAGAAACTTTTCGATATTTTTTTATGAATTCAAAATACTCGTAATATAATAACATGTAAAAGCTGAAATAAATTCAAATGGAGGGATGTATCATTCGTAAGTACCTAAGGTTACGTACTCGATAGTACCTATACACTATTTTGACGAGCTCGGTGACGCAGCGCAGGTTAGTAATACTGAACATATCTGTTTATCCTGCTACGGGTGTTTTTAAGAGAGGTAGGGCCATGAAGAAAATATTGCGGTTTATTGGTTTGTAGGTAGGGTGCATCAAAGCAGCCTGTCTACTCAAATGTTGCTCTTTCACGCTTAAACGGCTGAACGGATTTGAATGAAATTTAGCACGTAGATAGATTATGATCTGGATTAACACATAGGCTACGTTATTTGACTCTACGCGGGCGGAGCCGCGGGCAGCAGCTAGTTGTATATATAACTATATTAAATACACTAAATAATTAAATAGTTCCGTACAACGCACCATCTAGGACCTAAGCAAACATAAGTGTTAAACATACGCAAGTACTTGATTTGTGTAAATACAAAATAAGATAAAAATACATATTCATTTACTTTAGGTAAATTAATGTGTCTGTGTGAACTGTCAAAGAATCGAGACCTTTGGTGTTAGACTAGTCATTACTAGCCTCTTGATAATTGATCTTGTCAAGTAGGACACACGTACCAAGAAAACCGCTATTTGAAATCCATTTTTTAATCTATCGATCCACAAAATTATATTAATACCACATCAAGGGTAAACAATAAAAGTAAAATACACAAAATATTACTTTTCATCAACTAGATTTAAAAACAAACTATACGTCAATAATTTCAACAATTTCACTGCAATATCTTTGCTTCTAAAATTAAAAAAAATGGATACAGCAAGTTAGTTATTTTCAGATCCCACCAAAACTCCGCACAATTCGAAAACTCCGTGCATCGCCCGCTCAGTGTGTTAAGAGGGTGCATTCAATCGGTGTTTTACTTATTTTTTAAACACGATTACGTAGCTATGAGACCACATTGGTAAAAAAACAATTGCTATCTTCGGAAGAAAAACTCTTCCTTATTGACGGCTTATTATTAAGACCTCAATTCCTTTACGTTGTTTATCAAAAAATTAACAATTATGACAATGTATATTTTTTTACTTTTATCTAAAACAAAACAGATACTTGTAGATTACATAGTTATAGATTCAAAATTTAAAATATATTGCGTTCAATATTAGTGGTTAAAGTATGAAATTACCGATATGTATCTACTGAATTATTGAAACTTGTTTTTTTTTTCTAATATTAATTTAATCAAAATATTTACCCTCGTTATCTATACATTTCTGCCATCTAATCGGCAGTTTACTTATGCCTTTGCGATAGAACTCTTCGGATCTAGATTCGACAAACTGTGGGAAAGCATTTTGTACTGTCTCCTGTGTGCCGGGAATAGTGTGAATGGAGCGTTGGGCAAACTGTTTGGCAGCCGAAATCTAAGCCAGAAGGCACAGCTCGCTGTACACAACGTGGTGCTAATCCCAACGCTAAATTATGGAGGTGAGAGCTGGATATGGCAGAGAGAGCATGACAGTAGAATAAATGCGGTCGAGATGAGAGCATTGCGCAAAATTTGTGGCATAACGCTTGCTGACCGCGTTCGTAATGAAGACGTGAGAGAAACAAAGCTAAACAGTACTTCAGCGCGGGGCAAAGGCTTATGTTATAAATAAATATAAATAAATATTGTCGGACAAATTACACAGCGCCATCTAGCCCCAAAGTAAGCGAAGCTTGTGTTATGGGTACTAGACAACTGATAAACATACGTAAATACATTTTTTTTTTTGTAAATACATACTTATTATACATAGAAAATACCCAGACCAAGACAAACAGACATGTTCATGCACACAAATGTTTGTACTGTGTGGGAATCGAACCCACGAGCGTTGGTGTCAAAGTAGCGTAACAACGCGTTTCACCACTGCGCCACCGAGCTCGTCATATAAGTCGTTATATAAGTCCCATGTCAGACCGCATATGGAGTACTGTAGCCACCTTTGGGCGGGAGCATCTGGATACCAGCTAGGACCTTGTGACTCGATACAGAGACGAGCTGTGAGGATTATCGATGATCCTGGACGCACACACGGCATTGAGCCCTTGAGTTTGAGAAGAGATTTTGCTTCCCTTTGCGTGTTCTACCGGCTGTATAATGGGTTGTGTTCTGAGGAGTTGATCGACATTATACCAACAGCCTCGTTTTACAATCGCACAGCTCGCCGGCGCCTGGGAGTTCATCCGCACACACTGGAACCGCAATGGCCGCGCACTGTGCTCTTCACGAGAAGTTTTCTACCGAGAACTATTTAGTTGTGGAATGAGCTCCCTGCCGAGGTTTTCCCAAGGGACTACAGTATGGGGTTCTTCAAGAAAGGCGTCAAGAGGTTCTTACAGGGTCGGCAACGCAAGAGTGGCACCCTTGGTGTCGCAAATACCCATAGGCTACGGTAACTGCTTACCATCAGGCATGCCGTACACTTGTTTGCCACTTTATGGTATAAAAAGAAAAGGAGCCCCAGGAACCGGCGAGCGTGCTTGAAAAGAGCTATGAATGTCATAGAAGCGAGTGAAGTATGTAAAGACCGCGTCTTATGGCGCTCGGTTCTCTCTGCCTACCCCGCAAGGGACTTGGCGTGAAGATATACATACATACATACTGTCTCCTGTGGAGAAAATTTTTTACCACGTAAAAAATTGAATTTTAATGTCAAATCAAAGTATCTATTATTATAAAACGGCAATTTCATACATTAACCCCAATTATTTAACATTTTAAGATTTTTTCTACATGAAGTCGACGATATTTATAAATAATTTACTTATTACATGAAACAAGAACTATTGTTTAACATGTCATATATTTTTTCCCCCTATTATTTCAATCTAACAATTTTAGACGATATTCTATATTATAAAACCACGCGCTCAATCAGTTTTCATTTAGTACGCGACAAGTCCCTCAGAGATAGTACGTAGCTCGTGCTCTCATCGCCCAGTAGCGACCAACATTAGGGATTTGTGCCCGTGCGTCGGCGAGCAAATAATCATATAGCAGGATCGTAACTATTTGATTCAGAACATTTATGAACGAAACATTTATGATTCTTTTATTATTAGTAGAGTATCACTAAATCGGCGCCGGTAGAATCAAGACTGTCTGATGATGAGTACCATAAGAAATCAATGGAGGTCCTAAAATATTGTAATCAAGCATACAGCAATCTGAGTGAAGCGGGAGTGATAATGGACTCCACTGTTTCTGGCGCATGGAGCTCTTTAATGATTATTAAATTATTATACTCGTATTTACAGTATTAACATAACAATTTAATAATCATTAAAGAGATCACCTTAAAATTTATTCCCAGAAACAAAACAGAAGTATCAAAATGGATCATACAAAATAGTAAAGCGCTCAAGTTTTACACACAGAGAGTGTGTGCAAAATCTCGCCATATTTGCGATCGCTGAAGTTGCGAGTTGCGTTAAATAGCGTGCACGCTCTTAACGACCATTACCACGGGAGTACTTAGCATCATCATCTACAAGAGTTACAAGAAAGCATACAAAAGCTAGTGGCAATATTTTTCACGTGAACTTGCAAAAACATTGATTTTCTGCTATGTTGGGACAACTATAACAATCTAATATGTAAAACCTAAATGCAGCCCAGCGAATAAATAACCAGTCTATTAACCCATTCTTCCCTGGTCCGAATCCTTGTGTATACCACTAAATTCGTGTTTTCGGACTTATGTACTTATTTGTTCCAATCACTTGCTGGACGGTGAAGGAATTAAGAAAAAAAGAAGAAGAAGGAAGGAAGAAAGGAAAGCTCGAAAACATTTTAGATAGCTATGTGACCTAAGTTAAGGAAGGTCTGGTTTTTCCTCGAGGTTTTTTTTTGTATACAACTACGGGATGGATACGATCCACCTGATGTATAGTGTCTACCGTAGCCTATGAATGCTTGTAATGCATTAGGTATCACTCACGATGCCGTCTCTGCTACTAACACAGCAAGTCTTTAGGATCACTAGAACAAGAGCACTTCAGAGAGTTGTTATTTGACTCCGATTTTCTGTAAGCTGGAGGCATTTCTTCAGACGGACTGCTTTGACGTACCCATGACAGACAAACGGACATGCACATGCGCATAAATGTTTATCCTGGTGTGGAAATCGAACCCACGAGCGTAGGAGTCAAAGTAGCATTACCGAGCTCATCGTGGAATGTAGAGATCTGACGGCAGTCGTTTCAGTAAAATCGGTGTCTTCGTCTATTTTAATCATAAGGCATGAGTAGTAAATTCCGCCAACTCCAGTGAATTAGGAAATGCTAGGAAGAAAGTCTTGCCTTATAGTTTGACATAAAGATGGACAACTAAGTTATGTAAATATTACTTTTAACCGACTTCAATTGGAGGACATTTTTAATTTGATTTGTATGTTCAATTTGCGTGTATATTACGCTATATCATTACCAATAGTGAAACAATTTTTATTTTATTCATTTGGATGTTCCTAGCATCAGCAAAGATTCGATGTCAAAGAAGATAACGGTAATGATGTTTAAACTTTTTTAATTACCTTTTAAAATGCAGAGCTCTAAAAACACCGTGTATATTGTAAAATTTTATAACTCGCTTTACATGTTCGGAACATTCCCAACAATTAAGTGCATTAAAACGAACAATACGTTTTCGGTACGATAAGCCTGGCGCATAGTAATCTGACTTTATCGCCAGTGGAACGCAATTGGTTGATTATTGGAACACAATGGCTTGTTAAATACTAGTTAATAATGTAAACAGATACTTCAAATATAGGGCGATGTTAAATAAACGTATTATTTAATATTGCTTGTGTATATTTTGTACAACACAGAAGAGCCGGGACTATAGGCACACGTGGGTCGCGAATCCTAAGGCTATGGCTTTTCTATTGGACGAATGGATATTAACTAGCCTATTGGGCTAGTTAATTTCCATTCGTCCAATTCTTAATACGGTTTATGTTGGATTAGGTGCTTCCAAGTAATATAAAAAAAATATAGCAATGGTCTCCATTTATTCTTTGTTCCTATAAAGTCGGATTCCTATAGGATTATACTCCTACAAGGGCGGCAATCATCATTTCAGCCAAAGGACGTCCACTGCTGAACATATGCCCCTTAGACTTCCACAGCGACCGGTCCTATACTGTTGCATCCATCAGCTCTTCTCTGCGATCTTACGAGTTCATCGTGCAGCGGGCCTTACTACATTGCGTTTTCCGGTACGTTGTCGCCATTCGAGAACTTTTCTGCTCCTGCCATTTCAGCTTGCTTATTCTTAGAGCCGCATCGGTAATTCCAGTTCTACTACGGATGTACTACGGATACGGATGTGCGGAAATTGTATACATTGTCAATTTAAGAACCACTTGATAAACAACAAGTCTATAAATATTCTCAATTAATAATGATTCTCGAGAGCACATCTGACCTTTTAGGAATATTTCCTAACAGAACCTGCTCTTAGGAATCTGGCTTTATAGTAATAGATAATGTTTTTCCCCTATCTCACTAACACGTTTTTAAAAAAGGTAGGGCGTATGAGAACAACCCGACGGGGGAAGTTCCTCCACCTCACACAAAACTACACGTTTTTAAAAAAGGTAGGGCGTATGAGAACAACCCGACGGGGGAAGTTCCTCCACCTCACACAAAACTACAGCCAGACATCATAATAAAAGCAATACAGGTGATTATGCGCTGCAGCCGCTGCACATTGTGCGTAGAGTAAGGTATCAAAATAAAGGTAATCTTAAAACATTATACAATTGTACGTTTACGACTATTTTTAATGAATAGTGTAATCAATTAATAAAATCATTCAGATGTATCAGGTATCCTTACGTTTTCTCGGGTAACATAGGTTATGTGACGTCACAATAATAGCAATATGCTGGATTATCTCCGATACCAATGCGGTACCACCCAGGAGCAAAACTATTAACGATACAACGACATTTCTCTCATTACACCGTCATATTACGTAACGACACATTTTATATTACGTTAGCAACCAGCCATATGGCCCGCCGATTTGAAGACTGTTGGGTGCTCGCAATGCAGGATCAATTTTAATATAGTATCTTACTCTCAGGAGTTTACCCTTAAACACAAATGAATATTGAAATAAATATGAAAATCTAAAATTGAAGTATTTTATTCAGTTCCACTCAGTTCCGCTATTTATTCCTGCACAATTATAATGAGATTTACCATCTGGTGAATAAAGATCGCTAGTTGCTCACAACGCACGCTTTTTAGTTATTTGACAAAAGGTAGGTACATAATCACACCCACACAAGAACAGTTGTCAAATATACTTTAAGATAAAATTATTTTTTAATAGTCAAGTATAGTCAAATTAGTCCATATTAGTCGCGCCACACATGCAAAAATTATATTAATAAATTAAAACTGACATTCCTTTTAAACCGGGTATTTTTCAAATGCCATCAACATTCCAGACACCAAACACTTGGTTTTTATTAGGTTATATCATAGTAAATTCTTGATAGTTCTTAGTCTGAGTGCGGCTAGGAAGACCCATCGCCACTCATTCAATCCATTGTTTTGGAATGCTGTTTTCTTTAATTGACTAGAACTCACGATGTTCCACGTACCTCTGTTATACCCGTTTTACTTCACTTTTGGTAAAGTTTATAAAAGCTAAATTATACTAGTTAAATTTTATTGTCAAAATTAGAACAGGATCTATTTAAGTATATTGTTTCCATCACAGTATTGAATAGGTAGCTAATTTAACAAATATTTAAGACCTAATGTGGACAGCGACTGCGATATAAAGATATGAAAAACACGCTTCTTTCATACAATTCTAGGAACAATATTTTTCCACCACTTTTTAAAACAATCTCATGGATGGCTTAAGACAGCCTCTGGCAAGTATTGTCTGAAACAAAGCTGCTTCTAATCTAGATTCAATAGCTATTCAAACAACTGGACGGCTTTAAATACTTACATCGCAAATTCACAACGAAATCGTTTCAGATGCCTGCCTTAAATTAACGACATTAAACAAGCTTCTTATTCAAGACTTTGTAAGAGGGGAATAAATTGGATGGAGTTACGCAAAACTTCTGTTGCAGTATTCGTATTTTTAAAAATAGTCTCTTATAACAACATGTGCTTGCGGTATAGTTTTATGATCTTGTAGATATCTGAATGGTTTACAATCAAACACAATAGCTCTCTGTTACAAAGAATTCAAGTTGTTCCTATTGTACATCCAATTTCTACGTTTCAGCTAGACTTACGAACATGGTATTAGATGATAATTCTGTAAAAAATAGTGGTAAAGAAGATCTAAATGATAATATTATGGCGTTTTGCCTTGCCAATCAAGACAAAGCTATTGCTCCGAAAATCAAGATTTCAATTATGTTTTGTTATTTACTTGGCTTTCAGAACAATCATACAATCGTAAAAAGCCTACTTTACATCATCTGAGTCTAAAACTTAAAAAAAAATACAAAACATTTCTTTTCTAATGTGGCAATAATTTGAAACATAGCATTTTGAATATAATATTCGTTTAGTATGTGCACATATGTAAATTTATAATATTTAATAGTAGGATCTCCACATTATCCTACGTTAGACTTTATTCCCTTTCCCTACAAACACCCCCCGATTAACTAGCTACTTTATTAGAAAGTGCTGGTAGATGAATTGATTTTGAATGGAAAAATATTTATTTTGGATTTTATTATCTTTAATTAATAAATTGCAAAATCTATACTGCATAAACCCCTCCGCATTGTTGGTATATGATGTTCTTAAAGTCCTCTTACAAAATTACCCCCTAACTCGAGTCACGTCTCAGCTATTAGTCCGAGGTACTTATAGTAAAGTTTCATCGCAAAACGATCATATCACATTGGCGTTTTGCACGGAAAATATTTTATAGTCAAAAGAAGTGGTCCGTGGCTTTTGGCAGACAGGTGCTTTAGATTGTGTTTCGACCAATGAGACTTAGTCTTGCGTTTTTAACTTGTCACAGAGGACAGTGGTACTACTATAACAGTCTCGGGTAACATAAGTACGAAATAAAAAACTATTCACTCACACGCATACATAAAAGTTATTGTTTATGATAGTTACTCTGTTAGCATGGATATGAGTGCTGGGTAAGTCACGTCCCGCAAGTCTCTGTGCTGTTCCCAAGGCTAATTCTGCTGCATAGCAATTGCATGTATTCATTTTGATGAACCTGATGGTCCAGTAATTAACAAATCCCACATAGGACAAATATTTGTATGCATAAACATGTCTATTTTTCTTGGTCTTGGTATTTTTAAGACACGTAGGTCATCAACCGACTGGTGAAGTACCTTCGACGTCACAGAAACTCTCAGCCAAATAAGAACTCCTTGCAGGGTTGCTGTGTTCCTGCGAGTAAATGATCAGTGATCAGTAATCTTCCAAGAAGTTGCTGTGTTAGCAATAGGGGTGGCAGCCCTCGAGTAATACTTCCTGTTTCTATACACTGAAGCATGTAGGCTTCGGGGTTCCTCAGGGAAGCATTCTAGGTCCCTCTCTTTTCATCGTCTATCTCAATAATATACTATCAACCTCCTAAGATTGTGAGATGATCTGTTATGCCGATGACACAGCAGTTATATTCCACGGGAGTTCCTGGCTAGAAGCTCAACAAAAGGCGGAGTCTGGGATGCGTATAATTTATAAGTGGTTAAATAAGAATCTTCTGACTTTGAATGCTTCAAAAACTACATTTTTGTGTTTTCACAAAACATCACTCTCTGACCCTCCCACCATGTTATCAAATATTAAAGTTCATGGTTGTGACTATGCTCTTTCTTCTAATGGTTCAGATTGTGAATGCAACACTATTACTCGGGTGCATACGTTGCGGTATCTGGGAGTGGAAATCGACGAAAAACTGAATTTCAAGAGGCACATTTCAATAACCGCGTCAAGAACTCGTAAACTTATTCATACTTTCAAGTTGCTGAGGGAAGTCACCGAAGGCCCCCTGTTGAAAAAAGTGTACTTAGCTTTGTGTCAGTCTATCTTAAATTACTGTATTCTGGCCTGGGGTGGAATAGCAAAGTCGACCCTAATAGTACTGGAGAGAGCTCAGCGCGCTGTTCTAAAGGTGTCACTCAGGAAGCCACGTAGATTTTGTACATTTGACTTGTACAGGGAAGCAGATGTTCTAAGTGTTCGGAAGTTATTTCTGTTGCGCGCCACACTATACATGCATAAATGTGTCACAAGTTCATCTACATATAATGCAATGCTAGAAAAAAAGAGTCTTTAAGATTCCTGTTACTGATACAAATACCACCTTTGCTCAACGATTTAAAGCATTTCTCTTTCCTCTAGTATACAACAGATTAGTGAATAAATGTGAAATAAAATGTTGTTGTAATTTCGAAGCAAGAAATCGTTTAAAATTATTTTTAATACAATTGGACTATGAGGAATCAGAAAATATAATTAGGATTATTTCTTAAAATTATAATAAATCGAACTTATAATACCAAATCTTCAGTAACTTGTAATTGAAATATGTTAGTTTTACTTTCCACAACATCACTCTATACAATATATATATATATATACATATATATATATATCTCACACACTCACACACACAAACTCATTTCATAAATGCACGTGCGCTTCAAATACTATTGGATAAAGATTACTTTATTTGAATTCATGTTACATGAATGCACTCTTGTGGATTGTAGCTTCTATATCTATATTTTTTCTTTGTATAACTTTAATGAATTAAATTCCCCTCTACTTTATTTATTTTATCATATATCGAATTTATATAATGTAACATTTTTCTCGCCGCAACGCAACATATTTTTTTAAGGTACTTTTTAAGAACTATAACTATGTATTCTACTGTACTCATTTGACGCCCATGACACAGGCCTAGCCTAGTGTGGGGTCAGTGCAACTCGGATCTGTTTTAAACCTATTTTTCGAAATAAAGTTATTATTATTATTATTATTATTTTATTACTGTCCGTAGACATCCAAGCATACGACCCATCTAATGTAAAGCAGTTAACGTAGCGTTATGAACGCTGGTAATACATTGGAGGTACTTCTCCAGACTGCTTTTCTGTGTCCTACCTCTCTTAAAAACAACCAGGTCAAGCCAAGCAGGCATTTTCATGCATACAAAGGTTTGTCGTGTGTGGAAATTGAACCCACGAGCGTTGTCAAAGTAGCGTTATTAACCACTGCGCCACCGAGCTCGTCAAATTCCTATATGGCATACATTCATAAGCTAACCACCGTCGTCGACTAATGATCCGCATGTCACTGCCAATGTCACATGACACATGTCATATGAGGAAAACGTAATATACCTCATACCACAGTAGAGGAAAACATGCGTGTAGTCAATAATTAGCTTAGACTAATAACACTTGGTCCTTGTAATTCAAAAAAAAGGTGGGCTATGAGAATTATCGATGACCCTAAACCCACAGAGTAATCCCCTAAGTCTAAGGAGAGACTCTGTCACCGTTTGTGTGTTCTGAGGAGATATTTAATATGCTCCTTCTACAACTGCCTCACTCGCTGCCGCTGAGAAATTCATTTTCAACGTCACGTACTTTGCGGTTTCAGAGAAAAATATTTAGGCAACCATAAAGTTATCGATTAGTAAGATTTTCCAAAAAATTCTTTACGAAATATAATAAATAAATAATAAATATTGCCACCACTAGCGTCACCTAGCCCCAAAGTAAGCGATGCTTGTGTTATGGGTACTAGACAACTGATAAACATACGTAAATACATTTTTTTTGTAAATACATACTTATTATACATAGAAAATACCGAGACCAATACAAATAGACATGTTCATGCTCACAAATGTTTGTACTGTGTGGGAATCGAACCCACGAGCGTTGGTGTCAAAGTAGCGTAACAGCGCGTTTCACCACTGCGCCACCGAGCTCGTATTCCAACTTTCGAGTAAAACCACACCTTCGTTTGTACAACAAGTTCGTTATGATGGAATCACATCTTATTAAACCTAGTATTTGATGCAACTTCATATCGGTTCGATATCGGTGGTCGGTGAGACGTGAAGAATTAAGCGGTATTAAAGGTCAACGGCCGAGGTCGATATACTATTCGCCTATTTGATACCAGAGATGATTGGTGAATGATTTATAGTCTAAAATGATTGAGGCCTCCATGTGAAATTGGTTATAGAACTTAACGAGATCGCATGATAAGTTCACTAGTTACTGATGTTAGAGGAAGTAATGGTTATGGTCCATTGTGGGTTGTAGCAAAACTTGTTTACTTTTATCGTATATACATTTAAGAGAGGTAGGACACAGCGAGGGGTCGTGCTGTGCTCCCCCCTCAAATCTTTCTCTATTGGTGGGGCATGGCAGGATCTCTTGCTATAAGTAGCCGTCTAGAGAAGCAACTCCACCTTACAGAAGACCACAGCTAAACACCAACTACGGGAGGATTTTTGTGTTCCTGTGCGAGAGTAAGCTGGCCAGCTGTTTGAGAAGTCCTTGTGCGGGCAGCGGGAGCATGGGCGGATGTCGAACCGCCACGAACAGTGTATACGCGGTGGTCGTGTTATCAATTGATGGCATTCGATGTTATGCGAACCACAGAACGGAAACACTTATATATATGCAGGCTTATTTTACGTGCTGATATCCCTCGTTCCCTTGTGGAGGAAAGCCGCATTAAACTTGTAACGCTAATAAGAAGAGCTATATACTAGTCTGTAGTTATATATTTCTTCTGAAACTTAAGGTAAAGTTACCTAATATTGATTACAATGTATTAGCTGTTATCGTTATATTAAATTCTTCTTCCATACAAATTTATTTTTTCGAAAAGTTACTCCTTGTAACCGATGAAAAGTTGTGGAAACTTTGTTGTATATGTAAGTATACAACTAACGTTCTAACTTCTTTTTCTTTGTTTTTAATCGTAATAGATATAATACATGATATACTCACGAATTATATGAGACATAGAGTTTTATGCAAAAGTATGAAGTAAATAAATAAAATATAAATAAATAGTAGAATGATGACTAAAATAACGTTTCGAATATGTTTAGCCCATAGAACATAGTAAACAAGGATTTATTTTTATATTCTTTTTTGGATTTAGTAAATCTTATTTTATTACCTTACAGATATGCTGGGATGCCTGTCGGAAAGGAACACAGCAAGTCACCGTTACATTTTAAATAGGAATAATTGGACCAATGACCAACTAAACAATTTTAATCATAAATCATTTTAATTAAGATTGCCGGTAACAGAAATTAATCTCTAAATTATTGAGCACACTGCAGAGTAGTTAAATGTGACAATATACTGTTTAGATACGTACGTTTGTGTGGCATCTTAGCAGTTTAAAAAATGATAATTCAAACTGAGTTTCATTATAGTAGATTCGAATGTAATACCGTACAAATTTGATGAAAATGTGATGATTAGTTAAAAATAACTTTCAGTGTCCACTTTCATAATGAGTACCTGTCTTGTTCATATGATTTTTCTGCAATCTTTTAAAAATCTCGTGTAAATTCAGCCAAGATTTTCCCACATTCTAGATAAAGAACTAATTAGTATAGCCAACAAAAGAATAAAGTTGTTAACTAATTAAATTGTTACGATAAAAGATAATATCGTCAGTTCGAAGGGAATCCTATGGACAGCAAACTGGACTACAGTATAAATATCGTACAGAGCAATGAACTCTCCCTAAAACATGATCCAAATCATTTGTAACTACATTAATTCAAGACCGAGTTCAAATCGTCGATGATATCAAGGTAAATGTAAACATGAAGTTGGGACCAGTCAAACATAGCTTCAACTAATAACTAGTACTGATTAAACAGTTACAATAACATCGACATCCCTTCAAAGGTGCCTTTATCTTGCTCAAGTTGGTAACAAATCTGGTAATAAAGCGTGTTCTCTCAATTATAATATAGCCCATGTTGTGAGTTTGATATAGGGTTGTCAAAACAGGCAACATGCCGCGACGTTACCTAAATGATTTTCATTAAAAAGTTAAATAAAGGATAAATATCATTTTTTTGCCATTAGGCCCTCACGGGCATTTAGACACGTCTTACATTCTTTAAATCAAATCAAATCCTATTAATTTTTATAGCTTTAATCTCTCTTTTTTAATCTACCAGCATTTCGAAAATGACCATTTGCAAAGAAGAATTGCCAAAAGAAACTTGGCAAGTTTCTTATAGGTATTTTTTCAAATCATCAATATATTACAATAAATATATGTGAGTGTATATATAGTGATATCGAGTGGTACAATTAAAGATATATTAATACATGTGCTGAATCATTTCCAAAGATCTCTGTCAGTCAGATAGTCATCGATTCTGTAATAACACTTCTTACATAGAGTATTTTTGATGTGCCTTTTAAACATATTGTCAGGCAAATACAGAACAGAACTGTTTCAGGTAATTTACTTTAGAATCGAATACACTTTACAACGAAGGATCTACTAGTCTTAACAAGCCGATGTACCGGCATAGGCAATCTATTCGTAGTAGTAGTTAATAGTAATTTCCCATTATATATCAAGATATTTCTATTCAAATAATAAGTTCTTCTCAAATTTGTCAATGCAGTGGATTGAGCTAATACTCTTTAGTAGCTAATGTTCATGTAATATGTGTAGAATTACTATGTATAGCATTTGTTTTACTGTTAAGTATGTATATTGTTTATGTATGTATGTGTATATATGTATGTATGTAATTAGGTATTTATGTATGTGGGATTTATATATATATATATATATATGTATATATTAATCTATTATTAATTATTCATATTTCTCATTGGTTTTGCCCTCGCCACTCTGCACTAAAATATCTAATCACTCAAAGGTTGGCTGGTAGAGATCTCTTATAGAGATAAGTCCGCCTTTGTACATTTATAATTCTATTTTTATGTTTACTGTATTGTTGTTTACTATGAGTGTACAATAAAGAAATTACAAACAAACAAACAAACAAACAAGTTTTGTGGCAGATTTTTAATCATAGTATTTATTAAAAAATTGAACGGTAAGTGTTTCTACTTTTTAGTATATTAGGTATGTTGTATAAAAAATATTATATAAAAAACGTGCAATATAAAAAGTACTCTAATAAATTTTATAACGTAATTTACCCGATCCGTACGCGTATTTTTAGTTTAAACGACCTATGTTTAGATGAACATTAAAAATGCCAAAAGATTTTTTTTCACGCAAGAAACAAATTGCTACCCCTGCTGAAACTTCTTAGAGCTTGCTGGTAACTTCACTCATTCGCAGGAACACAACAACCCTCAAGTCGTTATTTAGTAGAGGTTTTCTGAGGTGAAGGCACTTTTCCAGTTGGGCTGCTTTGATGAGCGCTGCCTTTGATAAAATCATCCAGACCAAGACAAACAGATATGTTCATGCACACAAATGTTTATCCTGTATAGAAATCGAACTCAAATCAAATCTGATTGTGGATAATAAATCATTATAAACTAGCTGACTAATTTGAGGTAACCTCGTTCGGCCACTCTAATGTTACTGCATTATTTATTTTTCTGGAATATTTCGAATATTTCTCTTTATACAACGTCAGAAATCATACAAGCATACGGCCCACCTGGTGCCTGGCCCACCTATAAACGCTTGTAATACATTGAGTATCGCTACTCGCGCGATGGCTCCTCTACTGCTAACACAGCAACTCCTTAGGAGCTTACTGGTGACTTCACTCACATGCAGGAACATAATAACCTCCTAGGGAGTTGTTATTGTTTTGTATTGTGTTGTTATGTTGCTTTCTGTGTGTATCGGTATCTGTGAGGTGGAGGTACCCCAGACGGACTGCTTTGACGCGCCCTACCTCTCTTTAAACATCCAGACCAGTAAAAACAGACATGTTCATGCACACAAATGTTTGCCCTGTGTGGGAATCGAACCCACGAGCGTTGGTGTCAAAGTCGCGTTATTCACGACTGCGCCACCGAGCTCGTCGAAATAACATATTTAGAAAAAACAAAGGATTCTGAAAGAAATTTTGTCAACGCCAGTTTAGATTAAAACGTTAAGCACGTTAATGTAAAATGTTCTTAGCCCATGGACAGATATGATCTATTAGATATATGTCCATGGGCTAAGAACATTTTACATTTGATAGATAGGATATGTTAAACTATGTAGTACATTTGAACAGTGAACATTTAAGTACTTGCAAAATTACATTAACAAATACATAAGGTACAAATATATACCTATTCATAAACAAATTAGAAAATAAATAATGGTTCATTTATTTCTTTGAACTTTATTTACCACATTTCTAGGGTATAAAGGCGGACTTAATGCTAATAGCATTCTCTACATACAGTTTCAGTGGTGGAAGAAATGTGAATTAGGAATTTGTCAGTCTATTACGAGTATGTATGAGTATATTTTTATATTTAAAATTATTTAGGCTCTAAAATTTGTCTTGACAACCCTAATCTCACCGCACGGCTAACAACTAAGTTCTGTATCGCAAATTCGCCTTGGGCGTTTTTAGACGCAAATAAAGACTAGCAATATTACGTATAACAATAGAGACTCGTTGTTGGCTACAACAATTACTTCTAATTGCCTTTTTTGGATTCAGCACGAAAATTCTAAAAGTGTAATCGACTTTGTCCGCTTCTGCATCCATCGGTTAGCCTGTCCTAGCAGGTTGTAAATAGACAAATATGCAATATATTTAAGTTTATTGTTAGAAGATATATAGTACAAATGAAAATTGTAGCAAACATAATTTTGCTATTAAGTAAACTTGAAAAATAAAGAGATGTAAACTTATTGATCTCAGTAAACTAAAGGACTTAATGAGTAATATAGGCATTGTAACAATAGAGTAAAAGGAACGAAATAAGTAGTATATTAAAAGCAACTGCAGAAACTACTATCCAAATGGATATTTTTTTAGACAAAAATATGGCATACTAAAGAGATTGCAGATTTAATGATAGAGAGAAAAAGCTAAAAAGTAAAAAAGAGAAAAACAGCATAAACAAAATTCCAGACAAATAACCAATAAAATAACTTTAAAATTAATGGAACAAAGAAAAAAGATAAGAGGTATATTGAAGAACTTTGTAATGGCAAAGGTATGCAAGATAGAAAAGATTGACTTTATAATATTAGACAATATGGGACCGATCATTTTGAGAGAAGTAGTACGGTTACGATTAGTAGTAGTTACGTACTTAAATCGTAGATCACAAGGTGCAGTAAAGAGTAGGAGACGGTTGCGGTGTTGGAGTCCAACACCGCAGCGGTCAAAAGGTACTGTCGCCAATGTACACCGCGTAGCCCACACAGCAGGGGCTGGAGGTCACAGGTGCGGTAGTCAGTACACCGTGCGTTGTTGATCAGATCTCAGTGTAAATTGCCGTTGTTTCTTCTGGTCGGTCGTCTACAGAACATTTAAATATTTAAATTAATTTTTATTACAAATTTTGACAATGGCATTTTATAGGATCGATATGTACAAAGACAATAAAAAAGGTTGTATATATAAGTATATTAATATTATAGGCTTCGTAAGAACATAATTGAAGGAAAGAAAACTTACCCAACTGCCTTAAAAAAGGGTTTCTTTCTAAATTAAAGTATTCGTAGAGTAGCTAAGGGTGTTTGCAATTATAATAGCCGAGGTATAATTATTAAGTATAATTCACAAACAATCCGGTTATGTTATGTACATTTGACGGGCATTATTTTAATGTATATCAGTAGGTAACAAACTACTGATAGCAATTTCATGTCCTTAAGGACACGTAACAAGTCGTCACATTGTCTAACCCCCATAACCCCATAAGAGACATAATATTACGAATGCATACATAATATATTCCGCTCATAAAAACAACCGATAAAAGGGAAAGCTGGCGACATATTTTTGTACTTTGCCTAGGGAAGAATAATTTGCTGTGAGATTTTACCCCAAAAATCTAACGAAGCTCTTTCCAAGTCTTAAATGTATTATTTGTTTGGGGTTCGTCACATATTTTATTTAATAAAGTGTGTTTGCATAAGTATATTGAGAGCTTGATGGTGTCGCTGCGCGTGTCATTCTATTCAAACACACAGGTTAAGCAACGTCAAACGCAGCCTGTCCATGGAATTATTTATCAATCTCAAACTTCTTCGTACTCAAGTTAAGCCATCCGTTCCGGCTGTGGTCGATATATGAGTCAGTGGGCTTCGGGTGGCTTTAAAATACTGGCCTCTGCCAATCCGCAATTGAGCAACGTGGTGAAGTATGCTCTGAACTTTTTCAGTTGAAGGGAGACACGTATCCCTGCAGATCTTTAATTGGAATATTATTGTTTCCATTATGACAAGCCAGGTAGTTGAGTGGCTAGCAACGGCGACTCGAATACCAAGGATTAGGAATGGATTGGATTCTCGCACAAAAACAATTTGTGTGCAAAACATAACTGTTTGTCCTGCTACATCTTTTTCTATGTATTATAAACGAAGACGAGCTCGGTGGCATCGGTAGAGACATGTAGCATCTTTGCCCTTAAATAAAAATATGAAAGAGAAGAAGAAAGAAATGTACCGTCTATGCAAGATTGAAACCAAGGTTTTAGTGAAAGAGAAGCGTGAAAGACAAATTATGAATGAGGAAGAGAGGCTGATGAAAAATTTCGAGGCAAATACCAAACTCTTTTGGAGAGAGGTAAAGAAGTCTCGGAGTGATTCATCGGCATCCAAAATGGACAAGGTAAAGTCTAAAGCTGGTCTCATTCTTACGAACACTCAGGAAGTGTTAGAATGGTGGAGAGAATATCTTGAAGAAATGTATGACTTTGCCTCGGACGTTGGCAATGAATGTGAGTGTGATGCTTACTCCACGACGACAACTCGAACGAAGGCATCCGTCCGACGAAGGCATAACTATGGATGAGATTGAATGGTCGATATGAAACTTGAAAAATGGAAAATCAGCGGGAAATGATCTGATCACAGTTGAGATGATCAATCTAGGTGGCACTTACGTCCTGGACGCCTTCTGGTACTTAAACAATCTTTGCTAGAGAACTAGAAGGATCCCAATGGACTGGAGACGCGCAGTCATCGTGCCCTTGGCATAAAGGCAAGGGGTCACGCTTAGACTACGCCAGCTATAGGGCCATCATTTTGATCAGCTTAGCAGCAAAAATATGGAAAGGTAATTGAAAGGAGAATAAAGGTGAAATCCGATGGAATGCTGTGGGAGGTACAGGGAGGATTCGGAAATAGAAGGGGACGTCGGACGGACGAAGAATCAAGCCAGTTTCTCGCTCTGCAATATCGTGTAGAAGCATGCGGCCATAGACCAGAAGGTTTTCTGCGATTTTGTTGATTTCCAGAAAGCATTTGATAGGGTTGTGCGAAAGGAACTGTGGGACATATTGCCGAGAAATGGGATTGACGGTTCACTGCTACATGTTGTGCAGTCCACTTACAAGGATTGCTCAGCATGTGTGCGGATAGAGGGTGGCATGTCACGCTGGTTTGATGTCAAAATTGGTGTCAAACAGGGTTGCATGCTATCTGCTCGACAGTTTATTCTGTATTTCGATAGCTGTCTGCAGGAAATTAGGTCAACGAATGTAGGATTGCGCTAGGGTGACCTAGTGGTGAAATGTATGCAGACGATGTCGTGATATTAGCAGAAACACCATCTGAAGTGCTAACAATGGTCACAGTTAATGAAAGACGATTGTATGGAGAAATGCTTACTATTGAATGCGAAGAAAACAATGGTAATGGTATTTGAAAGAGAAGAAACCAGAACCAATGTAAGAATTACGGTTGATAATGAAATGTAGGAACAAGTGGATTAGATTGTATATATTGGATGCGCTGTCAGCAAGAATGGAAGGTATGACCGCTGACCGCTGATGTTTAAAGACGAGTGAATGCTGGAAATAGTGTGAATGGAGCGTTAGGAAAACTTCTTGGCAGTAAAAACTTGAGCCAGAAGGCACAGCTCGCTATACACATTGCAGTGCTGGTCCCAACGCTTACTTATATAACAGAAGCGAGATCTGGGTAAGGCAGAGAGAGCATGAAAATAGAATAAAGGCGGTCGAAATGCGAGCGTTACGCAAAATTTGTAGCGTAACGCTTGTAGACCGTACGCAATGATGTTGTAGGAAATAGAGTTGGTCAGAAAGAGAGCGTCGATGTTAAAATAAGAAGAGGCATGCTCCGTTGGTTAGGACATGTAGAATGTACAACGAAAAATTAGAAGGATATAGGAGCCGAGGAAGGCCAAGACTTACTTACCATGACCAAATTGGTCGTGTTATAACAAACGGTAATGTCAAGAAGCCTTAGAAGCGAACATGCATGAGAAGAGGAATGAATGTTAAAGAAGCGACTGAGGTGTCTAATGATCAAGTCACGTGGCGCTCGGTTCTCTCTGCCTACACCGCAAGGGATTTGGCGTGAAGTTGTAGATAAACGAACAGCTGTGTGCATGAACACTAGTGTTTGTCTTGGTCTGGGTGTTTTAAGGAGTTGCTGTGTTAGCAGCAGAGGAGGCATCGCGCGAGTGATACTTATTTTATTGTAAGCGTTCGTAGGCTACGGTAACCGCTTTACGTGGTAGGTCGTATGCTTGTACGCCCCCCATCATTGCATAAAAAGTACCTATTTACAAAAAAGTATGTACCCATAGCACAAGCTTTGGTTGGTTTGGGACTAAATGGCGTTGTATAATTTGTGTTGAAGTTTTTTTTTATTTAATGTAGAAAAATCTCCGTTTTTTATACAACGTCGGGAGGCATACAAACATACGGTCCACCTAATGTAAAGCAGTTACCGTAGCCTATTAACGCTTGTAATATAATTAAGTATCACTCGCGCGATGCCTCCTCGGCTGTTTATACCGCAACTCCTTAGGAGCTTGCTGGTGACCTCACTCACATGCAGGAACAGATTTGCGATTTTTGTGTGAATCGGAACATATATAATTAATCCATCCATGTCGGTAGATGTAATAATTGAATAACTAGTGTAAGTCAAATATCACCTTAGTCTTCCTGCGACCACGGACGCTGCAAAGCGTTCGAAACGTCAGGTTCAACAAAATAAATAAAACACGCGATACTTCCGTTAAAAATTGTTTAATTTCAATCCTCTAGGAAGTTGTTATTTGGCTGCGGTTTTCTGTGGGATTGTGGCACTTCCCCAGACGGCCTGCTTTGATGCGCCCTACCTCTCTTAAAATATCCAGACCAAAACAAACATACATGTTCATGCACACAAATGCTTGTCTCGTGTGGGAATCGAACCCACGAGCGTTGGTATCAAAGTTGCGCCATTCACGACTGAGCCACCGAGCTCGTCAAATCGATATCTAAATACAAAATTTTACTGAGCGGTAAGTAGTTTATGCGTATAATAATTGTAATTCCAGACAACAGCTTTCATCGGATGCGCAATTTGCAATGGAGGACGAACAAAAAATAAGGGTGACAAACCTCCAGGCAACCAAAGAGGGTTCTGTTCATTTCACGCCGCACCGAATAGGCAGATATCTTTATGTGTATACGACCTAATACACATCCATAAAGGGGCATTCTTTAGCTTAATTTTTGCTTCCAGCGTTTATGTGTTGGGGGCCCTTTTTGGAGTTACGATACGATTATTATGGCTTCTATGAGTTCGTATAAAATTTGTCATTTAATTTTATATACACTTACGTCGTATCCATATGTGTAATAACAGAAATCGTGACTTACTGACTGACAGGCCAATGCACTGCCTAGACCACTCCGAAAAACGTGTTTGGTAGAAATATTTCTATATCTATCTATAACTTCACGCCAAATCCCTTGCGGGGTAGACAGAGAGAACCGAACGCCACGTGACTCGATCCTTACATATCTCACTCGCTTCTTTAACATTCATTGCTCTTCTCATGCATGTTCGCTTCTAGGGCTCCTGACATTACCGTCTGTTATAACACGACCAATTTGGTCATGGTAAGTAAGTCTTGGCCTTCCTCGGCTCCTATATCCTTCCATTTTTGCGTTGTACATTCTACATGTTCGAACCAACGGAGCATGCCTCTTCTTATTTTAACATCGACACTCTCTTTCTGACTAACTCTGTTTCTTATTCATGCACGCTTGCAGGTTTCTAGGGCTCCTGACATCACCTTCTGATCGAACACGATCAATTTGATCATGGTAGGTAAGTCTTGGCCTTCCCCGGCTCCTACATCCTTCCACTTTTGCATTGTATATCTGCTTCGTCATTCTTTCATCTTGCATTCTTTCTACATGCCCGAACCATCGGAGCATGCCTCTTCTTATTTTAACACCGACGCTCTCTTTCAGACCAACTCTATTTCTAACATCATCATTGCGAATACGGTCTACAAGCCTTACGCCACAAATTTTGCGCAGCGCTCGCATTTCAACCGCGTTTATTCTACTTTCATGCTCTTTCTGCCATACCCAGCTCTCGCTTCCATAAATTAGCGTTGGGACCAACACTGCATTGTGTATAGCGAGTTGTGCCTTCTGGCTCAGGTTTTTACTGCCAAGAAGTTTTTCCAACACTCCAACACTCACTCGTCTTTCCACATCTGTGTACCTTCCTTCCCTGCTGAAAGCACATCCAAGATATACAAACTCATCCACTTGTTCCATCACTTCATCATCAATCGTAATCCTTACATTAGTTCTGGATTCTTCTCTTTCAAATACCATTATCTTTGTTTTCTTCGCATTCAGTAGTAAGGTAGAAATATTTATTAAGATAAATAAGGATATCTTCCTGTTATGAAGCATCTACCATAGCCCATTAATACTTGCTATGATAGCAGCATCACTTGAGAGTTTTCACCTTCAGTCACCGTCACCACGCTCTGGCGCAGCAACTTCTCGGGAGTTTATAGGTACCCTTATTCGCTTGCGCAATACCACGCAACTCAACAACGCTCTAACTAGTCATTACTTGGCTATGGTCTTCTGGAAGATTGTAAATTTTCTCGTTTATTACGTGGACAGTAACTTCCCGTTTTCAGTTTTAACTCATAGGACCATTTTCTAATACATGTACCACACGTAAGAATCTGGGATTTAGTAAAATTCGGTTTATTCAGTTGTTGTCAGAGTTGTTTTAAACCTGAACATACGCTCCGCCGATATTTCTCGTATTTATGATTTATATTATACAAGTATCAAGTTCCTTTCCCTTCGGTGTCCTAGCAGGGTAACTCTATACGGTACTACTACGTTTAGGCGCACCTTCCAGTCAATCTGCACGGGCTATCTCAACGTCTTCACCGACAGACGTACACAGTACTTGCTTTGAGCCTTATAATTCTTCGTTCCCCACATATTGTTTAAAATAATACAATTCCACCTACTTCTCGCATTCAGTCTCATCTTAGTCAACCATTTCTAAGGCACTTATAACCCTTAAGAATCTGTGATCGGATATCAATAATCTATTGTACCCAAATTGCACCTGCATATGCATGAACAAGAATCAACGGGGTTCAGCGAATTCACCGCATCCAAACCGTAACTTTCCAAATGTTCGTAGAAGCCATTAAGAATACATGTAAAAAAATCCGAACATACGAACAAAAGTTAATATGTATGTATCTATAAAAAAGTCTAAGATGTCAACTAGTCAGTCGTTAGGGCTGTACTACATTTAAAAGGTTGCATCTTTTGAATCGTTCACAGCAGTTTAATGTTTTTACAACATGGCGGTTTATACCACGTATATAGGTGGTATCGTCTAATTTCATGCCAACAAAGTCGTAATTAATTTTAAAGAATTAAGCTGTGATGGCACTATAATCAAATAGCAGTACATAATAATATCACTGAATGTTTTTGCATGTCTGCTATTGACAGCTTCTATTTGTTATGCAGATTAATGCAGTTTCAGTCTTATCACACGCCCCGTTTGCTCAGTTCGGTCACGCTCCATATCTTGCGGTTGTCAATAGCATAGCTTTTGATGTACAACAATATTGTATAACTAGGTTGTGAGACTTGCGTTGCCTATGCAATGGTTAAATTGGTGTATTTCAAATAGCTGAGCAAAGTAGATATATTCCAATATGAAAGTGGGCATTGAAAAGCAAAATAAGGATAACTAATAAAAAGCAAGAAGACACATTAAAAAGCATTTTTTATTGAGTAAAATAAATATTAGTCTACCGCAAAACATTTTTCAGTATATTTCACCTGCCTTGCAGTTTAGATTCACGTAGTCCGACTGCTTAGAGCCCACAATGACATAACCGTCGAAATAATAGTCAACACATTAAAATCATAGTAAATACAAAACGCTGTGATGACACCTGCTAATCTCGTCAATAAATCTCGTCAATCAAGACCGCTTTACCATCGTTTACTTGTTATAATGTTGTAAATAACAAGTTTTAATCTACTGCTCGTTTTTAATTCATATACATACATATATTTAAAGGTTTTTTAATTTAAATACATACAAATACTTAAACATTATAATAAGCAAGCGGTCACCGCAGCATATTGACGTTCGCAACACCACGGAGGTGTTACTCGCGCGCTGCCAATATTGTGGCCTAAGGATATTTAGTCACATCACAGTAGCCACTAATTTCTCTGCCAAATGCTCACCCTTCAAACCGGAACACAGCTATATAAATATAGCTGCTTGGCTGTAGAAATAGGTGAGATAGAGCTACCCATGCAGACGACATTTGTGCAATTTACCAGAGGGAGACTCCTCTGGTAAATTAAGTCCCTCTTCTATCAGTGCGTGTTGCCAGTGATGACATACGGAACTGAGACAAAAGAGGATATCCGTAGTAGAACTAAGGTAACCGATATAGGCCAAAGGATAAGCAAGCTGAAATGGCAGTTGGACGGCCACGTAGTTCGTAGAATCGACTACAGTTGGGGAAGAAAGGTTCTCTAATGGCGATCCCGTACTGGTACACCCAGTGTGGGATGACCCCCCCACTAGATAGAGTGACGACCTCAAGAGGTTTGCAGGAAGTCGATGGATGCAGGTGGCACAAGATCGAGACGAATGGCACTCTAGAGGGGAAGCCTATGTTCAGCAGTGGATAAAAGTGATGATTTAAACATTTCGTATATTATTGGCTCTACTATTCCAAACGACAGACACATGTTGTTACTGCATTAGCATCGCTGCTAATGCAGTAACAACATGTGTCTGCCGTTTGGAACAGTAGAGAGTAGGGTAGGAAACCAAGAGCAATACACCTTGCATTGCAAGCATTAATATACTAAGGTAATAGCTTTTCATCAGATACACCTTACATAATTAAAAAAAAAATTGGAAGAGTGATTAGTCCAAAAAAATTAGAAAACCTAAAACATTCGCTATCAATTCAAGAATCGCAGGAATAAAGGGTGAACGGTACATAATTAAATTGTATCCCACGGGATATCACTCTTTGGGACTACTTCGTTAATTTATCTAAGCCAATTATAGAAGTGCGCCACAATACCGCTGGGGAAGGCAATTCTATTACTTTACGTTTAACTGAAAAGTGGTACCGTGGACAAAACAGGTTGCAATATTATTTGATAAAGAATTTTCAAATGCTTTTACTTTAATGATCTTTATATGATTTTGTGTTCTATAATTACCTACAAAATAAAATGCAGCTTACTCGCATGTTTCTAAAGCTCCTGACGTCACCTTCTGATAAAACATGACCAATTTGATTATGGTGAGTCTTCTCCTTCTACTTTCGCGTTGTATACCTGTTTTGTATTTCTTAACTCCTACATTCTTTCTACATGTCCGAACCAACGGAGCACGACCGTTTTATTGTAAAACAAATGCTTTCTTTCAAACTAACTCTGTTGCTTACACATTTTCCCTAACCCAGTCTACATTTTGTTTGTCAATTTGTCTTAATTGGTAATTTGATCTGAACTACTTTGTGTGCTTCCGCTACCGATGATATGCGAACTAGTGCTGGCCGGCACCCACATGGTAGTGACCATTAGTAGATGCATGCCTCCGCTGCCATGGCTGCTGCGGTCGTCTCTCCGAGTGTTCGCCATCTGAGATATGAACTGCTTCCACTGACCACCGTCGCTGCCCTAATGCTACTAGCATGTTATTCTAACGACTAGCATCTACAGTGCCTGAGGATGCTTCGTGGAGTGGCGAAACACGTATCACAGCGACGACCGGAGCAACCAGGCATGCATCTACTAACGATAGCGAGTGGGTACCGGCCGGCACTAGCTCGCATGAACTAATCGGTAGCGGAAGCTCACAAAGCAGTTTAGATCAAATATCCTGTTAATATGACTTTCGCATAATAACGCCTGTTTATTGACTTTGCAATTAGTCTTAATTTTTTAAATATTAAACAAACCATCTGTCCTGAAAGAAGAATGGAATATACAAAGACTCAATTCTCTATTAAAGCATATTTAATACAGCAAGGTTTTTTTTTATACAACTTCGGAAGACATACAAGCATACGGCCCACCTGATGTAAAGCGGTTACCGTAGCCTATAAACGCTTGTAAAACATTAAGTATTACTCGCGCGATGCCTCCTCTGGTGCTTACACAGCAACTCATTAGGAGCTTACTGGTGACCTCACTCACACGCAATACAACAATAATTCTCTAGGAAGTTGTTATTTCGCTGCGGTTTTCTGTGAGGTGGAGGTACTTCCCCAGACGGGCTGCTTTGATGCGCCCTACCTCTCTTAAATGTTGCGAGTGATCCCTCGATATCATAGACGTGTAAACAAATCAGTGTCTTTATAGTCAAAATTAACCTCACCTACACCTCTCTGTACATTTATGAGAACATAATGTATGCTCGTAAAAATATAAATTCCTTTTCAAAATGTAGTGAAAATCTTATATCTTATATAAGTACTAAAATCATTTCATAATTATAAAATATTGTGAACTTGTTTGTGGTCCTTTAATAAATAAATAAATAAACATTTATTGTAATATGTATATGATGATTTAAAAAAAAAGACCTATATTGGCAAGTTTCTTTTGGCATTTCTTCTTCAACAATTTTATTTGAAATGCTGGTAGATTCAAAAAGAGAAAAACTTAAAAAATAATAAGATATAATATTGAAAATATAAAACGTGTCAAAGTGCCCGTGAGGGTCTAAAGGCAAATAAAGATTTTTTATCTTTATCTTTATCCTGTTAATTAACTAAAAACGCTTTATAGAAAATATGATGATGCCACCAGCCACCTGCTCGCCCGGCCGGCGGAGTACCTTCATCTCACTGAAGACCGCAGCCAACTCCCTTGAGGGTTCTTAAATGACTGCGAGTAAGTGAGGTTACCAGTAAGCTTCCGAGGTTGCTGTGTTAGTAGCGAGGGTGGCACCGCGAAATCTTTGTATTACAATTTGATTTGCTTTTTTCTTTTTTCTGTACAAGGTCGGGAGGCATACAAGCATACGGCCCACGTGATGTAAAGCGGTTACCGTTGCCTTTAAACGTTTGCAATACATTGTCACAAGTGACATCTCTAAACTCTCTTAAATAACCAGTAGTACATACGGCTACAGTAGCCACTTCACTTCAGGGATTTACATTAGGCACTAATGCGTTTGCGTTTACGTCGATAATTTATATGGAAAACGTAGTAGTGAAATGCATCTTGAAGATCCAAAATGGGCCGCTAGAGACCATTTCGAACGCGGTACTAAAGTAAATAAATAGTAGGTAAATAAATACATATTCTTTTATTACTCACCAGTATTTCAATCATATAATAAAGTTCTTAATATTTATTTCATCTTCATCATCAAGCTAAAATATGGCGTTATTCAAGAGAGCGCAAAGAGATTTTTACAAGTCGGTAACGAGAGAATTATATCCCTGTTGTTGTAAGCATTCTTAGGCTACGGTAACTATTTACCATACATAAGTCGTACTCTTAATGTCATCTTAGTGCTGTAAACATAGAAATTGTGTTACATCTTCATTTAATAATTTCGTTTGTCAATCTCTTCATAACCATGGTACTGTCTTAGTTTTATTCTGGTTGATGGGGTAATAAGTTTCCTAACAAATCTCTTTTTTTCTTTTTTTTCTTCATAGCATTAGTTAATTTATCATACTGGTGTTAATATAGATACTGGGAATTTTTTTATTATGAAAAATATTCATATTTGCTATTGCATAAGCGTTGGTGCCAATGCCTATTATCACAGAACGCGCCAGAGTTAGATTTCAACGACAAAAGAGCTCATATTGTAGACTGTTTGACCTTTGCACCGTTGTTATGGCGCACGCATTAAGAGTAAAAATGGTGCTGAAAGTGACTGCAAGTGGAACATGACTTGTGGCTGTGGTACGTTTTTGTTTTTGCATATTAATAAAGTAATTTTGTGGAAAGTGAGATATTTTCTATCAACTAATATCATTTTCTAATTATTAAAAATATTTTGCCTGTGACGCGCCATGCAGCCACAGTGTATACGTAACATTTGAAATGAAAACAAAATTTTCGGAAAAATAATACACGTTGTCCATTGCTCGGTATGTATTACCTACGTACGTTCGTATAGGTACGTAAGTACGTAAGTAGTTAACACGTATATTTTTGGACTTGTTCCCGCGCTTTTGACGAGTGACATTCTTGTTATACTTGATTTTTTTACAATTCAGTATAAAATTAGTATTATGTGACAATTTTGTTTAAATTTTGTAACATAAGTGCTAGTGAAATAATACAGTAATGAAAATAACACGTTTATGCACTTTTTGGAAGACGTAAATAAGTTCATCAAGAAAACCGTGTGAAAATCACTATCGTTTTACGGGTGGTATTTAAACTGGGGTGATTGGGTCGAGTTTCCCTAATTTTGACACTGGCATAAAGTAGCAAACTATTGCCATATATATATTTTATATATACATATATATATATATATATATATATATATATATATATATACACATATACATATACATATATAATTTTCGAATTATTAAACATATATAACCCATGACGCGCCCCTCGCCCATAGTGTGTCCGTAACATTTGAAAAGAAAACTAAATTTACCACAACAAAATACACGTCCGTTCATCACTCGGTAGGTATTACCCACATCACATACGTTCGTACGTTGCACGCTATACGCTGTTTTGCAATTTTTACAACATCTACTAGATTTTCAATGACATTACTAACGACAGACACAAAGACATTAATAACGGCGCGTCACCTCCTCATTAGCTTTGATATCAATAAAGTTTTTGAAAATCAAAAGATGATTTTTGATAATCAAGTAGCCATTATTAACCAAATACCGCTTGAAGAAGGAATTATTTTTTAACACTTTTATAACGTTTCTGGCTATTATTTAAACCCTTGAAAGTATGTAAACCAACAGTTCAAGGCTACGATAACCACTTTATAATAATAGATGGGCCTAGAGATTGCACATCTCCGTACGTTATTTAAAAAAAATATCGACGCATGTTTACATCATTTTCAACTTCATTGGAGACAGGTTATTTTTTAAATTTAATTGCATTTTTTATATTTTTTTAGTATATTATCAAATTTTTACTCTCTCTACACTTATAAACAAAATCTTTATTCTCAGATAAAGAACATTAAGAAAATTAATTGAGTTTATTTAGTTTTTTTTTAATATATTTTTAAGCAATCCTTAAAACTAACTCAATTTCAATGCCCTTTATATGACACAATCTAGTTCACTTTCCATTAATAGATACAGCCAAACGGTTAATTCGATAATGCCTGACTTTTGTAAGTTAGTTAAAAATTAAATCTTAGAGTTATTTTACTAAAGTTACAATGCAATAAAGTAGCTGAAACTCAAATCTAAGTAGAGTATCATCAACTGATTGTCAAAGTTAATACCAAGTTTAGGGGCGGAATTGTTTGAGTTTTCAAGTGTGCGGTGGAAGCTACGTTTACTATAGCCACTGCTATAATAGTTATAATGACTTATGTGTTCTTTTACTGGTTATTATGTATTTGACTATTATTCCGTCGATTGAAGATGATTATTTATATTATTGGAATGTTAGTCATGTTAGAAATATTAGGATATTGTTATTTACATATGAAACCACGATTTTTGGAGGCCTTATTTAATCTTCTTCGTAGCTTTATCTCGTTTCCTAATCCGCTAGGATTTCCGAGGTCCGCCAACTAAGCCTAAGGATTTAGTGGCGATACTGATTTTGATATAGAGTGACTGCTGTCAGACCACCACAATCCAGAGGAAAAACCAGAAAACCTTTTTTAGTTTAGGTTAGTCAGATCTTTCGAAATGTTATTTTCTTATACATGCGAGTTTCGTCCACGATGTATTCTTTCAGCGAGTTTTTTTTTTCTTTACATATATATACATAAATCTGGAAACATGAATGCCTACAACAGGATTCGAACCGGGGACCAATCGAATAATCGAATGGATTTAAAAGTAAAGATTTTATGAGTTAGTGGATAACCACTACCTAATAGAATCTTTACTTTTAAAGCCAAAGCGTGTAGCGCACCCGCTGACTAGCACATGCACATGCACCCGAGTGATAGAGGATGCCGGAAATGTAATTTGAAATGGTCTAAATAAGCGGCAAGTCGATCACACATTGTAATTGCTGTGCCTCCTGTGCAGTCAGAAATAACCACGATAACCAAAAAAATAGCAATAAACATTGAAGTTCGCTATAGTCGCAGGGTAAAACTATGGCCTTGAAACTTAGAGAAAGTTTAATCAAAATAAATTTGAATAAATCTTTGAAATTTGACTTGCCACCTTGCCAAGATGAGAGACAGCAACGTGACATAAATACATGAATAGCAAAAAAGAGGGCTAAGACAGTGAAACTCGACGGCTGTCTGCGACAGAATGTTAAAATCTTGACACGCTGATGAATTGTGATTGTATTATCTATATCTTCATGCCAGGTCCCTTGCAGGATAGGCAAAGGGGATATATAATGTATAGTTCGTATGGAAGATTGTGTTATCTATTGTAATCCTTAGCTACGAAATTGCCTATTATAAAGACCGATATTTATCATTCTATTATGAATTAAAAAATCCAATTAATGTCAAAATATATCTATGAAATTCGTTTAAAGAAATCAGTTGTTCAGTGGTTTCTTTTTCTATATATCTATTTCTACTATTTACTACTATCACTTACATTTTGCCTTAAATTAATTGGATGTATTATTCGTCTTTGAAGTTTGTAGAATTATCCGATAAGATCTGTACATTTCTCCGTAACTGCTTATAACACAACTAACAATAAAATTGGTGGTTCAACTGAATCTGTTGTCAGTGATTATACTTATCTTTTTTACGCAATGTCGTAAAGAGGATACTGGTGGTAAACAGTTACTATTTAGTGAGTTCATCCAGTATCATCTTTACAGCAAAATTAATAAAAATAACAATATATAAATAGTAAGAAAAATTAATAGGTAACATTGGGTATTTAATATAAGTCGCTTCAAAGCTCGCCAACTTGTTGAGACGACTTGTTGAATAAGCACTCTGATGAGAGGATTCTCTATTGGATTGTTGCTCGTATGAAGTGTGACCAGTCTGACAAACGTCTGCCTATGCAGCACTCGCTTCTCCTCGTCCCGCCGGAATTGGCGCTGCGTGGTGGGTGGCGGCTCCCACTGCCGCATGCATCTATATACGCACCGACGGGGGCACACCGGTGGCGCGTCGCCTCCTGGGGACGCCCTAATCCGCATGTCAGTGCGCTCTTGGTCTAAAATTGCAATCTAATTGATTGGCAGGGGTCGCGAACAAGCATCATATCCCAAACTGACGACCTTGGTGGCTCAGTCGTCAATGACGCGACTTTGACACCGACTCTCGTGGGGTCGATTCCCACTCAAGGCAAAAATTTGTGTGCATGAACATGTCTGTTTGTCTTGGTCTGGATGTTTTAAGAGAGGTATGGCGCATCAAAGCAGACCGTCTGGAGAAGTACCTCCACCTCACATTTTGATATGGTCACATTTTCAATTGGATATGGTCTTCTATGAGGTATTTGCCTAATCGGGCTGGTTTGATGTATCCTACCTCTTCATTTAAATGTTGCTATCTATATAAAATGATAAATGAAATTGCACGTAAGGACCAGCGAGTAATACCAATAAAACAAATGGGAGAAAGTCTCCTGGTAAGAAATATCCCACTACTACTACTACTTTAACTTCACGCCAAATCCCTTACGGGGTAGGCAGAGAGAATCGAGCGCCACGCGACTCGATCCTCTAGAAATATCCTGTAGTTACAATTGCAGTCAAATGGTTTATAATACTAGATGTATTTCTAACATGGATCGAATTCAGTATTTCATCACGCCTCCATTCCTCAAGACTGGAATCACAGTGAACATGATGTCATGTTTGTTCGAATTCATTATTTGCCATAGCTCACTTTCATAGAGAGGTCGACTCAAGTTTAAATGAACAAAGTTGGGCTTGTACCATGACATTGCCAAAATTACGATACCGCAAAACGACGTACGAGTATAATGCTCTAGTATATGTCCCAGGTAGAAAGAACTCTACATGTTTGCGCGCAGAATTCTCGGTAGTGTAGTTTTCGCAGGACTGTCGTCCAACTTAAAGTTACCGTGTTCGGTTAAAAATTATATGATTCGCTTCACTGAAGGGAAAAAGTTATGCCTGGGAAATTCGACGGAGAAATAAATTAAAAAAGTCAAGTCAACGAGGAGATAGGGAATTCGTAGAATAGAAACCGCATAAAGAACGACACGGCATTGAGTGCCTTGCTCTTGGTATTCCGTTAACCTCAAACTAGCAATAACCCGACAGAATCTGTCCGGTTACACACATACACTCTAACAAAAGCGAGATTTTCAAAATGTATCTAACATTATATACATGAGGCAGGAACAAAACTAATTTGTGAGCCCTAGAACCTCGTGAAATTCAGAGTAGAAACGAACGTCGTTGGGGAATTTTCTAATTACGTTTTCAAAGACACCTCGTTTGTTGGATGTGACATCCGGGATGAAAAAGGTCACGTATAGAAAATTGGAAATTCAGGACCGACGGACGGACGCTAGAATTTCACTTCTGATTTCTACTCGTTTTCGACATTAGGCAATCTCGGTTTCGGGTCTCTTTCTGTTTATTTTGTTAATTTGAATAAGCAACTTTTAAAAAATATAAAACTTTCTATGTACTATCTGACATCATTACAGAATAACAAATGAGCAACTAACAAAATGATTCACATTTGAAAACACAAAAAAGTGTTAATTCTTGTACGGGTACAGAGTTTACCATAATTTGAAAATAAAAAATCTATTTGAAAGTGTTCTCCTTTCGCTGTGCTTTAGTATATTCGTCCTTCTTCGTCTACCAGCCCACTCAGAAAGTATTGCGAAAAAGTTTCTAAGTATGAGAGACTGGCCAGTTATAATCTTTTTTGAAAATATGATTATTTATAAGTTAAAATAGGTACATTCCAATTTCCAAATTTCCCTCCACATTTTTGTGAGCTAATTTAAATTACCGTGTCTCTTGAAAAATGGGGCTGCGCCGGGAATATTTTCGCGCTATGATTTTTACGATTTCATGTGTCACCTGAAACCGGACGAATCGTACGATAGACTTCAAATGGAATTCATTGATGAAGGCCCTTCCAAGGCAACCGTGTATAGTTGATATAACGAACTCAAGCGCGGTCGACTAAGTTTGGGGGATGAAGACAGAAGTGATCGCCCTTTGACTACTGTTACGAAAGAAAACGTGCTAGCAGTGAAAAATTTAACCCAAGGCAATACGCGAGTTACGTACCAGGAGATTCAGCACATACTGCATAGTTAATTGGGAAGCCTTCACGAAATTCTACACTTGCATCTTCGCGTGAGGAGGATAGTTTCACGCTGGGTACCGCACAATCTCACCATTGCTCAGAAGCAGGCCTGGGCGGAATGGTGCCGTGATATGATAAACAAATTTGAAGCAACAAATTCGAAAATAAAAAATCTGCTCAAAGGGATACAATTTTCGTCGCCGGAAGATGCGCTGTCAGCATTTGAGTAGGCTGTAAATGAGGTGTCTGCGGCTAACTGGAAAAAGTGTTTCGAAAACTGGTTCAGACGCATGAAACTTTGTACTTAGTCTGGCCATAAATACTGCTACATTTAAAAATAAACAAAATATTACATTTGAATTTGGAATCCGTCATTTTTATATTATTATTATTATTTATTTATTCAGGCAACTTTTGACCCATACATTATTAAAATTTATATAATATAGATACACCACAACTCAACGTACAAGATTACAATTTCCACATGAATTCCTATACAGTGATTCATGTAGAAAGAATCCAGCCTGTCACTTATCAACGCCAGGATCCTGTGGGGGCGGCTCCGGACTCTGCAGAGTAGGGATGCGCAACGCTTGCGAATGGCAGCATAAAAACAATCTGCTCTAGCTTCGGCAAACATTCCCGAAGCACTGCAAAATCTAGGCAACCCCAACAACACCCGGAACGCATTATTATATTGAATCCGTAGAGCGTTGTACGCCCTTTGCGTATAACTCGCCCATAAGCTACTTGTGTAGAACGACGTGCAGTATGCTTTAAACAGTGTTATATTTACACTTCGTGAGCAGCGAGAAAACCTACTTGCGAGCATATTCGCATGCACACACAACGCTCTGCGTTCACGCTCAATATCAGCATTGTCTTTCAGGTCAGCAGTAAGTAAATGTCCGAGATAATTAAACTGCTGCACTCTATGCAACGGTACGGTTATATGATTATTCATTGAGATTTCTCATTTTGGCGCCAATACATTGTACAATATTTTGCGATATTAAAATGGAGTGGGGTGATAAAGAGAACCGAATCGCTGTGATTGCATTACACAAAGTAGGTATGGAGCCAAATGCAAAACCGAAAGAATTCGAAGAAATCCTGTCCGAAAGCAAAAGATTTTATCTCGGAAGATGAAGATAGCACCTAGAACCATGTCGCGTACTTTAAAAGATGACTTCGGACTTGCAGTCTATAAGAGACGTACTGGTCATTTCTTAACTGATAATTAAAAAAAGAAAGGGTAGTAAAATCGAAACACCTGAAGCGGTACGCAAAGGGAGGTCACAGAAAAATTTTGTTTACTGATGAGAAAAATTTTACAATTGACCAACATTTTAACAAACAAAATGACCGTATTTATGCTCAAAGCTCTAAGGAAGCTTCCCAATTAGTTGACAGAGTGCAACGTGGGCACTATCCGACTTCAGTGATGGTTTTTTTTTTTTATATTGGCTCAGCATAGTGGCTCCTCTTCGCCTGGTTTGATGGGGTGTTAGCTATGAAGGAGTGACTGAGCCATACTTTTGTGAAAAAGGTATCAAAACATCGGCACAAGTGTATCAAGTTACCATTCTTGAGAAGGTAAGGTGGTGTTGTTAAGGTGAAGCCCCTTAACAACACCATGTTCAATATATCATATTCAATATATATATATATCAACCCACATGCCAGAAAGATATTTATAAAAGAAATGTATACAATATGTGCATATACCTATTTAATCTGCTTCCCAATGACATGAAGCTACTGGAAGGTTAAGCCCTTAAGCCTATATTGACTAAGTGGTTATTGGAACACTGTTTCTATTCCACTAAAGAATACATTGACCATTGTAAATCACAAAATAAATAAATTCTATTAATGCATATAATAATAATGTAAATGATATTTGTAATATAACCTTAAATTTTATTAATACTATTTTTTTTGTAATGACGTGATATTTATGATTTGCATGCCTGCTATCAGGCTTAATATACGGCACTGTATGTTAAAATAAGACCTTTATGTAACTGTATTAGCAAATAAATGATTATGATTATGATAAAAAAAAAAAAAAAAAAACCAAGAATGGTCCTTCCATCAAGACTCGGCGCCGGGTCATAAAGCTCGGTCTACGCAGTCTTGGTTGGAAACGAACGTTTCGGACTTCATCAGAGCTGAAGACTGGCCGTCGTCTAGTCCCGATCTTAATCCGCTGGATTATGATTTATGGTCAGTTTTAGAGAGTACGGCTTGCTCTAAACGCCATGATAATTTGGAGTCCCTAAAACAATCCGTACGATTGGCAATGAAGAATTTTCCCATGGAAAGATTGCGTGCTTCTATTTTTAACTGGCCTCAACGTTTAAAGGTTTAAAAGCTTTTTATATTTTAAATTGTTTTATGTTTATGTATTAAACTAACACACTGTAAAAGTAATAAATATTATTTGCAATGGATTTTTTTCTTCTTTGTATGAGTATTTATGGCAAGACTGGGTATAGAGGCTAGTGGAGAGTATTTTAAAAATGTTTAATAAATTTAATACTTTTTTTATTTTCACAAATCTTTCTGAGTGTCCCACGTATAAGTACATACCTCTATTTAGAAGTTTTATTATGTTATATTAATATAAAATAATTGATGTAAATGAGATATCCTAGATCTACGGATAGGCACGGTATAAATACAGTAAGATATTATTATAAGTAACAACGATTATAACGAGCCTGGCTATTAGCTATATGGCTACTTTAGCAAGTTTGGTTTCCGCATGAGACAAACATTTCTATGCATTAATATTTCTGTTTATCTTGATCTCGATATTTTATGTATCCTATTTACGTATGTTTACCAGTTAGTACCCAAGGTAAAGCTTTGCTTTTGTTTAGAATTACAATATATATATTTATGTAACGCTTGTAGGTAAAGGAATGTAGAGTTATGTATTATCTACTGAATGCCGTACCTCGATTCTTGATAAAACCTTTTCCTGGACAGGTCAGCTTGCTTCAGTTAGTAGGAAGATGTTCTCTGCGGTTGGCTCTCTAAGAAGACTGCAATATTTTCTACCGACTGACACCAAAGTTGCGTTAGCACATTCATTGCTCCTTCCGCTTCTTGATTACGCCGATTCTTCGTATCTCGATCTTACTGAAGAACAATTGAATAAACTTGAGCGCCTCCAAAATCTTTGCATCCGGTTCATATTTGGACTTCGCAAATATGACCATGTTTCTCAATTTCGCTGCCAGCTCAAGTGGCTTCCTATTAGACTTCGCCGTAACGGGCACATCCTGTCTCTTCTATACTCCATCTTGTTTAATCCTTCAACTCCAACCTATCTAAGGGAGCGCTTCACATTCCACACTGGAGTACAAGGTCGTAGCTTGCGATATACACTGTCCCTCCGGCTGTCCACGCCATCACACTCTACCAATTATTACTCGAAGTCTTTTACGGTACAAGCTGTACGCCTCTGGAATGCTCTGCCATTATATATCCGACGTGCTCAAACCCTGTCGACATTCAAAAACCTTGTAAAAGCTCACTATCTCTCTCTTGACTCTGTTTAACTTCACCTATCTATAATCATTCTGTATTCATTTCTGTTATGACGCCTGATTACGTGATAACTTTTATTAGATTATGCTTACGAATATTCTTTTATATATTTATACATGTTTATGTGTGTATTTATGTATGTATGTATGAATATATATATATGTATATATGTGTGTGCGTGTATGGGTGTATGTATATACTTGTATATGTAGTGAATATGTAAGTAGTTTATGCGCCTCCTACCTGTTCCATGTCATTATCGTTTCCTCTACCTCAAGGTTGTCTGGAAGAGATCGCTTTGCGATAAGACCGCCTTTTGTGTTTTAATGTTTTACTTCATGTATATTTGTTTTATTTGGTGCAATAAAGTGTATTGTATTGTGTGTATTGTATTGTACCTCAAAATGCAATAACAAGTACATTTGTTCGAGTTAGCAAGTAGTAAGAAATGTAAAGTTCAAATGTCGGCTCGGAACTCTCGCACCTAAATCTGACTCGCTCGACTTTTATATTTCTAACAGAATACATACTTAAGCCTATTTTTTAGTATATGTAACAATAAAAATAACGAGATTAGTACCATCACTTGCGGGATAATAATGTGTAGCGAAGCTTATTCATCTTCCGATATATCTTGAATAATATGTTGTATGGGAGGTAACAGCAGAATAGTTTGTCGTATTTTCTTCCATCGGTTATCACTATATATAGTGTACTATTGAAATGTGTACGTGCAAGTAATAAAGCTATACAAGCATATCACGATCATTGATAAACATGATTCAGAAGTAATAGATTATTAAAATTAAGTTTTCTCAAGTTCAACTTGTCACTTTTCCAATAATTTTATTCACATGACGAAGCAATTTAATTATAAACTTGCAAACAAAGTTTTTCCCTCAAAATTTTCTCAGCTAATTTGAGAGTTCAACATCTGCACTACCCTATTGCAAAATAATTACCTAAAAGCAAATTATGCACCCTTTAAGCTGGATCAAATTTGGGCAAATAAAGTCTCCTTAAAATATTATATCAAGGGGATAGAGCCACATGGCGTGGGTATTGGCGACGCTTTCTTATGAGCCGCATCACACTTGTCTAAAAAGGCAGGGGAGAGGAAAATGTAATATTGTGCAGTGAGCTTTTAGTCTCTATTCACATTTACTGGATAATATCGATGTATGTTTTAATTTTTGTAATCATACTATACCTACAAGCATTTGCTCGGAACATAATGTGTTTGATGTCGTTCTCGCTTCCATTATAATAGTGTAGTATACACAAGTACGTAAGCATGCAGTTCATCAAAATATATGTTCGCTTATTTTGTATAGTAAAACTATCATTGAAAAAAGAACTTGGCACATTTAGCATCGCTCAGAAAGCATGTTACCGCGTACTGCAGTGAAATAACAGCTTCGTGGAGAGTGGTTGTATTCCAACGAATGCATAGATTACCAGTTAGTTTCTGAGGAATTTCTGAGGGGCAGGCAACGCACTAGTCCTTGCCTTGCATGTGTGTCTTCCTTACTGTAACCGCTTGATATCAGGCAAGGCGAATATTTTTTTCATCACCCAACATAGTAAATTAATTAAGGTATTTTACATTATATTACTTTAGATTAATAAAAGTAATATCTGTAAAAAAAACTCGTAGTTCCTATAGGTGTGTATAGACCTCCAAAGGTTTTTATTACGGGAGCTCATAGCAATTATAATAACAGTGCTAATATAAATACGTTGCGGAAAAAAATGCGGTAGAAACCAGACGGTTGAAACAAATGCAATTAGTCGGTCTCTTTGTTCTTTTATCTATTAAGGCAAAACATAGGTACCGTCAACACGCTACGTTTTAGAGTTCCGCAGCTAAAGAGGTAACTCTTTAGTTGCTAAGAGGCATTTTATTTGAGACTAGCAGAAGCCCGCGGCTTCGCACGCATGAGATTTGGGCTTTCAGTAGCCTTTATTTCTCTGTAGACATGAAATTGTTTCTTTTTTAAAAAAAAAAACAAATTTCAGGGTCGTTGCTGCAACCATAGAGCGATTCAATTTTCGTACAGCGCCATCTATTGACCTTTACAGGAGGCAACGTACATGTATTTTATTTATAATACATAAAAAATGCGTAGTTATTTTATGTTAACAAAAATACGTATTCTATAAAAGTAATAAAAATAAAATTGCAAAGTCCCGCGAAGGGGAAGATATTTCCTCCTAATTTTACCAGTTTTTATTTTTACGCAGGAACCCTAAATATTTACGGGATAAAAAGTACCCTATATTCTGCTCTGAACAGTCCTGTACCTACCAGTGAAAGTCCTGTTAAAATCGGTTCAGCCATTTCGAAGATTAGCCCGGACAAACAAACAGACAGACAGACAGACAAAAAAGTTAAAAATGCGTATTTAGGCTTTGGTATCGTGAAAATAATAATATGAGCTTAAGATAAAAGCTTTATTTTGAAATCACAGACAAACACTTCAATTTTATTTATAAAGAAGATAAAGATAAAAATTCTTTATTTGCCATTGGGCCCTCGCGGGCACTTAGACACGTCTTACATTTTTTTTTAAATATAATCTTATTGTAACTTGTTTAATTTTCTTATTTAACTTTTTTCCTTTTTTTTAATGTACTAGCATTTCGGAAGTGACTATTGGCGAAGAAGAAATGCCGAAAGAAACTTGCCAATATAGGTCTCTTTTAAAATTGTCAATTATGTATTACAAAATAAAATTACATAAGCATATTGGTACAATAATGATATCAAATCGTAAAATTAAAGATTATTAAGGACAGATAGTCTGTGCTGAATTATATCCAGACATCTTTGTCAGTTAAATATTCATCAATTCTATAATAAGCCCTTCTACAGAGAGTATTTTTAATGTGTTTTTTGAATACATTGTCAGGAAAGGACAGAACTGTTTCAGGCAATTTATTATAAAATCGAATACAATTTACAAGAAAAGATCTACCAATCCTAGCAAGCCGATGTATACACAACTTATTTCTACTTCTAAGTTTTTCACTGAAATTTACAAACGACTTTAAATTTTTACGGGCATACATTATGTTTTCATATGTATGCCCGTAATAGAGTATATAGAAGTAATAGTGAGGATATTTATTTCTTTGAACAGTTCCCTGAGGGATTCTCTGGAGCCCATGTTATAAATAGAGCGAAATCTTTTTTGTAAGATAAAAATTGTCTCAATATCAGCCGCCGTTCCCCACAACAGTATATACAAGATTGTAAGATCTTTACAAGATTGTAAGATCAGTAACTTTTTTTACAATCGTATTTTAAGGACATTAATGCAATTGATTCTAAAGATGTTAAAATATAGTTTGTGTGCTTACGTTTCAAGCCTTTTTGATTCATTCTTCTAGACAACTAATGTCTGGTTGTAGAACAAAGAAATTTCATTGTTTTATAAATGCCAGATTCTACAAATTGTCAAATTCTGTTTCTTAGCAATATGATACCATCATTATCATCTCAGCCTGTATTCGTCCACTGCTGAACATAGGCCTCCCCTCTAGAGAGGGCGTTTTTGCTATAGTCTCCACGCTTGGCAGGCGGGTTGACAACCGCAGTAAGTTAAAAAGTTATTAAAGTACGCAGAGGATGCTGCTGCCCGTCTCCTGGATTTTTCCCCTTAGTCGCGTAGTTGTAGTAGTTTACGGCACCTACGGGTTGAGATAGGGTGGCCTATTCTTACGTCGAGGCCACACGGCCAAGCAATATGATAAATTTCTTATAAAACGTAATACGTAAAATATGTAGTACATAACTAATATAAATATGTTTCTTCTTCTCAGCGTTTTCTCGTTTCCTACTGCCTTCAGAACTCCACAATCAAGAGCGAAAATCGGGCCTTTTCGTAGGCAAGATCACACGTAACAGTTTTGAAATGTACATGCCAGGATGTGAACCGGGAACCGGTTAGTTTTTTTTTATTGGTTCAGCATAGTAGCTTCACGCTTCGTTTGAAGGATCCTGTTGTAGGAATGAGAAAACACATGTGCAGGCAAGGCGTTCCAGTTTTTAATAGTTCGACAGAGATAGGATTTGCCGAACTTTTTAGTACAAGAAAAAATGTCCTCAACAGTGGAATGATGACATCGCAAGCCTGCATGTGTGGTTCTATGACGGAAGGGGGGGTGGGATAAGAGAAAATAGTTCTTCAGAGCATTCACCATGGTACAGGTGGTAAAATGTAATTAGTGAGCCTATGTCACTACGAAGTTGCAGAGATTCTAGGTTTTTTGTGACCTCTTCGTCATCGATTATGCCCGTCGGATAGCCCGTCGCTGCAACAATTGGTCAATATGTCGGTTCTTTATCCACTGGGCTATCACTGCTACACAATATATATAATATGATTATACACAAATAATATGAAAACACTTTCTATCTAATATACTTTCTACAATATGGTGGTTATAGTATGTTTCCTGAACTTCCGTTATAAGACCTTGCTGTTTGTTAAACTTCTTGATCGAATAGGATTGCATTTGTGTGATTTCGTGAAAAACAGGCAAATACCACTGCGCCTGCTTTGCTGTACCTACTTACTAATATTTCCAAAGCATTCCACTACAGTCGACGTAATTGTAAACGCAGTAGTAACATAAACCTTTGCGAACTGGCCGGTAGCCTGAGTACCGGATCAGCCGGTCTTAAAAATAATCTTCAATTTATAGAATACTATAGCAATAATTGGCTAGATTGTTGTATTCCTGTGAGTGAGGGAGGTAACTCTACTACACTTAACACATAACAAATTGTAGCGGAGGTGGTGCGAGCGATGATCCTTCTGTCGTAAACGTATATTCACACTAACGCATGTTTTCGACACGACATTGATCAAATAATAATAGTAACAGTATTCAAAATCGCAGGTCTAAAAATACGCAATAGAAACATTTAACAAGGCATGGGTTTCCATTGTTGCAATTACTCGTCGATGGAGCCACGGGCCTAAATGGCTACCACTTTTGATCGAAAGGGAAAATTTTAGAATGGAATATCAGGTATTGTACGTGCAGAAATTTTCGGAATGGTCTATTACCGTCAATTCAATTTTTATACCACTAAAGTGGCAAACAAGCGTACAGCCTTAAGCAGCCCATGACCATTTTTCATTACTCTCCGTTTATCCATCCATATATATACTAAACTGTTATCTATTATTATTGGACGGTCCCAACCCCGCGGGGATTGGGAGGTAATATAGTAATATAGAGTAATGGAAAAATGTAAGAAAAACAAGAAACATATTTCTAACCAGCATAGTCTATCTACACCTATCTATATTTCTAACTATCACAATTTTAAAATAGAACTTAAATATACACAGTACACATAGTGGACGGAACCCTCGGTGCGGGAGTCCGACTGGTACATGACCGGCCTTATTTATATCATTTGGGCGACAAATAAACATTCCTGGTGTAAAAACTTGTGACTACATAGAGTATCGTTGGCAAGATAACAACATAGCACTTCGTTAAGAGATTCTTGATGACCTCCCTCAAAGGAACAATTCTCTAGACAATTATTATCTTGATGGTGGTATTCTGTACGGTGGTGGTAATTCCACGCTTTCTTTGCTTTTTATTAATAAACCGATAGGATTTTACCACGCTGCACGTCTCACCGATAAACTTCACGCCAAATCCCTTGCAGGATAGGCAGAGAAGACCGAGCGCCATAAGACGCATATAATATAATCTGTATATATCTGTATATAATGATAACTTATTTATTTTCTTAATTAATCATAACACATACGTCAATACGTTAATTACATAAAAGGATAACCCATTCAGGGTTATCCTTTTATGTAATTAAAAATACTTGTGTTAGGACACCTCGCTCGCATCTCGGCTTTTACCACGGATAGTATTTATTTCGAAACAAAAGATCAAGATAATAGGTAGGCTTACCAAAAGTTTTCTTAGTATTAAAAACAGTCTAAAAGTGATAATAAACTTACACCACGATGTATTGTTAACTAACCAACTTTATGTTAACTAGCTGAGTATTCTATAGGGCTCAGGTAACGAATGAACTATGACTGGTAAATGTAGGCCTCTCCCCTATGAGAAAATTTATGTTACTTCAGGTCCCAGAGGGTTGATGTACCAAATTTTAATAGAATCTGTCCAGCATTTTAATCGCAAAAAGATAAGCAGATGCATTCATATATATAATTTAATATATAACTTCAATCTCTTGCCAAATTTACAGTTTTCTTTTTTCTCCTAATTAAAAAAGGAGGTTCTTGTGAAAAGCTTTTTTTTTTGTTTGTGTCACTTTTCCTTTAATACATGACACGACGTGTTCGCAAAAAGATATTTTTTTAAACTTTACCTTTTAGAGTGTCAAAAATATTTCTTTCACATAATTTTTGGGAAATTGGAATAAGCGGAGATCAGCACATTATGTCACCGTGCTAAATTTTCCTTATGTGTATTAAATAGTTTCTGAGATAAATCTAATAATAATAAGTCTGTGACAAACCGACAGATAATCCTATAACAGTGATCTAAACCCTAAAAAGGATTTATAAAGGACACATTCTTTATTTGTCTTCTTACATGCCCACGATGATTGAAAACAGCCATGATGAAAAGATGAAGATAAAATTTATTTATTTGCCATTAGGCTCTTAGACGCGTCTTACATGGATGCATGTAGACCCAATGACATGATTTTTACATAGTAATAATTCTCACGGCTGGGGGTCCATTGGAGGTAGAACACTTAGCTTTAATTGGCTAATTCAAGAATCAACATCGTGTCGTTTCGGTCGTGTTCGTGCCCGCATATTTTAGAGCAGTATGACAGATATATGTGACGACGATTACGAATATCGATAAAACTTATAACAACTCAACAAGAGGTATATATATAAAAACACCCGTTGTTTCTGTTATCTATGGGTGAGCCCATCGACTTATATTACCTACGGTAGGTAATATAAGTCGATGGGTGAGCCACTAACTATGCAAATATGACATTTTTTTATATGACAATTGTATATTTAAGCAATCTGTAATGGTATTATACTAGTAAATAACAGCAAGCTGTGTAGGCAGAGCTGATATTTTTTAAATTTAAAAAATATTTAAATATTTATTTTTAAATTTTTAATTTTTTTTAAATATATGGAACCCTGTACGACATCTAGCGACGAGTGCTGTTACTTTTTCTGTTGATGGGAGTGCAGTGCAGACTCTGCACTGCAGAGTGGCCGGCCATACGTTTTCCCATATGTTTTTTTTTTCTAATTGGAACGATTTTGGACCGTTCTTCCTCACCAACGAACATTTAAATTTCAAATTAAAGGATACAAAACTACAATATGTTAGCTATTAGTGTGTCGATTTTGGAGTTTCTCACTATTACCGTCTAAACGCTAGCTGGATGACATCAGTCTACCCCAAACGACAATTTTGAGGGTAATGTGGCTCCGCTGGCTATCGCAGCTCTGCCAATTAATTATGTATGAAACGTTCTTATGAGAATACCGGTAAAAGAAATAAATAATTAATTAATTTAATTATACTGTAACGGTACTTCCTATTAACTGTAATATTTATAGTCTTAAATTATGTTAAAGCTTGTTCTTCTAAACTAAGTCACAGCATACAATATCCTTATTTATCGATAACACTGCGTCAAGATGGTTATGACACCACATGCATAGTAGATACACGTGCCGAAAAAAAGAGACAACTATTTAGAATTACCCTAAATTGATACTGAGAATTCATTAAAACGCATCATTGATTGCTTGTATTTTCTTCATATCACAATGAAACTAGGCTTACCTGTGAAATATAATATTATCCTTTATACATAGTCGGAGGTCTTGCTATTTTTAGCACACCATTTTATCGACCAATAAGGCATATTTTACATGTATCATACATTTTAACAGATATTCGAGGAGAACATTCGCAGCGCAAAATCATCCTCTCACTGAAACGTGACTCGAAGCTGTGAGCTAAATAGGCGCTAAAAGACTAAGTTTTAGTGAGCTAGTGGTGCCTTAATGCACAGTCAAGAGGTTAATTAGTTTGTGCGTCTAAGCGTAAGTAAATATGCCAGCATACAGACGCTTGCAACACCAAAAGCATAACGGACCCTACAAATTTTACCCTGCAAATTTGACCCGGCAAATTTCCTTACCATACGCTAGGCTAAAATCTAAGCAATTACTTTCCTTTTAGGCAAATTAACAAGCGTGCTCACCGTGGAGATTCAATCCGACGAAATCTCTATGCAAATGTATTGTAATTGCGTAGCCGATATTCGAATTACAACTTCTATGTAATTATATTCATGTTACCGGATAATTTATATGTTATCCTATGTGTTTATCTTGCAAAATTTTGTTTGTGCGTTAATGGGATAATATAATAAAACTTGTGTATTATTATTAGTGTTCCACAGTTAGTACAACCATTTGCACCCTTATGCGAAATAAAAATATTGATAAAGGTTAAAGAATATAATTATATAATATATAAACATTATAGGCATTACTCATGGCGTGGTTACGCGTGTTTGTTAACGTACGTGTTAACGAACGGCCGTAGCCAATCTACGGATGTGTTCGTTTATATAAAGCTCATCCATGCTGTTGTCGATAGATGACGATCGTTATGGCAGGTATTCTGTGTCCTTTCAGTTTAATCGATCCCCGAATCCCAGCAGTGGGATAATATAAAAATTTGGGTAAAGCGAAGACCACTTGACGTGTCTAGTATTTTGGCAGAAGAAATGTGGTCTAACTGTACCACGCGCTTTGATTGAACAAACAGAAGTTACGATGAATTGCAGGACGAACTAGAGCTACAAATCGTCGTACAAAAATTACATTACCAATACCTTGTTAAAAATTACAAAGACGGCAGTGGATAGTCTGGACCCTGAGAGACGGTAGTGCCAGTCTTGAATATTCGACGTAGAAAACTTATTTACACACAGTGTTCTTTGAATACATGACATATCAGATAGGATTACACCGAAACAGTTTGACTTTATCCATAGAAGTTTTATTACTAAATACAAGATTTACTACAGAACCTTCATTAAAATCATAGAAATATAGGCGTATGGAAGGGCCAATATTTTTTTGCGATATCGGCGATCACCAAAAAAAAATTCTAAAAAATATACCCGCATTCTCAAACGTATTATCTATTAGGTATGTATATATATGGTGTTCTTAAAGTATATGCCCAAATTGAAATGGGAAATAGTATTATGTATGCTGATTATGATAGTAAATATATTTTATGCCCCACGTGTTACAAATTCTTTCATAGAAAAAATAAATCCGGCTTAAAAAGTAGCTTTCTGTTGTATGACACCAACCAGCTAGGAAAGTATTACAAAGCATGCCATAGGTACGATACTAGTGTATTTAGCGGCTCTTTGTTCGCTGCCGCCAAACGCCGCCGTCGTCGCCGTCAGCGCCGCGCATGCGCAATCAACGCAGCGCATTCAAGCTAATTGCGCGGTAGAGCACCGCAGTCTTTTAACAAGTGTCGCGCATTACATTACTACGCGTGACCGTAATCATTCCTGGACATCGTTACTCTAATCAGGAGTATCTCCAAATGGTACTTTGTTATCGCGAGTGTGTGAGTAAAATTCGGAATACGAGTCATCACACCATCCTCGGCGCAGTATACAGTTTTCGTGAATATGGCCACAGAGCTGCCGTTTTCAATGTGAGCAATAGTTACGTGTAGTAGTTACTCAGCGATGAAGGGCTACATCCATACCACTTCATAATCCTCGGGTAGTGCGGCCCGATCTGGGCAGGTATACCTACTCGGTGAAAGTGTTAGGACCCAGTTCTTTTAGAGGTTTTAGGTTTTTAGAGGTGTCGTGTCGTGTGAGTGAGTGTCGTGATTGTGAGGTGTAAATAACTAGTAAATAAACTGATGACCTTTTAAACACGCTAGTTAATGTAACAAACGTTATCCGATAGCTTTTTATTTTTTAAGAAAAGTGGATCAGCTGTTAGATCCCGTAAGTGTTTTAAATTTACATTTTTATTTATCTAGATAGGTAGCTATCAGCGCTACTGTACCGGCGTTAACTAAGTAGGTACTCACCGAATATCACATAAGCGAGACCCCTGGTGTTAAAAATGTCCAAATGCTACGATAACTGTTTACAATCAGGAAGGACCTAAGCTTGTTTGCCACCTTAGTGGTGTAAGTGTACCTTTTCCTATATCGAACCTCGTATACAATTACTAACAATATCATTTTTTTTATCGTTCCCATAAACAAACTTAGAATAATATTCTAAGTAAACAAACCACTCAAAGTGAAATACGAGTAACTACCTAATTCGTTGAAAATGTATCTAAGTGTAAACTAATCAGACTTAGTGATGAATGTTTGTTACCTCGTATGAAGCAAATCAGCTGTTTCATCTGTTTCATACTTTGGATCAGGCGCATCTTTTTTTTTTACTACGTCGGGAGACAAATAAACATACGGACCACTTGATGTAAAGTGGTTACCGTAGCCTATGAACGCTCGCACTAAGTTTATCGCACGCGGGTTGCCACCCCCGTTGCTCACACAACAACTCCTCTCACTGCTTTCTGGTAACATCACTCACTCACATCACATCAACAACCCTCCACCCAGTAAGTTGTTATTTTGCTGCTGTTTTCTGTGAGATAGAGGTACTTCCCCTATCGGACTGCTTTGATGCGCCCTACCTACCTATGTAAAAAACATTGTTAGGTGATGTATCAGCTGGTATAGTCACAGCCGTCATAGGTATTTCTTTTTTGTATACAACGTTGGGAGGCGTACGGTCGACCTGATGTAAAGTGGTTACCGTAGCCTATAAACGCTTGCAACACAGAAAGTATCGCTTGCGCGTTGCCACCCCCGCTACTGATACAGAAAATCTTCAGGAGCTCACTCGTAACCTTACTCACTCGCAGAAATAGTTGTTCTTTGGCTGCAGTTTTCTGTGAGGTGAAGGTACTTCTCCAGACGGGCTGCTTTGACGCGTCCTACCTCTCTTAACTGAGCTTTACGACTGGCAACTGTCAGGCTGGCAACTCGACACAGGCTGTGGTCGTCGCTGTGTAAATGGCGAATTCGATTAGACCCGCGACTCGTGCATCGACCCCGTCAAACTGAATTATTAACAACTGATGATTCATCATCATCATCGGGGCAATCATTATGCACCATGAACCAAGTAGGCACTTTATTTATTTGATTTCTCAAACTTTTTTAACGATGCCGGGACACGAAGTTTCTTGTCTATCGTAACAAATAAATGATACTCTTTCTCCCATTGAAGTTCGGGCATATATAAAAAAAACACCTTATATATGTCTACTATTACATCTGTATATTTTATACTGTAGAGTGTACAACAGTTGTGTGAAGTGAAGGAAAACAAAACTGGCACATATATTAAATCATATTCTGAAATACGTGTAACCTAAGCTGAGACAGGTCTGATTTCCCTCTGGATTGTGGAGGTCTGACAGCAGTCACTCTATGATAAAATCAGTATCTTCGCCTAAATCTTAGGGTTAGGTAGCAGATTCCACCAACCCTAAGGGATTAGGAATAGGGATAACGATAAGAAGAGGAAGTGGTGTGCAATAAAGTAACGAACTAATAAAAAGTAAATTTTTTGGATCCGATATCTTTTTCAAATTTCAAATTTGATCTCAAAGCCAAATTTGTTTATATCCGTGTTTGCTCCAATGGTAATGGTCAAAATACACCCCCTATTACTGTTTAAATTTGACGAAAACTTTACGTATGAATTTGCATTTTTTCGACTATATGCAGAAAAGGAAAGGAGAAAAGATGTTACACATCAAAAAGTAAGTCGGTTAGTACTCAGGAGAAAAAGTTTTGTTGCCTGCATGCGAGTTGTACCTATGGCTTTGATTTGATGAGAGAGAAGAAGTAATATTTATTGACTAAGTTCATTTGCATGTGTCTTACATCCATACTCTTTTCTTTTTTCCGGAATCACACACAAATATCTGAATTCATTACAATTAATTACATTTCATAGGGGGAAAAATGTAGATGCCGGTCCGGTCGGAGACCCGAGACTCGTTGGCATAATGTCGCGTATAATTGTCGCGTACAATACGAATTTATGCAAGTGGGGCATACACTGAGGAGAATGCATTGCATCTACATATGCATTGCTAGAATCTAGGATTCATACGTTCGGCGTCACTTTAGTATGATTAGTTAGGTCGTTCACTTCTACACTGACTTGTATACTTTTATACAACATCCAGTTGAAGCCATTTTTGAGATATAGTTCTTGCGTTATCAACGACAATCCGCCGATTTTTAAAATGAAAAGAATTCGAAAATTTTGGTTCCACTCCAGAAATCGAACTACTCTCAACAGAGGTTAACACCATGTAGGTATTTTCTAATATATAAGTTTGTATACCGAAGTATTCTTTTTATATCAAAGCTATTATTTTTGTATACAGTAATGCCAAGACTAAGGATATAGAATATGCGGCCAGACTGATGTGTCTCTTTTAATGTAGTCATGAACGTTAACAATACTAAAAGTAAGTATCACTCGTCTCAAGCGTTGCCATCCCTGTTTCTTATGCAGTAGCACATCAAAAACTTCCTGGTGATCTCACTCACAATCGTGCAGATAGTTATGTTAAAAAATCTTTATTTAAATAAAATATTTAGTAAAAAATATAACGACGTAAATGATAGCATACAGATATTTGACATCCATAGTAAATAGCAACTAATGTTCTACTTCGAAAACTCTGTCCACCGATATACGAGTATCAATACTATAAAGTAGGCTAAAAGTCCCAAATGTTGTACTGCTATGGTTAATTTTGAAAATTCACCCAGGGCTTTTCAATATATTTATGCACAGATAGACAAAACTTTTTAAAGTCGTAGTATCGACTTCTATATTGCCTTGATACTCGATACTATTGTTTTTATAGTGAGTTGTGTTGAGAGCAGTAACTCAATATGATGCCTCTGGTATTGCTGGCGTCCACAGTCCAAAGAAACTACGTTATCAGGCAGGCCGTACGCTTTATTTTGAAATCTAAAATATAAAAGTCCGCTAAAGTAACAAATGATAGTCACAAATAAATTTAAGTTGTACCTCAGACGCATTAGAACGATTAGACCATAATTACTTTAACACTACCATCCCTAAATCCCTTTGTCTAAAGCACCGGAGACAGAGGAGTATTCAGTTCATAATAATTAAGGAACTCTAAATTGACAGAATCTTCAACCCGTTAAATTGCTATGGGGTCTCCCTGGCCCCATCTGAGGCTAAAATTACACCAGACACAAAGAAATTTAAGTGTATTTTGGTTCAATTAGGAGGGTGGGGATGTGAAATTGCGCGAACGATTGTTATTTATTATGGGACAGTAGACTAGTTTTATGTTGGTGTGCAGTTGTCGTAAATTAGCGAGCCTTACTTATAAAACTTGCTTATAAAGATGGTTTGAAACGTATCTGGTGACAAGCTGTTACTTAGCTACAACATGTTACATTATATAATATGGAACGTCGTTAGCTACAACGTCTCGTAACGTACTATTATGTTGGGTACAAAATCTACGTTCTCTGTTCATTTGTACCAATTTCATACGTTTTTATAAAGCTGTTTCTTTTTAACCGCATTCAAAAATGATAGAGCTTCATGTTTAGTTGATATGTACCCGTATTTTAGAGGCAATTAGATCTAAACTACTTTGTGTGCTTTCGCTACCTATTAGTTCTTGCGAACTAGTGCCGGCCGTTCCGTTCGTCGCTGCCTCGGTTGCTGCGATCCTCTTTGCGGGTGTTCATCTGAAATATGAACTGCACCCGCCACTGTTGCTGCCCTCGCTGCTCCGGTCGTCTCTGCGACACGTGTTTCGTCTCTCCACAAGGAATACTTAGGCGCTGTAGGTTAGTCGTTAAAATAACATGCTCCGAATTCGGTACGGTAAAAATTATTGTTTTTAAGTAACCGATGTAGCCCTACCGATGTCAGCGGTTACTGTATAAATGAAATAACAATGAAACGTGGTGCCACTCTGTTTTTGCTACATATATTCAGTTTTAGGGGCAGTACTTTGTAAGATTCATCACTCTAGTTTTGCATCTTATTCACTATAGCAGTTTACATACGAGTATATAACTAGAGCCTCGTTTAAGGAAAGGTAAGACATCGGTAAGTCGTCCCAGGTACTCGTACATGTGAGATCGTTTTTGACTCCAAAAATGAGGTTTCGAAACTAAATTTGGTACATTTATTTGATACGATACTATGGAAATGTACCTACGAGTAATAACTTTTTAAAATATATCTGTGTACCAACTCTGTTCTAATATGGACGGGAAACATTGGATGATTACTACACACCATAAACAGAGCTGAGCAGAGCGCTTGATTACACCCGCAGCTGCCTGCATGCAGCTATGTAAATTTGTATGTACATCGTTTCTTTATGTATTTAATTTGAACAGCAATGGACGCACGCGTAATGGCGGCAACATGTCGCCGCGGTTTGGCGAAATGTGCGCTCTGGTCATGGAATTAAATCTTTTTCTGGAAGAGTCAAGTTTCTGCGTGAGCAAAAAACAACTTTTTTAGCACTAACAACTAGCTACAATTGATTCATTGTCTGCTATTAAGTTCATGCATTAAAGAAAAGCTACCTTCAGTGCCTCCATCACTGAACTACCTCCATTTGCCTGTTGACTGACTGACCTATACATACCTACAGTACAATCCATTGGGCCTACAAATTTTGCATCGGGATATCTTGGCGTTGTAATATCAGATCATCATCATCATCATCTCAGCCCCTATTCGTCCACTGCTAAACCTAGGCCTCCCCTATGTCAGATGACAATCATTTTCAAAATTCGTTACATTGCAATTAGATTTAACTGTATTTCAGACATTTTGTCATAAAGTCATAAAGTTCGTCCGCGCGGAATTTAACAAAAAATTATGAAATGAATTATGAATGTATTATGTACTTCGTCCGCGCGGAATAGTTATTTTTAAAATATTTATTTACAATATTAATAAAAATAAATAAAATAACTAAAATAAAAGTAGCCTAAGTTAGTCCTTATTACAACACTGGCAGACAGTGAAAGTCCCGTTAAAATCGGTCGAGCCGTTTCAGAGATTAGCCGGAACAAACAGACAGACAAAAATTGTAAAAATATTCATTTTGGTATATGTACCGTGTATACATTTATATGCATTTAGTAAAAAGCGGTTAATTTAATATTACAAACAGACACTCCAATTTTATTTATATGTATAGATATGTAAATATATATATATATATATATATATATATATATTTATTTGTGAGCTCAGGTTAGGTTAGGTTGGCTCATACGTTGATGAGCTCAATGGCGCAGTGATTAATAACGCTACTTTGATACCTACGCTTGTGGGTTCGATTCCCACATAGGACAAGTATTTGTATGCATGAACATGTCTGTCTTATCTTGGTCTGGGTGTTTTTAAGGAGGGAGCATAAAATCAGTCCGTCTGGAGAAGTACCTTCACCTCACAAAAATCACAGCCAACTCCCTCGACCCCTCCCTCGGTGATGTATTCCTGCGTGTGAGTAAAGTCACCCTTAAACTCTTAAGTAGTTGTTGTATTAGCAGGTGGCATCGCTCAAGTGATACTTAATGTATACTATTACTATATACTATAATGTAATTGCAAGCGTTCAAAGGTTACGGTAGCCGCATTTCATCAGATGGGCAGCATAATAATAAACAATAAATAAATAAATATTGTCGGACAAATTACACAGCGCCATCTAGCCCAAAGTAAGCGAAGCTTGTGTTATGGGTACTAGACAACTGATAAATATACGTAAATACATTTTTTTTTGTAAATACATACTTATTATACGTAGAAAGTATCCAGACCAAACAGACATGTTCATGCACACAAATGTTTGCCTTGTGTGGGAATCGAACGCACGAGCGTTGGTGTCAAAGTAGCCTCATTCACGACTGAGCCACCGAACTTGTCAAGCATGCTTGTACTTAAGCGATGTTGCATAAAAAATCCCTTCGTTCTTCGAAAGAGATTCGCGCACGACAATCGTGGGTGCTGTCATCAGTTGATAGTCGATAACCCTTCAGGACACTACACAAGGGCTCAATAATCGTTTAATTATATGTAACTTCCTACGCGAGTTCTATGTTCAATTGACCAGTTTCTTTTAAAAAGAAATGCACATTCAGCTTTATAAATATCACTTATACCTACTTCATATTGGTACTGTAACAAATTATTCAAAAAAATAAAAAGTATCAGATAATTTGTAACGTGAGGAAGTGAGAAAAACATATTTATTTTATAACCAAACATTCCATTAGAATTTAATGACACATCTAGTTTATCGTAACATTTGAATAGTCTTATGGTTATAACGGCTATGGTTACCATATGAAAGCCATGAAGTAATGAACCGTAGCACTATGAATTACCTTGATACGAATTATGCAAATAATGCAGTTTATCACGAAGTCTGCCATCATCAACGCATAATTATTTTAAAATTGACGAGTTTGTTCGAGTCGTTGTAGTAATACCGCCATACCGCAACAAGACCACCATTTATGTGCTGGAATATATAAAACTGTCAGATCTGGGAATTTCTATATATTACTAGCTCTTACGTGTGGCTTCCCTCATGTTGACTTTGGTTTTTTTATTTCTATCAAGAATTCTAGCCATTTCTGAATTTAAAATTACTCGTACTATAACTTAACTAACTTTGATCCGAATATAACTTAACTAAGGTTGGTCCAAATATACGCTATCATAGTGTAAGTACCGCGCTCGGTTATATACATACACTGTAAATTTTTATCAAAAACTGTTTAATAAGTAGACAGTTTTTACTATAACTTAACTTAACTAACTTTGATCTGAATATAACTTAACTAAGGTTGATCCAAATATACGCTATCATAGTGTAAGTACCGCGTCTTAAAGAGCTCGGTTATATACAAACACTGTATTTTTTTATCAAAAACTGTTTAATAAGTAGACAGTTTTTACGGAATGTGTGCAAACAGATACGCATAATTTAAAAGTGGCTATTTAGGCTATTTTGTATTGGCATATATTGTATGTTTAAATATTGATAGTTGACTAGTTGCATTAAAACTTAAAACTAATTCCTTGTACAAAATCGACACGGTTAATGTGTATTATATAAGTATATAGGTAATTAGAAATATTTATACATAAGTACGTACCTTATAGATATATACACTTGTTATCTATACACATAGTGCAAGCTTGGGACTAGAAGACACAGCATCAATAGTTCAAAAATGATATTAACATTTATATATAAATGCCTACCGTACCGTTGTTGTATAAGAACAATGATGTCTAAACTTTTAATATACACACATACGTGGCCACTCAGAAAATTTTGAGCAAATAAAAAAAAGAGTTCTATAAGAAAATATTTTTTTATTAAATATTTTCAATGTACTCTCCACCAGCCCCTATACAAAGTTTCATGCGTCTGAACCAATTTTCGAAACATTTTTTCGAGTCCGCCGCAGACACACAAGGTCCGAGAACAAGTCAACACGACAGATATATGATGTTACAAGCGTCAATATGCTTCTGTAAAAGCTTACCATTAGGATGTTTTTAACATTAATTAATATACATGGAGGTATTTACATTGCAATTAAATATTGTTTAAGAACTATTATTATATACCAATCAGAACACAATATATTCCAACATATTCAATATTTCACTAAAAACTGGTTTCCTGTTTTTTTATGTTACGAGAAGGGTAAAACTACTAAAACTCACTTCTACTCTTATTTTTTAATTCCTGCAACTTTAAAATATAGTGTATTTACAATTATCCCCAGATGCACGTTAATAATAGCAATAAAGGTTAACTTTTTCCGGCTCCGAGCGTAAATATCAAATTAATTAATATCCTGCGAGCGTGTAACAAATTAAAAGGTCATTCGGATGCACTTTCGGTGTTTTTCAGCGGGCACAAAACATTTCGATTGCCGACTTGCGTGAATCAATCAATTTAATTGGTTTTCTGATTTGTTGCCATTTACTGGATTGGCCAAAATATAGGTATAGAGTAATGCGTATGTATCTCGACCCGTGTAGCCTAAAAAGTTAGAACAATTTTGAAGTTTGTGATATCGTTAGATTCGTCGTTATCTGCGAAATGTCATGACTCCAGGACACGGTATGATGCGGTATACGTATAGTTAGTTCCGGTCATACAGCTGTTGCTGTGAATAGGCATCGAGTTTGTTTCATCTTTACCTGGGCCGACTCCTAGGGCTTTTTGCCATTGGGTAATTTTGTAGTCCACTATTCGCGGTGTTGGGATTTAAGGAACTAGTGCTCTTATTCTGCGTCAGGACCAACATTTGCCGTGCTGTGCCTTAGTGGTATATTATGACTTGCAGGCTGTGCTTTCTCGCTGCTGCTGCTGTTCCTCTTCTTCCTCTTTGCGTGTAGGACAGGACAACGTCGAACAGGGCTGTGCCGGGGTTACACTACTGCTCTACCTACGAAACCCAAAGACTATATTAACCTAGCAAGATTGGACTCCGTGCGTAAGTCACGACTGAGGTCAGCCGTGCAACTAGTCCGGTGGCACACCCGACCTAGCTACCAATACAAGTGGGCACGCCTATAGCTGCGAGCCGCCTACCCCCATCTGCAGGTGACCGCCTTCGAGGTACATACGAGTACACTACGAGAGCGACACGCATGCATTACCGAGCCTAATCTGTGTAGTTTCCCCCTACATAAGAACCAATACTACTACTAGTTGTCAAAAGAGAGACCTTTTTTTTTTTTGGTGACGCGGGTAAAAATGCTTTACGCACCCCACCGTTACCTGGGTGGCCTCCGGTGGTAGTGTGGGACTCCCCGTCCGCTGCCCGACGGTATACCCACTAAACAACCCCGCGAATTGCCATCGGCCGCGTTGGTGTGGTGCCCCGGATCTGTCAGCAACAGGGCACCACTGCGACTGGCCAGCCCCGCAGAAGGGGCCGGACTTCTTCACTCTAGGGGCCATCCCGGCAAATTGGGACAGCCCCTCCGGCGGCGGGACCACTATGGGGCCAGGTTCCCATCCTGACCCCTAGTCCTACATATTAGGGAGGCGGCAAAAAGTGCGCGTAGCGCCTACGCCGCACTCCCGTCCGCCGTCTCCGGAGCGGGACCGCATCGGGATCATCCTCTCTGTCCCGCTCCATGGCCTCCTTCCGGGACATAACTATTTCGCAGAAGGAGGCCATTGCCTTCCAGGACCTGTCACTCCCGACCATGGAGCGGACCACGCTCGGGAGCGAGAGGTCTGTGTCTCCCAGCACGGACACCAGATCGCGGCGCTGCCGAGACCACATGGGACACTGCTCCAGAGTGTGTTGAGCAGTGTCCTCCGCTGCGCCGCACTCATGGCAGTCCGGCTGCTCCTCCCGCCTCGCGACCCGGTGCAGATACTCCCCGAAGCACCCATGCCCGGTTAGTACCTGCACCATGCGGAAGGTGAGGGGTTTGCGTTTCCTACGCATCCACGTCTCTAGGACCGGGCGCAGCGCCTCCGCAACACGGGTTCCGTACCGCGGCTGCGCCAGATCCTCCCCCCACCTCCTCATCATCTCTGCATGCCCTCGCTGGCGATACCGCCCTATTTCCTCCAACGTGGGGCGCTCGCCGAGTGCCCTCCTACTAGCAACAAAGCCGTACACCACGGCGAGCACCTCCGCCACCAGCTCCCAGGGCGGGTCGCCAGCAACGGCCGCGTCGCGGCCGTCCAGGCCACAGTCCGGTACCCCCTTATCGCCCTCTGCGCTATGACCCGCTGCGCTCTGCGCAGCTGGGCCTTGTTACGCTCGCAGAGGGCGTCCGCCCATATGGGGGCACCGTACGTGGCCATACTCCGGCAGATGCCGGAGTACAGCCGCCTGCACGCGGCGCCGGGTCCGCCCACATTGGGCAGGAGGCGCCCCAGCGCCGCCGCAGCTCTGATGACCTTCGGTCCCAACCGCTCGAAGTGGGGGCCGAAGGTCCATCTCCCGTCTAGGGTGAGGCCCAGGTACATCATCTGGGCACTCACCCTGATCCTACCTCCTCCTATTTGGAGGTGTGCTCCCGAGGGGGGCCCCGTCTGCCGGTCCCGCGGAAGAGGAGGGCCTCGGTCTTCTCCAACCGGACCCGAAGCCCAAGCCTCTCTATGCGGCTGACCACCAGTCCTACTCCAACTTCAGCCAGCCGCGCCGCCTCCACGAAGGTCTTACCCCGAGATGTGACAAGGGTGTCATCTGCGTAACAGATGACACTCATCCCGGGGAGGAGACGACACCGCCACCACCACCTCTCCCTCGCGCTCCGCATCCTCCGTCACCGACCTTAGGCGCCTTATGGCGTCGACGGTCAACTGTCTGGCCCGGAACCCGAACTGGGCATCCGAGAGGCCCGGTCCCGGGCCATACTCCAAATGCTGAGCGAGACGGGAAGCGACAACCCTTTCTAGGGCTTTGCCCGCCTCGTTCAGCAGAACGACTGGTCAAACCGCCGACCCCGAGTCCGGGGGCCGGTCTCCCTTCAACAGAAGGCAGAGCCGGCCCACTCTGAAGGGTCCCGGGCAGCACCCCGACCGCAGCAGTCAAGGAGCTCCCGGAACCTGTCTCCGAGGTGTACGAGGGCTAAGGCTAGCACCTTTCCGTGCACCCCGTCTGGACCCGGCGCCCTCTTCTTGCTTCGGAGGCGGTCGATGACCGCCTCCATCTCCTGGTCGGTGACGGGCGGCGGAGCGTCCTCCTCCTCTTCCTCTCCTCTGGAGTCCGATGATCGGGCCATCCTCGGGGGAGCGAAACCCCTTGGGGTGTCGGAGAATAGTTCCCCGACAATCCTCTCCAGCAGGATCGGCTGGAGGGTCTCCGTCAGTGGGGCCGACTGAGCGCGGATCTTGTTCCGCGCTCCTCTGTAAGGTCGGCCCCACGGGTCCCTGTCTAGGCCCTCCAGCAGCTCCTGCCACGCTCCCTCCTTGGCCCTACTTATAGCCATCTGCAAGGCTCCCTTCTTCTCCACGTAGACGCCGTGCAGATGGCTATCCCTTGGCTTAGGCTGTTTATTCTGTATCTCGATAGTTGTCTACAGAGAATAAGATCGACGAATGTAGGATTACGCATGGGTGACCTAGTGGTGAACTGTCTGCTTTATGCAGACGATGCTTATTATTGAATGCAAAGAAGACAAAGATAATGGTATTTGAAAGAGAAGAAACCAGAACCAATGTAAGGGTTACGAATGATAACGAACCGTTGCAACCAGTGAATGAGATGAGATACCTTGAATGCGCTTTCAACAGGGATGGAATGTACACCGCTGATGTCGAAAGACGAGTTGAGCCAGAAGGCATCGCTCGCTATACACAGTGTAGTACTGGTTGTCTTACTTATGGAAGTGAGAGCTGGGTATGGCAGAGAGAGCATGAAAGTAGAATAAATTCGGTCGAAATGCGAACTATGCGCGAAATGATGTTAAAAAAAGAGCTGATCTGAAAGAGAGTGTTGGTTTTAAAATAAGAAGAGGCATGCTCCGTTGGTTCGAACATGTAGAAAGAATGCAGGAAGAAAGAATAACGAAACAGATATACAACGCGAAAGTAGAAGGATGTAGGACCCAGAATGGCCAAAACTTACTTACGACGATTAAATTGATCGCGTTTTATTAGAAGGTGATGTGAAGAGCTTCAAAAACCGGCGAGCGTGCAGAAGAACAGCAATGAATGTTAGTGAAGCGAGTGAAGTTTATAAGCATCGGGTCAGGTCAGAAGTTCTCTCTGCTTACCCCACAAGGGGTTTGGCATGAAATTGTAGATAGATAGGTACTAAATATTACAAATAAGAGAAGTCTAATCGAACGCGTATGTTATGTAGCAGTTTAGTCATCTCTAGTTTCGCAGTATTAGGAAGACACGTTAACACACCAGTACCGACTGTTTTCGATACAAGATTGTATTTATTCCTGCAAGGAAGCTCCTGAGGATTCACTATGTTCGGAGTAAGGGTGACAAAGCGCGAGTAATGCGTTAACAAGTATATATTATGCGTTGTTAGATTTGTATGCCTACCAACGTTATTTAATATATAGGCATAGGTACTCGAAGGAAAACACAGCTATAAGCATATCCACTTCCAGTCATTTATCCAAGGTGTATGTAAGTATGATAAACTAACTTGCAACCAACATAACTGAAGTGGACACCTATTCACCACTTGCCTATTCACACACGTTGCTTTATATTAACGGTGTCCACGTCATTACTTTATAATTTATCATCAAATCTTCATCAACATTAGATTACATCATCATAAAACAAAAATCAAAATCTGATGATTGGCAAAATAAAGACACAAAGAAAGCTGTTTTTTTAGGACTTCAACAAATTAACAGATTATCACAAAATCTATATGGTATCAAATTCAAATCTAATTTGAATTAATGAAGTCCTAGATCTCATTCCCGAAATATTGGTTAATTTATTTAATAAATACTATATGTGGCCAATATTTTAAGACTTCATGATGAGAGGAGATTCTATATACTCGTACCTATACGTACATAATATTATTTGTATTATTTAAAAACTTACTTAAACGAATGCCCAAAGCTATTTTTAACTGAGGTGGTGAAAATAAACGTCAGCCCTGCCTGATGGTAAGCAGTTACCAACAGGCAAACAGGCATACCAATGGCACGAGTGAGGACACTTGCAACATCAGGAGCATTCGTGCGAGAAAGCCTCTGAATCTTTTCTAAATGTGTGGAAATACTCAATCGTAAATTTCAATATTGCTCTCCCACTCCAATAAAACCTAGTTTCCACGATACGCTCAAATGACGCAAACAGACGTAACCATTCCACGTATAGTCATAAAGGCTATTTTTATTGCTTACAGTTAACATAAAATTCATCCGTTTCATCCCTCCAACGTTACCTAAATGCAATCCAAACGCAGTTGGAACTGAAATTATATCCGTATTTACTTTCAACGATGCACTCAAGACATTTTCAAGTAGTGGGGTTAAGAATTATTTTCACTTTGAAAATGGAATGGTATTATTTTTTAATTTCGCTTGTATATTGAAATATACTCATAACATTAAAAATACAAAGTATATAAATAGATAAATATACAATTTGGTGACACTTTACAAAACTAAATGTAGGTACATGTAAAATAATAAACTTCTATTTATATTTTCTTTGCAAAATGTATAAATCACTTTTTTTCAATCACAAAGTCGATTTGATAGTAAAAGGTCATATTCATGAGTACATTAACAATAGTACACAGTAACAGTAGACTAATGGGGGTTGTATTTTTTATTCCGTTTTTTTGCTTCAATATCAATAAGATTATATTTTAAAATGACGTGTCTAAGTGCCCGCGAGGGCCCAATGGCAAAGAAGAGAAAGAAGAATAAAGAATTTTTATCTTATCGTTATCTTTATGTTAAAAACTTCTTTCGGTTTCTCGCCTTTTTACATATTTTTTCGTGTTTATTATCAAATTACAATATGGAATTGGGAAAAAGCATTGCAGGGATTGTCTTGGACAAAGTGGGTATGGCGCCGTCGGTCAATATTCAAAACACTTTGTTTCGTTTATCGTACTATCAACAGATATATAAACACTTCCTCTATTGAAGACCACAAAAGATCGGGCGATCACGTGCTGCTATAACTACAAAGAGGAGTGGAGACTTCAGCCAAAGTGTATCAAGAGGCTGTCTTGGATGGTGTTGTGAAACCTCTTATCTCGTCTGTATCAAAGCCAAAGGTGGCCATTTCGAATAGAAACATTTTTTGCTGAGACTTCCATAAATATAAGTTTTGTTAAGATTACATTACTTCATAAAATAGTAAATGCATATTCATTTGTAACAGATACATCCATATACAAAAAATGCTTGTTTAAAGAAATAGGTCATCAGCTTAAATCATTTTGAAATCAAAAAAATTACGTATCATACAGTATCTCATGAGTATCAGTCTGTATATTTTATTTTACGGGTCGAAAATAAGCATACAAGGTCTATCTTATGATTATTTGCATTCAAATGAAATCAGTCAGAACCTGTTCCCTAAAGTAAAGTATTCAGATTATCGCTCGCGAGTAAGCCAGAAACTTTTTATAGGGTTATTTTTTATATCCTAGGGAGGTAAACTAGTATACGGCCTACCTGAAATGAAATGTTAACCAAAGCCTATCAATACAAACCAGAGCCTCGACCATTAATTGGTAGGGTTAATTACGTACAGATAATATATTGACTCTGACTCTAAAAAATATAGACAGTTTACGGTTAATGTTTTAAATTACATGCATTTATGGTCATCCAATGATCGAAATAAAACAATAAATGATTAAATTTTTAGATATAAATCTTTCTTGAACTTTGTATTGTATGTAATAAATAAATAATATAAAATATAATATTACAATATATTACGTGAAAACGAGTCTCCTAAGTTTAAGTATAAGAAATATTTTTTGTATACCCGCGTCAAATAGTACCTATAACACATATACCCGAGCACGGTCTGTGAGACCGAAAGTACTGGGATCATTTTTGTATGTATTTAAGTAAAATATCATTATAAAATTAAGTTCACTATTAGACGAGTAGCAGTAAAAATATATTAAACAAAGTTTTCCGTAAAATATTTATTTTAATAATAAAAAGTCGAATGAGTCTTCTCTTATTACAGCTACCGGTAAATGTATTCTTATAAGTTACGAAACTTTGAATAAAAAAGGTACTATTTTTTGGCACCAAAGTAAAAACAATTACATGCTACACTAAATTGAAGTTAGCTATAAATCATGCAGCTAGCAGTGAACTCAATGTGCTGACATCTTTCATTAAAAAAAATAATTAAGTAAACATAATCCGTCGGTCTGACAGACCAATGCGCGGGTAAAGGAAGGTTAAATACAGGGTAGGCCCCAGTTCACTGCTCTGTGATACGCCATATACTACACTAGATTAATACATATTATGTACTTAAATTTGATTACACTTAAAAACCAACACCCTAAATTGGTTATCGTATGGTCGAATAAAATGAAAATTCATTTTGAAGTTGCCATTAAAGATATACACTTATAAAACTTGAAAAGGCGAGTGATAATGTACTTTTCTTCAAATGTACACTTTATATGCCGAACTCGTCTTTGAACGTGTACTCGCTTCTCCTATTCCGATATTGGACCCCACTAATTTTGTTTATTTATTCAGTATAATGGAGAGCTCTAACGGACGGGGGCGAAATGCTTCCTCTATTAGATTTTTATGGAAACCTAGACATAATATAAACGTTTCAAGTAGTACCACATATCACAAACGTTAACGATCAGTTAAATGGGTTCAGAAATGTACGAAACTGTGTTATGCATAATTCTAATTCAATATCGATCGTGTCGACTAAAAAATTACTATGAGAATACAGTTAACGCACAAATGGGAATTGTACTTAATAATAATTACAATTAATAACGCTTTCAACTCTGTAGATTTCGATATTCTTTTAGGGATACTTCGCTCGATTAATATCTCTCCATCTGTGATTGCATGGTTCAACTCCTATCTTCGTGGCCGCCAGCAATGTATTAAAATCGACGAATCACTGTCAGACTGGACCGATCTATTGGCGGGTGTGCCACAGGGCGGCGTGTTATCCCCACTACTCTTCTCGGTTTTTATTAATGAACTATCTAAAATTATAAATTCTCCTTACCATCTATATGCAGATGACTTGCAGATCTACAGTCATTTCTCTCCTTCAAATATTATTGAAGCATTCAACGACATTAACAGGGACCTTACTACTATCAAAGAATGGGCTAACAGATATGGACTACTGGTAAACCCAACGAAGTCTCAAGCTATAGTGGTTGGTAGCAGACAGTTAAGAAGTAAGCTGAATTATGACGATTTTCCGACTGTTCGTTTTGATGATCACAAAATCTCGTTTACTACTAAAACCAAGAATCTCGGCCTAATTATTGACGAAACTTTGTCCTGGACCCCCCATATTAACGATGTCAGTAAACGCATGTATTATGCGTTTCACTCTCTCAGGCGACTCCAAAACTTTTTACCTGTCAAAACTAAAGTTACGTTAGCGCAAAGCCTCTTACTCCCAATTCTCAACTACGCCGATATCTGTTATTTAGATGCGTCAAAGGAGCTGTTGAACAAGTTGGAGCGCCTGCAGAATCTGGCGATCCGGTTCGTGTTTGGTCTCAAAAAGTTTGATCATGTGTCCGAATTTCGTTCCCAATTGAAGTGGCTCCCTATTCGCCTTCGCAGAAATGTGCACCTGTTAACTTTTCTTTATAAACTCTTCAATAACCCCAGCTCTCCCCAATACCTCAGTTCTCGCTTCCCACTATTACCACCCCCCACGCGATCCCAACGTCCCTGTCATATCCAAACCTTGAATTATCCCATTTCACACACTAATTATTTCTTCAACTCTTTCACTGTTCGTGCCGCGCTGCTCTGGAACAAACTACCACCACAAATAAGGCACTGTCCATCAGCCACGACTTTTAAAAAAAGGTTAAAAGATTACTATATTTCTCAAACTCAGTAAATAAATATGTATATATGTATTGCATGTATTTATTTATTTTTATATAAGTATATATATGAAATATCCATCTATTGTATTTGTAGGCTATGAATGAAATTTGTAAATATTACGTATAATAAGTATAGTTTGTTTTTTATTCATAGTGCTATTTTTTACCAACCATTTGTTTTTTGTTTCTTTTTGTACCCAGCCAACAATGATTTCTATTACCACCTGTGGGGTTGGCTGGAAGAGATCTCTTTTAGAGATAAGCTCACCTTTGTACACCTTTAATGTAACAATTGTATGTATAATAATATGCAATAAAGAATATATATATAATTTCTCAAAAGCATGTAGCATGCATATCGAGTATATATAGGGTTCAGTGACCGTTGCTACTATCATTCAAAGTTCCATTATATATTGATAATAAAAACCACCACTGCAATATGAGATATATGCTCAATTAATATCTGGCTACAAAAATCTACAAACGTATGTTGTGCCTTTTACGATAACGCTAAAATGGAATGACATTCTGTAACGTTAATTTATTTCATATTTTATAGTAATCGTTATTTTATTTTAAAAAATACGTGTCTCGGCGATAATATTTTTATCAAATCATTTTTTTATCAAAAATGGCATTTCAAACAACGTAGTTTTCATCAAATATTATATTACTAAATATGAAGAGCAATATCATTGTATCAGCGTTTCGAGTTTTTCTTCAAATAATAAAACGTAACATTAAAGAAATAACAATATATCACAGCGATCGGTCTTGTGCCGCTTGCGTCCATCCCTCCCTGCGATCTTCAGTAGATCGTCGGGCCATCGCCAGACGGGCCGTCATACGCTACGTTTTCCGGTTCGTGGTCGCCATTCAAGAACCTTTCTGCCTCAATGGCTATAGGTTCTCGATCTATGCAGCGTGCACACTGCTACTTCAGCTTGCTGATCCTTAGAACCACGTCGGTAATAGAACTGGCAGTTCTACTACTGATATGCTGATTTTTGATTCTACCTCGCAGAGAAAATCTGAGTACCTATAGCTCTCTGCATCGCATGCTGTGTAATCTTGAGCTTCCGTATAAGCCCCATAGTAAGGGACGACGATTCTGTGCTGTAAGTCTTTACTGGGAACACACAGTAGTTGAACACTTTCGTTTTGAGATACGAGAAACCTCTTTCTTAAAGATAAAAAAATATAATAATTATTTTTTCCCATTGGGCTTGGGAAATACTCGTAACTATTGAAGAAGAAAAAGTGCAGAAAGAAACTTGCTAAAATAAGTCTCTTTGCAATTCGTCAATTTGATATTACCATAAATTTATATCAACAACTAATATAGTACAATATTATTGACTTTAAGTGGTAGAATTAAGATTAGGTAAGTATTAGGTTGCCTATGCTAAATTACACACATCATCTTTGACATTTAAATATTAATCAATTCTTTTATACGTTTTTTAACAAAGAATATTTTTGATGTATCTTTTGAAGATATTGTCGGCATAAAACAGAATTGTTTCAGGCAATTTATTGTAGAATCAAATGCAATTTGCAATAAAAGATTACGAAATATACAAATATAAATACCTACTTTAACTGAACGTCTACAAAAAGTTTCAATATTTTTTTTTATTATTTCAAAATACTACGACAATAAAATTGTATTGATACAAACTGTACAGTGTAATATATCTATCTATTTATGTATAACTTCACGCCAAATACATTGCGGAGTAGGCAGAGAGAACCGAGCGCCACGTGACTTAATCCTTACACACCTCACTCGCTTCATTAACATTCATAACTCTTATCAAACACTTTTGGGTATCTTTATGTGTAGTCAAATGGTTTATTAGTTTCTGTGGTAGAGAGGTAGATAGGCTTCCTCGTTTCCCTTCCTACATCCTTCCACTTTCCCATTGCATATCTGTTTCGTATTTATTTTCCCCTCCGACACTACGAGTATTTTTAAAACGAAATTTGTTTCTTTCATTGTCACAGCGAAAGCAATCTACTCGTATAAGCATTACGCCACAAATTTTATGCAATACTCGCAATTCAACCGCGTTTATCTTACTCTCATACTCTCTCAGCCATACCTAGTTCTCCCTTCTATAAGTTAGCTTTAGGACCAGCACCGTATTGTGTATGCCGAGTAATGCCTTCTGGCACAAGATTTTACTGTCAGTAAGTTTTCCTAACGCTCCATTCACCCGTCTTTTCATGTCAGCGGTGTAGTTTTCATCCTTGCTGAAAACACTTGTTCCAACACTACATCATCGACAGTAATCCTTACGTTGGTCCTAGTGTGTTCTCTTTGAAATATCATTGTCTTTGTTTTCATCGCATTAAGCAGTAAAATCGTTTCTATTTTTGAAATACCCGCCCGGGATGCAAGGAATATTATTAACTTGCTATTTTAATGTTGTATTTTAATTTTATGCTACTTATTTTTTATAATATTTAATACTATCGTTATCAAACTTCACATGATCTGAAGATCTAAAGATTCCCTGAAAATTTGGTCAAAATCGGTTTAGCCGTTTACGAGTCATGCACATCTATTTTATATATAAGGTAATATGAACCATACATTTTTTTATAACGATTGGCCTCTATTACGAAAATTAAATGCTTTTTCTTCCCTACTTTTTTTCTTTAATAGATAAACCTGTTTGGCAAAAAAGCATAAGTACAACATGCAATGGATCAATCAACCTAGTTTATTCTCTATCGGCTGGCAATCCATAACTTCATTATCTCTTACTGTATCTGTAGATCAACCAAAATTCCCATTCGATACAGGTTGATCAAGATCATGTTTCGAGTCACTCAGATGTAGCATTGTTCTTACTATAGTAAGATATATATTGTGACTGAAAGCAAATCGGGATGTAATAAAATGTTGGTAATTTTTTTCTAACACAGTACAAGGTTAACCTTAATAGGTTCATAGTAGATTAAATGAAAGTGCCCTAGGTCTGAAGAGGTAATGCCATAATAAAACAATTTATCTAAATAGCATATTGAGTACTGTTACTTCTAAAAAATAAAAGCTGGATTGACAATTGAGGAGTCTATTAAATAGAGAGTGCAATAAAAACAAATATGTATATGGTATAGCCCAGGGTAGTACATAAATACAACCTTTGAATTTACTACACTAGGCTACTTACTATATATGTACATATGTACATGTTTTATGACACATTATGAATCCATACTAAATAGCTCTAAACAATTACACCCCGTGTGATAGGTTATACATATTTCTTTTCAGTTTCTACTTCAATAACTTGGCAAAAACATGTGTGTAGGTACAATCATAGTAACAGAATATGAATGTAATAAAAATATTTTTTCAACTCCTTGAGGAGACCGCTACACAAACAAATACTTTAAATAAATTTTTAATCAAACACATGTACGAAAAACGTATTCAACTGAGGTTCACAGACATCTACCTCATGTTCACATACACACACACGAACTTGATACTTTTGTAGTATATCGTAGCTGGTATAGTTTTTCTCTCTTTTTTAAGGTTCCGTACCCAAAGGGTAAAACGGAACCCTATTACTGAGGCTCCGCTGTCCGTCCGTCCGTCTGTCACCAGGCTGTATCTCTTGAACCGTGATAGTTAGACAGTTGAAATTTTTACAGATGATGTATTTCTATTGCCGCTATAACAACAAATACTAAAAAATAGAATAAAGTAAATATTTAAGGGGGCTCCCATACAACAAACGTGAATTATTGCTCATTTTTTAGGGTTCCGTACCTAAAGGATAAAACGGAACCCTATTACTGAGGCTCCGTTGTCCGTCCGTCTGTCACCAAGCTGTATCTCTTGAACCGTGATAGTTAGACAGTTGAAATTTTCACAGATGATGTATTTCTGTTGCCGCTATAACAACAAATACTAAAAAATAGAATAAAGTAAATATTTAAGGGGGCTCCCATACAACAAACGTGATTTTTTTGCTGTTTTTATAGATAATGGTACGGAACCCTTCGTGCGCGAGTCCGACTCGCACTTGGCCGATTTTTATAGATAATGGAACGGAACCCTTCGTGTGCGAGTCCGACTCGCGCTTGGCCGATTTTTATAGATATTGGTACGGAACCCTTCGTGCGCGAGTCCGACTCGCACTTGGCCGATTTTTTAGGGTTCCGTACCTAAAGGTTAAAACGGAACCCTATTACTGAGGCTCCGCTGTCCGTCTGTCACCAGGCTGTATCCCTTGAACCGTGATAGTTAGACAGTTGAAATTTTCACAGATGATGTATTTCTGTTGCCGCTATAACAACAAATACTAAAAAATAGAATAAAATAAATATTTAAGGGGGCTCCCATGCAACAAACGTGATTTTCTTGCTGTTTTTATAGATAATGGTACGGAACCCTTCATGCGCGAGTCTGACTCGCACTTGGCCGATTTTTGCTTTATATTGATAACGGCAACAGGTAGACGCTTGAAATATTCACAGAATATTTAGTTATATATTCACTTTAAGAATAAATAATTAAATTAAAATAAAACAAATTCCCATACAACATAGATGGTTTTTTTGCTGTTTTTATAGATAGTGGTACGGAACCCTTCGTGCGCGAGTCCGACTCGCACTTGGCGATTTTTTTATACAACGTCGGAAGGCATATAAGCATACGGCTCACCCGATGTAAAACGTTTACCGTTGCCTATCAACGCTTGTAATCAAATCAGGTTTTATTCAGTATCAGGTTTTTACAATTTTGTGTTGCTATTTAGGATTTCTTACTGGTGACCTCACTCACACCCAGGTACACAAATAACCCTTCAGTGAGTTGTTATTTGGCTGCGGTTTCCAGTGAGGTGGAGGTACTTACCCAGCTTTGAATAATAAAATAATATATATGCAAACAGTTTTATTTTTATCACTTATTGAACATTCTTCGTTTTGTTCCATCAACAATATCCATCCACTTAAAGTATATTTATTCTTCTTAGCGTTAACCCGTTACCTAATCCATTAGGGTTGACGGGGTCTGGTTTAGGTACCAGGCCTACGGATTTGGTAAAGATATATTTGCTCGCGAAAAGTACAGCGTGTTAAAAAGAGACAACGGGTTTAATATCTCGCTTTTCGCAAAGTAAATCATATTAATCTTTGGCGCCGCGCGGTGTCATCCACGCCCCGCGGCACAATATCATCATAGGGAATTGCTATTATAGTTACGTACAGTAACGCTTTTTGATCAAGATTCTCACAAAATATCAATTTTAGATCTGTACCACATTTCGCTTACGATATAGAAAATCGTGTTAAACCGTGAGACGTAAAAAGTCAGTGATAGGGCTCCCGTTTTTGCTCTTTAGGCACGAAACCCTAAAAATGAACCATCCATTTTTAAAATCAATTTTTAAGACCCCAACTTCCATACAAAATGGGGGCTATCAACAATAACGCTCCAGACGAATATAAAACAGTGAAAGATGAAGAATATTGTTCATGAACAAAACATAAGATATGTTCAGATATTACACAGATTTACGTACAAAATGCAACGCTCCGAGCTCCATTTGACGGACTGCCGAATCGTATTCTGAATTATTCATACTGCCCAAAACTTGAACCGGGCCCCCATTGAACATTGCTTTGTTTTATAGTTTATGAAATATTCCCGCCTTTGAATAATATTGACTAAGTTTTGATTTCTGCCTAAAACAATCCTTGCAGAAATTGAATACTGAAAGAAGGCCACAGTCAGTGGAACGCTTATTGCATGCATAAGTATTACATAATCCCAATAAAATTAAAATTACATTTAAAATATAACAATTAATATTAAAACGTTCCATTGACTTATGTCAGTAGAAGTCATGAGCTGTGAGAATTGTGAACGGGCCCTTGCCTCGCTTTGTTTCTTGTCTTCCAATACCGTTTCTACAACGAGTTGTGTTTGAAGGAGTTATTCAATATTACACCTATAGACGTTCTACGATCACACTGCTCACTGTTGACAAGAAATTCATTCCCACACATCGAAATATGCAGTCTAGTAATGTTACCTCCGCGAAATCCGAGGTTGTGAAATGAATTCCCAATTAAGGTTTCCCAAAGCGCTACTGCATTGAGTTCCTAACAAAACAGTGGAGAGGTTTTTCCAGGATTGTTGACTCACAAGTGTTTTTTTTACACAACGTCGAGAGGCTTACAAGCAAGTCCTGATCTATAGTAATTACGTTAAAATTTTTGTTTGTCTGTCTGTATGTTTGTAAATCATCACGTAAAAGCGCCGCTATGGCACTTAAAAGTCAAGTTGTATTTACATCATTTAAAAATAAAAAAATGATAAAAATCATTTATTTGCCTTACGGGCACTTAGACACGTCTTACATTCTTTAAATTAGATCATATTGTCTTAGTCATTTTCGTTTTTTTTTTTAGTTTTAATCTACCATTTCGAAAATGATCATTGGCGAAGAAGACATGCCAAAAAAAACTTGCCAATATGGTTATTTCTTTTCATCGTTTATACATATTACAATAAATATATGTGAGTGTACATATAGTGAAATCAGTGGTACAATTAAAGATATATTAATACATGTGCTGAATCATTTCCAAACATCTCTGTCAGTTAGATATTCATCGATTCTGTAATAACCCTTCTTTTTTTCAACTGAACATTACGAATCGTTCTTTTTGTATACTTCAGAGATAAAGGGATAATCGTATCGTCATTGACAGATGGGCGGATGATCAGACAAAGCGGCACCAGAGGGGTCCTTTTTCAACTATTTGCACAGAAACCTAAAATTGATATTGCATTGAGTCAGTTAAATTTTGATAAATCGATATTCACGTTATTATTACACAGTTCCTTACGAGAAATATCTTTACGAGTTTTGTGTGAGGAAACACGTGTGATTTTCATACCTAAGGTAGGACTGGTTTCCCTCTGGGTTGCGGAAATCTGACGACAGTCGCGCCATCTAAAAATCAGTTATCATCATCATCTCAGCCCAAATGCGTCCACTGCTAAACTCCTCTGCGTTTACTAATATGGGGACCCCATTCGAGAACCTTTCTTCCCCAGTAGATATCGGTTCTACGAATTATGCGGCCGGTCCACTACCACTTCATTTTGCTTACCCTTTGGGTTACGACGGTTAGCTTAGTTCTACTGCGGATATCCTTATTTTTATTCTATAACTATATAAATATATAACATTGCTTATTTAATCAATCGAAGTACTCGTATCTACCATTATTGTCTATCCGCTTTCATCATTTTATATGTAGTTCACTGATTCCATTGCTGAAAAAATTGTGGGAGCGAGAGTCATTAAAATCTTTGAAAGCGATTTGGACTGCCCCATCGGAATTTAATTTCTTTCCTTGCAACTACGAGTAGTTGTCCAAGTTGCGAAAAAAGTGATAACCTGTCGGCGCAAGATCTGGTGAGAATGGAGTCGAAGATATTCCAATCGCAACTCCTCTAACTTAGCGACCGTCTGTCGTGAAGTGTGAGGCACTGGCATTGTCCTGAAGCAGCAGTGGGCTAGAGTAATTGACTAGTCTCGGTTGTTGAATAGCGACATTTTCCATCATGGTTCATCATTGTCACCAAACACTCATCAGTACCTTTTTCTGAGTCAACTTTCGCTTGAGACAGCATCTCGCCGGATCTCCTAGATTCAACCACTGTGAAGAGTGTTTCCCATTGTCGTACAGGATCCATTTTTCATCACAAGTAACAATACGGTTGAGTTATGTAACGCAGCACTCAATGCGTGTTTGTTGGTGTGCTTCACTCAATTCATGCGGATTCCATTTCTCGAACTTTTTACTTTTCCTTTGTGAATTAAAGTCTGACGTGGTTTGCGATGGATCTGCTTCCACATCTCCGGCCGCCCACGGAATTTGTTCTGTAGATCAAAATTTCCAGAATGATAACGTTGGAACCAAAAACGGCCGTATTTTCTTATACAGTAGTTTCTGCTCCTTCAGGGTTTTTCTGCAGCGTTGGAGCCACGGTGAAACCCATATTTGTAAATAACGCGATATTTTAAGTTTTCCATATTGTGAACAGACCGATGTTAGAGAAAAATCAGATGGCATAAAAATAAATTAATCACTAAATTCAAAACACAAATACACAAGCCTAAAATTGAAATAAATTTTAATTTGGAATAAAACTAAACAAACGCCAGATATTTTAGATCAAAATGGCCAGTTCAAAATAAGATTATTTATATGTAAAACTAGGTAAGTTCCAATTTCAAAATTTGCCTCCACATTTTTTGAAAGCTAATTTAAATTATCGTGTCTCATTGAAAAATTGATCTGCGCCGGGAACATTTTCGCGCTATGATTTTTACGATTTCAAGTGTCGCCTGAAACCGGACGAGTCATACGATAGACTTCTTGGCATTGGTTTCACGCGGGGTGCCGCACAACCTCACCGTTACTCAGAAGCAGGCGGATGGAATGGTGCCGCGATATGATAAAGAAATTTGAATCAGACTCGTCTCGACGTATTTACGACGTCATTACAGGTGATGAATCCTAGATTTATCGATACGATCTAGAAACGAAACGCCAGTCGACGGTTTGGGTGTTTCAAAACGAATTAACGCCTACCAAAATGAGGAGATCTAGAAGCGGGGGGGAAGATTTTCATCGCGAGCTTTTTCCATTAGACTGGCTACCTAGTGTACTTTACAGAATCAAGGAAGCGTCAACGTCGAATAGTATACTACCAAATCCTTAGCAAAAATATTCTCTGTCGTGGCAACAAGTGACCAAACACAGGACTCCGCGGGCAGTAGCCCGATCTCAGCCTCAACAATAACAAGGCACCCGGGTGAATCAACTTTTAAGGTACTCCTTTGGCGGCCTGTTGTGACAAACGTGAATGTAATTATTGTAATAGATTTTTAAACAAAACGTACAATAATTATGTTCAAAATTTACCTTACCTTATGTATCAAATACTGGCCGCGACATTCGTATTGGGGTTTTTGAGTTCTTTGTGAAAAATCAACAGCAGTCTTGATAATTTTCTCTTGCGTTACTGTGATTAGATTTATTTTTAACAAATAAAACAATGCTCATATTTTGTTCAAATTATATTTGTTAACAAACACTACGTAATCACAGTCTTTCGTCATAATCAGTCTTAGTATTAAGTAATATTTGAGAGAAAAAGGAACATAAACAATTCTCTTGCGTTACTTTCCGTAATTTCGCTCTTTTAACTTTAATCGTAATCTCTACTTGATAAACCCAGTCTTTATTTCTTTATTTCTAAGGTAAAATTATAGCTTACTTTACTGAGATCGACTGTTTTTAGTCCCTTAGCTTAAACAACTTAATTAATAAGTCTACAAAACATGTGATAAAATATAGGGACATTTGGTAACGCAGTAGAAAACTTTGGTAACACATGAGAATGTTTTGAAAAGTTAACCTTAGACATTAACAAGAAAGAAAATAAAATATTTCTAAGTTTAATCAAAATTATGTTAAACAACATTAAAATGAATCAACGACGTTATAGAATAGAAAGAAACTAAAATTACTTGTCAAAAACATTCACAGTTTCTTGAAATTGATAATAAGTACGATGCCCTTTCTTAATAACGTTAGGCTTACTCAATTTATGAATCACATCATCGTACTCTACATTGCAAATATTCTTATAATCCATTCGAAATCGTTTAGCATCTTTGTCGACTACCCGCAAAAACATTACTTTAATTTCCCCGTCATCTTCAATGTCACTCAATGTTTTGCAAGCGTATGAGTATACTTTGTTTTTAGATGCGTCGACATAAACCTTGACTACTAGAAAATCGCCAAAGCCAATTCTACTATTTTCTTTGCCACAGCTAGTAGAAGGCTGTTCATCATCTGACGAATGACCATAAACACTTTCGTATATGTTTTTATTGCGTGTATTGGTCGTGTAGGTCCTTTAACTCTTGAGATATTTTTAACGACATCAAAGGCTCCTCGTCATCTGAAGAAAAGTTTGTCACTTTTGGGGTTTTCGATTTCCGAGAACAATCTTTTTGCAACTCTGACAAAAAAGAGCTTGGCATGTTTTCGTCATTATCTTCTATTTTATTAGCAGTTTCGACAACGTAAACTTTTGGGTCGAGGCACGTGCAAAATCCTCTTTACCAAAAAGTACCTTATCACAGAAACAACTTAGGTCTCTAAATTTCAGAATACCGCGGCAATCTGTAAACACCTAGTACACTTTGAGAGTCCCGATAAGTCTCGGAATATTACTGGGTATTGCCCGCTGCAGATCTTGAATATCCTTGTCTTCTATGACATGAAGTTGTATTTTGCTGGCGTTCTTCAGCTTTTCATGAAATTGAGAAACACTGTAATATTCTCACCATTCGCTACAATTTGATCTGCCGTTCTTTTGAAAAAACCTCCGACGCCATCAGCTGGTCCTTTGCCGTGGCCTGATTCAAAAAATGACCAAGTCATAGCAGCCAATCCATAATCGTCAAAAAATTTCGTGCGCATGAAATAAAAATTCTGTTTTTGACGATACTATGTGCTGGGGCCATCAGAATAAAAATGAATGGTATCAACTCTAGTAAATTCAGACCTTATCCATTTAATAATTGGATCTAGGAACACCAAATTGCAGCTGGCTGATGGTTATTGGATGCAGATACAGTACAAAATGAGTGGACATTGTGACCTGCAGCAACTTCTTTGTCACAAGTATATACAACAACTGTATGCAGTGAGATTTGTTTTCGCGACCCACCAAAATGATGTGACTGGACCTCTTATTACATGTATTTACAGTTGTAATTTTCACTGAAATCTGCAATAACAATGCACTCATTTAGCTGAATTTGTTTGAGACAACGCCGGAAGTTTAGGAATTGTGATTTGATGTTGAGGACATGTTTTTTCATAGCAGTTAGGTCTTTCTCGTATCTGGTTATGAAGTTCTCCGCATTTGTGCTCATTTCTTCTTTAATGTTCTTTATAGTTTTTATCATCTCCCATCTTTTTCATACTTCTCTTCTTTTCTAACCCATTCAGCCCATCTTACTTCATCTTTAATTTTATCAGTGTTATAATTCATTTTCTTGTTTCGACACACTGCAGATTCCGTACATACAATCTTTTAAATTAGCGTCCAGACTGTAAACTCAATTAAAATATTCATATCATCAGTTCCTACAATACCATTTTTTTTCAAAGCATTTGCCTTGTATGCTAAATTTGCATGTATTTTACACATGCACGTATCACGAGCATCAACAGAAGCTTTGACTACAAAAAATGGTTTGTTTTGACAAAATAGAAATATGAGCAACGTAACTCAGGGTTCTCTTTCTTGAAAGTCTTGTAGAGATTTTTTATTCCATCTAATAAGTATCTTTTTTGTGTTTTAATCTTTTGCTTTGTTATCATTTCCTTTTTACCAGCAGTAGCTCGCGAAATATCGTGTCTAAGGAAAAAGTCTTTGATTTTGGCTTTTAGTACTATTTGTTTCTCCATACTATATTTTACTTTCTTAACTTTGTCAAGACCCAAATTTTCTACAAGTAATTGTTTTTTTATGCGTGACTGTCTGATTTCAGGCGTAGAAAATATTTTCTTTATTACTTGTTTCTCTTTTCTAGATCTTGTACATTTAAAAGTATTTTTATGGTTGTACTTAGAATACCGTATCGTAAATCGTCTTCCATCTGCGTCTTCTGCATTTTTTGCATTTCTTTCGTCTCATTTTGTCTTAGATACCTTTTTTTTGTATTTTTCACATTTTCGTTTCAGCTTTATGTTTTCTTCTATCAGTTTCTTATTTTCTTTGTAAACTTTTGATCTGTCCTTCTTCAGTTTTTTTATACCTCTTGCTTTAGCTAATGATGGCGATCTAGCTGGTGGGGTCATAGCTGGTGGACGAGTACCCATTGGAGGCAAGGGCGGTGGCGTTTAGATATTGTCACGCAGGCTAGAGCGTGGAGATTCCGGTGGCGTATATTGTAACAACCTTTCAGTGTTCTGCCTTCGTTTTTTCAGGTCTCGTTTTCGCAGTCTCCAAATCAGATTGGCATTATACTTTTATTTAGGTGTGAGATCTTTAACCAATCTTTTGGTCGTGTGATTACGTTCTCTATGTTTCCGTTTTGCTTCTTCTTACTTCACTGCATTAAGTTTCTGTCTCTCTCTTTATCGTTTTTGTTTTTCTGCGGCGGTGAGTGCCATTATTGTAATAAACTTGACTAAAGTTCTGAAAATAAATATAAATCTCTGTTGTATTTTACGATTTTGTGATAGAAATGAAGAAACAAAATCAGAAGGGGTATGCTATTGATTTTGTCTCCTACATTCTCTGGCGTTACCGGTAACACAGGAGAAAAATTGAAATAAAATCAAAATTACGTCAATAAGTATTGAAGGATAGTTTTTTTTGACATCCTATAAATATAACAATAAACAAAGTAAAACTTCTGTCCTATTGTGAAAACGTTTAGTATTCTATACGAATCAAAATCGAAAGACAAATCATCATATGGAGTTTCCCCCTACATTCTCCTGCGATATCGGTAACGCAGGAGAAAAATTATATAAAATCTTAAGTAAATCAGTAGGTATTAAAAGAAATAAATTTTTTTCGTCACCCTTTAAAAATTAGAGTTCAATGGTACTTGCTTTAAATAATAATATCCAAATAATTCCAAAACTTACCGCGATGTTCGTCGTAACGCAGCAGAACCACGAGAACTGGCCGAGCACTGGCGGTTCGCCGGTGTCGCCTTGACTTTGACGGAATGTTTCGCTGTTATTGTAGGTTATTTAGTTCTTAGGAAATGAACGCGTACTCCCATCTATCGGTTTTTTGGCACACCTTTGGTCGGTAACGCAGAAGAATTGATTTTTCTTCTGGTATTAGGGACAGACTTTTAGATTTTTTTTAAAAAACGTATAACTAAATAAAAATTCAATATAACAAAAATTATAAAGCGTGTTTGATGGTGAATTAACTACGGTAAACTAAAAAAATACTTTAGTGTAAAAAAATTGAGAAATTTAAACTAATTGTATTATACTTAGCTTGAGGACACGTTTTTTTTGTACGTGAATAGCATTTGTTCTGCTGAGTTACCATTTAAATTCAATAAATTGTATTATTTAATATTGTAAACAAGGCAATTTTACAATCGCTTATGAATCTACCTTCCATAATAAACTAAATGTGTGATTCTGTTTTGATTAAATAGTGGTTTTTTATATTTTTTTTTGTCAGGGACACGAAAGGAGTACCTTAAAAGTTGATTCGCCCACCCGCGTACAACACGCTCAAAACGAGGGAGTTCCTGGACAGCAGGCCGGTCTAATTCCTGGGTCACCCTCCTTACAGCCCTGACCTAGCGCCGTGCGACTTCTTTTTATTCCCGAAAATTAAAAATTAGCTAGGTAGTCACGCTGTCAGCTTTCGAGCAGGCTGTAAATGAGGTGTTTGAGGCGGACTGGAAAAAGTGTTTCAAAAACTGGTCCAGACGCATGGAACTTTGTATAGATAGAGAGTACTTTGAAAATATTTAATAAAAAAATATTTACCTGTAGAACACTTTGCTTTATTTACACAAAACTTTCTGGGTGTCCCACGTATATTTTCATAGATAAAAGTCTAGATCGATTGTAGAATATTATTTATTTTACTATCCTGAGATGATATAAGAGGTGGTTTAAAATCGTTTTATAGGCTAATACTATAGGTAGCAGTTACTATGAGATAGAACTAAAAATAAAAGCTTCTTTAAAGTTTAAAACGTGAAATGAACATTTCAAAGAACACCATTTATTACCTAAAATCTCATTCTCATTTTAAAACAACTGTCTGGGGAAGATAATGCTTACAAACGTCCAATTTACTAACAGCAGTAGAAAGTACAGCGCTAATAGGCACCAATGAGCGTTCCAATAAGTCGGGTAACCATAAGTCAGTCCCGGACACGTGCCTCGGCGCCATCCGTTACCATTCGCCGACGCACAAATCGGTTCGTTTGCGAAGACAAATGGCAGCCGTCTGCTAGCCAGAATATACACAGATTCCATTTTCAAAAATTACGCGAAAAAGAGTTGAAAATCCAATATCGGGAGCAGGCGCAAACGGCACACGACGCGCCGACATCTTTCTTCAATTTCGCAATTGTAAACTGTGTTGCTTCATATTTAAAGTCGCTTTTGTAATTTATGACAAACAAAAGAATGTTTACGCGGCATTATGATGAAGAGTGATGTTACGATATTGATATTCGCGTTCGCATTTTTGGCATGCTTCGGTTGTGTCACCCTAAAGTCTGTGGAAGTTGTTTTTTGTACAACAACAATAGAATTTCACGGCTATTTTGAGGCGGTTAGGCATGTGAGTCCATTGTTCGATTTGCGATCGGCACCCACCGCGTTTTAAAGTATTCGGTTTGTGATAATTTACACCGTCGCCGGTGGTATCGCAAGGCGCTTTGACTGAGCTGTGTTCAGAATTTAAATTGCAATATTATAGCATTAATTAAGATAAATTATCCCTGATAAGAGTTCAAATCTACGCGTTGGAAGTGTCACCCTACCAAAAACCATGTGGTGAACGAGAACAAAAGGCTATATTATGTTTAGGTGCGACAATAGATACCTTTGGTGCTGTCGTGTGGACCTTGAAGTTCTTTGTTACGTGCAGGTTTTTTTTAGTACTCGCAGTTAGACACCATTCTTGAGTCGTATCTATATAGCGTTAATTTTTGATTTCACTTTGATTTTTACAATTATGTGATTTTACAGGGAGCCAATGGTACTCTAATCCTATGCTTTCTATCCATCCGTTGGTCAAAAATGATTCTAAGTAAGGGATTTCATTATTAAATTCGGTCCAGTCTGCCTACTGCTCAACGGAATTGCCGTGAAGTAGTAGATAATTGGAAGATGTCATCACAAATACACGTAGCCTTTTTATGTTTCCTTGTATATGTCATAAAAACGGTAATGCGTATGATTTACAAACTATATACATATGCATAGCGCAGAACTTAAAATGCTAAAGTTTAATAACAAAATAAATAGCGGCCAAGTGTGAACCGGGACTGAGCTAGATTGCGTGGCTAAGATTTTGTGAACATTTTATTGCGTACGTAATTGCAAATCTCACTCCTAATTGAGCGGTTTCATTATTACCACTAATAAATACTTTTTGTTTATTTTTTATAACATTACAGCATGCGACCTCTTTGATGGCACACTTTGCTGAATTAGTAAATACCTCATCATGCCTATTTTATACACAATAACTACATTCCGGAAATATTTTAAAGATGCACCAAAATCACTGATTATTCATTGGTGTAGATTCAACAGTTTCTATCGCCGACGCCCACGCTTCTTCTAGCGCCGCTACTGTCGAATTGTTAAAGGCCTTTAAACAATAAAGACTAAGACTTATTCCTATCATTCGACGGTCCATGTAGTGGCGTGGCGAACCATCGCCTGCCGGAAATAACAATCAGAAGTAATCTATAACCGGCGCCCGTTTTCTATAACAGCCCAATATCAAAAATTTGTCAAGATCTCATATCTATAGCAATTTAATTTGCGACACTTTCACAATAGTCGCAACACCTACCGATACCTTCTCACGGTTATGGTATAATGTCTTATTAATATCCCGTGGACCTGCCATGCAATTCTGTAAGAGCAAACGTCCTTTCATCCTCGGAAACATCGGCTGTCACAGCCTTGAACACAAAATTGCAATTCTTTGGTGTCGCTTTTCATGGTTGTGCGACACTAGCGCCGCAAGGCTGCGTTTGGAATTGGAATTCTACAAGGCAAACAGCCTCGCGTACGCTTACAGCCATAGATAACAGAAACAACCGTTGTTTCTGTTATCTATGCTTACAGCCTTATAGAATACCAAATAATTTAGCCGTGATCGCAGTAGACGATGTCCAAGCTGTGACATCTGTGATCACAGCGACGCACACAGCCATTACGAGTCGCTTAGAGAATTGCATGGCTGGTCGCGTCGGGTGTACTACGTTGGATCAATCTTCTTGAAGGGTACTCACCGTATTGGACCCGTTAATAAAACCATTTATTGCACATTACTGGTACATTTTTCTATAGAAATAAATAAAATTGAAGTGTCACGAGAAGATTTTACTAAATGAATTACATACCTACACAGTACTTGCAACAAAAAACAATTTAAAAATTTTTTGTCTCTGTGTTTGTTCATTGGCAGTTAGTTACTGTTATGAGGAGTAAAATAGACTACTTTCATTTTACAAAACACAGCTACAGGTTTTTATATTTTCTCATACTAACTTTAATTACGTTTAGTTGGTTTTAACTGAAATAAATTTGCAAACATGTACTTAAATTTTACATTTACAGTTTTAACAAGATCAGAAATAGACCAGAGAGATCAGAAAAGAAATATCTGAAACTTAAATTAATAAATGTAATATCTTTAACTTAAGGTAAATATTTCTAATTACCTCTTATTGTATCTACTATATTACGACGGAAAAACATATAAACACACATGCTTGATAAAACCAACTTATGAATTTGTTTTATGAGATATTATGAGACCTGTAGACTTAATACAAAAAAAATATTATTATATGTTATAGAAGGAAATACGTAAAGGATAATTGACAATTACCTGAGTACAAAACCAAAATGAAATATTTTTAAAATGATTTCCAAAGACGATTATTGATGCCTCTAAATTACTTATTCCGAGCTAGCAAACATGGAGTAAACATTACCGACATACTAACTAACAGTACCCAATGTACAAATCCAGCTTTATTCAATCTTTTGATATTTAGTGCTCATTGATGGTAGTTGTCACTATAGAAATTAAATGTATGTACTCATACATTTAATTTCTATAGTGACAACTACCACCCGCCCATTCAGCAAAATCATTGACTTGTTGGTCCAAAAATAGTTGTTTTTAGGCCCTTACATATTTTAATATATAACTGATCTGTTGACAAACTATTTCGGTGCCTATAGTCTGAATTCTTCAAGTCCTATTATAACGCATTAAGCGCTAAAATGACTTGTTGTATATGTAAATACCTAGGAAACAACAAAATACACGATTATTTGTTACCTAATTTCTTCCTAGACTAACATTGAATAAATAAATACTGTCGTCACATTAACAATATATGAAAAACACATATTTGTAAAGAGAAATACATTTTTAATTTTAAAACTATCGACATTGTTTAAAATAAAAAAGAAAACTATATAACAAATGGCAAGGAAACGCACACGGTAGGGGGGAATTGAAATCGAGCAGTACAGTCATCTCAATAAGCGGCTTGGCTCTCAACGCGCCTCGTAAATTCAATGCCAATTGTTTGTTTTCAACGCAAAACCTAGCAGGCTTTAAGAAGTACCTAACGATTTTAATACGTTAGCTTAACATAGATAAACTGCGACATGGTAGAAGTATTTACATAGTGCTTTTTTACCCAACTTGTGGAGAAATTTATATTGAACTAGCTGTGCCAGCGACTTCGTCCGCGCGGAATTGTTATTTTTTTATTATTTATTTATATTAATAAAAATAAATAAATTTTAAAAAATAAAAGTAGCCTAAGTTACCCCTTATTACATCAGCTATCTGCCAGTGAAAGTCCCGTCAAAATCCGTCCAGTTGTTTCAGAGATTTACCCGGAACAAACAGACAGACAGACAAAAATTGTAAGAAAAATATTTTGGTATATATGTGTACCGTGTATACATCCATATGCATTTAATAAAAAGCGGTTATATTACTATTACAAACTGACACTTCAATTTTATTTATCTTTATAGAATAGATATAGATTTTGCGTTACTCTGTAGGCTAAACGAGATGACGGATTTTAACAAATGACGTGTATTAGTTTCGTCTTCACTGTGAAAGTGATATAAATAAATATAAATATAATAAATAAATATTGTCGGACAAATTACACAGCCGTACATATAGTCTATAATTTTTAAACATGGCATCTAAGAACACTTGTTCTGAAGGTAAATTTAAAGAGATGTTCTATGATAGGCAGAGAGAACCGCCACAAGAAGCGGCCTTACACACCTTTCTCGCTTTTCTAACATCATAACCATTTTCAAACACGGTCGCCGGTTCTGAGGCCAGCTGACATAACAAATACAAATAATACAATACAATTGTCAATATGTACTGAAATGATGATGATGATGATTAGATAGTAACATACAGATATAAAATCCTGTTTAAAATAGAAACGAATGTGCTTTTCCACCGGCGGGACGAACGATACGTAAATTTTTGTTTCTGAAAATACACGATTTTCAGCAACGAATGATCGATTACTAGTAGCACGAGAATTAAAATATTAGTCAGTGTAAAATTAGTCGATGTAGATGTATGTACGTACATAGAATTCACTACCAATTACAAGCCAATCTATATCCACTGCATATCCGCAAGTAAAAAATTTAAATTTTACCACCCAATTTTCAATTCAGACCTTTCCTCGCCAGTGGGAATACCTTTATCGTAGCCTTAAGCTGAAATAACACACCGGCTTGATAATATTCCGGACTCTACGCAGGCACAACTTGCAGGCTTTAGTTAGTAATTTAGAAATGGCAAAGTTTTATTTTTAAATCTCCTTTGACCATGTCCATATTAATAACATCTTATGCATCCGTGCTTCACTGTCGAGTTCCGTACGTAAATCTTAACTTTTGCCGCTATCTCGGCGTATAAAATTGTTTCAGCGTTGAAGCTACATTGTAGTAAGTAGTACCGATATCAATCTTGGGGATCGACGGTAGTGATTTACAAAATGGTCTACTCTGTGATTTATATGTCTCATGGTCAAGTATCTGTGAAAATAGGCTCCAATTAAGAGTTTTAAAGTTGGGTCGTAGCGTAGTCGCGATTTGCGTCCATAGCGTGGAGAACCAAAGAACATTTCATGTACAGTAGAGTATACTTGGTAACTTTGATACTATACCAATGAACAATTGTATGTTTTAGTAAAGTGTATTTTCTAATCATAGCATAGTAGAAGTCGCTATTTCTGTTTATCTATAGATACGCTAAGTTCTTATATTATATGCAATGAATTAAGATATGATTTTCTCGTTGACGTAAAATAAATTTTCGTCAATAGATTCTCTTTATCATTCAGAGGATTCCTTATGGAAAGTTTTATTTTGTAGGTACTATGTAAAACCGAAATAGGTCAGATAGTAATATTACAATTTGTGATTAGCGCGCCAATAAATTTAGTTTTTAAGCCCGTTTAAAAAAATATTTTCGTTTTCCACTGTAAGTACCCTCGTGAAGGTCATGCAGGCACGAGAATCTGACTCGTACTTAACTGGTTTATTTATTTTACAGCTTTTGTTAGCAACAAGACTGACCACCTGTGTTTGAACAGAAACAAATTTCACTGACCATCACAGTCTACATCTGTGATATGTATGATGTTTTTTTATTACAACATTGGGAGGCATACACGCATACGGCCTACGTTATGAAAAGCGGTTACCGTATCCTATGAACGCTTGCAATATATTAAGTACGACTAGAGTGATGCTACCTCTGCCGCTAACACTGGAACTGTAGGAGCTTACTGGTGATCTCACTTACACGCAAGAACATACCAGCCCTCCAGGGAGTTTTTATTTGGCTGTGGTTTTCTGTTAGGTGGCGGTAGTTGCCTAGACCGGTGAGCTTTGATGCACCTACCTCTCTTAAAAGCTGACGTGAAGCTGGTGAGAAGTTACTGTGTTAGCGGTAGTACTGATAGTGTGCAATTCATGTGCAAGCGATCTTTCTTGCAAGCATCTATCGGGATTATATCACTTCGGGGATACATAAAACATAATTCGATTTTACATCAACGTTATTAAACGCGTAACACAGTTTTAACTTTAATATGCAAACAAGTATTGATTTATGCATATTTATCATTCAATATAGAAGAGTTCATTCCAACATCTAATATAGTATGCGGGCCGACCACTGATATCTATGGGGCCGGCCGACATATTGACAGCTAATATATATTTAAATAACCATTAAACCCTGTTAAATCAGTTGTAAATCTTTGTTAACATGTCTCGGTTTACACAATATTTATTATGCGTTCAATTCACGGTGGTACAATGAAAGCAATTTGTTTGATGCTCCTTCACGCCAGTATTTAAATTTATACTCAACGATTTAAAAGTCGTATTCTGTTAGAGAACACGACTTAAAAGTCGTATTCTATTAGAGAACACGCTTAAATCATAGTCACACTGCAGGACATTTACTTTACTTCCGAGGTAAAAGAAAGAGCACATTCCTGACTTACAAGGGAGAAAAGTAGTGAATGTTTATATGATAGTATATACCCTGTTCTGTACCATGACTCTACCGGTTATGACTGATTAAGTCTAAACGTTACCCTGGGACGCCTTCAGCTGATAAATCTTGAATCGTTAGAAAGAGCACATACTAACTCCAAACTCCATCCATAAGTGGCGCCAAATGCGAAAAGTAGTACTGTATGGTAGAAACATGGAACTACTCTATGGATAACGATGAGAGGCTAAAACTATGAATGTTTGATGTAGAGCGGCAGAGAAATCAATTAGGGAAATCTGTTATCTGTTGGAAATCTGTTTTTATCTGTTATAATATTTAAAAGTGAGTAGTTTAGTTGTTAAATTTCAACGATACTTAGTATCTTGCAATGTTCATCCTCAATAAAGGACTATAAATGAAATAAACAGTTTGCAACTTGAAGCTGAATTAAAGAAACACAAAAGTGAAATTACGTGCGAGTGAAACGCAGAAACCTGGTAGTTCATATGTAACTATAGTAAGCTGACTTTACAATACTCTGATATTATCGTGAGTTTTCTTCTTCTTAGCGTTGTTCTGTTTCCTAATTTACTAGGATTGGCGGGGTCTGCTACGAGTACCTTTAGCATAAGGATTTGGCGAAAATATTGATGTTTACATGAAGCGACTACTATCAGACCTCCACAACCCAGAGAGAAAACCAGATATTTCTTAGACTAGGTTTCGAAATATAATATCTTTGATTTGTGGATTTACTCACGACCACGAAAAAAAGGAACACGAAAACATGGCAGGTGATTTTTGGATTTACTCATGACGTCTTCCTTCACTGTGTATGATAATTACAAATATATACAAAAATACGAAAAAAAGGAACACGAAAACATGGCAGGTTTTGAACTGGGGACCAGTTGATTAATAGGCCGAATCTTTATCTATCATTGAGCTATCACTGCTGGTTCTGTATTGGCAACGGGTGGAAGCTCACTTTATATTTTTGCTGCACAAAGTCGCAGCAAATCAACAGGTAGGCTAAATATAGTCACCGGAGTGTTCCAAATATTTTTTTGCGAAATCAGACTCGACGCAAGCATATCTCTATTTAGGTATTCTACTGCCGCATTGAATGGACGATTTCCGAAATTCCGAATGAGCTACGAATGTGAATGAAACCCAATTATAATTAGAAATCGAATTGAATTACTTCTCCTGGCGTGTAAAGCTGGTTTTCAGTTTGGCAACTTACCAAGTATGGTGTCGCGCGCACTTTCAACGCTCTCTTGGTGAGACAGTCACAGGAGTGAATTGAACGAAATAACACATACCTGTCATTAACGAATAAAAATTAAATAAACGATATATTGGAAATAAAATTGTACATATATAACGTCAGAACATCAGGAGTGTAGAATGTCTTATATGTCTATATGCATAGGGTCCACCTGATACAAAGTGCATGTTGTAGCTTGCAATAGTGAAGTAACGCTCGCGCATTGCCACTTCTAACATAGGTAAAGAGCAATGGAATTACTGTTAACTTCACTTACTCACAAGAACATAATAACAAAGTTTGGCTGCGGTCTTCAGTTTGTTACTTTCCCAGTCGGGCTGTTTTCATATATTCTACCTTTCGTAGATTACATTGATATGAGAGTTAAGCGCCAAGTATATTTAATAATAGTTGCTTCGCAGTGGGACACTAGGGACCTTGCAGAATATTGTAGCCAGATAACAAATCTCTGCAAGGCTGTTGTTTTCTTGTGAGTGAACCACGTTATCACCAATCTCATTTAAGAGTTATTTCTTTAGTGGCACAAGTGGCAGCGCTCAAAAGATGCTGCTTTTATTGCATGTGCGCCCAGTTCCTCATTTTAGTGTGATAAAAGTTCCAGATTATTACTTCATTCGCTAACGTAACTGCAGAAAATGGATCATAACATCCGACTTTAAAAAACTACACTGCAATATGCCTTGCATGGTTGACATACCGGAATGGAAAATCTTTAAGAAATCCAGACTTGATACCTCATTAATATTTAGTCTTTTGATTAAAATTTTTTTTTATATAAAATCGGTAGGCATGCAAGCATACGCCCGCCTGATGTAAAGCGGTTACCGTAGCCTATAAACGCTTGCAATACATTAAGTAACTCACGCGCTATGCCACCTCTGCTGTTTATACAGCAACTCCTTAGGAGCTTACTGGTGATCTAACTCACACGCAGGAACACAACAATCCTCTATGGATGCATTTCCTATCTCAAGTTTCTCCGTGCTTCGGAGGGCACGTTAAGCCGTCAGTCCCGGCTGTTGTCAATAGATGACAGCCGTTAAGCTAAGTCAGTGGTAGCCCTCGGGCGGCTTGAAAATACTGGCCTCCACCAATCCGCATTTGAGTAGCGTGGTGGAGTATGCTCTAAACCCCTTCGGTTGTAGGGAGACCCATATCCTTGCAGTGGGATGAGTAAGGGTTGATGTGATGTGATAAAGGAAAAAATCTTGAGGAAACCCGCATCTAAAAAAGTACATAACACGTGTAAATCGTACATCTTTCAAATATACTTTTTTAGACGCGAACTAAGAACTACCCTTCTAGATTGTGGAGACTTCCACGGTAGTCGCTCCCTGTCAAAATTAAAGTCTTCACCAGATCTTTAGTCTTAGGTGGCTTACTACGCCCATCCCAACGTATAAGGAAACCGAAGAAGCAGGACAGCAGCAAATTAAGACTGAAAAAGAAAAGTTAAATGTAATGTTAAAAATCGGCCAAGTGCGAGTCGGACTCGCACACGAAGGGTTCCGTACAATTATCGATAAAAACGGCAAAAAATCACGTTTGTTGTATGGGAGCCCCCCTTAAATATTTGTTTTATTTTAATTTAATTATTTATTCTTAAAGTGAATATATAACTAAATATTCTGTGAATATTTCAAGCGTCTACCTGTTGCCGTTATCAGTATCGAGCAAAAATGAGCAAAAAAATCAGGTTTGTTGTATGAGAGCCCCCTTAACTATTCATTTTATTCTATTTTTTAGTATTTGTTGTTATAGCGGCAACAGAAATACATCATCTGTGAAAATTTCAACTGTCTAACTATCACGGTTCATGTTATACAGCCTGGTGACAGACGGACGGACGGATAGCGGATCCTCAGTAATAGGGTTCCGTTTTACCCTTTGGGTACGGAACCCTAAAAATGAACATTAAATGTTATTTTGTATTTTTCTGTATCACGAACAGGACAGGTCATGCCCGTCAACAACATCCTGATTGAGAAGTTGGAAGTCAACACTAAGTATTTTTTTGAGTCTTGATACCTAAAATAATAATTTGCAATTAGCAGACTCGGAGAGTGTGACGATCGAATTATCACTGTGACAATTGATCTCAGAGTGTCACGGTTAAATTAGGAAGTACACCTGCAGGATTAAAAAGACCATGGTTAAAATAATAGTTTCACAGTATGACATTATCACGAGACAAAAAAGATACGGTAAGTGTCATCAGAATTTAATGAGAGAAGTCAGTGATACATGAAGTGAAAATATTTGTAAATATTTTTTTATACAACGTCTGAACGCATACAAGCATACGGCCCACCTCATGTAAAGCGGTTACTGTAACCTATGAACGCTTGTAATACGTTAAGTATCACTCGTGCGATGCGTCCTCTGCTGCTAACACAGCAACTCCTTAGGAGCTTACTGGTGACCTCACTCAAACGCAAGTACATAACGACCCTCTAGGGTGTTGTTATTTGGCTGCGGTTTTCTGTGAGGTGGAGGTACTTCCCCAGACGGGCTACTTTGATGCGCCCTACCTCCCTTTAAAACATTCGGATCAAGACAAACAGACATATTCATGCACATAAATGTTTGCCTTGTGTGGGAATCGAACCCACGCGCGTTGGTGTGAAAGTCGCGTCATTCACGACTGTCCCACCGAGTTCAAAATCAATTCATTATGATAGAACAAACTGTGTCGTTAGGAAAAACATTCACCAACTTTTTCATATGCGCCTGATATTATCTAATAGCAATCACTCCTCGTAGCAACTTGTATTTGGTGTAGGCGTTTACTGACTTACTTACTGATTTACTATGGCATCTACGTTGTTAAATACAAAAATTGTTGTGTTCCTGCGTGTGAGTGAGGTCACCAGTAAGCTCCTAAGGAGTTGCTGCGTAAGCAGCAGAGGAGGCATCGCGCGAGTGTTACTTAATATATTACAAGCGTTAATAGGCTACGGTAACCGCTTTACATCAGGTGGACCGTATGCTTGTATGGAGCCGAGAAGACTGCCGTCAGGCCTTCACTACCCAGAGGAAAAACCAAACTTTTCGTAGGTTACGTCAACCGTCTACTATACAGATAAATAAAATTGGAGTGTCTGTTTGTACTCGTAATATTAAAATAAGAGCTTTTTATTAAATGCATATGGTACATACACCAAAATATTTTTTTTTACAATTTTTATCTGTCTGTCTGTTTGTTCGGGTATCTCTGAAACCGCTGGACCTATTTTGACGGAACTTTCACTGGCAGATAGCTGATGTAATAAGGAGTAACTTGGGCTACTTTTATTTTAGAAATTTTATTTATTTTTATTAATATAAAAAAAACAAATAACTATTCAGCTAGTTTCAAATACAATTTCTTCGACGTGCGGGGTTTCCTCACGATGTTTTCCTTCACCTTCTCAAATCCCCAAAGCCAAATTTAGTGGTACATGCCAGTATTTGATCCAAGTCAGTAGTGTGGTTCTTTATCCAATGAGCTATCATTGCTCAGACGTGACACTCCTGATAAAAAAGGTGGTCGTCACGGGACTGCATTACACAAAGTAGGTATGGAGCCAAATGCAATTTTTAAAACTCTCCATATGCTTGGTATTAGTAAAATGTTTGTGTACTGGGCTATTAATAGGTACAATGAGACCTCCACTGTTTGTGACAGAAAAAGATCTGGCCGTCCACGTAGTGTTCGTACGAAAAAGTTGGTCAAAGCAGTAAGGGAAAGAATCCGAAGAAATCCTGTCCGAAAGCAAAAGATTTTATCTCGGGAGATGAAGATAGCATGTCCCGTATTTTAAAAAATGACTTAGGACTCGCAGCCTATAAGAGATGTACTGGTCATTTCTTAACTGATAATTTAAAAAAGAATAGGGCGGTAAAATCGAAATCGATATGTAATAATTGAATAACCAATATAAGACAAATGTCACCTTAGTCTTCCTGCGACCACGGATGCTGCATATCATTCGAAACGTCAGGTTCAACAAAATAAATAAAACACGCGATACTTCCGTTAAAAATTGTTTAATTCAATATGTTGTGTTGTTTTCGTTCCCTACTTTTACAGACATTGAGCAATTCACCATGACTACGTGTCCAATGAACTTTTTGACATAATCTCTAGGTAACAAATGAAAGAAATATACAGGTCTTACACTTTTATAAACAAAAACTTTTAGTGACAAATCAGAACCCTATACGCAAATAGAGACAAAAAATCTCATGCTCTGTCTTGCTCACACATACGTGTTTTGACGATAATGCCATCTCTCTTCGCAGAGGTATTATTCACATTTCTAACCTCAAATGAAGAAATAAAATAGTGTCGTACTACAATGAAATAGTATATCTATTAATAAATTATTTTAACCTCTCTCCATATAAAAGACTATTAAATATCACAAATTCACATCTCATTTAGAATTACGAGTATAACAGAATCGTTGATATTAGTTTTACAACACTGTTGAATTTCTGAACGGAAATAAAAAAGGCGACAGACATGGATTTGAGTAATAAAAATTTCGAAGATGTACAATCAGGGATTCAAAAGCCCCAAAGTTAATCAATCTCCTTTGACGCATGACGGCATGAGAGACTTCCCTCATGCCAACTTCCGTCACGGCATAGGTACTGTTCGATTTTACTGCCAAGGCACGCTAATAGATGTTTCGCATCAAAAATGTCGCTGTGACTTACCTCTCTTTGCCTGAGCATAGTTTGCTAGCCGGCATGTTGCATCATTTACGTTCATCTGCCCTGTCCATCGACAAACGATGAGCGATATTTTAGGAGTATTGTATGTTTACTAGATACTCTAAATACTAGCTTGAGAGATTATGAATTTCATCTTTGTTCATAAATATTTTTAGACAGACATGAGAAAAAGGAGGAATGAATAATAACATGAAATAATATTTTCTGTAAATGGGTCGACTTTCATCTCCAACAAATTTTAAGCATTAGCTAAAAATATCTTATAGAAATTAATTTGCAATCCTCTTTTGATTTAATAAAAGGGCAGTAAAATTTTAATTTCTAATAGGAACCTAATTTGTGAGGGATAAAAGCAAATAAATTCTCGGATAAAGGTGAAATGTAAACATCCAGCAATGTTTTGTGAAACCCACGCTATAGCAAGAACATTCTTCCTACTGAGAAACAATTATAATTATAAAGAAACTCGTAGGCATGGACATAGTACAAGCAATTTGGTAAAACCGGACTCTTTATCTTAAAGAACAGCACAGCCAATTAACGATCCCTAGTGTTATCATCTCCCTTAATAAAATGTCAAATCTCTCGACCATTTCTTAGGGACGTTTCCAGGGATCGTAGGCAATCTCATGATCCTTTGCCCTCTGCCCGTACCCTCTTGTGTCATATATTTCGAAGTGAACCCGATCTCAAACGGATCCGTCACGGTGTCGGCACGAATTCTGTTGTGTCATCTCTTGTGATAGTGACGTGTCTTTATGAACGTGAACTATCGAGATATATTTTTGCAGTTGAGGTGTAAAATATTTTGAAGTGATAATTTCTTATGGGAGGGTAAACTGCTTCGTTACGTAACGCGTTACGGCGCCAGTCTGTCTGGCTTTCCTTTCTCTCATGCATATGGTAAGTTATCACTTCTGTCGGGCGTACCGAGACGCACACGTTTTTTTTTGTATGCTATTACACAATATTATAAGTATTGATGATTCTAATGTAATTTAGAGTAAAGTCTCCATGAGACATAAATGTAAAACTAATTGTATGAACTGAGGTACCTACACTTCATAAAGTTTGACACAATGCTTTCGAAGCACATGTTTACTGGTCTAACCACCCAACACATAACAATACGTAAAAAGTTTCTATATAAAATCTTTTGTACAAACAGCAAAACTTAATGGTATCGATTCTGCAGATATTTTAGAGTAGGTAGTACATTCAAAACAGACAGGTTGATCTGTCTTATTAAGTTTAGTTTATTTAGTAAGTATACCTATCAATTTATTTACAATTTATGCCCATGGAAGCAAATGGTAAACAAGCTTAGACAGACTCTTAATATATCTATGCTATATGGTATATAGTTAGATGTGTTATAAGTGTACGCATCTAAGTTGTAATATATTATAAATTGATTGCATGTTTTTAAATTAAAACTGAGAATGGCAATCTTCTGTTTTATATACCCCGTTGTATGGCAAATAACATGATGATCTATTTGATGTGAAGTGGTAACCATAGCTTTTACTATGTTATGTTATATAATCGTCTATTTGTAGCAAGAAACGAAACATAGAATGTAATATGGCTTAGTGTGACTCTGCACTGGATGGCTCAACTTCACTTCATTAATGAAATCTATTTACGTATGTTTATCAGTTGTCTAGTACCCATAACACAAGCTTGGCTAACTTTGGGGCTAGATAGCGCTGTGTAATTTGTCCGTCAATATTTATTTATTATTAGAACTGACCGTGTACGTATGTGGATTTACTTAGCCGATTGTCACCTCGTCAAATGTACTCCGATAAGAAATCAATCTCAATCAATCAACCTAAAGGCAAAAAAGGAATGACTTTAATAAAACATTCCAAAATTATCGATAAGAATATTTATCCTTACTATAGCCGTCGGCGATCCTTTATCGTCAAATGCTAGCTTTAATTTGATTAGTTGAGGCGTCCTCCAATCGGGAGCGAGTGACGAACGGAGGGTCAACGGTCAACGTTTAAAAATTTCTAATTTACGAGTTTTAAATTCGACGTTTTAAGTTTAAATTAAATTAAACTCGTCACGTACTCTTTGCGGGAATAAAGTGAAATTATTTAATGGGGTCAAAAGGAACTAGACTGAAATCCGTGATTTTTTTTCTAAAACTGTTGTCTTTCTTGAAGTATTTATTTTCTCTTGATTGCTGATCGGAAAATCTTAGAACAAATTGCGGATGATACTCGCGACCTAAAATATAAAGCGTTATACTGTCAAAAGCAAAACTAAATAAAAAATCTAATTTAAAAGTTACGTTACATTTATTTCATTAGTTCGAAATCGGAGTAAAGTATTTCAAAGGTAGCATAATTAACACTTTTGGAGAATTAAAGCTATTCGCTTACACTGTTAGATTTCTACATATTAGTAAGATATAGCTTCATTAAAAAGGGCAACTTATTTCTCGGAATCTAAAAGTCAAAGTAAGCCTCACTTACATGTGACACGTCTACCGATCAAGTCTATACCAAAATAAAGATACATAAGGTACAAGAAAACAAAATGTTTGTTTTCCTTTTTGCCTTGCTTAATTAGAAATTAAATTCATATATCCTATAAGTATATTACTAAATTTATTATCTGGTTGGAATAGTATTTACATTGATTTTTTCAAAATAAATGAACTATGTCGGTCTCGCCTTACTTTCTTAACAAAAACATTGTTTTTAACACGAACGGTACATGAATTAAAAATTACAGTCGTTAAAGTATTCGACCTACTTCCTCAGGCTTTTGAACAGCGCAATTGCATACTTAACTCTCGGACTCCAGACATGATGAGGATGTGGAAAGGTTGGAAATATAAATAAAATATTGCGTAGGAGACCAGCTCTAGGGTCGAGTTCCTCCTGCACTTCCGCTGCATATCAGGCGGGTAGTATGTTTTTTTACCTCACAGCATAATATAAAAAAGAAAATAATATTTCAGTACGCAGTATATAACAAAGTTCTCTCGAACATAATCAAAACAAACAACCACATCTCAAAAACAATACAATAAACTACAGAAAAGAAGTTACAAAGACAGTACGTGATATAATAACATAATATTTCAACCTCACTAAGCTGTGATACATTTCCACTGTTTTAATATATTTATGGCGTCTGTCGAGCAGGTAATGGTATGAAAACACCACAAAAATGTTGTTTGCAGCAATAACTTTTCGAGGGGAGAAGAAAATAACCCCTCTTACATTACGCGTCAAGTCTTACGTTACATTGAAGACTTTATATAACCATTTTTTCTAATGTGTTATACTAAGACGTCAATGTAAAAGTAACATCATGCAATATTCTTTACATAATACAGTCATAATCAAAAGATGTTCCCTTCTCTTAACTGCATAATACAAAAGCAAGATGGAAGTAAAGAAATGCATTCAGATAAGTAATAAATTATGTTCCCTATATTAGCTCGCTGTCTATTAGCTAAGTACACATTTGTAAGACTAGCAAATTGTGCGGGTTCCACTGTAATTGATAGTCGTAGGAGAAACCGGTTTGGTATCTGAATCAAACATGGACTGAATATCGGTTGAAATTTAGAATGGTCGTGAAATTCAAGATAAGCCTTCAACGACTAATTATGCGTCTAAAGTCAACGGCAACATGCGGGACTTTTGTTTGTTTGTTACCTGACATAGTATGAAAAATGTACGTCACGTAATTATTTTAAAATAATAGAAATGTTAGCTATCTCACATTAAGTATTAAATTTATAATAATGTAACTGAAAATTATTTATTTTCAATGATACATTATACATATACAACTCAATAGCCGATTGACAGAGCTTCGTTCGACGTTTTTATGATTATTTTTTTCTGTATTTATACTTCACGCCAGGACCCTTGTGGAATAGGCAGAGAGAACCGAGCGGCGTAAGGTGCGGTCTTTACACATTTTTTTTTTACCGACTTAAAAAAATAAGATGTTATATTTTTTTTTTATTATTATGGAAAGGATCATCTTCGCTCATCTCATTTTTACATCTCACGTTTAGTAGGTCTACTCATGTTTACTTTCGATAAATTACGAGTAGTATAGATACTTCAACACTTCGATGTACCGATAGTCAATTCGGCATCGCTGGAGAGACTGTACGGCACCACCAATGTCTCAACGGTATCAAAGGCTTTTTCGTAGTCCACATACGCCAAACATAAGGACAGATTACACTCCTGAGTCTTCTGTATCCTCAGTAATCTGGCCGAGAGTATGTATGTGATCTACTATGCTAAAGCTTTTTCAGAATCCGGCTTGTTCGGGAGGCTGGAATTCATCAACTCTGCGTGCCGTCAACAAACCGTCTTTTGTTACGACTCTCGAAAACAGTACATAAGCGCGGCTTAGAAGCGATATCGGCATATAGTTATTCAAAAGGGGTTTAACACCCTTTTTGAAACACCTGAAGCGTGATTTAAAAGCCTGGTCATAGGCTTTCGGCTCCACGCTTCAGGTGTTTCACCGGTGTGTGTATAACGGCATTGAATAGCCTCTGGAGGACTATAAGTATCGGGTTTTCGTGCGCTTTTAGACGCGCCAACGTAATTCCGTCCTCACCCGGTGCTTTCCCATTTTTAAGCTGTTTGAGAGCCTCACGAATCTCGTAACAGACTGATGTCCGGGATATCTTCAGTACAGTGTCGGTTCAGTTTACGTCTTGGGTCGTTACTAGCACTGTTGCCCGGTTGTAACAACGATGTGTAGCTGTCCATAGAAATTCTCCATCTCACTCAGAATCTCAAGAATCTCAGTCTTTGTAGAAAAAATAGCACTAGTGTTGGTCTTCAGCTTCGTAAGTTGACTTTGCCCGACAGATAGATCTTTGGCGAAGACTTTGGAGCCTTGGTCCCGCTCTATCGCCTCTTGAATACGATTTGTATTAAATTGGCGCATGTCTTGCCGTATGCATTAAGAGATCTGCCTATTCAGCTATCTGTACTCTAGGGTATGAGCTGAAGTACGAAACCATATGTCACGTCTGATCTGTATGAGATTCTGCGTGTGAGTTGAGAGCTTTTGAGTTCTTTATTGGGCAGGACTTTAGAATTTGATCTCCACGAGCTTGCTGTTGATATTGTCTAGTGTTATGTAATCATCTAGGCACTGAAAACGATTATGAAGTTCGAGTTTAAAGCTTTCGGGATATGGATAAGGGCACGAGATGAACGGAGCGTAGACTTCACCAGGTGAGACCTTTCCTGGTTTATGTTAAGGTTGAAGTTGCCACTTCAGGTGAAAACGGAAAGCGATCACCGTATCGTTTCCGGTTTTCACCCGGTTGACCACAGACACATTATCACAAATGCCGGTTGGTCTTCAAGATGAAGTCTGTCTCGATTTTCGTCGAACCATTCGGGCTACTTCAAGTCCACTTGCGCTGTGGCTGCTTCGTGAAGAAGGAGTTTATCATAAAGAGTTCCACCTTCTCCATGAAGTCGACTCGCATTTGTCCCCTTTGGCTTCGTTGCCCGATTCCAAATTGCCCTACTCTCAGCTCATCGTTCTGTTTCGTGCTCAGCTTTGCATGGAAGTCCCCTATCAGCAGTGTGTAGTAAGTTTTAGAGATATGTGTGGCTTTGGAGGTATCCTCTCACATAGCCTCCACCTCATCATCGGGATGTCTTGAAGTTTGTGTGTAGACCTGTATGGCCTTCAGCGAATATCGTTTGGTCTGAGTATAAGGTATGCCACCCTCGCCGACACAGCCTCGACCTTTAGTACGTTGCTGATGAGGGGCTTACGAATAATAAACTCGACACCATCTTGGGACAGATAATCGCCCTCCCGGTAGTAAAGCAAGTTGCTGGATTTAAGAATCACGGTGTCCTCACCCTGTCTTAGGACTTCGGACAATCCTATTGTATCCCAATGCCACTTGTTGAGTTCCTCTTCCAGCTCCACTATCTTCTCGTCGGTGCTCATTGTACGTGTGTTGTATGTTAAGCTAGTCCGTTGTGGTGGTAGCCGCGGATCCTTAGCACACCTAGCCCCGCCAATACTCTGACCGCTACCAGACGCTACCGCATTGACGTCGTACACATGTTTCTGATGGGGTTTTGCCATATCAAAGATCATGAATATTTAATTCAAATTTATCCCCAACCATTAGATTTTACAACGTCGATGTTAACGTTCTGTAATCTATCATTTAAATAAGATGCGACCAGTTTATACATCCTAGCTGGTATCTGGGCACACTCGCTATTATCCGCAACTTATTAGTGCCTTGTCAAATTAATGTCTTAGATGAATCATAAATATTTAAAATCAATAAAAAATATTACAACTTGCTATTCCAGATGTAAATTATACGTTCTTCATTACTTATCTTCAAACGCATCGATACGCAACATTTATTACGCTGAACAATTCAAATATAAAATTACATGTAATATTAATAACTTAACTCCTTATTCGGACAGGGTAAGGTCTAATGTTCAGTGAGATTTTGTTTATTGGTGCCATGGTAACAGTTGCCAGCGAATGTTCTATCGTGTCAAAACAAGGAGCAGGGGAACAATGTATTGCAGTTGGCAATCTTAATGCCCTTTCCACAATATCTTTAGTGTGACACCCCTCGATATGAATAATGTGTCATACGATCGCGCCCTTTTATCTACGTTGAGGGAAACACCCTAGATTTTGCGAAATTGGAAGAAAAATCTCTGTAACTTATTTACGTTCCTGATAAGTCAATGTGCCAATATTGATTGTTTTATTTCTTCTAGGTGTACATACCTACACAAACTTAAACTTCCAAACATTTTGGTCTATAAATTTACAGCGTTATGTATTGACTAAAAAGATTCATTATATATATAGCTAGTTTGAATATAGTTAATCCCTACGATACAAATTTTTCAATTTCCACTATTATGAAGATGGTTCATTCCAACTAGTCTTTGATCGAATATCTCTTGATCGAAAATGGATTGCTTCTTTATAAAACATAAGATAGTAAAAGAAATAATTTTTCCTATGTTTCATAAGTTGGCCTTCACTCAAAAAACAAAAAAAAACTATTATAAACTCATAGATAAAGATTTTATTATAATTTTAAGATTTTCAAGTCGTGTGCTAGGTACGTAAAAACATTTTTCATCAGTTTGTTCCCGTGACTATTAGTGGAGTCAATACGGTATTCTTTACTTAAAATTTTTTGATTCGATGGTGAAAAATATGTAGACAAAAGGACCCCAAATTATTTTTATCCACATCTTATAAAAATTGAGAAAATAATTGAATAATACTGCCGAATAGGTCTGAAAATGTCAACTCGGGGGTTTTCAGAGTCCAAAAACCCCCGAGTCCACCGTTTCATCCAATTCCTTACTCCATAATTTGGGGTCCTTTTGTCTACATATTTTTCACCATCGAATGCATCCTGTTTCAGCCTGATCGGTTGTTATTCAAAAATTTTAAAATTCGACCTATTTTTATACCATATTGACTGCACTATATGTCTAGCCATATGCCGGATGTTAAGAGGCGTCATAATTATCATGAATTGTAGTATTTGTAAGTTCTAATTCTATGAGTTATAGGGTTACGTACCCAATGCAATGGGTACCAACGACACTATAATACTGAGCTTACCTACACTGATCGTTCGTCGGTCTCTATATCTTTCCTTTAAAAGACGGTAACTATTCTAAGAAGCAAGTCGAAACTTATTTTATGAAAATAAAAATGTAATATTTTGATTGAGTAAATAAAATCACAATGAAATTAAAAAATAAGAGGTTAATATCGATTACGCATTATTTTTCAAGCTTTTTTTTTATTTTAGATCTATCGAATTTAATACGTGCAACCTTCGCACTCAGGGTAAATATAGCATAAATTCTAAAGTATGTTTAGTTAAAATAAATTTATATAATTTTTAACGGAAGTATCGCGTATTTTATTTATTTTGTTGAACCTGACGTTTCGAACGCTTTGCAGCGTCCGTGGTCGCAGGAAGACTAAGGTGATATTTGTCTTACATTAGTTATTCAATTATTACATCTACCGACAGGGATGGATTAATTATATATGTTCCGATTCACACAAAAATCGCTCACAGTGTCCGAACATTTTTTAGTAGATCTTTGGGTTTGTGACTTGATTATTTTTAGGACTGGATCCCAAGCAGGTGGTACTTGCCAACCATCTTCTCTATTGAAATTGGGGTGTTTTCTTATTTCAATAGCCTCGCGCAACATTCTCGGCATGTAGCGATTCTCCTTGGCGAGGATTTGTGGTTTATCGAACCGGATGTAATGGTTTGGCTGGTCCAGTGTATGTTCTGGACACATACACATGGCCAAAAGATAGCGGGAATTGATCTGATCACAGCTGAGATGATCAAACTAGGTGGTATTTACGTCCGGGACGCTTTCTGGTACTTATGCAATCTATGCTGGAGAACTGGAAGGGTCCCAATGGACTGTATATGCGCAGTCATCATGCCCTTGTATAAAGGCAAGGCGTCATGCATGAACTACGCCAGCTATATAGCAATTTGGCAAAAGTGTATGGAAAGGTAATTGAAAGGAGAATAAGGGTGAAATCCGATGGTATGCTGTGGCAGGCACAGGGAGGGTTCCTAAATGGAAGAGGATCGGATCAGGTTTTCTGCAGTATTTTTGGATCTAAAGAAAGCAATTGATAGAATTGTGCGAAAGGAACTGTGGGACATATTGCCGAAATATGGGATTGACGGTTCACTGCTCCGTGTTGTGCGTCCACTCACAAGGATTGCTCAGCATGTGTGCGGATAGATGGTGGCATGTCACCCTGGTTTGATGTCAAAATTGGCGTCAAACAGGGTTGCATGCTATCTGCTAGGCTGTTTATTCTGTATCTCGATAGTTGTCTGCAGGTTCGACGAATGTAGGATTGCGCATGGATGACCTAGTAGTGAACTGTTTGCTGTGTGCAGACGATGCCGTGATATTAGCAGAAACACCATCTGAACTGCAAACACTGATCACAATAATGAAAGACGATTGTATGGAGAAAGGCTTACTATTGAATACGAAGAAAACAAAGATTAGTAGTATTTGAAACAAAAGAAACCAGAACCAATGTAAGGATTACGATTGATGATGAAATATTGGAACAAGTGTATGACATTGTATATTATCTTGTATGCGCTTTCAGTATGGATGGAAGGTACACCGCTGATGTGAAAAAACGAGTGAGTGCTGGGAATAGTGTGAATGGAGCGTTGGCTTCTTGGCAGTAAAAACTTGAGCAAGAAGGCACAGCTCGCTATATACAATGCAGTGCTGGTCCTAACGCTTACTTATGGGTATGGCAGAGAGAGCATGAAAGTAGGATAAACGCAGTCGAAATGCGAGCGTTGCGCAAAATTTGTGACTTAACGCTTGTAGACCGTAGTCGCAATGATGATATTAGAAACAGAGTTGGTCTGAAAGACAGCGTCGGTGTTAAAATAAGAAGAGGTATGCTTCGTTGGTTCAGACATGTAGAAAGAATGCAGGATGAAAGAATCACGAAGCACATAACCAAATTGGTCGTGTTCTATCAGAAGGTGACGTCAGGAGCCTTAGAAACCGGCGAGCGTGCAAGAGAATAGCAATGAATGTTAAAGAAAGTGAGGTGTGTAACGAACCGAACGCCACGTGGCGCTCGGTTCTCTCTGCCTACCCCGCAAGGAATTTAGCGTGGAGTTAGAGATATTTAGTGCCAAGATTCCACAAAAGAAAAACATACCGCCGTATGTTCGCGATATACGCAGATACTATGCACATTACGATGCATTTAAATAAGAATCCTCTCCCTCAAGGAGAGAAATAAGTACAAATACTTGTATTATGAGGGTCATGTTTTGGGGCAGGAAAAGCCAATGTTTTGGCTCGGTGCACGGACATAAAAAAATGCATGGGACCCATGCAATATTTTAATATTAACTGTATCATGGGGTTCAGGGTGCATTCTCTGTTATTGAGAAATATGTAGAGGTTAATGTGGATTAGTTTGTGCATTGTCAAGTTTGTTTTAAATCGAAATATCATTGTTTTAACTAAAAAAATATAAAAAGTTTTGCTGTAATGTGCATATTCTCGATTGATGATATGATCAATCTATCTTATCATCAATAGACATATTCCCATTGCGTCGAAACATCACAGTCGAATAGGAATCTTGAAAACTTTTCGATTCCTATACGAATATGGTGTTCCAAGTTATTGTTGAGGTTTCTGATTTTATTGGTTTTCTAGCATTATTTCATACATGAGTATTAAATATAATATGTTATTATGCTAAATAATTAATTATAATGCCTAATATACTAGCAGACAATAAAATTGAGCTATCCCCTTTTTTATCCTTATCCCATTTATAGTGACAATTAGCTAAAAATATAACAATATTAAATGATTTTCAATGCTTGTGCTTAAGTTGACCAGGATAGAAATGGTACACCAAGACGTTACTTAACACATTTTTTTACCAAAATTCACTTGAACAAGTTTGCATATAGCAGCTAAAATTGGACGCTTAATAATTTCCTTATTCAGAAAAATACTAAACCAGCTTAAATTATGTTTTTGCTACTTTGTCTAAATTGTGGCAATGAAAAAAGTCGTGTGCCTAATATGCATTAAGCTTACAAACACTAGTTGTAAGTTCATGAAGTCGATTGACATAATAAAAAAAAATGGATGTGGTGAATCGAGAGGATGAATTTTATTGTGTCGCACGAAATATTTTTGTGTAACTGTTATAATTCATTCAATACAGCAGCTACATTTTTTTTGCTGTTAAATTACTTCAGGAACTGAAGAATCAGGTAATTTTCAGAAAGTAAAGAAGTTTGGTGCACTTATGTATTTATTATAACTTTTCTGACAACAAATTACAAGTATATTATACCAGTTCGAATTTAAAATAATAGCATTTGAAATAATAAATGGCATATCCATACTAATTACGAACTCTTCACCCACATTTTGTTACAAAAAATTTCGCTGCACGCTGCGAGGGCTACATTGGTTTGCACTCTTGATATTGAACTAATATTCAGCAAACCCACGCTTTATTAAAAAAGCAAGGGCCATTTGTATGTATTTATAGTGCCCACACATAAAGATCCCTGTCAACGGACCTACTCCCTACAGATTAATTTTGTTAAAACATTTTGCCTATCAATGCTTTCCGGATCTTTATGAAAAAAAGCCAGGGGCATCACCCTCCGACTTTCGGGAATGCCGATACATTTTTGTTTAGATTTTTTTATTTAATGAAACATGGAAGTGCATTCGCCATGAATATAATTTGAATATATTAATATGTGGTCATTTAAAAGTATATTTTGAGAATTATATAAAGTTCCTTAATTTTTACGAGATATATGATCTGGTTAAGGTTTAGATGGCCAGATCATATATCTCGAAATAAAACAAGAGAAAAGTGTTTGTTGCGAAGATTTAATACAAATGTTTCATTAAATTTTAAGATTAGAGTCTTATAATTAGACGGTATTCAGAGGTGCAATACGTTATTCTTAAAATACGCATGCCTTGTTGTTTTGCTTTGCGATAATCTTACAGCAATATTTGTGAACATTTTGACCTCCAAAGATAGACTTGAGAATCTTAGAATCATCGACATTCCGAAATACCGACATGTTTTTGCTGGAGTGATCGCCTATGGGCATTACCAAAACCAAGTCGCCATCAATTAATTACCAGCCTTTAAAACCCTTGAAGCTTGAACCTTGAACTTTGAATAAACCCTTGAAGGCCCGCATATTTTTTTGTTGCTTGGGAATATGATTGAGGAATATTGATTTTATAATTTACCGTAGGTATGTGGAAGAAAATTCTTAAACTTACTTGTTGTAGTTGTGATAGTGATGTGATAGGTAAACACAGCGACTGATATTCAATCGAACAGCTCTACCGAATAGCCGCCATACCCTGTAAAACACACAGAAAGAGACTATACTAACTAAATTCCTTTAATTTTCGGTCAGTTTCTATCAAAATCGGATCGGATTGAATCGAAATATCCTGACTGTCATTCACACATTACATTCCCTCTTTATCTCCGATGACAATAGCAAAAAATCTGAATCGCAAAACCACTGATAAAGTTTTTTCGTAAATAATACAGGAAAATTAGAATGATAATTCTAGGCAACAAGTTTATTACAATTAATAGAAAAACCTTCACTAACACTCCTTATCTGTGAAGTTTGTAGGACAAAAATTGGAAATAATTACAGAAAGATTTTCGTATATATTATAGAAAAAATAGCATGTTTCTAATAGTACATTTTCATTTAGAAATCGTAAAAAATAGATACAACCGAGTTTGTAAGGCAAAATCTGAAATAATTATAATTCATGAAACATTTTGTATAGCTATATAACAATCCCAACAAGAGTTTGTAACTAAAACAGTATTTTAAGCTACCCTAACAGGATAATAATACTTTTCCTTCGCAAACAAACTTAGCAGTACCGTTATCCAAAAGTACCTAAGCCATGAGCCCGATTGACACTGGAACTTGAATTGTAGCCAAGTTGAGATAGATTTATTCCAAGTTAGAGTCCATCCTATTAAATTAGAAAAAAATAATATTTCTAACAGCAGAACTTTCTACGTACAGTACGTAATGGCGTACGTAGATAATGTACGAAATTCTGGTGGCGAGAATTGAACAACTACCTAACCACCCTTGTTTTTGCATCGCGATCGGGACTTTGTTCGTATTTATAGTCATTTTAATTTACAATTTCCGTTACAATATCTTCACAATTACAAACACAAAAACAAATCGATGACAGAAGTATAGCGGCGTGAAATGCAATTGAGACACCATATCATGAACAGCCGAAAGTTTATCTGCAAATATCGACAAGTACGTTACTTGCATTAATGGGACTAACTTTCAATTTAATGCAACGAGATAAGTAGTACAAACGCGTAACATTCAGAGAAATCAAAAAATAGCGACATTGTAGCCATTTCACAAACAGCCGAGCCTGATCACGATTTGCTGAACTTAGACACGGATTCCTAATATATTTTGCGAGATGGCAGTTTTAAACAAACGTACTACGTGGCGAACAAATGAAACAAAAACTGGAAACAACTAATTTAACTAATTATTCTGCTTTACCTATTTTTACCACTAACATGGCAAACCTGCCTGATGGTTAATTGTCGTAATTCATGCCAAGTAAGGGCCATAGCTAACACGTGGCTAACACTAAGTAATCTCGAGCAGGGCCCTATAGAATTTCCTGAGAGAGACATTACTAACCTTGCCTAATAAAATAGACTGACTACCTACTCCACTACTAAAACCACATATCTACGATTATATCTTTCTTTAACATCAGTCACGGCTCGCACATAACTCCATGTTGCAATAACAGATAAAAACGTACGAAAACACTACGAAACATAAAATGTCTCGCAGTTTATTACAATCCCAGTCTGCGGTTGTGGTGTAGATACGGCTATCTGATGTCTATAAATAATAAATGTTTAAGCAATTTTATGCGCATTCACGTGGTTATTGTTTGAATACACCGCATTATTGCCATCGGAAACAGTTTATTTGTTGTTAGTTTTGATGTATCCAGTTAATTGGGCAGTGTCGTGGTCAAAGTTGTCCATTAATAAGTTGTAAACCTAGCTCGTAGTACATAAAATAGAGGTAAGCTCGTTCGTGCTTGGGGTTACCAGTTTTAAGAGCCCATAAAGATGGTATACTCTAGCAAACTGGTCTTCGTACGAAAAATCGCATTCACAATCTTGCAATTGATTAGGGCTGTCTGACATATCTAAGTATATTTACTTTTGTCTGTACAAGTCATTATTTGAAGATGAAAAATTTGTTTCTGTTACATATAAATATTTCATAACTACATTAGGTGTGGGGTGTTTCTTATAAATAATAAATATCAATATCAGAAGGTCCCGTTCTTATATCCCTGTACATATCAAATATAGATATAAAACTAAAACTATGAAAATACACGTACAGATATTTTTACCAGATGTAGGGTGCATCAAAGCAGACCGTCGGGGGAAGTACCTCCACATCACAGGAAACCGCAGCCAAATAACTTCCTAGAGGGTTGTTGTGTTCCTGCGTGTAAGGTCACCAGTAAACTCCTAAGAAGTTGCTGTGTTCGGAGCAGACTTGGCATCACGCGAGTGATACTTAATGTAGTGCAAACGTTCATAGGCTACGGTAACCGTGGTTACATCAGGTGGGCCGAAACGATGAAAATTAATTTTGACAAATAATGTTAATAAATAAATAAATAAATATTGTCGGACAAATTACACAGCGCCACCTAGCCCCAAAGTAAGCGAAGCTGGGTATGGGTACTAGACAACTGATAAACATACGTAAATACATTTTTTTTTGTAAATACATACTTATTATACATAGAAAATACCCAGACCAATACGAACAGACATGTTCATGCACACAAAATGTTTGTACTGTGTGGGAATCGAACTCACGAGCGTTGGTGTCAAAGTAGCGTAACAGCGCGTTTCACCACTGCGCCACCGAGCTCGTCAAATAATACAAAACACAAGAAATTAATTATTAACTACTAAAATAAATTTACAAATACATAAAGTGGAAAAAAAATCGGTTTTAGTCAGATATGGGGTTACGTATCAAGAAGGCGAAACGTTTTTGTACGCATTTTAATATGCCAAAAAATTGTGACCTTTTTTATTTTCTATATTTTTATTTGACCAACAATACAACAGACAGACAGATTCAATTTTTCTTTAGGATTCTTATTTCTTTTATAACGGTGTATTTAAATTCCAACAACGTATAACCGAACCTATTATTGTTAGATATTTTAGGTTACAGCAAAATGTTTCCAATATTATGAAAAGACAACATTTTAAATAACAAATAATTAAAATCCATCAAGTTTTTAATACAAAATGTGTTGTATTAAACGAGTAAAGACAGGCTGCTTACTACGATTAGTATATTTGTAGACACGTACCGTACCATTTGTTTACGTATAATCTAGCATCAACCAAATTTTTTTGGTAGGTAATCGCTGTAAATTTTATTTGATTTAATCACATTGAAGATAATTTGATTGTAATAAAAATTCAAACTTGACAGTTGAAAAGTAGATGAGCCTCGCTCGCTTATGTTCTTTACAGATACTTTACAGTTCACATGTAATAATCTTTTGTCTAACTCGGCTAACACCAAGTGTATCAAATTTAGTCTTACAAATGTGACTTCTGCGAATACAGATATTCTCATTGGGAACAATAAATTAGAATTGTTAATAATACTCTGTTCCTTGGAATTACAGTAGACTTAAAATTACAAAGGGGTAAATACACTTGCCGGTAAGCTCAGCTCCGCTGCATATGCAATTAATAAAATCAAGAAATTGACGGATGTGGCTACTGGCTTTGTCTTCCTGGCGTTATATCGTATGGTATACTATTGAGGGGGACGACAGTTGACATTATAACATGGACACATGAGACTCATTCAGGGAACTATTCAAAGAAAAAATATACTCACTTTTACTTCTCAATATATGAATGAAAGCATAATGTATGTCCAAAAAATTTAAAATCGTTTTCATAATTCAGCGAAAACTTCGAAGTAGAAATAAGTTATGTGTCTTGCTGGAACTGCTAAATCGTTTCTTGCAAATTGGCTGAAACAGTTTTGTCTTTTCCTGACAATGCGTTCAAAAAGCACATTAAAAATACTCAATGTAAAAAGGCTTATTATAGAATTCAGGTATATGTAACTGACAAATATATCTGGAAATAATTCAGCACAGACATCCTTTTCTTAATATTTTTTAATTCTACTAATTGACATCATTATTGTACCAATATGGTGACATTAATTTATTGCAATATCTAATTGACAATTTTAAAAGAGACCTATATTGGCAATTTTTTTTAGGCATTTCTTCTTCGCCAATGGCCATGTCCGAAATGCTAGCAGATTAAAAAAGAAAAATAGTAACAAAAGAGAATTGAATAAGATACAATAAGATTATATTGAAACAAATGTAAGACGTGTCTAAGTGCCCGCAGGATCCCAATAGCAAATAAAGAATTTCTATCTTTATCAGATGAGGATCTCAGAATACTAGCTCGTTTGTTCATTGGACAACAAAATCTGTGAAAATAATATTATGGAAAAGTTACTTCGATACTTCTAGAAATTAAAATTACTGTAAAACATTTGTCAAAGAAAAATGTTATGATATGGTTTTTACTCGAAACATATAATAGGATCATAATAAATTGAGCGACTAAAATATTATGTTTACATCTAAAAATACTGAAATGCACGTCAAATCATGTTTTGATGTGCATTTCAGTATTTTTAGGTGTAAATATATTATTTACGTAGGTTAGGGTTAGTATGTTAGCATTATTTTCTTGTATTTCCCCTCAGTCTCATTTAGTGTGTGTATATTTTATTCAATGTATTAATCAATTTAATAAATTGTGTGTACATGTGTACTTGTTATATATAACATATGTAGTTATGTACGTTTGTGTATTTATTTATATAATTACTTTATTTCCTTTAAGTCATGCTCTGCGCCACCCTACCTTATTTCTTTATTTCTCCTCTACCCTAAGGTTGTCTGGAAGAGATCGCATCGCGATAAGACCGCCGTTGTACTGATACTTTGTTAATGTTCTTTTGTTATGTATTTTTCTTTTGGTGCAATAAAGAGTATTGTATTGTATTGTATTGTATTGTATTGTATGTTCTCCAATTAAATACAATCCAAAATTAATGTATACTTATGTAAAATAATAAACTTAATCTGGCATTTAAAACTTCGTTACACCGTTTACGAGCAGAACATTTTACAAGATAAATATAAAAATAATGTATTTACCATTAGACCATTACAAAGTAAGATATGAACTCCATGAACTAATAATATCCCAAATTAGTTCAATACGCATTTTACAAAGGAAAACTTGCATTCGTTCACTGTTGAGTATAGGTCTTTCCTCTAGAGAGCCACTCATCTTGAACCTGAGCCACCACACAAACTTAGAACACAATAACTGTTTTTATTTCAAAATTGTATCAATTGATAAGACAAGACCTTTTATTTGCACAATGCTATAATAAGAAATAGTCGCAGTAGTTAATACATAACCCGAATACAAAACACCACAATAAATCTAACAGCTTATTTAGGAGATTTTTCAATTGATTATTATGAACTTCGAATCGTACAATAAAAGTGCACTGTAAATCATAATATTAATTTAGAGATATTTGCACTGAAAAATTACGCCACATAATGCACCATCCTACTAATATTATAAATGTGAATGTCCGTTTGTTTGTTACGCTTTCATGCGATAACTACTGGACCGATCATCATGATACTTTGTACACATATTCTTGGAGATATCAGAAGTAAAATAGGATACTTTTTATTAAAAAAAAATATATATATTTTTTTATCAATGCGAGCGAAGCCGCGGGTAAAAGCTAGTATACATATAATTTTATAATTATGACTGCTGATTGATCAACAGAGGACGAAGCATAGGAGAATCACCATATGATGTTTGTCTCATAATTGATAAAGCTATGCATTATCTACATTCAATATTTTTCGTCAAAATATTTTAATAATAGGGACTGATGAAAAAATGTAATGAAATACCACTTAAAGCCACCAGTTAGCAGTTGACAAATCGACCAATTTCATCCCTTCAAGATAAAGGCATTTCATATCTGACGAAGCTTATTACTGCCTTCTCTTATTGACTTTAATTTTCTACTCTGTTGACGCTTTCAATGCCGTTGCATAGTAGTGTCCAGGCCAAGTTTTTCGGAAAACTTGCACTCATTATTATCATGAATAATACTTATGCTTTGATGTTATACGAGCTTTGATGTTGTGTAGCTGATACACAATAGCCGTTATTGATGGTAGCTGCTCCGATAGCATGGACATCAATGCTGGCCCACAAGGCTTCATGCAGTTCCCGAGGTTACATTGATATATTTAGAGTCGAGATTTCTAACGAAATTTTTGTTCCGATTTCACCTGGATAGTAGAAGATTTAACGGGTGTGTAAGGAATTTGGTGTGAAACTTGCCGTGTGGCATCGGTGTAAGAACAGGCTACCCCATCTCAACCCGTGGGTGTCGTAAATGGCGACTAAGGGAATTATCCAGGAGATGGGCAGCAGCGTCCCGTGATTTTAGTATATTTAAAGAACGTACTGCGGTTGCCAACCCGCCTGCCAAGCGTGGCAACTATGGCAAAAACCCTCTCATAATGAGTACGACAAGAAACGGCCCCCAGGCACCGGCAGCCCCGCTGATCCTAGCTGCGGTAGCGGCCACAGTATCGGCGGGGCAGGGGATGCTAAGAAACCCCGGCTCCGACGCCGCGGCTACCACCACAACGGACTGGCATACAACACGCATACAATGAGGTTCGACGAGAAGATAATGGAGCTGGAAGAGGAACTAAGCAAGTTGCGTTGGGATATAATAGGACTGTCGCAAGTCCGAAGACAGGGGGAGGACACGGTAATCCTTAAATCCGGCAACTTGCTTTACTACCGGGAGGGCGACCATCTATCCCTAGGTGGTGTCGAGTTTATCGTCCGTAGGCCCCTCATCAGCAATGTGCTAAAGATCCAGGTTGCATAAGAAGTGCTCAATATAAGAAAGTAATACCTCAGATCGTGACAAAGAGTTATGTTCTACAAGTCTGAAGTCATACTGCATATGGACTCTTGTCGTCACCTTTGGGTGACAGCACTTGAATACTACCCAAGACCTAGGGTACAGTTAACAAACCAGCTGTGAGAATTAGCGACGATTCTAAGCTTACATGGGTAGCCTAAGAGTAAGCCTTGAAGGTAAAGGAAATATTTGGCCTATTTTTATTTGTTTTACCGATTATACTATAGATTTTGTTCCAAGGAGTTGTTTCAATTGCATCTCGTAGGAAAATGAATCAAGTTCTACAAAAAAGGCGTGTAGAGGTTTTGACAGGATCAGCAATATACGAATGTCACGCCTGGTATTGTCCATAGGCTACGGTATATGCTTACCATCAGGCAGGTCGCATGCTTGTTTGCCACTTCGATATTATAAAAAATACTGAAGGGCTATTTAGCACTGATATAATTTCATTTAACCATTGTCACGAAAGTAAATTTAAGCCTCAACCTCAAGAAAACTTGGCCACATTTCAAATATATGTTTTTAGTAGAATGATATATACCTAACGGAATGGTGAAAATAGCCTTTCGCTTTTTCAAATAACAAACGAAACTCCATCAATTCAAGCTGTCATTCATTTGCACAGTCCGTTTTGAAATATTAGAGTTATCTATCCGGGTAAATCACGAACAAAAACTACTTGGACGTTCGAAAACAATCTTTCATTTTGATTATTTTTCTATTGTAAATAATGGGGGTGGTTTGAGATAGCCACGTGTCTCCTTGAGGGCTTGATTTCTTGATTTTTTTGTTCCAATATTGGTCTGTTATTGAGTATCTACCTACTATGACAGTTTCATTTTCTGATAATATTGATATATCGGTAGGCTAGGGAATGTAAAGAAATAAAGAAATATTTTTTATTGCTCGGGGACAAACGTTATGGTATTATTTGTATAGTAGTCTAAGCATATGGGTGAAGATGCCTGTGCAGTATCTGCGATAGAGACGTAGGTAAAACAACAGTAGATAAGGAGTAGCCCTTCTGGGTTATTACCTTCACCTTACAGAAGAGAGCAGCCAACCAGCAACTCTGTGAAGGATTGTTTTAAGTAAGGTCATCAGAAAGCTTGGAAGGTCTTTTAGCGAGCTACAAGGTGAAAATGCGAAAACTACTACTTCAGTTTCAAACGAACATATCACCCCAGTTACAAATATGCATTTTGCTACCAGACGTAGTATTAAAAAAATATTATTCAATATTACGTTTGTATATTACATTCATATTTTCAATATACTTGTGCAAATATTTGGCAGTAGACGAGGTCTCTCAACTGTAACGACCTGTAGCTAACGATTTGTGATTTCTTGAAAAATATACAGGCAGATAGAGCAACAAAATGGCCGTTGGATTTTTCCCAGTAGGTAGATACTTATGCGATACGATGGACAACCTGGTTAAATTTCATAATTCTATGTCAAGGAATAACTATAGCTCCCGATTTTCCTTGCATTCGTTTTACCACACCTTGCTACTTGTCAAGTTTCAAAATCCTAGGTCAACTGGAAGACATCTATAGGATTTGATTTACGATTTTGATTTTAAAATACAGATAGACAAACAAATAAATTTACTTTAGTAAGTACGGAACCTTGAAGGATAAATGTTTGCTTTACATTGCATTTAATGTTCTTGGATATATAAAGGGTTATATGTAGGCTATTAACAACTTTATATTCGTGGGCAAATAAAATGTAGGTACTGTATATGTATGTATATATGTATATCTTCATGCCAAGTCCCTTTGCGGGGTAGGCAGAGAGAACCGAGCGCCATAAGATGCGGTCCTTGCATACTTCACTCGCTTTTGTAACATTCATAGCTCTTTTCATGCACGCTCGCCGGTTCCTGGGGCACCTGACATCACCTTCTGATAAAACACGACCAATTTGGTCATGGTAGATTAGTCTCGGCCTTCCTCGGCTCCTACATCCTTCCACTTTTGCATTATATATCTGTTTCGTCATTCTTTCGTCCCGCATTCTTTCTACATGTCCGAACCAACGGAGCATGCCCTTTCTTATCTTAACACCGACACTCTCTTTTAGACCAAGTCTTTCTCTCACGTCTTCATTACGGACGCGGTCAGCAAACGTTATGCCACAAATTTTACGGAATGCTCTCATCTGGACCGCATTTATTCTACTTTCATGCTCTCTCTGCCATACCCAGCTCTCACTTCCATAAGTTAGCGTTGGAATTAGCACCGTGTTGTGTACAGCGAGCTGTGCCTTTTGGCTAAAATTTCGGCTGCCTAGAAGCTTATTAAATTTATTATTGAAATGTTGAAACTGTATCCTGCCAATTAACAAATAAAGCTCTGACGAAAAAAAGATTGGGCGCAAAGAAGTAGCCCGGCGAGAAAGTATCCTAGAGTTAACCTAAGTCACCTAACAAAATGACCGCGGAAGTGTAACAAGTCCCTGGCGGATTATGTAGACGTTATTTTGACACTGACTATGTAATTGGCCCTGTCTATGTAATATGTAGTTGGCCGTGAGCCGTTACTACGTCACCGGAAGGGTGATGTGTAGAAATAAAAATATCAATATTAGGACTAATACATTAAGCAGCAAGCTTTTTGCATTTAGATTTTTCATCATTATACCGTTATAGTTAAGTAGTTTTCTTTTTAATTGCATTTTCGATTCGCGGGGTGGAACGGAGAAGCAGAATAGGCAAATATATAATTAAAAATATAAATAAAAATATGTTCATCCAGCATTTTTTGAAAAAATCCATGAGAATTGGATGAAACGGTAGACTCGGGGGTTTTAGGGTTGCTGATTACGATCCCGACTTCAGAATTCAAAAATATTACCCCCCCCCCCCCCCCCCCCCCATGCTGTTCATCCAGCATTTTTCTGGGGTCGCTGATTACGATGATAGTTGCCTATTCCGTAGTATTATTCAATTATTTTATGTTGTGGACAAAAATAATTTGGGATCCTTTTGTCTACATATTTTTCCCCATCGAATGCATCTTATTTCAGCTTGATCGGTTGTTATTCAAAAAAATTTAAGTAAAAAATACCGTATTGATTCCACTAATATGCCATAGTAATGTAACAATAAAAAGTAAAAGTAATATACCATCAGCTAAATATACTTTTTGAATGTGAGATTTGCATTGCTCTTGTTTTAATTTACATAACTATTTACTCTATAGAATCTTCCTTCTATATACAAAACCTATATGTGGGAAAACTTGCAAACTTTTTGTCATACTTCAATAACATAGAGTTTAATAGACAAAATTTGGCGATATTGCTAAACCTACCTACATAATGTAAGCGATTCAATTCGACTTGTTCTAAGTTACCCTGAACAAGTCGAATCGAAAATTGCGACAAGACACTAACGCCATAATCGAAATACTAAATTGTTTTTGTTAAATCATATAAGTTTTTCAATACTGTTGATGTTTATGCAAATAAATTCTATAGTAAATTCAAGAAAAACATAACAGTTAATATTTACTACATATCATCTACCTATTTTGGAATCGGCTGTAACGATTTGGACCAAATTTTGTATTCAGATAAGTATTTTCTTTATAAGGTTATCAATATAAGTACCTGTCGTAAAAATGCACTTTTACACAGGAAACATACCTTTCCATTCGTGCTACATGTATGAAAATGCTAACTGTGTAACATTTGTACATATGAACAAAAAGTTCTTTTTGTGTACTTTATACATTAAGCGGCGCTACATAAGTTTGAATTTAATTGAAACTTATGTAGTAAGTTTGAATTTTTGTACAGTTTTAGTGAAATATGTTACACCCTGCATAAAGCTCGCGCTAAATATCTGCTTAGTAATATTAGGTATTCCGTGACACGGCTATGTGTTTTACTTGACGTTTACATACTTTAATTTTTAAAATTATAAATAAATATATCGGGGGCAGTTAATTAACCTGTCAGACCCTGTTATATACTTTTTCCCATACATTTCTTGGCGGAAAAGCGGTCCGCGGGTAATGAGAGATTAAGAAATCAACTTTTAAGAGGAATGTAGATTTTACAAATAATGGATATTGCTCCTTGTAGGGGTGACAAACTTACTATTACTCTTTATCTGTCTAAATCTATATCGTTTCGCCAAGTCCCTTGCGGGGAAGGCAGGCGAGCGCTACATCACTCGGTCACGACAGTGGCGCTTGAGAACCAAGCGGCACATGACTCGATCCTTGTATACCTCAGTCGCTTCTTAGCGTCGACTTTTGACTTAGCACATAATATGATAAGACACTACTAAAACCGATAGTCGTCGTAGGTGAATCTTGGTAAGCCTTCTACTTTTACGTTGTACTTGTGTTGTACTTAATGAAGCATGCCACTTTTTATCTTAACACCGATACTATCTCGCAGACCAATTCTCCTTCTTAAATCTTCGTTTCGAAAACGATCAACAGCTACAACAAATAAAACTCTTGGAAGACAATAGAAGTAGCACTTGCAATAAATAAAAGACAAAGTTAAAAAAAAGGAAATTTTGACAAAATTTTAAGTAATTTCTATCTATCTATAACTTCACGGAAAATCCTTTCCGGGGTAGGCAGAGAGAACCGAGCGCCACGTAACTCGATCCTTACACACCTCACTCGCTTCTTTTCTTCTAACATCATTGCTCTTCTCATGCACGTTTGTGTCGTGTTCTATTAGAAGGTGATGTCAGAGCCTTAGAAACCGCTAAGGCTCCTGAGATCACCTTCTGATAGAACAAGTAGGTAAGTCTTAGCCTTCCTCGGCTTCTACATCCTTCCAATTTTGTGTTGGATATCTGCTTCGTCATTCTCTCATCCTGCATTATTTCTACATGTCCGAACCAATGAAGCATGCCTCTTCTTATTTTAACAGCGACGCTCTCTTTTAGACCAAGTCTGTTTCTAACATCATCATTGCGAATACGGTCTACAAGCGTTACGCCACAAATTTTGTGCACTACTCACATTTCGACTGCGTTTATCCTACTTTCATGCTCTTTCACCATACCCAGCTCTCGCTTCCATAAGTAAGCGTTGGGACCATCACTGCATTATCTATAGCGAGTTGTGCCTAGCTTTAAGTTACTTGAAATAGTTATGTAAATTTAATGAAATTTCTAGGCCAGTATTTTCATTTCAGTATATTCTATTTTTTCGCAATGTACGCTTTTATATCAATAATCTAAGACATGCAATATTATTTCTACACTCGTGCTTACTTATATTACAGTGGACAACTTATATTACATACCTATGCCTACAACACTTCCTACATATATAATATTAGTTCTTGCAACTACTATCTACTAAGTTACCACACTCAATTAAACATTTTAATGCAACATCCGCGAGTATTACGGTTATTTGAAATAATTTATAAAACTTTACATAATAATACTGTAATCTTACCGCATCTTGTACTATTAATTTGCATACATTGACAAGTAACATATTAAGCCCATCTAACAGTCTGCATTCCAATGAAATGCCACAATTCCAATGATAAAAGGGAGCACAAAGGTCCCCAGCACTAACTAACATACGTGTAAATATATCGATGGCAAGCAGGGCTGACAAAAACTTTAACATAAATATTTAAAAGGAGATTAGTTTTAAAAAGAGTAGTTTAGTTAGTTTTAATAATATTATATAATAATAGATAAATAAAATGACAGAAGAAATTGGTTTGTCGGATAAGTACTTAAGTATTTCAAATGTATGTGAATCCAAACAATATTTCAGGCCCTATTAGACCCTTCAATTGTCGTATTTTTATGCAGGCAGATGTATATTACATTCGTGAACACTATTGCTGTGAATTAAATTCGATGTCCATAATATACTTGATACTTTCTACCTTATAATCTATACTCGTTCTGAGTGATGGTCTGATGTATCAACTAGAAAAAAAAATATTGAAATCAGTCAACTATTCCGGTTCTACGACGACATAGAAAAGTAAACGTTTCTTACTTTTATGAGGATTCGTTTTGGGATCTGTGCTTTTCATGAGACAATATATCACGCCTTAAAGTAAAGGAGCTTTCTTATTATCGATCCACTATTAGAATCCACAACCACATCCACCCTCACTCTTCAAACAACCGGGATTCGTACGACTGGAGTGATAGGAGACTTCGATGCTGAATTCTCCAAGTTTATTGCAAATTTGAAACACCGAACTACCTATAGGTAAAACCGTGGGCAATATTTTGCTATAAGTAAAACCGATGTCACTTGGAATAAGTAATAACCTACAGATTGTTATTACGTCCTCATGATTTATGTAATGAAATTGATACCAATCGCTCGAGAGTTCAGCAGCCCTGATGTGAGCTATATACCCTTTAACTAATGTAATAAGATTACAAAGGGTTGCAGACGGAAAGCCAGACGCACCAGAGCCGGATTTGGGGTTTATCTCCGTTTAACATTAGATAAACGAGTTAATGCGTGTTTAGGTTGCTAACTTGGAACGTTAAGCAAGACGTTATGTAGTATGGTGTTTATTTGAGCTTATGTTAAATGGGACCAAGCTGATGGTTTAAAAAAAATAAAAGCTCAATTTTTTGGTAAAAGTTTTAGTTAATAAATTGTGTAACATTTCGTAGAAGTAAAATTTGCTGGTTGTTCTATCCATACGGGGCATTAGTCACCCAGAGCTCGCTTGAACTTATTCCGGTATTCAGTACGGGATAACCCCGATTGCGATGCGGTTTATGTTCCAGATGACGGACGACCGCAGCAGCCGAGGCAGAGACTACCAGAGCAGCCATGGCAGCATCGGCATGTTGCATCTACTAACGGTAGTGGATGGGTGCCGGCCGGCGCTAGGCCGCATGAACTAATTGGTGGCGAAAGCACACAAAGCAAGTTAGATCAAATTGCATGTAAAGTTCTTTTAATTGTGTATGAAAACACTTACTACAAATAATTATACATATCTAATAATAATAATAAGTATTTATTTGTCACTTTTTTACAATATCTCATTATGATTGGGGTCTCCATTTAAGTATATAAATACTTGTGTTTGGAGAGCCCGCTCTTCCAAAATAGCTTACTAGTACTTACAATTAAACTTAAATAACTGTTTACATTTTGGCAATTCAAGAGAAAAAAATAATAATAAAAAAAAAAAAATCTACATGTCCAACACTTTGCATATTATTACTAAAATGAATAAATAAAATTTGTCACGCCGCTTCTGTCACTAGACTAAGGGGGCATGTGCCAGAAGCGAAGGAGACCTGCCAATTCAGCGGAATACAATTCTGAATCTATTCAGATTTCTATTCTACTATTTCTAGACTTGCAGGTAAAATACTCGTAGTATCACTGTGAATCGTAGGTCAAATGAAATGTGAAATCTTATGAAATTAGTAATTTTTTATTGCGTATCTTTCATTCTACTTATAATTTCACAATAAAAACATGTATAAATTGGGACAAATTTATTAAGTGACTAATGAAAATGGAAGGGTAAGTAACTAATGAAAAACGTACGGAATGGTAAGATTTCATTTGCATATACATGTGTCAAAATTAACTTACCTATTCATCGTTATCAACGATTTTTTATGTTTTATATTCACTTTTCTACTGCCTTCCAGGCACTTTTAACTTCACTTAACCTTACTTCCTTATATTGTGAAATTTGATAGTAATTTTGTAACACGGCGATTACTGATCAATTTAAAAATAATAGAAGATAACTGATTCATGTATCAGTTTATTGTAATAAGCCTTCAGCGACTCCAGGCTAACGCTTTCAAGTTGCAGCAAACACTTCTAATCCAAAACTGGATGGAACTTTATGCATATATTCGACATAAGAAAATAATAAATAGTACAAATACTAATATAATAATACGAAAAATTAATGAAACATTACAATGCTTAAGAGGCGAGGTAGGAAGAGAATCTAGAGAAAAGAACGCACGGCGAAATGTCAACAACAACTCATCGTTACAAAAGTTATATTCGAAAACAATTGACGAGTCCAGTCGCGGAGGGATTATTTTTTTTATACAACATCAGAAGGCACACGGCCCATTTGATGTTAAGCGGTTACCGTAGCCTATGAACGCTTGTACGCATTAAGTATCACTCGCGCGATACCTTCTCTGCTGCTAACACAGCAACTCCTTAGGAGCTTACTAGTGACCTCACTCACACGCAGGAACACAACAACCCTCTAGGGAGTTGTTATTTACCTGCGGTTTTCTGTGAGGTGAAAGTACTTCCCCAGACGGGCTGCTTTGATGAGCCTTACCTCTCTTAAAAAATAACGCTAGAAACGTAGCTTCAAGATATGGGTATATAAATAGAAATATATGTAGATGAAGTCATATTAAATTCATATTCCGTTTAAATATAAATATATAAAAATAATCTAAATACTTTCCTGCAAAATGTGTAACGAATCACCACTGGTATTTCGGACGACGCGTTAACTGGCAACCCCTAGGGTAGGGTGCTTTATTGTACTCATTACACGCAGTCATTTAATACAAACAGATACTACGGTAGAAGCCTATCAGTCGCCGACAATTTATGTACAGTCAACAACACATCAATCTTGCAGCACAGCAAGAAACGTAGTTTTCACTAAATAACGAATTAGTATACCGGCAATATATTGCTATTATTTTTTATACAACGTCGGAAGGCTTACTAGCATACGGTCCAACTGATTTAAAGAGGTTACCATTGCCTATGAACGCTAAGTAACAATCGCGCGATGCCACATCTGCTGCTACCACAACAACTCCTTAGGAGCTTACTGGTGACCTCACTCACACGCAGGAACACAACAATCCTCTAGCGAGTTGTTATTTGGCTGCGGTTTACTTTGAGGTGAAGGGGTACTTCCCCAGAAGGGCTGCTTTGATGCGCCCTACCTCTCTTTAAAAATACTCAGACCAAGAGAAACGAGAGTGTTTGTCCTGTGTGGGAATCGAACCCACGAGCGTTGGTGTCAAAGTCGCGTCATTCACGTCTACGCTACCGAGCTCGTCGTATCGTATTAGTCACCTGAAGTGCTCATTCAATTCAATTCAACATTAATAATGATACCGAAAGATTGTAATTAAATATGTTAAGAATTATCACGTTACGTGATACTATGTACTAACTAGAAGATGTAAGTTTTACGTAATGCAAGTATGACGGTTGACAATGAAGTGTTGGAACAGGTAGATGAGATTGTATATCTTGGATGTGCTTTCAGCTGGGATGGAATATACACTGCTGATGTGGAAGAGTGAGTGCTGGGAATAGTGTGAATGGAGCGTTGGGAAAATCTCTTGGCTGTAAAATCTACAGTTCGATTTACACAATGCAGTGATGGTCCCAACGCTTACTTATAGAATCGAGAACTGGGTATGGCAAAAAGAGCATGAAAGTAGAATAAACGGGCTCGAAATGCGAGTGTTGCGAAAAATTTGTTGCGTAACGCTTGTGGCCCATATTCGCAATGATGATGTTAGAAATAAAGTTGGATTGAAAGAGAGCGTCGGTGTTAAAATAACAAGAGGCATGCTCTGTTGGTTCGGACATGTGAAAATAATGCAGGAAGAAAGAAATGTGAAACAGATGTAGGAGCCGAGGAAGGCCAAGAGATATCAACCTGATCGTGTTCTATCAGTAGGTGACATCAGCAGCCTTAGAAACCGGCGAGTTATAGAAGCGAGTAAGGTATGTAAGGATCGAGTCATGTGGCACTAGGTTCTCTCTGCCAACCTTGCAGGGGAATTGGCGTGAAGTTATACATGTACTAGAATTTTTAAAAGAAACCACTCTTATCTAGTATATTCAGTTCTTATATCTAGAAATGAAACTTATCGTTAAGTGTTGGCGCGATATATTTTATCATATGCTTTGGTCATTTCTAAAAGAACACTAATAGAATATTTTTTTAAGTTCTATAGTTTTTGTGATCTCCTGCATATACACGGCTAAAGTTGTGGACTTATGTTTAATCACTTTTGAATTTTTTGATATGTCGGTATCTAATAACTGAAATTTTTGACATTATAAACACTATTATATAGCGCATTCTCAAAAGACTTTGAGGTGCAGGCAGTAGGACAACAGTTACCTACGAGTATATTTGTTTGATATTTATTCTTGTGAGCTGGCTTTATTACAGTTCGTTTTAATAATATTGAAACATTTGAATAGGCATAATTCAAACATAGGCTCTTTTCTTGAAGGCACCCATATCGTATTTTTTCGGGAACACCGATGAGAGTAGTTGTTTCCACTATTTCACCGTAGATACGTGGTAGAAAATGCCTCAAAAAGCGCACTGTAGACGATTGCCACTCATGAAAATGGTGAGGGTGAAATTTTAGTTTGTAGCGAGCAAAGATAATATTATACTACAGTAGTGGCGAGTGATAGTGGAACTCAGCAGTTGGTATTAAGTTGAACAGCTCATCCGAGCAATTGCAATGATACAATTCGTACAGTTTTGTGTACTGTAGGAGAAGCAACGTCTCTTCGTGTAGAAAGCGAAGCGAAGTCTAGCTAGAGGAACGGAGATGGATCGTGGACGATTCGAATTGCTCTACGTTGTATGCGATCAAATGGAGTAAGCAAATATTGTGGACCGCCGGCCCAAGATGTGAACAGTATTCCATGTAAGGCCGGACTTGGGCCTTATATTGTTGAAAGCAATGTTGAGGTGTAAAGTATTGTCTAGCTCTATTGATCACCAATCTTCTTGGAAGCCAACTTAGCTTTGCTCTTCAGGTGACCGCGATACTGTACGTCGCTCAATATCACGATACCCATGATACCGATGCTAGATGCTAAAACTGTGCATATATCGGGTCACTGTAACCAATGGTGTATGAGGTGTAGTGAAGGTCAGAATGAAAACTATAAAATTCAAATAGTTGCATAGTCTGTTACTTAATTTTTTTTTTTAACTTTCAGCTTGCTGTTCTTTTTATTCTTTTAAAAGTATCAATAAGTAGATTTCACCACTTTTCTATCAAAAAAATATATTTCCACCGACCTTTTATCGGCTGCTTGTTTCTAATAACAGTACAATGCGGCTATATACCCACCTATATGTGAACAAATAGTTTGTATGTTATTAAAAGTACTAATTATTTTATGTGTCATTGAACATAAAATAATTATAAGCTCATATATCAGTACTAAGCGTATCATGTAGTAAGCATGTAAGAATTAAAGCATTACAAGAAAAGGCGCAAATAAAAGTCTAGTGTAGGTATGTACTTTTACCTCACAGAAACCCGCAATCACATAACAACTCCTCGGAGAATTGTTACCTATGTTCCGTACCTGTGAGTGAGTGAACTTAGGATAAGTTTGTGCTGCAAGCGTTCATAGGCTACGATATCTACTTTACACCAGGTTGGTCGTATGCTTGTATGTTTCTCAATGTTGTATATAAGAAAATAGTAGAATTTTGGGCACGTTTCATCTCATTTACCTATCATTTTTCGACTGCACGTCGTATTTACGTCTATTATTTTTACATTACCTATAATAATAAAAATGGATGTAAAACGGCCACTAAACTAAAATTGAAGGAATTCTAATTCATCATCTGGTTTTGTAATTTCACATTTATTTTCGTTTATATATTCTATACATTGTCCCATCGAATAAATTTAAACTAATAAGTTTAAATGAGCAATTCTTGTATAGGTACATGACAATATAATTTAGGTACCTTGAAAATGACTTTTAAGATTTGGAATAAATTTTGTATCTAAATAAGACTTGCTTTTTACGATTATATAGATTTCTTCAAATAACTAACGAAACGAGAAGTAAAATATTTCAATTATTTTTTATTTCATTTGACGCAGTAGCACTCTTAGTTGTGACCTTAACGCCTAATGTACTTTTTATTATATGTATATTAATGTAAGCAGAGTTTTTATGGATGTGTACATACATTGCTATTTTTAAACATTTTGCTGTCCTATGTGAGTCCTTATTGTTGTTTCTATTAGTATTTTCATACAAGTGAATCGACATTATCTTTATTATCATCGTAACATAGTCATCGAGGGGATATTAGCTATAATATGTTTTTTTTTTACTATGGCATCTAGCTACTGTTAACGGTGTATTATGTTTTTATTTTGTCGAACTCCCCAAGTGGAAGATAGGTCGCTGTCATTATGTCAGTCGTTATGTCATGTGTGATATTCATACAATCCCAACTAACATCTGGAAATTATCACATTACTAACTACAGAACAAGCTGTTCCTGCAAATATGTTACATAGTCATCACGCGGTCTTTGTTCTTATATTATACAAAAACTATATCTCTCTTTCTCTATCGCTTGCTGTGTCTTCAAAATACTATAAGTATTACAATAGTACGAGCATGAAACGAAAGTCCCAGTGCAATAAAGAAATAATCCTTATTGCCTACGAGTAGAGTAGGTAGGTAGGTACAACACCGATACAACGTTCACCGCCTAGGCGGCTCTGATGAGAGCTACATGAGGCTAGCGAGTAACGCATATGCTATGCCTAGTTCACTTTGTTATTATTATATATTTAAACTTTGGATGCATGATAATCGCACGAAATCAGCAGCCGAGCTAAATTTAATTTACCTATAGAATAAACATATAAAATAATTTCTCTGTAAATTATGAACCTACTAGCTGCTGCCCGCGGCTCCGCCCGCGTGGAGTCAAATAACGTAGCCTATGTGTTAATCCAGATCATAATCTATCTACGTGCCAAATTTCATTCAAATCCATTCAGCCGTTTAAGCGTGAAAGAGTAACAAACATCCATACATACAAACTTTCGCATTTATAATATTAGTAGGATAGGATGAAACCGTGCAGTTATGAAATGAATATGAATTTAAAAAATATGTAGAACTATAAAACTTTAATTTAAATTATTACGAAAACTGTAATACACACATCAAAAGTGTCTAGGGATCAACATATATTTTTGCAATAACTTTTCTCCTGATTGATATTAATTAAAATTTTCTTTAAGGATTCATCAAATAAAGTGTTTTCGTTTGTCTACAGTAACAATAAACCAAGTCACCTTTGCATTAATAAAGAAATTTGCCATTTTCATAATAAAGGAATTTTTGACATTTGAACCACTAACATTAAAGTTCGAAAAAAAGACTGAAATAACAGTTTTCTTTAAAATTTTATTGGGTAACTTAAACAATTAATAATCCGTGTTTCTACCGCGAACACTAACAACACAAGAACATCGGTTTGGCATACTCAAAATGAGTTCATCCAAATCACGCTGTGGAATGGCCGCCCATGTTCGTTGCAACAACAAAAAAAGGTCTTTGGACACGTTACCGAAGCACTGGTACCGTGGCTGAGCGCCATGGAGGACGGTATCCCTGCACCACACGGAGACAAGACCGATACATTCAAATCACAACTCGAAGAGCTCCAACAATAACCGCCATAATGTTAGCCGTGACGCTTCATCACTCTTTAGGGAACTTAATTAGCGACCAAACAGTCAGAAACCGCTTGCATGAAGTGAACCTTCATTCCCGAAGACCGCTAAGGGTACCACCTATAGCAATGCACAATCGTAGGATTCGATATCAATGGGCTCTTGAACACAGAAATTGGGCAGAAGAACAATGGCGTTTCGTGTGCTTTTCTGATGAGTCTCGTTTTGGTATGAGACCGGATACAAGACGTATACGACACTGGAGAACCCCTGGACGCCAACAGCGATTAAAATCCTGCCAGGAAGTCCATCCTTATAGTGGTGGAACCATCATGGTATGGGCGGGTATTTGGATCGGCGGAAGAACTGAGTTGATTTGGATCAGAGGCAACCTCAACGCTCAAATTTATGCTGAGACGATTGTATCAGACGTCATCGTTCCTCTACAAGTGCAAATCGGTCCCTTATTTCAGTTAATGCATGATAATGCACGACCGCACACCGCAAGAGTTGTAAGACAGACTCTCGCCGCAGCTAACATCAATGTCATGCCCTGGCCTGCTCAGTCGCCAGACTTGAACCCGATTGAGCATGCATGGGATATGCTACAGAGAAGAGCTCTGCCGAATATGGAGGGTATCCAGTCGCAAGAAGACCTTTTTTTGTTGTTGCAACGAACATGGGCGGCCATTCCACAGCGTGATTTGGATGAACTCATTTTGAGTATGCCAAACCGATGTTCTTGTGTTGTTAGTGTTCGCGGTAGAAACACGGATTATTAATTGTTTAAGTTACCCAATAAAATTTTAAAGAAAACTGTTATTTCAGTCTTTTTTTCGAACTTTAATGTTAGTGGTTCAAATGTCAAAAATCCCTTTATTATTAAAATGGCAAATTTCTTTATTAATGCAAAGGTGACTTGGTTTATCGTTACTGTAGACAAACGAAAACACTTTATTTGATGAATCCTTAAAGAAAATTTTAATTAATATCAATCAGGAGAAAAGTTATTGCAAAAATATATGTTGATCCCTAGACACTTTTGATGTGTGTAGTATAACTTATTATACAAGATTATTATTTTAATTTAAATGTAACAAAACAATATCAAATAATTTTATTTTGTTAATACAACGCACTCTATAATTTTTTACTTGAACTCTTTTGTGCAAGTAGTATTTTTTACCGCCATCTGTTATCTATTAACAAAACTTATGTTTATAAAATGGAGGTAGCGTAGTTCTTCAAAGTGAGTGTAGATGTCATGAAATGACAAAAGTCACAAACATAGAACTACAGGCATATATGTATGTATGTTCAATATGATTAGCAGTTTCAAGTTATGACTTGAAACTGCTAATCATATTGAAATGAAGAAAGAACGTCGACCAATTCCCATACTGGATTCGACCTGACTAGAACGTACGTAAATAATTTAGGATATGGGACGTTCAAATGCAGTGACAATGATTGCATACTTGTGTTATTTTTTAAACCCACATTAATTAGTGAAATTAAATATTTTTACAATTTATATACGAAATTAACTGATTTCGATAATAATTAATAGTTCCATGGTCGCATAGATGTTCCACAGAACTGCTTTGTTGACTAGCGTCATCTAGAAACAACTGATAGAATTGTAAATCGTTTCACCTCGGCGCTTTCTTAAGCATTACCCACAATACCAAGTTCTTGCATTGATTTTTAGATGGCGCTATACATTATTCATGTTAGAACTGATTTGTTTTCTTTTTAATATCGTTTATGAATTTACGTCGGCCTTAACGAGTAAATGTTAAATATTTTTGTAATGGACAGAGTAAGTGGTAGGTTCTACGTGTTTTGTGGTTATTGATCAAGTCAAGTTTAACCAAGATCGGTTGCTTGAGAAATTTCGTAATATTTTTGATCTATAGGTAGGTACATCGATATAAATATTTTTACATTTTTGTTATTTATGAACGACTTAATTTTTTTATAAAAAGTTATGATAGTCTTCTTTTTTTTATAACTTAATAATATTTCAATAAAAGAAAATGTTCACCTTTTTCACTCCTATACAAAGTTATAACGTTCAAATTTAAAATTATTTACTCTCAGTGTTTCCCGTACGTATCGACGTACCTACCTACTTATTTATATTAGATACATCGTTACCGATTTGTATAGAAATTATATAAAATTATTTTTGTGGAAAGTATTTAATTAACAGGTATTGACCATTGTTTTCGATGCGATTTTGTTAATAAGATGCGTTTGTATCGCCTCATCGAATATGACATTTTTCCTCCATAAAAAGTAATAAAAACTGACTTCCAAAAAACTGGATATCAGTTGAAACAACGTCGCAAGTAGGTAACAGAGAGTTTCCAGTCGTAACTGCAGTAGGTTTACTCAGTGCGTTGTGCAGTGTAGGTATTGATGAGTGTTATCGTGAAGGACAGTGGTGACTGCATGGTGACGCAAGGCGTCGGCGATGTCGGCGACTGAAACCAGTCTCGCTAAACAGTTTTTTTGTATTTTTTGTAATTTTTGACATTATATCATTAGCAATAATACCGGTAAAATAAAATTTGTGTATAATTATTATTAGTGCATAATTCAGTTCTTTGAATTCAAAATTTTTTCTGACTGGAAAATGAGAGTCGCGTTGCAATGCTGACGTCGCCGACGTCCACGTTTCGTCTATCGCCGCCATTGTGAAGGAGTGGACTAGAGTAATTAACAAGTCTCGGTTGTTTGGCAGCGAACTTCTCCATTGTCATTTTCAATTGTTCATGATAAAGCGTCGTTGCAGGTCCACCATACACTCATAAACAACAACAACAACAACAGCTTCTTGAATCAATTTGCGATTAAGACATGGTTTGTCTTCTTCCTCTGTGTTCAACCAGTGCTACAGTTATCTTTGATTATCATGATATTACATGATAATGTAGGATCCACTTTCCACAACAAGACTGACTCAGAATCGCCTTACAATGTGTCCCTATTCACAACCTATCGTGCAAGTGGGGATTATTTTCAGTTCAGCATTAACTACTTTCGGAGCCGTTCTGGTAGTAGGTACGCCTGGTAACTGAATTTATATAACATGCTCAGAATACAGAACTGTATTCTGAGATAACATGTATAAACACGTTGTTGATATTGCGTAGCATTTGTACCGCAATAATTCAACGGTGAAACAAAGAACGTGCAATTTCGATTTTCCACAGCAACAGAAACAGCGATATTAAAAAAAAAACAATATTTTAAAAAGAAATGTCATAGCTGTGTAAAATACGTAGAAATGGAACACAATAATGTTGTTTTCTTCGTGAAACTCGGTAGGTATAGTATAGGTACAGGTTCACCATTCGCTTCTTTATATCTATGTTTTTATAGGCTTGCAATGAGCAAGATGATTAATTTTTCAAGAATTTATTAACAAAATAAATTACCTTGGCTAACAAATTCTTTGGTTTCAACTGGTGATGTTCATTCAAGCAATGTTTAAAAATATTGATGTACTGAAAACAACAGTGACAAAATTATGATAAGTTCAACTAAATCAGAGACTTTTTCGTAAATCACCATAAAACAGAACTAGTTTCGCCGATTTGAATCTCTTGTAAGTACTTCAAATCTATTTTTGAATCTTTAAAAGTTTATTTCTGACAGTTACATTTTATTCGTCCATATTAAATTCGTAAATTGTACAGGGCACAATATAGTCACAATTGTATACAAAATATTTATTTATTTATCAACACTTATCTACATTATATAGTATTACATATATAGTCATAAAATGTAGTTGGACGTCACGACAAAGTGTGCAGATACATACTTCTTTTTTTTCCGCAGAGTCAACTTTTCCGCTCGCCAGGGTGTGTAGATAAAAAATTAAAAAGCTTTCAAACTTCGCTCCAGGCACATTTCATCAGCAATCGGATACAGCAATTAAAATATATCTTTTTGCAGTGGCAGCAGAACAATAAATTAAATCGAGTGTATAATATATATATATATAATAATTAAAATTAGGTTTTATATGGCTGCCATGTTCATAAAATCCTTATTCTATAAAAATAATGAATAAAATATTATGTATGTTCATCAAAATTGTGGTAATATGTAAGTACTCTTTTTTGTTAATAAATAAGTAGACGCCATAACATACAAGTATAATTCGCCCAATGGTCCTGTCTAAATTTGATAATTTAGTGGTTTACATGCAATTTGAACTAACCGGCTTTGTGTGTTTCCGACACGAATTAGTACATGCGGCAGGCAACCACCACCGTTCGTCGCTGCTACGACTGCCCTGGAGCCTTACCACCATCTCCTATTGCGATTCAGTTTAGGACCTGAATAGAATCGCTTATTCGTACCACAACATCTTAAAAACGTCTCAGTTTACGCTTATTTTTTTGACAGCGATTCAGCCGAAAGTTGGATCGCTATCTCGATTTCATTCACTCATTTTGTATGACATTTCGTACCACCACGTTATTTGACGACCTAAACTGAAACGCGTTTCTGAAATAAGTTGCTTTTTGTTAGCCTAAACTGAATAGAAACAGTGAATTGTGTTGATTTTGATTATTGAACCATCAATAAATTACTAACGTGAGTATGTAGTGAGAGTCTGAAGCTTCTCTGTATTTAATACTGAATACATAGGTACCTAACCAAATCATACTTTTTCAAATGTCGTATGAATGGATCAAGTTTGAATTCTTGAAGGACGACAACAGCGAGTCGAATTTGAGGCGCCAGCGCCGGTCCCTGAGGATACAGGCGGATGCTTTTGAACTCGAAGACTGAGAGTTCATTCGGCAATATCGGCTGTCCAAACCATCGGTACAAGAACTTTGTGAGGAGATTCGTCCGATGATAAGGCAGACAAGGCGATTTAGTGATATATCTGTGGAGACAAAGGTGGTAGAGCACTGCCAAAATTTCAAAAATTTATTAAATTATAAAAATAATACACTGTATAAGGAGGATACTGTGTTAGGATAATTTGTATGTTCTTGTACCTATGTTAGGGCAGTTTTATGTTTTATTTTATATTTCAAATCTTAACTGCATTATCATTTTATGCCACTGGATCATATCAGAGACCTATTGGTAATATAAGTGGGCATTCTATGACTCAACAAACAGATCAACGGCCATAGCACAAGTGACGGCTTGTTTGAATTCACCAATAATGAGAAGAAAATATGTTGTATTTCCTAAAACTCAGCAAGAAAGATCCCTCATTAGAGCAGACCAGGGCATTCGGGTGCATGCGGTTTCTTTTCTAGATGACGGACGACCGCAGCGGCCGAGGCGAAGACTACCGGAGCAGCCATGGCAGCGACGGCATGTTGCTATGTATCTACTGACGGTAGTGGGTGGGTGCCGGCCGGTGCTAGTCCGGATGCACAAAGCAGGTTTGATCTAGCGACCAGGGCATTCGGGTGCATGCGGTTTCTTTTCTAGATGACGGACGACCGCAGCGACCGAGGCGAAGACTACCGGAGCAGCCATGGCAGCGACGGCATGTTGCTATGTATCTACTGACGGTAGTGGGTGGGTGCCGGCCGGTGCTAGTCCGGATGCACAAAGCAGGTTAGATCTAGCGACCAGGGCATTCGGGTGCATGCGGTTTCTTTTCTAGATGACGGACGACCGCAGCGACCGAGGCGAAGACTACCGGAGCAGCCATGGCAGCGACGGCATGTTGCTATGTATCTACTGACGGTAGTGGGTGGGTGCCGGCCGGTGCTAGTCCGGATGCACAAAGCAGGTTAGATCTAGCGACCAGGGCATTCGGGTGCATGCGGTTTCTTTTCTAGATGACGGACGACCGCATCGACCGAGGCGAAGACTACCGGAGCAGCCATGGCAGCGACGGCATGTTGCTATGTATATACTGACGGTAGTGGGTGGGTGCCGGCCGGTGCTAGTCCGGATGCACAAAGCAGGTTAGATCAAATTGCATGTAAATTTGACTTTCGCAAAATAACACCTGAATCTATTAACAATTTGGTGGCTTTTTTAATAAATACTGAAGCTTTTTAATTAAATAATAATTATACATCGCGTAGGTAGCTGGGACATTCCGTTAGAAAATTAAAAGAAGCTATCTTTATATAGAAAAGGAATAAAGAACGTTGTAAATTCAGGCTGTTGGCATGTAGATTCGGACGTTGTATTGTTCGGATAAAATTAAATCATTAAAGCTTATTACCAAAATTTTTACACGTATGTATGAGCCAACTTATATATGAAATTTATATAAAAAGGATATAATGCTCTGCAGATCTAGTATAATAACATTTTCAAGGAACAGGCTTCCTCGCTTACATACAGTGGATGCCGGCGCACTATGGAACGTTCCCATACAACGCGCAGGACATTGAGAACTGCGCGAATATTTCTTTTCTTAACTTCTAAACTATGAATCGAATTACAATGAAAATTTACCAGTGTATTCTTAGGCGACACATCGAAAAATTAGACCAACTTTCATCGAATAGTATAGGCTAATGACTAAACTGACGGATCTAAGATTTTAATATAAATAACTTCATTTCTTTATCTTGAATTTGCTTGCTCAAATACGCGATTGTGTAAAATTGATTCGATAATAATTACTTTCGAAAACACCTCCTGAAATTCATTATTTTTGAAATTACAACGAAGTTGTTCTGTTTATACGCTTCAAAATTACTTAAATCTATTAGTAATATCTATGTTTATAATATGGTTGCTGCATATTTTGATAAGTGAAACATGAAATTTTTTAAAAATATTTTAAGTTTCTGACAATTTCTAAGCGATCACATTCGTCTTGGGTGCTACGTGTTTTCGACCTTATTGTGCGGTAATGAGGATTATAAACGCGTTGACTAACTACATCCAGCCAGTCCGGCTGCAGCCCGCTTCGAGGTAAGACTTATGTCGACTGTCTGCTCGAGCTCGCTCCATTTACATCGCGACACCGAAGTTTTTATAATTAATAGTTGTAAATATTCAATATTATAGTATTTAGCGTAAGTGTATTATTATTAGATATAAGTAGTAAATAATATTATAGGTTTATATATATTTATTATACTGTTGTAATAATGGGGAACACTAAAAAGAAAATATATAGAATAAAAATACAAAGAAAATGTTCGTAGAATGGCGGAGGCGAACAAGACAAGGTATTTATTTTTTTTAATTATTATATTCATTAAACATATTATAATAACATTGTGTAGACATATTTCTAGTTTTTAGAACAGTTCCTAGGTATGGTTGGCCCAAGCTATTTAATTCCTCTTCAAACTTTTTTTTAATTTTGCTTACTTAATAACTCTATATAAAACTGCATTAATTAAATAAGAGTTATTTTTTGCAGGAATAAACAGTAACATTTGATAATTGGTATACATTATCCACAGGCTGACCGCGTACCTATATAGGACGTCAAACTCCTATTATGTCCATTATAATCTGACCGAACTCCGACTTAGAAGTTGTACGTCGGTGGAGGTCAGGTTACGTTGGAAATTTATACCAATAAGGTTCGCGCTCTCAGCACATAGCAACCAGTGGAGACTCTTTATTTCTTTGTATTAAAATAAAAACTTATAAAATAGAATATTTTTGCTGTTTTGTTTTTTAGGAGAAACTTACTAAATAAACATATTCCACCAGAAGAATCACTACTCGATTTATATGCTACTTTAACGTAAGTGTCATACGGGACGACAAACTCATAGTAACCATTATAAGCTCACCGAACTCCGACTTAGACATTGTACGTAGGTGAAGGTTAGTTTACGTTGGAAATTTATCCAATCAGAAGATAGAAAACCAGTGGAGGTTTTTTTTTTTTTTTGTATTAAAATAATTACTAGTAAAATAGTATATTTTGATAGTTTTTAAAAAAACTCGGTATGTTTCATGTTAAAGAAGCGAGCGAGGTGTGTAAGTACCGAGTCATGTGGCGCTCACGAGGGATTTAGCGTGAAGATATAGATAGATAGTATACTTATACCCATGGTACTCGTGAAAACAAATAATATTTACTATGAACCAACACTGAAAACACAAAAAAATCATCTATTCTATACATTGTGGTTAGTATTGAACTATTGTACGGATTAGATTTATTTTGCAACATCAGAGATGGTCCTGGTTCTTTCTTCTTGAGAGTTTAATAAATAACAAGGAAACGTACAACAATACAAAACACAGAGTATACATAAGTAAAATACAATAAATGTCATTATACTGAAGTTAAAGTTATGAAACAGCAAGAAAATCATTTGTCACATGTTTTTTTTAAATATGAATAGATTATAAAATCTATTTGTATATATGTATATTAGGGTGTCCCTTATTTTTCAAAGTTTTTATTTTCTAACGCATATGTCTTAGTTTTGTTCATTTGCTTTTAAAACACTCGGAAATTAATTTTTAACTTATTTGGATTACGATAATCCGTGCCGAATTACATCGAAACATGTTCATACAAGTTGCGCGGCAGTGCCGCACGTACTCGCGGTATTCATTTGTTCAAATTCAAAGTCAAAATCTTTTTATTCCGTAAAAATGGCTACATTTGTTTGGAATCGTCACATTTTTTTTCCCTACCGTGCAGTTTATGACTAGGTGAGCACTGATAAAAATACTGCCAAAAAACTCAGGCATCCCTCTTTTGGTATCCAAACAAATTTACATATTTTGTTAATTACATTATAATTGGATCGACTCACTCCCAGGCATTTTTATCATTAATATAGCCAGATACTTTATAATATGCCCTGCTACACAATTTGGCTTTAATAGTAGTTTTAAATTTGTTTATTGACAAATCTCTTATATTGCTGGGAAGTTTGTTATAGAACCGTATACATTGCCCCATAAAATAATTACTTGTTTTGTGGAGACGGCTTGCATATGACACAAGATTATGCTTATATCTAGTATTTATGCTATGAGTATCACTCTTTTTACAAAATGAGTCTATGTTTTTATGGACATACAAAAGATTTTCATAGATATATTGCGATGCGACTGTTAAAATATTTATTTCTTTGAATTTTTCTCTAAGGCTCTCCCGGGGACCAAGTTTGTAGATAGCTCTTATGGCTCTCTTTTGCAATAAAAAGATGGTGTTAATATCCGCGGAGTTACCCCAAAGAAGAATTCCATACGACATAATACTATGAAAGTAGCTGAAATAAACTATTCTAGCCGTATCAATATCAGTGAGCCGTCTAATAGTTTTCACTGCATAAGCTGCAGAACTTAGTTTTCCTGATAATTTTTCAATTTCTCTTATGGCTCTCTTTTGCAATAAAAAGATGGTGTTAATATCCGCGGAGTTACCCCAAAGAAGAATTCCATATGACATAATACTATGAAAGTAGCTGAAATAAACTATTCTAGCCGTATCAATATCAGTGAGCCGTCTAATAGTTTTCACTGCATAAGCTGCAGAACTTAGTTTTCCTGATAATTTTTCAATTTGTGGGCCCCTTTGTAGTCTGGAGTCAATTGTTATACCCAAGAACACAGTTGTCTCCACAGAGGCTAAATTAGTTCCATTAACATGTACATTGGTAGCCACCTGCCTTACATTAGGTGTTGAGAACTTAATTACTTTAGTCTTTTTATCATTTAAAAGCAGATTATTAACACTAAACCAATGAATAACTTTAGAGAGAGCATCGTTAACTTCGTCATAATTACCTAACCGTCTATTAATTTTGAATGTCAGTTATTCTCGTGATTAATACGTAATGTTTTAACTTTTATAAGATGGCAGTGGAATTGAGAAGCAATAAATCAAGTATTTTCTTAGTTGGAGACGTAAATTATCAAATAATAGGCGCAAAATTACCGTCTAACCGTCAAGTTCTTCCTGTACTTTTTTATAAAATTCGCGAAGTTAAATTGACTGTTAGTGAAAGCGCATACCTAGTCATTCGAGAGTGTATTATATTTAGGGAAAAACCTAGGATCCCTACCAGAGCTATACCTAACTGTGTAAAATAACTTGTGAATCTTCACCAGGAGGGAGTTGTAAAAAAATTCCAATTTTCTATTTCAATTTCAATCTAATTCAATCTGATAATTTTATTTCTCTTATTTATTCGAAATAAAAAAATCCTGTGTTTACTCGGCGCTATCAGCCATTATGACACTCGAACATCTATAACTTCAAGCCAAATCCCTTGCGGGGTAGGCAGAGAGAGCCGAGCGCCACGTGACTCGATCCTTACATATCTCACTCGCTTCTTTAACATTCATTGCTCTTCTCATGCACGCACGCCGGTTTCTAGGGCTCCTGACATCACCTTCTGATAGAACATGACCAATTTGGTCATGGTAGGTAAGTCTTGGCCTTCCCCGGCTCCTACATCCTTCCACTTTTGCATTGTATATCTGCTTCGTCATTCTTTCATCTTGCATTCTTTCTACATGCCCGAACCATCGGAGCATGCCTCTTCTTATTTTAACACCGACGCTCTCTTTCAGACCAACTCTATTTCTAACATCATCATTACGAATACGGTCTACAAGCCTTACGCCACAAATTTTGCGCAGCGCTCGCATTTCAACCGCGTTTATTCTACTTTCATGCTCTTTCTGCCATACCCAACTCTCGCTTCCATAAGTTAGCGTTAGAACCAACACTGCATTGTGTATAGCGAGTTGTGCCTTCTGGCTCAGGATTTTACTGCCAAGAAGTTTTCCCAACGCTCCATTCACACTATTCCCAGCACTCACTCGTCTTTCCACATCTGCGGTGTACCTTCCATCCCTGCTGAAAGCGCATCCAAGATATACAAACTCATCCACTTGTTCCAACACTTCATCATCAATCGTAATCCTTACATTAGTTCTGGATTCTTCTCTTTCAAATACCATTATCTTTGTTTTCTTCGCATTCAGTAGTAAGCCTTTCTCCATACAGTCGTCTTTCATCGCTGTGACCAGTGTTTGCAGTTTAGATGGTGTATCTGCTAACTAAACATATGTGTCCGAATCAACAAATGGCCCGCTTTAGCCTCTCGATAAACAATGTTGTATTATGTAGCTGGTGTTTCATTCTTCTTAAGGGGGATACATGCCGTCCAGTGGCGCCTCAAGGAATAAAATATCGTATCTTAGCGTGGAAGATAAACATTATAAAGTCATGTGTTGCGTGTGTTACAAATACAATAACGCACTTTTACGTCATTAAACCAACAATTGAAATGTTTTGCTTTCGTTGTTATAGGCATAATTGCCAAAAAACGGCCTCTTTTAGCACTTTTGCTTATAACAACGATAGTGGAATATTTTGAGTGTTGGTTTAATGACGTAAAAATACTTTACTATCTTCGTAATAAATGCAACATAAGATTTCATAATGTTTATCTTCTATGCTATAATATGTTTTTTTATTCAATGAGGACTGAATTCGAAATTTAAATTTAAAAAAAAAATTCGCCACTGGACGAGACCTAAGTAAGAACAACATAGATACCAAGACATGTTAACTTGTAGAGATATAAACATAAAACGATGTCATTGATTTCTCTTTCAATAAACTTTTAAAAGTGAATACGTTTCTGTAGTTTTTTATTACTATTATTACTATTGTTTTCCGTCTAGCTTAAATAAATATGTTTGGTTCAGTATGTATAAAGCTAAATAATAATTAAATCAATAATTTTTATTAAATATTGATATTATAAATTTTATTTAAGTGTGACGCGACTCTGTAGCTTTTCTGTTCGTTTGCATTGACTATACGTTGACCCCAGGTTACCTATTAGGCGCTAATTTCAAATTTTACAAATCGAGCGTCGAGTGTCAATTGAGGGGCGCGGGGTGATTGGGCGGAGCCATTTTAAAGCTTCACGATCGAGGTGTCGCCTTAAGGTTTGTAATATTGACTAATAAAGAAAATTGAAGATTTAATATAAGTTACTAGAGAAAAAAGTGTTTTTTTTATATACTACGAGTACGTCGGGAGGCGTACAAGCATACGGTGCCCACTTTACACCTAATGTAAAGCGGGCACCGTAGCCTATTAAGGCGACACCTCGATCGTGAAGCTTTAAAATGGCTCCGCCCAATCACCCCGCGCCCCTCAATTGACACTCGACGCTCGATTTGTAAAATTTGAAATTAGCTCCTAATAGGTAACCTGGGGTCAACGTATAGTCAATGCAAACGAACAGAAAAGCTACAGAGTCGCGTCACACTTAAATAAAATTTATAATATCAATATTTAATAAAAATTATTGATTTAATTATTATTTAGCTTTATACATACTGAACCAAACATATTTATTTAAGCTAGACGGAAAACAATAGTAATAATAGTAATAAAAAAATACAGAAACGTATTCACTTTTAAAAGTTTATTGAAAGAGAAATCAATGACATCGTTTTATGTTTATATCTCTATAAGTTAACATGTCTTGGTATCTATGTTGTTCTTACTTAGGTCTCGTCCAGTGGCGCCCTCATTGAATAAAAAAACATATTATAGCATAGAAGATAAACATTATGAAATCTTATGTTGCATTTATTACGAAGATAGTAAAGTATTTTTACGTCATTAAACCAACACTCAAAATATTCCACTATCGTTGTTATAAGCAAAAGTGCTAAAAGAGGCCGTTTTTTGGCAATTATGCCTATAACAACGAAAGCAAAACATTTCAATTGTTGGTTTAATGACGTAAAAGTACGTTATTGTATTTGTAACACACGCAACACATGACTTTATAATGTTTATCTTCCACGCTAAGATACGATATTTTATTCCTTGAGGCGCCACTGGACGGCATGTATCCCCCTTAAGAAGAATGAAACACTAGCTACATAATACAACATTGTTTATTGTACGGGCCCCTTCGATACGACCCGTACACTTTCGTAGATGAATATGAAATAATAGTACAACTTACAAACATTTTAGACACAAATAAAGCGAGCACGATCAGGTATTGCCTCTAGGTCTGGGCGATTTTGGCTATTGCTATCTCTTTCCCACACATGTGTCTCTCGCTCGCACAGCGGGGGTATAAATATGGGCCATACATCGGTGATCGGCACCAGTCGTCCGCTACACTCAGCGCTCACACTACAGTGAAATAGCCAGCCAAGTCACTCCAAAGCCAAGCCAGTCCAGACCTAGCAGCAAGTACCTACGGCTCCATACTTCTGAAGACAGCAACAGGCGTTTCATTCTGCACCAACCCACAGACCTGCGACTTACAACCGGAGGTCGAAGAACGAAGCCCGCCAGTGCCTACATTCTATTATTTTTATATTCATCTACGAAAGTGTACGGGTCGTATCGAAGGGGCCCGTACATTTTGGTCCTTCAGCAGCCGGATACTGGGAATAGTTCTTCAGACGACGAAGAAAAATGCCTGTCACAAGAAGTATGGAGTCGGAAAGGAGGACAACGCCTGCTCAAGTCGACGGAGCCGCCGCCACAGTGACGCCCGCCGCCGCCGCCACCGCCGCCGCACCCGCCGTAGCGACGCCAGAGACGTCTACAGCCGAAACATCGACGACGACGAACACTACGGCCACTGCAACGACCGGCGAGACGACGGCGACCGGCGAGACGACAACCGGCAAGACAGCAGCCACACACCGGACAGCCAGCCCACAGAAGGAGGCCTCTCGCCGCCCGCCCAGCGCGCCCCGCACTACGTCGACAATCAAGCGGAGAGCGCTGGCCAAGGCGCGAGAATTCCTTCTACAGAAGGAAGTGGAGCTGGCAGCTGCACGTGTCGCCGCGTTGGAGGCGGACTCTGAAGACGAGATCGAAGCAGACGAGGACTTGGCAACTAGGAACGAGCGAACAACCGACTGGGTCAACAGAAGCACGCTGGCACTCACCATGGAGCCCTACGTACCGAAGCCCGACGTCCCAGGCCCGGACCATCGCAGGACCGATGAAGAGGAGGTTATAGCAGCGCCGCCGCCGCAGACGTGCAGCGACGCACTTCATCGGGGCCACAGCGAGGTCACGCGGCACGCCGAGCAACAAGTACCGGTTCCAGTGAGAGAAGATATAGAGCCAGCACGCTATTGTGAAGAGAGACGACCGCAACGGGAGTTTGACTACAATCAACTAGCAACTGCCATCACACTTGCAGCGAGAGCCGTTCAACCCGCCATTGCACCGAGGACCGTCGAGTTACCGTCTTTTCACGGGTCATCGAACGAGTGGCTGCCATTCAAGGCCGCCTATGATGAAGCTGCAAGTCACCTCTCCGAACAAGAAAGGCTGTCCAAGTTACGTCACAGCCTGAAGGGAGCCGCCAGAGATGCAACACTATGTCTCTTCGTCGGGTCAACGACTTCAGAAGAAGTTATGAAGATGTTAGCCGCGAGGTTCGGTCGTCCAGATGCACTGGCAATGACCGAACTGAACAAGCTCCGTGCGCTACCACGACTGGCCGAGAACCCAAGAGACATCTGCATCTTCGCTTCAAAGGTGCTTAACGTCACAGCCACAGTTAAAGCACTGAAGAAGCATCACTATCTACACAACGCCGAAGTGGTACGCAGCGTCATTGAAAAACTGCCGCCAGCGCTGCGCTACAGGTATTACGACTTCGCCGCCGAACAGCCGGAAGATCATCCAGACCTTCTCACGCTGTCCAAGTTTCTGGAAGTCACCGCCGATCGATGTGGAAGCTACGCACCGGCCGAGCTCACTGCGGTTGAAGACCGGCGAGAGCCTGCCGTACGAAAAGGACTACGTGCTTACCACACTCAAGATCAGAAGTCTACTGCGGTGCAACTAAAGTGTCAAGTTTGCAAGAAAGAGGGTCACCATCCGTACGACTGCAACGTGTTCAAGAAAGCCGACCAATTTGCGAGATGGGAGCTAGCCAGAACTCACAGGCTATGCTTCCGTTGTTTGCGAGTCCGCAAATTTCGGCATAACTGCAAGCCAAAGCAGTGTGAAGTCGACGGATGCAAATACACGCACCACCCTCTTCTACACGACACAAAAAGGAAAGAAAATGAAGTTGAAAATTCAACAGCCATAGTTACGTCGACAAGGGAAAATTTCACTGCTGCCTATCTCAAGATTCTGCCTGTACAAGTGACCGGTCCGAAGGGTACATACGACACTTACGCCCTTTTGGACGACGGCTCTACGTGCACACTCATCGAGTCGGCAGTGGCGAACAAGATCGGCGTACACGGGCCGCCCGCGCCTTTTTACATAGAGGGTGTGGCCGGCGCACGTATAACGGCCGATACATCGGAACGTGTACACTTCACTATACAAGGAAGAAACTCAGTGAAGCACGATGTGTCGGCGCGTACAATGGACAAGCTGATGTTGACGACTCAAGGTGTGCCACGTAGTGTCGTGAAACACTGTCGTCATTTGGAAGACATCGAAGATCAGCTGATTTATGAGGAAGGCCATCCAACCGTGTTGCTGGGTCAAGATAATTGGTCGTTGCTGCTCACACACGACGTGCGAAGAGGGACCACAGCCCAACCAGTCGCTTCATTAACCGACTTGGGATGGGTATTGCACGGCGCGACGGGAAATAAGAAGAAGCAGCAAGTCCATCGAGTTAGCCATCTGACTACAGTAACACTAACGGAGGAACAGACAATGGATGACCTCATGAAGGAGCACTTCGCCCTCGAGTCTCTGGGTGTTCAGCCTAAACATTCACACACCAACGACGAGCTCCACGCGCTGCGCACACTCGAGGAGAAGACGCGTCGATTACCGGCGGGAGGGTTTGAAACAGGATTGCTATTCAAACAAAGCGATTTTGTACCGCCGGATAACTACAACACAGCGATGCGTCGCCTCGAGTTAGTCGAGAAGAAACTCGACAAAAATGTTGAATTGAAGCGGCGCTACGAGACACAAATGAACACTCTGATACAGAGCGGCTATGCAGAGAAGGCTCCAGCAGTGAAAAGCGACAGAACTTGGTATCTGCCACATTTTGCAGTTATCAACCCGCAAAAGCCCGAGAAACTACGCATCGTGCACGACGCGGCAGCCAGGACCCGTGGTATCAGCCTCAACGACATGCTGCTGTCTGGGCCCGACCTCATACAGTCTCTACCCGGAGTGCTGATGAGGTTCCGTCAACGCCCAGTAGCGGTCGCAGCCGATATCAAGGACATGTTCCTGCGCATCAACATACGGGAGGAAGACCGAGACATGCAGAGGTTCCTGTGGAGAGAAGACAGAAGAATCGGTCCACCCACAGAGTACCGCATGAGAAGCGTGATCTTCGGCGCCACGTCGTCACCATGCACGGCGATATACATCAAAAACAAAAACGCCGAGGAATTCAAAGAACAGTTTCCCGAGGCAGCGCAGGCAGTGATAGCAAACCACTACGTCGACGACTATCTTGCCAGCTTTGACACGGAGGAGGTCGCCATACAAGTATCAACACAAGTCGCTAATATACACAAACGAGCGAATTATCATCTTCAACGCTGGGCATCGAACTCAAACAAGGTGCGCACCGAATTCTCCACTACACCTAAGGGGAATTTAGTGCAACTCGATGCAGAGAAGATATTGGGCATGGTGTGGGACCCGAATGAAGACAATCTGGGCTTCAACATCAATCAACACAAGCTTCCGCCTTCAATATTGGAAGGCACGAAAACACCGACGAAGCGAGAAGCCCTACGTACAGTGATGTCTTTGTTCGACCCGCTGGGCTTAGTTACACCTGTTACAATACAAGCGAAGAAGATTTTACAAGATACTTGGCGTACTGGAATCGACTGGGATGTCAAGTTGCAAGACAGTGAAGCCGAAAGTTGGTCATACTGGCTCTCTCACGTGAGAAGACTACCGAGCCTAGCTATACCAAGGTGCTATCCCGGCGTATCGACCGCACATACGAACGAGATACATACTTTCGTCGATGCAAGTTCGTCGCAATACGCCTGCGCTGTGTATTGGAGGGCACAGGATGCATGCGGGAATATACATGTGTCGTTGATAGCTGCAAAAGGCAAAGTTGCACCGTTGAACAAAGTGACGTCAATACCGAGACTCGAACTCCAGTCAGCTGTACTTGGGTGTCGTCTTGCGCGCACAGCCATAGACGAACACGACATAAAGCCGACCCGCCGAGTATATTGGTCGGATTCACGCACGGTACTCTCGTGGCTACGCACTGGCCCGCGAGCGTACAAGCCGTTTGTGGCCCACCGGATCGCGGAGATCGCCGAGGAGACGAAGACCAGCGAGTGGAGATGGGTGCCTACCAAGGAAAATGTTGCAGACGACGCAACGCGCGACACTCCACACGACTTCAACTCCCAACACCGGTGGTTCCACGGGCCCGCGTTTCTACGCGAGTCGGAAGCAAACTGGCCGCGAGAGGTCAATGAACCCGACCATATGGGTCTGACCGGCGAGGAAAGAGTCAACTTTGTTCGAAACACTACATCACTAAAGGAAGCACTGCCCGACGCAACTCGTTTTTCAAGTTGGTTAAAGTTAGTGCGTACTACGGCGCGTGTACTACAATTCATCGAACTTCTGCGCATCAAGAAACAACTGTGCAACGCGGCCTACAAACGCAATAAGAAAAACGAAGTTGACGACGCTACTTGGACGAAAATAAAGAAAGCAGCGAAGGGAAAAAACAAGAAAATCAGTGCTACGTGTGAAAGTGAAAACAGCTGTTTCATTCAACTTGAAACACATCACTTACATCGTGCCCAACAGCTGTGGATACGCTCAGTGCAAGATGATGCGTTCAGTGAAGATGTCGCAGCTTTAAAGTGTAAAAAACAGTTGCCTGCTAATAGCCGACTAAGTCAGCTGTCCGTCATTATAGACAGCGATGACGTCATACGGCTACGGTCACGAATAGCAGCCGCTGTCGACATCACGGACGAACAAAAAGCTCCGCCGATTATGGATGGCAAACATACATATGTGCAACTGTACATCTCATGGGTACATCGAAGACTCCATCACGGGGGCTTCGAGACCACGACCAACGAAGTTCGACAACACTTATGGGTACTACGACTGCGCAATACAGTTAGAAGTGTGTTGAAAAGATGTCAACAGTGTCGCATCAGGCGGGCCGTGCCCGCTCAACCGTCTACGGGTGACCATCCACGGAGCAGACTGGCGCATCATCAGCGCCCTTTCACCTACACCGGCCTCGACTACTTCGGCCCGATGACAGTCACTGTTGGGCGTGCTCATCAGAAGAGATACGGCGTACTGTTTACGTGTCTAACAACGCGAGCAGTGCACTTAGAAGTCGCCGGCACTCTCAGCACCGACTCAGCAGTGATGGCATTGCGACGCTTCATCGGCCGTCGTGGATGTCCAACTGAGCTGTGGTCAGACCAGGGTACCAACCTGAAGGGCGCAGACGTGGAGCTGCGCAGAGCTGCGGAGGAAGCCATGAAGGAGGAATCTTCGGTGCGCTTCATACAATGGCGTTACATCCCGCCGAGCGCTCCATTCATGGGCGGCGCTTGGGAGCGCCTTGTACGGAGCGTGAAGACCGCACTGGCTGCCACACTGCATGAACGAGCCCCGAAGGAAGAAGTTCTCACCACTCTGCTCATCGAGGTCGAACATACACTCAACAGCCGACCACTCACTCACGTGTCAACGGAGGCCGACGACGACGACGCACTCACACCTAACCATTTTTTGATGGGAGGGCCATCACGAGTGCCACTGCCGGGGTCATTCACCGACGCCGACGCAACAGGGCGACGGGAGTGGCGTGCGAGTCAACAGCTCGCCAACCATTTCTGGAGTCGCTGGGTGAAGGAGTACCTGCCAGAACTCCAACACCGGCGGGACCCACGCGCTTCACACGGCGCTATCCGGGTCAATGACCTCGTACTGATAGCAGATGGCACTCTACCTCGTAACTTGTGGCCACGAGGTGTAGTCGTCGCTACCTACCCCGGACCGGACGGAGAGACACGAGCGGTGGACGTGCGGACCAACAAGGGCGTGCTGCGAAGGCCCACCAAGAAGCTGGTGATCCTGCCTACAGCGACGGTCGACGGCGCGAACACGAAAAATATCTCCAGCTGAGATAGCTGCGGCGGGAGTATATGTTCGCGACAACTATGTACATAAAAAGATAACCGTCGCGCGTAGTTATAAGTGATGCACATTTTTATATAGTTAATAGTTATAGTTGTTTGTATTAGTTGTTTATGTAAGGATTAGAATAGGTTTACACAGTTTTCATACATACTTTGTTAGAGATAAGTTTTACATGTTTAGTATAGGTACGAGCTGTTGCAAGCCAAGTATATAATAAAGTTATAACGGCGAATTACTGGCTGCAACAGCTCACTAGTGCATAGATGTACCTATTAACGTAATTTTAAGTTTATAATGAAAACATTTTTATGTAAAACTTCACTGACCCATAGGTTTTGACAATAACTTTAGCAAAAGTTTTTATGAAAACTGTGTAAACCTATTCTAATCCTTACATAAACAACTAATACAAACAACTATAACTATTAACTATATAAAAATGTGCATCACTTATAACTACGCGCGACGGTTATCTTTTTATGTACATAGTTGTCGCGAACATTTATCGAGAGGCTAAAGCGGGCCATTTGTTGATTCGGACACATATGTTTAGTTAGCAGATACACCATCTAAACTGCAAACACTGGTCACAGCGATGAAAGACGACTGTATGGAGAAAGGCTTACTACTGAATGCGAAGAAAACAAAGATAATGGTATTTGAAAGAGAAGAATCCAGAACTAATGTAAGGATTACGATTGATGATGAAGTGTTGGAACAAGTGGATGAGTTTGTATATCTTGGATGCGCTTTCAGCAGGGATGGAAGGTACACCGCAGATGTGGAAAGACGAGTGAGTGTTGGGAATAGTGTGAATGGAGCGTTGGGAAAACTTCTTGGCAGTAAAATCCTGAGCCAGAAGGCACAACTCGCTATACACAATGCAGTGTTGGTCCCAACGCTAACTTATGGAAGCGAGAGTTGGGTATGGCAGAAAGAGCATGAAAGTAGAATAAACGCGGTTGAAATGCGAGCGCTGCGCAAAATTTGTGGCGTAAGGCTTGTAGACCGTATTCGTAATGATGATGTTAGAAATAGAGTTGGTCTGAAAGAGAGCGTCGGTGTTAAAATAAGAAGAGGCATGCTCCGATGGTTCGGGCATGTAGAAAGAATGCAAGATGAAAGAATGACGAAGCAGATATACAATGCAAAAGTGGAAGGATGTAGGAGCCGGGGAAGGCCAAGACTTACCTACCATGACCAAATTGGTCATGTTCTATCAGAAGGTGATGTCAGGAGCCCTAGAAACCGGCGTGCGTGCATGAGAAGAGCAATGAATGTTAAAGAAGCGAGTGAGATATGTAAGGATCGAGTCACGTGGCGCTCGGCTCTCTCTGCCTACCCCGCAAGGGATTTGGCTTGAAGTTATAGATGTTCGAGTGTCATAATGGCTGATAGCGCCGAGTAAACACAGGATTTTTTTATTTCGAATAAATAAGAGAAATAAAATTATCAGATTGAATTAGATTGAAATTGAAATAGAAAATTGGAATTTTTTTGCAACTCCCTCCTGGTGAAGATTCACAAGTTATTTTACACAGTTAGGTATAGCTCTGGTAGGGATCCTAGCTTTTTCCCTAAATATAATACACTCTCGAATGACTAGGTATGCGCTTTCACTAACAGTCAATTTAACTTCGCGAATTTTATAAAAAAGTACAGGAAGAACTTGACGGTTAGACGGTAATTTTGCGCCTATTATTTGATAATTTACGTCTCCAACTAAGAAAATACTTGATTTATTGCTTCTCAATTCCACTGCCATCTTATAAAAGTTAAAACATTACGTATTAATCACGAGAATAACTGACATTCAAAATTAATAGACGGTTAGGTAATTATGACGAAGTTAACGATGCTCTCTCTAAAGTTATTCATTGGTTTAGTGTTAATAATCTGCTTTTAAATGATAAAAAGACTAAAGTAATTAAGTTCTCAACACCTAATGTAAGGCAGGTGGCTACCAATGTACATGTTAATGGAACTAATTTAGCCTCTGTGGAGACAACTGTGTTCTTGGGTATAACAATTGACTCCAGACTACAAAGGGGTCCACAAATTGAAAAATTATCAGGAAAACTAAGTTCTGCAGCTTATGCAGTGAAAACTATTAGACGGCTCACTGATATTGATACGGCTAGAATAGTTTATTTCAGCTACTTTCATAGTATTATGTCATATGGAATTCTTCTTTGGGGTAACTCCGCGGATATTAACACCATCTTTTTATTGCAAAAGAGAGCCATAAGAGCTATCTACAAACTTGGTCCCCGTGAGAGCCTTAGAGAAAAATTCAAAGAAATAAATATTTTAACAGTCGCATCGCAATATATCTATGAAAATCTTTTGTATGTCCATAAAAACATAGACTCATTTTGTAAAAAGAGTGATATTCATAGCATAAATACTAGATATAAGCATAATCTTGTGTTATATGCAAGCCGTCTCCACAAAACAAGTAATTATTTTATGGGGCAATGTATACGGTTCTATAACAAACTTCCCAGCAATATAAGAGATTTGTCAATAAACAAATTTAAAACTACTATTAAAGCCAAATTGTGTAGCAGGGCATATTATAAAGTATCTGACTATATTAATGATAAAAATGCCTGGGAGTGAGTCGATCCAATTATAATGTAATTAACAAAATATGTAAATTTGTTTGGATACCAAAAGAGGGATGCCTGAGTTTTTTGGCAGTATTTTTATCAGTGCTCACCTAGTCATAAACTGCACGGTAGGGAAAAAAAATGTGACGATTCCAAACAAATGTAGCCATTTTTACGGAATAAAAAGATTTTGACTTTGAATTTGAACAAATGAATACCGCGAGTACGTGCGGCACTGCCGCGCAACTTGTATGAACATGTTTCGATGTAATTCGGCACGGATTATCGTAATCCAAATAAGTTAAAAATTAATTTCCGAGTGTTTTAAAAGCAAATGAACAAAACTAAGACATATGCGTTAGAAAATAAAAACTTTGAAAAATAAGGGACACCCTAATATACATATATACAAATAGATTTTATAATCTATTCATATTTAAAAAAAACATGTGACAAATGATTTTCTTGCTGTTTCATAACTTTAACTTCAGTATAATGACATTTATTGTATTTTACTTATGTATACTCTGTGTTTTGTATTGTTGTACGTTTCCTTGTTATTTATTAAACTCTCAAGAAGAAAGAACCAGGACCATCTCTGATGTTGCAAAATAAATCTAATCCGTACAATAGTTCAATACTAACCACAATGTATAGAATAGATGATTTTTTTGTGTTTTCAGTGTTGGTTCATAGTAAATATTATTTGTTTTCACGAGTACCATGGGTATAAGTATACTATCTATCTATATCTTCACGCTAAATCCCTCGTGAGCGCCACATGACTCGGTACTTACACACCTCGCTCGCTTCTTTAACATGAAACATACCGAGTTTTTTTAAAAACTATCAAAATATACTATTTTACTAGTAATTATTTTAATACAAAAAAAAAAAAAAAACCTCCACTGGTTTTCTATCTTCTGATTGGATAAATTTCCAACGTAAACTAACCTTCACCTACGTACAATGTCTAAGTCGGAGTTCGGTGAGCTTATAATGGTTACTATGAGTTTGTCGTCCCGTATGACACTTACGTTAAAGTAGCATATAAATCGAGTAGTGATTCTTCTAGTGGAATATGTTTATTTAGTAAGTTTCTCCTAAAAAACAAAACAGCAAAAATATTCTATTTTATAAGTTTTTATTTTAATACAAAGAAATAAAGAGTCTCCACTGGTTGCTATGTGCTGAGAACGCGAACCTTATTGGTATAAATTTCCAACGTAACCTGACCTCCACCGACGTACAACTTCTAAGTCGGAGTTCGGTCAGATTATAATGGACATAATAGGAGTTTGACGTCCTATATAGGTACGCGGTCAGCCTGTGGATAATGTATACCAATTATCAAATGTTACTGTTTATTCCTGCAAAAAATAACTCTTATTTAATTAATGCAGTTTTATATAGAGTTATTAAGTAAGCAAAATTAAAAAAAAGTTTGAAGAGGAATTAAATAGCTTGGGCCAACCATACCTAGGAACTGTTCTAAAAACTAGAAATATGTCTACACAATGTTATTATAATATGTTTAATGAATATAATAATTAAAAAAAAAAATACCTTGTCTTGTTCGCCTCCCCCATTCTACGAACATTTTCTTTGTATTTTTATTCTATATATTTTCTTTTTAGTGTTCCCCATTATTACAACAGTATAATAAATATATATAAACCAATATTATTTACTACTTATATCTAATAATAATACACTTACGCTAAATACTATAATATTGAATATTTACAACTATTAATTATAAAAACTTCGGTGTCGCGATGTAAATGGAGCGAGCTCGAGCAGACAGTCGACATAGGTCTTACCTCGAAGCGGGCTGCAGCCGGACTGGCTGGATGTAGTTAGTCAACGCGTTTATAATCCTCATTACCGCACAATAAGGTCGAAAACACGTAGCACCCAAGACGAATGTGATCGCTTAGAAATTGTCAGAAACTTAAAATATTTTTAAAAAATTTCATGTTTCACTTATCAAAATATGCAGCAAGCATATTATAAACATAGATATTACTAATAGATTTAAGTAATTTTGAAGCGTATAAACAGAACAACTTCGTTGTAATTTCAAAAATAATGAATTTCAGGAGGTGTTTTCGAAAGTAATTATTATCGAATCAATTTTACACAATCGCGTATTTGAGCAAGCAAATTCAAGATAAAGAAATGAAGTTATTTATATTAAAATCTTAGATCCGTCAGTTTAGTCATAGCCTATACTATTCGATGAAAGTTGGTCTAATTTTTCGATGTGTCGCCTTAACGCTTGCGATATATCACGCGCGCGATGCCTCCTCTGCTGCTTACACAGCAAACTGCTTGGGAGCTTACTGGTAACCTCACTCACACGCAGGAACACAACAATCCTTTAGGGAGTTGTTATTTGTCTGCGGTTTTCTGTGAGGTGGAGGTACTTCCCCAGACGGGCTGCTTTGATGCGCCCTACCTCTCTTAAGACAGCGTGTGACAGCTCCGATGCACGACTGGAGTTTACTCCTTACGAATGATAATCATGATGTATATCGGATAGAAAAAGAGGGTAAATAAATGCATCTTCTGAAATAATAAAAATAAATCCTTTATGATTCATCATATATGATTCATCAACTCGCTTATATAATCATGTGTCATGTGTCTCGCATCTCGATATTCACACCTCGAAGCTGAATACTTTTCGTGCTTCCATCAAACAAATAATTGACTATAGCGATCCCATCTCGCTTGTTTTGTAATTCATATCGAAGTTTATACGAGTACCTTATTAATAAATCTAGATATAAAAATTTGATTTAGCAATGTATTTCGTAGTTTGTAATGTATTGTTTGTAGTATATTTTTCAATGTAATTTAATTTTGTAATGAATGTAATTAAGTGATAACATATTTGGAACTGAAATTTATATCTAAACCTTTTGTACCTTAGTGTATTTCATTAAATAAATAAATAAATAAATATTGTCGGACAAATTACACAGCGCCGTCTAGCCCCAAAGTAAGCGAAGCTTGTGTTATGGGCACTAGACAACTGATAAACATACGTAAATACATTTTTTTTTTGTAAATACTTACTTATTATACATAGAAAATACCCAGACCAAGACAAACAGACATGTTCATGCACACAAATGTTTGTACTCTGTGGGAATCGAACCCACGAGCGTTGGTGTCAAAGTATCGTTACAACGCGTTTCACCACTGCGCCACCGAGCTCGTTTGTACTCTTATTGACTGTAATTTGTTTTGTTATCCTAATAAACAAATAAATAAATGTGAACAGTTCATATGGCATCATCAACAGGCCTACGAATTAACTACATTTACGTGTTTTTTGGATTCTTCTTCGTTAGGACTTGAATTCTTCTTCTATATTTTCCAATGTTTTTTAACTTGAATCACTTGATGATTTGTTTAATAATGCATAAAATGTACCAAGCTTTGTAATACGCAGGCATACGTACTAACACACGTAAGTACAATGCTCGGTCGGTATCATATATATATAAGGAAGATGTGCTCGCGGTTGGTGACGGACGAACGCGAACGCGGACGCAACCGCGAGTACATCTTCAAGTGCGATGGTAGTGCAAGAAGTGGTCGACATGGACGTGGCAGCAAAATAACGATATTATAATAAATAATAAAAAAAAAAACAAAAGTTTGATACAACAAGTTCCTGAACAAAACTTGGAAAAAGTTTGGGAAAAAAAATATTTATTATTTCTCTACATACTAACATTCAAAAATAAAGTTTGTTAAAGATCGGGTCGAATCAGCTGATTCGTCTGGTATCATTTTACAGCTTCTAGAATTTTCAATTCATACTTGTAAGTTTAAGTTACTACACTATCCTGAAATAATAACAGCCAAACCCATTGATAGATTCAATTATTTTTTACCTATAATAATCACGAAGTATATGCTGATATTATATAAAAGTAAAATCTATAAAGATGTTCAGAGCATTTTTCATAATTAATTTATTTAGAGTCCAAATTTCAGTGAAATTCATTTGCATCGTGTTTAGGGCTATATTCTGAAGCGAAAACAAAATTAATGCAATAAATGTTATTCAAATAATGTAGTCCTACTCTTCTCGTTTACAATATATACGGTTTATACTCAGATTCTGTATTCTGAGGGTTTATAGATATTTAAAATACATGCTACTCTAGGCGAATGTCCCGCGCGTATTATTGTGACGTTCTACAGTTCGGCGTAGGCGTTTCCATGCCAGTATGCGCAAAAAGAATCAGCTTCGATTATGACAAGGGTGTGTAGGTAGGGGCAATCCGAAATAATCTGACAAAATTCAAAATGGCGTACTTTTGTCCATACTTTACGGTATTCGATGTATTTTGATAAATTTTGTTCTATATAATGTCAACGGCTTCCTTTTACAACCGCCATGCTCGTCGTCGTCGGCGGGGAGTTTATACTCACATATCAGTGGACGTAATCACATTGCCTCGAAAAGGTATATTTATAATATATAGTATAAAATTATATATGTATCTAAAATTTTTAATTTTATTGGGATAAAAATATTTCACTTACGCAAATATGACTACATTTCCTCTTAACGTTCACAGCTTAAATGGCTTATCATCAAGCAGTGTATAAATCTACATATCCTTTGTCGTCTCTGAACTGTTCTTAAGGGACTCCTTGCGGATTTACAAGCAGAATTCAAGTAAAATATAAGTAAAATATAAGTATATAGGTACATACTCTAACATAATGAATATAATACGGTGCTGATCATGAAATTAAGTAAAGAATACCTAGAGGATAAATTGTAAAAAATAAGAAGTATTTAAATTGTTGTATAAATATATTGTTAAAAAACTATTATGAATCAAAATTTGAAATTGACATAGTTTATATAATTGATAAATGAATGATATATCATAATAAATAATATAATATAATCTCTTTAGAATTATAATCAATCGATAAATGTTATAATGTAAGTAAATTATATTGTAAATTGTCATAAATTTGATAATAATAATAATTATTGTAAGGTCAAATCACGTGTGCCTTGACAAGGTAATTTATAACATATTGACCATCCCGTATACCACTTTTAATAGTACTTAATTAATGTTATAAATTGAAGTGATTATAAATAAATAAATTAATTAATTAATTAAAAATGATATGAAACTAAAAATGATAGGTCTTTCACTTCAAAAAGTACAATTTACAGTTTGATTATTTTTGTAAGCTATACATAAATTACACAGATTATCAATAAATCGTGTAATTAATTGTTTTAATTAGCTCTATTTACCTAAACCCCTTAACAATCTATCCACAACCGCTTACTTAAAGGCCCTATTTCAATTATTAAGTTGCTATTTATTACTTTATCTGCCCTTTTCTCAACAATTAGTATCGTAGTAGTAAATCGTAATGATTGCCTAACTCAATAATAAATTATTAGGAACAGTATATATGATATACCAATAGTAAATTTGCGATCATTTAATTATGTTTTTCTCTGTGTCCCTCCTCACTGTACACGGTTATCTTTAAATTCTTCTATACCTGTGTAATTACCAAATTCCTCTTAAACGGCCGGACCGATGAATATAATTTTTATTGTGTGTCTCTTTTTGTGAGTCCCTGTATGGTTTAGATAGAACCCGGTATGTGACGATACAATCGCGATCTAGCATTTATTTTTATTTAGGAACACGACAATGTCTGTCGGATCCACTATTATCTAATAAATTAATAAGACGCAGGTCATCTGGGGATGTACTTCCATCTCACAGAAAACCGTAGCTAAATAACAACTCCCTGAAGAGCTGTTGTATTCCTGTGGGTGAGTGAGGTAAGCTCCTAAGGAGTTGCTGTGATAGCAGCAGAGGTGGCATCTATTATTGGTCAAAATTCAGTATTACACTCAAAACTTAATTAGAAAGATCAGAGATACTCCAATTGATAAAGAATCAGCTATTAACCGACGGTTATAAATTTAATGTTAATTATTATACTACTAAATTGGTGTTTTCAGATTTATGAGCACATATTTGTAATGATCGTTACCTCGGTGGTGAAGAAAAACATCGCAAGGAAACCCGCACGTCCAAGAAAACATATTTCAAAAATATGACTTTAGGGTTGTGGAGGCCCTATGGCAGTCGATCTGTGTAAAAATCGGTATTTTCGTCACATCCTTAGACTTGGATAGCGGACCTCACCCATACTAAGTACTCAACACATCTTATCGGTAAAATAACTCTTTAATTAAATTATTTAATAATAATGAGTGGTTTGTTGTAAAGATCTTCACGTAGCTAGATGAAACTGAGTAAGTGATCCATGTAAAAGTAAATATCTATCTATCTATCTATAACTTCACGCCAAATCCCGTACGGGTAAAAGTAAATATATTAAAATGAAACATAATGGTATAAATGGTATTTGTACACTTGAAACCACCACTGAGATAAAGTTTTATGTAATAATACAATACAACCTCATTCAATTAAGAGTACCTACCCAGTAACATTATCCATTGTTTAAGGATATGTATCCTCTCCGTATGCCGAGTAGATATAACCGACGTATTCTATGTTATATAACTTAGATAACGTTGAAGACTAACTCCTCAGGGTACGTGATGTACCTAGATACTTAGTAATAAATACGTGCTTCAACTATTAACACCGTAGTCCAACATTTGCATTTGCCTTCTCCCAGGAAAGCTGAGCGCTAACAGCTAAGTAGGTAGAAGCTAGAGGCTATCCTCTGGGGGCATCGTTGCAACTTGAGCCAAACCTTATTGTGAAGGAACTATTAATTAATTAGGAGTACATTCTACAGCTCATCACGCCCGATAAGGCACAAAGTTTGATAGAGCTGGGAGAACTTACGTCACTTGATATTTCATATAAGTAATACCGTATTATATTATCTTTGGTAATACTAGGGTGAGAAAGTTCTGAACTAATAATATCTGATGACTACAATAGTGAACAACAGTCTGGTAATCAGGTAGGTTGGGTTATATCATATATACTGTTCCTAATAATTTATTATTGAGTTAGGCAATCATTACGATTTACTACTACGATACTAATTGTTGAGAAAAGGGCAGATAAAGTAATAAATAGCATAATAGGATATGAACTAAAGTACTTAAAGTTTCTAGCTACATCTCTAATGTAGCTAGAAACTTTAAGTACTTTAGTTCATAGGTTGACAGTGTCTAGTGACATAATAAAATAAATAAGTATTATATTATTCACATGTAATCGCAGTTCTATGACCCTGACCATTATCCCAAGTCACTCGATGGCATTAACTGACCTAAAATACCAGCAGTGTTCCAAAAATACTCGTACCATCCATCACTTATTCCAAGTTTTGGACCTTCTGCGGTTGCTCCTAATGTTGTTTACATTGTCGTTAATTAAATGGGGACTGGGTGCAATTAGCTTCACAAGGGTTACTCTACAAACAAAGACCGCACAAGACACGTACTAGAAATTATTTGCTAAACTTCGTTTCTGAGTATGTACACATTTTGAGACTTGGTACGTACTAAATATAGGGTTACAATCCAGACTTTGTCAGCCTTGATTGATACTTGAGGATTGTTGTATCCATATAGCGTGTAAAGAACCTAAAAATGTACGAACTCGGTAGCTACTTGATGACCTCACTCCCTCGCAGAAACAGCAACCCTAAAGCTACGTTTTTTTGTAAGCGGAGAGTATTACATTTTTTGTAGATCGTCGGGAGGTATGTAAAATGGTCACCGTACCTATAAAGCTCAATGGTACCTCACTCACTCGCAGGAACATTACAACGTACTAAGGAGTTGGATAATTATGTGGATGCGGTTTTCTGTAAGGTGGAGTTGTGCCTCTCCTTGATTAACGACAGTTATCTATTGAAAACATCCACACCAATGACCTACCGATCCTCTGAACTCGGAGGAACTCGAGACGACTAAAAGCTTCTTATCCAGCAGATGTTAAGGATTGGTACATGGTAGCTGCTCTGATGGCATGGATATCAATGCTGGTGCCTGGCAGGGCTCTGCACTCTGCATAAGCTGTATTCATATTGTAATACACTTATAGTTATAGTGTATAGGTAGGTATATAGATGATGTACATATGTAACTAATAACTCGCATGTAACTATCACAAATGTGTATTATAATATCTAATTATAAGGTGTAAGCAATGTTGTTTAGTGATTACTGGGAGAAGGAGTAAATACATTTTATATTATATCGATGATATGTTGTCAATTTGAAGGCATTCATTGCTATGCGGGCGACAGGTTCGGGGACTTTTATTATACTGGCTGTGCTACCATCCCTAGTTTCCTTTTGGAAGAAAACCACGATAAACTTTTGTCTGAAATTGAGGGTATCCGACTTGGAGAGGTTGAACTTAGTTCAATGCAACCCCATCAAGACACTAGTCTAGGCGTTCACATTTTAATAAGGCTCATTTGCTACGGTTTCTTAATTTCAGAATACACTACTTAGCATTCACAAAGTCAATTTCCGATGCTGTTAAATTTGCTGCTGTTCATTCGTTTCGACAATCGAATTCCTCATTATTAATCTCGTATGCCTATGGATATACTACGATCTATATCGTCATGACTTGACCTTACAGCAGGTAAACAAGAACCTCTCTCGGTAACTGGTGGGTACCACCCCAAGAGAGTGAGGTTACCTTTGAAAAATTAAACACCCCGTAAAACTTTAATCTTTAGACCTAAAGATTAAATTTTTCTCTGCAGTATTACATAAGTCGACTTAATTCAAAAACTTCAGAGAAGATGAAATTCTTCTTGTTTCATTTACAGTAATATCTCCTGAAGGAATTCTCCCTTTGTTGTTGTTATAAAACGATGGATAATTTTGCTCAAGTGATAAGGTGCTGAGTAATTTTTATGACTATATTCGTCGTAACAATAATAACAACTCGCAACTAATTAAAAGCGGGACACGGACTTTCGCAAGGAAGGGGCTTCCTTACCTTGATAAAGTACTAGTTGCAAAAAATATACAAATGGATAAATTAAAAATAAACAAGGACATCTTCTAACCTAACAGAGCTCATGTCCAAACCGTTCGCTCGACTTGGTTTGGCTTAGGGTAATTAGAAGTTTTCCCTTATCATAAATTTATTCTAAAAACTAGGTTTATGCGCAATATATAAAATAAGAAACATAATGACATATTAAAGAATATCCCAAATATCTATGTTTGCACTTGAAATTTTGGATATTCTATTAGAGGCGAGGGTATTTAAAAGAAAGGAGTTAGGAAGATTCCAAGGCATATCCGGATAAGAGCGAACAAAAGGCTGCTTTTTGCCCTGATGGTAACTTATTTTGCTGATGTTACTAAAAGACGACTTCTAATTAGCAAGTTGAGAGCTAAATATTACATTTATAATATGCAAATTTTCTTGAGCTCACTAACGCGAACACATTAACCTGAACTTTATTAACAAGAGTGTAGAGTTTACAATTTGTTGCAACGAGCGAAAGCGTGAATTTCCTTAAGGTGGACTCATCTTACATTATAGGGCTTGTTTTATTAGAGCAAGTATACTTGGCTAATGGCGTAGTTGTACTTTCCTTAAAATACCTCTATAGAAAGTAACGCTAGTCTTTTTGCGCGTAAAAAAGAGGCGAGGCCATCATCAGCATAGTCTTGTTCCAGATAATGTTACAAGCGCGTAAAGTAGGTAATGCTTTTCAAGTTTTGCACAGAAATCTCTTATAAATAAATAGCCCTTAGCCAATGTGCTATAATAATTTGTCTAAATTAAAAAAAAAATGGACAGTGGCACATGTAGGTGGCTCCGGTGACGTCATCGCGGATCGCCAGCCGCCCGATGATCACGTCCACGTAAAGATGATGATCGAGTTTAGTGTAAAAAAATTCGGAATCTGATTAATTCTTACATTCAAACAAATTTTTCCTCTTTATAATATTAGTATTTTTCTAGCGTTTCCTAGTCTATTATGATTGGCGGGGCCCGCAATCAAAGCTAAAAGATTCGTCGAAGATACTGATTTTGACGTGGAGGTACTTCCGTCTGACCTCTACAACCCAGAGGGAAAACCAGACCTTTCTTATGTTAGGTCACACGTCTATAGAAAAATAATTTCTTGGACGTGCGGGTTTCCTCACGACGTTTCAGCTAGTGTATGTGTATATGTACGTGCCAGGATTCGAACCGGCTACCTGTTGCTCTAGTAGGGTTCCTTATCCAATGGACTATCACTGTCATTAGACCTAATATTATATAGGACGCTTGTGCTATACAAATAAAACTTTCACATTTAAAAATATTAAAATATGAGCTGTTGCGTACAATATTACTTGCATTGAGTTTGGATTTAATTTTTTTATATAGCAAACATAGTATATACTAGCTGTGCCCACGACTTCGTCCGCGCGGAATTTAACAAAAATGTTATTGTTCAGCTATAATTTTATTTATTTGATTTGATTATAAGTACCTAAATAAGCAGAGTAAAATAGCGAACAGCAAAATAATAATAGATATACTATATATTATACCTATACCTATTTCGTCCGCGCGAAATAGTTATTTCTTTATTATTTATTTGTATATTAATAAAAATAAATAAAATTTCTAAAATAATAGTAGTCTAAGTTACTCCTTATTAGTTACACAAGTATGGGTGAGAAATAAGTTATCCTTACTTATTTCTCACCCATACTTGTGTAGCTGAAGGATGCGCGACGACCGCCGAGTTAAGGAGTTTAGACCGTATTGACCCACCACAGACTTAACGACTGTTATCGATCAGCAACAGCTAGGAGCGACGGATTAACGTGCCCTTCGAATTTCGGAGGAGCTTGAGATAATAAACTCATCAATAGACATGTTGCGACGTTACTCATGTTGCGTGTTCGACATTACTATAGTGATGCGTGCAATGACTCGATTGAGTTCCTTGTCTTTATACAGTTTATATAATCTATACTGTATAAAGATAAATAAAATTGGAGTGTCTGTTTGTAATATTAAAATAACCGCTTTTTATTAAATGCATATATATATATACATATGTATACACGGTACATATACCAAAAATATTTTTTTTTACATGTTTTGTCTGTTTGTCTGTCTGTCTGTTTGTTCCGGGTAATCTCTGAAACGGCTGGACCGATTTCGACAGGACTTTCAGTGGCAGATAGCTGATGTAATAAGGAGTAACTTAGGCTATTTATTTTACAATTTTTTTTATTAATATATAAATAAATAATAAAAAAATAACTATTCCGCGTGGACGAAGCAGCGGGCACAGCTAGTATTGTATATAACGGAGTTTACGCAGACCAACGGAGTGGCGGCACAAAGACAAATTTATATTTTATCAATGTAAACATTACCTTTTTTAAACTTGGGGTGCGGATGATATTGACCTCTAAATATTATATATCAGTCAGATTTTACGTTATACAAATTTTAGTAGTACCTTGAATGTGATAAGGTTGAGTTTACATTGTTATAGAATTAGTCTTTAAGCTGCCATTCCATCGATCTGCTGTTTCTAAGTGTAGATACATACATGTAGATAAATAGATGCGTTGAATCAAGTGGAATCAACATGCAGTCTTATTATACTAAACTTGCGAATCTCGGCTTACACAAGGAAGCTTTATTTATCTACGCGGCCAATACAATAACGGCTTCAGAATGATGTTGGCGTTGGCTCGCTACTGTAGCGCATCGTGTATGTTTGCGCAGGTTCACACGGATAACTTTTATGCCATAATGCGAAAAAGAACTGCGTCGATGCTGCACAGATTACGGGCCAGCGGCAATTCCATTCTGAAGACAATAGCGTGGAGGTATGACTCGCATATTTTGTACAATTGTGTTCGTCGATGCACAGTGACATGTCTCTGTCAATGCATTACGAACACAAAAATCGAAACGAAAATTTAAAATTATATTATACTAACCTAGATATTAGGTAACTTCTCATTATTACTAACAAATTATGGACTTGTATTGGTCTGAAATAAATATTATTATTATTATACTTTATGTAAGTATCCCCTTACTTGTTCTTACATCTACGTAATACACATACTTCAGTAAAAGTTTTTCCTTGTATCGTTCTAATACACTGATGCCAAGTAAACTTTATTTTTAGCTACTATCTTTGATCGTTTCCCGACTTCAAATATGCGTGAAAATAACAAAGGAGCTCATAAAAGGAACAGATCAACCGTAAACTTTGTTTGTGCTTGCCTTGTCAATGATTGGGGACATTTATCGGAACAAGCACAAAATTATGGGTGCGTTTTGATTGGTATTTTTTATTGGCTGAACATACAATTGTACGATTACTTTGAGGTTATATATGTTGATTGTGCCCTATTAATTTTATCTAAAAGTGTATATGCCCACATAAGACGCAATTTCTTTGTTTTTTGTATATACCTAGTCTTGCCATAAATACTGAAACAAGGAAAAAAAAATTCTATTGCAAATAACATTTATTACTTTTACAGTGTGGTAGTTTAATACATAAATATAAAACAATTTAAAATATAAAAAGCTTATTCGAAGTGGTCTCCATTGGCTGCCATACAGTCATTTTAACGTTGAGGGCAGTTATGAATAGAAGCACGCAGTCTTTCCATGGGAAAATTCTGCACTGCCAATCGTACGGATTGTTTTAGGGACTCCAAATTATCATGGCGTTTAGAGTAAGCCGTACTCTCTAAAACTGGTCAGTTTTATAAATCATAATCCAGTGGATTAAGATCGGGACTAGACGACGGCCAGTCTTCAGCTCTGATGAAGTCCAAAACGTTCGTTTCCAACCAAGACTGCGTAGACCGAGCTTTATGACCCGGCGTCGAGTCTTGCTGGAAGGACCATTCTTGGTTATTGAACATGGTGTTGATAATGGGCTTCACTACCTTCTCAAGAATGGTATCTTGATACAATTGGGCCTATGTTTTGATTTTTCACAAAAGTATGGCTCAGTCACTCCTTCATAGCTAATACCCCACCAAACCATCACTGAAGTCGGATAGTACCCACATTGCACTCTGTCGACTAATTGGGAAGCTTTCTTAGAACTTTGAGCATAAATACGGTCAATTTGTTTGTTAAAATGTTGCTGAATTGTAAAAAATTTCTCCGTAAACAAAATTTTTCTGTGACCTCCCTTTGCGTACCGCTTCAGTAGTTGTTTCGATTTTTCCACCCCATTCTTTTTTAAATTATCAGGTAAGAAATGACCAGTACGTCTCTTATAGGCTGCAAGTCCTAAGTTATCTTTTAAAATATGCGACATGGTTCTAGGTGCTTTTTACATCTCCCGAGATAAAATCTTTTGCTTTCGGACAGGATTTCTTCGAATTCTTTCCCTTACTGCTTTGACCACCTTTTTCGTACGAACACTACGTGGGTCGTGGACGGCCAGATCTTTTTCTGTCATAAACAGAGGAGGTCTCATTGTATTTATTAATAGCCCGATACACAAACATTTTACTAATACCAAGCGTATGAAGGGTTTTAAAAATTGCATTTGGCTCCATACCTACTTTGTGTAATGCAATCACAGCGATTCGGTTCTCTTTATCACCCCACTCCATTTTAATATCGCAAAATATTGTACAATGCGGCGCCAAAATGAGAAACCTCAATGAACAATCATATAAAAATGACAGATTCCAAATTCAAATGTAATATTTTGTTTATTTTTAATTGTAACAGTATTTATGGCAGATATATATATGCGTAGTTAAAATTCGTATGTATATATATATATATATTGCGTAGTTAAAATTCGTATGTACCTATATATATATATAATACGAATTTTAACTACGCAAATATATATAAAACGATATTATACAAAAAAGGGAAAAATAGTTCTGGTACTCCTTGTTGACCTTATTAAAATTCAGAACCAACTCCTTTTATTTTTTAATGTAAAAACTGAACTTTGATCACATAAAGAAAAAAGAATAATTATTCGATTAGAATAAAATTAAAATTCAAATACGAATTACAGTTTAAAAAAAAGAAATGAAAGTTTAAACTAAATATGAAAAAAATTAGTAAGTATCTCGCTAGTCTATGTAAATGTAAGAAATTATTTACAGTAATTATAACTATTATTGACTGTTTTATTTGAAAAGCATATTGTTTGTCAAATAAAACAGTCAACAGCTACTGAACGTTTGCACAAGTACCGGCCTAAAACAACAAAAAATGTTCTTATTAAGTAATTGGTAGTTAAATTTACTTTTGTAGGTATAATTATATCTCATTTTTGTCGAAGTGACTGCTTACTTTTGCTACCTTTTAATATATACCCTTAAAATATAATATAAATGATAAATTTCTCTATGCTTTGGATAAAGTTTTCTTTTTCATTTGGGTAAGCAATGGCAATAACTAGTTTAAACGTCTGTCGTAACATCCAATATACTTTTATTAAATACTTTAGGTACATCTACCTATCTATATCTTCCCGCTAAGTCCCTTGCGGTGTAGGCATAGCGACCCGAGCACCACATTACTCGGTCCTTACATACCTCACTCGCTTCTTTATCATTCTCAGCTTTCATCATGTACGCTCGCCGATTTCTAGAGTTCCTGACATCACCGTCTGATAAAACAAGACCTACTTGGTCCTAGTAGGTGAGTCTTTGCCTTCCTCGGCTCTTACATCCACACATTTTTGCAACTTTCACGTCTTATATGTGTTTCATAATTCTTTCCTCATGTATTCTTCCTACCGAAAGACCCTCGACTCACTTTCCACATCAGCAGGGTACGTTTCATCCCTGCTGAAAGCGCATAAAAATATACAATCTCATCAACTTGTTCGAGCACTGCATCATAAACCGTGATCATCACGTTGATTCTGGTTTCTTCTATTTTGAATACCATTATCTTTATTTTCTTATCGTTCAGTTAGCCCTTATGCATAAAATCTTCATTCTTTGTTTAGACATCCTGCAACGTTACGGAAATATCCTACATATACCCGTATCCGGATGGCACAATATCGACTAATCCTTTAAAAATTTAGCTATACCAGGATATACCTATTTGTTTGATATCATATGTCAGACTTTGGTAATTTTAATTTTGTTACTATACTAAACCGGTCTAAATATTTAATCTAAATAAATATATTTTTAATTAATGATAAGCGAAACAACGTGCGTCATCAAAACCTATTATAATGCGGTTAAGCGCGTTTGTGGGTTATACACATAGATAACAGAAACAATGGGAGATGTGACATGCCACGCGAGTTTACACCGGGACAGTTGTCGCCGAGTTTCACCCCACCATAAAACACTCACACACTTAAATAAATAAAAAATATCATTCTACGCACACAAGTACAACGACACACATTTGTTGAGACGCTGTCATTGGATGTTTATTTAAACAACACCCAAGTAAGCACGCACTACTACATTTATAAAGTGGCAGAAACAAGCGGCCGTATCTCGAAACTGTACACACAGTGAACGAATAATAGTACTCGCTTTACATTGCGTGTTGGTAAACGAGCGGTGGAGACTGCGTAATGGTAGAAAAGCAATGTATGATTAATAATGAGAAATTTGATATTTATAATTTGTATCGTGATAAGGCCCTGGTAGAAATGGCGTCAGAGAATTTTTGAAATTAATTCTGTATTTATGCTTATAAAACGTAATATTATTTGTACTTATAGGTGATAAGTGATTCCATTTGATTTAAAGTTAACCACTGCACTTCTATTTTTGCAAAAAGGCAACAGCATAACTTGGCATTTTGCTAAAACAAGGAGCAACGTATCTCAATAGAACTTGATTGCAACTAATTAACTGTTCTTGGCAATGTTCTCGTTTTGAGCATATTGCGGCGACACCAACCACGCCCCCTCGTCACATCTCCCATTGTTTCTGTTATCTATGGTTATACAGTTTCGTAAAAAAACCTACATTTTTTTTTAAGTAGCTTGACTATCTTTCAAGTTAGAGCGGATATAATCTATGCGTCTAGCCGATTCAATTAGCTATACAATTACGCTCATGCAATATAGCAAGACTTGGCGAAATACGCGCGCAATTCTTTATTTAGTGGTCTATGAATAAATTTCTGCAGTTCTCGAGTTGCTATGATTCTTTTCAGGAAATCTCGAGCAAAAACACTACGTGTAAACTAAGTTAAATAAATGTAGTGCTATTTATTTGTTTGCAACGCCTGATGTGACTATGTCCAGCGTTAGTGTGTGTCCCGAGCGTAATGTTTGCTTATATCTAATTCGCAGGCGTCAATAGATATTTTTATTTCTATAAATGACCTTCTTTACACATGTGTGCATATGTGTATAGAAGGTCATTGCGTGTTACGGTGTTTGTGGTCGTTTGGGGTTGACTGATTTTTATGATTTTTTTATGTATATTTGGTAGGTTTGAGAATAGGTCGTAAAGTATATTTCATAAAAACAATCCTAAAAATAATAATTAGAAAAAAAAAAATAAGAAATAATTTATATGGCAGAACGTTTGCCGAGAATGCCGGGGTCAGCTAATTTTATTATAAATTTTTGTTATTCTTAAGAAAATTGTTTTTGTGCCATAATAAAAAATGGCGCCATCTATAACGAGATAGTATTATACTGACTGTGCCTAGTGTTCTGGGAACTCAGAATACAGAATTTCTGTATTCTCAGTCTGGGAATTGTGAAACGCGTGTCGCAGAAACGACCGCAGTAGTAGGCAGAGATGATCAGAGCAGCATGGTAAAGGTGGCATATACCAGCGGTAGTGTGTGGGCTGGCACTAGTTGGCTAAAAGAAGTAGAAGTTATTTAAGTAGATTAAATTGCAAGTAAAATTGACTTGCAAAAAATAACTCCTAAATCTATTAATATAATACAGATCATATTCTACATATCCTGTAAAATGTTTGTATAGGTACTTAATTCTTAGTGAATCATAATACATCTCATTCCAATGCGTGACTCAAAAGTCGCTTTCCGATGAATCCAAAATGGAATCGATGCCAATCAGAGGTTAATGTGGTAACCATTTTAATTAATATACATCGATGAATGGAAGAAATGTCCTTTAGGATATTTCATCCAATTAGTGCAGGTTATACATGAACAAAGAATAAAGACTTGAGTTTATGATAATTGATTAAGATTGTTGAGAATGAGTCACATGACGATACTGGATCAGTTAATCGGAATACATTGATGTAAAGGTGCAGCTTTAGATAAGCGGTACTATGAGCGGATTATACAAGACACGAACAGAATATATTTTCAATTAACACATCGCATTCAACTCAAAAATATTGAAAGTACACAATAATTAGAATTGAACGCGTGAGGAGCTGTGGGCAGTCAGCTAATAAAAATAAATGGTATAATATAATCTACACAACTTTCTTGCATCAGTTTTTATCACCGAGTATTTGCTAGTAGGCACATCTGCGAGTTTAGTACATGAATATTCTAATCTAATTATTAGTTTTTATATAAATCTGGTTTTCGAATGGTTAAGAATACTTTAGATACAACCCGCCTAAAGGTTAGAGGAATACTAACTGATATTTTTTGACATTATGCGAAATAGAAACTGTTTAACGATTGGCCATTTTAAACTATTTCTATTCAATTTAGAATTGGGTTATAATGCATTATAAAATACTATAATGCTACCAAAAGTTGTGTTGTGTGCCTATCGATTAAGAGAAAAAACAATACATATCGGTTTGTCTGCGTAAACGTAAGTCATATAAAAATTTCTGTACCGATAGAAATATAACTTTTTTATTAAATCGGTCATAATTGGTTTAGATATTTATAAAAGCATTGATCTATTCAGCTTGACCTATCTGTACTAATGAGATCAATGAGATCCCTGTTGTGAACTCCTTAGAAAAAGCTTATACTTTTTTATATAAAAGAATTTATTGTTTTGTTCTTAATCGGTTGTCAAGTTGACTTTATATTTTATTGTTGTATTTTGTGTTTTTGTCTGTAAATTTAGTTCGATTTTATTATATTTATTCTACTCATTCTCTCAAGTTCTCATTTCTCCGTTACATTAGTGGTCCTTCTACCTTCATTTATTTACCTTCACCAGTGATCAGTTCAATTTCATAGCTTTAATTTTTTTTTCATTCACCTTCATATAGTTTCATTTTCATACTTTCGTGTCGTTAGTTTCGAATTCATTAACAATGTTCACCCGTAGTAAAGCTAATACAAAACCTGACGTTCCTGCTGACAATGTAAGCGATGGCACGGCGAAGACGCGGTCTTCGCGATCTTCTAGTCAAACAATAAAAGCGCAAAAGGCAGCCGCGGAGGCCATCGCCTTACGACGACGTCTCGAGCGCGAGCAGGAGCTCGCCGCGCAGGAACGAGCGCGGGACCAGGAGCTCGCCGCGCAGGAACGAGCGCGGGACATGGAACTAGCCTCACGGGAGCGCGAGCGCGTGAAAAATCTAGAAGCTTTACAACAAACTTTGGAATACAGTGAGTTACAGGCTGAGCTTGCGGCTATTGACGCCGAAGCTTCCAGTCGCTCTAAAAGTAATGCCAGCCATCGCAGTTCTAGGGTGAGCGCAGATCGAACTAAGGATTGGGTAGAAAACGTAGGAAATCAGACTCATTTACTAGATTTAGCTGATAGGGACTTTTCAGCGGCACAACGGATACAGGAAAATACTGTTCCGACACCCGACCGTCTTGAGGTACTAGTACCCACGGTCACGCGGGTGACCGCTTTCCCTTCCGCTTCGTTTCAACAAACACATATACCTCAACAAGCTTATCAAAGTCAACAAGCGTGCAGTGCTACTAAAGCGTCCAAGGCGGTGGTCACAGCGACCCCACTCGTTTCCTCGGAGCTTGGCACGCATAACGCTCTTTTATTTAAGGCTGTAGCCGATACAGCAGCGGCAGCTAAGGCTCTCTCCTCTTCGCCTATTAATACCAAAAAGCAGGATTTATTCCCCTTTCATGGTGATGCAACCGAATGGTTACAATTTAAGCGTATTTACGATAATACTAAATCATACTTTTCTCCATTAGACAATCTAACAAGGCTTCAAAATGCAGTTAGAGGTACCGCTCGTGAAGCTGTTGGTGCTTTGTTGATGTCGTCAGAAGACCCGGAGGAGATCGTGCGCGCTCTGGAAGAAAATTTCGCGCGTCCAGAACTCATCGTCTTCAGAGAAGTAACTGCACTTAAAAATCTGCCACGTTTAAGTAACGACTTAAAGGAACTGGGTTCCCTTTGTAATAAGGTACGAAACTCTATTTCTACAATAAAAATGCTAGATCAGACAGAGTATTTATACTCACCGGAGTTGTTTCATGCGGTATTATCTAAATTGAATCCAACTACAAAGATAAGGTGGACTGATTTTGCTACACAGGATATTACCGGGCGTCCTAAGCTGGAAATATTGTCAGATTTTTTGAAACGTGAATTACAACAATTTTTGCGTTTTGGTTTGTCACCTGACTGTAGTTTACTACAACCGATTTTTGTACAGCATAAAATAAGGCGTGAAAATATTCATTCCGTTACCGACACAAAACCGATTTCTAAGGCCTCACGCACATCAAAACGGGAATGTGTGTTCTGTTCAAAGTCTCACAATATTACGTCTTGTACAGATTTTTGCGCGTTGTCTGTCGATGATAGGTGGAAGTGGTTACGCGACAATAAAGTTTGTTACAGATGTTTGAAGCGTAATCCACATCAGTGGAAGACGTGTAAAGTAAAACCTTGTGGAATAGAAAATTGTTTGTATCGTCATCATCCATTGTTACACGGACAGACTAACACATATATCAACAAAGCGACGGTGGATGTTCCGACTAATAGCAACGCGACTGTCGCAGAAAATTTACACCCGTCATCGACCGATTGTAAGATCAGCGATGATGAAAATGTCACTATCTCGACCACTTGCACGCGTTGTCGAGAACAATCAAACATATTTTTAAAAATTGTTCCTGTCACTGTTTCCGGGCCTTCTGGAAGTTGTGACGTATTTGCGCTGTTAGATGATGGTAGTACAGCTACTCTCATTGATTCTAGCGTTGCCACACGTATAGGTGCGACCGGACCTCAACAGAAAATTACTATCAACGGTGTTGGCGGCCTTACTAAATATACCAAAGTGTCGTTTGTTGATTTTAAGATTAAGGGCAGACACACACGTGAGACTTTTGTAATAAAAAATGCTAGATCAATGAGTAACTTGTCTTTACACACACAAACAATTAAGCAAGATTTAATTAAGGCTTATTCACACTTATCAAGTTTGGTTGACCAGGTTTCTTATACAAATGCCACTCCAAGTGTTCTCATCGGTGCTGAACACTGGTATTTGTCAATAAGTCGTGAAGTTTGTTCTGGTGGAAAGAATGATCCCGTTGCCTGCTTAACTGCTCTAGGGTGGACTTTATATGGTGTTTCATCCAGCAAAACAAAACCGATAGAGTTCATCAACCATACCGCTGTCGCAGAGTCCACCGATGATGTCAAATTAGAGTGCCTAATCAAAGAACATTATAAAATAGATTCATTAGGGATTTCTAAATTCGAAACAAATTACTGCAAACAAGATCAGCGTGCTGTAGAAATTCTAGAATCTACGACCAAACGTTTATCTTCTGGTCGGTTTGAAGTAGGCCTACCTTGGCGCGACGACATACAGAATATTCCCGAAAGTTATGCGCAGGCTATGTCGCGGTTTTTTAATTTGGAAAGACGAATGTGCAGGGATAACGAATTCGCGAAATCCTATAATTCCTTTATGTCTAATATGCTGGACAAAGAGTACGCCGAAGAGTGCGCTTTAGACACTTATTATAACGCGAACCTCAGTCATAACAACCAAAATATAAGACTATATTTGCCTCATTTTGGTGTTGTTCATCCTCAAAAGCGCAAACTTCGAGTCGTACACGATGCTGCAGCTAAAAATGAGGGTGTGTCTTTGAACTCTCTCTTGCTCACTGGTCCTGACTTACTCCAGTCCCTTCTTACAGTTTTATTCCGGTTTAGGGAGGGTCGTATTGCTATGACAGCGGATATTAAGGAGATGTTTCCTCAAGTTCGGATAAGGGAGCAAGACAGAGACGCCCTCCGTTATCTATGGAGACCAAACAAATCTCTTCCTCTAAAAGAATACAGAATGACAGCTATTCCTTTCGGTGCTAGTTGTAGTCCTTTCATAGCACAATTTATTAAAAATAAAAATGCCCGCGAATACGAACTTACGCATCCGAAAGCAGTGGCAGCCATTTTGTACAACCATTACATGGATGACTACATCGACTCGCTTGACTCTGTGGATGAGTCGGCCCGACTCGCAGCCGATATAGTCACCATTCATGGAGCCGCCGGTTTTGAAATGCGAGGTTGGCTTTCAAATGACCCTAAAGCTTTGGATTTAGTTCCTATAGATTTGCGAGCTGCTAGGCCATCAGAAATAGATCTCGCTAACTTCTCCAACTGTGTTAGAACTTTAGGGATGGCGTGGGATCCTTACAAGGATATCTTAGGTTTTAGAACAGACGATTCTGAAACAACATTACGACCACTTACAAAACGCATAGCTCTATCACAACTCATGAGAGTTTATGATCCGTTAGGTCTTTTGGGCCCCCTAGTAGTAAAGGGTAGAATACTTTTCCAACAGGCATGGAGACTCAACGTTGATTGGGATACTGAGTTGCCATCTGCTGAGGTATCTAAATGGTTGGACTGGTTTCAGGAGCTTAAACATGTGACATCTTTAAAAATTCCTCGCTGGTACTCCGCGAACACTGAACCATCGTACCGGGAGCTACATGTTTTTGCGGACGCAAGTGAACTGGCCTTTGCTTGTGTGGCCTACTGGCGGTTAATTTACCCAAATGGTGATATAAAGCTTACTCTATTATCAAGCAAAGCTAGAGTCGCACCACTGAGACCAGTCTCTATACCTCGCCTAGAGCTCCAGGCGAGTCTAATAGCTTCTCGGCTCGCCGTTACCATAAAGGACAGTCATCGTAAAAAACCTATACGTACTTTTTTGTGGAGCGATTCAATGACTGTCCTCCAATGGTTGCGAAGCGACGCCCGTTGTTATAAACCTTTCGTCGCCCATCGTTTAGGCGAAATTTTGGAAAACTCTTCTGTTACTGATTGGCGTTGGGTTCCGACGAGTGAAAACGTAGCTGATGATGCCACTAGGACTCACCCGATCAATTTGGACTTGTCGCATAGATGGTTTTGCGGTCCGTCTTTTCTATTTAAGTCGTCAGAGGACTGGCCGCAAGAGCCATCTAATGTCGCTCCAGTTTGCGAGGAGCTTAAATGTAAACCCAGTGAGTTGGTAGGTCTCACTTCCGTCGTCGGTACGCCAATGCCAACACCAGTAACAGCCATTTTTGATCATTTTAGTAACTGGCTCCGTTTGTTACGTGCCACGGCGCGGGTACATAATGCCGCAGCACTTTTTGGCAAACCTTTGGCACGACTTCGGAATTCTAAATTACCTTTTGATAATACGCGTTCAACGTCCACTACTCTAATGCCTCTGACTTCTGAGTCCTTGCAAGCCGCAGAAAGGCACATTTTGCAACGCATTCAATTGGACAGTTTTACAGAAGAATTCAAATGCATTACTACTGGTCAACCGATTTCAAAGAAGAGCCGTCTTATTAAACTATCGCCAGTGCTTGGTGATGACAAATTACTTCGACTTGCTGGAAGAATTAAATTCGTAGTAGGAATCGACTCAGATGCTCGGACACCAATTTTATTAGATGGTTGTCATTCAGTCGTCAAGATGCTGATCATGCACTATCATGTAAAAGCTGGCCACGCAAACAACGAATTGGTAATAAACGAACTTCGGCAGAGATTCTGGCTCGTCAATTTGAGGAATACTGTGAGAAGTGTAGCTCACCGATGCCGATTTTGTCGTTTTCGCAAGACACTGCCACTTAGTCCTCCTACTGGCGACCTACCCCTTCAAAGATTGGCCCATCATCGTCGTCCATTTTCATTCACAGGTCTCGATTACTTCGGACCATTACTGGTTACAGTGGGACGACGCCATGAAAAAAGATATGTGGCCTTATTCACTTGCATGACTTCCAGAGCAGTTCACTTGGAGATTGTCCACAGTTTATCCGCCGATTCGGCTATAATGAGTATCAGGAGATTCATTTCTCGACGTGGCACTCCAGAAACTCTGTATTCAGACAACGCAACGGCATTTGTTGGAGCTAACCGTCTGCTCAAGGAGTTCTACGCCACAGAGGTCCAAGATTTTGCTGGAATTCAAGGAATTAAGTGGAGTTTCATCCCAGCAGCAGCACCGACTTTCGGAGGGTCATGGGAGAGGCTGGTCAGGAGCGTGAAGACAGCATTAAAAGCAACACTCCATGACAGAGCTTGTAAAGAAGAAACTTTCGCAACCCTGCTTGCCGAAGCCGAGGCAATAGTAAACTCTCGCCCACTGAGTCATGTATCTGTAGACCCAAATGACCCACAAACATTGACACCTTTCCATTTCCTAATTGGTTCTTCATCAAATCGATTACATGGTCAAACGCTGGATGATAGCGACCTTATGAGACGCTCGGACTGGAAAAAGGCATTGCGGTTAGCAGATCATTTCTGGAATCGCTGGGTCCGAGAAGTACTTCCGTGTATGCAACCCAGAAACAGTCAAGCAGGTGCTGATAGTGGCATAAACATTGGAGACGTTGTAATCGTCGTTGACCAGTCGCTACCTCGGGGAACATGGCCAAGAGGCCGAATAGTTGCAAAATACCCAGGGAAAGATGGGGTGACCAGAGTTGTGGACGTTGCTACCTCAGGGGGTACGCTACGCCGGCCGCTCATAAAAATTGTAAAGCTACAAACAGATGCGGACTAAACTGTGTCGGCTGGTGCAGCAAGCCTGCACGGGGTGGAGGATGTTGTGAACTCCTTAGAAAAAGCTTATACTTTTTTATATAAAAGAATTTATTGTTTTGTTCTTTTTCTGTTGTCAAGTTGACTTTATATTTTATTGTTGTATTTTGTGTTTTGTCTGTAAATTTAGTTCGATTTTATTATATTTATTCTACTCATTCTCTCAAGTTCTCATTTCTCCGTTACAATCCCAAATAAACCAAAGTTTAATATATCGAACTTTGCTAACTAATCACGTATTGCAAGGATTTTCTAGTGTAACGTATGTATATGCGATTTTTCTTTCCAGCAATAGTTAAACTTAATTTGCCACAGAAAGTACAATACTTCGATTCTATTAAGAGCTTAGTTATAGTTCAAACTACATAAGAAAGGCGACATCTATGTGTAATCATTTGTGTAGCCAAGATTTGAGTATAGTTGCGGACAAACGAAGGAAGCTTTCTTATTCAGTGTCCACTCACTTTGTATAGGTCTTTACATGTATTTAGATAAAGTAAAGCGGATGTAAAGTCTAGTCTCAACATAGAAGAATATATGATTTGAGGTTATAGTGTATTTATCAGAGCTAGAAGGAATATAATTATTATTGGGGCACGGGTGCAATGTCATCCTCACGTACATTTGAGGCATACTATCGCATAACAAATGAGTCTCTAAAAATATGACTATAATTAATAATAAGCTGCCTAATTAATAGATTCAGGCGTTATTTTGCGAAAGTCAAACTTACATGCAATTTGATCCAACCCGCTTTGTGTGCTTCCGCCACCAATTAGTTCATGCGGCCTAGCGCCGGCCGGCACCCACCCACTACTGTTAGTGCGTGCATCATGCCGACGCTGCCATGGCTGCTCCGGTAGTCTCCGCCTCGGCTGCTGTGGTCGTCCGCCATCTGGAACAGAATCCGCATGCCCCCTCCACCACCGTCGCTGCCACGACTGGCCTGGTCGTCGCTGCGACACGTGTTTCGCCTCTCCACGAGGCATCATCAGGCGTTGTAGACGTTAATCGTAAGAATAACATGCTACAAGTGACAAATCCATCGCAGTGCCGTCCCTTATATTGAATTGAGGGTGGGGGTGGATGGTGTGAGCGAAAAGATATTTAATAGTGGGGAATGGTTTACGTCAGTCTGTTTGTTCATGAGAGTAATTTTAGAATTTTTTTGTTTATTAATTTCTAATTGTTCCCTAATATTTAGTTTTAAACCTTTGTCTATGGTGTGTAAAATTTGATATGTATTAGTGGGGGATAAGTTATGTCCTTTGTCTATGAGATGCTCAGCGAAGTGTGACCGTTCTGGGCGATTGTTTTTATACGCCGACACCGCGTACAATAGTCTGTTAACGATACTACTCGTCTTTTTACGCAATAATTTACTCTACCATCGATAAATTATTGCGTAAAAAGACGAGTAGTATCGTTAACAGACTATTGTACGCGGTTCCATATATTTCGACAAATAAATACACTGCGAGTTTGTCATACCTGGGAAAAATCACTGACAAAATAGTTCACATATTTAGAAAAAATAACATACATGTTGCTCTCAAATCCCATAATACACTTAAGTCACTTTGTAACACTAAAGATAAAATCCCGCCCAATAAAAAATCCGGCGTCTATAAGCTGTTCTGCGATGAATGTGAACACGTTTATATCGGTCAAACGGGACGTAACTTTATAACACGATTTCACGAACACGTGTCGGCGTATAAAAACAATCGCCCAGAACGGTCACACTTCGCTGAGCATCTCATAGACAAAGGACATAACTTATCCCCCACTAATACATATCAAATTTTACACACCATAGACAAAGGTTTAAAACTAAATATTAGGGAACAATTAGAAATTAATAAACATAAAAATTCTAAAATTACTCTCATGAACAAACAGACTGACGTAAACCATTCCCCACTATTAAATATCTTTTCGCTCACACCATCCACCCCCACCCTCAATTCAATATAAGGGACGGCACTGCGATGGATTTGTCACTTGTAGCATGTTATTCTTACGATTAACGTCTACAACGCCTGATGATGCCTCGTGGAGAGGCGAAACACGTGTCGCAGCGACGACCAGGCCAGTCGTGGCAGCGACGGTGGTGGAGGGGGCATGCGGATTCTGTTCCAGATGGCGGACGACCGCAGCAGCAGAGGCAGAGACTACCGGAGCAGCCATGGCAGCGTCGGCATGATGCACGCACTAACAGTAGTGGGTGGGTGCCGGCCGGCGCTAGGCCGCATGAACTAATTGGTGGCGGAAGCACACAAAGCGGGTTGGATCAAATTGCAAATAAGCTGCCTAACTTACCCAAAGTACGTCCTTTAATGCAAACCGTAGTGAATTAACAAATCCCTGGAGCATTGTTACGTTTCTGCGCGTAAGGGCAATATGAAGCTGATGGGAGTTGCTACGTTAGTAACGGGAGTGCCAAAGCGCTTATAAATCTCTTTTTCTAGCACGCATCCATAAGGTGCCGTAACAGTTCGCATTGGCGATGGCAAGTCGTATACTTGCTTTCCATTCTATATAGTAATATTTTCAGATGTCTTCCTTTTCCCTTAGTAATCGCTGTTTCTACACTACTACGCTACCGCTTCTACTAAGAATGTGTTGTAATGAAAAAGGAATTTTAACAATACTTCCGTTCTGCATTACAATCACATTAAATTCACGGCAGGTATCATGTTAAAACTGTGAATTCTACGAAAACGCCAGCTTCACACATGAACTTTGTTTTAAAAAATGCTCGTTAAAATATTTCGTCTATTACGGGGAATTCCAAAAACTATTTTATACGGTGACTGAGTTTCGGGAACTAAAAACCATGCTATGTGACAGTAATTTTTTAAAATACCACGTTGAAATTTCAATCATACCACGCTGGAATAAAATCGAATTTGCCTTTGTACTTTTATATGGTCAATTTTAGTTAGGTTGGTAATGAATCTATGTTTCACGATATCGGATTTCAAAATAGTGACATGTGTCAGCGAAAAAACGACCTAATCGCTTAATAGGATCAAAAGGACAAAGCAATTCGTTCAAAAACAATTAAAATTATCAACAAGACATTCATTTATAATGTTTGAGGGGGAAAAATGGACATTTTGTTTACATTATTAGTAAAGTGGCGAAGTGTCATCCATCAAGTGAGCGAAGATGAATTGTCGGGAGAAAAGTTGGTAAGTTTGACTCGCCTGTTAGTAAGTCATTTGTTATTGTCCTTCTAATATTTTGATATAACAACTATCAGTTAATAAGTGACTTTTGGCCTTGTTTTATCTACTTATATGAATTATTTTTTTGTGTAATGATTAATTATTTTGTCTCTTTTATGTTTAACTATCTTTAACCCACGACTTCGCCCACGTGGGGATCTGCGTATTGTGTTAATAATAGCTGGTATTTTTCTCTTAATTCCAAATTAACTCTTCATGAAATTTTATTACGATCCGAGGTTCCAGTCGATCCAGGAGTTTCTTTATGAAATTAAAGTAATAATAGACAGGAAAATGGAGTTAAATTTGCATTACTACCAACCCACAACTACAGTACCTACTAGTGACCCACCCCGGCTTCACACGGTAGTGCAGTGTAGTAGTGCATTGTAGATACCTACTAATTTGTTTCAGTGTGGAGTGATTTTAATTGCACGACGCATCTAATGTATTTAATTAGGTAAGGAATAATACAGTATTATTTAAAATAGCATTGATTAAAATAACTTCGTAAACAACCTATTTTTTTTGTATAAGTGTATGTAAATGATAAAAATTGAATTTTTGGAGATGTTTTTAAGATATACAATTCCGTAGTAGTAGTAAACGCACTAAAATAGGTTTTTACAACATCACATTACAAATATTTTCAATTCTGAGCTTTTCTCTACAATAATATGCATGTTTTATACATATAAACCTTTCTCTTGAATTACTCTACCTTTTCATGAAAACCGCATGCGTTGCATAGTTTAAAAGGTCTACGCGCACAGTTACTTCCCGACGGAAGCAACTTTGTTTTATACTATGATTATGTCACATTTAGGTCAGAATTATAAATACAAGTTACATGTACGTATTAATTATGTATATTTAATAAAAAAAACTGTAAAAGTAGTTTCCTAGTAAATATTAAATCTTTCAGAAGTACTGTTAGCCCAACAGAATCATATAGGTAGAGAAATAACCCAAGAAGGATAAAAACAGTTGAGATCTGTACATGTGGCAGGTTTCATTGCATTTTATTAAATAATATATAGCAAGGTAAACAATACTTTAAATTTATTTCTAAGTAAATGTATAAGTTACAAGTTTTCAAGTCAATAAGTTGTAAGCAAGTTGTATATTCGACCACATGTTAGCTGGATAAAACTATTCGAAAAAATAATTCTAAGTTCATACTAAATATGTTGTATACCTAAAATACTTACATTAAAATGTGTTATTATTTACATAATTATTTTTGGGGTGTAAGTGGCTCTGGCGAAAGAGAGGTAGGGCACGACGACGTTAGCTTTCATAGGCTAAGGTAACCACTTTACATCAGGCAGACCGTATGCTTGTTTGCTATCGGGCGTAGTATAAAAAAATCTATCATTTACAGCTATCATTTGACATTGTTAGTTAATTAGGTTCATATATATATATTTACATTAAAACTTGCCAAATTATAAATTTAATAAATCTTATTAAATATAAATTGAAGAAAATTTTATCTTGCATGTAGCTATCATTTAAGAAAGTGCTATATGCTTAATACTTGGCACCCGTTCACTTCCATTAGTGACACTATCAAGTCCTCGCGTCCTTTGCACCTAACTTCTTTCTCATTTTATATTTGTATTTTTAATGCGTTAAAACCTACTAGATTTCGTAAGTGATATTCGACATTGTGTATCGTAGAAACAAAGAAGTGTAAATCAGATGCAGAATTACGACGTCAAATTTCGGCAGATGTATCGATGTCGATACAGACCTACCAGCGACTTAAAATAATGTTGCGTAATGTGTTATTATAAAGCACCCAAGCGATATTCCGTTTACTTATTTTAGACGAAATAATTTTATTAGCTCTACTTCAAAAAGATGGCGAATTCATTAAAATAATTAAGGCTCGGATGGGCATTTAATACTTATTCAAATGCTTTTGTTGGTGTTTTAATTTTACTTTGTTAAAGATACCTATTAATATTTGCAGAGTAAAATTTAAAAGTTACTTGACTATTGTTTCGTCTTATTATTGCTACTTCTAACTAACTAACGATATCTTCGCGCTAGGTCCGCGCAGGGTAGGCAAACAGCACCGAGCGCCACAAGACGCGTTCTGTAAAATAACTATTTACTTTATCTCTACTTTTGATGTAAGGATATTTTCCTTTATAAGACTTATGGTAGATACCTTCGCAATTTAGCATAACGTCGAAGTAAAGCTGTGTGTAAAAGCACCCCATACGACAGCCTACCTCTTTATAATGTCAGTGTAAATATACACTGACATTACAAAGAGGTACCTAAATCTAATTTACTTGAATGAGAAATCTTACTAGTAATTAATATATTTATTAAGTGACTAAGTATATTTATTTTAGTGAGAAATCTTTGGAAGTAAGTACTAATCAGTACCTAACAATTATTTCACTAATAAGGTTCATTTGTAAAATTTGAATAATTCCCCAGACAGCCAGGTTGGACCTCTTCTAAAAACACCCAGACCAAGGAAAATAGATATGTTCATGTACACAAATGTTTGTCCCGTATGTGAATCGTAAATCGAACCGAATTGAGCATTGATGTAAAAATAGCATTGCTAAACTCTCCACTATTGAGCTCTTTATGTTTATAGTTTCAATACAAGTATATAGCGTCTCAATTTAGGTGACTACTAAAAAAGAATTGAAGTCATCAATATATCTATATTCAGGCAGGGAAACTGCACAAAACTTGTCTATGATTCATAGCTTTATTTATACACGCTCGTAGGTTCCTAAGGTTCCTGACGTCACTTTCCGATATAACACAACCAATTTCATTTTAATTTGTTCTATCCTCGTGTATCCTTTTTACAAAATAGACATATAACGCGAAAGTGGAAGTGCCTGAACTAATGCAGCATGCTTCATCTTATCTAACACTGATACTGTCTCTCAGACCATCTCTCTACCTGTCACCTCATTGTTAATGTTAATTCATAAATGCCAGGTTATCAGTGCGACAATATAATCTTGAGTAAAATAAAATAATACGTATGGGCGGGCGCCTGTAGGTACTGAATTTCCAGACGCGATTATCAGTTATATCATCAACTCTTTGCGAGTTTTAATGTGCCTCTTAAATCCATTGTCGTGTAATTTATTATAGAATCGAATGCTATTTATAATAATTACAAAAGTTTAATTAAGAAACCCGATTATTATGAGTTTGTGAAGTGATAACTTCACCACAGTCAGTATGGGACTATATTTCAATCATGATGTCCTATTAAGAATAAAAAAATATTTAATTAAAATAAACGTTCTCAAAAAATTCAAATTGTGATTTACTTCCACAAATAAAGACTATTCACTAATATATAAAGCGGAAGAGTTTGTTTGTTTGATCGTGCTAATCTCTGGAACTACAACTTGGATTTGAAAAAATATTTTCGATAGAGCAACTGTTAAAGAAGGTAGAAAGGTTTCAGGTAGGGCGCATCAAAGCAGCCCGTCTGGGGAATTACCCCCCACCTCACAGAAAACCGCAGCAAAATAACAACTCCCTAGGGGGTTGTTGTGTTCCTGCGTGAGAGTGAGGTCACCAGTAAGTTCCCAAGATCCGAGGAAAAAATAGAAGAAAAAGTGGTTTCTATGGACACTCGGATACGCGCGCACTAAGTAGCGGGATTCAGCTAGTTTATACGTTCGCGTAGAAAGAGGTTGTGGGAGTTATTATTGTAATAGAGTTGTACGCTTAAAGTTTCACAAGAAAATGAAAGAATAATGCTGGAAGAAAGAACTACGAAACAGATATACCACGCGAAAATAGAAGGATGTAGGAGGCGAGGAAGGCCAAGACTTACCTACCATGACCAAATTGATCGTGTTTTATCAGAAGGTGATGTCAAGAGCCCTAGAAACTGCCTGCATGAGAAGACCCATGAATGTCAAAGAAGCGAGTGAGGTGTGTAAGGGCCGAGTCATGTGGCGCTCGGTTCTCCTGCCAAATCGGGGTACCGCAAGGGATTTGGTATTCTCAAAATGTTTTTATTATACATAACTTCTGACACTAGGTTCGTGGGTTCGATTCCCACACAAGGCAAATATTTGTGTGCATGAGCATATTATCTGTTTGTTTTGATCTGGGTGTTTTCTATGTATCGTAAGTATATATTTACAAAAAAGGTATGTACCTATTGACTGTGTAATGTTTCTCAATTATCTAGTAACCATAGGAAAAACTTTGCTTAGTTTAGGACTAGATGGCGCTGTGTGATTTCTCCGGGAATCTTTATTTATGCTTAGACTTAGATATGTTCAAGCATCAAGCATGTTTCCCTGATGTAAGAAAACTAATCTGCGATCCTTTAGTTATTACAAAAATACCAACATTTACTTGGTAGATATCACGGAGAACTGTTACGAATTGAACGTTTAACTTTCTTATAATTCGCCATTCACAACCAACTTGTTACGTGTTTTACCATTACAAGTATTACGTTACTAATTATTGCTCGGAGGAACAAAATCATTTTGTACACATCCAGGAATCGATAACAATCCGTCATAAAAATCACCCCCGCATCGGAAAATAGGAGTCACATTTCTGGCATACCACGCCACTGTCTCATTAGTTAAGGGCATATGCCTCCTAACGGCTCTTAAAAAATGCCGCTTTTTGTAATCTGCCCCGACAAAAAGCGTCAAATTAACTTTTTTAAAGGAAACGATCTGTTTTAGGCCTGCCACGTGTGACAACGCTGCTGGCGTGAAGTCTATTTCGGAAACGCCACATGGTCCTGTTGATACTCACTTTGTCGTCAAAATGATCCCTCATCATTGGGGATATACTATTTTTAGCAAGACGGATTGATGGTGCCAAGTTCGAGAGCTTAACTTGACTTTAATGCCCCTGTGATATATGAAGCATCGTTACAAACGCGTCACTATGAATTCTCTTTATGAGTTATTCGTTATACAGACACCCCTCATAACAAAGTTTATAGTGACACAAAATAACAAAAAAAAATTGAAATTGTAGCACCTCAATATGTATTTCATATCTCAAGCAAATCATTCAACAGTCACTACAGGAAAGACAAAACAGTGTTATTTTATTTATTTCACGGAAAGCCCTCGAGGACTATTCGCAATAATATTACATGTACAGTAATAGCGAAAAAAAAACTTATTCACAAGCCGAGGGTAGAGACAGATAAAGGAAAAAAGGAACGGTCTTAACTGGTTCCGACATTATATTCCCATTTGAAGATCAAAGAGCATATTGTGTCGTGACACACACGCAGAGAAAAACTTCGGAAGGCGGTCTCGAGGTGAACATAGCTCGAGGGTTCTTCAGTAACACCATCCTTGAGGGAGCTAGGCTTTGAAACAAAATGCGTTTGCATACATTAAACTGTAAGAATGTCGGAGATAGGGAGGGTAATACCGCCGGTCTCCCGGGAAGTGTGTTTCGGCGATTACGCGGACGGAATTTCTCGAGTAACTTGCCGATATAGTTTGCACGTAACACTAGCCTTTACGAATTTCCGCAGTCAAAGCGGCTCTGGAATACTTCTGTGTTAGGAAGTATTTGAAAGGCAAACTTGTGTATCTGAAGTTTCAAAGACCACTCGGCACGCGTTTGAAGGTTGATGAATGAGATACAAAAGGGCCATCAATTGAGAGAGAACTACCATTGTCAATTTTCCACGTACGCGAATTTGTAACAATGGAACACGAGAGCAAATAAAATTAACGATACAACAGTATTAATTCTATTTACAAACAAGAGCGCAGAGATAGGTAACAGGAAGGAACATCACACAATCTCGGGGCAAATATACAAGGTCCTTAGGGATTGCTCTGGGCTGCGCGATGCACGTACAAACGCGGCCCGACGAGGTAAAACTCTGATTCGATTCACTTCACGCATTTCTAAAGTGCCTGTACGCGAATCATCAAGAGATTCTTTAGAACATGACAATTTAATTGTATCGGTCGGTCATCTGTTTTTAGGCCAATACTAATTTGTTTGATACGTTGGTATTTGCATTGGAAATCATTTTATTTTGAGATTTAGTTACTTCCATAGTTGAACTTGTTCAAAAATTAAAAAAAAAAACAAGTTTGTTTAAAAACTCTGTTTGCATTTTTGTTTACGTTTGAATATAAATCGTAAACAAAAGAAGTAAATTGGGTTACAGACCTTAAATTTTTACAGCCCTTCAAACCGAAGAGCTTGATTTGTTTTTGTAAAAAGTAATTGTACTCATACTTCGTATAAATCTTTAACTGGTCTGGAGAATAATAGTATATATTTTATGGATTATGTCGGGATATAAACAAGTATACGGCTCATTCTATACCGTAGCATATGAACACTTGTAATACAAGGAGAATCGCTCGCGCATTGCTACCACCGCTGCTAATAAAGTAACTCCTTAGAAGCTGACCGCTAACCTCGTACACTCACTGAAACGCAACAATCCTCCAGTGGCATATGAATCGACACAGGGTGTGCACAGGTAGAGCAGACGTGCAACCCTGGGCGGAGACGTACAAACCCTGTTCTGCGTTGACTGGAAGAAGAAAAAGAAGAGGATTAAGAACAAGCTGGCAACGCCAATAAAAACATAGCTTATTGCGAAGCACAGTGAAATACCAAAGCGTACACCATATGAAAATGTTAGTCCTTACACGATGAAACAGTGACGACTAGTTCCATAGTCTAGTTATACCATTAATTCCCAATGGCGCCAACAGCGGCCTAATACACCCATGGGCAGAATGCCCGTGGAACAAGCTCAGGTAAAGAGCACGAAGAGCGAGAGGCCTGCACACTCTTCAAACTAATTTTACATTTCCCTAAATTGTTCACGCCACAGTTCTAACAACTCTGGTGTATTTGCAAGAGTGTCAGCTTTAAACGTTCGCTTACCCATACTGAAAGAAGCCGAACAACCCCGAAACTTTTTTACCTCCCTTTAACAGAGTAAGGTATTTCGTCAGGCTTTCTACCTCGTTCGGATTTATTTCTTTTACGCTTGTTTTTTAGTAAAGCTTTGGTTTTATTTCGGCACTGATGGTACATTTTTTCTTCATCATAATGTTATAACTCAGGAGCAAAGATTATACGTAATCTATACATTCCCCGTTCTTGCTACGCAAGATTTAATCTCTGCGTGCGGCCCTGGTGGGTCACGTTTCAATGATCTATGCCTCTTTGAGCATCCACATTTTTTATACCATGTCGGGAGGCGTACATGCATACAGCCTACCTGATGTAAAGCAGTTACCGTAGCCTATGTGCGCTTATAATACCAGTCGCGCGATGCCACCTCTGCTGCTCACACAGCAACTCCTTAGGAGCTTACTTGTAACCCAAGACAAACAGACATGTTTATGCACACAAATGTTTGTCCAATGTGAGAATCGAACCCACAAGAATTGGTCTCAAAGTCGTGTTATTAACCGCTGCGCCACCGAGCTCGTCAGATAATTTCTTACTTGCTATTATTCATTATACTTTTTTTTTTTCAAAACTTTACAGTATGCCTCTATATACCTAAATAGTAGATTTTGACGAACCCGATGGCAGATTGGTTAGCAATGCTACTTTAACACCAGGGTTTGTGGGTACGATTCCCACAGGACAAACATTTGAATATGTCTGTTTGTCTCGGTCTGGGTGTTTTTAGGAGAGGTTGCGCTGTCTGAAGTAATTCCACCTCACAGAAAACCGCAGATAAATGACAACTGCATGAAGGGTTTTTAGGGTTCCGTACTCAAAGGGTAAAACGGAACCCTATTACTGAGACTTCGCTGTCCGTCCGTCCGTCTGTCACCAGGCTGTATCTCACGAACCGTGATAGTTAGAAAGTTAAAATTTTCACAGATGATGTATTTCTGTTGCCGCTATAACAACAAATACTAAAAAATAGAATAACATAAATATTTAAGGGGGCTCCCATACAACAAACGTGATTTTTTTGCTCGTTTTTGCTCGATATTGATAACGGCAACAGGTAGACGCTTGAAATATTCACAGAATATTTAGTTATATATTAACTTTAAGAATAAATAATTAAATTAAAATAAAACAAATATTTAAGGGGGGCTCCCATACAACAAACGTGATTTTTTTGCCGTTTTTATAGATAGTGATACGGAACCCTTCGTGCGCGAGTCCGATCGCACTTGACCGATTTTTATGTTTCTACGAGTGAGTGAGGTTACCAATAATCTCCTAAGGAGTTGCTGTACAGTAGGGACATGCTTCAGAGTGTACGTAACTCAAAGAAACGAAAGAACAGTATATTGGAGTATCCTTTTAAACACCTAAAATTAAATCGAGACCATTTATACCTACGGAGAAATCAATTCTGCTGCTGAACGTCCTACCTTTGTATGATTAATATTTTTTCCATATCACGCGGCAGAAAATGACAATATGCGTATTGGAGTCAAAATTATATCCCATAATTTTTATTGCCCACAATGAAGGTAAACAAGAAATCATCATCATTGTACCGTAAAGCTATAAATTATGTCTCTTATGTGATTGGCCTCGTCTTCGTATATTGCCAAGGGTGCGTTTACGGCGAAACGCAAACGCAGTAGAACGCAATAACTAGTAAAAGTATAGTAAAACCGCGATAAACCTGTCCGAGGAGAGGGACAAAGGAATCTCGTTGTCCGGATACATGCAGGGCTGCCAAATATATAGATGTTACATTATTTTTGTCAGAAGGTATACATGATTTACGACAACGCGTAATGAGTATTTAGTGTCTAACAAAGAATGAGCCATGTAACTATGAGAATGAGGAGTCGTTTATATCTAATTATCTTGTGGATACTTTGGTGATATAAGCGTAAAATTTAGCGCGGTGGTGTGGTTTGGTTTAGTTCTTCGTCGAATTTCTTCGAAAAATTCTTCTATTCATTTGAAAAACTTCCGAGTTCTCATTATCACTTGTTGTACGACTTTTAGTCCATATACTACGCAGCGACAACGTACATAATTTCAAAATTCTCCTTTGTATCCTGATCAAAGCGAAGAGCACTGATTGAATATCTTGAAGTACTAAGATATTTGCGCGATGGGGCTTCCCAAACTTCTCAAATGCTGCTCGGCCTAGTCTAATGAATGTGTCTATTATTTGGTTTAAGTTACGAGAATAAGAATTCTGACCGAAATACGACTATAGACAGTTTTGAATTTTTTTTAGACTAGTTTGAGTGGAAAATAATATAACTTTTAATTTGCACTACCAGTAAGAAAAAGCGAAGCAGGGTTATGTGTGCTAAGCATACAATAAAAATGTAACTCAGTATTAAATTGTAATTATTTAGGTATGGAGTGCATAATTTAGTTTTGCATTTAAATTAATTTTACATCGTAATGTGAGTTTCCTACATATTTCTTAATAGGGGTTGCTTAGATTCCAAGTTTCAGAAACATGGAAGTAATATTACTCTCGAAGTTCTGTGAAAAGACATTATAAAATATTGCACCGACAACCCTGACTGAACCAATTTAAGCTGTAAATCCATAGGGTACACTTACCTCCCCACAAACTCATACGATATTGCGTTTTTTCTAAACCGCACAAGGGGACATGGCTCACTTTATGGAGTCACGGACAGCACGAAATTCAGGCGAAGGATAATGGAAGACTAAAAAAGAGTATCTGTAGCAAATAACCATTTGTTATGGCGACATTTAGAAAATAAGTAATGACAACCACTGAGACTGTTAATTTTGAAGATATATTATGTTTTTACTTTCTGCACCCAACGACTTGGTGCGCGTGAATCCCGGAAAATGTTGAATGGCTTATAATGTTCCTCGAGAATTGGGCTATATACAAAAAGATCTTTTCAAATCCGACTAGTAGTTCCAGAGATTAGTGCGTTCAAACAAACAATCAAACCAACAAACTCTTTCGCTGTATGTATTAGTGTAAATAATAAATAAAAACCATGACCAAATTGGTCGTGTTCTATCAGAAGGTGATGTCAGGAGCCCTAGAAACCGGCGAGCGTGCATGAGAAGAGCAATGAATGTTAAAGAAGCGAGTGAGATATGTAAAGATCGAGTCACGTTGCGCTCGGTCCTCTCTGTCTACACCGCAAGGGATTTGGCGTGAAGTTATCGATATACAGATAGAATAAATAAAAAGTTGAGTCTTGATATCATTCAGGGTGTAATAACGTCAACGTTGATGTATGACAGTGAAACATGGGTAGGTATGGCAGAAGAAGCATGAAAGTATGGTGACTGCCGTAGAAATGAGAGCACAGAGGAATACGTGTGGAGTTAGAATGATTAATAGAGTAAGAAATAGCAGGATAGGAGAACTATGTGGAAAGATGACGTAGTGACAAAAATTAAAAATGGTATGTTCAGATGATTTGGTCATTTAGAAAGAACGAATGACAAAAGAGTTACGAAAGAAGTATATTGAGCAAATGTGAATTGAGATATCGGTAGGGGCCTAGGGGCCGCCCTAGACGTACACATATAGATCAAATTGGTGATGTGTTCAAGAAGGGCCAAATCAAAAGCACCCAAAACCGAAGAGCATGCATGAATAGGTTGATGAGTATAAAAGAAGCTATAGAGGTATTTTTGGGACGGTGCACCTGGCGTTCCATAGTTCTGTCTACCCCAATGGTGGATAGGTGTGATGATATGTATGTGTGTATGTAATAAATTAAAATATACCGGTCAAGTGTAAGTCGGGCATTACCTATTGTTTTCTGCACATATACCATACACTAACAACTATAATTACAATAATACGTAAAGCAAAAACTTTGTACCCCTTGTAAGCGCTTTTAGCAGGGATGGAAGGTATACCGCTGATGTGGAGAGACGAGTGAATGGAGCGTTAGGTAGGTAAGGCATAACGCTTGCTGACCGCGTTCGTAATGATGACATAAGAAAGAGAGTGTCGGTGTTAAGATAAAAAAAAACATGTTCCATTAGTTCGGACATGTAGAAAGGATGCAGAATGTAAGAATGATGAAGCAGATATACAATGCGAAAGTGAAAGTGAAATAATATAGAAGCTGAGGAAGACCAAGACTTGAAGAAGAAGAAGAAATGGTAGGTACGTGCAGCAGCGGTTGGACGAGCGTTGACTTGAAGTGGACTGGAGCAATTGTATTGGTTGCTTGACAGCAAACTTGTCTATTATTAGTAATTCTTATGTTAGATCTCAAGAAGCTGTAATAAATAATGCCGAAACAGATATATCACATACTCACTCACAATCGCACGTAGCTGCTTTGACGCAATTTACGTTTGCGACGGGGTAAGGGAGATATATTCGATTATTATATAAGTTCCACTTATCAGTACAAAATCCGTTTCAGACTCATCATAGTATCTTCCTTTAACAAGTTAGGGCAAGCTTCGATGTTCTTATTTGATAAAACAAAAACTATCTAAAAAAACTGCTTTCAATGCTGATTTCGTAAGAAATTATGCAACTGTAATAACCTCACTCACGTGGTAGAATAACGCCTACCTCTCTGAACTCAGCCTAAGACTGTTATCTATCGAAAATAGCCGTCTAGAGGACTAAACCCATCTATAGACAGCGCTGCGGTCGACACTGCTTAACTTGCGTTTTCGATAAGACTGACACGCCTAACGATGCCACCAAACTCCTCAATTGCCTGTCTTAATACGTATTGATATAAAATAAATCAAGTTATGTAATCACAACAAAGATACAACTGCTCCCAATAAATAATTGCAACAATAATGAATTGCATCTCAAATCGCCCCTAAGCAATATGATAAATATTTTGAAAAATAGCGCATAGCTCTCATGGGAATTCTTGATACTTTTATTTTTCTCTTAAAACCATAACAAATTTCCAGATTACATATACGGGGCGTTGCTCACCCCACATCTAGCACTATCTCTTTCTCTATTTATTGCTCGTACCCTAAGCTAAGTTATCGAAAATATAATCCCTCTTACGCAAGGAAACTTCCACAGCTGATTACTACTTGCCTAAGATAAGAATCGATGGATTTTTATGGATATGACTATTAATTACCGATAATTTAGTGTATATAAGAATTGCATTGCGTAAACCAATATTAATGAAATAATAAAAACACACGTATTTAGAAGAGTATTTGGAAGAGCACCGGTCATATATAATAAATTGCCTAAATTGCTGCTATTAATATCCGATATAACTATTTTCAAAAAGAGCCTGCATGCTCTACTGGCTCAGAAGTGCTACTACAAACTGGATGACTTTTTGAGTGACGAATTTTAAGTCATGATTTGCTGACACGTGCTTTTATATTTAGTAGCCATGACACAACTTGCATATCACTTATAACTTTATATATATTATAATCAACTTGACATATTATTTGTACGCCAGTCGGCAGAATACAGAGTGCGATATAATTAATTGTAACATCAACTTATAACCTGTTGTCACAAATAAAGATATATTTTGATTGAAAACACTTTCTAGGCGGCTTTTGTTATTATGCCTGTAAAATTAAAGTAATACTAAAGATAGATTATTATTTGTACAAAAATGCTGCTATTTACCCCCTGTTGTATACACCCCAGATGCCGATACCTACCTATAATAGTCGCATAATCAGGGCGGTTATTGCGTCTATATCATATATCATATCATCATAGGGAGACGTATGTTATCATAAGTAGGGAGGTACACTAAGGATACTTCTATACGTATGCAACCTATGACCACTGCGTTTTATTGGAAGCAGCCCAATAGGGAAACCTTACAAGAGATCGCAGGAAAGTAACCTTTAATGGGAGAGTTATTGTATTAAATAAATAAATATTGTCGGACAAATTACACAGCGCCATGTAGCCCCAAAGTAAGCGAAGTTTGTGTTATGGGTCCTAGACAACTGATAAACATACGTAATTACATTTATTTTTTGTAAATACATACTTATTACACACAGAAAAGACCCAGACCAAGATAAACAGACATGTTCATGCACATAAATGTTTGTACTGTGTGGGAATCGAACCCACGAGCGTTGGTGTCAAAGTAGCGTAACAACGCGTTCACCACTGCGCCACCGAGCTCGTCTTGTCACAAATATGTAAGAGCAGAAAGCTTCTGAGAAAGGATCGGGTTTACCCACGTAATAGCTTCACAACGAACAAGTCGTATGTTTGTTTGCCACCAAATTCGTATAATATAAAAGGGAAAAATCTTTTATTGGTACCCACGTTCCTGTCTACTGTTTTTCAGAAAGCGTGTGCACTGTGAGTTCGGGATTTGAAGCTTTTAAAGACAAAACAGGGTAACAAAAAATTAATTAAAGATTATTTCCACGCAAAATCACCGATAATGAATATAGAATCGATTTTGAATACAATGATGAAGATACACAAAAAAATCATTAAATTGTTTTTTTTTTGTGTGTCTTGAGGATTCATTTATTTTAATACTATTAAATTATTTATAGTAACAGTTATTCTGACAATGTATAAAATTAAATTAGTAAAATATCGAATATCTTATTAAATCGATATTTCTCATTAATAAAACCTTTTCAATTCAGACAACTAGCAGGTCGAGTTATATGATGATGATATATTAAATTTAGTAACTACAGGCCAGCTATTTCTTGTAACTTATAGATAGAAGGAAGTAACGATTATCCATATTATTCCACACGTTGATAATAATCTGGGTTATTCTCGAAGTTCCGAGTTGCGGGCAAAAGAATAAAATCCATCGGTAATCCCCGCGGGATTAATATTATTTTATCGCCAACAATAAATAACGAGGGAATTCAATAGCCCACGGTAAGCTGAATTATAAGTTTTTTGACGTACTAGTAGAAAAGTTTTGCCAGATTCAATCTTGTTGGGATTTGCTACATCGCTGCTTCAGGCGAAAGTCTTGAGAATAAAGTCAAGTTACGTTATTTGGTGAACCCCTTCTGGGCTATGTGAAAATGGTTTTGTGCTCATTGTATGTATGTATGCTTATGTGCGTAATATTGCAAGTAGGTAACAAATTATTTCAAATGTTACGTACCTACATTAACTTTTGAAAAAATGGTTTAGAGTTGAAGTAGTTTTGCTTCGTGACCCTTTTATTTAGTTTCGTTTCTATCAAAATCACAGGAATAAATCTGTCGAATAGTATTGACCGCTTAGGTTTAAGGAAAGGTTTTGCTTCTCTATGCACATTCTACTGACTGACAATGGGTTGTAGTCCGAGAAGTTGTCTACTGATTGACAATGGGTTGTAGTCCGAGAAGTTGTTCGAAATGGTGCCCTCAGCTTCATTTTACAATTGTACCGCTCGCCAATGGCTGGGAATTCATCCTCACACACTGGAACCGCAACGAGATTTCTACTGAGAACTCTTAAATTGTGAAATGAACTCCCTCCTGAGGTTTTGCTAAGGAATTACAGCATCGGGTTCTTCAAGAAAGGCGTGATGAGGTTTTTGCAGGGTTACAATGCGACGCCTCTTGTATTGTAATGTATTGCAAATGTCCAAAGACTAAGGCAACTATTTAATACCAGGCAGGCCGTACGCCATCTTACCTTAGATGTTTGCCACCTTAGTGGTATAAAAATTCCGGCCATTTGAAAGGCGTGTACGTGCATGTTTATCCAGTACGTAGAGGTTCCTTTAAGACGGTGATGTATGGCGGAGCATCGCCGCGGCCCTCTCCAAGAGATAATAATTGAATATTATTACCTATATATACAAAAATATCGGAAATGTTTCAGAAATTAAATTAGGCATGGACATGAAATTTGGATAAATTAAGCTGTTACAGAAAAAGGGAGGGAGGGCCTTAACTACAACTTGGATCATTATTTCAACAGGCAGTAGCTTTCGTCTCACTGGACTGGACTCCTATATGCCTGAGTAGGTAAATCGGCCCGGCCAATACAACTGCGAGTGACTCAACAAGGGTTCGAGTGGTATGCTGCGTTTTCTCAGAAGGTACTCGCGGTATTATGGTCATTAATATTTATATACCTTGAACTTATACTTGAATAGCTCTAAGGAATTCACTCTGTACGGCTAATGAAGGGGTAAGACCGAACAGAGAATTCTCCCTCTTGGTTTTCCACTCCTACCAACGAAGAGATCTGGCGGTAGTCACTCCATATAAAAATCAGTATCTTCGCCAAATCCTTAGGCTTAGGTAGCGGATCTCGCGATCGGAAACGAGATAATGCTGAGAAGAGACCAATGAAGAGATGGAAGTTCTCATCGACTTTCTAAACTCGCGGAATTACGTACATACATACATATCATCACGCCTGTCTCCCATTAAGGTAGGCAGAGAATATGGAACGCCAAGTGCGCCGATCCAAAAAAAAACCCCTCTCGCTTCTTCTACACTCATCGACCTCCTCATGCATGCTCTTCGTTTTTGGGTGCTTTTGATTTGATCCTTTTTCAACAATCAATTTGATCCATATGTTTACCCTTGCATACATACATACTGATACAGCGCGACAAGGATCTTGCGCGTGGCTAAAATCGAAACTAATGCTGCCATCTTGTGATACACTTATGGCAGTTCGAGGTCACGTTGATGTCGTGTTTGTTGTGTTGTTTACGGAGTAAAAATTCAAAAATCATGCCGAAAGTGATAAGAAGTGGTGTCAGAGAAATTATATTAAAAGTTAAGGAGTTTTTTATGAAAGAAAAACAATCTAACAGCCCGATAATTCCATTTGAGAGAGTAAATGAAATTACATCGTAAGCTCAATGAAGATGTTAGTTTTCAAGGTAGCCGAGAAATTCTTAGACAGCATATAAAAGTTTGGTTTTAGATATAAAAAAACAAGAAATATCAGAAAGGTTTTAATTGATAGAAATTATATAACTGCGTGGCACCCTCGTTACCTGCAAGCTATCAAGCGTAATGAAGAAATTGAAAAACTAGGTACCTACCAGTTATTTTCTTAGATGTCACAATCGGGTCACACGGTAAGAAAGTGTTGGCAGAATAATGACGAATATGGTGTATTAGACCCTACCTATATCCTATATCCAAGGGGCAAAGATTCATTATCGTCCATGCTGGTGGTGAGCAAAGTTTTATGGAGAACGTAAACTTAGTTTTTGAATCGCAAACAAAGAGCGGTGACTACCATGACGGCATGAATCTTGAATCATAAAAAAATTGTAAAATGGGTTTCTTAGAAATAAGTGCCTAATGTAATAGAGCCCAGTTTAATCGTTATGGATAACGCTCCATACTACAATACAAATGTCAATAATTCTTCAACACAAACTGTGAAATAATGGAGTGGCTTACGAATCAAAATATTGAATTTTGTCACGTATATACAAAGCCACAATATAAGCCAGAAAAAGTATATTCCGTGGACGCAATTTTGAAAGGATTAGGTCTAAGGTATTGCGTTTACCGTATTATCAGTGTGACCTCAATCCCATTGAAATGGTCCGGGCTTCCATGAAAAGTAATGTGTCAGAGGTGAACATAGGAAAGCCATCAAATAAAATACCAGAAAAGGTAGAAAATCTTAATCCTTTATTTTCCTTAATTATCTTACTTTTTCCTTTCTGTGAGTGGCAAAAATGTACAAATTTAAGGAAATAAGACTATATGATACTATCGCTGCACGGATCTGTTTAGTACTCGAGCGGTTTTTTATACAAAACAATTAAATAGCTGCAGAAAGAAATTTTACAATAACGCCACAAGATGGCGCTGTAGTCAAAATGAATCGCGCTATGGTTTCGTTCGGCTATGTGGTAGTGTAAGACATCATATTATATATAGTAACCGATTTTGATGAAATTTTTAATATTTTTTCAAACGCCCACCTATTGTAATAAATACGATAGCGTGGCGTTCAAATAACTTCAACATTGTTCTATTAATTAAATATAGCTGTGACAAATAGCGCAACCCCGGAACCTTATAATAGGGTACTTTTGGTATCATCTGAATGAGAAACCCTAAATAGGACAAAACTAACTAATTGAAATTTTAATTTACGAGGCGTGAAATTATTAGAGAGAGATGTGTCGTGACAGGTTAAATGTGATACCAGTAATATCTGTTACTGCTACATGAAAATAACACTGATTATTACCTGTTAATAACAGGTAATCTGTTAATAAATAACATCGTGCTCAGACCACAATTTATGTAGGTACTATTGCTGGAATTTCCAATGTTAGAAATCTTTTAAGCGTTATTCCGTTTCCTAAACCACTTGGATTGGTGGGGTTCGCTACCTAAGCCTAAGGACTTGGTGAATATACTGATTTTTACATGAAGCTGCTATCGTCTGTTCTCCACAACCCATAGGGAAAGCGAGACCTTTCCTAGGTAAGGTCCCAGGTTTTTCGAAATATAATTTCTTGGTCGTACGAGTTTCGTTACGATATTTTCTCGCACCGTCGAGCTAATGATAATTACATATATCTATGTACCTATATAAATCCGAAGACACGAATTAACTGCTACATGCCAGAAATCGAACTGCGGACCAGTTGGTCAATAAGGCGGTGCTTTATCCACTGGGTTATCATTGCTCTCGAAGTTAGAAATTATATTCTCGCGTAATCATTACAAAACAATTAGTTTTATTAAACAGGATTTAAATTCCCGCGCTTTCTTAAATGGCTATTGAATATGCCATGCAATGTACCACAGATTTGTAAATCAACTTTTAAATTCTCATCATCCTTATTGTCATGGTTATAATGTTTTATAGTGTTGAGACACGTATCATCCAATCCCAGCTATCCGTTACGTCTTCAAATAAAACCCATTCTGATACGCTTATGTAACATTTTGAAAAATGAACTGACTTCATCTTTAAGGACGTTAAACAAACGTTGATATATTAAAACACGTGATACTTTATAGTGATTACCTATTTTAAATTCATTTACATGCTTCGTCAGTCAATAATCCAAAACTGATAAAAACCGTTTATATTGATTAGGTGGTAGTATGAATCCAAACAAGTAATAGCGACATAAGTAACACATTATGCGACTAATTACAGCCAACTTTTTACTTTTTATTAAATGTATTGACGTAACCTACCATCTTATTTCTTAGGTTAACAAATAATAGATGCTTCTCGTTTTAGTGAATGTAATTCTCGGTATACAAATGAGATGGAAATAAATAGTACCTATTAAGCAAATTACCGGACAAGTGATAAGAATAATGTTAAGAGAAGAAAAGGCATGCTCCGTTGGTTCGGACATGTAGAAAGAATGCAGGACGAAGGAATGGCGAAACAGATATGCAATGCAAAAGTGGAAGGATGTAGGAGCCGAGGAAGACCGAGACTAACCTATCATGACCAAATTGGTTGTGTTTTATCAGAAGGTGATGTCAGGAGCCCCACGAACCGCCGAACGTGCATGAAAAGAGCTATGAATGTTAGATAAATCATGTTCATTTTATGTGTATGGGCAAAATCGAAATTTAAATTCGAACCGGAAGGTATGAACTGATCGGCCAAGTTAATTATATTTATATTTATAAATAAATATTATAATATATTAGTAATTGTACTCAGTGCACTTTTTGAAGTAAAAACGTCTTTGGCCGCGTTGAGCGATTTTTTAATACGAGAAAATTTTATGGCTCGCTTCACTGACATGCGAATCAATGACTATCACTATATATATATATATATACCTAATTAGCCAGGAGAATGAGTTTTAAGTTTTCACTTCATACACTCTCCTTGTTTTTCCAAGCTATGTTTTTGGCATAGTTGTTTAGTTTTGTGAGCCTCTTGTCTAAATATAAATACTCGTACCAAAGGCCATGCGTGACTTTCTTTAGTTATCAATTACTGTATTCAGTAGTTTACTTTTTGAATTGGATTAAAAAGGCCATAAATAAAGTTAAGCCAGAATAATGCAATATTACTCAGTAAGGGGTTCCTGCACCGACAGGCCAGTCGATATACAGATTTATTGTTTGTTCATCGATGCATTTACCCGATAGTTAATGCAAGCAAATGACGAGGAAATACAGAAGGGATTTATTTTATTCTACACAATATCATTATAAAAATTTTCGTATCTTGTTTAATTTGTCACGTCAATTAGTTACAATTAGAAATTATACTTACTTAAAAAAAAAGAGTGTGCTTTAGACCACACGACTGAAGTAAAACTTCTTTAGCTCCATAGTGTGATACAGACAATAGGCCTGCACTGTCTGAGATATACGAAACTTAACTCGCCATGAGAGAAAGAGAGAAAGAAAATGTGTGCTCGCACCTCTCTCTCTTGCCTCTACAGTAATATACGAAACGTAACTTTGTCTCTTTCCATCCCAACTTATATCTCTCGCTCAACTTCCGTTCGCCTCGCCCGCCGTAACGCTCTCGTCACGCATTCACCAGCTTACTCCCCAAGTCAAGCATGCTTAAGAAGTTTTACTTCAAAAATATTAAACATGATACAAGCAATGGCCCGTCAAGCGGTTTCCGTTCAAGGACAATTGTCATAAGCAGCGTCACTCGCTCATTGGTACGAAGTAATGAGAAAAAGCCGTCAAGCCGTGCGAGTCCGATTCGCGCACCGATTGCAATTTTTTTTTGTGATGTACAAATTTACGGTTTTTGGACTTTTTCCTTCACTTGTGCTACATGACATTGCTTCTTACAAATTTCATGATTCTAGGTCAATGGGATGGGGATTCTAGGTACCCTGTAGGTTTTTCTGTAGGATTCCTTAGCGAGTGTCAAAATATGCGCATAAACGAGGCATATACAACCGAATCTTTTGATTGCGTTGACTTAGAAGTTAGATTTTATCACTGCTCGAAGGAATTGCAGACCTGAGTATTTGATATTAATTTAAGCTTGATAGCTTCACCTATCCCTGCGAAAAAGGTTCTAGACAGACGGACCGACAGACAAACAGACAAAGTGATCCTATAAGGGTTGTGTTTTTCCTTTTGAGATACAGAACTCTAAAAATGACAGGGATGTCAACTCGCGAGTGAATTTATTTAGCATACGGCACACCGTAGTCTATGAACTCTTGCAATACATTAAGTATCACTCACGCAATACCACCTCTGCAACTCCTTAACAATAACTCCTAACTGGTAACATCCCTCACTCGCAAGAACACAATAGCCCTCCAAGGAGTTGCTATTTGGCTGCTGTATTCTGTTAGGTAGAGTTAAAAACACTCAGAACAAGACAAACAGACATGTTCATGCACACGATTGTTTATCCTGTGTGGGAACCGAACCCACGAGCGTTGATGACACAGTAGCGTTACTAAGCACTGCCTGTGTAATCTCATCAAAATTATTGCAAGCGCGCGATAGCAAGCGAGCAATATGTGAGGTCGACCTCCAGTTTCTCGGTATTTTGTACGCTCTACTTCTCCAAAACCAAAATAGTTTGAAACCCCCTTTTTTCGTGATCGTGTAGCCTAGATGTCGTAGTTGTGCCAGTTGAAATTTGTTTTTCAAAAAAAGAAGTTTTGTTCCAGAAAAATCGGTCCAAGAAGATTTGTCCCTACTGTGAGCAGTGCTTTTGCAGTGGTAGTACTAAATTTTCCTTTTTCCTCTTTTTTATTTTTTTTTCATCTTTTCCTTTTTGTTTTTTTAGTTTTTTAATAAATTAGTCTTTTATTAAATTATATTAAATTATATTAAATTTTGGGTTTTTAATTCTAATTTCATCAAGATGCCTCGAGGCCGTCGCAGTAATCGCAGCACTCGAGCTGCAACTCGTGCTAGGGTGCAAAATCTTCGAGCCCAGCGAGCCATACAATTTTTCAGTTTATTTTTTAAAAAGTAACTTATTTTTTTAAATATTAAATTTTGAATATTCAACATTTTTTTGGTAATTTTTACTAAGTTATCTTTTTTAACTTATTTTTTTTAATTTTATTTAATTATAAAATGAAATGCCCAAGCATTTTTTAGATTGACGCACTAAGTTTCCAAGCGCGCTTGCTACACAGCTTGCTGTTACCTATTTAAAAGATAAAAAGCGCGCTTGCGTTTGCGCCGCAGGCCCTAACTTCCCTAGTTATATACTAACTTTTGCCCGCGACTTCGTCCGCGTGGAATTAGTACTGTGGGTAGCTTATTTCCATCTCATTTTTTAAACTCTTAAGGCATGATGTCGGGGATAAAAACTATTCCTTATTCTTTCTCACAACTCAAACTATCTTTATATCAAATTTCATCTATATCGGTTCAGCGGTTATTGATTCCCCATACAAACTTCCCCCACCCTTTTCACTACATTAAAGGACGATTTCTGGATTAAAACTATCCTGTATTACTCAGGGATAATGTAGCAATCCAATGGTGAAAGAATTTTTGAAATCGCTCCAGTAGTTTTTGAGTTTATTCGTTACAAACTTACAAAAATACGAATCTTTTCTCTTTATAACATGAATGTACATGTATTGAATTGTACACATTTTAATGCTTAGAATTAGATACACGATCATGCTTGAATTCATATGAGGCGAAGTGTGAAATTCTTTACTTCTCGAAGTAAAAATGAACAAAACTTATTTTACAACCCAATAGAAAATATACGTTACGTTTTATGTCTGTACAGAGGTAGGTAATTCCCTCTTTCATTTAGATAAATACTTTAAGATAACATAATTTACGGTTTGAAATATTGCTCGCTATTAATCAGTTGGCTTATTCCAAAAAATTGGCAATCTTCACGTGTGTCTACTTTATGTAGTCATAAGATTGAGTCATACATCACCTTGCGACTTTCATTTGTACTTATCTTATGGAGTCATACAAAGCGGGAAAATGGGGGTTCTTAAATCAAACGTATTATGTGAGCAATTTTCGAATATCATTAAATGATTTTTTATTGCTAGAGGATTAAAGCTTCTAATTAAGAGAGGTAGGGCGCATCAAAGCAGGCCGTCTGGAGAAGTACCTCCACTTCACAGAAAACCGCAGCAAAATTACAACTCCTTGGAGGGTTGTTGTTTTTGTGTGTGTGAGTGAGGTCAACAGTAAGCTTCTAAGGAGTTGCTGTGTTAGCAGCAGAGATGGCATCGCGCGAGTAATACTTAATTTATTGGCTACGGTAACCCGCTTTCCGTCAGGTATGCTTTTATGCCTCCCGATCTATATATATAAAAATGAATATTTGTCTGTATGTCCTCTACGGACTCAAAAACGGCTGGGTAGATTTTGATGAAATTTTCAGTGAATCTTCAGGTTAGCCCAGCAGGTGATCCTGTGAAGTTTGGTAACGATTGGATCACCCGTGCGAAGCTGGGTCGAGTAGCTAGTGTTGCATAAAACTATGCAGTTTTATAAAAACCGTCTCTGCCTTACCCGCTTCATTTATACAGCAATGAGTGATGAGTAGAATTTGATAAAAGTTTATGAAAACATTAAAGAAAACATATACACAGTTTTTTAGATTATTTTTTTTTAATTTAAAAAATTTATACCCTATAAGTTCGTTATGGAGAATTTCTTCTCATATGAACAAATTGCGGGCCGAGGAACATAATGCCGAAGCACGACTCGAATATTACCTTGAGAATTGTGTTTGTCTGATTCCGTTCAAGCTTTGTTCAGGATTAGACCTGACCTTAGGTATCTGTATATAAATGAAGAAAATAAAAAGACGTATTTCGCGTGCACAGTTTCTGACTTGGTAAAATAACTCCCCAATTAGTCTATCAATTTTTTTCTTTGTTTCACCAGAGCCTAGATTGGTCATCGACACGGTATCCCAAATATATATATGAAAGTTTTACTTGAGCAAGTATGTGCGAAATAAATCAGTTTTCCAACGTTCGTAGAATTAGTAAAAGTAAATAAATTGAATTGAATAAAATTAATAATTCATAGCTATCTCAAGCTTACATAAATTCAGTTACTTTATGATACATAGAGTAGGTATCTTATGCTCTAAAATTCTAACTGCCTCTGCAGTAATAAATCTCATGGTGGAGCGTAATAAAAATAAACCAGAGCTTTATGGGATATTAGTACTCTACATCACGTAACCTCTAACTTTAATAAATTCAGTAAAAAAGTTCCACGTCTAATAAGGGTTAGAAGTTTTATATTGATTGAATATGAGGAAAATTAATATATAAATGTTCGTGTGTTGACCTATTGACAAATGTTGATAGTAGTTGGTTGCTAAAACTATATTTTAATTTTATTAAATTTATACAACAAATTCGATCTAGAGTAGGTACGAGTACATGAGTTTACCGAACTAGGGGTTCCATATAATCAAACAATTTATTTTACATATAATTTGTTAAAGCGAAGGAAGTTAAAGTTTTGACGAGCCCGGTGGCTCAGTCGTGAATGACGCGACTTTGTCACCAATGTTCGTCGATTCCCACACGAGACAAACATTTGTGTCCATGAACATGTCTTTATGTTTTAAGAGAGGTAGAGCATATCAAAGCAGCCCATCTGGAGATGGTACCTTCAGCTCACAGAAAAACCGCAACCAAATAACAACTACCTCGAGTCGAGAGTTGTTGTGTTCTTGCGTGTGAGTGAGATCACCAGTAAGCTCTTTAATATATTACGAGCGTTAATAGGCTATGCTAACTGCTATACATCAGGTGGGCCGTATACTCGTATGCCTTCCGACGTTGTATAGAAAAAAAAAGATAAAGGGAAGTTAAGTAATAAATAAAACAGTATATTTTATACACTGGTTAACATCACATACATTTATCCGTAAAGCCTGACTCATACTTGGTTGTTTCATATTATTTGTTTACTTTAAGAGGGCGTACAAAGCTAAGTGGTGTCCTCATTTTGTTATTGTTTTTGTGAAAGAAACATATCTTGTATTTATTATCTACTAGCTGAAGCCCGCGGCTTCGCACGCATGAGATTTGGCTTTTAGTAGCCTTTATTTCTCTATAGACCTCAAATTCTTTCTGTTTAAAAAAAAACAAAGTTCAGAGTCTTAGATGCAACCATAGAGCGATTCAATTTTCATATAGCGCCATCTATTAACCTTTACGGGTGGCAACGTACATTTATTTTATCTTTATTACATAAAAATGCGTAGTTATTTTACATCACAAAAAATACGTATTCTATGAAAATAATAAAAACAAAATTGCAAAGTCCCCCGAAGGGGAAGATATTTCCCCCTAATTTTAACAGTTTTTCATTTTTTACGCAGGAGTCCTAAATATTTACGGGATAAAATACCCTATATTCTGCTCTGAACAGTCTTTCCTACCTACCAGTGAAAGTCCCGTCAAAATCGGTTCAGCCGTTTCAGAGATTAGCCGGAACAAACAGACAGACAGACGGATAAAAGTTTTAAAAATATTCATTTTGGTATATGTACCGTGTATATATCCATATACATTTAGTACAAAGCGGTTATTTTAATATTACAAACAGACACTCCAATTTTATTTATCTGTATAGATGTACAAGTAACAAAATTTTAATTATTTCTTATTGTGACCATTTATAGCAATAATCAAAATTATGACTAATTCCACATAAATAATAAATACGGAATATGTCTCAAAAACATAAATATGGTTCAATAGTGCGATTGAGCGTTTTTTTGGAATTGGTCTTAAATTCAGCGTTATTAATAAAAACAAAACGAGGGCGCCACTTAGCTTTATGCCCCCTCTTAAGGTTCTTGCCATATTTAAAGGAATTTTGACGGTAATATGTTTTTACGATAGAGCAGAAACAATAAAAAAAATGTAAAATAAAACAAGTCATCTATATGTAGTGTAGGGATTCGTCCCACTCCCTTTTTTATATTTCGATATTTTTCCTTTTATTTTATTTTTTGAAATGGACCTCTAGAGGACGAACGGATGGACAGATAACGTTTACTTAGTAAATAGGTACAATAAAATCTTTAGTTCGATATCTTCAAAAAATTTGCTGAATTCCATCGGTGTCCACGTGAAGATTCTTTACAGCATTATATCGCTACAATCACAAACCTTTTTGGCTTAGTTGGAAGAGCAATCGACCGATAATCGATATATCTGAATCCAAACCGACATACGCGGTAGAAGTGAACTCTTTAAAAATATTTAGGTAAAAGTTTCTAGTTGGAACTTTCTTAGTACGGAATAAAATCTTGAGGGAACCAGAATGATTCTTTCAAGATTTTAGGATTCTTTTCATGTAAGGTGATATACGATTGAAGCGGACCTTATGTTTGTTTGTCCAATCGGTTTTCATGTGAAACCTACAGACGGTAGCAAATCATGGCATACTTACCATTGACGCGTTTAGACACCCGACAATGTAGGTAGGCTCTGTCCGACCAAATATTGCTGAGAAAATAAGGTGGTAATGAACAGTACGATTGTTATGAAAATTAGCTTTATTTTTACACAAGTGCCCCAAAAAATGATTTACATATTTTCGGGATTTGTAAAGTAATTACTTAGTATTTAATAGCTAATTATTTGTAATTTATAAGTATACATTTTATTCGTAAGATTTTTATTCCTAGTAAGCTACTAAATATATACCTACTAAACATACTTACCATTGACGCGTTTACACACCCGACAATGTAGGTAGGCTCCGTCCGACCAAATATTGCTGAGAAAATAAGGGGGATATGAACAGAAAGAATTTTGTGACAATTAGTTTTATTTTTACACAACTGTCCCAAAAATGATTTACGAATTTTTGGGATTTGTAAAGTAATTACTTACTATTTAATAGGTAATTATTAGTATAAATTTTTTTGTAAGATTTTTATTCCTACTAAGCTACTAAATGCCAGAATAAAACAAAATGCGTGAGGCCTTACATTATTATTATGCATAATATACCATTTCACGGAGCTTGGAGTTATAGGTTTTGATTTTTTTTTATTTCTTCTCCGCAATTTGGTTTTGTTAACTGTTTTAATTATGTCATAGTTATTATATACTATTTTCAACTTGATGGCTGCTCCACTACCTCTACGACTTGACGAGATGTATTCGAATGGCAAAGACTATAAGCAAGGATGTATTTCGATTCGCGCACAAGACAAACTGGTGTGTACATGAACACCTTTTTGCCTTATATTAAGTATTTTCTATATCTTACTTATGAATTTCAAGAAAAAGGTATGTGTCTTTTTTTATACAACGTCATAAGGCATACAAGCATACGGCCCACCTGATGTAAAGCGCTTACCGTAACCTATGAACGCTTGTAATACTTTAGGTATCACTTGCGCGATGCCTCCTTTCTGCTAACACAGCAACTCCTTAGGAGTTTACTGGTGACCACGCACAGGCACACGCGGGAACACAAAAACCCTCTAGGGAGTTGCTATTTGGCTGCGGTTTTCTGTGAGGTAGAGTTACTTCCCCAGACGGGCTGCGATGATGCGCCCTACCTCTCTTAAACCAAATGTAAATGTCGTAAATGTTTAAATGTATATTTATTAGTTGTTTTGTTGCCATAATTTTAGTTTCGCTTAGTTTGGAACTACATGTGTAACTTGTATAAAAATGTTTACTAATTTTAATTATTAACTTCATACATTTCTAACCCAATACTTTACATGCCAAACCAGCAACATAGGTACACGCGACGCACACAAAGTTCGTTCACCCCTCGCATAAATATGAAATGCACCCTTACTAAGACAAATTATTTCATTTCCCAGTCCGAAGGGACACCATACGTGACTGCAGCCTGCCATCAAATGATGTAGGAAGGCAATTTAGCCGATGCTTATGATAAAAGATATAGCTTAACCTGAACGTTCATAGTTATGGCTTATTTAGTCGGTAGTTTTGGAACATGAGTGATATTTCAACCCGTATTGTACGAGTATATGAATTATTTTCAGTTGAGAAGAATATACATTCATACATATCATCACACCTGACTCCCATTGGAGTAGGCAGAGACTCTGGAACGCCAGATGCACCGATCCAAACATATCTCTCCCACTTCTTCTACATTCATCAACCTATTCATGCATGCTTTTCGGTTTTGGGCTAAGATGTTTTTATAGTTATAGATACGTCGCACACGCTCTAGAATGTGGCAATACGAAAGTAAGGTAATTGCCCAACTCGCATTCAGTTGGCCACGCTCTCGCGTCGCACCTATGCGTACTTCGACACAAAGCATAAATCTCTTAAGATATATATTCATTTCTTTCTAACGACAGATATGCACTATAATTTTGTCTCTTTGTTTGAGCAAAGTGTCATAATAAATAATTGTACGTAGATATAGTACTTGCGCCATTTTAAAATACAATAATGTTGGTTTATAACGTGTCTAACTTTTCACACGTCGCTGGTTTTGGGTGCTTTTATTTTGGTTTTTTTTTTCAACACATCACCAATTTGATCTATATGTGTGCATCTAGGGCGGCCCCACCGATATCTCCATTCATTTCATAATTAAAAATTAATATGAATAAATATTGAAATTAAATATTTTTCTTGACTATAAATAACTGTATATATACCTACGGTACGTGAGATATGGCAGACAGATAGACAGACAGACGTACTTACAGACGGATATCGGAGGCTTATTAATAGGGTCTGATTAACATCCTTCCGGATTCTAAAAGAGGTTTTGTACAGTCGAGCTGTCCCTCTCAATACTTTAACAGAAAATATTCCACCCCTTGGGAAAAAAATATACGTATTACTCATATCTTTACATCGTAAAAAAGGGCTGGTCAGTCACGTAATATTTCACTTCCTAATGTCTTGTGATAAAAAATAAATTTCGGTACGTCAGTCACCGTGTAGGGCGCATTCCTTGGGGATTTTGTATTATGGTGATGAACCCTTTGGACGAATACCGAAGCTAACTAGCGTAGGGTCCTTCGTTCCAATTACGTTCAATCTTGTTTCTTCCTGTATTTTATATTGTGTTAGTCATTTCAGTATATAGAAGTAAAGAATTTAGTTATTTAAGAATCGTAAAGAATACATAACATAATTAATATCAAGACTTAATTCTTTCTGAATCTGAATGCCGTGTGCAGTCTCTTCGTTAGACTTTAAAAAGGTGTTTTGGAGTGGTACAGATTTTAGAAGATTGTCAGATAGACTTTGGTTTTTTTTACAACTAAAAAATCGTTCACGAATACCTATTGTATTCAAAGAATAGGAGTTTTTAACTTCATTTGAATTCATGCCTATTCACGCATTGGTTTTTATTTTTATAGGCTCTATTGCTATCTATATACTATGAAGTTTTAATTACCACCGTACGATATGTTCATGTAGGTATCTCACAATGAACATATCGTACCGTAATGAGTAGCTCCGGTCTCCAGATAGATAGAAGGTTTCCAAGAATCAATTTCTAAGCGGATGCTTTCCTTCACCACCGAACTAGTGATAATTACAAATATGCACAAAAATCGGAATTCACGAATTTAGTGATACATGGCCTCACTGGGTCCGAGGACCATTCGAATAATTACTGGTTCTTAATCTACTAGTCTATCACACTTCTGCCGTACATAAGCAAGTATCTTTCTTTGTCTAGTCCTATTACCTGATTATCCAACTTCAATCTGGCTTTCGTCCTGGCTGGTAGGATTCCCCACGTGCACGTGAAGTTTCCTTTTGCCATTAAGTAATAAGCCACGTTATGTTTTTGCATGCAATTTGATCTAACCTACTTTGTGCTTCCACTACCAATTAGTTCATGCGGCCTAGCGCCGGCCGGCACCCACCCACTACTGTTAGTTGATGCAGCATGCCGACGCTCAACCCCCACCCTCTATTCAATATAAGAGACGGCACTGCGATGGATTTGTCACTTGTAGCATGTTATTCTTACGATTAACGTCTACAACGCCTGATGATGCCTCGTGGAGAGGCGAAACACGTGTCGCAGCGACGACCAGGCCAGTCGTGGCAGCGACGGTGGTGGGGGCATGCGGTTTCTGTTCCAGATGGCGGACGACCGCAACAGCCGAAGCAGAGACTACCGGAACAGCCATGGCAGTGTCGGCATATTGCATCAACTAACAGTATTGGGTGGGTCGTGGTGCCAGGCCGCATGAACTAATTGGTGGCGGAAGCACACAAAGCAGGTTAGATCAAATTGCATGTAAATTTGACTTTCGCAAAATAATGCCTGAATCTATTAACTATGTTATGTTTTTGCTAATTTTTTTACGTACTCATACATTATCTAGGGTTATACCGGCAATTAAGTATGTCAAGTCACGATACTAAATTCACATTACTTCCACTCCTGTAATAGTAAGGGAGACATCTACGACATTGTTTCCTCAGTTGCTCTCGTAATTTTTTTAGTCCAACGAAAACGGCGGGTTATTCCACTTCAAACACACTTTGTTAGCATCTCACTTTTTCTACGTTTAATTTATATACATGTTATAAAGTACTTACATGGTTTTTAATTTTGCAAGTTTTAACAGTAATCTTTAACATTTCCGAAATAAAAGTAGTCTAAATGATGATATGATTTAGATAACAGCGCATAAATTTTTATATAAGTCCATCAGTTATTTTTGTCACGGATGCACAACGGATAAATAGACGAATTGCATTGCTATATGAAATAAAAACCAACAGAAGTATCGATTGTAATGTTACAACCTTATTTAATGATTTATATACAATCTTTTCTTAGCATGCTCTGTTTAGTTTATGACAATTTGTCAAAAATAATGATTTGTAATTCAAAATTTTAAAATATTACATTTTAGTGTCGGAAAACAGAAAACAAGTCAGTCTGGAGGAAGCTTTCGAGTAGTAGAGATTCAGTGCACTACGTCTGAGACCACCAGCCTCCTGCTGAGGGCTACGTGGTGAACCCTCGGGATATTACTACCTTTTCCAAACTCGATAATCTCCGGACATCTAACTAATCTAAAAATTATAATACCTGCAGCCTCTGTTGTGGACCACGGCGGCTGACGGAGTTTCCGCTGTGGTGTTGGTCCGTAAGGCGGTCCACCAACAACTTCTACATCTGGATCTGCGTGCTGGCTAGCACGCTAACCAGCTGTCTACAGTCGTCGGCCACTATAGCCGGCGGCCACTCAGTGCCACATTCCAGTGAACATAACAGTGATATTCCGGTTAGACAAAGATAACGCGAGTTCTTAAAGACCTTATTTAGCCGAACTTAAAGTGAACCTTTTTTTTATATTTTGTATAAATAGCCCTAATAAATTTGTAACCCTTTTTGTACACTCTTTTCCTCAATAAGTAACATAACACGATTCTGCTGTAATTATATAATATATATAGATACAATTATATAAATAGATGGAAATAAAGGTAGTAAATGAAAAATATTAATTGAAAGAATATAGATAGATAAAACTGAAAAAAGATACCATGAAATAAAAATGTTACAGCTTTCTGTCAAAATACTTTCATAGTCAGACTAGCAGTCAAATCAGATTTGGCTCCATACTGCTAATCTAATTTTTTTTTTGCCACAATTCATGTCTTAAAATATTTACTTGCGAGTTTTCGCCAATTCGATCACATTTTACACAAGAACAAAAATGTAAGAAGGATGAGACGTCACGAGATAAATGTGGAATAACCCGAATTATCCTCGATCCCGGCGACCATAATTAGAAACGGGTAATGTCCCGTAAAAACAATTTCATAAAACATCCCGTTTCTTGCCGCATAAAAAGAAATAAGACGCAGAATAAACGGGTACTTACACGCTCGGATACACGTTTATTTTACAGTCGCCATGAAAAATGCACTTATCTTTTGTCAAACGTACCATTTTGCAGAGAAAAATTTAGAATCATGAATTTAAATTTACTGAGAGACATCGCGTTATTACATTAGGTACGATCGAATACTTGAAGTTGTTGAATTATAAATTTATGAGTAAAATTAATAAAGGGATTATTAAGGGTGTTTGCTAGTATGATAAGGTTTGGTTTTCTTACGTAAAAATGAGCGTTCAAACAAGTAACTATTAAGTAATCTGTGGTTCAAACCACCACTTTTATGTATCTCTGATGTTATGCGTAAATCAAAATAAATACTAGCTAGAACATATGTTTCAAAAGGTCTCTAGCACAAATACAGTGAAAACAAAAAAGTCGGCAGTTTGTAATTATATCACAAAAAAGTATTTAAATATAAATTAATTATAATTGTGGGTAAAACGTATTTTTGTAATATAAATAAGAAATAAGTGAAATTGGACATTTCCTGTGCCTACTTATTTTGCTTTCCTTATACATAATCCTTCATGCCATATTACATGATTAGCTATCAATACCCACTTTTCATATGGTTTTGATATCTTCATGAAATTAACCAAATTATATCACACATAGAGAGAAAATCGCAATTTTGTAAATCTGTCTATCCCTATTTTATGAAAATGCAAAGGACAACCTAATACTCTAATCTATTCTAGACGAATACTCGCGTTTGGTGAGATTATTATTAATTGAATTGAATAATTATTTCCCTTAATTAAATTCGGATGAAAATTCATTTTTCTTTGCATATAAGTATGTAACTTTTTACGGTATATGTCCTTTTTACACACATACCTAATTTTATCAAAATTGCTGATTATGATGTAATTAAGTGAATAGATATAAATTTCAAACGATGATACGAATGTTCAGTACACTAGTCCGATTCACACTTTTTATTTATACTACGGTTACGGTGGGAAGCAATTAATCATACACTAACAGATGATGACTGCCACCCGCCATAGTACAGTTGTACTTAACTTTACTACGGCGTTACCATTGCCTATGGACTATCTCTCCTGTGTTTCCAATTGCTGACGCAGCAATCCAGGTAGCTTTCTGGTGACGTTACGTAATCGCAGGAAAGCAACCTTTCGCCTGGGAATTAGTATTTTTACTGCAAATACTTCCCCAGTCGGGCCGCTTCCTATCAAATACGTGTTACCTACCTCCACCTTAAATTTTAGAATAGATAAGGTATGTTTATACTTTAAATAAGTGTTGGTTGTATGTTATCCATACAGAGCAGCTGTAGCCTGGTGATAGAGCCAGATTTTTAACCGATTGGTCACTGGTTCGAATCTCCTGGCTTTTAATCGTAATAAAATAATTGTGTAACGTGTTTATGTACATATTTGTAATTGTCACTTACTCGGCGGCGAAGAAAAATATCGTGAAGAAATTCGCACATCCCGGAAATTGTACATAAAAACAGACTTACTACCCAACACGCTTCTTCACACCCATGTAGTCCACTTGCAATGGCAATAGAATATATAGGTGTAAACTATCTGAAATAATAAAACAGAAAATAAACTACTATGCTAAATAAATAAATAAAAATAAAATAAATATTGTCGGACAAATTACACAGCGCTATCTAGCCCCAAAGTAAGCGATGCTTGTGTTATGGGTACTAGACAGCTGATAAACATACGTAAATACATTTTTTTTGTAAATACATACTTACTATACATAGAAAATACCCAGACCAAGACAAACAGACATGTTCATGCACACAAATGTTTGTACTGTGTGGGAATCGAACCCACGAGCGATGGTGTCAAAGTAGCGTAATAGCGTGTTCCACCACTGCGCCACCGAGCTCGTCGAATAAACGACTTTACAAAAAAAACATTATAAAAATGACTATTCAATTGGGGATTATTTAAAGAAGAAGAAATAAATAATTAACAGTCTTTTTCATATGATTATTAAATTTTATAATATACGTTGACGCAATGTAATTTGATACAATATAATTCATAATGTAATTTTCAGTTGTTCCTAATAATGATAATTATTTTAATTCATATAATGTGTTAAAGTACCTACAATTTATTTATGTATCATTATAATTTATATAGTAGTATAGCCCTATTAGGGTTCATGTTTGAAACAAAATGTATAAACATAAGACCTATGCAAACAACATGAAAGGAATAAAAATTCGAATACTTGTATTTTGAGAGACGTATGACCTAACCTAAGAAAGGTCTGATTTTTCTCTGCGTTGTGCAAGTCTAACGACAGTCGCTCCATGTCAAAATCTGTATCTTAGCCAAATCCTTTGGCTTAATTAGTGAACCCCGCCAATCCTAATGAATTAATAAACGAGATAACGCTAGGAAGAAGAAGAAGTTAGTGTTTCATTGAAGTTTTAGTTGTACATAGTCAGCAAATTTTTACAAATCCAAATAGTTATTCAGTAAATGCAGTAACTTTTTCAGTATACTTTTCGTTATAACACAATACAAGGGATTAAATGCTCGTGGAGTGCTCAAACCTAAACCATCGTATCTACGTATGTTTGGTTTAGAGACACGTTTTCTAATTGTATACAGAAAAAGCTTTATTATTAATAAACATTTTTGTACTGTGATCATTGTTAATTTACTGAACAATTAATTATGGAGTGTCTCATGCACAGATTATTTTTATTTACTAAACAAATAATTATGGAGTGTGTTGTGTAAAGAAACTTGCTCCGTTTCTTTGCATCAATTTAAGTCATTCCGTGATTAATGATTATTGAAATTTCCGACTTCTTTACTCAGTGAAGTGTATTTAATTTTTTATATTGTCAACACGCATCCTATCTATCTATCTATCTAATCTAATTTTACTAAAGGGAACTAAATAAAGAACACGAAAAGAACGTGTGTGAAGGTGTCTACAGAAGTAACAAAAATGATCAAATCCGGGAACACACTATTAAGAAAACCTTTCAGATTAAACTTTGAAACTACAAATGTTGGTGTTCCACAAGGCAGTATTCGCGGGCCGCTGCTTTTTATTCTATGTGCTAATGACCTACCCAATTCCACTCATCACAAATGCTTATTATTTGCTGATGATACGACCATATTACTAGAGTGCGATGAACCGTTTAGTTCAATTAGAGGCCAACAAAGTATTGTCAGATGTTATTGGATGGATGAATTATAATGATTTACAGATAACCATCATCGAAACATCAGTAAAGCAATTTTTACCATACAATTCAAAGCCCTTAGAATTTCTATCGCTTTTAATTATACTTTTAAGTTAGAATTGATAAATTGGTTACTAAAATATTGTACTTTTTTACTTCTGACATTTAGTAGGTTTATTACTAATACATTTATATAATATTTGCACACCTGTATCTATGCAAACAGGTAGCGTACATGTGCAAGATTGTTATTTTATTGGGGTAAGAACTTAATGAACTTGTATTCCGGCAAATAAAGAATTTGATTGATTGAAGAAAGAAGTAAGTATAGGGAACATGACTATCACATTCTTTTTTAAACAAATCGGACCATTTGGCTTTTCGCACCAGTGGTTGTAGCGAAAAAACATAATTGAAATTGCTAATTCAGTTCAAAATAATAAATTGTTTTATTCAAAACTGAACATGGTAATGACCCCGATAGTCCTATTCTTATAATTCTCGTTTAAGTTAACTAGATAATGCTATTACAGTAACTAGATAACTTACTGTCTAAAAAGCCGACACAAAAAGAATTTAAAGTTGTAGGTAATAAAATTATGTTTAAATACGTCTCCTCATGGGCGACGTAAATTAATAAATGGAAAAAGAATTATACTCGTAATTAAGTTTTATTCGGCTGGAGTTCATTCGCATAATTATAACAGGCTCAGTAATTATGCTAAATACTTCGCTGATAATTTTAACGAGGACTCAACTGTAGGAGAGGCACTAGAAATTTCATTCACTAGTTGAATGACATTAAAAATAATTAGGTCGGCAATTTATTTATATGGTTTCGCTGTTCCCAGCGAAATTATATAAATAAATTATATAACACAAATAGCGCTTGATGATATGAAATGTATGGAGGTTGAATAAAATTACAAGTCAGGTACGAAATGATAATATTTTTTTTATAAAGTCAATGTATCTGTGTCGTTACTTTTACTATACATTTGGATGATGGATATTTGTATATGCTATAATATATAACTTTGAATGAAATTGGTAACGAAAGACTGCAATCATACGTTAAAACATGGGCACAATAATCTAGAAGTAAGAGGCAATTCGAAGGAAAGTGTTCGTTGAGGCTACCAAACGTGACCTTCCAGTCTTGGAATTAATTTCGTTGTGTGTGCCGGTAACTACAACAGAACAGTCTGCCGTAGTATATGCTTCAGCCAATCGAGCGCTCCGGCTGTTAATAGTTTGGTTTCATTAATTTATATTATTAATAATGTATTTGTTCAGTTACACTAAACTGCGATTTCTCTGGGTGGCTGTAAAGGGGAGTTCGCAGGTCTATAACGTTATACTAAATTTTATTGTAACCTATTGCGCTTGAATAGATGTGCTAAATCACCACAATTGACTCCAGGAAATAGACAAGCTACATGATTTTAAAAGAGAAAAGTCTGCCAAGTTCGGTCAAAATACATGTCATCTAGTTAGTAGTAAACTGTAGGTATAGTAAAATATTCTTTATTTTCCACCCTCGCAGGCACTTATACACGTCTTACATTTATAAAATCAAATCTTATTGTATTTAATTAATTTCACATACTTTACGTTTTTCTTTTTAATTTACTACTAAAATTTCAAATACTACTGATACTAGCTTTAACTCTTGGCTACGGTTACGTGGTTATAGGACGAAATAATGATTTTATAAGAAATGCAATATTTTACAGGAAGCACATTCACATTTAGTTTATTTTTGTTGATTAATTATTTGGCTGCGGTTTTTCTGCGAGATGTAAGTACTCTCTTAAAAAGATACCTCAAGGTCCAACTCACACTTGACCACTTGTGCGGTACATCCTTAACAACAAATCAGATAAAAAGCTGCCGTGACTCAAATTGCACGTTTCAACTTGCCAACATGTCAAAGCAATTATTATTATTTTCATTCCGAATAAAGCAATTTTGAACACGCAAGTAGGTATTAAGTAGTGCACGAAATATAGTTAGTGGCAGTTTCGCTTACTTTATTATAAAGCTTTATTAGGTACAGTAATTTTGTAGTAATTTCTTTCTGTAAACAAACCTACAGATTGCCACGCTGCCATTATAGGTAATGCCATCTGCTATACGAAGATAGTTTTGGCCCATAAATAACTCTCACAATAGGGACCAATCAAACACTAGGAGCCCTGAAAACTTCCTTCATTAAATTCGTTACTTCCTCAAATTATATGGGAGCAAACTTTCTAATAAAAAAGAATTTCCAAAATGGTTTCACAGTCGTAATACGCGAAGTAACATGCGCACAAGAAAACGGATCGAATTACGGGCATACGTACGAATATACCTGCTTTTTTATACAACGTCGGAAGCTATACAAGCGTACGGTCCACCGTCCACCTTATGTGAAGTGGTTACCATAGCCTATGAAAGTTTACAACGTAAGAAGTGATGCGTGCACGTGGCTACTCTCGCATACAGCAACCCAACATTTCCTTAGGAGCTCATTGGTAACCTCAATGCCTCACATAAACATAACAACCCTCCAGGAGTAGTTATTAGACTGCGGTTTTCTGTGAAGTAGAGATACTTCGCCAGTGGAGCTGCGAATGTATACTAACCTATTTTTCAAGTTCTGTCAAAATAGTAAGAGATGCAGCTTTGAAATTTTACTTCGTTTCTCGGTAACGTGATGTGACATTGATAAATAATAGTAATGTGGCTAATAAGACCTCATTTGCCTAAAACGATGGCTAATGAAGTGACTCTCAATTTTTCTTGACCTTGGTACAACAAATAAATCGTTGTGTTAACATAGCTATTACTTCAGACTTGACCATGAACGTGAAAAATCGTTGTGTTAACATAGCTATTACTTCAGACTTGACCATGAACGTTGTCAAATATAGTTACCTAAATTGTTACATTATTAATTTGCTAAGCGATCTAGTGTAATTTAAACTAAGCACCTGAGTGATCCATCTACACTCTATTTATGTTTTTTTTGTGCATAAAATCGCAGTGCATATAATCAATTTAGGGGTTGTTGTTCATTCGTCACAAAGTAAATTCGTCACATTTTTGTACACTGCATTCACTGAAAGAAAATCTGCCACTTACATTAAAAAATATGTGTAAATTTGTCACAGGTAGATAAGAGTTATTGTAAATTCGTCTCAAGTCTTCATTTTACATCATTTTTGCATAAAATACCGGTAGCAATATCTGTACGAAAAAAGAACATTGCAATGAAATTTACAATTGATTTACAAATAGGGCCGTCTCCAGGATGTATGAATATATACAAGTATTGCTCATTTAAAGTAATAGAACATGCACTAATAAAATACTTATTACATATATTAACTATTTGGTAATTAAACGTTATCAAAAACCGCAGCACGTTCAAGCCTAACCCTTATAAAACAATACCCTTCCACATGATAACCAAATAGTAATGCTGTATGCTGTAATGGAATTAACACAATTACCTATCCGTTATACCGATAACTGTTATCTACGGAAACGTATTAAGATAAGCCGTCACGACTAACCCGCTTCTCTTATTGGTCGAAATGAATAAATTGGACGAATAACCCCATTACTGATATGGGTGATGGACAACCCAAGATTAACAATCTTATAAACGAAATGAACTGTTGATCTTATTGAATGTAATTTATATGGGAGGTTGTTTAGAGAATTTCTTTTGCAGGAAATACGACAAGGATATAGACGAAGCCTGAGCACATTTATTCGACACCTGTGGCGAGGGTGTATAGAAATCAACCAATTTGAATACCTTTAAAATGAAATTTCATTTACGCAACCACAGTTAATAAAATATACATTTAAAAAAATAAATTGAATAATTTTACGAATACGTCGATCGTGAGAGCTCGATGAGTTATATCTATCTCGAGTCTCCGTGCCCTCGGTCGGCTTGAAAACACTGGCCTCCATCAATCCGCATTTGAACAGCTTGGTGTGGTGTGCTCTAAACTCCTTCGGTTGAAGGAAAACCCGAATTCCTGCAGTGGGATGAGTAATGGTTGATATGTGTGTGTACGTTCGTCAAAGTTTACAAGGTTATTATGAAAGCAGGGACTTTGCATATTATACATTAATAATCATGAATCAATTTCCATTTAGATTGACCTTTGTCAATGTAATAATTAGTTTATTTATACATATTTATACGCATAAACACAACGAACGGCGAAAATTTTATCTCCACGGTTTATGAACAATTCGAAAAACTGAAATGCGGTTTACAAAAAACGAACAGTTAATTGATAAACAATGACACTCAATAAATATATGAAATATATATATAAATAAATGATAACACAATGAGTACGCAGCAAAATACACACACAAAATTCACATTTATTTACGGACCAATTTCCATTTCTATTTAAAAATAAATGTTCTCATCTGTTCAACAATTTATCCAAGTTATAGTCACCGCGTACACATAATTATGGCAAAAATAATTCGCTTCGAATATTATTGTTGAAACGAGTTTGGTACAAGATTCTTTGAAGGAGACAGTTTAATTATGTAAATAAAATATTCAAGTAAATATCTTGCTTTTTAATTTTAAATAACGCTTTAGCGAAATATCCACTTGTTTATGCGATGTATAAACAAAGGGATAATTAAAAACTCAAAACGGGCCCGGTTGGGTACTATTGTAGTTTATATTCGTCGTGTTAATTTTACGCAGATCTCGTATATCATATACTTCGATAAAGTTAAGTAAATAAATAAATATTGTCGGACAAATTACACAGCGCCATCTAGCCCCAAAGTAAGCGAAGCTTGTGTTATGGGTACTAGACAACTGATAAACATAAGTAAATACATTTTTTTTTTGTAAATACATACTTATTATACATAGAAAATACCCAGACCAAGACAAACAGACATGTTCATGCACACAAATGTTTGTACTGTGTGGGAATCGAACCCACGAGCGTTGGTGTCAAAGTAGCGTAACAACGCGTTTCACCACTGCGCCACCGAGCTCGTCGAGTAAACTAATAATCCGAGATACCGCTGCAAACTTGTATAGGTATCTGTTTTTTTTAATAAAACGTCATTCACATGTATGATTATTAGTAATATAAAGTATTAATTCCGGGTTGCCTTTAAAAATTAGCCGCAATGATTTTTAATTAAATATTTTATAATTATTGATATTTGTATGAATTTGAGCTACATATATGTTTTTTAAGTGAATGAAAAGTAATTTTAAAGGAAACGTTGTGAAGATTTAAAAAAAATGTGGTTGCCGCCTACCAGCCAGTCTTTAGGCTACCAGCTATAAACAAGTACTACTACGCAAAAAATCGACATTAATATACATTCACGCGCATAATGACGATTTCTTGCGAATATCGTGTTTTTCAAAAAAATATTATGTCGAAATGAAGTTAAATTTGTGCAGAACACAATAATCCGTGGTTGCTTGTAAAAGTGGCCGCAAGCCATGGTTGTCATGATTTGAATTAATTGCTCCCAGGTTGAATAAGTGCAAGCAAGAGGCAAGGAATGAACGCGCTGCTTCGTGCTGTAGAACTCTTGCGTTGAACTATTTTTGTAAATTCTATGTGGTTAAATGCAACTGATGCAGGATGTATTAAATTGAATCAGACGACTGTGGTTGGTCAGTAATTGATGATAATTTAAAGCCAACATGGTTTGTTGGTGACCCGACACCAGTGACAGTTGAAGACATTTTATTCGGGTTAAGGAAAGTAATTTCTAATGAACATGAGGAAAACACAGATGAACACTTTGATACTGATGAAAGCTCTGATGATTCAGATTCAGACCAAGAAGAAAAAGATGAATAAGAATAAACGTAGAATTATATGATTACATGTTCCTTTAATATATACTCTTAAATAAATTAATATATATTTGTAAAAATAAAATCACATAATTTTTTTTTTACTAAAAATACCTAGTTCGGCCGTAAGTTCTGTTACAAATGAATATGCATTTATTTTTTTATGAAGTAATGTAGGTAATCAACTTATGTACATATATATGGAAGTGTCAGCAAAAAATAAAAAGGGATTGTATTCGAAATGGCCACCTTTGGCTTTGATACAGGCCTTTAATCTGTCTGCCCACGAATCTATGTATTTACGCACTGTTTCGATGGGAAATTTAGCCACTGCTTGCTCCAGAGATTTCTTAAGAGACACAATGTCGACGTGTCGTTTCGAGCAGGCTATGTCCTTTAAAACTGACTATAATTTGTAGTTTAAGGGGTGTTTAGATCTGGTCTAGGCTAGGGCCAGTCTTCAGCTCTTATAAAGTCCGGAACATTGATTTCGAGCCAGATTCCATATTTTAATTTGATAATAAACACGAAAAAAATATATAAAACGGTGGGAAACCGAAAAATGTTTTTAACATAATTAACGCGCTCCAAATTCAATATAATTAAAGAGTTTAAAAAAAGAAAAGTTGTTATGCAACAGTTTTTATGGTCAGATTAGTTATATTACTCAAATCGTAATATTTTTGTAATATCATTATTACAAAATGTACGAGTATGTTCCATTTTCCTGATTACCAATATTTACTGTTGTTTAATCGTTGCAACTACAACAGGATTAAATTTTATAACATTTATTGTAAAAAAAAAATAATTCGTATTTAATAAAGTAATAAAAAAAACTATAAACATTGAAAAAATAAATAAATAAACTTTGATTTTTTCTAAACATTTAATAGGCAATTGATAAAATGACTTTTTTATAAATATACGACAAACATTTGCATTTTGCTAAAAATTATGGCATAAAAATAAAATTACATTGATTACACTAAATTATATATCGTATACAGCACGAAGCGCATGAATTTATCTTCAATTTGTTAACAATATTTTGTTACATTCTTCACATTATTTTCTTTAAAATGACGTTTCATTCACTTAAAATATATAGCTCAAATTCATTAGTTATAAAATATGAAATTAAATTAAGTCATTGCGGCTAATTTTATTTATAGGCAACTCGGAATACATTGTATTACCAATAAACATTCATACACATGTTTTTTTCAAAAAAAACAGACACATACACAATTTTGGAGCGGGATCTAAGGCTATAAATTTGAATCTTTGGATACATCACACTCATAGGTCAAATCGTTTAGGTAGAAAGTAGTTTACATTCACGTAGTTTTTAGGCTTTGCTAATTATACGCAAATATCACATAGCCTATAATGGTCTGGAGATAGAGACGTATCTAGTAACACCACACATTTGAAACATAGTTAAGCTATACATCCTTTACATATAAGTATATATAACAAACCTTGTACAAAGACGAGTTCTAAGAATTTTCGATGATCCTGAGCTTGCACATGGTATTGATCCCATAAGTTTAAGGAGAGATTTTACCTTCCTTTGTATGATTTATCGATTCTATAAATGGACTATATTGTGAGAAATTGATCATTATGTTGCTAATTGTAGCGCCCTTCTACAACTGTGAGGTTTCAAAGGAGTATTTTCTGGTTCTGGAATAAATTTCCTGCCGTTATCTTTTCCCAAGCGACTACACCATGAGGTTCTTCAATAGCTGCGTCTTCACGCTGGATTTTTAAGGTAAGTAAGGCTAATGTAATAACTTACCATAAGGCAGGCCATATGCTTATTTTTCGCATTAGCTGTTCTTCGATGAGTTGGGTAAAAATATGCGGAAATGGGTGGTAAACGTAAACGTGTGTTAGTTACGTAATATATTCTGTGGGTCGGTAGAGAATAGACCCCTAAAACAAAACTGGAATTCAAGCAATTCACCCTATAATTAAAATGGTAACAATCGCGCGTGACTAACATTGAATTATTCAGGAGAGAAATGTGCAGCGAATGATGGCCAAATTGCATGGGACGTTTAGATATGGCACCCTTTACGGCATTTTATTGTGAATGCAAAATACTATTCGTATAACAGCCTCATACTCTAATACTTATTTTTAATGAATAATATATGCTTCACCTGTGTGTACAATCTAAATTCAGGTATCTAAAATTGCCATGATTTTTTTTTACATCGTGCAGAATGCCATAACTAATAACAATTATCTATTGGGTTACATTTCTAAGATTCAGTGGGTTTAAAATGAACCATTTAAATAGTTACTAATTTCAGCGTCGATAGTTTTAGAGCAACTAGATAACATCAGTTCGTGTGTTAGTCTAACAATTTACGCAAGGCAAGCAATGTTTACCGTAGTCTGTCAGCGGATGAGATTATTTGTATCGCGCTTTTCCAAGAATGAAGGGTATGTTAAGCTGCCTGTATCGGCTGTTGATAAAAGGTGAAGGTTATTCAGCTAAAGCATTAAGTCTTTGGGCAGCTTAACGATACGTGTATTCGCCATTCCGCAATAGAGCAGCGTGGCGGAGTATGCTCCAAAACGTAAATAAAATATAAGCAGTAGGACGAATATGGATTGACGTAATATTTACTGGGCGCGGTCAGACAGCAAACCCATTCAGCACTTATGCTCATTTGGCATCAACTAAAGAAAAACATAAAGATATATAAGTAATCTCATAAAGGTAACGTTTCTCATTTATCTTTGAATATTAAAATTGGTAGAGTCATTTTCAATGATATACTTTTTGAGCAGAAAAGTAATCAAATTAATTAATACATAGAACAATATGAGTAACGTGATAAGATTGTAAATACATTGAAATAGTATTATTATCAACACAATATCTACAACGTTTCGATACAAGCAACTTGGGCTATATTCATTTATTCTAACAGGGATTCCATGGCAGATCTTTTTAATCAAAAATATTAACAAACTTTTTCACTTTGCAATTAAAATTGCACGACAAATGCGCGTGACTAACATTGAAACATTCAGCTGTCAGTGCCGTGATGGTGGCGAATTGGAAGTGACATTTAGATATGGTCCCCGACTGGTGTATAACTAAAATCTCTGACAATTTGCCGCTGTTCCTATTGAGATACGAGGGGAATGTATGTACAGTGAAGTGCCTACGAAAGTACTGTAAGAGATAATAAGGTGTTTTGGCAATTTTAATGAGTTTAGATACAAACCCAGTACACGACCAGTACGGTGGTCGAGTGGTTAGCATTGAATACTTTAACACTAAACATGTCTGTGTGTTAACATGTCTGTTTTACTTAGTCTTGCTGGGTATTTTTAAGATAGGCAGAGGGCATCAAAGCGGACTGTGAAAATATCTCCATCTCACAGAAAACTGCAGCCAAATAACGACTCCTTGAAAGGTTGGTACGTTACCCATGATAATGGTTATTGTGTTCCTGCGTGTAAGTGAGGTCACCAGTAAGCTCCTAAGGAGTTGCTGTGTAAGCAGCAGAGGAGGCATCGCGCGAGTGATATATGTTACAAGCGTTAATAGCCTACGGTAATTGCTTTACATCAGGTGGACCGTATGCTTGTATGACCGACGTTGTATAAATAAAAAAAAATATGTTAATCTTTTCTTGTTTTATTTTTATAAATACATATTACTACAAAAATCGATTACTATTTACTGTATAAATGCGAAAAGCGGCGACCCATACGGCGATACAGAAGTTACTTTGATACGGCAAGGATAGTGTGTGGTGGAAAATATTATGGAGGGCCTATATCAGGAGGCCGATATAAGTAATGGACAGCATAGAATCCTGGCAGGTAGATGATTAGGATGAATGATGTAATGGAATGTTAAAGCTGGCGTATACGATCCACTCTTCAAGTGCATACATACGAGTAGGTAGCTTTCTTAAACTTTGAGTACTATATCCATATTATATGGTGGTATAAACAATTCCCTATATTACGTTTCAAAGATCTCTTTTTTATACTACGATGGTTATCGTAGCCTATTAATGCTTGCAATCCATGAAGTAGCACTCGCGCGTTCCCACCGCCATTGATAACACAGCAATGCCTTAGGACCTTACTGGTAACGTACCAACCTTTCAAGGAGTTGTTATTTGGCTGCAGTTTTCTGTGAGGTGGAGGTACTTCCCCAGACGGGCTACTTTGATGCGCCCTACCTTCCTTAAAAAAAAATATATATAGACTTATGTAAACGGACCATTGAATGCCGTAAGTCTTCTCATTATTCTCAACAGAAGATGATTATCTTCTGTTTCATTCTGTTTATAATAAAAATGTACAATTTAATACAGATAGAAGAAAACGTAAAATATTTCTTATAAATTGGTTGCAAGTCATCGTGTATGAACAACTCTCCAACCCCCGTTTAGAGAAATAAATTACGCAAACAATTAAATATCGGCAATAATGCGAACACGGGGTGCGACAATTTGTCTGGACGGGTCCGTTGGGGTGACTTTGTGTACTGTTGTTGAATGTACAGTATGTTCTAAAAGAAATATTAAAAGAGCATTGAAATTTTAGGACCTTCTTCATTATACTCCTATGTCTATTTTTAAGTGAAGCCAAATTAATTCCATCCAACCATCAACAGATACTGAATCATCTAGTGTGAAATATGACATTCCTTTCAATTCGAAGAATTAAAAATATTATTGGGTACCACGCTGAGCCCTTACAGATTGACGGACGTCAGTTTTTCTAAGCTGTTTCACATCTGAGTTGGTTCAGTGACTATCAAATATGTAAATATGAGCGAAGTCAAAACAAGACTTAAATATTAGCGAGCTTTAGTGTCGTCAATAAAACAATTAGAAACAGTAGAAAAAAAAACACAAATACATTTTTTTTTTCGAATTGAAGTAAGTTAAGTACACAATATAAAATACGAGTAGCACTAACATTTTTCGTTCACTGATTAACATGGTATAGTATAAGGAGTGTCGAATCGAAGATTAAGCTATAATGTCAGTGAAATTAACGACTAACATTATTTTGATACAAAAATGAAAGCATTTAACTTACAAGTAATCTTCAAAATAATCGCATGTGATCAATATTATCAAGAGTTATAATTTTGGACATCCTATACAAGCGTGTCATGTAGCACATGCAATGCGTAGTTAATGTAATTATGAGCCCGTAACGTAAACGTCCCTGACTTGTTGCGATTAAGAACTGTCTTGTAATCAGGGTTAATAAACATTTTACGCGTGATTTTGTACGTTATAAAATAATAATCTGATTCAAAAAATATATTTTTATGGGCTAAAGTAGATTGATTTATAAATTTACAATTTGTATAAAATCATAAATAAATGAGAAATACAGAATATTTTTAGTTAACAATTATTTTTGTTCATATTTTACCATTTTTACAGGTGTTCTCATAACATGTGCATCTAAATTTATATTCATTAAAGTACTATCTTCTACTTAAATTCTGCTACTACATTGGCATTAATGGTATTTTTTGCACAATATTCACATTGTAAGTCCAATAATTATACATCTTTAAAAACCTTATCCAAATATTGATAATGATACGAAAAATATCAAAGTACCATTAGCTACTTTAATATTTTTATAGATGTCGCCGTTATTATAGATGTTATTCTTACGATCAATGTCTACAACACCTGATGATGCTACTTGGAGAGGCGAAACACGTGTCGCAGCGACGACCAGGCCAGTCGTGGCAGCGACGGTGGTGGGGGCATGCGGTTTCTGTTCCAGATGGTGGACGACCGCAGCAGCCGAGGCAGAGACTATCGGAGCAGCCATGGCAGCGTCGGCATGTTGCATCTACTAACGGTAGTGGGTGGGTGCCGGCCGGCGCTAGGTCGCATGAACTAATTGGTGGCGGACACACACCCACAAAGCAGATTAGATCAAATTACATATTGTAAATATTATCAATTTTATCAATTTTAATTTATTAATACACTAAAGAATTTAAAAATCCTCGTCCCACACTTTATTTATTCTTTCTTTCGTTAGAAGCATTTTAGAAACGACAGCCCCACATGGTCTCCGCACTACAATGTTCATTCGGATGAAATAGAGAGAGTACAGTAAAAATATTTGCGAATATTATGCTACTGCCAACAGTTAGGACGTACCTCCTTTAATTACGAGGCACGACTGTTAAAAATAAATGTACAAAAGCTGGAAGCATGTAGAAAACATTTTGACTTTATTTATTTTTCTAAAATAATTCATCCTATAATAGATGTTCCTGACTTACTTTCACAAAAAATATTTAATATTAATTTTCAATTTGATCTAACCTGCCTTGTGTGCTTCCGCCACCAATTAGTTCATGCGGCCTAGGGCCGGCCGGTACCCACCCAATACCGTTAGTAGATGCAACATGCCGACGCTGCCATGGCTATTCCGGTAGTCTCTGCCTCGGCTGCTGCGGTCGACCGCCATCTGGAGGCAGCGACGGTGGTGGGGCATGCGATTTCTGTTCCAGTTTTGCTTTATAAGTGTAAAGAAATAATGCTTCTTTTTACAATCCCCTAGTTAGAATGGCTCGTCAGTGCAACGAGATAGTGAGGTACAACTTAGGATTCGATATCTTCAATCCTCAACTTGCTCCATACATTAGAACATTAAAAGATATCCGCAATTGAAACCGATAGTATAAACACGACTTATTTATATTATTTAATTTACTTTAGTTTAATTTAAATTTATTTCCTACTTATTGTATTCACATAGCCTAAGTGTCTAACCCGTTCAATTTTTAATTTTTTTGGATTGCATTCTAAGTCTTATCTTTTCTTAAAATAACTATAACGATTGTAATTTGTCTTGTGTGATAATAAATAATTAATTAAATACAACCTTAGTCTTAGTAAGGAGTATCCCTTTCGTTCTCACGTTGAGGAACTTCCTAGTAATCTCAGACACTTACGTGAATAAGTAACTTTTAGTCATAGGAATAAAATTATTATTTTACATTATTTATTACATACTACTTATCCAAATCACGGTTACGCATAACATTAATATAACACAAATTTTAGTATATTTTTGATATAGCTACAGTTAGTATAACGTTAATATTCTTCTTATATTATTATAAAGCATATTATTATAATTGCACAATTAAAACATATGTTCGTAGACAAATTATACGCCCGATCAATTAATTTCTTATATGATTTTATAAATTTTTTAGCCTAATTTTTTATATCACCCCCTGTCTAGACTAATATTCCAGTCGGCTGAACTAATTTCGGTGAAATTTCCACGGGTGGATAACATACTGTCTAAACCTACCCTTTTACTTCGACAACTGTGGTTAAAGATGATAGAGAGCCACATATCAACTTATATTTATCACGAAATCTTTAATAAGAGTGGCTGAGTACATCAAAGTGTCCAAAAGTGACCATGGAGAAGTTCCTCTCCCTCACAGCAAGTAACAACTCCCTGGACGATTGGTGTATTTCTGTGAATGTAAGGTTATCAGTAAGCTCCTAAGGAGTTGCTGAGTTAAGCAGCAGCAGGAGAGATCCCCTGAAACAATTCATGAGTTACGGCAACCACTTTAATACAGGTGACTCTCCCGATGTTGTAAAAAAAAAGATTTGTTTGTATATCCAGAATGTTTGCAACCAATGTCGCAAATTGGAAGCAAATGCCTGTATTCATCGGAAAACTTAATGAAACTCACCCCAAGTCAATGAATTCGCCTCCACCCTTAGCAATAATGACAATGTACTTACATTTGCCATGTAAGTTTATTTTTAGCTATTTTCGACATAGCCAATGAAGGTTTTACGACAGTTTCAAAGAAAAGTAATAATATTTTATTACCATTATATATACTAATATCTAAATCTCAGGATGAGATTAAGTTGTTCCACGGTATTTAATAACAAAGGACTTAATAACAAAGGACATATTAACGCAGGTAGATGAGATAATCAACATATTTCTCTTTATATGAGAACTAGCTTTTACAGGCGGCTTCGCTCGCATTTTTTTTTTAATAAAAAGTATCCTATGTTACTTCTGATATGTTGAGTAGTTTTCGCGTGAAAGCGTAACAAACAAACGGACATTTACATTTATAATATTATTATATATATATTATATTAGGATTAGGATATCTTCTGTAATAATTAGTGTATTGTGTAGTGCGTTTATTATAACATATGAACGCTTTCAAGCCTGAAGTATCGCTTACGCGATGCCACTTCTGCTGCTCAAACAGCAACTCAATTGGTTTTGTGTTTCTGTAACTGTTAACATCACTCACTCGCAGAAACACAATAACCCTCCAGGGAGTTGTCATTGGTAGCTGCGATTTTCTGTGAGGTGGAGGTACTTCAATAGACGGGCTACTTTGATGCGCCCTACCTCTTATAAATAAACACATATACTAAGACAAACAGACATGTTCATGCATAAAAACTTTTGTCCAGTGTGGGAATCGAACCCTTGGACTGGTATTAAAGTGGCTAACCGACACGCGCAGTGTCGCAGCGACGACCAGGCCAGTCGTGGCAGCGACGGTGGTGGTGGGGGCATGCGGATTCTGTTCCAGATCTGGACCAGCCGAGGCAGAGACTACCGGAGCAGCCATGGCAGCGTCGGCATGTTGCATTTACTAACAGTAGTGGGTGGGTGCCGGCCGGCGCTAGGCCGTATGAACTAATTGGTGTCAGAAGCACACAAAGCAGGTTAGATCAAATTGCATGTAAACGCCTGAATCTATTAACTATTTAGTGGCTAACCACTTTACCACACCGGCTTGTCAATACATTTTTTTTATACAATGCCGGGAGGCATACAAGAATACCTGATGTAAAACGGTTACAGTAGCCTATGAACGCAATACATTAAGTATTGCATCTCTGCTGCTCTGGTGACCTCACTCACGGACAGGAACATAAATTACATTATGTATATTATTTCAAGTGATTACATATTATGGTAACCGCTTTATATGCGAGCCATGATTGTTTGTCGCCGGGTGTATATATAATAATAAGGGCTGTATCATAAACATCCATTTTCATAACTAGTTATAAAACAACGAAAAAAATATGTGTTATACGAGCCGATTATTAAATTTTGGTTACGAATACGGCTGAAGAGCAACCCTCACACATGCAATAAAACATAAATTTCAATCATAGAAAGAAAAAGCATTAGTAATATAAATTTTTCATAGGCCAATGGAACCTATATCACAGTTGTACTGTACATATATCAGCAACACTATCTTCTAATATCATCTTCGTGGAGTACGGACGGCAGTTACAACGGGCGTTCCTTATTAATTGGTCTATTGGTGTAAGTAATTGCCCACTGCGAACTAACTGGAACCATTTAGTGCCTAAATGCAGTATGGGGATAACTTTGTTAATTGTTGTGCTGTTGTTAACTCTGTTACGGGTGTTTTGCTCTTGATATAAAATCGTTCGCTGCTTGAATAGGAATGTATCTAATTTGTTCTGACTTTGATCAAAAAGGACAAATAGTATTGTGTAGTATAGAGACTCTTTAGAAGCATATTGGTTTTGTATATTAAAGCCGGGTATCCATTAAAGCGATGATAGGCGGAGAGGAAAAGAAATGTTATAACCAACAGAATTTAATTATTTACCCGTTAATAAAAATGACTTTTTATATACGATATACATTTCCATTTTGCTAAAAAAATATAGCTTCACGTATAAAAACAACATTACATTGACTATACTAAATTATGTATCGTATACACCTCGTATTGCTTACATAACTAACTAATGGACCCGACAGAAGTTGTCTGCCAGAAAATAAAAATAAAATCCAGCCTAATTGTAACGCCACCTACCGGGTCTAATGTATTTAAACTATCTAGGTATGTCACTGAACTCTCTCTCTGAACGGCTGGACCGTGTTTAATGAAAGTTGTTGCGTGTTTTTGAGTGAGTCAAAACATACAACAGTTTTCATTAAAATCCGTAAAAGTGTGCTGTTTAGGTGTTCAGTACATATAGACGTACGTATAGAAGAATTACATATATAAATACAAATAAAATGGTTATTTCACGTGCCTAAAATATCACAGGGTTGATAGATTCTTTGATTCATTCTACTCACTTGCATACCCAATGAGAGTGAGGTCGGGCACTCAGGTTCCGAAGAGGGTTTAATAGCGGGTACTAATAAGTTATGAATTTACTATTAAAGTTTTTCACGGGGACAACACCAAGTGATTTTTCAATAGAGCTTGAATAAGTCTTTCACTGGTCTGATAACGCGCATATTTACTATCAGACAGGCCGTATGCTTGTTCACCACCTTAGTGGTATAAAAAAACCCTTTTGCTGCTAGCATCCATTAACTGCTATAGCTGCTAATAGCATATGTTTATTTGACACAATAGCAGTAAGATATAAGACTAATAAATAGTATAACTTCAAAGAAACGTTCAATATCATTGCACTTATATACATACGACTAATATATGATTATTAGCAGTTCGTGTTTAAATAGTTGAGCTGGGCCTTCCAAATGACGACGGTCACTAATTTATGTATTGTAGCCTGCAGTTGACCGTTCTCTACCTTAGATAATCCTCGTGCTTTAACGTCTATTAATTATATCAAAAACGGCCTATCTCCGATAGTCTTTCTACTGCAGCTCTGTAGTACATACATACCGCCGCTGTCATAACTGCTGTGGTCGTCTCTGTGTCACGTGTTTTGCCTCACCACTAAATATCCTCAGGCGTTGTAGATGTTTGTGGCTAGAACAACATGCTACGTTTGACAAATCAATCGCATTACCATCCCTTATGTATTACAGGATTTCATTAATGGTAGAATTATTTAATTACGTATTATAATAGGATTTCTATTGGGTATAAGATTTTATATGTATTACAACAATTAAATGTTAATTTATAAATTCACATGCAATTTGATCTAAGCTACTGTGCTTCGGCTACCAATTAGTTCATGCGGTCTATCGCCGGTCGGCACCCACCCACTACCGTTAGTAGATGCAACATGCCGACGCGCGACTACTAAGAAAAGAAACGTAAGAAAATATGTAGCATGTTATTCTTACGATTAACATCTACAGCGCCTGATGATGCCTCGTGGAGAGGCGAAACACATGTCGCAGCGACGACCAGGCCAGTCGTGGCAGCGACGGTGGTGGGGGCATGCGGTTTCTGTTCCAGATGGCGGACAACCGCAGCAGCCGAGGCAGAGACTACTGGAGCAGCCATGGCAGCGTCGGCATGTTGCATCTACTAACGGTAGTGGGTGGGTGCCGGCCGGCGCTAAGCAGCATGAACTAATTGGTGGCGGAAGCACACAAAGCAGATTAGATCAAATTGCATGTAAATTTGACTTTCGGAAAATAACGCCTGAATCTATTAATAATTTATAAATTATTTCATCTATGAGACTATCTTATCTTTAGCGAAGTGTAATCTTTCTGGGCGACTTCCAGCTGACACTCTCTCCTTCAATTCAATGTAAGGCGAGAGCAATGTAATGACGTTTACAATACCTGAGGATAAATAACGCAAAGACGACTAGTGCAGACATGATGGCGACGACATCCATTACTAAAGGGAGTAGTAATGCCGACCGACGCACACTGATTCGCATGAACTAATTGGTGACGGTAGCATACAAAATAGTTTATATCAAATTGCCTATATACCTACGGCTTTGAGTTTGTCACTTCATATATTTGTACGAGTATATTCGTTCAAGCGATTATAAGGGACGTACACATGTCACCAACATTGCTCTCGCCTTAGGAAATGTCAGCCGTCGAAAACATTCAGAATATAATTTAATTGATATTTCGAATCAAGCCCTGTATTAACACTGTCACGAATTCGCCTCGGGGCTTCTAGCACGTGTCGGGCTGAGTGCGACACGGCCGTGTGTCCCGGCTTTATTCGAAATATATAAGTTTAGAAAGCATTTTGAAATAATATTGATAAAAAATAATGGACTCTTTTATTGTTACGTCCGTCGTGGACTTATATGAGGTATTGGAAGAACTATTGACTTTTCAGTACTCGCTATGTATAAATACGTGACAATCAAACTTATATTTTTGAAGCAAAACTTTTTTAAGCACGCTTGACTTGGAGCTGGTCAATGCGTGACGAGAGCGTTACGAAAAGTGTGATCGAGCGAGGCGAACGGCAGTTGAGTTTTTTTTGTAAATACGAGGATCATTTGAAAAGTTCTTAAGCCTTAAGCCTAACATACTTAATGAAACCACACGATTTTAAGTTTATTTTTATTTTTCAACATACTCTCCTCCGAGCTCAAAACACTTTTTCCATCGACCCGGTAAGGCTTCGATACCCGTTTTAAAAAAATCTTCGTCTAACTCCTCAAAATAAGCGTCCACGGCGGCTATGACCTCTTCATTTGTAAAAAAATGTTTACCTACCACCTAAAAATTTTTTCAGCTTTGGGAACAGATAAAAGTCGGACGGTGCTAAATCCGGTGAATATGGGGTATGAGGTAACAATTCGAAGCCACATTGATGGATTTCTGCCATGGATTGCACAGATGTGTGAACGCGCGCATTGTCCTGATGAAACAAGACTTTTCTTCTCAATAAACCTGGACGTTTTTCTTTCATTTCTTCTCTCAAACGACGCAACAGGTTGCAATAGTAATCGGAGTTTATTGTTTCACCCTTTTTTAAATAATCCACGAGAATTATACCCTTTGCATCCCAAAAAACGGATGCCATGACTTTGCCCGCCGATAAAACCACCTTTGCCTTCTTTGGGGTGGGCGATCCTGCTCTTTTCCATTGTTTTGACTGTTCTTTTGTCTCGGGTGTATTGTGGTGAACCCAGGTTTCATCCATGGTTATAAATCTTTCTACAAATTCTATTGGGTCAGCTTCATATAACTCTAAACAGTCGCGAGAAGTTGTGAGTCGGTTGCGTTTTTGTTCCACTGAAAGCAGTCACGGTACCCACCGCGCAGACACCTTAGAGAATCCAAGTTCAGTAGTAATTATATGATGTGTTCGCTCAGATGAGATGCCTACAGTCTTAGCTATCTCCTCGACAGTCAATCTTCGATCAGATAAAATTAAATCACAGATATTTTCTTTGTTTTGATCAGTGGAAGCAGTCGAAGGCCGGCCACTCCCCGTAGTGGTAGTAGTCTCATCTTGAATGTTAAACTCTGCCACCCAGTTTTTAACAGTCGCATACGAAGGAGCGGACTCATCCAAAGTAGCAGACATGTCTTCATGTATAGATTTTGGAGTTAAACCTTTCAAGTTCAGGTATTTTATCACTGCACGATGTTCAATTTTATCCATTTTCAAAAATAGCTCTGAATTAACTTACGGTATCACGTGTAAACGAACAATGAGTTACTGTGAATAAACTAAACTGTGCATACTTGTTGCTAAATAATGTAACTACAAAATGAGGGTAGTTATAAAAAAAACCAATGACTTTAACCATGTTAGGCTAAGAACTTATCAAATGACCCTCGTACATACTTATTATACATAGAAAATACCCAGACCAAGACAAACAGACATGTTCATGCACACAAATGTTTGTACTGTGTGAGAATCAAACCCACGAGCGTTGGTGTCAAAGTAGCGTAACAGCGCGTTCCACCACTGCGCCACCGAGCTCGTCATATTGGATTTGACGTCCAATCATATTGGATTAGAAAACGGGATAACGCTAAGAGTAAAACAAGTTTTATTATGTACATTGCACGGGGTGCATCCTACTAATTAACAAATGTGGCTCTGTCAAAATAAGTCAGGGCGTATAAGCAACTGGGAAAGTATCTTCACCTCACAGTCCCTTGAGGGTTGTTGTGCTTCTGCCAGTTAAGCTTTATAGTTAGCTCCTGCAGTGTTCTTGTATTAGTAATCAATTTATATCAAACAGGTCGAACGTATGTCCGTTTGGCTCCCATCTATATATATAAAAATGAATGTTTGTCTGTATATCCTCTATGGACTCAAAAACGACTGGGCATCGTTTTTGAGTCCATACATACAGACAAACATTTTGATTAAATTTCCAGGGAATCTTCAGATTAATCCAGTGGGTGATCCTGTGAAGTTTGGTAGCGATCAGGTCACCTGTCAGCTGGGGCGAGTAGCTAGTTGTTGTATAAAAAGAATATAATTACCACCGTACATACCGCTCAATATTTATTACTGTATCACATCTACATATCTTCGTACATAAGATGCCCATACGGCTAAACAATAAAACTCATTATCAGAAAATAATCTCACTGTATCACTGTCCCATGATATCAGCGCTGGTGCAGTGGTATCACGTTAACGTCAGAAAAATAAATTGATGTGATGAATTTGTGCTAAAGATAATTATACATTTAAATTTTAATAATACGTTTCCGGGAAGCTTTGGATATTTTCATGCCCAATAATTAAGTTTCAATAATCCTTTTATCTCACTCAGCAGCGAGAGGTATATCAATACTTCGTTTGTAATGTAAACTTGGTTCATTATCCACAGTTCAAGTTAAAAATGCTATTTTATGTTTTACTTCAGTGGTGAAACGCGCTGTTACGTTACTTTGACACCAATGATTCCCACACAGGACAAATATTTGTGTGCATGAACATGTCTGTTTGTCTTGGTATGGGTGTTTTTAAGAGAGGCAAGGTGCATCAAATCCGCCCGTCTGGGGAAATACCTCCACCTTACCGAAAATCGCAGCCAAATAACAATTCCCTAGAGGCTGTGTTAGCAACATAGGTGGCATCGCGCGAGAGATACTTAGTACGTTCATAGGCTACGGTAACCGCTTTACATCAGGTGGATCGTATGTTTGTATGCCTCCCGACGTTTTATGAATAAATACATATTTATTACAAGAATTATTTTAAGTTTACACTTTTATGACTTAAATAATTAAGTAATTCTCACGTTATAAATATTAAGTTATTATGAGGTTGTTAGTAAACAAAAGAGAAAGAACGTAGGACCTGCGAAAACTTAAGACATACGTGACAAGACCAATTTGATCGTGTTTTATCAGAAGGTGATGTTAGTAGTTCTAGGAATTGACGAGCGTGTATGGAAAGAGCTATGAAAGTTAAACCAAGGATACACGGTTGCCTTGGAAGGGCCTTCATCCATGAATGCCATTTGAAGTCTATCGTACGGAGTCGTCTGGTTTCAGGCGACACTTGCAATCGTAAAAAATTGTAGCGCGAAAATGTTCCCGACGCAGATCCATTATTCAATGAGACACGATAATTCAAATTAGCTCGCAAAAATGTGGAGGAAAATTTGGAAATTGGAACGTACTTATTTTTACTTATAATTATATTTTCAAAATACATTATAACTGGCCAGTCTTCCATACATAAAAACTTTTTTTCGCAGTACTTTCTGAGTGGCCTGGTCATATACCAGATACACAATAATGGAGTAAAGCCATTTCTACAGTAAGTTCATTACTTTTCTTGTAACAAATTCATAACAAACACAATAAAACCTACGTTTACGCAACAAAACTTTTGATGTGATATAGTAACGCCATTAATGCCTCTAGAACTGTCAATCACGGATGAGACGCAACTATTCAGTGTCACCATTTAAGAATTAAAAGTTACATTTGGTAACTATATGCAGAATAGGTGAAAATAGTTTCAGCTCTTTCAAAACCTGGCACTTTACCCTACTGCTAAATTCTAGTAATAAAGCATTTATAGAATCTGACATTGGAAGAATCTGGCGTTTATAGAATCGATCTTTATTAGAATATGGCCTTTATGAAATCTGGCATTTCAAACTCGTCTGTTTTCATATAATATTTCCAGTTATTCTGGAAATATTAAATGAAAACTGACGAGTTTAAATTTGTCTCTATATAAGAAATATTTGTCGACTAAATCATTAAAAAGGTTAAGTATGACTATGTAAAATAGTGACTCAGTAGATGTAAATAAGAGTTAATGTTCAAAACAAACATTAAATCAGACGTGCCGCTTTTACTTCATTCATCGACACCTTTTATAATAAAATATCTGTATAACTATATAAAAGAAGAAACTGGCTGGCTGACGGACTGATTAACGTACAGTTTGAACCACTGGGTTGGTCGTTATGATTATTCAGAAATCGGCAACACTATTTATTAATGAAATAATATATAAATAAATAATAAATAGTTAAGAAATGACATATTTTTTAAGTAAGCTTGTGTTACAATCTATCTACCTGTAATAATACATAATATTGTCATATAATATCCTAACCTACATACCTACTAGATTATTGATATATTCTCATATTTTCCTGGTAAGCAATATTGTACTTTATATACAAGAAAATGAACACATGCATAAAATTACTGGTAAAATTTTTAAAGCGTTATTTTCATAAAAGATTTTTCATAAAATAAACAACATCTGACCATCCAGATAATAAAATGTAATTTAATACCCCGATTTTCTACCCAAACATCTATAGATTAAACTGACTAGACAATAAGCGGCTAGCGAAATGAGATGCGTAGATGGCGCCCCACTCAGGACGTCACATTCTGAAGAAAGATGGGTATTTTATGCAATCCTGATCTTAGATAACTCCACCGAGGGTGGCGAGGCCTGAACTCGTTTTATTTTAATGCGAACCGACAAATAACGAAATATTTTTTATTGTTGATGCTTTGATTTAGGGCGAGGGTTGCGTTGTGGTCGATTCGGTTTATATTGTAGACGTTGGATGGGTGTCAAAATCTGATTGTAATGGGGGTATCGATTTCTACTTACAACAAATATCTAATCTATCTTCACGACAGGTCCCTTGTGGATTATGCAGAGAGAATCAAGCGCCATAAGACGCGCTCGCTACTTCAATATTCATAGCATTTTTTATGCACGTTCATCGATTCCTAGGGATCCTGACATCACTTGACACAACACCACCAATTTGGTCGTAGTAGGTAATTCTTGAAAATTATGTATTGTAAAAGCTGGCATAACCTGTCCGGCTGCTCTTTATCAAATATAGGTGTGCCTTTGCTCCTTACGCAAGAGATCCGTTCGTTAATTGGCAGGATGCACCAAGTGGAGATGACATTAGTAATGGTTCCTAACATATATTTTTTATAACACTATGGTGACATACATTCATGCGGTATGCAGTGCTTAATGGTATGCAGCTACCGCAGCCTACGGACACTTGAAACAATAAACAACACACATATATATTGATGACGACAGTGCCTCACCAGACTAGAGCTATATGCTGTTAGAGATTTGTTGTAATTTAACAAGAATACATGAATATGAATCATATGTTTGGCGACGGTGGATTTAATTCTCTTCGTCACAAGTTGTTTTCCGCAAGAAAAATGAGTGCAATAAATTGTATATTTAAATTGAAACTTGACTGATGGTATGTAGTCAAGCTATGGACACTCACAATACAAGGGCATTAGCAGTGCATTGTATGCACATTCAGAGAGTGTTAAGCTGTCGGTTCCAGCCGTTATCGATGATAGCTAAATGAATTCAAGCAGGGCGCACCGAAGTAACCCGACCAGCCATGCAATTCTCTAAGCGACTCGTAATGGCTGTGTGCGTCGCTGTGATCACAGATGTCACAGCTTTGACATCGTCTACTGCGATCACGGCTTTTTATTTGGTATTCTATATGGCTGTAAGCGTACGCGAGGCTGTTTGCCTTGTAGAATTCCAATTCCAAACGCAGCCTTGCGGCGCTAGTGTCGCACAACCATGTAAAGCGACACTAAGGAATTGCAATTTTGTGTTCAAGGCTATAACAGCCGATGTTTCCGAGGATGTAAGGATGTTTGCTCTTACAGAATTGCATGGCAGTCACCTTACTTTTCGAGTGAGACCAGTAAGTTGGACCAGCAATCGGGGTGGCAACGCGCAAGCGGTCATAGGTTATTGCGACGAGGTTGTATGAAAAACATCAAAATGAAAGTATTTATCCCATGTATGAAAGACTTTATATATATATATTATAGGTGGCTATATAAGTATGAAGCATAGTCAAATTCGCACGTGGTCGATTTTGGTACAATAATGATAGTCCTTAACTCCTCATGACATCATCCAAGTTATCATTTCCATGTGTTCGTTCTAAAAGCAGTGTAACGTTCGGGGCATAAGGAAACGTTGTCTGGAATCTGTTTTTACCAGCTTACCCAAAAGGAGGGTAATATTTTTCGCGCGAATGTGTGTATAGGCATTGTGACCTCCTGCAGCCTAATCGGCTTGATCAATTTTGACGAGGGAGGTGTCATTAAATTCGTATTCTTTGCCCTAGCGTCGTAGGCTACGTCAGCAAGAAAATCAATATGGCAGACGTAAACCTTCATCCCCAGGTCAGCACATATAGTGGACGGATACCATTATTAACCTGTCAATATTTTCATTTTGTTATTTCTTTTTCAAAGTGAGTCCATTTTTAGGGTTCCGTAACCAAAGGGTAAAACGGAACCCTATTACTGAGGCTCCGCTGTCCGTCCGTCCGTCCGTCCGTCCGTCCGTCTGTCACCAGGCTGTATCTCATGAACCGTGATAGTTAGACAGTTCAAATTTTCACAGATGATGTATTTCTATTGCCGCTATAACAACAAATACTTAAAAATAGAATATAATAAATATTTAAGGGGGCTCCCATACAACAAACGTGATTTTTTTGCTCGTTTTTGCTCGATATTGATAACGGCAACAGGTAGACGCTTGAAATATTCACAGAATATTTAGTTATATATTCACTTTAAGAATAAATAATTAAATTAAAATAAAACAAATATTTAAGGAGGGCTCCCATACAACAAACGTGATTTTTTTTTTGCCGTTTTTTTAGATAATGCTACGGAACCCTTCGTGCGCGAGTCCGACTCGCACTTGGCCGATTTTTTTAGTTTTTCAACTTTAAATTGTTTACTAACCTGTACGTTTAAATGATTTACAAAAACATTTCTCATGTTCCACTTAATGTACATCTAATAAGGTTAGGGTCAGACTATCGTGCTGAATCAGTCGTGCTGCCTTTATCACCCCATCTGCTACTAACTTCGAATAAGATGGCTAACTACTTCAATCGCGATGAACTCTGCCATTATTTGTATTGTCGTAGACAAGTATCTGAACTATTTGGTTTGTAAATAAATTAGCTGATTGTTTATTATTGATGAAGGTAATGGCTTGAAGGGATAGAGGGAAATATGGGCTAACGTTAATTCAGGGGTTTTTTTAATACTACGTCGGGAGGCATACAAGCATACGGCCCACCTGATGTAAAGCGGGTACCGTAGCCTATTAACGCTTGCGATATATTAAGTATCACTTGCGCGATGCCTCCTCTGCTGCTTACACAGCAACTCCTTGGGAGCTTACTGGTGGTACCTCACTCATACACAGGAACACAACAACCCTCTAGGGAGTTATTATTTGGCTGCGGTTTGTGGGGGCACTTCCCCAGACGGGCTGCTTTGACGCTCCCTACCTCAAGGGTGTCATCTTCCTAGCATTATCTCGTTTCCAAATCCATTACATTGGCAGAGTCCGCTACCTAAGCCTAACCCAAATCCTTAGGATACTGATTTTGATATAGAGCAACTGTCTACTGACCTCCACAATCAGAGGGAAAACCAGAGTTTAGGTTAGGTCACAGTCTTTTGAAATATAATTTGTAGGACATGCGGATTTCCTCACGATGTTTTCCTTCACCGCCGAGTAAGTGATAATTAGAAATATATACATAAATCGGAAAACACAAAATTAGTGTTACATGTCCACACCAAGATTCGAACCAGTGGCCCTTCGGTTAACATGTTGGTTTGTTATCGACTTGGCTATTGGCTACACGTTAATTAAGGTTGTTTTCTAATTATATCATAACTTCCAATATAAATATAACGACAACCAGAAGTAATTGACAGTGACGAGAAAAAGATGTCTGGCGCCTAAACCTAAGAGATAAACAGCTTGACTGGGGAAGTACCTCTGCTTAACAAAATACCGTTGCCAAATAACAACTAAATACTTAATACAGGTAGACGCTTGAAATATTCACAGAATATTTAGTTATATATTCACTTTAAGAATAAGTAATTAAATTAAAATAAAACAAATATTTACGGGGGGCTCCCATACAACAAACGTGAACGATTTTTTGCTGTTTTTATAGATAATGGTACGGAACCCTTCGTGCGCGAGTCCGACTCGCACTAGGCCAATTTTTTTGGTTTTTCAATTTAAAAAAAAAAAAAAAGTATGACAAAGATTGTCAAAAGCAGGCTCTATAAAATTATTTACATAAAAAATAGTTTCCTTATTTTCTAAACATAAATTGTGCCACTTTTGGAGAGCCTGTCTGATGTGGTGAAGCTACAGTTGTGGGCAGCCTTTGTTTTACATAGAATCAGCTGTTTCCCGTCAGTGAAATAATAATTTTCACGGTCGAATTGGGACACCGTTTTTGACGTACGCGTTTCCAGGGAGACGCGATAACCGATAGCGCTGATTGGTAGTATTTTCGCCGTCTCCCTGGTTACTACAAACAACGCATGCGCTAAGGAGCGATATAATAGCGCCTTTCCGAAGTCTATCTGAGTGAATAAATACACATATATGTTACTTACTGGAAAATAAATCATTAACTAAATATACCTTTAACATTGGAAAAATCGAAAATGTGTTCATACAAAATGTTGTAATAGTTTATTTTTAAGTGTTTTTTTTTATATACATAGTAAGTGATATTTTTTAGTTGCGTTTATAAGTACTTTATTTATTAAATCTTGTGTGGATGCACTCGCCGGTTTCAGTCCTTGATAATGAAACTGCTGGCACTTCCTCATCTGTCTCAATATGCAATTTATGCCAAAAATCATTTAGCTCTATGCGTGGACTTAAAATTCATTTTGGTAAATCACATAAAAAATCTTGTTCGCAAAATTCAATAATCTCTAGCTCTTTATCTACCAATAACACTTGTAACTCATTTAACACTCCTCCAATCGAACCGTTTCATGAAAAACTCGCTCATTTTAAACAAAATATTCCAGTGGTCAAGAGGATACCTCGAGGCGCAAGGATCTCCGTTGCTAACGCTTTGTCTCATCTTGTATCAAACTGCACCGAAAATAACACTATAGATGACTGGGAAAAATTGTTATCGTTTTCATATCGCACCCTATATGCTTCTAATGATAATAAACAAACATCCCTTACCCAAAAAATTAAAGACAATTGCACTCACTTAGAAATTCCCGCAATAACCATTAGAAATAATAAACTTTATTTTCATCACAAATTGTCCAAAAAAGTTGAGCAAAAACTTAGCGACGGAGATCTAAAAGGTGCTGCGCAGCTTTTATTTTCAAGTGACGTTCTTTCCCCAGATTCCCCAGTCACTCTTTCGGCATTACAGTGTAAACATCCCCCAGCTCCTGCAACTCCTTACTTTCTGGATTCACCAACAGATTTCGAGGTGTGTCTACAAATAACAGATAGACAGGTCTTAGCTGGTATTAACTCATTCAAAGCCGGCTCAGCCTCTGGATTGGACGGTATCTCACCCCAGCATCTCAAGGATTTAACAGCGCTAAATGTGGGTGATGCAGGTAAAAAATTACTTTTGGCTATTACGAAATTACTTAACCAAATGCTAGCAGGAAACGTTAATACCACCATAGTACCTATTTTGTATGGCGCAAACCTCGTTGCCCTGTCCAAAAAAGACGGTGGGGTGAGACCAATTGCTGTGGGTTCCATTTTTCGTCGTTTGGCATCTAAAATTGCAGTGAAACATATTTTGTCAAAATTAAAACCAAATTTTGAACCCAAACAACTTGGTTTCGGTACAAAGGGTGGTTGCGAAGCCGCAGTCCACGCCTTGCGTACTCATTTAAATAGTGACCAGTGTGAGGTGTTGCTCAAAATTGATGTTAAAAATGCATTTAATTCGGTAAATAGAGACACATTGCTGACAGAAATCAGGCACAATATTCCAGAAATTTATAATTATCTTTTACATTGTTACTCTGAGCCCACAAAATTAATGTACCGAACCAACATATTATCTTCTGAAGTTGGTTGTCAGCAAGGTGATCCCCTCGGGCCGGCAATTTTTAGTCTAGCCATTAATCCAATTATTCAAAATTTAAAGTCCAAATTTAATACGTGGTACTTGGACGACGGGACTTTAGGAGACGACGTAGACATTGTGCTCTCTGACCTGTTGGAAATCAAAAATAAATTTCAATCGATCGGTCTAGAACTAAATTTTGATAAATGTGAACTATATATTCAAAATAGAAATAAGAACATTGACAAAATTATTAAAAATTTTAATAACTTGGTTCCTAATATAAAAATTGTTAATAAAACATCCCTCTGCCTCCTAGGGTCCCCGATTTTCCAAGAAGCATTTCCGGATTTTATCAATAATATGATTACAAAATTTGAAACATGTACTGAACGCCTATTGGAAATTAATTCCCATTCAGCTTTATTCATTTTAAAATTTTGTCTATTCGTTCCAAAATTAACTTATGTACTTCGTAGCTGCGACATTTGGAAATATGCAAATTTACTCACTCCTTTAGACACTATTTTAAAATCTACCGTAGAACGTATTTTTAACATACAGCTAAGCGAAGAATCTTGGTTACAAGCTTCCCTACCCATTCGCCACGGTGGTTTAGGGTTGCGCAAAATTTCCAGTGTAGCTCTACCGGCTTTTCTCTCGTCTGTTCACAGATCTAGTCTTCTCATAGGTAAAATCCTCAGGGAATTCCCTTTAAACTATGAGACGGCTGGACTGGTAGATGCAAGAAATGCTTGGTCGATTGCCTGCCCGGGTCAAAAATTTCCATCAGATCCCAACTCGCAAAGGAGCTGGGACGATGCCATCTGCAAAATTCATTATAATGATTTGTTTCACAGAGTTTCAGACTTTGAACAAGCGAGACTGAGGGCGGCAGAGTGTAAGGACGCTGGCCACTGGCTACAAGCCTACCCGTCGTCTATTACCGGCACGTTTTTAGACCCTGACACCCTCAGGCTGGCTGTCTGTCTGCGCCTTGGAAGCCCAATATGTGCTCCACATAAGTGCCCCTGCGGCAGTGATGTCGATCAGTTTGGACACCACGGACTTTCTTGTCAAAAAAGTGCAGGTCGATTCTCCCGTCATGCCGCACTCAACGACATTATACGTCGGGCCCTCGCCTCTGTCAACGTTCCAGCTATTCTGGAACCCACTGGACTAGCCAGGGACGATGGTAAGCGACCCGACGGGATGTCGTTGATTCCATGGAAGATGGGGAGAGTTTTAGTGTGGGACGCAACTTGCGTTGACACACTGGCCTCTTCTCATCTTCATCGCACTACCATCAAGGCAGGCGGGGCGGCTGAGGCTGCGGAACATTTAAAAATTAATAAATACAGGGGTCTTGGCTCCGAGTACAACTTTGTTCCTTTCGGAGTAGAGACCCTTGGTCCGTGGGGTCCAAACGCGCAGTCGCTTTTTCAAGAACTAGCGAGACGTCTGATTGACGTCACTGGCGACCAAAGAGCTGGTAGCTTTCTCGCTCAGCGCATTAGTATTGCGATTCAGCGCGGGAATGCTGCCAGCATCGTTGGTACAATGCCGCGGGGGCCACACTTGTTAGATTTATTTTAGGTTATTATTATTATTTTAGATTTATTACATTTTAGATGTAATTTAGTTTTAGTTTTACTAAATACTTAATAGATTCAGGCTTTATTTTGCGAAAGTCAAATTTACAGAAAGTTGTTATTTGATCTAACCTGCTTTGTGTGCTTCCGCCACCAACTTGGTGGCGCCACAAATTGGTGGCGGAAGCACACAAAGCAGGTTAGATCAAATAACAACTTTCTGGAGGATTATTCTGAGGGTAAGCTCAGAGGTGACAATGCACGAGCGGTGCTACTCGTATTGTTCATGGACTACAGTAACTTTTTACCGCCAGTAGCACCGTATTCTTGTTCATTAGATAAAAATTAAAAAAGTCGTCAAGTGCGAGTCCGGCTCGCGCACCGTCAAAAAATATTTAAGCCAATTATTTTCACAATTTTTTTTTGTGATGTAATTACAAACTTACGGTTTTCGGATTTTTTTTCTATACTTGTGCTACATGACATTGCTTCTTACCAAATTTTATGAATCTAGGTCAACGGAAAGTACCCTATAGGTTTTTATTCCCTTGCGTGTGTCAAAATATGCCCATAAACGAGGCATAAACAACCGTATCTTTTGATTGCGTTGACTTAGAAGTTTGATTTTTTTCACTGCTCGAAGGCGTTGCAGACCTGAGTATTTGATATTAATTTCAGCTTGATAGCTCCACCCGTCCCTGAGAAAAAGGTTCTTGACAGACGGACATCATCAACATCAACGAAGTTTACTAAAAACGTTATCTTTGGTTAAGTATTCAGAGAAAATAACATATTGTACTTATTACAAAGTTTTCTTTGTTACGTGTTTGCGTAGATTTTCATAAAATCAATAAAATTTCTATTAATGACACTGAAGTCACGAATGTTATACTGAATGTAATTATAGGTACAGCGAGTATTAGATATTAATTTAAAAAATATATTACCTTAGTGATAAAGAAAGTCATATAAATAATGCACAATTGGTTATATTAAGTTGTGATTACAAATAGTAGATTGACGAATTGATGGCTGAGTAATAACGCTCCATCGGCACCTTTCGACTACACCGACCTTAAAAGCTTTATTTGAAAGCATTTTTTACTTCATAAAAAAAGAACTGTGCTATGAAGACCTAAAAAATCGTTGGCCAAAAGAAACATTTTCGCAATCCTCTCCTTCATGGAGAATTTATTAAGGGTCACACACAAACCCTACCTAGCTACTGTAAGTGTTCCGAAAACGGGACGTTTAAATTCTACGAGCAGAAGTGTCGCCATATATCACTAGAACATAATTTCTGGTCCCCTATAAAAAGTGAACTTTCATCCGTGCCCAGTGCAGCCTGTTTCTTATTTCCCCGATGCGATGAAGGAATTGAACCGACAGATTTTATAACACCCTTTAAGTTTGAATCTATTTGGAACACGTGTACGTAACGCCTGTTGGGGGCTTACTCTAAATACAATAGAGGGAAAATACGTATTGGGAATAATTTTGTTTGCTTTTGTTTGGTACCGCCACATACTTGTACCGGTAGAGTCACAGGAACCAACGAGTGTGCATAAAAAGAACTATGAATGTTAATAAAGCGAGTGAGGTGTGAAAGGACCGCGTTTCATGCTGCTCGATTCTCTCTGTGTACCCTGCAAGGGGCCTAGCATGAAGACATCCATACTTACTTGTACGAGTACTAATTAGTGGGCAAGTAAATTAATAGTAAATTATAGATTATTAGAGAATACCAGCCTTGGATATGATGTTGTTCACTCGTAATGATTGTTATTAATGATTGAGGGATGCACCTTTATAAAATAAATGTTTTATAATCTGCACATGCTATTTTAACGAAGATTTTTGTAAGTGCAGTTTGTTGTTTGAGATTTTTGCCACCAATTTAGTATAAACATCCAGCTGATTACCGCATAATATATACAGAATTGGTGTGACAAGGTTTTCACAGTACTGTGAAAAGCTGAACTGATTGAATTAAACAATTTTTAACGGAAGTATCGCGTATTTTATTTATTTTGTTGAACCTGACGTTTCGAACGCTTTGCAGCGTCCGTGGTCGCAGGAAGACTAAGGTGGTATTTGTCTTCATCACATATAAATAATCAAATCCCAAACCCAAGATCTAAAAAATGTTCGGACACTGTGAGCGATTTTTGTGTGAATCGGAACATCATGTCGGTAGATGTAATAATTGAATAACTAATGTAAGACAAATACCACCTTAGTCTTCCTGCGACCACGGACGCTGCAAAGCGTTCGAAACGTCAGGTTCAACAAAATAAATAAAATACGCGATACTTCCGTTAAAAATTGTTTAATTCAATGTGTAACAATCGCGAAAACCTAAGACAAAGCTGAACTGATTTTGGTAAATTTTGCACGGGTGTAATATATATCCGAATTATAGTCGCGGCCAGAACTTAGGGTCTGCCTGCAATTTTACTTAAGTAACATTTTAATTAGTCTATCATTTATTTCTTGCTGAAAAGAACTTAGGGTCTGCCTGCAATTTTACTTAAGTGACATTTTAATTAATCTACGAGTATCATGTATTTCTTGCTGAAGAGAACTTAGGTTCTGCCTGCAATTTTACTTAAGTGACATTCTAATTAATTTATTATTTCTTTCTTGCTGAAGAGAACTTAGGTTCTGCCTGCAATTTTACTTAAGTGACATTTTAATTAATCTATCATTTATTTCTTGCTGAAGAGAACTTAGGTTCTGCCTGCAATTTCACTTAAGTGACATTCTAATTAATTTATCATTTCTTTCTTGCTGAAGAGAACTTAGGTTCTGCCTGCAATTTTACTTAAATGACATTTTAATTAATCTATCATTTATTTCTTGCTGAATTATAAAAAATATGTAAATGAACAGTTCATAATTTTCATTATTTTATTCAACGTCAGAAGGCAAACAAACGTACGGGCCGTCTGATGGCAAGTGATTTCCATAGTGTATGAATGTTTGCAGCACAATGAGTACTGGTGGCGCGTTGACACATTCGCTGCTTACACAGCAAATCTTCAGGCCTAGTGACCTCACTCACTCGCATTAACACAAAACCCTCTAAGGAATTATTATTTTGCTACGGTCTTCTGTGACGTGCCGGTATTGTCTCTAAAGGTGATAATGAGGTAGTCACGCTGGTACTTTCGTTAACAAAGGCATGCAGCCTTTATTAAGTAAATACATTTCAAAGACTACATATGAAATTTATATTCCGTAACAGCTGCAACAGGCAGAACAGGTAGTTAAAAAGAATGTGTACCCATTTTATTAGTAGGTACATATGTATATCTTCACAACAGGTCCCTTGGCTAAGCAGAGAGAATAGAGTGTCATAAGACGCGATTTTTACACACGGTCGCTTCTTTAACATTTATAGCTCTTTTCATGCACGCTCGTCGGTTTTTAGGGTTCCTAACATCACCTAAATTATTATCACAGTTATACTCGTCTTCGACTATCATACCAAATATTTAATAATATAAAGACATTCATTCATTGACGAGCTCGGTGACGGAATGGTCTGGGTCCTATTTGATTTCGTGGGTTCGATTCCCACATAGGACAAACATTTCTGTGCATCAATATCTAATTGTACTTATCTAGGTGTTTTTAAGAGAGTAACAGCAGCCAAATAAGAACCTCATAGAGGGTTATTCCGTTCTTGCGAGTGAGTGAGGTTACCAGCAAGATCTTAAGGAGTATCTGTGTTGGCAGCAGAATGTGGCATACATGGTTGTATTTCAAGTGTCCATCTATTTATCTATAACTTCACGCCAAATGCCTTGCAGTGCAGACAGAGAGAACCGAGCTTTTACACCTCACTCGCGTCTTTAGCATTAATTGCTCTTCTTATGCACGCTCGCCGGTTTCTACGGCTCCTGACATCACCTTCTGATAAACACGTATTCAAGTGTTCGTAGACTATGGTAACCACTTTACATTAGGCGGACCGTTACAATGTCTCGGACATTGTATAAGAAACAAGTCAAAACCATGACTCATGTTTTTCGGCAATAGCAACCCTGAAAAGAAATATGAAAAACCTAAAACTCATGTCTCATAGTAGAAGTCACAAGTCCCCTGCTCGATAATACGTTTTTTATTTTAAATCGATAAGCAGCGTTCTATTCGTTCTGCTAGCGCCACGCACGCCTCCGGCGTTTCCAAGTCCACTAATGCAAAAATCTGTATGTCCATTTGTTGAACGACGCTTCTAATAGTAAAAATCCATTTAAAAGGTTTGAGGGTCGGTATAGTGTGAATTGCAATTGTACCTACTTTTTTGCTTTCCTAATATCAATATAATTGTACCCACTTCTTATGCCTTTTTATGTGATAAGCGAAGAATTAGGAAAGACATATTTTCAGAAATGGCTGCCTACGATTGCATATTGAACTTCCAAGATTTAAGTGTTATATTATTCATTAACCTTATGACGAGCTCGGTGGTTCAGTCGTGAACGACGTAACTTTGACACCAACACTCGTGGGTTCGATTCCCACACAAGACAAACATTTGTGTGCGTGAAAATGTCTGTTTGTCTTGGTCTCGATGTTTTATCAGAGGTAGGGCGCATCAAAGCAGTCCGTCTGGGGAAGTACCTCCGCCTCACAGAAAACTGCAGCCAAATAACACATCCCTAGAGGGTTGTTGTGTTCCTGCGTGTGAGTGAGGTCATCAGTAAGCTCCTAAGGGGTTGCTGTGTAAGCAGCAGAGGAGGCATCGCGCGGGTGATACTTAATATATTACAAGCGTTAATAGGCTACGATAACTGCTTTACATCAGGTGGGTCGTATGCTTGTATGCCTCCCGACGTTGTTGTATAAAAAAAAACCTTAGATTTCAGTCAGAAAGTTTTAGATTTCAACGATAATATTAATCATATTGCAGGTATTTTCTCTTTATTATTGGCACTTTAAGAAACAATAGTTAGAGAAGAAATGATTAGAAATATTCAATGTCAAATGGAAATTAAAACGATTTAAATTACTTACAGGCAATATCGGTAAGTCTCTAAAACTTTTTATCGATACGTTACTTTCAGTCTTAATACTCAGTTAATATAAGTACAAAAGGTATCCACACGCTAGAACCGAACTTTGGGCACATTCTTATCCACTGTATTGGAATTTTATTATTTGTCTATAAATCTAAGTATGCCAATAATTGAGTGCCAACGTTTGGGCGGATTATACTATATAAAATCAACTTTTAATATAGTTTTAGGATCCCTTATGGAATAAGAAAAACGGTGCCTTGTGTCTGTGTCTGTGTATCTTAGGAAATCTTAGACGTACAAATGTTAAATTTGGAATGATTACGTAAAATTTCCATATAATTTTACAAAAATAATATATGATAAATAATTAAAAATAGTATGAAATATCATACCTTTTCAGCTAAACTATATCGCTTCAAGCTATTTTAACAAATTCGAGAAAATATGAAAATAAATTCTTGTCGCAATTTTCAGTCAGCACGGTAACTAAGGCTAAGGCCTTACAAAAAAAAATGCTATTGGTGTGAGTGTTCGGTGCGAAATCAATAATTTGAAGATACAGCTTCGTGTGTTCTCTGGGAGTGGCGTCTAAGAGTCTGTCCGTCAGTGGAATGAATTGCTGAATGCCATTGCTATTTGACGAGCTCGGTGGCGCAGTGGTAGAACACGCTGTTACGATACTTTGACACCAACGCTCGTGGGTTCGATTCCCACACAGTACAAACATTTATCTGCATGAACATGTCTGTTTGTCTTGGTCTGGGTATTTTATGTATCTATGTATAATAAGTATGTATTTACAAAAAAAATATGTATTTACGTATATTTATCAGTTGTCTAGTACCCATAACACAAGTTTCGCTTACTTTGGGGCTAGGTGGCGCTGTGTAATTTGTCCGGCAATATTTATTTATATTATTTATTTATATTTATCGCATGTGATTCCAGAGCCGAATATTATTCGTATATGGTAAAAACTGAGTTACCGTATTGTAGTGTCTATTTCTCCTTCCTTGGGTTGTTCACCAGAACCCAGAACGAAAACCAGACCTTTTCTTAGATTAGGTCACACGTCTTTCGAAATAGAATTTCTTGGACGTGCGGATTGTTTGTGATATTTTCCGTCGAGCAAAACTACTATAGAAATGTAAGTTTCAACTTACAGACATGAATTTCCAATAGTCATGCGATAAATAGTAAAATGTGCACTTAGTCACTTTACTAGCCATCTGTTTATATTACATTGCCAAGGGGATAGTCAACTTTTGTACCTTTATACTTGTAACTATCAAAAAAAGTTAATTAAGATAGTGCTAGACTTAAAGGTTAATAGGAAAGGGAAACAAATAACAATGAAATTACTAATATATTTTTTTGTAAAACACGACTAAAACCACGTGTAATTAAATTTATACTTAGCTATTTCACTTCATATCTTGAAAATTATATGTCAAAAATATCTAATGATTGGCTGTAATATTCCATTTTATCTATTTAGAAAACAATGTAGAATACATATACATATGAGAGGTAACGCGTATCAAAGAGCCTGACTGGGGAAGTACTTCCACCTCACAAAAACCGTTGCCAAATGACAACTACCTGCAGGGTTATTGTGATCCTGTGAGTAAGTGTTACCTGCAAGCTCCTGAGGAGTTACTGTGTCAACAGCAGGGGTGGCAATATACGTATCATTTGTTTGTTGCCTCCCTTACTGCTAACATAGCTTTCTATATTGCAAGCATTTGTAGGCTACGGTAACTATAGATCAGATGGGCCGTATGCTCGTATGTGTATAAAAATACATTCATTGATTGACAAACTCAAGTCAACGACAGCATTGACAAAATCAAGTCTATGACAACATAGGAACGCAACTTTACTGTTGTAATCACTAACAGAAACCTTTTACCAAAATCACAAAGCGTGTGTTTCCCTAACATTAACATATCAAGCATCCCTCTGGCATCCCTCTTAACGCCCTAATGTCGTTTAACTCTAAGAACATGCCGTGTCCTTACAAAGTGTATGTAAATTGGTAAATGTAATAAATTGCATATATTTATCTGTAATGGGGCTTAACGCCTGGGGTGTGGCTGGGCAATGGGGGAAATGATTGGAACGTGCCCTGTCTTCGCAAGTTAGTTTTTGGTCTACGTGATATTATTTTGGAATTTCTTAGCTGATTAGTGTATATGTTATTTGTGTTATTGGTAGCTGGAATATTTCAATAAAATTGACTTTTAATTTAACTGTTTATGTACATACCTGTATGTATATTTTCTTGCGTATATAATTTATTTTTTTCTATTCCTTCTGAGGGCTCTCTATTAGAGAATGCTATTAGCATTCAATCTAAATTTGTACCCTTAATTAGAGAACATTGACGTTAAAATAGATAAATAGCAGTTAGATTAATTTTAACTGCAATTTATTTATTTCTACTCACATAACTTTAATGTAAATATGAAATGACTGAGAGCAAAACATATGTCTCTATGTTTTGCCCTCAGGCATATATGTTATTGTAATCAAACACCCTTATCAAACATGACTTAGGTTTCACAAACATATGATTTTGATTCTGAAAAAAAGGTAGCCACAACGGCAATTATTTTAACTAACAACTTCACTAAGGAAAGTACATAATCTGCGCATGTATATGATATATTATATCTAATTATGATATATACTAAAAAAAATAATCTTGTATATTGTTAGTATATAATCAAATATGTCAAACAAGACAGGTTATTGTAATGTTATAATATAAATATGTGCAGTAATTTTGTATACTTTACATTGAACGGATGTCTCCCACTTTCATTAAATTAATGAGACCATTTTAATTTACAACGGATATTATGCGTCACAACAAAGAACCAATCACAATATTTATCTTGTGCCGTGATAATATACAAAATTAACCAATATTACTACATGCGGGTGCACTCGGGGCTATCTGCAGTCGTTATCAAATATTCAGAGGGGGACAGTTCGGCTGATCCATTACGTGTCGTGAAGGCAATAGATTAAAGACTTATGCTATTGTTTTCAGCAATACTTGTATTAGAGTAGTGGCATTATTATCTTAATCGGACACGGTCAGTAGTTAAGTAGCTGGAATTAGATATTTTAAAATCAAGAATTGTAGGCTCCAGATTTTTTATGCATTCATGTCTGTTTTATCAAATATAATATACACTTTCTTTGGTTTATGACTGAATAGAGTTGAGAGGGACGTTGATTTTTCCACAATTTTTATAATTATACTACTATTCTTAACTTAGTGCTAAAACAAACAACACTTGTACATGCACCACCATTCTGCCAGATATCAAATGTATCTCGGTGGGGTTACTCATAAAACTAACTTTCTATAATAGGTAGTCTAATCGCAATATCCAAGTATTAGGTAAAAATTCTTAATCTAAACTGTCATTTTGCCAACATGACAGAATCTCAGCAATAGTGTTTAGATTTCGATAATTACATTATTTATATTCATTAATGCAGCTCTTTCTTACATAGGTAAATTGATGAATATCCAATAGATAACTGACCTCGTACAGTTGAGTGCACGTTAAACTTTGACACTTTGTTTTGTACTGTTTTTACATCATTCGTAATAAGAGTCACAAAATAACTTCGAAGCGTGATCTGTTCTTAGCTGTAGCTTCGTGACGCATGTCGTTGATATGCTGAGTCTAATGGCTTGTCTGGCTTCCTGGCCTTGATCTAAAGTTCGCGCCTCGTAATATTGCAGTGTCGGTGTTTTGTAGTTACGTAATAATGGACTGCTATTATTTTGAAGTTAGCATTTACAGTTTTCCCGTACTCGTAACATTGTCAACTTAGTTGGTGTGTGTGTATTTCTGTTGAGGGACATATGTGATATATTGTTAACTTTTCGCTTAAGTGTTTTATGAATACCTTCCTTGTGGTTGATAGGAATATGAACCAGGTAGAATTTCATTTGGCTCAAATTGTAATATGGCTAAACTTTCCGTGATTTAGTTTCCATATTTTCTGAAATTTCATACCAAGTCGCTGTTTTGTCCTGTTGTGATTATAATTGAACAGCTATTGCCGTAATGTAACGATATCCAAAAGTTTTATTAGTGTCTATATCGACGCGTAGAATTCGTTCCGGCAGATTCAAGGTCGTGGCTTTGTTTTCATTGGTATGCTATCGATTTCCAACTATAAACAGCAGGGTGTTTCTTGTTGGACGGAACAAGTATGAAATTCCACTGGTTACTTCTTGTTGATACAAGACAGGCCATAAATGCACGACTAGTAAAGGATTGCTATATTCTTACTTGTAAGTAATATTATGTACAATGCTCTAGTATATGCTAATGAACTGTGTAATAGCCGAAGTTTACTATTTCACGCCGTTACATGTAACTATCAGATTTATTAACGATGTTGTCAATTAAGTAGATTCATACTGTCTAAGGTAGACATAGGTTTTAAGTTGGATACATTAGGCAGATAGGTAGAAATATAAGTTATCATGCCAAATTGCACCCTTTAAAATTATTTTGATATGTAACGAAATGCAAGAACTCATCTCATCATTTCACTAAATACATTAAGTTCATAAAACAAGATCTGTAAGCGAATCCTTGATACGTTTAACATAAATATAAACACAATCGACTGAACCCGTTAACTAATAATATTCATAAAGAATTTATATCCAACGTAGTGTGTGCCGCCATATATTATTTTATTAACAATAATAATAATTATGTTAGCCTATACGAAATTTGTAAAGTAGCTCACGTCATCTTTAAAGCCAAGGTCTACATGCGTTACAAATGAGTCTCTATTGAGATTTGTATAGATAGGCAATTGGAATACCTGTAATACGGAATGATCAGATTTTATTTACGGAAGACTGCATTCAAATAACAACCCAACATCGAAATTCCTGGAAGTATGTAAAGTTACTAGGATGCTAATAAGATAGGTACTAGGATAGCTGCCAGAGTGTTGCAATAGTGACCTACGTGATAATTGCTTCGCAGCTAGCAGATCCCACACTTCATTTTCCGCCAACCCAACAACATCCAACGTAGTATATATAGCCAGTTTCTATAAACATACGTAATAAGATATCGCTGTCTGCCATTAAAGTTGTTATCTCAAGTCCATACATTTTGCAGTGTCGGCTATTATTGGTATTCCCGAATTGATCTGAGTTTGACAAAGCCGGGGGCAGACGGGGACTAGCCGGTGTCACTTATTATCCATTGATTAGATAATTATAGGTGGGATACAGAATTAAAATCTGAGACTATGTATGGGGAGATGGAGTGGTAGATATGTATAATATATGTATGATATATGATATGTAGTCGAATATTAGCAGAGTTAAAAAAAGAAGGATATTTTAATATCTACTTAACGTTATGTTATTGCCAAATTATAAACAGATTTTGAAAGTTTTCTTTTCATTGGGAAATATCTAGCTTCGGTCAACTAAGTAAAAAATTTAGTGAAGTTACAACTTTCAAAATTACTTAGCAGAGAGGTATAGACATTAGATCATTAACACTTGGCCATTTTTTGACCTAATTACTACCATTTGCGTTAAAGAGCTAAGATTGTCACTTTTCAAGATCGCGAACAGTGAGCAGCGCGCTACGCTATATTTATTTTATATAAAGTCGCGAGGCGTACATCTATATGAAACTATAAGGGTTCCTTGTTGTTTACTACGGAACAACAGTTTGTCGGTCGTCTACAGATTTACATTAAATCAAAAATTTTAAGTTATTCATTTTTTGTGACAATTTTAACAGGACGTTAAAATGAACGATCGCTAATGTACAAAAAGTATAAAAAAGTTTATGTATTAATATTACAAAATATTAAGCTGTATGTCGGGTTTACCTACTCGGTTTAAAAAAATAATCGGATAAGCACCCCACACTGTAACCGCTGTGCACATCGTTGTGTCTTCTGTGCAGTTAGGATTAACAATGGTACAGTTCATTGCAATTCTGGGAATAATGGCTATCAGAAAACTTTATATACTGTGAAACTTTGTATATAGTGAACAGATGATCAAGTGGTTCGATTCCCGCACTCAGGACAAATAATTGTGTGCACGAAGATATCTGTTTGTTTTGCTCTGAATATTTTTAAGAAATAGAGCAATGAAGCAGCCACACTGAAGAAGTACCACGTGCACTTCTCCGGTGGTGCGGCTTTCAACTCCCTCTTGTGTTTCTGACAGTGAGTGGAGTGTGTCTTATAAGCTCCCGAGGAGCTACTGTGAATTATGTGTGTATATATAATAATGAATAAAATACTCATTTCATGACAACCACAATAATTCCCACATAGAATGAAAGGTTAGAAAATATCAATAACTTTTAAGTGTTCCCCCAAAAAGATAAAAGGAAGGGTGTTTAAATCATATGAACCACCTGTCTCTGAGAATATTAGAAAGAACTGAGAAACGAAACACACCTAATACGTCAAATAAAACTGGATTTTCCCCCAAGGTACGAATTTAGTTTGCGACACGTCAATAATAAAAAGGGGGCTCGTGATCTTTGTCTCCCTCTCCATTTGAAGAATAGACTCACAAATTCAGTTAAAGGGTGTCGGAAATTCTTTTCCTGCAAATTGCACAATCTGGTCCCTTATAACTTTGTTGCAGGAATTTTTAGAATGTTTCTTTTTCTCCGTCATAAATAGATTTATTATTTGGGAAAGTTTGAACCAAACATATTTTATTTAGAACAATGTTTAGGTAGGTTTAAGGAATTTGTATACATAGACCATCGATTATCAAGACTCACTCACTAACCAGTTTTCCATTCCTATGATGAATATAAAGAGTAGGGTAGATTACCAGCACACTGATGTAATAAATAATATTAATAGAGTTACAGGGAGGAAAGCGTAACTAAAACAAGCGGAAGATTGTAAACTGTGGCCTTAGTTGCAGAAGAACTAAGTGAAAATGTAGGTGAATTAACGTATCACAAGAAATAGTGGAAGACGAAAATACATACTCAAAATAGCTACTAATATTATTTAGTGAGTTAGTTGACGAGCAGTTGTTAGAAGTATTAATAGTAACATCTGATAAATGTGCTGTAATTTACCCTATATGATAAAATATACGAAGGTAGTCTTTTCGACCTTACAAAGATACAGTACATTTTTTTATAAACTTATTTTTTTACTTCGTAGTCTCCTTGTAACTGTACACACTTCTTGCAGCCATGCTCCCCTCTCTTTAACCCATCCAAATAGTGCTCGGCATTTTCCTCTGCAAAATAATTGTTCACGAAGGTGATTGCCTCTTCATTTGACGAAAATCTCTGTCTTCCGAGAGCATCTTTTAGATGAGGGAACAAAAAGAAGCCATTTGGGGTTAGAACTGATGAGTAAGGCTGATAGTTAAACAGTTCAAACCGTAATTCGTGGATTTTCGCCATGACAACGGCTGAGGTGTGAGACGGATGTCTTGGTGAAACAGGATTTTCTTTTTCTGCAAATGCGTATTATGCTCCTGTAATGGTTTTTCCTTTTTGAAGTTAATCGATTAAGATAACTTCATGTCGCCATCACTTTTCCAGCCGAAAAAGACAGTTTTTGTTTGGTGTATCTAAGTTTATATATACAGTATTATTATTAATATACTATATAGTAGTAATTAATCGGCGCCAAAACTCGGATTGGACTTGCAGTCAGAGGGAGTGACTTCTTTGCCAAGACCTCATTCTCCACCGCTTTTATATGTGCAGTGCTACACGATTGGGAGTTGATTGTGAAGCAATGCTGTCAACGAAGTATTCGACTTTCTCAACGTCCTCGAAGCCGATAGAGCCATCGGACCATTTGAATGATGGCGTGTAAGTAATTACGTCACTATGCAGAGTTTTCGCTAATTTGTAGTACGCAATGTGAGACGGGGTTACAATTTCCATGAGGTCGCCCCACTGTGCGTCCCTCAATTCGAAAGGAAGACTTCACTTTCCGCTGAAGGCGGTTAGCTTTAGTTCTGTTTTCTGGGGTGAGATAGAGAGCTGCTCTCCGGAGGGCTGCATTTTTAGATTTATCAGGTTCTTGACAGCTGGCGGTAGCTTTTGGCGGTTATCCACCTGCACTACCCCTGAGCTGTCTTGAACTGCTGATTGTACTAACTGGGTAAGAGAGTTCACCGCGTTATCAATCTTATCCGTACTATCGAAGTAGTCGGAGGAGAGCGCATACGGTGAGTCTGTAAGAGTGCTAAGAGCGCCTTGATGTACTTTTTAGAGGGATGGTACCGCGAGCTATGTATATGGAGGCTATGACGATGAAGTGATGTCCCGTCATTGCCACCTTATATACTGTGGAATCCATACTGTTTAAAAATGGAGTGTCTATAGGCGAGCAATGAAGTGCTTTCCTATAATACGAGTAGATGGCCGTATCGCCGCCTTGACGACTGCCCGTTCTATCATTTCGCACTGGTGTTGTGGAGGTGTACTGGGGAATTGCCAGCCCCCTCCGGTTCGAGGGTTTGAGCCACGTTTCCTGAAGGAACAGAAGGACAATATCCCCGTTACTCCCTCAGTTCGAGAATGTTAGAATGCAGGCTTTGGGCATTGCATGTTTTGGCAGCTTGCCAACTACGGGCAAAAATTCTGACCTCGTCCATGTCAACTTTTGGGATATTCATCCCATTGTTGAATGGTGTAGGTACTGCACCTGAACTGGGACTAGCCATTTGGGGCTGCTCGAAAGCAGCCCTCTGAGGGTACCATGGGTGGAGCTTTTGAGAGGCTTGCTGCTTGAAGGCAGCTACTCTCTGGGACTGCCGTGCCTGCTGAGGAACGGTCGCGCTGCTCGGCTTGTTTGCTGTTGGCTGCGGAGGGAAGTGGGTAGTTTCCTCTCCCTTTGTATACTATTTTGCCCTTCTGTGGCTTGCAGGAGGAGAAAAAGGATCACGAGAGCAGTAATTAGCAGGGTGGCCGTAGAGCACACATGTCGGTGGTGTGGCATAGGGTTGATAAGCACTTAACGTACCTGGGGGGCCTGTGTCTTAGCTGCGTGGCCGTATATATAATTGGCATCTGTGGCAATGGGCCGGCATGCCGGTTTTTCTTGGGGCCTCAGCACTGAAACACATCCTGTGACTTTTCCTGTAGATATTTCTGGCGTTGTTGGTATTAGACAGTACCACCAGTGCCCGTGGGTATGGCCAACCTGCTCGGCAGCTTTTATTGATAATCACGTTGAGGTCGCTAGCTTTTCAGACCACCCACGTATATACAAATAGTAAATTAATTTAACAATAAAAGTTATCAGAGTACGTTTATTTCAAAATTTCGTAATGTTAGAGAAAGAGTTTAATTTTCTAGTAAAACGTTACATTTAATTTGTATTCGATGATGACGCTAGTTACGTGTAGTAACCAGCGCCTTTATACAGTTTACAGCCTTTATACCTTTATACAGAACTACTCTAAATAATTCTAAATATTGTCATGTTCAGTGACCTGTGCGTTCATTATCATTTTCTGAGCATCAGGAGCCGAGGTAACTGACGTAGCACGTCAAATAAATCCAAGCTGTAATTTACGCGTCCACAAATTAAAAAGGGGCTGACACATTGACGTCAAAATAACAGCTTTTATAAAACTATTCCCGATAAAAGGAAACGTAACACGGAAACTGGCCACGCTCCCATTCAGCTTCGGCCAGTAATAATAATGATCATTCTTCCTGTCCTGATTCGGAAACATTTCACCATTGATTTTTCCGCAAATAATATAGTATTTTTCGTTTTGTTTCGTTCCGATCCCAACCCCAGTTGCGATTTTGCGATGTCGCATGGTTTTGAGTGCATTAGATTCGCTCAAATAACTCCCTGTGTTGGTTTCCTGGACGGTGGTTGACACGTGACTCAGAATATAAAAGACTTCACGCCTGATCAACTGAGCGATATAGATGTGAATGGAATTGCCCGTATTGTGTAATATGAGGATGGGGTGCTGCATATGATAGACAATGGGGACATTTTATTATTACTTAGATTTTTGATCTCTGATAGTATCTTATGGTCTAGTTTCATTAGATTTGATTTGTGATTTGAAACATGTAATTTTTTAATATATTACTATTCTTTACGAATTATTAACAAATTATCCCTTGCAAACGCTTTATTCCGCTGAATGTATTCTTTGATGTTAGGCGTAAATTTAAGATTTACTCATGAATATAATCGTAATCGACTCTCTTTTGTCTACGCTGAAAACATTTCATATAACTCATCAAATTGAATCTTCAAAATTGAATCAGTTTACACAAAAGTGTCAGTGATGATTTATTCCAATCAGCATACTTCAAGTATCCATCCCTTCAAGTACACGTAATCAACTTTGACGTTCCATGCAAATCTGTTTCGGCCCTTTTTTATCTGGAGCTCTTTCATTGTAGGTAATGTGATTAGGTAAGGCCTCGAATCGAGTACCCCCTTTTGGGGAGCGCTAAATAAGATGCGACGTTTTCCGCCTGGGGCACCTTTGATAGTACTTTTTAAAGCTCACGAATTCGGAACCTCTCTTTTATTGGTCGCCATTATGATAATTACATTAAGGGCCGTCCGTTGTCGATACTTCGTCTTCGAATTTGTTCTGTTGTTACGGTAAGGCGTCTGCCTCTTGAATATTGAAGAGCTCATTTGCGAAAATCGCACCTATTGTCTACGTGACACTTTTTTTTACAAAGTTTTTGTGCATTTAGTTTCTTGAGCTCGACTCAAATTACCGTCTCATTTAAATAAAAACCAGCTAAGCGCGAGTCGTACTCCTAACCGAGGCTCCAGTTATTAGGTCTGGAAAGAAATTAATATTAAATAGAATTTGAGAAAGAAACTTACGTATAGTTCTTCGTTATCCTAGCAACTAAAGAAGGAGAATTACTTATATCCCAAACGAACTCTAATAGCTCTTAATAATTAACAAACTAGATTATATTATAGAAAGTTACTTTTATGGCCATGGTGGTAGAGGTAGGGAACAGCGTTATTGAATTATGAGACCAAATGGCAAACTTCACGTTTTGTGACGTGAAGTTTCCCAGTTGGAACCGCAGCCAAATAACAATTTCCTGTAGGTTTATTGTATTCCTGCCAGTAAGCGAGTCCGCCAAGAAGGTCCTAAGGTACGAGCGCTATTCATATTAGTAGTGTCTATAGATTCCAGAGGCCGTTTCGCTAATATATGATTGCTAAAAGAATCAATATTTAAGTTGCCATAAAATGTGGCATCGCAGCGTCTCCACAGGAGGCCGACAGAAATACAAGGAATATCACACGATATTGTCACGTTCCCTGTGCTTACCCCATACCCATACTTGTGATACAAGGAGTATGCTAGTGCTATACTGCAGCAATGCTCTGTTTTGCTGTAGTGTGTGTGTGTGATGGTAGTGGCTACACTACGAGTACTTATACTTTTGGTAGTCGAAAAAAAAACACAAATTGTAGAAATAAATTTAAATACAAATTATTACAATATAATTAGTCTAATTTAAGTGACCCGCCTTATGTGAAGGAGCCAAAGCTAAGTGAGATGTCACCGCCGTCACGCAGGCCCGCTGGCTGCACGAGGAGCTGCATCAGCATTTTACTTGAGTTGCCTGTCGGTCATGTTGTTGCCAGGGTAACCGTGCCGTGTGCAGTGTGCCAAATCGGCAATTTACATAAGGGTTGCACGCATAACTCACTCAGAGTCCCTTGGACGTTACCCTTCTTCAGCCAATATGTTGTTTCAATATCTGCCAACGCTGCACTTATTCAAGAAGTCTTGTAATATAAAGAGACACTATAAAACTAAGAAGAACAACTCCCACCTTGCCAACGCAGCAAAGATGTGCTCAATATGTGAAGTACTGGATCACATTGCTGCGCCTTTTGACAATGGGGCAACAAAAAAGTGCTCTATCTTTTATCTAAAGTCTCGTTTACTAGCCGGCGTGGTACAACACATGCCAGTATTATTTTTAGACTCAAAAGTGGTACCCAAAGTTGAACTGATGTTTTCGTTCACTGTACTATCCAATGGCAGTGGGCAAAATAATTAGGCTGAATTTTTTAAACCTTCTATATATATATATATATATATATATATTATATACATCTTCAACTTCACGCCAGGTCTAAGGTAGGTAGAGATAAATTTCTTTAAACCCTCAGTGATATCAGTTTATTTTATAGATTATATATAATTCACAATTGATAAAAGTTCTATTATCTATTTTGTATATTCGATTTGAAAACTCTTTTGTTAATTTATTATCGATAGTACTATTATTAAATACATAGTAATATCAATGAATTGTTATATTTAAAGACAATAAACAATACACTATTATTTATTTTAAAATTATTAAATATAGTAATATACTATCCATCTATTCCTTTATCTGTTCAATGTGGGGCAGAGAAGGCCGCGCGCCACATGATTCGGTCCATACACTCGCTCGCTTTTTCAACATTCATAGCTCTGTTCATGCACGCACGCCAGTTCCTAGAGCTCCTGACACTAAACAATTATATATTTGAATAGAATATGGATTTTATTATCAAAATTATAAGTGGTAAAAATTCATAAAGAGGCCTGTTCACCGCACTTGATCTAGTAATGAATTTAAAAATGTCAATAAATATATATTTTTAATAATATTAAGCAACATGCGAGTAATTGTTATTATAAATAAACATGTAAATATATTTAAATTTCAGTTTATTTCAAAACTCAATTAATTCATATTATAAGTTGCTGACCAAAGGTATGACATACGGACAAAATTTCACCATAAAGACCTTTTTTTACCATTTTGGAACCTACCCTTTAATTTTATTTTAGAACCCTAAAACGAGGGTACCTTGCCACGTCATTCGACCTTGATCTATCTAATAACGAGATCAGCGTTCTAATTTTGCCTGCCAAAAATGAGTTCTAGACTTAAATCTCATTAACTTGCTCAGAAATGTTGTTGTATTTATTTCTTTATAAAATGAATTTCAAACATTTACTTTATAACGGGCAGGCAGCCTCAGTTGAGTAACGATGTTGATTGGTAATCAAAGAAATACTTTCTGTCTAGCACTCCTTCGGGATTATTAAGACTGAGTGGCAAAAAATATTATATATTTTAGCGATTCGTTTTATTACTGAATGAGCAATAGTAATTGTTTCGTTTCTCTTGGGATATTTCTTAATCACAATATTTAGGCCTACTTAAGTAGCTTTTAGGGTACCTAAAGGGTATCAACGAAACCGTTCCAAGGTTCCTCTGTCTATCCTCCTGTCTGTCCGTCCGGCGTCCGTCTGTCACAGGGCTGTATCTTAGGAACCGTAATATGTAGACACAAGATTTTTTCACAAAGTGCGTAATACTATGGCCGTAAATGCCTTTAACTTTTAACTATAAGGTAAAAATATAAATGTTTTTAAACCACGGTACGGAACCCTTTGTTACGTTTGTTTGTTTGCGTGTGATTTTTCTGATCGTAATCAGATACCGTACTCTCAGAATACTTGCAATATTAGATGAATAATTCGTTCATTACTGACCCTGTAGAAATTTCTTCATGCCTTTTTATGAAGAGCCCTATGCTGTAGATCTTTGAGAAAAACATCAGCATTAAGTTTATTTCACAGTTTAATAACTCTTGGAATATAATTTCTCTGGAAGCCAACAGTACACGACCGTGCATACCAGCTTACGGCCCATTCGATATGAAAGCGACATTGTAGTGTATGAATGCTTGCAATAAAATTGTTGCTCCGCTTTTTCTCCTTCACCGTCTCTTTCACCAGAGCAACGTTAATTAATTAGCAGGGGCCACCACATTGAGATGAGTTTCGTACTGAATCTTTAGATGACAGTGAATAACTTAGACCTCAAAGATTTTGTGTAAATACTTGCGAACGTTTATCAGTCGCAAATAATCTCAATTAATTTTAGGGTAAGGGGCTTAGCGTTGCTTTACAAGGTATATACGCACAACCTTTGCTGCTAGCGAAGTATTTCATTTGAAAGTTTTTGATAATCTTACTCATTACTGGCGACGAGCACGGAGACAATACATGCTTTTGAGATAAGAGGTGTTTCAGTTGGTGTGTCTACCATTATTCTCGAAAACGATTGATTTTGAAACATTTTTTTCTGCTTCGCGTAAGTCTCATTTCATGAGTATATTCTTACCTAAGTTTTGATGTTACAAGCCTCAAGGAGACCTTTAAGACTTAACGGTTTTGGAGAAACATGTCTACGGACACATGTTTTTAAAAACGATTAAGTCTTTTTTTTATTATAAAATGTAATATTTTCCTGTGTTATACGAAAACCCCGGTGCGCGATAGCTTTTGTTTTTTTTTTCAGTTATGGTTGCTTGATGTTACTTTTGATCTGAAAAGCCATTTCTTCTTCAAGTCAATCAAGAATCAATAAAGATTAGTTACGACTCTGACACGGTATCATCACTCTGACAGTCACCGACCGTGCGCGGGGCTGCTTCGGTGAGTACCTACTTGCACAGTGTGGCAAAGCACGAGGAGACGAAGGTGTGCCACTATTGCAGCTGTGTAAAATATATACTGAATTGTAACGGCCTGTTGTAGAAATGGTGGCAGCTGGACCTGTTTTTTTTAGGGTTCCGTACCCAAAGGGTAAAACGGAACCCTATTACTGAGGCTCCGCTCTCCGTCCGTCCGTCCGTCCGTCCGTCCGTCCGTCCGTCCGTCCGTCCATCTGTCACCAGGCTGTATCTCATAAACCGTGATAGTTAGACAGTTGAAATTTTCACAGATGATGTATTTCTGTTGCCGCTATAACAACAAATACTAAAAAATAGAATAAAATAAATATTTAAGGGGTCTCCCATACAACAAACGTGATTATTTTGCTCATTTTTGCTGGATATTGATAACGGCAGCAGGTAGACGCTTGAAATATTCACAGAATATTTAGTTATATATTTACTTTAAGAATAAATAATTAAATTAAAATAAAACAAATATTTAAGGGGGGCTCCCATACAACAAACGTGTTTTTTTTTGCCGTTTTTATAGATAATGGTACGGAACCCTTCGTGCGCGAGTCCGACTCGCACTTGGCCGATTTTTTTAATATTATCTGCCTCTGACGTAGACAGAAACAGTATAAAGGCTGTAGGTCATGTAACTGATGAATGTATTGTTTATTACGGGCTATATACAGACTGTCACAGTTGCCGGTAACTATTCATGAAATTTGCAGATGCCCGATAGGTTCTTCTCACACTTAATACGATGTAAGACCTGCCGGTCGTACTATGACTATCAGTGGCTGATAATGAGAATGTGTAAACGGCATTTGTCGGCATTCTGAGTGAGTGAGGTGAGTTGTCGAAAGATTCTATTCTCTAAGATCCACCACAAGAGTGTCGGGTGGAGGTGGCGGGCTGATGACCGGTTTCTCCTGCCCTGACAAGAACCTCGCGACAGAGGAAGGGAGTTCGCTGACATGACGAGAGTTTCCTCGTACGTGAAGGGTGGGGTGCCGAATGTTCCCTTCATGTTCAAGATTAGCCATCACCGGCGGAACCACAAGCCGAAATACATTTACGAAACCGAAAGGCTTTTAGTCAGTAAATCTATTCACAAGGGTTCATCAAGTTAGTGATGAGAGACGAATTGAGGACATCTTGTCTTCAGCTGGGTATAAGCGCACTGTGATTATATATATATATACCTACAATTTTAATTCAAGTAAGTCACAAATCGTAACAACGTTGTTTAAATTAAATTCCGTCTGCTTATTCGTACCGAATGGGTAAACTTTTGTTTGTGGATAAACGGATTTTATTTATTTAAAACGTTGGAGCTCTGCCATGTTGACGAATATTTTTATTCACTGATGGATCCAATTGTGCGCTTTTACACGTTTTCTACGAAAATATTTGATTGTGAGCTTTGTTAAAATATTTTTTTATACAGTTTATTGCAAGAAATGTCCATAAAGCGTATGTTATTTCACAAAAACATATAATTGGGAAACGTTTAAAGTCAAAACCCACAGTGGTGGTAAAAGCGGAAAGATAAAGGATATGGTATATTTACGGGAAAAATATAACTTTTCTATCTATCTATACCTAACTTCACGCCAATTCTTGCTTGACTCGATCCTTAAATACCTCACTCGCTTCTTTAACATTCATTGTTCTTCTCATGCACGCTCGTCGGTTTCTAAGGCTCCTGACATCACTTTCTGATAGAACACGACCAATTTGATCGTGGTAGGTAAGTCTTGGCCTTCCTCGGCTCCTACGTTCTTCCACTTTTGCATTGTGTATCTGCTTCGTCATTCTTTCATCCTGCATTTTTTCTACTGGTCCCAACCAATGGAGCATGCCTCTTCTTATTTTAACATAATATAATATTATTTTATAATGACTTTTCTAACTGTAAGATATACCAATGGATGTCATATAATATTACTGGTCAAGTTTCTGTACATTTCATTGTAGAAGTAAGCTCACTCTATATTTTCTGTAATATTTACATAAATCTTTCTCCTTACTTCCCAAATACATTAGGTTTGGCGGGGTCTACAACTTAAACCTAAGGATTTGACTTAGATACGGATTTTTTAAATGGAGCGACTTCCGTCAGATCTCCACAATCCAGAGCGAAAACCAGACCTTCGATGTTTTCTGTCACCGCAGAGCACGTGATAATAACAAATATGTACATAAATTCGAAAACACGAATTTAGTGATACATGCCAGGATTTAAACTGGGGACCTGTTGATCAATAGGCTGGTTCGTTGTCCACTTTGCTATCACTTCTCATGTTCTCTCATTTACATAAATAAATCTTTCTCGTAACTAAAGTGCATTTTACAAGCAAAAATACCATTGTCCTTTATCATTTGTAACTAGCGTTCCGCTCCGGTTTTGTTCGTTTGATCTTACACGAGGGATCCAATCGTTACCAAAACCGCACAGAATTACCCGTTGGACTAATTTGAGGATTCTCTGCGAATTTCTTCATAATCGCAGCACACATATCCATACGAAGCGTACATATGTACACACATCCATTTTTATATAGAAGAGGAATTTTTTTACAGATTTTACCTTTTTTTTGTACGGAAACCTAAAATAATCATTCCAATCGATGTCACAGTTCAAAGGACTAAAACTATATTTATTTATTATGGTATCGTTAAGTGCTTTGCCTGGTTTACGTCCTACAAAAACTTCAAGTCACTTCGCGCCACGCCTTCATAGAATAAAGTGCTAACATTTGTATCAATTGCATCGGAGGAACTGCAGAATCACGATATAGTAAATCTAACATCAATATTTAAAAGTTTCACTTCGGACATTTTGAACTTTATACCCAGTGATATAAGGATGGTGGTGGTAGTGAGAAGTTGATACGTCGACAACCGGGTCCCCACCCTTGCAATCAAATCACAACTGGCGGTGGTCGTGACTTGCAGGAAAATTCGCATCATCATCTATCGTTGATCTGGCTATCGCTGTAATCGAGTAACAGTGAAGTTAAAGTCTTCTAAAAGAAGAAGGAATATTGTGAAAGGAAATAAAAAATGGTTACATTTACATTTTTTTTTTATACAACGTCATGCCATAGCCTATGAACGCTTGCAATATATTGTGTAACCTCAGCTGCTAAGATAACAACTCCCTAAGAGGTTAGCTGCGCTTTTCTGTGATGTGGAGGTACTTCCCCAGACTGGCTGGTTTGATGCGCCCCACCTCTCTTAAAACACATAGACCAAGATGTTAGTTTACGCACATAAAAGTTTGTACTGTGTGGGAACCGAGTGTTGATGTCAAGGTAGCGTTATTAACCACTAGCTGCTGCCCGCGGCTCCGCCCGCGTTGAGTCAAATAACGTAGCCTATGTGTTAATCCAGATCATAATCTATCTACGTGCCAAATTTCATTCAAATCCGTTCAGCCGTTTAAGCGTGAAAGAGCAACAACAACAACAACATCCATCCATACATACAAAATTTCGTATTTATAATATTAGTACGATTTCGCCACCGAGCTCGAACTTATAATACGTATACTACTTTTCAATAATTTGCTAATGAAAATTATAAATAACAATAAACAAATATTGTCGGACAAATTACACAGCGCCAACTTGTACGTCCACCGAGCTCGACAGAACTTATTATACGTATACTACTTTTCAATAATTTGCTAATGAAAATTATAAATAACAATAAACAAATATTGTCGGACAAATTACACAGCGCCAACTTGCTCAAAAGAAAGCGAAGCTTGTGTTATGGGTACTAGACAACTGATAAATATGTAAATACATTTTTTTTCGTAAATACAAACTTATGATACATAGAAAACACGCACACCAAGACAAACAGACATGTTCGTGTACTCAATTGTTTGTCCTGTATGGCAATCGAACCCACGATTGTTGGTGTCAATTTATTTTGCATATCATCTTAATATATCATTGCAATATATTGTACATGGAATGCCGATCTGCAGACTAGAATTCAGGAAAGCACCAAGTGTTTTGGTGATTCTCGAAACTAGGTTGACTGGGGCTAGGTTCGTACCTTCAGATACCAAGATTTTTTTCGAAGTAGAATTCAGAGAGCAGTAATGGACCAGTGGATAAAGAATTGGCCTAGTAACGGATTGGTCCCCGATTAGAATCCTGTTTCGGGCATGTACCTTTAAATTCATGGTTTCGGATTAATTTACATATTTCTATTTATCACTTGCTCGGCGGTGAAGGAATATATCGCGAGGAAATCCACACGTTCCAGAAATTATATTTCGAGAGACGTGTGACCTAACCTAAGTTTTTTTTTATGCTACGACGGGAGTTATACGGCCCACCTGATGTAAAGCGGGTACCGTAGCTTATATATTAAGTATCACTCGCGCGATGCCTCCTCTGCTGCTTACACAGCAACTCCTTGGGAGCTTACTGGTGACCTCACTCACACGCAGGAACACAGTAACCCTCTAGGGAGTTGTTATTTCTACCTCTCTTTAAACATCCAGACTAAGACAAACAGCCATGTTCATGCACACAAATGTTTGACTTGTGTGGGAATCGAACCCACGAGCGTTGGTGTCAAAATCGCGTCATTCACGACTGAGCCACCGAGCTCGTCAAAAGTAAGATCTGATTTCTCTCTGGGTTGTGAAGATCTGATGGCAATCGCTCTATGTAAAAACCAGTTTCGCCAAATCCTTAGGCTTAGTTAGCGAACCCGGCCAATCCTAATGGATTAGGAAACTTCACAATGCTAGGAAAGACCTTTACAACAACAAATTATTGAAATCATATGCTAGGTGACAACAGCTTCCAGATAGTAATAAGAGAAATCGTAAATCGTGCACTACGCACAGTTTTTTTAAAGTAATTAGGTGTCAGATAAGCATATGACTTGCCTGATGGTAAGTAGTTACCGTAACCTGTGAACACTTAAAGTATCAACGATGACACGTGCTCGTTGCCGATCCCGTAACAAGTCCATTTATTAAGAAATTTTAAATAATAATAAAAACACGTTTGAACCAATAACATAGGTTAACCAATAACATAGGTGGTTGTATAAAATACCTTGATAATGCCGTAAAGGCGAAACCGGTCGGTAAAAATAATTATTAAATAAAACTGTGAAGTGGAATCTGTACAAGTGCAAGTATTAACATTAACGCAATAACATAGGGTTTATGAATAAAATATTAAGCATAAAGTTCATGGATTTTATTATATTTTCTTAATTACTGGAATCGCCTTTCATACCCCTGCATGATTATGTATTACAGTACATTTATCTGCCATATTGTTTTTATTATGACATAGCCTATGTTATCTGGGATAACGCAAGGATTCGAACGATACTTCATACATCTGAATCATATAAAGAGTTAGTTTAGTTGTTATGGCGTAATAACAAACTTACAAACGTAACATACCTGGACCCTGAAAAAAAATCACACGCCTTCTTCAGTGCACTCGTGTAAAACCTCTTCATGCCTTTTTTTAAGAAACTCATGCCGTAGTCCCCGAGGAAATTCCACAACTTGAGTGTTCTCGAATTTTCCAGAAGTAAAGACTTTATCTCCATCTATTCAGAATTGTGTCAAAATCTACCATTGTCTCAAAATGTTGTCTCATATTATTAAGTAGTAAATGAAATCGAGAAACATCATATTAGCACCAATTTGCTTCTTATGAAATTCATTCCAGGCAGCCGCAGTTTTATTACTGTGACTGCAATGAAGTTTACTGCTCATTACTATTTTTAGTGGGTGCCGCTGTTAATTTGTTCAAATCCGCACTTCAAATGTTAAAAAGAAACTTCTTATCTATTCTTTTGTATAGATAAAAACAAATAACTTAATTGGGTATTTGCAGTTAATCTATGAACATGAAATTTGGCAGGAATTATGGTACCATAGGACAAATACAAGAAATCTAAAAATCGCCTATTTGCAGGTGTATTTGTCATTATGTCAGTTTTAAAAAAAATCACATATCGAAACCAGTAGGATACTTGCAGTTTACGTAGGCGCATGAACATTGGCTCGGAGCACGGTGTTGTAGCACCAGTAAGGGGAAAGAAGATGATTGCTATTTTGTAGTTTTCTCTATGTGTTTGTTATTCAAGAAATCAAATATTAAAACCTACCTGTAGTACACCTATTAAAATAAAATTTACAAGGCATTATCTTATAGCACAAGATAGCCCTTCTAGTAAAGGCTATTTTTCTATAGCTTACTAAGCCGTATTTGCAAGCCGCGAAAAGGCCACTGACTTAGCTTAACGCCTTCTGTTGTCTATCGACAACAGTCAGACCCGATGTCTTATCATAGCCTCTTGAGCATGAGATAGATTTCCCTCCTTACTCCTTACCTTACCTGCTCTGACAGCATGTTTGATTAGTTTAAGACATGCAACGACGCCTTCGAGCGCTTTCTTCGTTACACCTTAATCAGCTGAAAGAGTAAAAAAGTAAAAGTGATATACACAATAAACAAACTATTAACCTATCGGACAACAATGTAATAGGTAGCTAGTGAGTAAGGTAGCCAGATAATGTACAAGCGATACTCCTCGTATTGCAAGTGCCCACAGGGTATAGTAACCGCTTCATATCAGGTGCGCTTATGCTTGTTTTTCAACCACCAGATCTGATTAAAAAAGAAAAACAACATAAAGTGCTTCCATTTATTCAAATGGCGAATGACATACCGATTGATCGACACGCGAGTTAGAAGCAATTCTCAATAAAACGCTCCAATTTGAAACAGGCACAAACTGTTCCCGTTTTAAAACATATACGGGATAAATTCAATCCACTCGTTTTACGAATCGTTAAATCAGTGTTTGTTGAAACATTTGTGAGCACGGACCGACATCGTCTCGAAATTGGACAAAAACGTTGAAAGGCCTCCTCAATCCCTTTTAAAGCGCAATTTTCTTTTTATATCCAATGAACCGTGAAAATGTGGGCGAGTATAGGGCAGGATTGAGTTAGCGCAACGCAAACTGTGGAACATTTTCAATATCAAAAAAACTGGTTAAGTATGGCTAGGATTCGTGCACCGAGGATTCCGTACTATTTGAAATTTATGTTTATTACACATCTTACCATTAAACTTCACCCAAATTTGGTCATCTGATCGACAGTCTCTAACAAATATTTATAAAAAAAACATTTCTTCGATTCACAGACCATAAAATCAATTATGTGAATATGACAAATATTCTCAACGGGGTAACTGTAGTTTTTATTGTAATCGACCGAATACTTTTGGAACTTATACATTTATTTTTATGTAATCTGATGTACAATATTTTCAATTCTGTTATAATTGGGTATTTAAATAATCCAATCTGATATATAGAATCAAGCATCGATCGAAGCCTGAATTTATTTTCTCGGTCCTGATCAAGATTTCAGAGACTATTGCAGAGATGGAGGCAGAAATAAACTTCATTCTGCACATGCATCGGCTTTTACGCGTCGTTTCTCGTTTCTCGTCGGGAACAATCAAGGCATTAATAAGCTTGAGCGAAATTAAGATAGCTCTTGTGCAATAGAAAAACTCTCGCTGAAGATGACATTAGGACAAACGGGTGCTGAGAGTATACTGTTCATCAACAAAAAAGTAAAAAAAAACTTGTTGAACAATTACAGTTTGATTTCTCCTGATCTCAAAAGCTCAATGACTACTAGTCCCCGGAACAGATTGGACCACATCCATTAGATTCCGATAGATTGCGCAGATTACTACTGAGTACAGTCTGCTGTTCTATATTGTTCACGAAAAGTCTTCGATACGATCGAATCTTTGTCTGTTCTGGAATTTTAGTTATAGACCATCGCAAAAGCAAGGCGTTGAAATAACTGTACAATTTGTACTATTAATATATGCATCTTATAGACTATCCAGTGGCAGTGAGAGTGCCACAAGGAAATGTAATCTATTGGAAATCATTCATAGCTACACTGGAAACCGTACATATTTTAGACGCTTGACAAAAACACACAGGGTAGTACTTTCAATGGCGAGTACATCTTGCACTTTCGTTAACGTCGTCATAATTATAAAATTGCTGGAGTCTCAATGCTATTTCTCGATCCACGAGCCTTGAGTTGAATATTAATAATACAACTTATCTGTATGAGGATTTGGTCGTCCTAAGCCTATTATCGTCGAGATTGCGGCAATCTAAGTAATTACGGTCCATGTTCTTATGTATTATTTTTGTACAAACAATATATTGTTTTTACAAATAGTACATAAGAAAAGTACAAATAAAACATAAGTCAAACTATAGTTTGACCGGAATAATTTCAATGGAAAGATCGATCAGTTTATACTCATCGTAAATAATTGACTATTCGGGTAATTTGGGCATAATCCTTACAGCGCAAATACTTCAATTCTTAGAGAGCAAAATAAAACCAGTGCATTTAGTTCGCTTTGAATTTCACTATAGAGACATGAGTCCCTAGCTTTGGGCTAGTACAATGATTGAATATCTCGCAGCAAGCGATGAAATGAGCTCAGGATTTCTCTAAGAAAATGGAAAGAAACGAAAAATGATTAGCAAAGCGTTTGGTGCTTCTACGATAATATTTTAATAGAAACATTTTTTTTTTGCTTTTATCTGTAAATAACCCCATTTTCAGTTTATGTTTCAAGGTAATTTACTGCGCAGAATACTATGTCAGATTTTAAATAAAAACATTTCTGCAACTGTCACTACCCATAAATGCAATCAACTTCATCATAATACATACATACATTTTCTATAGGATTTAAATCGGGTGATTTAGCGAAAAATAAATGATATGAATGTCTGGATACCGTCTGAACTATTCGCGAATACTACGTGAACATGTCACTTACAGAATGTACGTTTCGCACTGTAGGCTACATGGTTTCTTCCAGCACTATTTACCCCATAATTTAGATTTAATATACATAATTTATTACATAAGCCAGATTCTATTTTAGGCACTGTCATATCAGTTGTATTGGGTATTATTACGAAGGAACCGCCCGTGTTCACTAGTTTTTAACCTCTTTTCGACCGTAAAAATCACTTCACTCCAATTGAAGCTTAAATATTCGCTAGCGAATTCTAGTCTCATTCTGTTGCAAATTTCCAATAGAAATTGTTTGATAGCGGGTCTACAAAAATGCAAGCACTCGCTGTTTGTAACACGACGGAAGTTCTCATGCTTGTTTCAAAAAAATTTGAGTATTTGGTGAATTGGTATACCTAAAACCATTTTCTTTATACTCCCTCATCGTAATTTGATATTGCGACTCGTTAATGAGATTATTTTTCCCACGTCTTAGATGATCTCCCAAATATCTCTCCTACCTGAGATGATGGATTCAATTAGTAACAGTCTTAAGTAAGACTTCGGCGGTGGATCCCATTTCGAAACCTGACGGTACGAGCATGAACTGTAATAACTGTAAGCGTGCGATAAACTTTTTACAAAACTTAGTTGTTAATAGTCTAGTGAATACTTAAATGAATGAATGGTTGTTTCATAAAGTGACATCATGACTAAATAGGAGAACCTCACACAACAACATATAGAGAGTCATTAGCTAAGTAACGATGTTCATGTGACGCTATGTTTTTTTTTTTCGTAAAAATAATACATAGGAAACTAATCTAATATATCAAGTGATCTCCAACGTAGCTAGCTTACAGACAGTGTTTAACACCTCAAGCAATATTGTTATTTAGTTTAGTATGCAGTTTAGTCCCCGTCTATATTATAGCCGGACAGATAATCAAACGGGCAAGAAAGTGATCCTAAAGCCGTTACTTTTCCGTTTTGAGGTTATTTTTTAGGGTTTCCTAAAATAAATTAAAGCATATCGACGTTGTTCTTTATTTTTTAGAATTCCGTTTAGCAGGCAATTCTGTGTACCTTCGGTGAAAAGTGGTATATCTTAAAAATAATAGTTGTGAGAAAATCGAGTTTAAAGATTCAAAAATTAAGTATAATTATTGCACGACAGATGAACGAAATTTGATGTTCGTTATGGTAACTGACACCTTGAAACTTATTAATTTTTATAGTGTTATTTAATTTAAATCGACTTATGTCATTTTACACCTTATTTGCATTTTGGTGTCGAATTTAATATCTTTATTGTTTCAAAAGTATTTACGCACTTCACAAGCAATAAACCCGAAATTAACAAACTTACATACTTCCCTCGCTTTTGTTACATTCATAGCTCTTTTCATGCACGCTCGTCGGTTCCTGGGGCTCCTGACATCACCTTCTGATAAAACACGACCAATTTGGTCACAGTAGGTTAGTCTCGGTCTTCCTCGGCTCCTACATTCTTCCACTTTTGCATTGTATCTGCATAGTCATTCTTTCGTCCCGCATTCTTTCTATATGTCAGAACCAACGGAGCATGCCTTTTCTTATCTTAACACCGACACTCTCTTTCAGACCCACTCTTTCTCTCACGTCTTCATTACGAACGCGGTCAGCAAGCGTTATGCCACAAATTTTGTAACAAGTAACATTAGATACAAAATAATAGTTTCATCATCCTTTTGTTATCACCATCAACGGATACAGTCCAAACTATAATACTCGTACAATTAGTGATTGTTATGAAAATTCATCATGGAATTAAAATAACAAGAAAGAATAGGGTGATAAAAAATACAAATTACATTTTGAGAAATTTATTTTATACATAAAAACTAGTTAGTTGTTTTTATGTATAAAATAAATTTCTCAAAGCTCCTCAAAGCTCGATAAGATTTCGCTCCATAGAAACGAAGTGTGATCCTGTGTACATTACTAATTCTTTGTAGCAGTTTTACTTTGTACCCATTTATTTAATTAAAATCTGTCAAACCACAGGCACAGAAATAAGTTTCTAGATCGTGTTTACTTACTTTAGTATAACAATTTACTTTAATTGTATAACGATATAAATATATTCAAAAGTCAAAACAGAATCAAACTTCATTTGTATGGTATATCACTTTTCACCGAAGGTACAAAATTATAATACAATGTCGAAAGAATATTTTTCTTTATAAGGTTAAAATTTCGAAAATGAAAGCAATTTATTTTTTATCTTTCTCCTTTGTCGTGGTTTTATTTATACAGCCATATTCTGCCTATACTAACACTTACATATGTAATAGGTATACAGTAAACGTAACTAGTCAAGAAAGACGCGACTAGTCAAAGATTATTTCAAATAACGTATGCTCTGCGACGTGATTGGTTTACATACATATATATAATCACGCCTGTGTCCTATTAGGGTAGGCAGATATGCCATGTACACCGATTCAAACAATGTAACTCAAATATACTCAATTTCAACGATTTTTTGATGCATGAAATGTAAAATAATCATAAATTCTTGATTTGAGGATTTAATGTAGTTTGAACTTTTAATGTAGTTTTACAATAAAAAAATTCTCAAAGCGATTTACATAGGTTATAGATCTTAGTATGGGATTTTTTTTATTTAATATCGCATAACCTGTTTCCAAAGAGAAGTGGAAAGTCACTGGACATCGCGTGACATCTTCCTACCTATCTGATCACATTACCAGTGTATAGGAGAAATGCGCGATATCGGGTTGTGTCGACGTCTGTCAATTGACGGCGATTTTGTTTTACCTCCTTAGTGACGTGGATTTATGTCTGTAATCTAGTAAATACGCAGCTTAAATCAAATAATTTCTGTCAAATTACAAGCACATGCGTGAAGGTGCTTCCCGCAACCCGCAAGGTGCTTCTTCACAAGCGTGAAGAAGCACCTTGCGGGCCAGCATGGTAGCGTCAGCTGACAGGACACCGTAGTTCTTTGTCAGTTGCCGCTGCAATTTGGGCTCCCCTTTTCGCTTACCAACAGGCGAAGAGGAGCCACTATGCTGAGCCAATATAGAAAAAAAAAAAACACATTTATTTTACAATGTAAGTTTTAATGAACTTCAAATCTACTCCCTTAGTTTTTTTGGATCTGATAATATCCAGAGAGAATATTTTAACTAAATCATAAAAAGTTCTGTTATCTGACATCCCTGAAAATTTCATCAAACTCAGCTGTATTCCACGAAGACCGAACAAAACTAATTTCATTATACGCTTAAGCTACTACTAAAGCTTCGTTTCTTGTAATAAATTTTAGTCTGTCTAATTTCAAAGTTTTATTCGCAGACTTTATCTTGAGACGTCAATATTGCAGAAATCAAAATAAAGAATGATGACTAGTACTATTTATTTTCATGAATTAATTTAGAATTATATCAAAAATATGCAACAGAGTAAAATAAAATTCGTAAATTGTAAGTCTGTAAGCTCTAATAATTACGACACAAGAGGTAGGTACGAGTATATGCTTTAGACGGATAATAACACTTCAAAAGGTTATTCAAATTAAGGCATATTTATCACAACAAAAATATCGTTTTAAATAAATATTTATTTAACAATGTTGCGTAAACAATACGAACAACAAGCAGTAAAAACTATTATTTTATTCCTGATATTAAAGTTATTTGGAAGTGTAGCAATTAATTAACTTGTTTGTAACTTATTTGTTTGTTATATTATTAGTGAATCAATTGCAATAATGGCTTTTACGGCTAGTAGTTTGTTTACTTACAGATGACATCGCGCATCAGTTCGTCCGTCCAATATCAATGTGCCATAAATGGCAAATAAATGACAATGAATCTTGAACGATTTACAAACATCATTTTTAAATATAAGTAATATTTAACCATAGTTTTAGGTCATATATACGTTTATACTCGTATATTAAAGTGGAAGGATGTATATTAGGATAGAGGAAAGTGGAAGCCGAGGCAGATCAAGACTGTATGCTTGTTTGCTAGGGCGGATGTTTGCTGTCGCCGCCTGAGCTATCTTGAGGACCCTTCTCTATCCACCCTCTGGGTGCTCGTAAACCTGGGCTCTATGAACCGAATTTACGTGTGCCTTTAGCGTTCCCATTCTGGAGATACCGAGACATCTCGACTCTTTGAACACCTGAGTCTAGCAGTTGATGAGGCTCAGGAGCGGTTCCCTTATGCCGAAATTGTAATTCTGGGTGATTTTAATGCCCACCATGAGACCTGGCTCGGTTTTCTTCAAAACTGACCACGCAGGGCGAGCCACGCATGCCTTCGCTCTCACGCATGACTCAACTAGTAAACCAACCCACTAGGATACCCGATATTGTTGGTCAAGCGCCCTCGTTGCTAGACCTCCTGCTGACGAGTGACCCGGTCGGATATGAGGTGCGGGTGCGTGCTCCTCTTGGATCCTCCGATCATTGTTTGGTTCGTGCCATAGTTCCTCTGGCGGCTCCGACGCCATCAGCCGAAATAAGGAGACGGCTCTGGCATTACTCTTCGGCAGACTGGGATGGCATGCGTGATTATTTCGCTTCTGTTCCATGGAGGCAGCGTTGCTTTGAGGGAAAAACCGTTTCAGAGAGTGCGTCGGCCATAGCTGGTGAGGTCCTATTGGGTATGTAAAGTAATTAAGTTCTCAACACCTAATGTAAGACAGGTGGCTACCAATGTACATGTTAATGGAACTAATTTAGCCCCTGTGGAGACAACTGTGTTCTTGGGTATAACAATTGACTCCAGACTACAATGGGGCCCACAAATTGAAAAATTATCAGGAAAACTAAGTTCTGCAGCCTATGCAGTGAAAACTATTAGACGGCTCACTGATATTGATACGGCTAGAATAGTTTATTTCAGCTACTTTCATAGTATTATGTCATATGGAATTCTTCTTTGGGGTAACTCCGCGGACATTAACACCATCTTTTTATTGCAAAAGAGAGCCATAAGAGCTATCTACAAACTTGGTCCCCGGGAGAGCCTTAGAGAAAAATTCAAAGAAATAAATATTTTAACAGTCGCATCGCAATATATCTATGAAAATCTTTTGTATGTCCATAAAAACATAGACTCATTTTGTAAAAATAGTGATACTCATAGCATAAATACTAGATATAAGCATAATCTTGTGTTACATGCAAGCCGTCTCCACAAAATAAGTAATTCTTTTATGGGGCAATGTATACGGTTCTATAACAAACTTCCCAGCAATATAAGAGAATTGTCAATTAACAAATTTAAAACTACTATTAAAGCCAAATTGTGTAGCAGGGCATATTATAAAGTATCTGACTATATTAATGATAAAAATGCCTGGGAGTGAGTCGATCCAATTATAATGTAATTAATAAAATATGTAAATTTGTTTGGATACCAAAAGAGGGAATCCTGAGTTTTTTGGCAGTATTTTTATCAGTGCTCATAAACTGCACGGTAGGGAAAAAAATTGTGACGATTCCAAACAAATGTAGCCATTTTTACGGAATAAAAAGATTTTGACTTTGACTTTGACTTTATGGACTATTACATACCCACTACGAATGTCACCAGCGGAGGTAGATCTCGGCCCTGGTTTAATCGCGAATGCGCGGACGCTATCGAACGGAAACAAGCGGCGTATCGCGCTTGGATTAGGGCTCGCAGTTGTTACGACCCTCACGTGGAGTCCCTCAAGGCGACCTATAACAAGGCCACCAAGGAATGTAAGAGGGCTTACATAAGAACTGATGATGCGCAACGGGTTGCGCGAATTGGTCGGGAACTCGTGTCCCATCCTACGGGTAGTCGTAGGTACTGGCGCTTGGCCAAATCTGTGCAATCCAATTTCTGTAATTTTGCGTTGCCGCCATTACGGTATCCGGACGGCTCACTCGCCTACCAGGCGCAGGAGAAAGCCAATCTTCTCGCTGATCTCTTCGCGGCCAATTCGCGTATCGATGATTGTGGTGCACTACCACCCGAAATTGCTGATTGTGGGACAACGATGCCGGACATACACATTAGGCAACGTGATGTCCGCGCAGCGCTGCAATCACTCGATGTGCGAAAGGCTAGTGGCCCCGACGGTATCCCGGCCGTGGTGCTCAGGAACTGTGCCTCTGAACTTGCTCCTGTGCTAACTCGCCTCTATAAAATGTCGTACGCCTCGGGAATCGTGCCGGAGGCCTGGAGAGAGGCGAACATACAATCTATCTATCTATAACTTCACGCCAAATCCCTTACGGGGTAGGCAAAGAGAACCGAGCGCCACGCGACTCGATCCTTGCATACCTCCCTCTCTTCTTTCACATTCATTGCTCTTTTCATGCACGCTCGCCGGTTTCTAGGGCTCCTGACATCACCTTCTGATAGAATACGACCAATATACAACATACAACCGGTCCTCAAAAAAGGTGATCGGTCTGAACCTGCCAACTACCGACCTATAGCTATCACCTCCATTCTCTGCAAGGTATTTGAGCGGATTATAAATACTCAACTAGTCCGCTACCTGGAAGATCACTCGTTAATTATCGATCGCCAATACGGGTTCAGACTCAGCCAGCATCAGCCTAGACATTGCCAAAGCTTTTGATCGGGTTTGGCATCGCGCGCTTCTCTCCAAGCATCCGGCATACGGTCTACCACCTCGATTATGCACTTGGATTGCTGCCTTTCTCCAGGGACGCAGCATACGAGTCCTTTGCGACGGTCAGTCATCGCAGTTTCTGCGTGTGAACGCCGGAGTACCGCAGGGATCAGTCATGTCGCCCACCCTGTTTTTGCTGCATATCAATGATATGTTATCACTTGGTAACATACATTGCTATGCAGATGACAGTACAGTTCATGCGCGATATGGTGGACGACCTGCGGCAGGCCAGGCCGAAGTAGAGGAGAAAAGACGTGCACTTGTCGTTGAGCTCGACCAGGTGATGGATCGCGTTTCTCGATGGGGCTCCAACAACTTGGTTGAGTTCAATGCCAATAAAACCCATGCGTGAGCGATTAGTGCCAAGGTTTCTCCATTCCATCCTCTTCCCTCTCTTCAGAGCACCCCTTTGCAGATACAAGATAGCCTTACCATCCTCGGCATCAACATTAGAGGCGACCTTAACCCCAAAGACTATATCGAGAGCGTTATTTCCGTGGCCTCTAAAAAACTCGGAATCCTGAACAAGGTGAGACGATTATTCACGCCTGAGTAGCGCTGCCTTCTATACAAAGCGCAAGTTCGCCCATGCATGGAGTACTGTTCTCACCTCTGGGACGGGTCTGCCAAATATCTACTTGACGCTCTCGATAGAATGCAGCGCCGCGCTATACGCATCATAGATAGCGCTGAGGTCACTATCTCCCTTGAACCTCTTCAGCTGCGTAGGGATATAGGTAGCTTGAGTGTTTTCTACCGTATCTATCATGGGGAATGTTCTGACGAGCTTTTTGACCTCGTCCCTCCTTCTCCTTTTCTCCTCCGGAATACTCGCGCTGGACTGAAATCACATCCACATAGAGTTGGGTTGCTTACCTCCCGTACTAAGAAGTTTGGCGACTCATTTCTTTGTCGGACTATCAAAATGTGGAATTCGCTTCCGGCGCATGTGTTCCCCACTTCCTATAACCCCGGGTCGTTTAGACGTGGCGTGAAGAGGCACCTTAGCGGGCCGTCAAGGGGGGGACAGCCAGCACAGAGCTAATCACTGTGATGGCTGTTCTCGCATCTGGTTCTTATTGACGCTTTCCATCAGGCGCGATAGGGATATTTTGATATGCTACATTAAAAAAAAACTAACTAAATGATTTAGTACAATGTGCAGAGTCCAGTGGTTTTCGATGGTAGTACAATTCCATGGTACAATGAACTAAGTATTGTGGAAGTTAAATGTAACCAATGTTCACACAACTGCATTGAATCACTGATTAAGAATCACCAGAAAATACTCAGATCAGCGAACTGATTAGATTACTACAATGGTTCCAGCTTATCCCAATATTACAAAGATCTAGAAAATGTTATATCACATATTAAAACGTTTTTACAGACATGGTACCTGATTTAGTATTTTTATTATTTAGTTATTTTATATTTAGTATACTATTATTTTTTACATTTTTATCAAACTACCTACTATTATAGTAGGTAGTTTGATAAAAATATAAATATGAAAAAATATTAACACAATGTTGTAAGTTCTCTTCTCACTCAGCGGTGCAGAAAATTACCCTAAACCACCAGACGACATTTCTCTAAACTACTCTTTCAAGATGCAAATATCAGCATCTGTAAAAGAGATTACTTAGTCCATTCACTTCCAGTGGCAAAATCTTTGATTATGTATGATTTGCAAGTTGACTGCAGATTGAAAAATTTAATCAAAGGGAGAGATAAGTAACTGTCTAGGCAAAAAAGAAGTAATAACTTACATAGCGATAAATCAATTATCTTTTGTAGGGAATGCCTTTTATTAAGTTGAATATTAAAGCATGGTTCGAAAAAGTAAACTTGTGCAGCTGCATGAAAATGCTGTAAGAATTCATTATGTAGAAGTTAGACGCTCATAAGTGACGATCGCGTGTTCCTTAAATTTCAACCAGAGTTAATCGTGCTAATGTATACAGAAATGCAATCATTGAGGTATATGTCACACGTATTTGACGTTTTTTTACGATGTATTATCGCGCATAATTAAGTCATGTCTCGTCGCTTAGCATTAAAAACTTATACAATTTTTAACATTGTGTGTTACATAAAAAAAAGATATGTTTTACGTAACTCGATTGCCACTCGTTGGCGAATTTATTAAACGTTTATTTCCTAGTTTTATTTTACAAAAGGAAGAAAAACCATGCGACACAAGAAACTGCTTAAAATCTAATAGCTAGTCCTAAACGCTAGTAAAGTACCTTTTTCAAGTCCAAATACAAAATAATTTCAAGTACGTTAAGTATATTTCACAAATCTAAATCTGAACAAAATGTAATTTGATTTTAGAGGTTATAAAATCATATAATCATAATAAACGCTTCATGGTACTAATTTTTTAATATTGAGTGATCATCACAGAATTTCATTGATATGCAATTTTAATTTCTAAAAGGCTGTCTCTTGCATGATATGGTTTTCGCTAGTTCAGGCATTCGCCATGCGCACGTAATGGCTACGCTATATACGCTGTATGGTCAAGCGACATTCATTACTAGAAACGGTTACACTAAGTAGCTATGCTATAACCGTCCACGCATCTGGCGTTGCTATCTGCCCGGTTAACTATACAGTATTAGGATTTTTGAGGTCCAAGCTGATTAATATAATTTCTAACTTCTTATATGTATGCAGTTATAGTTCTAGTCTGTATTTTATTCCTTGATAATTCAAGCAAACAAGGACGTCCGTGGACCTAAAACTTAAATATTGGGCCCCTGCGGCCCGAATGGAAATGTTGAAATTCTTATTTTCCTTGAAAAACTTTAATTTAAAGTTTGTTGCCAGAGGTATTTCTAGGCGGTATTCGTGCGAGCAAAACTGCACTTCCTTATAAGCTTATTTTCTTCACGGGAAAATTTTCTTTAGATTAGTTTCTCTTGTTGAGAAAAATAAGATGGAATAAGAAATAATGGGTTCCTTGTTCTGTTAAATTGGACTGAGAACAATAGTATGTATGTAATTATTTTGGATGCAAATACTTATGATTAATAAATATAAGTATGAAAGTTCAGATCCTTATTAGGTTCCTTTCGTTCGATTTCTGACTAAAGTAAATATTAAGACGTAAATAAGCATGAAAAATATTTATGGAGGTAATGGAAACAGAAACAGATAATTCAATAGCAATTTAGTAAGCTCATATTATTATTGTTTTGTAAGTATAATTAAAATGCTTTTAGCGTACATTAGTATTAACACAATAACTAGATAAGAAACAAGACTAGTTTCGAGATGACACCACTAATAAAAGATATTTGTTACTACGGAAATAATTTACATTACTTCATCGATCAAGTATACGAGATCACATAGAAAATGTATATGAATATGAATAATGTAATGTATACGAGTCTAGGAGTCGTATTTCCTTGTCGCTTGCTAAAGCTGCTGCGGGAATCTTCAGTCGGCCTTGTTATCGCTGCGACAACAGCCTGGCAGTTTAACCTATAGTGCAGAAAAGAAGGCAATTTACAAGGTAAACTCTTCGCGTCTAACTCGAATACGAAACGGAGAAGCTGTACAACCTTACGTGTCCCATGCCTTGGAGGGGTAGCCTAATGTTGGAAATCTCCATTACCTAGTGAGATGTTCGGTGGGCGATGATGTTCTCTTTCCACATTCATATGTCGAATGGACCAGGCGACATACGAGCAGTGGTGCTGAAATTGCGTGCTCCCGAGTTGTTATCTGTACTGAGGAGACTTCACGTTTTTCGACTCCACCGAGAAAGTACTGTCTTCGTGAAATATTGCTAATGGTCATCTGGTGCTAAAAAAGGGCGATAGATCAGACACATTAACTTACAGGCCTATCAATTAACCGCCTTTTTCTCCTACTTAGGAGAATATTTACGGCCTCTAAGAACACACACAACCAAATCAAAGCCACATCGTATCTCTCACCCTTGTCCCCGATGACGAATTTTAAGTGTGCAGGGACAAGCTGGATTCCATTCTGCAGGCTGACCACTCTTTCATGTCGTGTCGCAAGAAATGTTTGACTCGTCTCTCGCAAGTCGTTCTCAGGTTAGAAAGACTTTCCTTATCTTCCATTGAAGAGCAGGTGAAGAAGATTGCTTTGATTAATAAGGCTTATGGCTCTTTAGAAACTTTACCTTGTAACAAAGCCACCGAACCGTCTTCACTTGCGTCACTGATGTATCAATAGCCTCATACAAGCGTAGCTCACAGGTCCTTAAGTGGAAGATTTCGTGCGATGGAACAGTTCCCGTCCAAGATTTTCTTACAAGTCTAGACAAATTAATGTACTCACTCTGAGGTCACAGTATCTGAGCTTCTAAGAATTCATTTGTTAAGGGGCGAGGATCTCTTATGGTTTCGTAATAATAGGTCATTCATAAATTGTTATTCTGAATTTCAACCGGTCGAGTATGAACGTTGTCTGTTGAATCGAAACCGTTCACGATTGCAAGGTAAAAATGAGAGCGTCAAGTCATACATTAATGTCATGGAAAGTTTGATCTCGCGACTGTTCAATAGCTTATCTGATAAGGAACAGCTAGATATAATCACAACCAACATGGTTCAATTTTTATTTCACGTTTGACTCTCGATGAGATATCTTAGTTCTTGACTTAGAGAATGGATGGCTATTTGTACTAAGCTAGAAATTGCTCAATTTAAATGCAATAATCGAGGCATTTTAAATACTTTCACACGTACTTTCAGCCCCGATATATGTAAGGGTGGTTTGTTCACTACTGACTCTCCAGCCTCATACTCTAACGACCGCAAATCTAGTCAGAGATAACATCAATTGTCTCCTCTGAAGTGCTTGAAGTGTGAAGGTGCACACTACTTTAGGAGCTGCAAAGTTTATGTAGGTACAGATTGATTGAGTGTAAGAAGACAGGTCTCACTTCTAAGAATTGTAATTGTTCAAAAACCCATTCTAATAATAATTTTACACTTTTTAATAATCCTCCTCATCACAGCATTGTTAATGAAATAATTAACAGTAATAGCCCAGTACTAATAACCCCTCCAGATCTCTCATTTCAATAGCTCAATTATTTCCGACACATTACCAATAGTCCTAATACCTGCCGTGACCTGTTCGTGGCTATGTCCTCGCATTGATATCTCCTAGAGCAGGTCACAGCGGGTGTAATACATAACATCAATCTTTTCTAAGGGGCCTCTACGCGTTGGATCCATATCCCTGCACACGCCTATCAAACAAAGCAAAGCTTACCAATAAAATGGTAATGGTAACTTTTTGGTGGTCTCTTCATGGCGTTATTCACTATAGCTTTCTCAGGTCTGGTCAAGCAATAACAGCAGATGTTTACTGTGCCGAACTTTCAAGAATGATGGCGAAACTAGCAGTGAAACAGCCCGACCTCACACTGTACGAGAAACTGTTGTAACTCTACAGGAGCTGCAGTTAGAAACAATACGTCTTCTTATAAATCTTCCGTACTCGCCAGACGTTGCTCCAACTGACTACCATATTTTTTCGTGATTTGGACAATTTTCTATTTAGTAAAAATTTTTCTTCCCAGGAGGGCAGGGCAAAATGTTTTCACATAGTTTGTCGAATCTAGATCCCCAGAGTTCTACCACAAAGGCATAAATAAACTTCCGATTGGCAAGAATAAGATGGCAGGGATGAATAGATAATGAGGGCAAATATTTTGATTAAATAAATATGTTACATCTTAGAAAAAAAAGAGTTTTAAGTTTTCAGTACAAATCGGCAATTTCATACTTTAACATCTAATATAATATAATATATAAAATACTTTGCTTCGACTTTTTGTTTGTGTTCTTTTTTTATATACTATTTTCAGGCTTTTGGGGCATTGATATAAATAAAAGTCTGTGGCGCCCTCATAGAAGGGAGGGTGGTTGATGACTGCATAGGCCTTAACAAGGCGAACCCCTCGCTCTGCTAGACCGCGTGGCATGACGCCCTCGAGGGTTTAGAACACCCCATCGTTATTTGAGTATAAAAAAACTAGTTTACCTAACGTTGTCTCTGATTGGAAAAATATATGTCATGAAAGCGTAGTTTATTCAGTAAACTGTATTCAGGAACACCGTTCCTATATGAAATCTTTATGTTTGTCTGTGCATTTGTCTGTGTGTTTGTCTGTCGCTTTTTTTCGAATATTCGAATTTTGACTTCAGATTCGGCTTCGGCATAAAAAAGTAGAATAGGAATGTTCAGGAACACCGTTCCTATCTCTTAAGGAACATGGTCAAAATGGCCGACAAATTAAAAAAAAAATTAAAATTGTTATGTAATTGACAAGTCAGGTGTTCCTCTGGCAATGCAAGCTTGCGCATTCCCAACTGGTTATATTATGAAATGTCATCATTATAAAACTAGAGCGTCATAATGATAATGACTTACCATTATTATCTTACTGGTTTTCTATACAACTAGATAGGCAAACAAGCACGCGGCCCGCATTAGATGGTAAGCGGTCACTGCACCCTATTGACGATCGCAACACACGGGGATGTGACCTTGTGACCTAAGGCTGTTTCGTCACAGTACTCTGTAAATTCTCTCCCATATCTTACCCGTCAAACCGGAACACAACTATATAAATATAGCTGCTTGGCGGTAGAAATAGGTGAGACAGGCGACCCACGCAGACGACTTCTGTACAATGTCTCCCTCTCGTTATAATTTATATTATTTATACTATTGTTATTTTCGTTGACTACATGACAATCTTACTACTTTTGATAAACTTATTCTTCTTAGCATCCAGGTCCTGTGAATCTTCTAGTCTTCTAGTCTCTGTTAATAGATAAGAAAACGATTAGGTTTTCTAATCTATTAAGATTGACAGGACCCACAACCGAAGACTAAGGATTTGGCTTAGTGATACACGCCAGGATTCGAACCGGGGACCAGTTGATAGGGTTTTTTTTCATCCACTGGACTATCACTACTCTTTACTACTAACCATAATAACTAACCAGAATGAAGCATATGCTTATGAATGTTATTAAAACTTAAATCAAAACTAACATACTCATAATTTCGTTTATTATTCTCAATCCTGCTTCAGTCGAGGTTCCTTTGTCTAATGAACTGCAGACAACATACAAAGTTTTCTGTTTACGCCAGCCAATATTCTGCGCATTTTGTGTCTTATCTTACGTCATACAATTTTTGTTTGTTGAAGTTGTTTTTGTTGTCTGCCATGTCTGTGTTGTTTTTGGTAAACTTCGACAGTTTATATATCTTCTGCAGATTGTTTTATTTGGATTTAGATTTTACAGAGCTGTGTCTGAGACCAAATCATGCCTTAAATGAAGAACACAGCCAAATATTAATAATTTGGTTTTGCCTTCCTGCGGGTAAGCCTAAATAGCCTGATAAAACAAAGATAGAATACTGACGATTTACACTTGTTACTCGTATTTTTTTCATTGGTAACATTACTATATATCGCGCGTTACCATTTCAGCTATCTGTCAAAGAAGTACTCTCAGGAATCATAGCTATATATAATATAGCTATATAATCATAGCTCCTGACGTTAGAAGCATATTTTGTATGGTTTTTGAATCGGTAAAAAAAAATCTAATAAATGAAAAATTATATAGGTATTGGCAGAACAAGAAACGTCGATTCCTTAATTAAATGATTACTTTGAATGTGATTACTCTTGTACTTAAAATAAATGACTGGCGGATTAGTTGTTCATTTAGTACACGTCTGTATCGCGAGGTATTCAATAGTTTTGACGAGACCGATGGCGGAGTTGTTAACAGTGCCACTTTCATTTGTTTGCATATTTGTCTTAATTTGAATATTTTTAAGCAAGTGTAGGACGCCGACTGCGGAAGTAACTCCAACTCACAGAAAACCGCTTCCAAATAACAACTCCCTGGAGGGTTGTTGTGTTCCTGAGCATGAATAAGATTACCAGTAAGCTCCTAAATAGTTGCTGTATAAACAGCACCGGTGACAACGCGCAAGCAATTTTTTCTGTATTGTAATAGTTTTTAATCTACGCTAACTACTTTACGTCAATTCGACCGTATGCTTGTACGACCCCCGATGTTGTATTAAAAGTTAAATGGTAATAAAAAATACTTTTAATTTTATTACACGTAGATATACCAATTGTTACAAATATAGCGATTGCAATTTCCAATAAATGCACCGATCGCATCTCGTTATGCATCATCGAATATGATCGGAGGGTTGCGCATCTCTCTAATATCGTGCATTAACATTAATGGATTGGCCATTTGTTATTACTTTTGCCTTTTGCAAACGCAGCTCTGGTATTGACTATGGCCATTTCGATACCAGAAAAATATAAAGACTTCGAATATTTTATTTGCTTATGAATGCGTATCTTTACGACATACCTTTGTTTCAGAAAAGTATTAAATGGTAGATGTTGAAAAATGTAGAATATCATCAATTCTTTCTGTTTCATAAATGAAAATGCGACTGACTCAGGTTACAGAATAAGAAATGTCATAAATCTTTGAAAAAGTTGTTTCTTTAATGTTCTTCATGATTTACACTTTCGTTATTACCACCACCGTACGTAAACTTACACACACATGCAAAAGCAGTAGCTCAGTGGATAAAGAACCAGCCTACGAAGTGGTCCCTGGTTCATAAACGTGAAAATATTAAATTTGTGTTTATCGAATTGTGTACATGTTTGTAATGTATGTAAAAACAACGTGAGAAAACAAGTCTAAGAAATTATATTGTCCGAGAAAGAAAGACGTGTGACCTAATTTGAAAATAAGTATCTTTTCCAAATCCATAGGCTTAGGTAGCGGATCTGCTTGTCTTGATGAGTAAGAAAACGGGATAACGCTAGAAAGAAGAAGCATCCCCACACCACCCCATACTCATACCACTGCAGGGATACGGATCTACTTTCAACAAAAGATGGGTTTAGATCATGCTCGGCCACACTGGTTTACAACTACGCTGGGAGGCAATGTCTTCAAGCCGCCTGAAGGTCACCCACTTAAATAAATGACTGCTATCTAGCGACAGCAGCTAGGATCGACTTGTCGTGCCTTTTGAAACTTGAGATAGATAAACATATCTATATATAGGCTGCGGTCAATGTTGTTTAACTTGCGTGCCCGTTTACACGCGTAACGATACTCTAAAGCTCCTCGTACTTATAATGCATATTCAGAAAGAAACATAGCAGCAGGTATCTAGTTAGTAATAGTATTAATACAGTAACCTAAAAAGAACACGCTTGAGCTGTATACACTGGGTTCAATAATATAAATCAAAGGTATCCAAACTAATTGTAGTAACCATTGAGAAGTCCCTCCGAAGTTCGCCATCAGACCATATCGGTGGTACAGCTAGGAGCCGATCACGCTTAATACTCAAAGTTCGATTGTAACTCTTATTAAGTACGCCTCTACAATGGTACAAAGGTTACTGTAGAGCTTGAAGTGCATTTAGCTGCACCATATTATTTTATCGTCATTGGAATTACACGTAATTGTCAAGTTTCATAGCACCACACTTAAAGGTTATACTTCGATTCCTCAGATCAGAAAATAACAATAACGGAGCAACAGCATCAGGCTGTTGCTCCAATTGAAACTAACAAATATATTCCTTGGTTTCGCAGTGTTATTATACACACGATAGAAATACTTAAGATGATATTTTGCCCAGCGTGTTTTTATATGCTTCAGTCACAATAACACTTGCAAATCTATTTTTGTTGATATTGTTTTTCATCTGAATGCTCTAACTATTCGTTCAATTGATGTGAAAATAACAAAAAGGGAATTGACTATGAAGATGCTGTGTAATAAAACTTTTATGTTATTGTCTCAAGGGAAATTATGTAAAGTATGAAATATGTACATAATAACTGCGGTATAGACATGCGATCCGGGTGCAATTACAAGTTTGATGGAATGGATCGTAGAGTATACACAACTTTGTTCTTGAGATGGCGATCGATTTTAGTTGGTCTGAAAGTGTGTTGGTGCTTGGATAAGAAAAGCATGCTTCGTTAGTTTAGGCATGTAGAAAGAATGCGGAATGAAATAATAACGAAACAGTTGTACAATGCGAAGTAGGAAGAATGTAGGAGCCCAGGAAGCCCAAGACTCGGCTATTACGATCAAATTGGTTGTGTTTCGTCAGAATGTGATGTCACGAGCTCTAGAAAACGGCAGAGCATGAAAAAACTGTGAATGTTGAAGATACGAGCGAGGTGTATAAAGACCGCGTGTAGCTCTCGGTTCTTTTAAGGTACCCTGCAAGAGATCTGGTGTAAAGATGTAGATGGATAGACAGAAATTACACGCGTGTATTTATTCGTACACTGCTTCGTTCAAGTTGTGTTCCAAACATATATATCTTTGTAGTATGAAGGAAATAACCTATGGAGACCCAATGACACTATTTTTGCATTATAAAAATATACATCGCTACTGGTCGGGGAGGTGAGGTAAAAACAAGTAGTTCTAACTCTAAGTGGCTAATTCCAGCATCAACATCGTGTCGTTTCAGTCATGTTCGTGTCTGTAATATTGATGTCAGGAGGCCTCAAAAAACTGGCGAGCTACCAGAGAAGAGCTACTAAGCAGAGTGAGGTGTGTAAGGACCGAGTCGTGTGGCGCTCCGTTCTCTCCGACTATCCTGTAAGGGATTTGGCGTGAAGTTATAGATAGATTATCATTAGTAGTGTGGTGTAAGTAGGGTAAGTCACGGATAGTTGCCGCGGTCGAATAGGTGCCATGATTTCAAAAACTCATGCTAGGGAAATGACCTTGAGTCCAAATTGAATCTTATTAGATAGAACTCCCCCTGAGTTCAAATAGTTTGCCGCGGGACGCCCAGTGAAGCAGCTATGCATGCGAGAGTGCTCTAAACAAAATTTTGGCGCGCAAAAATTTCGTAAGAAATTTTAAGAGCTTGATTTTAAAGGCGCAACACTTTTTACTTGGTGAGTGGATTATTTTTTTTATGTATTAATCATAAGGCGAGGAATTTAGAAATATATTTAAATGTATTTTTTTTTACTTTTATTAATATTATTTTGAAATCCACAACAAGGCATCTATACTCTGCTAAAAGGATAGGTGCCTCGATTTTGGTTGGGATAGTTGCTCCTTGGGGCGTCTATACCTTGATCGTGGCGTCTATCCCTTATTAAAAAATGGTAAATTAATATATTTTTTAATTGTTTCAGCATTAAAATGCCCGCAAATATAAAGCCTGGGGTACAACCCCGTGAAATTAAATGGACGCAGAAGAGCTTAGAGGTGGCTTTAGTAGACCTGAAAAAAATTCTTAGGCATCGACCAAGTTTCATGCCTGTATGATATACCAGCGCGTACGTTAAGGAGGCGGCTTTTGCGGCAAGGCTAAAATAAAATGTTTTTTTTTAACAATATGTATTTTTTAATGTTATATGATAATGTTATTTAAATTGGCAGTTTTTAATATTTATTATCCATTTCTTGAACAAAATCTAGGGTGTTACGTCTATTTTTCACGTATTTGATTTTCACTCAAAATCTGAAGGATATATGCCCTTCGAAAGCTTTAGACGCAAGAAAATGTTTTTTATTTTTACTGTATAATTTTTGTCGCATCCGATAATAATTTGTAAATCATTCAAAAAAAATGTACGTTACGTTTTCTCTCATGTTCAGTAAGACAAATAACAAGATAAAATGACTTTTCATGCCGAGGCATCTATCCCTACACACGGTAACGGGCAACGGCATGTTCTCGACTAAATGAAAGTTTTGTATATGTATTTTAATATCATTGCAGATTATTATTAGCTGATCACAAACTCAAATATAAACGTTTTTCTTAAAGGGGCAACTATCCTTCCACTCAATTTGCTGGGTGACGCGACTATCCGGGGTGCGGCACATATCCTCAAAATATTAGACTCTTGTGAAAATAGTTATAGCTCATACACTAACAATCATAATAGAATAAGTGGTACATGTATTTGTGGGTAAAGGACCATACTTTAAATATTTATAATCAGTTTATTGATTTTATACATATAACACAATGTACGAGGAGATTTCAAAAAGTGCGGCATCTATCCGTGATTTACGCTAGTTGTTGTCACTTGAAAGCTTACGTTATTGCTGCAGCAGTAAAGGAGATAGCACTAATTTGTAACAATATTCTCTAAAACATACAGAAAGATCAGCCATGAGAATTTAAGAAAAGTAAGTAGTATTTTCACGTACCTATAGCACCTGTAAATTGGCCGTCATCCCAAGGTAGCAGGTATGCCCACACTCAAGGTACGTACTAACACTATTTTATCCCACATATTCTACGTATGAGAAAATACGTAACGTCTGCCGGCCCTGGGATCGTGGACTATGTCCCCGGAACTTTCGAAACACGATTCCCTCAGGCTAGAATTCTTTCATCATGAAGGTCAGCAGATGATGGCGTAATTACAATCGCTCGACCCTAGAAGTGAAGTTGTTCCTCTTTTTTACATACTCTAGCTAGAGCCTCCTCCACCTTTGTAGACCAATGTAGTCGGGAAACGTACAACGTATGGTATTTCCGCGCACCATGGTCTGCTGTTGCGGTTGGAGGTTCCTCCTCTATGCCTACCGACGTTTGTTTGTTCGTTATATCTTTATTATACATAAAACAATAATGAAAAATGAAAATTAAAATGCAACACATTAATAAATATACAAAGGCGGACTTATTCCTATAAGGAATAAGTGTAATATATATATATATAATATCTTCCAGTCAACCTTTGAGTGTCTAATTGGAACTAGGTAGGCAAGTGGAGCGGAAGTTTAAAATAAGCGAAATATTATAATAATAAACAAATATAAAAAGTATTAAATGTCAAAATAAATAATAAAATGGAACGTAGCTAGACAAAATAGAATATAATATTTATGTATATTTAAGGAGATGATAAATAAAAGAAAGAATGAAAGATAACAAAATTAAGTAAGATAAAAAATATAATTATGACGTCGTATAATAATATATAACTTTTGTATATAGTTTATTTATGAAAAAGAATTAGAAGTTCAATTGAAATAACACGGATATGAACTAGTTAAAACAATGCCGATTGATCAAAAACTTTACGTAATTATTCCAGTTGACTGGTGTTGAATGTTGAGCTATACGAGATAGTATAATTTCTGTTTCATACTTACTTGATGATGATGACTATACTTAGATGATCTCTCTGTCTGTTGTTGTCTAGTGATGATGGATGTTCTATTTGTTAACGTATATAGAAAATAAGGATAACAATATATTTTTATTTAATACTCTTAGAAAGCAAAGAGACTTATTATATTAAATTTCTTTGAATTTCTTTGTACATGGGGCACACTAAAAGTTTTGCACTTCTAACTAATCGGAACTATTTGAATTTCGAATGTTATATTTTTTGAAACGTTGCAACCTACTTAGTAATAAAAAAAAAACAATTGGCGGGAAATCATGTATCAATTGTTTTTTATCACACATCAAAGTTCTACGTACGCAACGAAAATGGAATTGAGTCGAAAAGATTTTAGAGCGATGATTTTTTATGATTTTAAAAGTTCTCTCTCTCCACAAGACTGTGCTGCTCGTCTTCAAAATGCTTTTGGGAGAGAAGCACCTTCTTTGAGCACCGTGAGGCGATGGTTTGCTGAATTTGAGAGAGGTCGAGTTTCTTTACATGACGAATTTCGTGAAGGGCGGCCTTCAACTGCCCTCAACGTAAATAATGTGGCTACTGTTAAGCGGCTAATTGAAAACCCGCGGATTACCTATGAGACAATTCGAGAACTATTGGGGATTGGTATGATTCAACAAACAAATTCAGTTAATTTTACACGAAGAATTGAAAGTTCGGAAACTTTGTTGTCGTTGGATCCCTCATGAACTGACAGCGGAGCAGAAGCGGGCTCGCGTGGAATGGTGCTCACAGATGCTACTGAAGTACGACCACGGACATTCTAATGCTGTTTATGACATTGTCACAGGAGACGAAACGTGGATTTATTATTTTGAACCCGAAAAAAAACAGCAATCTTGTGAATGGGTGTTTGAAAATGAGAACAGGCCAACAAAAGTGACGCAGGCGAGAAACGTTGGTAAAAAATTGATCGCGTTTTTTTTCTCAGCTACGGGTCCCATCTGCACAATTCCACTTGAAGATCAAAAGAGTGTTAATGCTGAGTGGTATTCTACCATTTGTTTACCCAGAGTGTTAGAAAAAGTTCGCGAAAGACGACCGAAAAGCCGCGTTCTCCTACATCATGACAACGCTTCTTCACACACGGCCAACAAAACAAAGTCATTTTTAACTTCCGAAAAAGTACAACTCGTTACCCATCCTGCAGAAAATACAGAAATCACAGGGTGCTAGGTCGGGGCTATGCGCCCCGACCTAGCACCCTGTGATTTCTGTATTTTCTCCAAAATCAAAGATTTGATGAGAGGTTTCACTTTTACCAACTCCGAAGAGGCAGTGATAGCGTTCAATCAGCACGTAGAAAACATGCCTTCAGATTTGTGGTCCTCCTGTTTTAAAAAATGGTTCGATCGCATGAAAAAATGTTTAAAATGTAAAGGAGAGTATTTTGAAAAGCAATAAACATAATATTTTGGTTATAACATGTTTTTTTTAAGTTACGCGAAACTTATAGTGTGACCTACGTATTAAAGTACCTATAATAAAACACTCAAGCAGCTATTTTACTGCCCGGGTATTTTAGGAGGCAAATTGAATTAGATTCATAACTTAGATCTTACGTAAAAGTGCCTAACAAGTAAATTCTTCTCTAAATATTTACGTAATTTATGAACGCTCTGCTCAACAAAAATTATATTACTAAATTTCACATTTGAAACTGCCTACAGCCACGCAACAACACGTGATTGGTCGATAACGGCAGTAATTGTCATTTCCAGTGAACAAAGTGACAGTTAATGCGAAACTGTGTAAAACCTCATTGGTTGTAACCTATTGTATCAACTTTACAAATTGCAATTCCGCGGTTTCTTTTATCACATCGTTCGCATATTGGAGCACGTTTTGACACTAAATCCTTACCGTGGGCCATTTAGCGTCGCTCTCGCCCCGCCTGCTACGTTTTACAGCTATGGCATGCATTATTGAACCACTTCTGTACATAGAAGTTCGGAATCTTAATACATTCGTGAAATTATTTATAAAGCTTACATTTGAGACAAGCACTTGAATTCGTAGCAGGACTGCAAATTCCTACGCGGCAGCGGCGCAGGTTTCAAATCGTCGCTAGAGACACTTGAAGCTTTCCTTATGTGATTCGGAGCGAGGTTTTGTAAAATAAATGCAAGGAGCATATGTTTACATTAGTGTATAAGGTTGTGGTGTTCAGACTATATATGGAATACATTACGGGACTATAGAATAACCAATACCATATTTCGTGACTACACAGAATGGGAATTTTAGTAATGATATGCGACTTTCTTAATTTTCCATTATTTCAATTTTAAGATATTTTGTTGTAACTGAACTGTAAGTGAACTATAAAAAATATATATTTTAGTTATTCCAGTACCCATTAGAATCAGTAGAATAGAATGTACACAAAGAGTTAACTTTGTTTTATTAGTGAAATCCAATGAACACCTTCTCGTTTCGTCATTTGATAATCTTTATAATTTTATATAGTCATCGAGACAAAATCAGGAAGTGAAGACATGCTTGTAAAAAACAAGAGCTGTCGTTAATTTACACGCGTTTGTCATTCATACTATAATTTTATATAATTCAGTGTAATTTCAGTAGTAGTTATCCCTCATTATACGTCATCAATGAATCAACAAATTGCTGACAAAATAACCGTCTCGCAAATGCTTTACAAAACAATGAATGATTCAACGATATTGTATAAAATAGACCAGCCATAACACCAATGAAATGATAGGATAAACGACTTAGTTATTATTTTAAACATAAGTACATATGTATATACTTTAATAATTGATTTTCAAAGTAACAACTTCTCACTTACGGAAACATAGTCATAGCTTTTTCGCTAGAGGCATGTGCATTGTGAATTATAGTATATGCAATATAGCATATGAGGTAGGGTTTAGAAATTATAGTGTTCCACTTACATTCCACTATTATTTGAGTATTGTAAAACGGGGACAGTTATGTATGTATTTATAGAATTTCCGTAATATCCATTCCTAAATATCCTCCTCGAGATTTCTTAAAAATTAACTTAATTTGGCTATGTTGTACATGTATTGTACATTGAATTACTCAACTGCCTATTATTATTATGTAACTAAATAATCACGTTTGCCTATTTTTCTAATTTCCATGAAACCGTTCATTAATTTTTTTCCCGTCAAATTGTTTCTCGTGACACACGCAACCGGCTATGCCAATAATGGCGTACTCCACCATTTTAGTTTTCTGTTCTCACGTTAACACAGTAAATTGTTAGAAAATACCAAGTTTAAATCTGATAAACACATCAACTTCATTAATGCTACATTTTTCTTGATCACGAATAAAGAAATTCTTCCATTTATCGAATTCATATGCGGTCAAGTTGAGAACTTATATAGAACGCTAAGCCAATTTTGTGAAACTGTATTTTGTGAGTAATAACTTCGGTTGAGTTTTGGTGGAGCTTGTATTTGGTGGAAGTTTGGTTAAACTATTTGGCAAAAATGAAACTAAAATATTAATGTTTCCGAGTTATCCGCCGCGGCGTGTTCCTTTAATTTGAATATTGGATTCGTCTGTCTGGTTTGAAGGGATGGCAAGAATTTTAAACCAGATGCGGTACATAAAATTATTTCATATTTAGAAATAATGATATAGGATTAGCTTTTTTTTTTTGGTGTGTAAGGAGATTTCATATTACGTTTTATGTCAATCTCAATACTTTTCAGCTGTAACAACATCGTCGGCTGGCCATCACCTTCGGATCCAAAGTCAATATCGCATGCAAGTTCCGATTAGCCAACGATTAACAAAAGCGTAGTAGGATAAAACTGTTACTAATAATAAAAACAGCCAGACTGGAGGAGTATTATGGCGAGCTCAGTGGCGCAGTCTTAAAAGATGCGACTTTGATATCAACGCTCGTGGATTCGATTCCCACACAAGACAAACATTTGTGTGCATGAACGTGTCTGTTTGTCTTGGTCTGGATGATTTAAAAGAGGTAGGACGCATCAAAACAGCCCGTCTGGAGAAGTACCTCCACCTCACAGAATACCACAGCCAAATAACAACTCCCTAGAAGGTTGTTGTGTTTCGGCGTGTGAGTGAGGTCACCAGTAAGCTCCTAAGGAGTTGCTGTGTAAGAAGCAGATGAGGCATCGCGCGAGTGATACTTAATATATTACAAGCATTAAGTTTATTTGTTTCAGATAAATGAGGAAGCTCATCAGGAAGCTGGAGAGGAGTTATTGTGTTAGCAGCAGGGTTTGTAAAGCCCGGGCAATACTCCTTGAAATGCCTGTGAACTATGGCAACTGGTTTACATCAAGCGTGCCGAAGTTTTTTCTGCCAACCGACGTCACGCCTCTAGTATTGCATATCTCCATCCATAGGCTACTGTAATTGCTTGCCATCTAGCAGGGCGTATGTTTATTTGTCACCTTTGTTTATAAATAAAGAGCTTATTTATAAACAAAGGTGACAAATAAACATACGCCTTGCTAGATGGCATACGCATATAAAAAAGATAAATGCTCGGTCCTCTCTGCCTACGCCGCAAGGGATTTGGTGTGAAGCTACGCGTTAGTTAAGCATTGTATCCTTGTCCCTGAACACGTGTTACAGGGTCGGCAACGCAAGAGTGACATCCCTGGTGTGCAAATGCCCATAGGCTATGGTAACTGCTTACCATCAGGCAGGCTGTACGCTTGTTTGCCACCTTAGCGGTATAAAAAATGTCTATCAAATAACCGGGGTAGATACCCTACCCGTCAAATAAGAATAGCAATAATTTTAGGATTGGTGATGATACCTACCACTAATGGTACAAGTGTCTTTAAGATGCGGTAACTGCTTACCGTCAGGCAGGTCATATGCTAGTTTGCCTCCTCAGTGATTATTAGCCACCATTGTATTCAATAGCCAATAGTTTTTAGTTTCTTTATAACTAACAAAAAGAAACACGAGTACATGGTTATATCTCAGTCTCGGTGTCCATAAACTCCAGAGCCAAATGATATATATCATTTGGCTCTGACTTCGTATTTGTATATGGTTTAATGCGCCCTGTCTCTCTCTCATATGTTTGAAATAGATATTATCTCTGAGAAACTTTTATTGACGGGCGCTGTTAAATTTGCTTTTGAGAATCTTTAATACTTTTAAAAGCGGTAGAGCATATTAAAACAGTTGAGCAAAGGAAGTACCTCACAGAAACCCTCAGCTGAATAACAAATTGCTGGAGGTTTGTTTTGTTCCTGCGAGTGAGCGACGTTACCAGTAAGCTCCGAAAGAGTTACTGTGTTAGCAGCAGAACATGAACGATACTTAGCGTATTGCAGGCGTGCATAGGCTGTGGTAAAACACTACACCAGAAATGCCGCATGGTAGTGTATTATACATAATAACAGATAATATAATTTACTTGCAAAAATGCTCAAATTATATAATTTTCAATTTATATAAAAACACATAATTTATTTTAATTTTACCTAACATTTCATTTTATATAATTATATTTATTGTCCTAACGCTCTTTTTATATAACGTTCATTTGTCATAATCTTCTGTTTTTACTAAATCAAGAGTATTTAAATACACACATCAAAAGTGTCTAGGGATCAACATATATTTTTGCAATAACTTTTCTCCTGATTGATATTAATTAAAATTTTCTTTAAGGATTCATCAAATAAAGTGTTTTCGTTTGTCTACAGTAACGATAAACCAAGTCACCTTTGCATTAATAAAGAAATTTGCCATTTTCATAATAAAGGGATTTTTGACATTTGAACCACTAACATTAAAATTCGAAAAAAAGACTGAAATAACAGTTTTCTTTATAATTTTATTGGGTAACTTAAACAATTAATAATCCGTGTTTCTACCGCGAACACTAACAACACAAGAACATCGGTTTGGCATACTCAAAATGAGTTCATCCAAATCACGCTGTGGAATGGCCGCCCATGTTCGTTGCAACAACAAAAAAAGGTCTTCTTGCGACTGGATACCCTCCATATTCGGCAGAGCTCTTCTCTGTAGCATATCCCATGCATGCTTAATCGGGTTCAAGTCTGGCGACTGAGCAGGCCAGGGCATGACATTGATGTTAGCTGCGGCGAGAGTCTGTCTTACAACTCTTGCGGTGTGCGGTCGTGCATTATCATGCATTAACTGAAATAAGGGACCGATTTGCACTTGTAGAGGAACGATGACGTCTGATACAATCGTCTCAGCATAAATTTGAGCGTTGAGGTTGCCTCTGATCCAAATCAACTCAGTTCTTCCGCCGATCCAAATACCCGCCCATACCATGATGGTTCCACCACTATAAGGATGGACTTCCTGGCAGGATTTTAATCGCTGTTGGCGTCCAGGGGTTCTCCAGTGTCGTATACGTCTTGTATCCGGTCTCATACCAAAACGAGACTCATCAGAAAAGCACACGAAACGCCATTGTTCTTCTGCCCAATTTCTGTGTTCAAGAGCCCATTGATATCGAATCCTACGATTGTGCATTGCTATAGGTGGTACCCTTAGCGGTCTTCGGGAATGAAGGTTCACTTCATGCAAGCGGTTTCTGACTGTTTGGTCGCTAATTAAGTTCCCTGAAGAGTGATGAAGCGTCACGGCTAACATCATGGCGGTTATTGTTGGAGCTCTTCGAGTTGTGATTTGAATGTATCGGTCTTGTCTCCGTGTGGTGCAGCGATACCGTCCTCCATGGCGCTCAGCCACGGTACCAGTGCTTCGGTAACGTGTCCAAAGTCGACTGATAACACTCTGACTTGTATTCAGAGCTAAAGCCACAGTACGTTGCCGGGAACCAGCTTCTATCATTCCCACGGCTCTGAGCATTTCTTCCCTGCTTAAATGACGTCGCCGCTCCATAATAACGTTGGTTTTAATTAGTAGTAGGGAAACAGTAGCACTAATAATGTCTTCAATGCGTTGTATGTTTTTATAGGGAAAATATTGACAGCTGATTTTCATCTTTTTTTTTAATTTGATTGACAGTTCCTGTTTCAAATTATGAAATGCACCAAAAAGGATCCATATAAATTTATAAAATCATAAATTTATTACAAAGCCACATCTCAATCTCAAGAAATCCGCATAAAAATGCTTGATCCCTAGACACTTTTGATGTGTGTATTATAAGCAGTCTGACATTGCTGGGTTAGGTTAGGTTTGACTTGTGACCATCAAAACGCATCGACATACTCGTACGTTTAATCATATATAAATTAGGAAATACAGGCGTTCAAATAATATTTTTCAAAATGAAAATGGATAATTATGCTGACTTTATCTGAAGCGACTTTCTACGAAAAAAAAAATTAAATGTTGTCCGGCGAAACAAGGGAGAACCATGTCACATACTTGTATGCTTCCCGACGTTATATAAAAATAAACTTCAACCCCAAAAGGGACCACTACTCCATCTATGGAGTCCATTACCTCTTTTTAAAAACCGGAATGCGAATCAGACTCCGAAGGGTTCCGATTAGCCGTGTAAAAAAAAAATCACCTAAAAAATATATTATTTTTGCTACATTGGTACACATTTAACATACATTTTAAGAGGTAGGGTGCATCAAAGCAGCCTGTCTGGGGAAGTACCTCCATCTCACGGAAAACCGCGGCCGAATAACAAACTACCTGGAGGGTTATTGTGTTCCTGCGTGTGAGTGAGGCCACCAGTATGCTCCCAAGGTATTGCAGTGTTAGCAGCAGAGATAGCATACCGCGAGTGATACTTAATATATTACCAGCGACTACGGTAACCACTTTACATCAGGTGGACCGTATGCTTGTATGCCACACGACGTTGTATAAACAAAACACCCTTTAATTTTTGCCTCTGTTTTATTTTTATTTTATTTTTATTCACGGGTATAATCCCGGTCATTTGATAGGCGTGCGCGGGGATGGATATGGATATGGATGGGATATGGATCCAACGCGTAGAGGCCCTTTTAAGAAGATTCATGTTATGTTGTACACCCACCGAGACCCGCTCCTAAAAATATCGATAGAACCATATATCTATGAGCAGGTCACGGCAGGTATTGGGACTATTGCGAATGTGTAGGAAATGATTAGTCTATTGTAATGAGGTCTGGAGGGATTATTGGTCCTGGGTTATTGCAGAAGAGGGACGGACACGTGCCATAACTATCATATCTGACTGTTATTTTTGGCGGGCAGTGGCTCGCCACTCACAGGGTGCACCCCCGAAATGCCAGAGGAAGTCGGCCGGGGGCAACACCGATGTGAGAGACTCAGGGGTGTTGAGAGGTGTGCTGCGCTTTCTCCGAAGTTACTCGCGGCGTTATGCCCTTTAACACTTCCACCCCTGGAGCATATCACCTGCTAGAGCAATATACTCTATCGACTCCTCTCTGGACGGCCAATGAAGGCAAGCCAGAGCTGAGAGTCCTGCGGGCCTTCTTGGATTTCCACTCCGACCGACGAAGACACGCCGGAGACGAAGGCCTGATCGACTCTCTGGAGCACTCGGGTACCCGTGGTGTCGTTACGCACCAACAGCTCGCCTGCTGCTTTTATTATTATTTATATTTTTATTATTATTATGTAGCGGCTATAGTAACTAACACTATTTGAATATTTTATGTCCGTGTCAATTATGATTCAAGAGATGCAGTTCATTGATAAATTGGGCAGCCTTTAGTACCTAATAGGCTACCGTCGGGACCCTTTGAGAGAGAAACCCATAAAAGTGAAAGCAATTAGCAGTCTTAACTGTAACAGGAGTTCAGTTAAATATAGTTTTACTATCGGCAGCTTAAAGTTCATAATTAGTTTTTGAATACGATACGATACGTCTTTATTTGAATTCTCAGAAATTCACTGAATAAACACAAAGCAATGAAATTTTGTTTAGTATTTCTAAAGTAATAAAACGCTGTTATTATCGGTAAGTAATAGGAACCTATATAAATAAATCGAATGGATAAATCTAGTTACCAAATGAAGACTAATAAACCCATTACGAAACTTGTCTAAATGATCTAAAATATATTGTAACTTTTGATCGACCAGAACAAGCATATTATGCTGTGACGCAGATTAAAGGGAGACATAAATTGTCGGGTAACTATAGCCCCTTGAGTCCAATCCAACCTTCCATAGGAGAACTATATATATTTATTTCAGTTCAGCATAGTGGTTCAGCTTCGCCTGATGGTACAGGTAAATGGTACTAAAGACTACAGTACCCTGTCAGTTAACACTGCCATTTGGGCTCCTCTTTTCGCTTACTATCAGACAAGGCTGAGCCACTATGCTGAACTAAATAAAATAAAAAATATAGCGCGTTTGTAAATAAATCTTCTGTCTCGCCAGGATGAATGAATTTATTTTCTAAAGAAGACTTGAGGATTTTTAGACAATCCTCATAAGGTACGTTAGTATTTGCTTATTTGCCACACGACGTAGTATGAAAAAAATTTAAAGCAACAGAACATAATGTGATATGTTCATTAGAATATGAATTAGGAATTAATTTGATTGGACAGTCATATAATATTCGGCAATGGTATTTGAGTAGGTAACTATTGACTAAATTACATTTTCTTTGCATACCACGTGACAATATTTAAAAATAAATATTTCCGATAAAATATTAAATGATTTCCTCAAATAAAGGTTTAAATTTATAATATAGCTAATGTAATAAATGTTTATCCGTACCTACTTGTTCAGATAATGTACATTTTACCATTGCATTTGATTAATGAAAAGAAAAAAATATTTTATTCCTTTAATATACTATAGAAAGCTTCTATACCTATATAGTTATTAAAGTTAATTTTTATTACTTATTTTATTTTGAGATTTTCAGTCATTTTGTCTTATTCCAGTTTAGATCTCACTCACGCCTAAACTTAAAATCCGGGTTTGATTTTGGAGTTTATTTTTTCCAAACCCAAGGCTGCAGACTAATGACTAAAAGTTACGACTGTGTGAACTACGAAAGTGAAATGGGTTTCACCAACTATGCAGTACTAACAGTATTTTTCTGATACATAGGTTTCAGAATCGGAACCTTTCTATCTCTATACATCTTTATTTTCTATTTGATATCCATATGAAGGCGGTTAAAAAGAAAATATAATCCGCCGTTTTGGTAGTGTTACATCATTTCAATTCAAGGCAAATTGCAATACATAGCAAAAGAACATGAGTCATTGCCCATGGACAAATTCAAAATCAGGATATCATAGTAACAAACATAAACAAAACCTAAATCTACGACTTGGTCAAAATGACATCTGGCAATGTCAAGATTAAGTTAGTGGCGCTATATTATTCAAACTACGAGGTAATGGAGATGCAGCCTGCAAAAGAAAGAAATGTTTAAAGCTTTTGTTTGTAAATGGATCCCTATATAACATAAAAATGGTATATCAATAAACAATTATACGTGACTTTTAAAATGCGAATTCATTCATTACGGTAAAATTTTTGGACTTAAATTAATGCATGGAAATTACAATATTATCTCAAATGTCACCACAAATAATATTGAAGTTAGAATGATTTGAGAAACGAATATTATGTTTATACGACTATTGTGTATACTACAGAACGAAACCCTTAAAGTGCAACATTTAACCAGCCACAGGTATACAGCAAGTGATACTCATCACACTGCAACTGTTTAACTGTTTTCTATTCAACCGAAGGAGGTTAGTGCATACTTCGCCATGCTCCTCAATTGCCAATTGGTTTCCACCAACACCAAAGATTTCAAGCAGCTTTAACGCCGCTGACTTTGATTCACGACTGTCATAAATTGAAAATCGTGGAGCTGAGCCTTAACGGGTCCTCTAAGGCGATAGAGCTTCTTGAGTAAATCTTAATCTCTAGGTAAGCTGTGGCTAATTTGCTGGTTCGATTACACATATCGCGCAACAATGTAATTAAACTCTTCTGCACTCGACTAGTATACTGTTATTTATAACATTCCCTATATTAAACAGAGCACAATATGCTGTACCAATCAGTCAGACAAACAATTTAAATATAAATTGCGACACGGAAATGTAAATTCCCCTACAAAAAGCGGTCAGTTAGTAATGAAAATCGACGTGTACACAGATTAGAGTTCCGATCATTGGTAGATTTAGTTAAGAATGCAAGTTATGAGAATGAGCGATATCTTGCCGTATTTTAAATAATTAATCGACGATAAGACCGAGCAGACATGGTAGCGACGGCATGAATCTACTAACGGTAGTGGGTGGGTGCTGGCCTACGCTAGTTCGCATGAACTAATCCTTACCTGAAGCACAGAAAGTAGTTCGATCAAATTGCCTGTAAATTTGACTTTCGCAAAATAATGTCTTAATCTGTAAACTATTTAAAAATAAAATGACATTGCTTCAATTTTATTCCACAATGGTCTACGTGTACAACATAATAACGCATTTAGGGTGCTATTGCATCTGCCTCGCAACTACAGCGTGTCAGGGATGTTCACATCGTGAGGAAACCCGCATGTTCAAGAAATTAAATTTCGATAGACTTATGACCTAACCTAAGAAAGGTCTGGTTTTCCCTCTGGGTTGTGGAGGTCTGACGACAGTAGCTCCATGACAAAATCATTATCTTTGCCAAACCTTTGGGCTTAGGTAGCGAACCCCGCCTATTCTAATGGATTGGGAAGCGTGATAACGCTAAGAAGAAGAAGAATGAATCACGATTACTTGAATGAATACATTTTATTATTATATAACTTTAGCGAGTTTCCTCCTTCAATATTGGCTCCATTATTTGAATGTTAAATTTATAAATATTCTTCACGATGATCTCAGTTTCAACCACCATGCCCCTTACTGATGGTTGGTGTGATTAGCGCACCAACCATCAGTAAGGGACATTTAGAGTACATATAAATACGGTACGGAATATGGATACATACAGTACGGAGGGTACTGTGGTATCATGTTTAAATGCCTAATGATACAATATAATAACAATGTACAAACTTACTACTTACCTATTCTTTCGACATTTTTAATCGTTGGTTTTTAGGGTTCCGTACCCAAAGGGTAAAACGGAACTCTATTACTGAGACTTCGCTGTCCGTCCGTCCGTCCGTCTGTCACCAGGCTGTATCTCACGAACCGTGATAGTTAGACAGTTGAAATTTTCACAGATGATGTATTTCTGTTGCCGCTATAACAACAAATACAAAAAAATATAATAACGTAAATATTTAAGGGGACTCCTATACAATAAACGTAATTTTTTTGCTCGTTTTTGCTCGATATTGATAACGGCAACAGGTAGACGCTTGAAATATTCACAGAATATTTAGTTATATATTCACTTTGAGAATAAATAATTAAATTAAAATAAAACAAATATTTAAGGGGGGCTCCCATACAACAAACGTGATTTTTTTGCCGTTTTTATAGATAATGGTACGGAACCCTTAGTGTGCGAGTCCGACTCGCACTTGGCCGATTTTTTATTTCGCCTTAGAGCTTGTACTTTGTAGAGTCAACGTTCATTATGATGAATAACAAACGTCAAAATGGTTATTATATGGTGATTATTCAATTCAATTCAACAAATTCAAGAGAACTTAATCGATAAACAAAAATCTACGCGAATTAAGTCACAATTTCTCTATACCTGCTTTGACAGTGTCTGCTCCGCTCTAGTGGCATGTTTTTTTCCTTCTAGCTCCTATTGAAGACAACCGTATTACTATCTTTTATTTATTGCCTTTCCGTTCGTCCAAACTTCTGTTACTTGTACTCTGTACGTGCAATAGACAGTTGGACAGGTTTAATCGGAAGTTATTTCTTGCACAACTGACCGAGTCGGTCCAGTTTTGCCAGGATTATAATGAGATAGAATTTCGTTATTTGGGTCACTATAACCGAAATAGCAGATGAAAATTTACTTTATAGTCGAATAACATTAAAATATAGTACATTTTAAATTGTATAATGGTCAGTAAAGTTAACATATATATGTATTAAATTTAATAATTTGTACCCAAGGGATTTATCGTGAAGTTATAGATAGATAGATAGATATTTATTATTCGGGAGTCTAACAGCTTAATATACATAAGTATTAATAGCATATATGATATACAATAACAATAAGTTTTGTAAATAGCAATAAAGCTTACATATATTATAAAATGTGTAAGCCTTATAGCTAATTACAAAACTCCACTAATGTGTAGTTAAATAGTGATAAAAAAGTAATAAAGCGATTTAATATTACGACAGATAACTCAGTCACTTTCTTTAATTTTAAACTTCAATTCAAATCGTCTAGTAACAGTTATGTATAATACCTTTATCTATAACTTCACACCAAGGCCCTTGCACGGTAGGCAGAGAAAACCGAAAGCCTTGAATGACTTAGTCCTTACACGCCTCACTTGCTTATATATATATATTATATTAATCACGTGTAGGTAGACTCGTCCCTCAAACTGCATGCCGTCTTTAAACCGAAAACCATATTTTATATATATTATTATTAGTGAATTTTAAATAACTGTTTTGCTCATTCTCTCGAAATAGAGTAAAAATCTCATAACGCTACAATCACAGGTTGGCTACAATTTATTTCCCTAGAGTGTCGGTACATATGTGCGGACTTTCGTTCTAGACGCGGCCTATTTGTTCAACTGATGAGCCCCAGGACCAATTCGTGTTGGAGATTGTGTTTAAAAATGGTGAATACTTTGTATAAAAAGACAGCCTTCTCGGCAGGAATGACGTCTAACAATTTAATGAAATGTATTTTAAGATATCGTTCTTTTTTGGATACATTTCAGTGAGTTTTTCCGTCTATTGACAGCGACTTGAAAGCTATGTGTTTCCTTTTAACTCTATAGATTCAATAACTATCAGAGTTCATATTATATGACTGTCCATGGATTGTAGTTTATTCATCTTCGACGACGCTATGCTACCGATAATGATTTGAAACTTCCATAAAGAAATTTAGAAAATTTTGTTCGTATTAGGATTCCGAACCAAAATAGTAACTAGTCTGGCCATAAATACTGATACATAGAAACTTTTTGTTCTCAACTTGGTAATTATTTTGAATTTGAAACTCGTTTATTATGTTAAAAACTTCTTTCGATTTCACGCTGTTTTATATATTTTTTTGAATTTATCAAATTACAATATGCATTCATTCACATTTGATAAAAAAAATATTGTTAAAGAAAATAGGATTGCAGTGATTGCCTTGGACAAAGTGGGTATGGAGCCGTCGATCATATGCAAGATACTTCAAAAGTTTGATACAATAGTAAGTAGTCTGGCAATAAATACTGCTGCATAGAAACTTTTTTTTTCATCTCCTTAATTATTTTGCCTGAATATCGGCGCTTATCGTCGATATACAGGACATGCCCTAAATCAATCACTCTATAGTTGAAGACAGTGGATCGATCAAAACGCCTTCTGTCCTGATACGCAGGTAAAAGGCACAGAAATATCCTCTTTACTGATGAAAAATAGTCTTATCAAGGAGTCATAAAGCGCATTTTTGTGAAAAAGGAATGAAGACTTCAGCCAAAGTGTATCAAAAGACTGTCTTGGATCATGTATTGAAACCTCTCAGCAATACACTTTTTAAAAACTTTACCTTGGACTTATCAGCAGGACTCTGCATCTAGTTACAAGGCATGAACTACCCAAGCCTGGCTCAAAACCAACGTTCCGGACTTTATAAGAGCTGAAGACTGGCCCTAGTCTAGCCAAGATGTGAACCCCTTAGACTAAAAATTATGGTCAGTTTTAGAGGGCATGGCCTGCTCGAAACGACACGCCTCACACGACACATTATGTCTCTTAAGAAATCTTGAAGCAAGCAGTGGCTAAATTGGTTACTTGTCCATCTGACTTATCTGATTATAATGGTCACAGGGGCAAATAAAAGCAGGTTGTGATATCTTTCTAGCATATTTCTTGTTTTGCAAGTATAAGTAATAATTACCGCTAAATATCAGATGACCTTGGCACGGTGCTAACTCAGCAATGCCTCGACCAGCCTCCTAATCATGCTACTCCGTTGCAACAGTTATCATACAGAGAACTATTTAAAGGTGCGGTAAATACCAAAATTGTAGACAGAGTTCCGATTCGGTTGTCGCGCGCGCTAGTCGTGTGCATGTCGTGGTCTCAAATTTTTATTCGCGTCGCGAGTGTTTTTTCTCTGGTTTGTATTGTACTACGACTGTTTTGTCGAGTACGTCGCTGCATTACACATTGTTTTGGAGTCCAACGGTCGTATAGCTTCGGCTGTATAGCTTTTGGGTTTCACAGCAATTGTAATAGCTCGGTTTTTACCGGTGGATACCTACTACAGGTGCCATACGAAGCCGGTAAGCGTCGCCCCGGTACGTTGCTGGGTTCCTTCTGAACCCGGTGAAACCGGAAGACCCGAACCCAGTGCACTTGGCTCTCGCCAAGGGAGACGGTCCTTTTGAACGGCTATCCAATTTAGAGATACCCGTCTAACTTCACTCCCCCCGCCCCCCTGCCGCAAGGCAGGGAGGTTTTTTCGCCATTATGGCAGATGCGCCGCTGCTTAACAGCGCTCTCGATGGAGTCCTATTTAAGATATTAACTCAGTTCTTCGCTGCCGTTGCGGCCTCTCCCAACGGCGATCAATTAGCCATTCTTACACCGATCGTTGAGCAATTCCGATCTGATCTTGTTAGTGCAGCTACTGAAGTGGGAGACAATATGTCAACCACATCCTCCTCATCCATAAAGAGGACCGCTTCCCAGCGGGACTCTGATTCCTCCGGCGACTCTCAAGAGTCGTCGGACACGCTTGTTGAGTCGTCTAAAGGCTCAACCCCCCCCCCAAACCCCCGTCCAAATCCTCTAGAAAGAGGATACGGCGCCTTCAGCGCCGTCAACAGGACGCAGTAAACACAAACAAGTCCGGGGCCTCCTCGTCTCACGATGAGGAGGTGCCTCTCCCGCCCTCTCCTGTCCCGGTAGAGATGGAGGTAGTTCCCTCGTCGTTCGACAGGGACTCCCCTCTCTCCCCGCCACCGCCCACACCGCCGCCCGCTCCCAAAGCGGCCCCTGCCTCTCAGAAGGCCGCCAGCAAGCCCGCCCCGCGCGGCACCCCCGCTCCGACCCGAGCCAACGGCCCGCCGCCTGTTTTCCTTCGTGAAAAAGGCAGGTGGGTCGAAGTCTCTAAACTTTGCGCCGATCAAAAGGTGCAATACACCCGTGCTACTAACACGGGTGTTGCAATCAAAATAGATGTACCGTCTATTGACGACTTCAAATGTCTTACAAGACTTTTATCCCATAACAATATTCCGTTCCATACTTATGCACTCCCCAGTGAGCGCAAAGTACGTGCGGTCTTACGCGGAGTGCCGTCTGAGGTCTCCTGCGACTCAGTTAGGGACGACCTGCTGGCTCAGGGCTTCCCTGTTGAGGCTGTGCACAGGATGCACGGTCGCAATGGGAAGGTTTACCCGCTAGCACTGGTCGTACTAGCGAACGTTTCGACGAGCCGAGACATTTTTAAGAGAGAGCTCACGGTGTGCGGCCTCAATTTTCTTTGTGGGTCTTCAATTTTCTTGGGCGAAAATCAAAAAAAAAAAAAAATAAAAACCAAAATTGTAAGGTAGACAACAAAGCGATAACACAGGGCAGCTGATAAAATAGTGACTCTGCTGTTCTATTTCTGAGACAGTTAATATTTTAGATGTGCAATTATGTTGATTGACGTTCAAAATAGAGAAATAGAACTTACATTCTGTCACTTCCTTATAACCCGTATGGATTATAAGGAAGTGACCGACCGTATGATACCAAGTGCCGCAGACTATCAACGCCTTCGTCTCAAACGTGTCATTGTACGTCGAAGTAAAATCAGAAGAAGGCTCTTATTTGCCTTCATTAGTAGTCCAAAGAGGAGTCGTTACCTATATATTCAAGGAGTCAGGCTTCCACAAATAACTTTGAATACACCTCTGGACACCCTGAGTTACTAACATAACCCAACAAGTATAGAAGCTGCTTAAAGAGGCTGTCTCACCTCTACAACTGATGGCGTGCAACTTAAGTATAATAGTACAACAGTTAAACAGCTGATATACAGCTATTGAGCTGCAAAAAGCCTACTTATGCAGTTTGTGTGATACTTGAAATTTCGGAGACTTATTTACTAATTACCGAGTAACCGTCCATGAGAAATAGCGATCAGAGGCATTATAGCAGAGGCCGGAGGCCGTCACCAGTGTATTATCAAGTACAACCCTGATACATGCGCTGTTACATTGGCATCATATTTTTAATAATTTATCGCACTAATTATTTCATTGATAATTAATGCGTGTGTTATTATATTATGTAATTTAATATTATAATATTAACATTTTTGAAAGTTCACGTTGAACCCGTTTCCACGCGCATGCCTATCAAATGAAGCAGACAATACCTGCACGTAACAGTAATAATAATAACATATAAGTAATAATATAAAAAGATCGATGAATATCTAGTTAAGTCGTATAAACTTTTTACGCCAATTGGTCTGCGGTGCTAGACCGAACTATCATACAATGGTATACTGAACACTAAATTATTCCACCCTACAAATTGGACCGTACCCAACCAGGACTAAATGCTTTTATTGCCTCATTCATTTCTCTAAATCTAGGCTGCACTTGACTTCGTTTAAATCTTGAGACTGCATTCTTCGTAGTTTCATTCGAAGACGAGGCTATTTTCCAGCACAATGCAGTCCCTTGGTGCATCCGTCGAAAAATAAACGAGGAAGCAAATTGTTTCTATTGCTACTTTCTGAGAAATGTTGGGACAATCTTAGCAAAGTAATGTTTACCGTGAAAGGAGGTTTAGCAGTCATACTTTCTGTTGTTAATATATCAATTAATGATACTTTTTACAGTTATTCTTTATTAAACGGTTGAATATCTTTTTAGCTTAATTTTATACGCGCTACATCGTCATATCTACGTATGAATTATATATATATATATATATAGTACCCATTACACAAGCTTCGCTTACTTTGGGGCTAGATGGCGCGCTGTCTAGCCTTAAAGTAAGCGAAGCTTGTGTTATGGGTACTAGACAACTGATAAACTTACGTAAATACATTTTTTTTTGTAAATACATACTTATTATACATAGAAAATACCCAGACCAAGACAAACAGACATGTTCATGCACACAAATGTTTGTACTATGTGGGAATCGAACCCACGAGCGTTGGTGTCAAAGCAGCGTAACAACGCGTTTCACCACTGCGCCACCGAGCTCGTCTATTATGTATTATATATACTCGTTCTATATATGGTTGGCATATTACGCATATGTGTTCTGGCCATGCATACATACATATATATGTATCTATTATTAATTGACATTTTCTAGGTACAATTTCATAGTAGGTATAGCTCATTTACTTTTTCACTAATTTGAAAAAAATTGCTTTCTATCCTTTGAAAGTAAATTTATATATATTAGTCCAGTCAGTAAAGGAGTAGCTAGGAAGGCGTTGAAAGTATTAAGAAACATAACATAAGTATTAAGAAATATGAAAATGCATCCACACCAGAGTTATTTTTTATGGATTTTGCAATATGTTAACATTTGTGTGCAGCGTCTGATGAGGGAAGAGGAAGGTGTTTATTGGATCTATGTAAGAAAAATTAATTCTGGTGTGGATGCACCTTCATGTATTATTTTGTACCAGCTATTCGACGCTGATTATTTGGTATTTGGTTCTACCGTATGTACGGTCTATCTTATACAGTCACAAGATTCCCAGTTCGAAGCCTGCACAGCACTGCCCTTTTACACACTTATTGTTATTACTTTAAATGAGAAATTCATGTTAATATTCCATGAGAATATTTCATGTAACTTGGAAAGGGCTCTAACGTTTTGAATAAAATTTTGTATTTAGATGTAGTTTTGAGTTTTTCTATTTCCGTATATTTTCGGTAAAAACGCGTTTTTGTACGAAAAATATAAAGAAATCGCTGAGCAAAGCTCGGTCGCCCAGCTACTGCCTTAAAAAGTGAAAGACGTTTTACCTTTGAGGTCTGGGGACTTTAGTACGAGTGTATTTGTCTCTAAGCGCTAATCGCTAAGAGACAAACATACTAAAGAAAGTTCTGTTCACACTCTTGAAGTGTTCTATACTCACCTTCATAGCGATTGTTTTATTGGTTCAAAATAAAGTAGTTAATATAGACCCTACAACTTCTATAGGTTCTACATTGAACAAAAGTCGATTTCTAAAACAGCTGGAATTAAATTTATTATTTCGTATCCCCGGCAACGGAGTGTGTACCTGCGCGTCTTCTTAAAGTTGTAGCAAGACACTTTAATTTCCCTAGGGTGGTGGAGAGTGGAAGTCAGTGGAACTCATAATTCATGCCGAGTTAACATTTTGTCAGTTCGTATTTGTTACCCAACAACGCATGGCTTTCCTTTGAACTCAAATTTAGAAATGTTTTCGTGTTTCTAATTAAATGCTGCTTACTGGATCAGTTGACATTCGTATTTTCATGTAAAATACTTTATTAATTGAATAGGTAGATACGTGGTAGTTTCAATAAAAATGTCTAATTCATATTACTTCGTATTCATATGGTACTCATAGCCAAAGCGTTTCAACACTTCTTGTTGCCCAAACCATTACAGGTAAAAAAATATCAATGCCAAATAAGGACTTATACCTCTCGCCTACATATTTTATTGGCTACATTATGGGCAGGATGTTGTCCTTGGCGACATTTGCATAACGCTTAGGAGATGCGAGATAGGTATTTGCAAATATTTACTCAGGTTAATTAGTGTATACACTGGCGGGCGGTGTTACAAACGGAACAGTATTTGAAGACCGCCGCTAAAGTTTAATGAATCAATGATTTGGTTTGACCCCCACATGGGCTCGTTATTTATTGATGTTGCCAATCAGACAAATGGCTAATCCATTAACTATATGCCGTTGCATGCAGCGAATGATGTGAGTGAATGAAATCTCAATGGATGCACCATATCTGTATCTGTATTTGGCTTGCCACCGTCACAATATAAAGATATAAACAGTAGAATAATTCTAAAGAAACGTTCATAATCATCAAAGTCAAAGTCAAAATCTTTTTATTCCGTAAAAATGGCTACATTTGTTTGGAATCGTCACAATTTTTTTCCCTACCGTGCAGTTCATGACTAGGTGAGCACTGATAAAAATACTGCCAAAAAACTCAGGCATCCCTCTTTTGGTATCCAAACAAATTTACATAATTTATTAATTACATTATAATTGGATCGACTCAATCCCAGGCATTTTTATCATTAATGTAGTCAGATACTTTATAATATGCCCTGCTACACAATTTGGCTTTAATAGTAGTTTTAAATTTGTTTATTGACAATTCTCTTATATTGCTGGGAAGTTTGTTATAGAACCGTATACATAGCCCCATAAAAAAATTACTTATTTTGTGGAGACGGCTTGCATGTAACAATGGCTACATTTATGACTACTACAAGATTATGCTTATATCTAGTATTTATGTTATGAGTATCACTCTTTTTACAAAATGAGTCTATGTTTTTATGGACATACAAAAGATTTTCATAGATATATTGCGATGCGACTGTTAGAATATTTATTTCTTAGAATTCTTCTCTAAGGCTCTCCCGGGGACCAAGTTTGTAGATAGCTCTTATGGCTCTCTTTTGCAATAAAAAGATGGTGTTAATGTCCGCGGAGTTACCCCAAAGAAGAATTCCGTATGACATAATACTATGAAAGTAGCTGAAATAAACTATTCTAGCCGTATCAACATCAGTGAGCCGTCTAATAGTTTTCACTGCATAGGCTGCAGAACTTAGTTTTCCTGATAATTTTTCAATTTGTGGGCCCCATTGTAGTCTGGAGTCAATTGTTATACCCAAGAACACAGTTGTCTCCACAGGGGCTAAATTAGTTCCATTAACATGTACATTGGTAGTCACCTGTCTTACATTAGGTGTTGAGAACTTAATTACTTTAGTCTTTTTATAATTTAAAGGAGATTATTAACATTAAACCAATGCATAACTTTAGAGAGAGCATCGTTAACTTCGTCATAAGGTAATTATGTCTGTCTATTAATTTTGAATGTCAAAGAGGTATCATCCGCAAACAATACAATCTCATGTTTATCCTTTACATAACAAGGTAAGTCATTTATATATACTAAAAATAAGAATGGACCTAGAATTGACCCCTGTGGGACTCCCATAACTACAGGAGACCTCGAAGATCTTTTACCATTAACATCGACCTTCTGTATCCTATTGCCCAGATAAGAAGACAGAAGTTCGAGAGCCTTGTTCCTGATACCGTAGTGGTGTAATTTTCTGACAAGAGTGTCATGGTGCACGCAGTCAGACGCTTTAGACAGATCACAGAAAATTCCCAAGGCATCTTGCGAACCCTCCCATGCCGCGAATATACTTTTAAGCAAATGAATCCCTGCGTCTATAGTTGAACAACCTCTCGTAAATCCGAACTGTCTCGTATGAAGCAAATTATGTGTATTGAAATGTCTGAGCAACTGGCTAAGCATTAGTTTTTCAAAAATTTTACTGAGAATGGGCAGTATGGAAACAGGTCGAAAATTCGAAGGGTCCGCACTCACTTTTAGTTATTACTTATTATTACTAGTGAATTCCAAAACTTCCTACTCCTACAAATTTCTTCTGATTAAATTCGTTGTGAGTTCCAAGGCAGCTGTAGTTTAACCCCCGGGACAGCAATGGACTTCATTGTTCATTGCCTTTTTGGTGGTTGCCGCTGTTAATTCTGGCTACACAGGAGACACAGTGGTGGGCCTGTCCCGTTCAAAAAAAAAAATCTTCACTAAGTACATAGCGTCTAGTCAATCCAATCTAGTGTAGAAGCCGTAATTGGTACTTTCAAGTTGAGCGTTCTTCAGCTTGGTGGATTGATAACAACAAATGAGCGGATGTGGAAAGCGAATAATCACAAATAGTGCATATTTAGTCAATCACATGCTTTGTCCCGATACGCTCATTTTTATTTTCGTAACGCCGGGCGTAGTCCGCGTACTTAGCCGATTAGATCAAATTCAAGAGTCAGCCACTTACTGTTCCCCTAATGAGGGCATAGCCTAAGCGGACTTCGTGGTCAAATCACTCGCCGGTAGTCTAGATGTCTGGTCACATTTACATTCTACGTAATACGCCTCTTGTTCTCGATCTAAATAAAAATGAAACCGAGTTCGTGGAAGTTCATGCATTTCGTTGCTTTATCTTTACGGTCGTGACAATGGACGAACAATGAAATCAATTTCACTACAATATTTAAAAGTTTTCATTGCATAAGTTTTTGTTATTCTTTTTTTTTAAATATATATACATATATTAGAGGGGTGCAAACGAGCATCTGGATCACCTGATGGTAAGTGGTCAGCGTAGCACATTGATATCAGCAACACCAAAGGGTCACTGAGCCATTGTCAGCTTTTTAGAGGCATTCATCGTTATATATTTACCAAAATTAAATTGAATCAACAAAGGACTGCAATCATGCATGCAGAAAGTCTAAATTGGATTATAAGCAATACATAAATATAATAAAATCGGTTTTTTAAAGTTCCTTTATAGATGTGGTCAATGCTCTATATGGATTTATATGGGACTAAATTCGGCTATACCATAACAGAATATAGTTTGAATTACCTAAATATGTTGAGACGCTTCCGAGATATCGGTGAACATAAGCCATACGTAACGTACATAAAACCTTCTTTTTTCTTGCAGTAAGTTGAAAAATTATCGTCTTGGCACTCTAACCCGAGTGTTAGTAATTATGTCAAATACGCTAGTTGTGACCTACTGTTTAAATGTATAAAGTATGTACCATCATCTTTAGAGGCAAAACCACCCCGCCTGCCCTGCGCACGTGAGGTCTACATTGGCAGTCTACATTGGCATTAAGTTTAGCAAACAAAGCTATAAAGAAACAGAGTTAGGAGTGATATTAAATGAGGAACAGCCTAATAGAAGATGCAACACTATGTTATAAAAGTTTGTATTTTGTATCATTATTACTTTTACCAGGAAATTCGACACACTTTAAACGTAAACATATAAAAAATAGGATTGTCTGTGTGTTGAAAAATGGTCAAATCAAATGCACCCAAAACCGAAGAATAGATGCATGCGTGCATGAAGAGGTTGATGAGTGTGGAAGAAGCGAGAAAGGTATATTTGGATTGGTGCACCTAGCGCTCCATAGTCTCGATCTACCCCAATGGGAGATAGGCGTGATGATATGCATGTATTTATGTATGATGTTCCGTTTTTCGAACAATTACAATAATTTCGAAAAGCAAGTAATAATATAAATAAATTAACGTGATTATGCATGCACTGTTTTGAAAATTTGACGACTATCACAAAACCCGAAACACAGATTAGGTACATAAATATAAAAAAAAAATAAAAAAAAAAAAATAAAAAAAAATAAAAAAAATAATAAAAAAAAAAATATAAAAAAATATAAATAAATAAATAAAAAAAAAAAAATAAATAAAAAAAAAAAAATTAAATAAATTTGGGATTAAATTTACTATACGTTTAAAACGCTTGCCGTACAAAATTAATCTATAGCAATATAATAACTTAGGTACTAAGATGAGCACATTCATATTTTCGCTACGAGAAATTGACGTGTTATAGTCAATTATTTTACATAACTAACTATTCTATGCCGCTTGGACTATCACGAGAATTTCAAAAATATGGCATTGGTGACATTCAATTGATTTATGTGTAATAAGAAAAAGTACGGGTGTACTTATGTACGCATGTAAGAAATTATACTTCTTTAACGTAGCAAAACAAAAATAATACCAAAAATTTCATTACGCGTGCCAGTACTCTATGGTAGTAAAACAATACGTAATCCTACTTCGTGGTGTCGATATCGATGTCGATGTGTGCGTGTATCGTAAAAATTCTCTCTCATCATTTTTTTAACGCACTTAATAAGTAAAACTTCAAAAATCAACTGTTTGGCTCTTACGAGGATAATAACAGCAGCATTAATTTCACAATTTAAAATTATTGGCTCTCCTATGAATCTATACATTAATTTATACGAAAAATGTCTACTCCTTTTTTGTTCGTTAAAATATGTTGAAATAAATATTTCTGCTGCTACTGCTACTAGTTTATGTGTACAGACAGTATAACTTGTTAGCGAAACTGACATTTATGCTGGCAGATACCATTTCATAAATGAAAGTTGTATTGGCGTTGGCTTGTCTACATTTGCAGATTGAAATACGTCATACTTTTACCCGACTACGGCAAATCAAAAGTTAAAAAATTATAATTTTAGTAGTCTATGTTTGTATGTTTATATTTACGTGAATATACGAAAATATAAACATAAAATCTGAATTAATCAATCGATTTTGATAATTAAGGTGTCAATCGATTCGTTATTCAGATCCGGGTGGCATAGGCTATATTTTTGCATATACATATATGGTGCCTGTGATGACAACTAAAGTATCAAGGAAAAATAATATTTTGTTCTAGCAATATCGTGTCATTTTATAGGGCTTTTGAAAGGAATACATATACATTATGTAACGGCAGTTCTGAGTATCAATTTATTTATTTATTACAATAAGGGTCTATGTGGTAAAAAATCGAACGTCAGTAAGATAGGTATTTCAACGGGCATAAATGTGAGGGTAGACGTTGTTGACGGTCACGTCCATTATAGCGAATTGCAAGGCTGCACTTTGGCTAAGGCTGTTGTTGATATCGCTAAACATATTTTCGTCAAAGTCCAAATTTACATTTCATTAAGCGGCAAAATCATTGAAGCGTTTATTTATTAACTAAATCAAATTGGATTAATTACTATCTTTTTTCCTAGGTTTAGGTAGTCGGGTGTTAGTCTTGACGAGCCGCTGGCGCAGTGGTTAGTAACGCTACTTTGTTAACAACAGATTAGATTTTTATACAGGACATAACATATTGTGTGCATGGAGATGACTGTTTGTCTTGATCTGGGTATTTTTAAGCGCATAAAATCAACATATCTGGAGAAGTGCCTTCACCTCACAAACCGTAGCCAAATAACATCTCCCTAGAGGTTTGTTGTGTTTCTACGAGCAAGTGGGGTTACCAGTAAGCTCCTAAGAATTTGCCGTTTTAGCAGTACAGGTGACATCGCGCGCGCGATACTTAACGTATTGTAGGTAACCGCTTTACATCAGGTGGGGCGTATGCAAAAAGTATATACAAAAATAATTATTTTGAAACGAATTTGTTATTGCATTTTCTAGTACATGCAATGTTAAACAATGAATGTTGGAATATTTCAGATTTAAGAATAATATTCACTTAATTTTGAATATTAGAGTCTAATTAAAACAATTCTAGTTATATATATGCCGTGGATCATATAATGGACAATGTCATATACTCGTACTAGAGTCGTTAACGGCGTAGCTCGGGCAGTAAGAGAAACAGAGAGAGAGATGTCGGTACTTCATGACTTATTTTGTCCCTAGCCGTCAACCGTGTTCGAAACGAAATAAAACTTTAGATTACATTCGGTTCATTTATTTTCATTGCCTAATTACTGATATTATTCTACATCGAAAACATGTTTTGACCACACAAATACATTTCAAATTGAAACATTCAATTAAAGCACAATCAGACACCTAAATACACATATTCATCAATAATCAGCATTCTCAATGCGGTTCCAATATAATCCAAAAATGAATGCATACATTCGCAATACCCATATTTGCTGGATTATAAAAGTATTAAAATTTCAATCGCAGTCACTCAATCCTTTTCCCTTCCCCTACACCATACATAATCCATTTTTTGTCCATGTCATGGAATTGTTTCAATTAATTGGGGAAAAATTATAATAAATTAAGGTAATAAGACAGAAATGTATCCGGAAAACACGTCATATATTAATATATTTTCAATTAAAAAATATATCAATCTCTGTCTGTGAGTGGGTGAAATAAATGTGTATAAAGATTTTTTCGAATCCAATATTGGAACCATAGTTTATATTCTTGCACTAAGACTAGTGCAAGATAAGCATGCAAATAATGAAAATAAGGTAAAAAAGAAATTCACTGGCAGAGACGTTAAGAGAAAGAATCCATTTTAAGTTTACATTATATATCTGCGCTTCGCTCTCTAGTTTCTATATATAATAATAATAATAATATATTCCCCGCAGGGCAGCTTGTGGCGAGCTGTTGGTGCGTAACGACACCACGGGTACCCGAGTGCTCCAGAGAGTCGATCAGGGCCTTCGTCTCCGGCGTGTCTTCATCGGTCGGAGTGAAAAGTCAAGAAGGCCCGCAGGACTCTCAGCTCTGGCTTGCCTTTATTGGCCGTCCAGAGAGGAGTCGATAGAGTATATTGCTCTAGCAGGTGATATGCTCCAGGGGTGGAAGTGTTAAAGGGCATAACGCCGCGAGTAACTTCGGAGAAAGCGCAGCACACCTCTCGACACCCCTGAGTCACTCACATCGGTGTTGCCCCCGGCCGACTTTCTCTGGCATTTCGGGGGTCCATCTAGTGAGTGGCGAGCCACCGCCTGCCGAAGTAACATCAGATAGGATAGTTATGGCAGGTGTCCGTCTCTCTTCTGTAATAGCCCAGTACTAATAATCCCTCCAGATCTCATTTCAATAGCTCAATTATTTCCGACACATTTGCAATAGTTCCAATACCTGCTGTGACCTGTTCGTTGGTATATCCTCCCATTGATATCCCTCAGAGCAGGTCACAGCTGGTATAATACATTACATCATTCTTTTAGAAGGGGCCTCTACGCGTTGGATTCATATCCCCGCGCACGCCTATCAAATGACCGGGATTAAAACCCGTGAAATAAGAGAAATATAATAATATAAAGAATCTGGCAACACTACATGTCAGCAGACGTGGTTTTTTAACACATTTATCAAATTTATATTTTATTATAATTTATAAGTAAAATAGCACACATTTATAGTTTCTCGGGTCTAAATTAATATATTTTACAGTTTTATATAATGGTAATAAGCAAAAATTCAATACAAATGTAAAATGAAAAAAAGTGACAGCGACAAAATGTCAACGAAAACGAGAAAATCAATAATATATACAAATTTTGGAAACTACAACATGAAACAAAAATGTAAATATAAAAAACCCAGATGCTGACGAGAGCTAGAAGACGGAACGCACACCCAACATCACAAGACCCATCGCTCGACTCCGCCTCGCAGCCGCCGCCCTCTGACAGAGACAGAACTGCGTCAGTTGCAGTAGCGTCGAGTTCGAGCGATGAGCTTTTCACTCCCCCGGCGACGCCTAGATCTGTGCGCCGGCGAGGACGACCGCCGGTTGGCTTGGGGCCACGTGGACGAAGTACCGCGAACAGGGTCCCCGCTATCGGTGGTGCAGTGCGTCGCATGAGATGGACTTCTGAAATAAACGAGAATGTCATGCGAGCGTACTTTGAGGTCACAGAGGGGGGAACTAACCTCACTGCGTGCCGTGTTAGGATGCTTTCTGTGTTTCAGGCTCTTGAACCAGCTCTTAACGTCTCGGCTCAACGATTATCGGACCAAGTGCGGGCCATCCAACGCTGCCATCTGTTGGACGATGCCACACTTGACCGGCTGCGTTTTCAAACACAGAATAGTCGTGTCGCTTCTGAATTCCCACGGGATCGGACTGGTTCGCAACCAATTACTGCGATCGTCCCTGAACCCGTCCCTACAGATGGAGATGAAGAAGATGCGACTATTATTACAGGGAACAGGTATGATGAATTGAGGAGCGCTTTGGAGCATGCGATTACTGAGTATCGGTATGTATCTGCACACCTTAGACCTGATGTACCGCGTTTGCCGATGAATAGACAAAGTAAGCAACTAATGAGAGCTTTGGATTCACTGTTGTCAAATTATTTTGATAGCAGTGAAAATTTGGTGGATACGCATTCAATTTTATATTGTGCAGCAGTTGCAGCATGTCGTGTAGCTCGTGTCAAATTTCCAGACTGTGACAGAGCTACATGTTCAGCCGACCATACGCCTGCTTGGCAATATAGAATTGAGAAGCGAATAGCTGATACTAGGGTTCTCATTGGTAAACTTACTTGTTTCAAGGCGGGTAATACTCGCCCTAGAGTCATGCGTTTTGTGAATCGAGCATTTGTTGGTACTGATATTGAACCGCACCAATTTATGTCTCGGGTCATTGAACGCATAGACTCTCTGAAACAAAAAGTCTATGCATGGGCAAACCGTATACGAAGATACAGGAAGCGTGTTGATCGATATGTGCAAAATCGTATGTTCCAAAGCAATGAAAGGAAGGTATTTAGAATTTGGGAGCGACCCGAGCAAAGTAGGACTGGCATGCGTCTACCTGATGTAGAAGCTATGAATTCATTCTGGCGGAACATTTGGTCGACGCCTGTAAGTCACTCTGATAATGCATGGTATGAAACTGTCAAACAAGCATGTGAAAATAGAAGTGGCCATTACCGAGGACGATATAGCCAATGCAGTCAGGTCCATGGCCAATTGGAAGTCACCAGGACCTGACAGACTTCAAAATTATTGGCTTAAATGGCTACCGAGTTCACATGCTTGACTGGCAAATCAATTTCAACATGCATTGATCATCGGATCTCTCCCTAATTTTATGACTACGGGTGTCACTCATCTCCTTTACAAATCTGGAAGTACCACAGATCCCAAAAACTACAGACCAATTACGTGCTTACCCACCATCTATAAGCTGCTTACATCCATTCTGAGAAGCAAAATCACGCAACATATTGATGCTAACAATGTTATGTGTGCTAGTCAGAATGGATGTAAGAACGGATCTCGTGGTACCAAGGAGTTGCTCCTCGTTGACATGGCCATTAGCCATCAGGCTCGCCGGAACCATAAAGATCTATCGGTATGTTGGATAGACTACAAAAAGGCCTATGATTCTGTGCCTCATACATGGCTTGTGAAGGTCTTACAGTTGTATAAAATTGATGCAACTTTATGCACTTTCTTAAAGTCATGTATGGAGCAATGGAATACGGTTCTTCTACATCCAGGATGCCGATCAATCAACAGCGAAGGCGAGCTAATTAAGATTAAAAGGGGTATTTTCCAAGGTGACAGTTTGAGTCCCTTGTGGTTTTGTCTAGCTTTGAATCCTTTAAGCACATTGTTGGAGGATTCAACGCTGGGCTACAGGTTGCGAAGGGGAGGTCAGGCTATATCTCACCTTTTATATATGGATGATTTGAAACTTTTTGCATCTACCAAACTTCAATTAATGGCCTTACTAAAGGTAACTGAAAACTTTAGTAATTCTATTAAAATGGAATTTGGTGTAGACAAATGTGCTATCTTACATGTAAAAAAAGGAAAGATATTGATATCTGAAAGACTTGAACTTTCAGATAATATCCGCCTGAAATCCCTTTCGGAAACGGAAACCTACAAGTACTTAGGTATGTCTGAAAACTTGGGAATTATTGAAACCGATATGAAACAGTCGTTGAAAGAACGTTTCTTTGGCCGCCTAACAAAAGTCCTTAATAGTCTTTTGTCAGGGGGAAATAAAGTTCGTGCCTATAATAGCTGGGTCATGCCGGTTTTAATATATTCTTTTGGCATACTTAAGTGGACTCAGACTGAACTTGAATCCATCGATCGGAAAGTCCGAACACTGTTGACTGCACACCGTATGCATCATCCGCGTTCGTCAGTAATGAGGTTATATATCCCTCGAAAATGTGATGGTCGAGGTTTTTTGAACGCCAAGACTCTACATAATCGAGAGATATGTAACCTCAGGGAATATTTCCTCCATACTGAAGCGGAAATGCATAGGGATGTAGTTAATGTGGATCGTGGACTAACCCCTTTGTCTTTGGCTAAAGAGAACTGGCATAAACCTGCAATATTAAACACTGATGATCGCAGGGATGTATGCCAAAGCAAGGAGTTACACGGTCGTTTCTACAAGGCCCTATATGGGCCTGATGTAGACACGTTGGCTTCCGTATCCTGGTTACGTTTCGGGGACCTTTTTGGGGAAACTGAAGGTTTTGTCTGTGGAATTATGGATGAAGTTATTAAGACGAATAACTACCGGAAATATATCATGAAGGATGGCACGCTAGACATCTGTCGAGCATGCCATCTTCCTGGGGAATCTCTCAGGCATGTTATTTCCGGTTGTTCTCATCTTGCTAACGGCGAGTATTTACACAGACATAACCAAGTAGCCAGGATTGTCCACCAGCAGCTTGCTTTGAGATACAGTCTTGTGGCAGATGAGGTGCCATATTACAGGTATATACCCGAAGCTGTTCTCGAAAATGACCATGCCACATTATACTGGGATCGATCTATTATCACTGACAGGACTATTGTAGCCAATAAGCCTGACATTGTATTAATAGATCGATCAACGCGCCAAGCAGTAATTGTTGATATCGCTATTCCACACGACGTTAATCTTGTGAAAGCTGAAAGAGATAAACAAGCAAAATATCTTGATTTAGCTCATGAGATTACCGACTTGTGGGATGTTGATTCAACAATTATCGTTCCGATCGTTGTGTCAGTCAACGGCTTAATAGCTAAGAGCCTCGATAAACATCTTAAGAGGCTCACGTTGGGAAGCTGGATTAGGGGTCAGATGCAGAAAGCAGTCCTCCTTAGCACGGCACGTATTGTGAGGAGGTTTCTGTCTCTGTGACCTTGCCCACCGATAGCTTAGACCTTGTTCCCGCTATCGGGGGGATGCTATTTTTATATTTTTAAATGTATTTTTTATAATTTTATATTTAAAAATGTAAACAATAAGATACTAATTTAATAAATGAAATAATAATAATAATGTTTATTTAATAATGTTTCAACACAGATATCATTTTTCAAAACAAAAAAAAAGATTTTGTAATTAATTACACTAAAAAAAAAAATAATGACAATAATTTTTTTTTTTTCTGTCGAAATTTGATGGTACATGCAGTATGAATAAATGACTTTAGATTTTGAAAATTGTGAAATCTAAAAGCATTCAAAAGTTAACTTTGTCGATTCTAATTATTGAAATCAGCACAAGCGTAAACGTATCTACGAGTATTACAATAGACAGACTAAAGTTGTAACCGCCGATATCGTTAATTAATAAATCAAGAATTGTCTGGGCAAACTGCGGTCAGCATTTGTGTTTGACTTTCGCAGCAGAACCCATCTGTTGTATTTAAAACCTATTTCGTTTATATATCAAGTTTGTTATGGATGGATGAGCTTTGGAATAGTAAAATACATTGTGAGTAAAAGTTAAGAATTACACAAGGTTCGAGCTCATCCAAAGGTCTTATGCATACCTTTATTCATAAAGTTTAGGTTTTTACCCTATTTGTATATTTTGGTAGGTGGTAATTTTGTAAAAAAGCATCCAGATATGTTTCAAATGAAAGAAATAAAAATACTTGTCTACAAAAGTTGAATCGATTTCAAATTTATGCATTTTGCTAGAAAGTAGTCATTATATGACTAACGTTACATAAAAAATCCGATATGCACGTCGGATTTTTTGCGAGTATTGATCCTTAGTTTATTTAAAACTTGCTTACAAAACGGCTGAACAATAACTGCTTTAATTCCATCGCTGAATTTTTATCTACTAGTGCTGACTTTATAAGGCAAGTGTTTTAAAGTTTAGTAGCGCGTAATAAATTGTTTTGAATGATAATATTAGCAGTAAAACATAAATATTTGCTGTCAATAAAAAAAACCAAAGGTATTGACATTAACCTCCAAAGTGAACGTGGCAAAACAGAAACTTTGCTAAACGACAGTATCCGAGGGCGTCTCTAGATGACATAATTGGAGTCAACCCCTAATTAATTAATCACCATTGTCTACGAAGACAGGGTCGCCGCTGACATAATTGATATTTGAAAGGACCCCTGGTCCCTGTGACGTTAATTTGAGAAATGGCCTGACTTGCTGCTTAAGAAAAATTATGTAAAACTGTTGATATTTTTTGACACTTGTTTTTTATAGGAATAGAAATTCACATTAAATAATGCTGCCAAATTCTGATTAAAAATTTGAATGAAATATAATTTATCTATTTCTAGTCGATGAATAAAATTAATTAGGTAATAATATTTATTGACAGTTGCACGCATTGGAACGATGTATGCATGTATGTGTGTAATATCGTTATTGTCCAAAAAATACCCCTTACACTATGCAAAATTGTTAATGTAAAAACTCGTCGTCGTCTAAAAAACCAATTATTATGAGCTGACTTTTTTGAATTAAACAATTTTTAACGGAAGTATCGCGTGTTTTATTTATTTTGTTGAACCTGACGTTTCGAATGCTTAGCAGCATCCGTGGTCGCAGGAAGACTAAGGTGACATTTGTCTTACATTGGTTATTCAATTATTACATCTACCGACATGGATGGATTAATTATTTATATATGTTCCGATTCACACAAATTGTGTGAATCGGAACATATGTCACCTTAGTCTTCCTGCGACCACGGATGCTGCAAAGCATTCGAAACGTCAGTTTCAACAAAATAAATAAAACACGCGATACTACCGTTAAAAATTGTTTAGAACATTTTTATGTCCAATGGTAAAAAGTTGGTGGATTTTTTCAGGTCAAACATACATTATGCATAATTTTGCAGTGGTGTAGAAATAAGATGAGACTTGCTCTAATCGTTCGGATATGTAGTAAGAACGAATGACGAAACAAGATACAAAGTGGGAGGATAAAGGAGAGGAGAAAAGTTTTTTTTTCATCTTTTAATAAAAAGATCGGGAAAACGTCCTTAAAAAACTTCATCTCACTACACTTCAAGGGAGAAGTGCAGGGAGAGAGAGAGAGTATGTTTGTCTCTCACGGCATCCCTCCTAGACTAGTCGTGCTGGTTATAGACTATATGACGTCATAGAAATTTCAATATGACTGCATATGGTGGGCATATAGTACTATAAAAAAAGGAAAAGTAATATACCATGTTTGGTGTCTAAGTGTCTAATGAAAGGTTTTAAAGAGAACGCTTTGAAAATTTTCGTACATAATTACAAAAAACTAAGAATTGGAAATTACATCCAAGTCAAATAGTAAATGATAATGATAAAAAAATTAAGTTTAAAAACCAAAACTCGGCTACGAAAAAAGCAGTATATAATAAGACACATAGGTAAAGCAGCCCGTCTGCGGAAGTACCTCCGCCTCACAGAAAAACCGTAGCCGAATAACAACTCCCTAGAGGGTTGTTGTGTTCCTGCGTGTGAGTGAGGTCACCAGTAAGCTCCCAAGGAGTTGCTGTGTAAGCAGCAGAGAAGGCATCGCGCGAGTGATACTTAATAGGCTACGGTACCCGCTTTACATCAGGTGGGCCGTATGCTTGTATACCTCCCGACGTAGTATATAAAAAAAAAGTTAAATTCAAATTTATTTATTTCCTTTTGTACAGGGTACATAGAAGGTGGAATTGAAAACAGTAAGAATATTATCCATTAGCCATTTAAAATAGCACGCAAATTATTACAATACATATTATAAAAAACGTTTATTAATTTCACAAAATCCTACGTGATAAACTTAATTCTATGGAACACATTTTAGTCGCAAAGAAATTAAAAAATAGGAATTTGTGAGACTGGTGTCTAAACTAGGCGGAGCCTGTATCTCAGATCACCAGTTCTCACCTCTCGTAAGTGTGACACTATTTATACATAAAAAGTTAGGTAAATTTATTCTATGAGTTTGTATGTTAGCGCGTGTGTGTTATGTGTGTAAATTTATGCATGAGTGAATGTGTGTGCGTGAATGTGGTGAGCGCGCTGTGCAAACTGTGTGTATGGGATTGGCAATTGGATGGATGCAGACATAGGCATGTGTTGGTATTTGTCATCTGATCATCTGATGGGAATGAGGAGATTCTCAGTATCTGTATAGTTAAGGGATTGTAGGTAAGTGGTTATACTCTTTTTACAATGGAATTTGGTCATTGCTACTATATTGAGTTTACGCTGAAGTCGGTTGTAAAGAAAAGGACCCAAAAAACAAAAGAAACGATGAGAGAATGATGTTTTGAATGATGAAGATTGTGCTACTAAATGGTTGCGCCTTATTTGGGATATACTAGGCTTGTTTGTAAATTTGTGTTGTTTATGCATGGCATGCAGAATGTAAGTTTGCCGCACTGTGAGGATTTCGCAAAACTGGTATAGTTCATGGGTGGGGAAACGCATTGGTTTGAAAGTACATAATTTGAGGAGGGCTCTTTGGGTTCTTTCTAGTTTCTAGTTAAGGATTGGCATAGGGCAGTATATGTGGATTTTACTATTGCAGGTATGGCAACGAGGCGAAGCGTCTTAAAAATATACATTAGTTTGCGGATTGCCTTGCCATAGTATTAATGTGGGCACGAAAATTTAGGCATTTATCCACAGTTACCCCCAAATATTTGATTGAGTCAGCAGAGGATATGGTAGGACAGGAACATGGGGTCAGACATGAATTTGAGTGAGTATGAGCAATAATACTAAAGTTGGCTAGAATATGACCAGGAGTGTTGGTAATGGCAAAGGTTATGTATTTGGATTTTTGTGCATTTAGAGTAAGGAGATTACATCGGAGCCAGTCCGAGACCTGGTTGAGACCTTGTTGGGCATAGGAAAAGGCTGACTCCCATGTATCAGCCGTAAAAAGTAATGCGGTGTCATCCGCATAGGAAATATTTTATTAAACATGATAAAGAATTAAAAATAAAAGAAACTACTTACATGAGTAGATTATTATTAATATAGTCGTTGGTTTTATTTAACCGTAGTCGCACGTCATTTCTGTATGTCTGTCTAAATAAGATCTATCTATTTGTCTATCTATCTTTTTCTCAAGTAAAAATGTTTAAAAAAAGTCTTCTTCTAATCATGTATGTAAGTATATCTTCACGCCAGGTCCCTTGCGGGGTAGGCAGAGAGAACCGAGCGCCAGAAGACGCGATCCTTACACACTTCACTCGCTTCTTTGACATTCATAGCTCTTTTCATGCACGCTCGCCGTTTCTTAAGGCTCCTGACATCACCTTCTGATAAAACACGACCAATTTGGTCATGGTAGGTTAGTCTTGGTCTTCCTCGGCTCCTACATCCTTCCACTTTCGCATTGTATATCTGTTTCGTCATTATTTCATCTTGCATTCTTTCTACATGTCCGACCAACGGAGCATGCCCTTTCTTATCTTAACACCGACACTCTCTTTCAGACCAACTTTCTTTCGCACGTCATCATTTCGAACTCGGTCAGCAAGCGTTATGCCACAAATTTTTCGCAGTGGTCGCATCTCGACCGCATTTATTCTACTTTCATGCTCTTTTTTGCCATACCCAGCTCTCACTTCCATAAGTTAGCGTTGGGATTAGCATTGCGTTGTGTACAGCGGCTTAGATTTCGGCTGCCTAGCAGTTTACCCAACGCTCCATTCACGCTATTCCCTGCACTCACTCGTCTCTCCACATCAGTGATGTACCTTCCATCGCTTCTAAAAGCGCTTCCAAGATATACAAACTCATCCACTTGCTCCAACACTACATCATCAACCTTAATCCTATTGTTCGTTCTGGTTGTCTCTCTTTCAAATACCATTATCTTGGTTTTCTTCGTATTCAATTATAAGCCTTTTTTCATACAATCGTCTTTCATTGTTGTGACTAGTGTTTGCAGTGCGGATAGTGATTCTGCTATTAATACCGCGTCATCTGCATAAAGCAGGCAGTTAACCACTGAGTCACCCATTCGCATTCCCACATTCATGTTTTTCATTCTCTGAAGACAACTATAAATAAATAAATATTGTCGGACAAATTACACAGCGCCACAACTTCGAAATTCCCCATATGCTTCCCCAAGCATTCCATCGGATTTCGCCCTCATTCTCCTTTCAATGATTTTTCCATACACTTCAGCTGCTAAGCTTATCAAACTGATGGCCATATAGTTGGCATAATCCATACGTGAACTCTTGCCTCTCTTTTCTAATCATCTAAATGATTTTTACTGATAGATCCATTAATAAAAGTCGTTCATGTTAACAAGCTCCAAGACCTAGCCTAGCCGTTTAGGCTACGCTTTGTTATATTAGAAAGTTTCTTATTTTACATAAATAAATAGAATATAGACAATACTAGCTAACTCAACGATTAAGAAAACGTTTCGTTATAAAAGTTCTTATTTGCAATTCAGTACTACAGTAAACCCTTTTCCATATCATATTGAAACTTTTTGCAGCGTGGTAGCTGATATGATAAATTGAGTTCTAAGTTGAAAAAGAACGGGAAGTTTTGGGGTCTAAGTTACAAGAGTTGCGAGTGATTACGTAAATTTTCTTACATTGAAACTGTTCTTACATTTTCTATTGACCTGTATGCAACTTTATTACTTATAGAACAAAGAGGTGCATATCCCTCAACAACTTCAAAAAAGAATGTTAATCGTACATGTTTTTTACGTTCACCGATAACTCGGAAACGGCTTATAGGATTTTTATATCTCTATATAAGATATAAATGGTGGTGAAAATTAGTGAATATTTGATGAACAGTTAAAAATATATTTAAAGTTGTTATTTGTTAATGTTTTTAATGATTTTTGAATATGGAAGAATAGTAGAATGGATCAGATTCTAGCACCTTTTTAGGAATCGGTATCTATACATTTGCATTTATTCACAACGGATTACTGTAATATTATAACTATTCTTGCAAATAGGTACATAATTATAGTTTTGTATTTAAGAGCAGTGATAAATTAGTGGATGAAGTACCTGCCTGTTAACCGACTGAATTCAATCTTGGCGTGAGAATGTACTGGTATGTATACGTTCATGATAATGGGAGTAAAACCCGCATATCCAAGAATGTCTGGTTTTCTATCTGGGTAGTGGTGATCTGACGGTTGTTGCTCCATGGCCAAATGCTTAGGCTTAGGTAGCAGATCCGGCCAATCCTAATGAATTAGGAAACAGGATAAAGCTAGTAAGAACAAGTTACGATATAGTCGAAAGCCAACACACTTTTTTTTTTATTTTTCGTCTCTTTGTCGCGAGAGAGACTGTATTTAGTATTACAGCTGCAAAATTATTTGCAACTTTTGACATATCGCTCACAACTACCACATTGCACCACATCCTGTTGTGAGATATAAGAGGAAGAGAAAAAGTAACACGTCATCCATCAAGTTCAGCCCTGGAAAGTCGCAGGGTTCAAGCACAAAAAATCTCGCTTTAAACTATAAAAAAAGCAACCAATATGGTTGACATAAATTATATTTTGACAAATATGCTCGGATATATCCGTATTAATTGAACCAAAAGGAGCCAGGAAATTAGGTACGATGGTTTGAGGCCGGGATATAAATATGTAATTTGACTACTGAACCGAAATGAAATTTATTCTTTATGACCTTGCGTTTTTAAGTGTGTTGGCGTGGCTAACATACTTAACTGCTGAATCGTCTTCAATAATAAAAGAACATTTTTGAAAATAAATTAGGAAATCGACGTCACAGTATAGCGACAAGTTGCAGCCCACCTGCATAATTGCTGTGTAATCCTGCTCACGATTATGTACATAGTGGTGCATCATAAATTTAATATCCCTGGGAATATGTCTCTGAGATCTTTATGCACATCACTGTCAAATGATTTCTTAAGATCCAACAAAATAGTCGATAATATTTTATTCTAGCGCCAAATTCTTCTCTACGATATTGCAGAATGAGAAAACTTGATTTGAGTACATGCTCTTCAAAAAATAGGGTCTTATACTCGTACAATTATAGCTGTATTTTGTGGAAAACTGGTGACGAAACTAGGCAGTTATAAATACTTAATTAAATACTAATATTTGCAAACATTGGAATATAAGAAAAAGACGGATTTGGACAGAGATAAACAGTTCGAGCTCGGGCGGGCATTAAGGATTCGCGAGGATGGGAAAGACACATATATTTTTAAGGTAGGTTTTAATTTAAGTTTACTAAATAGTAAAATTATTTGTGGCAGTCGATTTTGATACAATTAATGGTTGATGGAAAAATAAGTATAAGTGTATATTAGTATAAGTACTAATTAAGTTTCGTATAAGGCAGGACGCGGCATAATATCTACTTGAAAGAGTTTAATTGACGGTTTTATGCATTGAGAATTCACGCTGAATTTATTTTATTTAGTAAGGTTGTCTAGACGAAGCGTTAATGTTAATGTTACCAACATTGATAAATCATGATCTTACGGTATCCTAAAACACATGCATCATATTATAATTTCATTGCAAAGTTAGACAGTCGTGAGCAGAAGTAAAATAAAGAGGCACTCGAAGGGTTTTATAGAACGTATTTCAAATAATAATAACTCACAAATAATAAGTGATTGGAGCTATTAAGTGTGTAAAAAATAGTTCCGTAATTGTTAAAATTTTATTAATTAGAAATGTAAGACAAAAACATAAAAATAAAGAAAAGTGTTCATATCACTCTGTATTTCCTACGTATGTCGCTGATTTATATAATAAACAGAAAAAGATATAATTTTTTGTATGTTTGTTTGTAATGAATAAACTCAGAAAAAGTAAAAAATTCTTCCATATATAGGAAGGAACATTATCAACGAGTAACATAGGCTATATATTTTATTTTCATTAAGACAAATCCCTCCGAAAATGCTACAATGTAACCTAAGGTATAAACCAGTTGAGAATGCGCAAGCTTGCATTGCCAGAGGAACACCTGGCTCGTCAATTATATAACAATTTAATTATTTTTTTTAAAACTTTGTCGGCCATTTTGACCATGTTCCCTAAGAAATATGATATTGGTTTTTAAGATATTCCTATTCTACTTTTTAAATTTACTGTTCGAATCTGAAATAAAAATTCAATTTTTTTGTCGGCAATTTTGACCATGTCCTTAAGAGATAGGAGGTTGGTTTTTCAGACATTCCTATTCTACTTTTTTATGCTGAATCCGAATCTGAAGTCAAAATTCGATTATTCGAAAAAAGCTACAGACACACACACCACAGACAACGCACACACAGACAAGCATATAGATTTTATATAGGAACGGTGTTCGTGAAAATTTGCTACAAATGTCATTATTTGGCGTACGCTATGAAAACTATACAGAAAATAAGGTACTACATGTTTATAGTAGATACTCATTATTATCTATGAATAAATCCGCGGAGCTATTTGTTATAAATGTTATAGTTAAGCCACCCACACAACAACTGCTTTTTTGTTTACATTTGTGAATCAAAACACGGGCAGTATCAAACAATGAAACGTTCATGTCAATATATCAATCCTTATCGAACTAAATAGTTTCACAAGGAATTGTAATTATGTTCTATTTATAAGTAGTAATTTATCTTACTATCTACCTACCCTATATATATACATATACCTCATAAGTTCTGTGAAAAACTTTTGATGTAATTAATAATACACTTTTTGATAATTATGTAAAAGTTATATATGAAATGAAAAGTAATTAAATGTACAATACAATTTTATTTACATTATTCGAAATGCCCTCCTCCTTTTTGAATACATGCCCTTAATCGAAGCGGCCAGTCATGGATCGCAGCACGCACCACATTTAAATTCTGATGAGGTTTAGCGCAGACTTTCTCTTCCAAATGTTGCCATATCTTGTAGTCCAGTGGGTTTAAATCTGGACTAGAAGAGGGCCAGTTTTCATGCCCGATGAAGTCAATTCTACGGCGGTCAACCAGTTTTGAGTGCTTCGTGCCTTATGAGCTGGTGCAGAGTCCTGTTGGAATATCCAGTGTCTGTTTTTGAACATTGTTTGAGAAAGTGGTTCTACTATGTTTGTTAGGACGGTATTTTGGTAAACCACGGCACTGGTTTTCACACCTTTTTCACAGAAAAACACCTCAGTTAAGCCTGAATATGAGACTCCAAACCAAATCATGATTGATGAAGGATAATGCCCTCGTTGGACCCTCGGAATACGCGCGCTCGCTTCTTCACAACTGTGGGCATACACCTTATCATTTTGTTTGTTGTAACTTTCTTCGATGGTAAAAATGTTCTCATCCGTAACCAAAATTTTTCTGTGACCTCCCTTTGCGTACCACTTCAGTAGTTGTTTCGATTTTACCACCCTATTCTTTTTTAAATTATCAGTTAAGAAATCACCAATACGTCTCTTATAAGCTGGAAGTCCTAAGTCATCTTTTAAAATATGCGACATGGTTCTAGGTGCTATCTTCATCTCCCGAGATAAAATCTTTTGCTTTCGGACAGGATTTTTCGAATTCTTTCCCTTACTGCTTTGACCACCTTTTTCGTACGAACACTACGTGGACGGCCAGATCTTTTTCTGTCACAAACAGAGGAGGTCTCATTATACCTATTAATAGCCTTTTTACTAATAACATTTTACTAATACCAAGCGTATGGAGAGTTTTAAAAATTGCATTTGGCTCCATACCTACTTTGTGTAATGCAATCACAGCGATTCGGTGCTCTTTATCACCCCACTCTATTTTAATATCGCAAAACATTGTACAATGCATTGGCGCCAAAATGAGAAAACTCAATGAACAATCATATAAAAATGACAGATTCCAAATTCAAATGTAATATTTTGTTTATTTTTAATTGTAACAGTATTTATGGCCAGACTAAGTAGATACATTACACATCTAGCTTTAGTTATGTAAATTAATGTATTATTGCATAATGACAACAATGAAAAAATATTGGTAACACTATTAAGTTTTGATTTTCAGGGGTATTATGTTATGAACTGCATTTACATGAAATATCAATTGAATAAAACTTTAACTTAAGTTGTGTAAATGTAATCATTTTGTACGGGCCCCTTCGATACGACCCGTACACTTTCGTAAATGAATATAGAAATAATAGAAAGTAGGTACTGGCGGGCTTCGTTCTTCGACCTCCGGTTGTAAGTCGCAGGTCTGTGGGTTGGTGCAGAATGAAACGCCTGTTGCTGTCCAGAAGTATGGAGCCGTAGGTACTTGCTGCTAGGTCTGGACTGGCTTGGCTTCGGAGTGACTTGGCTGGCTATTTCACTGTAGTGTGAGCGCTGAGTGTAGCGGACGACTGGTGCCGATCACCGTTGTATGGCCCATATTTATACCCCCGCTGTGCGAGCGAGAGGTACATATGTGGGAAAGAGATAGCAATAGCCAAAATCGCCCAGACCTAGAGGCAATACCTGATCGTGCTCGCTTTATTTGTGTCAAAAATGTTTGTAAGTTGTACTATTATTTCATACATTTGACCCCTTTTCATATAAAACCATAAAAACTTTTGTTAAAGTTATTGTCAAACCTATGGGTCAGTGAAGTTTTACATAAAATGTTTTCATTATAAACTTAAAATTACGTTAATAGGTACATCTATGCACTATTGAGCTGTTGCAGCCAGTAATTCGCCGTTATAACTTTATTATATACCTGGCTTGCAACAGCTCGTACCTATATACTAAAACATGTAAAACTTATCTCTAACAAAGTATGTATGTAAACTGTGTAAACCTATTCTAATCCTTACATAAACAACTAATACAAACAACTATAACTATTGACTATATAAAAATGTGCATCACTTATAACTACGCGCGACGGTTATCTATCTATTTACAATTAGTTGTCGCGAACATATACTCCCGCCGCAGCTATTCTCAGCTGGAGATATTTTCCGTGTTCGCGCCGTCGACCGTCGCTGTAGGCAGGATCACCAGCTTCTTGGTGGGCCTTCGCAGCACGCCCTTGTTGGTCCGCACGTCCACCGCTCGTGTCTCTCCGTCCGGTCCGGGGTAGGTAGCGACGACTACACCTCGTGGCCACAAGTTACGAGGTAGAGTGCCATCTGCTATCAGTACGAGGTCATTGACCCGGATAGCGCCGTGTGAAGCGCGTGGGTCCCGCCGGTGTTGGAGTTCTGGCAGGTACTCCTTCACCCAGCGACTCCAGAAATGGTTGGCGAGCTGTTGACTCGCACGCCACTCCCGTCGCCCTGTTGCGTCGGCGTCGGTGAATGACCCCGGCAGTGGCACTCGTGATGGCCCTCCCATCAAAAAATGGTTAGGTGTGAGTGCGTCGTCGTCGTCGGCCTCCGTTGACACGTGAGTGAGTGGTCGGCTGTTGAGTGTATGTTCGACCTCGATGAGCAGAGTGGTGAGAACTTCTTCCTTCGGGGCTCGTTCATGCAGCGTGGCAGCCAGTGCGGTCTTCACGCTCCGTACAAGGCGCTCCCAAGCGCCGCCCATGAATGGAGCGCTCGGCGGGATGTAACGCCATTGTATGAAGCGCACCGAAGATTCCTCCTTCATGGCTTCCTCCGCAGCTCTGCGCAGCTCCACGTCTGCGCCCTTCAGGTTGGTACCCTGGTCTGACCACAGCTCAGTTGGACATCCACGACGGCCGATGAAGCGTCGCAATGCCATCACTGCTGAGTCGGTGCTGAGAGTGCCGGCGACTTCTAAGTGTACTGCTCGCGTTGTTAGACACGTAAACAGTACGCCGTATCTCTTCTGATGAGCACGTCCAACAGTGACTGTCATCGGGCCGAAGTAGTCGAGGCCGGTGTAGGTGAAAGGGCGCTGATGATGCGCCAGTCTGCTCCGTGGATGGTCACCCGTAGACGGTTGAGCGGGCACGGCCCGCCTGATGCGACACTGTTGACATCTTTCCAACACACTTCTAACTGTATTGCGCAGTCGTAGTACCCATAAGTGTTGTCGAACTTCGTTGGTCGTGGTCTCGAAGCCCCCGTGATGGAGTCTTCGATGTACCCATGAGATGTACAGTTGCACATATGTATGTTTGCCATCCATAATCGGCGGAGCTTTTTGTTCGTCCGTGATGTCGACAGCGGCTGCTATTCGTGACCGTAGCCGTATGACGTCATCGCTGTCTATAATGACGGACAGCTGACTTAGTCGGCTATTAGCAGGCAACTGTTTTTTGCACTTTAAAGCTGCGACATCTTCACTGAACGCATCATCTTGCACTGAGCGTATCCACAGCTGTTGGGCACGATGTAAGTGATGTGTTTCAAGTTGAATGAAACAGCTGTTTTCACTTTCACACGTAGCACTGATTTTCTTGTTTTTTCCCTTCGCTGCTTTCTTTATTTTCGTCCAAGTAGCATCGTCAACTTCGTTTTTCTTATTGCGTTTGTAGGCCGCGTTGCACAGTTGTTTCCTGATGCGCAGAAGTTCGATGAATTGTAGTACACGCGCCGTAGTACGCACTAACTTTAACCAACTTGAAAAACGAGTTGCGTCGGGCAGTGCTTCCTTTAGTGATGTAGTGTTTCGAACAAAGTTGACTCTTTCCTCGCCGGTCAGACCCATATGGTCGGGTTCATTGACCTCTCGCGGCCAGTTTGCTTCCGACTCGCGTAGAAACGCGGGCCCGTGGAACCACCGGTGTTGTGAGTTGAAGTCGTGTGGAGTGTCGCGCGTTGCGTCGTCTGCAACATTTTCCTTGGTAGGCACCCATCTCCACTCGCTGGTCTTCGTTTCCTCGGCGATCTCCGCGATCCGGTGGGCCACAAACGGTTTGTACGCTCGCGGGCCAGTGCGTAGCCACGAGAGTACCTTGCGTGAATCCGACCAATACACTCGGCGGGTCGGCTTTATGTCGTGTTCGTCTATGGCTGTGCGCGCAAGACGACACCCAAGTACAGCTGACTGGAGTTCGAGTCTCGGTATTGACGTCACTTTGTTCAACGGTGCAACTTTGCCTTTTGCAGCTATCAATGACACATGTATATTCCCGCATGCATCCTGTGCCCTCCAATACACAGCGCAGGCGTATTGCGACGAACTTGCATCGACGAAAGTATGTATCTCGTTCGTATGTGCGGTCGATACGCCGGGATAGCACCTTGGTATAGCTAGGCTCGGTAGTCTTCTCACGTGAGAGAGCCAGTATGACCAACTTTCGGCTTCACTGTCTTGCAACTTGACATCCCAGTCGATTCCAGTACGCCAAGTATCTTGTAAAATCTTCTTCGCTTGTATTGTAACAGGTGTAACTAAGCCCAGCGGGTCGAACAAAGACATCACTGTACGTAGGGCTTCTCGCTTCGTCGGTGTTTTCGTGCCTTCCAATATTGAAGGCGGAAGCTTGTGTTGATTGATGTTGAAGCCCAGATTGTCTTCATTCGGGTCCCACACCATGCCCAATATCTTCTCTGCATCGAGTTGCACTAAATTCCCCTTAGGTGTAGTGGAGAATTCGGCGCGCACCTTGTTTGAGTTCGATGCCCAGCGTTGAAGATGATAATTCGCTCGTTTGTGTATATTAGCGACTTGTGTTGATACTTGTATGGCGACCTCCTCCGTGTCAAAGCTGGCAAGATAGTCGTCGACGTAGTGGTTTGCTATCACTGCCTGCGCTGCCTCGGGAAACTGTTCTTTAAATTCCTCGGCGTTTTTGTTTTTGATGTATATCGCCGTGCATGGTGACGACGTGGCGCCGAAGATCACGCTTCTCATGCGGTACTCTGTGGGTGGACCTATTCTTCTGTCTTCTCTCCACAGGAACCTCTGCATGTCTCGGTCTTCCTCCCGTATGTTGATGCGCAGGAACATGTCCTTGATATCGGCCGCGACCGCTACTGGGCGTTGACGGAACCTCATCAGCACTCCGGGTAGAGATTGTATGAGGTCGGGCCCAGACAGCAGCATGTCGTTGAGGCTGATACCACGGGTCCTGGCTGCCGCGTCGTGCACGATGCGTAGTTTCTCGGGCTTTTGCGGGTTGATAACTGCAAAATGTGGCAGATACCAAGTTCTGTCGCTTTTCACTGCTGGAGCCCTCTCTGCATAGCCGCTCTGTATCAGAGTGTTCATTTGTGTCTCGTAGCGCCGCTTCAATTCAACATTTTTGTCGAGTTTCTTCTCGACTAACTCGAGGCGACGCATCGCTGTGTTGTAGTTATCCGGCGGTACAAAATCGCTTTGTTTGAATAGCAATCCTGTTTCAAACCCTCCCGCCGGTAATCGACGCGTCTTCTCCTCGAGTGTGCGCAGCGCGTTGAGCTCGTCGTTGGTGTGTGAATGTTTAGGCTGAACACCCAGAGACTCGAGGGCGAAGTGCTCCTTCATGAGGTCATCCATTGTCTGTTCCTCCGTTAGTGTTACTGTAGTCAGATGGCTAACTCGATGGACTTGCTGCTTCTTCTTATTTCCCGTCGCGCCGTGCAATACCCATCCCAAGTCGGTTAATGACGCGACTGGTTGAGCTGTGGTCCCTCTTCGCACGTCGTGTGTGAGCAGCAACGACCAATTATCTTGACCCAGCAACACGGTTGGATGGCCTTCCTCATAAATCAGCTGATCTTCTATGTCTTCCAAATGACGACAGTGTTTCACGACACTACGTGGCACACCTTGAGTCGTCAACATCAGCTTGTCCATTGTACGCGCCGACACATCGTGCTTCACTGAGTTTCTTCCTTGTATGGTGAAGTGTACACGTTCCGATGTATCGGCCGTAATACGTGCGCCGGCCACACCCTCTATGTAAAAAGGCGCGGGCGGCCCGTGTACGCCGATTTTGTTCGCCACTGCCGACTCGATGAGTGTGCACGTAGAGCCGTCGTCCAAAAGGGTGTAAGTGTCGTATGTACCCTTCGGACCGGTCACTTGTACAGGCAGAATCTTGAGATAGGCAGCAGTGAAGTTTTCCCTTGTCGACGTAACTATGGCTGTTGAATTTTCAACTTCATTTTCTTTCCTTTTCGTGTCGTGTAGAAGAGGGTGATGCGTGTACTTGCATCCGTCGACTTCACACTGCTTTGGCTTGCAGTTATGCCGAAATTTGCGGACTCGCAAACAACGGAAGCATAGCCTGTGAGTTCTGGCTAGCTCCCATCTCGCAAATTGGTCGGCTTTCTTGAACACGTTGCAGTCGTACGGATGGTGACCCTCTTTCTTGCAAACTTGACACTTTAGTTGCACCGCAGTAGACTTGTGATCTTGAGTGTGGTAAGCACGTAGTCCTTTTCGTACGGCAGGCTCCCGCCGGTCTTCAACCGCAGTGAGCTCGGCCGGTGCGTAGCTTCCACATCGATCGGCGGTGACTTCCAGAAACTTGGACAGCGTGAGAAGGTCTGGATGATCTTCCGGCTGTTCGGCGGCGAAGTCGTAATACCTGTAGCGCAGCGCTGGCGGCAATTTTTCAATGACGCTGCGTACCACTTCGGCGTTGTGTAGGTAGTGGTGCTTCTTCAGTGCTTTAACTGTGGCTGTGACGTTAAGCACCTTGGAAGCGAAGATGCAGATGTCTCTTGGGTTCTCGGCCAGTCGTGGTAGCGCACGGAGCTTGTTCAGTTCGGTCATCGCCAGTGCATCTGGACGACCGAACCTCGCGGCTAACATCTTCATAACTTCTTCTGAAGTCGTTGACCCGACGAAGAGACATAGTGTTGCATCTCTGGCGGCTCCCTTCAGGCTGTGACGTAACTTGGACAGCCTTTCTTGTTCGGAGAGGTGACTTGCAGCTTCATCATAGGCGGCCTTGAATGGCAGCCACTCGTTCGATGACCCGTGAAAAGACGGTAACTCGACGGTCCTCGGTGCAATGGCGGGTTGAACGGCTCTCGCTGCAAGTGTGATGGCAGTTGCTAGTTGATTGTAGTCAAACTCCCGTTGCGGTCGTCTCTCTTCACAATAGCGTGCTGGCTCTATATCCTCTCTCACTGGAACCGGTACTTGTTGCTCGGCGTGCCGCGTGACCTCGCTGTGGCCCCGATGAAGTGCGTCGCTGCACGTCTGCGGCGGCGGCGCTGCTATAACCTCCTCTTCATCGGTCCTGCGATGGTCCGGGCCTGGGACGTCGGGCTTCGGTACGTAGGGCTCCATGGTGAGTGCCAGCGTGCTTCTGTTGACCCAGTCGGTTGTTCGCTCGTTCCTAGTTGCCAAGTCCTCGTCTGCTTCGATCTCGTCTTCGGAGTCCGCCTCCAACGCGGCGACACGTGCAGCTGCCAGCTCCACTTCCTTCTGTAGAAGGAATTCTCGCGCCTTGGCCAGCGCTCTCCGCTTGATTGTCGACGTAGTGCGGGGCGCGCTGGGCGGGCGGCGAGAGGCCTCCTTCTGTGGGCTGGCTGTCCGGTGTGTGGCTGCAGTCTTGCCGGTTGTTGTCTCGCCAGTTGCCGTCGTCTCACCGGTCGTTGTAGTGGCCGTAGTGTTCGTCGTCGTCGATGTTTCGGCTGTAGACGTCTCTGGCGTCGCTACGGCGGGTGCGGCGGCGGTGGCGGCGGCGGTGGGCGTCACTGTGGCGGCGGCGGCGGGCGTCACTGTGGCGGCGGCGGCGGCTCCGTCGACTTGAGCAGGCGTTGTCCTCCTTTCCGACTCCATACTTCTTGTAACAGGCATTTTTCTTCGTCGTCTGAAGAACTATTCCCAGTATCCGGCTGCTGAAGGACCAAAATGTACGGGCCCCTTCGATACGACCCGTACACTTTCGTAAATGAATATAGAAATAATAGAAAGTAGGTACTGGCGGGCTTCGTTCTTCGACCTCCGGTTGTAAGTCGCAGGTCTGTGGGTTGGTGCAGAATGAAACGCCTGTTGCTGTCCAGAAGTATGGAGCCGTAGGTACTTGCTGCTAGGTCTGGACTGGCTTGGCTTCGGAGTGACTTGGCTGGCTATTTCACTGTAGTGTGAGCGCTGAGTGTAGCGGACGACTGGTGCCGATCACCGTTGTATGGCCCATATTTATACCCCCGCTGTGCGAGCGAGAGGTACATATGTGGGAAAGAGATAGCAATAGCCAAAATCGCCCAGACCTAGAGGCAATACCTGATCGTGCTCGCTTTATTTGTGTCAAAAATGTTTGTAAGTTGTACTATTATTTCATACATTTGACCCCTTTTCATATAAAACCATAAAAACTTTTGTTAAAGTTATTGTCAAACCTATGGGTCAGTGAAGTTTTACATAAAATGTTTTCATTATAAACTTAAAATTACGTTAATAGGTACATCTATGCACTATTGAGCTGTTGCAGCCAGTAATTCGCCGTTATAACTTTATTATATACCTGGCTTGCAACAGCTCGTACCTATATACTAAAACATGTAAAACTTATCTCTAACAAAGTATGTATGTAAACTGTGTAAACCTATTCTAATCCTTACATAAACAACTAATACAAACAACTATAACCGCCAACGGCCGAGGTGGGGCCCAAAGTGGCCGCAAAGCGCCTCCGGCGCCCACGGCGAGCCACTTCCCGCCTCTGCCTGCGGCGGCCAAGTCCGGCACCACGCCTGCGTGGGGCCCAAAAAAGGCTGACTCTGCGCAGCCGGAAACCCAGGCCTGGGGGCCCCGCAGGGAGCCTGCCTTCAAGCAGGCCCCAGCGGGTGCGCCTCAATCCGCCAAACCCGCGCCCACTGCCACTTCAGCCGGCCCGGGGATGCTTAGCTTCCCCAAGGTTGATGTGGCTGAGGTCACACAGTTCCTGCAACTGTATAAAAGCAGTGACATCATCGGGCGGATGGAATTATTCACCCGCTATCACCATCTCATCCTTGCATTTAAATAAATGCTTCCAGTAGTAGGTAACTCAGCGGCACCGAACACCGCCGCGTCGGCGGCACCGGGCCGGACCAAACCGAAAGGGCTCTCGCTTATTTCATTTAATACGCGTAGTTTACGTCCTAATATTCTAGAACTGAAGGAATTTGTACGTAGTAGGGACATCGACCTGCTGCTCCTTCAGGAAACGTGGCTAAAACCCACTGACCGGAAGGGGCTGTCGATTCCCCAGTACACTTTAGTTCGGAATGACAGGCCGAGCGACCATAGAGGCGGCGGTACCGCTATCTACTATAGGCGAGCACTTCATTGCTCAACTATAGATACTCCTCCTTTGAGTAGTATGGAGGCCACAGTATGCAAGGTGGCTATGACAGGACATCAGTCCATACTCATAGCGTCCATCTACATACCGAGCGGGACAATCCCACTAAGAAGCGACTTTGAAGCGCTCTTAGCACTAGGCAAGTCTGTCATTCTCTTTGGAGACTTCAACTCCAAACATACAGACTGGACCTGTCAGTCTTCTAACCCCAGTGGCAGGAAGCTACTGGAGATTACCCAAGCCCTAGATCTGGACGTCCTGTGTCCTTTCTCGCCCACACACTACCCTGATCGGGTGGACGCCACTCCTGACGTACTAGACTTTGCGCTAGTCAAAGGAGTGTCGCTTCAGCTCAGATCAATCGAGCCTCTCGATGATCTGGGCTCTGACCACCGTCCAGTCTCACTGGTAATGGGGCCGTTGGATCCCCACCCCTCCTCCACCAACAAAACCTTCACCAACTGGAAAGGTTTTAAGGCCACCCTAGAGGCAGCCTTTGATGCCCCAGATTCACCGTACGCTCTCACGTCCGACTACTTCGATAGTCCGGACAAGATTGATAGTGCGGTGGATTCTCTAACCAAACTGGTTCAATCAGCTGTTCAGGACAACTCGCGGGTAGTGAAGGTGGATAACCGCCGAAAACTACCGCAGGCTGTCAGGGACCTGATTAAAGCCAAAAATGCAGCGCTCCGCAGAGCCAAGCTGTATCCCACCCCGTCTAACAGGACGCTCGCGAACCGCCTTCAGCGGCAAGTGAGGTCCTCTCTCTCCGACTTGAGGGAAGAGCGATGGGGCGACCTCATGGAGAATATAGCTCCCTCTCATGTTGCGTACTACAAAGTAGCGAGAGCACTGCGTAGTGACGTAATAACTCACACCCCACCACTCCACCGTCCCGATGGCACTATCGCCTTCGAGGACGAAGAGAAAGCCGAATGTTTCGCTGACAGCATTGCTTCACAATGCTCTGTCAGCACGCAGCCATGCAACGCTGCACACGTCAAAACAGTGGAGGAGGAGGTCTTACATAAGAGCTCACTCCCTCTCACTGCAGACCCCATCACAGTGTCCAATGATGAAATTAGTTCTTTCATCAAAGGACTAAACCCCCACAAAGCCCCAGGCGCTGATGGAATTTCAAATAAGGCGCTAAAGAACTTCCCAGCCCAAGTGCTGACGCTCTTAGCCCTTATATTCAACGCCTGCTTCGACCTGTGCCACTTCCCAACCGCCTGGAAAGATGCTACGGTCATTGGTATACCTAAACCGGGTAAACCACTCAACAACCCTAGTAGCCACCGCCCCATCAGCCTACTTAAGGCGATGGGGAAACTTCTTGAGAGAGTAATGCTCGCTCGACTGAGAGAGCATCTCTTCTCAAATGGTCTCATAATAGACAACCAGTTCGGCTTTCGCTCCCAACACTCTTGCCCACAGCAAGTCCACCGCATAGTCGAGTATATCTCGAGCGGTTTTTATCCAAAGCGTCAAAAGACAGTAGCTGTCTTCTTTGACGTTGCCAAGGCTTTTGATAAAGTCTGGCATGGAGGACTTATATACAAGCTTTACAAGCTTAATTTCCCAGACCGACTTGTCCGCTTAGTGGCCTCCTACCTCAAACATCGCTCCTTTCGTTTTAGACACGAAGGAGTGCTCTCAACCCCACGCCCACTCAAGGCTGGGGTCCCACAGGGCTCTGTCTTGGCACCCCTGCTGTATATATCGTACACCAACGATATTCCCACCCCTCCCAAAGGCGTTGAGCTCTCGCTCTTCGCCGACGACACAGCCCTCTATTCAAAGAGCGTGCAAGTGTCATCTGCGTTGGCCAAACTTCAAACCTCAGTTACTGAGTTAGGAAGATGGTTCAGAAAATGGCGCATAGAGGTGAACCCGGAGAAAAGCTCCGCAGTTCACTTCTGTGCGAGACGCAAACTCCCACACAATACTCCCCGCCTGCGTATGCTGGGGGCGTCAGTCCCCTGGAAACGCACGGCGAAGTATCTCGGAGTCACTCTAGACTCCAGACTCTCTTTTGTCCCCCACGTTCGAAAGGTAGTTAGTACCGCCAGATTTTATCTGAACCGACTCAGCCCTATGCTGGGAAGGCACAGTAAAATGTCCCTCAGAAATAAGCGAACCCTGTACAAGGTTTGTATAAGGCCGGTGATGTCGTACGCGTCTCCGGTGTTCGCTCATGCCAGTCCTGCAACCATTAACAGGCTGCAGACCGTCCAAAACGTCTTTTGTCGTCGAGCCACCAATGCTCAGTGGGCTCAGCGTAATGCTGAACTCCACCGTGACCTCCAACTCCCATCTATCCAACAACACTTTCAACTCCTGTCAAAGCGTTTCTTCGAAACCGCTGAGACCCATCCTAACCCGCTCATCCAGCAGGCTGCGTCCTACAGCCCGCCACAGCCTCCTTTATCCCGATACCAAAACCGCAGGCCACGTAGTGTCCTCTTAGATCATCCAAACAAAATTTCGAGAGCTTTGGACCGCTATGCAGCGGCCGAAGCCTCCTTAGGGCAACACTCCTCCACCATGTGAGCACCCTTCTGGTCGCTCGGTTTAGGCGCTTATAGGGTCCAGGGTCGGCGTCCTCAGGAGGAAGTCGACCCTTCTCTAAGCGTATGCTCTTATAAGAGTGACGCTTGCGTCACCCCGTTCCCCTGGGGTGATCGCTTCAGATGAAGCCTTTGTAGCCTTCCCGGCTAGAGGCAGTCCCAGGGGGTGTTTTAGTCGGTGGAAATCCGACATAATCAGTTCGTTCGTACGAAATGGTATCTTTGAAAGATTTCACCTCCTCCCTCCCTTTTTCCGGAGGGTGCCCCTCACGGAGGAATGACCAATGCACACCCGGGTGTGGGTTGGTCCTTCCTTTGTGGGTCTTCAACTTTCTTGGGCGAAAATCAAAAAAAAAAAAAAAAAAAAACAACTATAACTATTGACTATATAAAAATGTGCATCACTTATAACTACGCGCGACGGTTATCTATCTATTTACAATTAGTTGTCGCGAACACATTTAAATTAAATATACAAATTTACCTACTTATCGTAGGTGTGGTACATCTACCTATGGAACACTCAACTCGCACTTGACTATTTTGTTCTACTTCTACTGTAAATGCTAAATTTCTTTCTGTATTAAAAATATTATTCTATGAATATTTAAAGTATAAAAAGGATTTTCTGAACGAGTATTTATAGGGTAGTGTCATAAATATTGTGATTTATATGGAGCATGTATCACAGATTAATATGAAATAGGGTACTTATTTCTTTCGTACACGATTCAAATATAAGAGGATTAGGAGGTAAAAACATAACAAAAGCTCCTTCCTGCGATATTATAGAAATAGAAAATTGGGTACAATTTATAATTTAAAAGTTGTTTATGGATAATGAAGTATGTTGCGAGAGTGACATACATACCTGTTAAAATCACCGTGCCATTTCTTCCCTAAGCTAAGTGGGAGAAGACGCTATGCACAGGTAGGTCTGTCGCTTTCACATACGGCCTCATCATCAGTTGCTTGTGAGGAGTCATTTCGGGCAGATGCAAACTGCCCATCTACCGCGAAAGTCGTATGTTCGCATACCGGACAACACGATTATATATTTCGCCCAGGACAGTACGTGTTTCACAATCACCCTGATTGAAAAGTGATTCCTCCACACATAAGAACCACTCACTAAAGCGAAAGTCTGTTATTGTTCTTCAAAGAGTATTCAATGTTCATACAGAAAACCATCTGAAATGATCACTACTTGAGTCGTTCTCATTCTCTGAGTCGTTCGCAATCAGGGAACACCCAGAAGGAGAGCTCCACAAGGATCTCTTCTGGGTTAATCGGATATTTAATCGTTAACAGCGAGTTTCTACTGAGTATTTTTTATAGGAATCTATAAAGAATAATTAAAACAGGAATCTATAAAGAACACTCATAAGAAATTCGGTGTTTTCGAATAAACCCTTAGATAAAAAGGGTATAAAGTATCAATAAGGGTATAGAGTATCTAGTCTGAACATTTATTATCCATCAGTAAACCAAATCCGAAAAGAATAAAATAGCTACGTATTGTTATTGCCCAGGGAGCATTGTGCGGTGTATTGCTTACTTATCGTTTTTATACAAGGATTTCAGTGAAGCAAGTGAGCCAACAACACAATAAAATTACGGTGAAATGAGCTCCTACTAAGAAGTTATTCCTACGCTAACTTTCAAAGCGTATACAATTTATCTCTAAGCAAACCGAACACTTACTCAGCTTGAAATTGACAACCCTACAATTAATCCGAGTCTGAAAGCAATGAAACTCTTGTCGGTGTTCCCGAAATACCCCATGTTTCATATTTCCATTAAACAATTTCATGTGTATATGACACTTTGTCTGCAGATGACAACATAATAATCTCAATCTCACACCCTCTTTACAAAATTGCTATTATCACTGTTATTTTTCCAAAATGGAACTATTACGAACGACTACTGGGATTTAACGAAATAAGAGTGTTTCGACCGACCCGACGGAAACAAAATAGCTATTGTGTACTATTCCCCTATTGTGTCTCGAGTAAAATGGATTTGGGAAATTATCAGCGACATTATAGAGAATTTTATACTTTTATAAGCGAGACTTTTATTTTATTAGGGTTACACACGTATTTATTTCTATTATAACTAATCTTACTAAGATAAGTAGCTAATAAACAACCGGAAACTATATCATTATCTATACTAATACATAAAGCGGAAGAGTTTGTTTCATTGTTTGTTTATTTTAATGCACTTATCACTGGACTGGAATAGACAGTCGGATTTGATGATGATGAAATTTAATTCACCGCCGAGCAAGTGATAAGTACAAATATGTACATAAATTCGAAAACACGAACTTGGTAGTACATGCCACGATTCGAACAGGGGACTAATTGGTCAACGGACCGGTTCATTATCCACTGGGCTATCACTGCTCGTGATATATCATGATACAATTTGTAACATTAACATTTTGACGAGCTCGGTGGCTCAGTCGTGAATGACGCGACTTTGACACCAACGCTCGTGGGTTCGATTCCCACACAAGGCAAACATTTGTGCGCATGAACATGTCTGTTTGTCTTGGTCTGGATGTTTTAAGAGAGGTAGGGCGCATCAAAGCAGCCCGTCTGGGGAAGTACCTCCACCTCACAGAAAACCGCAGCCAAATAACAACACCTAGAGGGTTGTTGTATTGCTGCGTGTGAGTGAGGCCACCAGTAAGCTCCCAAGGAGTTGCTGTGTAACCAGCAGAGGAGGCATCGCACGAGTGATACTTATCTCAAGTATTAATAGACTGCGGTACCCGCTTTACATCGGGTGGGCCGTGTGCTTGTATCCCTCCCGACGTAGTATAAAAAAAATGAATACCGGATGAGGCCTATTCTACGGCGATACTAGTAAAGTTACAACTGTACGCTGACTTCAACGAAATTGCTTTAAAGATTAGGAAGTCCAACGTCTTAAAACTGTTTCCACCGATTTCATCATGAAATCTATGTAATAAAATGTTGTACACAGTTTTCCAAGAAAATATTCCGCCAAGTTTCGATAGAGGTAGCGAAGGCGCGGGCGCTGATTTCCTTTCATTTCCGAAACTTAAATAGAACTGAGACTTTCCTGACGACGACGGGGCACCGAATCAATTATTTGTGTTAGGAAACTTTCCTACGATTTGCTTCAGATAACATAGTTTTATTATAACATTCCATTAATACTTCTCGTACATTCCTAGTTTCATTCTGTAATATTAACACTACCTATCTATCTATCTATAACTTCACGCCAAATACCTTGCGGGATAGGCAGACAGAACCGAGCATCACGTGACTCGATCCTTTCACACTTCATTCGCTTATTTAACATTCACTGCTCTTCTCATGCACGCTCGCCAGTTTCTAAGGCTCCTGACAGCACCTTCTGTTAGAACACAACCAATTTGGTCATGGTAGGTAAGTCTTGACCTTCCTCAGCTCCTGTATCCTTTTACTTTTGCGTTGTATATCTGCTTCGTCATTTAATCATCCTGCATTTTTCTACATGTCCGAACCAACGGAGCATGCCTCTTCTTATTTCAACACTTATTATTACATATTTTAACAAATTAACATTGTTATTAGAAATTGTTTTTTTTTTGGGTATTAGTACTAAAACATAAATCAAATACCTCTTGACTCATAAGACTCAGAATCTCAATCTTCGTAGAAATAATGGCGCCAGTGTTGGTCTTCAGTTTCGTAACTTGACTTTGCCCCAGAGACAGATCTTTGGCGAAGACTTTGCCTTGGTTCCGCTCTATCGCCTGTTTAATACGAATTGTATTAAATTGGCGTATGTCTCGCCGCATGTATTTAGAGATCTGCCTGTTCAGTTGTCTGAACTCTAAAGTATGAGCCGAAGACTGTAACCACATTTTACGTAACGTCACGTCACTATGACCTGCATGAGATTCGGTGTCTGAGTCGAGAGCTTTTGGGTTCTTTTTGGGAGAAGCTTTAGAAACTGAGCTGCCGCTACGTAGACAGTTTCCACGAGTTTGCTGTTGATATCGTCCGGTGTTATGCAATCGTCTAGGCACTGAAAACGATTGCGAAATTCGAGTTGAAAGCTTTAGGGGTTTTGGATCATGGCACGAGATGGACGGAGTTTAGACTTCTCCAGGCGAGACCCTTCCTGCTTTATGTTAAGATACCTCTTACTAACCGGTGATCGCTTTCGGTTTTCACCTTGTTGATCACAGAGACATCATTCAACAAATGCCGGTTGGTCGTCAAGATTGAAGTCTATCTCGTTTTTCGTCGAATCATCTGGTCTACTACAAGTCTATTTGCGCTGCGGCTGCTCTTTGAAGAAGTTCATCATAAAGAGTTATCCCCTTTGCTTTCATTGCTCGATTCCAAATTGCCCCACTTTCGGCTCATCGTTCTGTTTCGTACCTAACTTTGCATTGAAGTAGTGAGTTTTAGAGGTATGTATGATTTTGCAAGGTACGCAACCCTCGCCGACACATCTTCCATTTTTAGTACATTGCTGACGAGGGGCTTATGGATGATAACCCCGACACTACCTTGGTACAGATGGTCACCTTCCCGGTAGTAAAGCAAGTTGCCGGTTAAGGATCACCGTGTCCTCCCCCTATTTTCGGACGTTGACAGTCCTATTATATCCCAACGCAACTTGCTTAGTTCCTCTTCTAGCTCCACTATCTACACTATCTCGCCGGTCCTCATTGTACATGTTGTACCAGGGCCAGTCCGTTGTGGTGGTAGCCGTAGTGACGGAGCCGGGGATTCTTAGCAGCCCCCGCCCCGTCGATACTTTGACAGCTAGCGGAGCCAGGATTAGCGGGGCTGCTGGAGACTGGTGGTCGTCTTTTTGTCGTACTCATTCTGAGGGAGTTTTTTACCATAGTTAGTAGCCATGCTTGGGCGGCGGGCGGGACGCTGCTGCCCATCTCCTGGATTATTTCCTTAGTCGCCTTTTTTTTTCTTTTTTTTATACCACTAAGGTGGAAACAAGCATACGGCCTGCCTGATGGTAAGCAGTTACCGTAGTCTATGGACATTTGCAACACCAGGGGTGTCACTCTTGCGTTGCCGACCCTAAAACGCCTTTTACGACACTCATGGGTTGAAATAGGGTGGCCTATTCTTACGCCGAGGGCAGACGGCAAGCGGTTAGTCACTTACACTACATTATTATTTAATTGCTCAAAAAGGACAATTATTTAAAAATACATCTACAGCGCTTGCAGATACCCCGTGGAGAGGCGAAACACATGTCGTAGAGACAACCGAAGCAGCCAGGGCAGCAAAGATGGCGGGTACATGCATTCATATTACAGATGGTGGACACTCGCAGAGACGACCGCAGCATTCGTGGCAGGGATAACCGTAGCAGCCATGACAGCGGCGGCATGCATCTACTAACGGTAGTGGGTGGGTGCTGGCCGGTACTAGTTCTCAGGAACTAATGGTAGCGGAAGCACACAAAGTAGTTTAGATCAAATTGCCTATTCAAAAATAATTCTAATAAGTTTTCGCAATACAACTTCGATTGACGGTATACGAAAGAGTGTATAAATGTTAAGATAACAAGTTTGCTCCATTGGTTCGGACAAGTACAAATAATGCAGGGGAAGGAGTGACGAAATAAATATTCAATGTGAATTTGGATGAATGTAGAAGCTGAGGAAGACAAACACTCACCTACTACGACCAAATTGGTCGTGTGTTATCATAAGGTAGTTTCAGAAGCCCTAGATACCAGCGAGCGTGCATGAAAAGAGGCACGATAGAGAAGCGAGTGAGGTGTTTGAGAACCGAGTCATTTGATGCTTCGCTTGCGCTGCCTACTACGCAAGGGACTTGGCATGAAAACTGACGAGCCTGGTGGTAGAGTGGTAATCAAAGCTAATATATACTTTATGATATAGTGGATTCGATTCACACACAAAACAAACATTAGTGTGCATGAACAAGTCTGTTCATCTTGATTTGGGTGTTTTTAACAGAGGTAGGGTGCAACAGAACCCGACTGACGAAGTACCTCCACTTCACAATCAAATAACTCCCTTGAAGGTTGTGATCCTGCGAGTAAGTGAGATAGCCAGTAAGCTACTAAGGAGTTGCTGTATTAGCAGCAGAAGTGACAACCTGCGTGTGATACTTCATGTATTACAAGCGTACATGGACTATGATAAACAACTTTACATCAGGTGTGCTGTATGCTTGTAATAAGTCCCGTTATATAAAAACTAAAGTTTAGTATGGGTATTTTTATTAGTTCTCTTCTTACAACTAGCTACTGTAGTAGTAACATAGTCATATAAATTACTTATTTTACTACTGTTTATATAGAAAACGGTCAATTAAAAAGATACAATATGTTTAAAATATTTCTATGAAAATAACCACTGACCGCTTATACAAAAACTTCTCTTTTTAACTGCGATAGGAAAATACGATGAAGTCGAAACTTCACATATTTATGTGACCAATCGACCTAGTATCCAGGACATCAAAAAAAGTCGTTTATAGTAGACTATATCAGCAGTAGCATCAATGAAACACAAATAATATTCGTAAACAATCGGGTGTTTGAGGTTCGTGACTATGGTTCTGTGCGTGCGAATCGCCCCGCGGCTGAGCTTAGCGTGATCTTAAAAAAGATTTTATAAACGATTTACAGTTTAAACCGAAATACATATCTTGTCGTTCTCAATACCTCAAAGATTGAATTAAATTTATTTTAATTGGATTTTGAATGCTTTACTAAATATTTTTCATGAGCTCGTGAAAAATATTCCCACACGGGACAAACATTTGTGTGCTTGAACATGTTAGTTTGTAATCTGGGTGTTTTTAAAAGAGGTAGAGCGCTTCAAAGTAGCCCGCCTGGGAAGTACCTCCACCTCATAGAAAACAAATAACAACTCTCTAGCGGGTTGTTGCATTCCTGCATGTGAGTGAGTTTACCAGTGAGCTCCTAAGGAGTTGCTGTGTTAGCTGCAGAGCTGGCATTGCAACATGCGTTCATAGGCTACGGTAACCGCGTTACATCAGGTGGGCCGTATGCGTTTACGCCTTCCGACGATGCATAAAAAATTGATACTTCAACTTTTAAAATAACTTCGCCAAATGAACGCTTGAGCCGCAATGCCTAACTTAGCAACTCAGGAGTTTACTGAAAACAATAAGTTGTTCTCTCTAAAAATTAGAACAATAATCCGAGGACTTGTTATTTAGCTGTAAAGTATATTTACCACCATCACCACACCAATCCATATCTTTTTGCTGCGGGTAAACCTTAGAGTAAATTAATGGATATTTATTTCTTATGCGATAGTAAACAATCTGTATGCACTATGTACCCATAAATAAGTATAGGTATACATACATTGCATACATATTTTATATCTTGGTAATCTCAATGGTATAGAGATTTAAATACAAATGTAAGTATAATAAAATAATAACATTATTACATAGTACCAGACTTAGTGCACTACTACAAAGACAATAATTTATTAATGAAAATAAAATTATATGCAATTGAAATTATATCAACTTAAACTACATTTACAATAATTTTGTGTTATAAATAAATAATATATAGTTCTTTAGTTAATAGATTCTATGTTCTGGAATTGTGAATTGTGTGGTTGTAACTAATATTGTCTGTCCACATCTACACTGTGGGTCCCTTACGGAGTAGGCTGTATACAATGAGGACCACATAATCATAAATCTTTATTTGCATGAACCACGGTATAGAAAGATGTTACAATTCAGGTAGTACAGTCGTGTTTCGCTGACAAAATAGTAGCAGGCAAATTACGGGTGTTATTTAACAATACTTATAAGTAGTAAGTGAAACAGTACAAAATGTCCTCAACAATAACAAAACACTAATCTATCTACAACATTATTACTCACATGCAATTTCTATCTAAAAATTTTTTAAGATCATAAAAGCTATTACTGTTTAGCCATTCATACAAATGTTTCTTAAATAACGTTATGTTCAGTTTAAATTCATTTGGTATCCTATTATATATTTTAATACACATATTTAGGCAACTATTGTTATATTTCGTCAGTCTAGGAGTAACATTTAGGACAAGTCTGTTCGGATTACGTGTGTTTCGGGAATATATGTCACTTGCTTTCGTGAACAATGTCTTGTTTTCAAAGACGAAATGATGAAATGAAGACAAGATGTGACCCTTACACAGCTTATTCACTTCTTTATCCTTCATTACTTTTTTTATGTTAACTAACAGGTTTTTGGCTTCTTACAGCCCATACCTCTTTTCACCTTATTACCTACACTGTCTTTCAGATCAAATTTCTTTCATAAATTATCGTCGCAATGATAAAGTTCAAGCACATCAGGAATGTTTGCAAAGGTTTACCTTTAAAGCCATAATGCGCAAGACGGTAACCTTCCTGATTCGCAGGGTAATCATCAGCACGAACAGTCTCCTCAATATCAATACTGGTATGGTAGATGTGCCCTTGTTGAGACACTGGACAGGATTGCATTAAGGTTTTAATACTATGAGTTACTAAACTTTCTATGGATAGCATCCGAAATAAAAGTTTACTACTCGTACTATTATTATATTGTAAATCATTGCTATCAAAAAATATCAATATTCACACCACTAATTTTGGGCAATGCATCAATAGATTTTGGACAATTTATGTCCTTCGTATTTATTATATTTTCATAGTATCTTTGCCACATTCGTCTCTCGTTTCTAAATTTTAAAGTTAGGATAACCATCGCATTGTGAACACTGAGATGTGCCTTCCGATTTAAGCATTGACTGCCCCAGTTTTTCCAGTGCCTTACTAATACTGTTTCCTACACTCATTCGTCTAGCGTCAGAGGTGTTATATTCTACGAAGCGTATGAACTAACATATTTTATAGAGAAAAATAAGACAGTTAAAAGAACGAAGAGATCAGGAAGAGGATCAGAGTTGAACATAAGATGAGTTGTAGAAACGTACGCAACTGTTTAGACTAAATTGCTACATGGACATTAGAAAATGGTGGGAAATTATTTGTTGCCCGTCATACGAGGTAGTTCATCGTAGTAATGAAAATGGAAATAACGAGATAAGATTTCGTAGCGATGATGATGGCAATTGGCAGAATGAAGATGGCAGAAAATTCTGATTATAAAATTTCTCTGTAAGATTGCCCTAGTCGTCTTGAAATGATTTTGGTAGGGCTTAGTAAAGTAAGCAGCAAGCATATATTTTAATTACTATGACGAGCTCGGTAGAGGAGTGGTTAGCAATGCTACTTTAACACCAGCTTTCGTGGATTCGATTCCCAATTAAACATGTGTGTGAATAAACACGTGAATAAACATACGCAGTATACTCGTAGCATGGCATGGCATCCGACGTTGTATAAAAACGTTTAATAAACTAACAAAAAGCGTGTTATCGTAACATGCGAAATTTAATCGTAGGCGTGATTCTCTGAATGATGACATTCGGGAAGGTGAAGGCCGACCTTCACGAATGTCATCATTCAACTACGACCACTGAGGATAACGTGATTATCGTTACTTGAAGAAAACTGACGCATCACAAACGAGGGTATTTGGGAATCGGTATGAGGAAATATTTTAAAGTTAGGAAATTCTATCGTAGTTAGATTCCTCGCGTACTAACACTAGAACATAAATGAGCTCGTGTAAATTGGTGCACAAGAAGTTTCTAAAGCACAACCATGGACTTTCGCAGTCTCAATTTGAGGATTTCAAGCATTATTACTAATTTGGAAGATATGTTCGTTTTGTAATACCACATCAACCCAACTAATCACACTGCAGGGATACGGGTCTCCCTTCAACCGAAGGCATACTCCACCATGCTGCTCAAATGCGGATTGGCGGAGGCCAGTGTTTTCAAGCCACCCGAGGGTCACGGACTGAGCTTAACGATTATCCTCTATCGAAAACAGCCGGGACCGACGGCTTAACGTGGCCTCTGAAGCACGGAGAAACTCGAGATAGATAAACCCATCCATAGACAGGCTGCTGTCGGCGTTGCTTAACCTGGGTGTTTGGTTAGAATAACACGCGCAACGACGCCATCGAGCTCTCGTTTTGCAATATTGACAAACATTTATTTATTCCTATTATTTATTTATTTATTTAGTTAGTTAGTTTATGTTTTATGTTTGTTTTTTATGAATAGTTGATACTGGTACGATGAAACTAGGTACACTTACATACCAACGACCTATGTTAGCAAAGTTTGCTAGTAGATCGTCAGCAAATTATATACTAACTGGAGTACCGTCGTAGCTCCTCGAAGTAAGTCTGAACAACATGCAAACTTTTGATGTTCATTACAGCATATTCTCGAGGTAGTTTCATTGGCTTTATAAATACTAGCCGATATTAAACGTAGGTAGGAGAAACTAATTAGTAGAAGTAACTATATTTAAGATTTTCGATGAACTAACATCACTATGCCATACTCACTAAAGGTGATACAATTCTACGCGCCTACCACGATACATCGTGATGAGGAGGCAGAGGCAATTTATGAGGATATCTCTAAAGCCATACATGCCTTCAGGACCCACCACACGGTTGTTATGAGTTATTTCAACGCAAGGCTAGGCCAGAGGAGCAGGACAGAGCAGAGAGTGGGGTAATTAGGAATGGGACAGCGTAACCAAAGATTATGTTGGCCGACTTCATGGAGAAGGAGGAAGTCTATATGATGAACTTCTTCTTAAGGAGACTCCTTCTTCCACTTGACCAATAAACCGATAAGTCACGCGATGTTGATCCGTGATCGAACTATTAAAAGCTGCATGGTCTACTTTAACCACCGACCCGCAGCGGTTGAGTCTTGGTCTCGTCGGTTCTCCATAGATTATTATCGTTATGGTGTGCATACATTCATTGCCTATTCATTGGCCGCTTCTTTTAAGAACTTGATGGACACACGACTGACGAAACGAAACGGTTGTATTTGAAGAATTTCTACTCACAATCATTAGCAATTACAATAGTGTTTTATTGTTATCTACATAAATATATTAATTTACTCTCTTTTAGGTAGGAAGAGCCCACTGACTTTTTGGCGCCTGATAAATATTTATTACCTTACTGCTTCAACATTTTGACACATAGAGGTTGATTTAACATAATCACGCCCTTCTTTAGTACAGCCTCAGTTTGGTTTTGACTGAGGCTGTGGTGTTTGTGTGGTGAATTCTTTCAATTTATTGCCATTTCTTAAGTAACTATTATTATATAATAATAGTTACTTAAGAAAATAATTGATACACAATTCTTATCTCTCTTTGTGAGGTAGGGACTTATTTCTTCCTAACGTTATCCTGTTTCTTAATCCCTTAGGATTTATAGGGCTCTCTGCCTAAGCCGAAGATACTGATTTTGACTTGGAGCGACTGTCGTCATACCTTCTCAACCCAGATGAGTAATCAGGCCTTTCTTAGATTAGGCACACATCGTTCGAAATGTAATTTCTTGGGTTTGTGCACCCGCACAAACCCAAGAAAGTACACAATGTTTTCCTTACATAAACGCGAAAGGTTGAATTTAATGGTACATGCTTAAACCATGATTCGAAACAGAATAAGACGATTGGTTCTTTATCCACCAGGCTATGTATATGTACTGTTCTTAAAGAATGGGACAACATATCGAAAAGTCTTTTTGCATGGGTGTAATGGGAGGTCTAAATAACATAAGCAACTTTAATGCTACATCAGACACAAACATCGTCGAGGGCAAGAGTTAAAATAAAAATAGGTAAACAAACTTTTACCGTGTGTATGTGTGCGATATATAATCGAGTTCTAAAACTTAAAGCGTGCTACTTACTACTTGAATATAGCCCGACACACGGTCTAACTAACTGAATAAAGAGCGAACTTCGCGATACAAACTTTGCAAGGCGCGAGATTTGCGAAAACGCTCGCGGCTTCGCGCTTAGGATTGATGAGCACGTGCTAAGATTATTTTGTTGTTGTATTTAATGCAGGAATAGCGAAACTTTATACATGGATATTATTTTTTAAATGTAAAGCACGTCAGCATTTCACGAGAAACCGCAATGCAGCGGAAAGGTATCGACCTTTCTAATAAAAAGATTGAAAAAAATACTGTAGAATTGCCTTATACTCACTCAATATGTCAATAACCAGATCTTGGCACCAAAGTAACACAAATGAAATAATGATATGGCTAAGATTGTAACTGCAGACGATCAAACAGGCTAATCGTCTGTCCACCACTTTAGTTATTAAAAAAAGCCCAAAGTTTTGCCATATATTACGCTTATTATATGTACATATATTGTTATAATACCTACTCATCCAGTTCAGTAGAAGCTCCGGGACAGATCTTCGAAATCCACGATCATTTCGTCACAAAATTTATATGATATAACGGTAGCTCTATCGTTTAAATGTATTAAGTCCTCAGAAGCTTACTTGTAGCCTCATTTACTCGTAGGAACACAATAACTTTCCAAGGTCCTGTCATTTGTATTTACAGTGTGGATTTATATTTACATTTATATTTACAGTTACTCTTCCTCAGCACTCTTACTTTGACGAAATCAGCAGTTTCGTTTGTTAATTGACAGGGTGCACCTCGTTCAGGTGAGGTTCGCTTTTGACCTTAAAGATGATATTAAGTCGCTTACCAAAAAGATCTCAAAATATATATATCAGTAATCTGTTCAATAGTGTTACGTAGGTAAATCGCGTAATACCCTGTTGGAAACCTCTTTCTCTTAGAGATTGCTCATAATTTATTTATTATTAGCTGGAGACATATTTGTTTGATTCGTTCAAGTTAAGTTTAGCGTTTGGAACTGAAAAAAAATCTGATGAGATTTTTTTTCAGTTCAATTGCATGTCTATAAATACTCCAAAATTGACTTCCAAGTTTTGTTCCAAAGTTACTACACGAGTGAATTCAATACAAACTAGTAAAAACTAACGCAGGATTATTTTATTTTATTTTTAATGGAGAAGTTACAGCTAACGAATAACATTGTTTAGAGTTACTGTAACAATAAATAGCCAATTACAAGTTTTCGCAAATAATTGAAACACTATGCATTAACAAAGTCACATGAACGGTGGTAAATAAGTGAAGATTCATCATTGATATATGAATTATGACAAAATTATATGAATACATTCATTGTTCAGATACACATATATACAAACTATCGCCGAGTATCATTTAAAGAAGTAGTCGCATATTACACGTTTTAATGTCGTGTCTTTAGTATTAAATAAGTCGATATCCAAAAATCTAATAAATTTGTTAAATGAACTAACTACACGATCTTATCGTAATGAAATTATAAAATTATACAAACACACTCTTAAATACCAAGCGGTAAGTGTTCGCATTGCCTAAGCTAACACCTACAAGAAACACATTCAAAACTAAATTTAGTAACACCTCGCCTCGTTCTAACTTGTTTACTCTTAGAAATAAATATGTGCACAGAATCTGCTTATGAATTTGTAGTTTTATTTTTCATGTAATTACTAGCTCCTACCAGTGACTTCGCCCGAGTAGAGTTTGCTTTAAGTTTTGCATAGGAACCGAAAATGAGAAATAGTATTGAGATTGCACTAAAGAATTGACCTGTTAGTGGTTAAGTTTTTTGAAATGTCAGCAGTGCTATCCTATATTCAAACAAATAAACTTTACTGTCTCTTCATGCCACATCCCTTGCCCGGTAGATATAGTGAAATTCGGTATACACCTCACTCGCCTCTCTCATACATAGTTCAGTTCATGCACGCTTGCCAGTTCCTGGGTCTCTTCTAATAGAACATGACTAACTAAGTCGTAATAGTCTGAGCTTTCCTTTCCTACATCGTTCGATGGATGTAATAAAAAACTTTGGTGAAGATGGGTCACGTCGGTTTCTTTTCTCGTGTCAGAATCGAAACATCTATCTTTTATATCTATCTAGCTTTGAGTCCGACAACCTTATCAAACTCACACTTTATTGGCAATATCAACGAAATTGCAAATTAGTATCATAAAATTCCCAGTTTTAATGCAATATTGAACGTCGGAGCGTGGAAACCGAGTGTCTGGAACTAGAGTAATGGGCGACAATGTTGGCATTTGGCAGACATTTCACTTCGTAAAAATATAACCGCTTTAACTATTGATATTACTATCTATAATAAACCTGGAGATAATTTATAGGGAGACCTACATATATTCTTTTAAAGCTTTGAATAAGTTTGGTATGACCCACTTGATATTTTATACTGGGTAGAATTCATTTGCACTCGCGTTTATTGCATAACTAATACACATGTAGCATAACCTTAGGGTCCTGGATTATGTCTCCGGACATGTGACGATTATATTTCGAGAATGTCCTCTTGCGAACTTTGTCCGTACCGAAATTGGTTCAGCAAACTAAATTAATCGATTTAACTACATCGTATTAACATTATTTGTGTTTGCGATCCGATGTGACATCAAAAAAAAACGCTATGTAGTTAATAGTTAAGCTTTATGCTATTTTTGACTATTTTCCTGATGGTAGGCAATCTACGTAGTCTATGAATGTCTCTATCGCCACAGTCATCACTCACGTTTTGCCGAAACATTTGATTACCTTACCTTACCTTAAATTTGTAGAAAAATCCTCATCTATGTTATTTAGTACATAGCTAGATCCATTAGAATAGCCACTTTTTTGTTTGCTTCGTTAAATTGCAGCTTGTAAACTAATTTTACATATATATACTTTTTAATTACTCATAAAAATCCAGATTTCATTCTCATAATAAATTACCATGGATGCTATTAGGGTGTGTCTTCTTCTTACCGTGATCCCGTTTTCTAATCCATTAAGATTGACGGGGTCCGCTGCTTAAACCTATTAGGGTGTGTATATTTCATAAAAACACATTTTACTTTAATTCAACTTGGTATGGAGGTCCTGTAGTGGTAATTTCCCTTTATCTATATATAATTTATCATTCTTATTACAAAAGTAAGGTATGAAATCACAAATCTAACCCTAGCTTAAACTGATAAACGCAGTCGACATTAGAAAAAGACCAATGTTTACCAAAAGCCATTACACAAAACGATATGTCCAAACAATCTGCAAAACTATGTTTTCTGTACGAACAAAGTTCATTATACTACGATTAAAAGAGATAAATTGCCAAGTTTAACCTACAAAGCTGTGACCCTACTCATAAAGGACCAGAATATGTTGTGGGCTAAGGGACAAATTTATGTAGCACGGACACAAAAACCAACCATCGTGTCTATGTGAGAGATACTCTTGGAAGCGTGGAGTTTGACATCGGCGCGAATAAGGTTTATTTATTAGGAAAGTTTCCAACTGGGGACAACAGTAAATCAGCAACATGTCCAGAAAAGGACAACTAATATGAAGTAACTATGATGGTGAAAATAGTTTTTATCAATAGGTGATGTTTTATAGTTTGTGTCGAAATTCGCTGTAACCGGAATAAGTTAGCACGATTCGTATGTTTTGCTGCCATTACTTTCCTATTTGGCATTATTGTTTGTTCAAAGGGAACGATTTAAACTATTCTATCAATAGCTACGTGCAAAATATAAATAAAATTGAATTTAATCGGAACCAAAATATGTTTTAATACAAAATAATTTTAAATACAAATATAATTTATTATATTTTTTTTTGTTTCTAAATGTCAATAAATTTCTATCAAAATAATAAAGCAGCAGTAGGTACGGTAATCTCTCATTAACATTAAAGTGCAAGCAACAATGAAGTAAATATTTTAGGGGATAAATACATTACTTGGAAACCTCATCAACATAATGCCAGATTTATGCAAGAACTGATAAAAAGGAACAAAAGCTAGAAAATAATAAAAATGTTCCACGAGTTTCACAACACAAATTGAATAAAGGGTACTTTGGGATTGTCTCCGAAATGGCAATTAGCTGTCAGGTTTATATGAGTCTTACAATTATTAATATATACTTATTATAACGCAGTAATATCCCAGTGGATAAAGAACTAGCCTATTGATAGACTGGTCCCTGTTTCGAATCATGTTGTGGGCTCTGTTGTTGGACTCGTATACATCTGTAACTATTACTTGCCCGGTGGTGTTGTGGGATCCGACGATAGTTTCTCCATGTAAAAATCTTCTTATTCTTAGCGTTACCATGTTTCTTAATCAATTAGGATTAGCCGGGTCCGCTACCACAACCCAGAGGGCAAACCAGATCTTTCTAAGGCAAGGTCACACGTATTTTGAATTATAATTTCATGGACGTGCTGGTCTCCTCACGATCTTTTCCTTCACCGCCGAGCTAGTGATAATTACAAATTACAAATATGTATATAAATCCGAAAACACGAATTTAGTGGTACATGCCAGGATTCGAACCGAGGACCTGTTGATCACCAGGCCGGTTCTTTATTCACTAGGCTATCACTGCTCAAGTTCAAAATCAGTATCTTTGCCAAATTCTTAGACTTAGGTAGCGGATCGTGTAAATCCTAGTTGATTGGGAAACGCTAAAACACTAGCAAGAACGAGAAGATTCCTACATTATAAACCCTGTACGACTCCGACATTCGATTATATAAAATGCCTATGAAACGTATAAACCTCGGTGCACAAGTGTAACTAGTTCTTGATAGGCTTCTATTTGTTTATTTGTTTAAATAACCTATAAATTTTATTCAATAGATATTTTATACAGCATACCGTTACGTATTTGCCCAATTTATGTTTCTTTAGTACGAGAAACCATCACACTTTATACAGCTATACGATTTATCCGAATGTATCGTTACACAGCAGGATCCCAAAGATTAAAATTCAATATTGATCACAAACTAAAACAGATGGTCAATTTAAAAACCTTTACAGCGCTTTTGATGGTTCGAAACAATGGCTTCATATGGCGGATGTCCATATACAATTTTATTGGATATTTATTTGGACATAACCGACACCCATTTGATTGGAATAAAATTGTGACCGATCGATTGAAATGGTTTTCAATTCGTTGGTGTTTTCGTATACATTATTACACAAGTTTTTCTGTACTCAAGTTTAAAACACAAATTTGCTCATTAAAAATAATAGTACCTGTGCAATCGGTATTTTTATATTATTTATTTATATACATTTGCTCGTTTAAAATAATACGCAAAACGTAAAAAGAGAGTGCCGTTAGTAAGTTTCGAACCGGGGACCTTTGTGACTGTATAACAAACACCACTACTACCACCACATCAACCCTTACTTGTCCCACTGCAGGGATACCGATCTCCCTTCAACCGTAGGGGTTTAGAGCATACTCCTACGCTGCTCAAATGCGAATTGGCGGAGGTCAGCGTTTTCAAGCCACCTGAGGGACACTAACTTAGCTTAACCACTGTCATCTATCGACAACAGCGGGGACAGAAGGCTGCACGTGCCCTCCAAAGCACGGAGAAACTCGAGATAGATAAACCCATCCATAGACAGGCTGCGGTCGACGTTTAACCTGCGTGTTTGGTTAGGATGACACACGCAACGACGCCATCGAGCTCTACAAACAATGAATTTTACGGGCGGTATTTGACTGTCCAGGTTTTCTCAAAGCGTAGGTGCCTGAGCATGAGGTTCATTAAAAAAGACATTAAGAGGATTCTACAGGGTCGGATGTAGCATACGAGTGATGTCCCTGGTGTTACAAACGTCCATAGGCTACGGCAACGGATTATCATCAAGCAGCTCTTATGCTTGTTTGCCACCTTAATGGTATAAAAAAGTAACCCACCGTCATCTTCGGAGCCAAAGTCAACCTTACCTGAAGTTCTGACTATAGTCGCCAACCCGTCTAGTTGGGGTGACAAGTTATGGGCCTAGCTTCCAATAAAAACCAAATATGGCCCTCAGTACGCAGAAGTACTGCCACTGGCCGGGTCAATGTTCCGGTAGGTGTTTTTAGAATTCTGGTCGGCCACTACCACTAACTGACAACTGATACTTTCAATACCGGGACATTGTGAAGTGGACTGTAGAATCTGGCAGAACGTAGTACCAAGACCCTGTAATCTTTTCTGTAAGCACGCACCTTAAGAGATGTAGGGCGCATCAAAGCAGCCCGTCTGCGGAAGTACCTCCACCTCACGGAAAACCGCAGCCAAATAACAACTCCCTAGAGAGTTGTTGTGTTCCTGCGTGTGTGTGAAGTCACCAGTAAGCTCCCAAGGAGTTGCTAAGTAAGCAGCAGAGGAGGCATCGCGGGAGTGATACTTAATATATCGCATGCGTTAATAGGCTACGGTACCCACTTTACATCAGGTGGGCCGTATGCTTGTATGCCTCCCGACGTAGTATAAAAATATATATATATATATTTCACGTTAATCGCTTCACACCAGACGGACCATATGCTTATTTATCTTATATCGGTAAAAGCATGTATGCAACTGTATATTAATTTGGTATTAAAATATTCGTATGACGGAGAAACTCCTGTTGCTTCGTTCCCTACCCACGCTTATGTTTAAGAGCTCTCATTATCTTTCAATTGAATAAATATCTGTTTTTAAATATAGTTTCGGTACACGTGTTAGTAATTACATCCTTTACATTCTGCGACAGAAATAACAGAGAAGCTTCAGTCTGGTGTTGCAATGCTCCAAAAACATCTGTTACACTAATTAAATCTTTTACTTGCTTAGTTTACTCGTACAACGGAGACCGCATTTACATACAATTTAGTTATAATGTTACAGACTTTTACTTTGCGTCTCGTCTCTAATTTGGTAGTTATTTTATTTTACTAATTTACGGATCAGTTCTTTTGTCTGAATATTTAATTTGGCATTTTTTTCCAAATATTTTTAGAAGATTATACTTTTTGTTTCGAAGATAAATGTTCGTAAATCTATTATTTCCTCTTGTAGAGAAATATCGTAAATAAGAAAACTGAGTTTTTTCAATAGATATTCTCTACACATGATCTCTTATCTCCTTTTAAAAATATCGAAGTAACGTAATTTAGTTATAAAATTGATCGTTTTCTGGTATATTTTTTTAAACCCGAGTTTCTACAATTTTTTTTAATACTATGTCGGGAGGCATACAAGCATACGGCCCACCTGATGTAAAGCGGGTACCGTAGCCTATTAACGCTTGCGATATATTAATTATTACTCGCGCGATGCTTCATCTGCTGTTTATACAGCAACTCCTTGCGAGCTTACTGGTGACTTCACTTACACGCAGGAACACATGAATATTCTAGTGAGTTGTTATTTGGCTGCGGTTTTCTGTGAGGTGGAGGTACTTCCCCAGAAGGGCTGCTTTGATGCACCCTACTTCTCTTAAAACATCTATACCAAGACAAACAGACATGTTCATGCACACAAATGTTTACCTTATGTGAGAATCGAACCCCCGAGCGTTGGTGTTAAAGTCACATCATTCACGACTGAGCCACCGAGCTCGTCGATTACAGTAAGTCGTGATAAGGCTTTAAGTACGTATTATGTCCCTTTAAAAGTAATACTTACGGTATTACACGTTGTTAGTATAAATTTAGGGAAGAAATTCTACCTAGAGGATCTTTTAATAACTGATCAGTGGTCTTTGTAAAGGTAAGTGATAAAGGTAATATTTAATATTATTTTAGCATTATCTACCAAATTAACCAGTTGAGAATGCGCAAGCTTGCATTGCCAGAGGAACACCTGGCTCGTCAATTATATAACAATTTAATTTTTTTTTTTTAACTTTGTCGGCCATTTTGACCATGTTCCTTAAAAAATATGATATTGGTTTTTAAGACATCCCCATTCTACTTTTTTATGCTGAATTCGAATCTGAAGTCAAAATTCGAATATTCGAAAAAGCGACAGAGACACACACACAGCCAAACATATAGATTTTATATAGGAACAGTGTTCCGGAAAATATGGTCAAACTTGTTAGCGTAGCGTCTTGTCAAGTTTATCTTCCGGCCTGTCTGCGAAAAAGTTGGAATGAGGCACTTGACATGACATGGATTTCGCGTTGCTGTTGCTGTGATGTAGTTTCTGATTGTGCACAGATCAGCCAAATAGAACTGTGTCAAACTAGATGTAGTGGTTACAGTAGAACCTTCAAAGTTATCAGGTTACAAATCATTACTGAGTATTCACTTAATAACATATATACCATTAAATATAACTTATATAAATATATATATATAACATAAATACCATTAAATTCATCTACTGAATAAAAAAATCAGTTTTCGTATTTAATTAAAACACTAACATAAAATTCCTTCTTCGTTTCCTAATCCATTAGGATAGGAGGAGTCCGCTACCTAAGCCTAAGGAGTTGGCGAAGATTTTTACATAGAGCGACTGACGTCAGACCTTCACAACCCACGGGGAAAACTAGATCTATCACAGGTTATTTCACATGTCTTTTTAAATATAATTTCTTGGACGTGTGGGTTTCCTCACGATGTTTTCTGTCACCGCCGAGCAAGTGTTAATATGTACATAAATTCGAAAAGACTAACATTAAATTTCTATCTACTCGCATCTATCTATCCATAACTTCGTCAAATTCCTTGCGGGGTAGACATAGGGAATCGAGCCCTACATGACTCGATCCTTGCCCACCTCACTCGCTTCTTTAAGATTCATTGCTCATGCACGCTCGCCGGTTTCTGAGGCTCCTGACATCTCCTTCTGATAAAACACGATCAATTTCGTCATGGTAGGTAAGTCTTGACCTTCCTCGGCTCCTACATTCTTCTACTTTTGCATGGTGTATCTGTTTCGTAATTTGTTTCTTTCTGCTTTCTTTCTACATGTCTGAACGAAAGCAGCATGCCTCTTCTTATTATAACATCGACACTATCTTTCAGACCGACTCTGTTTCTAACATCATCATTGCGAACACGGTCTACAAGCATTACGTCACAAATTTTGCGCAACGCTCGCATTTATATAACCTACTTGCATACACTCTCTGCCATACCCAGCTCTCGCTTCCATAAGTAAGCATTAGGACCAGTACTGCAATATGTAAAGCGAGTTGTGCCTGCTGGCTCAAGATTTTAATGCCAAGAAGTTTTCCCAATGCTACATTCACACTATTCCGAGCATTCACTCGTCTTTCCATATCAGCGGTGTATCTTCCATCCATGCTCAAAGCACATCCACGTTATACGATCTCATCCACTTGTTCCAACACTTCACCATCAACCGTAACCCTTACCAATGTAAGGATTACGGCTGATGGTGAAGTGTTAAACATGGTATTTGAAAGAGAAGGAACCGGAACCAATGTCTTCAAATCCGGTTTCTTCTCTTTCAAATACCATTTTTGACTTCTTTACATTCAATAGTAAGCCTTTCTTCATACAAACGTCTTTCATTATTGTGACCAGTGTTTGCATGTTTGCAGTTCAGGTGGTTTTTCTGCTCGGTTATCCATGCATATCACGCATACTGCATGCATTTACCTTATTCTTATTCGCTGACAAAAATTAAAATTCCAATAAAATATTTGTATTTATGTAAGTGGGATGTAAGTGGCTGAATGTCACCTTTAGAGCCAAAGTAGAAGCATTTCTAATGTTTTAAAGAGAGGTACGGCGCATCAAAGCAGTCCGCCTGGGGAAGTACCTCCAGCTCACAGAAAACTACAGCCAAATAACAATTCCCTATAGGGTTGTTGTGTTATTATGAGTGAGGTCACCAGTAAACTCCTAAGGAGTTGCAGTGTTAGCAACAGAGAAGGCAACGTATTACAAGTGTTGTTAGGCTGCGGTAACCGCTTTACATCAGGTGGGCCATATGCTTGAATGCCTGCCGACATTGTATAAAAAAATATGTAATATGAATGCTATCAATATCTGGATTATATAGCTGCAAATAAATATTCGATTTGGTCAGTGGAGTTGTTGAAACGGCTTGTGAGCCATCCATCTGGGAGATTTGTTTTGTGGTCGCTCCCTAAAACTGATGAAGGAAGTTTTTCTCAGTCGTCCATGATACCACTACCAAAACTAGATGGCAGGTTAGTTACGACTACAGAAAACAATCTCTTCGCCTCTAACTCGCCTTTCAACAACGTTGAGTCTGTGTCACCTGCCATTACATGGTGCGGATGCTCCATTCTGGAAACCTCAATCACACAGTGATATATTCAGTCATAACCTGTGGATACTTTCTCTTGACAGTCGTAAATCGAGTAGGCCAGACCGGCATACCAGCATTTGGGCTAAAGTTGTGTGCTCCAGAGTTGAGTTGAAGTAGTGTCCCGTCCTTTAGCTGTGTCGTACGTCACTGAGCAAGTCTCGTCTTTGTGAAAGAATTGCAATATGAACCAGCTATATATAATCATCCTACTAATATTATAAATGCGAAAGTTTGTATGTATGGATGGATGTTTGTTGCTCTTTCACGCTTAAACGGCTAAACGGATTTGAATGAAATTTGGCACGTAGATAGATTATGATCTGAATTAACACATAGGCTACGTTATTTGACTCCACATAGGCGTAGCCGCGGGCAGCAGCTAGTAGTTTATAAATAGCTTTGTCGCTATCATCATTTTTTTTTCTACAAAGTGATGAAGTGTGTAATAAACTGCTACTATCAATACGGCTTTCATTAAGAGTGTTCGATTGGTGATCTTCAGGTGTATCTTACAAATCTTTGGGTTTGTTCTAGTTATTACCAATTAATGTGAGACATTGTGTGTCAAGGTACATCGGAATCCCTTGTCATCTTATGAGCCGTAATACAGGAGGTGCATTGCAAATGGGTTCTTCTTCTTGTCCAGTTGGTATACAAAGGCATTATTTTGATGGTAACTCCTCCAATAACTTTTGACGAGCTCGGTGGCGCAGTGTCAAACATGTCTGTTTGCATTGGTCTAGGGTTTTTTTAAAAGGGGTAGGGCGCATCAAAGCAGTCTATCTGTGGATGTTCTCACAGAAAACCGCGGCCAAAATAGCAACTCTCTGGATGGTTGTTGTGTTCTTGTGTAAACAGGTTTCCAGTAAGTTCCTAAAGAGTTAGTGTTAGTAGCAGAAGTGTCGCGCTTGTAATACTTAATGCCTTGCAATTTTTACAGGCTACAGTAACCGCTTTCATCATTACATCCATCAGGATGGCCCACCTGATGGAAAGAGGCTTGTATACCCCCGTAGACGTTGTATTAAAAAAACATGAATATCCATGCTGACTTCCTGAATTGTTCTGCTGTCCCTGTAGCTTACCTCGCATCATATAAGTGATAACTTGTCAATTGCTGGCATTCGTTGCTATACAGACGGCAGTATCGGGGACGCTTATTATTACCGTTCTACCAGTAATCCTGGATTTGCAGTAAAATCTCTGGAATTCTCAATGCCTTGTAGGTAGTGCACCCCACTTCCGTATGGTCTATCACTCTCATCAACGTCTGCGCGTATCCATCCATCCTCTAATTCACTAGTCGATTAGCCAATCGTTATGTTAATTATCTCCAGCTCTTCAGACTTCGTCGTCATCGAAAAACGTCAGTTGATAAGTCAGTTCTTCAGGAGGATTGAAAACATAAGCCACCAATCTCCAATGTATTGGTAGAGTATTATCTAATTTCTTTGATATAAGGCAAACTCGTATCCAAATAGGGGGAAAGAGTATGGGTTATATATGATATATATGTGTGGGTATTTTTAATTCCTTGTCACATTTCATTAACTTCGACCACTTCGACGCAACAATAATTAGTTTAAGACGCATGGTGAGTGTGATGCACTTGATGTACACGTTACATTCATAAATTGCTTTAACTAGAAAAGTCCATTTGTATCAATTAAGGCCATGGTTTAATTTGGGCAAACACCAATTTTATGGGTATTAAAGATTATTGTGGTTGCCGCTAAGGGGTTTTAAAACGTTTTTGAAGTACACAATAGGGCCTTTAATAAGAATTTATTGACAATTGTTATATGATATTGTTGATTAGAATGTTTAGTTTATTTTATACCACGTATGGTGTCAAATACAATGCCTGCTTAGTGTGTGTAACCTATTGATACTTGAACTCGAGCACATCTTACAATATCGCTTATATATTGAAACCAGCGAGCGTAGCCAGATTGCTCGCACATTACAATCTCCGCATTTATTCGCAGGAGATAAAGAGCACTCCAAGTAATTAGTATTTGATGGCATGCTGAATGGTTAAAAAATCTTCCCCAGCCGGACTACTCTCAATTATATTGAATAAATTATATTTTATATACTCCTTCGCGTTATCCCGTTTCCTAATTCATTAGGATTGGCGGGGTCTGCTATCTAAGCTGAAGGATTTGGCGAAGACGCTAATTTTTACATAGAACGACTGTCGTCAGTCCTCCACAATCCAAAGGAAGAACCAGATCTTTCTTAGGTTAGGTCACACATCTTTCGAAATATAATTACATGGATATGTGGGTTTCCTCACGATGTTTTCCTTCACCACCGAGCAAGTGATGTACATAAATCAGAAAACACGAATTAAGTGGTATTGGTGGTACTCACTCGCAGGATCACAGCGACCATCCAGAGAGTAGTTTTTTTTTTTTGCGATTTCCTGTGAGGTGTAGGTACGTCACCATTAGAATTTTTGTGTTGTTTCCCACCCTTCTTAAAAGCATCCAGGCTAAAACAAACAGATATGCACATAAATATTTGTCCTGTGTAGGAATCGAACCCAGGAGCCTTGACCTTAAGAGTTAAATTGCCACTTGACCACCGAGTTCATCTAAATAATATTAAATATTGATCTCAAATACCAGATTTCTGTTAACGTCATTACAAATGACAGAGTATCAATTACTAGTCGGGACTTATTAGATGTATCATACTTTGATAAATTTGACATCAAAACGCATAACAGTACTAAAAAAAGAAGTGATGTGAGTAAGCATTATCAAATGTCCCATCGAACAAGAATAAATTGCCTTTTAAAAACTGGTCTACTTCATAATATTAACAATGAGTTCGAATGTATATCAATGGGGTTTCGCCCACCTCATCAACATGTGTACACAAAGGTAAGGAATGCATCGGTCGCTACATTACCATATCGATGTGTACCAGTGTTCGATAGTATTGTCGCGACGGTCCATCGATGAGTGAGTTTGATACTGATCGCTAAGAAAAAAGGTCCCTCGACCCTCAGCAAAGAAACCAATTTAACTCTATCAATCCTGAATCAAACTTTTATTCAAAACTGAACTTTCAATGTGAAGTGATAAGAGTTTCAAATAATTGTATCGACGTTCACCCAGTTAAAATTGCCGTCGTATCTTATTTCATTTCAAATCACTGGTGACTCATTCTTTTCCTACTAGCTTTTTATGCAGGCACTCGCATCAAATTGAATCCTTGAAATAAGCCTTCTTTGAATTCGATTTAACTGAACGTCGAAGATTTAAAAATGAAAATGGTGAACGTCTAGTTCGTGAGAATAAAATAAATACAATCAATAATATTCATGACATCTATGTTATTTTGGCATACAATAGAACAATGCTATTGTCACCAACAACTCGTATAGTATTTGTAAATCCGTAACTCGAACACGAAGCTATTAGATTTTTGCATACAAATCTCATTCATAAGAAACAAGACGGGTATGTCTTGACAAAAGAATCGTAGTGGGTAAACCTACTCACAAGGAAGAAAGACGCCCACGACCGCACATGTCAATATTTTTGTTTAACCAGCTAGGTAGACTGAGAAAACAAATGATTGTTACTATATCTACACCGGTGTTTGGTTATAATAACCATAAATTATTCTTGTACTTTGACAAATTATTGTTAGCCGATGTCAATGTTAATTTTAAACTCCAAATCGATACGGTTAAAGTTGAATATTCGTTTGAAATAAACAATAGTGAGCTTGTTAGAAAATGTCGTGTGAGCATGGCTTGAAACGTACGTAATGAGACACGATCCAAGTAGAATCGATCATCACATGAGAGCATGCTTATTAGAATACATTCTATGTCTTATGAGATAAAAATTAGTGGAGGCGACGAATTTCTTTTTTTTTATGTTTAGACTAAAGAACAGTGATCTTTATGGGCTGTTAATATTTAAATTATCTTTTTTATTGTTTCTAAACACGAATATTGATCTTACTGTCTATACAAAATTGAGTGTTGTATTTCTGGTGAAACATTTTATTCGTGTCATCATCTATACAGATAAATAAAATTGGAGTGTCTGTTTGTAATATTAAAATAATCGCTTTTTACTAAATGCATATGGATGTATACACGGTACATATACCAAAATGAATATTTTTACAATTTTTGTCTGTCTGTCTGTTCGTTCCGGTCGGGTTGTGAAACGGCTGGACCGATTTTGACGGGACTTTCACTGACAGATAACTGTGTAATAAGGAGTAAGTTAGGCTACTTTTATTTTAGAACTTTTATTTATTTTTATTAATATAAATAAATAATAAAAAAAAACTATTCCGCTCGGACGAAGTACATAATACATGTCTATTATTATTTTGCTGTTCGCTACTTTACTCTGCTTATTTAGGTACTTATAATCAAAGGAAATAAATAAAATTATAACTGAACAATAACTTTTTGTTAAATTCCGCGTGGACGAAGTCGCAGGCACAGCTAGTACAAAATAATATGTAGGACTCTGCTCTTTGATCTCTGCGCTTAATTCCTAAATCACTATTATAGAAGTTGTAATTTAATTAAACAGCGCAACGCAATTTATGTGCGATGCGATTTCAATCTTTGTAGGGTGAAGTAAAACCTACTTAAACTTCGTCAACAATCATCTTTAGAGCCAAAGTCTATATATAATCAATAGCACGTAATACGTACGTACGTGCGTACATATACTTATTGGTATATGAAGTTCTCAAAAAGCTAACAGATATATTTAATAGACAATGCACCTCCATACCATAGGGGAGCGCAATCAAAAAGTACCTACTAGAAGATTGTTATATTCCTGCGAGTGAGTGTGAAAAGTACCTTTGCACTCTAGCGCAGTTATTAATATATCACTACAGTACTCCTTGTATTCTAAGCTACTATATTTTTTTAGATCAGGCGGGCCGTGTGCTTTTGCACAATTTTAACAATGTAGTATAAATTAATGCCAAGTCAGCTGTTATACTATCTATTAGCATGTGTACATAAAGTATATATAGTGGACTCTACCTACTATTTTGGCAGTTTATATTATATATCAAATCCCATGCCTTATTCTGTCGAGAACGATTGTTTGATCGGTCCCTGAGGACTGTATTACAGAAACTAAGCGAAGGATTTTCAATCACTTCTATTCGTTTTAACAACAAGAAAGTTAATTCTGTGCTAAAATCGAACTCAAGCTTTATAACTAGCCTAATAGACTCGGCAAGTTAATAAACAACGGAAGTTAATAAATATTACCAAATTTATATGTCCGAATTCTCTTTCAAAGCATTCTCTCTTCGTTCTTCTCCCCTTCTTCATTCAAATTCCCAGTAAGTTTGTATATTTTTTCCCACTTTTGTGCCCAAAACAAAAAAGTATATTATTTTAGAAGATGGCCCTATTGACACGGTAGTGATTAATAGTCAGTTCACGTAAAGTGTGTTTTTTTGCTTAGCTTTTTGATCTTTTTGACAGCCTATTCTAACTATAATTATAGAATACTTAACTTTTTCGTAAAGTCAACTCTATTCATTTTATCGTCAAATACGGACTACCAGAAAATCATTAACACGGTAGTATATCACAAGTTATCGCTGTTAGACACTGACAGCAGTAGAAAGTGTGACTCGATCAGTTATTGTAGCCGTGTAATGCCACACTAGGCAACATCGGTAGCGACAATATTGTTATAATATTTTATGAAATTCATCTTCTATTTTCTTCATATCTCATATAAAACGATCACTATGAGACGCATTCTAATATTAAAACACCTTTTTTTTTATTTGTGTTATTTTTGTATTAAAAGCATGCCCTGGAATTCACATTCAAATTATTATTGTTCGTAAATTGTAAGGACAAACATTAAATTGTTTCATGACAGTTACACTTTTGAAACTTTTTAAACTGGTGAAAACGGGTGACAAAATATGTATAGATGGATAAATATATGGCAAAATATTTAGCCGAATTCTGTATATAATAACGTATTCGTGGTATTTTTTATTTGGATATAGCTGTAGTAATATGTAAGTAGCACACAATATGGTCTAAGCGAAGGTCGCAGAAGCGTGATAATTTTCGAAAAAACGCGCCCTGGACGCTTGAGTGAATAAAAATAAAAAAAGAACACCTATTTCAGGTTTTCAAATATACGAAGAGTGTTTTTAAATGTGGTAAATTTTTACTTCAAGAGCTTTTGCAAATTAATTAATTTTTTATATGATCCGCGTTACATATTTTTACTTTTCAAATGACATAATAATTAATTATCTATTCAAACATCAAAGTAAACCCAAGCACTAAGAAAAGACGAAATATTTTTCAAACATTATTAAAACCAAAAATATAAAGAATTCCATCTGTTTTACATTACCTATATAAGTCATTGCACAATGTCACAATATATTATGTTCATACTTGTCCCACAAAGTTCACATAAAACTTTTATGCTTCCTCACAAAAAGCGGGATGCATCAAATTAATTCAAATTAGTCTGTATCATGCTTCCCATCGCATAATATCGTTACGCTTTTGAATAATTTATGTGGCAGAATAAATAAAGGTGTGGTTATATGAACTCCACCTATGTGAAAAATACGCCCATTGACTATGGGAAATGTTTACGTATGTCTTTTTTATCAGTCACACGGGTATCTTGTAATGTTGACACGAGTATGTACTAGATGAACAGAATACGTAATAACATTTATTGCAACAAATAATACAATTACCGAAACAGTCTTTACTTACTGACCATTATCGTGAGTAACCCGTTGCATTTTTGTTTTATGTTTGTTTTGTTTATAAGGGTTATAGTCGAGTTCCAGATTTTGACGGAAACGTATTTGAAGCGATAATAGAACAGAAAAACCAGTGTAACATAGGTTACCTAACTTCTTTAAAATTTAATCTTATACGTACTTACTTACATACTTAAAACTAACTTAAATCTAAATACTTATAACACTAAAAAATATCTACATATTTACATTACTTAATTATTATACAAAATATAGAAGCATATAAAAACATAGTAAAATAAATAACTTTCAATATTCGCGCGGACAAACGCACCGTGTGTTTTATATTGCTAATACGTAGGGTGACACAATGAAGAGGTGCGGGGCGCGGTAACTGATTGCATCGAGAATTCATTCGCTGAGAACGCGCGATCAGTGCACGCCAAACCACTTGAGAGCCTGTACGCGTCACTTTAGCTTACAAAAACTACCGTTACAAAATACGAAAGTAACGGCTATTTAAATTGAAATCGAATTTTTAAGTTATTGGTGTTTTAGTGAATTTCCCTTACTGGGTAAGTTGTGCACATATTATTTATGTACCGCAAAGCTGTAGTATCTGTTTGCTTATCCTATTTGTGCTATTTTTATTGTAATCCTGCCACTAGCAAAACATTAGAAATAAATCGTTCGTAGTGCTTGCTTTATCTATCGCAATGCCACAGCCGCTAGGAAAATTGTAATTAGTCTCGCATATGCCAAGCTCTCTTGCGTCTCGGTTGCTAGTGGTAGTGGACTTCTCGGCTGGATCGTAATACTGTGGTACGGTTCACAGGAACACCGTTGGGGTTCATCTATCGAACCTGAGAGCAATATACCTCATCTCTGACTGCGAGCCTCTGCACCCTGAATCAGCGCCGCAGTAGCTGTCTCCGTGCCGGTGGATCTTCCGTGGCCAGACAAAGGAGAGTGCGGTAGTTTTCAACAATAGTGCACGGACTCGATCACTAAAGTAAATCGAACCCGCGACCTGACTTATGTTCTTCGCTTAGCTGAAATACTCTAGAATAAACATCTTAGTTTTCTGTTCACGGTTGTTTGTATTACCCTCTATGCTAGGGCACCTGGTAGCAACGCGGGACAGTAATTGCGCCCAACGTGACACCAGTCAAAAACTGTGTGTTTGTTCATGTCAACGATTTCAATGATCCAAGCTAGATGAAATTTTGCATGTTGATACGTTCCGTAAATATCTGTAATGTTTTTTCAGGATTTCTCTTCAACTTTAAAAATCGTCAAATTACATACAGCATTAATACTTACTTACTCTCTGCCTACCCCGCAAGGGACCTGGCGTGAAGATATACATACATACATACATTAATACTTAACTAGTATGTAGTATAAAATCCGGAAATTACACGTTAGATATAATAACTAGTACAAATGACAAACAACTTGACAATAACAAAATGAAATATAATATTGAATTAAACAATTTTTAACGGAAGTATCGCGTATTTTATTTATTTTGTTGAACCTGACGTTTCGAACGCTTTGCAGCGTCCGTGGTCGCAGGAAGACTAAGGTGGTATTTGTCTTACATTAGTTATTCAATTATTACATCTACCGACATGGATGGATTAATTATATATGTTCCGATTCACACAAAAATCGCTCACAGTGTCCGAACATTTTTTAGATCTTTGGGTTTGGGACTTGATTATTTTTAGGACTGGATCCCAAGCATAATCAAGTCCCAAACCCAAAGTGTGAGATTTTTGAGTGAAACTTTTTTCACTCAAAAATCTCACACCATTAAGGTTTAATGTTAATTCAAAATATCTATTACTATAAATCGGCACTTTCATATTTTAACCCCTATTATATAATGTCCAAACATCAGGATTTTTCAAACTTTAGCTATAATGGAACTTAAAGGTATTAATGATTACTGATATATATATTATTATTGATATAATAATAATCGTATATCATGCTACATTAAATACGGGATGTTTTCTCGCTTCACAGTTACCAAATCTCTTATTTGAATATTAGAAGAAACTCCAGTACAAAAAATATCCGTATTTTTTCGCAATCGTACGTGGAAAATTTTTAGAATTTTACACTTGAAACATATTCCGAAACGATAATACTAAACAACATCAAATTTTTATTGCAAAAATTCAATTTTCAAAGTAAGGAAGTCATTGATGCAATAGAAATTAAAACCTAAAATTCATACTGTTAGCATATTGGTGAAGCGACTTCATAAGATTTTTCTATTCCATAAATCGCTCAACCCCGTAATGACATTTTCACTTCAAATAAACATTGTAAGAAATTATTCTTAACATATTCGACGAGCCCGACGAGCTAGCGATGGTTACTCTAGCACCAAAGCTCGTAGGATCGACTCCCGTACATGGCAATCATTAGTGTGTATGAATATGTCTGTTCATCTTGATCTGGGTGCTTTCCAGGTAATGGATAATTCGATTATAAGTATGTATATATAAAAGTATTCATGTCAGTTACATAACTTGTCGGTGTCTTAAAAGTATTTAATGTCATCTTTGGCTGGTCTATGTCACTTTTGTACTTCAAAAATATTTTTCAATCATTTAAAAGATATACTCTTTTAAAATTACGATATATTTTATCTATTTTACATACGTAACTACAGCATTTTAAGGTATAAATAACTAAAAATCGCCTTATACAATTCATTTTATCGGTTTTTACACGCAAAATTCTATAAATGCATATAATTATATGGTTATTTCAACTTTGAATAAAATGTGTATTTAAAATATGTTGTAACCTGGTTGTAACTATCTAAAAGTACATTTATAAAATACAATCCAAAAATTTTGGGAAATATGAATGTGGATTTTATTCCAAGATAAAGGAAAAGTAGGTAAACAAATGCACTTGATTGTACATGCACTCTTTCGAAGACAATAATACAAGTTTTTTTTTAATATAAAATAAAATCGGTCAAGTACGGTTCGGATCTCGCTCCGTCTCTCCTAGTTCTTGTATTACAACAATCTGTGAAAGAAAGACGAGGTACAGAAAGAAATATCAGTTTATCTATATATAACTATAATTTCACGCCAAATCACTGCCAGTAGGCAGAGACAGCCGAGCGCCACGTGACTCGATCCTTACATATTTCACTCCCTTCTTTAACATTCATTGCTCTTCTCATGCACGCTCGCCGGTTTCTAGGGCTCCTGACATCACCTTCTGACCGCCGCCACCGCCTTCCCCGACTCCTACATCCTTCCACTTTTGCATTGTATATCTGCTTCGTCATTCTTTCATCTTGCATTCTCTCTACATGTCCGAACCAATGGAGCATGCCTCTTTTTATTTTAACACCGACGCTCTCTTTCAGACCAACTCTATTTCTAACAACATCATTAAATATCAGTTTACAGACAAACAAGATCTAAAGGTCTTACTTCGACTGCCTTAATTTCTTTATTACATCACTTTTAAAGGCAAGATACAGTTAAAAAAATATGAGCTCTACGTAATGAACTGAAAATCATGATTCATTATAGGATAAAGAAAAATATCTTGTCATAATATCCATATAACATTTTTGAATTGAATAGTTAAATATACAGTGTCAAGTGTGACAATACATATGTTTGTTGTACCAAACGTAAGTGACACGTACTATGGAGTACTTCCATGAGACTACGTCATAGATTTTTCCATATTTTAGACCAACAAGGTGGTACAAGTAAGTATTATACTAGCTAATGGCTAAAGACTTGGCGAGAATTTTCCAACAGACGTTGGCATGAAGACGACTGCTAAAAGCAATACTTTCTTAGGATAGGTCACACGTCTATCGAAATATAATTTCTTGGATGTGCAGGTTTCCTAACAATGTTTTCCTTCACCGCCGAGTAAGTGATAATTATAAATATGTGCATAGATCCGAAAACACAAATTACCATGCCCACCAGGACTCGAACAATAACCAGTCGGTTAATATGCTGGTTTTGGTTTCTAGCTGGTTCCTTTAGGATAATTACTGCTGTATGTCAATAAGTAAGACCTTATAATAATTAAATATCGGAAAATCGCAATTTCTAGACTATATATTTACGTCATTTTTGTAAGAAATCAAAACTTATTGGAAACTCGCAATTGACAGGGGATCAGCAGTACATTAAATAGCCTTTCTCATCTAATTTTGGTTATATTTGGTGGGTCAGAAACATATTTTTTAATTAGCAGTACCAGTCCGACTACCACTTGTCCGGTTCTGAAAAGTACTTTTTAATAAAATTTTATTCAACTATTTTCATTGGAAACATGATAGTCACTCTATTGACTATTGAGATTTCTTAGTTATCAATAAGAATCTCTAATAATATAATTTTGTAAGAAATCTTATAGGACACTCGTAATTGACAGATCAGAAGTATATTAAATACACTTTTCGCATGCACATTTGTCAGGGATTAGCTCTCAAACTGATGTCCAAATTTTATTATATTTAGTGGGTAGTATCAGAAACAATTTTTGTAAATAATTGTATAAATCCCACTATTACTTGTCCGATTCTTAAATATACTATTAAATAGAATTTAATTAGTATTTTCATTGGAGACGTGACAGCCACACATGATGTTGTTGATGACATGATGTCAACAATTGAGATTTGTTTTAATCATCAATAAAATTTTCTAGTAATATTATTTTACTATGCTTCTCTAAAATCACGAGTATTAATCAAAGTAAGCTCGAGTAAATGAATTCAACACGTAGAGCTTCCGTGACTTGCTTCAAGGAATATTAAGGGTGCAATATACCCATGAGCAGATCACAAAGCAATAGTTAAGAGTATTGCAAATACATCTGCTATTGATATATTTGCATCTGAAATATATCAATAGCAGATGTTATTACTAGATTATTACAGAAGAGAGAGCGACGCCTGCCATGATCAACATATTTACTTGCCACTTGCGCCAGGTCACGTTAGGTCGGGGCCAACATCAATGACCCAGGGTTGTTGAGAGGTGTGCAGCACTTGCTCCTAAGTTACTTGCAGCATTATGCAATCTAACAATTCCACCCCGTAGATCATATATTGGACAGCCAATGAAGATAAGTTAGAGCTGAGAAACCCTTTTTCTTCTTTCTCGTCTATGTTCTCTCCACTCAAACCAATGAAGGCACGCTGGAGATGAATCGACTTTCTAGAGCACTCAGTTTGCCTGCTATCGCTGCTCTCCACAGCCTGCCACAAGCGGCACCGCTGACTTGTAATTATATTGTTCATTATTAAAATTGTATTTGAATAGAGTTCCTAAAATTGAATGTACCTACGGATCTCTACAATATTCGTTTCCGCCTGAGTTAGAAATTGCATTTTATAATGATATTTCTAAGATTACTGCTAGAAAAGCAATCATAGTGTTTGTTTCTAAAGTAACACTTGTACTCGTATGTACATATCTAGTTAGTACTCAGATTGTATCTAAATATAATTCGCCAAATGACTATAGCTCATATTTACATCCCGTTAAAGACTTTGATAGAGGCTATATAAAATTCCTGCAATTCCTCGTTTTCATCGCTTTAGTATTTATGATTTAATTTAACAGTTTTATAACAAGGGTGAATATTTAATATGATATGGCATAATATAAGTTGTAAAGTACAACAGTTTACGATGGGGGGCGTGTTTATTTTCTGTTGTATTATCTTTATGAATATTACATAAGCAATTTTGATTACAAAAATATTAGCTTAAAGGTAATGAAACAGATAAATATGCAATTTAAATTTGTTCAACGTCTACGTATGTGATTGTTTTCTTTGTCAAAAATGTAACTTTAGTAAGGATTTACTTTAACTTGAGTATAAATAATTTATTTCTTATTAAAATATTCCTTACATGTTATATTAGTTGATAAATTATCTATCTATATCCCGCATCTTTATAGCAGATCTTTTGCGAGGTAGGCACACACTTCACACGCCTCTTTACATAATTTCATTCTCCTGAAGCCTTACCAGATATTTTTATGTAATGTTTAGGAGTAACAAATCCTAAAATTAGGTATAAACTGTATGTTTGGCAACGCCTCAGATGTAGCGGAAGCCCATGTATAAACAACTTATCGTAGGGTTGTTCGATTCCGCGAGTGACCGAGATCACCAGTAAACTTTTGTGAAGTTGGCAGTATTAGCAGCAGAGGTAACCACACGCGAGCGATACGCCCCCATATTGCAAGCATTTATAGACTACGATACTACGCTAGAAATGCATCTCAAGTTCTAAATTTTAGGGTTAGAGAGATGTGACTTACGATAAATTAGACAATAAAAATAAAATGTTTATTGAAATAGCAGCATAATTAAAAAAATTATAGAATTGAAAACAGTCACATTTAAAATTTCCGCCCTCACTATCTGTCGGTAAAAATTCACGATGCAGAGTTTCAGGCAACAGATAGTTTCTGCAATCTCTCTTTTTTACCGATAATGTTCTGTTTAATATTTTATAATATTACCAGCATATCACACACCCCAACCAAAAAGAAGAATGTTACAAATTTTTAGTTTCCGTCTGTGTGTATATATCTGTTCTCTCGATTTTACAGCAGTTTCTTTATTTGGAAGGACTACGCTGGATCCAGAACTACTTAACTGACTTTATCAAATTAACTGATATATTTTTGATGAAAATCAGGTTAGTGGCTCGCGAGATACAGTGACAGTTGAGAAAAACACTGTAGAAAAACCAAGACAAACAGAGACTGTAGAAAAAAGTTGGAGATCATTACAAAATTTAAATCTATACTTATTAGTGCAGAGTAGTACTAGAGCAATGACACCCTTGTTGATATTAACCGACTGATTCCTGCTTAGAATTCAATGTACCACTAAATTTGTTAGAGCATTTTTCGAGATACACGAAATATGCATAGAAGAATTGCTTATTTGTAAGGCGGAATTGTAAGGCGGTGAAAGAAAAAATTGCGAGGACACCCGCAATCCAACAATATAAAGGCAGTATAACCTGACCTAGGAAAGGGCTGGTTTTCCCTCGGGACAGTTTATGCCTGACGACATAAACATAAATTTCATGTCAAAATTTGTATCTTAGCCGAATCTTCAGGTTACCTAAAGCAGACCCGGCCAACCCTTATGGAATAGGAAACGGGATAACGCTAGGAACAAGAAGAAGACTTATTAGTGCAAAGTATATACATTTCTGTTAAAGAATCTATATTAAAAGCTAAAATATCTATAAAACTTTCCTCATTAGCGATATAGAATCAGAAAGAATTGATAACTAAACTTTACTTGGCTGAGAGACGTCTTGTTAGAACCATAAAAAACATTTAACTTTGTCAGCTTACTTTAATGAGTTTCTCATTCCCCATTGTCTTGTAAGAAATTTACTGGGCTTCTGAGTAAATTAATTTGTACTAATAAATCAAATATTAATGAAGCATATATTGCATATTTTATCACTTGTCTCTATATTCCAGAAAGTTCCTTAAAATATACTGTGTCGGCAGCACAAGCGCAACATCGGTTCTGTTTTGCAACACCGAGAATATCTACTGGTAGCTGTTTTGCATCGAAAAGATAGTATACTTGTTGGACTTCCTAGTAGCGTTAAAAACAAAAATTACTCCATCAAAAGTATATATTCAAAAGTTGTAAAACAATTTAAAACACAAAGTTTTAATGCCACATGAGTTTTCTGTTCATATTTAGCTAAGGTTGCCGCTGATTGTTTCGATTTTTGTAGTAGAAGTGGCTTACTGTGGACTTTAGAGCCAAGTAAGTTCATTTGCGAGTAATAGATTACGCTTGGTGATTAGCTCACTAGGTCTGGTGAATATAAAAAGTACCTTTAACTAAGAGAATTCCTTCTAACACGCTGGAACCGCAACAGCCCTTTTCTCCAAGGTATCAAATTTCATAAAAAAATATTATAGCTGTGCAATATTTATGTACACGTTGTTCGACTTTGATTTACCGATGATGCTGACATGATGCTATAATCTTGCATTGTGAAATTAAAATAAACTTCACTTCATTGGTGTTTTTAAACATTTATCAGGAAATATTAACTTTTAATACCTCTTAAATTGACAGCAAAACCTAGTAGTTATATTAGATAAATGTTCTTTCTTACCAATGTTTCGATGTTTCGTTGGTTTTAAAAGACCAGTGACATCCCAGTGGATAATGAACCGTCCTATTGACCAACTGGTCCCCGGTTCGAATCCTGGCATGTACCACTAATTTTGTGTTTTGGTATTTATGTACATATTTACAATTGCTCGGTGGTGAAGGAAAACATCGTGAGGAAACTCGCACGTCCAATAAATTATTTTTCGGAAGACATGTAAAGCTACGAGTACCTAAACATTTTTACACTATACCACAGGTGCATACAAACTATTTTAGTACACGTGCTTAAACCTAAATATTTTCTATTCTTATATTTCTGCAGTGAAAAATATTTTTGGATCATATATGTCATAAGTTTTTGGTATTCACAAACTGTAATCGTACCACAGATTAAAGTAATTACAGAGTCAAGTCTTAAATTAATGCGTTCCATACTCATAAACACACGTATAAACGACGTTCATGAAAAACTTCGTAAAAAACAGCAAAATCTTGTAAACAAAATATTTAATATGAGTAGCCTAATATGACCGGAGAAATGCTAACTTACGTCATACAAAGTTCAGGCAGTTTGACGTAGACAATATTTGCGCACACGTAGGTTTGCCTCATCTGGGGTTATTTTTATGTTTGTTTCGAGTTCTGGCTTTAGTTGCTACGGCTTGATTAAAACGGAGAAAGTCTTATTGCTGCCTGTTTATCTCTGTTTTTCTTTATGCGGGTATAGAAATATAATGCAAATATACTATTATACCTTGCAGGATCTTGCATCAGTACATCACTAGTTTCATAAAAGTATGCGGAGGTTAAAGTTGTATGAAAATCTATTCCCTGTAAATGTGCTGAGCACGAAGTGAATTTACTGGTAGTTGTATGAAAATTCATTTGTTCATCAATTACTAACAAGATCTTTTTTATTTGAGTAATATTAGCAAATTTAGTTTGAGACAGTCTCAATAATCACTATCATCATCATATAGGTATCATATATGTCCTCAGTTTTTTTTATACTACGTCGGGAGGCACACAAGCATACGGCTCACCTGATGTAAAGCATGTACCGTAGCCTATTAACGCTTGCGATATATTAATTATCCCGCGATGCCTGCTGCTTACACAGCAACTCCTTGGGAGCTCACTGGTGACACCTCACTCACACGCAGGAACACAACAACCCTCTAGGGAGTTGTTATTTTGCTGCGATTTTCTGTGAGGTGGAGGTACTTCCCCAGACGGACTACTTTGATGCGCCTTACCTCTCTTAAAACATTCAGACCAAGACAAACAGATATGTTCATGCACACAAATGTTTGCCTTGTGTGGGAATCGAACTCACGAGCGATGGTATCAAAGTCCCGTCATTCACGGCTGAGTCACCGAGCTCAGTATCATCTTTCCAGTCAATCTCATCATCACGTTGTGCATTTGGGGTTCGATGACATAAGTTCCTTCTCTCCCTTTAATTATGACTTTTTACTCGTCTATTATTTCATCTTCTCAATAATATCTTCTATTTCTTGTTTTCTTCTTGGTGTAGTTGAAAGCACGATGTGTCACTTAGGAGGAAAATGTAATACTGTCGACATCTCTGCCTCTATTACTAATATCCATATGCTACGATAAAAGCATACCATCAGGCAGGCGTGTGCTTGTTGGTCGATGTAGTGGTTTATTTTAATATCGCATATACACATAGATAAATGTCTCTGTTTTCATAGGTACTTACTACCAGTATTTTTGTATCACAAAACATAATAATGCGCTAAATTATTTATGCAGAATTACGTTTAAAAAGACTACATTAGAAAACGAAAGATTGATATTTTTTATCAGGCAGTTTTAACGTTACAGGCTATAAAATATCTCATTTTCCGTAACCTACCTGACAGCGCCCATAAAATTATTTATTATCCAAAGTTCATCAAAGCTATCTGATTCATTAGAACATGGAGACTATTCGTCGAACGTTGAATATCTATTGGGTAACAAATGAATATTCGATAAATGGGTATCATAAAACGCCATCACCTGTCCGTTTTAGTTGTATAGGCGGCGTTTTTTGTCGTAATTAATAAAAAATAAAAAGTATCGACGGCCTAAAACGCATTTAATTCTTGATAAGGGTAACAAATTGGATAAAGATAGCACTAACGTCGGAGACAGCGAGATCGTAAGTGCATTGCTGTGATAACTCATGTGGAAGTGAGTTGGAAAAGTAAGGATGTGACTGACAAAGTTGCGATCTTCGTGATGTTTATCTTTATCGTCTTATAGTGATAAACAAAACATATTTTAATGAAGTTTATTATCCACATCGCTTTTTCTTACTCTTTTGTTTCTTCCTCGGCTTCTAGGAGTCGTATCGTAATATTGAATTCCTTCCTCAAAAATTGGGATATCAAATGCCAAAAGAAATTTTCAAATCCGGCTGATAGTTCCATATATTAGCGCATTCAAACCAACAAACAATTAAACAAACTCTTCTGCTTTATATATCAGTATAGATAATTTCTAAACTTATTAATGTACTACTAAAGCTTCATCAAATGTCATCATCATCTCAGCCTGTATTCGTCAACTGCTGAACATAGGCCTCCTCCCCTCTAGAGTGCCACTCAACTCGATCCTGTGCCACCTGCATCCATCGACTTTCTACAAACCTCTTGACTTTTAGAGCGTTGTAGGGAGTCTGATATTGAAGCTCGTCGCTCCATCTAGTGGGGGTCGTCCCATACTGCGTGTATTAGTACGGGGATGCCATTCGAGAACCTTTCTTCCCCAGCGGTTGTCGGTTCTACGAACTATGTGGCCGGCTCAGTGCTATTACAGCTTGCTTATCCTGTGGGCTATGTCGGTTACCTTAGTTCTACTGCGGATATCCTCATTTCTGATTCTATCTCGCAGAGAAACCCCGAGCATAGCTCTTTCCATAGCACGCTGAGCGACCTTGAGCTTCCCCGTACAGCCCGCAGTGAAGGGCCATATCTCAGTTATTACTAGCAACACATACTGTTCGAAGACCTTGCTCTTCAGGCGTTGAGGTATTTTGGACAAGAAGATATGTCGAAGTTTACCGAATGCTACCCAGCCGAATTGGATCCCTCTGTTGCCTCTCAGTCGAAGATGGACTTACCTAACTAAATAACCTATGCCCTAGGTAGATATATTTGTCAACAACTTCGAGCTTAGTGCTTCCAACCGTAACCAGCATACGTGTAACATTGACTTTCGACATGATCTTGTCCATGTTCATCTTGAGACCTACCTGGTTACAAACACTATTGCGGTCATTGAGCATAGCGCTAAGTTCCTCCAGCAACTTCGCCATGAGGACTATATCGTCGCCAAATCGAAGATGAGCGATGTATTCGCCATTAATGTTTATACCGTATCGTTTCCAGTTCAAGAGCTTGAAGACATCTTCGAATGCTGCGGTGAAGAGTTTCGGGGATATAATATTGCTCTGTCTTACACCTTTTTGCAATTGAATCGGTTTCTTACTCTTGTCCTGTATTCGGATACACATCGTTGCCTGACTGTATAAGCACTTCAACGTTTCGATGTACCGATAGCCAATTCGGCATCGCTGGAGAGACTGTAGCACCACCCATGTCTCAACGGAATCAAAGGCCTTTCGTAGTCTACATACGCCAAACATACGGACAGATTATACTCCTCAGTCTTCTGTATAATCTGGCGGAGAGTATGTATGTGATCCATGGTGCTAAAGTCTTTTCGGAATCCAGCTTGTCGGGAGGCTGGAAATCATCAAACCTGCGTGAGAGACGGTATATAAACGCGGCTCAGAAGCGATGTCGGCCTATAGTTCTTTAAGAGGGTCTTATCACCCTTTTTGAAGAACAACATGACCAGGCTTCTGCTCCATGCTTCCGGTATTTCACCGGAGTGTATAACGGAATTGAATAGCCTCTGGAGGATTACAAGTATCGGCTTACCGCCCGCTTTCAGAAGCTCCGCCTTAATTCCATCCTCAGCCGGAGCTTTACTATTTTTAACCTGTTTGAGAGCCATACGAATCTCGTACAGACTGATGTGCGGGATACCGTCGGTATAGTGTCAGGCCAGTTTAGCTCTTAGGTCGTTACTAGCACTGTTGCCCGGTTGTAACGACGATGTGTACAGCTGTCTCTAGAACTTGTCCATCTCACTCAGAATCTCTGTCTTCGTAGAAATAATGGCGTCAGTTTCGGTCTTCAGCTTCGTAAGTTGACTACGCCCAACAGACAGATCTTTGGCGAAGACTATCGCCTATAGAGCGCAACCAAGGCTCCAAAGTCATCCTCAATACGAATTGTATTAAATTGGAGGATGTCTCGTATGCAATTAGAGATCTGTCTGTACTCTAGCGTATGAGCTGAAGACTGCAACCACATTACACGCCTCATCCTCCATTAAATCCACCAGCAGTTGTCCCCTCTGGTTTCGTTGCCCGATTCCAAATTACCCCACTCTCAGCTCATCGTTCTGTTTCGTACCTAGCTTTGCATCGAAGTCCCCCATAAGCACTGTGTAGTGGGTTTTAGAGGTATGTACCTATGGCTTTGGAGATATCGTCATACATAGCCTCCACCTCATTATCAGGTATATTAAGTATGACGAAGTTGGTGCTAGACCTGTATGACCTTCAGCGGATACTGTTTTGTAATTCTGAGCATAAGGTACGCAGCCGTCGCCGACACAGCCTCGATTTTTAGTACATTGCTGACGAGGGGCTCACGGACGACAAACCCGACACCACCTTGAGACAAATGGTTGCTCTCCCGGTAGTAAAACATGTTGCCGGATTTAAGGATCACCCTGTCCTCTTATCTTCGGACTTCGGACAGTCCTATTATAACCCAATGCAACTTGCTTAGTTCCTCTTCACTATCTTCACACACACAACTTGTAATTGCTAAAATAAATAAATACCTATGGATAATCGATGAGACTATTTTACGCAGTATTCAACTTTACGAACGAAAGTAGAATTAGCTAATAATATCTCTTATTGGCTATCACGGATCAGGATAGCATAGCATATCATCGTTTATGATTCAAATTAAACCATAAGTATAGCAATCGTAATAACAAATAAACGTTGTTTGTCTATCAATAACTGTTTATCGGCTCATTCAAAAATTTATCAACTTACCGTAATTTACAAATTTCGTATAAATCTCAAAGAATACGTGTACCTTTAAAGTAATAAATATCTATACTAATATATAAAACGGAAAAAAATGTTTATTTGAACGCGCTTATCTCTGAAACTACCAGGCGGATGTGGAAAAAAGAAAGTAAGAAAAAGTCATTACCACGGGACCAGAATTTACATCAATATAACTAATTTGGATCCCATCCCATCCAAATTTTGGATGTACGATAACCCCCCCAAGTTAGTAAAACAGTTCAATGAATGTAATTTCTAAAAGTTAATCCACGTTATGCGATCATTTGGCCTTCAATACCACTCCTCATCGTTGTATCGGTGATGTCCATATCTCGAAATGTCAAGGGTATTTAATTTAAATATCTTGCTTTATCTCTCTCCTATACTTTAATTTTATCGATGAAATACATTGTACGATAAAACTAATATTGTAACAAGTAATCGTCGCAATATGGAAGAAGAACGAAGAATTACAATGATAGTGTGTAAAAACGATTTTATGGCCAAAATGTAGATCGCGAGTTCTAAATGATTAGACAAAAAATATCGGAACTACTCTTTGATATTACTCTATCACAAGAACGCAATAACTCTCTGATTTTGTTATAATTAGTTTCAACTTTTTGTAAGGTAAACATGCCAGAACTAAAAACTTTTTTCTCTGGCAGACTAAGTTTTAATCTCTACCGTCGTTATGACTACTTTTCTTAATGAACAGGGTTCGCAACATGCATTTGAGTTGGTATTGATTCTAAAGATTGAACCACAAACCCATGCATATTAGCGTATTAATTGCATTTTCCCACTTTCGTAAACATGTGCCAGCCAAAAGTATTTTAAAGCTTACTCAACCATGCTGATCAACTGCCGATTAACAGAAAATCCTTTTTAAACTGCACGAAGGCCGTTGTGTTTACTATCTCCTATCGACAAGAGCCGGGCCCGTCGGATTAACGTATGATCGAGATAAACAGACCAATCTACAGATAAACTACTTCTACATTGCTTTACAAACGTGTTCGTGAGCTGATATGCGATTGCCATATTTTACTAGTGCTATAACTAGGTCAATAGACAGAGTATAGTACAAAATATAAGGTTTACTGAAATGTACTCGGTTCTGGCCACACAAAGGTTTAAAATATGTATAACTAAAACCATCGGATTCTTTCTGCATTTAGACTAAAAAAAATAATCATTAAACCATAAACTCTCAAATCATGCATCAAATTTTAATGTCATCTCATACCACGATTAGAAAGATGGAACGAACATTCCATACCCATTTGTATGTGATTCAATACATCCGTAGATTATTACCAGGATATCTTCGCCGCTAATACTAATGCCCCTTTGTGTAGTCCGGGTGTGTTTCGATCTTTATCTATATTCTGACCATCGCCTCAATCTTTTCTTAGCAGGAAAGATATTCGTTCTTTGTGTGTGATAGGTTGATAAATGTAGGTAATGTATTATGTATCAACCTACGAGTATTCAACCCACTACTGAGATTCAGGCTTTTCTTCAATCGAAGAGGCTACAACCGCTACTGCTCCAGTTGAGATAGGCCATTTATTTCATGCTATCATCTTAAGTTACTAAATTGGCTAGACGATTGTTATCTATCGAGAACAAAAGTGCTTACCAAAGTCTTCGAACCGTGACAGAGCTTGAGTAGACAGACTACGGTCGCTGTTACTTTATTTGATTATCAAGCACAAAAATGACATCGACCACTTCATAGTTATAATAAATGTGTGTGTAATGTCAATTTTTTAGTCTGTTTGAGTTTTGTTTCAATTTATTTTAACCTAGTAGAAATGCGTTCACAAATCGTATTGTTTAAGATAGGTCCAACCAAATTTAATCATGACGACATAGAATTCTTATTTTGAGAAAAGCTGGTAAAAATTGCTTTTGATTAAAAACGTTCCAATGGTAGACTTAATTCGTCTGGCTTTTTAGGATTCCGCACTGAGTTGATAAAATAAATATTTCGAGTAAAATATTATAACATCAATTTATTGTCAGTTATCACTCTGCTTTTCTGACCGTCATGACTGTTATGCGCACTATGTCTCCAGGAAACCTCTAAAATGTACTGATTAATCAATTTGGTCGGTAAAAGGTTATATCTACTCAAACACAAATCTTAATTTTATAATAAAGAGCCTGCAGTACGGAAAAAACACAATGTAAAGTATTATTATTACCTTAAAACGAGATAGACTTCATCTTGACGACCAACCGGCACTTGTTTAATGATGGCTCTGTGATCTACAGGTTGAAAACCGGAAGCGATCACCGAATATTAAGAGGCATCCTCAACCTTAACATAAAGCAGGAAAGGTCTCGCCTGGTGAAGTCTACGCTCTGTCCATCTCGTGCCATGATCCAAAACTCCGAAAGCTTTCAACTCGAACTTCGTAATCGTTTACAGTGTCTAGATGATTGCATAACGCCGGACGATATTAACGACAAGCTAGTGGAGCTCATGTACTGTAGTGGGAGCTCAGTTTCTAAAGCCTCACCCAAAAGGAACCCAAAAGCTCTCGACTCACACGCAGAATCTCATTCAGATGCAGTCAGACGTGAAATGTGGTTGCTGACTTCAGCTCACACGCTAGAGTACAGGCAGCTGTATAGGCAAATATCTTAATACATACGGTGAGACTTACGCCAATTTAATACAATTCGTATTAAAGAGGCAATAGAGGAAAATACAAAGCTGAAGATCAATACTGGAGCCATTATATGCCATTATTATTTTATACGGAGGCTGAGATTCTGAGTGAGATGGAGAAGTTCTATCGACGGGACACAGTGCTAGTAACGACCCAAGAGCTACACTGACCCGACACTATACCGAAGATATCGCGGACATCAGTCTGTACGAGATTCGAATGGCTTGCAAACAGCTTAAAAATGGGAAAGCACCGGGTAAGGATGGAATTACGGTAGAGATTCTGGAACCGGGCGGTAAGCCAATACTTGTAGTCCTTCAGAGGCTATTCAATTCCGTCATACACTCCGGTGAAACACCGGAAGCGTGGAGCAGAAGCCTGGTCATGTTGCTTTTCAAAAAGGGTGATAAAACCTTTTTGAAGAACTATAGGCCGATATCGCTTTATATTCGACTTTCAGTTGGACACGACTTTCTAATCAACAATTTGGTTTTAAAAATTCTAATAATATCTTGTTATACAAGAAAGTTCAGTGCGTTTCACAACTCATTGATAATAATATATGAGCTTGGTCGCTTTTATACATTCCCATTAGTGTAACCTACGAGTATACTGAAGAAATTGACAACCAAATATCAGGAGCTCATTGTAATTTTAAATGTAGCTAGGGTAATTTGTAATACTTTAATTGCTGTGATATGGCTGCACCAGGTTTCTTCTTCGATATCACAAATAATAAATCATACCAAATTTTACTTTATGCTACCAATATATGTCAAATAATCACATAAATATGATATATGTTTATAATATACAATATATTAATGTTCCGAATATGCACTGTGAGACAGTAATTTTATTTTCCATAAACACGTTGTTCCGAATACCACCCTATTTTATTTATAGTCATATGTCACGGCATGAGATCGTAAAAGCATTTGTACAGTCGGTAGCAAGACTGTTCGAAAACTAATGGTTAACCGACTCTCATGAAAAAAACATAATCGGTCACATGCGATCCGGTCTCGTGGAATATCATCATTGGCATATAGTTATGGTATTTTATGAAGAGTTTCTTTAAATAGGTGATTATGATATTTTTTAGAAAATTGTGCTTGTGAGAAACATAAATCTGTATCCTCTCACTTAACAATCTACGGGGATAAGGAGATAGCAGCTATTTTTATGTCACTATAAAATTAGGATAGGTGGAATAGTCACATCTTTTGGTTTTCTTTTTACGTTTGCACGAAATCGAATAATTTAAAAATAAAATGTATTATGTTGACATTGAGCATGTGTAAGTATCTCGTATTGACAAGTAGTTACACCATGATCTTCAACCCTGAACACAAAATTGGCTGAAGGTGCTTGCCGTCAGAACTAAAAAATGATGTATTCGCAGAAGAAACAGGTGACACGTAGATTTCCCTGACAACCCCATTAAGGAAGTACTTTTTCTTTACAGCAGTCGAAAACGTTTTCTTTCTACTTCCTTATGTCCTTGCAAATTATATTATCAATATCAGGTTTATGTAGAGACATCACGTTAAAAAATATTTACATAGTTAACATTAGAAACGGGAACATCATTTTTATTCATCTTCACGCATTGAAACTAATGTGGCAGCGTTCTGCGAGTTACCAAAGAGGAGTCAGAATCGGAATCAGTATTTATTTGTTCCAAGATCTTCACAAGCTGCCATCTGTCACCCGAAACCCGGAACACGTCGACGTCAGTACGCTGCTGAAGGACATCTGAAGCCAGAAAGCCACTCTCGCTGATGTTCAGTTACAATTAGCGATATCGGAAACAAGACAACAGCAAGTAGTGGGCTGCGTACGGAAATATTATCACTAATATGTTATGTTTTAGTAAGTAGGTCACCTGAGGTCGACAACATTATCACGCGTCGTGGTGCACAGAATGCATCCGTATGTAGTTTAATTGCGTCACCGACTACTGTCTGTACTGTGTATGAGCAACTTACCGTGCCATGCCGCCCGCTCCAAGTTACCGCATTATCACCGTCTCACCTAGCATCTCACCGGGCGAAGTCAAGTCGTTCGGAGCCTGCGCACAGGGTATCGCTTTGCAACAGGGTTCTAGCAAGGACCAGGATCATCTGACGATCTTTATGAAGGAAAAACGACACGAGCTACAAGTCGCCGATTCTATATGGAATTAGTTTAAGTTAAAGTTAATTTCATAATATCATATATATATTTTAGTTAAGGTATGTATCTATGGACCCGGGTTGTAAAACCTGTTATCCGAAAATAAAATTATTAGAATTTGAAATATTTTTTAATTATTATCATTATATAGTCACATATCTTAGTTCTCTCTGCCTACCCCGTAAGGGATTTGGCGTGAAGTTATAGATAGATATCTTAGAGACTTAACAGGTACGGCTTAATCGATTTATGCAGTTTAAACTATATTTTGTTAGATATTAGACTATATCACAAGTTCATAAGGTACTTTCACAAAGTTAAAGTTATGAAAAGAAAACTTTGTGTGACTTTTTATCATTATTGTAGCAACCAATAACTTTAACACTAATTTTAAAGAAGGTTTGAAGAAAAATTAAAAATAAAATGAAACATCTTTTAAATAAATTTTGAAACATACTTCGAAGTTTACAACAGTCAATATTAAAGCAACGATAGAAACATCTTATTTTCATGCAATTTGATCTAATCACAAAACAGGTTAGATCAAATTGCATGTCTATATGATTTTCGCAAAATAATGCCTGAATCTATTAAACATTATTTTTAGTTGTTTAAAGAAACTACGTCTTTCATACACACCTTTCCCTACAGGATATGAATGGAATTCGATTGTAATGGAGCATGCATTCACTTTTATAAAATCAATTATAAATACTATTATATTAATTATGTCGCAATTTTCATAGTCTGCTGTAATTTTCACTCCGTATACAGCCTGTAGTTACATGGGTCTAGTTACATACTGTAGCGCAGTAGCAATTAGTACGAGTAGCAGCAAGTAGCGCGGGAACAGGACTCTTTTGAAATATGGCCACATTTAGCGAGCTGCGAGCCACTGATAAAATGAGTCGGCTCACTATATAAGAGAAAAAATATTGTATTATCTCATATCAATGAATGAATTGAAGACATGTATACCTATAAGCTCTAAATGTAAAACCTTTGTAAATACCTACTATATCAAGTTGACTGGTAGAGATAGTTTAGCGATAAGACTATTGTACTTTAGTTCTTAAGAATTATACGATGTAAAACTTATGTTGGTGCAATATGTATAAATGATATTAGTATTGTATTATATTATAAAATCTGATTACAGTTGCTATAGTTTTTAGTGCTACGTACCCAAATGACGTCAAGGGAATATAATTAGTCATCTTACACAGTCCATTCGTCTGTGTTTCATTTTTAATGGACTGAATCTTTTGAATAAGTAGCTGTTTTAAATATTCACAGAATATAGTTTTGTCGCGATAGATTTAACGACATGTATTAAAAACATCAGAAAATGAAAATGTTAGATGAAAGAGTCGGGCTTAATCTTCCCAATATATATTATTTTGGTATCATTTTCTTTTTAAACTACAAAAAATATATAAATAAAAATCTAATCTGGATTATGCTAGTTCAACTGATTTAGCAGATCGATAGATTTTCTTTCACAAAATGTTACGTACAAATAACTTACTTATATACGCACACTGATATATATATACACATACTTATAGAGCTATCTCCTGAAAATTGTTATTGAACAACGAGTTCCCTTATAATCGAACGTCAATAATATCCCAGTAAATTCTAAAAATAAAAAATACTTGTTTCTATAAACTTGTTGCTCATTTTTAAATAAATTCCTTTTTTAAATCTAGTGCCACATTAATTTAAATTCTTTCGTATTGAACTTAAGTTATTCAACTTGGAAAGCTATATCCTTGTAATAGGAGACATGGCCAGCAGATTTATCAATTGGTATGTGTAGCCTTTAACCGAGATTTATGATAAGTTACAAACAGTTGTACTGTTTATTCTATGTGTTTCTGACTTTTGTATACGACTGTACAATACTAACTCTTCAGTGTTAGTCAAAAATGATTTGCATATCACCTCAGTTTGTCGCGTTTAAGTTGAAACTCGCGTGTAAACGTCCCATACACGAGCTTATTAAAACGTTATTGATGACATCACCCTTATCTTTATATCAAAGTTGAATTATATCGTGAAATTGTGAATATTATATCAGAACTTCTGTATGAACACTGGTCGGTCCTTATCATTAAATATTTATTTATATTAATATTTCAATAATTATTTATTTATATATTTATACTAGTTTACAACAGTATTCAATGTACAACTTGCGATAATGAAACATTGGTTGTAAGTAGACACGTGAGTAGTGAAATCAAGAAAATATATATTTGCCATTTTGAACGCACAATTCTCCTTTTGTGCGAATCGGTAAATTTTGATCTGTGATTAAAATCACAAACACGTAGAAACCAGCAATATGATCTCTAAAAGTTTTTCGACTACGACGGTCGACCTACGAAATATCTATTAAATACAGCCTTTTATATTTGTAGGTCGTTTCGTCACAATGATTTTCATCTGTTATCAATTTTGTTGACAGTCGTTCAAGAGCTAAAGTTGATCTCTCCTGCAAGTAGTGTGCTGTGCCAATTTATAAATGAGATTCCCATGAAAAAGTGATAGGATGAAATTATACTTCATAAGAAAGTCACCAGCAATCAGCAGCAGCTTTATTCCATTCTATACCTTAATTCAATTTTTTCTACGTACCACAGTACACACACTACGTATATTTTGTCTACAAGGACAAATCAAGCTATACACATGTAGGTATTATGCCATTGTAGTAAAGGTATGTTTTAAACGATTTTGTATAACTCGATCTGTCGCTATTTATATATACAATTATAAGATAAAATTAAATAAAAAAAAATCTTATTTTTTTATATAATACTAGCTATTGGGCTAGTCTGAAGATTCCCTAAAAAATCATGAAAATCGGCCTAGTAAGTTAACCGTTTTCTCCACAGAGGACAGACTTACTTGCTTTGATTTTTATTTATATTATAATATAATAAAATATTATTGTATTAATTTCTTGTGGATTTCATTTTTCTTTTTTAATCTACCGGTACATCGGAAATGATCATTGGCGAAGAAGAAATGACGAAAGTAACTTGACAATATTGATCTTTTTCCAAATTGTCAATTGATATTACAATAAATTTATGTCAGTATAGCTAACTGTACTGAATCATTTTCAACATCCTTGTCAACTAGATTCATCAATGCAGTAACAAGTCTAATCCTTTTAACATAGAGCATTTTTGTTGTGCTTTTCGAAAATATTCTCGGGAAAGGACAGAACTGTTAGAGATAATTTATTTTAGGATCGAATACAATATAATATCTATATTCTCCACCAATATAAAGCAAGTCGGTAATACGTCTACTGTCTATCTATTGTCTACTATACTTTCTTTAAGATAATAAAGACGAACTCGCCCCTTATAAAAGGTGCCTCAATTATGAAAAAAACTGCAACTCACTTCTGGAAATAATTTATCTATTTATTTTTTTTCTCTCTCTCTTTTAAACCGAATTTCTCTATCAAAGCGGAATTATTCCGTGAAATAGGAAAATGTTAATGTGAAATTGTTCACATGTTTACTTAGTAGGAAGACACTAACTGCGGTTAGAAGCACGCTTATGTTTACTTAGTTAAGTGTGTTTATATTGCATACTTGTATAACACGTGTTCTGAATTTCGTTGGTTCGTTTTCCTATATAATTGAAAAGCGGAGAGGAAAGGTGTTTGATATATTTCGTTATATTTTGCACTTGTTATATCAAATTCAAATGAAATGGATTCATTGAACTGTTCAAAAAAGTTTTAAGAGAAGCTACTACTTCTACTACTACACCAAATCCCACTGCACTATACTACTGAAAGGAGGTCCATATTCTACTGCAGGGATGGGTCTCCCTTTAACTGAAGGGGTTTAGAGCATACTATATCACGCTGTTCATCATCACCATATACATTATATAATAAAATTACACTATTACACATTATTTAACAAAAACACAAGCATTATACAATTACAATTATCACACAATTATGTTCAATACAATTAAAATAAACTTACTTCTAAACTCATGCAATAATAGATCTTTAGACATCATAACCTCAACGTCCCTGTTAATTCGAATCTAGAAACTGCTGCGTGAATTATATTTGATGACCGCCCAAATGATATCATGGCGCATTTTGTGTTATTGAATATTAAGTGGTTCCTTTGACACCATCTTTCTCTATTTTTAATATCTCTTTGAAGAGCTCATAATCAGATAAATTATTAATTTTACAATTAATTTTAAATCATCAGCGAATAGTAAATAATAAATAATTTGGCATAGTATTACATTCTAAAATCTTGTTGAATTTTTTATCGATCGCTTCCCAACAACTGAGAAATTCCTACCTGTTGCTGAAGAGAAAGACCCGTTAATTTTCAGCGGCTACTTAATATCTCGAGTTTTATATAATCACGATTTACTGTACCTACTAATTTTTTGGACGGCAGTATCGTATACTCGTTTTATCTCCTGACGTTGTATAAAAACAGGGACGGTAATCTCGTAATAACATGTTTAAAATTTCACATGTTATTCCTAAAACTCTGTAACTTACGTAACTTCCATCTCCAGATACGTAAGCTTCCATATCCATTGATTCTTTTCTCCATCTCTCATCTCTTTGACATATAACTCCCATCTCCATATATACAGAATTAGACCTACATACAATCGAATTTTACCCCTGTGGGCAAAATAAAACACATACATTCAACATTAACTGCGCGAGAGGCGAACTATAAAGTTAGCCTTTGGAATTTGTGGTGTGGGACCCCATATATGAGCTTATGAAGCCTTAATGAGCGTTACCTGTCTACACTTTTTGCTTGTAAACGTGATTTTTGAGTAATTAGAGCGCTCCTGTATGATTTACGCAGTTAAAACGTCCCCTTTTTAATTCATAAAGGACTGTACGGTGCACGTATTTTAATCTCTTTACATACGTTCACGTTACAGCTTTGGCATTTTATTTTTTAATCTGAACCAACTCAAGTCTGGATGTTTATTTTAGGGGGTTTCCACGGGTTAATTAAATGAGGATTTTCGTTTAAAAGACCTGATGAGAATATGTTATTGATGCATAAATAAAACCTTACAAAATAACTACGAAGGTTTATAACCCCTAAATCTGATTACTATGGAGTCGTACCTTCACTAAATGTACCTGAGATCAACGTAACGCTAAGAATTTTCGTTTCATTTCATTTCATCTCATTAAATTTCATTTTCATTTCATATCAATAAAAAAATTCTACTGAAGACTTGGCTGTATGTATGTATTAATTAATAATAGTTCCCTTTGCCTACCCAGAATGGGTGAAGAAAACAAAAGAAAATCTCTGCTTATATTATTTTACGGTTGGCGCCATTTTCCAAAAATGTTCTTTGCGAGTTTAGTTGTTTGTTGCACAAAATGAGTAATTTCGACGATATTTTATTTGAATTAACACCACCGGAACTCAGTATAATTGCACAAAATGCTTCGGAGAACATTTTACCGGAAAAGTCAAAAAGTCGCTACATATCTACATACGACGAATTTATTGCGTGGAGAGAAGAGAAAAAAGCAAATAGTTTTTCAGAAAATGTTATGTTGGCATACTTCTCCGAACTCTCAGCAAAATTAAAACCTTCTACGTTATGGTCGAGGTTTTCGATGATAAAAAGTATGCTGAAAATAAGGAACAACGTGGATATAAGTGAATACCCAAAACTAAATGGCTTCTTAAAACGACAATCAGACGGTTTTACAACTAAAAAGTCGAAAATATTAACATCGAATGAAGTGGAAAGGTTTTTGAACGAAGCTCCCGATGATCGTTAGTTAGTTTAGTTTTAGCCACAAAGGTAATTTATTAATAAATACTTATATTTCTCTTTAGTATTCAGTTTACAAAATCGCAAAATACAGTCAATATATTATTTAAAAAAATATTAATCAAATTTTGTACCTTTTTTTGTAGGTTGCGCTGATTTTTGGCGTTGTTAGAGCTTGCCGCAGAGAGGAGTTAGCCAATATTACTTTAAAAGATATTGAAACCCATGGAAAAATGCTACTAATCAAGATTCCGAATACAAAAAATAAGATACTGAGAAGCTTTGTTGTTGAATGAGATTTTCTTAGAATAGTGCAAAAATATATGAATCAGCGGTCTCAAAAAGCAAAAACCGACCGTTTTTTCCAAAATTACCAAAAAGGGAAGTGTACAGCTCAAGCAATCGCGATAAACAAATTTGGTAATATGCCAAAAGAAATAGCTACGTTTCTTGGTCTGCCGGATGCTGAGTATTATACTGGGCACAGCTTCAGGAGGACCTCTGCTACATTATTGGCAGATTCAGGAGCCAATTTGACGTCCTTAAAGCGACTAGGAGGTTGGAAGTCAGACAAAGTTGTAGAAGGCTATATTGCTGATTCATTAAACAACAAACTAGAAACTGGGGAAAAAATCACACAATCCATTAATTTAAAGTCCAGTCCGTCTCCTTCACATGACAATACTGAAGAGAACGTTCGTCCATCTACGTTCGTTGATAATGATAATTTATCAGATCCAATTCCATCAACTAGCAAACGCCATTTTATAACACCTTTGACAAATATACATGAAGAATCATACGAAATTAATAATAGTTTGTCTCAAACAGTAAATATGCAACCTAAAACTTCCCCAGTTACTCATAGTATAAAAAACTGTACCAATTTCAATGTATATGTGAATTATAACTTTTATAAGAAATAAATGATTAGTTAGTTGAGTTTATTGAGTTTTTATTATTTTATTAAATTGCTTCATTTTTTCGCAACTGTATTAAAAATAGTTGTTCAGTACACGTGCGGAACCGTCATTGCAAAGAGTTCCGACTGTCAACCCTCACCTTCGGCTGCGCCTCGGCTCGGGTAGACATTTGTCGGAACTCTTTGCAATGACAGGCTTTCCGCACTCGTAATGAAATATACTATTACCTAACAAAAAAATCGGCCAAGTGCGAGTCGGACTCGCGCACGAAGGGTTCCGTACCATTATCTATAAAAACAGCAAAAAAAAAAAACACGTTTGTTGTATGGGAGCCCCCTTAAATATTTATTTTATTCTACTTTTTAGTATTTGTTGTTATAGCGGCAACAGAAATACATCATCTGTGAAAATTTCAACTGTCTAACTATCACGGTTCATGAGATACAGCCTGGTGACAGACGGACGGACGGACGGATGGACGGATGGACGGATGGACGGATGGACGGATGGACGGATGGACGGACGGACGGACGGACAGCGGAGCCTCAGTAACAGGGTTCCGTTTTACCCTTTGGGTACGGAACCCTAAAAATCACGTTTGTTGTATGGGAGCCCCCTTAAATATTTATTTTATTCTATTTTTTAGTATTTGTTGTTATAGCGGCAACAGAAATACATCATCTGTGAAAATTTCAACTGTCTAACTATCACGGTTCATGAGATACAGCCTGGTGACAGACGGACGGACGGACAGCGGAGCCTCAGTAATAGGGTTCCGTTTTACTCTTTGGGTACGGAACCCTAAAAAGGGACAATGACTAAAAGGCTCTTCCATCTAAAAGTACGTTTTTAACTATCTCTATTACAAGTAAAATCTAAGCATTTTACTGTTTCCTGCTTTATTTAGAATTTAGAAAAACTGAGAGTACACGTTTTGAAAATCTATGCCACTTATGTTAAAGATCGGGTAACATTGTATTAATAGGTAAATTGTACGTATGTGGATTGACTTTAAAATAAGATGAGTTTCACATTTAATGAACAAAAATATTATATTTAATTAAATATATAAAATGAGGAGTGTAAAGATCGAGGCACGTGGCGCTCGGTTCTCTCTGCCTACCCCGTATCGGATTTGGCTTGAAGTTATAGATAGATTATAATGCCTGTTAGCTTGGTTCCGTTATGGTATAGTCCTGTGGGGCGACAGTACGGATGTCCACAACCTGTTCATAATGCAGAAGAAATGCTTGCGCGTTATAGCCAATATTCATCAACCGAACAGCTGCAAACCTCATTTTATGAAATTTAAAATACTGACCTTGCCTTGCCGTTACACATTTGAAATTGCTCTATTTGTCCGTAAACATTTGCACTATTTCGAATTTCAAAAGAATCCCCGCCGTAATTATGACCTAATTTTACCAGAACCCAAACTAGAGATATATAAATCAGGACCATACTATCGAGCTATTCAAATTTATAATAAAATGCCTGACGAAAAAAAAAAAGAACAGAATTTTAATAAATATAGGAATAAAGTAAATAAACTACTGAAACATAAATGCTATTATTCAGTCGGAGAGTTTATGTCTGATAGGAGTCTCGGAACACATATGTGATTGTTTGGATTTTCGATACCAATGTAGTAAAATAGACGAATAAAAAACGCAATGTACTGTACCGAAATTGCCATACCCTACCAGGGTCCATGTTTAGCTGATAAGAAATAGATAATTGTCTGTAACTGTCTATAAACATGTGCAATAACATAAATAAATATAAAAGGACAGTATCAAGAGGTGTGCATGTCGCAAAGTTGTTTCTACCACCTCCACATAAAGAGATGTATAGATCTATCTATCTATGATAATCGAAGCTACGACGGAAGTAGATTATTCTGATATTTTGATGACACAGGTATCTTTAGGGCGTTTATAATACATTTTTCGTATTTTGAGATATAGTCGGGCGGCAATTAATCGAATGCGAAGTTCACGACCTCTTTTCTATTATCCCATGGTAATATAAAAGAAGATAACAGATAGGTGAAGGGAAAACCATGCGGTCAAATGTGGATGGGTTTGGAAGGCGGAGGATTTCAAATGTGGAAAGAACGGTTAAGGACATACTTTAGTGAATAGGTTGTGATAGATATTAACTGATTGATAATAATAAATAACAATAGTTGCAAAATTTCAATATGTGGAATCTAGCTCAAAGTAATCTCGACAAGACGAGACGAGCTTGCTGGCGCAGTGGTGGAACGCGCTGTCGCTGTTACACTACTTTGTCACCAACGCTCGTGGGTTCGATTCCCACACAATACAAACATTTGTGTGCATGAACATGTCTGTTTGTCTTGGTCTGGGTATTTTCTATGTATAATAAGTATGTATTTACAAAAAAAAATGTATTTACGTATGTTTATCAGTTGTCTAGTACCTATAACACAGGCTTCGCTTACTTTGGGGCTAGATGGCGCTGTGTAATTTGTCAGACAATATTTTATTATTATAAATCGCAGTTCACTGATATGATATATTAACTAAAAGGGCATAATTATTTAAGAAGATAATTACAAAGTAATATAAAAACTTTCAGCCCATATGGGAAAGTACCTCAACCTCACAGAAAACCGCAGCCAAATAACAACTCCTTGGAGGGTTGACGTGTTCCTGCTAGTGAGTAAGGTCATCAGTAAGCTCCTAAGGAGTTGCTGTATTAGCAGCACAGGTTGCATCATGCGAGTAATATTTAATATGTTACAAGCATTCATAGTTTACAGTAACCGCTGCTTAAAGCTTCCCGACGCTGTATATAAAAAAAATTAGACCACTGCAATCGCCACATTCCCACGTATGCACCTTACTACACGATACATTAGCATTTGATAAAACTGCCTGTGCATCTGCCATATAGAAAGGAGTGATCTGGTTTCCTTGTAGAATGCCTCGCTTGTTTGCTATAAGTGTGACTCTACTGACGCGAAATTAATTATTTGGTCTTGAAAGCCCTAAGAATTGATATACTCATAGCTCTCTTTTGTGATCTATGATTTTTTTTTTTTAATACTTGCACCCCTGCCATGGACAAGGCTCTTTTAATTACAATTATAATTTACATAGCAAAATTTAAATTTATCAACTATAAATAAAATAAACACATTCATCCATCACATTCTCTTTCATTCCACAATTCATCTTTCATTCATCATCATTCAGTTTTATTTTCTAAAATAAAATTGATTTGGCCCATTTTAGAACGCCGGTGTAACAATTATATCTATTTTCAAACTTCCCTCCCCATACTGCGTCGGTCCAGCCACGGGCGACAGCGAGCTTTGCAGCTCCACCTAGCCACCGCGATCCCGTCGGCTATACTGAGTATAGCCGAGGTATACAACATTAGTCCTAGGTGAAGCTGCTCTGCTTATTACGATCTATGACAGCCATGGCTAGACCGACGCAGTATTTTAAAAATTTTGCTCGAGTTTTCCCCACCACTATTTCGGAGACTGTGTTTTCAGTGACCCGCATTCCCAACTCCTGCTCCAAATCGTACCTCTGTTGGGAGAATGCGGGACACCGAAACAATATGTGCTGCACTGTCTGGTCCACGCCGGGCTCGCAGAAGCACGATGGGTCATCCGCGCACTTGAATCTGTGCAAGTACGCGGAGAACCCACCATGCTCTATGATGATTTAAAGGTCAACATGTTACATTTGATCTGCATTAAGGCCAGACAATGGCGACGAACATAAATTGCCTAACTTTCCATCGACAGTATTGTTCGCTGAAACTAAGTATATATATCTAAAATTTGATTAGAATACTTTGTGCGCTGTCGCCAGTAGTTAGTTCATGCGAACTAGCGTGTGTCAACACACACCTCCTATGGTTTACATATGCCTGCATCTCCCTTGTTGCGGTCGTCTTTGCGCTTGTTCGCCAACTGTAACAGAAAATGCATTCAACTCCCATTGCCACTGTGGCCATATCTGTTACAAATGCATTATAAGCATAATGCATTTGTAACAGAAGCTATATGAAGAGTTAGCAAAGAGACGGCCAGAGCAGTAATCCGAGCAATGGTTTTGGTATGCAGTAAGTAAGGATAGAGGGTGGGTACTAGCCAGTGCTAGTTTGCATATTAGTCAAAGTCCTAGATACTCGTAGTACTACAGACGCCATCTTGTTAGAACGCAAAATCAATCGATATGATGGACTTAGTAAAAGTTCGTACAGATCGCGCGGCGAGAGTTTGGCTTTGACAGTTATTGCGCAGAAATCAGAAATTGGGTATCAACGGGCAATTAGCGGGGTGCGGGGCGGGTGTGTAGGCGCACGCGGTGCTCTGATTGGCGCTCCAGTCGTTCCCTGCCTCTCGCATTACCGCGCACTCCTGTTGTACAATCACGTTCACAAGTGAATTGCTATTTTCGTTAATTGTTTATTGTTGTCGATTGTTATTATTTGTTGAGTTTGTTTGTTTAAGTTTGTCAGTTAAGTTTTTTTTGTTACATATTAAAAAGTGATTTGAAAATGCGTAAAAAACATTGTTTTAAAAAGGCAAGCACGGAAAATGATATATGACGTGAATTGCTTTTTAAAGAAAGAAGCTGACGAATGTATTGATTCATTGAAGCAAATTCGAAGTCAGATTGAGGAAGTTGCTTCTTTACTCAGTCAGTCGGAGAATAACCAAACTATACAGACTATGCAGGTAATGAAAACGGAAACTGTTTCTAAATTAAATTGTGTAGTCAGTAAATTAGCTAAAATTCAAAAACGGACATCGGAGGCCACTAAGACTTCAATTGGCACTGTAAAAAATATCGCAAATCAAGCCAAGAGTTCCGATTTGCTAATTACTTTCAGAACACCTGGAAAAAAACGTCCCAGAGCTAAACCAGTTACGAATATTGATAATTTTGACCAAGGTGTTATAAAAAGATGTATACACAATTTTCACAAGACGAATAATGAACTTCCCACCATTGGGAAACTAAAAAAGAAACTTGAGGAAGATATAAACTTTAAAGGGTCAGAAACAAGTCTTCGTGTAATTGTAAAGGAGTTAGGATTTCGCTGGAAAAAAACAGAAAACAACCGTAAATTACTAATAGAAACATCGAATATCCGATTACAACGCATTGAATATTTAAGAAAAATAAGAAAATATCGACAAGAAGGAAGACCCATTGTTTACACAGATGAATCCTACGTAGATTCATCGCACTCAACAACCAAAGCCTGGAGCGATGGCCCTACGGAAGGACTAAAAAAACCCATTTCTAAAGGACAACGAGTCGTGATAGTCCACGCAGGATCTGAAGCTGGGTTTATACCAAATGCTTTATTAACTTTTAAAGCCGGCACCAAAACAGGGGACTATCACGACAACATGAATTACGAGAATTATGAAAAATGGCTTAGGACACAATTAATTCCCAACCTACCACCCAATTCTGTAGTGGTTGTCGACAACGCCTCATACCACAATAAACAATGGGATTTAGCACCGTCCTCCAATACCAAAAAAGCCGATATGCAGAATTGGCTAACTGATAAAGGCATACAATATGATTCAACAATGCTCAAGCCACAATTGTACAACTTGATAAAAGCTAATAAAGAAAGATTTAAAACTTTTTCAATAGATCAAATTTTAGCAGAAGCAAACCATAGCATATTGAGATTACCGCCTTACCATCCAGACCTCAACCCCATAGAAATGGCATGGGCTACTATTAAACAATATGTAGCTAGCAAAAATGTTAAATGGAATTTACAAGAATGTACCAAACTTATCAAAGAAAAAGTATCCTTAATGGGTGCCCAGGAATGGGAAAAAATATGTAAAAAGGTAAAAGATATAGAAGAAGAGTACGCCAAGAGTGACCATGTAGTTGATTTACTTACCGAGCAATTTATAATTCACGTCGATGATAGTTCCGAAGACGATGATTCTGATGATGGTTATGAAGATGATGATGATGATGACAACTGCGACCGAGGAAGCCCTGAACCCGGACCCTCAACAAGCAAAAGACGTTGCACAATTTCGTGTCGCGGCAGCACCACTGGACCATGCGGTGATTTCATAGAAGGCGTTAAACCTTTAACTGATTCAGAATCTGAATAGCACTGCTGCTAAGACTTTTTTTTAATGTTAACTTTTGTATTTAAAAATTATTTTAAGTTTTCTTTTGTTTGTATGTACCAATTTTACATGTATCTTGGAATAAATAATTTTATTAAAAAACTATTATTTAGAATTTTCATCGCTGTCTCTGTAAACTTTAAAAGGAAATAAACATTTTATATAAGTAAAATAACTATCAATAGTTTTAATAAATGAAGAAGTTTATCTATTTCGTATTATTTTCTAGCATTATTACCACTGTAGATGAATTTTGACCCACTCAAATATCCAACCTGGTACATAAAAAAGGAAAAGTATTGTGTGCGTGACAGTACCCATGCGCAGTAATCCCCTCCACCCGAAGGTCAAAGCCAAACTCTCGCCGCGCGATCTGTACCTTGAGTGCCCTTAGACATCTGTTGGCAATATTTCGAGCCAGTACATCGAAAGCAATGTTATCTTACAGTTATTACTAATTAAAATAATCACTTTAATTAGATTTTGAAATATCTTTTGCGATTTTTAAGCTGATAATTGACTATTTTCTATTATGTGTATATAACGGTATTTCTATTTAAGTAATGTGCTCATACAGAATTCAAATAGAAATAATATTTGAAAATTAGAATATAAATATAAATCAGGTTAAAATGCTTATAAAATTTATGGATACAATGAATTACATTAACTTTATTCAAATGGATATTATTGTGTAACGAAAAATTCTCAGTTAAAAAAAACACATATTTTTTTACCAATTTAATTTTTATAAAACTCCACCACAGTAAATCAGAGAAATTGAAAATAATCATTGAACAAATAAAAGTAAAATATAGAAACAAAATTCGAACTCACGTTTCATATAGAAGACTGCATAAAAGTAAGAATTTCTTAGAGATTTTTTCCGTTAACTCTAGTGAAATTCACCAGGAAACTGTTGAACAGTTGCGGCATTGGCACAGCAGTAGTGACAATGCGCGAAGCTATTCTCATTGCCATCTACACCAGACGTAACCTAAAACAACAATGTTCAATGTACTCGTAGTAATGCAATATAATGCAATATTCCGACTGATTCGCAGCGCTGTCCGTGCTGGCTCCATAAATCAAATAGACCGTTGTTTCTAACGAACGATGCTCCAACTGGAATCGAGTTATGATAAAAATGAACAATGGCCGAGGAGTCTATAGCCGTTCGATTTGTCAAAATGTGTCACACTGTTTATTTTTCCTGTTTCATTTCTTTTTCGGATGTTTATTCCTCATATTTGTTTACAACTTTTGATTGATGATGTTTCGATCGTCTTTATTAATCATATTAGACTAGTATCTATGATATCACTGGTATAGCAAGGTTCCGATAAAGTTTTGCTATATAAAGGTACAAGACTGGTTCTATGTTTGTCAACCAACTTTTTCATATACAACGTTGCGGTTACCGTAGCCTATGAACGTAACCCCTTAGGAGCTTACTGGTATCTTACTCACTCGCAGGAACACAATGACGCTCCAGGGAGTTGTTATTTGACTGCGGTTTTGTGCGAGGTGGAGGTACTTCCTCAGATGGTTATGCTTTGTGCCCTATCTCTTTTAAAAATATCCAGACCAAGACAAACAGATATGTTCATGCACACCAAAATTTATCATGTATGGGAATTGAACCCATGAACATTGGTGTCACATTAGCGTTACTAACTAATGCGCCACCGAGCTCGTCAACTTCATGGCTTCGAATAATCATAAGTGATGTATTACGGTGTGTACCAAAGTAGTTTGGAACTATCTCTAAAGACAAAGTTTACCTGCACGTAGTGCATCCAGTTCAATACCAAACGAGTCATTTCATCACGAGCAACTTTTACTGTATTATGGCAGGTAGAGATGTTTCCACCTGCTAGAAGACTTGGAAGGAGTATTTCTACCAGTAATTAAGGTGACCAGAATACATCAGATGCTATGCAACTATCGGGTGGGTTCTTTACTTGTATATAGTGACTAGTATGACTTTTATGTGTGTGACTAGTATGAATTAGCGGTCATACAAATAAATTACTTATTTTTATGACCGCTGCTGTAATTAAAAAAGTAAAATATGAAATAAAAGGCACGTGTATCAAAAACATTTCAACTGATATTTAGTTAAAACCTTTACATTTTTATATATGTAGTAATTAGAGTTAAATCTGAACCTATAAGATTTCAAAACAAATTAATTAAAATAATTAAGTTTTAAGTTCGCCGTTCTAAAAATATTTCATAATATATTTATTTTCAAAAACATTTTAAATCATGATAATAATAATTTCGATTAGTACAATTTAGGAATAATAACGTATAATCACAAATGCAGCGCTGATCCACGGAGACACAGTTACACAGCGGCAACAATATTTCGGAATTAGTATTCTGAGTAAGTTTTTCAGATATGAAACCATGGAAAAAAGATCATGTACCTACTAAAATGGATCCTGACAGTCAATTTGACAGTTTATTAAAACATGTGATATTACAAATAAACTGGAAACATTATTGTTATGACATAACAATGAAATAAATTACACAAAGGTATTAACGCACAAGTAAAATTATCAATGAAATGTTCAGAATCATCAACCAACCCGTACGAAACAGCAAACTCACGTTAAATAATTACAAATCTACTACAGACATAAACACAGCAAATATCTTAAAAATCATGCAAGTAACTCTAATAAACAAAATACGAAACTATAAGGACATCAAAATGCAAGTATTATAAACTATACTATATATACAATGCAAAAGTGGAAGGATGTAGGAGCGCGAGGCAGGCCAAGACTTACCTACCATGACCAAATTGGTCGTGTTCTATCAGAAGGTGATGTCAGGAGCCCTAGAAACTGGTGAGCGTGCATGAGAAGAGCAATGAATGTTAAAGAAGCGAGTGAGATATCTAATGATCTAGTCACGTGGCGCTCGGTTCTCTCTGCCTACCCCGCAAGAGATTTGGCGTGAAGTTATAGATAGATAAACTATTATGTAGGTCATACTATAAGTTTTGCGTAACTTAAAAAAACAACATGTTATAGCCAAAATATTATGTCTATTGCTTTTCAAAATACTCTCCTTTACATTTTAAACATTTATTCATGCGATCGAACCATTTTTTAAAACAGGAGGACCACAGATCTGCAGGCATGTTTTCTACGTGCTGATTGAACGCTATCACTGCCTCTTCGGAGTTGGTAAAAGTGAAACCTCTCATTAAATCTTTGATTTTGGGGAAAATACAGAAATCACAGGGTGCTAGGTCGGGGCTATGTGCAGGATGGGTAACGAGTTGTACTTTTTCGGAAGTTAAAAATGACTTTGTTTTGTTGGCCGTGTGTGAAGAAGCGTTGTCATGATGTAGGAGAACGCGGCTTTTTGGTCGTCTTTCGCGAACTTTTTCTAACACCCTGGGTAAACAAATGGTAGAATACCACTCGGCATTAACACTCTTTTGATCTTCAAGTAGAATTGTGCAGATGGGACCAGTAGCCGAGGAAAAAAACGCGATCATTTTTTTACCAACGTTTCTCGCCTGCCTCACTTTTGTTGGCCTGTTCTCATTTTCAAACACCCATTCACAAGATTGCTGTTTTTTTTCGGGTTTAAAACAATAAATCCACGTTTCGTCTCCTGTGACAATGATATAAACAGCATTAGAATGTCCGTGGTCGTACTTCAGTAGCATCTGTGAGCACCATTCCACGCGAGCCCGCTTCTGCTCCGCTGTCAGTTCATGAGGGATCCAACGACAACAAAGTTTCCGAACTTTCAATTCTTCGTGTAAAATTTTCTGAATTTGGCTCATACCAATCCCCAATAGTTCTCGAATTGTCTCATAGGTAATCCGCGGGTTTTCTTCAATTAGCCGCTTAACAGTAGCCACATTATTTACGTTGACGGCAGTTGAAGGCCGCCCTTCACGAAATTCGTCATGTAAAGAAACTCGACCTCTCTCAAATTCAGCACACCATCGCCTCACGGTGCTCAAAGAAGGTGCTTCTCTCCCAAAAGCATTTTGAAGACGAGCAGCACAGTCTTGCGGAGAGAGAGAACTTTTATCGTATCGTTTTATTTTATTGAATCATAAAAAATCATCGCTCTAAAATCTTTTCGACTCAGTTCCATTCTCGTTGCGTACGTATAACTTTTTTTTTATATATATATGGCAATAGTGTTGCTACTTTATGCCAGTGTCAAAGTCTTCAGTACAGGACCATTTGCAAATCTTAATCTATGTTCCAGCTTCAGGAACTGTGCTGAAAAAATACTTGGGAAGGGTACCTAGACCCAATCAACCCAATTTAAATACCACCCGTAAAACGATAGTGATTTTTACAAGGTTTTCTTGATGAACTTATTCACGTCTTCCAAAAAGTGCATAAACGTGTTACATTTGAGTTTTTTCGTTACTGTATAATTTCACTAGCACTTATGTTACAAAATACTATCGAAATTGTCACACAAAACTAATTTTATACTGAATTGTAAAAATTTCGAGTAAAACAACAATGTCACTCGTCAAAAGCGCGGGAAGAAGTCTACGTATAACTTTGATGTGTGATAAAAAACAATTGACAAATGATTTCCCGTCAATTGTTTTTTTTATTACTAAGTAGGTTGCAACGTTTCAAAAAATATAACATTCGAAATTCAAATAGTTCCGATTAGCTAGAAGTGCAAAACTTTTAGTGTGCCCCTAGTAGTATCATGATAAAATACAAGTATTATAAACTATAGTATCATGCTTGATATGTTCTCCTTCTTCGTCCTAGTTTCATTCCGTTTCCTAATCCATCCATTGTGATTTGCAAATTCCACTACCTAAGCCAAAAGATTCGGCGAATATACTGATTTTGACATGGAGCGACTGCCGTCTGATCTTCACAACCTAGAGAGAAAACCAGACCGTCTTAGATTAGGTCACACGTCTAAAATATAATTTCCTGGACGTTCGGGTTTACTCACAATGTTTTCCTTCACCGAGCAAGTGTTAATAATTACAAATATGTACATAAATCCGACAATACGAATTTAGTGATACATACCCACACCAGGATTCGAAGTAGGGATTAAAAAGCTGGTTTTTTATCCACTAGGCTACCACTACTCATGTTGTCCATCTATGAGTGCGTTCTATGATATAATAACTGGTGTAACGCGTAATGCTATTCTATTCTATGATATATATGTTATATTCTCGTCCTTTCGTATTTATTCTACTAATATTTTGACCAAAATACATATATTTCAAAAATATACATATTTTAAATCCCGTCACAACGCTAAAAAATACAGGTTTTTAATAAATATGCAGATGTGGCACAGCGAGCGATATTACTGCGAGAACTAATTGCAGCAGCGTGCGTTCGACGAAACGTCCCGTATTTGTCAACGTATGATTGATTTAACATGACAATAAATGAAAACTGAAATATGTGACGTGCCAGATCGCGTGTGTTGATGAATAACTTGCTATTAGTATTTTTTTTTGTTTGTTATTATGTCGCAAATACTCTCTCGGGACTCCAGCGCGAATATACGAGTACTTCAATGATGGTTAGTTACAAAGTGAGTTGTAACAGCCTAGCTAGTGGATAAAGAACCAGCCTATTAACCGTCTGGTCCATAGTTCGAAACCTGACATGTGCCAATAAATAGCGTTTTCGTCATAGCAGCAATACGGCGGGGAAGGCAAATATCGCGAGAAAACGATCATGAAATTATATTTCCAAAAAACGTGTGGCCTGCCTTAGAGAAAGATCTGGTTTTCGCTCTGGATTGTGGAGGTCTAACGGCAGTCGCTTCGTGTTAATATGAGTATCTTCGTCAACTCCTAAGTTTTAGGTAGCGGACCACGCTAATCCTAAGGGATTAGGAAATGGGATAACGCTAAGTTATAATAAAGTGTTTAAATTATTAGCATAGTACTTTGAAGATTGATAAGAGCAATAATATGAAATTATTATAATAATACCCTTTTCCTGAAGAACATTAAATAACGATTCTCTGCGAGGATGTGTTTCCATGGCAAGTAACGGTTAGCAGAGATATCTAGATGCTTATAGATTCAGGCGTTATTTTGCGAAAGTCAAATTTACATGCAATTTGATCTAACCTGCTTTGTGTGCTTCCGCCACCAATTAGTTCATGCGGCCTAGCGCCGGCCGGCACCCACCCACTACTGTTAGTAAGTGCAACATGCCGACGCTGCCATGGCTGCTCCGGTAGTCTCTGCCTCGGCTGCTGCGGTCGTCCGCCATCTGGAACAGAATCCTCCACCACCGTTGCTGCGTGGCCGGCCGGCGCTAGGCCGCATGAACTAATTGGTGGCGGAAGCACACAAAGCAGGTTAGATCAAATTGCATATATCTAGATGCGTTAGAAGTGGCGTGACTTCTTATGTTGCAAGCATCTATATAATAATAAACTCACCTAACATCAAGTGGATATATGCTAGTTTTTGTATACCTAGTCCAGCCATAAGTTCTGTTACAAACGAATATGCAAAAAATATGTAAAACGGCGGGAAACCGAAAGAAGTTTTTAACATAATAAACGCGTTCTAAATTCAAAATAACTAAAGAGTGAAGAAAAGAAAGGTTTCTATGTTACTGGCGAATTTTAAGGTGGCACTTACCGCAAAGCACAAATAGCTTTACTAGGGTCAAAATAAGAGTCAATAGTTTTAATTCACTCCGAAAGAGGTGGAGGTTCTAAATTCACACGTACCTACTACATAATAAACAAAAGTGGTAATGCGACATGTAGTAAAATTCACTTGGATTAGTTGCAAATAAAATTTGGGCTGTATTGGGCTAATTTTGCGCTCCATTTGAGCTAATTTTGGGCCACATCTGGAATACGTTTAAATTCCAGATTTGGCTACGATTTGGCTACTTTAGACTTAGTACTAGTTATATCACTATCACAGTTTAATTTAGGATAATAAAAATATCTTTAGACTTTGTGACTTCTACGTTGAAAAGAAACTTTGGAACAGACAAAAACATTTTATTTTTGTTCTTAAACCGCTGCCGCAAATGAAGTCGCTGGCTCATCCAGCATTATTAAGAAGTTTTAATTGCATATAAAAATTGCACGCAATTAAACCTTTTCTCGTATAAATGTGTATCAAAAATTGCAGGAAGAAAGTCTTAGGATATTATACATGCGAACTTGTTATTCATGAGTGTTCCATGCAGTTAACTCTCGAGTTGTCTTTGTCCAGAGCTAAAGGTAGTTCGGGACAACATTATTTGTAATAGATGTATATTAAATAATAAACTCTTGGGCAAATAAATGCAAGGGCATCAAAAGATAATATTTGATTTCAGATCGTTAGAGAAACGGATATTTTCGCACATCTACAATTAAGGAGAAAAAATAATCTTAAGAATATCTTGCACGTAGTAATAAATTTTCTGCACCATAAAAATGCACCCCATTTCTGAATTTCTCATTGCACAATTTGAAATCAAAACAATTAAACCCACTGAAAGAGGGTTAGGTGCCAACAGGAGGGGTGCATTCCTTACTTGAAGTTTGTGAAATAATATTCTCAAACAGCAAATTTTATCTTCAATCCTGACACCGAGTCATAAAGTTCAATTTAGTTAACGTCACCATCTCTACGAGAAGGTGCTACTACTCTCCCGCAATTCTCATGAGTTATGATCTGACGAATTTTTCAGTAGAAATTGCTTGCATTCCAAGCAGGGTCACGCGAAAATATGCCTTAACTGTAACGTAAGGTAGTTAAGTTTCGTGAAGGATTCTGTATGGTAGAGGTTGGAAGTGCTGAATGGTTATTTTTACTTGTATCTTTCGGTTTGAGTGTTGATAATTTGGCGTTTAATGAAGCGAGCCCGCTGCGCTGTCTCCGGCGGATGGGAGAAAAATGTTCGCAGTGAATGCAAATTTTCCCTGTTATTGTTTGTTCTATTGTACCGTTTATGGAGCGGGAAAGAGAAAATAAGTTGGTTTTTGTAGTTAGATTCTTAACGCGAATAGTTTGATTTACGTTTTTTTATTTATTAACATGGACCACAAACAGGTAAGTACACAATATCAACTTAAATATAACAAAATTTCAAAAAGAAAAATGTTATTGTGAACCCAACACAGTAGGTCACACTATTATTACAATACTTACATTTTGTGGAGTTAACAAGCAAACCACACGAATATTGCATTTAATCTTTATGATTACTATTCTTATTATATTTTTGTGTTGGCAGATGTAAAAAAAAAATGAAGTGTAAATCGATGAAAAAAGGAAACATACCATAATTATTGAAAAAAACATGAACATGCGAATTTGTAATTTCCAACATCAAGAAAAGTGTCAAACGCCAGAACACATCACTAATGTTACTCACTGGGTATTAGAAATAGATGGAAATACGTTTTTTTTATATTGCTTTCTAAGTATAACACTTTCTTTTGAATATTCATAACCATTTATAAATATTATGAATGCTACATGACTCAGTCCTTACACACTCTAGTACTCGTAGATAGAAGCTAGTGAGGTATGTAGTGTTCGGTTCTCTCTACCTGCCGCAAACGACTTGGTGTAAACATAATGATAGATTTATGCAAAAAGCTGATCTAACCTCAGATTAGTTTAGTATTTTTTTCCATCTATCGGCATTCTCACAAACAGACGATATTTTTGTTATTAGTTTACAGTTGTATTTTTTTTACACATAAATGGATTTTAGATTTGGACATACTACCTATAGAGCTATTTAAAAACGGGCATATGGGCCAACATGGATATGTTAAAACAAGGCCGGTCAATAAAATACGTTATGTAATTATTTCACAGGCAGGGCAACAAATATATATAGATTATGGATCAGGAGAAGAGAAATTATATTAACTTTACCGATTAACACATTTCGCCGCCCGTGTGAATTGAGCCAATCGACATTGTTTATTACTACATTACATTAGGCAGTTATATAATATAATTACATAACAGAACATAATACAGCTACTTAATGGGGTGTAAGGACATGAATACACTCTGTCAACATTATGTGCATAAATATCGTACCCGGACTACTTTTATGTATATTATAGACCTCCGTGATCAGCCATCCATAGACTGCCAAATATTTATGCAAAACTATATTCATTTCAGAACACTTATTATTTATTGTCCGACAACAAAAACGCACATTTTGTAGAATCACGTCCACTGCTAATAGGGCTGACAGACCAATACTCGGAAATTAATATACACATTCTTTTACCGGGTAAATAGGATTACGTTTTTCAAACATTCTATTTAATAAAACATATGATGTCATTATTTAAGGACACACAATATTGTACTAAAATAAAGTTTCACTTTTTAATTTTGTACTTACTACGTAATAAAATACAAACAATATTAATGTTGATAAAACACAGATATGCGATTTCGGCTGATCTGTAGCATCCTAATTTTATCTACATTAAACTCGAGACACCGTAGATCAAACCAATGTTGAAGCTCGTCAAACAACTTAGTTGCAGTTGGTCTCCTGGATGCCGCAAAATAAGCGCTATTACCCGTGAACAGCATAGCATAACAGCCCGTTCCCTTCATACCCTTGCAACTCTGCAGCAGCGGGATCTCATTAGTATAGGACAAGGAACAAACAGAGACTCAGGGCGATGGGCCGAGGGCGTGATTCACTGTTTTAGATACGCTCGGTAAAGGATCATTCGCTTAAAGAAGGAGGCCACTAAGCTCACGAATTGTTTGAGTTGAACCACAGATTCGACAAGACAATATCTTCGATATTGGCCAGGCTGCATAGTGTTTGTTTCGTCGGTGCTGAGGATACGAGCATATGAAGCCTCTAAAGTACCCAATAATTGGTTGTCTTATATCACAGCTAAGTCGGCAAGTCCTTCATTAGATGGAATCATAATATATATGGATTTGGGATGATATTTAAGCACAGTACTTTGTCTCTGTGAGACGCCCTTCGAGAGGTCATAGGTTCTTGGGGGCTGAGGGAGCTAGTTTTTCGGATAGCTGCCGAGGGTGAAAAGAGGAATTCCCAGAAGCGGTGGATATTCTTCCTAGACTAGATATGCTGAAATTCGGGTGCAAGGCAAGCCCACTTACTTGTATAACAGAATTATGGTATTCTGTCCCTATTGATGTTCTCTATTTTTATTTATATGTCATCCTTCTCGCTTAATTGCTCTTACCAATTTTATGCCGACGATGAAGATACAATAAACACTGCTATAAATGCAGATCTCAGCAAGATTAACGCCTGGTCCAACAGCTACGGAATTCCTGTGAATCCCAATAAGTGCTAGGCAATTATAGTAGGTAGCTCACGTCAAACTGACTGGACGTCAATTCGATGTCTGCTGTAACATTTGATAACTCGATTATCCCCTTCAGCACCGAGGTACAAAAATCTTGGCCTCCTTTAACTGTACGTTTAGCTGGACTAGTCAACTAGTTGAAGTTAGTCGTAAAGTCGATATTACTTTCGACACACTACGACTTTTAAACCGATATAGAAACTTACTTCCCATTGCTACGATAGTTACTCTTGTGCAATCCCTCATACTACCCTTAATCGACTATGGTGATGTGTGGTATCCTGATCTCAATGCAGATCTGCTCGATAAGCTGGACCGGTTAATTAATAATGCCATCCGATTAACAAATTGTGCCTATCTCTTCATGAACCCGACTGCTTTATTCGAAGAAATCGCGATGGCTGACGACACAACTAATGAATATACTATTCAAGATTAGCAAAATCAACATGAACGAACTAACAAACGAACAAAGTTATAGTTGGCGTTAGTTAAAGTTATTCCAATCATTATTTACATCTTTTATCTGCCAAACAGTTTAGCGCTACGACGATATAAAAATAAGATGAACATGTTCAGCTGTATACGACAACTGGAGCACCTCGCTCGCGAAGCTATCCGAGCCAGATGAACAAACTAGATCTGCCGAAGGAGTGAACACTCGAACCGAGTACATATGATCTCTGATTTCAACGCGTATACCGTGTGGACATAAATCATAGTCATCACAATCGAAATGAATCAGAATAGACGACTACAATTGAGCAGTACCGCAAAAGTAGTTGGGTTTGGCCAGATACGTATCACTCCCCGGAATAGAGCATGGCGTGTACACACGTTTAACTGCCGGTCAAGAAGGTAGACGTTAGTGCTTTTTGTTGTTTTCGACATTAAGTGCGTCGGCAACAAACCACACGACAGTCAACCTCGTTAAAACATTTCTTCGGGTGAAATATGTATTTTCATTCGCAGAGTAAAGTGCCGGAGTGAAAACATTGCGACTAAAAACTAAATTGCCAACCCTGAAAACGGAATTCAAAATTCGAATATCACGTAGTACCTACCAAATGTTGTTGAACCCGAAACTTTTTAATTGTAATGGAGATTAGCGGTTATCTGATTGTAGCCAGTACGCGCATTACTAATAACATATTTATTTTGTTCGTTTGACAGCTGTGGGCGGGTTGATCAACGAGATACTGTAAGTGTGTATATTGGGTCCTTGTCCTACTACAAGCGGTACGCTAGCTACTGTTTTTAACCGACTTCATTCAGAAAGGAGGAGGTTCTCAATTCCAGTGCATATTTTGTTCACCCGTTGCGAACTGGCTTTGAAAATCGTTTTTAAGAATGTCTATATAAACATAATAAAGATTCAATTTCATTCGAGTCTGTTTTCATGATTTTTAAGCACGTGCATAACCGATATTGTAGTACGAAGTCGCATACTATGTGGTTTCAGAGGAGATTTTTTTCCGAGTAAGTTAAGTTGTACATTGCATTCCCTACTAACCACAACGTTTTCCCGTGGCACCACAGCATAAGAGTCTTGAAAAGGACATCTCCTTTTCAAGACTCTTATCTTCTCAGTCGGGTTCATGAAGAAGATTTACAGGGTCGGCAATGCAAGAGTGCAGTCCTTGATGTTGGAAGTGTTCATAGTCTAAAGGGCTAAACTCGTTAGTCGGGGGAAATATATCATATTACAAAATTAACTGTATCTAGAAAGTTTATAGAGGAAATGTGTATGTTGTTGTATCGATTACAAAAAACTACATTTCTGTTTCTAAATAAATGTGTCACAAAAGGATAATCCAATGGCCGACGTTCAGCTAATTGTCAGATACGCTGTGATCTTTCATGACACATTTATTTATTCAATTGTTATGTGAAAAACAAACACTACTCTCGCAAAACTGTTGTAGTTTGGTAGTATGAAAAAAATGTGTAGCGTTCCTTCTTCGAATTTTAGAAGATTTAAGGTAATACTGCATTCGTTTTGTCATTACCATCATGTGTCTATACACTTCCGTCATACGTGATCTTACATTTACCGCATCCAATTTTTGAGCGGTAAAAGTATGTATTTCAAAATATTAATACATTATCAATTAATGCATACTTAAATATTTAAGTATTACTTATTACTTTAACACATAGTTTTAAATTACTTTTTATTTTAATGTAGTTGTAGTTGTTTTAAGACAAAAATTAAGTTTGTACTACATACATATTTAATTTGTATAATACAGTAGTTTATTTGTACATAATACAATAAAGTACAAATAAACACTATGTTGATATAAAGAAAATAATGAGATTGTGAGTCAAATTATGGATTATAGATTATGGCAGAAACTCTAAATGTTATCCATTATGTAATAGTTACTATAACTAGATAAACCGTAGTAGATAATATTAGTGAATCTATTTAACGATACTCTAACTAATATTATAGAGAACGATATATTCCTACTCAATACTCCTTAAAACTATCTAATTAATATTTACAGCGCTACTTTTACTCGCCATCAGTGTAGCGATAACTTTAATGCGAACTAGAATGCTTATAACACCTTTGCAACTGGTCTTCAATTAGCATGGTCTTTTGTTTGGCAGTTGAGCTTTCTCTGGCGTAAGTAGTGATTTACTTTTTGTGACTTTGTAGTTTTAGAATGTATGATTAGCAACGAAGGTAATTAATGACGTCGAATTGTACAAAAACTGAAAGGGAAAAGCATTTCATTTTTAGAACAGGAACCTGTATCTTGTTAAATACAGTTTCCTTGTCTAAAAATGTTTGTCTTATTTTATCGTCTTTGATAGATTTTTTTTTGTCGTATTTGAGGACATTGTTGAAAATATGTAATACAATCTAATAAGATAAAAGAAACCAACGCTGAGAATAAGGTACAATTTCTGGCACCAAGTCGGTATAAATGACATCACGTAATGTTTTTTATCTTTTTCTACTACAGACATAATCAGCTAATCTCCCTAAATGTATTATTTTTATTAAAAAGAGTATTCGAAAAATAATGTAAAAAAGAAAAACTAGTTTTTATAAATGAATCAAAAATAGAGTTTTTAGTCTTTCTGATATACAGAATAATATAATAATATGTATATTCAAATTCTATACACTAATTTCCTCTAAATGTAGATTGATCGAAATACTTTTACGAACAACATGATTTTTATAGTTCCGAGCTGAAAGGACAAGGAACTATAAATCAAGAGCTTCTACATCGTCTTGGAAGTAAGCTGCATGCCCGAGAATTGGATATTTTGTATAGAATTACGACCTAAAGACCAAACAAAAAAGTATTTTCGAGGAGAGTACTGTACATAAGTTTTTTTTTATACTACGTCGGGAGGTATACAAGCATACAGCCCACCTGATGTAAAGCGGGTACCGTAGCCTATTAACGCTTGCGATATACTAAGTATCACTCGCGCGATGCCTCCTCTGCTGCATACACAGCAACTCGTAATAGTTTCGATCTTGTTTTTGTTTTCATCATCGGTTGTTGTAATTACTTTGTAACTAAATTAATATTATTATTTCTCCTCATTCCTCGTTAGAATTGGTCTTCATTGTCTTTGAAATTTTCATCATTATTTTTTCTTTTTTGTAACTTGTATCACCATACTAAATAATATAAGTAATTATTAATATGTGGATAACGATGTTGGTTGTACAATAGCTCAAACTTATTTGCTCTATACTAATGTTAACATATACTATATTGTATCAGCTGTTTGTTTGTCCCAAATAAAATAAATAAATAAATAAACTCCTTGGGAGCTTACTGGTGTCCTCACTCACACGCAGGAACACAACAACCCTCTAGGGAGTTGTTATTTGACTGCAGTTTTTTTTGTGATATAGAGGCACTTCCCTTTTGAAATCACCCAGACCAAGACAAACAGACCATTTGTTCATGGACACAAATGTTTGTTCTGTGTGGGAATCGAACCCACAAGCGTTCGTGACAAAGTAGCGTTACTCACCACTACCCCACCAAGCTCGTCAAATAACGTCAAATCTGTATCTGAACTTCTGTGTCTGGATTCAGACTCAATGCAATAATAACAATTATTTTTATACTGGTCTCAAAGTTAGTTAACCTATTTTTTTAAACGTACATCTGAAGAGTAAGAAAAATTTAATACTACAGAACAAAGGCGCAAAATGAAATGATTTTAAGCTTGTTTTCAACGCGAAAAATGTTTTTTAAAAGGGGTTGTACACTTGATGGATTATGAAACCGTTCCGTTTGACGTTAATAGATTCTTCGTGTGGGGTGTACGTTGACGATGTTATTAAATACATGAAATGCAGTTTTTCTAATGACCGACACGGCAGGAGTCCTGTGAGGGTACTTTAGGGTACGCAGAGCTAATGTTTGCCAAATGACTCGAATTATCGGCACGCGTCCAATAATAGTTGCGCTTCAGAAATATATGTCGTGATTGTGAAGTATTTGTAATGTTAGACAACACACAGTTATATTCAGCAGGTACATAACGACGCACAAACAACAAAAGCGAATAGAATTTCTTGAATATTTTTTTAGTATTTCGAGGAGTATTGCATGTATTTTAACATTTTTTAAATGAAAGTAGGCGAAACAAACTGAACATTTTCTTTTTTTTTTAAACATTCTATCATACTTTACTTTGAATTTGCCGATATCGAAATTCTTTTATTATTCGAATACCAGTTTGTTGTTTGTTTTTAGTTTCCCTCTATCTATACAGATAAATAAAATTGGAGTGTCTGTTTGTAATATTAAAATAACTGCTTTTTACAAAATGCATGGATGTGTACACGGAACATATACCAAAATGAATATTTTTTCAATTTTTGACTGTCTGTCTGTTTGTTCCGGCTAATCTCTGAAAGGGCTGGACCGATTTTGACGGGACTTTCACTGGCAGAAAGCTGATGTAATAAGGAGTAACTTAAGCTACTTTTATTTTAGAAATTTATTTTATTTTTATTAATAATATAGATAAATAATAAAAAAATAACAATTCCGCGCGGACGAAGTAGGTACATAATACATATCTATTATTATTTTACTCTGCTTATTTTAAGTACTTATAATCAAATCAAATAAATAAAATTATAACTGAACAATAACTTTTTTGTTAAATTCCGCGCGGACGAAGTGGCTGGCACAGCTAGTATACTAATAAAAGTAATTTGGTATTTCAATCAATGTTTGCTTAAATAAATGTATCACCATTGGTCCTCCAGATTTAGTAGTACATCCACTTCACAGAAAACCGCAGCTAAAGTAATAATTCCCTAGATATTTGTTGTGATCCTGCGTGTGAGTGAGGTTTTCAGTATCACTAGCGCGATGCCATCTCTGCTGCTAACACAGCAACTCCTTAGGAGCTTACTGGTGACCTCACTCATACGCAGGAACACAACAACCCTCCAGGTTTTCCGTGAGGCGGAGGTACTTCGCCAGAAAATGTATACGGTAAAAAAAGAAAGAAACTTTATAGGCTACGGTAACCTCTTTAATTAATGAAAAAGTTACCAGGATGTTATTACGTTGGCAATGAAAGTGGCAAGGCGTGAACAACGTATCACTCACGCATTTATATTGAGAATTGTAATAGGCTATGGTAACCGCTTTCAGGCCGACTATATGCTTGTTAACCAATGTATTATGAAAAAAATACGCTTAAACTTTTATTAAGTTCTATATAGTTCAGTATGAAAACCAATATGTCCTTTCAAAGAATATCTGCTGTGAGTCTCGGCTGAACTGCAGTAATTGTCGCGCAATGAATTGCGCAATGCCACTGGAATTTTCAGTCTAGACCGAGACGCTTAATGGGCGCAAATCATTGCAAATTGCATTCCTGCGCTCGTGTCGAAAAACGATTTTAATAAGGCTGAATTCCTTTTTATGCACCCTCATTGCATTTTTAACTAAGTATTTTGTTTGTTTACATTCCTTCAAATTCTAAACTGAAATATCGATTCTTTTGTACATGAGGTGGAACTCTATCTTAAAATCAGCTGCTAGAGGTCGTTTGCCTTATCATCAGGCTTGGTATGTTTCTCAATTTTTTAGGCAAACAAACATACTGCCCACCTGACGTAAAGTGATTACCGTAATAATTGCAATACAAGGCGTTTGGCCCGTGCACGGCCAGCCTACTGCTAACACCACATCTCTTTAGGAGCTCACTGGTATTGTAGGAAGTCAGCAACCCTCCAGAGAGTTATCATTTGGTTATGGTCTTCTGTGATCTTGGAGGTACTTGTCAGTCGGTTTACTTTCATATGTCCTATCTTTCTTTCGTCAGGGCTCTGTTTGCTAATGTGCAAGGTGCATCACGTGCTGGTGAGGTTGACATTAAGAAGAAAAATATCGTGAGGAAACCTGCACGTCTAACAAATTATATTACGAAGGACCTGAGACCTAAGCAAAGATAGGTCTGATTTTCCCTCTAGGTTGTGGAGATGTGACATCGTATGATCTCCAATCGCTCCGTGTCAAAATCAGTATCTTTGCCAAAACCTTAGGCCTAAGTAGTGGACCTCGCCAATAAACGGAATAACGCTACGAAGAAAATTCATGTGCATTTGGAGTGATTCAGGAGTTGTTATGTTAGCAGCAGGATGACAACATATGAGAAATAAGTACTCTTTTAATTGCAAGCTACGGCTACGGTAACCATATTACATCAGGTGGGCTGTATGCTTACTTCCCTCCCGGCTTTGTATAAAAATAAAGATATGAAGGGAGAAAGAGAGAGACGCATTGGTGTGTGTCAATGGCACTTATACGAATACAAGGTTGCAGCATGCAAGGCTGAGACCCACGCTCGCTCTCTTCATATTAGATTCAGGAATAAATATATCCATAGTAGAACTAGAGTTCCCAATGTGGCTCTAAGGTTTAGCAAAATAAAGTGGCAATGGGCAAGCTACATAACTCGAAGAACCGATGGCCGCTTCTCAAATGGCGATCACGAACCGGAAAACGCAAAATGCCATCCTATTGTGCGTTTTCCGGTTCCCCCCAAGATGGACTGACGATCACAAGGCAAGACCGACCGATAGTCATGGCAGTCTAAGGGGAGGTCCACGATCAGCAGTGAACGTCCTTCGGGTGAAATACGCGTCTGATTAAGCTGCTATAAGGATTAAGTTACGTCAAGATACAGCTATTTTTAGATTATAAAAAATCTGTACAATCAGCGCTTCAGAAAAAAAATGGAGCCGAGCAGTTGTTTATGTACCCCGGGGATATTATTTGCACGTATATGACAACAGGAAAAAAGGAACTCAATAAATATTTACTTAAACTACACGTACGTTGCTTGAACAAATGAATAAATATGTACTCGTAACTATTATCATGTTCAATAAGTAAAATGATGTTCATATAGTCAGTTTTTGATGAGCTGGATGGCGCAGTGGTTAATGACGCTACTTTAACACTCACTCTGGGTTCGGTACCCACACAGGCCAAATATTTGTGTGAATGAACGTGTCTGTTTGTCTTGATCTGTTAAGAGAGGTAGGTTGCATCTAATAAGCTCGTCTAGGGAAGTACCACCGCCACACAGAAAACCGCAGTCAAATATCTACTCCCTGTAGGATTGTTGTGTTCCTGTGAGTGAGGTCACCAGTAAGTTCCTAAGGAGTTGCTGTGCTACTATTACGCGAGTGATACTTAAGGTGTCGCAAGCGTTCATAGGCTACGGTAATCGCTTTATTTCAGATGGGCCGTATACTTGTATGCCTCCCGGCGTTGTATAACAAAAAACTCGCTCTGATATGATACTCGGTTCGTCCGGATGTGATAGTTAGAGGTATACTCCGTTGCTTCTCTGCTTTAGCTGTTTACTAGCAGTAAATGAAACACCTACTTAAAATAGCAATCTTTTAAAAATACAAAATACTAATACAATAACATTCACTAGTTATAAGTGTGATACGAGACATTAAAGGCGCTAGACCCAACTCACGCTTACCAGCTTTCTTTTATTCATAATAGAAAATAAAGGAACAAAGCTGAAAATTAAGGCGTCAAAATATTTAAAAAGGTAAGGCAAAAAACCGTAAAAAGGTTTCATCGCACAAAAAGTTGTTTATGCAACTTTTAGGGAAGTTATTTTTTATAACAGCCCATCCTCATCAGGCCTGTTATAATATTTTGGGTACGTCAGATTCTTGTGTTCAGATAAAGGATTTCCTGTGATCTGTTCAATCAATCGCGGCTTTTAATTGTCTGCATTTAGAACTAATGGCAATGATAGAGATTATTTATTGGTAGAAGAGTCACACCAAATGCATTTTTCTCAACATACTGCCTATTTATGAAAAATATAATAAATAAGTTAAGATGTTTACGCGTTTTAAGCGAAGGTTATGAGAATATTCGCAACATATTTCTGTTTACTAATTACGCTTTGTTTTTTTTTATAACCAACAACTAGAGGCACAGAAGTATACGGACCAACTGATGTAGTTACCGTAGTATATGAACGCTTGAGAGTTCGATAGCGTCGTTGCGTGTGTCATTCTAACCAAACTCGCAGGTTAAGCAACGTCCACAGCAGCCTGAATGGGTTTATCTATCTCGAGTTTCTCCGTGCTTGGGAGGGCACATTAAACCATCGGTTCCGGCTGTTTTCGATAGACGACACTCGTTAAGCAAAGACAGAGGCCATCAGGCGGCTTGAAAACATTGGGCTCCGCCAATCCGTATTTGAGAAGCGTGGTGGAGTATACTCTAAACCCCTTCGGTTAAAGGGAGACCCGTATCCCTGCAGTGGGATGAGTAAGGGTTGATGTGGTGGATAAACGCTTGCAATATAGGAAGTATCACTCGCGTTTTGACGGCGCTGCTCCTAAAACAGCAACTTCTTGGGAGCTACTCACTCCCAGGAATACAACAGCCCTTCAGGGAAATGTTATTTGCCTACGGTTTACTGTGAGGCTAAGGTACGCCCCTCGTTTCGCGACGCAGATAGTGATGCCCTCTATCTCTATTAATATTAAAGTTATATAATGTTTTACTTATATAAGTCAAATTAGCATACTATTGTAAATTGAATTTCTTTTAATCATTGAGGAATCATTAAGGCTACCTCCGGTTGCAATTTAGTTTTATATTAATAGATAATTTTATAGAGTACCGGACTCTACAGACGTTGCCCAGTCCTGAAACAAAAATATCTAGAACCCTCTTGCAGCGCCAACTAGGGTCCAATTGTGAATCTGAACTATCCAGGGATCTACTCATAGGTATACAAAAAAAAACCATTAAAATCGATCCAACCGTTTAGGCGGAGTTTAGTGACGTAAAAGAATTATAAACATAAGGATATCGTCATTAGAACTATACTAAATTCCCAAGTTTCATATCGATACCATAATTAGGAGAACTTGACATTTCATTCTGCAGATTTTATGGTACGGATAAAATTTCCAAAATACAATATTATTGTATTCTTATCTGAGCTTAACGATATAATAATTAGAAGTTGAAATTCGGTTCCTTAAATTCTATTCCGTGGATAAATTTCCCGTCCTGTATTTTGTCCGAAGCTCGTTGATATCATATTACTCTATTCTTATTTCACTTTCACTCAACTGCCAATTTCTTGATGATACAACAATTAGAAAAGATTGTAGCTCGCTTCTTCTGCTTCCGTGACATAATTACTTAAAAGTGTAATTACGAAGAGCGACTTTACAACAAACACGAAGCGTATTATGAAAGTTCCCTGTACTGAATTTGAGAAAATTATATACTTTATTATGTGCAACTTACATAATTTTATATTCAATTAAATTTTTTTTAACTAGTTAGGATTGATGATTCCTCGAACCGACGGTCCAGTTTTATTTCAACATAAATGCCTATAATATAAATGATGGGAATATAGATATATATATATATATATATCTGACACTAATATTAATGCCAAACCAATGCGACAATCTGCCGTCCTTGCGCATGGACCGCACGCATGCTGTAAAATCTACTGGAATATAGTCAGATGCTTGTCTTCGATATTGCGGAGTAAAAAAATAATTAAAAAGATTTAAATTGACAAATAAATATTGATTAGTTACGGTAACCACATAAGATCAGGTTTGCTCGTTTGGCCTCTCTACGTTGCATAGAAAATGATGCGTGAAATCGCAGAATCGCAGCCAATTAATGATTTTCTTTAAATAGTACTCGTAACATAAATATAATTGAACGGATGCAAATTATAGGTGCCTAAAGTTCGCGAGCCAAAATATAGATTAATGAAGTATATAGCCTATAAGTTTAATTAAATTATTTTAAAAATCTATAAATCCGTTCACATTTTTTTAAGTAATCACAATCTTTCTAAATTTCGTATTATATCTTACGAATTTTTGTATTTCTAAAAGCCGTTTTATAATATACTTCGTGAAAAAAATAAGTTTAGGTATAATTACACCCAAGTTTTCAAGCTCTAATGTTCTAAGTTAAGAAACGAGTTTCGGTCCGTGCCATATAGGTTTTATTTTTATGTATAATCGTTATTTCTAGTTACACCTATACATAGATAAATCTGAACAGCAAAACCTTATCGTTGTAAATCGTTAGGGCCGATTATGTGATACACGAAATATATTTTTTTATATATGCAAGAATTGCACGTTTAAAGTAATATAGTAGTAGTATATTATGTAGGCATAACACTAGAATATAACACTTATGTTACCTTTTTATTACAATATCTAATTTATCAGCTAGCACTAAATCGAATCACCTGCTTTGATTGACAGCTTGGTCACTAATAGTCTCTATTGAGCCGTTGGTAGCTGAAATTAATCAAGCATAGTATTAAGCAATCATGTGTGTAGGCTCTAATTTGAAAATGAACTTTCCGAGTAATGGAGTACATTAATGACTGATTTATGTCTTATGTTGGAACTTTGCAGACATCGTGCTATAAGGTATTGAAATATTCTGCTTCCTATCGTTACCTCGTTTCCGAATTCATTATCGAATTATCGGGGTCACACACGCCTTTAGAAGTATAATTTTTTGAACGTGCGGGTTTTTTCACAATATTTTCTGTCACCGTCGAGCAAGTGGTTATTTCAAATATGTACATAAATACAAAAAGACGAATTTAGCATGCCCACGCTAGTACTAGCGTCAGGGATTATTAGGCTAGTTCTCTATCACTGAGTTACTACTGCTGTTATTACTGAATATTTACACTAATTTGGTTATTAATATACCAATAATAACATATGTTTGTTTGTTATGTCTACATTGTAACATAAAATAACAATAAAAAACTAAGGAGAACTTAGTTCTATAAGGAATTCGTCAGTTAGTTTCATTAATAAAGAGTGTAGTGTTGTTCATAATGGTACAGTAATACCTTATTGTTCTACGGTGAGGAACCTAGGAATTGTCATGGACCAGACACTATCATGAAGGCCTCAAGTTAATGAAATAAATCGCAAAACTTTCGCCTCGCTTCATTCATGACATGACGAGATGACGAGCGACGAGATAAGCATTCCTGACATGACGAGCTCGGTGGCGCAGTGGTAAAACGCGCTGTTACGCTACTTTGACACCAACGCTCGTGGGTTCGATTCCCACACAGAACAAACATTTGTGTGCGTGAACAAGTCTGTTTGTCTTGGTCTGGGTATTTTCTATATACATATAATAGGTATGTATTTACAAAAAAAAATGTATTTACGTATGTTTATCAGTTGTCTAGTACCCATGATACAAGCTTCGCTTACTTTGGGGCTAGGTGGCGCTGTGTAATTTGTCCGACAATATTTATTATTATATTATTTATTCATTAATTACTCAAATTGAAACTTATTACCCGAATTGTACGTACTAACTACTGACTAATTATTATTTCTAATATCTATTGGAAAGCTAGAAATCTTATTGGAGTAAATAAGAAATTTGTATTTAAGTACATAGAAGAAAGATTTACATTGCTGCATCTGTTACTAACGAAACTGCTATGAAACTGTCACCATTTCGTTCACTTGAACTCTTTTATCGGTAACACCAACCATCAAGACGAATATTTCTACCCAACTTAGTCCCTTATTATATTTCGTTGTGATGTCAATTATTTTGAAATACTAAATTAAAGGTAATTTCTTATTTAGACAAACGAACCTTAATTATTTTGGATATTTTTTGGAATTCTGAATCTATCTTGATGCCCAGTTTCAAATATCTAAGCCACCTAAAACTGATATAGGTTTTTAACTCGAAAAAGAGGAAACTAGAACACGAGAATTATGTTCGATAATGTAGTGTTTGAACAAGTGGATGAAATTTTATATCGACGAGCTTCATGGCGTATTGATTAATGACACTACTTTGACATCAACGCTCGTGGTTCGATTTCCGGACAAGAAAAACATAAGTACCTAAACTCTCACATAAAACCGCAGTCAAATAACAACTCTCTCGAGGGTTATTGTGTTCTTGCGTATGAGTGAGGTAAGCTCCTAAGGATTTGCTGTTAGCAGGAAAGGTTGCAACGCGCTAGTGTTGAGCAGTGATATCCCAGTTGCTTGGCGGTGAAGGAAAACATCGTGAGGAAACTCACACGTCCAAGAAATTATATTTGGAAAGATGTTTGACTTAACTTAAGAAAAGGACTGGTTTTCCCTCTGAGTTGTGCAGGTCTGACGGCAGTCACTGCATGTAAAAATCAGTGTCTTCGCCAAAACCCTAATTAGGCCTAGGTAGCTGACCCCGCCAATCCTAATGGATTAGGAAATGGGATAACGCGAAGAAGAAGAAGTTGCAACGCGCGAGTGATACTTAATTTTATCCAAGCGTTTATTGGCCACGGTAACTACTTTAAATCAGGTGGGCCGTATGCTTGTATGCCCTCTATCGTTACAAAAAGGGATCATGTTCCGTTCGAATATATAGAAAGAACGTAGGATTAAAGAATAACGAAGTAGATATACCTACATCGCAAAAGTGGATCGATGTAGGAACTGAGTAAGGCATAAACTTACCTACCACGAGCAAATTGGTCGTGTTTTATGAGAAGGGGATGTCAGGAGCCCCTGAAATCGGCGAACGTGCATGAAAAGAGCTATGAATGTTAAAGAAGCCAGCGAGGCGTGTAAAGGCGCGTCTAAAGAGGCGTGTAAAGGTAATACGCTTAGAACCAAGCGTAATACGCTTGGTTCTCTCTACCACACAAGCGACCTGGTGTGAAGATATACATACTTTATTATTGAAGGAACAAGTAAAAAATGGCGTGAAAATCTGTATAAATCTTTATTTATGACATTCGTAACACTTTGAGCCATATAATCTTCCGAGTTTGCGTCTTGACAAATCTGTAGTTACGTAAGTTATTTTCAATTAATCGAAATGATATTTATATTGATTCATGATCAAAACATCAGTGGGGTACCAAATGACTACTTTTATAAATAAGTGGCAATCAAATATAAAGGTTATTTTAATATGCAGTAAAATTTGAAATCTATTTCTTTTTAAACCATAAAGATTTTTAGTGGCTTGCCAGTGATTCAGTGTAGGGACGTATCCCACTAACCAATGTGTTTCGTCGACTTAAGGGCATAAACAAACTTACTACTTTATTCTCATCAAATGCGACAACAAGAGAAAACTACAACAAAATGTTTTTAAAGTGGTAAATTTGTTTCAGTTTTGATCCCGAATTTTGTTCTCTGTAAATTAATTAATCTGCAAACAAAACATAGCTGTCTCTGGCAGATTTTGTATTGTAACTAGACATACAAGCATACAAGCTTTCATGAAAAAATATTCACATATGCCTATATACATATAAACACATTTAAGTATTAAGGTATAGAAAACACTGCTAACGCAGTTACTTTTGCAGTTGTGCCAAAGCAATATACGATTTTAAAGTAGCGAGTTTGTTTCTACCCTTAAGTAGGTGTGCTCTCAGCAAGAGATGTCGTAAATCAGACATTCTGACACTCTTATGACGTTGCAGCTGCAGTTTTGTCAAAAAATAGTAACCAGTGGTACAAATGAAATCAACTTTTATATTTTTCAAAATATTGTTTCAATAATAAAGATGTCAGTATTTGCGACTTTTACGAGGAAAATGTTCAACAATTTGATTCAGGAACGTTTATATATCTTTTGTTTTATTTTTGATCCAATTTATAATTTGAACTTTTTCATAGTTAACTCGTTGGCAGCTGGCAATGATTATACTTGTAATAAGCTGCCTAGCTCTCAGTGCTAACTACACTAGTAATGAAGTCACAAAAAAGAAATTCATACATTATTTTCAAGGTTGGGGAATGAGAAATCGATTTCGCAACAACTAAGTTTGTAAAATTTTCATACACTTTCATACACTTATATACTTTTCATTACGGGTCAATTATATGGGAGTAGCACGGTAAATGCTTTGTCACATTAGTAGCATAAAAAAAAAACAAAATTGGCAAAGTATTTTTCTATTTGCCTACCCCGCAAGTGATTTGGCGTGAAGTTGTACATACATATTTTTTGTGTATTTCCTTTTTAGTTCAAACGCGCATTGGTTTTGTGCGACATTTTTTTATTGTCTAAATTTACCCGCACAGTTCGATTAGATTGAATTATTAGAGTTTGTTCTTTTTAATTTAAGAAACTCCTCAAAAACCTCAATAATTCAGAATAACACGAGTAAGTAGTGAATAATTATGAAAGGATAAAAAATAATTTAAAATAAAGCAATTATGGGGTGTAAAATTGGGATAAAAAAGGACGACGAAAAGAAATATAGCTGAAAAGTAGACAAAAAAATTTTGATACGCAAATGTGTCAATATGTTTTAGATCGAATCCTAGTGCGTACATGGGCATGTACCACTAAATGCGTATTTTCGGATTAATGTACATATTTCTAATTAGCACTTGTTGCGTGAACTCACCTCAACACCGTGAGAAAACCTATGAAATTATATTTCGACAGATGTATGACCTAACCTAAGTAAAAGTCTGGTCTGGTCCCTTTAGGATGTAGAGGTCTGACGGCAGTCGCTTCATGTCAAAATCAGCCATCATCATCCAAATGTTAATCCTGGTCGCGTCCTACGCATTCGCTTCGGAGACCAGGGTCCGCTAAATCGGTATTTTCATGTCAAAATCAGTATTTTCGTTAAATCCTTAGATCGGGATAGGTCGGGGATCCTGCTAACCCTAATGGATTACAAAACAGGATAGCGCTAGGGAGAAGAATATGCCAATATGTAGTTCTTTTCATTTCGAAGCTATTAATCAGAGGCACATTGTTATTATTGTTATTTTTAATTTTGTATTTTTGTATGGAGTTGACAATTTTTGGCACACTCCAAGGCAACGAAACCACTAACTTAACAACTGTCATGTTAAACATCAGGCGGGCAGGGTGAAATCTTAAAGTATCTTTCTAAGGAAGGGTAACATCAAAATTAATAAAGTTATAAACAGATAAATTCATTCCGTCGTATTAGAGCAGTGGATAAACAATCGGCTTATTGACCAACCGGTGCCCGTCACGAACTCTGGTACTAAATTTGTAGTTTGTGGAGATCTGACGGCAGTCGCTCCTTGTAAAAATCAGTATCTTCGTCAAACATTAGGTTATGTAGCGGACCCTGTCAATCATAATAGATTAGAAAACGGCATAACGACATGAATAAGAAAATAAATTCCCGTCAATGTATTCGATTAGATTAACACATGCTACAACTTTGTCTATTATGAAAAAGAAACGTATGCCTAAAACCAAGAAAATCAATGAACAAAATTCGATACTCCACCCTATTTGTGCCAGTTCTAAGCAAATATTTTCCATGTGCTAATTTGTCTGTAAGCGATACCGTGATGTATGACGCAAAAACGACATGTAAGCAAAATATACATGAATAAGCCAGTAAGTCACTTCCTACAAACTGAATGAACTTTTCCGGAATTATGGTATTACTCAGGACAGTGATAGCTCAGTAGATAAAGAACCAGCCTATTAACCTACGGTTCGAATCCTAGTATCTAAATTCGTCTTTTCGGTTTTATACACATATTTGTAATTACCACTTGCTCTTCGGCGAAGGAAAACATCATGACGAAACCCACACATCCAAAAAAATATATTTCAAAAGACGTGTGACCTAACCAAAGAAAGGTTTGGTTTTTCCTGTGGGTTATGGCGGTTAGTAGGAGGGATGGCAGTCGCAGTTATGTAGCCCTACCCTAATCCTAATGGATTATGAAAACAGGATAACGCTAGGAACAAGATCATTTCCACATTTAATAGGAGTTCGGTGGAGTCAATGCGCATGTTAGTCTAATCGAACACGCAAGTTGAGCATCGTTGCCAGTATATGAATGAGCTTAGTCCTGCCAAGTTCCTCCGTTTGTTTTGAAGGTAGGAAGGTATTGATCCTGGCTATTATATGCAAATGGCAGTCGTTAGGCTAATCTAAGGTAGTGCACATAAAAGCAAACCCACTGGGGAAGTAAACCACTTCGCAGAAAACCGTAGTTTAATAACAAATCCCCGTAGAATTGTTTGCTCTTACATATGAGTGAGGTAACCAGGCAGCAGGGGCGGAACCCATAAATGATATATCATATATTGTAAACTAGCTGTACCCGCGACTTCGTCCGCGGAATTTAACAAAAAGTTATTATTCAGTTATAATTTTATTTATTTCATTTGATTATAAGTACCTAAATAAGCAGAGTAAAATAGCGAACAGCAAAATAATAATAGATGTGTATCATGTACTTAGTCCGCGCGGAATAGTTATTTTTTTATTATTTATTTATATTAATAAAGATAAATAAATTTTCTAAACTAAAAGTAGCCTAAGTTACTCCTTATTACATCAGCTATCTGTCAGTGAAAGTCCCGTCAAAATCGGTCCAGCCGTTTCAGAGATTAGAACAAACAGACAGACAGACAAAAATTCTAAAAATATTCATTTTGGTATATGTACCATGTATACATCCATATGCTTTTAATAAAAAGCGGTTATTTTAATATTACAAACAGACACTCCTATCTATCTATAACTTCACGCCAAATCCGACGACGACGGACGGACGGACGGACAGCGGAGTCTCAGTAATAGGGTCCGTTTTACCCTTTGGGTACGGAACCCTAAAAAGTGCGTAACAAACCCTTCAGTCAAGGTGAATTTACTGCACAAGATGACTTGTACTGTGATATGTAAGTAAATACGTTGTGTAATTTGGTTCACTTCCGAACTCTTATGTACGTCGAATGAACAGACGGGTTGATTGAACAGTAACACAATCTCTTAGGAAGTGAATCCAAATATACCCGCAATGCGATATATTTTTATTTAATCGTCATTGCTGGATTGTGATAAATTATTTGTCAAAAGATATGAAAGACAGTAAGGGAGATTTACGTATGTATGCGTGTATTAAGAGAATACGCAATTTGAACAATATCGATCACAATGTTCATTAGTAGGCATTTTATTATCTAGATCTAGCTCTTCCGTGCATCAAAAAGTATGATAAGCAATCCGTAAAACTTTAATGATCATACCTACATTTGTTTGGTCTTGTGGGAATATTCATATTGTCTTGGAAAGTACATTCGAATTAGAATCGAAAAGTTATCTGACAAAATGTACGAAATTTGAATGAAAACTTTTCGAATCCGTTACGTATATGACTTTCTGATGGCAATGTGGATCCCCACTGGTGTGGTCGAATCCTGGGCATGTACCACTAATTTCGTATTACCACATAAAAAGATGCTAGCATTTGAACCGGGGTAAGTTAGTTAGGTTATTTTAGGGGGTCAGGTTAGATAGTTAGGTTAAGCTAAAATAGCCCGGTTCTTTATTCGTTGGGCTATCACTGCTCATTATGCTAATTTTATATATGTATCTTATGTATATTTTTTCAAAAAGAAATGTAGGAAGAAGTTCTATAGATACATATAATATATTTGCATCAGGTTCGAGATTACAAGTTAAATATTTTTTTTAATCGTAATAATAGTTGAATTCTACTGTCGACTCAGAAGCCAAATAATCTACTAAAATTTGTGAATATTTATCTCAAAACTAATGAAAATATTTACATGAAACTTGCCATCATTTGATTACTATTTAGGCCAGAAAAAGCATACAAAACAACGGGCAGCCGCTAGCGAATAATATTAGATCTGATATTCTATTTAAGTTAAGAAAATAAATACACAGAAAATTTATCAAGTTACAAAATAATTTATCAAAGCCGTGTAACATCAAAATATTTAACGCAAGCAGTCACATCTATTTTGTAATTTAATACCGTAATGAATTTTACAGCAACCTCTCAGGCGATAAGAGGACGCAATTTACTAAAAACACACCCTGAACGCTTCTGTCTCACAATTTGAAGGAATCGCTTAGCGAAAACATTAGCTACGGTTCAAAGGCTTTTCAGAGTAAATTGTACGTGAAATTCGACAGGCATCGTTTTGGCTTGGAAAATCAAGGGCTGATATTGCTTGGTTAGAACTTAGATTAGTAAGTTGTTTACTGCTCGTTTTCCAATTTTAGTTGATTCTCTTGTTAGTTGACGAAAGATGGAAATGACACGATCTTTTTTACGCAGACGACACAGCAAATGATATCTTATGCAGATGTATTAGAAATATCCGTCTGTTATGACTTTATGAGCTTTCGAATACGCATAACAGCGATGTTACTTTGAACTAATTTTCTCGTTATAATTCAATACATATTATGGAGGAGTATTTGTCAAAGAGTCCGATTAAGGAAGTCTTAACCTCAGGCAAAACCGTATACCGAGATATTGTTGTCTTCCTGTGAGTTACCAAAGTTAAAAAGAGTTACCATTTTCGAGCTAACAGAGCCCTGAGGGCATGAAGGAACTAGCCTTCGGAAAGCTACTTGAGATATTTGGTAATATCCGAGATAAGACCGATATTACCAAATATCTCAATTCAATTCAATTAAGCAGTTCTTACTCGTAGTTTGCAGATCAATATTGCGGCACTTATCGCCTTATTGGTTAAAATATTCTCTCATTGTTCAGTAAGTTAGAATCGCTGAGATATTTAGGCACTAAAACACAACCTTTCATAGCCTTCATAAGCAGTAAAGTGTTTTTTTTGGTTTGTGCCAGAGGGAGTAACCACACTAGCAGTCAGCGTTGTAGATCGTCCGTAGGATACGATAATCGCGTCACATCAGGTGGATCGTATACTCATTTAGCACCCGATTGAGTATACAAAACTAGATAAATTTTAATAACGTCATTAACTTTTCGGTACGAAAGTAACTCATTATCTTCTTTATAGCCAAACCCAATTTTCCTGTACTTGGTGTATGCTGCTAATTAACAAACGAGGCTCTAGAAAAAGAGAACGAAGGCGCGTTGTAGCATGACATTCATCTCCTCGAACATTTAAAAAACCGACAAATAGCTAGTTAAATAAATCGTGGTAATATAAATAGATACACGGGAAACAGAAGTAGGGAACAATTATATTATTAAAAGTAAAGTTCCAATATAAATAAAAAACTATTGGTGTATCAGCGTAGTCTCGATGGGCGTAGATGGGCGTAGTCGAGTGTTTACTCTGATCTTTGTACGACTCGTCAAAGCAAATACTTTTATCGATATTGACACAGTGTTCAATTGCTGTCCCCAATGCGAAGTGTTTTGTGTCTTACCTTTGGAACTAGGAGCATGCATGACCGCTCAGTATTTTACGTGCGGTTATGGTACTCGTCTTTAGATTTTAATAGGTAAGATAAATAAAATGGACTTTGTTGATATTTTCTTTGTAATAAAGTGTAATTGTAAGTTTTCTTAATATATTGTTATGATTGGTTAATCATAACAATATATTAAGAAAATATATATTGTTATGATTAACCAATATCTCAGTCCTTACATATATAAGGAATATGTAGATAGATGTTCCTATCTGCTTTTGATTTTCGACTAGAGTAATCGGTCAATAAAAGATTTTACAATGAATAGCATTAGTACAAACGTTTACTTTGATATTTGTATTAGACTATGAGTTCGCAAAATATATCGGGGACATGCTACTCAATTTTAGTATTAATACTTATTTTGTGCAACGTCGGGACGCATACACGTATACGTCCGACTTGAGGTAAAGTGGTTATCATAACCAATATAGGAAGTTAAAACCTGTAAGAATAGTTTGCGTGTTACCACCCCTTCTACTAACTCAACAACTAACTCCCTAGGTGCTTACTTGGTAGCCTCATTTAATTGCGGAAACGTAATAATCCTCCAAGGAGCTGTTATTTGGCTGCGATTTCTCGTGAGGAAAAGCTGGTGCTTTGTTGGCCCTACCTCTCTTAAAAACAACCAGGCCCAGGCAAACAGACATGTTCATGCACAAAATGTTTGTCCTTTGTGGGAATCAAACCTACAAACCTTTGACATTGATGTAGTCATTGCGTTACTCCCCCTCCACGCTCGTCGATAATTGCCAAATTTGTAGTATTATGTTTTTTAGAAAAATCACATATTGCTTTGACATTGCGAAGTCATCAAAGAGCGCCTAAGGTTGTGATAGCTAGAATAATCTAAATTAATACAAATATTCAAAGCATAAAGTTACCAATTTGCGTTCGAAGTTAACAGGAACAATATTAATTAGTCTTCAATGTAGGCAGCACGATAATATTATTGTAATAAGTACAATCATTTTCCAAATACCATTGAACTTGTTTACTGTTACTTCCACGTTTCGACTTTCAATAAAACAGAAAGTATTTTATGAAATGAGATCAAAATGTAAATGAAAGAATATATGTACAGTCAAAGACTTCTTCTGTCACAATCTGTACACAAAGACATAGAAGTCTTTGTGTACAGTTTATAAATACACACATCGCACATCAAATATGTGAATGCTGATGTTAATTTATGGATTTTATGAGAAACAAAACACAGTCTAATAATATGATGAAATCATTAAATAGATAAGAAATACCCGAATCAGTTATATCTATCTACATTTTCCCACTTAGTAATATGACAATTAGTTGTGTGATTTAATTTTTCTTTTAATATTTGCTTTTAAGATGTCTAAAACTAGTTCCAAACGTAAAAATTAGAAATGATACTCATAAGTAATATGTTACTGATGAAATTTTGAATTTTGTACACGCGCCATTTGAATATAATGCGACGAACATTAGGAATTCGATAAAAAGTTCTTTGTGTGTTACAGAAAACAAATTGAGACATCTTTACAATTCACAGTATTCACACGGCGGAAACGAATTTAATTTATCGACGTCTCATTCGATCTGTGGATGTCTTCGTTGCGTCGACTACAATTACCAAGTTACAAACTTCCTAATACATGCCTCCCTACACCTTAAATATAACAACTTCAAAGTCTACATTCCTTTATACAAAGTTAAGAGTAAAGTAAGCAAATTCAATACCGAAGTGACAGAACTTAATGGGACTTTAACAAATAGCTAAACATTTTGTAATTCGAGGAACAACTTGAATATGTAGTTTCCTTAACAATAGATGGGCAGTCGTCCATTTTGTTCAAAGTCATCCCGATGACAACATCTGCCCTTTTTTGCTTAAACAATACCTGCGCAACTTGAGATATAATATTTGTTCAACTACCCAGAAAATCAGTAGCTATTGTGTTCTTACCAATAGGTGGTAATATATTTGTTTGGTCGAACCGTTCCCTATAGTTAGTAGGTCAGATTACAAAATTGTGTTCTTCTTAGGCAGATTTTCTATCCTTCCATAATACGCTTAGTAATGGATAGCTCAACAAATCCGTGATCTCGTTATAGATAACGGTGGTTTCAAATAAAGTATGCTGAAAGTAGGTCTTTACATGATGTGTATTTTTTTAAGAAAATTAATTTGTGGATATACAGATATGTAATGGCTCCTTTGTTTGAATTTAAAAATTCTTCATAACAGCTATCATTCTCCACCCTACTTTATGGATGGTTATAGGAACAGATCACAGTCTTAAGTCACCCGACGACACTGACTTGGTCAAACGTCACGTTGTTATCTATTGACAAAAGGTCAGGACAGATTCATGCTGTGGCTGCACTTGCGTTGAATGAATGCTTATTCTAATGCTAACATGCAAAATGAAGCAAAGAGATTTATATTTTTATTCATCTTTGTTCCACGTCTAAGAAAGATTAATATTAAATACACAAAATTCATATGAGATGAGCATCCATTGATGAGCATTGTCGAGCTCGGTGGCGCAGTGGTGAAACGCGCTGTTACGTTACTTTGACACCAACGCTCGTGGGTTCGATTCCCACACAATACAAACATTTGTGTGCATGATCATGTCTGTTTGTCTTGGTCTGGGTATTTTCTATGTATAATAAGTATGTATTTACAAAAAAAAGCATTTACGTATGTTTATCAGTTGTCTAGTACCCATAACACAGGCTTCGCTTACTTTGGGATTTTGGGGCTAAATGGCGCTGTGTAATTTGTCCGACAATATTTAAAAAAAAAAGAATTAAATTTATTTTATTAATTTTTATCCGTAGTAGAGGAGTTGCTGACGTGAGTTCAAGTATCAGCAAGCTGAAGTGGCAGTGGGCAGGCCGAAGAACCGATAGCCATTGGGGCAGAAAGGTTCTCGAATGGCGGCGACCATGAACAGGAAAACACAGCGTAGGACTGCGCTCCACACAATCTTGTGAAGACCGCAGGAAGGCGATGGATGCAAGCGGCGCAGGACCGATTGATGTGGAAGTCTAAGGAGGGTCTCATGTTCGACAGTAGACGTACTTTAGCTGAAATGCTGATGATGTGAGGTGAATCTTTATATCTACTGTGAGTTTTATACTCGTATGTTTTTCTATTCAATGTCAATTTTACTCAGTTTGATAAATGTTAATAATCTAGGAAATATATTGTTTTATAACACTAAGGTGGCAAACAAGCGTACGGCCTGCCTGATGGTAAGCAGTTACCGTAACCTATGGATATTTGCAACACTAAGGGTGTTACTCTTGCGTTGCCGACTCTAAATATATTACTGACACTTAGACGCTGAAAGTTCGACTGGCTCATTACTGAAGTCTTACTTCACTGGAAAATTCTTAGCGTTATGAAAACCACGGTTGCTAAACAGCACTACTATGTCTAAATGACAAAGATGGCGATGTATCTTATAATAAGTTAGCTTTTTCTAGACAAAGTAGTTATATATTCTCCTTTCATATTACTACAGTTATTATAAAGATACGCAGGCAAAGTGAATTTCGCATTTAGAATTAGTAGGTTGATTCTCGCAATATTACACCATTCCCGTGGCTACTTAAAATAAAAATAACTCTCATCTTAATGCACTACTAGAAAATTTGGGGCAGGTGTATTTTCACCAAATTTAAAGTCTCTATATCCAGCGGTGTAAGCTAGGTGTAGGCTGTGCATTATCTATCACTGTAATTATTATTGGCTGTGTGATTTTAATAAATCAATCTCGGTATTGAATAAAATATAACACATAAATAATACCTGGATTTGCAGATGGATATCATTTAGTGTATCTAGACTAGAATTGAATGTTTCACAAATATTTCTCGTATTCGCCTTGTTTATTGCACTTTAAAGAAATAAACCGGGTCGTACAATCTGATTATTATGGATAATGTATTCACAGTCTGTAAATATGAGCATGAGCACAATAGCTTCATGCAAAGCCTCGAAATCCATACTAGCACCCTATAATTTAAATAAACACTAAGCTGGGTGCTAAGATATTTTTATTAAATTCCACCAGAGGCCGTTTCAGCGCATTTACTTCCGATGCAAATGGGATGTACCATAGTAAATATATTGCAACAGTACCTCAATACGTAAGTTACCGAATACACTCCTTTCTGGGGATGGCTTTGAAATTAACGTATGCCACTTCATAGCGTATAGAAAATAAGTTTTATGTAAACCTGAAAATAATCATATAATTGTTTGAGTGGTTAGCAATAAATTGATAGCAAACAATTGATCATCGCACTAGACCAACAAATATATACATGCACAAGTTTTAGTCTGGGTGTTTTCTATGCATAATATAACTAAGCGTTTCAAAAAGATATTTACGGATGTTTGTCAGGTATCCAGTACCAACAAAATAGCTGTGCTTAATTTGGTCTAGGTGATTTGTCCAGCGATATTTATTTATCTTATTAATATAAGCCCAATATATACGATAATAAGAGAGGTACGGCGCATCAAAGCAGTCCGACTGGGGAAGTACCTCCACTTCATAGAAAACCGCAGCTAATTAAGAAACTCCCTGGAGGGTTATTGTGTTCCTGCGTGTGAGTGAGGTCACCAGTAAGCTCCCGAAGAGTTGCTGTGTTAGCAGCAGAGATGGCATTGCGCGATATACGTAATGTATTACAAGCGTTCATAGGCTACGGTAACCACTTTATATCAGGTGAGCCGTATGCTTGCATGCCTCCCGACGTAGAATAAAAAAATATATACCTACACAAAAAACGATTAGAACTACAATAACGGTATAACAATGATTATTACATGCCCATGTCATAAGCATGCTTAGTTAATCACACTTATTGATCGTAAAAAATACTTCTACTTGCGCTCGAAGCATCTCTCCACAAAACAATCGAACTTTGAATCAGAGCGCTTAACGGCATCCTTGAAAATACTACGTAGAACGAAATAAAAAAAAGCATTTTAGTAATGATTTTTACTAAACTTTTACCAGTTTATGCATCAACGTGATACCTAATACATTTGAACATGTATTAGGCCAATTTAATTATGCAGTATGAGAAAAGTATGACGTTCGTTAACCGCTTAATACTAATTAAAGTCTGCTGTACATAAGATGAACTGGAAACTAATTTGCCACCCTACTTGGTATAAAAAAAAATTGCGCAGACTTTTCACAGTCTGTTTATGCAGTGATCATATATATTAATTAAGTTGATTTAAATCATGTTAAGACACTGCCATATACATTTATCATGTAAATGTACTGCACATACAGTGTGCGAGACAGATATTGCAATATCCCCAGTATTTATTGTTTGGACGACCCCTGTGTTGTTATTACGAGTTTAAACAATTTATGTACATACAATTGTAATGAGGACAGTTTACCACGACTTTTATGGCCAATGGGATTTTATATTCTAACTCGGATTTAATGAAATCATGTTTAGAATATGTTTATGGCGACCTCATAGGTAGAAATGAATATGTAAAAAGTCGGATCGAGGAAAATTGTTTTACATTTTTATACTATTTCGAGTGGTAGAAAATCATACAACCTCCTCGAGCTTCGTCACTCCCGCTGCTAATATAACAACTTGAGATCTTAGTGGTAATCTCAGAGGGAGATATATTTAGCCATTATTATTTTATGTAACGTACTAATGATCTATTTATTTTTTAGTAGAGCGTCGTTACTAAGGGCAAATTGACTTTGTAAAATATTAGGGGTTAAAATATGAAATTGCCGATTTGTACTGAAAAATTAAAATTCGTTTTTGCTAAGATGTAACATATTTTTTAATCAAAATATTTACCCTCATTATCTATACATTGTTGCCATCTAATTGGAAGTTATGCCTTTGAGATAGAACTCTGGGAATCTAGATTCGATAAATTGTGTGAAAGTATTTTGTACTGCCTCCTGGGAAGAAAATTTTTACCACGTAGAAAATTGTCCATATCACGAAAAAAAATGGTAGTCAGTTGGAGCAAGATCTGGCGAGTACGGAGGATGGCGTATTGTTTCTAACTGCAGCTCCTGTAGAGTTACAACGGTTTCTCGTGTAGTGTGAGGTCTTGCGTTATATCATGGATCAATAATAGTGAAGATCGATTGACGAGTCGGGGATGTTTCACTGCCAGTTTCGCTATCACTGTTCGGTTCGGCACAGTAAACATCTGCTGTTATTGTTTGACCAGACCTGAGAAAGCTATTGTGAATAACGCCATGAAGAGACCACCAAACAGTTAACATTACCTTTTTATCGGTAAGCTTTGCTTTAGGGCACTGTTGCGGCGTTTGATCTGGGATCAGCCACTGCTGCCATTGGGATCGCTTACGGTGATCATAAAGAATCCACTTTTCGTCATATGTCACAATTCCATCCAATATTCCTTCATTTCTGTACCGATTCAACAAGGTAACACAAGTTTCAACACATGTTTCTTTCTGCAGATCAGTGAAATCATGCGGCACCGATTTTTCATATTTTTTTATCTTATTGATTTGATACAAATGAGTCAATATTGTAGGTAAGGTAACGTTAAACCATGCCGCTAATTCCTGGGTAGTTTGATTCGGATCGGCTTTCACCATGTACGTCCATTCAGCGTTATTCACCTGCATGGGCGGTCTTCCACGTGGTTGGTTCTTCAAGTCGAAGTTTCCATTACGAAAGCGTTTAAACCAAACACGCACGGTGCGTTCCTTAGCTGTCTCCTCTCCAAACGCAGCATTGATATTGCGAGCCATTTCTGCCGCGTTAGTTCCGCATTAGAACTCGTATTCAAAAATTACAATTATCCATCTTTCCCGTCTAAACTGGATAAATAAAAAGAAATTGAGAATCGAAAATCAAATGTTGCACATTTTTTAAAAGAAAACCCTCATAGGTATCGTATGAAAAAAGTTACATTCGAAAATTTCACACCATGAAGGTTTAATGTCAATTCAAAGTATCTATTACTATAAAACGGCAACAACACAATGTTACAATACCATGTTATAGGTAATATCCGGATTGAACATTTAGGGCCAGCGCAAACCGCAGCAGTGGCGGCGAATAGTCGAAATAGGTATCAAATCTTGTAATGCTCAGCGACCATCTAAAGGTAGAACTCAAATTAATGTAATATCATTGATGGTATATCAATGTCAGCCGCACGCTTAACGTGATAAGGTTGAGTTTGCGTTGTTATCGAATTAGTATCTTCATCGCTACTTCGTCGATCTACGAGTAGCTTGATCCAGATTTATCACAGAAAAACCAAACTCTACTCAGAGTTTCAGGATGGCTGGATAAAAATTAAAAGTACATGCCAATTAAAGACTGTATTTAGTAAGAAAACTGAAATAAGAGGGTTTCAACCTTACTTGATCAAACTCAATCCTATGTTTAATATTTCAGCCCCTTAATTTCTATATTTGCATGCCACTTTATTAGCTTGTCGTCGCCGACCATTTGAGTGATGCCGTCATATGGGAGATATCTCTCACCCCAATTTGGCATTCATAAGCCAACTCGAGCGACATAAATAACATCAAATATTTGCCTTATTACGTAATGTAAAAGGCAATAATTTGCTATCACAGAATTGAACGAAATAAGTATTTCCAAAAGAAAAAAATAAATATAAATTTAAGTCAGTGACGTGAAATACTTTTTCAGATTATATGTATTTTAAATAAATACATTTTAAGTGTATTTTACTGCTTCATTCTGAAGTGTCACTTCATAATACAATCATAGGGTAATCAAATAATAATTACCAGAAAGTGTAACTCAAAGATACACAGCAATACATAATAAAAAATATCCATTCCGTACGATACGACACCCAGATTTCACATAGTACGGTATTTATAAAATCTGAAATAAACAATATTAGTGAACAAATCACACCGGATCTTCTAGCCCTTACCTACTAATACCTTTAACGGTGAATAATCAAATCGGGATGATCGAACAATAACATGTATTCTTTCACTACGATAGCACGTATTAATCAATCGCTGAACATGAGCAATAGGAACTTGAGTATATTTTTTGAATACGTAATTAATTCGGCATGACTAGTTTGTATTCATTTTAGAAGTATATTTTTACCTTACCTTACCTGCACCTACTAGTTACACCATATACATTTAATCGATGGCTGGTCACGTGTCTCCTCGTACAATAATCTACACTTTCATATAATACTTACACGTTTCTAACGAATAAAAGATATCATTCTATGTAAAGTTAAGAAAGTGTGTATTAAGATACCCAAGTATCATAACAAGCTGTATTTCCATATTATACTACAAGCTGTTTATCTGGCGGTATAAAAGCTGTGTAATTGCAAAAAGAGCCCAGCTTTTGAAATTTACATGTATTCAATGGCGACATATTTAATATGTTTTGTTGAAATTAACTAATTGGTGAATGTTGGACTTAAATTGACTAATGGTAATAAGGGCGAACTGAAGTGCAGGTAAAATTATTGTGAACCTGTGTATGGTTCCAGGAAAATATTTACATACCAGCAAAATAAGAAACTTATCTGAAGAAAATACAAAAGATGGAAAAATAAGTAGAACAGAATAAAATAAAAACATTAATAATAACTGACCTGAGGCCACAGTAATCATTATTATGTTATTATGATATAGCTTCAGCTATTGTCAAATACTGATAAATATTCATTTCAAAATAAAATTGCATACTAAATGTAATACGAGTACTTTCAATTTTGTTTTGGTTCAATTTTTTGTATTTTTTGTATTTAAACAGCCTAAAGTATGTACAAGTTTTGACGATTTCGGCGGCGCAGTGGCGAAAGGCGCTGTTATGTTACTTTGACACAAACGGTTGTGGGTTCGATTCCCACACAGGACAAACATTTGTGTGCATGATCATCTCTGTTTGTCTTGGTCTGGGTATTTTAATAGGTAGGGCGCATCGAAGCAGCCCGTCTGAGGAACTACCTCCACCTGGCAGAAAACCGCAGCCTAATAACAACTCCCTAGAGGGTTGTTCTGTTCCTGCGTGTGATTGAGGTCACCAATAAACTATAAACTCCTATGGAGTTGCTGTGTTACCAGCAGCGGTGGCATCGCGCGAGTGATACTTAAAGTATTGGAAACGTTTATAGGCTACGGTAAGAGCTTTACATCAGGTCTTTGCATCAGGTGGGCTGTATGCTTACATGCCTCCCAAAGTTGTATAAAAAAGTACATTTGGAGCGTATTATAGTCTCATTAGCTGTACTACATAATTTATGGATACCATTATGCAGCTATTGGCTTTTAATCAGCTTTATAGTATATTTTTTCTACTCTTCAGACTGTACTCGTATATTGGTTCCATATTACATAACAATGTTCTTTAGAAACACATATCTGCTTGCGATCAAGCGACTGGCATTAATACAGACTAAAGTTGTACTATAGCTGTCATTTATTCTTTTAATTTTAAATGGCTTTCATACAGATATTTCGTAAAATTACCGTATTTACAAGAGTGTAGATTTACGTTATTAAAATACGTTTTAGAATGGAGTTTACCTATACCATTGTAAAGAAACGGGCATCGACTGAAACTATAATACTTAGAGCTGCAATAAGAAAGAGATCATATGTGCAAAAAGCTACACGGTCAATTACTTAATTCTTTTAAACAATTCACCTTGCAGTTTGCCGTTCTTTTTTTTCGTCTAGGAAATTCTCAATAAACGATATAAATGACGGAAACAGGGTGCTTCGATTTTGATCTCCCTATTTAGCAGGTAAAGCTGGGTAACTTTACCTGTTAAATAGGGAAATTAAATTATGGGTGCCAAAAAGGTTCTAAAATTAAGAAAAGTACATTTAGATGGTTAGGTAATCTTAGCTTTTCATTACCAATAAAATGAATGGAAATATTGAAAATAATAACATTGTTACTTCCAATACATAAGTTCTACTTACATGCAACTAAGTTATAGATAGTCGAACAACTTCTAATCCAATTAGTACTTTGAAAGTGCAAACTTTTGTCAGGGAACGGTCTTCTATTGAGAAGAACGTGAAAGCGGAGAACATACCGCCATCGACCACGTAGAACAGGGTATACAATGAGATGCCGCTATACAAGAAGCTTCATCTCCAATTAATCTAGGAAATTTTCAAGAAGAAATAAGACAGAGCGCTTTTGCCTTTTGAATAAGATAGGTAAGATATAATAAATGCAAGCAAGTAACAGTATATAAAATTAAAATGTATGTCATGTACAAATTATCGTGGAATAAAGAAACTCAAACTAAATACATGAACCCTGAAAACTGTACACTCTTATTCTGAACTCCTATGAAAGGTAGGGCGCATCAAAGCAGGTCGTCTGGGGAAATACCTTCACCTCACAGAAAATTGAAGCCAAATAACAATTTCCTAGAGGGTTGTTGTGTTCCTGCGTGTGAGTGAGGTAAGCTCCCAAGGAGTTGCTGTGTTAACAGCAGTGGCATCGCGCGAGTGATACTTAATATATTGCAACCGCACATAGGCTACGGTTACCGCTTTACATGAGGTGGGCCGTATAGTTGTATGTATACCGACCTTGTATAAAAAAAATTGCGTATAAAAACAAGGAATTTTTCGCCAAAAATGTGTCTCATACATCATCGTAAAAGCCGCTGAGCTGCTTAAATCACGTTTAATATTGCTAGAGAGGCATTTTGTACAACAGTTCTCAATTACGTCTCGGCATGGTGGGAAAATTGCTCGGATTTTGCGTAATGATAATAGAGTAGGCAGTTTATATACATGATCTGAAGTCATAACCGTTAATAAATCGTTTGGAGAGTAAAAGGGTCATCACCTATTTTAAAGAACCTAACCTCATATTACTCTGCCGATTAGCAAATAATGATCTGGCAACACAGAGAGCTATATCTAATATCCGCTATCATCGGTTTCACCAGCATGGAGTTTGATTTTTCCAAGTTTTACATTGTAATACATTTTTATCTGTGTTTACATTGTAAATATAAATAATAGCAATAGATCGCTATTTAAATAAAATTAATTCAGACAGACAATCGACAATGAACAAAACAATTATTTATTTGGTTTGGTTTCGGACAGAAGATTGAAAAGCAATGATAGGCCAGTGCATAAGGAACCAAGAGGTCCCCGGTTTGTATCCTGGCATGTACCACTAAATTCGTGTCTTCGGATTTATGTACATATTTGTAATTACCTATCACTTGCTCGGTGAAGGAAAACATCGTGAGGAAACCCGCACGTCTTAGAGATTATATTTCGATAGACGTGTAACCTAATCTAAGAAAGGTCTGATTTTCCCTCTGGCTTGTGGAGGCTTATAATGGCAATCACTACATGTCAAAATCAGTATCTACGCCAAATGAAGGCTTAGGTAGTGGATCCCGCCAATCCTAATGAATCAGGAAACGGCATAACGCGAAGAAACTTGATTTAGCTTGAAGAAGCTTGAGCGTTTACTCTAAAATCTTCCACATCATTTATGTGCTGTAAAATTATATTTCAACTTTCCATTTCATGTAGTTTTATTTGACTTCAATTGTTGAAAAAGCACTAGTATCATAAAGGTAATGCAACACGATTGCTATAAACTGCTTTTAACTTTATGAAAATTTGAATGCATCACACGACATCAGCATAAAAGTATTTGAAAACGTGTTGGGTTATTCTCATACTTCATATATGTCGGTGACAATTCGAGTGGGCATAAATGACATTCACTCTTGTACGTTTCCATGTTATTTTTCTCGAAAAATACAGAAATTTACTTGTGTTTGTAAGTGGGTTAACTATTATGTATTCCTGGTTTTGTACTGTATATCTAAACAAAATTACTGTGGGTATGACATGCAAATATTGAGCTATAGAATGTCCACATCCACATCAACCCTTACTCATCCCACTGCAGGGGTACGGGTCTCTCAACTCAACAACAACAACAAGGAATAGACAAATCCATATTTAAATAAAATGGACTGGTATAGAAACAATTCTGAATTAATGGCAATAAGCACAGAGAGATTAAAAAAATCTTGGTAACCTCAAATGTAAAAGGTAGGATATCAAATATTTGCCGATCGATTATATTATTTACAAACTTATAATTTAGGCGTCGTCAATTTATTAAACACTATGTGCGGCCCGTGGTTATAGTCGCGTGAATTTTAGTATAAAATAAATGTATAAATATAAAATAGCACAAATAATGATCCAAGTTATCACTGCGTAAATTACAGCATTTTTTTAGTAGGTACATACGTGCACAATATATAATTTTACGTACAAACTTGACTGTTACGATTTTATTATGAATATGTATGGAAATTTATTACATGTTTGTTTTTTTTTTATTTAAGTACTGAAATTTTAACAATTTATTTCATTCAGATAATATGAGATCCATATAATATGATACAATAATAGTAACAACATCAATAAATCGAATATCAATCAATCATGTCGGTATTTCAAGTTTTAAAATAAATAAATATTGCGAATAAAATTGAAATTAATGAATAAGATTACAATAACTATTTAGTTTTATCTTCTCACTGGTATAGGTAATGGAACATGTCTGTCGCAACAATGCCCAAGGAGAGGACAATCTAGACTGATGGCGATCATTGCCAAGCCGAGGCTTGATCTGACCTGAACTCTACGCAACATAGTTACGCCCCGTTTGCACATGGTCACATGGGAGCAGGCGTTAGCGTTACGCGCCTCTGAAAACATGTCTGAAGAGATGCTGCATAATCGGGTTAACCTCTATATCATCCTGAACGTATCATTGTTCAGGATGCGGAGACCGTTGTAATTTCCCTTGGTGTAGGCAGTTCACAGGTTTGACGTAATTATTCGGTATGTACGTATATATAATTTGGATATAAATTCACGTCTGTGGCCGAAGTTGGCCGAAGTTGGTGAATATTTTTGCTTTCGCTTACATGGAATCACATAGTAGTAAAACTTAATACAGTTGGTGCATTGTACCACTCCGATGAGTCATGATTTTAAAATTCAAAATTCCTGCACTGAGAATAACCCATTTAAACGGTGAGATGGGAGAGTACGAAATATAATTTGCAATAAAGTCGGCACATGATTTCTCACCAAGCTCACCCTTGACTACTTTATTACTTTTCTCTGAAGCACTGTCCTTTATAACTTTAATATTTCTCTCGTACATATTCCGCTTCTTGTTTGGAATCCCGATTGTAAAATTTTCTCCGCCATTGTACTCAATTCACCAATGATTTTTTGTATTTTTTTATTGACAGCATTTTATTTTTGTATTATTAAGAGGCCTTATGTTTGAGTGAGTTATTTTAAAAAAGGAATTTTACGAACTACAACGTTATTCATCTACTCGTTCGATATTTTTCTGATACAAATCAAACTGTTCAATAAGTGTACTTACACTAGAGGTCTATATTCTATAAACACCACAATTAAATATTATATTTTAGTTTCAATGTTATTGATAATTTCACATAGCATATATTAATTTATCCACAGATAACATATATCAGGCCACACTACTTCTCCATATGAGTTTTAACGAAATTAAATCTCACACTCATCTGTGCACGTAATACCTACAGAAATATTTTCAATTAAAGTTCCGTAGTCTATAATTGATAGTACTGCCAACATCGTATAATTATAATTACGCATAACATATTCAGCAAACCTTATCCATCAGTCATTAGACCAGACCTGCGAGAAAACATATTGTAGGTATTTTGAAATGACACACTACATTCGTAACAGCTTCTGAGCTAACCATAGCACATGATGAATTATATTTACAAAGGTTTTCAAAATATTTTTTGAACCTACTTTTTATTAAAGTTTCATTTGAAGTAAGGCCGTCATGAAATATTTTTAGTTTATTTTATGAAAAATATAATATATAATACTCAAAATATTCATTTTGAGTTAAACTAGTAACAAACATTGCTTTATTTTTGATTCTGTGAATATTAATTAAAACATTGTGCGCGTTATCAAATTATATGAATTTATAACCATTTATATGCATTAAATGCATAATAGATGTATAGTCGCCATAATCATCCACTTCTAGACATAGGCCTTCCCACTATATCCTATGCTCCACTTTTTGTAGCCATCCATTTTGTTTTCAAGGATTTTGTGAATCAGATTAGTACTTTGGCTCTGAGTTATTACAAATATACTCGTACTTTACTGCTTTATATACATAGTTTAAAGCTCACAGTTTCATCTGCACATCGGATTTATCTATACAAATAAAATTATCCATACAAATATTTTATTTCTATGGATAAATCCGCTGAAATACGGGTAGATTTGTATTTTAGTATCAGAGTTTTCAGTTGTATCGGAGCACGCTTTCGAATTAACAAAGGCATTATATTCCGACGTAGTGCATTTAAAAGTTTCAAAACTAACTGCGCTCGTATTTATTGCCAAGCAATTTCCACGATCTCAAGTCTCATTAGAAAAGCGATGCATTAAGCGAAAGTTTGAGCTTTTTCATTACTTGTTGTATGCCAGATTGGTATTTTAATCTGTATTGGATCGGGTTCCGTACCGAAATGGTAAAAAAGGAACCCTTACGCTGCGACTTTGTCCTCGTCTGTCTATCTGTTAGGAATTCTTTTAAATATTGCTTGCCATGGTTTTTGGAGAAAAAAATACACTTATGAGATTTACGGGCAATTAGATCCAAACCACTGTGTATGTTTCTGTCACCAATTAGTTTATGCGAACTAGAGACGGCCAGCACTCACTATCATTAATATATGTCATCACTGGCATACTTGCTCGTGTCATCTATGCGATTTCCCGTTGTTTGACACAGGAATAGCAGGTCAAAGTCAAAGTCAAAATCTTTTTATTCCGTAAAAATGGCTACATTTGTTTGGAATCGTCACAATTTTTTTTCCTACCGTGCAGTTTATGACTAGGTGAGCACTGATAAAAATACTGCTAAAAAACTCAGGCATCCCTCTTTTGGTATCCAAACAAATTTACATATTTTATTAATTACATTATAATTGGATCGACTCACTCCCAGGCATTTTTATCATTAATATAGTCAGATACTTTATAATATGCCCTGCTACACAATTTGGCTTTAATAGTAGTTTTAAATTTGTTAATTGACAATTCTCTTATATTGCTGGGAAGTTTGTTATAGAACCGTATACATTGCCCCATAAAAGAATTACTTATTTTGTGGAGACGGCTTGCATGTAAGACAAGATTATGCTTATATCTAGTATTTATGTTATGAGTATCACTCTTTTTACAAAATGAGTCTATGTTTTTATGGACATACAAAAGATTTTCATAGATATATTGCGATGCGACTGTTAAAATATTTATTTCTTTGAATTTTTCTCTAAGGCTCTCCCGGGGACCAAGTTTGTAGATAGCTCTTATGGCTCTCTTTTGCAATAAAAAGATGGTGTTAATGTCCGCGGAGTTACCCCAGAGAAGAATTCCATATGACATAATACTATGAAAGTAGCTGAAATAAACTATTCTAGCCGTATCAATATCAGTGAGCCGTCTAATAGTTTTCACTGCATAGGCTGCAGAACTTAGTTTTCCTGATAATTTTTCAATTTGTGGGCCCCATTGTAGTCTGGAGTCAATTGTTATACCCAAGAACACAGTTGTCTCCACAGGGGCTAAATTAGTTCCATTAACATGTACATTGGTAGCCACCTGTCTTACATTAGGTGTTGAGAACTTAATTACTTTAGTCTTTTTATCATTTAAAAGCAGATTATTAACACTAAACCAATGAATAACTTTAGAGAGAGCATCGTTAACTTCGTCATAATTACCTAACCGTCTATTAATTTTGAATGTCAAAGAGGTATCATCCGCAAACAATACAATCTCATGTTTATCCCTTACATAATAAGGTAAGTCATTTATATATACTAAAAATAAGAATGGACCTAGAATTGACCCCTGTGGGACTCCCATAACTACAGGGGACCCGGAAGATCTTTTACCATTAACATCGACCTTCTGTATCCTATTGCCCAGATAAGAAGACAGAAGTTCGAGAGCCTTGTTCCTGATACCGTAGTGGTGTAATTTTCTGACAAGAGTGTCATGGTGCACGCAGTCAAACGCTTTAGACAGATCACAGAAAATTCCCAAGGCATCTTGCGAACCCTCCCATGCCGCGAATATACTTTTAAGCAAATGAATCCCTGCGTCTATAATTGAACAACCTCTCGTAAATCCGAACTGTTTCCTATGAAGCAAATTATGTGTATTAAAATGTCTGAGCAACTGGCTAAGCATTAGTTTTTCAAAAATTTTACTGAGAATGGGCAGTATGGAAACAGGTCGAAAATTCGAAGGGTCCGAACTATCACCAGATTTAAATAATGGAATGATTTTACTATGTTTCATCAAGTCAGGAAATACACCAGATGCCACACAACAATTGAAAATTGTAGCTAAATGTGGAGCAATTGAAATAATAATAGAAGAAATGGTTTTGACAGATAGACCCCACAGATCTTTAGTGTTTTTCATATTTATTGATTTAAAAGCGTTCAAAACATCTTTTGGACTTACAGCTGAAAATTCAAATATTGTGTCGCATTCTACCACGCTCTGTTTGAGAACCAGTTCAGCAGATATAGAAGAAGACATAAGATTTCTTGTAGTAATAAGAGGAATGTTAGAAAAATATTTTTCAAACTCCGTCGCAATTTCTACATCATTTTTGATATCTATATCATTTATCTTTAACCGAAAGTCTCGACTACGTACTTTCGCTCTACCCGTCTCATTATTTATCATATCCCAAACAGATTTAATAATATTTGTTGAACCATTAATTTTATTTCTTAAATATATAGACTTAGCATTGGAACAGGCTCGTTTAAATATTTTGGCATAATTTTTTACAAGTTCTTGAAAAGACGCATTGTGATTACAGGTCCTTTCTTCATAAAGTTCATACAATTTATTCCGACTTTTGTAAATACCAGGAGTTGCCCAATCACTGAATGACATACGGTCACTTACAGACAGTTGTTTTGGAGTAAAGATTGTATTAAATTCACTAGTGATTAAGCTAATTAACGAACTGTATAAGTGGTCCGGAGTACCGTGATAGGGCAACGATACATTTTTTTCTGCTATATTAGACTTAAATCTTTCTAAGCGGCTTTTACTAAATGCTATATAATTTATTTGCTTTCTTTGTATTTTTGAAGAATTTGGAAATGAAACCAACTGACCTGAATGGTCTGACTGAACTTTATTAATTATAGATTGATACGAAGGTTTTACAGCGCTAAATATGTTATCAATACATGTAGCACTTGTAGCAGTTACTCTTGTTGGCTCTGTAAAAATATGATGCAAATTGTATGATTTAAATAAATTTAAAAGGTTGTAGGTAACAGTATTTTTCTCCAAGATATTTATATTAAAGTCTCCACAAATTATAACAGTTTTATGGCTATTAGATAGTTTATTTAAGGCATCCTCCATGATATTTGAAAATGTTTCAAAGGGCGTGCTAGGAGGTTTATACAGGTTCATAACAATGAATCGTTCCAATTCAATGCATGAAATCTCTACAACTCGCTCAACAGAGAGGCTCACAATATCACACCTTTCTTTAAATTTAAGCAACTTATTTACTAATATTAAAGAGCCACCATGTATATACTTATCTCTGATGAATGAGCTTGCAACCTGGTGGTTATTGAAGCTGAAAATGAATTGATGGGGTTTTAGCCAGTGCTCAGTTAGACATAAAATATCAATATTGCTACAATTCATAAACAACTCCAATTCTAACTCCTTTCCTATCATCCCCTGAATGTTTTGGTGCACCAGGTTGATACAATTATTATTCTTTCTATATTCTTGACAATTTACAATTGATGGGGATATTGTATTATTATTACTTTTAGTTCCGTTTTTTTAGGCACCTGCTACCATTGCTGCCCTGGCTACTCTGGTCTTCAGTGTGATACGTGTTTCTCCTTTTTACAAGAAATCCGCAAGCACTGTAGATGTTAGTATTTATAATAAAATGCTATGAAAGACAAATCCATCGTATTTACGTCCCTTACATTAGGGGAGAATGGAATCGGTGAATAAAATATATATTAAATAGATAACAGAGTATAAATAATGTTCTAATAAAATGTTATAATTTCAGTATATACTCTGAGTATTTAGTAGTAGTAGAAGTAGAGTATATTGTTTAATTTTTTGTTACATATATTGACTAATATGGCTTTTAAGGCTGGGTAGGAGGAGAAGGAGCCAGGATGACGCCGTGACATTTTGCCAAAACATACGGTGGCTCGTTCGCCTATCTGTCTGATACCTATACAGACAATAGGCTTGAGTCTAACTCGACTCAACGAGGATCGTCGTTGACATGATGCTCCTCACTGAGTCTTGGCCGAACTTGATTAGTCAAACCATGAACCATCGATTAGGGACGGGTTCTGACGGAATAGGCTACGGTAACGCTACGGTCGCTGTTTATATAACCCTAAATTATGAATCAGAATTACTAAAATTACTTATACTAGAACAACTTATACTTATATTATTATACTTATATTATTATTATTACTTACTAGAATTACTCTTACTATAGAATGAATAAAAGAAAAAAAAACCTTGATTTATAAATCTTGTTCCTTTGATTTAAATGGGCATAAGTTTGGTATAGTCAATTTTCTCACTTCATTACTTATCACAATTCAAAAATCATTTTTCATACTTGACATATATACTTGACCGCGCAGGCTCATGATAAAGTTTTTTTTTATACAACGTCAGGAGGCAAGTATACGGCCCACCTGATGTAAAGCGGTAGCGTAGCCTATAAACGCTTGCAATACATTAAGCATCACTCGAGCGATGCCACCTCTGCTGCTAACAGAGCAATTCCTTAGGAACTAACTGGTGACCTCACTTACAGGCTGGAATACAACAACCCCCTAGGGAGTTATTTGGATGCGGTTTTCTGTAAGGTTTAGGTACTTCGCCAGACTAGTTTACAGTACTTACTTTGATGCATCCCTCTTAAAATTGAAAGTCTGGTTTAAAGTAGCATGTAAAGTACGCAATCAATTACAATCTCGGAACTAGGGCTAAAATAATTAAACTAGTAAAATGTTAAGGGATGCTGTAGGATGCTTTTTCATTTCGCAACAGTTAATGATTTCCATATTACTTCCCGGCCTAGTCTGGGAAATAAATGACCGAACCGTCAATTACTAGCATCCTGCCCGTATTTTAGAAATTAAAGCGAATGTTTTCGGGCATGTTCGAGAAAAAATAATTTTCATCTCTCCTCTTCGAAGAGCACGGATTTCATTTTCACAATTACTTTTTGCTCCATTGGAAAAGGATTTTTTGTTATCATCGCGTTGAACAACGAAAAAAAATCCTAGACAGGGTTTGCGATTACGTGTATATTAAAACTAGATTAACCCCTTTCTTGACGAGCTCGGTGGCACAGTCGTGAGTGATGCCACTTTGACACCAACGCTCATGTGTTCGATTCCCACACAATATAAATATTGGTGTGTGTATCTCTGTGTATGTCTGTCTTGAGGGAATTACCTTTACCTTCCATAAAACTGCATCAAAATAGCAACTCTTTTTCTGTGAATCGGATGGAATATATGTATGGTTCCTGCGAGTGAGTGAGGTTATCAGTATACTTCTAAAAACTTGCCGTGTAAGCAGCAATAGACCGTATACTTGTATGCGTCCCGACGTTGTGTAAAAAGGCGATATAGGTAATTATAAAAAGTTTACTAAAAGCATCACTTGTAACGTTTTTAACATTAAATAATGTTGAAAAGGTATTTTAAAAATATTGAGGGTTATCCTCCATACTTTTAAATTGGCATTTCAACTTATGTTTTTATTTATTTAAGAAAAAGGTACACCAACAGTATACTCATCACATTGCTTAGGACATTGTATAAACATAAATTTTACACATGTACCTGATACAGGCGAATACAACATTTATATAAACTGAATATTTCGCTTACATTAATAAATTTCTGAGATAATGTTATTATGTAAAAACTATTAACAAATAAATTATAAATTTGCCATTTTTATTAGTGTTTCTCATCGTGTGGAATCTCACTTTAGTGCGGGAAGAATACTCTTAATGGTATGTTTTAATGTATTTTACATCATAACTTTTTTTAAAGCAGTAAAATTACGAAGCAAACCATTGTGAACATATATGGCCGTATATTTTTGTCTGCGAGTATAATGAATATATGACGAAACTTTAAATACAAGTTATAATCTATATAAATTCCTACATATTATTATATATATTATATTACGAAACAAAAAAGGTTTCTTGTTTCTCAGAAATTCGATAAAACGCTACTAAAAGGTTTTAAATGTAATTGTTTGTACTTAAATTATATAAAGAAAATTGGACGTTTCGAGAATGTCAGTTTAGCATTTACTTTTATGTACGTATTGTATTTACGTATCTCCGTTGTCTCTGGATACTCTCAGGATTTTATTTCTTATCCTCAAGAGAACCACTTTCTTTGTAAAGACAAAAAGAATATGTCATCAAAATGAATATAATACTATTTGTTGTTGAAACTTACCCCTTGTTTCCATTTACATTTATAACCATATATATACGTGTATATTATTGTATATTCTCATATCTTTGAGGTGTATCTCACTATTATCTTTAGAGTCAAAGCCAACTTCACATGCATATGGTGCACCCTGCTGTCGTGTCGAAGCAACCCGAGTGAGAAATCACATCTCACAGAAGACTGCAGTCAAGTAACAGCTCTCTGGAGGGTTGTTGTGTTCTTGTCAGTAAGTAAAGTGGTGGTACGGTGGGCTTCTGAGAAGTTGCTGTGTTGGATGCATTGGTGGCAAAACCACCGTTGAATCCTACAGTATTGTAAGCAAAGCGTATATACCTATATGTATACTTGAGCTCTCCTGGTTATTTAATCCTACTTCCTATCTCAGAGTATACTCGTAAAGATTTAAAGATTCAAAATTTTATTTGCTACTGGGCAAGTACATGGAGTACCTACAAATCAATACGTACAGTACAACTAGGCACCTTTTTCAGGTATTGCAAATATAAGAACAGCTAATTTTTTATTATTATTGTCATTTCTTACATAGCAGAACATAATAACACATTTAGTCATACTTGCCTTAACTTACTCATTTTCACAGAGTAGAGACTTACATAAATACATTTTGTAATAACACCACAATAACACAACCAACACCTTAAAAAAAAATAAGGGATTAAGAAAATATTTTTAAATTTGTTTCAATTTTATCAGATTATTTGACTTATTATTAATATAATACTATACCTTTAATCGTTCTCGGTGCTTGTAAATAATAGGGGTTAAAGTATGAAATTGCCGTTTTATAGTAATAGATACTCGTACTTTGAATTGACATTAAAACTTCATGGTGTGAGATTTTCGAGTGAAACTTTTTTCACATGATACCTATGAGGGTTTCGTTATAATAAATGTGCAACATTTGAATTGTGAATTTGAATTGTTTTTTTTTTATTTAGATTAGACGAGAAAGATACTTGGATACTTTGAAAATCCGAGCAATTTTTGAATATGAGTTCCGACGCGGAACTAACACGGCAGAAACAATATCAATGCTGCGTTTCGAGAGGAGACTGCTAATGAATGATTTAAAGGCTTTCGTAATGGAAACTTCGACTTGCAGAATAAACCACATGGAAGACCGCCCACACAGGTGGATAACGCTGAATTGAAGGAGATGGTGGAAGCTGATCCGAGTCAAACTACACAGGAATTATCGGCATGGTTTAACGTTACCTTACTTAAAATCTTGACTCGTTTGCATCAAATCATTAGGATAAAAAATAGGTGCCTCATGTTTAAACTGATCTGCAGAAAGAAATAAATCGGTACAGAAATGAAGGCATATTGGATCGAATTGTGACATGTGATGAAAAGTGGATTCTTTACGATTACCGTAAAAAAGAAAAAGGGCAATGGCTGAACCCAGGTCAAACTACGCAAGAGTGCCCAAAAGCAAAGCTTACCGATAAAAAGGTAATGGTAACTGTTTGGTGCTCTAATCATGGCGTTATTCACTGTAGCTTTCTCAGGTCTGGTCAAGCAATAACAACAGATGTTTACTGCGCCGAACTTCGAACAATAATAGCGAAACTGGCGGTGAGACAGACCCGACTCGTGAATCGATCTTCACCATTATTGCTCCATGATAACCTAAGACATCACACTGCACGAAAAACCGTTGTAACTCTACAGAAGTCGCAGTTAGAAACCATACGTCATCCTCCGTACTCGCCAGACCTTGCTCCAACTGACTACCATTTTATTCGTAATTTGGACAATTTTCTACGTGGTTTCTTCCCAGGAGGCAGTACAAAATGCTTTCACACAGTTTGTCGAATCTAGATCCACAGAGTTCTATCGCAAAGGCATAAATAAACTTCCGATTAGATGGCAGCAATGTATATATAATGAGGGTAAATATGTTGATTAAATAAATATCTTAGAAAAAAACAAGTTTTAATTTTTGAGTACAAATCGGTAATTTCATACCCCTAATAATGTAATTCTGCAGTGTCGCTCAAAGGGCATGGAACTTTAGATATATCGCTCACCAATATTATTATCTGTAGTAGCTTGTGATAATGTATTTATGAAAGCGATGTCTGCCTAAAGATAAATAAAGTCCCCGCCATCCCCGCCCCGCCAACAGTTCACATGTTTGTATAAACATCACTTCGAAAACCAGTTGAGAATGCGCAAGCTTGCATTGCCAGAGGAACACCTGGCTCGTCAATTATATAACAATATTTTTTTTTTTTTGTAATTTGTCGGCCATTTTGACCATGTTCCTTAAGAGATAGGAACGGTGTTCCTGAACATTCCTATTCTACTTTTTTATGCTGAATCAGAATCAGAAGTCAAAATTCGAATATTCGAAAAAAAACACACATAGAGACAAACGCACGCACAGACAAACATATAGATTTCGTATAGGAACGGTGCTCCTGAGAAGTATACTATAAAAGTTTTCAATACAAGCACTATTGCTCACTTGTTACTACTCAGGAGTTTCACGATTTTTTTTTATTCAACGTCGAGATGCATACAAGCATGCGGCCCACCTGATATAAAGCAATTACCGTACCCAATTAACGCTTGTAATTGTATTAACCATTCATTAAAAAAATTACATTAGTGACTCATTTTCAATATAAATGTGTTGTTTTGATCTCGACTATACATAGCACAAATGCAATTGACCCCAACACTCAAAAACCAGAAATAATTATGGAATATGATATAACGTCATGAACTGGTCAAATGTGTCAACACAACACCCCCCGTGTTGACACATTGGACCAGTTGAGTAATTCTAAGTAAGACAGCTGCCACAAAAACACGTAGATGGCCGCTGAGATTTTTTCATGATATGCTGGATGCTGGGTGTATGAACTCATACGTTATACTCAAGGAGAACTTGATTAATAAAAAACTTAAGAGAAGCACATTTTTGAGAAATCATTTCAATTAGTACAGCCGTTCGTGAAACACCGCTTGGATATCGTCAAAAATTTGCCTCCATCGTTGAGAGTTGCTTGTTGCTTCATGTTTTAGGGATAGGAGAATGTAATTGCGCTCAGGTCCTACCCACTCAATCATCTTCAACTGGTCGCTGTTATTTATGTCCTAGGGCTAAGGACAGAAAGGGCAGAGAGCAATGTGCAAAGTGTTCAAAAAATCTGTGTGTGCCATAGGTTACTTATTTGTTCCCAGTGTGTTTAGTTTATATTGATTTTATTCACAATTTTAACTTACATATATTCCTAAAATATTCAAAGTCACTTTTTATGTATGTTAAAAATCATTAGTTTATAGTTTTCTAAATAAATCACACTTTTATCTGGGTCACCCGCAATCCATGTTATGGTTCGTGGAACAAAATTAGGATGTCGTGGTTATAGGGTTAAGTATCACTCGTGCAATGCCTCCTCTGTTGCTTACACAGCAACTCCGTAGGAGCTTACTGGTGACCTCACTCACCCTCTGGAACGTAAAAGCCCTCTAGGGATTTGCTATTTGGCTGCGGTTTTCTGTGAGGTGGGGGTACTTCCCCAGACGGGCTGATTTGATGCGCCCTACCTCTCTTAAAATATCCAGACCAAGACAAACAGACGTGTTCATGCACACAAATGTTTGTCTTGTGTGGGAATCGAACCCACGAGCGTTATTGTCAAAGTCGCGTCATTCACGACAGAGCCACCGAGCTCGTCAAAACGATGACCTCACCCACTCAAAAAAACAACAACCCTCCAGGGGATCGTTACATGGTTGCTGTCATTTATTTGTATGGTTCATGATATTAGTAGTTAGTTGCTATTCATATTTTAACATACTCAAGTATTCAACTTCACGACTACCAACGTGTTACCCAGTCATGTGCTACCCTTTGTGACGAATCTATCTATGGCTTTGCTATTTATCTCAAATATAAACCTTATGAATCGGTATTAAGATAGTGCCAGAGGACCATAACTAGAGACCTCTGAGAGAATTCTCAGCATCCCGCTGGGAACAATGCAGGCGATTATCTCAAAATCAGATTGAGATAGCACTTAGGTCAAATATGGTACGCGAGTAAACACGCGTGAACCTACTAGCAAATATTTTAAAAATGTTAAAGTAGGAAATCGTGGTAAATCATGTAGGTAATAGTCATCATATAGTGAAGAAAGAAGCTATCTATTGTGCGAACTTGCCAGTTATAATAAAACTTAAACTATTTTAGAATTTTCTATCGCCCACCCTCTTTCTTCTTCATATCAATGACATGCTGCCACTTGGTAATATTCATTGTTATGCAGATGACAGTACGGTCCATGGGTGATATTTCGGTCGGCCTGGTGCTGGTCGGACAGAAATCGATAAGTCGGAGAGTATTGTCATTGAGCTCATCGGGTTTTGGATTTCATTAGTAAATGGGGTTCCAATAACCTGGTTGAGTATAATGTCAAGAAAACTCAGGTGCACACGTGAGTTTGGTTTACAACAAAAATATCCCCATTCCTTCCTATTCCCAGTCTTCGAGGCACTTCCCTCAGTATGCGAGATGGCCTGAATATGCAGGCATGGATAATTGTTGCGATCTTAACCAGTGACTACATCGGGAGCCTCATCTCAACAGCTTCAAAAAAAAAACTAGTAGTCCTGAACAATGTGAGAGTGTTGAGATTGTCATTTTAAGTAAGTACACATTATATTCTGTAATGTTTCCAAATGGATCGTCATCTAGTTTCTGTATGCTATTAAGACTTTCACTGCTCTCTTTATCTGGTTTATGTATGGTACTTTGGCATGAAATTAATATATATATGGTTTTTTATACAACGTTGGGAGGCATACAAGCATACCGGTCCACCTGATGTAAAGCAATTACCGTAGCCAATTAACGCTTGTAATATATTAATTATCACTCGCGTGATGCGTCCTCTGCTGCTTACACAGCAATTCCTTAGGAGCTGACCTTACTAATACGCAGGAACACAACAACCCTGTTGAGTTATTATTTGGCCGCGGTTTTCTATGAGGTGAAGGTACTTCTCCCTACACGGGCTGATTTGATACGACTTACCTTTCTTAAAATGAAAATATTTTCGGTAAAACAATTTCATTGACGATATCGGCACGTGGCACTGTATTTATATTGAGATCTTCAAAATCTATTCTTCTTCTTATTTTACTTTTATTTCCATATCTAACACGAACGAAGGGTTGCTAATATTGGTATCGATTTTGCAAATTGAGTCATCCATATTACTGAAAAAAAAAAACGAATTAAAACTACCAGCTAAACTAAAAACACACCTACATATACACATGCAAACGCACATACGCAAAACATGTCTTATTGTGAGAGCAGTCTCTCTTATAATTTAATATTGTAATATTTATTTACTAAATGCCTAATTCATTTCTATCAATTTGATAAATAAATTACTTTATCGTTAGGTTTGGTGATAAATAACTTAATTCAATATGAAAACAGCAAATATAATAATAATTAACTAACTTGCTTGAGCAGTTACGTGCATACAACTACCATGTTGTCGTTGCAACTCATCTCTGATTGATGTCAAACGACAAATGTAATATATTACAAACTTTTGATCACACGTTATTCATCGACTATTTCAAAAACGCACTTGTGAAGCGCCTAGCTCGATTCACCGAAATGAAATTTATTACAGTTAGTAAAAGTAACCGTGATAAGACATTTACAAATAAAAATATGAAAGGATAAGCAACTGAAACGCCACTACTTGCGTTTTTCTTGCAAGGAACTACGTTAAAAAATACAAAAATTGTTAACATGCATTATATGCCATCGTCATGAAAAATCCAGTAAAGAGGTTAAAATGCACCGATGGTATTTTTAAATTAAGTCATACGACAATGTTACAAATATATATAATAAATAAAGGTGTTTAAAGGGAGTGGATTTTTAAAATAGCCCTATTTTTACATTAAATGAAACGCCAAAAAGTACTTCCTATCAGATATAACCTAGACAGATAGATAAAAAAAAACTCTACGAACTGCATATAAAACTCAATTTCGGTTAAAATGGCGATTCATTAGTTTTTCCTTTCCATCGTCTATATAGAACTTATTCAATTTATGATTATAAACTTCTGACATAGTGACAGACCGGACAGATAGCATAGTGCCCGCAATGGGTTTTGTTTCTGTTTGTCCTTTAGCTTCGGAATCATAAAAATAGTAATAGCCGGTTTGATAGTTACTTATGTAGATATTATTTATACAGACGAAATAAAAGTGTGTTAGTGACATAAAGTCAAATAGAAGATCATTTCATTGAATATGTTTTTCTGGATATATATTTGTTTATTTTCCTCGTCATTAATTCTTTTAACACTAGGATTACGGTTGATGATGTAGTGTTGGAGCAAGTGGATGGGATTGTATATATTGGAAGCGCTTTTAGCAGCGATGGAAGATACACCGCTAATGTGGAGAGACGAGTGAGTGCAGGGAATAGCGTGAATGGAGCGTTGGGTAAACTTCTAGGCAGCCGACATCTAAGACAGAAGGCACAGCTTGCTATACACAATGCGGTGCTAATCCCAACGTTAACTTATGGAAGTAAAAGCTGGGTATGGCAGAGAAAGCAAGAAAGTAGAATAAATGCGGTCGAGATGAAAGCATTGCGCAAAATTGTGTGTGGCATAACGCTTGCTGACCGCGTTCGTAATGATGACGTAAGAGAGAGAGTTGGTCTAAAAGAGAGTGTCGGTGTTAAGATAAGAAATGCACGCTCCGTTGGTTCTGACATGTAGAAAGAACGCATGATGAAATAATGACGAAATGGATATACAATGCAACAATGGATGGATGTAGGAGCCGAGGAAGACCGAGACTAACCTACCATGACCAAATTGGTTTATCAGAAGGTGATGTCAGGAGCCCCAGGAACCGGCGAGCGTGTATGAAATAAGCTATGAATGTTAGAGAAGCGAGTGAAATGTGTAAGGACCGCGTCTTATGGCACTCAGTTCCCTCTGCCTACCCCGCAAGGGACCTGACGTGAAGATATACGTACATACATTAATTCTTTTTTTTATTTTTCTCATCATTTCCATCATAAATAGGGATAAAATTTGCTTCGTAAAATCATCTTTTAAATTTTATTTACGCTTTTGCAATTTAAAATTCACAAAGGGTTTTCTGCATTCAAAACAAATAGAAAACATTTCACGTTGAAGTCAGAACACGTCGGTCTGTATACATTTCTTATTTGCGCTTCGAAAGTAGAAAATAAATTTCCAAGCAGACATAATACAAAACTTTAACTGACACAAATTTATAAGCAATTTCGAGGCTTATTGTGCTGTATCCTTACAAGTACGGGCACAATTTCAATATTCCTCAAATGCCACAAGAAATACGTTAGTATTCGACTGAGCGTAATAATACCACATATCTTCCACTTTCTTTCTGTACTAAAATGTCTCGGCATCTTCCGTTTTGTACGAGGCATTCGTAGTTCGTATGAATTATTTGTAATATTATTTGTTATGTTACATGATGCTCAAACTTATTTTATACTTTGTCAGCCTTATGTTTACCGATTATGGCCTACTTTTTATACATCGAATATATATCGTCTGACCTCTGACTTTGGCACCAACGCACGTGGGTTCGATTCCCACACAAGGCAAACATTTGTGTGCATGAACATGTCTGTTTGTCTTGGTCTGGATGTTTTAAGAGAGGTAGGGCGCATCGAAGCAGCCCGTCTGGGGAAGTACCTCCACCTCACAGAAAACCGCAGCCAAATAACAACTCTCTAGAGGATTGTTGTGCTCCTGCGTGTGAGTGAGGTCACCGGTAAGCTCCCAAGGAGTTGCTGTGTAATAATTAGGCCTCTTTGACTGCTCTTTATCTTTTTTACCTTTATGTTTTATTAATATGAAGCAATTACTATGTATAAAATCGTACAAAACAATTAATTCTGCACCCACAAAGGGAATGTTAATTACATCCAATAAATAGAGTTGGAACTTGCAAGTGGAAGACACAATCAGCATACAGGAACAGAAAGAGCTGTCCTTATTCAGTTAGACACTACATGCTATTCGTGACTTACATTCTGTATAAAACAATTCTCGGACAAAGGTTTTGAGCACGAGCAACAAAGGAACAATGCGGTCGACGGCAGATGCCTTTGCTTCATTTCAATTGTGGACGACGACGTCCGAAAGGGTATTGGTCGGTTGCATTTTTACACCAATCGTTTTGCACTATTCCAAATGTTCAACTAGTAGGTAAAGTTCGATGCATATTTTCGTTTTGCGTCGTAGGTTTTAATTTGGCAATTCGCTTTTATTTGACTGTCAATTGAAAAATTCTTCACTCACCTTCGCGCGGAAGAATTCCTTTTATTTTTTACTGTGACAGTGCATGAAATATTTGATTTAGTGTATTTTAACAGTATCTAATCCTATAGATATCTTAGTCAAATTAATGTTAAACAAGCGAGTGAGGTGTATAAGGACCGAATTATTGACGCTTGTTTCTCGCTGCCTGCGTAACATACGGTGTAAATGGCTTATCATTATTGCTCAAGTCAATATCACTTGCAGGTGGTGCATCCTGCCGATTTAAATCGATGGGATATTACGATATTTAATAAGGAACAGCACGCCTGGTGAAGTCCTGTGATGAGGTACCTACACCGAAAAAACTTCGCGTACACTATATGTTATTTTATTATACAGCCCGCAAGAATGTGCATGAAAATAAATAAGTTATCTTTACGGCAAATATAGACTTGAAGATATAATAACTAAGCTGATTATTTATCGATATCGATACTCTGCCTACCCCGCAAGAGATTTGGCGTGAAGTTATAGATAGATAGATTATTAATCTAACTGATGATCACCTTAAAGTATTAAATCCCGTTAATATGAAATATGAACTAAAAAATAATATTTAAATAACGTTCTACGACAATGTTTATTTTTTATTATTCAACGTGGGGAGGCATACAAGCATACGGCCCACCTAATGTAAAGCGGTTACCGTAGCCTATGAACGCTTGCAATAGATTAAGTATTACTCGCGCGATGCCTCGCGCTGGGCGCATCAAGGCAGATCGTTTGCGAAAGTACCTCCACCTCACAGATAACCGGAGTCAAATAACAACTCCCTGGAGGGTTGTTCTGTTCGTGCGTGTGAGTGAGGTCACCATCAGTAAGCTCCTAGTATAAGGAATAACTGTGTTAGCAGCATAGTTAGCATCGCGGAAGTGATATTTAATAATAATAATAATAATTATATAATAATTATATAATAATTATATAATAATAATAATAATTTAGATTAATATATTCTAGTCTAGAATATCTTGGAAGGTTAGGAACATGTTCAAACAAGAAAGTGTGATTTCTACATAAAGTAAGTTGGAAAAGTTTGTTAATTCCATATATATGTCATGGTGATGCTGAACCAACAGAAAAAATAACAGTGGATAAAATTAAGAGATATATTTGAAAAAAAAATGTGTCGTCATTCTGGTATTGAGGTCGCTGGCATTATTCCAATAATTCAATGCTACTCTTATAATAAAAGTGACGAATATATTTCGCAAATAACAAAGGATCAAACTACGGACAGCCAGGCCACCCGCAAATAATAGTACGGATTGTCTGACCGCAATTGTTACCGATTTGACATGTTGACTCTAAGGTCTTGATTTCACTAAGACCCTATTCAATAGCGGCATTATATTTATTTATAAGCGAAAAATACCGTGGACGTAAAGATTATGTTGTGACCACAACAATAAATGTTTGCACAATTTATTTTTCAACGTAGTACAAAGCTGATGTTTGTATTAATCGGATATATTTTCGGTGGTTGCTTTTAAATGTAGCGAAATGTAGCTTAGCAGTTCTTAAACTGCTTTTGTGTAATAATGTCTACCTTGTATTTGTGTGACGACCCCGGTGGTCGAACAGTTAGTAATAATCACTTTGATGTAAAGACTCTCGGGTTCAAATCCTGTGCAAAACGTGTACTTTTTCTTTCTATGTTTCTGTTCCAATATAGGGGAGAGTTGGGACTCAAGCTACACTTTTTGCAATAGAGACTATTAATAGCTCATTAAATACGTTAAAACATATTTTTATTGAAACGATGAAGGGTATGAATATTGCACGGCTTTTTGTTGAACGTAGGTACTACAAAAGTATCATTTACTCGATTAGAAACATAAGTACATTGTTTGTGTGATCACTGATCAAAGATTATTGACTAATAGTTACATATTATTCGTGAAAATAGTACTGGATAATTCGAGAAAAATGTTTAAGAATTAAAAAATATTATACTTTGTGGTGACTTTGATATTGATATACTAGTGAGTACATCAATGAGTATCCTAATTCATTTGTTATTAAAATGATTTAATTTAAATATTTTTTTCGGAAGTACACGCGCATTACTCGTACTGCTTTGTCTGCAACTTTTCTGGAAAAATATTTTGTAGTGGCGAATATTACGATTAATTTATACAGCGTTTCTTCTTCACCAATTATCCATTTCGAAATGTTTGTAGATTAACTATAAGTAAAAGAATATAAAAACACAACAAAAAAAATTTCGACATCATAATGAATTGTTAATATGTCTAAGTGCCCATAATGGCCAACATTTCACCAAAACCAATATTTGGTAAAATTTTGCTATTAGGACATTTAAATTCTATTCGATTTTGTCTGTGGATGCAAACGTTCATTAGCTATCGTAATTCTACCTCATCAGGCTGGCTGTATGATACTTGTCCGTGACGTAATATTACCAAAAAGTTACATGCATAAATAATAATGAGACAAGCTAGTGCATACGTTTTAGAGATGATCGTATAAACAAGTGTTGGGTGAGTTCGAGTCCGAATATCTATTAGGATGCAAATTTGACTCCGCCATCACAATGAACCAGTTACCTGGCGCTTCTCACGCTGCTAACTTTTTGCACAGTTCCTAAACCAAAATTGGACTATGTCCGAGTTTGTTGGACATTGAGAAAGGAACTCGTTATTTTGGCGTCTAAAATTGGACGTGACAAAGTATTACATTAGTTAAATTGGGAACGGTACCTAAGTGCAATGAGACGGATTTTTTAAATAGTAGCTTCAGGATACATGACATTTTTAAGGTTCCGGACTTTAAAAGGAAAAACGGAACCCTTTATAGGATCACTTTGTTGTCCGTCTGTCTGTCTGTCTATCTGTCTGTCAAGAGTCTGAGAAAAAGATTCAAGAACCGATGGAGCTGTCAATCTAAAATTAAAATTAAATACTCAGGTACAACAATCCCTTCGAGCAGTGAAAAAATAAAACTTCTAAGTTAGCGCAATCAAAAGATACGGCTGTTTATGCCTCGTTTATGCGCATATTTTAACACTCACACGGGAATCAAAACCTATAGGGTACTTCCCGTTGGCCTAGAATCATGAAATTTGGTAAGAAGCAATATCATGTAGCACAAGTAGAGGAAAAAATCCGAAACCCGTAAATTTGTAATTCCATCACAAACGAAAAAATACTTTTTTTGGGACTATAATTTGCGAAAATATTTTTTTACAGAATCCTCAGAGCACGAGTCGGACTCGCACTTGACGGCTTTCTTTTAGTTAAGTAGTAAATAGGGGAAAGCTTTAGTCATTTGCATGAGACAAGCTTTTCTGTGTATCAACAATTTGCATGCTTTGATCGGCGGCGTGTGGCATGGTCGCTATTATTTTTAAGTATTCATTTTATCTTTAGAGTTATCCTCAGCCTTCTAATCATATAGGGCGCATCGACATAGCCCGACTTAAGATACTTCCTTAGTCGCGCTGTGTTGATTCCGTCTCCTTATAGAAGATCGTATTCAAATATATATATTTTTTTTCTTTTTGTTTTAATATTCAAGTATTTATCTTTAACCGATTGAGATGAAATTTTGCATACACGTTTAGTTTGGATGATAATACATGGTTAGCTAAGTGATGTCATTCCCAATTAAATATGGTGGACGGCCCAAGATGGTTGACTATTTATTTTTTATGCCCATCCTCTGATATGGGTATCAAATGAAAGCGTTTGCTGAGAAGATAACGAATTAAAATGACTACTCTAAATCAAAAATGAAGAACCCCCAAGAAGGCGGACTAGTAATTTTATGTGCACTCTCGTGATATTAGTATCAAATGAAAAAGATTGCTGAGTTGATACGAAAAAAATGACTTTACTCTAAATCCAATATGGCGGGGCGCCCAAGATGGCCGACAAGTTATTTTTTGTGCATTTACATGATATAGGTATCGTGCATATCAAATAAAAGGGTTTGCTGAGAAGAATAAAAAAAAAATAAAAGGGCTTCACTCCAAATCCAATATAGCAGACCGCCCAAGATGACGGAATAGTTATTTTATAAGTGCATAAAATAACTATTCCGTCATCTATAGCATAGGTATCAAATTAAATGGTTTGCTGAGAAGAATACGAATAAACTGACGTCTGCGGTCAACATAGATTATACTCGAAAAAATGACAACATATGTTTAAATAATATTATACCATCCAATATAAACTATCTTGAAGGGCTACCTAAGGAGTTAGAAATATTCATTCGGACCAAGGTGATTTTGAGATGTAATCTACTCGTAGATGTGGTCTGGTGAATGACTCTATTGGACATAATACAGAAATTATATGGCGTGCTTCCAGAGACCACAAATGTATGATACTGATATACCATGATAGACTTAAAAAAAGATGATCTTCACTTTTCACTTTTCCAGCAAAATATAGACACGGTACAACAACAAAAGAAGCATGTTACCAATTATTTCAACGTAGTACTGTCGACCATGCCGTTGTCTATTTAGGTTCAAAGCTCTTCGCTGCTGGTCAAGCGTATGTGGCCTTAAGTAGAGTCAAATCAGTAGAAGGTCTCCTTATCGAAGAACAGATTGTACTAAATTAACGGGCAGACGTCCAGTTAACAATATTACTTTAAAATAAAAAATAAATTAGTAATACAAAAAATGTTTTAAAACAAGCTTTTATTTTAATGTTCTAAAAAGAAGGAAAGAAACTTTGAATTTAATCAAACCCATTAATTTATTACAATACACAATTTATGTGATATAAAAGCTTGTCACAAAAATGACTTGTGTAAATAAACTACCTCTCTTAAAATTAACTTGTGTTAATATTAATTTATAATTGAGAGAGGTAGGATCCAGCGAAGGGTCATGCTGTGTTCCACTCCCTCAGATTTTTTCCTGTTATGTTGGGGCATAGTATGACTTCTTGCTCTAAATATCGGTCTGGATTAGCACCTCCACAGAAGACCGCAGCTAAATAACAGCTCCGGAAGGATAGTTGTGTTCCTGTGAGTAAGGTCGCCAGCTAACTGAGGGGTCGTTGTGTGGACGGTGAGAAGACCGGCGGGTGTCGTACCACTACTAATGGGACGGGCTGGCGCGGCAGTCAGGGAGACCCGGTGAAACAGTTGATGGCCAAAAGGAAAACGAAAAGTAGTTTAACAGCGCCCATCCCCTCCACAACGAATGTGGACTTTTGATACATTGGAACATAAGGGGTTTGCACTCGAAGAACAACGAAGCCCATCATCACTTGGAGACCGCGCGGCCGACTATTTTTTTCCTTGCGGAGAAACAAATATCTTCTCCGGCCGACACTTCTCATTTGCATTACCACGGGTATAAACTAGAGTACTTAGAAGTATTTGTGCATCGCGCCGGGGTATGCTTGTTCGTTCGGGAAGATATTTGCTGTCGCCGATTGCCCAATCTTGAACACAGAGACCTGTCGATATTATGGGTACGTGTGGATCATGGCGGCCGCATCCGGATTTACGCGTACCTTTACAGGTCCCTTAGCGGTGATACAGGCACATCTCGTTTATTTGAGCACCTGCAAGTGGCGACAGACAAAACTTATTTTCAAAACATTTTTTTATTATTAAATTTTTGTTTTATCGTGCATGATAAGAGCTATGAATGTTAAAAAAGCGAGTGAAGTGTGTAAGGACCGCGTCTTATGGCGCTCGGTTCTCTCTGCCTAACCCGCAAGGGGCCCGTCGTAGAGATATACATAGGTACATACAAATTTTACGAATAGAAGACAAATGACAAAATTAATATAGGTTTCGTGTTAAGAAGAGAATTAGTACACGTATGGATAACAACAATGACGACTCGCAGAATATATAGTATACACAGGATTGACTGTTTACATTCAGGTGGTATGGCTTCGAGGATTAATCGCGTCTGAAGGCAGCCACCTACCAAATAGGAACTCTGCGGCCATTGGGGATGTCCGTGACCGTACCGCCAATTTACTTAATTGGCGATGCGGCCACGGACCTACGTTTCCACGTGACATCCCTAGTTTACACACAGGGCAGTCGATCAAACGAGTCAAATTTGGGATGCATTCAAGCGGACGGATCGAAAGATAAATCGCGTCTGAATGCACCCCTACAAGGGAATCCCGTGGCTGTTGTGAAATGCCAGTGGAATCCCGACGCAAATTACATACAGTGCCGGATTCCCACTTGGCATTCCATGACACTCAGGGCGAATCCAATACCTACAAATAATGACGATACTATTTTAAGATGCCGAGAAATTGCCGTATTAACATCAACTGATGGTCGCAATATGCAACTGAAACTGCTTGTATAGTAAACGTTCATAGACTCATTCTTTTTTCTTAGTATTATCCCGTTATCTAATCCATGAAAAGAGCTATGAATGTCACAGAAGCAGGGTGAAGTATGCAAGGACCGCGTCTTATGGCGCTCGGTTCTCTCTGCCTACCCCGCAAGGGACTTGGCGTGAAGATATACATACATACATCTAATCCATTAGGATCCCCAGAGTCGGTTACTTAATTCTAAGAATTTGGCGAAGATATCGACTTTTACACGGAGCGACTGTCATCAGATCTCCACAACCCAGAAGAAAAGCCCAGACCTTTCTTGGGTTAGGTCACACGTCTTTCGAAATATAATTTCTTGGACGTGCGGGCTTCATCCCGATGTTATCCTCTACCACCGAGCTACTGATATTTACAAATATATACATAAATCCGAAAACACATATTTAGTGGTACATGCCAGGATTCAAACCGGGGACCAGTTGGTCAATAGAGTAATTCTTTATCCACTGGGCTATTATTGCTTCGTAGACTATGGCAACTAATTGACATCAGATGGGCCGTATTTTCAAATTCAGTTTCTTGCTAATTTCGGCGTGTGTGTGTTACCATAATGTTTAGAGCCAAAACCGACTTAACTTGACCGGCACTTTGTATAACCCGCCAACCGACAATATAATTTACGTATATAGGTATATAATTTATATTTATAATAATGCTGCAACACGCATGAAATTAGCTTACTTAGAATTTAATATCATATTCTCAGTTGGATTAAATTAAACCAAATTATTGCTGATTTCGCTCGAATTCACGTCTTAAATTAACCTGCACCACCAATGCCACGTTGACTAATGTTGTTATTTCTCAAGACGTATGTTCATAACGTACGTAATTTCTTCGAGCGACCTTATGCTTGACTTGATTTAGTCGAGTAAGGGTACACATATTTTGTAAAATTAATCTTGTTTTGTGCAGTGTAAAATGTAGCTCTAAAAGCTCGTTAAGGAGTTGATATTTACAATTTTGACTTTAAACACTTCCATACATTTACTATGATATTAGTTGAGAAGTTAGAACTTAAATGTCCTAGAAATCGGCAAGCGTACATGGAGAAGAGATATGTCAAAGAAGAGACTGAAGTGTGCGAGGTCAATCCAGGGGCCTTCCGATCTCTTTGCCTATCCCGCAATGGACTAGGCGTAACGATATAGATAGATAGATCATAGTTAGGTTTTAGTTTTCTATATTATTGTTAGGACGTATTACAGTTACAGATGATTTTCTAGCGTACTCGTATTCACCCAATGCTTGATTATGTTACCACTTACAAGGTATACGTAAGTATATACATACATATCATCACGCCTGTCTCCCATTGGGGCAGAGACTATGAAACACTTCGCTTGTTACCACGGAGTACAACGCACCATTGATACGGTTTCCTGCTTTCACTCTTTTTTCAATATCACCCTCACATTTTCCATCTCTCGTAAACATAGAACCCAGTTAAAGAAATTCATTCACTTGTTCCACTTTTTCATCTCCAATCATTATCTGGCAGACTGTAACACTTTCATTCCTATCAAACACCATCGCTTTCTTCTTCATTATATTCATTTTCACACCTTTCCGTTTAAATACCTCATTCATTACAGTAACCATTTGTCGGTCCTCTCTGCCTACCCCGCAAGGGATTTGGCGTGAAGTTATAGATAGAACCATTTGTTGTAGTTCTTCCGCTGAAGATGCAAGGAGAACCTGAGCATTGGAGAACAACTGGGTCTTAAATACGTACGTAAGTACATGTTATATATTTTTATTAATGTTTCTATCCTATTATTTATCGAAGTTGATAACTATTTACAAAATTTGTGATTTCATTTGGTTTAATTATTGGTGTAATTTTATTAGGTAGCTAATTAACTTTTAATACCAGTTTTGATATCTCTGCATTGATAATAATCTTTTATAATAATTTTATAATCTAGCTTCTGTCACCCTCATAGCATCACTTTCTTACATTATATGTCATTTTTCTTATCCCAGACTACCTCTTCACCAAATCTCATTACGATTTGTTCAGAAATTTTGTCATGAAAAGATAATAAAATGTCAGATTGAGTTGCTTTTTCATTCAGAATTGTGTGAATACGAAAGTGTATTTTTTTGATTGATTTTCATTGTCCAAAGGATAAAGATGAAGTTGCCGAAAAGACAATGTTGTATAACAATCTAGTACAATATGAAAAATTACGGTATTGTATTAGAACACTTTTGATGGAATTGAAATATTTAGTTGACTATAATTCATAGACTCCCGCAATATTATTTATATTTTTTGACATTTATAATAAAAAAGTAAACTCACATTGAAATCTGGTTTATAGCTGTTCAGCAAGAAGTTACTATCTTGTTGTGTGGATGTTGTGTTGCGGTTGTATTGTTGATGCTATTAGGTTGGTTTAGGTTTAATTTTTATGTATTTTTTGTGACTATGAAAATAGTTCCCATATAAGCTTGGTCATCTAAAGGGAACAATAGACAACCTGGCTGATAATACCAGAGGTACAAATTCTTATTTTTAGCGACGAAAGATATTCACCAGATCAAAATAATATTAGTCCATATTTTTTATAACACTATATGGTGTAGTAGTGTCCTTGTTCTCATTTTTTCATACCACTTTAGTGGTATTTGTCAAAATGTAATTGAGTTACAGATGATTTTCTAGCGTACTCGTATTCACCCAATGCTTGATTATGTTACCACTTACAAGGAATACGTAAGTATATACATACATATCATCACGCCTGTCTCCCAGTGGGGTAGATTTTACACACACTTTAGTGGTATGAAAAAATGAGAACAAGGACACTACTACACCAAATAGTGTTATAAAAAATATGAACTAATATTATTTTGACATGCGGCCAGCATAATGTAGTCCCTCGTGAAAACCTCGGACAGGCAGGTCGTTCATTCAATACGACTTCGGAGTAGTCATTGCAAATTGATACAACACATCAATTTTAAGGTATTATTAACCGACGATTTCAGAGTTAATTAATTTAAAATCTCAGCTAAGTGATACACATATCGCTTCACGAATGTAAACACTGCATGATGAAAGCAAAATTTAATTACACCGTTATGTCAGTGCTCGGTCACCAAACATTGATCAATATTTACTAAACTCTTAATAAACCCTAATGGATCCTCTATGGTGTGGTCAACGTCCAAACAGAGCAACGAGTTTACCGTGCTTTTAAAAAATACAAAATGAATGTCCTGATTAATCGATGGTATAAAGCAAACACGGGAAATATTTTTAAGCATCATTAGTCTGATGATATGCTCTCTTGTTCATGGCGCGTGTAACTATTTGAAATATACTGTGAGTGGTTATTTTTGGGTACCGTACCTACATGAGAAAACGAAGTCTATTAGTACCGCCCACAGAACTGTCGCTCTACTATGAAACCACGTTACTTTGAGAATAATAATAATAGGTCGAGAGTCAAGGGTTATGCAATTTAAATGTATTGAATATACACTGTAGTTTAATTTTCTAAACAAAAATCTAATGGTTGTACTTTGTTTCTTTTACCTCATCTCGAAATAATAAATTAGAAAATGTTCTTAAGAAATTATACAGAGGTATAGAAATTTGACTGTATGCATTGTTCAAAGAAATTTAAAACCTGTTGTAAAAATAATATCTTTTGCGTAATTAAATTCAATATGCTCGTTTCAAATTTTATAGATCTAGTAGAGACACATTTTATAGACAAACTTAATTTCTATTTTATGATGTTATATTTTATATGTATTGCGTCATTTAATATTTTATGCGGTATTAAATGGCGAAGAGATGTAACAATATACGTACTCAATTTTATGCCCTTTATTTATAAAAATAAAATTAACAGTATCATGTCCTAGTATATAGCTTAGCTTAGTTTGGGGCTATGTGGCAATGATTGCTGCGACATTGAAATTATTATTTTTTATATTAAAAATACCAGAAATTACATTATATACCTATAACTAGTTACTGCTCACAACTCTGTCTGCGTGGAGTTCGAATTTTTAAGAGTTTGACAGGAACCATAAATATTTCTGATATAAGTGGTAACCAGTGTGTTTCAATACATTCTAGATTTACTCGTATATACTATGCTACATCCAAATCCAGTGAGCCATTATTGCATGAAAGATCCATACATTCGTACAGCCTCACGAACGTCTACGTAACTATTAACATGATTTTATATTCATTTTTGGGACTATATATAACCTATTACATAAATGCATATTATTACAGGTGTAATTTAAGAGAAGTAGGGCGCATTAAAGTAGCCCGTCTGGGTATTACCTCCACCTCATAGACAACCGCAGCCAAATAACAAACTCCCTGGATTTTGAGGATTGTCGTATTCCTGCGTATGAGTGAGGTCACCAGTAAGCTCCTAAGGCGTAGTAATATCTTTCAAAGAAATGTAGACATAAGATAGCCAGTGTCCTATAATATAAATAACATAAACAGTTTACAATGTAAGCTACAAAATAATTGTATAGATTTGACTGCAGATTTCAACTGCATAGAAAGACAAAAGGGAAGCAAAACCTAAATTTAGTACAACAAAATATCCAAGGCTTTCCTGGCTGTGAACATATATTTGAATTATTTTTAGAAAAATGTAATATTGATATTTTATGTTTAACTGAACATTGGTTAAACAAAAGTGAAATGTTATTTGGGATTAACAACTATAAAATAGTTATTTGCTTTAATAGAGATTATTCGATTAGAGGCGGTTCAATGGTTATAATAAAAAATTGCCTTAGAACTAAAGAACGTAAGGACATTATTAGGCTCTCTATTGAATGTGCTATTGAGATGTCATGTGCTGAATTAGATAATTACATAATTATTTGTGTATACAGACCTCCTAGCGGTGACTTTACACAATTTGAGCAGGTAATGGAGGATTCTTTGAGAAAAGTTTTCATAGGTAAAAAAGACATTATAGTCTGTGGTGATTTTAATGTAGACATTCTAATAAAAACAGATAACCCTTAGATTTTTCAATTTATTTAAATCATTTAATTTTACAAAATGTCTTCCTGGAGCCTACACGTATAACAGCCACATCTGCAACTTGTCTAGATAAAATCTTTTGTAATTGTGAGCATATAAATAAATCAATAATTGGCGACTTGCCTTCAGATCATTGTGGTCAGTTAGTGGTATATCAATGTTCGAAGAAGACAGATTTAAAAAGTCATGTATTATATACCACTGACTAACAACAAAGTTAAGTACAATAATGTACTGAGGGAAAGGCTGCCTTCATTGGATTACTCTGTAGACAATACTGACTTATTATACACAAAATTGTTTCATATTATATCCAGTGAATACCAGAAAATATTCAAAAGTAAACAGATTAATGCCACAAATAAATTTAAGTTTAATGACTGGATAACTACAGATATATTAATAAGTAGAAACAAATTGTTTGAATTATATGGAGAAAAGCCTTATAGATTTGACCCAGACTTTGTTAAATATGTTAAAAATTATTCCAAAATATTTAAACACGTTTGCAAAGTTGCAAAATCTATGTATATTAACCCTTCGAAACCCGGGTGGTCATATATGACCGCGAAATGTATGGGAAAACGTATATAACGGGTTCTGACTGGTCACAAACAAAATTAAACAGTCTACAAATAAAATAAAGGCAGTATGGGATATTGTTAAAAAAGAAACAGGTAAAGATAAACCACGGGATAATGAGTATTCTATTAAACATAATAATCAAACTGTAACAGTTGCAAAACAAGTAGCAAATCTATTTGATGACTACTTCTTTAATATCCCTTACAGTACCACTGACTCCCTTAACTCATCTCCACATGCTGCGGATGAGTTATTAAAGGAGAATGTACAACAAAGTGTGGAGCTGTTTAAATTTACACATATTCAGTCAAGCGACATTATTAAAACTTTTAAACAATTAAACATTAAAAACTCAGAGAATCATTGGGGAATGCCTATAAAAGTATTTTATTATATTATTGAGTCAATAGCTCCACACTTTGCACTTATTTTTAATCAATGTATAGATATGGGCGTATTCCCAGACTTGATGAAATTTAGTAAATTGATTCCATTATTCAAGTCTGGTGAAAAAAGTGAACTGGGGAATTATAGACCCATATCTATTTTGCCAGTATTGAGTAAAATATTTGAAAAGATAATGCTTGACCAACTGCAACTCTATTTTAAGCCCATAAAATTTTTCATAATTCACAATACGGATTTACAGCAGGTAAATCCATTACAGATGCAGGAGTAGCATTGGTCAAGCATGTTCTTAGCGCATGGGAGAGATCCCAGGACGCCATTGGGGTCTTCTGTGATCTCTGCAAAGCTTTTGATTGTGTCGACCATCGGACATTATTGCTCAAGCTGTGCCATTATGGAGTTAGAGGTAATGCCTATAATTTGATTGCAACTTATTTAAGTAACAGAATACAGACTGTTGATATAAATGGTGTCAAATCTAAAGGCAGCAATGTTATTATCAGTAAGCAGGGAGTCCTGAGTGCCATAAGATGTAGTCCTTATACACCTCATTCGATTTTTAAAATTCGTAGCTGTTTCACAAGGACTAGACTCACCTACCACGACCAAATAGGTCGTGTGTAATCAGAAGTTGCTGTCAAAAGCCTTAGGAACCGGCGAGCATGCATGAAAAGAGCTCTCAATGTTAAAAACGCGAGTGAGGTGTGTACGGACCGAATTATATGGGGCACTGTCCTCTCTACCTACCCCGCAAGGGACTTGGCAAGAAGATATAAACTTAATTGTTGTATATTGATAGCTGTTTACATACACCTACGTCGGTAGGACTCCTGCTTACCTATCCTTAAAATAATCTCAATGTGTAGTGTATAGAACCGTGTGTGCTCATTCTTTTGCCTTCGCAATGCTGGTATCTAAACCGGATTTATTCTACTTGTGCTCTCTGCCACGCTCAGGCCTCACTTTCATACTTTAGTGTTGGGATTAGTACCGCGTTTAGTGAATTGTGCCTTCTGACTTAGATTCGGCTGGTTTTACGGTCCATTCACACTATTCCCTCGGTGTAATTTCCATCCCTGCTAGGAGGCATGTTTGTTTGGTCTTGTTTTCTAGTAAGTTTGTATTTTAATTAGCTCTCTACCATTTTTAGAACTACAACATATCTTACATAGTAAACCAACCAACAAGCAAATGAAGTTCTGATGACAGAAAGGTAGGGCATGGTTACATAATAATAGGAAGCCCGATTGGAAAAGTATCTCAATCTTACAAAAGACAGCAAGACAGTTCCACGGACAGCTGTAGTTGTGGTATCCTCCTCCGAGTCAGTGTGATTCCTCTATAAGCTCATTAGGAAATGCTGTGTTGGCATCGGGGTGAACGAGACATTTTCTTGGATGGCAATTAGTTGTGATACTCCATTTACGCAAGTGTTCTCAGTAACTACGTGTGATCATATTTGCATCAGACGTTGTATCAAAAAATGTTATCTTTGCAGAGACTGAGGTTTAATCTAAATCTAATGGTGGTCAAAAGGAATCACATTTACACATAACTGTCAAAGAGACTTGGATGAAGAAGTAACATATTATGAATATTAAGAAGGTTATTGACAGGGACTAAATAATCTACGAAAATATATATAATATTGTGTAAAATTCTTACCATTTGTTTTTGTATGTAAAGATTTTTGCTATATTTATTTAATTTACCACATCACATCCACGTAAATGCAGTAAAAATATTCCACGAATCAAAGATTGTCGTGAATAATAAATTAGAGTTGTTGTTAAAGCTTTAAGCTTTAACCTCTCCTTTGTAATATTACTCTACTGGCCTTAATACAGAATGTACTGTTAAAAATAAAATAGGATCAGTAGCTTCAGCTTGTGACTTAATTCGCGTATGTACATATTATAAGACATATCATACGCACTGGTAGGAATACACCAATATTTCGGGGGGTTTTTTTAATATGTCTGCAGTCTTATGTAAGGCAACGGCACTTCTCCAGTGAGGTTATTTCACACAACTAAAGGCATGGCTACAACTAAAAATAATTCGTTCACATGTCACTCAATTGAAAAATTTTCGAATGTCAACAGTTTTGAAATATTGCCCTCACCAAATAAATATACGCCAGAAGAAATATGAATTCGTGACGTTAATTATACATTTTGTGATACATGAGCTACAAAAATGTTTGTTTATTTTAATGACGGTTAAATCAAAACTGATGTTTATCCTGTCTGCTTGATTAATTGTCGGTTGCGTTTGATGGACAGAACTATTTCTAGCTGGGATTGAAGCCCTTAGGCCAGTTCTAGTCAGAGCTAGCTTCCTTTACATATTAAATGTTTCACAAAATGTAGTCAATTTGAATTACACAAATGTATGTACTTCAACCATCAGCTAATTCTTTTGAACAAGCGCCGGTCGGCAGTGTGGTGGCACTACCATTACTACATGTACACTGTGTGACTGGACACCATCTGCTTTTCTGCAACAGACGTTTCGTTTGTAATCAAATTGCCTAGAAATAGTTGTCAATAATATCAAGAAAGTTTGGGAAACCAAAATTATGGCTAATTGAGAATAATTTGAACAACAGTGATAGCCTAGTGGATAAAGGACCAGCCTATTAACAGACTAGTTGTAGTAGTGTGGGTACGTACCGCTAAATTCGTATTTTTGCATTTATTAGATATTTGTAGTCATAACTTGATGGGCGGTAAAGGAAAATGTGGTGAAGAAACCAACTCGTTCAAGGAATTATATTTCAAAAGACTTTACGTGAATAGGTCTGATTTTCTCTCTGGGTTTTGGAGGTCTGACGCCAGTTACTTCATGCCAAAATTAGTACCTTAACAAATCCTTAGGCTCATGTATGTATGTATCTATATCACGTTAGATCCCTTGCGGGGTAGACAGAGAGAAAGGCACATGTAGTGTAGCGGACACAATCCTAAAGGATTAGGAAATAGCATGACGCTAGGAAAAAGAGTAGCATTGAGAACAACAAAAGGTTAACTTTGATATCGATCTTCTTTGAAAAATTGGATGTGCTTTGTTATTAAATTCCTGGTCGAGGTGTTCTTGTTTTACTACTGACGAGCTATAATCTCCATTCGTGTCCAATGTTTATAAAAAATAAATAAATAAAATGTACATAAAAATAAATGGCATCTTTACATGTTTCTGCCATGCAGGCATATATTCGGCTTCGATGATGTAGAACGGACAACAGTCTTTTTTATGTTTACGGCGATATAGCTGCTCTTACTTATAAACAGACTGCCAATTTTTAATAAATTATATTAATAATACTGATAGTGGACTACTAGACTCGGCATCTACAAAGAATGGTACTCGTAGTTAGTCGTTTCTATATTCTCTCAACGTTATTTTAACCTAGCAACTTTGAGGTACATAAGAATTATCTTGGCGACGCACGACTATAAAATCAGACAATCACGTATTGTACTTGCATGAAAGGGAGTTCTATGTTATCTACCATGATTTTATTAAATCTGATTTCAATGGTAACTTACCAAACGAAATATGTATGACACCGGATATTAGAGGGAAATTCTTAAATGTAATATCTATTGTTGAATTCTGGGATGAGGGGTGACGGATATCTGGACTAGTTTTGAGCAAATTTAATATTTTATTTGCAAACTACGGTCTCCCATTCCATAAGCACGAAATCATTCGTAAACATAAGTTTGTACGGACAATATTGAGAGATTTACCATGATTTTTTAGGGTCATGAACTTCTTATAGATTTTTAGGTTATCTATAATAGAACTGTTTTCTGTATTAATTCCAAATTTTAGATAAGTACAATTATTTCAGAAATAATCACTGGCTGAAATGGTAAATTTTCGTCTAATTTATTAAATACCTAACTGTAAAATTATTTATTATAAAATTATACAAATTACGCATATTTATATAGTTTCATATATATGAAATATATTTCATGCGATGAATCACATGGTACATCTTGGGAAACTTATTTTTAATTTGCTCCCAAATGTCTATACAAAATTCAACCATTTACGTTACCCGTCCATGTTTGGCTTACATTAATGCACATGTATACCAAATTTCAACTTCATTGGTCTAGTACAACAGACAAACGGATTCATAAGTGATCCTATGCGAGTTGTGTTTTTTTAATCCATAGGTAGATGCGACTCTAAAGGACTATTTTTGTTTAAAAATAAGTCAACAATTTAATAAAAATGTGTTATCTAAATGCGATTCAAAACTGATACATTTCTGTCCACAAACTTACTTATCCCTTAAATATTTATATCAAAGTGCTTCTATTTGATTATTTAAATTTTAGATACCATTTTATATACTTAAAGTACTTGGAGTATATTTTAATAATTTTACTGCAACCTGTTGAATAAATTCATAGTAATCTCCTAAGTGTAAAGTATTTTATCTACAAAGAAAGGACCTGTGAGCTAAATATGGACATACCGTTTAGTAAGATTATATATTTTGAACTAACCTGCAAGGGACTCCGTAGTATTTTGTGGCCAAAGACCACCTCACATGTACACGTATCTTGGTACCTTGCTGTTTTGGTTCCTGTTTAAATTTTTTCAGATTTTTTGGATTGCATAGCTTCGGAAATTCTGAGCGAAAGCGCTTAAAATTTGAACATTTTTGTATATAACTAAGCAACATGTATCAAAATAAAAAACGTGTAAGATTTGTTCAATAAAATCTTTCCTATAATACTTAATACCCATACAAACTAATAATATACGTAGAGTTCTAGTCTGTATCTGCATCGGTTTATTTCTGTACATTGTTTTGTTCTGCATCAGTGTACGTGGAGTATCCACTTCACATAAACAATTTCTTTATATTTTTTATTACTATAGAAACCTATTTTTTTGAGAAATTAATATTTGTATAGGATGTATGTCAGCGTGTCATGCAACTACAAAATAAATTCTTGGATTTATATCCCAGAATTTATTTTTTTAATGTATAAGACAAGTTTTGGGTTATCTCAAAAGTTATATATTAAAAAATATATATTAAAATGGATTTGCTCTTTAGTCTAACATTCTAACTTATTTATTCTTATTTGAAATAATGTTCTTTTATTACTTCTTATTTATTTCTTTTTGAAATAATATTTATAGTCCACACTATACTCTCGTACTTCACGTTAAGACCGCGCTATCGATAAAGCCTTATTTAATAAGGTGCCTAAACGTATAACTCGAAGTCGATAGTGTCACCGACACTTGTTTAAGTGTAAACTGCTGTTCTTTTCTGATAAAACGTCACATTTTGATAATTTAGCACTAGAACAGACATAAAACGGGTTTGGTATCAACATAGTATCAAAATGGAATGGATTAAATTATTCAAGAAAACAAACATCGATGTTCCGTCTTTTGCCGGATCTTACTACAATGTCAACCTTAATACCTATGCAGTAAATGCTAACATTTTTTAAATATCAAGAAATGTGTTTTTGTTTTTTTCGATGTAGACTAGATTTAAAGTAGTGTAGATTTAGACCGATAAGAAGCGACGAGCATGTTACTATATCAATGGCTCGTGTTTTATATAAAAATAATGTTTGTCATTAAAATTATGATTATGGTGACAGTATTAATGACTAGCTTTACTCGCGACATGGTTCGAGGGGCGCGTTATATTACAAATGGTGTTTTAAAACAAAAAGGAATGCACCTATAAGATTATTATTAAGTATTTATTTAACACATGCGATGTCGAAAAGTTCTTCCGCGAAAGCTCGGATTGTTTCTTTAGTCTCTAGTCGTGAATTTCCCAGGAGCATCCAGAAAATTACAGTATGCAATTTCAGAAAATAGCGTGAAATATTTCTGCAGTGTACTTATGCGTGTATAATGCATACATATATCATGCTGCAAGCACTCTGATCTCTTACACTTACTTACTCTGATCTACAAACTATTATAAATATTTAGGAATATTAAATTACACTGCAATGCATGTAATTCAACATAATAGGCAACTATTATATATTTTTATCTGCTTGATTATAAATGTACGTACAGTGATTCAAAAGAGCTATTGAACTGTACTGAATAGCACTAGTGTTTGCTTATTACACTCCTAACTAGAATACGGATATAATAGTGACAATTAACAAATTTTTATTATGTAGTTTAAGCGCCTTAAGTTTTAGTACCTTATTTCACGACAAATCAAGCTGTAAAGTTGCCCACAGGACAGGCTTAGCCTGGTGTGGGAACTAAATCAATTTCAGATTTTATGTAAAAAAATTCTGTCAATAAAATATTATTATTATTATAAATCGTTTACTAAGGCAAATAACACGCACGACATATTTGTATTTTCGGGGAATCGAAAGCACGAGCTTGTATGATAAAGTAGCCATTGCTAGCTACCCTATAGTGTGAACGTGGTCGGGTTTTATATCTACATTTTCTCGACTTGGTTATATCAAAACATGAAATAATGTAATAAATAAATAACGTATAGATGGAAATATGTTTTATACAGTGTTGGCAAGCTAGTACACCGTGTGGCAGTCGTGAAATGATTACTGTAGCCTACAGAAACTTATTATTTAAGAAGTCTTGCTGATTAACACATTCTCACAGGAATACAACAACCAGTTTCGTGACATATGAAATAAAAAAAGTCGCAGTATAAAATATTAATTTATCAGGTTACGTGTAAAGTTGGAAGATATTAAAAGTCTATCGGCGTAAACATTTTAACGTTTGAAATAAGAACTTTCAGAAAATGTCGAGTTTTCAAAGTAAAACATGAAATTAGTTTAGTGCGATAATGTAAACAAGATGAATATACTAGTTTTACATGAAGAATTTCTACACGAAAAACACTTAAAGAAGTCAAGAAATCTAAGTAAAGATAATATTAAATATAATATACGGAAGCTATGTTGACATAACTTTTATAATTTTCAGGAGCATTTTTTTTATACTACTTCGGGAGGCATACAAGCATACGGCCCACCTGATGTAAAACGGGTACCGTAACCTATTAATGCTTGCGATATATTAAGTATCACTCGCGCGATGCCTCCTCTGCTGCTTACCCAGCAACTACTTGGGAGCTTACTGGTGACCTCACTCACTCGCAGGAACACAACAACCCTCAAAGGAGTTGTTATTTGGCTGCGGTTTTCTGTGAGGTGGAGGTACCCCAGACGGGCTGCTTTGATGCGCCTTACCTCTCTTAAAACATTCAGACCAAGACAAACAGACATGTTCATGCACACAAATGTTTGCCTTGTGTGGGAATCGAATCCAAGAGCGTTGGTGTCAAAGTCGCGTCATTCACGACTGAGCCAGCTCAGTGGCGTCAAATAAATAAAGAGCAAAGTATACACGAAAATTACAGAAAATGATATAAACCTACGAATATATTAAATTCATATATATTATAACTCAATTAAAGTATATATATATGACAGGAAAGTAATAAGGAAAACAAGTGTTATTTGTTACAATGCTCGTTATACGAAAACCATTGCAAGAGTTAACCTTAGGTTTGCGACTTCAAATGTGCCCAAATTTCAAGTACACTTTTGTGCATTTGTACGGAACATGAATAGTAATTAAAATTTGTTATGCCTATCTCAGAGCTTCTTTTCTTCTGTTCTTAGCTTTCCACTATTTCGTAATCTGTTAGGATTGGTGGGATTTGCTACCTAAGCCTTAGGATTTGGCGAAGATACTGTGACAGATATATATATAGAGTGACTGCAGTCAGACCTCCATAATGGATGGAAAACCAGACCTTTCTTAGTTTAGATCATAGTCTTTCGAAATATAGTTCTGTACATTAGGATTTACTCAGGATGTTTTTCGATTATCGCCGAGTAAGTATTATTATTAATATGAATATAAATCCGAAAACACTAATTATGGTGTATGCCATAAGTTAAGGATACACAAAGTTAAGGTTACACCAGGATTTGAATCAGAGACTGTCGGATAATAGGTCGGTTCTTTATCCACTAGGCTCTCAATGCTCTTCAACAAATATAAAAGCTTCTCCTACCAGGTACAAAATAATTAGATGAATTAAAATATGATTATCCAATTTTAGACTGGCGCCAAGAAAATTCTCGCGTGGTATTTGACTGCAATGAATGGAAAAGTGGATTAGAATAATTAAAATCTGGCTAATGTATCCGATACGGATGTTTTAATCTTAGCAATTTAATCATTTCTGTGATACAGTCTTTATGTCCTACGGATTGGATATTATTCTAGGTTAACGGATATGAGCTTTCTATAAACGCACGCACATTTTATAATTCTTCAAGGATTGAAATCCACACCTTTTATGACATAATTTGTATTTATTGTTCAATCAATGTAAACAAAAACGTATAAAACATGAATGTTTTGTTACATTTGTAAAATAAAACGTAATAAATGTGGCAGAATAAATTCGAACAACTTAATTAAAGTTAACAAGTCCGTTTTTTTAATCAGAATCTCAAAATTGGTGTTGTCATGTGGTAGAATTCACGCCCCTGGCGTTGGAAGTGTTACCAGCCCAATAATTAGGTAATAAATATTTATAAACGAAACCCTGGCATCTCATCACGTGCCAGTGCACTTCTCCTTACTTTTTGTTTCTTTGGAACATCAACCGCGCGAGGTTAGCGCACCTTGTCATATAATGCAATTCTCATGTACGTAAATTTTAACCTTCAGATTGTTATATTTAAGGCAGAATTTGCAACCAAGGATTCTATCAATCAAGTCGTTTCTATATAACAAAGAATGGTGTGAATAATCACTGGAATACTTATTTGCAACTGCAGCAAGGCTGTACGAATGAAATTTCACAGTTAGCTAGTTAAGTGTAAGCGTATGGTGCTTATCCTTTTATTGGAGCTGTAAAGCTCAAAGTAATCACTTGTAGCACCTGTCATAATAGGGGTGAGTTGAATAAGTGCTTAGATAAAATTGGACTGGAAATATCATGCTAGATATGTTTATAAAGATATTTTCGACTTTTTGATGATGATCAGTTGTTGGAGACACATTTTTTTAGCTCTATTCTCTCTGATTAACCTCAAATTTATGCTTTCTGTATTAACTAACAGCTTTCATTATGCAATGTAAGAAAATAACAATTAGACGCCTAATTTTTAAATATCCGTAAACCGTCGGATTGAAAAAAAGAGATCCAATTTATATGGATAACACATTGGATCTAGTTTTCAAACCAAATTTGCAGAATCATAGGATTCCATATCAAAATACTCATGTCATTGATACATAGAAAAATAATGCTTTATTTTCATGCTGATCAAGAGAATTGACAAATACAATAGTTTCAACTCTTTCAAAGGCTACTGGCTTAGCTTAAAGACTGTCGTCGTAGACAATACATACCTTCCGTACCAAAGTACAGACAGATCTCAAGATAGGTAATCTACGGATATGGGCAAGATAAAGTAGAACGCGCAGCTCTTATTGGTATCCTATTGGTCAGTATGCTCAAATTGCTGAGATATTAAGTCGCTAAAACACTAAGTTTTGGTGAGCGAGGGGGCCTTTCTGCGCTGTCAAGTAGTTTATTGATTTGTGATCTATAGAAATAAATACATGCAACTACATGAAGAAGCTAAATATGCCGGCCCACAGATGTAGTAATAGAGTTCGTTTCTTCTTCGAAATCAATAGACTAATTGGCAATATATACAAAACATATTCTATATGAATGCACTCAGATTAAGGAAATATAGTTTGGTAAGCACGTAACGTTACGTAATTACCCCATTGGTTTATCTATATAAATTGATTGATATGTTATTTCACAGAGTAATTTTATTTAGTCTTTGTTTATCCTACAAAAAATCGAAATTGTATATCCTGTAGAAAAACATATTCGATTAATGTCGATATGTAAATACCCCTCGATACTATTATTACCTATTGTATTTTTAATGGGTACAGTGACAATTGACGTCTTAAGACATCGTACGCTTATAGCTGTTTCTATCTGTTTCATTTTCAATGTACTATCCCTTTGTAGTGTCATGCAAACGTATTTATGTGCACGGATAAAAAGAAATCGCCTTTGATTTGATAATGAAATCTATTTGGTAAGATAATAACGCTACTCATACTTCTTCATTTGCATGGTCAACAGTATGTCAGATAAAATAGTTTCTCTGCGTCAACAATCTTGAGTTCAAAGTATTACGCTTAACCACGCTATTTAATACTTTTAGTTTGTGCTAAAGGGGGCAATAGACACTAGATATATGACCACATAGTACACTGTTCTCAAATTTGGTTTAGAAATACCAAAAACATAATTAATTCTCTTGCCCATCTAAGTGACCTATGTACAGAAGAAGAAGATTGTAAAAATACAGCTTCCAAATAAATAATATTCAATATTCTATGGACATTGGAAGAGGCTATTCAAATTAAAGGCCATTAAAGTTAGATAGTAAAAGTCTTAATAAATTAGACGGACGTCGAATAACAAGATACGATTTGGTCGCGACGTTGATGAGAGGCATATTGAAACAGTAAAAAACACTTTATTAGATACTGTTTCCACTATTCAGGGTTAAAGAAATAATATTGTTAATGAAATTATAACGTTACTTGGTCGACCTAAGATAAATGATTACTTAGGTTATAATGAAAATAAATGTCATAGACGAGTTTTAGTTTTTAACTACAAATTTTATTAAAATTACTTTTGAGAGGGAAGGATATGCATTTTTTTTACAAAGACAATGGTTGAAACAATAAACGGTATTAGTAGGGCGTAATTACGTTAGACTTGTTAATAACATTTTATTTTCTAACAACAAAATGAAATTGCATAATTATAGTTCACACATTGTTTAAGTAATCCGATAAATGCTGTTAGAACAAATAACGTTAGTTCACTGGTATGTGCCAGAGGAAAGTTAAATGCTATGTATATCCTATGTACTACAACAGTTAAAGTATATCGACATAAACTAGGCATGATTTTTGCACAACAGTCAATAAATTTGTTTGCATCACTATAGTAACTTAATTTGTAGTAGAATTAGACAGACCACCGCAATTAAAGCTTCCATCTTTCCGATTTACATCTTGGTACGACGACGATGTATTGTACTTTTTTTTAATTATTACTGGGATTACTAGGTAGGTAATAAAATATTATGATAACATGTAAGAAATATTTGCGTTGTTGCTTTGTTGTTTAGGTAATAGTTAATTGTATCTTATAAAAAATGCATTGACAATGAGGGTCATTGTCCATGCATTTAATATAAGATACGAGTACAATTAACTATTACCAAAACAACAAAGCAACAACACAAAGATTTCTTACATGTTATCATAATTACTCTGTAGCTTATTATATATTTTATTTATTTCTAAAAGTACCTATTCAAGGTATTATAAAATATTTAACAACTATGGATGTAAAATACCTTAATTATTGTTACACATAATCTTCTGTAAACATATTCCTACCTCTGTGTGAACTCTCAGCAATACCATCACAATTACCATACATTGTACTGCAAGAATAAAAGACTACAAAAAGAATATTTATTGTATTACTTATTAAAATATACATATAATATAAATATACCTTCTAGTAACTTCCATCGTTTGTTTTTCGCTTTATTAAAAGTATATAAGGATATTAAGCCTACTTCCATTGTATAACTAGAAAGATTATGATTATGAATATATACTACTATACTAGCATTAGTTTACAACCCGCTCACTACTGTCAATAGATGCGTGCTAATGCCAACGCTGTCAGGACTAATATGGTAAATGGTTGTCTCTGCTCCGGTAGCTGCGGTCGTCTCGCGATCTGTAATAGACGAAACGTCCAACCTTTTTCCTCTCTTTGGCATCAACGAATTGATGGCGGATGCATACGAATTAGTATGGAGGAAATTATCTATAATTTAAAATGTTTGAGTGTATCATCACAAAATAGTAATATTGTAAAAATCATCGTTGTTACCGTAACAAAATTTTCTGATACTTGATTCCTCTCCCGATAAAATATTCGATCATGCAGGTAATGGAAACAAATTCTAACGAAATACATTCCTCTTTGATTACATGTTGTGTCAGAGCTTTCTGATTTTTTATAATGGTTTAAAGGTTGTGTTTCTGTATGTTGTCTTAAGGACAATATAATGAGCCGATTTTTTAATTTTACTATCATATATTTCAGTTATTGCTTTATTCAAATATTGTTGTAGTAAATATTCCAATTAGGTATTTTATGTGCACTCATAATATATGGTAGATATTCTTATTTAGATTATACTAAAATATAAATCGTTGACAGTACTCAACGGTACTTCAATTTCGAAAGATCAACACAACGTCGGAAGGTATACCTACAAGTAAAGTCAAAGTCAAAGTCAAAATCTTTTTATTCCGTAAAAATGGCTACATTTGTTTGGAATCGTCACAATTTTTTTCCCTACCGTGCAGTTCATGACTAGGTGAGCACTGATAAAAATACTGCCAAAAAACTCAGGCATCCCTCTTTTGGTATCCAAACAAATTTACATAATTTATTAATTACATTACAATTGGATCGACTCAATCCCAGGCATTTTTATCATTAATATAGTCAGATACTTTATAATATGCCCTGCTACACAATTTGGCTTTAATAGTAGTTTTAAATTTGTTTATTGACAATTCTCTTATATTGCTGGGAAGTTTGTTATAGAACCGTATACATTGCCCCATAAAAGAATTACTTATTTTGTGGAGACGGCTTGCATGTAACACAAGATTATGCTTATATCTAGTATTTATATTATGAGTATCACTCTTTTTACAAAATGAGTCTATGTTTTTATGGACATACAAAAGATTTTCATAGATATATTGCGATGCGACTGTTAAAATATTTATTTCTTTGAATTTTTCTTTAAGGCTCTCCCGGGGACCAAGTTTGTAGATAGCTCTTATGGCTCTCTTTTGCAATAAAAAGATGGTGTTAATGTCCGCGGAGTTACCCCAAAGAAGAATTCCATATGACATAATACTATGGAAGTAGCTGAAATAAACTATTCTAGCCGTATCAACATCAGTGAGCCGTCTAATAGTTTTTACTGCATAGGCTGCAGAACTTAGTTTTCCTGATAATTTTTCAATTTGTGGGCCCCATTGTAGTTTGGAGTCAATTGTTATACCCAAGAACACAGTTGTCTCCACAGGGGCTAAATTAGTTCCATTAACATTGACATTGGTAGTCACCTGTCTTACATTAGGTGTTGAGAACTTAATTACTTTTGTCTTTTTATCATTTAAAAGCAGATTATTAACATTAAACCAATGCATAACTTTAGAGAGAGCATCGTTAACTTCGTCATAATTATCTAACTGTCTATTAATTTTGAATGTCAAAGAGGTATCATCCGCAAACAATACAATCTCATGTTTATCCTTTACATAATAAGGTAAGTCATTTATATATACTAAAAATAAGAATGGACCTAGAATTGACCCCTGTGGGACTCCCATAACTACAGGGGACCCCGAAGATCTTTTACAATTAACATCGACCTTCTGTATCCTATTGCCCAGATAAGAAGACAGAAGTTCGAGAGCCTTGTTCCTGATACCGTAGTGGTGTAATTTTCTGACAAGAGTGTCATGGTGCACGCAGTCAAACGCTTTAGACAGATCACAGAAAATTCCCAAGGCATCTTGCGAACCTTTTTTTTTTTTTTTTTTGTGACGCGGGGAAAAATGCGTTACGCACACCACCGGCGCCTGGGTGGCCTCCGGTGGTAGTGTGGGACTCCCCGTCGGCTGCCCGACGGTATACCCACTAAACGACCCCGCGAAATGCCATCGGCCGCGTTGGTGTGGTGCCCCGGATCTGTCAGCAACAGGGCACCACTGCGACTGGCCAGCCCCTCAAAAGGGGCCGGACTTCTTCACTCTAGAGGCCATCCCGGCAAATTGGGACAGCCCCTCCGGCGGCGGGACCATTATGGGGCCAGGTTCCCAGCCTGACCCCTAGTCCCACAGGTTAGGGAGGCGGCAGTAGGTGCGCGTAGCGCCTACGCCGCACTCCCGTCCGCCGTCTCCGGAGCGGGGCAGCCAACGGATCATCCTCCCTGTCCCGCTCCGCGGCCTCCTTCTGGGACATGACCGTCTCACAGAAGGAGGCCATCGCCTGCCAGGCACTGTCGCTCCCGAGCATGTAGCGGACCACGCTCGGGAGCGAGAGGTCCGCGCTTCCCAGCGCGGACACCAGATCATGGCGCTGCCGTGACCACCTGGGACACTGCTCCAAGGTGTGCTGAGCAGTGTCCTCGGCCGCGCCACAATCGTGGCAGCCTGGCCGCTCCTCCCGCCTCGCGACCCGGTGCAGGTACTCACCGAAGCATCCATGTCCGGTGAGCACCTGCACCATGCGGAAGGTGAGGGGTTTGCGTCTACGACGCATCCACGCCTCCAGGACCGGGCGCAGCGCATCCGCAACGCGGACTCCGTACCGCGGCTGCGCCAGGTCCTCCCCCTACCTCCGCATCATCTCCTCATGCCCTCGCTGGCGATACCGCCCCACCTCCACCGACGTGGGGCGCTCGCCGAGGCTCCTCCTCTCGGCGATAAACAAGTACACCTCGGCGAGCACCTCCGCCGCCAACTCCCAGGGCGGGTCGCCAGCAAGGGCGGTCGCGGCCGTCCACGCCACCGTCCGATACCCCCTTATCACCCTCTGCGCTATGACCCGCTGCGCTCTGCGCAGCTGAGCCCTATTGCGAGCGCAGAGGGCGTCCGCCCATATGGGGGCACCGTACGTGGCCATACTCCGGCAGATGCCGGAGTACAGCCGCCTGCACGCGGCGCTGGGCCCGCCCACATTGGGCAGGAGGCGACCCAGCGCCGCCGCAGCTCTGATGACCTTCGGCCCCAACCGCTCAAAGTGGGGGCCGAAGGTCCATCTCACATCCAGGGTGAGGCCCAGGTAACTCATCTGGGCACTCACCCTAATCCTCACTCCTCCTATCTGGAGGTGCGCTCCCGAGGGGGGGCCCCGCCTACCGGTCCCGCGGAAGAGGAGGGCCTCGGTTTTATCCAAGCGGACCCGAAGCCCAAGCCTCTCTATGCAGCTGACCACCAGTCCTACACCGACTTCGGCCAGCCGCGCCGCCTCCACGAAGGTCTTGCCCCGGGACGTGACGAGGGTGTCATCTGCATAGCAGATGACGCCCATCCCGGGGAGGAGACGGCCCCGCAGGACCCAGTCGTATGCGAGGTCCCACAAGATGGGGCCCAGAACGGACCCCTGTGGGACACCGCACACGACGCGCCTTCTGACCATCTGGCCCCTCGCGTCCTCGTAGCGCACCTCCCTGTCCTCCAGATACGCCTTCAACAGCCTCCCCAAGTACGGAGGCACCCCAAAGTACTTGAGGGCCTCCAGTATGGTACTGTGGGGGAGGCTGTTGAAGGCGTTGGCGATGTCCAGAGACACCGCCACCACCACATCTCCCTCGCGCTCCGCATCCTCCGTCACCGACCTTAGGCGCCTAATGGCGTCGACGGTCGACCGTCTGGCCCGGAACCCGAACTGGGCATCCGATAGGCCCGGTCCCGGGCCATCCTCCAAGTGCTGAGCGAGGCGGGAAGCGACAACCCTTTCGAGGGCTTTCCCCGCCTCGTTCAGCAGAACGACCGGTCGAACCGCCGACCCCGAGTCCGGGGGCCGGTCTCCCTTCAGCAGAAGGCAGAGCCGGCCCATCCTGAAGGGTCCCGGGCAGCACCCCGACCGCAAGCAGCAGTCGAGGAGCTCCCGAAACCTGTCCCCGAGGTGCACGAGGGCCAATGCCAGCACCCTCCCGTGCACCCCGTCCGGACCCGGCGCCCTTTTCTTGCCTCGGAGGCGGTCAACGACCGCCTCCATCTCCTGGTCGGTGACGGGCGGCGGAGCGCCCTCCTCCTCTCCTCTGGAGTCCGACTGTAGGGCCATCCTCGGGGGAGCGTAGCCCCGTGGGTTGTCGGGGAAGAGTTCCCCGACAACCCTCTCCAACACGGCCGGCTGTAGGGTCTCTGTCAGTGGGGCCGACTGAGCGCGGATTTTGTTCCGCGCTCCCCTATACGGTCGGCCCCACGGGTCCCTGTCTAGGCCCTCCAGCAGCTTCTGCCACGCTCCCTCCTTGGCCCTACTTATGGCCATCTGCAAGGCTCTCTTCTTCTCCACGTATATGCCGTGCAGATGGCCATCTCTCCCTTCGTCCCGGGGGCGGCGACGCCTGCTCCGAGTATACGCCCTACGCGCCCCGTTGCAGGCGTCCCGGAGGCCGGCTATCTCAGCCGACCACCAGTAGACCGCCCGCCTCGGAGGCGGACGCCCAACGCTGGGCATGGCCGCTCCGCACACCGCCGTGAAGGCGTCGCAGAGACGGCCAGCCCCCTCCTCGGCGTCCAGATCCTCCATTGGCGGGAGGCCCCAGCGGCCGACAATGGCCGCCTCCTCTGCCAGTTCCCGGTCGAGCCTGGTGAGCGCCCAACGCGGGAACCGGCTCCGCCACCGGGACGAAGTCGTCGGACTCCCGGGGGCTGGAGACACCTCGAACCTGATATAACGATGGTCCGAGAGTGTCTCCACCCCCGTCTCAACCCTCCAGCCCTCCACTCGGCGTGCGGTGGACGCGGTGGCGAAGGACAGATCCACCACCGACCCTCCGTTCCACCGCACGCACGTGTGGACTGTCCCCCTATTTAAGAGGGACAGTCCCGCGGCCAGCGCCCACTCGTCCACCATCCGCCCTTTGGCTTCCGTGGCCGGGTTCCCCCACGCCGTGGACTTGGCGTTGAAGTCACCGGCCACGACAACCTGGGCGGGCGCTAGCCGCCTCACAGCCGACCCCAGAGCGTCGAGCAGCCGCTCCAGGGCCGGCAGGTCTCGGTTCGGGGAGAAGTACACACCGATGATTGCGTACTCTCCCCGAACCGCCGCCACGTAACCCGCTCCCCTCCCCCACACCACGAGTGGGGGGCTGGCGCCAGGCCTCGCGACGATGGCCACGGAACCGTCCAGATCCCCGGCCCAGTTAGGCCGGGAGGGCACGAAATATGGTTCCGCAACCACCGCCACGTCCACGTCCCACTCCGCCATGGTCTGCAGGAAAAGGTCCTGAGCCCCGGCGGAGTGGTTGACGTTGGCCTGCAGGAAGCGAGGATGTCCGGCCATTACTCGGACATCCTAGCCTCCGGCGCCATCTGCCGCCCACTCCCGCGAGAGATGGGGGGCGTTCTCCCGCGGACGGATGGGGGGTTGCAAAGACGGCCCCCCATCACGTGCGTCGCCTTCCGCCCAGCGTCTGCGCATACGGCACAGCGGGCCTGGGCCGAGCAGCCCGAGGCGATGTGCCCCGGCTGCCCGCACCGGTAACAAAGCCGGCTGCAGTCCTCCTTGGAGGGGCACAGCTCGGCTGTGTGCCCCTTCCCCATGCACTTATAACAATGCATGGGGCGCGCCTCCAGCAGGTGGAGCTGCACCCGGCTCCAGCCCACCCCGATACTGCCCAGCTCGAGCAGCTTCTTCGCTGCCGTCACCAGGCAGCGCATCAGGGCGTAGCTGGAACTCCGCCAGTCCGGGCGGATTTCGCCCACCCGGACCTGCTCGGGGGTGCAGCCCCCCTCGCGCGCGACCGCAGCCTTGACCCGCTCCGCCGTAGCGGCGTCGTCCAGACCCGTGAGGCGGAACTCCGCACACTTCACGGGCCTGGACACCTCAGCAACGCTGGACAGGGCAGCCGACAACCTGGCTGCCAAGGCGTCAGCCTTCTCGTGACTGGACGAGCCGGGGACTTCGATAAGCCTCGCTCCGGTCGCAGACTTGCGAATCCGGAGCGAGCCGATTCCCAGCTCGCCCAGGTTTACCTCCCGCTCGGCCTTAAGCAGGGCCGAGGCATACGATGCCCCCCCTTGGGCTGCCTCCGGCCGTAATTTGAGAATTACGGCCGTGGAGCCGGGGAGCACCGCCTTGGGCTTTCGGCCCTCCTCCCTGCCTGCGGGAGCATTGGCTGACGCCATGGCGGGCGCTGGCGCCGCAGGAGTCGCGGGGGCCGCGGTCTTTCGCGGCCTGCGGCGGACCACGTCGGTCCACGCCTCCTTAGGGACCTCGGTGGCCCCTGCTGCCGAAGCTCGTCCACGTCTCCTGCGGGGCCCCACTGCGGGCGGGACCCGCTCCGGTGGCCGATCGCGTCTGAGATCGCGTCTGAGGGCGCACCTCGAGCTCTGCCGGCGCACTCGCCTTCTGCGGCTTAGTCGAAGGCCGACCTGCGCTCTCAATGGCAGCCCTCGCGGCCCTCGCCACCGCAGAGCCGTCGCCCGCCAATGGCGGACGGGCGACAACCGGAGGAGGCAGGCGCGACTCAATCGCGGCAAGCCGGCCGTCCACCAAGTTGCCGACGAGCCGGGCGATGTTGGACTCCAGGGTCTGGAGATCCACCGGACCCGTCGACCCCTGCGCCTTCCTCTCGCTCCGGAGCTCCTGGAACTCCCGGCGGTGCGCCTTGACCTCCTCCCGCAAGGAGGCCACCTCCCGTTGGAGACGGGCGTTGTCAGCTCGGAGGCGGTGGGTCTCCTCCACCTCCGTGCGCACCACCAGGGCCCCCAGGATCTCCCGGATCCCGCTCGCAGCCCTCGCAATTTTTGCCGAGTAGCCCCCCTTGAGGCTCGCCGATTTCCCCGTGAGGTCGAGGATAAGCTCCAACATACCCTCGCCCCTCACCATGAGGTCCTCGGCGCCCCCTCCGAGTGGGCTCGCCGCTTCCCCCTCAGGGCTTCTCCCTTCGGGGCTTTTCTTCTCCGCCTCGGGGCTCACCCCCTCGGCGCTTCCTGCCGCCACATTCGTGCCCATCTTTGCCTTAAGGGCCCGCTTCTCAAGGAGCGCATTAAATGCCGCCTCCTTGGCCTCCTCCTTACGCACCCTCAGTTGTTGGCGGTCCCTGGCCAGGCTGGGGGCGATGCCGCCCCTCTTGCCGCGCCTGGCGGTGGGCACCTTCGCCCGCTCGTCGGGGGTCTCCGTCTCCGACCCCGAGAACAGGCGCTTCCGGCTCAGCTCAGACTCGGAGACGGGACGTCACCCCCCCCGGAACCTTTAGGCCCCAACGTACCCCCCCCCCCACCCGGCATCACCGGGACTCGGCTGTCCAGGCTCGTGACCGAGAACTAGACAGCCCACACAACACGAAAAACACGAACGACAAACACAAAAACCCAACAAGTAACAGAACAAACACCAACAAAAACCGCCTATGTTCGTCACCGAACAGCAACAAACACAAAAACAATAACCACCGCAACAAAAACACACCAAACACTCCACACCACCAAAACAAACGAAAAAGCCTCCAATCGCAAAAATCCTCCTAGCCAAAAACTCACCCTCGCCCACAAGTATTGTATAACCGAATTTAGTCACCACCCACCGGCCACTGCGTTACCGCGCACCAGGTGGGATGGGTCCAGGGCAGACGACGTGGACGTATCGGTATACACTTGGGGGCCTGCCCCAAGACATCTTGCGAACCTTCCCATGCCGCGAATATACTTTTAAGCAAATGAATCCCTGCGTCTATAGTTGAACAACCTCTCGTAAATCCGAACTGTCTCCTATGAAGCAAATTATGTGTATTGAAATGTCTGAGCAACTGGCTAAGCATTAGTTTTTCAAAAATTTTACTAAGAATGGGCAATATGGAAACAGGTCGAAAATTCGAAGGGTCCGAACTATCACCAGATTTAAATAATGGAATGATTTTACTATGTTTCATCAAGTCAGGAAATACACCAGATGCCACACAACAATTGAAAATTGTAGCTAAATGTGGAGCGATTGAAATAATAATAGAAGATATGGTTTTGACAGATAGACCCCACAGATCTTTAGTGTTTTTCATATTTATTGATTTAAAAGCGTTCAAAACATCTTTTGGGCTTACAGCTGAAAATTCAAATATTCTGTCGCATTCTACCACGCTCTGTTTGAGAACCAGTTCAGCAGCTATAGAAGAAGACCTAAGATTTCTCGTAGTAATAAGAGGAATGTTAGAAAAATATTTTTCAAATTCAGTTGCAATTTCTACATCATTTTTGATATCTATATCATTTATCGTTAACTGAAAGTCGCGACTACGTACTTTCGCTCTACCCGTCTCATTATTTATCATATTCCAAACAGATTTAATAATATTTGTTGAACCAGTGATTTTATTTCTTAAATATATAGATTTAGCATTGGAACAGGCTCGTTTAAATATTTTAGCATAATTTTTTACAAGTTCTTGAAAAGTCGGATTGTGATTACAGGTCCTTTCTTAGTCCAGGTCTTTCTTCAAGCATACGGCCCTCCTGATGTAAAGCAGGACCGTAGCCTATTAACGCTTGTAAATTAAGTATCACTCGCGCAATGCCTCCCCTGCTTTTTACAATTTGCAAAGATATCCTGTGAGAATACACAAAAAATAATGTTCAATTGAGGTAATATTGAGAAAAAACTTACCAAGAACAAAAAGTTTGAAGTTGATTGAATTAGATTGAAGTCAAACTTTTTATTTGTAGTAGAAAAAATACTCACTATACACAACGCAGTGCTGTTCTCAACGCTAACTTATGGAAGCAAGAGCTGGGTATGCCAGAGAGAAGATATAAAAGTAGTTAATAGATTCAGGGGTTATTTTGCGAAAGTCAAACTTACATGCAATTTCATCTAACCTGCTTTGTGTGCTTCCGCCACCAATTAGTTCATGCGGCCTAGCACGTGTGATTGAAAAGATATTTAATAGTGGAGAATTGTTTACGTCAGTCTGTTTGTTCATGAGAGCAATTTTAGAATTTTTATGTTTATTAATTTCTAATTCTTCCCTAATATTTAGTTTTAAACCTTTAGTGGGGGTATTAATGGGGGATTTTCGCTCACACTATCCACTCCCACCCTCAATTTAATAACAAGGGACAGCACTGCGATGGATTTGTCACTTGTAGCATGTTATTCTTACGATTAACGTCTACAGCGCTTGATAATGCCTCGTGGAGAGTCGAAACACGTGTCGCAGCGACGACCAGGCCAGTCGTGGCAGCAATGGTGGTGGGGGCATGCGGTTTCTGTTCCAGATGGCGGACGAGAAGCAGCCGAGGCAGAGACTACCGGAGCAGCAATGGCAGCGTCGGCATGTTGCATCTACTAACGGTAGTGGGTGGGTGCCGGCCGGCGCTAGGCCGCATGAACTAATTGGTGACGGAAGCATCAAAGCAGGTTAGATCAAATTGAATATAAAAGTAGATAACGTTACGTAAAATTTGTGACATAACACTTGTAGACAGCGTTCGCAATAATGATGTTAGAAACGAAGTTGATCTCAAAGAGAGTGTCGGTGTTAGAATAAATAGAGGCATGCTGAATGTTAAAAAAGCGAGTGAGCTGTGTAAGGATCGAGTCATGTGGCGCCTAACCCGTAAGGGATCTGGTGTGAAATTATACATAGACAGATAGAAAACATTATTTTATATAACGTCGGGAGATATTCAAGCATACGGCCCACCTGATGTAAATCAGTTACCGTAGTCTATTAAGACTTGTAATATATTAAGTATAGTAGGTAAGGTAGGTAAGTAGGTTATAATATGATAGAAAGCACTTTTTAACGTTTCATTTAATGTAAAAATAGGGCTATTTTAAAATCCACTCCCTTTAAACGACGCATTTAGGTATGATGTATATTGTAATATTGTCGTATGACTTAATTTAAAAATACCATTGCTGCCTTTTAATCAGATGACTTTACTGGATTTTTGACGACGATGGCATAGAATAAAATGCATTCTATGCACCAATCTTTGTATTTTTTAACTTTTTTTCATTACACTTTCCCTACTAATTCATAAGAAGACGTGTCGCATAACGTATTGTTCCTTGCAAGAAAAATAGAAGTAGTGGTGTTTCAGTTTTTTTTCCTTTCATCCCTTTATTTGTAAACGCACTTTTGAAAACTAAAAACACTTTTTTGAATAGTGCGTTTTTTAAATAACGATGAATAACCTGTGATCAAAAGTTTGCAATTACTACATTTGTCGTTTCACGTCAATCAGTGACCAACTGGTTGATCACCGACGATATGGCAATTTTGTACACATGACTGCTCAATGAAATACGTCCGTTTTCATTATATGTACTGTTTTCATATTGAATATTTTTAAATTAAGTTATTATTTATGACCAAATCTAATGATAAATTAATTTATTCATCAAATAGATCTAAATTAATTAGGCATTTAGTAAATAATTGTTATTTAAATATGTTTTGTCGCGTGTACGTGTGCGAGTGTCTATGTATGTGTGTGTTAATATGGCTTGTAGTTTAATTTGTTTTTTTTTTCACCAGTAATATGAATAATCCAAAAAACTCTTCCGTAAAATCGGTACATGGTAACCCGGGTTCGTGCTAGACATGGAAATAAAAGTAAGGTGAGAAGAAGAATGGTTTTTGAAGAGCCTAAAATAAATACAGTATCAGGGCCGATGTCGCCAACGAAATTATTTCTACCTGAGATGTTTACATTCCATGTCAAAGTACCACACATAAACCACATGAAGATAGAAATTAATTTCCAAATACCATACAGAAACTAGATGTTGTCGGCCCATTTGGAAACATTACAGAATATAATGACTAACTCAAAATGGCAATCTCAAAGTTACAAATTGAATTATACAAACAGTTACCATTTGTCGAACCATAGAAAAAGACTTGACCACTATGGGCCCTACATTCCCGTGTGCTCAAGTTGTTCAAGAAATCGAAGTGATCATTGGCTACTTATTAAATTCACCCGAAAACTTAATTTATTTGACTACGGTGACTGTCGCGTTGAACAAAGGCAAGAAAACAAATCTACTGATGATACGCTTACTGGAAGAAAACAGATATTGAAAAAGTCAATAGCCAAAAGTATCCTATACCTTCAACTAGTAAGGCTAATCTGTTGCAGAAAACAAAGAGCGTCCATGAATAAGCGAAGTAAAAGAGAATTCCTTGATTTCTTGTCTAAAGACGAGGAAGATTTCCAGCGGAGTTCCTCATCTTGGACAGTTTCTGAAGGTAAAAGTGAAGATGAATCTAATAAACTTGCAGTCTCGTATTTTTGTTCATGACTTAGGCTGTGACGAAAATGCTATATTTATTAAAGAGATATTTTAATAGGTACCTACACTTTTATAAAACTTTTATAAACACGTTTTAAAAAATATGATACTCATAGCTATTAAGATAAATTTAAAATTAAACATGTTATGAGCCAGAAACACACGGAAAGTATAAATTATTCCTATTTAGTTGAATGTTTTGCAGTTATTATGATCGTCTCGTCAATGAGTCTGAAAGTACCTACTTGTATATAATTAAATACTTATAAGTTTTTATATAAAAATGTTTTTGTTTAGTACAAGTGACGTTAAAGGTTAAAAGGTATTACAGATTTACTGTTATTTGAATGACGACTTTGGGGGTCTGTGATTTAATTGATAATAACTATTATAAATGTGAATGTTCGTTTGTTTGCTACGCTTTCACGCGAAAACTACTCAACCGATCATCATGAAAATTTGTACACATATTCTTGGAGGTATCAGAAGTAACATAGGATACTTTTATCAAAAATAAAATATTTTTTATCAATGCGAGCGAAGCCGCGGGTAAAAGCTAGTATATATATATATATATATTCTTTATTCCACACAAATAAAACAAAAGTATTTAGCTTTTATAAGTCTTTTATACGCGACTGTCAATGACAGTTAAGTTTTTTTTATTGTATTATGTGTCACAATCCCTAAAGTTAATATATTGGGAAATGGATAAATTCAAAAAATATTTTTTTATGTACTCAATCAATCAATCCTGCTCTATCAAAAATAAAAGAGCGCCGAGCGTGAGAATAGGAGAAGCACATCAAATTTTACAAGATTACAGCACTTGGCCATGTTTTTGTTACCTAACCATGGTAAAATAATAACATTTTAACATTGTTTATCCTACTATATATATATATAATGTTATAAATGTGAATGCCCGTTTGTTTGTTACGCTTTCACGCGAAAACTACTGAACCGATCATCATGAAACTTTGTACATATATTCTTGGAGGTAACAGAAGTAAAATAGTATACTTTTTATTAAATAAAATATGTATTTTTTATCAATGCGAGCGAAGCCGCGGGTAAAAGCTAGTAATATTATAAATGTGAATGTCCGTTTGTTTGTTACGCTTTCACACGAAAACTACTGAACGGATCATCATGAAACTTTGTACACATATTCTTAAAGGTATCAGAAGTAACATAGGGTACGTTTTATTTAAAAAAATAATATTTTTTATCAATGCGAGCGAAGCCGCGGGTAAAAGCTAGTGATTGATAAAGTATTTACGAATTTAAACATATAAGGATAAATAGTACATAAAAGTTTTTCCTATTTGTATTTTTTTTTTGTTAAAGTATTATAAAATGTTTATCCCTATTTGTTTAAATTATAGTTTGTCCTTCATAGCATTTTCCCTGCTAATGTGTATAATAACATGGCGCATAAATTAATTTACCCCATTGAACATTTTCTTAGATGGCGTATGTTGTTATAACATACGCAATCGTTGGTAATGTTTTCCTTAGTCATACTTACTGATACTCGTGAAAAGTAATAAAGTGCAACGACACTTATTTCTTAAAATATTGGTTAAAATCGATTAAATTTATGTACCGTACACAGATTATCTGTCAATAACTAAAATACACATGATGATTTTTTCAATTTTAAAATCTTAAACAGCTCTGCTGAACAATTGTTCAAATGTCGCTTAATTTGTTTTTCCTTTTGCCATCGATATGAAGTAAGCAATAACCAAATAACAAATCCCTGGACGGTTGTCGTTTCCTTCGAGTTAGTGAGGTTATCATTAAGCTTAAGAAGTTGCTGCAATAACAGTAGTACGCGAGTGATAATTAATGTATTGTCTAGCGTCATGGGCTACGGTAACCATTTTACACCGGATTATATGTTCGGAAGGCATAAAAATATACAAAAAATTAAAAGTGAGTGCATTACTATGTAGCGTATAGTATGATTGCATAAGAATAAAAAAAATCTTAAATGCTCTTAAATTTTATTTAGGTACAGTTGGAAGCACATCTCGCTGGTTTATGTTAGTCGCTTAATAGGTATATAAAGCAACCAACTTAAATCAAAGAATAATCAGAGAACATTGGGCTGCTCCATACTAATAAAACATAATAAAGTGAAGTAATTAAACACAAAAGCAATTAATTACATTGCAATGATGTTCGTTCAAAAAATCCCACAAGAGTCGCTTCCAAAAAACTTTACATTTTTAAGCATATTCAGAGACCGGAACGAATCGCGCCATCACTAAACAAGAATATTATAGACACGTATATAAATTTGAGACCTGAACAATAAAATATATACGTAATAATAAAATATTAAGTACAATAAAATCTAATTCAATGGTAATAAATAGCTTCATTGTGCTGCCTTAGCTACTTTTGTAGCCACCACCTTTCTATATCTCCATAAAACCTCCCAATTATTTCCGCTCCGTAGTTATCAGCTCTCATCTTGCATCAATCCACTCGTATTACACAGAAATTTACGAGAATGAGACTTCTTTGGCCATGATGAACAATAAATTTCCAGTTAACAGCCCCTAACGTCAACCGCTTGGTTATCTATACATATAGGCAACTATAAACGGGCGACTGAGTTACTGTGATTATATCCAAGTTCCAAAGCGTATATAATGTAAGTGACATTTATCCTTATCAATTTATAAATTTAAAATATTCCTATTAACAGATGAATAAACAAAACTAAGTACTTCATTAACCAATTATAATCCCATTTCTTAAGTTATATTAACGTGAACCTTTCTCAGATTCTCAGAGTATTCACTATTTAGCTTTCATTACCAAGATTGGGTAACAATAGAAGAGAGGTCGGATGTACTTTACGTTGCTGCTTCATCTTCATAATATCCTAAAATGCATCTAAACGCAATACTCTCACGCCAAGAGAGATACTGGCTCTCGTAAATGACTGTACCACAACAGCGGTTTTTTAGTATATTCCTTTGTTAGTTGCTGCTGGTTTGCTTTTTAATAATATATTTTTATTTTAAAACAATTGCTTTGTTGCTCAGCCAACTTTAACAATGTTGTCTTTTCGATTAACAAAAATAGGCATTAATTAAGTAAAGTGCTATAACATCTCGACGTTATATAGGTATACTGACAAAAAACTCAATTTTAATTTCCACTTTATGAGATAGAGGTTGTTCATAACAATAATTATCTATGTCGATATGTTGACAAATGACTATAAAGTAAAATAACAATTGTAGTTCATATATATTTTTATAACGTCGAAAGGCACATAAGTATACGGCCCACCTGGTGTACACCTGGTATACGGTAATCGCTACCGTAGTCTATGAACGCTTGCGTTAAGTATCACTCGTAATGCCGCCTTTGTAGCTACGAGTAATATAGCAAGCTCTTAGGAGCTTATTGGTAACCTCACTCACTCGTGGGAACCACAACAACCCTCTAGGTTTGCTATTTGCTTTCAATTTTCTGGGACTTGGAGGTACCTCATTTTGTATTCCCCAGGCGGGCGGCTATTTTGCCTTTACCTCTGATAAAAATAGACCAAGACAAGCAGACATGTGTATGCTCACAAATGTTTGTCCTGTGTGGGAATCGAACACTCGAGCGTTGGTGTCAAAGTAGCGTTGCTAACCACTGCGCCACTAAGCTCCTCAAAGTTCAAATTATTTCATGAAGTGACTTCATCAAAGTGTGCTTATCAACATCAGTGCATTATCGTGTTCTAGTAAGAAGTTGATTGTAATCGAACCTTAAAGAATTACAGTAGCAGTATACTATCAAAATTACAATTCTTATTAAGTTTGTAATAAAACAATATTTTGTTGATCAATCTCTCAAATGAAAAACAGCAGTAACCTTCGATCTAAATTTATTACGGGGTTATCCTATGACTGTTTTGTATTCATAACAAATGTTTAATTAAAAAATATATATAATTTATATCTATCTATCATTTCACGACAAATCCCTTGCGGGGAAGGCAGAGGGGACCGAGCGCCATGTGACTCGATCCTTACATACCTCACTTGCATCTTTAATATTCATTGTTGTTCTCATGCACGCTCGCCAGTTTCTGGGGCTCATGACATCACCTTCTGATAGAACACAACAAAATCATGTATATAATTAATTTCATAATTTCATAATTTCAACCCAAACTAAATATACTAACTTTAACCATCATTAGATGAAGTTCTGACATAGTCATAACTGATACCCGTCAGGACCGATATACAGATATGCTTCATAATACCATGATATTGAATAATAATGACGCAAGAAAGATAGTTGGTCTGAAAGAGAGTGTCGGGGTTAGGATAACAAAAGGCATGCTCCGTTGGTTCCGACATGTAGAAAGATTGCAGGATGAAAGAATGACGAACGACGGCCGAGACTAACCCACCATGACCAAATTGATCGTGTTTTATTAAAATGTGATATAAGGAGCCTTAGGAACTGTCGAGCATGCATGAAAAGAGTTATGAATATTAAAGAGTGACTTAAAGCGAGTGAGGTGTGTGAAGACCGGGTTTTATGGCGGTCAGTTCTCTCTGCCTACCCCACAAGGTACCTGGCGAGAAGATATACATACATACAGTACCATGATAGTGATATTACCTTATCACAAGAGTACAACAATTAAAAGTAAAACTTCTGTACCTAAGATTTGATGACATCATTTATCTGTGTGCCTATCTATGCAACTATTTATTTAGTTATAACTTAGAAGTGATCTGTTCTCGCACGCGAAGAAAAGACGTACCTTTATTTAATATAACATAATTAAATAACCTCTGAAATTTAAAAGGGTTTTAACAAGAAGACATAAAAATGCGAATTAAAAAATAATGACCTATAAAAATAATCCTTCCTAAATATAACCACTACGTTGTCGCTTCATAAAACGGGGCCAATGTCTTCAACGAGGAAACAAGGGATCTAATTAAAATTTTAATCCAAAGGACCGAAGCGAGATGCTATAATAAAGTTGTCAAGCTGTAGACAGTAAACCCACAATGTGATACCCATCATGATACAAATCAGGGTAATCAGTATAGCTCCCTTGAAACGAAGATTGCCCCTAATTCCTTGTTGGACTTGGCCATACTTGTTTGAATTTATTTTCTAGATAACACTGAATTGTAGCCTAGTTTTGTATGCTAATTGGCAGGCTTGTATATTTTCATTCGTCAGATTGAAATCTGAGATTATTCTAATTAGAGACTGAGATGTTTTCTAGGAAGAACTATCATTTTTTAAAGAGAAATGAATTTTAAATATCGTTTTCATAAATAAATGCTAATAATAATGCAGAGGCATGATGGTGCGAATTTACTACAGTTCCCTAAAATTTTTATAATGTATCCCTCCAAGATTAAGGTCAATGTATACATTACCAAAATTACATTGTGAACATAGCCAGTAATTATAAAAAAAAAATATTAATGCAAATAGTTTAGGAAAAATAAAAACCTAATTCCCATACCTTAAAATAATTATTTTTAATTTATATATTTTTTACAAAATTCTATCACATATTTTTGTTAGAGAAACAATTATCTACATGTGTTTAGTACATTTTATTGTATAGTTCTCGTAGTCTCTTAATAATATAATTTGACATATGTTGTACAGACTAACTGACAAACAAACCGCAAAATGTAATAGTTATCTAAATTATTCTAACTTCTTTGACTATTGAACTTTAAGTAATAAAGTAGAATAGACTTCAGGTATAAAATGATATTTTATTTCTGGTTGTTTTGTACAAAGTTTTCATTTATCGCCATCATATTTTACAAAGCTTATTAAATTCTCATGACTAATGAATTTCAAAAATAAGCTTTTGTTCTTACAAGCCAGTGTGTAAATTTAACATTACTTTTGGAGCAACTGGCAATATTTCGTGTAGGCATAAAATTTTAGCACTAAAGTTAGGATTTACGTTATTGTACAGCTGGACGCTCAAGTTCTCAGCCCTTTATATTAAACCGCGATATTTAAGGGCATTTGGAACCCTTTAATCCACACTGTCAAAGTTACAGATGCTGAGATTAGTTTGAGAGTACTCTCATTCGTCAGATAGCTGATCGTTATAGAAACTCAAGTAAAGTTACTTTGCGATAAGAAAAGCAAGGTGAACCTCTGATTATAACGTAACATCAAATAGTGATTTATGGGAAAATTAGTAAAATACCTACAATAAAGACGGAACTTTGAAAATTTTCAATTAGATATTTATAATGATTGGAGCATGAACTATGGAGAATCGACAAGACCAGTTTTATGTAGTAACTAAATTTACCGCAACGGGTTATTCTCCCATTGGTTAGTAGGCTCGAATCTCTAAGATATGACAGAGATTTATATATAGTTAATAGATTCAGGCGTTACTTTGCGAAAGTTAAATTTACAGGCAATTTGATTTAAACTACTTTGTGTGCTTCCGCTCCTGATTAGTTCGTGCGAACTACTGCCGGCCGGCACCTACCCACCACCGTTAGTAGATGCATGCCGCCGCTGCCATGGCTGCTCCGGTCGTCTCTGCGAGTGTTTGCTATCTGAAATGTGAACCGGATGCATTCGCCACCGTTGCTGCCCTGGCTGCTCCGGTCGTCTCCGCGACACGTGTTTCGCCTCTCCACGAGGCATCATTAGTCGTTAGAATAACATGCTACGAATGACTCATCCATTTTTTTTTTTGACGTAGCTATGTAGTTGGCCCCAGTGGGCCGTGACTACGTCACCCGATGGGAGAGGCGCTTCACGCCCCAGCCTGAAAAAAGCAAAAAAGCGACTGCCTAAGGGCCCCCGAGAGGGGTCGAACCTCGGCTTAGGGCGTCGCGGAGCTATAATAATCGAACACGCGGGTTCGTGCCTTAAGGGCCTAAGATGAGAGGCGCCCAGGTACCTGGGCTACTCAGTACCTGGTGCATTGCGCAGAAGTCCTAACTCTCTGCACTCGGATCAGCCGAGTGCGGTGTGCATGTGGAGTGTTGGGGTCGGGGTCGAAGAGGTAGGGGGCGTTCGCAACCGTATTGCTATCATCGGGGTCAAAGAGTGAATTTTGCGGTCTGCGCCGGAACTCCCGTGCGTTGATCCGCTGGGTGTAATTGGCAGCCCGTGCTACCAATGAGTTGAGGTGTCGGGAAGCTGTTTCGAAGTAGCGCCTAGACGCTTCCTTCATGAAACTGATGATGGAAGGGAGTTCAAGGTCGAGATGGAGATCTGCGACCCTGAAGTAATGAGGGGCGCCGGTTGCATTGCGAGCACACCGGTTTTGGATGATCTGGAGCTTAGCCTTAGCTTAGATGGCAGCGCGCAACGTGTGCATACACTACGCTGGCGTAGGTGAGGACGGGGCGGATGCAGGCTTTGTAGAGTGTACACTTATTTCTAAGTGACATTCTACGATACTTGAATATCGGAGCGAGCCGGCCTAGGTAGAACGCGGCTTTATTCCTAACAGCGGTGATGAGAGGTCCAAAGGTCATTCTGGAGTCTAGGATGACACCTAGGTATTTGGCCTTCTCGTCCCATGGGATGGATCGGCCGAACAATGAAATGGCATGGTCCTATGTTGGGAATCAGGTCTCGTTAGACCTTGTGGATCCCGAGAAAAGACCACTGCGGCACTTTTCTCCGGATTCACCTCGATTCGCCAACGTCGGAACCATTCGCCTAGAGCGTTAGCCGCTCTCTGGACCCTATCCAATATATTGGATTTGGCTCGTTCGGAAGTGTAAAGCGCCGTATCATCGGCGAAGAGGGCTAACTCCACGAAGGGAATCTTGGGAACATCGTTGGTGTACAACGTGTATAGGATAGGACCGAGCACCGAGCCCTGGGGGACTCCGGCTCGGATCGGATGCGGCCTTGAAAGAGTGCCGTGGACTCTGACGTGGAGGGAGCAATTTGTCTGGCACTTCCATTTGGTGTAGCTTATAAATTAAGCCATTGTGCCAGACTTTGTCAAACGCTTTCGCAACGTCGAAAAACAGGGCACCGGTATGGCGCCCCGTTTGAAAATGTGAGAGTACGTGCTCCGTGATGCAGTGCACTTGGTGGACTACTGAGTGTTTGGGGTCATCCATCGCAGTGCTGTCCTTTATATAGAAAAGGTGGAGGGGGTGGAAGGGGTAAGCGAAAAGATATTTAATAGAGGGGAGCTGCTTACGTCAGTCTGTTTGTTCATAAGATTATTAGTACTTCAAGTCATAAAATTTTTGCCGGTGATTCGTAAGCATTTATAGATGCATAATTTAGAATGTATTTCATGTTTGTTTGTTTTTAGGTTATATATTTAATTTATGTATATACTACATATTTTTATTCTCACAGTTTTATTGAGTATTCATTTAATAGTTAATATGTATTAGATAAAGTGAATTGCTGTGCATATGTTTTCTCGCTAATGCATATTCTTCTCTAAATTGCTCTAGAGTGCCTGGAAGAGATCCCTTTTAGAGAACCATCCGTCTGAGTACCGCGTAGTTGTAATTTCATTGTAATTTATTTTTAATTTAACGTTCATACAATAAAGACATAATTATAATGTACAATATAGGTATATCAAATTACTCTATAGTTACTATTGACAGGTGAAATCTGCAACGACGCAACTCTTAATGCTAACTTAATTAATTAACTTTAACTCAACAACTGCGGTAATACGAAATAGAATAGATATTGAAAATAAATTTTAGGAAAGCTAACGAAGAAGCCCAATCAACTGCTACTTTTTCTTTTGATGTGGTTGTTTGACTCTCGGAAGTAGCTTCGGAGTAGTTAGAGCCGTATTCGTATTAAGAAGACTATACACACATTTCTCGCGAATATAAACTCCTGTCAAACTTCCGACCGTTTGACTGATGGGTTCTCATGGACCAGCATTAACAAAATTATCAGCTTGAAATTCCATTTTACATTTAGGGCATGACCTAGTTTTGACGATTATATTCCCATGTCTAAAACATACCAATGCATTGAAGTACTTCCTAAAAATATGTAATTTTATTCGCATTTAAAACACTTTGCTTAGGATATTATAATTTCATTTACGCGTATAGTCATAAGGACTGCTCTATGTAGATTTAGACGAGCTCGGTGGCTCAGTGGTGGTACGCGCTGTTATGCTACTTTGACACCAACGCTCGTAGGTTCAATTCCCACACAGTACAAACATTTGTGTGCATGAACATGTCTGTTTGTATTGGTCTGGGTATTTTCTATGTATAATAAGTATGTACGTATTTACAAAAAAAAAATGTATTTCCGTATGTTTATCAGTTGTCTAGTACCCATAACACAAGCTTCGCTTACTTTGGGGCTAGGTGGCGCTGTGTAATTTGTCCGACAATATTTATTTATGTATTAATACTTTCTGTGGCACGGTGTTATCACTAAATGAGTTAATATTAAATATAGATATACATCATAAACGATGCCATACAAAATAGCGGTTCATAATAGCCAATTTACTTAAAATAGAAAACTCAAGATAAGGCAATGTTGTGGCAAAATATTTGCTATTTTGATTAGCTTTGGTGATGTTTTTTCTAATAATAAACCCCTTAATTTTTGCTATCAATTAGGGCACAGATAGATATTTACAATTTACTGTATGTATGGGAGCATGGTGGACACAAAGTTTAATCATAGGTTGGTGAATAAGATAGCTTGTTTGTCAACTGACAATTCCTTCAAAATATGTGACTAGTTTATCTTATGTGTATTGTCAATCGCGCAATCCTATCTTGACAATTATACCAGTGCTAGTGTAGGTGTCGAACTCTCCTCTCGCTTAGCCACTATTGAGATTAGGAACGGGATATCGCGAAGAAGCAGAGACCGACAGATATCCGTCTATGATAGATACCCATCTATCGGCTAGCGGACTATAGGCCTAACATAAAATATACATAAATAGAATTACTAAAAATAGTATTGTGGAAACGTAAGATACGAATATAAGATTCGGTTACACACAATAAAATAATAATAATTAAATTATTTATAAAATAGGTCTAAGAGTAATGATAAAATAATGGTCTCGTGAATACTGCTTCCCAGCAACTAAAGTAAATACTACGCACTTATAATGAAACTGGTTTTTTTTTATACCACTAAGGTGGCAATCAAGCATACGGTCTGCCTGATGTTAAACAGTCACCGTAGCCTATGGATATTTGCAACACCAGGGGTGTCACTCATGCGTTGCCGCCCCTCTAAAAAACTCTTCACGCATTTCTTGAAGAACTCCAACACAATTCGCAATATCATCTTAGCATCTGATCTTTTTTTACTTATACGATCTATTTACATTAATATTTTGTGTCTTTTAAACATCTGATATTAGGTAACTATAATTCATCATTGTGAACGAAATTGAAACACTGAATCAACCTGCATATATTTTGGAGTCATCTTACATTCTATTTATGGTAGAACATTAATCACGGAGAACGGACCACTTCTAATTAAACTATATGGAGGCAATTAAAATGCACTAGATGGGATTTTTCATACAAAACATTGTTTCCTGTGTTTTGGTACGAGAGTGTCGGGTCGAATCCAGTTTGGCCCCCGCTGTTTCAATTAAATCACTGACAATACTTCGAATACTTGGACAGTCAGTACCAAAAACATACCGCGTTCGGCCATCATTAATATACGACTTACCAGTTTTGATGCTTGTCTATAAATTCCTTTGTATTGGTGGTGGTTTACGTGTAAGGGGAATAAATGTGGTACGAAAATTTTTTTTTTAGCTACGTTGTACATTTTTGAAGTTATACTTCTAATGCGACTTGCGAAAAGGGTTAAACGTTTAATGCTACCATGGAGGGGGAATAAAAAGAGACAGAGCGAGAGTGACTGCGTGGAACTCAAACACAAAAGTACAGGTTGAAGCTGCTAAATGTTTCACGATATTACCGGTAGATGGCGCTATAATTAAAAATGTGCAATAGGTTAAAACTGCTAAATGTTTCACGGCATTACCGGTAGATGGCGCTATAGTTAAAAAATGTATAACATTTGTATTTTACATTTGACTTGTATGTAATACGTTCCATAAACATCCCCGGTACTACTTGATAGACGTTTTTTAATTTAAGTCATTAATGTTAAATATTTATTTAATGATGCAAGAGAAGTATAACTTCTCACGCGCGTACATAAGCACACGCACCCATTTTTTTTTAATAATATCTTATTAGCTAGACTCACACGCTAAACTTTAGTTTTTCATTTAAAAACAAAAATAGGCTTTGGTAGCGGACCCTTTTTTTTTTTTTTTGTGACGCGGGGAAAAATGCGTTACGCACACCACCGGTGCCTGGGTGGCCTCCGGTGGTAGCGTGGGACTCCCCGTCGGCTGTCCGACGGTATACCCACTAAACAACCCCGCGAAATGCCATCGGCCGCGTTGGTGTGGTGCCCCGGATCTGTTGGCAACAGGGCACTTGGTAGCGGACCCTGCCTATCCTAACGGTAAAGTAAAATGGATAACCCTAAGAAGAACACGATTGAATTTTAAATTCAAAATCGCAGCAAACTCTATCGTCGTGTCCGAAACCAAGTCAACAGTCCAGTTGGATCCCTGAATTAAAAAAAAATAACTTTGTAACTTTCGCCGTATCTTCTCTATACTAGAATTTAAAATAAAATTTATATACGTGTAACTGCGCATGTTTCTTAATATTGAAAAGTTTTATTTCAAAATATTATGAACCTTAAACTTTTTACTTTATAATTTAAAAATATTTTGTACTATCAACTATCAAAATGGTTCATTCACCAAATGATCTTGTTACAAACCTCACGATTGTGCCGACAGAGCTCCGATACCATCTAATCCAGATCTCCCCCACTCTTTAATTGATTATTTCGTAAAGATTAATACGACTCGTCATACATGACGTTCCGAGGTATGGAACACCAAAATTGAACTAAACAATCTTTTGAGTCACGATTTAACTTGACCAACCAAAGAAGGTATTTCTCATCGATCATTCCAATACAAATTGAAACAGCCACGAATTGTGTCGTGGGTCAATATACTTTGGTGTTGTTAAATTGTTTCTTGCTAATAATTTTCAAGTTCAATGTCGTTTCAATTGAGTTCAATTTAACTGATTACTCATTGGGTGTCCGCTCTAAATACTTTGTATTTTTTTATGGTATTCGTGTACGTAATTTTGGAACTTAATTATATGATTGATGTTTATAATATATACACGTACCAATATTGTTTATATTTACAAATAAGTACTAAAAAAGTAAGTGCTAATGATAATTTATCAATAATACAATATGTGAAAAAATTCTTCGTTGTGTCTAGAATAAACTGGTCGAAACATAATTCCTTGAAATGGCCTGCTACTGCATTCGTTTCCATAAGGACGACCATATATTTATAGCGTTGTCCGATTTTTTTTTGATGAACTATTTTGAACTCATAGGTACAATATTAAAGAAAGACCAAGTGCAAGTCTGCCTCGCGCACTGAGAGTTCCGTACAAACTTGTAGCTGTGTAAATAGTTCGTCCATCAAGTTTTTTTTCCGAACATGCTGTAATTGTGAAAGCAGCGAACATTGCTCCAATGTAAATTTAAACTTAATTGATATAAAACTTTACTGTTGGAAAACTGCTTTCCGCATACTACAGATAGTTTACCAACTGCGAAAAAGAGTGTCCTCGCAAAAAAGATATAGCTTTTCTGATGTAACTACAAATGTATGTTATCATATTTTTTCCTTTATTTGTGCTAAATGTCATTGCTTCTTGTCAAATTTCATGACTCGAGTTCAATAGGAAGTACCCTCTAGGTTTGCTTTCCTTGCGAGTGTCAAAATATACAGCATAAAAAACCGGGGTATCTTTTGATCGTGTTGACTCAAAAGTTTGATTTTTTCACTGGTCCAAGGAATTGCAGATTTGAGTATTTGATATTAATTTCAACTTGATACCTTCACGTGTTTCTGCAAAAAAGGTCATGTTATTGCAACAGACGGATAGATAGGCAACGAAGTAATCCTATAAGGGATTAGTTTTTATTTTTCAGATGTGCAACCCCAAAAATAACAAAAGTGCAGCAACAGCTTCCACCATAAATTTTTACCATTTTTTATCCTGAAATCAGATCGTTTATAATATACTCTTAAATCTGTAAAGAAAAAGCGGCTCGTAAGGATTGTGTGCCAGAAGCGTGCGTGACATGACACCTGCAAATACACGGATTGAAATGCTGGACTAAGACTATACTGATGTGCAGGCTAGCGTGTTTTCCAGAGGCGACATTTCTATAGAACCGCAGCATATGTAATATAAATATTTTAAAGGAAAAAAATGTTTTTCATAAACTTGCCAGAGTTTTACAAGAATCGCTACTCCCTGAAATAAGTTCATAGAATTTTCGCGCTTTGAATCATACTAGGTAGGAGATATAAATAATTAAATGATGCTTGCTGTCTGGCATCAACAACAATCTTTGCATTTCCCCCATCTCGTGTCCCGTGCGATAATATATGATAGATACAAGTTTTCATTGACTCAAAAGTCCGTCTTATCTACTTATAAATATCAACCATATAAAGGTCTAAATTATGTTGAATTTGATATGATAACGATTCTGTATCTCGTAAACTCGACAAGGATCATAAAACGCTTTAATAAAAATTTGTCTACGGACCGTGAACCGAAGTATTCAAACATAGATTATCACTAATTTTATCAATTTCACCGGACATCATGGTAGTAAATTTCAACTTAAGAGTAAATAATATGGCTTCACGTACGGAATAGTCGATTGTCCTAGATTAACGAACCATATCATTACGTCTAATGAATCGGCTACTATCATCTTATCTGGCCATCTACGTCACTCTAAATTCTATTAGACGATATATATACATATATAGATACATATGCAGACAATACGAGCCGTCGAAGATTAATAAGCTTATACGCTGTATTACTATTACATACATATTATTTTTTTGATTGAATTCAAAACCTATAAACAACATAATATAACTCATGATTCAACGATAGATGAGCGTGATTCTTTTCTGTTATGTAAAATCATTAAAATTGATATGTAAATACAAGAGATAGAGACTAATCTCTAAGAAGAAAAGGGGAAATAACGAAAAAGAGAGTATAAGGAATCAATCAAAAACACTAGTGGTCCTCCCACTAGTGTAAAAGGCAGTTTGTTGTAAATATTTATTAATGATTTGTTCGGTTAATTAATTTTACAAAAAAGTACTAATGTACAAACCGGTTTTATCTATGCTTTGTTTTGTTTATAGCTCGATTTTACTTTGTTAAGTGGGATCGTTTTTTAGTAATTTGATGACAAACTAAAAAGTTTGTGGGTCCCTCAAAAATTGCGCAAAACGTCACGGGTCCATCACACAGTTTGGCGGGATTACCTATGATTTATTCACGTAGTTTATTTCCTATGTTGGTTAAGCTTTATCCTTTATTATCTAGAAGATACGAAGTTACGTAAACCACATCAACCTTTTATACAAGAAAATCGAATAACCCGCCATCGAAAATGCTCCAAAAAAAGTGTTATTTTTCACAGTAGATCATTTTCGTAGTTGTAGTTGTCGTCGATAAAAGTATTATGTAGATGTATGTTTATATTATACTTAGAAGAGAAATTTATTGTAGTATACAAAAATGTATTTATGTTATATTATTATATATTTATGCCTCTATGTACAAAGTACTAATAAGAAACATAAAGTACTTTTTGCTTAAAGGCACTTTTGTAAGACCCTTTTTAGGGTTCCGTATCCAAAGGGTAAAACGGAACCGTATTACTGAGACTTCGCTGTCTGTCCGTCCGTCCGTCCGTCCGTCTGTCACCAGGCTGTATCTCATGAACCATGATAGTTAGACAGCTCAAATTTTCACAGATGATGTATTTCTGTTGCCGCTATAACAACAAATACTAAAAAATAGAATAAAGTAAATATTTTAAGGGGGCTCCCATACAACAAACGTGATTTTTTTGCTCGATATTGATAATTGCAACAGGTAGACGCTTGAAATATTCACAGAATATTTAGTTATATATTCAATTTAAGAATAAATAATTAAATTAAAATAAAACAAATATTTAAGGGGGGGCTGTATGGGAGCCCCCCAAACGTGATTTTTTTACCGTTTTTATAGATAATGGTACGGAACCCTTCATGCGCGAGTCCGACTCGCACTTGGTCGATTTTTTATAGATAATGGTACGGAACCCTTCGTGCGCGAGTCCGACTCGCACTTGGCCGGTTTTTTCTATTTGAATTTGTACTCACAATAGAAAATTCATTTCAAATAAACAACATTAAAAGATGCAATTTGATCTAACCTGCTTTGTGTGCGTCCGCCACCAATTAAATTAAATTTAACTTTCGCAAAATAACGCCTGAATCTATTAACATTAAAAGAAATATGGAACCAGTTAGTAAATTGGTTTTTCCCTCATAAATAAAATTGCACGTTAGTGCCCCGCTTCTATCTGACTTACCTCGAATAAACACTAGCTAGTTTTGTTAAAACGCATGTAGCTTACTATAAAACAGCTCAATATAAAGACTTTGAAAATAAATATTTTTTATTCAATAAGTTTCTGTCATTATAGTGGACCCAGTCGGCTTTTGACGAGCTCGGTGGCGCAGCTGTATTACGCGTCTTTGATTCCGACGCTCTTGGGTTTAATTCCCACACATGACAAACATTTGTGTGCATGAACATGTCTGTTTGTCTTATACTGGATGTTTTTAAGAGAGGTAGGGCGCATCAAAGCAGCCCGTCTAGGGAAGTTCCTCCACCTTACAGAAAACCGCAGTTAAATATGCTCCTAAGGAGTTGCTGTGTTAGCAGCAGAGGTGGTATGGCACGAGTGATAAATAATGTATTACAAGCGATCATAGGCTACGATAATCGCTTTACATTAGGTGGATCGGATGCTTGTAAGCCTTCTGATGTTATATGAAAATAAATATATATGCATACATATATTACTGACTTATTAGAAACATATTTTTGGTAGAAGCAAACTGTTATCCCAGAAGAAACGATTTTTCCAACCATGAATAATTCCCACGAGCGTAAGACAAAAGGTGCTTTTAAATAACTGGATTAAACCGCTATCTGAACCACCTTATCGATTGCGATGCGAAGTACCTTAAGATAAAGCAGTGCGAGGGCGGTCTCTCCGCTGTATCACTGGGTACTGTGTCTTTTTATCTAGACATCTACATGGACACAACACGACATTAAAGACTACCGACAACATCATATGTGCGGCTTAAGCCTCTATTGTGCTGTGTGCTCGCAACTTTATTTCGAAGTGAGGCTTATTTCAGAGAATGTGCTTACTCCCAGGTGGCTTACTGAGTAAGGTACTCGTACACAATGCGATTTAAAATGTTGCTGAACAATATAACGATATAATAGTAGGATTGGAGAAATAGAGTAGTTATTTTCATGCTCAACTCCAATAAAAAGGATCTTTAATGATAAAAAATGACGAGCTCGGTGGCGCAGTGGTGAAACGCGGTGTTACTTTGACACCAACGCTCGTGAGTTCGATTCGCACACAGTACAAACATTTGTGCGCATGAACATGTCTGTTTGTCTTGGTCTGGGTATTTTCTATGTATAATAAGCATGTATTTACAAAAAATATATATATTTACGTATGTTTATCAGTTGTCTAGTACCCATAACACAAGCTTCGCTTACTTTGGTGCTAGATGGCGCTGTGTAATTTGTCTGACAAAAAAAAAGTGTTGTAGTTGCTTACAGCTCTAGTTGATACTTTACAGCACATATTTGGTGCACATTTTAAATAGTTGTATATGTAGTATTGTAAATAGTAGTGTAGATATACTCTGGCTCTTTGTGAAAATATGTATATTATAATAGTCAGTTAGATGGGTTGAAGAGAGACGTTGCAAAGTACTGATTTATTAAACTTAGACGCAAAGAGGTAGGTCAAAAATGGTTTTTAGAGGCGTTTCCTTCTTCATATACATAATATTTAATGAATAGATATTATAATGTCAGGCAATTTTGTTAAAATTAAATAGTGCCAAATGACTAATTTATTTTTTTATAAAATAAAATATATATACCCAAAAACATTTTATATAATACAATACTCCCTGTACTGAAGGGATTAATAGTCTATGGTAAGTTATTCCCAGGCGGGCCATATATTTCTTTGCCACCTGACGTAAAATAAGAAAAATAAAAAGTATTTTAAGTATGTCAAGGTAATTTGATGTGGTTTTTAGGGTTCCGTACCCAAAGGGTAAAACGGAACCCTATTACTGAGGCTCCGCTGTCCGTCCGTCCGTTCGTCCGTCCGTCTGTCTGTCACCAGCATGTATCTCTTGAACCGTGACAGTTAGACATTTGAAATTTTTACATATGATGTATTTCTGTTGCCGCTATAACAACAAATACTAAAAAATAAAATAAAATAAATATTTAAGGGGGCTCCCATACAATAAACGTGTTTTTTTTGCTCATTTTTGCTTGATATTGATAACGGCAACAGGTAGACGCTTGAAATATTTAGTTATATATTCACTTTAAGAATAAATAATTAAATTAAAATAAAACAAATATTTAAGGGGGCTTCCATACAACAAACGTGATTTTTTTGCTGTTTTTATAGATAATGGTACGGAACCCTTAGTGCGCGAGTCCGACTCGCACTTGGCCGATTTTTTTAATAAGTTGTTACATGCGAACTAGAATAAGCCTCGCACTAAAACACTTTCATTATGAGATGCATGGGGTTGCTACGAGTACTATGGCTACGAGTACTATGGCTGCGATGACATCCCATCTATTTATCGGTTGTTTATTATGTAAAATTAAATTGTATTTAAATTATATTAATTGTATTTAAATTATATTAATTGTATTTAAATTATTTAATTTAAATTTACATTCCTAAAATAAGACCAAAACTATTAATAAAGTTTCTATTTTTTGTATCTCATCCGAATCATTTACATAAATGAACTAACTTGCGTGAAACAATCACACAGACGTTTTAGTGTATAAACGGTATTTATACCTAATTTTTGTCTGTCTGCTTGTTGTGGCTAATCTCTTTAGCTGGTATTGTAAGAAGTAATTTAGGCTACTTTTATTTTAGCAAAAAGGAGTTAGAGATTACACGGTAATAAAATAAAACACATGAACTGTGAACAAATTCCTATTTCACGCAGTAAATATTCGCACAAAATACATTTTTTGTGCTTATAAAAAATGCTCTTAAATAGCCTTAGTACCAGATGTCTTCGATGCAATATACTTCAACGATAAATGTTGCTTTGAAGATGCTCATTTCACCTCGTACGATTCTGCGCTTTTCACTCGCTCGTTTGATGGCATTGATACAACTAGAAGGAGAACACACAATTACCTATTATCCTTCTAACTTCACTCTAGGACTTTCTTCTCTCATCTGCCATCTCTGATTCGATGGTTATGGCTAGCCCACTGCTACTTTAGCTTGTTGACTATGTCGGCGACTTTTGTTTTCCGACAAATTGCTACGTTTTTCTGTTCTTAAAACATCAAGAGCAGTTCTCTCTATCGCTTGGTTTTCAAACTGTTTATCAGCCCCCTGTTAGAACCCAGCCTTCAGCCTCTTTCTATAACTGAGATTTTCACTGGATAATATCTGCATATATATGATTAAAGGATCAGGGTTGATCTTCCTTATACTATTTAAAGTTCTCATACAAAATTTGAACAAATATTTCAACAGTTCTTAAGCTTGGGCTTATACTGCATTAGGTTTTGAAACCATTAAATTAAAATATGGCAATCAGTTAAAAAATGCAACTTGCAGCATATAGTCACGTACACGTATGCGTACGTACGTTACAGACCAACAGACGGAGGCGCATTTCACTTTTCAAATGATTTTTTTTTTAAACATAGTATTTTAATAATTAGATATGATATTAGTTATATTATGTAGAAACAAAAATTGAAAAGAGTACGCTGAGATAGTTTGGTCATTTAGAAAGAATGAATAAATGACAAAAGAGTTACGAAAGAAGTGTATCAAGCAGGAGTGAATGGTGATGTCGGGACGGGCCGCCCGAGACGCACACGTATAGATCAAATTGGTGATGTGTTGGCAAAGGGCTAAATCAAAAACATCCAAAATCAAAGAGCATGTACAAAGGCGAAGGAAGGATGCGTTTTTTGAGGTTGATTAGTGTGGAAGAAGCGAGAGGGGTATGTTTGGATCGGTGCACCTGGCGTTGCATAGTGTCTCCCTACACCAATGGGAGAGACAGGCGTGATCATATGTATGTATGTTGTACATGATGTTAGTCAAGAGAGGTAGGGTGCATCAAAGCAGCCCTTGGGGGGAAGTAGTACCTCCACCTCACAGAAAACCGCAGCCAAATAATAACTCCCTAAAGGGTTGTGTTCCTGCGTGTGAGTGAGGTCACCAGTGATCTCACTCACACGCAGGAATATAATAACCCTCTAGAGAGTTGTTATTTCGCTGCTTTGATGCGCCCTGCCTCTTTTAAAATATCCAGACCAAGACAAACAGCCATGTTCATGCACACAAATGTTTGCCTTGTGTGGGACTCGACCCCAAGAGCGGTGGTGTTAAAGTCGCATCATTCACGACTAAGCCACCGAGTTCGTCAAGTCACGTTTTCTGTTCCTATGTTTTGTGTTGTAGATTTATTTCATCTCCAGTAATCCCAACATTTTCCTTTATATTATATCTATCTATAACTTCACGCCAAATCCCTTGCGGGGTAGGCAGAGAGAACCGAGCGCCACGTGACTCGATCCTTACATATCTCACTCGCTTCTTTAACATTCATTGCTCTTCTCATGCACGCTCGCCGGTTTCTAGGGCTCCTGACATCACCTTCTGATAGAACACGACCAATTTGGTCATGGTAGGTAAGTCTTGGCCTTCCCCGGCTCCTACATCCTTCCACTTTTGCATTGTATATCTGCTTCGTCATTCTTTCCTCTTGCATTCTTTCTACATGCCCGAACCATCGCAGCATGCCTCTTCTTATTTTAACACCGACGCTCTCTTTCAGACCAACTCTATTTCTAACATCATCATTGCGAATACGGTCTACAAGCCTTACGCCACAAATTTTGCGCAGCGCTCGCATTTCAACCACGTTTATTCTACTTTCATGCTCTTTCTGCCATACCCAGCTCTCGCTTCCATAAGTTAGCGTTGGGACCAACACTGCATTGTGTATAGCGAGTTGTGCCTTCTGGCTCAGGTTTTTACTGCCAAGAAGTTTTCCCAACGCTCCGTTCACACTATTCCCAGCACTCACTCGTCTTTCCACATCTGCGGTGTACCTTCCATTCCATTCCTTTTATATTATACTTAATCATTATCTCACCTGTGTTAGTATTTAATGTTGGAGCAATTTTTCGGAAATTTAAATTGACTAACAACTCCACACCTACGCACTGACAGTCTCTATTATATTTAATTGAAAGGATACCATTTACCCGTTATTTATTGCTATACCCTACAAAAACTATCTACCTAGTTGACGTTCTTTACAAAATATTCGACCTTATTCCCATTGTTTTCTCCCAATTTAGAAATTCGGTCGAAGTTACATGAGTTCAATTTTTATTTAATATACTCTAAAAAAGTTAAAGCTCGCCCTTGTTACTTAAGGCGATTTACGATCGGGGTTGCTTTATAAAAAAGTTTAATGCACCTGTTCGGTCCATTTAGCAGTGGTGACCGTTTTGTGGTTAAAAAAGGTAGTGCTAGGTTAAATTTAGAATTCCTTGTTGGAGTGGTTTTCTTTTCAGTGGAATAAAATAGTCAGCAGAGTGGTTTTAGCGCAAAGAAAAAATATTAAATTCGCCGCCCATTTATATCGGGTAAAGTAACATTTAGGTTCAAAGATAACTCTACTTCAGACTTAATTTGCACATGATGATCTCACTCTTTGTTGAATCACATAAGTGTCTTCACAGGATATGAGGGTACGGCGAATTCATAGATGATTGTGCGTCGACACTTTTTAGTAAGTAATAATGATGGATACATTTTGAGGATATGTTAACTGCTTAATTGCGATATTAGTGGAATAAATAAAGTATATTGAGTATTACTCAGTTGCCACTTGTATGCCTAAGTAGGTAATAGAACCGTACCTAAGCATGCGGCGCGAATGCCTCAACGCATGCCTCGTGCATTTGTGTTCGCAAATGTGAGCTGATAGTGGTATAAGCCATTTGTTATAGTAAACATGTGTAACGAAGCATTTACGTTGCATGGCTTGAAACAGACAATTGTAGTTATTAAATAAATTCTATTATATTGAATATAAATACACAATTTTAGAACAAATCCACACCAAACCTTATCTACCTTACCTTAAGGCCAGTATTTTCTGCCACCCCAAGGCTTTCATTTAACGATTGTCATCTATCGACAACAGCGGGTACCGACAGTTTAACGATTGCTCCACAGCTCGGAGTAGCTCGAGATACGTCAATCCATCCGTAGACAGGCTGCAATCGACGCGCTTAACCTACGTATTCGATTTGAATAATAAATACAACGACGCAATCGAGCATTTCATGAACCGCATTCCGCACCAATGCCTCCATACTGAATAGCCTATCGTCGATTGTGCAATTGCGAATAGTCAAGTTCTTTGGGCACATATCCAGAAACGAGGACTCAATAGAAAGACTAGTCGTTCTAGGGCAAGTGGCAGGAAAGAGAGATCGAGGCAGATCTCCCACACGATGGACTATTGTAATTAAGACAGCTACCAAGGCTTCAGTGACAGAATGTGCTCGCAATGCGATGAACCGGTCCAAATGTAGAAGCATTGCTAGAGCTGTGCTTGCCGTAGAGAAGACTAAGAACGTTGAAAACCACCAGTGTACCACAACCAACTAGTCAACCACGACCACTCTGCCAAGAAGAAGACTATTCCTATTTTCAAATTATTTAGGTAGTCTATAGGAATGATTAGGTACCACTTTTTTATTCTATAGGTACTGACTACTGTGGTCAAAGCGAGTTTACGGCTCGGCTGATGTATAAGATCTGTCGCAGTTAGCTTAGAATAACGAAGAATAGAGCTAGAATGATGCTTGTATTACGAGCAAAAATAATACCTGTTTTAATAAAAAAATGTTTCTTCTACCGTTATACTTTTGTATACAATGTGGCGAGGCATACGAGGATACGACCCATCTGATGTAAAGTGGTTACCGTAGCCTATGAGCGCTAGCAATACATTAAGTATAGCAAGCGCGATGCCACCTCTGCTACTGACACAGATACCTTTCATAGGGCGCATACCATCCCATCTGATGCAAAGCGGATACCATTGCCTATGAACACATGCAATACAAAAATATCACTGACGCCTTGCCATTCCTGCTGCTAACTCCGTAGAAACTTACTGATATCCCCACTCACTCGAAGGAAACCTTCCGGTTGAAGTTGATATTCGACTGCGGTTTTCTGTTAGGTCTGTTTCTGTACTTCCCCAGTTGGACTACTTTGATACGCTCTACCTATCTTAAAAATACACATACCAAAACAAGTAGACATGCGCACAAATATCTGTCATGAGAATAGAACCCACGAGACTTGATATTAAAATAGCACTGTTAACTCCATCACACACCACCAAAGCCCTGACTAGATCTTCAACTACATTTTAAAAGCTATACCAGCAGTTCTTTAGTAGTAATAAAATTATATGAAAGGTCTTGACAAGTTTATGATGGCAAAAATTTTACACCATTTCGGGAACAGCAAAATATAACACTTCCACAAAAGATTATTCATCGATATCAAATCAAATGTGACTGAGTCAGTTTTGAATACAAAATGTTTCTAGTTATCGGTATTTGAAGATCTATTATGGACACGCGGTTCACTGAGCGTATTGCTCATGAATATTCGGGAAACGTTATATACCTACATAATGTATGTAATGTGAATATATACAGGGCCAACGGGTTTAATGTAAGCATTCAAAATATTAGTTTCTCGCATCTGTTGATACGTATTCATGGTCGGTTGCTTGCGTTTGCGTTGATTTACATAAAATTCTACTATTTTCACAAGCGTAGTATTTTATGTGTAAAATACTAATTGTGTGCATTTTCATCAACAAATTAGAAATTTATAATCATTCTCATTATTTCAGCCCATATACGTCCACTGGTAGGCATAAGCCTTCCCTCTACATAACCACTCGACTCGATTCAGAACCACCTGCTTCTATCTAAATTTTTAATACATTACAAAACAAAAATCGGCGAGCGTGTATGAAAAGAGCTACAAATGTTATAGAAGCGAGCGAGCTGTTCAAGAACCGCCTCTTATGATACTCGCTTCTTTCTGCCTGCCTCGCAACGGACCTGGCGTAATGATATATTCATAGACAGTAAAATTTTTTGAGTTAAATACAAATTGTGAATGTGAATTTTTCGTGGCTGTTAGAATTCATTCGTATATGGTCACAGCATTACAAATTCATTGGAATGTTGATGTAAAGTAATTTCGAATGAAGTATAAGAGAGACATTCAAATATAGTTAAAGTTTTTCATGTTTGCAAAAATCATTCAGTATTCCGCTAACATATCTGTTGTAGCAAAGAAATAAAAAAAAATCGGCCAAGTGCGAGTCGGACTCGCGCACTAAGGGTTCCGTACCACTATCTATAAAAACGGCAAAAAAATCACGTTTGTTGTATGAGAGCCCCCCTTAAATATTTGTTTTATTTTAATTTAATTATTTATTCTTAAAGTGAATATATAACTAAATATTCTGTGAATATTTCAAGCGTCTACCTGCTGCCGTTATCAATATAGAGCAAAAACGAGCAAAAAAATCACGTTTGTTGTATGTGAGCCCCTCTTAAATATTTATGTTATTTTATTTTTTAGTATTTGTTGTTATAGCGGCAATAGAAATACATCATCTGTGAAAATTTCAACTGTCTAACTATCACGGTTCGTGAGATACAGCCTGGTGACAGACGGACGGACGGACGGACGGACGGATGGACGGACAGCGAAGTCTCAGTAATAGGGTTCCGTTTTACCCTTTGGTTACGGAACCCTAAAAACGATCACAAATGTATATTAAAAGAGACGAATTTGTACAAGATAAATTATGTCTACTCAATAGGAAAATTTATTTTCACATTTATTTGATATATCACAAAATTTATAATTGAAATCGATTCTTGAATTGAATTTGGTTTTAATTTAATATATAATAATGATTTATGGAGCAGTGGTTAAGGAGCCGGCCTATTGATCACTTGGTCCCCGGTCCGAATCCTGATGGGGGCATGTACCAATGAAATCGTGTTTTCGGATTTATCGGCGGTGAAGAAAAACATCATGAACAGGCCTACTCGTCAAAGAAATTGTATTTCGAAAGACGTGTGACCTGGTTTTTCGCTCTGGGTTGTGAGGTCTGTTGGCGGTCGCTTCATTTAAAAAATCTGTATCTTCGCCAAATCCTTTGGCTTAGGTAGCGGACCCCACCATTCTTAGCGAAGAAGAAGAAACATATAATAATATGTCTTTTAAAAAGCGAAAAAAGAACGTGATGCTATTACAATGAAATTGATCACACTCGAAATTTTCTAAAGTCAATTCTATCATCATTTTTTTAACATTTACCTTGTTCTAAACATAAATTGGTTAAATGTTTTCTTATCATCATCCAACAAGTATTTTTTTGAAATTAAACTATTTTTAACGGAAGTATCGCGTGTTTTATTTATTTTGTTGAAACCTGACGTTTCGAACGCTTTGCAGCGTCCGTGGTCGCAGGAAAGACTAAGGTGGTATTTGTCTTACATTAGTTATTCAATTATTACATCTGCCGACATGGATGCATTAATTATATATGTTCCGATTCACACAAAAATCGCTCACAACAACTAAAAATAGTTTAATTTCAATGTGTAACAATCGCGAAAACCTAAGACAATACTAAGTATTTTTTTATTGACCAGCGATGTCTCAAGTTTTTGAATTTTTGTTACTAGATTGATTTAAATTTTAAATCTATTTGTAAATATGTTAGTATGTATGAACATTACATAATATTAAGAGTCGAAGGCAACCTCGCCAATAAATTGTCTCTATTACCTTGTCTGCTTATTTTTCATTTTATACCACTTGGTTTACAACGCGAGTTATATAAAATTGATATGGCCTGTGAAAATTGACATGTCGTCCAATTTAACTTCATTTAACTTTAATATCATCATTAAAAATCTTGATAAAAACGAAGTAAAATTACATACAGACAACAAGGAAAATAAACGAGCGATCAGTACAGAATAAATGCACCCACCATTAATTAACCACAACCAGACATTAATTACCAACAGCGCCTCCTGGTGTTGATCAATCTAAAACAATAAATCACAATAATTTAAACCTTACGATTTTAAAAACTCCACATTGTAATCAATATCTCTTGGCTTTATGATATAAATTTCTTGAGACCCATATTAGTATCAACGGCGACATTTTGTCACCGACCTTCGAAGTTATCTTATAATCTGCCCAAAGTCATATTTCTTTTAAAAGTTTAAAATAAATTTTCTCGAAGGCATAAGTTAGTGAACAGAAGCGTGGGTGATTTGGATTTTATCACGTTATTAATTTTTATTTTAGTAGTGAAGAGTGATATTGGATTTATTAACTGATAGTGAGGTATCGTCGTGTGACGTTAAGTAGGTGTAATTAATCGACTAGTTTTTGTTTCCTATATGTAGTATTTTTTTAATTAAACAAATATTTAAGGCAGGAATGGTAGCAGAATTAGACCGACAGATTAAATAATTCATATTTATTCCAATATTTATTTATAAACATAAAAAACGTTTGCTCTATCATATGAAGTCTAAATTTCTAACACAAATCACTTAAATACTTTATTGCTTCTCGTTTCTCTATTCATCTGTGGGCAAAAATCATTATATAGTAGGATTAATAATGATAATAATGATTTTTGTACATCTGTATCTCAAAATGGTGAAATATGGTTAAAAGATTAATGAACATTATATATTCCTTGAACGGCCGGTTAAAACTTTTATTTAAATATGCTAAAAGGAAACTAGTATACTTCTGTTTCAGAAATGTCCGTTCAGTACATAATAGGTATTTAAAATAGTGAAGAAAATGTAGTCTAGATGAGGGGCAAACATATCCTCTTCCCTTAGACCTAGAAATTTAGAAGCAAAACGGAGAAACTCGACATAACAAGGCAAGGAGAGTACGGAAGAAGAAATGTGAGTTTACTTCAGTTATAAACCTAGAACCTCGATTTCCAAAAACACTGTGCTAGTTAGTAACAGTATTCTGGTTTTTCTGTAATATTTATCAAATTATTTATCATTCGAATTTATTTCACAGATTACAATTTACACATTCAAAACATAGAAATCTCCTCGATACATGTAATAGCCAGATAAGCAGATGGACAGAATGGTACCTATTTTATATCATACGAGTAGCATGAATCTGATCGAAGTACTTTAAAAAATATAAATATTTTACAATATTTCCATCACATTGATTAGTCTCCGTATGCAAGTTTTTGTAGGCAACAATCTACCTTTAACAAGTTTGCGTATCAAATATAGCCTAGAGCAATTCAGTAGCCCCAAGTGACAAGCATGACGGATACAGACAGCCATAACGAAACACAAATACAACATGGCGTTAGTAATCCATACAAAATGCGAGTAAAAAAATAGCAACGTAAACATCTTGTTTTGAGACATACGAGTATACAACGTGGAGTGAGTAGGCATTAAAAGTTAATCTTAAGAGGAGGTACCTCCTTCTCATAGAGAACCAAAGCTAAATAACCACTTCCTGCAGGCTTGTTGTATTCGGAGTGGTGTTACCAATAATCTCGTGAGCTATATTATCAGCGAGTATGGCAATCCGCGAATAGTAAATACTTCCTGTATTGAAAACATTAATGGGATATATTAGCCCCATTAAATCAGTTAGGTTGTATGTTTGTATGACTCCCGATCTATTATAAATAAATAAAGTAATCTTTTATCGTTGAAGTACTGTTATCACTTGTGACTAATTTAAGAAAAGGGACAAATTTAAATTTCTTTTTTCTAAGAAGAAGAAGTCTATAAGAGTATAAACAAATTTTCTTTGGTAAATTCAATTACATTCGGTCAATAATGTTTTTTTTTCCTTTTACTCGTAGTTAAATCGACATGTTACATAGTTCTTTGCTATTTAACATGTTACTATTGTAGATACGGGACTTACTACAATTTGTTTTTATATTTTCCTGATATTTTTGGCGACGTTGCAGTCGCCATGGTCACGAATGTCAGAAAAATATATATCATAATAATAATAATAATAACCCCGCAGGGCAGCTTGTGGCGAGCTGTTGGTGCGTAACGACACCACGGGTACCCGAGTGCTCCAGAGAGTCGATCAGGGCCTTCGTCTCCGGCGTGTCTTCGTCGGTCGGAGTGGAAATCCAAGAAGGCCCGCAGGACTCTCAGCTCTGGCTTGCCTTCATTGGCCGTCCAGAGAGGAGTCGATAGAGTATATTGCTCTAGCAGGTGATATACTCCAGGGGTGGAAGTGTTAAAGGGCATAACGCCGCGAGTAACTTCAGAGAAAGCGCAGCACACCTCTCGACACCCCTGAGTCACTCACACCGGTGTTGCCCCCGGCCGACTTTCTCTGGCATTTCGGGGGTCCATCTAGTGAGTGGCGAGCCACCGCCTGCCAAAAATAACAGTCAGATATGATAGTTATGGCAGGTGTCCGTCCCTCTTCTGCAATAACCCAGTACCAATAATCCCTCCAGACCTCATTACAATAGACTAATCATTTCCTACACATTCGCAATAGTCCCAATACCTGCCGTGACCTGCTCATAGATATATGGTTCTATCGATATTTTTAGGAGGGGGTCTCGGTGGGTGTACAACATATCATGAATCTTCTTAAAAGGGCCTCTACGCGTTGGATCCATATCCCCGCGCACGCCTATCAAATGACCGGGATAATACCCGTGAATAAAAATAATAATAATAACCCCCGCAGGGCAGCTTGTGGCGAGCTGATGGTGCGTAACGACACCACGGGTACCCGAGTGCTCCAGAGAGTCGATCAGGGCCTTCGTCTCCGGCGTGTCTTCGTCGGTCGGAGTGGAAATCCAAGAAGGCCCGCAGGACTCTCAGCTCTGGCTTGCCTTCATTGGCCGTCCAGAGAGGAGTTGATAGAGTATATTGCTCTAGCAGGTGATATACTCCAGGGGTGGAAGTGTTAAAGGGCATAACGCCGCGAGTAACTTCGGAGAAAGCGCAGCACACCTCTCGACACCCCTGAGTCACTCACACCGGTGTTGCCCCCGGCCGACTTTCTCTGGCATTTCGGGGGTCCATCTAGTGAGTGGCGAGCCACCGCCTGCCAAAAATAACAGTCAGATATGATAGTTATGGCAGGTGTCCGTCCCTCTTCTGCAATAACCCAGTACCAATAATCCCTCCAGACCTCATTACAATAGACTAATCATTTCCTATACATTCGCAATAGTCCCAATACCTGCCGTGACCTGCTCATAGATATATGGTTCTATCGATATTTTTAGGAGCGGGTCTCGGTGGGTGTACAACATAACATGAATCTTCTTAAAAGAGCCTCTACGCGTTGGATCCATATCCCCGCGCATGCCTATCAAATGACCGGGATAATACCCGTGAATAAAAATAAAATAATAATAATAATTATTCATTTCTTGTTGATATCACCGTCCCATGTGATGAGAACCTCGTGAAGGCTGAGAAAGACAAGTTGTCAAAATACTTAGAGTTAGCCCACGAGGTTACCGACATGTGGGATGTTGATTCAACAACAATTGTCCCGATAGTCGTGTCGGTCAATGGTCTAGTAGCAAAAAGTCTCGACCAACACCTACGAAGACTTTTGCTAGGTCACTGGGTCAAGAGCCGGATACAGAAGGTTGCAATTTTGGGAACTGCACGTATTGTGCGGAGGTTCCTCAGTCTGTCGCCCTGACCACCGACGACTTAGACACTACGTCTCGCGTCGATGGCGATTCTTTTTATATGAATTTATATTTAAAATATTGTATTTTTATATATGTATTGTAAATATAAAGATGTATAAGAAAGACAAATGAATAAATAAGTGAATAATAATAATAATAAATTTATTTGCAGAAATAAGGTACATAAAGTTAAAGTATTTTATAAAATGTTTCGTTTCTCTTATTTTACCCACTGTGGGCGTGCAAATGTACATTGAAATTTTTAAAATGTAGTTACGAGTATAATGTGGTATAAGTTATTACAATTATTACATAGTGCCATGGTAAGGTTTAAATAGTGGTCAAATATTAAAAAAACAAGCAAAAAACAAATGTGATAGAAATTAGTACGCAAATACAAAAAATAAAATAAAATAAAATAAAAAATAAAAATGAACATCGTATTCAGTATTCAATCCCTATTTCTGATGTCCAAGTACTCCTGAATAGAATAATAACATTAATCTAATAACCAGGAATGTAATTGTTTTTTAAAAGCTCGCAGAGTTAGTTGTTTAAACTGTTCCGGTAAATTATTAAAAATTTTAATAGCCATACAAAAGGAATTATTCTTGTGTAATGTTAAACGTATGTTCGGTAATAATATCATATTTTCATGTCTTGTTGGTTTATTTTTGAGATTACGTCTTGTCGTAAAGTAATCGGGGTGTTCTTTGACTAGGATACATATTTGTTTGATATACAAGCAAGGTAGCGATAGCACGCGTAGTTTTTTAAAAAGAGGTTTACATGGCTCCTGGAAATGTGTCTTGCATATAGCTCGTATACACTTTTTTTGGGCGGTAAAAGCTCCCTTAGCGTCCACTGAGTTTCCCCACAATAGTAGACCATAACAGAGGACTGAAGACACGTAGCCATGATAAGCACTTAAGGCTGCTTCTATTGACGCAATATTTCTCAATCGCCTTAGTGCGTAGACGAATTTGTCAATTTTTAGACACACTTTATCAACATGCGCCTTCCAGTTACAAAATTTATCTAAAGTAAATCCCAGAAAGTTTACTTTATTTACTATATCAATTTTTTTATTTTCGTGCATAATGGTTAGGGTGTCGGATTTCGACTGAGTGGTTTCGAATTGAATCGCTTTTGTTTTTCCTATATTTATTTTAAGATTATTAATATTTAGCCAATTTATTACATTGCTTAAGGTTTGGTTTATGTCTGAATTAAAATCGCTAATTGCATTACTTTTGATTAATATCGTGGTATCATCTGCAAACATGATGCACTTATGTTGTGTAATATTTGGTAGGTCGTTTATATAGATCAAGAACAGCAGGGGCCCTAGGACACTGCCTTGTGGCACGCCGCATCTATTTGATCTATATTTTGATCTATATATGTTTCTTTTTGTCCCAATTACTTTCGATATTTCTGTACACTGTTGTCTATTAGATAGGTAGCTCTTTATCCAATTATATGCATTGCCTCTAATGCCAATTTTATCTAATTTATTTAAAAGTTTAGTATGTGAAACAAAATCAAATGCTTTACTCATATCTAACAGTAGAGCAATTAATGGTACTCTGTTATTTATACTATCTGTAACAAATAAATTAAAACAAGCTAGTGTTGTAGATTTTCCTTGCATAAAACCAAATTGTTCATCTTTTATTAACTTATGTTTCATAATAAATTTGTATATTCGTTTATGAATAACTTTTTCGATTACTTTGGATAATACCGGTACCAGAGTCACTGGTCTGTAATTATTCATGTCGGTTTTAGCATCTTTTTTGTACAAAGGTTTTACTATTGAGAATTCAAGACTATCTGGGCAATGTCCTTCTTCCATACTGAGATTAATTATATATGCTAAAGGCTTACATACAAATTCCGCACACAACTTTAAAGCCTGAGTACTAATATTATCGTAACCTACCGCATTGCTGTTACTTAGAGACATAATAATTGCGTATACCTCTGATTCATTTGTAGGTTCTAAGAATATTGTATTACTATTAGTAGGAATATCTTTTAGAGACATATTAGTGTTAGATTTGTGAACATCATTTGAAGAGCTTGTCAATTCAATAAAATAGTCATTAAAAAGTTCGCTTATTATTTTAGGATCTGTATATTCTGTATTGCCTTTAATGATATTCTCAATATTATTTGATGTAACATTTGTATTTATATTTTCATTTATGATTTGCCATGTCCCTTTACACTTATTCTTTGCTTTCTCTATAAATTTTTCGTTATGCAGCTTTTGAGCTGTATATATACATTTTTTTAGTATTTTAGAATAAGTTAAATATTTTGTTCTTACAATATTTTTATAAGTTTTGGTTTTTAAGTATCGCATATAATTACACGTAATTTTCGGAAAGCACAGTTCGTGAAACAACTTAAATATGTCATGAAATTCATTGAACGCATCATTTGCGCTATGGCTATTGTAAACTTGTGAGAATGTAAGAGAAGATATGCTATTTTTAAATTTCTGTAAGTTTTCTATGCTATAGTCTACTTTTTCATATGTATATTCACGTGGAACTAACTTCAGTTTGAAAGAAATGGTCTGAGCAGTTTCATGATCAGAAAGCCCTAATATGTGAGTTTTGGGTTGTACTCCACGTATGTTGCTTACAATTTGATCTAGACAAGCCTTTTTACGCGTAGGAGTAGTAATGTGGAGGTTTAAATTGTGATTATTAAGAATACTAGTAAGTTCTCTGGAAGTATTGTTTATTTTCAAGATATCAATGTTCCAGTCTCCACTTAGCACGAATTTATATTTATTTTTCTTTTTTTGTAAATTATGTAATAAAGATTGCATTTTAATAAAAAATGCATTAATATCTGAGTTAGGAGTTCTGTATATGTTAATTACAACTAGATTGTACGTGGGTATTTCTATCCCACAGCATTCAAAAATATTTGCAGTTGATAGATCTTTACAAATGGTTAATTCTTTATACTCTAAATATTTTCTAATAAATATTAAAGCACCTCCTCGTTTTTGATTTTTGCGTGAAAAATGGGAAGCTATTTTATAGTTTGGTAGTATTACATTAGTTTCATGGCCGTTTTGTATAAACGTTTCACACAAACATATAACATTTACTTCTATATTTTGGTCTTTTAAGTCTTCGATAGCATTCTGGAAAAAATCAATTTTATTTAGAATACCAGCTATGTTTTGATGAAAAACAGTAAACGAGGTTTCATTGTTCTCGAAAGGAATCGCGCATAGGCGATGTCTGTGCATCTTTTAGAACACACATTTTTTTGTTACTTAATTCATACCTATCCACAATTTCACCTGTATGATAATAATCATTATTTGAATCTATTTTTAAAATTAATGTGTATAATTTTTTAAAGATTATCCGGAGACTATTTCTGTTGACATTACCGTACCGCGTAAACGATGTATATGTGTAACTTATGTGTTTATTAGAATCGAAGATAAATGCATATTCGTAAAATTTATTATTCGTGTATAACAAATTATTAAACGTTTCAATTCTTTTATTGTTCAGAGTACAATGATCATTAAGTTTAAATGTAGGGACACACAGTATAACGTTGGTATGCTGTACCTTTTTAAGAGTATTATTTATATAATCAACTAATGCCTGGTAATTATTTGTTACTTCAAAGTCCGTATGGCCAATAAATATTATGCAATAATCGAATAATGTAAATCCTGCTAGTTTTGTTTCCATTCCATTCATGAGCTCTCGGACTCCAACATTAGGTTTCAAATAGTGACAGAAGTTACTATCTGTGAAAGTGTTTTCAATCAATGATAATAAATCACTTTTGTTATTTGTCCCTATTACACAGACTTTTCGTGGTTGGGGTTTAGAATTAGAAAGAATTGAATTTTGTACACAATATGAAGTTTGTGATTCTGACAAATAATCTTCTTGACGTTTCTCTGTACTTTTATTTAATCTTCTGTTTTTTTTGCAGCTCTTATTCGTTTCAATAACATTTTTATCCTTTGTAGTTGAATCTTTAGTATACGGCGATGATAAAAACACGATTGCTCCTTTACTTTGTTAGAAGGAGAAGACTGTCGTGATGACCCTTTTTCGTTAATTAATTTTTTATATAAACAAGCTTTCTTTGTGTGACTCTCTATAATCTTTTTCATGGCTATTATTTCTGTATTTAATCTATCAATTTCTTCATGTGCGCTAGCCAATTGGCAAGTTAATTCACTTACTTCCTCTTTTAATTCTATTACTAAAGACTGGTCTGGTGATATATTGGGTAAACTATTTGAACTGTTCTCTCGAGATGAAATATTCAAATTTTCGTCAAGTAAAGTCGATTTTGATAGGTTTTCTACAGAACTAAATCTCTTTTTTTTACTGTTAGCGTTTTTCGGCGTGTTGTTACAACTCTTTGTGCTTTTTTGGATGCATTCATTACATTTCCAAGTATCCTTACTTTGTTTCGTCATTGATTTAAATTTTTGTAATGTTAAATTAACACAAGTTAAATTAAAAGCTTTTTTGCATATATTGCATTTTAGGTATTCACGACCATTCAGGTCTGCACTGCATTTTGCACAGTTCAACCCATCAAGCATTTTTGTTATAACTCTTTTGCTCCTTCCAGACATATTAAATTGAGTAGGTATATAAATTTGGACAACTCAATGAAATCTATTATAAATCAAATAATCTTACAGTATATGATACTCAGTTCAAAATAAAAATAATCAGAACACAAAAAAGCACAAAAACAATAATTTGTGTTGGGGATCGAACTGACTACTAGAAACTGAACGGTTCGGTATTACACTACTCGCCAAGAAACATTTTATGATAAGTGACGAAAAATTAGATATGCTTCTTACTCAATACTTTAAATGTGTAGTCACTTTATTATTTATTTTTTTGATGTCACCATCACTTTAGAGCATATACAAAGATTAAAGTGTTCACTCGTTTAAAAATTTTAAATGGATATCATAAGTTATAATAGGTCACTGTTTGATTAATTTTATTCACGTTTTTCGCAAGAACTGGCTTTTGCACTGGCCATAGTAAACAATATGTGAAGCGCCTATCTACCCTAAGTTCACCTGGACTTTGACGTACGTATTATTGTTGTTTACCGTGTTAGTGATTTGATAACTAATTATGATTAAACTGGCACTTTTTAACGATGAATTTGCGTATTTATATCACTTGCGCTGCATTTAATTACAATTTATTTATTTATAATACGAAACTAAGTGTTTACTAAATGACAGCTCAAGCTGTCATAGAAATGTAAACAATCGTAAAAGTTTAAAATTATATATTTAACGCGTTACAGTTATAACTAATCTAGCCATAAATACTGTTGCATAGAAACTATTATTTTATCAACTCTTTAATTATTTGGAATTCGGAACTGTTAAAAACTTCCTTTGATGTCCCGCCGTTTTACTAATTTTTTTCGTGTTTATTATCAAATTACACGAAACAGATATACATACAACGCGAAAGTAGAAGCGTGTAGGAGCCGAGGAAGACCAAGACTTACATGCTATGACCAAATTCATCGTGATTTATCAGAAGATGATGTCAGGAGCCTTAGAAACCGGCGAGCGTGCGTGAGAAGAGCAATGACTGTTAAAGAAGCTACTGAGGTTTGTAAGGATCGACTCATGTAGCGCTCTGCCTACCCCACAAGGAACTTGGCGTTAAGTTATAGATAGACAAATAGCTATTTAAAACCAGATGAAAAAAAAATGACAATGACACCACATGAAAAAATTAATACATCTTGATTTCCTAAAATTTCTGAGCATAACTTTTATTTTAGACATCATTTTAAAATAATTTTAAAATTGTTTAATGTCGTAAATCAATACTGTGTCAACATCTCTTAGGTACTGTACATTCAGTACATCCAGCATGCATTGACAGTTAGGGAAGTCTTGTAGAACACAGAAATTATTGTTGCACTGGCGTCCATCTGAGAGATCGTTATACCGTATATCCGAACTTGGAAGCCCGCAGTTGACTCATCTGATTCCGTATCAGAGGACCACACAACTTCCCTTTATAAATTCCTATCATATTTTCTAATTTGTAAATTACTATAATTAAATACTGACTAACTTTGTAACTACGAGTATTATCCAATAAGATCAATTTCTTGTAACCTTACAATCTAGACTTACTTTAAATATATACTTCTAAAACGTTATTGCGCATAAACTGTAGAAAGAATAGTTGTAATAAACTTTACCAATATCGACATTTTCTATAATACATGGTTTTTGCTTCTATCGCACGCTGTGCTATGCCAGCCCACTTTATCTGCTATGACCTCACATGAGTAACTGGATTTGAGTGGATGCTGAAATGGGAATAAAGATATAATCTGATGAGAACATTGACGATAATAATTATATGAGAGGTAGAGCGCTTTTAAAGTACCTCTACCTTACCAAAGGTCAAATAACATCTACTTAGAAGGTCGTGGTCCTACGAGTGAGTCAGGCTAGAACGCGCGAGAGATACTTATATTGTAAGCGTTCATAAGCACTTCACATCGGGTGGCCCAATTAGTTATTTGCTACTCGACATTGTATAAAAATATAAATGAGAATCATGTGAAATTCCATACCAGTCTCATTCATTACTTCGATACTCCCTAGATGTTATAAATATTAGAATCCGTAACCAAAACGACGGCGCCTGGACAAAATCCGATTATCTCATTCTTATGATCTCGAAAATATCGAATGACAAAGAATGGACTGTTTATTACGAAATGACGATCTATCGGCGGCTGAGAAAAGGCACCCGAAAATAAAACGATCGCTAACCAGAGGTTGTAAGGAGTTCTACACACTGGTAATGTTTTATTTTCGTTGTTATATTTTGATTTTTAATACAACAAACAAGCATACGGTCTACCTTATCTAGAACCATTCCCGTAGCTTATTGACATGTTTCGATAAGTCCGTTAAAGCGTTGCCAAGGCCGCTGCTTATGCAGCACCTTCAAAACATCTTCGTAACCTCACTTGCAGGAACGTAACAATAGTTGGATATGTTCATAAATTTATAGAAATTTTATTCGTATGTAATTTGGAAAAGCTAGGCTATCTAGCTTTCCGAATTAAATATTGCTGTACCTTTTTTTCGATAATTTAAATAATAGTTTAAATAATAATTTCTTTATTAATCACCGTAATACATGCAAATATTCTGAAGAAAAAAATTTAAATTACTTACACCTCGACCGATGTCACAAAAATAGAGAAATGAATATGGAGTATTATGAAAAACTAGCTAATTCCACCGGCTGTGCCCCATACGTAGCTGGTTAAATAGCATAACGTTCCTAAGAATAGAACTATCAAATGCAAATAGATTTTTTCAAATTCTACTGTAGGTCCACTGATTAGCGTATTCAAATAAACAAACAACCTCCTCCGCTTTATATATTGCTGTAGTTTTACCAGCTTATGATTTAAAAAAACTTTGTTCGAACAAATGTTTTTATTTAGGTCATGGCATTTTTGTCTGATTTTTTTTTGTGTAAATACTCACAATTTATTAAAGAGGTAGGTTATTGCTGTTCTGTACTATTGTCCACTCATATCGTATGTCGTGGAAATATTCACAAATCCTTTCTTGGGGATGGTGCCTAGAAAAATTAAAACTTCCTATACGCTGTAATTTTTGCCAAGACGTGCCATTTAATCAGTTTGTTATTTTGTATACAAAATAATTTTATGTTATAAATATTTAATTATATTTATCGACCCCAATCATATCTATATTAACTCTATAAAAATGTCTAAATTAAATGTTAAGTATATTGTAGAATTCATGTAGAATATATTAAAATTATTATATATACAGTATACAGTACTATTTTATGGAGTATTTAACTGCACATTTTATTTGCCTCGTGTAACGAAACCCTAATCAGCCGTATAAAATATCAGGTAAAAAAATGAGATTGGAATCAAAAGGTATTTATGTTAGAGGATAGGCGGTAAAGGTTAACGATTCCTATCAATTAAGGTTATGGGTTGTCCCGACAGGTCGCCGGGACCCCCGCTGTGTAAGGATTTCGCACCTGTCCCATTGGTGTGGTTTTTAAGTCAGCACCCAGTATCAGGTGGAAGTTGATAGGTTGATTAGGGTGTGCATGACGTTTAGAAAGTGGAGAAATCTATTTAGATAAAATAATAATGTAAATCTAAATGGCGTAAGGCTTATATCCAGACCTCGGTAAGTATGTAAGATCACATTATCCATCGCACAGTCACTGGAGCTCAAAATTGATGTATGTCTGACTATTTGAATATATGGCTCAAAATTGATGATGTAAATTTGAGCTCCAATTATTTAGCCTATTGCTTTTAGGCTGATAACTCGCGATGCCCTTGAGTCACTGAGTTTCTGTCTATAATACGTGTGAAAGAGAAGTATATTAGAAGAGAGTATTTTAAAATTATAACATTTTTTAGAATCAACAAGTAACTCTAAAATATAGTAGGAGCTCTAAATAATTATAACTGTAACAGTAATTTAGATTCCGTTTAATTTTATTAAATTATTTATAATTTCTATTACCTGCCAATATAAAAAAAAACTAGTACAGAAAAGTCTCATATTTATACCCATACATTCGGAAATCATAGTGTTCCTACACATTTTATTAGTGTTTTGTTTATAAATATGATAACTTAGATAGAAAGTGCCAATATCCCACTGCGACAGAGTGGAACAAATCGATTTTTTGATAGAGCCCTACTGAATACTAAATCATTTATTTATAACTATTCAACTATAATATAGAATAAATATTCAACAGTTAGGCTCAGCTGCTGTTTTAGATAAAAACGAACCTATGCATCACTTCCTGATTGTAGGTACATTTGTCAAATATGACGTAAACATCAAAAGAACTTTTTAAACGCATCTCGCATAGTAGACGGTAGCGTTTCTTATTAGCTGGTAAGTATTTGCATGCTGTGTTGACATTATAGGATTTACACTGTTATATCAAAAATTCTCATTCAATTTGTATATATATAAATCATATAATCAACAAATATACAGCGCGTATTTACAGTCATAATCATTTTTATGCGATACACCAAAAATATTTAAACGGCATTACAAAATGTATTGTTAAACGAAGTATGAGACATAAATAACTTAATAAAATAAAAACTTCATAAAATCGAACGATAAAGTGTGAGTTGAACTTGCCCACTGAGAGTTTAGGTTTATTCGGGAAAGATCTTTTATGAGTATCATATAAGGTTATAGTTAATTTTAATTATAAATCCTCCCTCTTCCCCCCAAATTTTATATTGTTGATTACACCTATAGTTTAGTTGAAAATCCAAATACATGAATTTAGTGGTACATGCCAGGATTCGAACCGGGAATCAGCTGATCAATAGGGCGATTCTTTATCCACTGGTCTGGGGTTTAATTTACTAATCCTGTGAAAATCAAAGTTTTAACTAAGAAGGCTTGAAGGAAACGCTCAATTTTAGGTATGTACCTAAGACTTAGACTAAATTTATCGTAAAAATGTGTTTTTACATTAAGTCTGTTTTATTACACACGTACACATATAAACACGTATTTGTAACCTGTAAAAAATAATATAGTAAAAGAAAATGTCCGGACAGTACTTGGTTGCTTTCAATATTTACGAGTATATAATTATTTGTAATTTATCAGTTGCTCAGCGGTGAAGGAAAATATTATGAGGAAACCTGCACGTCCAAGAAATTGTATTTCGAAAGCCGTGTAGCCGCGCCTAATCGAACCTAAGAAAGGTCTGCTTTCTTGCTCTCGGTTGTGGTCTGACGGTGGTAGCTCCATGTAAAATCAGTATTTTCACGAAATCCTTAGGCTTAGTTCACCCTATACTCTACCAATCATAATGGATTAGAAAAACGAGATAAGAAGAGTATTATGTCATGTGTATTTGGTTGCTTCCTGTTTTTATGTATGTACTAGGATTCCATAATCATATGAATTCTAATTCGACAAAGTTCAAAGTTCATAGTTCTTTATTTGTCATTAAATAGGGTGGTACATTGAATGTCTGGTGTTATACATGGATATCGTTACTTAAGCCTATTTAGCCACACAAGGATGTAAATAACAAATATAGATTATATTATTATGTAGAGTGAACAATTATATTAAATACTATTAATGTCAATAATTATTAAATATTAAAGATTAGTAAATTAAGAAATGTCAAAATAGTTTTAATTAATCCGTGCATCGATCACTCAAATCCACATAGTTGATTCCGCGCAGATGAGTAGGTATAATCACTTATAATTTAGAAAGTCGTCAATAGTATAAAACAGCCAATAACCAGCGACGCAGCATAACCTTAAAAGTGTTCAGTGGCAGCTGTTTTATACTGCTCGGCACCTTATTAAAGATAGTGTAACACATGACAAGACAATTTGTTTGAAAACGTTTAGTTTTTGGGATTGTACTGAGTATCAATCTATCGTGATTCCTATTATTCCTCTATTATTCCTTTTTAAAACATCTTTGGCATGTGTGAACAAGTGATTGTTTTTTTTCATAAATTTTGCTACCTCAAGTATATAGAGGCAGGGCAGGGGCAGAATTTTTAATAATTAGAAACGTGGACATCACAGTCACCATAGAACACATCCTTACAAGCTGAAAATAAAATATCATTAAGTAGGCCACTTGCTAGAAATCAGTTCGCACACACGAGTTTCGTAGTGCGAACTAACAGAAATACAAATTGGGTTTGAAGTTATTTATACAAGTCCGGAAGAACGACGATTTCTTTGAAACGGCAGTTATGACATATTTTATTATTCTTTGTTTCATAGCAAAAGTTTTAAATTTATTTATTATGGTACAAAAAAGAAGTATGTTGTGTTTTTAAAACAAATCCATATTTATACGATATTATTATCAATCAGTTAATTTATATAGACTTTTGTATAAAGTACTTGTTAAAAATATATACATGTCGAACTTGGTCACGCAGTGGTTAGGTTAGATTTTTTGTCAAAAACACTTTTTTGACACCAACACTCGTCAGTTGGACTCCCCACACTGGGCAAATCTTTGTATACATGCATATCTGTTTATTTTGTTTTGGATATTTTAAGGGAGGTAGGGCGCATCAAAGCAGCCCATCTCGGGAAGTACCTTCACCTCACAGAAAACCCGAGCCAAGTAACAACTTCCTGAAGCGTTGTTGTATTCCTGCGATACCAGTAAGTTCCTAAGGAGTTACTGCGTTTGTACCAGAGTGATACTCTTTGTGTTGCCGGCGTTTATAGGCTATGGTAACCGTTTTACATCTGGTGGGTAAGTAGGCTTGTATATCCCCCGCCTTTGTATAAAATTTAGTAATAATGAAAAATATCTCATAGATAAAAATAGATGTGTCTATGCATATTCCGTATGGAGTCGACAGTGCGAAACGATTTTGACGAAACTTTCAGAGAATCTTCAGATTAACCCAGCCAGCCAGTCAAGCGGGTAAGTCTGTAAAGTTTAGTAGCATTTTGGTAGCGATCGGATCATCAGTGCGAGATCACCGGAAACGGGACGCTAGTATAATATAATATATATTTTTAGATATATTAATTTAGGTAGGTTCACATAAATAAATATTTTATATGTGTATTAACAATCAAATTTTTGTTTTTTTTTTATCCCTGTTTATTAGTTGTCATAGTAATATGAATGAATCACTATATTTTTATGTGTAGTTCAAGAAAACTCATTTCTGTGATCGAACAATGATATAGGTACGTACAAAAAAGTACACTGAAAATGTGCACTTTCTTAAATTGTCAGCTTGGTCCTAAGGTCCTTATGAGACAGGTTTGACATAATGTGGGATGGCACTTAATATAGGGACCTCTAGCAAGTGGGTCAATCTACTTGTTTTCTGTTAAATAAATATAATTATTATTCAATTTCATTATTCTTGTACCACATTTTTATTTTTATGTCACGTCGGGAGGCATACTACCATACGGTCCACCTGACGTAAAGTAGTTACCGTAGCCTATGAACGCTTGCAATTCAGGAAATATTGCTAACACAGCAACTACTTAGTAGCTTCCTTAACCGCACTCACTCACAATAACACAAAAACCCTCCAGGGAGTTGTTATGTGACTGCGGTTTCCTCTAAGGTGGAGGTACTTACCCAGCCCGGCTGCTCTGATACACTCTACTATACTTAAACAAACGATATGTATATATGCATAAGCATGTATGGCTAAAATATATATCAGTCATTGATATATCTTTTAGCTTACCCATAAGTAAACGACAGCTGGGTATGGTAGAAAGAGAATGCGAGTACGATAAACGCGGTCGAAATGTGAGCGTTGCGCAAAATTTGTGGCGTAACGCTTGTAGAGCGTATTCGTAATGATGATCTTAAAAACAGAGTTGGTCTGAAAGAGAGCGTCGGTGTTAAAATAAGAAGAGGCATGCTCCGTTGGTTCGGAGATGTAGAAAGAACACTGGATGAAAGAATGACGGAGGAAATATACAACGCAAAAGTGGAAGGATGTAGGCGCCGAGGAGGCCAAGAGTTACCTACCATGACCAAATTTGTCGTGTTCTATCAAAAGGTGTTGTCAGAAGCCTTAGAAACCGGCGAGGGTGCATGAAAAGAGCAATGAATGTTAAAGATGCAAGTGAGGTATGTAAGAATCGAGTCACGTGGCGCTCGGTTCTCTCTTCCTACCCTCAACGGTTTTGGCGTGAAGTTATAGACAGATATATCTTTTATGTATAGTAATAAAAATGTTCAGTATAAAATCATATTTCCTAAGAGTATATTTTTCTATCCGCCTAATGTAATCAGAGAGCTCGATGGCATCGTTGCGCATGTTTATTCTAACCGATTTGCAGTCGATGCTGCTGTGAGTTTGCCTGTGCATGGATGGATTTATCTATTTTGAGCTTCTCCGAACCTTCGGAGGGCACGATAAGCCGTCCGTTCCGGCTGTTGTCGATAGTCGTTGACAGTCGTTAAGCTAAGTCAGTGGCTTTCGAGCAGCTTGAAAATACTGACATCCGTCAATCCCCAGTTGAGCATGGGATATGCTCAGAACCCCTTCGGTTGAAGGGAGATCCGTGTCCCTGCAGTGGGATGAGTAAGGGTTGGTGTGGTAATATATATTTTGTAATTAACTTGCAAAAACGGTAATGTAATCATTGTAACTTTAATGTTCTAAAGATTTATTCGTTATATCTTTTGAGGCTTCTATCGACATAAGAATGTTAGCCCCATCAGTCGCTGCTAGAATGTATTAACACTCTAGCAGCGACTGATGTAGGTACAGTAATAATCTAAAGATGACAGAACCAGATATTAACTTCATAAAAATATTCTGTATTAATCTTCAATTTGTCGGCTATTACTTACAGCGAATACACGATATAATTAAAATTATATAGTTATCAAGTCCCAGTAGATTCGATTCCATCTCAGAATCTTAATTTAAGTAAACACTCAGGCTTAATGAAGAGACACTAAATAAGAGCCTCTCCAGTGACAGCTACGTTTTCATTTGGTTCAGGATAATTGTATTTGTTCACAGAAACCAAATTAAAGGCATATTTCCGTTGGCTAAGATTAGAAAATTAAGGAAAATAGAGATATAAAAAATAAGACAGTGTCAGTTCATACCTTGCGGCTCTCTATTTCTTAACAAATGAGATACATATTTACCTGAGGTCCGGATATTCTGTGTAGAACGTTGACCCAATATAGAAATTTAAATTTCACGATGAGGCTATTTCTTTTATATTTCTCTGGTATGTGGAACATCATTGCTTCTGGCGTATCTATATATCTAGATCTTTACACCGAGTCAAGGAAATGTCAAGTAGGCAGAGTGAACCGGGCGTCACACGAGCCGGTCTTTACGCACATCACTCGCTTCCTTACCATTCGTAGTTATTTTTATGTACACTCACTGATTTCGGGGCCCTTTTTAGAAAGGGTGTCTCAGAATGATTTTCGTTTTTGAATTTCTGACCGTTATTGCCATATGATGACTTTTTGGCTACAGAAATGCAAAACCGGAAGGACTACAGTGGCAACACCTTTTTCCAGCAAGATGGAGCCACTTCTCATGTTACAAATGACTCATTTAGCTGGTCTTCACGATTTATTTCCTGGAAGAGTGATAAGTCGCCGAGGAGACATCAATTGGCCACCGAGGAGCCCTGATTTAACGCCTGCTGATTTCTTCCTATGGGGCTACCTAAAAAGCAAAGTTTACAATCCATTGCCACCCACCCTGAATGTTTTGAAGCAAAGAATCACTGAAGAAATCAACTCTATTCCAAGAGCGATGCGAGCAATACGACCAACTGGTCGTGAGTCGTGTTCTTTCTCGACTCTCTCACTTTCACACTCTTTCACTTTCGTGTTTATACGTCAGTTTCATCACTTTTTCCTCTTGCATTATTTCTAGATATCCAACAAATACACAACAATAGACCAACGGAGCATGCCTCTTCTTACATAAACTCTAATGGACTAATTGTCTTTCGTATGTCATACTTGGAAACTCGATCATAATAGCGTTATAAGTAGAGTATAAATATAGGTATTATTTTTTTAATAAAAAAAAAACATCGGTTGTCAGGGTTGTTTAATTTTATACCACAGACAATAATTAGTTAAGAATTAGAAAATTCTGTATATGATGTCTACAGAATTTTCTAATTCTTAACTAATCTGAATACACCGATTTATACTTAGTTTGCTGCCATGACTAAAACCAACTAGCTAAAAATTTTTTTAGCGGGTTGATTGATAGAATGTTAAGATAACACATATGGTATTCTTAAAGAGCGAGACTGACAGGTGGTCGGTTTTTATTTCCAATTTCTTAAATAATACTGAGTTTAGCCAATGGAAACATAGTTTTACCTATTTGTGCTGGGAAAATTCACGCAGGGAATATAAATGTATCTAGTACTAAGTAAAACTATAGCACCATTAGGGGTCGTTACCAGAAGCGTGCACGCCGCAACCCTGCCAGTCTAACACTGTTGACTGCAATTCTGGACCCAAACCGCACAGACGCGCGGATTAGGGCGTCCCCCGGAGGCGACGCGCAGCCCCCGTCGGTGCGAAACCTAAAGCATGCGGCGGTGGGGGCCGCCACCCACCACGCAACGCCCACCCCGGCGGATCGAGGAGAACTGAGTGTCATATAGGCACATAGAATGTGAGAGGTGGTTTAAAAGATAAAATGAATGAGTTGATATAATGAACGTGAGATGCCTAAATGCTTTGGGTGTGTCAGAGACCAGGCGATAGGGAAGCGACACCGAAGATCTGCCCGATGACATGATGGCCCTGTGGTCCGGGGTGGACCAGGACGTTCATGCCAGCATTGGCGTAGGTGTCGTGCTTTCATCTCACTTGGCCGCTGGTGTCAAAGATTACGATTTAGTAGGTCCAAGACTTCTCTGGGTTAAGATTAAACTGGGGATTACCCGAGTCTTTTTAGTTGCAGTATATGCTCCTGTGAGCTCTGCCGATCTCCAGATGCTAGAGAAGTTTTGGGAGACTGTAAGGGATATTCTGTATTATGGTGTGATGTGTGTGGTGATCTAAATGGATGGGTCAGAACCAAGCGAAGCAGTTATGAGGCTGTGCTTAGTCTATAAGGAGATAAGAGAGTGAACGATGCTGGCAAGTTACTTTTAGACGTATGTATGGAACGAAATCTCCTTGTGTCGAACATGCTCTTCCATCACAAGGATATTCTCACTTACACATGTAAACTGAATGAGCAGAAAAGCGTGATTGATTTGATTTTGATAGATGGATGACATCGAAAGTCGTTAATGGATACAAGAGCCTTCAGAGGTCCCACTCTTGAAACGGACCACTATCTGGTGATAAGCCGGTTTGTGGGCCTTTTCAAGAATTAAGATTTTCAAGAATTTTTCAGGAATATGAAGTGGAAAATTGGAAAATGAAAGAGTAAGAAGTACGTACTAAGTAGTCTAAGTATGATGAACTGTGCAAAAGAAGCAGATGCCTGGTGGGATGCGGAGGTTGAATCCTTCTTGGAAAAATAGGAAAGCGTGGCTGGCTTACATCTTTGCACCAGAGTGGTGGTATGACGGAGAAGAAGAAAGAAATAGACCATCGATGCAAGAATGAAACCAAAGCTTTACTGAAAGATAAGCATGGAAGTCTACTTATGAATGAGGAAGAAAGGTTGACGAAGAACTTCCAGGTGAATATCAAACTCTTCTGGTCTCTCCAGAAGAGTTTAAAAGTAGGTAAAGAAGTCTCGAAATGGTTCGTCAGCATTCAGAATGGACAAGATAAAATGTAAAGCTGGTGGCATTCTCGCTAACACTCAGGAAGTGTCAGAACGGTGGAGTGAATATTTTAGAGAAAGGTATGATTATATCGTAAGATGCTGGTACTATGAATGAGTCTGTGACTGATTCGGCAGTGCCAGCGTACTAAGAAGTCCATGAGATTGATTGGTTGATTGGAAGTTTGAAAAATGGAAAGTCAGCGGGAATGGATGTTGTAGTTGAGATGATCAAACTAGGTGGCACCTACGTTAGGAATGCCTTCTAGTTTTTTACCAAATTATGCTGGAGAACCGGAAGAGTCCCAATCGATTGAAGACGCAAGATCATCGTGCTCTTGTGTAAAGGCAAGGGTTTACGTATGGAGTATACCAACTATAGGGCCATCAGTTTGATCAGCTTAGCAGCTAAATTGTATGGAAAAATCATTGAAAGGAGAATGAGGGTGAAATCCGGTAGAGTGCTTTTGAAACTATCTCTGGATTATTTTTCCTAGATATGGGATTAACGATATTTTGCTTCGTGCTATGCAACCCACTTATGAAAATTGTACAGCATACGTGCGCGTCGACAGCAGATTGTCGCTCTGGTTTGATATCAATATTGGTGTCAGACAGTATCTGGACTATTGTCTTCAGAGTATAAGAAATATATGGGAATGTGAATAGTTAACTCAGTGGTAAACTGCTTTATGTAGACGGAAAGATATTAATAGCAGAATGATCATCCGAACTGCAAACTCTAGTTTCAATAACGAAAGATTATTGTATGTAGAAAGGTTTACATTTGAATGCGAAGGAAATCAAGATAATGGTATTTGAAAGAAAGTCAACCAGAACGAACACGAAGATTACGTTTGATGACATAGTGGTGGAACATGTGAATGAGATTTTATATCTTGAAAGTGCTTTTAGCAGGGATTGAAGGTACACCGCAGATGTGGAGAGACGAGTGAGTGCAGGGAACAGCATGAATGAACCGTTTGATAAACGTTTAGACAGCCAAAACCAAAGCCAAAAGGCATCTCGCTATATACAACATGGTACTAATCCCAACGCTAATTTATGGAAGTGAAAGTTGGATATATTCTTATCATAAATATATCATAAAATACACGACCAATTTGTTCATGGTAGGTAAGTATTCTTAATACTTACCTACCATGATCAAATTGGTCGTGTTCTACCAGAAAGTGATGTCAGGAGCCCTAGAAACCGGCGAGCGTGCATGAAAAGAGCACTGTATGTTAAAAAAGCGAGTGAGGCATGTTAAGATCGAGTCACGTGGCGCTCGGTTCTCTCTGCCTATCTCGTAAGAGATTTGGCGTGAAGTTATAGGTAGATACATAGATAAAATACATTCTATAATTAAGAGCATGAAAGTAGAATAAATGAGGATGAGATGCGAGCAGTGCGCAAATTTGTGACAAAACGCTTGCTGACACCATTCGCAATGATAATGTTAGGAATAGAGATGGTCTGAAAGAGAGTGTCAGTATTCAAATTAGAAGAGGCTTGCTCCGTAGGACCGGATATGTAGAAAGATGGAGGAAGAAATAATTACGAAACTGATATACAACGTGAAAGCAGAAAGATGTAGGAGCCGAGGAAGGCCAAGACTTACCTACTATGACCAAATTGATCGTGTTTTATCTAAAGGTGATATCAGGAGTCTTAGAAACCGGTGAGCGTGCATGAGAAGAGATGTTAAAGGAGCGCGTGAGGTGTGCAAGACCCGCGTCTTATGGCGCTTGGTTCTCTCTGCCTACCCCGCAAGGGACCTGACGTGAAGATACACATAAAAATATTAACGCAAGATATTTAAGAATATTAAACATAATTGGTCCACTTCTGGATTCTCTTGACGAGCTCGGTGGCTCAGTCGTGAATGACGCGACTTTGACACCAACGCTCGATCGAGGGTTCGATTTCCACACAAGGCTAACATTTGTGTGCATGAACATGTCTGTTTGTCTTGGTCTAGATGTTTAAGAGAGGTAGGGCCCATCAAAGCAGCCCACCTGGAGAAGTACCTCCACCTCATAGAAAACGGGAGCCCAATAACAACTCCCTAGCTAGAGGGTTGTTGTGTTCCTGCGTGTGAGTGATCACCAGTAAGCTTCCAAGGAGTTGTAAGCAGCAGAAGAGGCATCGCGCGAGTAATAATTAACATATCGCAAGCGTTAATAGGCTACGGTACCCGCTTTACATCAGGTGGGCTGTATGTTTGTATGCCTCCCGGCGTAGTATTAAAAAAAATCTCATCGCCTAATTTAAAGTCAACTATGTTTTTTAATTATTCTTAAAATAAAATTAAAAATACACATTGGCATTGATAATTCACATCCAGAAGAGCATTGACCAAGGAACGATAAGTACTATCATGAAGAATAAAAAATGTGTAAATATACTCATTTTACAGGTGAGCCAAAACACCTCAAGAAGAGGCATTACCTTCAAAAACTTTTAATACGCCTCCTCCCTCATAATTTGCACCTAATAATTCTTACCAAGTGAAGATTAAGCAAAAGTTTACAGTTTCAATTAAGTCGCTTTTTTCGTAGCTTGAGGTTTAAGAGTTTTACCGTACTTTGGAACGCAAACTTTCCCCACTCGTACTAGCGATGAGTGCTTCAACTCTTCATAGCTTTGATGAATTTTGTAATTGTATTATAATCATACCATTTATGGTTTTAAACTCTGTTCACTAACAATTAAAGTTATTGTCAAATAAGGACACAAATGATTGCGTAGTGAGCTACGATTAACTGTAATGCAAAAAATTTCATAAAATTAACTAAAAAACATATCAAATTTCATGAAATATGTTTTGCTGATATGTGTGGACTTTAAACACCAAAACCACGCATGCAGGAATTGCAGTTGATGATGTAGTGATGAAATATTGTGATTGTATATATTCGATAGACTTTTAGCAGTAGTGAACCTTACACTGCACGGAATAGAGTGAATGGACTGTTGGGAAAACTTCTTGGAATCTTGAGTCAAAATGTAAAGCTCGCTATTCACAACACGGTGCTGATCATAACGCTATCAACACCAAAAGATGGACTCATGGTACGCTTGTGCTTGAAAGTACAATAAACTTTTATTTTCCTTAAGTTTTGCTCTGCACCGCCCTACCTTGTTTCCTTATTTCTCCTCTACCCAAAGGTTGTCTGGAAGAGATCGCATCGCGATAAGACCGCCGTTGTACTGCTACTTTATTGTTTTTGTTTTTATGTATTTTTCTTTTGGTGCAATAAAGTATATTGTATTGTATTGTAAACACAGTGAAGATGTGAACGTTTTACAAAATTTGCGCCATAAAGCTAGTAGGGCTAACCGCATAATCGACGACGAAGAAAGAGGACATGGGTTTCTAGGGAGATGGGCTCGCTAAGTATATTTTACCGCCTGTACCATGGTGAGTGCTCTGAAGAACTATTTTCCCTTATCCCACCCTCTCCCTTCCGTCATAGAAACACACGTGCAGGCTTACAATGTCATCATTCCACTGTTGAGGACATTTCTTCTCGTACTAAAAAGTTCGGCAACTCCTATCTCTGTCGTACTATTAAAAAATGGAACGCCTTGTCTGCACATGTGTTTCCTGCTTCTTACAACATGCGATCCTTCATACGAAGCGTGAAAAAGCACCTTACGGGTCAGCACGATAGCGTCAATTGACAGGACACTGTAGTTCTTTTGTAAGTTACCGCTGCTATTTGCGATCCTCTTTTCGCTCATCAATAGGCGAAGTAGAGCCACTATGCTGAACCAATATAAAAAAAAGTACTCCTGCGTGTGAGTGAGGTCACCAGCAAGCTCTTAAAGAGTTGCTGTGTAAGTTGCAGAGGAAGAGGAATCGCGCAAGTGATACTTAATAAATAACGGCGTTAATAGGCTACGGTAACTGCTTTACATCAAGTGGGCCGTATGCTCGTATGTCTCCCGACGTAGTATAAAAAAAAGATGAATTATGTTATCCATCATGCTACTCGTATAAGCTAGTTTCAATAGGTACTATCATCAGACAGGCTGTATACGCTTTCATCGCAATGGTCGGTCACGGTACATAAAAGAAGTCATTATTTCCACTTACTAGATAATTTGACAAGGATAATATCAAAATGGATGAAATTTTTTCGCCACAGAATCAAAACAAAGATTTTACCGATTAAGTTATCATATGCAAAATTTAATATAGATGCAATTTGTATAAAACATTGCGGGTTATTTTGATCCCAAAGGATAGCCGCGCTCCTCGAAGAATGTGGGATATTGGAAAACCTATAGCATCGCCGGATCTTAATAAGAAATTGGTTGAATAACTTGAAAATTGTTTTCGATGTTGTACGGTTAATGTAAACAAAATGCCCAGTATTAATAAACTCGTATTTTTATACGAAAATTTGTAGAGTTCCCTAACTAAAATTGTAAAAAGTAATTCGGACAGAACATCGATTCTTTGTAATAGTTTTCTAAAATATTTTTTTTATTACCATTAACGTAGGTTTTTAACCACCATCAGCAATATTTATGCTTTCCAACAATGGCGCTCCGTATTCACCACCTTCAACTATCGGTCCATCTTTCTTGAGGTTCTCCTCGTTACTGCTTTAACTGACGAGCTCGGTGGCACAGTGGTGCATTTGTGTGCATGAACATGTCTGTTTGTCTTGGTCTGGATGTTTCAAGAGAGGTAGGGCGCATTAAAGCAGCCCGTATGGGTAAGTAAGAGGTATTGCACGAATGATACTTCATATAATACAAGCATTAATAGGTTACGGTAACCACTTAAACTCAGGTGGGCCGTATGCTTGTATGCTTTCCGACGTAGTATGAACATATATATGGGCTGCTCTTCCAAATCAGCTTTAATGATTGTGACGACTATATCGAGAACTTTGTTTCTCAGTTGCATTTCATCATTGCGGATTCTATTACTTAGAAAAAATCAGAGCAAATCTCTCTCCGTCGGTCACTGTGTAACTTTCAATTTGTAGATCCATGAATCTGTAATCACGTATTTAACCTATGCGTCCACCCCGCTTTGACGTCATCAAAGCGGAGTGGACGCATTGGTTAAAAATCTCTCCAAAGATTGCGCTATTTATGCGGTAAAGATGTACCGTATATTCACAAAACGTCAATGCAACTATCGTTTTTTTTTTGAAGCCATATCTACCAAGTTTTATACTGTTTTATATTGCTTGTTCAAGGTACACTCATCTACCATTTAAATTACTGCATTATTGACGAGTAACTGGGCTAGGGGCAAATTTGTTGCACATAACTTTTGTCTTGCGCGACATCCCGCTTCAGCTGCAAGGTTTTGTAATACACCAAAGCTTATATAGAGAAATCGTTTATTGAACAAGTCCAATGCGGTAAATTGCAATAACATCATGCATCTCGTGTTACAAATGTCATTTATTTCAAGAATTACATTTTTAAAAGATATATGATTTCTAATGGTAATAAATTAAATAAGAAGCCATCTGATGAACTAACTGAAATACCAATGGAATCTCACCACCGCTCTTCTTAATCTGTCACTTTCAAAATATGTGTATCAGATACATTTTCGGTATGGGAAAGTTTGATCATATAACAGAATTTCGTCACAAACTTGGCGTGAAGATGTATCTAAAACAACATGTCATATATCTGTAATTTAGTTAATAAATTACACACACATACATTGTCGTATATTTTTACTGTATTTTTTGTCAAGAATCAGCCAACCAACTACCAAACTGTCGCATAAGTAGGTATCTATAGTTGCTACAGAATATTGATCAATTTACAATATCTAGCTGACTAAAATAAATAGTAGTAACTAAAGTAAATATTTCTGCAAAATTTGCTCGTTGTATCTAATAAGTTCGTCTTTAATAATGAAAATATTTCCTCAACATTTAGGAAGATTTCAGCAAGAACCAGTTTATTTACGACATTATTCTTATAATGGCCGCGTAGTAACGCCCTGGGGTACAATTTTAAAAGAAAATATTCGCAATGCAGCTACGGGGTGTATTAAATTTTGAAAAGCTGACGACTTTTGGAAGAGAGCAATAAAATGAAAATAATGCTTATCGTTTTTGTTTGTGTGATATGTAAACAAAAGTGGTTGGTTGTAATTGAGGACATTCATAATATCATAAATGCCAACTGGTTACTACAATTTGATTGTAGTCTCCAAGCGAACGAAGTTACTAAGTTCACCTATTTCATAGTATATTACAAGCGCTTTTATACCAAGGTAACCAATTTATGTATGCTTGTATAAATAAAAATTGCGAGGTACCGTGAGTGACATATAACATTTAATTTTGGTCCATAACAGTCATAACATCGAAGTCTGTGTGGCTCGACATCGTCTTTACTACTAAAATCAATCTTACGTGCATAATAGAAACGAGAATCTGATATGTAGGAAGAATATGACATAGTTATATTAATACAGAATATCCCAGCAGACAAAGTAACTTCTCCTTTCAGAAGATCTTCTGCTAACGTAACAATTCCTCAGGATACTGGTAGCCTTACTCACACTCAAACAATATGCATTGACTACATTAAATGCGCACTTGATTAATTTCTACGACTGGGAAGCTCTTGTACTACCACTACTATTATTCATGTATACAGAGTTTGTTTCTGTTACTCTTTATATTCAGTCTGTCCTGTATAGTTTTATCAAACAAGTACATACCTGTGCAGACATACTAATCTTATTATTGTGTGAGTTGGTAAATACTTATGTTTGATACTAAAAGATTCATGAGCATAGTAACATTTTTATTATATCTTTTAACCATTTTCCTACCTTAAAGTTTCGATTACGAATATTAATATCCTCATCATATTAATGACTAATAAACCGAATATTCTGTTCCGACCAGTTATAGAACAATATAAAAAATTGAAAGCTCTCATACTCCACGTGTCATCGAAAATCTATTTGGGGCAATAAATTAAACGCCGAAATTTGCTGAAGCGCTACCTCCATAAATATCAGTCATACTAAATTCTGCTCTGGTTTTATGCACTAATTTTGTCCAAACTGGACGCTACTGGCGCAATAGTGTTTTGTCAGAGCAAGTCTGAATTTGGCACAGTGGGCGAGGCTGCGGTTATAGTGACAAAGTTTAAATGTAGTCTAGGAGTGTTGGCAACCAGTATTTATATCAATACGCCTTTTTAGATCGAATTATACATTAAGTAATAAACTGTGTTATATTTAACATATTGTACATGAAATCCTACGCTAGAAGGAGGAAAATTTTCATGTTTTACCCACATTTTTCCTAATATCTCCTCTGCTATTCACGATATAATATTTTTAATTCAGCGATATTGTTATGCTCTTTCGACAGGACTGACTATGTAAGGCGATTTTATTTAGGACAAGAACTAGCGCCTCCAAGAAATTATATAATCCTGAAAGAGTTAACAATCCGCTGTAGCTCTAGCAAATTCACTCTAATTTGTGGACCTGGTTAATTACCAACGATCAGATATCAAGCCCTGCTTTTTTTTTTATACCACTAAGGTGGCAAACAAGCGTACGGCCTGCCTGATGGTAAGCAGTTACCGTAGCCTATGGGCATTTGCAACACCAGGGGTGTCACTCTTGCGTTGCCGACCCTGTAAGAACCTCTTCACGCCTTTCTTGAAGAACCCCATACTGTAGTCCCTTGGGAAAACCTCGGCAGGGAGCTCATTCCACAACATAATAGTTCTCGGTAGAAAACTTCTCGTGAAGCGCACAGTGCGCGACCATTGCGGTTCCAGTGTGTGCGGATGAACTCCCAGCCGCCGGCGAGCTGTACGATTGTAAAACGAGGCTGTTGGTATAATGTCGAACTACTCCTCAGAACACAACCCATTATACAGCCGGTAGAACACTTTGCCGGTAGAACGCTTTACACGTGAATCCATATTTTAAACAGCTCAAACTGTACCTGCTTATCTAGGATAAAATTTTATGAAATCGAGGGAAAGTGGAGAGGGATTTAAATATTGTAATGCAGCTAAGAGTTTTCACCACTCGATAGTATTAGATCAAAGTGTGGTATTGCATTTCCCGTGGTTCAACTCAAAATGATTGTATAACATCCATAGAACCTTGACATCGCAAAAAAGCACTAACATGACCTTGACTTGGACGAGGGTTTGTTCCCACACTTGTATCTAGTGAAATGACGGAATGAAAATTTATCTAAATATATAATAGTCACTATTGGCTATATGATTTAAAAGTTCTAATTATTCAGAAATAATGTTTTAATTAGATACTATTTGATACCAGGGGATTTACTACCTAAAAATGTCTAACATATTTTTTTTTTCAAATTTATATATTAAAATATTTATTACCCTAAATATTCGCCTCCGCTTAGATAATATTTGAATCCACGCGACCATCGAGTATATAATAATAATCCTCGACTACCAACGAGTGCTGTTATATAACTGAAACTGAATCAAGTCTGTTTCTAATGATGATGAACCATTTCTATTAACTTGTAGTAATACTACTACTATGCCAACCATCTTGTAAGTAGTATAGACGCTCGCAAATCCAGGGGTATTACTAGTATGCTATGTAGATATCATATCGAACAACATCTCCAAGCCCCCAGGAAGACAGTTTTTTCTCCGACTTATCATGTTCCTAGATTTATTCCTTGTGTAATCTTGTTAACAGCTGTAAAGGCAGTAACTTGACCGGTATCAGCGATTAATTATGTTTATTTTATTCATTAATGTTTATTACTGTAATACATTATAAGTAAGTAAGTACGCATATTTACGAAGCTATTTGTTGTTCAGGCAGATATTCCCGGAAGTGTCACGGGTGGACAGTCAGCGCCGCGCCGTCCGCATTTCCGCCGCTCCATGCGGAAAATAGTAATGATTTTATGTTTATTTTAGTACATACTTGTGAATTATTCAAAACACTGCTTACTGTATATTCATCATTAAACATACTCGCTATTATGTATTCGCTGTAATTTGGAACTTTGTTTTGGGATACATTATTAAAATAAATGGCTCGTGAGCGCCAATTAATTATTTAGGGTCAAAATACCGCTTATTTTTTTCCAATCACATAGGTATAATACCTGCCGTATTATGTGAAGTAAATATAACTTACGCACGTAATTTATAATAAAAATAAGCAATTTGCACGTGGTCAACCCGCTGCTAATGCAGCAACTTACAATGTTTTAACCTCAGTCACTCGCAGGAATACAACAGTCAGTGAACAACGATAGCCTATTGGATAACAAACCAACCTATTGGTCGATTGGTCCCTGGTTCGAATCCTGATGTGGACATGTGCTATTAAAGTTCGTGCAATCACGAACGATATTTACACGAAGATTCAAACCAGAAGGATTTATGTACATAATTGTGGTTGTCACTAGTGGGCGGCGGCAAAGGAAACCACCGTGATAAAACTCGCACATTCACAAAATTATATTTCGAAAGAACGGTGTACTAACCTAAGTATGGTTTGATTTCCCTATTATTTGTGGTGGTCTAACAATAGTTGCTCCTTGTCAATATAATTATCGTCGCTTAATCATATGCTTAGGTAGCGGATCCCACCAATCCTAATGGATTAGGAAATGTAATAAGGCTAGGAAGAAGAAGACACGCAGGAATGCAATGCGGTCTATGGAATGGATATCGAAGTTCTGTAGCTCATGTGAAGAGATTAAATGAAATACCTAGTAGTAGATTCTACTATGATATGTAAAAAAAACCGTTTATTAAATGGTGCCGTGATATTTATAATACAGAAATTAGCTATGAATAAATATTACGTGTTAGGTTATAGTATCAGGCAATACACATACCTATTATATGATCCCACAAAATTACCTTTCATCTGTTTAGCAACATACGTATCGTGCAATGTGTGTGTGATTTTTTCTTCTAAATAACAGGTTCAATAGAAATTGAACCAAGAAAAGTAGTGTTTTCATCAAAATCGGCAAAATTTCATCAAAGGATTTCAGTATTTTCGGTGCTTTTCGTAAATTCATATTTGTAGTGAAAATTTCACTATATATACAAGACATCTTTATTCGTAATATGTATTAGTCGATACTGCAGCATACAGTAAACTAAACATTTTAAAGAGTTACGTTCGTTTAATATCCGACTGTGCCGGCGTTTCATGCCACAACCGCAGCAAGCTGTCGCATTGCAAGTTGTGTCGCCCACTGGCGACTATCTGTATTAAAACTTATCATGAACATTTATTGTGGTTTATGAACAAATGTTCAACAGTTATCATAAAATGATTATAATATTTTATACAGACGAAGCAGTTTTCAACACGGTGGACAAATTACAAGGAACAAAAGTTAGGTATATTGTACGAGTACCTACAGCAAAAAATTGATATCTAATTGAAGGTAAAGACCGTGATACAAATATCAGTATACAACTTCGGATGGAAAATGGAACACATTCGAGTAACTTATGGTATAGACATGTACAATTGACATAATATTCCTTTAGTATAGTCATGTTATAACCAACTCGACTGTTTAATTTAATAAATGGCGACATGAAATCAATACACAGATTTCTCATTTTAAGTAAATACTGCGATTTTATTATGAGATCACCGCTAAGAGAACTCCACTTTCTGTAGCTCTGTAATATCGAAACACGCCTTAAAAGGCATGGAACCATGGATACTATCGCATGTGAAGGCAATCTCATTCAAATCTGTTAACTTTTTTAAATTAAATTCGTTGGTTCGGTCATGACATAGTAGATATACGTCGCGAAATTGAAGGAATGTAGCAGCCGAGGAAAGCCAATACTCATCTACGACAGAATTAGTAGTGTTTTGTCAGTCCTAAAAGCAGACCGGGCGTGCAAAAAAGAGCTATGAATAATAGATTGAAGTATGTACGAGTAATGTGGCACTTAGCCTTCTCGAGTTACCACGCAATGGACTTGGCCTGTATATATATGTATATGTCGAATATATATATATATATATATATATATATATATATGTCGAATCCCTTACGTGATAGATAAAAAGAAGCTATTTTACTCGATTTGTACAATATTCAATAAGTAATTTTCTATAAAAAAAAATGGTTAAGAACAGAAAGACAGCTCCATGACGTCATTGCGAGTATCATTCTAACCGAACACACAGGTTAAGCAACGTAAACCGAAGCCTGTCTGTGGATGGGTTTGTCTATCTCGAGTTTCTCCGTGATTCGATGGGCACGCTAAGCCGTCGATCCCGGCTGTTGTCGATAGGTGACAGTCGTTTAGCTAAGTCAGTAGCCCTCGGGCAGCTTGAAAATACTGGCTTCCGCCAATCCGCATTTGAGCAGCGTGGTGGAGTATGCTCTAAACCCCTTCAGTTGAAGGAGACCCATATCCTTGCAGTGGGATGAGTAAGGGATGATATGGAAGAATAAAAAAATAGTTTTCAATTATTTTAATTAATTCTAACCAGAACACCACCTACCAAGTGACGAAGTCACTTAGCTTAAGATTAAGAAAAACCCCTAATAAATTAGTAAAGTAATGAAAAAAAATGTACATAAAAGCATGATACCATTAGGACAACACACAGACATTTAACTATTCTGGCAAGTTCTCTAAGCTTAAAACAACATTGAGGTTAAATCAAATGCAACATTTATATGTAGCTTAAGTTGTACGCTTCAGCGTTTATTTTTTAAAAGTTTCACTAACCTCAACACAGTGTATGAGTGTTGCATTTTCCTTTCAAATTGAACGGAATGTTGCAGGCGAACTCTGCCGGAAGTGGCGTCTTTGCCCGGATATTGAAGAGTAAACTGTCGTGCCGTGAACACTCCGCAAAAGTCCAGACTCCATTCATAGAATACCTACATGATAAGGCACAAGTTTGCTAGTGTAATTCATAGAAGTATAGTAGCATAATTTAATATGCAGGAAAAGAGCACAACGGTATGTAACTGCGGAAAAAATGTTGAGAGCTTTCGTAAGTAGGTTACATTATTAATCACAGTCATAATAAGACACCGTTGTTGTAACTAGTACCTAGTTACTGGGATAATCAAAACCCTATAGCTGTCACACTGCTGTCGATCCCGTATATGTCATTCTTAATCGGAATCGAAAATTACCTATATGTTACAGACCTTTATTGATTTTGTATGTAGATTACTGACCTACATTATTAATCACAGTCATACTATGACACCGTTGTTGTAACTAGTACCTAGTTACTAGGATAATCAAAACCCTATTGCTGTCACACTGCTGTCGATCCCATATATATCATTCTTAATCGGAATCGAAAATTATATGTTACAGACCTTTATTGATTTTGTATGTAGATTATCAACCTACATTATTAATCAGTCATACTAAGACACCGTTGTTGTAACTAGTACCTAGTTACTGGGATAATCAAAACCCTATAGCTGTCACACTGCTGTCGATCCCGTATATGTCATTCTTAATCGGAATCGAAAATTACCTATATGTTACAGACCTTTATTGATTTTGTATGTAGATTACTGACCTACATTATTAATCACAGTCATACTATGACACCGTTGTTGTAACTAGCACCTAGTTACTAGGATAATCAAAACCCTATTGCTGTCACACTGCTGTCGATCCCATATATATCATTCTTAATCGGAATCGAAAATTATATGTTACAGACCTTTATTGATTTTGTATGTAGATTATCAACCTACATTATTAATCAGTCATACTAAGACACCGTTATTGTAACTAGTACCTAGTTACTAGGATAATCAAAACCCTATTGCTGTCACACTGCTGTCGATCCCATATATGTCATTCTTAATCGGAATCGAAAATTATATGTTACAAACCTTTATTGATTTTGTATGTAGATTATCAACCTACATTATTAATCACAGTCATACTAAGACACCGTTGTTGTAACTAGTACCTAGTTACTGGGATAATCAAAACCCTATAGCTGTCACACTGCTGTCGATCCCGTATATGTCATTCTTAATCGGAATCGAAAATTATATGTTACAGACCTTTATTGATTTTGTATTTAGATTATCAACCTACATTATTAATCACAGTCATACTAAGACACCGTTGTTGTAACTAGTACCTAGTTACTGGGATAATCAAAACCCTATTGCTGTCACACTGCTGTCGATCCCGTATATGTCATACTTAATCGGAATCGAAAATCATATGTTACAGACCTTTATTGATTTGTATGTAGATTATTAATTATCAGAATATTGAATAAGAAATTTAATTAAAGTATTATTTATAGAGCTCCATACCATAGTTAAAGTTAAAAATAAATCTCTGGCATGTGGAATGGCATTTTATGTACATAGATAATAAGGAAACAAAATATTTTGTATTCTTAACTACCCATGTTCGGTATGTACTTCAGTACACGAGTAGAATGTTATTGTTTATGATTTTATATATTTTAATGTAAATTATGATTTAATAACTAAATTGGTCAGAAATTTTGCAATGTAAAACTATGACAGATGGGGTGCATTACGGAACCCCGGTTGTTTAAGGTATTTTTCACTTGTTTTTAATATTATCACTATTTTTTATGAAATTTATAGGACTTGCAATGCGTTAGTGGTGGCCATAGCGTTCCAAATCTTTATAGGCCACGCTAACCGCTGAACACCACACACTTATGTTTGTTTTTCTTCCATCTTAGTGGTATAAAATATTATACATTACATTTATGTTTTTTCAATATATTTTATACAAATTCATGGACGTGGTGGATAGCAGTACAAAGCCGCCACTTGTTTTTTTAGTTCATACAAAAGCACCCATTGTTCTTAAATTTAAAATTTTTGATCAACAATAACTTCGGAACAATTTGCAGCACAGAATTGCGGTTGAGCTTAAATTGTTTGTATTAAAAAAATAATAGCAATTTTACGAATAATACATATTTTATGAATTTAATTGCCTTTATTGGGCGGCGTTAATGTAAATCCGTTGTTTTTCGAAGCAAAAAGAAGTAACTCTGCACTGCAATTTCTTTATTTATGTATGATGGATCTATAAACAACTTTTTGCGATGAGTTTGTCCTAAAAAATATTTAGTTGAAACTGTAAGTAGACACGTAGACAAACCCGATGATTAATCACAGCGTCACAGCGCGGCCATTCGGGATCAGATGCACGTGACGTCACCCGAGTAACGCTCAAATAATGACGTCAGATTAAACTGTACTAAAATTTCCTCAGCCCTATAAAGTCTGTGACCTATTTAAATTTCATTGTATTTTGAAAGTATTCATTATAGAAAAAGAAGTTTAAAATAAACTGGCCTTTATTGTACTTGTCCTTTGAACTGTCCAAATGTGCTTTTCAAATTTTGATCAAATTTATATGGGATCGCCTCGAAAAATACCTTGTGAAAAATGTTTCATTAAGCGCTTTAAGCAACATTCTCATTACATAACCATGAATCGTAAAAATATACTTAAATGAATAACCCGCCACGCCTCCTCCGAAACAGCAATCTCATTTAGCTAATTATAATGCAAACTAACGCCAAACTGTAGTTCTGTTTCAGATCGGATGTCGTACGTTTTAGTGCGATAATACATAAACATAGTAGCGCAGAGTTATACTGCAGCAGATTCGCTTCTTTGTTGGCATTAGCAAGTTTAAACAGAGAAGCACATATTACATACATGATATAAGCAATTTTGTAACGTATTTGAATTTATTTTCATTCTCCGAAACCATGTTATAAATGTATGATTGAATATATAGGTACCAAATAAATATATGATATTACTGGTAACTGTTGGTACGAGTATATATGTTTCAAATTACGGACTGAAGTAATGGGAACAAGGCTTATCAAAGGCAAATCAAAATATTTCTCTTCCAGTCTATGTTTTGGGTATCAACTAAAGGGAACCTACTGTGAGCAGTAAGGGTTCAATTATTTTTCTTAGCGCTTTCGCTTCACTTGCCACACTGTAGGTATCTCATTCACCAACATACCGAATTTAGAACATTAATTATAGCTGTTTGAGAAATGTAAATAATTTCCAGGATCTGTATACATAAATAATTTCACAAATTTCCTGCCAATTATAAGAACTACATATGCAGTCATGATTATTTATTATGCAGGTACGGGACTTACCGTGATTTGTTTGCATATTTTCCCAATAATTCGGCGACGTTGCAGACGCAATTGTCTCGGGATGACCCCGTACGTACTGTACTTCCGATAACTTGATGAATTCAAAATCTAGATTTAAAGAAATAAAAAGTTAAGATGTAACAGGTACAAATATTACCTAGTAAGAATTCTGTACAGTATTTTTAACTGACACGGTACTACTGTTGATCATATATTTACCGGATTTTTTTCACGTTTTTGCCAAGGGTCGAAGGGAGCCTAATTTAGAATTCCGCGTTAACGACTACGCGGATACCGTTTTGTAAGACAAGCTTCGTTTTTAACGTTTTAATGAAAGCCATAAAATTCTTTATTTATTCATTAAAGCACAATGGTATTGAAGACACTGAATTTGGATGTTCATTAATGAGTTTAAGGGGATTATTTTGGCGTGGTTTGTTTTTAATGAAAAAAATTAAGGTTTTTAAAAGTCAATTTAAAGTATTATCGACGTTAAGTCACAAAAAACGTATGTTGTTACCGAATTTATTATACAATTTTTCAAGCTTTTTTTATTTCACTTCGTAAATATATTTGTTTCTTACCTTATTATTTATGTGGTAACTGTGGCGATAATATAATATTTTGACTTAACTTATTGAATAATGAGGCAGGTACTCAAAAGATCTCTGTTGAAATATAGATCCCTTTGAATCTACATTTTTTTTATTAGACACCTCAATTAAAAAGTTTTAATAAATATCTTTACACAATATTTTTTTTTTTAAATTTCGTGTTTTATTAATTTTTAGTTTTTGTTTAATAACAAATTTACACGCAATTTGTGGCGGAAGCACACAAAGCAGGTTAGATCAAATTGCATATAAATTTGACTTTCACAAAATAACGCCTGAATCTATTAACTATTTAATAACAAATTATTTACAAGTACGACACATATCAAGTAACATGTTATATACATATACATACTTCCAATTCTAAAAATAATCTTGTTTAGAATTGAATGGAATAATATATACCCCATTCAATTCTAAACAAGGTTAGAGAATAACTAAACAAATGGAAGTAATTGCTACATACTAGCGACTTTCTTTCACTTAATTCTTAATGTTTCTTTCACTTATGATAAGCTCTGTTGTTAAACTCGAAGGCCTTAATGCATATAACACAATGTCCAGTTAACATAAGGATCATGTATGTACTTTCTAATAAAACACGACCAATTAGGTCATAGTACGTGAGGCTAGCCTTGAGTCTTTTTCGACTTCAACATCAAAAATACTTCTACCTACTCTTGTTTTGTATTAATCCGCTATTGTTATTTTTATTATGAGTTTGTCCTTTGATGTTTCCTTGTTATGATAATGAAGGTATGATGAATATTTAATGATGTAGGTACTTAAATAACTATGAAATAAATATTTTTGAATAGACACACGGAAATTATTGAAGTAGACGCCAGAGAATAGTAAGTATTTACCGTTAACTTATTAACACTTGCAACCGCCTACCGCCAACCGCTACCTAAGCCTAAAGATTTGGCGAAGGTACTGATTTTGACGTGGAGCGACTGCCGCTAGACCGCCATAACCCAGAGGGAAAACCAGATCTTCCTTGGGTTAGGTTACGCGTCTATCGAAATATAATTTCTTGATCGTTCGGGTTTCCTCACGACATATTCCATCACCGCCGAGTAATTAGAAACTACAAATACGTACATAAATCCGGAAACACGAATTTAGTGGTACATGCGAGGATTCGAACCGGGGACCTGTTGCTCAGTAGGCCAGTTCCTTATCCACTAGGCTATCACTGCTCTTTTTAATTGATTCACACCAATTTTTAATTGGTATTTGTTTATATACAACTAGATTGGCAAACAAGCATGCGGCCCGTATTAGACGATAAGCGGTCACCGCAACCTATTGACGCTCGCAACACCACGGAGATGTTACTCGCGCGCTGCCAATCTTGTGACCTAAGGCACACGGCTTCGTCGCAGTACCAAGTAATTTATCTGCCATATCTCACCCTTCAAACCGAAACTGTGGTAGAAATAGAGACAGAGGTAGCCACGCAGACGACTTTTATACAAAGTCTCCCTCTGGTAAAATATCTGACATATATAAATTCTACAGAAGTGACCACACGAGATTATCTACCTTCGACAATATTTCATACGCGTTATACATAATCTGTACGAGCATTCATATTATAACTCGCTTATTGTTGATATGTGTGTGCAGTAGCAACCCCAGAGGGTTGGAAATCGGTCACTTAGACGGAGTAACAGCGGTTGGAGGAAGGGACGGTAAGGGAATGTTTGAGAAGCGGCGGTAAAGTAAATGGGTATATGGGAAGCGGCTATGCTCTAAGAAATACTGTCTGTGTCGGCGTCTGCCTGTAACCGTCAAGATTTAATTGAATACCTACAAAGTACATCAAATTTGTGTACATAATTTAAATCCCCGCAATATAATGACACGCAATATAAGTCTTATATTGCGTGGGTCTAGGGACAAAATTGTTTCCTCATCAGATGGGCGAGCAAATATTATAAAATAGGTAATTAAAGTAAAAAACTCTTTCTTTTTCTTCTTAGCGTTATCCCATTTATTTAGGACAGGCGGGGTACTATACCTAAACCTAAAGATGTGGCAAAGATACTGATTTTTACATGAAGAGACAGCTGTTAGACCTCCACAAACCAGAGGTAAAAACCAAACCTATCTTAGAGTAAGGTAACACACGTCTTTTGAAATACAATTTCTTGGACGTGCGAGTTTTTGTCACGATGTTTTCTTTCCTCGCAGAAGAAAAAAAATCGGCCAAGTGCGAATCGGACTCGCACACGAAGGGTTCCGTACCATTATCGATAAAAACGGCAAAAAAATCACGCTTGTTGTATGGGAGCCCCCTTAAATATTTATTTTATTCTATTTTTTAGTATTTGTTGTTATAGCGGCAATAGAAATACATCATCTGTGAAAATTTCAACTGTCTAACTATCACGGTTCATGAGATACAGCCTGGTGACAGACGGACGGACGGACGGACGGACGGACGGACGGACGGACAGCGGAGCCTCAGTAATAGGGTTCCGTTTTACCCTTTGGGTACGGAACCCTAAAAAGAACAATCCTCCAGTGAGTTGTTATTTGGCTGCGATTTCTTGTGACGTGGAAGTACTTCCCCAGATAGCTGCTTTACCTCTGCCCTACCTCTTAACAACACTCGGACCAAGAAAAACAGACATGTTCTACCAAACAAATATTTGTCCTATGTATGAACTGAACCCACGAACCCTGGTATCAAAACAACGTTATTAACCACTGCACCACCGAGCTCATAAAATATGATACACGCATGATAGCTAACCAAAAAACAAATTTTTATACACGATTATTTTTTAGTTTACTTTTAAATGTACCCGAGGCGCATCCTATCCATTTTTTAATTATAACATTCTTTATTAATTAATAAAATTATTCAGATTTATTTGACGTTTAGAATACATAATTGTAATCAAAGTAATTGAATTACCCGGAACTTCCAAGTAAGATTCAAAATTAATTAATTTTAAAACCTTTTCATACAGTTACTCATTGAGTTTCTTCCTTCAAATGTTCCCTTTTAAACTGAATTAGAAACGAATAAGGATCTAATCCGGCAAAAAGATAAAGTAGAAATGTAATGAGCAGTTAGAAGTATCGGGTGATACAGGTAAGGCTGATTTTTCATCAGGTCAAATGTATTATCGGAATTGAATATAACCGCATCACATTAGGTAGTACGTATGCTACGCTTATTTATGACGCATTGTCTAATAAAAATCCGACCAAACGAGCTAATCGGTCTAGCTAGAGTAGAAAAATCGACAAAAAACACGTTTTTTTATACATATCATAGGGAGACATACACGCATAATCCACCTGATGTAAAGCGGTTAACAAAGCTTATAAACGCTTGCAATACACAGAAATTATCGTTCGCGCATTGCCATCCCTGGTGCTAGCACAGCAACTCTTTAGGAGCTTACTAGTAACTCACTTATAGGAATACAACAACCCTTCAGGTTGTTGTTAAGTGGATGCAGTTTTTTGGGAGGCGGTGTAACGTATACGGTTATGATTTGGAAGAAACAGACCATATATTCAGACGGACTGTAAAATTTAAGTTATTCCCGACAAATATTAAATTAAGTACGTTAATACCATATCTTATACTAATTCTTATTCTAAATAATAGCAATTATTTATTGATACACTTAACAATAAATCTAATAATCAAACAGAAAACTACTATTATTACCTAAACTTATTTTAATTAAAACAATTTTAACTTACAAATATATCAATAAACTAACATAGTTGTCTCACGCTTAAAATTAATTCTATGTGTCGATTATTGTTGTAACATCGAATCATTCTGGAATGTTTCTGGTACGTATCACCTTCATATGACATTCCTTTGTTCTGAGGACACGTGTTAACTTTTGCGACTGTTTCTATTATTTTTTTAATAATTGTTTAATTGCATTGCTCTGCTTTGGCAATATATATTTGATTCTTATTTAATTTAAAACTTAACATAAATGTTAGAAATTGATATGTCAAGTAACAATAGACAATTTCCTGTTGAATATTTTTAATAAACTATGTTGATATCTAATATTGATTAGCCTCTATAGAAACATTTTACGCATTATTTGCTTTGTGCCATTATTTTATATTTAAGAAGTATAGTACATACCTACTATCGATACGGTATTTATTGCCACATTACTTCATTAAATTCTTAAAGCTTTTTTTATAATGCATTTTTGCAAATAGTTAACTAAAACAATTTTATTGTAATTAATTATATGTCCCTTGCATTCATACCTTAAGATCTTTCTACGTATGTAGTATTTTGTAACTACCTCTTATTTCGAGAACCTACAATAATGAAAATTTAAACATGTCAATATATTCATGTGTAACATATTGGCGGCAGCTCACCATGATGAGAGATATTTGGATTTCACAGAACTCACTTTATTTCTTTTAACATTTTTTATATATTATATAAGAAACAATGGGCTACGTAGATTTTTTTCTAACAACTAGCTTCTACTGACGTGTACACCTGCGTGGGCTCGCGGTGATGCCAAATTATTATAGTTTTGTACAGAGGACAAAGAGACGTACAAACGCTTAACTTTGCTAATGTTAATTTAAGGCGGATTTTAAAGTAGGTACATAAAGCTTTAAAATCACTGTTGTTTCTAAGCACTTTCCTTGTGAGAGGCGCTGCATTCGTGTGAATCGCTATACTACTGCTTTGCTTCGGAATTGGTTGCCATATTTATTTTACTACCTATCAATTATTTAGTGTAGCTGATTTTCATGAAGGGTATTATTTCGCTACTTGCTACCATTATACATGGGACTGCATCTCCTTCATCCGCTTGCTAAATTGTAAAAAGCACTCCCTTGGCTTAGCGCGTGATCTACTGCAGCCCAGCCATGCAATTCTCTAAGCGACTCGTAATGGCTGTGTGCGTCGCTGTGATCACAGATGTCACAGCTTTAACATCGTCTACTGCGATCACGGCTAAATTATTTGGTATTCTATAAGGCTGTAAGCGTACGCGAGGCTGTTTGCCTTGTAGAATTCCTTCCGCCTTGCGGCGCTAGTGTCGCACAACCATGAAAAGCGACACCAAAGAATTGCAATTTTGTGTTCAAGGCTGTAACAGCCGATGTTACCGAGGATGTAAGAATGTTTGCTCTTACAGAATTGCATGGCTGGTCAATTGGCATACAACCACACTAAGGCCGAAAATATTCGCCGCTTATCGGGAACGACCGACGGGGTCACTAGCAGTCTCTAAAGCAACACCCTACGGGCTTATATGCTGCAACCACAGTAAACTACATATGAGTTCCACTTGTCACTGCGACTGCTTCTAAACTGTTCCTGTACGATCAGGTGACTGTGCCAGCCTATACGACGCGGACGTGGACGAAGAGTAATGAGTCGGGAAGGAGAATCTGTGTTCAGATCGACCGACCAGTTTCTAGAAAACCTAGGCATCTACCTACGACCTCACTTGCTCATAAATAAATAAAATAAATATTGGCGGACAAATTACACAGCGTCATTTAGCCCCAAAGTAAGCAAAGCTTGTGTTATGGGTACTAGACAACTGATAAACATACGTAAATATTTTTTTTTGTAAATACATACTTATGATACATAGAAAATACCCAGACCAAGACAAACAGACATGTTCATGCACACAACTGTTTGTACTGTGTGGGAATCGAACCCACGAGCGTTGGTGTCAAAGTAGCGTAACAACGCGTTTCACCACAGCGCCACCGAACTCGTCAATAATGTATATATTTCATATATGTATTATTACCCTAACTACTTTGTAATAATCATCGAGTGGCAAACAAGCATACAGTCTGCCCGGTTTAAGGTAGCTACCGTAGCCTATAAACCCATGAAATACGGTTATTAATAATCGCGCGTTGCCACCTCTTATCTTTTTTAACTTCGCCCACAAATAAAATTGTTACTTAACCCACTCAATATAAAGTTAATTTTTTTACTTACGCCCTGATTTTTTATTATGTACGGTTAAATGATACTTCTTCTTCTTTCACCGCTATCCCCTTTCCGAATCCATTAGGATTGGTGGGATCCGCTACTTAAGCCTAAGGATTTAGAGAGCACATTGATTTCTACATGGAGCGACTGCCGCCAGACCGCCATAACCCAGAGGGAAAACCAGACCTGTCTTAGGTAAGGTCACACGTCTATCGAAATATAATTTCTTGGACGTGCGGGTTTCCACACAATGTTTTTCTTCACCGGCGAGCAAGTGATAATCACAAATATGTACATAAATCCGAAAACACGAATTTAGTGGTACATGCCAGAATTCAAACCGGAGACCCCAAGGCCGGTTCTTTATTCACTAGGCTATCACTGCCTATTATTACTGTTTTTTTTTTCATTATTATGTTGTTATAGCCGCTATGTGATATACAGACAAAGGAACCTTAATAGTTCATCATATGACCTGATGCTTTGTATAAAAAATACTAAATCAGTTGAGAATGCGCAAGCTTGCATTGCCAGAGGAACACCTGGCTCGTCAATTATGTATGTATGTATATCTTTACGCCAGGTCCCTTGCGGGGTAGGCAGAGAGATCCGAGCGCCATAAGACGCGGTCCTTACACACTTCACTCGCTTCTTTCACATTCATAGCTCTTTTCATGCACGCTCGTCGGTTCCTAAGGCTCCTGACATTAATTAATTGGCTCGTCAATTACGAGTATATAACAATTTAATTATTTTTCTAAAAACTTTATCGGCCATTTTGACCATGTTCCTTAAGAAATATGATATTGGTTTTTAAGACATTCCTATTCTACTTTTTTATGCCGAATCCGAATCTGAAGTCAAAATTCGAATATTTGAAAAAAAGCGACAGACACACACGCAGACAAATATATAGATTTCATATAGGAACACCGTTCGGTGTTCCTGAAAATCTTTGAATAATCAGTAACACCAAGCTGTTTATCAATGCGTAAAGAAAAGCTATGTACCCCTTTTTGAACCCATTGCGCGCACGGAGGAGTAAGATATTTGGTATAATTAAAGTTCATATGGAGATGGAGTTCAGAAAGAGAAAATTGTATAATTTGTGTTACAAATATATTAAATTAAACAAAATGAAGCTCTTCGCAGTGAAATATTAAATACGGATAATTTAAATTCATCAATGTCAATGTCAAATACATATTAATTAGTCCATGGTCAACAGTCGCACTGACGCTGACCATATGTTATTGAAATACTCGTAAAATACAGGTAAAATATGCATTATTTACTTTGTGTATACATTGAAGATTTTTTGAATGTATGAATGTGAGCCTTGCCCTCGCCTATTCATAGTAGTGATTTCCTAGTTTTATGGTAAGATTAACTGTGTGGCGAAACCTGTGGCAATTTATTCTAAGAGAATATCAATAAAGCGTTATTGTTGTCTAAAGAGCGCTTAGTCAAGCTATATCTTATTTTTCCTATGACATATTTTTACATGATTGCACCGTACGTAAAAGAATAAAATTAAAAAAATATGTAGGTACTGCAATTGCTATAGATGAGAAAAATAACTTTTTAAAAAGAAAGAGAATATCAGTAAATTACGTACTTAAGAATGCAATTAAATATGGTCCAATTTCGATCATTGGTCTGTCGCTAGTATTAATTAATTCGCGACACAACATGGTAAGTATTGCAAATAAATGGAACGCAACAAAACTCAGACATCAATTAAAACAACATCTGTTTGCACCAGGCTCCGCGCTCAATTGGCATTATTAAAGCTTGTCAAGATTTTTATGCAAAGGTCAGTACAAATGTCACTAATAGAGAATTTAATATTTTTAAATTAGAATAAAATATACTTACATGAAACCAATGAGCACATTTTAAAATAAAAACTTTTTATTCATTTTATTTTCTGTAGGGCTGTATTCCTACGAGTAAATAAACTCACCAGGAAGCACGTCAGGAGTTGCTGCTTCAGCCACGCGAGAAAATGCCCTTCTTGCAAACATCTATTCAGGTTTCAGGCCGTATACATACTTACCACCCGACTTAATGCATAAAAAATAAAGGTATTTTCTAATAAGTTGGTATTGTTTCAAAATACAATCTTATTCATGTAATGTCGTACTGATATGCAGGGTTGCCAGGTCTTTTTCGAATAAATACCGAACAGTGAGTAAAAAAAAACAAGTTTTAATCATATATTTATATTAATGACTTAAAATACAAATTACCATTATTAGCTAAGTTATAAAAATTATATTTTTTCTCACTAATGCACGCTTCCAGCAATGTCTGATTTGTTTAAACTGCCCCGTGCATTTCGCGACATTTCAGACTGAAATTACATCGTATACATAATTCAGCCTTCACCATGTCCAGTTGAAAAAAAATACCGAACCGCCCATACTTCGGTATTTTTGTTATACCGAACACCGAACACAGTGCTAAAATACCGAACGGTTCGGTAGAATACCGAACACCTGGCAAACCTGTTGATATAACTGCGTAGATATGACCAATTGCCTACTAGCGAGCCCTGAAATAAGTTAGACTAGTAAATCATCATCATCACTAAGACGCAAAAAGGCCTTTGCTTTATTTTCACTTTCCACCATATATTGAGTTATACGGCTGTCTGAATTCGATTTATGCCTTGATAGAGGTCATACTAGAGATAATTCGGAGTAAATTAGTCACCATTGTTTATACAACTTTGGCGTAATCCCAGAGTACATTTTTATGCAATTTGATCTAACCTGCTTTGTTTCGCCACTTTCTTCTACCACCAATGGCCCCACAAATTTCTTTTTATCGTGGTAAGTATTCCAGTTTTTAAAATAGATAAGAACAAACACGTTAAAAATGCATTATCGCCGTGTGGAATATTGCTTATTCTTTTAGTTTCGGATGTCTATTATGAGTCATGAACGTAAATTTTATACCGCTGCTTTGTGTGAGGTATACTTCCCTAGTCCGGCTCCGTACACTCCCGTACCTTTCATGCGCTAGAGTCTCGTTTGTTGATTACCACGTGTAGATTAGGTTACCTTTGATTCTGATAGTAAGCCTTTCCATCCAGATTTTTTTTTTATACAATGTCGGGAGGCATATAATTATACAGCCCACCTGATGAAATCGGTTAATACACTTGTAATATATTGAGTATCACTCGCGCGATGCCACCACTGCTGCAGATATAGCAACTCCTTAGGAACTTACACAAATACATGTTTATGCACACAGATGTTTGTCCTGTGTGGGAATTGAACCCACGAGCGTTGATCTTAAAGTCGCGTTATTAACGCTACCGAGCTCGTCAAAATGTTAAGTGGGAAACAAGCCTAAAACGTATCTTTATATCCATAGACCGTCGGTTAATAATGCTGATTTTTTATCTACCGAGCCATCACTTTTCAGAACCTTAATATTAATGAATCGGTTAATTTATGTTACTAGTACATTTATTACCAGCCAATGCAATAATAATAAATATTGCTAATAAATTGAATGCAATAAAACTTGACCGCATATTAAAAGAGTATTTGTTTGCACTAGGCTCGACACTCAATTGGCGTTATTAACGCCTGTTAAGATTTTTATTCAAACGATAATTAACAAAATAATTAAATAAGCAAAGCAATAACCATTTACACGAAGCTAATGAGCTAATGAACACATTTCTTGTAATGATAAATGAGGACGGGGCGTGTAGCTTTTGCCATGCATTATATAAAAAAAATGATGCTATTATCAGAAACAAAAGGCGATTTTTTTTAAGTGAGGAATATTAGGTAATCATTTTTATTTCATCTAACATCATCATCAGCATTCACATGATGTATCCGTACTGGTATAACTGAATAGAGGTGAGCAATTTCCTACTAGAGGAATATTGGCGAATACAGGAGATAATATAGGAATATTCTTTAAGAGAGGTAGAGCGCATCAAAGCAGCCCGTCTGGGGAGTACCTCCACCTTACAGAAAACCGTAGCCAAATAACAACTCCCTTGAGGGTTGTTGTGTTCCTACGAGTGAGTGAGGTCACCAGTAAGCTCCCAAGAAGATGCTGTGTAAACATGCATCGCGCGACTGATACTTAATATATCGCAAGCGTCAATAGGCTACGGTATCCGCTTTACATCAGGTGGGTCGTATGCTTACCTGCCTCCCGACGTAGTATAAAAAAATATAGGACTTCCCTGTTGCTTTCCTACATATAATATATAATGCATAAACTGCGCAATGTTATTAAATTTTGTATATCCTATGTAATAAATGGTATCTAAATATATTATAATAGATAGATATATTTTATGCAGCTACTAATTACATGCATACCTCACTGAAAATAGAATTTCATAAGAATCAGAATCATTTCCCAAACCCAAGTAATGGACCAAGGAAATGACTTTCGCAAATTTTGTACCAGTTACCTCAACTAATGAGGCTGACGTCCAAAATGACTCCCCTAAACATGAACAAAAATCCACGGAGTAGGCGATATCGACCAGAATATATAAAAATATGTTATTCACCAATACTAATATTAAGTTGAGTTAGAATGTTTAAATGTGTAAATCATTGATTTTTTCTTTACTGTACTTATACTCGTACTAACATACAACTTTTAGTGAACCTAGGTACAATATCTTACAATTTACATTTTTAATCAGAGACATTAAGATTCCCGTTAGTACACGTCATGGTCCAAGTCTCTTAAGCAGCGTATTTGAGAAGATAGCTTCTACTACGCTGACTAAGCAACACTTTAGCTTCCGCAGCAGCTATTTCGTTCATATATTCCATATTACACTCTTCGACGTCAAATAGCTGTTATTCTCTACTCATTAAATACATATAATACGTATAACGCAGCCCCGCCCAATCTGCTGGCTATGATATGTGTGTGTCTACAGCTTCCTCAGCGATATAAGAGAAATGTTTTATTTCAAAGCGTGTTAGGAGCAATCAAACGTTTTAGACAATGTATTCAAAAAGCATATTAAAAATAATCTTTGTAAAAGAGCTTATTATAGAATTGATGAATATATAACTGACAAAGATGTCTGAAAATAATTCACCATAGATATACCAATAGACAAAGAACAAATTTAATACCAGGACCAATCCACTCAACACACGAATTCGATAGCTCTTTGTTCTAAAAGCTATAACTAGAGTGACAAGGATTGTGGTCTCAAGGTGTAAATGGACATTTAATGCGAAGAGAGTGGCTGTAGTAACTTATTTTTTTTTCTACTATGGCCTCTCGCTGTGTCCTACCTCTCTTGAACATGAATATTTGGCACATCGGTATTTTCTAGAAACTTCACAATCCAGATCGCCTCTTTATAAGAAAAATTACGAGTAAACGTATATATGTATTTCTTACTTGCAACTATTTATATGTCCGGAATCTGCATTTAATATTAGACCTTACTGTAAACGTTCTTTTTAATTTTAATTCTTGCGTCTCTTTTTTTTTATTTGAGATTTGAGAATTTTAGAAACTTACACACGGCGTTTTTTAAATAGTTTCGAATAAGAAGGGGTCGAAATATAAGTTTTTCTTACAAAATGTACATACAAACAAAACTGATCGTAAAATATGAACCAGGTACAGTTTAAATGTGTATTTTTTGAGCTGTTTATATGAAATATATTAGATTAAATTGATGTCGTGATTCAGTATTAAGCAAATTACTCATTGAGTAAATAAATAATTATTGGTACTCGTTAAAAACACCAGCTCCATGCCACTTTTACTCCTCGGAACTTCACACAACAAGCCCGTGATAAACGATTGACTCGATGACTTGAAAAAGTAACGCGCAGGCGATCGCGGTTCTACTAACGATGTCTATTATCAACGGAATATCACGAAATCAGTCGTAGATTTTCAGTTGTACCAGCTAACGTACCGGCTAAATGAACCTAATTTGGACTAATAAAGTTAATGCGGCAAAAGAGGTTATTCCACTAAACGTTTCTTACATTGCTTGTATTGCAATATCTACTCTCTTTAAAATGTGTCATGGCATCTTTAATGCAAATAAGTTGACAATATGAGCATAGATGTAAGCAGTTACCATATTCTATAAACAGTTGGAATATCGGAAGCATTACTCGGGAGTTGCACCCTTCACGCCGTTTTTAAAAACGTCATGCATCTCTTGGGAAATACTCGGCTGGGAAATGATTTCACATTCTAAATATTCTCACATTTATTGCTCCATCGTACACTCACAGAGGGAGGCATAGTCTCTCTAAACCTAACTACATATCTAGTCTCTGAACCGAATTATCAGTATTTCTACCTATGACTGAAGCTAGTTGGCTTTAGGGAAATTATTTCTTTGTCATTCAGTGCCAAGTCATAGAAGCAGGAAAGTAGAGTGAACGCCGTAAAAACGAGTACGCTGAGGATTATGTGTGGAATGAGAATGATTGATAAAGTAAGAAACAGCACGACACGAGAACTATATGGAATGAAAGATGACGGAACAACAATTTAACAGTGTATGCTGAGATGATTTGATTATTTGAGAAAATGAATGACAAGAGAGTTACGTAAGAAGTGTATCAGGCAAGAGTGAATGGAGCCGCCCTTGACGCACACTTATAGGTATATCAAATTGGTGATGTGTTGAAAATGCCATGCCAATGCCAAATGAAAAACAACCAGAACGAAGAGCATACATGAATAGGTTGATGAGTGTGGAAACAACGAGAGATTTGCTTACGAATTTTATTTTCTTTCCGTTACTTGGTTTTGTTTAAAATTAGAAACGAGGAAGCAAAACGCTTAGTGCAGATAAGTGCAATGCCATATTCTATGCCATTTGTACGTTTTCATATACGAAACATTTATACGCTTTATAAGTTCATCAACTATTACTCGATAATCTATAAAGCCTGCTTGCCCGTGATAGTATTCCTTTTAAATTCACTATATGGAAAACTATCATGACTTTTTTACATTTCCAAATACAACTGTTTCACTGGCATACTTGAGTTTAACAAAAAATTACTTTTAATATTAATATTTCGCAAATGGGTTACTATAATTATCGAAAAATCATCTTCTTCATCTTCAATCATCACCTTATGCATAGGGGAGGTATCTCTAATTTTTTTTTTATTTTATTCTAACACTTTGTTAGCATAGTTAATATGTATATACATGCCCAACTACAGCTTTCTAGTATCAAGCGTCTCTGAGCTAGGCCGCGGACAGACAGACAGACGAACATGGCGAAACTATAAGGGTTCCTTGTTTACTACGGAACTCTAAAAATAATGAAAACGGATATTTTTGCGGATGAACTTTCAATGCAAGATTTTATGAGATCACTAGTATATGATCAATACAAGAGTTTCGATTAAAAAGTGAGTGATTTGATAAACACATGTTTATGTAATAATAATTTGTTTTTTCATTATTTCATGTCCATAGAATATCTTGAATATATATTATAATATATGCCTTTAGCTTTTTAGGAATATTTTCCAAATTGTAAATACACTGACGCCATCTGACGGTAGGTGAAATTGAAAATTCTAAATCGCGCAAACAAAGTTTTATTCCCAACGCGGCATAAAAAGGAATCACGTTGATGTACCCAGCGGAAGTCCGTTGTTACTCAGCAAAACGGTACCTGAGGTAGAGGCGTTTAAAATCTACCTACCTGATTCACATTATTTAAAAAATGGGGCTCGTTCTCTAAAAGGAGTAGAACGATTGGTATAACGATTGGTTTAACCATTAACCCCGGTCAGGAATCAGATAGAAAATCTACACTGCAAAGCAGAGGTTCGAACCTCGACCCGTCTGTAGTAACAGTCTTGACTTCCAATTTTGCTTTTTGTGAAGCCGGGATTATTTTTAATTTATGATTTTTTACATTGTCAGACATCACATCAATATAATGGGGTGGCAAAGCGCGAGCGATACTTCATATATTGCTAGCTTTCACAGGCTACGATAATCAATCACTTTACATCAGGTGGGCCGTATGCATGTATGACTTCCGACGTTGCAAAAAAAGAAGTAAGAATTAATTTAAGAAGTAAAAAAAAAAACAAGTTTTAATTACAAGGTTATACGTCATTTTTTAATACAACATACTAAAGATCTAGCATAATTTACCATATCATAACTGCTGTTCCTGTAATTATAAACTATTTTAAAAATGTGTTTATATGTTAAATACAGCACCATCGTTTTATGAAACTTGGTATAAGCACAGAACCCTATTAGAAGTTTAATACCTATAGCATTTAAAAGAATCAAATCAAAAGCCCTGAAACCGAAAAGCATGCCAGAAGAGGTTGATGAGTGTGGAAGAGATGAGCTGGCGTTCCATAGTCTCTGTCTACTCCAATGGGAGATAGGCGTGATGATATCTCTATGTCTATAGTGTTTTTGGAATATTTTCTAACTTGAATATTAAAAGAGGCATTCTTATAAACATAAAATTTGGGGAATTCTTCAGGTTATATACAGTACAAAGACTTGTATAGTACCTAAACATCTTTGTCGTCTTAACCTATACTAGTAGCATCCCGCTACTTCGTTCGCGCGTTTCCTGGTTCCCCCATTGAAATCACTTTTACTTATTTTCTTTCCTTATCGAACCATCTAAGGATCATGTCGTCATGTATAACTTATATATAACCTTACTCAAGAAATGGGCTATCAAAAGCAAAAAGAATATCAATTCTGACTGGTAGTTTTAGAGATTAGCGCGTTCAAACTCAAACAAATAAATTCGTCCGCTTTACTCGTACATATTAGTATAGATAGCAGATATTGAAATAGTTTTTTAACAAACATTCACGCAATTTTTTACTGAATGAAATTCTGCTTTAAATGGTACCATAAAATACAAATGATGTAATTCACAGTTTGCATTTAGTCGAATCTTTTACACTTCAGAAATATCTGATCTGAGAAGCACAAAATTGATCGATGATACATAGGTATTGTTGCTATTCATAATAACATATCAACAAGTAACAGATACTCGTTTATGGGGACTTGGGGGGAGATTGGGGGGAACACTTGAGTCTAACAAAAAATTACACTTTTAATATAAATATTTTACTATATCGAAAAATGATCTTCCCAAGTTCTCGACGTTTTTAAAAAAACCTATCTAACGACTCCCCGTACTATGGGGTGGGAGCGAATTAAAAAATCATACCCAGTGGAAATGTGGGGGCAGCACCACGAAAAAAATGTTTAATCAAGATTTTATCCTACCACTTTAGTCGCACCACCACTTTAGTACACGTCAGTATAATTAATATGTATATACATGCCAAACTACAGATTTCTATGGTCAAGCGCCTCTGAGCTAGGCTGCGGACAGGCGGGCGGACATAACGAAATTATTAGGGTTCCTTGTTTACTACGGAATCCTAAAAATGGAGTTCCTGACTAATTCACTGACTCGAACGCCCAGGTCAACCTAGGAAGCTGAAATTTTGTATAGAGGTTATTTTGTAATGCTCACGAGAGATATGAAAGGATTTTTTTCAAATTCAACGCATAAGGGGGTGAAAAGGGGATTGTCAGTTGTATGTGGAGCAGAAATATTTTTTCAAGTTAGTGACTTAAAACTTTGTATTAAAACTACTTTCTATTAGAATCCATAAAGAGTGATTTCAGTGTTTTCAAAAATGTTACCCCTTAAAGGGTAATGGCGGCCAAAAGTATTTCTTGAATTAAAAGTTGAACTGTTAATAAATAGATTTTTTTAAGTGATCTACTTTAGACTTTGTCAATATACTCTCAATTAAAACGGTAAAAAAGTAAATTCAGGGTTTTTCAAAATTTTGTCATTAGGGGGTTTAAAAGTTAACAATTTGTATGAAGTAGAAATATTTTTAGTAGTAAGTGACTTAAAACTACATATATTCTCTATTAGAATACAAAAATAAATGGTTTAGGGAGGTGAAAAGGGGGTTAAAGGCGTGTTCAGACGAGATGCTAGTCTATATTAATAAAAATGGCGTTCTTTACTAACTCTTTGACTCATCAAGAGGTTCCTTTTGTAATGCATATGAGAGAAAAGAAAGGATTTTTAGAATATAAGTAAAACTGCCAAAATTCCAAAATCTACGCGTGCAAACCGCAAGCAAAAGCTAGTTTTATTGTAAACTAGCTGTGCCCGCGACTTCGTCCGCGTGGAATTTAACAAAAAAGTTATTGTTCAGTTCGCAGAGTTTACTATAACTTATTAATTCTGTATTTCGCGTATAGAAATACGAGTACCTATGCTAATTTTAATGAAATTCTCCTATATTGTGAATCGCACCCCCGAAGGGGAAGATATTTCCCCCTAATTTTAACAGTTTTTCATATTTTACGCAGGAATCCTAAATATTTACGGGATAAAAAGTACCCTATATTGTGCTCTGAACAGTCGTCTACCTACCAGTGAAAGTCCCGTCAAAATCGGTCCAGCCGTTTCAGAGCTTAGCCGGAACAAACAGACAGACAGACAGACATAAATTGTAAAAATATTCATTTTGGTATATGTACCGTGTATATATACATATGCATATGCATTTAGTAAAAAGCGGTTATTTTAATATTACAAACAGACACTCCAATTTTATTTATCTGTAGTATAGATGATGGGTGTCATATAATTTACGCTCATTCTACTAAGCAAAGTTTTACAAGAATGGATTATTCTCATTGTGTCTGTCCGTCAACTTCCAACATGATTTGTCATTAAATGGTGTTGGTTGATAAAAATTGCAACCTTTTTAACATTCATTGATATTCTCATGCACGCTCGCCAGTTTCTAAGGTTCATGGTGTCTTCTTCTAATAGAACACGATCAATTTGGTAGGTAAGTGTTTGCATTCCTCGGCTCCTACATCCTTACACTTTTGCGTTCTATATTTGTTTCATAATTCTTTCGTCCTGTATATTTTCCTCATGTTCGAAACAAAGGAGCATGCCTCTTATTATTTTAACGGCGACGCTCTCTTTCAGACCAACTCTGTTTCTAACATCATTACAAATTTTGCGCAACGCTCGCTTTTCAAATGCGTTTATGCTACTTTCAAGCTCTCTGCCATACCCAGCTCTCGTTTCCATAAGTAAGCATTGGGACCAGCACTTAGCATTGTATATAGCGAGCTGTGCCTTCTGGCTCAAGTTTTTACTGCCAAGAAGTTACCCAACGCTGCATTCACACTATTCCTAGTACTCACTCGTCTTTCCACATCAATGATGTACCTTCCATCCCTGCTGAAAGCGCATCCAGGATATAATCTCATCTACTCGTTCCAACTTCATAATCATACATCATTACCGTAATCCTATTGTTCGTTCTGGTTGTCTCCCTTTTAAATTTCTTCGCATTCAATTGCAAGCATTTCTTCATACAATCATCTTTCATTGTTATGATTAGTGTTTGCAGTTTTATTTGTAATGTGACAAAACTAGTGCTTTGTATTTCCCCGTTACGTATATATTTAACCATTTTTGTTGGACAATGAGTCATGAATGCTACATAAAATAGTACAGTAAATAATAAATTACCAGTAAGTGTTGATATCTGACAACCGTCCGGTTAACTTACGGTAGTAGCTAAAATGACTAAATATTGTTAAAATCAAAAGTGCACACCCCGCACGTTCTACGAGTATATAGTCGATACGTTAAACAATATATGTGTAATTAAAAATATACCTGCAAAAAGCCACCGTATTGCTAAAAGACAAGTCAATTAAGCTCAATCCGAATTAATTATATTGTCATTAGAACTATTAGATACTGTCATGATGATGCTTAGAACAATTAACGATAGTTAAAATTCCTTTATTTAGATTCCAGAACATACTTCAACCTTCCCGTATTGCATTCACTTTCATAGCCTATGGTAAACATTTTGGAATAAGTGAGCCGTTATATATATATATATGAGATTTTCGTAACCGGTAAGTAATTTTGATAATTATTTTAAACTATACAATACATATAGTTGAGATTTTGCATTGTTCTGGACGCAATACCTCAACAGGAGTTTCTTATTCTTTCTTACATAACATCAACTTTCCAGAGTATTTCAACTTAGCTGCGGTTTCTGTAGGGTGAGGTAAGATAAGACCACCCCGTTTTAACCATAGATTTAGAAATTGCATATACATAATAATATTATATACAACTTTAAATCAATAGTTTACACCATAAACTCTTACATACTGTCGATTGGCACTTAAAATCTTAGAAAAACAAAAGAGAGTCAAGGATTCTACAGCAGCGGGATTGAGGAAACACTATAGCCCTAGTGCGTACCATCATGCTTTCAAGTCATCGTAAGACAAGTTAATACAGACCAAGAGGCCTAATCAGACTGACGTTGAACGTCGTAGGACGCCAATGTGCAATAGATTCCCCAAGTATTATTGCGACAATGCACGTAGAGCAGATTTAAGACGGCTCTTGCCCCGACACCGTAATGCTGTGTAGAAACGGACCCTCTGATAAAGTTTTAGACCACGGCGGTATACATATTGTGGGAACACAAAAACTTTGAGAGCGCGATTCAATATTTCGTTGTCGATAGATCAAACAATGTTTCATAATGTTTTTATATATACGAAGTGTATGTTCTCAATATAGGTCTTATGAATTCTCTTTATTTTTTCATGTCAAAATAAAATAAAAAAATGTTTAATGTTAATTTGTTAATTTAATCTTTGTACCATAAGGGATAGAATTAGGGCTACAGGGATAAGCGCGCCATCTTGTGTCACTTTTTGAATGAGTTGCAAATATGTCTATACTCAAGTCCCAGCGCTTGATGAGACCGCATAAAAAAATTAAATACGCGTTAAAATTTTTGACAATAGTATATTATTAATGATAGTGAGTGATGATTACGCACATAATCAAAGGAAAAGAGAAAGCACGCAATTCAATATCATTAAAATGAATTGTCATGGTTTGTAAACCTTAATGTTTTACATGCTATTTGATCTAACTTGTTTTGTGTGTTTTCGCCACTTTGGTGGCGCAAATTAACGCCTGATTCTATTATTAACTGTATAATGTTTTATTATACTTGTTATTGAGAAGTAATTATATGGAGATATTAAAATTTCTATACTAATTATTGGACACGTATTTGGCAACATATTATATCTGTTATATGTTTTAGTTTTCAAATACAATAAATCTGGTATCAAAATGTATTTCTAATATGGCTATAAATCGTCACTTACTCGTAAATAAAAAGAGCAGCAGTAAATAATTACTCGTAAAAAATAAGAAAAGCAGAGAACATCTTCCTACTAATTGAAGAAAGTTGACCTGTCAATGATAATTGCAACTAAGGAAATAGACCGATGAAAACCGATGAAATAATAAAATAGACAGGACTGATCGCTGTGGAAGTCTAAGGAGAGGCCAATGTCATTCGGCTAACATGATGATGAATGAAATAGAATCATAAAGATCACAAGCCAGAAAATTAACCTGGTCAATTCCACAGAGATGATATTAAAATTACAAATACAGTGAATCTTTCACGTGTTAATATATAAGCAAAGATTATATTTATGTAGCTCCGCATTATTGATGAACAAATGCTAATAATATTAATTCATTATGATAAGTCTGTAATTTGTATTGTCTGAAAAGGGAAATTAAGTTTTAAGAACATTGTACTTGTGTAAGCCTACTTTAACGAACAAAATAAATCATTGATAGTAGTTAGAAAACAAAAGAGAGTCAAGTATTCTACAACAGCGGGATTGAGCATACTCTCTGTAGCTCTAGTGCATACCGTGAGACTTTCAAGTTTAATCATCGTAGGACAAGTTAATAGACCAAGTGTGGCCTAATCAGACTGACGTTGAACGTCGCGTCGTAGGACGCCATGTGCAATATATTCCCCATCTAATTGCGACATTGTACGTAGAGCAGATTTAAGACGGCTCTTGCTCTTACACCGTAATGCTGTGTAGAAACGGACCCTCCGATAACGTTTTAGATCACCGCGGTATATATGTCGTGCAAACACAAAAACTTTAAAAGCGCGATTTAGGATTTCGACATCGACAGGTCAAATTTTTTATGTATATGACGTATGTTCTCAATATAATTCTCTTGAATTTTTTTTTTTTATAATTTCATAATAAAGTAAGAATTTGTTTAATATATATATATATTCTCTATGTTACACAATAGATCGGGTTATTGAGTTACATAGGGGTCAGCGCGCCATCTTGTGTCACTTTTTAACCGACTTTAGAGGCGTCTGTTCTCCATTTGATTCACTATTCTCCATTTGTTACGAATTCACCTAGCGTTGTTTTACATATTGGAAAGAATCAACATTAGCAGAATTGATTTTGAGAATTAATTAAATCTTCGTAATGATATGACATTTTGTTATAATAATTATTGGGAACGAATTATGATATAATATGGACTTGTCCTAGCCTACATATTATATATTTATGTATTGTTTTGGAAAGTTATTATAAAGTTGGTATTAAAGTATATTCTATTTCTAATACTTTGAGGGGCTCGGAGGTGCATTGGTGGAACGCTGTTACGTTACTTACGTTACTCAAACGCTCGTGGGATCGATTCCCACACAGAAAAAAACATTGGTTGAATGAAAATGAAAATGTTTTTATTTCGTTAACAAAAAATTGTGTTTACAAACATTATTGTGAGGACTGCCTATTAAGCAAATAATGCTTGTGCCAGACAGACCTGCTCTTTCTTAACTTACGTTATTACTAAACACACTTCAAAATAGAAGAATATCACAACAACATTTGGGATTTAATATAGGAAAAATATTGTCTGTAAAGTCGGTTTACGAAAGATAATTTTACATGATAACGTCATAAGAAAACATTCAACAACATTGACAAAACAGTTCACATGTAGGTTGTATGCTGCCGCTGTCTCTCTGCTACTGGGACGCATTGGCCGATGGAGTAGAAGAGAGATAGATGCGTCACAAGCCAAACGTTTAGGCCGATCGTGCCTCTCTATCGCTTGTTCCGCGCTCTCGCTTGCACGCTCGGCTCACGCGGAACGTGACAATGAGTCATGCATTTTCGTGCGTGCACCCGGCTTTTATCGATTTATAAGACGTTATCACGACAAAAAAATGTGTGCATGAACATGTCTATTTGTCTTGGTCTATGTATTTTTAATTTTCTTTTATTTATTTATTGTCTGGCGAAGTGCACTTCACCTCACAGAAAACCGTAGCGAGTTGTTGAGAACATTTTACTGTTTATGTATTATTAGATATCGTGAACAAAAATCATCAGCGATAATAATAAATTATATCCGAATTCATCGGTCCCATGATCTTTGTCGCATAAAAAAAATCCAGATTCTATTAGCCAACAGTGAATATTGGTCAATTGCTTTACACAAATTCCGAGGGTTCCGACTTTCATCTTATGAACCTAACGTCCAAGTTTAATGTAAATATATCTGTTAACATGAAAAACGCAGACCCTCCGCCTTATTAGAGATTAATCCCAGTATATTTGAAATTTAGCAAAACATAATCTAAATTAATTAAAAGATATATATTACGAGACAGCAAGTAGCGGAATGGAGAATAAACGTTCATTCCCTTGCGCTGCTATCAATCAATTTGCCCAAAGTGACGGTGGATTCCGTCTATATCAATTGTAAGCTTTATCTGTATTAGACCTCGTTCACATAAGTAACATTTAATAAAAATAAATAAGTATAATTTAAAAATAACTTGGCAAAAGTAAAACTACTACACTATATACATAGTACATATGTATATTTACAACCCTAGTAGCCAAGTGTTTAGCAATGGCTAGTTGTGGGTTCGTTTTCCAAACAATATCATGATTTGTGTATTGTCTAGTGTCCATAACACAGACTTCGCTTAATTTAGAGTTAGATGGCGCTGTGTAATTTATCGGAAGATATTTACTATCATTTTTTTAATAATCATATGAAAAGTAGAAATTTTAGAATGAAATTAACATGATAAAATGTTAAAACTGAGCTAATATAAGATACTTGTGTTATATTTTGAAAGATGAAACTTCTGATGTATTTCGTCGATATGCTCGTATATCCTATATTTTCATTGCTTTTATAATTGGTATTATATTTGACGGATCATTCTATTCTTTATGGTTTGTAAGATACCTAACAGTACACTAACTATTTCACAAATTAATAATAAGTAAGTAAATAGTAATTATGGTTAGAACAGTTAATCAGGCACGCCAACGGTCTTAGTAGTTAATATATTGACAGGATATAAAGTATAGTATACCTAGTCAAGTAGAGGAAGGGAAAGTCAAGTAGAACAGAGTGGGTAAGAGATATATTCATATATTATACGATTGACCCGAGATGTCGTATCGTGCGAGTGAATTTTAACGTATTTCAAGCGTTCATAAGCTACGATACTATCACCTAGTCATGAACTGCACGGTAGGGAAAAAAATTGTGACGATTCCAAACAAATGTAGCCATTTTTACGGAATAAAAAGATTTTGACTTTGACTTTGATAACCGGTTTACATCACGATAAGATTAAACATAAGTAAAAAAGATCGCTTTAATAAAAAAATAATAATAATATACTTTTACGGACGCAGGTTCAATGAACTCCTAACTCTGCTCTTATATTACAAATACGTACTTTACAGGATCAATAGTGTTTAAAAAGCAATAATATTTAAAACTTCTTGATACAATTTTATGAGAACAAGCCCCTATTCTTAAAGGAACTGCCAAATAAATCGCGCTGCATCCACTCATTCATCAGAAGTGTTGATTTATTTATAGACATCACGTTTACACTTTGTTTGTATTAATTGTTATTTCTTTTGATTTATGATACAAGTTCAGACTTTCAGAGAAGTCTATTTGTTGTATTGCTCCATCACTTTATAAAAGAGAAGAGCGTAATAGTATTTGCTTTTGTCTATAACTAGTCTGGCCATAAATACTGTTACATAGAAATTTTTCATTTTTACAACTCTTTTATTTTGAATGTGGAACGCGTTCATTATGTTACCAATTTCTTTTAATTTTCCACCGTTTTACATACTTTTCATAATTTCTCGCGACCAAAACGTTGTAAGCGCCAAGAAATTCTTAGCGCTTACGCGTTTCGTTCAACGTAGTTTCAACATCGCTGTTTGGTTTAAGCGGCGCAGGACGCTTGCGCGAATGTGCGTGTGTGTTTGAGTTTTAGAGATTGGCGATGATGATGCTGATAATGATGATGGTGAAAGAGTCGTTGAAGAAGAAAGATCAAATTATGTAAGTTGATTTTTCTGAGAGATAAACTTTTTAATGTAAAATAATTGTAATAGTTCTGAAGTGTTAAATTTTTAATGTAATATAAATTGTCATGTTTGTGTGCGATAGCGTAATAAATTAATATTGTATTATACCACATACATGACAGTACTTTTGTACTGATAAATAAAGGAATTCGTTCGAAATTATTCCCTAACCATTCTAAAATATTCAAAAATGCACAACGTTAATGTTCAAGTTTTCACTTCTACCGGCACTCCCGGAGTGCAACGCGTTTTTTTTATACTACTAGCAAAATAAGCATACGGCCCATGTTATGTATAGTGATTACCGTAGGCTATTGGCACTTGAGAATACACGAAGAATGGCTCGTGTGTAACCTATTCTGTGACTAATTCGTCAGGAGCTTACTGCTTGGTGACTTCGCTCACTCGTACGAATACAAAAACCTTCCAAGGAGTTGTTATTTGGCTCCAATTTTCTATAATGTGGACTTTTCTCCACATCCCTATCTGATAATCAACGAAGTGCACTACATGTATTTGAGGTTGTCTCTGCCTCTTAGTGATGAATAATTTAGCCCGTGGGTAGAAGACGGACAGAAGCTTGCTTAATGGTTAATAACTACCTACAAGCAGTAAAATATTATTGCCATTTGCACTAAGAAAAAATACTCTTATGATATTTTTTACAACAAAAAATGCCATCTTATCTTTTACATCTTTTCTGAAGTATTATTTTGAACTTTATTTCTACATAGAACTTCAATATTGATACATTTTTAATGTCAATATAAAATAATGGACTACTTATAGACTATACACGCGGTAGTGCGTCAGTGAAATTCCAAAAAGAAAAGTGCGACACACCGGACGAAAAAAACAACTAATAATATCCGCTGACGCAGTAAAAAAATATATATTTTAGACTTCAGTTCATTGTTGGCCATTAGTGAACAATAGATGACGCTGTTCGAAAGTTAAATGGCAAACATATAAACTCGTAATGAAAAGAACCAGTGCAATGTCGTTCTGTAACTAACTACTAACATGAGCGCAGGAAAATTGAAGGTTATATATTTACGTAGACATTAAAAACTCTAAATAAACTATAGTTCAGCTTTTCGAAAATGTGCGATGTCCCAAGAAAAACTAAATGAGAAAAGGGGGCCAAGTTCGGTAGTAAACGACCTTCAAGTCAGTGTCACCGTTAGGATCTAATGAATGCAAAGTTCCACAGGAGTTCGTTTATTAATAGCTGTAGCTCGTTTTTCGATTCAAGAAAATGAAAGCTTTTTACGTTCTTTTATATTGAATTTCTAACAAGTTTTACTTGGCAAGTCAGAGTGACACCCATGCATGGGTATAGCAATGATAGCAAGGCAGACAGCCAAAGGTTACATTAGACAGCATACATATAGGTATATGATATAATGATAAAGTTTCATATCAAGTATTTGTTTTGCTTTGGGTTTTACTCGCCTTCCTTTACCTCCTTAAAAATACCGTTTTGTAATCTTTTGAGCATCTCATCTCTGAGATGTCTGATCTCTGAGATCATTCTAAAACGTTTGAATTCTCGAAAAAACATCTCTCTAAATTCACAACAAGTACACAACCATTTTGATACCGATGATCACAGTATAGTCACTCATCGGAAGAAAAAAGGCCGAGTACTGTTTTCCTGTTAAATTCCTTATCGATTAAGTGATGCAATTGTAGAAGTCGGATGATAATAAATATCTGTGGTAATATCGGTTAGAACTCCATCAGTTAATTTTGAGAAAGTATCTGTTGTTGCCTTAAGACTTCAGATTGTGATTAGGGTTGCCACTCCTACTATACGGAATGCATAAGAAAGCGCTACTAATATTGTTATTATCAATATTTACTATAGGGGTAATATTGAATTAAATATATTCTGATGATCCTTTTCAGAAACACCGATTCCTATATGTAAACTATATGTATGTCTGTGTGTGTGTCTGTGTGTGCATGTGTCTGTCGCTTTTTTTCGAATATTTTAATTTTGATTTCAGATTCGGATTTAGCATAAAAAAGTAGAATAGGAATGTTCAGGAACACCGTTACTATCTCTTAAGGAACATGGATAAAATGGCCGAAAAATTAAAAAAAAAATTGAATTGTTATATAATTGACGAGCCAGGTGTTCCTCTGGCAATGCAAGCTTGCGCATTCTCAACTGGTTCCAAATATACACTATACGAATGTCTGTTGTTAAAATAAATTGTCGAAATGTAGGTAAAGTACAAATTAAGCGGTTGAATAGATTTAGATGTAACCGCATGGAGAACTAAGTTTTGTTTAGTTTGTAGGTATAATCATTCAGTTTTTATAAGCCGAACTACGTCCTGTGAGGTTTTTTCTTGTGAACTTGTGATTACGCTTATTTGATTTTTTAACTAATTGATTTGGCATTAATTGCTTTCAAGTTTTAAACAGGAACCCTAAATAATAAATACTTAACTCCTATTAGTGTAAGTGTTTTCAAAATCGAGTGCGTAACTATTTCCAGATAAATATATAGATAATAAGAAACTAGATAAATTCCCTATTTACAAACAAACTCTTATACCTTATATCTCTGTAAAATTAGTGAAGAGTGTGGTTTTAAAACTTTATAGTACTTCTTACGAGTAATAGGTCTTAAAAATTGGCAACCCTAATTGGGATCGATATCCGAAACACAATTTCTCAGATACTGAACGGTGGGGGCACAAACGACGAGCCTCGTTAGTGCAAAGACGCCGCTCATTGGATTAATTAGTTCGACGGAAGGCGCTTCATACTTTCCTAGCCGGTATATTCCTGTCTAGTTAGAGAGAACCCTTATTGTTTGAGACGCTTCACATTTTCATGTACATTTTAAGTTCACCGCGTAGCAAAGACTTGGCAAGTTGTCTGTTGTTCCATAATCCTTTAACAATGTTAGATGGAAAGTATTCCAAACGCGCTAGGAATTCAAGTTTGTAGTTACCTATATGAATAGTTAATTAATAATAATTACATATTAAAGACAGAGCTCCCTGCGTACTTAATATGCAATTACTCTTAAGAATGGTGGAATGCTCAGTTCTATTGGCCTACACCTCGTTGGTAGTAGCGTGAATATATGTAAATATATATAAATAAACCTATAGATTACTATTTCTTTCAAATTTAGCTAATTTAATTTCTTTCACAGCACATATTGAAAAATGGCAAGTCAGCGGGAATCGATATGATTACAGCTGAGATAATCAAACTACGTAAGGACATACATACGTTATACGTATATATACATATATACGTTAGGGACGCACATACGTTAGGGACGCCTTCTGGTTTTTGAGCAAATTATGCTGAACAACTGCAGTCATTGTACCCCTATATAAAGGCAAGGAGAATGAGAGTGAAATCCGATGAAATGCTTTGGGAAGCACAGGGTGGATTTCGAAGCGGCAGAGGATGTACGGACCAAGTTTTTTCACTCCGCAACATCGTAGAGAAGCGGCTGGCTATGGACTAGTAGGTATTCTGCGGTTTTGTGAACCTCCAGGAAGGCCATATCTGGGCAAAATATTCGAGAGATTCTTTTGCAAGACCCTATATTTGATGGGGTCGTGCGAAAGAATCTCTGGAAAATTTTACCCGGATATGGGGTTGACGGTAAACCTGCTCCGCTGTTCAATCCACTTATGAAAATGCGCGGGATAAGTGCGCGTGAACGGCAGCTTATCGCCCTAGTTTGATACCAACATTGGTATCAGACAGGGATGCATGCTGTCGGCTCGGCTATTCATCTTATATCTGGACAGTTGTCTTCAGAGAATAACAAATGTGAATGTGGGAATGCAAATGGGTGACTTAGTGATCAACTGCCTCCTTCATGCAGACGACGAAGGAAGGTACACCGCTGATGTGGAGAGACGAGTGAATGTAGGGAATGGCGTGAATGTGCGTTGGGTAAATTTGTAGGCAGCCGAAATCTAAGCCTGAATGCACAGCTCGCTGTATACATAGCGGTACTAACCCCAACGCTAACTTATAGAAGTGAAAGCTGGGTATAGCTCCCCTGAGTATGAAAGTAGAAAAAATGCGGTCGAGATGAGAGCATTGTGTAAAATTTGTGGAATAACGCTTGTTGACCGCGTTCGTAATGGCGACGTAAGAGAGAGAGTTGGTCTGAAAGAGCGCTGTGTAATTTATCGGAAAATATTTATTATTATTTCGTAATGAAGACGTGAGAGAAACATGTTGGTCTGAAAGAGAGTGTCGGTGTTAAGATAAGAAAAGGCATGCTCCATTAGTTCGGACATGTAGAAAGAATGCAGGATGAAAGAATGACGAAACAGATATACAATGCCAAAGAAGAAGGATGTAGAAGCAGAGGAAGACCAAGACTACCCTACCATGACCAAATTGGTCGTATTTTATCAGAAGGCGATGTTAGGAGCCCCAGGAACTGGCGAGCGTGCATGAAAAGAGCTATGAATGTTAGAGAAGCAAGTAAAGTATGTAAGAACCGCGTCTATGGCGCTTGGTTCTCTCTGCCTACCCCGCAAGGGACCTGGCGTGAAGATATACATACATACACATAGTAGCATTATGCAACGTAGGGCGGAATACAAGCATACGGCCCTCTTAATATAAGTGGGTTACTGTAATCTACGAATGCTTGAAACATATATCTCTCGCCACATCTGTTGCTAACACATCTACTTCTTAGGAGCTTTCTGATGACCTCTCGGAAGAACACAACACAACAATTAGATATTAAGAGTAGTAGAGTAGAAAATACTGTACTTAGAAATATATTTAATGATATATTAAACTGTATTCTCTATATATTACCTTTAACTATTATAACGATATATATAACCTAAGTCTATAAGAATTTAGCGTAGATACTGATTTTTACATGGGACGACTGTCAGTCGAGGGCAAACTAGACCTTTCTTAGGATAGGTCACACGTCTTTAGAAATATAATTTCTTAGATGTGCGGGCTTCCACACAATGTTTTCTTTAATAGCCTAGCAAGTGATAAATACAAATATAAAACCGAAAACACGAACTTAGCAGTACACGCGAGGTTTCGAACCGGGAACCTGTTCGTCACTAATCCAGTTCTTTATCCATTGCTCTGAAATAAATGAAAGACAAATACCAAAATATCAAGGGTACTGGTAGTCAGGCTAAAAACAAACAAAACCAATAAAATAGTGAAGGACAGAATAGATGTCGACAGTTACAGAGACATAAGTGAAAGGTATTTCACAAAGCTGTTGATTAGATGGAAGGCGTTTGAACATTCATTTAAATTCTGTACTTGTACAAATACGAGTACTATATTTGAAAATTTGAATCTATTAACTATATTTGATTGTATTTGTATATTTGACTATTTGGTGGCATAATATTCCGTCCACTGCCACAAATTGATATAATATTTAAGTAAAATGACAGTAAAAAGGTCGCTGTTATATTTTTTTATTTTTGTATTGACAAGTTTATTTAACGTTTTACATTTATTTTTATTATTATATAGGATTTTTTCATATAGGAAGCATTATATTTTCATTTTTTTTTTTATGAATTTACGCCGCCAGGCTTTATCGTTGCAAATATGAAGTTTGTATGCTGCATATATCCGTTTATGGAGCTTAAAACTTAAAGACCCTAAAAGTAGTTTGAGTGTATTTAGGAAGAATAAATAAAGATACTTTGCGAATAGAGTTGCTCTATAGTTTAACTTTAACACTCATGACTTCAAAGAATTGCTACGTAGGAGTCATTACTGGTGAATGTTGGTTACATTTTTTAGCAATCGAATTGGATTGCTTCAAATTTCGTCGTGTGCTAAACCAGAAACAGTAGCAAGAAAGGCAATTAGAGCGAATTGCCGTTTTCACCCCCACACACGTGTTCAGCATTCGCACGCATCAAGATGCCTTTGTCGGCGAGGTTCGTTACCAAAGAATATATAGTACAGAAGTAATAACCACCGATGTTAAGTGACATTGCATTATATATATATATATATATATAATATGCGAAATATAAAACTAAAAGTATGTAGGCCGTTAAAGTATAACGTGAACATACACATGACAGTGAAAGCCTTTTTGAATTCGGTTAAAAAAGTGTTATGTTTGAATGTGTGAAGTCTTTTTTAGGGCCTCTGATAGCTAAGTAGTTACGTAAAGTACTCAAGTTACCACCCCCTTATTGAAATCTACTAATAGTTACCGGCATGCACGACGACATCATGCAAACACATCGAGCTCGCCTTACCTACGTTAGTTAGTTGTGTAAATAGGATACTGATACACCATCAAGTCAGTCGCCGTCGGGCGGCTTGGAAACACTACAATGGTGCAGTAATTTAACACCCTTCGACTTGAAGGAGCCCCATATCGCAGCAGTGGGCAAGCAAAGCAGCAAGAACGTTTTGTTTTTATACCACTAAGGTGGAAATCAACGATCTGCCTGATTGTAAGCAGTTACCGCAGTCTATGGACATTTGCAACATCAGGGGTGTCACTCATACGTCGCCGATCAAACGTGTGACTTATATGTTGCTAAGCGGAGTTAGAATGTATGACATCAAATGTATTCCCAGGGTGGAATATTGACAACCGAATATTTTTAATCTGTGACCAAACAAAAGAAGCTGACACATGCACATCAGTCATTAATGCGACACCGTCGCGCTTGACAGCAAAAACACATGCTTGGAAGTTGCTATCAAACCAAAAAACATGGCAAGAAGGTATAGAAGAAGCGCATCGTGGGTTCTGTATATCGAACTGGATTATAATGCAGTTTGTTTATGTTATACGTTGACTATTGTATAAAGACTCAAATATAGTATATAGGTGTACATATTAGATTATAAAAAAATAAGAAGAGTTAGTCACCAAATTAAATTTGTATTTAAATAGATAAAGATAAAGCAAAGGGTGGATTTCGAAGCGGCAGAGGATGTACGGATCAAGTTTTTTCACTCCGCAACATCGTAGAGAAGCATCTGGCTTTGGACCAGAAGGTTTTCTGCGGTTTTGTGGACTTTGAGAAAGCATTTGATAGAGTCGTGCGAAAGAATCTCTGGAACATTTTCCCGGATATGGGGTTGACGGGGACCTACTCCGTGCTGTGCAATCCACTTATGAGGATTGTACAGCATGTGTACGGGTGGACGGCAGCTTGTCGCCCTGGTTTGATGTCAACATTGGTGTCAGACAGGGATGCGTGCTGTCGGCTCGGCTGTTCATCCTGTATCTGGACAGTTGTCTTCAGAGAATAAGAAATATGAATGTGGGAATGCGAATGGGTGACTTAGTGGTCAACTGCCTGCTTTATGCAGACGATGCGGCATTAATAGCAGAATCACCATCCGAACTGCAAACACTAGTTACAACAATGAAAGATGATTGTATGAAGAAAGGCTTACAATTGAATGCGAAGAAAACCAAGATAATGGTATTTGAAAGAGAGACAACCAGAACGAACACTAGGATTATGGTTGATGATGTAGTGTTGGAGCAAGTGAATGAGATTGTATATCTTGGAAGTGTTTTTAGCAGCAATGGAAGGTACACCGCTGATGTGGAGAGACGAGTGAGTGCCGGGAATAGGGTGAATGGAGCGTTGGGTAAACTTCTAGGCAGCCGATATCTAAGCCAGAAGGCACAGCTCGCTGTACACAACGCGGTGCTAATTCCAACGCTAACTTATGGAAGTGAGAGCTGGGTATGGCAGAGAGAGCATGAAAGTAGAATAAATGCGGTCGAGATGCGAGCATTGCGCAAAATTTGTGGCATAACGCTTGCTGACTGCGTTCGTAATAAAGACGTGAGAGAAAGAGTTGGTCTAAAAGAGAGTGTCGGTGTTAAGATAAGAAAGTGCATGCTCCGTTGGTTCGGACATGTAGAAAGAATGCGGGACGAAAGAATGACGAAACAGATATACAATGCAAAAGTCGAAGGATGTAGGAGCCGAGGAAGGCCGAGACTAACCTACCATGACCAAATTGGTCGTGTTTTATCAGAAGGTGATGTCAGAAGCCCCAGGAACCGGCGAGCGTGCATGAAAAGAGCTATGAATGTCACAGAAGCGAGTGAAGTATGCAAGGACCGCGTCTTATGGCGCTCGGTTCTCTCTGCCTACCCCGCAAGGGACTTGGCGTGAAGATATACATACATACAAGATAAAGCAAGCATTTTTTTTCCTCTGTTTCTCAACTCATTTTTTTTTATTTGGTAGCTATTAAGGAGTTTTTCGTTACTTATTAGTTTTAGGGTTATCATTAAAAGAATTGCAAATAGTCAAAAAAAAGTTGGAGATATGTAAATTCATGGAAGGTTTTCCAAAATTTTCTGCAATGAATTCCGCAAATTGCGATCATTGGGGTGATCACTAGTTCAAATAGAGCGTTCTTTGAAACTGGTGCTCTTTGTCTATATTATTGGAATCGATGTGTTAGGTAACAACTCACAATTTAGGTCCCAATAGTGTTAGATATCTGATAAACCATGGTGCACGGCAGTTGTGCTTCAATTGACTAGCAGTCTCTTTGAGGTTTTTTAATACCTGATTTGTCATATTGCTGGCTCCCACTTTGCCAAGAAGGGAAGTCAATTCGAAATCTTCCTACTCTTACAAATTTCTTCTGATTAACTTCGTTGTGAGTTCCAAGGCAGCTGTTGTTTAACTCCCGGGACAGCAAAGGGCTTCACTGTCCATTGCCTTTTAATTCTGGCTACGCAGGAGACACAGTGGTGGGAATGAGTGGTGGGCCTGTCCCATAGTGTTCTTTGTATACCAAACATACGCAGAGTAGAGAGTACTATAATCTTCTCGCTAGTCCATTAGAATTGGCGGGGTCCACTGTCTAAGCCAAAAGATTTGGCGAAGATACTGAGTAGTACATGGAGCGACTGTCGTCAAACCTCCACAATCCAGAGGGAAAACCAGACTTAACGTAGTCCTAAAGCAGAGAATAGGCACTATAGTAAAATATACAAATTTTCTCGTACCAAATTATTGCATTTAAATTGTGATACACAAAATACACACACTGTTTTTGGTCATCAAACATATTTTCAACCCCTACACAAACAGATAGGTATTATAACATTAACGTGTACGTCTTTATTTCATCGTCTGTAGTTGCCAAACAGATGAGCTGATTTTAATTAGGTTACTTTTATGTTTAAGGTTATTTTTACTTTCAAAGTGATTTTATTCATGATTAAAGAAAATTTATTTACGCAAAAATTGGCACCTGTTTATCGTTACTGAATGGATGTAAGTAATTTTTGCTACCTACTTTAAGTAAAAAAGTGGTCAGCTCTACACCTATTTTCTTTATTACATATACGTACTGAAGTTCTAAAGATTATTGAGATATCAGCGTGATTTATCATCTACTCGTACAATGTTTCACACACATGTGCAAAATTCATTCTTAAGAGACACAAGTCCGTAATTAAAATTCAGCCTTAACAATATGACTTATCGTAGGCGGAACCCCAAAAACTGTAAAGGGCAGTCAACTTGAACTGATTGCCGAACAAAAGATAGCCAAAATCTTGACAGCTGGTTATAACGTCGTTAATTACGAGAGAGAGAGAAGCATGCCGATCATTTGATGCCTCCGTCTATAATAGCGAAATGGTGGCCGATGTAGTCGAAGAATGTTCAAATGATGTACGGAATATGGTAGTTGATAATGATGTATGTACTGGCTTGTAGCCGAATAAACTGTGCTTATACAGTACTAACAAGATATTCTCCATACACGTAGTACGGTTGTCTGTTGTTATGATATATTATTGATTCGGAATAAAAACTTATTTTCGGATCTGTAGGATGAATGACGATGTAATTATTATAACTATTGTTTATATACCCATTTTGTAAAAAGAGTGATACTCATATATACGTATAAATACTAGATATAAGCATAATCTTGTGTTACATGCAAGCCGTCTCCACAAAATAAGTAATTCTTTTATGGGGCAATGTATACGGTTCTATAACAAACTTCCCAGCAATATAAGAGAATTGTCAATAAACAAATTTAAAACTACTATTAAAGCCAAATTGTGTAGCAGGGCATATTATAAAGTATCTGACTATATTATTGATAAAAATGCCTGGGAGTGAGTCGATCAAATTATAATGTAATTATTAAAATATGTAAATTTGTTTGGATACCAAAAGAGGGATGCCTGAGTTTTTTGGCAGTATTTTTATCAGTGCTCACCTAGTCATAAACTGCACGGTAGGGAAAAAAATTGTGACGATTCCAAACAAATGTAGCCATTTTTACGGAATAAAAAGATTTTGACTTTGACTTTGACTTTGACTATCGAGAGACTATTAGTACTGATAAGTGAATAGAATGTTGAGATAGAAGTAGACAAATGTTTTTTTTATTAGTTTTTGATATGATCCCCATTTAGCGCTATCGTTAAGTTTTTTATAAAAACTAGCTGCACCCTGCGACTTCGTCCGTGCATTTTCCCGGTATCCCCAAGGAACCGGTGTTTTACTGTCTTTCTTTTTCTTAGGCTTCTAAGAGTTGTATTGTGATGTTTACCAGAGGGAGACTTTGTACAAAAGTCGTGTGCGCGGGTTCCTCTGTCTCACCTATTTCTACTGCCAAGCAGCTATATGTATAAAGCTGTGTTCTGATTTAAGAGTAAAATATGGCAGAGAAAATACTGGGTACTATGACGAAATAGCCTTAGGTCACAAGATTGGCAGCGCGCGGGTAACATCCCCGTGGTGTTGCGAGAGTCAATAGGCTGCGGTCACCGCTTACCATCTGCGGGCCGCATGCTTGTTTGCCAATCTAGTTGTATAAAAAAAAAGATGTTGAATATTTTATAACCTTCCTCAAGAATTGGGTTATCAAATGCAAAAAAAAATTTTCAAATTCAATTGATGGTTCCAGAGATTAGCGCGTTTAAACAAACAAATCCTTCCTCTTTATATATTAGTATAGATAAATAACACTTACTACGGTAAAACGAAATGATTTTGATCCTAAACAAAAGTGTTAATGACCATATTAAGAACCTGAAGATGACAAGGACATCACTTTTTTTATTAAAATCTATGTAACATATTACCTCAATGGTGTAACTGCTTTTCACAGTTCGTTCAGTAATTTTGATGATGCGTGCAACAGACAGAGAGACGACGACGACGAGCTCGGTGGCTCAGTTGTGAATGACGCGACCTTGACACCAAAGCTCGTGGGTTCGATTCCCACACAAGGCAAACATTTGTGTGCATGAACATGTCTGTTTGTCTTGGTCTGGATGTTTTAATAGAGGTAGGGCGCATTAAAACAGCCCATCTAGGGAAGTACCTCTACAGAAAACCGCGGCCAAATAACAACTCCCTAGAGGGTTGTTGTGTTCCTGTGTGTGAGTGAGGTTACTAGTAAGCTCCTAAGGAGTTCATGTCTAGGCAGCAGAGGAGGCATCGCGCGAGTGATACTTAATATATCGCAAGCGTTAATAGGCTACGGTATCCACTTTACATCAGGTGGGCCGTATGCTTGTATGCCTTCCGACGTAGTATAAAAAAATACTGTCTTGTCTTCTGCATCCATAGTATAACCCCTCGCATTACTGTATCAAAATATACTCGATTGTACCATGTGCACTGTTCTACCTTCTTGACACGAGTATACACAAATAATTTGAACGAAATGTAAAAAAAATCAAATCACTCCTATACGACACAGGATATCTATGGTAGCTAGATATCCTGTGTCGTGTCCACTGCCATACACATGGATATCTATGCATTAAAATTCCATTCACGCCATACCGCCTTGAATATTGACTTCTACCACAGTATCTTTATGCATTTAGTACGTATATTTACGAGTTCTATTGCAGAGTTGTTAGTAATGCTACTTTAACGCTAAGGCTTCGATTCCCACACAGGATAAACATTTGTGTACATGTCTTCGAAAGGATTGTTTAAGCGAGGTAGGGCGTATCAAAGTAAAAAATACTGAGAAAATACCTCCATCCCATAGAAAACTGCTGGCAAATAATAACTCTGAACCATTGATGTAAGTGAAATTATAAGTAAGTAAGTTATAATTATAAGTAAGTTCCTGAGAAGTTGCGGTACTGCAAGCGTTCATAGGCTACGTTAACTACTTTACGTTTACCCTACGGTTACCCAACGTTACATAAAAATAAAATATGGCATTATCTCCTTTCGGTTGCGTTTCCGAAAAAATATGACGCGAGAGGTTTAAAGAAATAAGTTTGATGTTTTCCTGGAAATTTTCTATCGACCGTTAATTTGTTGCCATTACTGAAAATTTCCTATTCCGATTTATGATATGAAGTTAGAATAGGTTTTTTTATATAAAATCCTTAGGCACATGTACATTTGAGTTGTATACTTCCTATACTTCCGAGGACACCTATTATAACCCATTGTGAGATTTAAATTCGAAGTAATAAAATCAGATACCTACAATACTCGTACTTGTATACTATTAGCGGTTGTTTCTTTCCGAGGTCGTAAAATACCCATTGTTTTTTCGTCGCCAAGAATGGAGCCATATGGTTGAACAATAAAAAGGCGATAACCATCAGTGACAGTTGGTAAACCATCGAAGATGGCGCTAATTACCCAGTTTACAATCTCTCTCCATTTATTTATATCTTTGAACAATTACAGAGATGTTTCACTTAGATATTCATTTTAAAATGCCCAAGAATTTAAATTAAAAGCATTCAAAATTGAGAAATGATTGCAGCTTGAAATCGAAAAAGTTTAATAATTAAATTGGAACTAAATAATTACGACATGAGGCTAGTCCGTTCGATTTGAGAAGGGATTACGTTCCCCTCTCAAGTTATATAATAATTATCAACTATATTTTTTTTAGTACAGTTAAGAGCGCATTAGGCTTATCATCAGTATAGTACAGAATTACCTCTCATGTACCCGTATATCTTTATTTTATTCATATTTTACGGAGGAATCTGAAGAACAGATCGTAGCTTTTGCTTTAGACCGGGATGTAAGATTTGATCAAATCAAAATACATGTAAATATTCATCATAGTTCGTTCAGTAGCATTACATATATAGAAATATATAAAAAAAATCATTTTTTTTCTTCTTATGAATAGTACCTAGTAATCTCTTTCCATTATTAAAATAAATAAAAATAATTTATTTGAAACAATAACAAGAGTACAGAAACAATATTGTACGATAACAGCTACATTAGTCTCTAAGGACTGTGTCGCAGCCGTTAACGCCCATTCCCCAAACAATTTTATTCAAGTTCCTATATTATTTCTAACTATAGTCGATAGTACAACGGGTTTGTATGCTACCTTCTTTGCGCATGCATAGTTCTATAAACGGGTAAACAAAAATGCATTACTAAATATCATAAATTACTTTTGTGCCAAGTTTCAGTTAACATATGTTAGAAAATAGCACTATAGCCATAGCACAAGTATCAGGAATTCTGGGCTGTGGCAGGCTTAACTGCTCGTATTAAAACCAATGCTAATTGTTCATTCTCTCTAATACTCTATTCTTTTCTGACCCCTTAAACCGTAGGCATACAAACTGTTTATTTCTAACTACACCTTCCATATAAGATTTTATCTCTAAAATTATGTGCCTTTCTACAAGAGAGGTAGAACGCATCAAAGCAGCTCGCCTAGGGAAGTACCTCCACCTAACAGAAAACCGCAGCCAAATAACAACTCCCTAGAGGGTTGTTGTGTTCCTGCGTGTGAGTCAGGTCACCAGTAAACCCCAAAGGAGTTGCTGTGTAAGCAGCAGAGGAGATATCGCGCGAGTAATATATGTTACAAGCGTTAATAGGCTACGGTAACTGCTTTAAATCAGGTGAACCGTATGCTTGTATGCCTCCCGACGTTGTATAAAAAAGTCCGTCCGTTCCGTCTTCCCTTATATCATGCCTCCCGCTTCTCATTAATTTTTTCTTCATCCCTTCGACTCTACAATCCAAATTTTAAGTTTGAAGTCGAAGATGAAACTTTTAGCGTTGTTATAATCAATCAGCTCAGTTAATCGACACAAATTAATACAGAAAAAATCACGGTCTGTATATCAGACTGTTTATTCTCTTTAAAAACTATACAATTGCAATGAAATTTATATTTTATTGCGATTGTATAGTTTTGTATGTATTGAGGTAGTCTTGGATATGGAGAAGAACACTGTATTAGGGACACTTGTTATCGTGACACTTATAAATATTTATATTATTATGATCTTTTATCTCAATGTGATCCCCTTATCATATAAATATTTAAATAAACTCTACATTACATAATATGTCATTTGTAAAATTGGTGATGTAACTTTCAATCAATACTTTTTCTATGCTTGGATATTTTAATAGACGCTGATACATTAAAAAAGAAAAGGGCATAGAAAAAACGGAAACAGTAATAACAATACCGATTATAGAAGACATGTCTGAGCTAACTGTCTATAAAGTTACCATGGCGTAATAAATAACTTTATTTTATTTGAATGCAATTTAATATAACCTATACAAATCAGTTTAGATCAAATGGCTTCCGCCTCCAATTAGTTTATGCGGACTAGTACTAGCTGGCACGTATCCGCTACAGTTAGTCGATGTAACATGCCGTTGCTGCCACGGCTGCTCCGGTAGTCTCTGCTTCGGCTGCTGCGGTAGTCCTCGCGATTGCACGCCACCTGGAATAGAATACGCATGCACCCGCCATCGTTGCTGCCATGATTGCACTAATTGACGCTGCGACACGTGTTTCGCCTCTCCACGAAATATCGTCAGGCACTGTATATGTCAGTCGTTAGAATAACATGCTACAAGTCTGTTTTATTTAATTTGATAATATATTTTTATATACAAGCTTTGGACCCAAAATACAACCTTTTCAGAGTTTCTTTTATAGAATATTAGGAGGCAAACATGCGTAAGAACCACCTAACGTGAAATATTACCGTATCCTATGAGCACTTGCAATAAAATAAGTATTCGTAGCATGTTATTCTAACAATAAGTATCAGTCGCCACCCCCACTACTAACATAACATTTGCTCTTCCGTTTTCTTTTATGCTGTCCAGAGAAACAGCAAATATATGGTACACCTGATATAATGTGATAACCGTCACCTATAAACGCTTGGAATACAAGAAGTATCACTTGCACCCTGCCACCCCGCAGTTGCTAATACAGCGATTCCTCAGGGACTTACCGGTAACGTTAAGAGAATTATTATTTGACTGTGGTTGATATTATTCTACTGTGATGTAGCGGACCTTCTCCAGTTCAGTTGGGCCCTACCTCTCTTTCGCCATAAACTTATTTCTGAATTAGCACCAAGTATAGGTGACATTGACATTGCTTGTCTTTCTACTTCATTCCCTCCCTACTATTACCTTGTAAATAAACCTGACCTTAATTGACCCAAACTCAAACAAAGCCGGATCTAAAAGTCATTTAAAATCGACACAAACCTGACATAAAAACCCAAACTTAGCATAAACCTAGACAAAAATCTATCAAAAACCTAGACTAAACTTATGCTATCTCAAACTACCAAGGATACCTAAACGTATTCTAATAAGTGCCACACTATCGACGATATAACTGTTATTACGATAATACGTATAAAATAATAATAAGAATATAAAATAATACACCAGGTCATTCATTTACACCAAAAGGACGCGTATTAAGCAGTTCCGCCGAGATTTCTTCTTGAAACTTCAAATTAACATACTCGTAGTATTAACTTTTGCTAAGGTTTTCCTAAGAGACTACCTGCGTACGGGATCCTTCAGAAAAGGCTTGAAAAGTTTTTATAGGGTCTCAGGATTTAGATGTTTATTTGTTTCGAGCTAGTAGCTAAATTAAGATTGGTTTGTCGCTTTGTGTCATGAAGGAATATGAGAAACGATGTGACCGATATTACGTAGTAACTCAATTCACCGCTTCGGGTAATAAGTAATAAGATTTTGTGTTTAAAATATATGATACTTGAAATTTTAACAGTTAAGAACGCAAAACATTGCAGGAGATTAGTGATAAACTCACTCACTCGCATGAACGCAACAACACTACAGAATCTTCTATGAGGTGGATGTATACTTCCACAGTCGGGTTGCTTCAAGGCGAGGTAAGGCTTTCTTCGCCGGTATGTATGTCTTAGAATAAATTCTAAATTACTTTACAATTTTAACATGGTTTAACTTGGCAGATAATATGCTACTACGATTCTTTAGAATGCATTGGGAATGTGACTGCTGTTCATTTCTGATTTTCATTCGAGATTTGGATGCACCATGTTTTTCTCAAATTCCTTGTCGGTAAAATTCCATGTTCAGATGCCAATGTTCTGGGACAAAGTATTTTAAACATTCTATTGCCAGAACATGATTGTGTTGAAATACCTTATTCGTGTTTGAACTTATTTTTGACGGAGCTTTAGCGCGTTTAAAAAGTTAGAGACGCCAAACTGTCAAAAAGCAAAGCGACCAAAAGGTTTTGTTGCTGTTTTTAATTTCTGATTTAATGTATAGTCAACAAGACACAAGCGTTTCATTTTGATTTTTGGATCGTCTTTATGTAATCGTAATACGAACGATTTGAGACTGATTGTCAGACGTCACTTGGTAACCACAGATTTGTGATTAACCATCCATACCTAACCTACACTATTACAGAAAATAAAATCATCGACCAAATGTATATACTGAAAAATGTTCCACGACTATAATTTTTACATAAAATATGTGATAGTAGGCATGTATAGTAGAGTATGAAGAAGAAGCCGGTTTTTAACCAACTTCAAAAAGGTAGAGGTTCTCAATTCGACTTTTTTTGTATGTTTGTTACGCGATCATTCCGCCAATTGTAACTGATTTTGATGATTATTTTTTGTTTGGTAGGTCATACTTTAGAAGTAATCCCATATAAATTTTATCGAAATTGATTCAGTGCATTTTGAGAACATCAACAAAAACAAAAATATATACACAGATAAGATTTTGGTATGTGGTTCCCTTCAGCAAAAGTTTTTGATGAGGACTTTCAATCTCTGTTTTTATTATTTACACCACTAAAAAGCAAAATGATTTTTGGAATCGGTGCCAGCCACATAATATCAATCGTAAGTTTTCGCTTTTTAGTTCCTGAGTGTATTTTGAAGGCGGTTTTCTTATTATTTAAAAAAATATATATTATGACATATTGAACATTAGCATAGTTTCTCTCTGAATTGTCTCCTTAAACCCAAAGTCTGAACCTTACCTGTATGTTTATGCACCCAAGCGCTTCACAAATACAGGGTCGACGAAAGAGAACTAATGGCACAGCAACACTTAATTTGGAGAATTCAGACAGCGCAAGTACCTTACAGAAGAATGCAGTCAAATAACAATTCCATGGAGAGACGTCATGACTCGTGTCTGTAAGTGATGTCCAGTGGCAATGAATGAAAGAACAGAATGATTCAGTAGGCCTTCAAAGAAATATTTAGATATCAAATTTTGAAGTAATTACAATAACTTCTCCTAGAACAAAAAGTTAGGTCATAATCTACACTACAATAGAGAATAAAATACATGGAGGATCCATGTGAGATTCTCCGTATTTGATAATGTTTGACACTACATACGTTAAAATACTACTGTAAAATATTCCTTAATTTTTTTAACAAAATCTTATTTACAGCAACGAATAGTGTTGTCAAAAAAAAACAAATGAATTTTTCCTTTGATCTGTTGTGTAATATTACTAACACTATGAAATTCAAAATGTTGTTTAAAAAACTACCATAACAGGTAACAGAATAGGTATTTTTTAATATACATGTATATATTTTACGTAAGCCTGCATCTCTAGGAAACGGCACAAATTGCGCCATGCTGTCTACTTAGCCAAGCCTTCTCTGTCTGCTCAATGACTTCTCTATTTTAATTTTTATACACTCGAAATAAAAAAAGAATGATGATAAACTTTTCTGTTTTATCAACGAAATGTGTCAATTTTCTAAAATATTTGGCATGTGTCCTATTTTTAAAAGCGTAGTTACGATGTTATAACTGTTTGGCAGCTGTAATACGAGTATTAGGTATTTCTATCTATCAGAGAGGAAGTTTGAAAATCACGGTACTCCTACAGGATAGCTATTTATGTATAGAAATTGTTTATGTGACACATAAATTGATAAGTTGAAACATGTGTCACTTTTCTTCCGGGCAAATGCTCTGGCTCCTTTGGAATAGATCTAGAGCGCAGAAAACCATAGAGTTACATAGTCTAAATATCTTAGATGGGTTCGTACTATTATGAATGTAAAAGTGTATTTATTTGTCGGCTTGTCCTTTTTCCAAAACAAAATGGAGCGACGGATTGATGTGTTTTTTGTATGGAGATTTATTTTGTATAGAGGGCCTGACTTGACATAGACTTTTTACCGCGGTAAAATATCTTACCACAGGCGAGCACACTTTGTTTCCCTTCGACCACGCAGCCGCGTGCAACAACTAGTACGTACATAAATCCTAAAACATGAATATAGTGTAGTACATATCATGATTCGAACTAGGTATCGGTTGATCAATAAGCTGGTTCTTTGTCCACTGGGCTGCTCTCCACAATTGTCGTCGTAGTTGGACTTTAACATTAGTGTCAAACAAGATTACTTGCTGCTGGTTCGATTGTTAATTCTGTACCTGCAGAGAATAAGATCTACGAATGCAGGATTGCGGGTGTGTAACCTAAACTGTCTTCTTTATACAGACGATACCACGTTACTGGCATATGCTCTATTTAGACTGCAAATATCTAGTCACATTGATGAAAGAAAAACGATTGTATGAAGAAAGACTTTTATCTCAATACGAGGTAAACAAAGATTAAAATAAATAGTTAATAGATTCAGGCCTTATTTTGCGAAAGTTAAATAAAAAATCCGTCCATCATAAGCTGTCTGCAATGACTGTGAGCATGTTTATATGACCAGTGTGACCTACACTGATCTTAATTTTTTAAAGATTATTTCATGAATACGTGTCAAACGTATTAACAAAATATGATAAACAAAACCTATGACTAATAGATTGGTCGTGTTTTATTAGAAGGCAATATCAGAAGCCCCAGGGGCCGGCGAGCGTACATGAAAAGACTATGAATGGTAAAGCTAGTGAGGTTGTATAATTAGAATAAATAGGATATTAAGGAAGAATATTTTTATAAATCTCGTTATTATTACACTTATTATATTATATATTACATTAAAGACATCATAAAAGTAAGAATTACCAAATTGACTGTTTTTTATTTATCAGAAGGCAATGTCAGGAGCCTTAGAAACCGGTAAGCGGGCATAAGAAGAGCAATGAATGTTAAAGAAGCGAGTGACGTTAGAAAGGATCGAGTCAGGTGGCGCTCGCTTCTCTCTGCCTACCAGCAAAGGATTTGGCGTGAAGCTATAGATAGATAAATAGATAAAAATATTCCTAATGGTAAGTTTCTAGTGGCATTTTATTAATTGTACTCGAAAAGAACTATCAATACGAAAAAAGAAGAATAGTGAAATATGTGCCGAGATAGATAGCGTCCTGTTTTCTCTGCATCCAACAATGGCTTGACGTGAATATAAGAATAGATAAATATAAATGCTTAGTTAGTTTAACACTATAAATGCACACAGCGGATTTGCAGTGTTCGTTGTGGTAGCTGCAAGCATGTAGCGCACTCGCCACTATGAAAGTATCCTTACTGAAGTCGCTCATGCGCACACTGTGTGTACAGAAGGAATGTTTAATTTATTTAGATAGACGTTACGCAAACCTTGAAAGCACGAACCTAATTATGTCTGTAATAAATATTCACTAGCTATAAACTTGAGGAATAATTTACGATTGTGTAAACGTTTAATTTCGCTACAGATTCAGTATGTGTTGTGTTTCTGTGATACGTTTGCTTCGTGTTCTATTGAATTAACGTATACATGTTAAAATATATTTTGTTAATTATAAATTGACGAGCTCGGTGGCGCAGTGGTGGAACGCGCTGTTTACGCTACTTTGATACCAACGCTCGTGGGTTCGATTCCCACACAGTGCAAACATTTGTGTGCATGAACATGTATGTTTGTCTTGGTCTGGGTATTTTCTATGTATAATAAGTATGTATTTACAAAAAAAATATATTTACGTATGTTTATCAGTTGTCTAGTACCCATAACACAAGCTTCGCTTACTATGGGGCTAGATGGCGCTGTGTAATTTGTCCGACAATATTTATTTATATTTATTTATTTAAACGTTTTGCAATAAGCATTTTTCTTTTCATTCATTAAACCAACAAAAAACACAAAACTAAAAAAAACGTTTTTCTCAAGTGTGTAAAATATCAAATATGAATGTAGATGACCCAAACATGTATTGTATGTTTATGATGTTTTTGTTAACAAAATTAAAACCAACACATTTAGTAATATGTCCTTGATACAAGCTTCAGATTACTTACATTTTTCCTTTGCTCAATTTACTGATGTTGATGTTGTCCTTCTAAGCATGATGTTTATGATAATTTCATAACATTCGGAGTTTTTACCTCGGAAAATGCTACCATTACCCCATTACGCAAAAAAGTTAATATTTATCTGGTTATATTCTAGAGAATACCATTTCATTTTGATCTTTTTTAATATGTACTCCTTTTTTCAAATATAATGTTATTTAAGTTTGAAATAAGAAAATTAGTCTCAAAACTTATGGATGAAAATGAAAGAATACCGTAGTACTCTTTTTTGAAATGTAACTGATAAGAGGGTGTAAAGGAGTGAAAGTCTGTTTATCGTTATAAATTTTCGTAGGAGCTGGCATGTAAACATTGTTTACCGTATGAATCTTGAATACACAGAATAATTATTTAATATTTGCTGCTGGGGCGCGTAGAGCCCCTTTCTTATTTTTTGCGCAGGATCCAAAACAATTCAAATGTAGTCTAAATTTCAACACGAATTGTGTAGCAGTTCGGCAAAATGAATTTAGTAATTTTAAATGAAGTATGTACTAATGGACAGACAGAGAATATAGACCAAAACTTTAATAGTAATTATTTTGACTTTTATATAACGAGTCGGAAAAATCTTTCAATTGGTAGGGTCTATTCTACCTAAATATACGGCCGGACTGATGTGAAGCGATTACTTCAGGCTACGAAACTCGCGAGCAATACACTTTGTATTGTGAGTAGGTATACAAATGCCATTATAGCATCTGTAATACCCCGTAAGGGATTAGGCGTAGGTATACTACTTTTTATACAATGAGTAAATGAGTGATGAACATGAAATTATTATAAACTTGCGATGCAAGTACTTGTACGTCTCAAGCCAGACGGCTCACATTCCCAAAGTAATTCACGTTTCCTAAATTGTTTAATTCATGAAAGTTCTCAAAATGCTATGTGTGTATATGTAAACTTTTGAACTTGGAAAATGTCATGTGTTTAAAACATTAAGATAAGACGTGACTTCAAATACCAACAGAAGACGTTATACTCGCGTTTGTCAAATCTCAGGGGTGCCTTTTGCTGCAAGCTCTTTATCTAGGTAAAGTGGAAAGTTTCATCAAAGTTGTTTAATCAGTTATACGTATTAATTAAGTAGCGTTCAAGCTTAAGTAACCGTGCATGTTCTTAACATTGAGTTGCGAAATATTCCATTAATTTGAGTGTTTCCAGCACTTGAGTAGCTAATGCGTTTTATACATCGCTATAATATATTATATGCCGGTGTATTAGGAATGTTCATTTGTCCTCGTGTACCCACTTAAATATATTGTAGAAAAGTTTGAAGGTTCGCGACTTCGTTCGCGGTGTTCGCGGCGACCAGAAAATCATAACTTGACCTTTGCTTTATTTGGGCCTCATCAGGAAATTCGAGCTGTCACTGTAAATCTAATTTAAAACCTTGAAATGAAGCTTACAGAATATATTATTTAAGTAGGTCTATTTACTATGCAAAATAAATCCATGTTCAGGTATGAACTCAAAACCAAATGAACAATAATTCTGAAACTCGTATGTTCATACTTTACGTAATAATAAACCAATTGAGAATGCGCAAGCTTGCAGTGCCAGAGGAACACCTGGCTCGTCAATTATATAATAAATCAATTTATTTTTTTAATTTGCCGGCCATTTTGACCATGTTTCTTGAGATAGGCACGGTGTTCCTGAACATTCCTATTCTACTTTTTTATGCTGAATCCGAATCTGAAGTCAAAATTCAAATATTCGAAAAAAAAACGCATACACAGACAAGCGCACAGACAAACATATAGATTTCATATAGGAACGGTGTTCCTGAAAATAGGGCAACTTGCGTACTTATTTCAACGAGTCACTTTCATCCTAGAAATGCTTTATAAATATGTACATACATATATCTGACTTCTGTATAGAGATACGAGTATTTCAAAAAATGTGAATGTAAAATACTAATTTATCGATTTTGATTGAATTGTTCTCTAATTTTATCGAAATAGAAATACATTCAGTGAAATAAACAAAGATTCATATAATATATCAAAAACAAAAATAAAATAACTGTAAAATATTCCCGTCGTTAGAAACGAGGGCTATCAAAGCGGCAACTCACGCCCCAAGCAAATAAGTTCAAACAAATTCAAATTCAGTAGCAAACGAACGCAATTCAAAATTTCTAAACTTCCCAAACTTCAGTGGTAACGCACGCGGAATTTCCACAAAACACGTCGTTGATATTAAATACAAGTTAAATAAAGACAGTTTCACCGAGTATTGTTGTTCATGTGGATTTTATGGGACGTTCACATGATGCTGGGTTTGCCATATCTTTAGAACATGATTTTATTAGGTCGACCTACAAGTGATTTTTTAAATATAATCAATCAAACTATAACCATTTTAATGGATTTGTTATAATGAAGTAACTGAATGAAGTTCGATGATATTATAGTAATATGGTATCATCAAGCTGGTCTGACTATAAGTTGACCAAGTGATCGAATTATATGCAAGTATTAAAATTTGCACATTTTTTTTAACTAGGAGAGGTTGGAAGTGCTTTTCAACCTCTTCTAGTTTTGTTACGAGCTAAAAGTTGAGTGTCGTTCTGACACACTGACTGACTGCTGTTCGAGCTAGTGGAATGATAAAGACTTTTAATTCTTTTTTTATTTTTTTATTTCAACATATATCAATACAATTTACAATTATCGCGTCATTGTGCCAGAAAACCTTTTCAGGTTTGAATTGACACTGACCATTCGCCTTAGGTACGTATCATTATTTCTTTAAAAATGGTCAATTGTATGTCTATTGAGACTGATATCGTTACGTTTGTCTTTTTTTATAATTTTTTGTTGCTGGTGTTGCAAAAAAACATTCTGCACGGTACCAACAATCGAAGAAAAAAACTAGAACATCGCAACAAATCTAGAGCTGTGTTAGTATGTTTACACTTTAAATTGTTTGAACAAACCAATTACCACAAATTTTAATTTTATTGGCAAATGAGACCCCCGCTGAGACAAACACAGACACACACACAAAGCAGCCCGTCTGGGGAACTACCTCCACCTCACAGAAAACCGCAGCCAAATTACAACTCCCTGGAGGGTTGTTGTGTTCCGGCGTGTAAGTGAGGTCACCAGTAAGCTCCTAATGAGTTGATGTATAAGCAGCAGAGGAGGCATCGCGCGAGTGATATACATTACAAGCGTTAATAGGCTACGGTAACTGCTTTACAGGTAGACCGTATGCTTGTATGCCTCCCGACATTGTATAAAAAAAAATATACTGATATCAACTTCAATTCAAGTCAACGTCAGTCAATAAGCGTCGTCTTCAGTGAACTAAGTTTCCATTTTTTTTACACAAAGCTGACAGGTATACACGCATACGACCAACCGGATGTAAAACGATTACCGTAGCCTATAAACGCTTGTAATACATTAAGTATCATTCGCGCGATGCCACCTCTGCTGCTAACACAGCAACTCCTTAGGAGCTTACTAGTGACATCACTCACATGTAGGAACACAACAACCCTCGAGAGAGTTGACACAGACGGACTGTTTTGATGCGCCATACCTCTCTTAAAACCCAGAATAAGACAAACAGACATGTTTATGCACAAATATTTTTCTTGTGTTCCCACACGAGGGAAATATTTGATATCGAACCCACGAGCGCCGGTGTCAAAGCCGTATTATTAACCACCGAGCTTGCCAAAAGCTTCCCTTCTTTATTTGAAAGTTTATATTTATTAATAATTAGTAATTCTCTTCGATCCAAAAAACTAAAAATATTAAAATTATGTCTCTTAAGAAACTACCAATAGTCCCTCCAGATATCATCAAGATATCAAAACTAGATCCATATATACCCTTCCATTTCGGAATCCTCCCTGTGACTCCCACAGCATTCCATTGGATTTCACCCTCATTCTCCTTTCAATCACCTTTCCATATACTTTTGCTACTAAGCTAATCAAACTGATGGCCCTACAGCTGGCGCAGTCCATGAACCCTTGCCATTATACAAGGGCAAGATTATCGAGCTACTAACCAAAATTTTTTCGATATTTGTTTCTACAAGATAGACTTATCCGCCATGTAAACGAATTGTTATTCAAAAAACAAGTACAATTCCAACAAGTTTCAAGAGAAATTCCTAAGGAAATTAATTTAATAAATTAGTTACAGAACAACAAAACAAAGTTTTGCTTTTACGACCGACGGAGAAAGAATTTTTGAGCTCGATTTATTTTATCTTACTTTTAATTGTTTTTCGTCCCTCACAAGTAATCTTAACATTTATTTTGTAATGACATATAAAGTAACATTCTAAACTAACTTTCAGTCGCAACGATACCATTTAGAATCTTTTATTGCCATTTAAAATAAATACCAAATATTTTTTTTAAAAAAAGCCTTTATCGAAACCTAGATAACGAATAAAATAAGTTTGTCCCTCACAAGTAATAATTAATAAAATAAGTTTTTGTCCCTCACAAGTAATCTTAACATTTATTTTCATGTAATGACATATAAAGTAACATTCTTAACTAACTTTCATCCGCAACGATACCATTTAGAATCTTTCATTACCATTTAAAATAAATAACAATGAAAATTTAAAAAAGAAGCCTTTATCGAAACTTACATAACGAATGAAATTAGTTTGTACTTTTATTAGGAAAATACTATAGAAATAATAGGATAAAATGCGTAAGTTCGCAACTAGTTATGTACCTGCCAGCACCAATTTTCCAAAAGAAAATTCCAATAAGCAGAATAAAACATTATAAATTTATAATTAGAAATAAAAGTAGCAGGTACGTGCCTGCTATTAATTTTATTTTTTGTGTATATAAATTATTAATTTTCTAAAGCTTTATTGACTCTGACAGGCTGTTCCGGTTAAATACTACAGCGTAAATTTTGACAGTTTCAATAATAAATGTAAAGTGATTTGACTAAAATTGCTATGGTCAAGTAATATTTTTAGTTCAAGGCTGTAGGTATTCAATGTTCCTTAATATACACACATCAAAAGTGTCTAGGGATCAACATATATTTTTGCAATAACTTTTCTCCTGATTGATATTAATTAAAATTTTCTTTAAGGATTCATCAAATAAAGTGTTTTCGTTTGTCTACAGTAACGATAAACCAAGTCACCTTTGCATAAAGAAATTTGCCATTTTCATAATAAAGGGATTTTTGACATTTGAACCACTAACATTAAAGTTCGAAAAAAAGACTGAAATAACAGTTTTCTTTAAAATTTTATTGGGTAACTTAAACAATTAATAATCCGTGTTTCTACCGCGAACACTAACAACACAAGAACATCGGTTTGGCATACTCAAAATGAGTTCATCCAAATCACGCTGTGGAATGGCCGCCCATGTTCGTTGCAACAACAAAAAAAGGTCTTCTTGCGACTGGATACCCTCCATATTCGGCAGAGCTCTTCTCTGTAGCATATCCCATGCATGCTCAATCGGGTTCAAGTCTGGCGACTGAGCAGGCCAGGGCATGACATTGATGTTAGCTGCAGCGAGACAGCGTCTGTCTTACAACTCTTGCGGTGTGCGGTCGTGCATTATCATGCATTAACTGAAATAAGGGACCGATTTGCACGTGTAGAGGAACGATGACGTCTGATACAATCGTCTCAGCATAAATTTGAGCGTTGAGGTTGCCTCTGATCCAAATCAACTCAGTTCTTCCGCCGATCCAAATACCCGCCCATACCATGATGGTTCCACCACTATAAGGATGGACTTCCTGGCAGGATTTTAATCGCTGTTGGCGTCCAGGGGTTCTCCAGTGTCGTATACGTCTTGTATCCGGTCTCATACCAAAACGAGACTCATCAGAAAAGCACACGAAACGCCATTGTTCTTCTGCCCAATTTCTGTGTTCAAGAGCCCATTGATATCGAATCCTACGATTGTGCATTGCTATAGGTGGTACCCTTAGCGGTCTTCGGGAATGAAGGTTCACTTCATGCAAGCGGTTTCTGACTGTTTGGTCGCTAATTAAGTTCCCTGAAGAGTGATGAAGCGTCACGGCTAACATCATGGCGGTTATTGTTGGAGCTCTTCGAGTTGTGATTTGAATGTATCGGTCTTGTCTCCGTGTGGTGCAGCGATACCGTCCTCCATGGCGCTCAGCCACGGTACCAGTGCTTCGGTAACGTGTCCAAAGACCTTTTTTTGTTGTTGCAACGAACATGGGCGGCCATTCCACAGCGTGATTTGGATGAACTCATTTTGAGTATGCCAAACCGATGTTCTTGTGTTGTTAGTGTTCGCGGTAGAAACACGGATTATTAATTGTTTAAGTTACCCAATAAAATTTTAAAGAAAACTGTTATTTCAGTCTTTTTTTCGAACTTTAATGTTAGTGGTTCAAATGTCAAAAATCCCTTTATTATGAAAATGGCAAATTTCTTTATTAATGCAAAGGTGACTTGGTTTATCGTTACTGTAGACAAACGAAAACACTTTATTTGATGAATCCTTAAAGAAAATTTTAATTAATATCAATCAGGAGAAAAGTTATTGCAAAAATATATGTTGATCCCTAGACACTTTTGATGTGTGTAGTTAAGAAGAATCTAGTTATAGAAAAGTTTATAGCCATACGTGTAATATATCGTTTTCACAGCTGCATCTTTGTCAACGTCCATATTATCTGCATATTTAATCCTTTTGGACATTACGAATGCGTGGAGATTATATTTAACTCTCGTCATGCGATAACACGTCTGGACCACACACTTATCGTATCCACCTCTAATTAAATCCCTTTATGCAGGGTCCGGCATCGTATAAAGGCTTGTTCCAACCGCGGCAGTGTATGAAAGCCGGTACTTATTTCTCTGTATGTTTGATAGATGTAAAATTTACGAAACTCTATGCTGCTCTTGGCGTTACGGGCTGAACGCTTGTTTTTCGTATTAGCGGTGGAAGAAACAGTTTCTAGCATTTTCCGCATGCGTGTATATGTGTGTGAGGAATCGATGTCAAATTATATATGAGGGTAAAAAAAAACAGTGCAAACACGATATTGCCTCGGATTTGGCGTACATAATGGCTACATCAAGTCGCCATTATGCAGGTTAGGAATTTTACTGTACGCGGGTAAGCGGTCAATTAAAATAAATGCTGCAATGAATATTATATTCAGCGTATATTGTTTCATGACAGTGAAATACAATTTACTAACACAAAAACAATCTACTATCTAAAATCTACAAAGAAAACAGAAAATGTCAACACGTCATATCTTCATTAATTTCAACGATCAAGACAGGAATGTTATATATACCAGTATTTTGAAGGGCTCGGTGACGCAGTGGTGTATACTGTACGGTAATAACTTTACATCAGGTGGGCCGTATGCTTGTATGTCTCACAACAAAAAATAGTCAGATTTATTATTGAAAGCGCAAAAACATACTTCACGTGTAAACCAATTTCAATATAAGAGTAATAGATTACTTTTTCGACTTAGTGATACAATGATATTTTACGTGACATGTTGTACTTTAGCCGTTGTCTTAAAAGACACTAACTTAGGTATTGCGAGATAAAGATTAATGCGTTCTTGTCAAATAATTTACGGTGTTGATAGCAGCCAGCCTTGTAGTCCATTTCGCATGTTTTATTGGTTGATTCAATACATATGTTACCGTTGTTGGTAATTATCTTGTTTATTGCCAAAGATATTGACTCCGAATTGATTAAAGTTTGTTTTGTCGGTATAATTGGACTTTTTATTTGATATTGCGTGATTTCATTTAATGAAACGCTGGTTCAGTAACAAGGACAATTTACATAACTTGTTTTCAAAGAAATTAACTGACAGATAGATGCGACATACACTCAAATGATTCCTACAATAATTAATTTTCTGGGTCCGCGAACGTTAAATTTAAAAAATACCCTTTCTTAATCTTTTTTATGAAATTCAGCTGTGGGGTTGACTACAAATTTTACAAAGATCCACGTTACTATAAATTTTACGTTACTAAATTTGTATGTAAAATTAAAAAGTTGAAATATTATTTCACACTGGTCACTAGAAAGCGTATACGATATAATCAGTTGTCATGGCTCAGCATCGTGTCGTCGTAAGAAATACGTGAAACATACGAAAGTTTCTGCAACTAATAGAGCAGTTTCCAGTGGGTGTGCTTCTTTTCGTGTACAGGGTATATACACAGACTTTCATAAAGTTCATGCATTTGTTTTGATTTTCAAACACTAAAGAAAATTGTATATTCATGTAATAAGATGAGTACGACATGGTGCTGAAACAAACACAACTGAATGTAACGTTACTTGACTTCCGTATATGATCAAACCAACATCATGGACACGTGGCCTTAAATAAAACCCATTAATTATTGTACAGAAAACAAACACATTAAAGTGACTTAATGGGGAACAAAAGCCGAACAGTTTAAAAATCCAAATCGGCGAAGTTGTCCCTGATTAGCTACGGTTTGTTTTGTCTTAGATCAAACAAGTTTGTCGAGTAATGCCGGCGCCTATACAAACATGCTACCTAATGTGTTTGCCCTTAACTCCAAACAAAAGTTGCGCGAGTTTGTTTGAGGGCACGCTTTATCTCTCGTACCTCTTGTTTTGCTGATGGATTTGACTGATGGATTGTGGTTTAATTCTTTAATGATGCAGATTTGCATATAAAGTAAAATAATCAGGCAACAGCAATTATAAAATGTAATAATTATTTGTTACCAAAACTTAATTATTATTTTTCACCCTAAATAAATACTGGAATATACATTACTAAAATATTTTTTTACAAGGAACCACACATGTAGCTATTCTGTTTCTTTCAACGACAGTTATTCTTTATCTGGCTGCCTGTGCCATACAAGAAGTATCATTTGTGCTTTGCCACCCCAACTGCTAAGACAGTAAGTCTCCCGGAACTTACTAGTAAACGAATTTATATTTAAATATAAGTATGCATATTATACTTGTGTTTATGTTTCATACACAAAGAATACACCTACGTATCCACTGCTTATTTAGATTTATCCCCAGCTTCGCTGAGACTGATGACGGTATGCGTACGCAAGATTCTAATAACATATTAACAATAACAAATACCATAATAACAATAGCATACGGTTCATTAATATGTATTGTACGCTAATTAATGCACTATTCTGAATTCACAAACGCTGACACAAGAGTACCTACAAACACGTACTGAAATTATATTGAATTACTTCACTAGTATACTACTCTGTGTAAAAAGTATCGGGAATATGTCAATAAAAAGACCCGCGTAAAAGAGGTCGTTCTAATTTTTTTACTGCATGTTGGTAGCACTGTACTGATTTAGCGCGCAAAATTTGAGCGGGATCTGTCATTTAATTTGTTTTAAACTACACTTTTTGTTGGTCATAGTTTTGAGTCCTCGGCGATTTTTACAATGGAAAATATTGTTGAACAAAGAGTGTGCCTTAAATTTTGTGTTTCAAATGATATTTCATGTGGTGAATCACTAAAAATGTTGCGAAATACCTACGGCGAATCGTGTATATCGAAAACAAGGGCTTATGAATGGTATAAGGCTTTTAAAGAAGGCCGAGAAGTAGTAGTAGACTTGCCTCGTTCTGGTAGACCTTCAACCGCTACGACCAGAGAAAACATCGACAGAATCAAGAAGCTAGTGCTCGAAAATCGACGTATGAGTCTGAGAGAGTTGGCTAGTGAGGTGAACATATCTTTTAAGTCCGTCCACAACATTCTCATTGACATTTTAGGCATGAAACGCGTCGCCGCTCGACTAGTTCCAAAAGAGCTCAATTTTGTTCAAAAAGCGCAGCGAAAGCATGTCGCTGAAGACATGGTTTCCCGAGCTTCTACGGATCCGACCTTTATGAAACGTATAATAACTGGCGACGAGACATGGGTTTATGAGTACGACATGCAAACAAGCCAACAGTCTTCAGAATGGCGTCTCGAAAACGAGCCGAAACCCAAAAAACCGCGGCAAAGTCGCTCCAAAATCAAGGTGATGCTGACAGTTTTTTTTGACTACCGTGGTGTGGTTCACTCCGAATTCCTTCCAGAGGGAGAAACAGTGAATAAAGAATATTATTTAGGCGTCATGAAGCGTTTGCGTGAGAGTATCCGCCGAAAACGTCCAGATTTGTGGCAACACAACTCATGGATGCTGCACCATGATAATGCACCATCACACACAGCCATTATAGTGAAAGAGTTTTTAGCGAAAAATTCAACAAAAGTTCTCGACCAAGCACCGTATTCACCTGATATGGCTCCGTCTGACTTTTTTTTATTTCCCAAGTTAAAATTACCACTTCGAGGAAAACGTTTTGAGTCGATAGAAGCCATAAAAGAAAATTCGCTGAATGAGCTAAAGGCCATTCCGCAAATAGCCTATGAAAAATGTATGGAAGACTGGGTGAAGCGGTGGAGATGTTGTATTGCAAGCGATGGGGCCTACTTTGAAGGCGATAAAATAAATTTAGATGAATAATTTGTATTTTTTGTTTTATTGACAAATTCCCGATACTTAGTACACAGAATGTATAAATTGGTCCTTGGGTAGTAACAAAACAATAAGCCTTGTTTGTTTTACACATTCGTACTATACAATTTATTGTACCAATACTTGATGTATTCACATTGGGTTAAAGAACAAATCTGAGTGTATATACATTTGCAAAATAGTAAATATTTGGAAATGGCCCACCGATTCCGGCCAAATGTTTCACACATGTAAAAAACGTAAATACTATTTTGAAGCCCGTTAAATATAAAGATTAGTTCAGTAGTGAATTAACAGGAAAATTAATAATGCAGAATACATCTGGAATTCAATATCGAACTGTTAATCCGATTTTATAAAGCTCAGGGAATTAATAAATAAAGTACATTCAGTTCTTAGGTCCACTGGGCCTTTACAACGGCTCTGTAGTTTTTAAAACATTGTAATTAAAACAGAAAAAAATATTTGAGGTCAACAAACATAGCTGATATGTTTTGTGAAGAGAGTGGTCATTAAATGGTGTATCAAATGATACAATAGGCTGGTTTTCAATCCTATAGACTCATTTTGTAAAAAGAGTGATACTCATAGCATAAATACTAGATATAAGCATAATCTTGTCTTACATGCAAGCCGTCTCCACAAAATAAGTAATTCTTTTATGGGGCAATGTATACGGTTCTATAACAAACTTCCCAGCAATATAAGAGAATTGTCAATTAACAAATTTAAAACTATTATTAAAGCCAAATTGTGTAGCAGGGCATATTATAAAGTATCTGACTATATTAATGATAAAAATGCCTGGGAGTGAGTCGATCCAATTATAATGTAATTAATAAAATATGTAAATTTGTTTGGATACCAAAAGAGGGATGCCTGAGTTTTTTGGCAGTATTTTTATCAGTGCTCACCTAGTCATAAACTGCACGGTAGGGAAAAAAATTGTGACGATTCCAAACAAATGTAGCCATTTTTACGGAATAAAAAGATTTTGACTTTGACTTTGACTTTGACTATAAGGAGGTTTCAATGCTATAAGGAGGTAAAAATTATATGGTGTAATTACGGAAACTGATTTTAGCTTGTACCTCCTAAATATAATTTGAGGTGAACTCTGCATATTATGTTAGTGTAAATGACGAATCATATTCCCTGCAATATGACTCAATAAGTTTCACACAGTGCTTTCTAAACTTCTGCGTGTTGTATTTATTAAAAAAATACGAATACATCTATATTTAAAAGCTTTTATTTGATGGACCAAATTGTAACTGAGAAAATGAAACTTCAATACGACTTAATTTCAATTAAAACTTTGACAGTTGTTTGCTTACAGTAGGTATACGTTCTGTTTTGTTGTGATTATAAAAAAGTAAGTTGACAGATTTTGTTACAAAATTATCTGATAGTTATTTACTAATAAAATACGAGTATATAATTTTTATAACATAATTACCTTTTGATGTAGACCTTTCAGTATTTTACTCTCTTTACAATATTGTTTTACAAAATTTAATAAAACGATTAGGGCTTGTAATTTAGGACATACATTGTTTCGTTATGGCCCGAACATCTTACGGTACAGACATCTTAGAGTAAATACATGTAGACAGAATAGTTATATATAGTAATTCAGATCGGAATATAAACATACATCTATATATTTCGACTTTACTAAAATTAAAACTTGACGTCGTAATCTAAAAGTCATTCCAAATACTCGTATGGTGTCAATTCGCGGCAGAGCCACGAATTATTCGTCTTGTCGTATTTGTATATATTAAATGCACATAAATGATGTTCTGTCATAAAGTTATATCGTAGCATTTTTATTTCCAATGTCATAATAGCGTCCTCTCTGGAGCTCTACAGGTTTCCTTCTTGCCAAACAAACTGAAAGAGATACTCTTATAAATAAAAGTTGTTTAGCTACTTTTATTATTCCTAGTTGTATTTTCAAGCGCGATTATAGAGACCAGATCACGCCTCCCCTAGCTCTCCTAAGAGTAAAGTTTGATCAAGTGGGGAAACGTTCAGAAGTTTATACTTCCGCTGGCAGTGAGATAAATATTCATGAGACTTAACTCGAGGAAAACTTATTTCCTCGTCAGTATCTGTCCGTCTGTACATTTGTAATGTAACGACTTATAACAGACTGTTTTAATTAGAGATGTAACGAATTGTGATATAGCCAAAAATCGAAATTTTGGATGCTCTTTCAGCGAAAGAGTCGAGCTTATTTTAGGTGACTTTTTTGGCCATTCGCCAAAATTGGGCGACTTTTTCGGCGATGTCTTGACTATTGGGCGGAATTTCATTTTAACCATAAGCACAGACCTATTAATGATCCGAAAAATGCAATAGCATACACAGTAGCAAAATGCAATGTATTCGTATTTTTTGTCAACTTTTTAACATCAAAAGACATTTTTTTTGAAACATCTTATCTTCCAGGAAAAGCGCAAAGGGTTGTTAAAAACAGATTCAAGAAAAACTGAATGTTACATCTCATTGATGATAATTTTCATCTAGTTTATATTATCTACATAAAAACTTAGTAAGTAATATCTTTATAAATAGATAGTATATCACATGCGGTTGCCTGTGTTTTATTAGGTACTAGCAACTACTAACGGATCAACCCGTGTAGAGTTTCTAATATTTATAAGGTTCTAGAATAGAAACCCTAAATAAAAATAGCCTGTAACATTCAGGCATGATGATCAAATTCACCCATTAGTAATGAAACCATAAATATTTTTTTCGAATCTGATTAATAGCTTTAGAGATGACCCCTTCTATCCAAACAAATACACTCCTCAAGTTTCACCTCAATACCTTGTGTATGCGCATTCACCTCTAAGAAAACCCCATTCATTGTAGTTCCTTAATTTCAGAACACGATTTACCATTGCCAAGAGTCTTCTTCTTGTTAAGCTGTCGACCTAGAGACAGTGTGCGTAATGCACACTGTCTCTAGGTCGACAGCATAGCGAAACAGAACTTGTGGCATAGACTTATTTTATGTAAGTGTCAACATGAGATATTATAGTCACCTTTGGGCGGAGAAATGAATTAGAGAAATGTTGATGATCCTAAGCTTACACATGGTATTGCACCATTCATGGAGAGAATTTGCTTCCCATTGTGTGTTCTACCGATTGTACTACAACTTGTGTTCTGAGAAGTTATTTGATATGTTACATACAACTACAACCACCTACAGACGGGGAATATACACCCTCACACTGGAACCGCAATGGTCGCATACTGTTTAGTATCTGATTGGGTTTCCGTCCGAGAACTCTAATTAAGTTATGCAATGAACTCCTTACTGAGGTTTTCTCAAAGACTTACTTGTAGTTCTTCAAAAAAGGTGGAAAGAGGTCTTTATAGAGTCGACACTGCATAAGTGACGCCCCTAGTGATGTCAGTGTTCACGTGATGCGGTAACTGGCCGTATGCTTGCTTTTCACTATAGTGAAATAAATATAAAAAAATAAACAAACAACCAACTTATCCTCCTTTTAATATTGGTATTTTTTCGGTATTCGTTTTATATTCCTATTAGTAGCCGAATAATCGTTGCATCTCTAGTTTAATGAGGTACTTTTAATTTTCTCCTTTCTTAATATACCACTCTGAGTTCCTTCTAAAAGTCGAGAATAAAGATAAGATAAGAATTGCTAATTATAGCGGGATTAACAGTTAACGAAGTATAAAAACGTTTGCGTTTTGGGTTTTTGCGTAAGTATTTTTCAGAGGGCCTTTTTATATGTAGGTATAAAAATGTATACCAAGTCCGGCCATAAGTTATGTTACAAATGAATATGCATTTATTTTTTTATAAAGTAATGTACTCTTAATAAAACTTATATGTACATAATTATGGAAGTCTCACCAAAAAATAAAAAGCTGATTCTATTCGAAATGGCCACCTTTGGCTTTGATACTGGCCTTTAATCTGTATGGCCACGGATCTATGGAATTACGCACTGTTTTTATGGAAAATTTAGCCACTGCTTGCTCCGGAGATTTCTTAAGAGAAGCAATGCCGGCGTGTCGTTTCGAGCAAGCCATGTCTTCTAAGACTGACCATAATTTGTAGTCTAAGAGGTTCAGATCTGGGCTAGACGAGGGCTAGTATTCAGGTCTTATAATGTCTGAAACGTTGGTTTCGAGCCAGGCTTGGGTACTTCGTGCCTTGTGGCCAGGTGCAAAGTCCTGCTGGGAAGTATACGGTACATTTTTAAAAAGTGTGTTGCTGAGAGATTTCAAAATATGATATAAGACAGTCTCTTTGTACTTTGGCTCAAGACTCCTTTTTCACAAAAATAACTTTGTGACTCCTTGAAAAGACACCCCCCACCAAACCATTACAGACGCAGGATGAAGATCACGTTCTTTTCGACCAAATGGGCGGTTCCTTTAGAACTGTGTGCGTACACTTTGTCATTTTGCTTGTTGTAGTGCTCTTCAATGAGAAATACCCTCTTTACTGATGAAATTTTTTTTAATCGGTAAAGAGGATATTTCAGTGCCTTTCACCTGCGTATCGGAACAGAAGGCGTTTTGACGGATTCGCTCTCTTCAACTGTAGTGATTGATTTAGGACATGTCCTGTATATCGACGATAAGCGCCGAGCTTCAGATCTTGTTTTATCACACGCGACAGAAGCCCAGCGGGAATCTTTATATCTCGCGAAAAGTTTTTTTTGTTTCCTAATGGGGTTTCGACGAATTCTGGCTTGGCGAACAGCATTAACAGCCTTTGAAGTTCTAACAGCACGCGGTCGCCCCGATCATTTATGGTCTTCTACAGAGGAAGTGTTGGTATATCTGTATTTGAAGTGATAGTACGATTTACGAACGTCTGATACCAAGCTTTTAAAATGTCTTGAATATGACCGACGGCTCCATACCCACTTTGTGCAATGCAGTCACTGCAATTCTATTTTCATTAACAGCGTTCCATATTGTAATTTGATAATAAACACGAAAAAAATATGTAAAACGGCGTAATCGAACGAAGTTTTTAATATAATATAATAAACGCGTTTCAAATTAATTAAAGAGTTGAAAAAAAGAAAAGCATGTTCATGTGACAGTATTTATGGGCAGACTAGTTATATAGCTATGATGATTGGTGGTTAAGTGGTTAGCAATAACAATTACTTTAAGAATAAGGGTGAGGGAAAATTGTTTTTTTACGGTTGTCTGTTAGATGAAGGTACTTCCCTAGTTGTGTTGCATTGATGCGGAATATCTCCTTTAAAAATACTCAGACGAAGATAAATAGATATGTACTTCTTATTCAATTCAGCATATTGTCCTGTTTCCTAATCCATTCGGATTAGCGGGGCCGGCACGTAACAGTAATGATTTGACGCAGATACTGATTTACTGATTTTAACATGGAGCAACACCCATCAGACCTTCATAGCCCAGAGTGAAAATCAAACCTTTCTTAGGTTAGGTTACACGTGGTTTTTAGGGTTCCGTACCCAAAGGGTAAAACGGAACCCTATTACTGAGACTTCGCTGTCCGTCCGTCCGACCGTCCGTCCGTCCGTCCGTACGTCTGTCACCAGGCTGTATCTCACGAACCGTAATAGTTAGACAGTTGAAATTTTCTCAGATGATGTATTTCTATTGCCGCTATAACAACAAATACTAAAAAATAGAATAACATAAATATTTAAGGGGGCTCCTATACAACAAACGTGATTTTTTTGCTCGTTTTTGCTCGATATTGATAACGGCAACAGGTAGACGCTTGAAATATTCACAGAATATTTAGTTATATATTCACTTTAAGAATAAATAATTAAATTAAAATAAAACAAATATTTAAGGGGGGCTCCCATACAACAAACGTGATTTTTTTGCCGTTTTTATAGACAGTGGTACGGAACCCTTCGTGCGCGAGTCCGACTCGCACTTGGCCGATTTTTAGGGTTCCTGAGGCTCCGCTGTCCATCCGTCCGTCCGTCCGTCCGTCCGTCTGTCACCAGGCTGTATCTCATGAACCGTGATAGTTAGACAGTTGAAATTTTCACAGATGATGTATTTCTGTTGCCGCTATAACAACAAATACTAAAAAATAGAATAAAATAAATATTTAAGGGGGCTCCCATACAACAAACGTGATTTTTTTGCTGTTTTTATAGATAATGGTACGGAAACCCTTCGTGCGCGAGTCCGACTCGCACTTGGCCGATTTTTAAATATAATTTCTGCGACGTGTGGGGAAACCCGCACGTCATGATATTTTCCTTGCCCATTGATGATTAGAAATATGTACATAAATCCGAAAACACGAATTTAGTTATATGCTTTCATACATACATACATTCACACGCCAGGATTCGTTGGTTTTTGATCCATTAGGCTATCACTGCTATATTCATGTACACAAAATGTTTATCTTGTGTGAGAATCGAATCCACGAACCATACTTAAAGAAGCATTGCTTACTATTACGCCACGGTGCTCGTCAAACTTGTATAAAATATCTTTTCCAATACATTAGTAGTATTTGTTGTTTCACATAAGATTTATTATGCAAAAGAATTTCTTTGCTCTGTTAAAATCATAATTACTTGAATAAAAATTTCATGTAACATTTCTTAGTAACCCCAGAAAAAATATAACTCCATTGTCAAACACAAAGTTTAATTAACCCACTGATTAACAAACATTGGAAGCCAACAGACCTGGTTATTACCCACCACTAGGCCAGTAATCGAGCAAAGTGAGACTAGGGATCTCAATACCTTTATACACCTCGACTTTTTTAATTAACACCAGCGTTTACTGTGCCTATTTTGTCGAAAAATATTTTTTCTCGGGCAATATCCACATAATTTATTGGTACTTTACTAACTTCGTTATATTTAGTTACTAATTGTTGCTTATCAATAGCAGTTGTACCTACAACTTTTTGTTCTATAATTTGATATTTCAAGGGATTTTAATGTCCATGAAAGCTTTTCCAAAATTATTAGGCATATGCTTATAATACAAGAGTCTATTGTCGATTTCAAACATCATCCTTAGTTAGTACATGCACAAAATATTTGTACAGTGTTTATGTATATAAATTTACTTTATCCCTAACTTTGTCATTGTAAAGTTGGCAATGTAGGCTGTTCAGTATTGTTTAGTATAGCTTGCTTCATATGAAAAGTCTATGATTATTGTAAACTTATCTTTAACCTTATTTCGTACATTTGTTTCTTTGCTTCAATTATTGCAAGTCAAATTTGAAACGTCAGTGAATATCAATCATATTAGCTGAATAACTTAATATTTACCTCATTAGTGAAGCAGCGGATCTGATGATCGAATTTGAAGATGGTTGCTGTATGTCCACAACTTCGAATTCCTAATGATGTTATTAAAAAATATTTTACTTTGCTAATTTGTTTAAGTTTTGACGAGCTTGGTGGCTCAGTCGTGAATGACGTGACTTTGACACCGACGCTCGTGGGTTCGATTCTCACACAATACAAACATTTGTGTGCATGAACATGTCTGTTTGTCTTGGTCTGGATGTTTTAAGTGAGATAGGGCGCATCAAAGTAGTCCGCCTGGCGAAGTGCCTCCACCTCACAGAAAACCGCGGCCAAATAACAACTCCCTAGAAGGTTGTTGTGTTCCTGCATGTGAGTGAGGTCACCAGTAAGCTCCTAAGGAGTTGCTGTGTAAGCAGTAAGCAGAGGAGGCATCGAGTGATACTTAATATATTACTAGCGTTAATAGGCTACGGTAAGTACTTTACATCAGGTGGGTCGCCTGCTTGTATGACTACCGATGTTGTATAAAAAAAAAGTAAATGTTTGAACATAATAACTTAATTACTTTTTAAACTTAGTACAAAGTATGAAAACGTTTTTAGCAGGATTGGAATGATGCAATTCCTTCAACATAAAATATATTCTGAATAAGTAGGTAGGCCTGACGCTTGATTACCATCTTTAGAACATTATTTTTAAACAGAATACAGAATATAATTATATAACTAGATATAATTAAGTAAATAGATATATTTTACATATTACTCTTTCGTGGTGTTTCAATATGGTTCGACAGAGGTTTTAATTTCTTAGAACCTTCTTTGACCTAACAATTTCACAACAGCCTATAACGATGTGGTAGTATACGTAACATATGTAACATAATAAACGTAACATGCCCAACGAAATACGTATACAAAGTTATAGTGATGAGGAATGAATAGTCATATAGTATGTACGGCGCATACAGAGCAAAGGCAAAAAAAATTTCAAAACGAACTTCAAGTACTTTTTTAAAACTCTCGCCGTAATCTACCTACATTCTTATATTTTTAAATATCACGCGAAAAGCTTCGAACAAGAGGAGCATCTAAAGTTAAAAGTACACTTAAGGTACTTTTTAAAAGTGATAAACTTTTAACATACACATTTGTGTGTTTGCATCCTTAAACTGAGAAGACACATTTTGTTAGCTGGAAGGTCCTCCACATCATTAGCCAAGACCGCAAGCTTACGCGAGGGGAACTTCTAACTGTGATAAAGCACACTTTGTGATATTTTTCCCAAGTAACTTTTTAATCATGTGACAACATAAAGGTAAGTAAGGCTTCTAAGCTGATTAATGTAAAACAATGGAAACGTTAAGGCTGGTTACAATCGTGTAACAATGACCTTATGTACGAAATGTACAGAAATAGATAGTCATTGATAATAGATATTCCTGCTTAAAATGAAACATTTTAAAATATGCATGATAAAAAGACTTAGTGCTACTTGAGTTAAATTTTTTTTTAAAGAGTGACTATTTTTGTTGCGGTTTAATTTTTTTTATCGTCTATGTTCAATTAATCGACACTAAATTAATTTCTAGAGACAATGAGTACACTGAAATTGCCATGATTCTTAAAAACACGGCGAATACATAGACACATGATGAAAAAATCGCAAAGCAGACTAAATTCCTAGAAATTTAGATTAGATTAAAAAAAATGTTTACAATACATTCAAGGCGGTAACATCTTCAATAGAAGCCATAATAAAACATTTAAATAAGAAAGTATCATAAAAGTTAAAGAAAGAAAATGCTGAAGTAATTGTTTTTGTGACTCTTTCAAGCCACGACGTCGTAATGAGCACTTCGGGGTGGTTCTTTGAGGTTCGAGTTTCTGATTGTCCCATCTTAATGTCTTTAATATGGCATTAAAGGACCGAATGAGTGCTTTTAAATAAATAGCTCCGTTTACAAGTCCTTTTCTTTTTATTTTACCTCAGCAGAGTAATAGAAATACATATAACTGTTCAACATGAAATACATTCTGAACACGTTAACGGCATGATTTCTCAAATCCACTACACCATCCAACTATACAATACAAAGTAATAATTATATTATTACATAATAATTAATGATAACGTTTATAGGATAGAGAGGTAACCACATACGTCATAATAGCAATGACGATGAATAGATTCCGCTAATCCTAATTTGTAGCAATATTCCAGCAATATCATAAATTGAAGATTTGAAGAAGAAGAGTGATAAAGGACTTGAAATGATGAAATAGACTTGCACGAATTATTCTGACACAAACGTAATGTCTCTTTTTTTATACAACGTCGGAAAACTGCAAGCATATGGACCACATGATGTACTCCTTGGGAACTCCTTGGGAGCTTACTGGTAACCTCATTTACTGGCAGGAATAACAACAACCCTCCAGGTAGTCTTTCGTTGGCGGCGGTTTTCTAAGACGTGGAGGTATTTTCCAGTTGAACTTGTTATATTACTAGTTGAAGAAAAGGGAGTATTGAAAGCGATACAAATTTAATAGGACTATTTTACAATATAATAAATATAAAAAATGGGTTCACTATAAGTTCGGCTATAAGGTCTTTAAGAGCTCGCGTTTTAATTTGTCTAACCGGTATATCGCTGATCGAATCACTGGTGGGTGCACTAAGTAGCCGCCGGCTATAGTGGTCGACGACTGTAGACGACAGGTTAGCGTGCTAGCCAGCACGCAGACCTAGACGTAGAAGTTGTTGGTAATGGTGGGGACTGCCTTACGGGCCAACACCGCAGCGGTATCCTTTGTCAGCCGCCGTAGTCTATTGTAGTAATCACAACAGGGGCTACAGGTATTCAGGTATCACGTGGGCCGTATGCTTGTATTTCTCCCGACGTTTAATAATAAAAAAAAAACAAACGTACGAAAAGATCTTCATCATATTCGGTAGAGTCGTTTAGAAGGCGTTCGGTATGTATAAATTGTATATGTTATTATGTTACTAGTTGAAGAAAAGGGAGTATTAAAGGCGATACTAATTTAATAGGTCTATTTTACAAAATATAATAAATATAAAAAAGGGGTTCACTTTAAGTTCGGCTAAATAAGGTCTTTAAGAACTCGCACTTTAATTTGTCTAACCGGTATATCACTGATAGAATCACTGGTGGGTGTACTAAGTGGCCGCCGGCTATAGTGGTCGACGACTGTAGACTGTAAAATGTAATATTTTAAAATTTTGAATTACAAATTAATATTTTTGACAAATTGTCATAGACTAAACAGAGCATGCAAAGAAAAGATTCTATATAAATCATTAAATAAGGTTGTAACATTACAATGTGAAGATAACGTCTTCAAAGTCTAAGTTATCCAGGTCACTTATGGTATTTCAAAATAGAATTTCCTTAACTTTCATTCAATGCTAAATACGCGAAACTCCGCTATAACTCCGAACATTTCATGATTTATATTCGCTCTAAGTTAATACAGATTATACGTTTCATTCAATGTTAAAATTTCTTTCAAACTGGAGTAGTTCAAAATCACTTACCATTTACTAAGATTTTGCTTTTCATCCGCATTTCCTTAAAGGAAAGGAAACATTGGAACAGAAAGTGGTTTTCGCTGTCATTACAACTCATTTTGCTGAAAGGCTTTTATAGAGGGATGTTAAGCGTTGGTAACCTTTCAACTATCATTATCCTGAGCTCACCTGAAAAATACGTTTTAAACGACCTACTGCTGGAGAAAGTTGAGAACACTTTTTGTCTTGAGTTCTACACAAGGCGTCTGAAGTCTAATAAAAGTGTGTTGTTTTTCGTAATATTATATATTTTTATACCACATAGGGATGGAAACAAGCAACCCGTATCGCTTGCGTTTAGCCTACCACGCTGGTGTCTTCTCGCGAGCTTACTGGTTGATGACTTTGCTCACTCGCAGGAACACAACAATCCTCCGGTGAGTTATTTGGCTGCGATTTTCTGTGAGGTAGTACATACTTCGACAATCAGGCTGCTGCGCTTTACCTCCCTTTTTTATACAACTGTTAGAAGTCCATACATCAGGTGGATATGAACGCTTGTAATACATTAAGTATCACTCGCGGGATGCCTCCTCTGCTGCTAACACTGCAAATCCTTAGGAGCGCAGGAATACAACAAACATCTAGGGAGTTGTTATTTGGCTGCGGTTTTCTGCGAGGTGCAGGTACTTCCCCAGATAGAGTCCCGTTTAATAATTAATAATAATATTAATACATTTTTGTTCTAATTAAAATCTATTATATTTCGTAATTGCTTGAGATTATAGTATAATTGTTTCTGCTCGTGGCTGTGAATTGTTGCATTAATTAATTAGCCTATGTTCTTGTCCAGGTTGTTCAGGTCCCGTTTGCACAAAAATATAAATGTCCTGTATCAGCACCAGGCGTCGCAATGCTCATACGCTCATCAGCAAGCGTGCATAAGCCGTAACCAATTCCCATTTGGTAAGATGCTATTAAACAGAAAATGACAATATTTTTCAACTAAGCTACGTACTACTTCGCCTTTTGTCAAAAACTATTATAAGCTTACAACTATTGACAACGTGTAAAGAATTCTAGAGTTCTAGCGAGTACAGTCGCAAGCAATAACACTTATATCACAAACAGTGAACAGCTATTTACGAAGTGCGCCTGTGTAGTGTTAACGACTTTTGGCAACGGTCTCCGTGTATACACCTTCCGTGAAATCTAAACAATAAACAAACTGCTTCCGCTTGCAATGAAACTGGCAATTTTGATAGTGACCGGAAGAGCGGCATCGTGAATGAAATTCTTATGCGTATCCTATGTATAAATAATTAAAAATCATTACTATTATACATATAACAGCACCGACATTCTACATTATATGAAGATACACTCGTACGTTGCCTCTGCTGCCAAAACAGTAACTTATTAGAAGTATGTGATCCTCCTCCGCAACTCTCCAGAATTTTCATCTGACCGTGGTTGTCTGTAAAGCGCCCTACCTCTTTTATATTAATTTAAGATATTCATGACGTAAAGTTTAATTACTAATACTACTAAACTAAGTCTCATTAACTTTCATAATACATGGAACTTCTCTAGCATGGACTTTACATCACGTCGAACACTGGCCCATGGAAATAATTCATAACGCTATTGTGTGAAATGTAGGATGATTAAAGACTTGGTTTTTAACACTGTGATGAAAAAAACAGTCTCTGTTGGTGTTTCACTCGTTTTATTACGTCGGTGCTAGTGAGTATGAAAAATTCAACGTAAAATTAGGAATAAAATACTTTATTACTTTATTTATAATCCACAGAATAGGGTACTTTCGTTTAATTATGGTCTTTTCTAGAAGATTTATAAAAGTGTTATAAATTAAATGTACAGTAATTCTCTAAGTACAAGACGTTGGAAGCTAGCCCGACCTTAATACTAGCCTCAAGCCCACAATAGGCAGAGCCAAGTGAGGTAGAACCATTGTCATAAGCGAAAGCGTAAGATGTCGCAAACATTGGTTCTTTATAAAATCTCCATTAAAATAATTCATTGGAATATTAGCCAGATCATTATAAATTAGAATTTTTTTAAATTAGATACTTTCACAGGGTGCGAAGTTCAGATTATGAGCATGATGAATCGCAGTTATACTTTGTTATTGTGCAAGAGGATGCGATTGCTCGGTCGTCTTTCTGTTACTTTTTAAGTACACTTGGCTAAACAAACGAAGGTGGAACCGTCAACATTAACATTTCTCGAAGTAGGATTGTGCAAAGAAGAGAAACCGTATGGGAGAAAAAAAACGCATATTTAAAATGATCGTGTATTTTTGACTTAGCTCGTACCGATACCTAAACATCATTAAAATACCTCGTTCGTCCATTGGTTTTCTTCTAATAACCACTTAATAGTGATAACGTTTCCCTCGGTAGTCGCAGTTGAAAGCCGACCTCCACAAATATCATTATTCAGACAGAAACAGAGTATACGACTTTCAAGTTCTGTGTACGAACATTTCATGGTAACCAGAGCGGCTTACCTTCTAAAAGCATTTTGAAGATGAATAGAGCCTTTTCGCTAAGCAACGGAGCATACTTAAAATCTTTTCCTGAAATCCAGGGCGATGCGCTTTATATGTGCAAATAAGCTCTGTATATAATTTATTCCCATGCATACTATTTAAAAAAAAAAAACATAATTCAGTAAGTATCGATAAAACTCGGGAAACTCGTAAAATACATTACATTATTATCTAAACTACCCAGAATCGAAGTAAATCATCCTTGGGTTAAACAAATCATTCGTTGTCACCACGTTCTGCAGCTGCGCTGCGATATTACATGACCAAAGAGGCTTAATTATTGAGTGCCTTTATTTCATTCATAAGGTTCTAATATTGTAGTATACAAAACAAGAGTACATTAGAAAAGTGACTCCGCATGCGTAAAAATATATTTGCAGAGCTGCGTTAGCCAGCGAAGCTTTATAACCGAGAAAATTGTCTTTTTTGCAGTTTTGCGGTTTTAGACTGTTACACGTAGTACTCCTTTAGGTTGGAAGCTAGAGAGCTGATTGTTCGACGTGAATGTACCTTAAGTATTGTAGATTCCCCTAAAATAGATTAAATTTCGATTAGCTCAATAAAGGATATCGATAAGTGATGTTATCGCCCCAAAAACCGTTCCAATACAAAGTCAATTGGGAGCGCGTATGGCGAGCACTGAAAAAAAAACAACACGATCACTATCGCCGTCTAGGGGCAATAGACTCATCATATTCCTGTACATACCATTAGGGTTAGGGTTAGGGATAGCAGCTCTGCTTACGCAGCTTGCTGTTATTTACTTATTGTGCAAAAGCAGCTCTGCCAATGCGCTGCAGGCCCAGCTCCCCTAGTAGTGTGTTCACGAAAAGTCGCCTAAATTAGGATGCATCAATACGTCGCTTAATTGTTGGTTGTGTATGACGAACTTGTTTTAGTCGATACTTAGAAATTAATTACAATTGCAATTTATTGCTCCATTTACAAAATACTAATGCAAGTGATTAACAGTTTGTTAAAAATACAATAACTCAAAAAGTAAGGCGTGTACAAGATCGACTCAACGAAGGTATTGGGTGTAAAGAAAAACTAAGTACTATGCTTCCAGTCATTCCATAAAAAAAATATTATAACGGGCCAACAAGTTGTACACAACTAAGTTATTTTGTTTTCCTTGCCTATTGTTTATAAATTAAGATAAAAGGTATTTGAATGCGCAGCAATTATTAAGTAATATTCACAAAGCGGCTGCTAAACATAGGTGTTTTAAAAACATATAAATATAGTATTTTTAATAAATACGTACTTATAACCTCTGAGCATGGATTCACGATCGAGATTAATGCTCGGATGATGAGGAATACATAAGAACTCCCAGACTAAGACAAACAGACATGTGCATGGATCGAGCAAGGACAGTTTTCTTTTATGTAATTCGTTTTTTTTTATTTTTATATATTGTCGGAAGGCATACAACCATACAGCCCACCGGTTACCGTAGCCTATGACCGCTTGTAATTCATTAAGTATCACTCGTGCGATGCCTCTTCTGCTGCTAACATAGCAACTCCTTAGGAGCTTACTGGTGACCTCACTCACACGCAGGGACACAGCAACCCTCTAGGGAGTTGTTATTTGGCTGCCGTTTTCTGTGAGGTGGAGACTTCTCCAGAGGGGCTGCTTTGATGCGCCCTACTGTATGTATGTATGTATGTATATCTTCACGCCAGGTCTCTTGCGAGGTAGGCAGAGAGAACCGAGCGCCATAAGACGCGGTCCTTACATACTTCTCTCGCTTCTGTAACATTCATAGCTCTTTTCATGCACGCTCGCCGGTTCCTGGGGCTCCTGATATCACCTTCTGATAATCTTTCACGTCAATGGCCAAGCGAGATGAAAGCACGATACCTACGCCAGCGGTGTCATGAACGGCCTGGTTCACCCCGGACCACAGAGCCATCATGCCACCGGGCAGATCTTCGGTGTCGCTTCCCTTTCGCTTGGTCTCTGACACACACAAAGCATCTAGGCATCTCAAGTTCATTATATCTATCAACACATTCATCTTATCTTTTAGACTACCTCTCACATTCCATGTGCCTATACGACACTCAGCTCTCCTCGACCCCGCCGGGATGGGCGTTGCGTGGTGGGTAGCGGTCCCCACCACCGCGCCGCATGCATTTGATTCCGCACCGACTAGGGCGGATCGGTACGTGTTGCCTCCGGAGGATGCCCTAATCCGCTCGTCTGTGCAGTTTGAGTCCAGAATTGCAGTCAACAGTGTTGGACTGGCAGGGTCGCGGCGTGCACGCTTCTGGTACCGACCCCAACTCTCATAAAAAAGAGTTCCATAGTTAAGCTCTGTTCTTGCCTGTAAGTATATGGCGAACAAAACTATGTAAAACATCGTATATTTGTAAAGTCGCTTTTCTAACACCACAAAATTTCATCCTTAATCACGTTATAGAGTTGTGTGCCAGAGTCGCAGAATAATGGTGGTTAAGTTTCAGCCACGCTCTATTTCACGCTTGTTCGTTTGGTACACTTGTGTTATTAATTAAAATAGTACCAGTAGGTTGGTAGTTCATTACTATGCGTTACGAGAGAGGCAGCATGTGTGGCCTGTTTGTTTTGCCATTAAAGTTAAAGGGTAAACTGAGGCCGATAGGGGTAAAGTGTAGGCACATTTTATGTGAAAATTTGAATCGAGAATGCCATACTAAAATATAGGCCCTATATTATATTGGAATAACAATATAATATATGGTCCCCATGTCTGATTAAACTTATGACCATAGTTTCCTCCTATCGTCGACCTTACAGTCTGCTAACATTGTAACATCGTAAGGAAATGTAACAATTTACTGGTCACTTGTAAGAGTGCACTTTGAAATTTATCTACATTTTAAAGTTGTCAAACTTATATCAATCTAAAAATGATAGTAGTCTGCTGCTTAGCGTTATCCCGTTTCTAATCCTTTCGGATTGGCGGGATCCGCTACCTCAACCTAAGGATTTAGCGTAGACACTGATAACAATTATACTAAAGTACTACAAGTAATTTATTTTAACAACAGAATTATGTTAAGAGCGAAGGTAATAAATTCTATTTCTTTCCTTTCCCACGAAACTAACCTACACGAGTCGATTATCAAAAAAATATGATAAACATTATCCATTTATATCTGACACACACGTATGTATTTACGTGTTACTTATTATTAGGGGTTAAAGTATGAAATTGCCGATTTGTACTGAAAAATTAAAACTCGTTTTTTAAGATATGACATATTTATTTAATCAAAATATTTACCCATACATTGCTATCATCTAATCTGAAGTTTATTTATGCCTTTGCGATAGAACTCTGGGGATCTAGATTCGACAAACTGTGTGAAAGCATTTTGTACTGCCTCCTGGGAAGAAAAATTTTTATCACATAGAAAATTGTCCAAATCACGAAAAAAATGGTAGTTGGAGCAAGGCCTGGCGAATACGGAGGATGACGTATGGTTTCTAACTGCAGCTCCTGTATAGTTGCAACGGTTTCTCATGCAGTGTAAGGTGTTGCGTTATCATGAAGCAATAATGGTGGAGATCGATTCATGAGTCAGGGCTGTATCACTGCCAATTTCGCCATCATTGTTCGAAGTTCGGCACAGTAAACATGTGCTATTATTGCTTGACCAGACCTAAGAAAGCTAGAGTGAATAACGCCATGAGACCACCAAACAGTTACCATTTTCTTTTTATTGTATTTATATGTATCGCTTACGATTATTGTAAAGAATCCGCTTTTCGTCACATGTCACAATTCGATCCAATATTCCTTTATTTCTGTACCACTTCAACAAGGCAGCACAAGTTTCAACACGCGTTTATTTCTGCAGATCAGTCAAACCATGAGGCATCCATTGTTTATATTTTTTTATCTTATTGATTTGAAGGAAATGAGTCAGTATTGACGAGATTGATTGATGAGACTCGGATCGGCTTCCACCATCTCCTTCAATGCAGTGTTATTCACCTGTGTGGACCGTTTTCGACGTGGCTCGTTCTTCAAGTCGAAATTTCTGTTACGAAAGCGTTTAAACCAAAAACGCACGGTGCGTGCATTAGCAGTCTCCTCTCCAAACGCAGCATTGCTATTGCGAGCCGTTTCTGCCGCGTTAGTTCCACGTCGGGAATCGTATTTAAAAATTACTCGGATTTTCGAAGTATCAATCTTTCCCGTCTAAGCTGAATAAAAAAAATAATTGAAATTAGAAATCAAAAGTTGCACATTTTTTAAAAGAATAACCTCGTAGGTATCTTGTGATCAAAGTTTCACTCGAAAGTCTCATACAATGAAGGTTTAATGTCAATTCGAAGTATGTATTACTATAAACTGGCAATTTCATACTTTACCCCCTATTATCAGCTTTACATAAGTGACCACAGTAGAGAAACATAATATAAGTTGATTTATATTTCCTTATTAATTTTGGTAATCTTGACATTATGAAGTACATTTATTAAATTTTTAATTTATTCATTCGAATAAGGTAGTATTTTATTCAGTAAAAGTGAAATTAGCTCTTATACTTTAGGTAGTAAGTCACTTATCCTCCAAATTTACTATAAAATTCCGTAGTTGCAAACAAAGAGACTCTAGAGGTAAATCCAAACATTCAACAAAAAGTTTTTGGAAATCGAGAACTATCCAGCTGGCCGGCATCAGAATTCCGTATTAACAACACCGACAGGTGGTTTTTACGGCCTCCTGGTGATTTAGAACCAAAGATTCATCGTTAATCCCGTTTGGACGCGAATAGTGGCAATGTAAACATTGCTAACAAATTGTTTCGTGTTTTGAAATTTGGTTAACAAGTTTAGCTTCAATATTGTACGTTTTATATTAGGTATACTTTTAATTTATTACTAAATTGGTTGAATTTTGTATTGCTATATTATTTTATTGCGTATGGCTTAATGTTTTTTATGTGTCTCCAAATAATAATCCATATATAACATTATATTAATTTAATGTTATTTTTATTGATTATGTGAATTATTAACATCATAATTTGGATATATTTTGTCATAATCTAATAATTAAATATTTGCAAGCTATTTTATAGCATATGATGTATAACTACCAACAGCTTAAGACGTACCTTTGTCTAGCAAATGAATTACTTATATTTGTTTGTCTTATATTTAAAAGATGACTTAGGACTTGCAGCCTATAAGAGATGTACTGGTTATTTCTTAACTGATAATTTAAAAAAGAATAGGGTGGTAAAATCGAAACAACTACTGAAGCGGTACGCAAAGGGAGGTCACAGAAAAATTTTGTTTACGGATGAGATTTTTTTTATAATTGAGCAACAGTTTAACACACAAAATGACCGTATTTATGCTCAAAGCTCTAAGGAAGCTTCCCAATTAGTCCACAGAGTGCAACGTGGGCACTATCCGACTTCAGTGATGGTTTGGTGGGGTATTAACAATGAAGGAGTGACTGAGCCATACTTTTGTGAAAAAGGTATCAAAACATCGGTACAAGTGTATCAAGATACCATTCTTGAGAAGGTAGTGAAGCCCCTTAACAAGACCATGTTCAATAACCAAGAATGGTCCTTCGAGCAAGACTCGGCGCCGGGTCATAAAGCTCGGTCAGTCTTGGTTGGAAACGAACGTTTCGGACACTTCATCAGAACTGAAGACTGGCCGTCGTCTAGTCCCGATCTTAATCCGCTGGATTATGATTTATGGTCAGTTTTAGAGAGTACGGCTTGCTCTAAACGCCATGATAATTTGGAGTCCCTAACACAATCCGTATGATTGGCAGTGAAGAATTTTCCCACGGAAAGAGTGCGAGCTTCTATTGATAACTGGTCTCAACGTTTAAAGGACTGTATGGAAGCCAATGGAGACCACTTCGAATAAGCTTTTTATATTTTAAATTGTTTTATATTTATGTATTAAATTAACACACTGTAAAAGTAATAAATCTTATCTGCAATAGAAAATTGTTTTCTTCTTTGTTTCAGTATTTATGGCAAGACTAGGTATACTGGATGCACTATTAGTATGTATGGAAGGTACCTTCCCTACCTGCTAATAGTAGGTACACCATTGATGTGGAGAGATGAGTGAGTGCAGGGAATAGTGTAAATGGAGAGTTGGGTAATCTTTTAGGCAGCCAAAATTTAAGCGCAGCGTGCTGTTTGTAACGCAGTGCTAATTCCAACGCTAACTTACGGAACTGAAAGCTGGGCATGTTATAGAGAGCATGAAAGGATAGTGATATTAAGAAACGCTATGTTTTGTTAGGGCATGTAGAAAGAATACAAAATGACGAAAAAAAATTAAAAAAGAGATATACAATGCGAAACTGGAAACCATAAGCGACCTGGCGTAAAGATATTCATACATACATTTTATACTGAACAATTACTTAAGTAACTAATTGCTTTATCGGATTGTAGAGATGGGATGTCATGTAATATTCATTCGATATCAACCTTCACAATAACATCGTAATCATAAAAAAAATACATATTATTAAATTCATTTTTTTTTTCGACGATTGATTTTTTTGATAATCAAGTATTTATTCGCTTATTCTTATTTTTACAATCGATGTCTCCATTTCTTAGAATTTATCTCGACAGTTTTGTAGTTTCAGAGATCCTTGCATTCATACTAGCGTACTCTGTTTCAAATATATTTGTTTTCTTCGTATTCAGTTGTAAGCCCATCTCCAAAGACTGCATAAAGCAGTCAATTCACCTCCATCGTCCATCCATCGTCATCTATGCAGTAATCTTACATTTCTTCAATCCTTATCCTCTGCGAAGATACAGAATTGTCGAGATACAAAATTAATAGCAGAGCAGATGTAATAGTTTATAGCTATTTATTCATATTTGTAATTCATATTTGTTTTTTAAATATATATAATAAAATTTACGGAATATCTATCTATAACTTCATGCCAAATCCCTTGCGGAAGGCAGAGAGAATCGAGCACCACATGATTCGGTCCTTACACATCTCACTCGCTTCTTTAATATTCATAGCTCATTTCATGCACACTCGGCGGTTTTTAAGACTGCTGATACCATCTTTTGTTAAAATACGAACATTTTGATCATGGTAGGTAAATCTTGGCCTTCCTCGGCTCCTACATCCTTCCACTTTCGCGTTGTATATCTGATTCTTAATTCTTTCTTCCTCCATTCTACCGAAAGGTCCGAACCAACGGAGCCTGCCGCTTCTTATATAATATGTACAGAAGAAATAGTCAAGATTATCTTTACATAATATACATGTTGATATACGTTCATAGACTGCGTAAATCGCAGTCTATAAATGAATGTAAAACTATGTCAAAAATATACACATGAAATTTGTGGGTTTTAAATGTAAAGTAAATTATAAACCATTTTGTAATAACTACATGAACACATTTATTACAGTACGTAACATATTGAAGCCTTATAAAGCCCAAGCCGACCTCATTAAATTCACTGTTGAAAAAACGAATTCATCAAAAGAAATCGCCTTTAATTTCAAACTGGAATTTCTTGCCGGGAATTTAACACCCCATGCGTGTAACATTACGAATACAGTACATTAAATGAACAAAAACATAGACGGGTTCTGCCTTAAGTGTTTTAAAAAAGTCGCATAGGTAATTCACATATGAGTATTATTGGGAATATACTCGTACTTACCTTGAAACATTTTATTGACAAGATTACCTGATTGACAATTGAGATTTGGTTTTTTTCCCGCGACGGTCACTTTTCTCGAAAACTACTGAACCGATTTAGAATTTTTTTTTTTGTTTAAAAGGTGACATGATCGGGAGTGTTCTTAGCTACGATTTAAGCAAATCTGTTCAGCCGTTTTTTAGGTCGGGGATTTTTTTTTAAATTTGTACGTGTATTGTATATAAAACGGATTTTATTTATATATTATAGTTATATTACGAGTATATTAGTTTTAGTTTGTATAAATCGCATTTACTATTAAAATTTAAAAAAGCCACAAATAAAACATTAATTAAAAATTTTAACAACCCACGACGAAAAAAACTTCAAATAAAACATTTCAAAAACCCACGACATTAAAGCGTAATATGATTCATAAAACAGTTAGATATAATTCTCATCAATAAAGTCAATAAATGAAAAAATATTAATAATTACAATATCACAATAACTATTATATAGAATATTATTAACAGCCGTCGTGCATAACCTATGTTGTAAACTGTTAACTGTGGGTTTTTTAAATTTTTAATTCAATTATTTACGCGCATCCACCTATATCAAAACACTATTTTGTATAAGGTCGTCTGTCCATCTACTAGGGGAACAGCCAACACTGCGTACATCCGTACGCGGCCTCCACTCTAGGGCTTTCCCTCCTCACCCATCTGTTACCACTGACACGGCAGATATGACCTATTTTCAGTTCGCTAACTTTGCTATGTAGATATTTTCTGTCAAATTTCTTTTTACAGCTAGAGCGTAACTATTTCTATCGCTTGGTGCATGACTATCAACATGTAAAGCTGTCCTATGGTTAGGATCTATATGTTTTATTATCTACAGAAAACTTGTATGTGTTTTATTATGTAACTTGTGACTAAAAATACTTACATGTAAATCGGTTTTCGAAAATCCGATAAGCGGACAGATTAGTAAGACTTGTACACATACAGATATCAGTCACATACCTAAAGAAAATTGTTTTATCTAGATATATGCTCGAGAAGTTAATTTTCGTATTGGTTCAATGAATAATTTTTCTCCGTTGTTTAATGTTATCAAGCAACGAAGAACAAATATCTTACTAGTCCAGTAACTAAATATATGAAAATAAAATGTCACTGGTTTAGTCAACTGAACTGGATAATTAAACTAGTGGTAATAACGAAAGTCTTCTCATTGTCTTTTTAACAATTTTATCAAAGAAAACTAATTCATGTATTATTGATAAAATTATTTAAAAGGCACTACTAGGTATATATATAACTGATACACGTAAATGGCTCGCAGAGAAGTCGAAATGGCTACTGTTGTCATCCGTTTCCTTTATACCTCTTGACACAATCCACATATTGTAAAGGAACTATAAAGAGACTAAGGTATTCTATAGATAAATGGTTGAACCAAAAGGCGCATCTGTCGCGCTGTCAGTGCAGCATCTGCTAAGGTGGCCATGTAATTAGTTCACTCGCAAGAACACATACTGTGTGAACGAATAAAATTTGATACAAAATCGTCTCATGTTATTTCAGGCAATGGCGTATCATTATGTAGCAAAATTCCATTTAAAGAATCCGGTTTAAAAAATATTTTGGTTGGAAGTGTTTGTTAACACGACGGAGGCTCGTCTTTGATGGCAGCAAAAAGCCCTAACAGCATTCTAGTGGCTGTTCAGAGATGTCTGCGAGCATTTCGCAAGAATATCTGCATCAGGAAAACCACTCGAGACATGCGGGGAGCTCTAACGAGTCGCCCGCTACGACTTTTACTTCTAAATGACGTTGAAATTTAAAAATATTCGAAGAGGTACTAGAAATACCGAGAGATCCTTTAGCTAAACGTATTTTAGTGAAGCGTGAATTCAATATTATATTTATGTTTCAGTATAAATTCATTTAATTATACTATTATGTTTCTCTAAATTAACGAGTATTAATCCTGTTATTAGATAGGCGTAAGGTCCAATACGTACGAGGGCCCATCAAAAAGATTTAGATAATATAGTACCTACACCTGTCGTGACTAGCTCCAGTGGATGTAAATGGATTAACTCTTGAGCTGGTCTCGGTAGGTATTATAATAAATATGTAGAAAATTAATGAGTTATTGATATGAGATTTGGAGGCTTATTGATTTTTGACTTACTGTAAAAAAGGGATGTATGCCTGCCATAACTATTATGTGATGGCGATTTCTGGCAGATAGTAGCTCTTTAGCTCTTAGTGGAGAAGGTTGGTCCCTGACATACCGATGTGAGTAAATCAAGTATAGTAAAGTTCGCGTCATTAGAACTATAAGCGAGTTTTGTGAAACTTCTTGGGTTTTCACATGGACAGACATGTTACACGTTAGAGAGGATCATGTTTTTTTTTTCTATATCACTAGCTTTTAGTTATGAACCTGATTGTCAGCGTACTTTAACCGGTGATAGTATTTTTTTACAATGAAACTAAAATATGAGTAAAGCACTGCGAAAAATTTGTGGCATAACGCTTGCTGACCGCGTTCGAAATGATGACGTACAAAAGAGAGTTGGACTGAAAGAGAGTGTCGGTGTTAAGATAAGAAAGGGCATGCTCCGTTGGTTCGGACATGTAGAAAGAATGCAAGATGAAAGAATGACGAAACAGATATACGAGTACAATGCGAAAGTGGAAGGATGTAGGAGCCGAGGAAGACCAAGACTAACCTACCATGACCAAATTGATCGTGTTTCATCAGAAGGTGATGTCAGGAGCCTTAGAAACCGGCGAGCGTGCATGAAAAGAGCTATGAATGTGAAAGAAGCGAGTGAAGTGTGTAAGGACCGCGTCTTATGGCGCTCGGTTCTCTCTGCCTACCCCGCAAGGGACCTGGCGTGAAGATATACATACATACAGATCATTAGTTCAATGTTTATATATCACTTTCTTCCTAGTTTCCAGTAAACATGTTTTTTTTTCAAGTCAAGAAGATATTGCGCATGGTTTCACTCTTTCATGTCATCGACTAAAATTTCTAATGATAATGGTGACATTTATCATAATTTCAATTATGTTGAGAGGAATAGTTAGTAAATAGTCAGCAGCTAAGTTTTTAGCCTTGAGAAATCCTTCTTCAAAATGCGTGACTTTGGTACGAATAACTTCAACATATAAAAGCATCCCCTCTCGAAGTCAGGGTTTCATTTTATACCTAAGCACTCCTACTAAGTCACAAAATGTGTCGGATGTCATTAGTCAACGTGTTGCCATGAAAGAAACATCGCTAACAAATATGGAGAATTTTAATAAAGCCGCCGTACCGATTCCAAATAACCAGACTTCAAAGTTCATTCTTATGGATACAAAACGACACATATTTCGGGGACAAAAGACAGGGCCGTGTCAAGAAATGTAGCATTATTTTCGGAAGGAACCGTAATTACGTTGCGTAATTTTTTTTCAGATGGTTGTTTAAAAATGTTATGTGTTTGCAACATTTTCAATTTTTAGATTATTAGAAAATGTTTACTTGCCGCGTCAAGGACGATGTGTTTTGAAATTAAATGGAAGTTTAAGGTAATTAAATTTTTGGACACCTTTTTAAATATAGATGTATAAATATATTATATATATATATATCAGTGATCATTTTTAGTATAGCTTTTAGAACCTTTATGGTTACATCATGCCTGTCTGTCTGTTCGTCCATCAGTATGTTACAACACTTTATTCGAGACTACCCGAGTAAAAAAGATTAAAATTTGATACAAATAAAAAATATTTATAAAAACGACCTCGTGTAAAGCGGCTACACTCGCTCGTACCGTGGCTACAGTAAGGTTAAAAACCTTATAAGGCAGAGTTTTTTTTATACCACTTGGAAATCAAGCGTACGGTCTGCCTGATGGTAAGCAGTTGCCGTAGCCTATGGACATTTGCAACACCAAGGGTTTCGCTCATGCGTTGCCGACCCTAAAATTCAGAGAATTTTATGAGTATTTACAACAGAGTACTCTAATATTGCTTTTTGTTAAATATGGCTGTGCTCAATTTCTATGTTGCTATTATATATATATATATATAACTACATTTATTGTACCTACCCTATTTACTGCAAATAAATAATTTGTATTTGTATAAGAACTAGCTATCTTCTTATTTAACCTAAACTAGGCCTAGGTCACTAGTTACACTTAGGTTACTTACTCGACACAATAATCTAATAAACATGCAAAATAATCTGAAAAAGAAATATCTATTTATCACCTCATAGATAAAAAAATATACAATACAATACAAAAAAAAAACTATGTAAGCACATTACTAACATAAGCTTATTATCTATCTATACCTTCACGCCAAATCTCTTGCGGGGTAGGCAGAGACTTCCGAGCGCCACGTGACTTGATACTTACCCACCTCACTCGCTTCTTTAACATTCATTGCTCTTCTTATACACGCTCGCCAGTTTCTAAGGCTCCTGTTAGAACAACATCGCCTTCTGTTAGAACAAGATAAAACTAAATTAACTATGTTACCGCAAAACACTAAAGGGCGAAACACAAAAACGGAACGAAATAAAAAGATGCGTTTCGAAAACCTGCCGCGACGTACATAATTGTCTCCTGTCTTGGTTGTATTGGTCGACGCTGGGTGTCGGAATTATTGTTGTGGACCGATGCCCACTGACGGTTACCTTCCCATCCATTGGAATATTTAACACATTATATATTGAGTCAATCCACATACTTTGCAATAAAATCTAAGAAAAGTAATTTTGATACATATTCTTTTCCACGACCATATTCAAATTTGTTTTCCACGACGAGATGGCGATGATTAAGGCTGTAACTAAGGTTGATAATTTCAATGAAAATAGACCACTTCCATTGTTCAACAGTTACTATTAGATATAATTAATAAAGAAAAAAGTATATGTTTGAGGATTTACTCGAATTACTATTCGAAATGCGAGAGCGTCGCTATCAGTCAGATACCTCACGATCCAACCTAAATATGATTGATTGATTGATTGATGTAATAATTGAATAACCAATGAAAGACAAATATTACCTTAGTCTTCCTGCGACCACGGACGCTGCAAAGCGTTTGAAACGTCAGGTTCAACAAAATAAATAAAATACGCGATATTTCCATTAAAAATTGTTTAATTCAACGCAGTATTATTTCATCTATCCAAAAATAAATTCAACCATTTCATAACTTCTAATATAACTTACCTATTAATTTCTTACGCATTTCTTATCGTACATTGTAATTTACTATGCTAGTTTTATATTTTTCTGTTTAATTATTTCTTAAGTTCTGTGTAAATATTAGGCATTTCAAGCAATATGTACAACATCTGTTTCTTGTTATTTTTTAATAGTATAATTCTTCAACAAGACCATCTAGAGACTTTTGGTCTCGCTGGTGAAATTACAGGAAATTCTCTCAGAGTTTTTGTAGCATATAGTGTAATAGTGAACAATACTGACAGCCCAGTGGACAAAGAACCGACCTATTTCTCCAACTGGTTGATGTCGACAACAGATGTCGGTATGTTACCAAATTTTGAGACTGAATTTAATGTGACGCTGCTTTTCCGGGCAAGTGACGTCTGCCGGGTCCGCTAGTACCTACTCTATATAAATCTTATATTTGATGTAACGAGTGATATTTTAAGAAGTATATATATTTCAAGATTATTAGTATTACTGAATATTCCCAATGGATGTGCGACTATATATTTCCAGTCAGTGGCGACAAGAGCCTGCGCCGGGGGCATTAATAACTCGGCTGTCTTCGCATTGTTGGCAGTGAAGGATTCAGTATGTGCAAGTGTAAGTTGGCTCTAAACAAAACTGCCGCTTGAGCCAATGCCGTCGGCAACACAATGGCTCATCGATTACTTCGGCGGTCGGCGAAAGTAATTGGCGTGTAAATGCCCATGGCCGCGTACGGATTTCTGGAGAAAATATCTGTTTTCAAGAATCCAATTGCTATGAATTCTATGAAGTAAACATACGACTAGTATCTACTATATGTATGTATGTATGTATATCTTCACGCCAGGTCCCTTGCAAGGTAGGCAGAGAGAACCGAGCGCCATAAGACGCGGTCCTTACATACTTCACTCGCTTCAGTCTATCATTCACAGCTCTTTTCATTTTTGCTTCTTTTTTCATTCCTGGGGCTTCTGACATCACCTTATGTTAAACACGACCAATTTAGTCACGATAGGTTAGTCTTGGTCTTCCTCGCCTCCTAAATTATTCCACTTTCGCATTGTATATCTGCTTCGTCATTATTTCATCCTGCATACTATAATAATGTAATATCTACCTAATATGATACCTAATATCAACATTGACGAATATGTTACCACTAAAACACACAAACAAGCTTACACAAGCTTCGTTTACTTTGGAGCTAGATGGCGCTGTGTAATTTGTCAAAGACTAAATGACAATTCCATAGAGCAGTGCTATTCTGCGTCGTCCGGCAAATTCCGCAAGTAAAAGTTAGTTTAATGTTTAATGGAATTTAGATCAGATGACCACTTTAAATGGTTCTGACAACGATCAGAACTATTTAAAGTGGATTTTGGAAAAAGTAGTTCAAAATGTACTCGTATGTTCCATTTCAATGAGAGGCAAAAAATGAAATTATTGTATTTAAATGAGTATTAATTTACATATTATCTTTAATTACAAGCAATGATAACCCGGTACATAAAAAGCCAGCCTACTAACCGGCGTTCCCTGATTCGAATTGTGGTGTGATGCATACCACGAAATTCATGTTTTTGGATTTATGTACACTCGACAACAGGTCAAGCTATGCAAAATCATGCAAATCTCGTCCTTACTACTACTATACATGCATGGATATAACTTGTCTGTACATATTTGTAACTAGCTGTCCCCGCCACTTCGTCCGCGTGGAATATCATTTATTTATATTTATAAACATAAATAACATTTCTAAAATAAAAGTAGCCTAAGTTACTCCTTATTACATCAGCTATCGGCCAGTGAAAGTCCCGTCAAAATCGGTCCAGCCGTTTCAGAGATTAGCCGGAAGAAACAGGCAGAACGACAGACAGACAAAAATTGAAAAATATTCATTTTGGTATATGTACCGTGTATACATCCATATGCATTTAGTAAAAAGCGGTTATTTTAATATTACAAACAGACACTCTAATTTTATTTGCCTGTCATCACTTACTCGGCGGTAAAAGAAAATATCGTGAGGAAACCCACACGTCTAAGATATTATATTTCAAAAACATTGTAATCTTACTTATTAAAAAGAAAAAGGGGCTACTAAAAGGGAATCTCAAATTTATTAAAGATAACTTACAATATAAGATATATAAAAAAAATGGAACGGATTAATAAATGGGATAACGCTATGAAGGCGAAGAAATACTTACCAAAAACCTATTGTGCAAAAGTAAAATTACTAATACGTTTATTAATTATAATCATGTTAAGTTAGCATGCTGATGTGTTGGATATTTTCATTATAAACTTTATCGTTTTATTGAAAGGGAAATAAATTCGGTTGTGTTGCACGAATTTCAGTTGACTGGAATACACATTCATCCGAAACCCAATCAAGTGGCAACATAGATATCGTTGAACAATGTTATCCTTAAAACGCTATAGCAAACAAATTGACTAAAGTATAAAACTGACATATATAGGTATATACAACAATAAGATGTCTTCTATCGAAGTTACCATCATACGGGCTGCCCGAGGGTTTGTGCAAATGGGTCGCCAGCTTTTTATCCAACAGATGCATAAAAGCCGTGGTTGACGGTGGATGCTCCGATAGTATGGATATCAATGCTGGTGTCCCTCAGGGTTCTGTACTGTCTCCGACGCTGTTTCTGCTGCATATCAATGATATGTTGTCAATTGATGGCATTCATTGTTATGCGGACGACAGCACCGGGGACACTTATTATACAGGCCGTGCAAACATCCCTCGTTCCCTTGTGGAGGAAAGCCGCGACAAACTTGTGTCTGAAATGGATGGTACTCTGGCTAAAGTATCCGACTGGGGGCGGCTTAACATGGTCGAATTCAACCCCAACAAGACACAAGTTTGCACGTTTACCGCTAAGAAAACTCCATTTGCTGTGGTTCCTAAATTCCAGAACACACCTCTTACCATCACCAAAAGTATTAGGATGTTTGGCGTTGAGATCTCTAGTGATGTGCAATTTCGAAATCACCAGGAGGAGAAGGTCAAGCTGGCGTCGAAAAAACTTGGTGTGCTCAACAGGGCTAAGCAGTACTTCAGTGCGGGGCAAAGACTTTGCCTCTCTTTGTGTGTTCTACCGATTGTACAACGGGTTGTGTTCTGAAATGTTGTTCGAAATGATGCCGACAGCTACTTTTTATAACCGCACCGCTCGCCGACGGCGGGGAGTTCACCCTCACACGCTTGAACCGCAATGGTCGCTTACGGTGCGGTTCCAGAGAAGTTTTCTTCCGAGAACACTCCAGCTGTGGAATGAGCTCCCATCCGAGGTTTTTCCAAGGGACTACAGCATGGAGTTCTTCAAGAAATGCGTGAAGAGGTTTTTAGAGGGTCGGCAACGCATGAGTGACGCCTCTGGTATTGCAAATGTCTATAGGCTACGGTGACTATTTAACATCAGGCAGGCCGTATGCTTGATTGCCACCTTAGTGGTATAAAAAAAAAGATGTATAAAACGTGTTAATTTTGCATATTACAATGTTTGTATTTGTTATGTGAACCTTTTTGATGTAAAACTAGCATTATCCCAACATGATCTTTAAATTACAGTAATTAACTATTATGTACCTACTATATCAGTAATACAAATAAATTAACTAAACCCTTTTCATATAACCGATAAATTTGCTTATAGTTTTTTCATAAAACGTTGGGAAGCCTCAAGCATACGGGCCACCTGATGTAAAGTGTTTACTGTAGCCTATGAACATAAGCAATACATCAAGTATTGCTCAAGCGATGCCAGCTCTGCTGCTAACACAGAATCCCTTTAGGAGCTTACGGGTAACCTGAATCACAGGAACATAGTCCAGTGAATATAAAAGAGGCGGTGAAATTCACCTACTGGTCCTCGGTTCAAATCCTGGCATGAGCATGTACGAGTACCACTAAATTCGTGTTTTCAGATTTACGTGCATATTTGTCACTTTCTCGGCGGCGAAGTAAAACATCGTGAGGAAACCCACACGTCCAAGAAATTATATTTCGAAATCTACTCTACGAATCCGATTCGAATATGGCTTTCCGAGACAATGTGAATGTCTCATCTGCTGTTCCCTCTGGATTGTGGAGATCTGATGGTAGTCGCTCAATGTAAAAAAATCGAGTAAGTACGAGTCGGACTCGCGCACGAAGGGTTCCGTACCACTATCTATAAAAACGGCAAAAAAATCACGTTTGTTGTATGAGAGCCCCCCTTAAATATTTATGTTATTCTATGTTTTAGTATTTGTTGTTATAGCGGCAACAGAAATACATCATCTGTGAAAATTTCAACTGTCTAACTATCACGGTTCGTGAGATACAGCCAGAGCCTGGTGACAGACGGACGGACAAACAGCGAATTCTCAGTAATAGGGTTCCGTTTTACCCTTTGGGTACGGAACCCTAAAAATCAGCATCATCGCCAAATTTATGTGCTTAGCAGACGGAATACCGCTAAGAAGAAAAAGAAGATGTTACTTTTGTATTTCTAGAAGTCTAGAAGTCTAGTCTAGAAGTTCTAGAAGTCGGTTTATTTTTTTAAGTGATTATTAATGAAAATCAAAATGAAATCTAAGGTGACTGAAGAGTAAACACTAAAGTTTAATAGTTTCATTCCTGTAGGAAAAATAGTAAAATATACAGATGTAGTCATTGTAATATGCCCAAGACCACAATACAGGTCACATCGGCAGCTTCTAACTGTAAACACTGATTGATGAATCTTTTGACATTTGAAACAATGCAATAAAACATCGACCGCCGACAGAGATGGCCCAGCCTCACCGAGATAGCGAGTAAATCACAACATTTTGATGATGGCTCATTGAAAATAATGACAGATCGTAGACCGTTAGCTACGTGCGAGATTTTAAAGTAATCAATTAACACCTACTTATTTAGACCCGTTTTCTAAATCACGAGGACCAATATATTTGATTGCTTGAAAAACATAACAGTTATTATTTTGATTGCAAACTTTATTAAATTTGATGAGATATTGCATTGGCTTGGTGGCCTTAGTAGTATCAGATTTTATAATACATGTAATGTACAAAGTACGTCTTCAATATGTTTATCAATTATATGTTTTGGTCCATAACCTATACCTTGCAAATTCTGACTTTTTTTTTTTGGGCCGGCAATGCAAGCATGATGCCTCAGATAACGTAAGCGTACATATTTTATGGCAACTGATTAACATTAGTTGGTCCGTGCGCTTGTTTGACATATAAGTTATAGAAAAATATAAGTGTTAATTGATATTAATAATACATATAATTAAAATTGGTTTTCAATAGCTTATCAAATCAATGAAAATAAACAATTTCTTAAAATAAACTACATTTTATATTGCGATTTTGTCAACGTTTTGTATTTTTGAGATATTTTTTCTACTACTACTGCTACATCTTTACTTTAATTTCCTTGGAGAGTATATAGAGGTCCTTGTATTTCTCGATCCTAGGGCTCCTAACACCGCCTTCTGATAACATACCTAAGTACAATTTGTTCGTGGTAGGTGACCATTGACCTTCCCCGGCTACTACCTCTTTCTACTTTCGCGTTACATATCTGTTTCGTTATTCTTACCTCTTGCATTAATGTCCGAACCAGGGGAGCATGCATTTTCTTATTTTAACACCGATACTCTCATTCATAAGTCGCTCATATCTTCATAGCGAATATTTTTATAAAACTGTATTAACAGTTACACATAAAAGTCATTTTCGGAGGTATTACTATACCTAATAAAATTTTGATAGAGCGACTGATGGAATATATGGGAGAGCATAAAATACTACCAGAAAATTCCACCGTGGACGACTTATTGACACATGTTATTTCCTCTGATGCGATCATAAAATCTTATGTTGTTAGACTATGTTTCCCTATATGAAATTGGTACAAAAAAATCATTTTTTGTTATTCTGTCCGGATCTCTATAATGATGAAAAAATATGGTTAGGCTTTTATAATTTAGGGTTTTATAATTAATTATACTAAGACGTACCCACTATACGATGAGTTAAATAAATTAATTGAATTATTTTTTACCGCTTGTGGAATGGACGATATACAAAACAGTTATATACCACATATTCTAATTCATCGCGAAATTTTAGATTTACCGTTACCAATTCAATTTGTAAGTTATGGAATAAATATAGGGCACGTACTAAGATAATCACACGAGACAAATAAAGAGTGTACATGCATAAACAAATTACTTATATCTACAGTTATGCCAGTTTGAATGTCTAATTTGTTTTTTATCTACATTACTTTACGGTAGAATTCCTTACAGGTTTAATGGTCTCTTTTTTAAATAAAATCGAGTTTCATGTGATTGGGTATTTAAATTTCAAATATTCTTTTTAGTACATTAAACTACTTGACAACTACATGCAATTTGCCTTCCCAAAAATAATACCTGAAACTATTAACTTACACATTACATTACAATATTTTTATAATATTGTAGGATAATACATTAGCGAGGAATTAAATAAATATCTCAACAAAAACAGCGTAGTTGCTTTTAAAAATAGAAGTAAATGTGTAAAAGTGAGTGTAGACACTCTATTGCCATGTAAACGACACGTGTAATTTAATAGATGATGGGTCTATATATCAGTTCGCGGGTGATACCCGCCCGCTGATAAGTTTAAAGGGCTTACATACTACGATACTTGCAAAAGAACTTTAATGTGCTCTCCGAGTGGGCCCATGATACCGGCTTAGTTTATTACAGAAACAATATCATTTCAACAAAGTATAGATTTAAAAACACTTCTTAAAAAATGGTTAAGTTACTCCTAAATAATATCCTTACAAATGTGCAAGTACAAGTTACTCCCCTGCTTAAATAAATCCTGGGAGATTTTTGTGTAATGCCCGCCATAAGTTCTGTTACAAATGAGTATGCATCTATTTTTTGTGAAGTAATTTAATATTAATAAAACTTGTATGTACATGTAATTATGGAAGTCTCAGCAAAAAAAGATTCTATTGAAATCTGTCTGGCCACGAATTTATGGATTTACGCACTGTTTCCATGGAAAACTCACTGCTTGTTCCAGAGATTTCTTAAGAGGCACAATGTTGGCGTGTCGTTTCGAGCATATGTCATGCCATGTCCTCTAAAACTAACCATAATTTGTAATCAAAGGGGTTCAGATTTAGGCTAGACGAGGACCAGCTCTTATAAAGTTCGGAACATTGGTTTCGAGTCAGGCTTTGGTAGTTCGTGCCTTGTGATCAAGTTCAGAGTCTTGCTGGAAAGTTCACGATACATTTTTAAAAAGTGTATTGCTGAGAAGTTTCACAACACGATCCATGACAGTCTCTCGATACACTTTGGCTGAAGTCTTCACTATTTTCTCGCAAAAATGAAGCTCTGTGACTCCTTGATAAGACACACCCCACCAAACCATTACAGATGCAGGATGATGACCACGTTGTACCTTTCCGACTAATTGGGCGTCGTCTTTAGAACTGTGTGCGTACACTTTGTTATTTTGCTTGTTATAGTGCTCTTCAATCGTAAAAAAGAGGACTTTTCTTTGCCTTTCTATATATATATATATATATCATACCATCAAGCACTATAAATGCTTGGTTTAAAGGTCTTTTCATTTGGTACCAAAGACCATAATAATTAACTAACTATTTGTCTACTTAATACTTAAAGCCGTAGAGACGGTATATTCAAGTTAATACAATCTAAGAGAGTTTGGGCGCATCAAAGTAGCCCGTCTGGGGAAGTATCTTCCATCCTCAGTAGTAGTTGTGTTAGCAGCAGAGAAGCATCGCGCGAGTAATACTTAATGTGTCACAAGAGGTCATAGGTTACAGTAATCGCTTTACAACAGGTAGGCCTTAAGTTTGTATGCCTCCCAACGTTGTACTACTCCTACTTCACAAATTTTATAAATCTCAGCTAATCTAAGGATCTTCCCCTTCCATCAGGACCTTATTTGGTAAAATAAGGTAAAATACAACGAATACTTAGGAATATCTGAGGAAATAGATGAATATTTGTACTTCTAAATATGTATTCATCCTGAAAACATAATCCTCCTTTTAACTTTATCGTGGTTGAGATACAGTATATCCTTCATTGAGCTTCATTACATAGAACTAAGAACCACGATAACCGAAATAGTATAGTACGGAGTTGTACGGATATCCTTAAATTCATGGCGTACTATGCAAAATTATCTCTAGCTTTCTTTCTGTGTACGAACTCAGAAACAACAAAGTAGCAATAGCTATTATTCTCGCAAACAAATTACCAGCTATGACCTAAGTTATACATCGAATGCGTAATTATTCTTTGTTTTTTAGTATCAAAAGTAAAGTTAAAGAAGGAAATGTATTCTCAGAAATAAAATAATTTATGCCAAAGAGTCGACTTTGATCGATCAGATGAAGGCGTTATCGTTGTAAGTTTTCCACATTTTTATGGACCCAAGTTAGAAGGACCGTGAACCTTCGAACGGAAACTTACTATTCAAGAAATGATATCTACCCAAATCTCGAGATTTTATGTCAGCAATATATTACTGTCGCCACTGACACACAGCCACATTCTTGATAATATGGTGAGATTTCTTAAATATTGCCTTAATTACAAGCGATATTGATCGGTATTCGTTTCATCATTCCTTTATCTTGTACCTCTTGTTTGTAAGGAGCCATTGAAATATTCCAGGCATTAACATAATGTTTCTAACATTAACGTCTGATATTTTACTTTATACTTATCTGAATTGGAATTATACTGAGCTAAAATGGTACTTACTTTCTTAACTGGATTATTTGATGTTGAGTCTGGATTTTGTCCGCGTTTATTGTGTTTGAAATAAACATTCGTTGAATTGCTATATTTAGATGAATCAACAAGCAGAGGTGAGACCAAATGATGATAAATTGACAATGAAAGATTAACAAGTAAAATATGTTGAAACGTTTGAGATAAATCACTTGAAACGGTACAAAATGTACATACAAATTATTTGTCGATACTTCATAACTCAGTTTAATTGAACTACAAACAACTGCAAATTGGAGACTTGAGAAACGTAAATCAGTCGAGTAATCGAGAATCGTAATTTGCAGATTGCCGCTCGTCGACCGTTATTAATTCGATGTAAAGGAAACCTGGTACTTCTTCGCTTACATTTTAAATGTACTCTAAATTGCAAAAGTAAGTTGTTTAATTTTTCAGTGCCAATGTTAAATCGATCAATGAACAGTTATTTATCGATTTCTGCTTAAGGTTAGCGGCGTTCGTTATCATATGAGGGCGTACTGTGGAATTCATTTTTGTTAGTATTATAGAAGGCCCATATTTATAAATTGAATATTGCACAATATTGCTTATTTCAAATATTTAATTTCGTTGCAGTCGGAAACAGGTAGAGTTTTTTTTCTATGCAATTTGGTGGTATTTAAATTTAATATCTAAATAAAAGCGAATATATTTGGCCTATAGTGATGATTTTTTACAAGTAGGTAGTTTAAGCTAGGAGACCTCAGTTAAGACTAGATTTTTGTATAAACATATAAAAGGAGGGAATGTAATGTTTAACTTGTTTAAATAATTGTTTTTTTTACGCGATACGTGGTTCTATTAACGCTTGCAACACGTAGAGCATCACACATTTGCACACTAATTGCTTACTTGGCAACATATCAAAATCTTACTGGTACCCTTATTCACTATAAGGATCGAAACAACTTTTCGGCTGCGGTATTTGTAGAGGTAGAGTGAATGAGTAACATCATTGTTGTTGCAAATGTCCATAGGCTACGGTATATACTTACCATCAGGCAAGCTATGCTCTTGTTTGCTACTTTTGTCGTATAGAAAAAATATCTTCAAATGTGCAGTTTTAATATGTTCTACCCCTCTTTTACCAAGTTGTTTTTCTTAATTAGCAGCGTGCACGACATACAGGTGAGCTTGATTTTGACCTCAAAAAAGGTATTGAGCCGCTTACATACAAAAATGTATTATTAATCTTATAATCATGATCTCTAAGAACTGAACTAGACTACGCATGTTTTTTGTACATTTTTATATGCCTGGTATCTACGTTTTTGTTAAATCCCAGCGAATTCCAACCGGTTACAAATATCGTATAATACAGAAACAGTTACAGTCCCAGTAGACTATGGATGTATACAAGCCAATATAACCCAAATGGAAAGAGGATACTGTCTTAAGTAGCGTAGCAGTATATCCAATAGCATTTACCCCTATGAATCGACTATAACATCGCAGAAATTCAAAAGCTTTTACAGAACCGCTGTCCTATAATTTTCTCGTTCCAAATCCTTTATAGACATAGTTTATCCGTCAAACAAAACAGTACCGTGTGCTTGCCCTTGGCTAAATGGTATCTCGTTTACTGCAACACGATTGCGAATCTTGAATCCTTTCAGACGCTCTCAGACTCCTTTGATAGCGAGCGTTAGATGAACATTAAACACACAGTACGCGATGTGTTGAAAGAAACAAAGCCTCAAGGCATTTCCGACTAGCATGCCTTCTGCGTTTTATACCCTACTCATTACCATTTATCCGTTCCGAGCAGAAACACTGTTATTATAAGACGGTAAGAGCGCGCAATGATCGCTTCAACACCAATGTGATTATCATACCTTTTCGTTTAGTTTCGAGTTGGTTTCGAACCAAATGTGGACTCATATTATTTGGAGCGATTTCGATATTAGAGTCAGTGACGAGATGATTGCATATTTGTTTTTTCTTTCTTTAGGATTCCGAGTCTGTATCGTTGCATAGTAATTTGTTTTAATGATTACGTATTATCAGAGGTTCTTTTTAATAGAACTGTATTAAGATTGTTTTTAACCGCGCGTAGGTGCATATAATAAAGATAATTTATTTTCTTAGAAATATGAATTTAGAAATGTGATATTATTCTATTTTAATGGCGAAATTCACTTAAGATATAGATACTTTAAAAGATGAACAGTACATTTGGGAAGATGCCACAAAAGACCATTTTCACATAGCAAAATGAGACTACGTAGTTCATTAAAGAGATATATACGGTCATTACGGGACATTCCTACGAGGTATTACGCTAATGTCGGCCTTCTTGTAACTTATCTGACTGTTTTATATATCTAACTTTGGAAAAACATTCTTCTAAAATATTTTTTATTTGGACAATAATAAATTTAGAAAGAAATGTAATACAACATAACCATTTGGATTAGTTCTCAAATAAAGGAACAAAGTTTAGGTCCAGTATTCTGAGGTAGTTCGATATGTTATTACAATTGCGCACCTTGTTAACTTTTTTTTTATACAACTAGATTGGCAAACAAGCAATGAGGCCCGCATCAAAGGGTAGGCGCTCACTGCAGCCTATTGACGCTCGCAACCACACTGGGATGTATGTTTGTCACAGTAGCTAGTAATTTCTCTCTGATATGCCACCTTTCAAACCGGAACACTAGCACGCAGCTAAATCCAGAACATCCCACACAGACTCCCAAAACTTCCCTAGTTCTTGAGCACACGCCGAGGTTGCGGGAGCGAACCAAGAGTACTCGCGTGATGTCCAATGCAAATGATAATTACAAATATGTACTTAAATCTGAAAACACGAATCCTAATGTGCGCATATACCACTATGGTATATGCGCACATCAGGATTCAACCCAGGGACCGTCCACTGGGTTATCATTGGAATATAATAAAAGATTTACGGCTTGCAGTTTGATTAAATGCAAATAACGTCACGTGTTCTTTACAATATAAGACATAGTTTTGGTTCATTTAAAGGTTCATTTATTTAAAGTATTTTTATGGTGATAAATAGCCATAATGATTACAAAAAATCGGCCAAGTGCGAGTCGGACTCGCGCACGAAGGGTTCCGTACCATTATCTATAAAAACGGCAAAAAAAAAACACGTTTGTTGTATGGGAGCCCCCTTAAATATTTGTTTTATTTTAATTTAATTATTTATTCTTAAAGTAAATATATAACTAATTATTCTGTGAATATTTCAAGCATCTACCTGTTGCCGTTATCAATATCCAGCAAAAATGAGCAAAAAAATCACGTTTGTTGTATGGGAGCCCCCTTAAATATTTATTTTATTCTATTTTTTAGTATTTGTTGTTATAGCGGCAATAGAAATACATTATCTGTGAAAATTTCAACTGCCTAACTATCACGGTTTATGAGATACAGCCTGGTGACAGACGGACGGACGGACGGACAGCGGAGCCTCAGTAATAGGGTTCCGTTTTACCCTTTGGGTACGGAACCCTAAAAACGATATGAAATGTTGTCCTATCCCCTATTATCCTTAACACTTCAGGTTATGCTACACATATTTGTCAGTGGAAAAGACTATTTTGTTATTTCTTTTACTTGCCAAATATGATACTGGAAATCGCTAGCAATCTATTAGAATTATTATAGACTTGTGAAGTAATGTCGTTACGGATAATTTATTGTGTCATCGTTTTTGTCTAAAAATGAATCCTTTTCAAATAACATCAAATATTTCCTCTGTGTGGAACATCTTGAGAAATATTATCTTAAGGCGACACCTCGATCGTGAAGCTTTAAAATGGCTCCGCCCAATCACCCCGCGCCCCTCAATTGACACTCGACGCTCGATTTGTAAAATTTGAAATTAGCGCCTAATAGGTAACCTGGGGTCAACGTATAGTCAATGCAAACGAACAGAAAAGCTACAGAGTCGCGTCACACTTAAATAAAATTTATAATATCAATATTTAATAAAAATTATTGATTTAATTATTATTTAGCTTTATACATACTGAACCAAACATATTTATTTAAGCTAGACGGAAAACAATAGTAATAATAGTAATAAAAAACTACAGAAACGTATTCACTTTTAAAAGTTTATTGAAAGAGAAATCAATGACATCGTTTTATGTTTATATCTCTACAAGTTAACATGTCTTGGTATCTATGTTGTTCTTACTTAGGTCTCGTCCAGTGGCGCCCTCATTGAATAAAAAAAACATATTATAGCATAGAAGATAAACATTATGAAATCTTATGTTGCATTTATTACGAAGATAGTAAAGTATTTCTACGTCATTAAACCAACACTCAAAATATTCCACTATCGTTGTTATAAGCAAAAGTGCTAAAAGAGGCCGTTTTTTGGCAATTATGCCTATAACAACGAAAGCAAAACATTTCAATTGTTGGTTTAATGACGTAAAAGTACGTTATTGTATTTGTAACACACGCAACACATGACTTTATAATGTTTATCTTCCACGCTAAGATACGATATTTTATTCCTTGAGGCGCCACTGGACGGCATGTATCCCCCTTAAGAAGAATGAAACACCAGCTACATAATACAACATTGTTTATCGAGAGGCTAAAGCGGGCCATTTGTTGATTCGGACACATATGTTTAGTTAGCAGATACACCATCTAAACTGCAAACACTGGTCACAGCGATGAAAGACGACTGTATGGAGAAAGGCTTACTACTGAATGCGAAGAAAACAAAGATAATGGTATTTGAAAGAGAAGAATCCAGAACTAATGTAAGGATTACGATTGATGATGAAGTGTTGGAACAAGTGGATGAGTTTGTATATCTTGGATGCGCTTTCAGCAGGGATGGAAGGTACACCGCAGATGTGGAAAGACGAGTGAGTGCTGGGAATAGTGTGAATGGAGCGTTGGGAAAACTTCTTGGCAGTAAAATCCTGAGCCAGAAGGCACAACTCGCTATACACAATGCAGTGTTGGTCCCAACGCTAACTTATGGAAGCGAGAGTTGAGTATGGCAGAAAGAGCATGAAAGTAGAATAAACGCGGTTGAAATGCGAGCGCTGCGCAAAATTTGTGGCGTAAGGCTTGTAGACCGTATTCGTAATGATGATGTTAGAAATAGAGTTGGTCTGAAAAAGAGCGTCGGTGTTAAAATAAGAAGAGGCATGCTCCGATGGTTCGGGCATGTAGAAAGAATGCAAGATGAAAGAATGACGAAGCAGATATACAATGCAAAAGTGGAAGGATGTAGGAGCCGGGGAAGGCCAAGACTTACCTACCATGACCAAATTGGTCATGTTCTATCAGAAGGTGATGTCAGGAGCCCTAGAAACCGGCGTGCGTGCATGAGAAGAGCAATGAATGTTAAAGAAGCGAGTGAGATATGTAAGGATCGAGTCACGTGGCGCTCGGCTCTCTCTGCCTACCCCGCAAGGGATTTGGCTTGAAGTTATAGATGTTCGAGTGTCATAATGGCTGATAGCGCCGAGTAAACACAGGATTTTTTTATTTCGAATAAATAAGAGAAATAAAATTATCAGATTGAATTAGATTGAAATTGAAATAGAAAATTGGATTTTTTTTGCAACTCCCTCCTGGTGAAGATTCACAAGTTATTTTACACAGTTAGGTATAGCTCTGGTAGGGATCCTAGCTTTTTCCCTAAATATAATACACTCTCGAATGACTAGGTATGCGCTTTCACTAACAGTCAATTTAACTTCGCGAATTTTTTAAAAAGTACAGGAAGAACTTGACGGTTAGACGGTAATTTTGCGCCTATTATTTGATAATTTACGTCTCCAACTAAGAAAATACTTGATTTATTGCTTCTCAATTCCACTGCCATCTTATAAAAGTTAAAACATTACGTATTAATCACGAGAATAACTGACATTCAAAATTAATAGACGGTTAGGTAATTATGACGAAGTTAACGATGCTCTCTCTAAAGTTATTCATTGGTTTAGTGTTAATAATCTGCTTTTAAATGATAAAAAGACTAAAGTAATTAAGTTCTCAACACCTAATGTAAGGCAGGTGGCTACCAACGTACATGTTAATGGAACTAATTTAGCCTCTGTGGAGACAACTGTGTTCTTGGGTATAACAATTGACTCCAGACTACAAAGGGGCCCACAAATTGAAAAATTATCAGGAAAACTAAGTTCTGCAGCTTATGCAGTGAAAACTATTAGACGGCTCACTGATATTGATACGGCTAGAATAGTTTATTTCAGCTACTTTCATAGTATTATGTCATATGGAATTCTTCTTTGGGGTAACTCCGCGGATATTAACACCATCTTTTTATTGCAAAAGAGAGCCATAAGAGCTATCTACAAACTTGGTCCCCGGGAGAGCCTTAGAGAAAAATTCAAAGAAATAAATATTTTAACAGTCGCATCGCAATATATCTATGAAAATCTTTTGTATGTCCATAAAAACATAGACTCATTTTGTAAAAAGAGTGATACTCATAGCATAAATACTAGATATAAGCATAATCTTGTGTTATATGCAAGCCGTCTCCACAAAACAAGTAATTATTTTATGGGGCAATGTATACGGTTCTATAACAAACTTCCCAGCAATATAAGAGATTTGTCAATAAACAAATTTAAAACTACTATTAAAGCCAAATTGTGTAGCAGGGCATATTATAAAGTATCTGACTATATTAATGATAAAAATGCCTGGGAGTGAGTCGATCCAATTATAATGTAATTAACAAAATATGTAAATTTGTTTGGATACCAAAAGAGGGATGCCTGAGTTTTTTGGCAGTATTTTTATCAGTGCTCACCTAGTCATAAACTGCACGGTAGGGAAAAAAAATGTGACGATTCCAAACAAATGTAGCCATTTTTACGGAATAAAAAGATTTTGACTTTGAATTTGAACAAATGAATACCGCGAGTACGTGCGGCACTGCCGCGCAACTTGTATGAACATCTTTCGATGTAATTCGGCACGGATTATCGTAATCCAAATAAGTTAAAAATTAATTTCCGAGTGTTTTAAAAGCAAATGAACAAAACTAAGACATATGCGTTAGAAAATAAAAACTTTGAAAAATAAGGGACACCCTAATATACATATATACAAATAGATTTTATAATCTATTCATATTTAAAAAAAACATGTGACAAATGATTTTCTTGCTGTTTCATAACTTTAACTTCAGTATAATGACATTTATTGTATTTTACTTATGTATACTCTGTGTTTTGTATTGTTGTACGTTTCCTTGTTATTTATTAAACTCTCAAGAAGAAAGAACCAGGACCATCTCTGATGTTGCAAAATAAATCTAATCCGTACAATAGTTCAATACTAACCACAATATATAGAATAGATGATTTTTTTGTGTTTTCAGTGTTGGTTCATAGTAAATATTATTTGTTTTCACGAGTACCATGGGTATAAGTATACTATCTATCTATATCTTCACGCTAAATCCCTCGTGAGCGCCACATGACTCGGTACTTACACATCTCGCTCGCTTCTTTAACATGAAACATACCGAGTTTTTTTAAAAACTATCAAAATATACTATTTTACTAGTAATTATTTTAATACAAAAAAAAAAAAACCACTGGTTTTCTATCTTCTGATTGGATAAATTTCCAACGTAAACTAACCTTCACCTACGTACAATGTCTAAGTCGGAGTTCGGTGAGCTTATAATGGTTACTATGAGTTTGTCGTCCCGTATGACACTTACGTTAAAGTAGCATATAAATCGAGTAGTGATTCTTCTAGTGGAATATGTTTATTTAGTAAGTTTCTCCTAAAAAACAAAACAGCAAAAATATTCTATTTTATAAGTTTTTATTTTAATACAAAGAAATAAAGAGTCTCCACTGGTTGCTATGTGCTGAGAGCGCGAACCTTATTGGTATAAATTTCCAACGTAACCTGACCTCCACCGACGTACAACTTCTAAGTCGGAGTTCGGTCAGATTATAATGGACATAATAGGAGTTTGACGTCCTATATAGGTACGCGGTCAGCCTGTGGATAATGTATACCAATTATCAAATGTTACTGTTTATTCCTGCAAAAAATAACTCTTATTTAATTAATGCAGTTTTATATAGAGTTATTAAGTAAGCAAAATTAAAAAAAAGTTTGAAGAGGAATTAAATAGCTTGGGCCAACCATACCTAGGAACTGTTCTAAAAACTAGAAATATGTCTACACAATGTTATTATAATATGTTTAATGAATATAATAATTAAAAAAAATAAATACCTTGTCTTGTTCGCCTCCGCCATTCTACGAACATTTTCTTTGTATTTTTATTCTATATATTTTCTTTTTAGTGTTCCCCATTATTACAACAGTATAATAAATATATATAAACCTATAATATTATTTACTACTTATATCTAATAATAATACACTTACGCTAAATACTATAATATTGAATATTTACAACTATTAATTATAAAAACTTCGGTGTCGCGATGTAAATGGAGCGAGCTCGAGCAGACAGTCGACATAGGTCTCACCTCGAAGCGGGCTGCAGCCGGACTGGCTGGATGTAGTTAGTCAACGCGTTTATAATCCTCATTACCGCACAATAAGGTCGAAAACACGTAGCACCCAAGACGAATGTGATCGCTTAGAAATTGTCAGAAACTTAAAATATTTAAAAAAAAATTCATGTTTCACTTATCAAAATATGCAGCAACCATATTATAAACATAGATATTACTAATAGATTTAAGTAATTTTGAAGCGTATAAACAGAACAACTTCGTTGTAATTTCAAAAATAATGAATTTCAGGAGGTGTTTTCGAAAGTAATTATTATCGAATCAATTTTACGCAATCGCGTATTTGAGCAAGCAAATTCAAGATAAAGAAATGAAGTTATTTATATTAAAATCTTAGATCCGTCAGTTTAGTCATTAGCCTATACTATTCGATGAAAGTTGGTCTAATTTTTCGATGTGTCGCCTTAAGGTCAAGGTTTGAATTAAGAGTTACTAAATATTTTTTTTGGCGTTTTGCCAAAGTTTGGATGGGCAAAAGTCCAGGTATTGAAAGGTACTTACATAAACTTATTGAACATCAGCGTTTTTTTTAAATTCGGTTCGACATCTTTATTTAAATGAAGAGAAGACATTCAATACGGCATAGCTTCAAAAGTTGAATGTTATTGGACTGTCTTAGTTCTATCTATATATATTGTTCGCATATAAAGAAATAAATGAAGTCACTCAAAACTTTAATGGCTTTTAATTTAAAAAGCCACAATTTTTAAGCAAAAACCACATAAATAGTGATTAAAATTTTGGGGTTCCACTCAGTGTCTATTGTTGAACAACTATTTTGGGACCTATACTAAAATTACCAAACAACTATCTACGAGTGTATGCAACGTGAATTATACATAAGTGCGCTTTTGAATTATTACATGAATTCTCAATCATTTTGTCATATCCCGTTTGTGAACAAATTTAATTCTGAGGATCTATAAGAATAACCGGTTTTCAATATAGAAGTGAGTTCACTTCCATCATTATTTAGTATATACCTAGTCCGGTCACAAGTTATGTTACAAATGAAAATGCAGTTATTTTTGTATGAAGTACTGTAATCTTAATAAAATTTATATGTACATATTTATGTCTAAACAAAAAATTTAAAAAAATGATTCTATTCGAAATTGACACCTTGGCTTTGACACAGGTCTTTAATCTGTCTGGCCACGAATCTATGGATTTACGCATTGTTTCCATGAGGAATTTTGCTACTGCTTGTTCTAGACGAGGGTCAGTCTTCAGCTCCTCTACAAAGACTGGAACGTTGGTTTCAAGCCAGGCTTTTGGCAGTTCGCGCCTTGTAAGCAGGTGCAGAGTCCCGGAAAGTTAATGGTACATTTTTAAAAAGTGTATTGCTGAGCGGTTTTACAATACGATCCAAGACAGTCTTTTGATACACTTTGGCTGAAGTCTTCACTCCTTTTTCACAAAATATGAGCTATAAGACTCCTTGATAAGACACCTCCCACAAAACCAACACAGGATGACGACAACCTTGTACCTTTCCGGCCACTTGGGCGGCTTCTTTAGAACTGTACGCTTTGTCATTTTGTTTGATGTCTTCAATCGTTTTTTTTTATACCACTAAGGTGGCAATCAAGCATACGGCCTGCCTGATGTTAAACAGTCACCGTAGCCTATGGACATTTGCAACACCAAGGGCGTCACTCATGCGTTGCCGACCCTCTAAAATCCTCTTCACGCATTTCTTGAAGAACTCCATGTTATAGTCCCTTGGACCTCGGCTGGGAGCTCATTCCATAGCTTGAGAGTTCTCGGAAGAAAACTTCTCTGGAACCGCACAGTACGAGACCATTGCGGTTTACGCGTGTGAGGGTGAACTCCCCGCCGTCGGCGAGTGGTGCGGTTATAAAAAGTAGCTGTCGGCATCATTTCGAACAACTCTTCAGAACACAACCCGTTGTACACACAATAGAACACACAAAGGGAGGCAAAATCCCTCCTTAAACTTAAGGGCTCAACACCGTGTGTAAGCTTAGGATTGTCGACAATTCTCACAGCTCGTCTCTGAATCGAATCACATGGTCCAAGCTAGTATCCAGGTGCCCCCGCCCAAAGGTGACTGCAGTACTCCAAGTGCGGTCTGACTTGAGACTTATATAATATAAGTCTTTACCCCGCACTGAAGTACTGCATAGCCCTGTTGAGCACACGAAGTTTTTGCGACGCCAGCTTGACCTTCTCCTCCAGGTGATTTCGATATTGCACATCACTGGAGATCTCGACGCCAAGCATCCTAATACTTTTGGTAACGGTAAGAGGTGTGTTCTGGAATTTAGGAATCACAGTATTTTTATTTTGGCAGTATTTTTATCAGTGCTCACCTAGTCATGAACTGCACGGTAGGGAAAAAAATTGTGACGATTCCAAACAAATGTAGCCATTTTTACGGAATAAAAAGATTTTGACTTTGACAGCAAATGGAGTTTTCTTAGCGGTGAACGCGCAAACTTGTGTCTTCTTGGGGTTGAATTCGACCAAGTTAAGCCGCCCCCAGTCAGATACTTTAGCCAGAGTACCATCCATTTCAGACATAAGTTTGTCGCGGCTTTCCTCCACAAAAAGAGGAGATCGGAACGAGCGATGTTTGCACGGCCTGTATAATAAATGTCCCCGGTGCTGTCGGCCGCATAAAAATGAATGCCATCAATTGACAACATATCATTGATATGCAGCAGAAACAGCGTCGGAGACAATACAGAACCCTGAGGGACGCCAGCATCGATATCCATACTATCGCAGCATCCACCGTCAACCGTATTGACGGTCGCTAATCAAGTCTTGATCCTCTAGGTATCCTAGGAGTCGTGTGTTTATCACACGCTCCATCACTTTGGAGAGAAGGGAGGTTATGGCGATAGGCCTGTAATTCGATGGATCTGATCTATCGCCCTTTTTGGGCACCGGGTGCACATTGGCGGACTTGCCCAGTGGAGTAGAGAAGCACGAAAAGACGCGTTGGTACAGAACATAACTAAGGAGCATACAAGTTCAGCACCACTGCCAGTATACCATCCGGCCCACTCGATTTATGAATGTCAAGAGAGAGTAAGGCCCCTCGGACATCTCGCTGGGTAATGGAAATTTCCGGCATTGAGCTACCGCACCACGGGATGGTAGGTGGCACTGCTCCCCCGTCTTTCATATTCGAGTTAGAAGATTACAGAGTAAATCGGCTTTCTCCTTAGCGCTACGGGCCAAACTGCCATCTGGTTTTTGCAGTGGTGGCATGGACGGTTGACAGAAATTTCCCTCGGCAGCTTTAGCGAGCGACCAGAAAGCACAGCTCCCAGAGGGAAAGCTCGCAAGTTGCTCGCCAACTCTGCCGACGAAATCGAATTTTGCTCTAGCAACCACCCTTTTAGTGGCCCTCGAGGCAGCATTCAGTTTGCGCTTCAAAACAGAGACTCTAGGATCCCCATTAGCATGCGCCGTGGTCCAAGCATTGTAAGCAGCCTGCTTAACAAGAATGGTTTCCTTACAATGCCAATTAAACCACGGCCGCTTTTGAGCTCCCGCAGTAGCTACAAGGCGATTGAGAATGAAGCATTCCATGCCATCCAATATCGCCGCAGCCACTGCAGTTGCACAGTAATCAATGTCATCTGATTCATTCATTCATTCATTCTGAAGCACAGCTGTCTCCACGGGTACGATGCGTAGAATTCACGCAATCCATCCCAGTCTGCTGACTTATAGTGCTATACGTGACGACATCCGGCGGGCCGAGGTGGGTCGCGTCCAGCACAAGGCACTTGGGTCCGGATGAGGCAATGATCCGACGAGCCAAGCGGCACATCCACTGAGATGTTACACTCATCCGGACGTGTGGTCAGCAGAAGGTCCAGTAGAGAGCTTGCATGGTCCTCTACATCTGGTATTCTCGTGGGAGAATGAACCAGCTCAGAGAAACCATAGGCCAGAGCAAATTCATGAGCAGATCTTCCCGCGTAGTCATTGCACCGAGAGCCAAGCCACTCGGCATGGTGAGCATTGAAGTCTCCCAAAATCACTAACTCCGCGGAGGGATTCTGTTCGATGACGCTGTCAGTCACCCTTTGCAGGTGCTCAAATAACCGAGATGTGCCTGTATCACCGCTATGAAACCTGTAAAGGCACGCGTAGATCCGGGTGTGGCCGCCCTGATCCACTCGCACCCATAATATCGACAGGTCCCTGTCTTCACGGTTATGCAAACGGCGACAACAAATATCCTCCCGGACGAACAAGCATACCCCGGCATGACTACAATGCAAAAGTGGAAGGATGTAGGAGCCGAGGAAGGTCAAGACTTACCTACCATGATCAAATTGGTCGTGTGCTATCAGAAGGTGATGTCAGGAGCCCAGAAACCGGCGAGCGTGCATGAAAAGAGCAACGAATGTTAAAGAAGCGTGTGAGGTATGTAAGGATCGAGTCACGTGGCGCTCGGTTCTCTCTGCCTACCCTGTAAGGGATTTGGCGTGAAGTTATAGATAGATAGATATTTAATTACATTTTAAAATTATATCTCTTATTCACATTAATTTCAATAATTATTATACTTTAACATTATTTTCCATTACACTAAGCTTATAGTAAATAGACGTAAAGCTATTTTCATAACATATTAAAAGAACAGAGAGGGTTGCTATTTGCGAGGTAATTGCAACTTGGAAGGGAGTATAAAAGGAAGAAACTGGATGCTACTTGTGCGTTCATACTACATTGCAAAGATATATTACTTTATATAAAGATTTTTCGACACGTTGTTTTAGTTTAAATATTGAAGAATTTTATAAATAAAACAGTACTGTGAAACCTATGAGTATGATAAACTAATAACTGGTGAATATAATTTGGAATAGTTAAAAAATTAAAAAGTAAACTATTGTATACCTATATATACATATTGTAAAGCAAAATATATACACTGAAAGTCACAAACAAAAATTAATAATATGAAAACCGTCTTAGAACTACGTAATTTGTACTATCTTTTACTGTGGAACAATTTCAAATGCGAAGAAAAACGACTAAAAAATATTCATTGATTCCCGTCCGTCCGTCGTAATTTGTATAGCAAAGGCATCAATGAACAGTCACTAAAAATGCAATAGTGTATTGAAAATAACGATAAACACTTCGATTTACTAACTACATACTTTTCAATAAAATAAAAATAAAAGATGTGTGACTTTTTCACAGGCAAGTATCTTATATTATGCAGTTGTGGAACCAATTATATGCTAGTAATTGAGTGTTCATAGCATAATGTTTGCAACATATATAAAAAGAGATTTAATAAAATAATAATTACATATCAGGAGCTCTAGGAACAGGTGAGCGTTCATGAAAAGAACTAGGATGAGGAATCTCGTAGCACAGGATTCTCTGCCCACTTCATACATAGCGTGAAGATTTATTAATTAAGTAATGTAACAGCATTGTCACAGCATGCAAGTAAAAAGATCATTTTTTAAAGAAATGCTATAGCCCAAGAATGTTAAGAAATTTATATTAGCAAGAACTACGAATTGCTATTGTGGAAATCTGCTTCCATAATTGTTGGTGATTTTAGCAATAAACTCTATATATATATATATAAACAGATATCTACAAATATATTCTACAAGACTTCTTCTTCCTGAGTTGTCCCATTTCCTGATCTATTAGGATTCGGGGTCCACTATCTAAGGCCAAGGATTAGGTGAAGATACAGAGTTTGACATGAACCGACTGTCATATAGATATGTCATCAGCCAGATCTTTTTTAGGATAAGTCACACATCTTTCGAAATATAATTTGTTGGACGGGTGGGTCAGATGTCAGTACAGTAGTAATAAAAAACTGAATCCGTTTATTTACATTTACATGTGGGTGGGTGGATTTCGTTCGTGGTGTGTGGTTATTTACGATGTATTATAGCTCAGAATCCCTTACCTAAGCATTGCATATGCATGATTCAGGTGCTGTTTAGATCCGGTTAGGTTTATTGGTGATGTCTAAAACGGGACATTTATATGTGTATTAATCTACATGAACAGTATAGGTACAGGTCATGTGGTTTAAGATCTGTCTTGCTCCAGTTAACTCGTATATCTTATTTCGGTTCAGTTTAATTCTAGTTTAAGTCCAGTTTCAGTCTGGTAGCTTAAAGCTGTCTAAAACAGCAAGATAGTCTTGTTTCGTAAAACCACACTGTACTTGATTTTTTAAGAAATTAACTTCATTATAGTTACCTTTTTACATTTAAGTATAAAGATTTCATAATCACCTGCACGCAGCGCGGTGCGCAATACTACCAACATTGATATGAAATGTCTCTAAAATGTCTCAAGTAGAAAAGTCATAAAAGATTCACCACTACATTGGAAATAAATACATTTAAAAGGTTGCAACGAGGGTGAACGTAAAATTTTATTTAAGAGATAAAAGTTTATGCAGCCAGCCGCTGGGGAATACGATCGTCGTGAAAAGTAGCCGAGGTCACCTGAGCAGCTGCTATCACACTACAAATAATAAACAGTAGAAAATCGTTTCAAACTTCTTATTACATATTGCTCTATCCCCTGATTTATAATCAACCTGTCTTACGTCGAAGCATTATTAACAGCCAAGGTTAAACAGATTAAGGTGCAGGTGCAGTTGGTTTTCTTTCTAATGATGTTGATACGTTTACATCCAAATCTAACAATCATTCAAAGCCTACTCACCTACACGTGGTACATAGGACGGACATCTACGTAGATCAGTAAAAATACTCTTGTGAAAGAAAGTAGTGCAAAGTGTTGTGTTATTAGGACTTATTTTCATGTTACCGAAAGAGACAGACTAATAATAATTCTCTAATAATAAGTTCTATCGATATTTTTAGGAGGGGGTCTCGGTGGGTGTACAATATATCATGAATCTTCTTAAAAGGGCCTCTACGCGTTGGATCCATATCCCCGCGCACGCCTATCAAATGACCGGGATAATACCCGTGAATAAAAATAAAATAATTCTCTAATAGAAATAATTATTTAGCTGTATCCTTTCTAACAACCATTTGGAAGCTACCAGAAGACTATTGAAGGAGTGCTGCGTTAGTAGCGCTAGGAGAAAGACAAGAGATATTTCAACTTTTATAACAGAATTTTTATTGGGTCCATGCGAAAACTTTTTTATGGATGTAGTTGTGAACGTAGTAAATGTGCTATGTAATTTTCTTCGTATCAATTTTCATGATTCTAGGACTGGTACTTCATAGGATTTGATTACGTGCTAATTAATTTAATTAATTTAAGAAAGACCACTTATTAAAATAAGTTGAATTTTTGCAGGACAAACCGTGAAACCATGATATCAATTTGAACTGGATATCCTTAGCAGCTTTACATTTGACTGACAGTCTCAACAAGGTAATCCTTTCAGCATTCTGTTTATACATTTTCACATTAATACAAACATTGATTAACAAGACACGAATAGCCTTACTACTCATAATTTCTTTATTATTGTGCCTAGAGTCTGGCGTAGATACCCGGAGACTAATTGAATTTCACGGCCATGGCTGCTACCCCTTTGAAGGATTTCATCTGGTGGAAACACTCGTGACGACGTTCAGCTGAAACTTTGAACCGCTGGTTCGGAATCGATTATATGATTCTGGTGGATTTAAAATGAAATATATCTAAAGTATGATTTTGAAAATTATTCTCGCATTTATGTAAATTAAGCGTTTTAAATGGATGTAGCATTTAAAATTATGTTATTGAAATGGAGTTAAAAATCAGTACGTTATGTGAATTTTTAGAACGATGGGAGCCATCTGCCATGCCATCATCATCATAGTGTCTCTCACGCGTTGCCACTTCAACTCTTCAAGAAACTAATTCCACGCAACATTTGGTTTTTCAATTATTTATGGAGTTAAAAGTAGTCTTAATGTTGGCGAGATCATAATATTACCGTGTAAAATTTCATCAAAAACGTTGTTCTTATCCCATTTTCGAATTCATTAGGATTGGCGGGGTCTGCTTTTTTTTTATACAACGTCGAGAGTCATGCAAGCATACGGTCCACCTGATGTAAAGCAGTTACCGTAGCCTATTAACGCGTGTAATATATTGAGTATCACTCCCGCGATGCCTCCTCTGCTGCTTACACAGCAACTCCTTACTGGTGACCACACTCACGCACAGGAACACAACAACCCTCTAGGGAGTTGTTATTTGGCTGCGGTTTTCTGTGAGGTGGAGGTACTTCCCCAAACGGGCTGCTTTGATGTGCCCTACCTCCCTTAAAACATCCAGACCAAGACAAACACACAAATGTTTGTCTTGTGTGAGAATCGAACCCACGAGCGTTGGTGTCAAAGTCGCGTCTTTCACGACTGAGCCACCGACTTCGTCTTCTGCTACCTAAGGACAAGACACTGATTTTTACATAGAGCGACTTTACCTCCTCAATATTTATTATACTCCACAGCCCACAGAGAAAATCATATCTTTTCTTAGGTTGGATCATACGAGTACGTCATGCGAAATATAATTTCTTGGACGTCTTGATTTCCTCACGATGTTTTCCTTCACGCCGAACAAGTGATAAATACGTACATAAATCCGACGACACGACTTTAGTGGTATATACCCCGAAATTATTAAATAAAACTTCATCAAAAACCATTCAATATTTATTGCAAATGCGTAAAAAAAAACAACCAACATAAAGGGGGAGAAACGTGATTCGACGAGAAACTGTTTTTATATTTATTTAAAGAACAATCCATTCACAAACTTTATTACGATTTTATTACTCATATATGTACCTATATATTGCAGGAAATAAAAGTTCGAGAATATAAGTATTTCACTATCATCTATGGAGCCAAAATCAACAAAACATTCACGCGTAGTGCACCCTGGCAATAGGTGTGAAAGGAGTGACACACAATGTCATTTAATACAAAGTTCTCCTTGTACCCGACTGTGACGACCTGTGTAGGCGCGCCATACACCAAGTGTCGTACCCTCTCCTACCCCAGGCGACTACCCCCGAGGTTAAAACACTATATTAACTTAGCAAGTATGAAAATCTTGAGTCAAGAGAGGAGCACAAGAGAGCAGTACAAGAGAGAAGCGCCAGTTATTCGGTGTTCGTGATATCATTCGCGCGATATTTCTAATTAATATAAAGGGCTATCCCTCATAAATGTACCTTATAATTAAAATTATTTATGAAATCTAAATTTACTTTCGTAAACGAAATTTGCTTCCAAGATTAGGTACTTACGTACATAAATTTGAAGATAAGTAGGTGTGACTGCACTCTGCAGATCAAGATTGCTTTGACAGTGGAAACCTGTTATTTTTCATAATAATTCGTCGTACAGTTTACTTAAGCTTAAAAACAATTCACTGAACTGAGTCGCCTTTCAATTTGTCTACCATCACGAAATTTGACAACTGAGTGCAATTCTAAGACAGTATAATAACGCGGTATCTTTGAACTGGTCTGGTTATGGAGGTAGACGGTTGTGTCTATGCAATGGAATGTGAAGAAGTCAAATGTCAACAACTTTTTGTATTGTGTTTAATCATAAACAAACAAGTGTATTCCAGATTACATTGTAGTTACACTGAGCTGGTATGATTACTGTGATGATTGGTCGGAGTGGTCATGGTATTACATCTAATTTGGATTTGCTTGACTTGTTGGGCTCACCCTTTTTGGTAATAAGTGTAACTTATTTTGTTTTAATATTATTATACCCGTATAACTGTCAACGTTTCCACTATCTAGTTCCAAACATACGAGATGTGTAGTTTTAAAACGATTTTTGTATTTGATTTTTTTATATTCAACTACGAGAGGTATACCAGCATAAGACCCACCTGATTTAAAGTGGTGACCCATTGCAAAGCAGGAAGTATCACTTACGTATAGTCACTTTTGCTGCTAATACAACAACTTCTTAGGCTTACTCGTAATGTTGTTTATTCGCAGGATAAAAAGATAATAATCATTCATTTATCATTGTCATTAGGCCCTCACGGGCACTTAGACTCGTTGTACGGTCTTTAAATCGGATCATATTGTATCCTATTAATTTTTCTTAGCTTTCTCATTTTTAATCTACCAGCATTTCAAAAATGACCATTGGCGAAGAAGTGTCAAAAGAAACTTGCCAATATAGGTTTTTTTTAAATCATCAATAAATTTAATGTGAGTGTACATATTATAGTGATATCAAATGATACGAGTACAATTAAAGATATATTAATACATGCGCTGACAAGTTTCTCAAAACTCAAACGTCAGTCAGATGTTCATCGATTCTGTAATAACTCTTCTTACATATAGATGTGCCTTTTAAACATATTGTCAGATAAGGATAAAACTGTTTTAGGTAATTTATTACAGAATCGAATACAATTTACAACAAAAGATCTATTAGTCTTAGCAACCCGATGTAACGGCATACGCACAAAAGCCTTCCTGGGAGTTGTTATTTGTCTGCGGTTTTTTGTTAGGTGGAAGAACTTCAACAGTTGGACTGTTTAAATGTGCCATACTTCTCTCAAAAGTACCCACACACAATGCTTGTTTTGTATTGGAATCAAACCCTTATATCAGCCTTATATTGTTAAAGTGCATATACCTGTTATTCCTTACGGTATACATACGTGTAGGTAGAAATAGTGGATATTACTATGCTGCTATACGCTTGATCCAAATGCAAACGTCGATAAAGAATCAATATCACGCATCTCAAAATTTGAGAAAAATAATAACATTCTTATTGTCAATTTCTCCCATTTTACAAATTTTGTGATATGGTATCAAAATAGAAAAAATCTTTGCCAATTCTCATTACCATATATATTTTTTTGATTATAGTCTCAACGTTAATGAAAGGGCACCCTCCGGGAAGCAAGGGAGGAAGGCGGTGAATGCTCACAAACCTTAGCCCCGACTGCGTCTCACTAACTAAATACTATTTGGGGACGCCTTTAGCGGGGAAGGCCATAAAAACTTCATAAGAAGCGATCGTCCCAAGGGATGTGGGGTGAAGCGACTGCCAATCAGAGCATACTCTTAAAAAAAAAAACAGCTACTCGCTATTATATATATTGTATATTTCGTGCATCTCCGTAATTGCGTCTCTGAAGTTTTTTTTAATAAGGTATAGCTTTTTATGTTTTCTACATCTTTCCATAAAAAAGCGATTTTACACAAAAAAAATAGAAAACACGTCATCCGTGCTACCTATATGGGACGAGAGCAGTCTAGGCGCGCTCAATCGAAGAAACTTATAGCTATTTTATTTCTTATTTATACTGGCGATAAAGTATGAATATAATCTCCACGGACACATCGACGGACACTTAAATGTTGACTGCCAAATTATTACCGCTATTCTTACCATCAATTTCTAGAATATTGTGCATGTTTTCTAAATATTTCTATTAGTAGTCATTATGTGAAATCCATATATCAAGGCTCCTGTCATTACTGACGCACTTGTGATGAGTACTATCAATGATTTATGTGTTATTTAATATATATGTACTTCAATATGTAAATATTTATCCTATAATGTACTTATAATGTTTATTCTATATACACAATTCCTGCGTTGAGGCTGCTCTCAAGGTTAATATGGTTCTTTAAGAATTGTGTTCACTACAGTATATGCTATGCAAAAAAGTTAAGAAGAACGAGACAATAAATGCCATTGTTACCTACGTTCAAAGCGATAAAATTGGAAAAATTTGATAAACTGTAAAGAGAATTCACACTATTACTATTGGTAGGAATTCATGGTAGGAATAGCGAGGACAACTTTGATTGCTATAATAACCGATAATTGCAGAATGCTAAATACTTAAGATATTGTCATTTTTGGGTAGTTCTCAAAATTCTTGTTTTGTACTCACGATGATAGCTCAAGCTATGCAGATTCATACAAATCTCAATTTTACTGCTACGATGTATGGGTCTATAGCTTGATCTGTCGTTGTCTATACATATGTAAATAAAATGTATTTTAAACAATTGGTGATAAACAAGCGTATGGCATGCTGGTTGTAAGCCTTTGCCCCGACATATGAGCCCAATACCAGGGATATCTTGCGTTGCCGGGCCTGTAAAAACCATTTACGGTGCATTTAACCGATTAACAAAGAAATTTGTGACAGAGATATAGCAAAGCTATATTTAATTAGGAGTACTGTCTCGAAAAATAGTAACCGCAGCGTTTGCACTGTGACAGTACTGAACTATAAGTCTTCCACGAGTTAACGAATATTTGTTATCCTTTTTGATAAATGCTGCCTCCTAAAGTTGACATGTTCAGAGAGAGCTTATTCATGTTATTATATTATTTAACTCTTCAGATAGAATATTAATTTCATTTCATAAAATTTGCTTAGGATCAGCATTAGAACATTACAGAAATTGCTATCATCGCTATGCAAATATTTTATCAGAACACGATAATGCAGTAACGCGCAGCTGTATTTAAGGTTTTTCTAACATATTTGGTAGACATTTTTATATAACGCTGAAAATTTCTACGGCAGTATCGCTCATAAGAATAACAACGACTTATATGAAAGTACAGGAATAACGTGAGGTATTGCTGCGTCAGCCGTAGGCGTGTCAGCGCACAGCAATATGCCTTGGTTTACATATCAGATGGACATAGGTTTTAAATTAGACGGCAGTATATTAGTTTGCCTAAAGATATGGTATAAAAATACATAGCAAATAGATGAGAAATATTTGACCAGACAATAAAAAAGAAACACCTGCTCATATATTTTATAATTTATTACTTCTCTCAATGTTTGCTTTTGTTAAAACAAGATTCACTATATTACATCGACAATAATATGCTGTGTTCGTGTCATGGAATAATGTTCATATTTTAATTATATATGGTATATTATTTTCGTATTTTGAACTCAGTGGCATTATTACAATTCGCTAAATCTTCCCTCTTTTTGATCGGATGGACTTATAGCCATGTGTAAATGCAGACAATGGCCTCGTCATGATGCAAGTCGACTGAGTAGGTCTTGTGGACATTTGTTATATTTTGTACGGAATCATTTCATGTTTCTATGTCAGTAGTTATTTAGTCAGTATCATATACTGATGCGATCGTATCATAGTTGCAAAGATCGCTATCACAAAGTGTCAACCAATAGTTATAAAGTGGACTTTCAATGCACCCTCTCCAGAGATATCCATCGCTCTTAATTGCTTTTACGCCGCATATTTCATTGTCTTTGCACTGTGCAGTTGGTAATGATGCACTGAAACAAGCAACAATTAGAATACTCTTACAAAATGATGTCATGAACATTGTAAAAGTAGAAAGAGTAGTATTTTAATTAAGCTCATCGCAATTTGCGAGTAGACGGCCCAGTTGTTGACTAATGTTCTACTGGGTATGCGTAGATCGGTTTACAAATTGATTTTCTCATCCATATATGATGAAATCAACCAAGGGCTGGTTGAACTTGCTTTTGAGAGGTATCGTACCATTATTCAATAAGTACTTGTATTGGTAGGTTTGTATATACTCACTCTTATCTATACTACCACTTGTAAGGTCGATCAAAAACGCGTTTCTAATTACACTTCTTTAACTTTTAACACAATTTAATTTTTTGATATTATAGAGGCTATAATAATACATATGCTATACATTTTTCAAGTGTCCTTCCCATTACAGATAAAAGATGCAGATCAGGCACAGACGAATGGTATTGCTAAGTAAACCTACTTTGCGTTTGGGATTCTAAAAAAAAATTAGTTAAAATAAAAAAGTTTAGTAATGGAATATGAAATTACATTTCAGGTTTTAATTTTATTTTTTCTCAGTTTCATTTCTTTTTGTGTAATATATCTTCCACCCTATCATGTTCCAACTTCATTACAGTTCAAAAAGTGTGTTATTAGAAAATAACTGAAGAACTCGGCGTAGAGCTACAAACCCAAAAGTGCAACCGATTAGTAGCGCTTTAGTACATAAATGTATACCATGAAAAATTGACAGATGTATAATGCACAAATGATAATACCATAGTTAGAAAAAGCATCAGGTGGCATCATAACATGTCGGAAATACATAATACTGTTCGACCTGCATAAATAGGAATCTCAGTTATTCGCACGCGCCATGATAATTATAGTGCCGACATTGATTTTCATTCAAATTTAACCTTAAGGCATGTTTAACTAATGCTCTTGTATACTGTAGTTTGGATCAATGAAGGCTTTATCTTAAACAGGGGTTATTAAACCCCATACAAAAACAAGGTGCAGTCCATAGTATCTGCCTTGAGATCTATCGTACTAGCAATGACGCTCCTCTACTTTTTATTTAATTATCATAATCATCATTGATAAGTTCAACTGTTGAACATAGTTTACATTACATTACATAGCTTTAGGCAGACCTATATATCGTCAGAAGACAAATACGCATGCTGCCTATTGGTATTATAAAATAAATAAAAATCAAAACAGAAAATGTTAACGTACATATTTCCTTCTAAACAATTTGCGTTGTCAAGCATATCGGCTGATTTAGAGAAAGTGTTCACCATACAACTCAAGCAAGACATATCTTTATAGACCGATTTTTTCAAATGTCTCGTACGTGAGAGCTCAATAACATTATCGATCCAGTCCTGCTTATTGGAAAATATGTAAGGCATTTCAGAAATTGATATGTCGTTGCAAAGATTGCACGAGCAGACGTAAATGGTGAGATTGTGTTTATCATTGAAGCAGCCACGATCGACTATTCCAAATGGCGTGTGCAGTGAATAGCAGATATCGTCCTCTTTCGGGCATATCGATGCTGAAATTCTGTAATATAAAAGAAGACCTCAGATAAAACAAAGGACTATTGTACAAACAACATTACAAAGTGAAAGGTCGCAGACGAAGTAGGGTTCTCCTTTTTGAAAAACGTTTTGATTTCATTACTTGTAAAATTTGTTGTCACCTTCACTTATCGAGATTACATGGGAATTATTTAACTACTTCTTTACACTCCCTTCTCAGCTCTTTTCACTAATATTACCAGTTATCGTACTTTATTATTGCGCAGTCATCAAAAATTTATTGTAATGATGATGAAGTTAAATTTAGTTCGTTAGATTTTATTACAGTTATATTCGTGCCTTCGTCCTTCAATGTCTAACATGAGACTAGTTCAATTAAATATTATTATTATATTGACGTCTGAACTTTACTCCCTTGTAAAATTTCACGATAGTACTACAATTATAAGTATTAAATTGGATCGGATCATAAACAATGGAGTTTGTGTCGAACAAAAGTTATTTTTTAAGTTAGTTAAAATATTTCATCAATTTTTGAACTCGATTAAATAATTATGACTGTCTTTAATTTATTTCGTATATATATTTGATTATATAAAAAGTCCTAAATGCATTCATTAACAAAATACAGACTCATAAAAGCTTTCCCTATTTTGACTAAAGGAAGATTCTCTGTGATTGACTTTTGGAATACCTTACTATCAAAAAGCAAAGAAGAGTAAATTCTATTCGATATCGACTAATTAGTATAGCCTGTCAGTATTTACAACTTGAATGATTTCTCGTGATATGTTTTAAAACTATTTTCATCATTGTGAAACGGGTTGACATAAATCTAACAATTTTAAAGTAGTACGAGTAGTTATACATTAATTAGCTATAATCAGTGGGATAATACTTAACATTTCCAATTCATAGTTTGATAACTGGCATTGCTTTAATAAGCTCAAATCTGATCATTGTGAAAACTGGATGTGTTTTTAACCGTAATTCTTATATTTAGTGCATAATGGAGTTTAAAAACATAGTTGTAAACTTACTAATATATGAAACAGTTCTAAATCTATATGCAAATAGCAGAGATAAAAGCAAATTAACCCAATGCTGATAATCGATCGATTGCAAATATTTCGTAATTACTTTAGAGCACCTTTGGATATTAATTTATAGATGTAAAATAATAAATCATACTTACAATTTGTTCTGAGGATCATTACATTTTTCATCTTCGGCGTTATTACAAACAATACAGGAACGTTTCATATCAGAAGAATTATCAATTTCTGTTGTACTGGAAATTTTATCTTCATCTATTGCATCCAAACCGTTTTCCCGTTCTTGCCTGTCTTCTCTAAAGTACTCTGAATTTTTCAAAAGAGGTCTCAATGCTTCTTCAATGCTAGACTTATTGGGTCCTTCTGTGGATGTTCTTAAATTTTCATTTATTGAAACAAAAGACGAAGAAAAAGTAGTATAACTATATTTTTGGATAAAAGGCATAAATATAGGTACTAAGTCTGTAGTATCGGTATTCTGATTAAAATTTACTGTTGTCGTAATATTTTGGCCTGGATTATCGTTGTTTTGAAGAAAATTTGTTATAAATGAAACATTTTTGCCTTTAGATAGGTTCATATCGTACACTACAACTTGGTCTCTAATCATTTCAATTATGGGTGACGTGGAAACTATAGGTATTAATTTTGTAAACGAAGTAGTAATTACAACTATTTTATCAACTTTGTGTGTATTATCGAATACTTCTTTAATATTTTCGATGAGAACAGATAACATATTGCTATGCAAATCATTTGGAGTCACATTTACAGTCGAATCTTCTACAGTTTCCTCTACTTTCCTTCTGAAATATGGTAATGGATTCTTACTTAGGGCAGATTTTTCATCTTGACCGTCTACGTTGTGAATAAGGTAGCAACAAAGAATAAACAATAAAATCTTCATTTTTCTATATTATTATAAAAATCATCATTTGACATTAATCGTGTAATTAATATGGCGTTTATATCAAAGACAATATTACTTGTAACTTACTTCACAGCAAAATAGACCATAGACCTCAAGATGTATGTTGTTCTTATTCTTGGATATTATCCCACACTAGCACATATAAAATAATTAATAGTATATGTTTTCTGATCGCTTGCTTCGTGCCTTGGTTGAAAGCTGATGCGATTAATCGTTTTCTTTTTCGTTCTAGGCGTAATTTCAGAATATCATTCTTGAAGTCATCAATGTTGCATAATGTTGTATTACAATAGTAAAACATGGAGTTATATGATGGTATCTCTACACAACCTCGCGATACAAAGTCTGTTTCATCATCAATAAACGTAAAACATAGTTGGTTATGTCCACAAAGCATGTAGTCAACACTAAAAAGTACAATTACTATTATGACCTACATTAGAGACGTAGTAATCACTGTTGTTATTAGTGGTTTGTAGTATCATAGGTAGATATTACAGATAATTGAAGTTGAAGGTTAACTCACGAAATGGTGTCACTATTGTTGCAAGTGTCCGTAGCCTACAGTAACTGCGTATAAAATATTACCACCTGTATTTTACTACGTCGGGAGGCATACAAGCGTACGGCCCACCTGATGTAAAGCGGGTACCGTAGCCTATTAACGCTTGCGATATATTAATTATCACTCGCGCGATGCCTCCTCTACTGCTTACACAGCAACTCCTTGGGAACTTACTGGTGACCTCACTCACACGCAAGAACAACAAACCTCTAGGGAGTTGTTATTTGGCTGCGGTGCCGCCCCACTTGCATTATGTTTTTTCTCATTCCGAACGTTTGCCTACTGTTTTTTAATGATATCAGTGTCTATAATACCTGTATATATAGCGCACGACATGACAATGCCAGGCAACTACAGCAAAACAGTCACCGTAGCATATGGACATTTGCAACACTAGGAGCGTCACTCGTGCGTTGCCAACCCTCTAAAAACCTCTTCACGCAATTCTTGAAGAATTCCATGCTGTAGTCCCTTGGAAAAGCTCGGCTGGGAACTCATTTCACAGCTTGAGAGTTCTCGGAACAAAACTTGTCTGGAACCGCACAGTACGCGACCATTGCAGTTCCAACGTGTGATTGTCGATAATTCTCACAGCTCGTCTCTGAATCGAATCACATGGTCCAAGCTAGTATCCAGGTGCTCCCGCCCAAAGGTAATTGCAGTACTCCAAATGCGATTTGACTTGAGTTATATAATACTAGCTGCTGCCCGCGGCTCCGCCCGCGTGAAGTCAAATAACGTAGCCTATCTGTTAATCCAGATCATAATCTATCTACGTGCCAAATTTCATTCAAATCCGTTCAGCCGTTTAAGTGTAAAAGAGTAACAAACATCCATCCATACATACAAACTTTCGCATTTATAATATTAGTAGGATAAATCTTTGCCCCGCGCTGAAGTACTGCTTTGCTCTGTTGAGCACACCAAGTTTTTTGGGCGCCAGCTTGATCTTCTCCTCCAAGTGACTTCGATATTGCACTTCACTGGAGATTAATGGACTGGAGATCTCGACGCCTCCTAATACTTTTGGTGATGGTAGACAGTATACAGTTGACAGAATCGCGCCGCCCGCCACGGTGACATGGTTAAACCCTAATACGAGTACTTACTGTTTTCCCATTCTACATATTCCATCAGCAATTGCATTTCTTCCAGTTTCGCAAACTTTGCATAGTAAATCCCTTCTCATTGGCGTCTTTTGTATTCGACTGTTGTCATATTTCCAGTCTGCTAATGTTCGGTATTGATAATATGTAGAAATATTCGCTGGTTTATTATTGCATAAAGGACAATAACAGGTAAATGTCAATTTTTGCACTCCAGGAACAGCACAACCTCTTTGTATATAATGAAAATTGATTTCGGTGAAACATTGTTCTGATGCACCACACGTTTTGGTAGGAACCCTACTGACAAGATTTTCTTTTTATTATAACAAGACAATAATAAAATTAGTATTCAACAATCAGTTTACGAGAGGTAAGGTGAAGTACCTCCACCTCACAGAAAACTGCAACCAAATACAACTTCCTAGAGAATTTATAATAATAATAAATAATAAATATTGTCGGACAAATTACACAGCGCCATCTAGCCCCAAAGTAAGCGAAGCTTGTGTTATGGGTACTAGACAACTGATAAACATACATAAATACATTTTTTTTTTTTTGTAAATACATACTTATTATACATAGAAAATACCCAGACCAAGACAAACAGACATGTTCATGCACACAAATGTTTGTATCGTGTGGGAATCGAACCCACGAGCGTTGGTGTCAAAGTGGCGTAACAGCGCGTCACACCACTGCGCCACCGAGCTCGTCATCAATCAATTGGTGTGTTCCTGCGTGTGAGTGAGGTCACCAGTAAGCTTTTAAGGAGTTGCCGTGTAAGCAGCGGAGGAGGCATCACGCGAGTGATACTTAATATATTTACATGCAATTTGATCTAACCTGCTTTGTGTGCTTCCGCCACCAATTAGTTCATGCGGCCTAGCGCCGGCCGGCACCCACCCACTACTGTTAGTACGTGCTACATGCCGACGCTGCCATGGCTGCTCCGGTAGTCTCTGCCTCGGCTGCTGCGGTCGTCCGCCATCTGGAACAGAATCCGCATGCCGCCACCACCACCGTCGCTGCCACGACTGGCCTGGTCGTCGCTGCGACACGTGTTTTGCCTCTCCACGAGGCATCATCAGGCGTTGTAGACGTTAATCGTAAGAATAACATGCTATAAGTGACAAATCCATCGCAGTGCCGTCCCTTATATTGAATTGAGGGTGGCTAAATTTACCCTCATGAACAAACAGACTGACGTAAATCATTCCCCACTATTAAATATCTTTTCGCTCACACCATCCACCCCCACCCTCAATTCAATATAAGGGACGGCACTGCGATGGATTTGTCACTTGTAGCATGTTATTCTTACGATTAACGTCTACAACGCCTGATGATGCCTCGTGGAGAGGCAAAACACGTGTCGCAGCGACGACCAGGCCAGTCGTGGCAGCGACGGTGGTGGTGGGGGCATGAGGATTCTGTTCCAGATGGCGGACGACCGCAGCAGTCGAGGCAGAGACTACCGGAGCAGCCATGGCAGCGTCGGCATGTAGCACGTACTAACAGTAGTGGGTGGGTGCCGGCCGGCGCTAGGCCGCATGAACTAGTTGGTGGCGGAAGCACACAAAGCAGGTTAGATCAAATTGCATGTAAATTTGACTTTCGCAAAATAACGCCTGAATCTATTAACTTAATATATTACAAGCGTTATTAGGCTACGGTAACGTAGTAATGAGGGGTGTCGGAAAACGTTTTTGATGAATTCAGTGGCGGAATGGTTTGTAATGCTACTTTAGCATTAAAGTTCGTGGGTTTGATCTCCGCACAGGACAACATTTGTGTACATGAACATATCTGTTTGTCTTGATCTGGGCGTTTTTAAGAGAGGTAATTTGCAGTCTGTCTTGGGAAGTACTTCCGCCTAAAAGAAATCCGCAGTCAAATAACAACTCTCTGGAGGCTTTTCCTGGTGCAACCCGTCAATTAGCAAGCGAGGTCTTGGCGAAAGACAGATCGAGCACGGCGATATCTTGTATAAGAGCAACCCAATTGGGTCCCTCTATGTTACTGAATATTGCAGCCATATAATATTTGCTTATAAATTTGTATATTTCTATTTCTACGAATAGTCTCCATAAAGCTTCTAGGGAGATGCAGCGATGGTAACAACAGGGTTGCATGCGAGCTACTCTTTGTCCTGCGTATGTTCCTATTCGTTTATATTATATGGCTTGTGTGTTTGAAAAAATAATATAGCTTGAATATTAAATAAGCAATAAATTAATCATAGAAAATAAAACCTACCGTGCCGGGAACAGCATATTTTCGTTAAATAAGCAAGAAATAGGGGGGACGATGAAAAGTATAGATAAAATATATTATGATACTTTTCAACATCTTTGGATTTAAAGCTAAGATTCTTAATGTATTTCAGGTAATCTGTGAAAGGTCTTAACGAAGGAGAAGAAGGTAAAGCTAAAAATTTCCTTCGATACATACAGCTCAAATGGGAAGACTTGTTCGTTTTATCGATGAGAGCCGATCATTTGTCAGTGATTATATTATTCTGCGATTAAATCATTTTCGAAACCTCCTAATGGGTGTTTCTTTAACGGGGAAGGTAGCAGCATAAGAATAATATTCTTAACTTTCTTATCCTTAGTTACATATACCGCAAAACACAAAGCAGATACTGTATATCTTGGATATCTGTAGACCATTGCCACAGACTTCAGCTTACTATCAAGTGAACCATACATTCATTTATCATTGCAACGGAAAAGAAGCGAATCAAAGAAACTTACCGAAGTCCCTTATAACAATCTTCGTCTGATCTAGAGGTTCCATTTGCGAAGCACGAATGGCATTTTCGTCGCATAGATGTACCATTTTTCGTATCTCTTATTTCTCGAAATACTTCATAAGACCTATTCTCATTTTCAATTTTCTTTTCTTCTTGTAATGTAAAATTTTCCAGTAAGACTTTTTTGAGTTCATTATCGTGAATTTTTTCGTCTCCCGTAACAGCAGTTGTAATTACGGACTCATCCTGTGTTTCGTCGAAATTGTTTTGAAGCTGAGATCTTGATGCAATTTTCCTTTGTTCTATAATAACACCAGAGTCGCCTCTGATCCCGCAGCATAATGAAACTAATGTAACAAAAGTGAAAAGATCTGGGTTATTTACGATTATCATTTTGTTGGTTACATTTGGACTGCATAAAGGCGAATGTTTATTTTTTTTAATTGTACCATAGTTTACCGAAAAGACTTTATATTTTGACATATAGTCTAGGTAATTTGATATCACAAAATTTTAAAAAGAGGCTAGATACCTTTAGCTACTACCCCCTTTTATCCTATAGATTTTTATAGCGCTAAGTTTAGACAAGGAAGGCGTAACCTTGCTTGTTTAACCATAGCGCTGGTCTGATGCAAACCAGTTACCGTAACATATGAACACTTGCAACATCTGAGGCATTGCTCGTTTATTGCCGACCTCGCAAAACCTCTTAATACCTTTTTTAAATAACCTCACGTTGTTGTCATGCTGGAAAAATCAACACAGAATTCATTCTACAATTCGGAATAAATCTTGTATGGAATTGCATAGTACACGATCACTGCGATTCCAGAGTGTGATAATGGCATCCTCGAGTAGTGCAGTTGCAGGTTAGTAGCATAATGAATTAAAAAACAAACAACTGGGTGTAACTACCAATAATAATACCTACATTGGGATGTGCTTTTGTAAAAAGGTAACTGACCCTGATATTTTGCTATTTGTCGAAAAGTACCGCAATCAAAATTATTTATGTGTTTTATAACACTAAGGTAAGGCTTTCAAGAATTTGCTGCATCAGCGAGGATGACAATACGCGAACGATGCTTCCTTTATAGCAAACTTCGCAAACTTAGTTAATTCTCATATTTTTGTAGCGTGATTTTTTCTGTCGTTATATAGGTTTTGTATAAATCGATATTGTAATGAAATTTAAATAGAGAGATTCAATGATACTTATATATGGAAGAATATACACTATATTGGAAGTCTGAGAATGCCATTTCCATGCAAAAACAGCACATTTAACAATTTTTTCGGAGCGCTTTCTTAGCGATACCTAATGTCAGCGGCCGCCCTTGAACTAGTTTTATACAGCATGCATAGTCAAATTGACCACATGCTATGATGCAGAGGAGTCGGCCCACCTTTCTCCCGTAGTGTATGCTTTAAGCCTCCGAACCACAAAAACCTTAAGAAACACGCCGAACGACAGGTTACGGCTGAATTTGCGAAACTCCGCGTTCTATTAAACTAGCAATAGAGATTTCTATCTAGATAATTCGACTTTGAACATTGGTATGTTATTAAACAGCTCTTAGCGCCCTATTAATGTCACATAATTTATATGCTGAAGTTATGTCTTTGGTGTAATTAGTTTCAAAGGTTTTTAATCTTTTTAATCCTGAAATGAATAAAATTATATTTTTATTTTAAAAGCCCTTGAGTTGGATTGGTCAAATAATAGTTTTGTAAGTCAGATGTCATTATTTTTTAACATCTGCCATGAATTACATATTACTGAGGGTCGGTAACGCATGAGTGACATCCCTGGTGTTTCAAATGTCCATAAGCTACGGTAACTGCTTACCATCAAGCAGGCCGTACGCTTGCTTGTCACCGCGTCTTATAAAAATAATACTAAGATGGCAAGCTAGCCGAAACCTCATAATGTAGAGTGAACTCTTTGCAGAGATTTTATGGGGATAATTTTTGTTATCAGTATTTAACATCGAATAGCGCCGCCATAGAAAAGCGGTAGGTGCTGTATCCAGTTACGGCAAATGGATACTGATATTACATAATGGTGCCCCGTGATGGTAACAAAAGTGTCTATGTGCAGCGCCTTATGTAATTCTAAATCGCTAATATCCTATAGGCTATGATCTCTTGTAACACAAAACTATAAACATATGTACGCATTCTCACATCCAATGTTAACGCAACAACTGTCGAAGAGCAAGCTAGCCTAGGTTCAGTGATATCCTAGTGGATAAAGAACCAGCCTATTAAAGTACATTCTTTGGTTTGAATCCCGGCGTGGACATGTAAAATTCGTGTTTTCGGATAATTATGTACATGTAATTATCACATGCTCATCGGTGAATAAAAACATCGTGAGGAAACCCGCACGTCCAAGAAATTATATTCCGAAAGACGTGTAACCTAGCTTAAAAAAAATATACCTTTGGGTTGTGTTGGTCTGATGGCAGTCACTCCATATCAAAATCAATATCTTCGCCAAATCCTTAGGCTTAGATAGTAGTCCTCGCCAACCCCAATGAATTAGGACACGGGATAGCGCTAGGAAGAAGAAGAAGCAAGCTAGCTATGTAGCTAGGGAGTAGTTTGTAGGCTGCAGTCTTCTGTAAGATCTGTACTTATCAATCTGGCCTTTTATTAAATGTCGTTCTAGCCTACTCCTCTTTTACCAAAGTGTAATTTATTAGTGGGCAGGATGTATCAAGTGCAATTAATATACTTACAGAACAATATTTAAAGAGATTGATAGGAGAACGCATACGTTCATAAATGAACTAACCGAATTTGGTAGAATCCTTAACCTAAATCTTTTAAATAATATAAGTCAAATCCACTTCATTGAAGTCGACGCCTATGCCCATCCTTCTTTTAATCTTTACTGACATTACTTATACTATCAATGTCATTAGTTGTTAGCTTATCATTAGATATTCACCAAAATTGCATGAGATTCATATAACTACGATCGTGAAAGCCCACCATACGGTATAAAATATAGAAAGAAACCAAAGCCTGAAAATGTATACCCTAACAATTTTTTAAGTTGTCATTAAAACTTCATTACTTTTATATCGAAACAAATTTAGTCCAGTAAGCTCCTAACGAGTTGTGCTCTGTTAGCAGCAGAGGTGGCATCACGCGAGTAGTACTTAATGTATAAATGTGTTTATAGGCTACGGTCACCGCTTTACATAAGGTGGCCCATATAGCACCATCCATTAGTCCATCCGAACTATCGCCGGCAAGCACTCACCCACTACGGCCACTACCGTTAGCAAATGCATCGCTGCTCTTGCCGTCTCTGTCTCAGCTGCTGCGGTGATCTCCGCGATTGCTTCCCACCTGGAACAGGAACCTTTGCATACATCTGAATAGAATTTAAATATTTGACGTCCACCCGCATAAGCCATCTAAGAGTCATCGGTGACCGTGTTAAAAAAAAGATATAATATTCAATTAATATTATTAATTATTCAAGAAAAGGAAGCTTCGTCACTTATAAGTGACGAAGCTTCCTTTTCTTGAAGTCATTAAAAAAGTGATGATAGCAACTCCTAGAAGAGTTTATTCGTAAATTATGCATTGAGATTTGGTCACATGCCTAGACAAATACAAAGTAAATAAGTCCATAGATATAAAACTTAAGCTTTATGTACTCTCTTTGTGTTTATGCACCGTAATTCTGTCTGCATTGCGCGAAAGATGAGTCAAATTGTATTATAAAATTGAATACATTATAATACTAAATTTTTGTACATGTAAAGGAAGTATTAAAAATTCCAAAACATGGTAATGTTTCTTCGAAATAATGCAGTTTAAACATTAAATTACGCCGACATAAAACAATGAACAGCCGAATGGAGTATTAAGTAAATTGCATTATTTCATCATACATACAGAAATTTACCATAAATGGAATGGGAGTTTAACACTTTATCTCTTAAATTATTGGGTTATTTTACTCGCATAAATGGAAAATGTAAATACCTACCCAAGTAACTACCTACCTCATTCCCTATTTTACTTTTAAAACAAAGTCAGGTGGGAAACTTGCAATACGACTGATTCATATCGCAGTATCTCATCAGGATCCTCCAGCAAATACTCCTTTGTAAGTCAGATAATATTTTGCTATGTACTTCTTGTACTACTGAAAATTTTCTAAGATAAATATTAACTTTTCAGTCAGACAACTCCTGATCAGATAACTCTATGCTCGATCTCTCTGTGAAAACTTAATTTCTTAGAATTAAAGCGGATTATTGATTTGTTTTTAAGTCATAACTACGTAAAAAATAAAGAATGTTAAAGAAGCCTCTGAGGATGTTTGTCTATGGACCGAGACATGTGGCGTTCGGTTCTCTCTGTTCACTCCACAAGCGGTTTGGTGTGATGATATAGGTAGATAGAACTTCAGGTAAATTTTATCGCTACACAAAGCGGATAAACCAGTAATCACCCATAGTCAACTAGACACAACGCAAGGAATATTCTATACTGTCTGGAATTACTCGAACATTGAAGAAAAGGTACTCAGCAGAGACCAAGTGAAGGAGACTTGATAACACCTTTATACGTTATTGATGTACTTAGAGATGGTAATGTAGGAAATATTGGATGCGGCAATATTCAACATCGTACTTTGGATAGTGTAAAATGCCTGATTTGACAAAATAATTCTACAAAATAATCACGACCAGACAGGGTGGCCTTGCAAATTTTCAATTTTTATGTATATCTATAACTGTATTTCTTCTGTACATAAAGTTTTGGTAGTGCCAAGATTACACAAGAAAATATATTTATATTTTTAATTGTGATGCCTTGCGTTTAGAATTTATATGAATGTTAAAACAACTGTTTAAATATTTCTGTTTGTCTATCTGATTATAGTTAAGTCAACATTAATGTACTACGGAACGGAGTTCGGTAAAATTTAGCGATTTATGTATTTTTCTTATAAAAATAAGAAAAATACATATTTTCAAGAGAAAATGTTTAGAAAGACTGTAAAACTTTAAAAACTAAACTGTGTGTAAATGAAGCCTAGGGCTAATTTGAAATATTTTACAGGTAAAATATCTAGATCGATTTTTAAACTAATAATGTTTAATTAAAAAGTTTAATTGAAATACACGAATTAGCTACTTAAAAAATTCTTGAAATACTTCAAAGCATAGAAATTAAGGGAATACTTCATGAGGAGGCCAAAAATAGTATAAACACGTGTCGTCACACGGTGAGTTTCATTCAACTCCGTCCGTCCTCTCCTCCGTCGCACGTAACCGTGACTCGGGTGTCGAATAAACTATCTAGAAGAAGGAATTTATGCGTCGGATCCATAGTAATTTTTTAATTAAACCTAGGTACCTCTCTAACATATTTGTTTGTAGTTCATTCTTGTTTGCTCATATAGAAATTTATGCACAACATTAAAAAGAGATTTAAACACTACCTGGAGAGTTTTTTCGCTAATACACAGATTATTGATTGAGCTTCTTACCACGGATGCAAGAAAGAGGTTTTACAGGGGACATCGCACAAGTGATGTGAGTAGATTCTCCGTGGAGCAGGCTAATCCTTTATCTATCTATAACTTCACGCCAAATCCCTTGCGGGGTAGGCAGAGAGTACCGGTGGCCACGTGACTCGTGCGGTTAAATACCGCACTCCCTTCTTTAAGATACATTGCTCTTCTCATGCACGCTCGCCGGTTTCTAGGGCTCCTAATAGCACCTTCTGATAGAACACGACCAATTTGATCAGATAGTAAGTCTTAGCCTTCCTCGGCTCCTACATCCTTCCACTTTTGCATTGTATATCTGCTTCGTCATTTTTTGATCATTCATTCTTTCTACATGACTGAAACAACGGAGCATGCCTCTTGTATAGTGGACTCCTTCAGCACTCTCTTTCTGATAGTTGTTGAAAAACGACAGACGTATCCAAATAAAATTTCTTCTAACATTCGGATTGTCGGTCTTCGAACACGACGCCTCGCTGGTACTATAATTCAACCCAATAATGATTCATATAAATTTGCAAAACGAGCAGAGGTGCAAACTGTAAGAGTGAGCGATGTACTATATAATTTACGTGTGCAGGACCCCAGGCTGTTAGTGATGTCCTTTTATCGATCCGACCGTAAAACTAGTCGTCATCGATATTATTCGTTATGGATGACCTATATGAAGTGGTCCTATATTGTTGTCACATTACGGGTGATTTATCATAAGATTAATTTCAATGAAATTGCAGGGTGTCACGATTGATATATCGCTAAAGCAATGCGTAGGTAGGTCTGTTAAATTGTAAACTATGGCTAGAGTTGTAAGATATTACGAATATTAACATATAAATTATAAATATTTATTTTTGAACATCATGTATTCTTTAAAAATATGTGTTAATTTGACATTGTGTGCCTTTAGATGTTTGCGAGAACAAAATAATTTCATCACCAACAACAATTAATTCAAAAATTGCCATTTAAGTTATTACTTAAATCTCTTCAGAGGAAAATATTGTTCAATTGTATGCTAACCCTTTTCGTTGCGAAATCCCAGCTTTATTTCTGGTTTAATTAAAAAAAATTAACAATTTGTACAGCAATAAGTGAAAATCAATATGATATTATAATCTAAGCAATTCCATCCAATTATTTTAGTCTTAAATTATAGGATAAATAATTTCGACAAACGACAACACCTCTTTGTGACAACACTATTACTGCATGTCATTCAGTTTTTATAGACATGATTAAGATTGGTTCATTGTAGCGTCACTTCGCAATGGCCGGTAATTGTAGGTACTTAATATAATTGTAAACCAAAACCGTCCATCTAAGTGTCAGTAGTTACTAAATGTCCGAATAAACTTTGTGGTTCAAATCACTTAGAATTATTTCAGCCATTGCATTCACCTCCTAACAATCAAAATGTTACTTTTACGAAATCTATAATCTATTGCTGTATTGAATTGGCATACGTGTATTTTTTCGCCCATGTATGTTATTCTATCAATTGCTCTAGGATGGCTGGAAGAGAACTTTTTTAGGGATAAGTCCGCCTTTGTAACACTATCTTTATTTTTATTATAATTTATTTTGAATGTACCATACAATAACGATATTACAACAACAACGATCACAGGTAAAATATTTATATGCAAAATAATTGAAACATCGATCCAAGTACTTTTGCTATGCGTCTCACGCTGAGAGAGACTCTCTCTCTCTCTCTCTCAGCTTTTCAAATTTGTTTCATTATCCTCCACCACGTTATGGATGTGGAACCAATCTAAATTTCCTAATAAATGAATTGGTAAAATTGATCCACAACTGGCACATCATATACCCAAGGTACTCGTACTAAAGTATTACATACTGGCCGAGTTGAGAACCTGCTCCTTTTTAAAGACGTTCAAAAACAAATAAATATGAGTACTTCAAGTTGTTTGTTTTATGACATATTTGTGAGTGTATCTATCTCACTCGTCCAACGATCTTGTACATAAATGCTACATAAGTAAACAATTTGGAGTTGTTGGATGTTATTTGTTTGCGAACTCTATTAACGTGATTTGTGTGCATGAACATGTCTGCTTATCTTGCTTTGGATATTTTCTACGTATGTATATGTAAGTACCCATAATACTAGCTTTGCTCAGTTTGGGACTAGATGACGTTGTGTCATTTTGTCCGAAAATATTTATTATTATTAGTTATATATGATGCACGATAGAATAATTGAATAACGGAATCCTAATTGAACGAGACCCGATTCACACCAACCGTTTTTATTTTCTTTTATTTATAGGTTACTTATGATTTTCTATTCGCGTTAATTAATGTACTCGTTACAACTAGGGTGTTAAATAACATACAACGTACATGAAGGTAGGTTAAAAAGATAATGCCAAGAGACTCTTGCGTTGTTAATCCTAATCTATGTGGTAAAAACGAAAGAAAGCACACACTTTCGTATAAAGTACGATATAAAATTTTATGCAAAGTATACGTGCTAATTACTGTAAGTGTATGAGTTTTGTCAATCTAAACTTCTTCGAATTATAAAGCCTATATAAAGCGGTACAAGTAATACAGATTTTTTTAAAAACTTGATCAAAAATATCAAGCGAATTCTCAAATCTCTTTTTTCATTTGTAAACTCAATTCCCTCGCCAACAATTAGTGGAAGCTAATTTCTGAAGTCAAGTTATTTGTTCGCCCGAACAATTTATTGCTGCCCAGGAGTCCGAAGAGCGGAGGACTTGAGAAGAATCCGACTCGTGTATAATTCGCCCTAATTTAAAAACTTATGCAATTTAAACAGTTCAATACGGGTCTGTACGTCTGAAATTAGGTCTTCTAACTTAGTAACTATCTTTTTTTAATCATATTGTCACAGATAAACTGGCGATTCAAAATGTACCAGATGTGTTTCTAAGTTTAATTTAGGTTTTCCATAGCTCTGGTAAGGTAGGCTTTGATCATCATATTCATTAGCAAGTATTCACCAATCTATAGATCAGGTTGATTTTAAAAATCACACTGGGTGAGTTCTAGATGTCCCATATCTAATTAAAATAAATAAATAGAAAAGTAAAACCGACTTCATTGAATTCGACGACTACTCATATTGTTGCTTTACCTTTACTGGCGTCGACTTTCCTGAATCCACAGTGGATGATCCGTTTTTAGATCGGCAATCCACGATCCATGCTTCATCACTCTCTAGTCGATTCATGCCGGATCGGTCAGTTGAACTCTCGCTTTGCACGATGACGCCATGCATACTCTCTCACGCCTGTGTAATTGAAATTATTTCAATCTATCTATAACTTCACGCCAAATCCCTTGCGGGGTAGATAGAGACAACGGAGCGCAACATGCTTCTCTAACATTAATTGCTTATCTTATAGACGCTCATCAGTTTCAAAGGCTCCTGACATCACCTTCTGATAAAATACGATCAATATGGTCATGGTAGGTAAGTAACTAAGTTGAAATTATTTGGTCACCTTAAGTGCTTAAAAACGCTCATTATGATCGTGCAATCTACATAAACCGTCCACGGTACATGAAACCGTTGCCAAAATTACATACGATTATTAGACCTGGAATCGTTGCGTTACTGTAATCGAATAACCAGTTTAGCAACGTTGAATGCAGCCGATCTATGGATGGGTTTATCTATCTCAAGCTTCTCCAAGCAAGTAGAGTATGCTCTAAATCACTTCAGTTGAAGGAAGACCCGTATCTCATACAAAACAAAGACAAAGCAATAGGCTTTCGAAGTTTTTTTTTTATATTATTTTAACTAATCATTAAATATTCACAAAATATAATATAATGGGAGTATAGATTCGGATTTACCTCGGTAGAAAACATTTTGAATTTTCCAAATCCGTTGAACTGTTCCCGAGATATCCTTGATCATATATAAAAAGAAATATATTTGACATAATAGAACCACCTTGTGTCATGAAGACGTTAAAAATCTCTCTAATATGACAGTTGTCCTGCAGCGATCTAGGTTATAGACTAAGAACCGGGGCAAAAACAATGCTCTGAATCTACTTAACTGAATTTCTGATAGTTGGTTATAGTAGATGTACATACACACATACTGCGAACAGTAACAATTATGTGTGTGTGGCAGAGCAAGAGGGCGTATGTTCGAGTAGTAATGCAGGCCAAAAAACCAGTGTGTCAATAATTAGTCTGTTTCAAAGACAATAGATAAGAGAAAGAAAGAGCGCCAGCTGATTTAACCTAAACTTATCAGGAAGGTAAGACAAAGTAATGCACAAACTTATATAATGAGAATATATTCATGTATTTATAATACTTTACAATCGCTTTCAGACATGATAGAAAACATAAATTAATCTTCATATGTCCATATTCTACATGGCACATTCAAATATAATTAAAGAGTAAATAAACCCTGCATATGGACAACACACATTTTATATACTCTATTTTGTCTTGGTCTGGGTGTTTTTAAGAGAGGTAGGTTGCATCAAAGCAACTAGGAAAGTACCTCCACCTCACTGAAAATCGCAGCCAAATAACAACTCTTTGGGGGTTGTTGTGTTCCTGCGTAAGAGTGAGATAACCAGTAAGCTCCTAAGGAGTTGCTGTGTTAGCAGCAGAGGTGGCATCACGCAAGTTATACTTAATGTATTACAAACGTTCATAGGCTACGATAACCGCTTTACATCAGGTATATTTGCTTATATTTCTCCCGGCGTTATATAAAAAAAAGAATGTGTGTGTACACAATTACTATCAAAAAATCTACTACAAAGTCAGAAAATCAACTGTAGTACCTAAATTTTAAGCATTTTTTTGCCCTAGCTCCCCCTATATTACCGATATGCTATTACTGCGGTTACTGTTTTGGTAGTAATAATAGTGATGCGCCAATGATACTCACATTGTTGCTTGTATCAGGTAACATCAATTTAATACAGGAATGCATGCTATTCGTACAATATGAAGGTGTGGCATATCAAGTTACTTTTCAAAGTACAATCAAAAGATCCGACGAAGGCAAATAAGCTTAATATATTCATAGCTGTCAGAAATAATGCATGGATGATATACTCCACTCTATGAGGGCCCGTGGCGTGTTCAGAATTATCCTCACATTAACTTCGTCACACATCGGCGGGCATACGCAAGGCTTTGCATAAATCCTCATTCTTTATAATGTCGCATAAAATCATGGTCGAGTCCATGCGAGCATCTCTGCGTGTGTATATTTTTTGCCACCCATTGTAAAGTTGTTTTATTACCTGCAATTTAATATACCTACTGAATTACCGTACAGTGTATTGCAGTTTATGGTTTCATAACCCTTTTGTTTTGCATTTTGAAGTGTTCATCATGTCCGGTGCAGCGCATTTGTACATGTTTTTATCGTAACATTCTTTTATGAAAGAGTGCAGTCTATTTAAATAAATCGTCCATACAATTGCACCAACCCACATTATTGATGAAGTGTAGGTAACTTCTATACCAAGTAGGTGGAGTTGATATATTGCATTGGTTAGTGTAATCTAGAAGGAAAGTCTACCGTAGCCTGATAACTTATGATTCGCCAAGCTTCGAAAGCCATAATAAGTAGTTCCGACTGTTACTATTATGTGACTATTTTAAATAAGTGGAGCAACGTAATTAATTAGATATTTTATAGTTTCTTTACAGATTTCCATCCATATAAAATGCAAAGAATGGTTTCTTTGTATTTTTCATGGAAATTATAAATGGACCTATGCAACCGCATAATCTTTACTGAAAAAAATCCAGGACTAATGGAGATTGAGTATTATCATTCCAATTTTCAACAGAAAAGGATCAGTGCAGGAGTATACCAATTACGGCGGCATTAAGGTTATGTTTCACACCATTAAGCTATTCGATGTTAATTGAGTCCCGGATCTGACAGAAGTGCACTATTTCGGAGCATCGGTATGGTTTACGCCCTGTGTTTGGAACTATGAATCCCGTTTCTATCCTAAGATTTGTCATGGAGAAATACACGACTAAAAATATATCAGTTCATCTTCTGTTTTAGATATGGAGAAAGCCTTCGTCTGTATTGCTCGTGCGATAATTTTGTTGGTTTTTTTTAATGAAAAACGGCGTGCGGAGCCTATATTTCTATTTGCCGATACATGTGTCTCGATTCTTCCTGCTGTTGGTGACTCACAACCTTTCACGAATGCCCTAGGTGTCCGCCAAGGATCCGTTGTTAGGCCGTTTCTGTTCAGCATAATTAGACGTAGCGTCGAAGAGCATTAGAGATGCACATGAGCAGCCTCCGTAGTTGCTTATGTACGCTGATGATATTGCACTAGCGGACGCTGACACTGTGCGCCTGGTACTGTGCGTGTAAATACTTGAAAGCGGCCCTAGCTCGAGAACGCCCCGGTCTGAAACTGTTTGTTCCAGTCTGAAACTAAAAGTTATCATTTAACTTGCATTACAAAAATTAAAAATAATCCTAATTAATTAATTTTCGTCAGTTAATTGAGCGATGTCCTCAATTAACTGACGATTTGGTTCTGAGCAACTTTATGAGGCACAGAAGTAAGTTGATCAAGAAAATGCAATCCTTAACTTTATTTGTAAAGGGCACTTTTTTTGTTTAGAGAACCAAATCGTCAGTTAATTGAGCGATGTCCTCAATTAACTGATGGTTCTGAGCAACTTTATGAGGCACAGAAGTAAGTTGATCAAGAAAATGCACTGTACGTCCTCTTATTTAGCATGATGCCTAGACTTTGCATGATGCGTTTTCTAATTTTGCAACAGTATTGATAAATGGTATGATACAAACTTAGATAATATCAAAGATATTCACACGTTTCATAGCCATTATACTAACTATATTAATGTATTATAGGCATACGCTTCATTACCGAATTATACCCATTCCCGAAATTACCATTACCCCAGAATTCTATTGATGTTATAATAATTACTACATAGATTAATTGGGAGTTGATTGGTATGCCATGCACTAGTTATGATGAGATGTCAAAGGCAAATACTGATATTAAGATGGAACACGTACTATATACCAACTATATACTATCATTATATTCATCTAAATGGTTAACGGTTTCGTGGAATAATTACTATGATATTCAGGTTAGGTATAACTATTAAAACTGTTTATTTATTTACTGATATATTGTAATAAAATAAATTATAATATTGTATGATAAATACAGTGAACGATAACTATGACAAAATAATAGGTAACTTGGTAAGTATACGTTTCAAAATAGTGTAGGAAGATGTATAGACAAAGTGTCAAGAACTCATAAATTATATTTTGGTATTTTTTTACTTGATACTCTGCTAACGACTTTTTCACTACTATTACTATAAACATCTTTCAAACACGTTTTTTCATCATACGTTTTGACAAAAAAAAATTACAAAGAAATGAAAATCTACAATCATTAGAAGTAGACTTTTATTTATGAGACACGGTACAGAATGGGGTTTATCAAAAAAAGAGCCCGAAGACTAAAAACTACAGGGTCGGCAACGATCGAGACACATCCCAAAAGTTTCATTTGTCCATAAGCTACGATAACTGCTTACCATCATGCAATTCGTAGAATTGTTTTTAGTGGTATAAAAATACTTCCAGGTAAAAAGAAGTGGTTGTCTTCCAGCGTGGTTGTCTTTCAGAATAAAGGACAACGACGCCACAATTACTTTATAATAACGAACAGTCTCCAGTTGTGAAAACTTTCGTATTGCATTTAATTTCAGCGTCTGAATTAATTGCCTCATGTCTGCGGTCTTATTAGTGGGACGTTTGTGCAAATACTGAAATCTACAATTATGTACGTTCGGGTCTGGTAAACAATAATTTAATGGAGTAATACCGCGAATGAATTAAATTGTTACCTAATAATTATTTGGTATAATAGCATTGTATTAAAAATACACTAACAGATTTTGCATGCAATATCGTCCACGAGTATCTCCAAAATCGTTTTGCTAGATGGGGGCTTAGTGACGAAGCTGCAGAGCTAAAGCTGGGCCTATCTGCCGAGTTAGTGACAGTAGATTGAAAAAAAACCAAAGCAAATCTTAGCATAGTAGTACGTAATATATCCTGGTATAAGATTTTTAATAGAAAGTTGAGACGGCAATAATAATTTGATCAAAATGCTTTATTTTATTTTCAGTAATTTTATTTACATAAAATCCATTGAAGTTACTTTTCACATCTTATAGTACAATATACCTCATGCACTTTATTATATAAATATAGTGTCATTACCCAAACACAAAATTACATGTACACACATCGCTTGAATGGATTAACTAAAAACGTAAATTACGACTTTACTGGAACCAGCTTCATTTTGAAATTTATAACTAGGCTTGCAAGCACACTGCCCGCCTGATTGAAAGTAACACTGAAACTTATTATCGCATATACACCAGAGATTTACTTATGCATTGCCGACCCTTAAAACTGCTTCGTAGCCTTTTTGAAGAAAATGCGTTCTTAAAAAGTGAACGAAGCAGTTTTAAGGTATGTTACAGGCAAATCTGAAAGTTTGAAGGATGACTTCGAAAAACTAGCCGAAGGTGATAATTGGGAGAACATTTATCGCATATGGCGAAAAGTGCTTTTATGCAGCAGCAGGCAAGTAGATGCAGATTTTTGATAATTCATTTTTGAAATATCAGTGAAAATAAATATTAAACAGCTCCTTCTACTGAAACTACAATATTTCAAGTAACATAAAGTAAATGTTTATGACCATTAAAGACGTTTCTGTTCTATAATTTATTTCAGTGTAGTTTTACTACTGATCATTAATATTTGGTGGAGAATATGAGTTTATTTTCAAGAGTATACCTAACACAGGCTACAATAGTAAATAATTTCAAAGTTAGGGATATCGTAAAGTGGTAATAATCTGAGGTTACAGTATTCTCTCTGCCGATTTCTCGTGAATATATAGGTAGATAGATATATTACATGATGTGCTAAGTATCTATGATATTGAACATAAAATCGGTCAATTGCTGGTTGAGCGAATCATGGGTTCCGTACGCCCTGACTGCACACCGAAGTTCGTATGTGAAGAAATGTCGATCATTTTCACATAAATGTGCTATAATTATATACGTCATTTTACGTACGATTTCAGTATACCTAATGTATGTAGTGCGTTGCGTATTCAACAAAAGAACAGTAGTATATTCATTATTTTAAAAGATGCTCTGGTTTACATTTTAATCAATTTTCCATTCGGTAACGCAACTAAATTGGCAGCGGTTTAACTAGATGTTTATGGAAAGCTATCACGAACGAGTTCCGGACTATGAGCAGATTGGATTACAAGCTTTACATTTTCGGAACATAACAAATATTGCCATTATGCAATTGCCGCCTTCTCGGTCAATTTTCTTGTACTTTATTCATTACACTGGTTAAACTGATGGTCATATACCGTATCATATAACACTTTTATAATCTTCAAGTGAAATTTTACAAAAGGAACTCAATTATATTGGGTTCGTTCCGGGTTTTGAACACTCATTCACAACCAGCTGTTTTTCTCTCGTAAAAACAATAGATCTACATTTAATCTCCTGTGACAATGTCGTAAACAGCATTGGAATGTCCGTACTTTAGCAACATCTTTGTGCACCAATCAACTCGAGCTCGTTTCTCTTTTGACGTTAGTTTGTGAGGCATCAAATGACAACAAAGTTTCGTAACTTTTCTTTCCTAAATGTGAATGGAATTTTTATAAAACCTTGCTCATACCGATCCCCTATCTATTCTATCCTAGATTCAACCTATAGGTAAGGCGAAGCTTTTCTTAAATTAACCGCTTAACGGCCCACCTAATGTAAAGCGGTTACCATAGCTTATGAACGCTTGTAATACATTAAGTATTACTTGCGCGATGCCTCTGCTGCTAACACAGCAACTCCTTACTGCTTATTGGCGACCTCACTCACACGAAGGGACACAACAACTATACAGGGGAAGGTCATTTGGCTGCGGTTATCTTTGAGGTGGAGGTAGTACTCAAACAGGCTGTTTCGATGCAACTATGTATCTAAAAAAACACTTTGATCAATACAAACAGATACTCGTACATTAATGCACACAAATGTTTGCCCTGTATGGGAATCGAACCCGAACGAGTAATATGCAGTAAATAAACAAATAAAATGAAAATAATTTAAATGCCGATAACGTTGCAACCCAATACAATAAACAGGCATTTAGCGAGCGTTACCCATTTCATTCTAAGCACAGTTAAACCAAGACAATAACACAAACACTAGAGCACGATCATTAACTGATTGGTAATTCCGTCCGGCAGCCTGTGGTTAATTGCTAAGGTACATCCACAAAGACAATTAGTGGACTACTCATTGCAGTTGATTGCGTGGGACAGGGTTAGATGGAGATTTAGATCGCTCGTGGACTGAATTTACCGTGTGACCACCAATTCTTAGTACGCTACTCGTGTTTAACGGAAAATCGTCGAGCTAACTATTTATATTCATTGAAAGTGCCTATATTGATCTAACTGAAACAAGTTTTTATGACTTTGAAAAGGAAGAGTTTTTAAATTCCTCGTCTGCATTTTTGGTAGTTGTATACTAATTTTGCCGTAATAAGTTTGGGCCGCCAATCCGTATTTGGTCAGCGTGGTAGAGTATGCTCTAAACCCCTTCGGTTGAAGGGAGACCCGTGTCCCTGCAGTGGGATGTGTAATGGTTAATATGAAGTTTAGGCTGTATGGAGAAGGTCAAGGTTACTCAGTGTAATATGGAAATGACTGTGCTTGGGGTTTCGCTGCATGATACAATCAGCAATAAGGATATCCACAGTAGAACTAAAGTTACTGACATAGCCCAAAGGATAAGCAAGTTGAAGCTGCAGTGGGGTGGCCACATTGCTTGTAGAATTGACAACCGTTGGGATAAAAAAGTTCTTTAATGGCGTTCCCGGACTAGTACATGCAGAGTGGCACCGACTCCCACTAGATAAAGATAAAAATTCTTTATTTGGCATCGTGCTGTTGCGGGTACTTAGACACATCTTACATTTTTGTAAATATAATCTTATTGTATCGTATTCAATTTACTTATGTTACTATTATTCTTTTTTGTCAGTTATATATTCATCAATTCTGTAATGAACCTTTTTACAGTGATTATAAAAATTGTCTCAATGTCTGCCGCCGTTTCACACAATATCATATGACGTAATGCTTTGAAAGTAACAGAAATAAACTTAGTGCGCACCATTTGTTAATTGTCTGATTCTGTCTGAACTGCATATTCAGCGGAGCTGAGCTTGTCGGCAAGATGGAGCAACGGCCTCCATAGATTTGTAGGATGTCAACGGATCAGGTTCGAGGTGAGTGATTCTCTAGAGGGGAGGTATATGTCCTACAGTGAACGAATACGGGCTGAAATTATGATGATGAAACCGATTTTAAAACTTTGATCCATGCAAGTGACGTTTTCGATTAGTATACGGTATACCTACTTCACAAGAAACAGTATTATTCAGATTCCTCATTTTTATGTGCCCAGTTAACAAGCAAGTTTCTATACTTATTGTTGTATTTTTGTTCAGTATGTTTAAGTTGTAACCATTTTCCCGTCCCGTTTTATCTTTCAAATTTACTTTCAATTCACTGTCGTAGAGGTCATATCTGGTTGGCCACGGGGCTCATTTATGAGATCAAAATTTTCAGAATGGAAGTGATGACACCAAAAATTCACCGTGCCTTTACTTGCGTTGATGCCCGGTCACAGCTATTATTAAAACGTAATACTCAATTTCCATTCTACCATCATCACAAAGACAGCGATAACAAAGAAAAATTGCATAGCGAGAAAACTTACTACTGCTTTTAAAGAAACGTAATCACATTTATTTGTATGCCAGGTATATTTATATAACTAATTTGAATTTGGAATTCCAAGTAGAATGAAATATATCGATTTCCATACCAGTATTAATTCGGCGACTTCATAGGTAAGGATGTCATATTACGAGAGGTATAGGTATATTTTAAGAGAGGTAGGACGCATCAGAGCAGCCCGTCTGGGGAAGTACCTCCACCTTACAGAAAACCGCAGCCAAATAACTACTCCCTAGAAGGTTGTTGTGTTCCTGCGTGTAAGTAAGGTCACCAGTATGCTCCTAAGGCGTTGCTGTGTAAGCAGCAGAGAGGCATTGCGCGAGTGATAAATGTTACAAGCGTTAATAGGCTACGGTAACCGCTTTACATCAGGTGGACAACATGCTTGTATGCCTCCCGACGTTGTATAAAATAGAAAGTTATTTTTCATTAGTCTTTTATTAAACCATTGATTTATCGTGTGCTCAAGATGAGCAGCATTTTCATCAGAGCCTCATTTATTCAGCGGGGACGCCTAGAGAGCTATAAAAGGTAATAACATATGTATTATTAATAAAAACAGCTATGAATGTTAAAGAAGCGAATGAGGTGTATAAGGACCATGTCTTATGGCGCTCGGCTCTCTCTCCCTACGCCGCAAGGGACATGGCTGAAGTAGAATGTATACTACATTATTAGTAAAACTTAAACTGACTCAAAATGTGATTTAAAAATGCAGGTACAGTAAGTGGCGTGTACAATGTTACACGCCTGGGAAACGAGAGGGGCAAGATGGGAACCAATAGACTGTGGTGACTGGTCTTGATGGTGTCGAGTTACACGGCGGACCATTGTTGGAAAAAATGCTAAAGATGATAATTTAAATTTTATTTGGAGAAGGCATAATATCGATTGAGTACAATAGCTACATTTATATTTTACTATTACAATTCTCTTTGAAAGAAAAAATACTGAAGCTTTGAGGATTGTTATTGAAGTGTGAATGTTTACAAAATATTGTGACTCAAATATCAAATTAAACAATTTTCATAGAAAATAGATGTTGTTTGTCTGCTAGGCTGGCTAGGATGAACTGTGACAAGAAATATTAAGACTAAATTAGTAGAATAAAAGTAATATATATGTCATACTGAGAAAACGATATTCGGTCGTTGCACAGATCTGACGGTTTAACATCATGCACCATTCCTATTTTTCTGCGATAAATCATACAACATTCTTCTACGAATGAGGACAGAGCTTATTTGCACTATTACTAGCGTTTATCCGTTGCTTCGCTCTCGTAATCGTAGGGAGAAGTATTTTGTCAGGAATGTGGTATTATCTCGGAGGGAAAAATATTCTTTTTCACTGTCCCACCCTTCAATGACACGTATGACTAGCGGCCCCCGCCACTTCGTCGCGTGAAATTGGAATTTGTTCACATTTTCATGGTTTTATTTTTTCAAGGTATCCTAATTTTATCCAAAAAAAAGCAGCCTGCGTAAATCCTTATAACATCAGCTATATGCCAGTGAAAGTCTCTTTTATTAATCGGACAAAAATTAAAAATAATCTAAAGTATGTACCATAAATACACTCGTATACGTTTAGTTATAGGCTATTACCAATTTTGACATTACAAACAGACACTTCAATTTTATTTAAGTGTGTAGACTAGAATCTTGATAATCCTTTACTTCATAATTACGCGATAGGAAGACAAACATGAACATACTTTTGCATTATAATTATGGATTCTACATACAAAAACACGTTTTAATCCTACAATAAAAATTAAAATAATAATGTAATAGTAACATTATTCACACAAATAAAAACTTCATTAATTTAAATACTTTTTAATTTTTTTACATTTATTGTACATCTTAATGTCAACTCCATTTTAAAGCTTTCTTATGCACATTATATCCCTTCGTTTTCCTCGAAGGAATCTCAGACGATTGTAACCTTATAGCTGATACGGTGGCGGTCAGCTCCAGTGTTCACTGGTCTTTGCAACGCTGGAATTTGATGACGTCACACAAATCACGTGACTAATGATTAATGGACGATGGATGAAGACATGTGGAATTGAATGGAACAAGAACACATCAATTATTTAGCGGTGTCACAGGGATTTTTAAACATTAAAATTGTAATTTTGTAAGTTAGTTTACGCCTTGCTTTGTAAGAATTATTACACTTACTAGCTGCAACATTGTACGCGCGTATCCCGATATCCCGTAGGAACAGCTTTTTCTAATTTCCTTTTTTTTCCTCGACTTCTAAAAGTGGAATAGCCTTCCTCAAGAATTGGGCTATAAAATGCATAAAAGAACTTTTCAAAACCGACAGTATATTTCCAGAGATTAGCGCGTTAAACATACAAACTTCCGCTTTACACAATTAATATGGATAATTATGTAGAATTTCAGTATGGAGAACGCTAATACATCGGAACCCTAACTAGGCCTACACTAACCTATGCCACATTTCAAACTGTTGCAATCGGCGTAAACGCCAACGCTGCATAACGTGACCACTGCGCGTAAATAAAATTTAGTAAATACCAATAAAATATTAGTGTGAAATAAAGAAAATCGATCTCGTAACTATTGTATATATCTTGACGCCATGCGCCAGGTATCTTACGGTCTTTCGGTTCATAACGTCTAAAGTATTATATGTATGTATTATAATTACAATTAATTACAAAATAATTAAATTATTATAATTACAAAATTATCAAAATGTCTAATAATTCATTAGGTCTAAGGTATTAATTTAATACTATGGTAATTTACCTTAATTTTTACTACTTATTTTTGTATTTATTATTAATACATTTTAAGACTATACTATAATATACTATAATAGGTAACTTTATTCATGGACGTATTAAATTGGTCATTTTCAATAAATATACATTTTGATAATATGGACATTTTAATATTGTTACATATTTTAACAACAAACTTTTTAAACTCTTTGTACACAGCGATATTATATTGTCACTGTCTGTAATAAAAACAAAAAAAGTAAAATTTAAAACTTTAAATATTAATCCATAGACGAATGGAATAAGAAAACAAGAAGCAGTTTACGCTAGGAAGTAGCGATCGACACACGGTGTGCATCTCCGCTATCCTGTGTGCGGTGTACTCCCCTGTCCGCTGTTGTGTTGGGCCGCAAGGCGACCTCTCTCGCCGTTACATCAACGCTCGGACCTTTTGCTGCGTCCGTGTGCATCTCGATCTGCTGCAGTGGTGAATTGCAGGGCGATCTGCGCTCTCTCCGACTACAACAGCCCCTGGACCTCCTGCGACCGTGGGCGCCTCAACGTCCTGCTCGCTAGCTGTGGTTCGCTGGGTGAGCTACCCGTCTACGACCTTCATCTCTGTCCGGATCCTGTTCATCTCCTCCTGTCGTGTCCGGGAACTGCCGGCCATCTCCATCCGGGACTTCCAAGTGTACCCGGTATAATCTTTCTGTACTACATACATACATACATATCATCACGCCTGTCTCCCATTAGGTTAGGCAGAGACTAAAGAACGTCAGGTGCACTGATCCAAACATACCGCTCTCGCTTCTTCTACACTCATCAACCTCTTCATGCATGCTCTTCGGTTTTGGGTACTTTGAATTTGGCCCTTTTTCAACACATCACCAATTTGATCTATATGTGGGCGTCTAGGGCGGCCACTCCCGACATCACCATTCAATCTTGCTTGATACACTTCTTTCGTAACTCTTTTGTCATTCATGCTTTCTAAATGACCAAACCATCTCAGCATACCTTTTTCAATTTTTGTCACTATATCAACTTTCATTCCACAAAGTTCTCGTATCGTGCTATTTTTTATTCTATCAACCATTCTCACTCCACACATACTCCTCACACATGCTCTCATTTCTACGGCGTTCACTCTGCTTTCATGCTTCTTCTGCCATACTCATGTTTCACTACCGTACATCAATGTTGGCGTTAATAAACCCTGAATAATAGAACCAAAGTACACAAATTCATTCACTTGTTCCACTTTTTCATCTTCGATCATTATCTGACAATCTGTAACACTTTCATTCCTTTCAAACACCATTGCTTTCGTCTTCATTACATTTATTTTCATACTTTTCCTTTTAAAGGCCTCATTCTTTCTGTACTGTGGTTCGATATTTGTAAATATTAGTTAATGATAAATTTATATTATTTTTATTTTGGAAGACTCTTTTCTCATTTAGTAACCTTGCAATATTTTAGACATTATGAACCGAATAACGCCTTGCAGGATGGATAGGTAGAGAGAACTGCACGAAATGATGATCTTCGATCTAATTTCAAAATAATCACCACGAATACCCAATTAGAGTACGAGCATATAAATTCTGATTATTTTACCTCATTGCGATCCCAAATCGGATAATTGACAACCGTTACAAGCACGATTGGCACTTCCACGTGAGTGATCAGTTTAAGAGTCTATTATTTTGCGATTTTGCGAGTTCCACGAGTTGGGATTAATTAATGGATGAAAAGGGACAACGTGGTTACTCATTTAGTCGGGTTGGATCGATCGTGCATTCCCATTTGGATACATTTTCTGCTTTTGTTTTTGTGTCTGTAGTTGATTTGGAGACTTTTTATGTCGGGTGATAAAGAAAAAATCGGGCCGTCTGATTTGAAGTGATTATCGTATCCTATTACCGCTTACAGCATAAGGTATATCACTCCTGCGTAGCCAATGTGGCTGCTAAGGCAAGAGCCTTTTCAAGAGTTTCCTGGTAACATTACTCACTCACAGCATACAAGAACTTCCAGAGTATTCTTTTTGGGTTTCTTTAAACTGGAGGTACTTTCTTAACCCGGCTGTTTTCGATCAAATATATATAATTTATTTATTTGCAACCATTAACACAAAACATATCATGGATAATTCTGTCGAACTATAAGTTAGTTTGCTCGCAGTAGGTCCCGTGGACAACATGTAGATCATATGTATTGTTAATTACAAAAGTTTTTATTTGATAATATGAGTCTTTGAATAAAGATAAAGATAAAAATTATTTATTTGCCTCTAGGCCCTCACAGGCACTTAGACGCATCTTGCCATCTCAATCTTATTAATTTATAAATTTCTCATTGTTTTGTTTTCTCTTTTTTAATCTACCAGCATTTAAAAAGATCATTGCCGAAGAAGAAGTGCCCAAAGAAACTTGCCAATGTATGTCTCTTTTCAAATTGTCAATTTATATTACAATAAATTGATGACAGTGTATAATGGTGATAAGTTGTACAGTAAAAGATATAATGACACATGTGCTGGATTATATCCAGTCATCTCTGTCAGCCAGATATTCACCGATCCTGTAATAACCCTCTTTACATAGAGTATTTTTGATGTGCCTTTTGAACATATTGTCAGACAAGGACAGAACTGTTTCAGGTAATTTATTACAGAACAGAATACAATTTACAATAAAAGATCTACTCGTCTTCGTCGCAAGTCGATGTAGGTAAATACCGACAAAGGATTATTATAGAGTACAGAATTAGGGGTCGTAAGTAAGGTCGTGGTTTCTGCTACGGTTGCCTAGTAGACCTTAGATATTGCTTGGAGTTGTAGAATACGCGCCGTAGATGAAGGTAGGCGAGGCGCAGCGGAAGTCTAGCTGCGTCGGCGTGGTGCGGCGGAGCAGGCAGCTCCGGCGGGCGTCAGGTTTTGTCAGTGCTGGGCAGACGTAGAATACCGTACAGGTGAACCCCAATAGGTAAATATTGAGATATATTTTTCAATCACTGCACTGCGATTGCACTCTTTTGTTGTTTTGTCTAATGTACAGTAGCCTATGATTTTGTTAATTACAGTGTCCAGTGTTCGTTAGATCAGAGGAAGAAATGGACATTTCATCGTCATTTTGAACGAACAATTTGAACGAACGACTGGAACTGAGGTTGAAAACGAATGTCCAAACGAACGGCAGAACTATCCAGAATCGAGATTTAAAAAAATGTAGTTCTAAGATGTAGAATCTAACAAAACACCCTTGAAACCACCATTGAAATTTTCAATGGTGTTTTGTTGGTCGCAATTTTCAGTTCTCTCAGTCAATTTACTGATTTGATACTGTTTAATTTTAGTTTCTTTCTTTTGTTAATTATTGACTAGACTAGATAAGTTTTGTTAACCAAATAAGAATAAAAAATATGAAACATTTAATACCATATTTCATTCAAAACAAGTATGGCGTTTCTCTTTTTTTAGAATAATTTGGTTCCATACATATACTACATATAATCATGCCTGTCTCCCATTGGGGTAGACAGAGACTATGGACCGCCAGGTGCACCGATCCATACATACCCCTCTCGCTACCATATCACACTCATAAACCTCTTCAGCGTGCTCTTCGATTTTAGGTGCTTTTGATTTGGACACATCACCAATTTGATCTATATGTGTGCGTGTAAGGCGATCCCTCCCTATATCACTATTCTTGCCTGACACTCTTGCCTGATACACTTCTTTCGTAACTCTTTTGTCATTAATTCTTTCTAAATGACCAAACCATCACAATTTTTGTCACTACATCATCTTTCGTTCTACAAAGTTCTCGTATCGGGCTATTTTTTACTCTATCAACTATTCTCACATACTCCTCAGCGCTCTCATTTCTACGGCTTTCAGCCTGCTTTTATGCTTAATGATAAATTTCAAATTAATTAACGTCAAATGAGTATGAACTCACATGTGCGTTTACGGTACTGGATAATAGTTTGTTAAACTCACATGTGCGTTTGAGGCATATAGAAAAGTGCAGCACCTAGCGATAGTTCAGTAAAAAGGAAGGATGTCTATGGATGGGTTTATCTATCTCCGGCACGTTAAGCCACGGATCATGGTGTGTTGTCGATAGATGAGTCGTTAAGCTAAGTCAGTGGCCTTCGGGCGACTTGACAACACTGACCCTCGCCAATCCGCAGATGAACAGCGTGTTCGAGTATGCTCTAAACCCCTTCGGTTAAAGGGAGACCCCTATCCCTGTCGCGGGATGAATTACGGTTGGTGTAGTAATATATTCATTATTATGTACTTACTATAAAGAATATTCGTCTAGTACCTATGACGGAATCGTCAAGTTGTTAAAGCTATCATGTTATTTCATGAAACTTCGAACACAACCAGCCAGTTACTTAATCAAATTTTAACGACGTATTTTTAGCAAAACTACGTGTAACAGAATACATGATTCAGCGTCTATTGCTCCTAAACTTTGCTCTGCAGAACGAATGCAGGTGATGTGCGCCATACAATGTCTTGTTGTACTTTTTATAAGTAGTCAGAAATCATAAATCGCACGCATTTCAAATGAACATTCAATAAAAAAATTACCTATATACTATAGCATCGAACTTTCAACTCTCGTTCGCTAATCAACATGGTGTACCAAATGTAGGCAAATATTATTTTAGAGATGTTAGTATTTTTTTTTTTTACAACATCGGGAGGTATATAACTTAGAGTCCACCGCATATGGTTACCGTGGCCTATGAACGCTTACAAAACAGGCGGAAACGCTCGTGTTGTCACCCCCGCTGCCAACATGGAAACGATTCGGTTTACTGATAACCTCACTCACACGCAGGAGCCTCCCTCGACCATCCAGTTTGTTGTTATTTGGTTGCGGTTTTCTGTATTGTGGCGGTACTACTCCAGTTGAACTGTTTGTACGCGCCTTACCCCTAGAATCCTTGCACAAATATGTAATTACGTACGCCATTATGGGATTAGATGGACTCCCGTTAATAAATAAACCATTAAAAATAAATTACATACTACGTATCCAGTTATTAATGTTCAAATTTTTTATTACTTTTAATATTAACACAATAATTTACTTAATCTTCAACTATTTCCTAAGAAAACCTTTATAAAAATAAATTTAGATGCTGTATTATCCACCCGCTGCTCTCAAATAAGCGGCCACGAAGGCGCGTGATAAGCGGTGCTTTCATTAAACCTATATTGCCAACTTTGCACTGCATGACTTGGCTCGCCTAACTATATTTTCGCTTAGCGCATGCAGACGTGATTATCGTAAAAACTAACTGCTCTACCTGTGCAAAGTGTTGACTATTCTGACACAACTATAAGTGAGAATTGGCGAATATTCTTTCATTAAATACGAAATGATATTGTTGTTCAATTAGATGGCTTCGCGTGTATTAATCTAATTTAACATAGAAGTCGTATATAGTTGATAATCTGTTTATTTAGTATCAAAACTGAATCAATTTCAAGTTAATGAGTTTCATGTACGATTTAAATTTTATTTGATATCGTAAATATATTTTGTAATTTTGTATAATCATTATCAAAATAATTGTCAAATGCATATTTACACAAATAAATATATTGATTGATTGATTGATCAATTTTTGTAACGCTTGTAGACAGTATCCGTAATGATGATGTTAGAAACAGAGCCGGTCTGAAAGAGAGTGTCGGTGTCAAAATAAGCAGAGGCATGTAGAAAGAATGCAGGGAGAAAGAATTACGAAACAGATATACAACGCGAAGGTAGAAGGATGTAGGAGGCGAGAAAGGCCAAGACTTATCTACCGTGACCAAATTGATCGGGTTTTATCAGAAGGTGATGTCAGGAGCCTTAGAAACCGGCGAGCATGCAAAAGAAGCGAGTGTGGTTTGTAATGATCGAGTCATGTGGCGCTCGGTTCTCTCTGCATACCAGCCTGCCTGCCTTGCAGGGCAAGAGACTTGGCGTGAATTTATAGATAGACAGATAGATTAATCAATTTATTTACTTCGAACTTTATATAAGACGGTTTCATCTTCAATTTATTCGGCTACTTAAGAGAGGTAGGGCTCATTAAAGCAGTCCGTCTGAGGAAGTACCACTTCACAGAAATTAATATATTGCAAACGTTCATAGGTTACGGTAATCACTTTACATCAAGTGGGCCATATGCTTGATTGCCTCACTCGCTTTGTGAAGAAAAACATCATGACGAACCCGCGCAAGAAATAGTATTTCGAAAGACGTGTGACTTAATCTAAAAAAGGTCTTTTTTCTCCCACTGCAAGAAATTACATTTTCGAAAGATACGTGACGTCACCCTAGAAAGGTCTGATTTTCTCTCTGGGTTGTGGAGGTCTAACTGCAGTCGCTCTATTTCAAAATCAGTATCTTCGCCATATCCTTAGGTAGCGGATCCTGTCAATCCTTTAGAATTAGGAAATAGGATAATGATAAGAAGAGGAAGTAGTCTTTTTGAAACCCATTTCCTAAAACCTGCATCGCAGTGATGCGGCAAAGTGGTTTATAGAGCTTAAAGGGAAACTAGTATTCCAGCAATGGGATGATTTGGTACGTTTTTTTTATACCACGTCGGGAGGCATACAGCCCACCTGATGTAAAACGGGTACTGTAGCCTATTAACGCTTGCGATATATTCAGTATCACTCGCGCGATGCCTCCTCTGCTGCTTACACAGCAACTCCATGGGAGCTTACTGGGAACCTCACTCACATGTAGGATGTGTTCATACATGTGAGTGAGGTTGAGGACAACCCTTTAGGGAGTTGTTATTTGGCTGCGGTTTTCTGTGAGGTGGAGGTACTTCCCCAGACGGGCGGCTTTGATGCACCCTACCTCTCTAAAAACATCCAGACCAAGACAAACAGACATGTTCATGCATACAAATGTTTACCTTGTGTGGGAATCGAACCCACGAGCTTTGGTGTCAAGGTCGCGTCATTCTCGACTGAGCCACCGAGCTCGTCAACGTTTTTCATGACGTTAACAAAGATTATTGTGATTTCAATAAATAATTTTTATTATTACCTTGAACTGATCAAACTCTTCAGCAGTATACCTTACTTACTCGCAAGAACACAACAACCCACCAGGGAGTTTTTATTTTACTGCGGATTGCTGTGCGATGTATTTTCCAGTTGGGCTACTTTAATGAGCCGTACCTCTCTGACCAAGACAAACAGACTTGCTCATGCACCAAATGTTTAACCTGTATGGGAATCGAACTCACGAACCTTGGTATTAAAGTAACATTACTAACAACTCCACTACCGAGCTTCTAAAACTTGTTACGGTTATCACGGAGAATTTTCTAAATAATCTCGTCTTCAATCCTATTAGAAGAAAGGCAACTTCCTTTACCTACAATGTGATGTGTAGTCTACATTATTATGCCAAGCCGTACTATGGTAACATAGAGTAAACAAAATAAATTGCATGCCTAATCTTTAAAGCGTAATTTCAATATTATGTTTACCAACACAGAAAGAGAACACGCAACAGAAGGGTGGTAGCAGCTCCATGTTATGTTACGTAGACGAACTGATTATGGTACAAATTATAAGCTGAAGCAAGAAATAAAGTGACTGAACTCATCGTATACCTAGTTAGCATTTAGGATTGAAAGGTTTAGTATGTGGGTAGGGGTAAATCGACCCAACTGAGGAAGAACCTCTATTCTACTCTATTTTATTCTATAACTTCATGCCAAATCCCTAGCGGGGTAGGCAGAGAGAACCGAGCGACACGTGACTCGATCCTTACATATCTCACTCGCTTCTTTAACATTCATTGCTCTTCTCATGCACGCACGCCGGTTTCTAGGGCTCCTGACATCACCTTCCGATAGAACATGACCAATTTGGTCATGGTAGGTAAGTCTTGGCCTTCCCCGGCTCCTACATCCTTCCACTTTTGCATTGTATATCTGCTTCGTCATTCTTTCATCTTGCATTCTTTCTACATGCCCGAACCATCGGAGCATGCCTCTTCTTATTTTAGATCCTCCACCTCAGAAAATCCTTCCTGAAATATTGGTGTACTCCTACAAGGGAGTAACTAATTATCAGTTAGCAACAGGGGCTGCAATGTGTCAGCGATTCTTTATGTATTGCTAGCGTCCATAGGCTACAGTAATTACTTAACATCATGCGGGCTGTATGCTTATATGTCTCCTGACGTTCTATGCAATATAATCTAGTCTTTCCTCTGAGTTGAGAAGGTCTAACGGCGGTCGCTCCATACAAAAATCAGTACCTTCGCCAAATCCTTAAGCTTAGTTAGAGGACACGACCAATCCTAATAGATTAGGAAACGCGATAATGCTAAGAAGAAGAAGAAGACTGCCAGATATGCCTAGATATTCCCATATTGCTATCTATATAAATTTGATATAATTTATTGTGTGGATTCCTGGACGGTTTAAATTCATAAATAGACCTGATAGTTGGAGCTGCAATCCGATTCTATGTCTTTTTATTTTATTTTCTGGCAGTACCTACTTATATAGTCTTAATGACTATCCGGGAATCAGAAGTACAAAAATCTTAAGACAGACAGGATTCTTTACAGACACTGTAACTAATCATAATCTAAATATTAGTATAGAGTATATATCAATAAGCCACATCAAACCATATACGACTGGCTCATCATTACAACTAACGACTCATTATAGACTATTTGAACCATACAAACTTGTCCTATGTTTGCATGATATGTTCACTTCTCTAGAGGTATAAAGTATTATAGTAAACATTGGATGAATATCTCCATCTGTCATTTTGAAATTGGTAATTATCAAATTACGGGACTAACATTATCTATCCGAATATTACAATCTAATACTGTATGCAATAATATATCTAACAGAGTATACAATAAAAATATCTATTCTTGTAGCAAAATTGCTATGAGTTAATCATATCGGTTTAGGTTGTTTCAAGAGAGGTAGGGCGGTTTCAAGACAGTGCAACCCTCACTATGCGAGCTATATTTAATGTATTGCGAGCGTTCATAGGCTACGGTAACCATTTAACATCAGCCGTATGCTAGTATGCCTCCTGACGTTGTAAAAAAAAAAACACATTACTAGTAGCTGTCCGCGGCTCTATTCTGTCTTTATTATGATTTACCTAAAACAAGATGTAAGTTTGTAACTTGTGACGAACACCGCAAACTGTGAATGTTCCATCAACAGCAGTGGAGATTCACAACAAAGGCTGAGTTAAAGGATATACTGAGCGCTTTGTCAACTTTACATATGTTTGCATTGGACTTAGTTTAGGCGCACTTCGGGATTAGAATACTAACAACTAGTTGAATTTAATTGCAAGATGTTCTCTGCATAGCGCGATTTAAGTACATTGAACGTTGTTTTCTTAGCTCTAATAAAGTAGGATTTAAGTGTTTTCGTTTTCCACGTCTTCGTTAGTTCCTGATAATTTCTTAAAGGAATGTTATTAAGAATACTCGTACTCTTAGTATTCTAACCTTAATTTTGATTAGTTTATACCACGTCGAGTGATAAATTAGCAAACAGCTCACCTGGCGTGAAACAATTACTATGGAGTAGAACGCAGGTGCAACTGAAATATCGATTATCTGTTGCAGTCTTAACTACTATGCAGCAACTCCTCTTGAGGATCTTGCCGATAATCTTACGTAATCGCAGGAATACAAGGGACTTGGTATTGGTTTTCTGAAGCTACTTTTCATTTGCGCTGATAAATATCACTCTCACCTAACTCGTTTTGGCCATTGATTAATTTGCTATGTTACCTTATGTATATTTATCTATCTATATCTTTTATCTTTATATTACCATGCTATGCATGAACATATAGATTGACATAACGTGAAATTCTCTGTATGATCTTTCTGAATTCATCACAATATGACATTTATGTTTTCATAAATAACATATTTGATGTTAAGCCTAACCCTTCGAAACCCGGGTGGTCGAATACGACCGCGAAATGTATGGGAAAACGTATATAACGGGTTCTGACTGCTATCATTGAGCTAAAAAAGCCCACAACTAGTACTTTCTTAAAACGTTCACATCGTAAAATTCGTACCTAGTACAGCATATAACATATCGGATATTGATAACCAATCATGATGCAAGTTGGCACATGTAAGTCATTTTCATTATATCTACTTTGTTATAACGCTCCATTAGGTGGCGCTACATGGCATCAAAATGCATTCAGTTCTGCTAGTGCATATACCACGATCAACTTTGCGAGTAACGAAACATTAACCGCATATTTCCTTAAAATTGAGTTACCATCGATTCTTTCGCACACTCGACTTTATAATTCCAAGCCATTTATTCTCCATAATTCTCTTATTTCATCTTTACACTTGTTATACGTAGCTCACGTACAGATAATACTACAATGAGGCGTACAAATTATCGCTTGTGCCGACGTCTGGTTTTCTGAAAAAGAAAACGGTCCAAAATGTGGCCATCCTCTAAGGAAAATCAGACCATGCGGCAACGGCGATAAAGTATAGAGTCGTGTAATTTTACGTCTTGACTTAAAGATGTTTCGTCTTTCACCCAAAGGTCAGTGGTCGACGAATAACTCGGTAAGACATGATCATGACTGGTGGGCTTACACTCCACACCTCGTTACGTGTTAACAGGCATATTCGCTCACGACTCCATATTTAAACTGCAAACATCAAAATTCAAGTTAAATACAAGCAGTGCAATTCCACTATATAACGCGCAGCTTACTTGTGTTTATACGCATTTATATTTTGATTTTGTAGAACCCTGTTCTCAATTTATAGCATCGTATCATTAGTAATAATTTTTAATATAATAATTAGTAATTGTATTTAAAGCCTAACATAATTGCAAGTGACCGCCCATCGCAACTATCAAATGAAGTTCGAGTCAAAGAGTAGTAGTGGGCAACAGTCCAATTGCGAAAGTATACTTACACCTTACTAAAGATCGCTGTCCAGTAACAGTTCGGCTGTTTCTCCTACGAGTAAGGAACGCCACCAGGAAATGAGAAATTGCTGGGTTAACAGCAGCAGCGAAGCGTGCGTGCAAATTTAGTCGTGCAAATTTACTCTTCTCTTATTGTCCCTGTAGCTTTGCAGGCTGTATCGGATTTTTTTTTCTACTAACTAATATTACGCATTGCCGTGCCATGCCGCTGTTCGTTGCTATTTAGACGGAGTCTGAGGGCTTCGTCACATCGCATGTCGCCGCGGTTAAACCAAAAGGGCGCGGCGTCAGTGACGGCCGGCGGTCTCTTTTTCTTTGAGAATAAGATTCTTTTTCTTTTTACCACTTCCTTAGGTCGAGTTCAGTTTCGAGGTTCGAGTAAAGCAATTCTTTACTCCATCAAAATATATGGTACAACAAATTTTTCTTTAACGATTCATTTTTTTTATATAAATGCCGGAATTTATATTAAAAATATTTATTTATTTACAGTTTTCTGATAACTGACTAATTAGACCCATCTTATTTTTACACTAATATTTTATTGCGTCAGTTTTAACGTTATTATAAATTATAGTGCTTTGTTAAATATCACAAATCTTTAGGCTTTTGATCACGAAGCTCACACATTCATAAGGATACCCTTTAGGTACTTTCAGAAATTTCACAGCACGATTACAAAATACATCACCTTTGAGATACTTGTAAGTATCTGATAAAGTGAATGGTGTTATTTAAGTTTACATGTTAATATATTGCGGCGTGTTCCCTGAATCAACATGTCGTTTGTTGTATTTATAGTTAATATTTTTGAACTTTACCGTATGGGACTCTAGAAAGTTCAGATATTTGACCACTTGGGAAATGTGATCAACATTATTTGCTAATGTAAGTGTATCAAATACGAAGTGGACAATTTTGAGACCTTCTTCACTCTTGCGTGCTTTTTAATAGTCCTTCTACTATTAAAAAGCACGCAATAGTTAAAAATAGGACTGGTGTCAAATTGTAAGAGTGAACCACATCGCACGCGTCTGGTAGCGTTCGATTCCCTCTCTTTATACCGCAACGGATATAGAAGTTTTATGCTATCAGCTCGGCGGCGAGTGGTGGTAAGAATTTGTTCGGGCGATTTTCTTAGCGCTTTTGTCGCAATACGGGTCTTTGATTTGCCCTAATTTATTTAAACCATGAGATTAGAAGGAACACAATACGCACGCATGAAAGCGAAGACAGAATTCCTTATCATTTTTTATACTATCTCAGCATAGTAGCTCCGCTTCGGAAAAGAGGAGCCCAAATCGCAGCGGCAACTGACAAAAGACTACACTGTCCTGTAAGTTAACGCTGTCATGCTGGCCCGCAAGGTGCTTCTTCACGCTTCGTTTGAAAGATCCCATGTTGTAGGAAGTAGAAACACATGTGCCGGCAAGGGGTTTCACATTTTAATAGTACGACAGAGGTAGGAGTTGTCGAACTATTTAGTACGCGAAGAAATGTTCTCAACAGTAGAATAATGACATCGCAAACGTACCCGTGTGGTTCTATGACGGAAGGAAGAGGGTGGAATAAGGGAAAACAGTTCTTCAGAGCACTCACCATGGTATAGGCGGTAAAATACGGTTAGCGAGCCAATGCCCCTACGAAATTGAAGAGGTTCCAGGTTTTTGATAACCTCTTCGTCGTCGATTAAGCTATTATTATGCCCGTCGCTGCAACTCGAGAAGATATTTTGCGGAACCGTTCCAGAGATGCGAGCAGTACTCCACGTAGGCCCGAATGAGTCTTATAAAGCAGTCAAAGCTGGGCCAGCGCAAAGAACCGGTGCACCCTGTTCAGGGCTCCGAGTTTCTTGGAAGCTGTTGAGATAAAGCTCTCCATGTAGTTAGGATTGCAGCGAATATCCATGCCAAGCATATTTAGGCCATCTTGCATACTGAGGGAAGTGCCCTGAAGACTGGAAGTAGGAAGAAACATTTGCAATCTGTATGTAATATTTAAAATGTACTATTTTGTTTTATGTAAATGTTTTTATACTTTTATTGTAATAACAGATAATGAAACTAGACTAAAATTAAATACACAATAAAATTAAATTACACCTAAAGTTAAGTAATACGTACTAAATAAAAAAAATAATGCCAAATAAGTCTAAAAAGTGTAGCCCCCGCGGCATTGTACCAACGATGCTGGCAGCATTTGCGTGCTGAATCGCAATACTAATGCGCTGAGACCAGTGAACGAAAGCCAAAAAGCTACCATCTCTTAGGTCGCCAGTAACCTAAAAATTAAAAATTAAATAGGAAATTAAAAATTGCATAGCATAAATTTACTTCTGTTTAGTTGACATCAGTACCTGCAAGTATTTTAAGGTTTTTACTAGTACTTATAGATCATACTCGTATCTTGCGAGTTAATTTTGAAGTACAGACATCCGATTGAATTAAATTTTAGTAAGATGAGCTGAACTTTGAGTATCATTGAATTTGGACATGAATCGAGTAAACTAGGATACAGTATCAAGGTCTATATCTATCCATAACCATTGCGGGGTAGGCAGAGAGAACCGAGCGCCACGTGACTCGATCCTTACATATCTCACTCGCTTCTTTAACATTCATTGCTCTTTTCATGCACGCTCGCCGGTTTCTAGGGCTCCTGACATCACCTTACACAACCAATTTGGTCATGGTAGGTAAGTCTTGGCCTTCCCCGGCTCCTACATCCTTCCACTTTTGCATTGTATATCTGCTTCATCATTCTCTCATCATGCATTCTTTCTACATGTCCGAACCAACGGAGCATGCCTCTTCTTACTTTAACAAGTCATCAAGGTATCAAGGTCAATATCATAATATATTGATTAGGTCCTGGTACTGGTTGTTAGTAAAGTTACTGCCCGCCACTGTGCCGTGCAATGTGGTTTTATGTATGTTCTACTATCACGAAACAATTTGGTACCCATTTGATAATAATGTAAATTGCAAAATGTGCAAACAGCGGCATACATTTTAAATATCCAATTTAAGCAATCACGTTTAGTCGCCGGTAAGCAAACTGTATTATACTACTACAAAATAATACGGGTTAGATGTTTTATGTACTTACCAATTCGTTAACATGCCGAATGGAGTTAATATCGAATTAGGTGCGTATTATACTACCTACCAGGTATTTTTATCCAGCATTTTCATTCATCATTCGTTTGTAATATCAGCAAACCTTAGTATGTTCCGCTGTTACAGAAACTAGGTTGCTTTGAAGATTTTATTACATTCCGCGATGAACGTTTATAGGTAAACTACTGTAATTTATTAAGTACGAAACATGTTCTCGTTTCATTCAATCTTTTTAAATTTTACATGTAATCATAATATAGCTTAGTATGTTTGGTAATATATATAGAATATTACTAAACATACTACGCTACATAGTAAGGTTATGAGGTAGTTAGTAACTTGTATTTGGGCACTGATATAGAATATTCACATTTAAGATTCGTGTAGGTCTTTAGACCTTGTTATCCCATATTCTTAGTTCATAATAGGCAAGTTGGCATTTTGTCTATTGACACATTGCAAAAAATCCCGTTTTAGAAGAATGAAAAAAATTGGATATATATTTTTTAAACCACGAACAGTTTTTAAATACATCAAGATACATCTACTACAAACATTTATTTTTACCCGTATATTCATATAGATACAACATGCCATCCATCTAATATAAAGTGGTAACCCTATGAGCGATTGATATATAGTAGGTACTTACAGGAACACAACAGCCATGCACGCTTGCTGGTTTCTAGGGCTCCTGACATCACTTTCTGAACAGAACATAACAGAAGTACATAATTTATTAGAAATATTAATAAATAAATAATAGTAGAAATATTATGGAAAATAATTGGCACGTGACTATTTTCCTGTAGTTTTACTACGGAGCTAAACTTCTGTGCCAATTTAGTGGTTTGACATAATGATTGACGTGATCACTAAACATGGTTTTAATATAATACATTAATAATACAGCCATTCGATCTCCTAAAGCTAGCTAAATACTACAATGTAAGTGTTTTAAATCCCAATTAAAAAACATCGATGTCCGTACATGTACTAATATATTTTTATGAATAGCACTATAAAATTCGTAGTAAACATGAAACAGTATCAATCGGGAGATAAATTCATAGTTTCCGTGTTTTTAATAGCACATCAAAGTCTACAAACGTCTATCCGATTGTATTGTAACAAACGTTCTAACTTGGGATGTGAATGAGGTTAAAAGCCAGCGCGAAACGATGTTTAGTGATCACGTCAATCATTATGTCAAACCACTAAATAGGCACAGAAGTTTAGCTACACAGTAAAACTACAGTAAAATAGGCACGTAAAATAGTCACATGCCAATTATTTTACACAATATTTCTATAATTATTTATTTGTTGCGACGAGCTCGGTGGCGCAGTAGTATAATAAGTATGTATTTACAAAAAAAAAAATGTATTTATGTATGTTTATCAGTTGTCTTGTACCCATAACACAAGCTTCGCTTACTTTGGGGCTAGATGGCACTGTGTAATTTGTCCGACAATATTTATGTATTTATATTTATATATTATATAAAACCGATTATTGCAAGAATTCATTTCGTGAGTAATTAAAGTCACCAGAAGTCTTCTAATTGTCTCCTGACTCCTGATTTAGCAGCGGAGGTGACAATACACAACCTAATATCTAGTATTAAAAATACAGGAATTGTGACCACTTTACATTGCTCGGGATGTATGTGAATAAAATCATTTAATCATGAAGGATATACCAACCAACTTAAAAGATAAGTACATACTTAAAATATGTTTGCCATTTAAAACAGAGCAATGTGTATATATTAGTATGTGTGCCATAACAACACAATACTACACAGCAACAAACCTATAAATAATTGTCAAGGAGAAAGAATTTGCAATACTATCTCACACCATTAAAATATTTCACAGATAAAAAGCGGCCGTTCCAAAGGTATCAATCTTCGATACATTGCTGCCTAAACTACCTTTCAAGTGGATGATAAACTGCCCTTTATGTTTCGCGGGAGAGCGTAATTTTACTACCCTATAAATGAAGATAAGATTGCCGGTTGGACCCCATTCATCCAACGTCCATGCCAACACTCGTTACTTTTTATTATGTCAGATCGATCACTTGGAATATGTTTGTGTATAAAAATAGTAGTTGAAATGCTGTTGGTGAATTTCATGAACTTGTTTGCAAAATCGAGGGTCGGCAACGCATGAGTCACACCTCTGGTGTTGCAAGTGTCCATAGGCTACGGTGACTGTTTCCCATCAGGCTGGCCGTATGCTTGACTGCCACCTTAGTGACTTAGTTGACGAGCTCGGTGGCGCAGTGGTGAAACGCGTTGTTACGCTACTTTGACACCAACGATCATGGGTTCGATTCCCACACAGTACAAACATTTGTGTGCATGAACATGTCTGTTTGTCTTGGTCTGGGTATTTTCTATGTATAATAAGTATGTATTTACAAAAAAAAATGTATAGTTAATAGATTCAGGCGTTATTTTGCGATTTTGCTCAACGAACACGTATCGGCGTATAAAAACAATCGCCCAGAAAGGTCACACTTCGCCGAGCATCTTATAGACAAAGGACATAACTTATCCCCCACTAATACATATCAAATTTTACACACCATAGACAAAGGTTTAAAACTAAATATTAGGGAACAATTAGAAATTAATAAACATAAAAATTCTAAAATTACTCTCATGAACAAACAGACTGACGTAAACCATTCCCCACTATTAAATATCTTTTCGCTCACACCATCCACCCCCACCCTCAATTCAATATAAGGGACGGCACTGCGATGGATTTGTCACTTGTAGCATGTTACTCTTACGATTAACGTCTACAACGCCTGATGATGCCTCGTGGAGAGGCGAAACACGTGTCGCAGCGACGACCAGGCCAGTCGTGGCAGCGACGGTGGTGGAGGGGGCATGCGGATTCTGTTCCAGATGGCGGACGACCGCAGCAGCCGAGGCAGAGACTACCGGAGCAGCCATGGCAGCGTCGGCATGATGCACGCACTAACAGTAGTGGGTGGGTGCCGGCCGGCGCTAGGCCGCATGAACTAATTGGTGGCGGAAGCACACAAAGCAGGTTGGATCAAATTGCATGTAAAAAAAAAAATGTATTTACGTTTGTTTATCAGTTGTCTAGTACCCATAACACAAGCTTCGCTTACTTTGGGGCTAGATGGCGCTGCGTAATTTGTCCGACAATATTTATTTATTATTTATTTATTTACCTTAGTGGTAAAAAAATATTAAATAGACTGACCCACGTAAAAAGCGGAAATATTACATTGTTTTAGAGCATACCGTTTGACGGGCCAGGTGGATCAGTCGTGAACGACGCCATTTTGACACCAACGCTCGTGGGTTCGATTTCCACACAAGATAAACATTTGTGTGCATGAACATGTCTGTTTGTTTTGGTCGAAAGGTAGGGCGCATCAAAGCAGCTCGTCTGGGGCAGTACCTATACCTCACAAAAAACCGCAGCCAAATAACAACTCACTAGAGGATTGTTGTGTTCCTGCGTGTGAGTGGGGTCACCAGTAAGCTCCTAAAGAGTTGCTGTGTAAGCAGCAGAGGAGGCATCGCGCGAGTGTATTACTTATATAAGTATATATACTTAATGTATTACCAGCCTTAATAGCCTACGGTAACTGCTTTACATCAGGTAGACCGTATGCTAAAACGCCTCTCTACGTTATGTAAAAAAGTGGTGAATATTGCCTTTTCAAAAATAACTCAACTATATTGCAAGTTATTTATATTTGAATATATTTTATATTTCCTAAAAACTTTGGTTCAGATCAGTAAGTAACTAAGTACTACATAACGTTATTGAACATCTGACTTCCAGCTGTTCAATAACTATAACATATTACGGCATTAATGTTTGTCAAGTGAAGTTTAACGATGACGTGGGAATATGCTTTAACTACGCATCAAGCTGATTTATAACTAGATTAAATAAGATAACAATAAGAGAAATGATATAACAAAAAATGTTCTTAAATATTAGCATTGTGACTATCGCGCGCGCTGTGTTGCAATTGGTAATATTATAGTCATAAATAGAGATGGAGACTGTTCATTTTCCATTAGTTTACAAAGCATGTAACTTCTTTTGCAAGTTACATGCTTAGGCGGTGGCAATTTTAATGCCAATGTTTTTTTTTCATGCATTGTAAGAACTAAGTTTATATTGAGAGAGTGACAATATCAAAGAATTCAAATTGTAATCCTCCAAACCGCATGACAGCAATATAATGTATATGAAGGATTTAATAAAAAAAAAATAAGATATCCAAAAAATTGTTTATTACTGCACGTATCTATATTCATACGTAAAGCGGAAGAGTGTGTTTGTTTGTTAGATTACCTCTGAAAGTAGGATACCAGTCGGAACCAACCAGTCGGATTTGAACAATTTTTTTTGAATTTATAGGCCAAATGCTTGATGAAGGTTGTAATAGATTATTCAACATCGCCACACAACCCTTAGAAGCTGAAAAAAAGTAGAAAAAGCGGTCTCTACGGGATAACGGGATACATGTGGACGAAGTCGCGGCGTTCAGCAAGTCAGGATATAATAAAACACATTCATGATTATAATACCTAACCAAATTTATATGACATTATCATAAAATACTTGACTTGATGAAGAACACACCGGTAATACAAATGTTGTTAATTATTAAATATCCTAACAGTTAAGCAAATATAGTTTTATATACTATTAAAAAACTTTCAACAAGCATTTCTTGAATTAATACAAATATATATTGTGTATATCGGGCTTTAACGATTTGGATAATATTGTGTATTTAGAAAAGGATTTGCTTTTTAAGTTTATCTAGTTTTACTCAAAAAAAACGAGATTTTAACAGAATGTACATAATAAAACTGTGTATAGTGTTACATAAAACCAACAATTAGATGTTAGAATTAACACGTCTTTCGTCTCGCTGTATGTACGGTCTATGTTATACGGTCACAAAGATCTCCGATTCGAAGCCCACTAATAGCACCGTCTTTTTGCACATTGCTAATTCTTTAAACAAGAAATTCTTGAAATATAGAACTTATGCCGTGTATCTTGGAAAAGGCTCTAATGATTTGCATGAAATTTTACATTAACATAAAGCTATGCTTATTAAGTTTATATAATAAATTAAAAACGCCGAGCTAATCTCGGTTGCCTAGGTACTGAGACTAAAACAGGATATCCCAACATATGTTTACTCACAAATGATCGAATGTTTTTATGATGTTATATCATACTTAATCAAATGCTTCGAACTAATGAGTGATTGTTGCAGTAGACCTAGATTTCATTGAAATAAGATTTGAGACAGACATTCAGTAAAAGCCTCCAGGAATTCACAGATTTAACAATTTTCTTCTTAACATTTTCCCATTTCCTTATTATTAGGATTGGCGGGGTCCGCTACCTAATCCTAAGATTTGGGGAAGATACTGATTTTTACATGAAGCGGCTGGCATCAGACTTCCACAATCTACAGGGAGAATCAAATCTTTATTTGGTTAGGGTACATGTGTTTCGAAATATAATTCCTCGGATGTGAGGATTTTCTCATGATGTTTATCTTAACTGCCGAGCAAGTCATATTTATAAATATGTTCATAAATCCGAAAATACGAATTAAAAAATTTCAGAATTTAAATATTCGAACCGGGTACCAATTGGCCAATAGGCCGGTTACTATATACATCTACTAGGCCGTCACTGCTGCAATCACATTTTCATTAACCGGAATTTAGGTTATCTATAATAATGCTCAAATATTAAAAAATCCATTACATGCTATAACTGTTCTACAAGACTCAGTCATGTAGAACAGTTATAGCATGTAATGGAAATTCTAACTATTCAAAATATTTTTCATAAATTTGTGAGATTTTCACGAAAACATGTATCTCCAGGAATTACTTTTGTGTTCGCGCTTCCATTAACACACAACTGCCGATGCTAGGTACGCGGAGGACGAACAGTGCGAGGCAATGGTAGCATTAGGGGCTTGAATGTACCTGCCACCTATATTTACACCAATTCTTAAAATCATTTGTACTTAATAGGCAGACTTTTTTTTATAAAACGTCGGAAGGCACACAAGCATACGGCCCACCTGATGTAAAGCGGTTACTGTAGCCTTAAACGCTTGTAATACATTAATTATAATTAATAACGATAATTATCGGTCGCGCGATACCTCCTCTGCCACTACACAGCAAGCCCTTAGGAGCTTACTGGTGACCACACTCACACGCAGGAACACAACAACCCTCTAGAGAATTGTAATTTTATTACGGTTTTCTGTGAGGTGAGTGTACTTCCCCAGACGGGCTGCTTTGATGCGCCCTACCTCTCTTGACACACATCCAAACTAAGACAAACCAACATGTTCATGAACACAAATGTTTGTCTTGTGTGGGAATCGAACCCACGACCGTTAGTGTCAAAGACGCGGCATTCACGACTGCGCTACCGAGCTCGTCATTAATACGAACAATAGTAATATAAGAGCGTCGTTATCAACTAATGGTCTCTTTCGCTATATGAACTGTTTACACAGATGGGATGACACCTTTAATGAAAATTATTATTATAAACAATCTACAGTGTACAGATTTAACTACTCTGTCAAACTGTACACGTAGACGCTTAACTATGTATACAGATTTACAGAGTAGTTAAATCTGTACACGTAGACGCAATCAGTGGCAGTTTAATCATTGTAGACAGGCAGTGTTTGACTCACTCTACATTTTAAAGTATTCAGCGACCAGCTGGAAGAATAGGGCATGACTGCAAGTTGAACACAAATGCTGACCTGATAGGTATATCAGAAGTTATTCTTTTTATTGTGCCTGAGAACCACGTAGTTTGTATTTCTCTATGTTCATTTGTTATTAGGATACATGGAACGCTAAGTTTTGGTATTCCGTAAAAGTTTGGTTTGGCAAGTCTTCCATTTGATTGCCATATAGATGGCTGCTCAGTCAAATGGATTTATCCGCAGTATATGCAGCTAACAGGTGGGAATTGGATCTTTGATGGAGAAAGAATTTGCTCAGTTATTAATTTCGTTCACTATAAATAAATAAATATTGTCGGACAAATTACACAGCGCCACCTAGCCCCAAAGTAAACGAAGTTTGTGTTATTTGTACTAGACAACTGATAAATATACGTAAATACATTTTTTTTTGTAAATACATACATATTATACATAGGAAATACCCAGACCAATACAAACAGACATATTCATGCACACAAATGTTTGTACTGTGTGGTAATCGAACCCACGAGCGTTGGTGTCAAAGTAGCGTAACAGCGCGTTCCACCACTGCGCCACCGAGCTCGTCAATATCATAATCTTTTGCCTGTTTATAATTTGTAAATTTTGCATTTGTTACAATTGTTTGTTTATTAGTTACAATTAGTGACAAATTAGGTTTATTATTTTTGATAATAATAATACAAAACTAAATTCTTTATTATTAATGATACAAAGATATATTTAATTGCAAAACTTTAGAAATGTGTAAAAGAATCTACATGTAAAAAACTATTTGCAGAATACTTACTTTAAGTGTAAATATTCTATATGTTGTTGATTAATTTGATAATAAAGACAGTTCAAAATAAGATGATCAGTAGGTATATTCGCAATCCAATATTTAAATTATGATACATTCAGAGGCAATTTGATCTTGAAACGTATGTATGTAGTTTTATGATGCAAACAACGGGTTCTGTGAGTGCATGCCATCGCCGCCGCTGTCATAGGTAGGTGTGGCCATATCTATCATCCCTACAGCAGCCGGGGTACTAATAACCACCGCTTCATAGCCCATCTAGGATAAATTGATGAAAATACACTTGAAAAAATATTTAACATGGTAATAGATTCTTACGATATTTTGCGAAAGTCAAATTTACACGCAATTTGATCTAACCTGCTTTGTGTGCTTCCACCACCAATTAGTTCATGCGGACTAGCGCCGGTCGGTACCCAACCACTGCCGTTAGTAGATGCAGCATACCGTCGCTGACACGACTGTCGTGGTCGTCGCTGCGACACATGTTTCGCCAGCGACGACCAGGATAGTCGTATCAGCGACGGCGGCCGGTGCATGCGGTTTCTGTTCTAGATGGTGAACGAGTCAGAGACAACTGGAGCAACGGCATGGTGCATCTACTAACGTTAGTGGGTGGATGCCGGTAGGCTCTAGTCCACATGAAATAATTGGTGGCGGAATCACATAAAGCAGGTTAGAGATTAGACAAAATTGCATATTTATAATGGTCTATCGTCACAATAAACGGAAGCATGAAGTCCATATTAGCGAAATTTATGTTCATCCTATCCCTATAATTATATCTAAAGACCTACGAAGCGAAAGTCCTATCTATAGGATTAACTCATTCTCATGAGATGTTGAATTTAGGGTGATTGAGGTCAGCAACAGTTATACAAGATGCGAGGAACATTGTGTACTTATGTGGGTATAAATCAACTCTGTGTAAAAGATTTTAAATGAGGGTTATATTACAAGATTTAAGCGATTGTTATATCATTATTATTTTCAAATATTTAAAATATTTATTTCCAAATATTTTAACCGCGATATATACAAGTTAAGGCATGGGATTGTCACTTTCACTATATACACATATAAATATATGAAAATAGAATAAACGCAGTCGAGATGCGAGCATTGCGCAATGTTTGTGGTGTAATGCTTGTTGACGGCATTTGTAACAATAATGTAGAAAGAGAGTTGGTCTGATTGGTACGATCATGTAGAAAGAATGCAGGACAAAATAATGACGTAGTAGATATAAAATACGAAAGTGGAAGGATGTAGGAGCCAAGAAAGGCTAAAACTCACCTACTGCAAGGGACCTGGCGAGAAGATATAGTATTATATATGTGTGTGTATGAGTATTAACCTTATATTTGGGGTGTAAGTGGCTCAATGTCACCTTTAGAGCCAAAGCCAACCTCACCTGCACGTGGTACACCCTGCTTATCGACAGATGAGGCTCTGGCGAAAGAGAGGTAGGGCACGACGTTAGCCCGACTGGGGAGGTACCTCCACCTCACAGAAGATGGCAGCCAAATAACAACTCCATGGAGGGTTGCCGTGTTCCTGCATGTGAGTGAGATTACCAGAACATGATAAGTTGCTGTGTTGACAACGGGGGCTAGCAACGCGCTAGCACCTTTCTTTTTGTTGCTAGCGTTCATAGGCTACGGTAACCGCTTTACATCAGGCGGGCCGTATGCTAGTTTGCTATCCGTCATAGTATAAAAAAATATGTACTTCCTGAATAGATCGCGATGTTATCTCTGCTCAATATGACATGACTAAACAATACAAGAATACAATGGATATATCTAAATATTCAATGTTAATTCGAGACGTAGATACAAATTATTTTCTAAGTACATCCATTTCCGCTCTCTCTTGTCCCTCTCAATAATCCTTCGGCTCTAAAGCTCGTTATCTACCGTCTTGCGGGATTCCTCGGCCTTCATTACAATTTTCGTCTAATATTACACACGGATAATAAACTGGCTCCGATGGCGCTGTAGTAACTGGCTTTATCCATAGTATTATTTCCTCTTTTGCAGTTTGGGATTTGAGGAGATTAAGATCAAATCCGCGAATGACAATCTCATGTTCCTTGTTTCACTAGCTTGCTCTCTCGAATGTCCTCGCATTGAGTTCTAGAAAGTAAACTAGGACCTCTCCTAAAACTAAAATTGTTAGACTATACATCGGTAGTCTAACAATTTTGGTTAAAATAGATTAGCCCGTGAAAGACGATTAAAAAGTGACTTTCACTTTTGTAATAGCAAATAATTGAAGAACCTTTTAAAGATATCATAGTAGCAGTAAATCTATATTACTCCAAAAGTTGCGAAGCATTTTAAAACTCTGTCTATCTCTCTCTCGTATTATAATGAAATAGCTAGGTATAGAGATAGTGGGGCAGGCCCCAAGTGTTTTCTAGTGCTTCCACGTAGTCTGCCCTGGACCCACTCACCTGGTGCGCGGTAACGCAGTGGCCGGTGAGTGGTGACTAAAACTAGAAAACTATACTTGTGGGCGAGGAGGTTGAGTGGAGTTGGAGCGATTGACGTTTTCGTTGATTGTCTTGGTGGTGTGGAGCGTGTCCGTGTGGTTGGTGGTGTCGTGTGTTTTTGTTGCGTTGGTTTTTGTTTTTTGTGTTTGTAGTTGGGTTCGGTGACGAACATAGGCGGTTTTTGTTGGTGTTTGGTTTTGTCACTTGTTTGGTTTTTGTGTTTGTCGTTCGTTTTCGTGTTGTGTGGGCTGTCTAGTTCTCGGTCACGAGCCTGGACAGCCGAGTTCCGGTGATGCCGCGTGGGGGGGGTACGTTGGGGCCTAAAGGTTCCGGGGGGGGTGACGTCCCGGAGGGCCCACGAAGGGAAGAGGTGGATAGCGAGGGCGAGGGGTGGGTGGAGACCGACTCTATGGTCACCACCCTCTCCGAATCTGAGCTGTGTCGCAAGCGCCTGTTCTCGGGGTCGGAGACGGAGACCCCCGACGAGCGGGCGAAGGTGCCCACCGCCAGGCGCGGCAAGAGGGGCGGTATCGCCCCCAGTTTGGCTAGGGCCCGCCAACAAATAAGGGAGCGAAAGGAGGAGGCCAAGGAGGCGGCATTTAATGCGCTCCTTGAGAAGCGGGCCCTTAGGACGAGGATGAGCCCAAATGTAGCGGCAGGAAGCGCCGAGGGGGTGAGCCCCGAGGCGGAGAAGGAAAGCCCCGAAGGGAGAAGCCCTGAGGGGGATGCGGCGAGCCCACTCGAGAGGGGCGCCGAGGACCTCATGGTGAGGGGCGAGGGGATGTTGGAAGTCATCCTCGACCTCACGGGGAAATCGGCGAGCCTCAAGGGGGGCTACTCCGCAAAAATTGCAAGGGCTGCGAGCGGGATCCGGGAGATCCTGGGGGCCCTGGTGGTGCGCACGGAGGTGGAGGAGACCCACCGCCTCCGAGCTGACAACGCCCGTCTCCAACGGGAGGTGGCCTCCTTGAGGGAGGAGGTCAAGGCGCACCGCCGGGAGTTCCAGGAGCTCCGGAGCGAGAGGAAGGCGCAGGGGTCGACGGGCCCGGTGGATCTCCAGACCCTGGAGTCAAACATCGCCCGGCTCGTCGGCAACCTAGTGGACGGCCGGCTCGCCGCGATTGAGTCGCGCCTGCCTCCTCCGAGTGTCGCCCGTCCCCCATTGGCGGGCGACAGCTCACCGGTGGCGAGGGCCGCGAGGGCGGCCATCGAGAATGCAGGTCGGCCGGCGACTAAGCCGAAGAAGGTAATTGCGCCGGCCGAGCTCGAGGTACGTCCTCGGGCAAGACAGGCCACCGGAACGGGTCCCGCCCGCAGTGGGGCCCCGCAGGAGACGTGGACGAGCTTCGGCCCGTCCACATCAAGGGCGAAGCCGGCCGCGGTGACGCCGTCGCCAGCGGCGGGGGCCACCGAGGTCCCTAAGGAGGCGTGGACCGACGTGGTCCGCCGCAGGCCGCGAAAGACCGCGGCCCCCGCGACTCCTGCGGCGCCAGCGCCCGCCAAGGCGTCAGCCAATGCTCCCGCAGGCAGGGAGGAGAGCCGAAAGCCCAAGGTGGTGCTCCCCGGCTCCACGGCCGTAATTCTCAAATTACGGCCGGAGGCAGCCCAAGGGGGGGCATCGTATGCCTCGGCCCTGCTTAAGGCCGAGCGGGAGGTAAACCTGGGCGAGCTGGGAATCGGCTCGCTCCGGATTCGCAAGTCTGCGACCGGAGCGAGGCTTATCGAAGTCCCCGGCTCGTCCAGTCACGAGAAGGCTGACGCCTTGGCAGCCAGGTTGTCGGCTGCCCTGTCCAGCGTTGCTGAGGTGTCCGGGCCCGTGAAGTGTGCGGAGTTCCGCCTCACGGGTCTGGACGACGCCGCTACGGCGGAGCGGGTCAAGGCTGCGGTCGCGCGCGAGGGGGGCTGCACCCCCGAGCAGGTCCGGGTGGGCGAAATCCGCCCGGACTGGCGGAGTTCCAGCTCCGCCCTGATGCGCTGCCCGGTGACGGCAGCGAAGAAGCTGCTCGAGCTGGGCAGTATCGGGGTGGGCTGGAGCCGGGTGCAGCTCCACCTGCTGGAGGCGCGCCCCATGCATTGTTATAAGTGCATGGGGAAGGGGCACACAGCCGAGCTGTGCCCCTCCAAGGAGGACCGCAGCCGGCTTTGTTACCGGTGCGGGCAGCCGGGGCATATCGCCTCGGGCTGCTCGGCCCAGGCCCGCTGTGCCGTATGCGCAGACGCTGGGCGGAAGGCGACGCACGTGATGGGGGGCCGTCTTTGCAACCCCCCATCCGTCCGCGGGAGAACGCCCCCCATCTCTCGCGGGAGTGGGCGGCAGACGGCGCCGGAGGCTAGGATGTCCGAGTAATGGCCGGACATCCTCGCTTCCTGCAGGCCAACGTCAACCACTCCGCCGGGGCTCAGGACCTTTTCCTGCAGACCATGGCGGAGTGGGACGTGGACGTGGCGGTGGTTGCGGAACCATATTTCGTGCCCTCCCGGCCTAACTGGGCCGGGGATCTGGACGGTTCCGTGGCCATCGTCGCGAGGCCTGGCGCCAGCCCCCCACTCGTGGTGTGGGGGAGGGGAGCGGGTTACGTGGCGGCGGTTCGGGGAGAGTACGCAATCATCGGTGTGTACTTCTCCCCGAACCGCGACCTGCCGGCCCTGGAGCGGCTGCTCGACGCTCTGGGGTCGGCTGTGAGGCGGCTAGCGCCCGCCCAGGTTGTCGTGGCCGGTGACTTCAACGCCAAGTCCACGGCGTGGGGGAACCCGGCCACGGAAGCCAAAGGGCGGATGGTGGAGGAGTGGGCGCTGGCCGCGGGACTGTCCCTCTTAAATAAGGGGACAGTCCACACGTGCGTGCGGTGGAACGGAGGGTCGGTGGTGGATCTGTCCTTCGCCACCGCGTCCACCGCACGCCGAGTGGAGGGCTGGAGGGTGGAGACGGGGGTGGAGACACTCTCGGACCATCGTTATATCAGGTTCGAGGTGTCTCCAGCCCCCGGGAGTCCGACGACTTCGTCCCGGTGGCGGAGCCGGTTCCCGCGTTGGGCGCTCACCAGACTCGACCGGGAACTGGCAGAGGAGGCGGCCATTGTCGGCCGCTGGGGCCTCCCGCCAATGGAGGATCTGGACGCCGAGGAGGGGGCTGGTCGTCTCTGCGACGCCTTCACGGCGGTGTGCAGAGCGGCCATGCCCAGCGTTGGGCGTCCGCCTCCGAGGCGGGCGGTCTACTGGTGGTCGGCTGAGATAGCCGGCCTCCGGGACGCCTGCAACGGGGCGCGTAGGGCGTATACTCGGAGCATGCGTCGCCGCCCCCGGGACGAAGGGAGAGATGGCCATCTGCACGGCATATACGTGGAGAAGAAGAGAGCCTTGCAGATGGCCATAAGTAGGGCCAAGGAGGGAGCGTGGCAGGAGCTGCTGGAGGGCCTAGACAGGGACCCGTGGGGCCGACCGTATAGGGGAGCGCGGAACAAAATCCGCGCTCAGTCGGCCCCACTGACAGAGACCCTCCAGCCGGCCGTGTTGGAGAGGGTTGTCGGGGAACTCTTCCCCGACAACCCACGGGGCTACGCTCCCCCGAGGATGGCCCTACAGTCGGACTCCAGAGGAGAGGAGGAGGGCGCTCCGCCGCCCGTCACCGACCAGGAGATGGAGGCGGTCGTTGACCGCCTCCGAGGCAAAAAGAGGGCGCCGGGTCCGGACGGGGTGCACGGGAAGGTGCTAGCGTTGGCTCTCGTGCACCTCGGAGACAGGTTCCGGGAGCTCCTCGACTGCTGCTTGCGGTCGGGGTGCTGCCCGGGACCCTTCAGGGTGGGCCGGCTCTGCCTTCTGTTGAAGGGAGACCGGCCCCCGGACTCGGGGTCGGCGGTTCGACCAGTCGTTCTGCTGAACGAGGCGGGGAAAGCCCTAGAAAGGGTTGTCGCTTCCCGCCTCGCTCAGCACTTGGAGGATGGCCCGGGACCGGGCCTATCGGATGCCCAGTTCGGGTTCCGGGCCAGACGGTCGACCGTCGACGCCATTAGGCGCCTAAGGTCGGTGACGGAGGATGCGGAGCGCAGCGGAGATGTGGTGGTGGCGGTGTCGTTAGACATCGCCAACGCCTTCAACAGCCTCCCCCACAGTACCATACTGGAGGCCCTCAAATACTTTGGGGTGCCTCCGTACTTGGGGAGACTGTTGAAGGCGTACTTGGAGGACAGGGAGGTGCGCTACGAGGACGCGAGGGGCCAGATGGTGAGAAGATACGTCGTGTGCGGTGTCCCACAGGGGTCCGTTCTGGGCCCCATTCTGTGGGACCTCGCATACGACTGGGTCCTGCGGGGCCGTCTCCTCCCCGGGATGGGCGTCATCTGCTATGCAGATGACACCCTCGTCACATCCCGGGGTAAGACCTTCGTGGAGGCGGCGCGGCTGGCCGAAGTCGGTGTAGGACTGGTGGTCAGCCGCATAGAGAGGCTTGGGCTTCGGGTCCGCTTGGATAAAACCGAGGCCCTCCTCTTCCGCGGGACCAGTAGGCGGGGCCCCCCCTCGGGAGCGCACCTCCAAATAGGAGGAGAAAGGATTAGGGTGAGTGCCCAGATTAGCTATCTGGGCCTCACCCTGGACGGGAGATGGACCTTCGGCCCCCACTTCGAGCGGTTGGGGCCGAGGGTCATCAGAGCTGCGGCGGCGCTGGGTCGCCTCCTGCCCAATGTGGGCGGGCCTAGCGCCGCGTGCAGGCGGCTGTACTCCGGCATCTGCCGGAGTATGGCCACGTACGGTGCCCCCATATGGGCGGACGCTCTCTGCGCTCGGAACAGGGCTCAGCTGCGCAGAGCGCAGCGGGTCATAGCGCAGAGGGCGATAAGGGGGTACCGGACGGTGGCGTGGACGGCCGCGACCGCCCTTGCTGGCGACCCGCCCTGGGAGTTGGAGGCGGAGGTGCTCGCCGAGGTATACGGGTTTGTCTCGGATAGGAGGATTCTCGGCGAGCGCCCCACGTCGGTGGAGGTGGGGCGGTATCGCCAGCGAGGGCATGTGGAGATGATGCGGAGGTGGGGGGAGGACCTGGCGCAGCCGCGGTACGGAGTCCGCGTTGCGGAGGCGCTGCGCCCGGTCCTGGAGGCGTGGATGCGTCGTAGGCGCAAACCCCTCACTTTCCGCATGGTGCAGGTGCTCACCGGACATGGATGCTTCGGTGAGTACCTGCACCGGGTCGCGAGGCGGGAGGAGCGGCCAGGCTGCCACGATTGTGGCGCGGCCGAGGACACTGCTCAGCATACTCTAGAGCAGTGTCCCAGATGGTCTCGGCAGCGCCATGATCTGGTGTCCGCGCTAGGTAGCGCGGACCTCTCGCTCCCGAGCGTGGTCCGCTCCATGCTCGGGAGTGACAGTGCCTGGCAGGCGATGGCCTCCTTCTGTGAGACCGTCATGTCCCAGAAGGAGGCCGCGGAGCGGGACAGGGAGGACGATCCTCAGGCTGCCCCGCTCCGGAGACGGCGGACGGGAGTGCGGCGTAGGCGCTACGCGCACCTACTGCCGCCTCCCTAACCTGTGGGACTAGGGGTCAGGCTGGGAACCTGGCCCCATAATGGTCCCGCCGCCGGAGGGGCTGTCCCAATTTGCCGGGATGGCCCCTAGAGAGAAGAAGTCCGGCCCCTTTTGAGGGGCTGGCCAGTCGCAGTGGTGCCCTGTTGCTGACAGATCCGGGGCACCACACCAACGCGGCCGATGGCATTTCGCGGGGTTGTTTAGTGGGGATACCGTTGGACAGCCGACGGGGAGTCCCACACTACCACCGGAGGCCACCCAGGCACCGGTGGTGTGCGTAACGCATTTTTCCCCGCGTCACAAAAAAAAAAAAAAAAAAAAAAAAAAAAAAAAAAAAGGTATAGAGATAGTAGAATAACATAGGCACATATATAACCCATAATAGTAATTGGCGCTCTATATACATATCCGCTTTGATCGCATCAGCTGTATATATCAACGGTGATGACTATAACTAGTAAGTATCATAAGTCGCGATCCCAAATATCAGGGACTGTAGTAAGGAGAGAAATTTATTATTAATTAATATGGTTTACATAAGAGGATAATGAATAAAGATAGACAATAGAAGACATAGACAATGAAGATCAGTGCGAATATGAAAAGACCACCGGATCTATATTAGAAACGCTCTTCACTTCAGAGAAGCATACAAGTGGTTGAATACGTAAAAGGCAGTAATGTATATCCTGTAATCATAATGTATTTGAATTCATTTCCTTTAAGAACACAGTTTAAAAATCTCACGTATATCTTATAAAAACACGGAAATTATCACACAAGTAGAAAACATTAACGAAAGTATGAAATTCACATTTCCCATGTCAGTCATTCCGAATTATCAGTTAAGTTTCGAAAGTTGCGAATTTCTCATCGGTTAACATGTAGCGAAGAGGAAGTTTGGTAGATTGAGAAGCCCGTCTGATGAGCAAATGCGCAACTTGATACCGACTTCCTTCAACGTTACATTGGATATAGGGAGATGCGGCTTTACAAACCAGTTTGCAGTAATTTGCTCAACAAATTAGGAGCTTAAGCTGGAATCTTCTTTGACGATTACAAGACATTTGTAACATTAACGAACAGCATGGAACTTGAAATTAGTTAATAAAACATTATTATTTTGTTAGGGTGAATTAGTGTATGATTCATAGGAAAAACCGTTTCACAGTACTCTGGCTAATTGTTTGCGGGAGACAGCTTCTTTAGAACTACATTTATGTGTATAACTGTTTTGGTTCCAATGCTATACTAGGGCTCTCGCTATAGCTATATAAACACTATAATGATGAATCATAGACAATGAAGATCGGTGAGAATATGAAAAGATTACCGGATCTATATTCCAAAACGCTCTAAAGCTCAGGGAAGCATACGAGTGGTTGAATTCGTAAAAAGCAGTAATATATATCCTGTAATCATAATTTATCAATTATATATTTGCTAATACTTTATGATGAGTTACGAATATAATTTAGCTAAAAAAAGCTACGGCAAACTTTTTGGTGTTTTTATGGTAACAAATATCTTTTTAATGGTACACAAAAAAGTGTTGCTTATCAATATCTGAAGTTCGGTGGATGAACTTATAATAATTTATATTAAATGTTACGATGAAAGCTTAATCAAAAATGTACCCAAGTTTACCATTAATCTAGTACAAACAATGAATAATAAGCAAATTATAATATAAGTTATCATCGTTATGATGATAATAAATGTATGTTAAATATGTAATAGGATTTTAGATTACTTAAAACATTTAATTACGCATTCTAATAATGTTGATTTTAAGAGAATAAAATAGTAAATGTTTGTCGTATGCATGTTTTTCTTTATTTTTATTCTATATATCAGGGTATATCCACAACATGATCATTAATGCAGCTACATGATACAGTGGAGAGCAAGAAGCAGGCGCAAGGTGAGCTTGAAATATTGCTTTGTGTGTTGCTTACTCCCCGTGTGAATACTTCACGGTTAGCTTATAAAAATATGCGAGTTTTACAAACAAGGAGATTTATTAGATGTATCCGTTCTGAGTTGTAAAAAATACAATTCGAGCAATAAATACGCTTCTTTCAACGGTTTATGTTACTGTTTTTAAAATAATACATCGATATTTAACACAGAATAGCTTGTCGCGAAACTTATCTTCATCTTACAGATATGCATAGTCAAATAACAATTCCATGGAGGCTTCTTATATGTAGCTAAGTACACGTCATGTTTGACAGATATCCTTTGTACTGTTCCTGTAGATAGATAGATAGATAGAATAAGTTTTATTTACATAATAATTTTACAGGAAATTTCCTATTATGCAACAAGACGGCCTTATTGCTAAAAGCAATATTTTCAAGGCAACCTTAAGGTAACGGATCGGCGTACAGAGAAGGTACCGTACGTAATAAGACTTACAATCTCACTTGGAGTGTCAAGGGTGATCTGCTCTTAGCTGTACCTATGAGTAACTACAGGCACCAGGAAGCTGGAGGTGCGCATGAGTAAATCCTTTACAACACAAAGATGTTTGTTTCATTTTAGGCTATGATCCGCTTTACATACTGAATGTCACCCGATGTACAGCTAAGTGCAGATCACGCTTGACATAAGAACGATATAAAGTGTAAAACTTCACGTGCACTTAACTGTATTGGTAGTAATCTTTATAATATTTTTAGATGAATACACCAGAATTCAGTACAGACAAACACAGTAGTAATATATTATAATAATTATACGGAACAAAACATGGCAACACTATATACGGTAGTAAATTTTAGCTATGGCTTGATACGAATTTACTATCGGTAGACCGGCCCTCTTAAAAGAGAATATTGATAGACATTTAAATCTCTCTCACGTCACAATTTTCCAACAGATTCGAATGTAATTTTATTTATATATAAAAAAATAAATACGCTTAAAGTGCTACTACCTAAGTAAAACCGGTAATATTTTATCTTGTACATCACCTTCAAAATCTACTGACGTTACCAGCTGTCCGGTCAGGGGAGCCACAAACGTAATATGACAGTCGTATTAATGCCCGCCATGATTTAGATAATGATAACGAGCCACAATAAAACTCTCAGCGCCAAATAAAACCCTAAAAACGAAATTTTGTTAATGAGTCAAAAATAAAAGCGTACAACCGAACCCACACAACGAACTCCATACGTTTGACATAATAAAGATTACCGGCCATATTTTTAATTAATGAAATCAGTTCTCTTTTAAGGAGATGTTAGTCAAATTGGTTTTGGGTGGTATCACCGGTGTCTTTGATACACAATTATTGAATGTAGGTTATTTATATATTATATATAACTGTTTATCAATTGTAAAATGTTTGTTTAGAATATGTTATGCAGCCGATATTTGATGTATTATTTTTTATAATTTTTTTATACCACTAAGGTGGCAATCAAGCATACGGCCTGCCTGATGGTGAACAGTCACCGTAGCCTATGGACATTTGCAACACCAGGGGTGTCACTCATGCGGTGCCGACTCTCTAAAAACCTATTCACGCATTTCTTGAAGTGTTTCATATTGTAGTCCTATGGAAAAACCTCGGCTGGGAGCTCTTCCACAGTTTGAGAGTTCTCGGAAGAAAACTTCTCTGGAACTGCACAGTACGCGACCATTGCGGTTCCAGCGTGTGAGGAATTTGAAATTAAATTCTTCAGAACACAACCCGTTGTACAATCGGTAGAACACACAAAGGGAAGCAAAATCTCTCCTTAAACTTAAGCGTTAAATCCCGTATGTAAGCTTAGGATGATCGACAATTCTCACAGCTCAATTCTGAATCGAGTCACATGGTCCAAGCTGGTATCCAGGTGCCCCCGTCCAAAGGTGACTGCACTACTCCAAGTGTGGTCTGACTTGAGACTTATATAACATAAGTCTCTGCCCCGCACTGAAGTACTGCTTTGCTCTGTTGAGCACACCAAGTATGCAAACAGCTTTTAATTTATCGGAAAATTTAATGACCAATGAGATGTTCGAGTGATCGTAATGTTTGTATTGATCGGTAACAGTTTAAAAGGTTGTAACGTTTTACGATAGATTTACTTTGACATTGTTTGAAGGCAATGTTCCTGTTTTACTGCTCTTTGTCCTTAAATCCCATTAAATCTTCATTGGGCACCCGTACACAAAAGTACGGTGAGCTCTTTGCAATCTAAAATGCAAATTCCACATCATTTAATTTTAATTGGATGTTATAGAGTTACAACACGTAAATAATCGAAAGTACATTTTGTATATACAATACTTTGCGAGGAATTCATTTGTCCCCGATAGTTGTTTAATATTTTTATTTTAAACACGACTTATCTAAAATATTTATCATTGCGATCACAGCGATTTAGTTTGCTCACGCGCGATGAGACTCAATTTTTGTCACATATTAGTTCTCCATAGTTAAAAAGGTCATTACAAACTGGTTTTATAATCAACTTTGGGTCTTATTTTTAATGCTTACGTTTCAAAACTGTTTGTAATAAAATGAGTGCGATAGTATTTTTTTATCTATAGATATATTGTGATGTGATGTCGGGAGCAAAGCCGCAGGCTCACAGATACTATCAGTGGCCACCGGTAATGAGACTCGGTGTTAGTCGGATGGAAACAGTGGGACATTATTTTTAATTCCTATTTTTCAAAGCAAAGGGCTCCAACAAGATTTCGAACATCGATGCATGGGACGATAACGAACTTGATTCTAAAAATCTGAGTGCATGGCGGTGCTGTTGCCAAGTTTCTATCAAGAACAGACAGATATAGTGGTCGTTTCTCATAGTAATTTGCAAGGGAGCATTTGAGCATCTAAAAAAGAGTATAAGTATAAAGAAACACTGGATACTGTGTTAGAGTATTTAAATCAATGTTTCGTTTCATTTAGACACTTCTAGCAGATAAATGTGATGTGACACGAATAGTAGTATTAATAAAAAAATATAAAAAAAGCAAGATCCGTGGTTTCGGTAGTACCTATTCTATATCCCATGTTGCATATCATCTATCACTTCAGGAACGTAGTATTTAAATGTCGAGTTACTTAATAAATATCTGCTTGTAGTAAACTATTACGCGATGCCACCTATGCTGCTAATACAGCAACTCCTTGTAAACTTACTGGTGATCTCATTCACACGCAGGAACACAGTACCTATTTATTTTATTTGGCTGCGGTTTTCTGCGAGGTAGTACCCAGCCGAGTGCTAAGATGAGCCCTACGTCTCTTAGAAACACCTGACAAGACAAACATACATGTGCATGAACATAAATGTTTATCCACTCTGGGAATCGAACCTACGAGTGTTGATGTTAAAGTAGCGTTACTAACCACTGCGCCACCGAGCTCGTCATTATTTTATTGCATGCATTATTATTGAAAAAGAATGTTTATCCAGTAAATAGTTGAATAATTATGATTATGAATCGCTTGGTTCTACACAGAAAGGTTACAACTTAGCCAAAAACTTGGCACTATTTTTACACTTAAAAGCGGCCGTGATCGTTATACGAATAGAGACCTTAAATTTCATTTCATTTAAGATTTAGTGGTAGTTAATATAATGAGCTATGAAGTTTATTAATCTTAATTTCTGAGTCAAACTATTAAGTAAAGGTTCCGTTTGTAGAATTGCTCAAGAATGTGAGTAATACATTAGTTGTATCGAATCGATTACTCTCTCTGCGTATTGATCTTGATAAGCAAGTAATTAAAGAATCAGCCGATCGTAGAACGAAGTAGCAACGGGTCTTGAGGTGATACGTTACTTTGTAATCGAGAACCCAATGCTTGCGCAATCGAGCAAATGGATCGATTGGGATTACGTTTATAATTAGCTTCCTCGACATAGAGCACAACCTTTCTTTTGAAATGTTTTTTGTCCGAGTTTTTGCTTGATCACACCATATTGTGTTACAAAGGTGCCTATTTATGACTTGTATCTCTAATATCAGTCCATACTTTCTTTGTAAAAGAACTTTTATCGTTTACAGTATAAGGTTAAATATCTATAAGCACAAATTTTACTAATGAGATTCTAGTTAGATAATGTGATGATCTGTTTCTGTTAGTAATATCCCAGAGAAAAACGTTTGTTATAAAGATGATTGTATGTTTCACATATCAACATTTAATAGTAATCAGATATCATATATATATGTATATATATATATATATATATATATATATAATACCGTAATCAAGTCGACATTTTTAAAATATATAATTCCGATTAGTGATGCAGTTAGATTCTAATAGAGAAACAAAAAATTATGTCTATCTATTACGTATACATATCACAGTAAAACTACTGTAGCGATTTTGAAGGAATGTCATACAGTAACAGCTTTTGTTATTAACTAGCGACCCGCTCCAGCTTCACACGGCTAGTGGAGCATATTATGCCTACAGATTTTTTTTTATACTTATATTGTATTGTATAATACCCGATTCACGAAAAAATACGTCTTTTTAAGCAAAGGAGGGTCAAAGTTACTATGAAAAAAATATATTCTTTTGAAGACTAAGTCTTGAACTCAGTATATGCATAAAACATTTAAAATTAATTTACATGTAAGTATTTCAGCTTTTTTCAAAAAACCCGTATTATATCTAAAAAAATTTCTTTCTTGTGCTTGTAACTGAAATCCTAAACGGCTGGACTAATTTTGATGAAATTTTAGGTGTACAATTAAGTAAATTCGAGAATGCTTTTGATTCACGACTATTTATGACACTAATTGTGAGTTACACTACCTACCATCTCTAAAGATGGTAGGTAATGTTGCTCGGGTTTCTTCTAAACGGCTGGACCGATTTTGATGATTTTTTTGTGCGTATAAGTGGGTCCCTGGATGGTTTAAATTCACAATTGCATGCGGTAGGTGGCGCTGCAATCGGGTTTTAGAAAAAAAAATAGCAGACAAGCCAACGGCGATGTTCAGACAGAACAACGTCTGTCGGGTCCATCATTTAAATAATATGGTGTAAAGGATTATCATAATGTGTATGAAATGCATAAGATAACTAACGTATTTAAGTTGATAAGGATTAGTACTGTATATCCGTATAATATCCGATGAAAGCTCCCAAGCGGCTTGACTTTTGCCGACATTTTCAACAATTATTGTCATATTTTAACCGATTTAGACAAAACCTTGATAAATTATACACCTAAACGTTCTTCAAGATTCAATCTGTCTATTGGTGACCGCATGAAAATCCGTTCAGTAGTTTTGAGTTTATCGCAAACAGACAGACGCGGCCTGGGATTTTCTTTTATTATATGTAGTGATTTTATTACAATATTAAAGCGACATTTCATATCAGAAAATAAAACGATTTTAGAATAGCCAGAAAAAAATGTAGGTAATATCCCAGTTACAGAAGGTCGATCGAGCACAAATCGGATCTGGACATGAACTCCGTACGTTCTTTATTGACGTCATTCATATACACTAGTATAAGGCAAGAGAAAAAGTTTTTTTCGTGAATTAATATCCATTGAATCAATTTTGACTGTAGAACCACTAGTTTTTAAGAAAACTATTAAAATGTAACATCTAATTTACCATGGAAACAATAACTAATTTGTATTAGTACAGTATTTTTGTATAACATGGAAAGTATACAAAATGTGAAACATGTTTTCGTATTATAAGTAGGTATATTGTTGCAGCTATAAAACTATCCATATAAAAGTTAAGTAAAGTTGTTCCGTAAAAATGGGATAAGATACCTAAAATTACCTAAATTTACCCCTAGTTATTGCTTATAGAGTATGGTACGGTAATTACATAAGACAGCATACTTGTCTCTTTTCTACATGGAACTGCATTTTTCGTGTCTACTTCAAAAGCCATTTTATTCAAAGAAATGTCAACTACAGTCTTTCTCCAGGGCGTTTTGTTAAAAGAGACTGTCCAAACCTCAAGGCAAGAGTAACTCGTTTCATATGTGAGATCAAATATACTCAATAAAGATAAATAAAATCTTCGAGTAAAGACTGGTCGCCAACAGTTAAAAGCAAGGAGAACAAGTTGTGAAAAGAGCAATATAAAAACATAAAACTCTCAGAAGTAAAACAAAAGTTGAACTAGCACCGAACTGTATGTGGTTCTATTATTAGAACTGAATTCAGTGAACTGCCAGTGATTTTTTAGAGACTATCTCTATTATGAGGCAAAATCAAAGATACGGTTATATCATACGGTTTTATTGCAAGCATTAACTTTGAAGACTTAATTTAAATATTAGAACAAATAATTATACTAAAAAATATTTCAAAACTTGACGGTTCAATACCCTGTGTAGGCTTAGGATCGTCGACAATTGTCACAGCTCGTCTCTGAATCGAATCACACGGTTCAAGCTGGTATTCAGGTGCGCCGCCCAAAGCTGACTGCAGTACTCCATGAGCGGTCTGACTTCAGACTTATAATAAGTCTTTGCCCTGCGCTGAAGTACTGCTCTGCCCTGATGAGCACACCAAGTTTTTTAGACAACAGTTTGACCTTCTCTTCCAGGTGATTTCGATATTGAACATCACTGGAGATCTCGACACTACTTTGTGTACTTCCGCCACTGATTAGCTCATGCGAGCTGACTATTTGCCATCAGGCAGGCCGTATGCTTGTTGGCCACCTAAATGATATAAAAAAGCTCCCGTAGCAGCCATTAGACGATTGGGAATGTAGCATTCCATGCTATCCAATATCGTCGCAGCCACTGCGGTTGAACAACATTCGATGTCCTCTGACTTGAAACACATCGTACCCGTGGCACCACGTGTTCGATGTGTAGAACTCCCGAAATCCATCCCAGTCTTCTGACTATAATGCCATACGCGACGTCATCCGGCAGGCTGAGATGGGTCATGTCTGAGATGTTATATTCATCCGGCGTATAGTCAGCAGAAGATCAAGTAGAAAGCTTGCATGATCCTCTATATCTGATATTCAGCCAGAGCAAATTCATGAGCAGATCTTCCTGCGTAGTCAGTGCACCGAGAGCCAAGCGACCCGGCATGGTGGACATTAACGTTTCCCAAAATCACTAACTCAGAGGGTTACTGTTCGGTAACTGGATCAGTTGGCATTTGCAGGTGCAAGGATAAAGGAGCCGTACCTGTCTCAACGCTATGGGACCTGTAAAAGCACGCGTAGATCGGGGTGTGCTTCACATCCACAGGTGCCCATAATACCGACAGGTCCATGTCTTCAAGGCTGTACAGTCTACGACAACAAATTTCCTCCCGAACGAACATGCATACCCCGGCTCGACACACAAATACGTGCTCTAGCTTGTACCTGGGGTAATGTAAGTGAGATGTGTCAACCGGTGAGGATATTTGTGTCTCCGTGAAAAAAAAATGTTCGGCCGAGTGGTCTCCAGATGGTGATGGACCGCCTTGATGTTCGAGTGTAAACCCCTGATGTTACAAGTCTACATACGTTGTGGAGGGGGTGGCCGACTGAGTACATAACTTTAACCATGTAAAGGAAAAACCATTTAAAGTCAACAAGCATTACCGAAATAATTTGGAAGTCCTACAAAGAACATTATAATTAATAAGCGTCAATACAACAAGTTTTAATTTTCCCGGTTTTCCTGAAAACTAACGTGCTAGCGTTAGTGCCGCAGCCGCTCACAGCTGTTGCCTGACGTCATTATTAAATGCTTTTCAAGAACAGGTGCTGATAATAACGAGGGTGAACGTTTAATTAATGAACACTAGTTGCCGTTTCTTATCTATGTGTGGAGGATAGTTCGTACTACAGGGTGATGTAAAAATAATTTGATTTTTCGATGCTTCTCCTGTCGAGGCTTGGTCCACCATAGTAATAGTAGATTATGGTTAGATTTAGAAATGTGAAATCAAATTCGACAATATTGTCCGACAATAAATATTGTTAAGTGTTGTTATTAGAATTAACAATATTACTAATCGAATTTGGTCATACCTATTCTAATGGTTTTCAGTTACCAATTAATGGTACATACGGAGCTTGGTGACTTTTACGGCTTCGTAGGTAGCTTCGTAGATTGTGTGTAAGAGAGAGAGAGTTTTGTACGGTGATTTCCCTTCATTATTGTTCATCAATCATTTTGACGTGCAGGTGGTAGAGTAGTCAGCAGTGCTACTTTAACACTAATGCTCTTAGTTCGATTGCCACATAGGACAAACATTTGTGTGTATGAGCATGTCTGTTCGATTTGGTCTGTGTGTTTTTAAAAGAGGGAAAGCATATCAAAGTAGTCCGTCTGGGAGAGTACCTCCATTTCACATAAAAATCGCGGCCAAGTAATAACTCCCTGAAGAGTTGCCTGCCTGCAAGTGAATAGGGTCACCTGTAAGCTTCTACTGTATTATCAGCAGCGGTGGAAACGTGCGAGCGATACCTATTGTATTGCTAGCGTTCAAAGGCTAAGGTAAACATTTAACACCAGGTAGGCCAGGTACGCTTGTTTCCAAATGTAACCCGTTAGTGTGGGAAATTGGTCAAGTCAAAAGAAACAACTATTATTTTATCAGAGTTTCATCTAGTGACCGTGCACTATTGTATATGATTGATTTTGCATTTTTTTCAAATCTACATCGGGAGGCATACGGCTCACCTGATGTAAAGCGGGTATTGTAGCCTACTAACGCTTGCGATATATTAAGTATCACCCGCGCGATGCCTCCTCTGCTTCTTACACAGCAACTCATTGGGAGCTTACTGTTGACCTCACTAACACGCAGGAACACAATAACCCTCTAGGGAGTTGTTATTTGCCTGCGGTTTTCTGTGAAGTGGAGGTACTTTCCCAGACAGGCTGCTTTGTTGCGCCCTACCTCTCGTAAAAGCTTGCATGTTACAATTCAATTATATATTACAGGAGACACATAAAACAGGTAAAGGCTATAAGCTACGAGTATATATTCGTCCATAACGACTGCAAGAAATTTTTTTATTGTAAAAAGTCACAAAACATGCATTTATTTACAATTTTAGTAGATACTATTTCTAGTACAGAAAAGTAAAAATAATCTTCAATACTAATAGGGGTTGGATCGCCAGTTTCAGCGTGAAAGGACAGTGGAATAGAATAATATCTTAAATCGGCTAACTTAGAAAATTGTACTTTTTAGTTCTAGGAAGTTGTTATTTGGCTCCGGTTTTCTGTGAAGTGGAGGTACTTCCCCTTACTTACTTACTTGATGCACCCTATCTCTCTTAAGTACTGTATCTATACATCTATACAGATAAATAAAATTGGAGTGTCTGATTGTAATATTAAAATAACCGCTTTTTACTAAATGCATTTGGATACATATACCAAAATGAATATTTTTACAATTTTTGTCTGTCTGTCTGTTTGTTTGGGCTAATCTCTGAAACGGCTGGATCAATTTTAACGGGACTTTCACTGGCAGATAGCTGATATAATAAGGAGTAACTTAGACTACTTTTATTTAAGAAATTTTATTTCTTTTTATTAATATAAATAAATAATATTCCACGCGGACGAAGTCGCGGGCACAGCTAGTTTTTAATATATGTATAAACAGATACAATGATAGCTTGCATGTCACTTGCTTTAATTTAGTTTGATTAATTATTTTCTAAGTCAAATTTACTTTTTTAATTTAATAAAAGTTTCCTAAGTAAAATTGATATAAAAATATCAAGAAATTTAAACACTCAAACATCATCTAACTTTTAAAAATCTCGTGCAAGCAGATCAATAAATTATAATAAAAGCTCTCTGATAAAACTTTTAGTTACGTTATCGACAGCTTTGTTTTTTTAATTTAATTAAAAAGCTAAAACTTGTTTCAAATTTGTCAGCCATTAGTCAATTATCCAGCAGCCGATAATATAGTGGACTGTAGAGGATTAAACTCGTTTAGTATGAATTTGTTTTTTGTAACATACGTCTTTACTGTAAACAAGTTACAATATAACGGATACATTTGAAATATTCTATAGAATACTGAAGAAAACCGAAGCCAAATAACAACTCTCAGGGTGGTTGTGTTCCTACGTTTGAGTGAGGTCACCAGTAGGTTCCTAAGGAGTTGCTGTGCTAGCAGGGTGGTAGTGTTCCTACGTGTGATTGAGGGCACTGGTAAGTCTCTAAGGAGTTGCTGTGTTAGCAGCTGAGGTGGCATCGCGCGAGTAATACCTAATGTATTACAAGCGTTCGTATGCTACTGTAACCGCTTTACATGTACAGGTGGGCCGTATGCTTGTATGCTTCCCGGTGTGATATAAAAAAGAACATCTACAAAAGCTGGATTATTTCTATGAGACTTTCAACATACTCAAAAATGTTCGATTGGGATTCGAAAGATCGAATCTATTCAGCCATAGTCACACGTCATATCATCAATGCCTATCTAAATAAAATACTTATTTAATAATGACTACGGTGTGACCACGGCTAAACCAACTGACCTTTTATTATAATCCACTCGTACAAGTACTACAGTATTATATTTTTATTGTTTACCTGTATATAATATAAAATTTACCTACAGTGACATACATACACATTATAAATAATAATAGGTACAATACATGTAGTACACATGCGAGAAGGTAATTTTTCGTAAATATAATGAATTCGTGCCTCATCTCGCCTTGGACTTGGGCTTTTTTTTTTATAATCAAAGGTCTTTTTCATAGCATTTCCTAATCCATTAGGATTGATTAAGAATTTGGCGAAGACAATGATTTTTACTGCGTCAGACCTCCACAACCCAAAGGGAAATACCAAATTTTTCTTAGGTTATTCTTGTTAGGTTCTTGCGAAATATAATTACTTGGACGTGTGGATTTCCTCACTATATAGTAGTATGTAATCAGAAGACACGAATTTTATGGCACATGCTTCCTCCAGGATTCGAACCGGGGATCAATTGGTCAATGTGCCGATCCCTTTCCACTGGACTATCACTGTTCATTTTGGTAATCAAAGGTTACCTACATCTATTTTCACAATTTATTTCATTAGAATACCTTTTATTAGCAATATACCCTATCGATTAGAAAGGGAAAAAGGGCTTTCTAGAATATTTAATAAGAAACAGCCCGAAGGGGAAGTATCTCTACCTTCGCAGCCGAATAGCAATACGCTAGAGGGATGTTATAATCCTACGTGTAAGTAAGTTTAGGAAAGTGTAAGATAACAACTGCCTGCAAGCAGCAAAAGTGAAAATACTAAAGATTTTTTTTTTTCAATTTCTATAGACTGCGGTAATCACTTCCGCATGTCAGGTGGGCCATGTTCATGATTGTCATAATAAAATTAAATAGACAATACGAGTGGAAAGAGGCGCCTGCGCCTGCCTGCTAATAGAAAAGATAAACTAGTAACAACTACGAGTACTTACTAGGCCCGCACAGTCGTACCCTCTGTTGTTACCACTTCGCGTTAGCAAGTTGGCCAAATATAAACATTTGGCCAACTTGCTTACGCGAACTTGTGTTTTCAACGCGTGAGAGTTGTCAGAAGAGAGTTAATCAGTGAAAACCAGTATTCTTACTAATTTTCATTCAATAGCAGCAGATTAGCACACTTTCGAGATGTCCATAAGTGCATGTGTAGATTTTACGTAGGTTTGTTAAAAATAATTGATTTTATTTATAATCTTTCTGTGTCGGAATTAACTTACTGACACAGAGATATCCGATTATGAGTATATCCAAAACAGTTCCATCAGAGTTTAAAGATTTTCCGATTCAACCTGTATATATCAAATCTAGTCGCTCATGTGTTAGCACAAATTTAATATGCGACGGAAAGCACCCATGATAAATTACTAGCATTGTGAAGTTAATATAACTTGGTACTCGAGTATGTCTAATACTAGTGGTGGTATTGTTGTAAATTAAAAAAAAACTACTTGACGTTTCAGTTATGTAATCAAATAAATTGTTTACGGTATAATCCTGACTATATTTTACAATATTTATAGCTATGAATTTAATATTTCAAGATTATATTCTGAAATTGTCTTAGGTTTTCGCGATTGTTACACATTGAATTAAACAATTTTTAACGGAGGCCCTTTTGTCTTCCTGCGACCACGGATGCTGCAAAGCATTCGAAACGTCAGGTTCAAGAAAATAAATAAAACACGTGATACTTCCGTTAAAAATTGTTCAATTCAATTATATTCTGGATTTAAGAAATAATCATAAAGTTTCAGATATATCTTTGAAGTGCACAGGATTCGAATCGGCTAAAAGATGAGGTCAACGTTATCTGTATATTTATAGTATCGTTTGAAATGAATATAATATAGCTCAGTTGAAAAGTCAGTTTTAGAGCACAGAAATCCAGTCAGTAGTTTTGTGTGTATTGTTTTTACACAACGTCGGCCGCATACAAGCACCTGGCCCACCGGATGTAAAGGGGTTACCGTAGCCTATAAACGCTTGTAATACATTAAGTATCACTCGTGCGATGCCACCTCTGCTGCTAACATAGCAACCCCTCAGGAGCTTACTGAGACGCCTGTACAATCGACATATAGACAAAAATAAAAAGGAACAACTTTAATGAAGTTGTCAATAAATGTCTTATGTATCTTCGTCGATATTAGGGTACAAAATCAAAAGTTATCGTCGACTAATGCATATATAAATGAACAAATAAGAGATTTTTCGACATAAATTGTCCAAGAGACAACTAATCTCTGCACTATGACTGCGTTTTTGACGACCTCGGTGGCACAGTGACACCAACGCTCATGGGTTCGATTCCCACACGGCGTAAATATTTGTGTGCATGAACATGTCTGTTTGTCTTGGTCTGGGTGTATTTAAGAGAGGTAGGGTGCACCAAAGCAAAGCCTTTCAAAAGTCTGGGAAAGTAACTCCTCCTCATATAAAACCGCAGCCAAATAACAATTCCCTTGAATTGTTGTGTTCCTGCGTGTGAAGTCACCAGTAAGCTCTATGACAGTAAGTTACTATGTTAGAAGCAGAGGTGGCATCACGCAAGTGATACTTAATACATTGCGAGCGTTAATAGAATACGGTAACCACTTCGTATCAGGTGGGCCGTATACTTGTATGTAGTACAAAAAAGAAAAAAAATGTATCTCTATATAACTTCACGCCAAATCCCTTGTGATGTAGGCAGAGAGAACCGACTTACATATCTCACTCGCTTGTTTAACATTCATTGCTCCTCTCATGCACGCTCGCCGGTTTCTAGGGCTTGTAATGATCGACTATTTTTTTAACCAAAAGCAACAATATTTTTTAATCACGGTATTAGGACCTTTTACCACCCTTTCTGTTGAAGATTTTACATTGCATACTGACAATGTATATGCTTATAATAATTAGCGAGATTATCAAACAAATTTATTTTTTATTAAAATGATCATTTATGAATTTAAATTATTTCGTGCTAACAAAATATTACTCCTGTTAATGCGCTTCTTGCCACCTGGCGGCTATTGCGACCGCACTACTCGCTCTACCCTAGAGCCAGTACTGACTATTTAGCTCAAAACTCAAAAAAATAAATTAGTTTTGTTTCGCACATTCGCAAATCTCATTAAAAAAAAACTTTATTACAATAACAAATTTTTGAGTACACATTATTTGTACTTGAAGTCTCCATTTAGGCATAAAAATGTCTGTATTAGGAGGCTTCACTCCTCCATAACTATATTATTATTATTTTTCTAAATAAATACGTGTGTGTGTGTTTATGGTGTGTGTGTGTATATCTATTTTTTATAATACGGTTTTAGTAATGTTTCCGTCTCAACATAAGTTACTTGTTTTACCCATACGGTTAACATTTTAATGAATTCAAAATGTAATTTACCGTGTACACATCAAATTATATTTTGAATTCAATAATATAGTGCTTCTATTTGTCCGTTCACATTGTTGTATAACTGGGCTAAGAGAGTATCAAAGTGCTGACTGGCAAATATTGTCTTAGTTATGGGAACATGGGCTATGTTTTACCAACCCTCGAGTGAGTTGTTACATGCTGTAGTCTTCAGTAAGGTGGAGCGATTAATGTAATTTGGTTTCCAAGGTAGACTCGAATGTCTTCTTCTTCCTAGCGTTATCCCGTTTCCTTATCCATTAGGGTTGGCGGAGTTCGCTACCTAAGCCTAAGGATTTGATGAAGATACTGATTTTTACGTCAGAGAGTCAGACCTCCACAACCCAGTGAGAAAACCAGAACGGCTTTAGGTTAGGTCATGGGTGCTTCGAAATATAATTTCGTGGAGTTGCGGATTTCATCACGATGCATTTTTTCACCGCTGAGCGAGTGATAATTACAAATATGACTAAGACTCGAATGTAACTTTAAGTATTTGTTACAGTTAAAAATATCTTTAGAATCAAACCCTTGAAACTGCATTTTGACTAATAGAACATTTTCATTGTTGGAGTTTCAGATAATGCATTGTGAATAAGAAACTTACTTGGGTACCTATGCGAATCACACCTATATTTTAGGGTTCCGTACCGCAAAATGTAAAAAGAAATCTTTGTTGTGTCACTATCATTTCTGTACATATGCCAAAAAATCGCAAATCTAAACCTATCAAGTTTTTGCAGTAGGTTCACGAAATAGGATCACGAAATTTATCAAAAAGCAAGTAAGTAGCATAATACTAACACAGCGATATTTAAACGCAGGAATATTTCTGCTTAATCACCCCCACGATTCTCTGTAAGTCACCAGAACTTACAGAGCACTGACACCCGCCTCGTTTAAACAGGCTAACAAGTCATGTACTCCATAATGATCCGCTGCTCCAAGATCAAGATCTATTTAATTGGGTTTCGTTATGTCGCTGAAGTGGCAGAATGTTCGCAGGTGTCCCCACCGCACGGAATATAGATGGGTTCTGATTTATGTGAGCACAGTATGACGTATAGAGCCTAGAAGAACCAAAATAATTGAAAATAGTATGGAAAATATGACGGGTATCGATGTATTGTCTTAGGTTTTCGCGATTCAGGAAGACTTCTTCCTGCGACCACGGACGCTGCAAAGCGTTCGAAACGTCAGGTTCAACAAAATAAATAAAATACGCGATACTTCCGTTAAAAATTGTTTAATTCAATGGGTATCGACGTAATAGAAAGATTAATAATGTCAAGATTAACACAGAGGTTACGATAACATGTATTGTCATCTATCCCATATTTTTACTGTTGTAAATGTATGTATGTATAACTTCACGCCAGGTTCCTTGTGGGGTAGGCAGAGAGAACCGAGCGCCATAAGACGCGGTCCTTACATACTTCACTCGCTTCTATCATATTCATAGCTCTTTTCATGCACGATCGCCGGTTCCTATGGCTCCTGATGTCACCTTCTGATAAAATACGACCAATTTGGTCATGGTAGGTTAGTCTTGGTCTTCCTCGGCTCCTACATCCTTCCGCTTTCGCATTGTATATCTGTTATGTCATTATGTCATCTTGCTGTAATAAATGTTACTGTTGTAAGTAAGCTACATATTGACTGTCTTGAGTTGTGATGAATATTTTTTTCTTTCATTTATTTCTTTCTCCTTCTGTATAATATTCCGTATTCCGGTATTCTTCATGATTTTGATCTCAAACCAAATTTTTAAAATTACAACCAGACATGGAGTAAAAAAGAATTTATCTTAAAACTAAGTGAATTTACGTTTCTATTTGAATAAATTACCAAAATAATAATTTAATCATCAGTCGTACCATCTCATAAACATCTGTACTCACTGTACTTTGTTAATTCTCATATTCGATTTTCTCGTACCTAAATTTCGTCACTTCAATAAGCTTTCTTGAAATCTTAATATATTTTTAATTACATTTTGGTCATAATTAATCAACACAACAGTCAGTTTCTAACTATGCAACAGTACTACTATTATTTTTTACCGAACTAAACTATTTAATGTGTTGAGTTACTTCTAGATATGTATATAGATCCATAAAATGAATGGATACATCACAGTCATAGATCAGTCGACGTGGGAGGCTAGTCTTAAGCAGACCCGCCCGGTTATTCTTTACAGCGCTTTTATATACTAAGCCATCTTGTTCCCAAATTTGGAAATTGACTCGTATGTTGAATTCTGATAAGGATTTTATTTCTTAAAGAAACATATGAACACTGCGTTTCTTTTGTTTTTGTGTCCTTCAGAAGATTATTTGTCTTTGTAAAAAGCATATTGTAGCCGATTAAAGTTTTTTTAAGGTAATTTGTTAAGTCCGCTAAATCAAAAAGATTGGTATTCGTTCTTGATTGTGTAGATTCTTCAATGTATCGATTCTTGTCATTGACAAAAGCTATATTTATATACAAATTTATATAACTATGAATGCTGGTGACAAACATACCTACATATAATTAGTAATTTGAGTGAAGTTGATTCATTTCTAAATTTGACTTAATACAATGACAATTTACAGTGCATTATCTGGTACCTGGCAACCCTCAAGAGAGTTGTTATTTGGCTACGGTTTTCTGTGAGGTACATCTGGGTAAGGGTACTTCTCCAGACGGGCTGCTTTGACGCACCCTACCACTCTTAAAAATACCCAGACCAAGACAAACAGACATGATCATGCACACAAATGTTTGTCCTATGTGGAAATCGAACCCACGAGCGTTGGTATCAGAGTATCGTAACAGCGCGATTCGTCACTGCACCACCGAGCTCGTCAACTGATCCTTCCAAAGAACTGTTGATTATTTAGAAAGACTAGAAAATCTTAATGCTTCTGAAAACTTCTTAATTGGCTACCTGTCAGATATCGAAGGAAGGTACACATAATAAGCTAACTTCTCAATGTTCTGTTTAATCCGTCAGCACCTTCCTAAATAAAAGTAAGTATCTTTCTCCTGCGGTATACTTATGTTCGATATTCTAATTCAGAAATCAAAACATGCACGCAAGTAAAATCAGGAATTCTTTGAAATACGCTTCCTCTGGAGCAAGGCTGGCTTTTTCCATTAACTCGCTCAAACTCCTATTTTCTTAATAATGATTTATGAGCCAGTGAAGATGCACACCGGAAAGCTCTCTCTTGTTTGTTTGTCATTGACATATTTTTTGTGTGTTATATTTATTATTAGTTTTTTTTTGTGTTTTGGTAACGTTATTTTAATACATGTAAAATATATAATTCTACGTCTTACGTGAAAAAGTTTGGCGAGAGAGAACCGTTCGTTTTATCCTTTGTAAAATAGTTATATCAGTATAGAACGAAATATAATTGACGAGCTCGGTGGCGCAGTGGTGAAACGCGTTGTTACGCTACTTTGACACCAACGCTCGTTTTCGATTTCGGGTTCGATTCCCACACAGTACAAACATTTGTGTGCATGAACATGTCTGTTTGTCTTGGTCTGGGTATTTTCTATGTATAATAAGTATGTATTTACAAAAAAAAAATGTATTTACGTATGTTTATTAGTTGTCTAGTACCCATAACACAAGCTTCGCTTACTTTGGTGCTAGATGGCGCTGTGTAATTTGTCCGACAATATTTATTTATTTATTTATTTATATAACAAAATATTGTTAAAGTGAATTAGTAAGTGTGTTTTTACACCATTCCATCTTCTTCTGTTCACCTGTACACAATAATTCTTATGTTTTTTGTAATTTATTTAAATGATATTTCAACAGCAATTGCTAACTAAAATTTAAGTTCCATGTCTCGTATGTCATTTCTTAAAGAAATATGACGCTGAGGATAAAATTGCAATCTTGAACAATTTCCAATAAATTTGCCACTACACCCATACACAATTTCATCGCACAATCTGCTTTATACAATAAGAACAAAATCTCAGCATACCATATTACCGCCTCCATAAGCCCACATAAACACTACGGGTTGTTTTGTATGGTCCGCAAATAAAAAGCCAGCGTTTATATCCTTATAGGCCTGACAGTGCCTCTTGTCAATGCTTCGGAACTTAAATCAGCTGCCGATACACCTGTGGAAACGTCGATTATGCAAATACTCTTTAACTAAACACCGCGCTTTGGTGTTGCCAGGCGGTCCATTTCAAAGTCACTGTTTTTCAATTTATTTATGCGGGAAATAATACTTTCTAGTTACATTGAATATAAACACGTGGACTACTGATTAGCTATAATTTAAATTTTAACATACAGTAAATTACGTAATTAAAACTTTAAACATTACACCGTAATTCAGTATAATTTCTAATCTTCACCTTAATTATAGAAATGTATATTGTATTTGAATATTATAATCAAAACTTTGACATATATATGAATTTTAGTATGTATAAGCATTACTGTTTATAACTGTTTCAATATACAAAGTGGAAGATTGAATGGATCATTTCATAATTGAAACTAATAAATTAATCTCAATCATTCAGAATCAATCTCTTTACCTCACAATATTTCGTTTCTATCTTTAAAAGGTGACAACACTATTCCTTGCTAACCAATAGCTCGAGATCTCACGGGAATTCAATGGGTACTCATGAATGGCAGCGAACCGTGCTTTAAGCTGAATCTGTTTAATTTGCCCAAAAGCTCTTTCTAGAGTCTGCGTCTTTAGTAGTATTAAAGCAAACTGAGTCTTATTCTTAGGCCTTCACATATCGCATCGTCTGAACAATTCCACGTATTGGCATGCTGTAATCTACGAGTATGTTAACTATAACGAGGCACAGTTCGTATTTAATAGTGCAATTAATCTAATAGAACAGGCCAATAATTGGCTAGGTAGGCAATAAACAGGTAACGTATTGTTTTAAAGGTAATGAGCAAGGCACTTTCAATCAGTATTATATTGGACTATTAGAGCAATAAATGCAGAGAAGCTCGCTTATCCTAAGTAGATCGAAGATCATTATACTATCATCACGTTAATAGTAGCTCAGTTCGATAATTTCATCGCTTCAGATGACTTCTTCTTGACTTATGTCAGTATTATATAAATTCTATATGATCACAGAACGTTTTGTCATCTTTTATGAGAACGTGTTTCATACAAAAACTTTTAAGTAAACACGTGAGTTAGCATCACCTAAGTCGATAAACAATATAGTTTCATTATCATTTTAATGATCTCATTTATCCTTTTATATTTGTCATCGTATTTACAGTAAAATTATATGGATGACCAAAGCATTATGATGAAAGAAAGATTCGAATTTGGTCTTTTTTATTGTAATGATGTCTTTTGATTTCATACTCGCATACTGGAATGATGAAAATTCAGGTCAAATTCGAATTTACGTTAATAGAATAGACTAAGACATTCACGAGATATTGGAGAATATAGGTACGTACAGAAAAACAATATAAGCATTACACAAAACGTAAAAAGTAGTTCATAGTCGCGACTTGCGTAATCCAGTTATCGCGATATTAATTAGCCTATGTCCGTCTCATGAATCCAATTTCCAGATGACCCCTGTATATTATTTCATTATGACCAGTTTAGTAGTGAAAATATAACAACATCTACAGCTACAACACAATCTACAGCTACACTACATATAGGTAAGTATACATCGATGGTAAGTATGAACAAATTAACTCTCACGCATGATATTGAAAGGACAATAACTTTTAACGGGTGATACTTAGAGTAACGGTGAACAAAGATAGCACAGCGGATATATAATTTTTATATACCATACATAAGCGTACGGCTCGCTTGATGTAAAGTGGTTGCCGTAGTCTATGATGCTTACAATACAGTAAGTATCACTTGCGCGATGTCACCTCTACTGCTAACACAGCAACTCCATATTAACCGACTCGTTCCCGGTTCTAATTCTGTTGGGGACATGTAACCACTAAATTAATGTTTTTGGATTTAGGTACGTATTTGTAATTATCACTTGCTCGCCGGTGAAGTAAAACATCGTAAAGAAACGCACACATCCCAGAAATTATATTTCGAAAGACGTGTGACTTAATCTCAGGATGTTGTGGTTTTCTGATCTCTAGGTTGTGGAGGACTGGGGCTTATTTAATAATCGAGACAATCACAAGGTGACAGACAATAGGTGGCAATCCGACAATGATTTGTTTAATAACGATTTTGTGACAAATTTGTCACGGTAATTAATTGACAAATCTGTCGACTTGTCGTGACAATTTGACATATTCTGTTTAATAAACAATTTCTCTCGACAGGCGACAGGTGACATTTTGCCGGAAAAATTGACAAATTTGCTTTATTAAACAATAAATTGTCATGACAGGTTTTAGTACACAAAAACAGAACAACAAATAAGTTCAAAACTGTTTTCCCTATAAAAAAAGTAAATCATAATATATATTTTTTTTTATTTACCCTCTTAATCTCTCATATGCATGCCTCGATAATATGCTGTGACAAATATGTCAAAAACAGTGTCAAATTTGTCAATTATCATAGCAAGTAAGTCAAGGATTGTTTTCTATGGACTCGACAGGTAAAATATTCACAAATGTCATCATTATTAAATGGGGTTTTAGTCTGACAATTATGTCAGTATTTACTTGTCGCATTTGGACTTATATGTCATCTTTATTAAACGGCACTTGTCTTGACTCTTTGACTTATTTGTCAAAAAGTGACAAAATTGTAGAATTGTCACGTTTAGTAAATAGGCCCCTGGTTTAGGTAGTGGATCACACCAATCCTAATGGATTAAGAAACGGAATGAAGTTAGAAGAAGAAGATAGTTTATAGTAACGGTTTGGTCAGAAAGTAATTGTATAACACAAAAATATACATTAAGAAGCTAGTAATTGCAATTAATATTTTTTATCGGATGTATAAAAGATCTCGGTTCTTTCTACCTACTGTGATATAGCATGACGTTATATAAAATTCCATATAAAACAGTGGAAAGGTGTGGAACATCCAAAGGGATGTTTTTATCGATGAAAATTGATGTACTTGACGTCTTTAAATTATTGCTAATTTTATTCTAGACACACTGTGTATTATTCAAGCTCGGTGGCTCAGTCGTGAATGACGCGACTTTGACACCAACGCTCGTGGGTTCGATTCCCACACAAGGCAAACATTTGTGTGCATGAACATGTCTGTTTGTCTTGATCTGGGTATTTTCTATGTATAATAAGTATGTATTTACAAAAAAAAAAAGTATTTACGTATGTTTATCAGTTGTCTAGTACCCATAACACAAGCTTCGCTTACTTTGGACTAGGTGGCGCTGTGTAATTTGTCCGACAATATTTATTTATTTATTTTATTTATTAACGACAATAATTTGACCCATAAAAGTCAGTTACTTGTTAATTAAAGGGGATACACATTATGATATATTAAAAGGAAATAAAAAATACAATCTCATATAGTAGATATATAGGGCCCGCTTTTATCAGGCGTAGGTATCTCGAGAACTTCAGCACACGGAACTGGTCATCTGCTAATATAGTAGGCATGTTTAGTAGAGAGCGCTCGGTTCTTCACTTATAATGTCTTTCGAGTCTCTTATGTATCTTATGTATATGCTGGTCGGAAGTTTTCAGCTTGGCTCAAACGGGTTTTGACAAGGTACAAAAATGGCTTCAAAATAACATACTAACGCTTAATACAACAAAAACCAAGTATATGACGTTTGCCTTCAAATCTCACCTCCTCCCATCGACCTCGCGTGCGATCATTGCACACAATAAACATTGCAACTTCCTCCCATGCTCATGCCCATTCATACAACGGACTAATAGCATCAAATATCTCGGTGTTACGATTGACCAAACTCTCACTTTCAAATTACATATTGACAGTTTGGTGTCTAGAATCCGAAAAATTATCTACATCTTTAAAGCACTGAAGCACCTGGCCGATACTAAAACGATCCTTATGGTATATTATGCTCTCTGTCAGTCCACTATAGACTACTGTATAACATCATGGGGGGGTGCCGCCATGACACACATGATCCAACTCGAGAGAGCTCAAAGAGCTATCCTTAAGGTTGGAGCTGGACTTCCCTACCGATACCCTACTGCTGATCTCTACCGGCACTGGAATGTCCTAACGATTAGACAATCGTTCATTCTCAATGTTACCCTTAAAATGCATTCCCAACTGACATATGACCCAGCATTAATAATAAACAAACGCAGAAAGGGTTCCGTCTGCAAAACTCAAAAATTTCGTACAAGTCTGTCCCACAATTTCTTCTGTTGGCTTGGGCCCTTCTTATATAACAAGATTAATAGTATAATTTTTGTATACCCGTTACCCAGATATGAATGTAAAAAAACATTATGTAACTGGCTTAAAACATTGGATTATAGAGAAACTGAAAATCTATTGATTCCCGAAATATAAATAAAATCCTAATCTAATCTTAAGCCTAAATCTACACTTATTTTATCATCATTACCTATCACCAATTTCCATATTCAACTCCCAAATGTCAATTTTCAATATTCAATTGCGCAATTTGAATCCTTAGTGATAATCACCCCAATGTTTTTCATTTCTGTTTATAACACTTTGCACACACTCAGCATTTCAACCATAACTTGCAGTCTCTTCACTCTAAACATCATACATTTTACGCGGCAACTTTCACACACGCACAAAATTTATAGTTTTACCAATTTTTTCATTCACACACACTTCCTAACAACTACTAGTATCTGTCAATCGAATTAGTCTAATTTAAACCTAACTTGGTACGGTAATTACTCTCACTAGAACTATATGTTTTTTGTTTTTTTTTTTTCTCTCGTGTAGCCCGTGGAGTGGGGGCTCTGGCGACCGGTATCACAGGTTTCTCCCGAAACCTATTTCAGGCGTCAGTCTCACACAAAACAGGTCACATTTATTAGCAATGTCTCTGTAATACCTAAGTTTTAAGTACCTTTTGTGATTGAGAAATAAATCTTTATATTATTAAAAAAAAAAATGTATTTCTAATACTTGCATACATCATTGCATATCATATCATGTATCTCGAAAACGGCTCTAGCGATTTGTATGAAATGGTGTATCTAAATAAGGTATTGTTTATTAGGTTTATCTATATAGGTAAATTTTCTGAACAATACAATGTTACAAAAATAACATAAAAAATCTATAGAGCCATCTATCTCATGCGGTCACATAGGTTCCAGTCCGAACCCTATGCATTTAATACCTATTACTTTGAACGAACAATTCTTTTATATATATATAAATAACATAAAAAATACCCGGCGAAGCTCGCTCGCCCAGGCACTTAATTTTAAATTCATATGGACACAAATAAATTGTTTATAACCTCGTTTAACACGAACATAAAATTTTTGATGCCCTTTTAAAATCAATATAATAACGAAGAGTATTTTTAGACAATGATCTTAATGAAAATCGAGAATATCAAGAAGAAAATCACAAAATAGCTGTACTTACGTAATGATATTGACCAGTAAATGTAAATGATTGTACGTGCCTGTACATAATTTCCGTCAAGCCGTTTCATTCCCATCTTCCTGAACAGTTACGATTTAGATTTGGCTCTCGTACAAAATGCAAACAAAAGAGATTAGTTTCGGGATTGCGTTGTGGCCAACTCGCGTTATTGCTTTTAATGAAGTCTGAGCGTAGCGTCCATTTTGCTCGGAAACCTGCTGTAATCCTGCATATTATAGTCATTTCAGAAAAAAAATCACGGCGGCATGTTCCTTATAATTTGTTTCCTAATTTTTTTTAAAGGGTCGATTACCTTCACAGCCTGTCCTATCCAGGGTACGAAGAGCCGAAGAGAGAGAACGACTGCCACCAGGCCTCCAAAAACCATAGAGAAAATCAAACCTTTCGTAGTCACAGATCACATGTTTTATTAAATAATTATCTATTAAGGGACGTGTGGATTTTCTCACGATGTTTCCCTAAATCACCGAGCAAGTACTATATCTAGAATATCCCTCACGGACGGATTTGCAACTAAGTTATCGGGATTGAGCGTCCTATGCGATAAAAAACAAACTCACTTGATCTCAATTCAAAGTGATCTCTCACTTCTAAATAAAATGAGCTAATCGAGTGAAAAGCACGAGACCTAAACCCGAGCTGGTATGATTAACCTGCTTTACCCCGATCTACAGTCTCATTGCTGCATAAGGCACTTAGATTTCCTAGACTCATATAACTTACGGTGCTATATGAGGTATCTTTCGTATCCGTTACGAGGGACTTACGAAGTATTTGATTCGAATCGTTCACGATTTTGGCACTTGTCCCCCCATATATATATACATATATATATATATACTGCATGTACTATGCTGAGCCAATATAAATATATATATATTTATATTGGCTCAGCATAGTAGCTCCACTTCGCCTGTTGGTAAGCGAAAAGAGGAGCCCAAATTGCAGCGGCAACTGACAAAGGACTACAAAGTGTCCTGTCAGTTGTCGCTACCAAGCTGGCCCGCAAGTTGCTTCTTCATAGTTTGTTTGAAGGTTCCCATGTTGTAGGAAGGAGGAAACGCATGTGCAGGCAAGGCGTTTCACTTTTTAATAGTTCGACAGAGATAGGAGTTGCGAACTTTTTAGTACGAAATAAAATGTCCTCAACAGTGGAATGATGACATCGCATGCCTGCACGTTTGTGGGATAAGGAGAAATAGTTCTTCAGAGTTACCATCTTACCATGGTAGAGGCGATAAAATATACGTAATGAGCCTATGTCCCTACGAAGTTACAGAGGTTCTAGGTTGTTTGTGAACTCTTTGTCGTCGATTATGCGGATAGCCCATCGCTGCAACGTATCGAGAGCCACGAGAAGATACTGTGCGGAGCCGACCCAGAGATGCGAGCAATACTCCACGCAGGCCCGAACTTGAGTCTTATAAAGAAGACAAAGTTGGTCCAGCGTTAAGAACCGGCGCACCCATATCTTTTTACTTTTGTGTGGACTCTGTCAATTAGCAAGAGAGGCTGGTGAAAGAGCACGGAGTCACGGCTATATTTAAAGAGAAATATCCCAACTGGAGAAGTACCATTTCCTAACGGAAACGGACCGGGGCCAAGTAAACGTACCATAAAGGAATGTAGTGTGTATGATTGTACAAGAATAGGGTTACCATCGAGAAAGTGCAATAACATTCTAGAAAAATCTGACTCTTTTCTTCTCCTTCTATCTCTCCTCTTTAACATACCTATTCGATACATCTTTCTGACTACCGCATACTCTTCTTACAGGCTATTGGTCAAATTTCATGTCTCTTTCGTTTTTCTTACTATTTTCCTTTATTTCTCCATCTCGAGAATACCTACCTATTAGCTCTCATACGTGAAAATGATCCTTTAATGCAAAGTACCTAATTTTGATATATCATACTAATATTATAAATGCAAAAGTTTGTATGTATGGGTGTTTGTTCATTCATACTTAAACGGCTAAACGGATTTGAATGAAATTTGGCACGTAGATAGATTATGATCTGGATTAATACATAGGCTACGTAATTTGACTCCATGAGGGCGGAGCCGCGGGCAGCAGCCAGTGATAAATATATGAACTCATAAATTCGATGTAGGAAACATCTTCTCTATTTTTTTTCTGCCATTCTATCAATATATAATGAGTCACATTTTATTCACGCCGTCCTCTCTATTTCTCTCGTTTTTTTACTGTCAACGTGAAAACGTTATCATAGATAATTTAACGTATAATCAGTACCTTATAGCCAAAGTTTTATAATTCTAACCAGTTTACTACTTCTCTTTATACCCAGCTATCTCATATATTCCGACTGAACCCCCTTTACTCACTTATTTTTCTTTCCTATTTTATGTACTATCCAGAAACCAAATTGCGTACCTTTAGCAGTGCTACCAACTTCAGCACTTGAGAATATAAGTATCTTTAGTTGACGCCAATAATAGATCTATTGAATATTTACACCAAGTTTCAAGCGATCCATGGAATATTTTTACTGTACTAAATATGAAACCGTTTTGATCTCTTTGGATGATTAAGAAAAAAATCTTTCGTATTTACCTTGCTTTAAAAGGAACACTTATAGCTAATATTAAGTTCTTAAGATCATCAGTTTATTAATATGATGGCAGCCAGGACTTAGCTTACTAATATATAGTATTAGATAACTTGCAGAATATGAAAAGTAAAAGAAAATGTCACTTGTTTGAATATAAGAAACAGATCGGATCGGTCAGAACTTGATATTTAAAAATCTTAAACGATAAGATAAATAAGAGTGTAAGAAATACAACATACCAACATGGACGTATTTTCAAAATATTTAGCTTGGATAGTCAAAGGATTGTTTTTCTATAAATAGATTCTACCCCTAAGCAATACTAAGCCATTGAAACATTAATCTCAATTACCTAAACAAATTTAAATCACTTTCTGTTTCGAATTAAATTCAGTTATCTTAGTCTAACGAACGGAGAGACAATTCATCAATCAAGTCAAGGAACCTACTTAAAAATACATTAAGTTACTATTTAAACAAACTACGTTTAACAGGTGTACATTTCCATTTTTTGTTTAAGAACTAATCTCCATACCTTTGTAATTGTTAATAACTATGTGATAACCTACATCGGTATTAAATTGTCAAATGAAAACCTTAAAACAATTTATAACTTTTAAGCTTATTGACTTCGACAAAGTATTATCTACAACTAAATTGTCTAGCATTTGGAACGTTGTACAATTAAGTTTTGTTGAACAAACGATATCAGATGTTAAAAATGTCTGTATATTGGGCGGATGTAGATGTGATGTGGGCCTGACATAGTGACGCCATAATAATAGTTCGGATGAGGCTCGTTATAAACCAGAAAGCAGTCAATTGCAAGTGCAACTCGCGCACTAAAGGTTTCGTACTACCATGCAATACGTATATTAATGTTAGGTGTTATTATATAAAAAAATGCAATTTTCTTCTACATGCTACAAGACATGCGGAAGAAAATTGCATTTTTATTATAATAATATTATATGACATTAATCATAATTTCTGAGTTTATATTCAGATGAATGTCAAATGATTATCCTGTTTCTTTGAGCAGTCAGAACCCGTTATATACGTTTTCCCATACATTTCGCGGTCGTATACGACCACCCGGGTTTCGAAGGGTTAATAACAAAATATTGTTTTACAGTAAATATTTCTAAGAGCATCTCATTAAAAAAAAATCGAACGGAAAACTATGAAAATTTTGACTACAACTGCAAACACGTTCATCCCTTCCATCAATCTGCCTTATCTACATTGTCTATGTGATAGGCAACGTAGGCAACGGCTTAACAACGTAGCTTAGTAGGTGACGTAGGTGCATTTTGGTCACGGAATCCTAAAAATGAACTGTATACGTTCTGGTTGCCTGAACAGTGCCCCTATATACAGTTACGCCTCACGCCTATTGGAAGATACATAAGAATCACGACATAGTCGGTTGGTTCTCGCTTCTGCACAGTTTATGAGTCAAATAGCTGTATTTTAGTACCTACTTTGTATTTCGACATTTAGTAGTCTATAAAATGGAGCTGATTTAATTAAACTACAATTACTACACAGTAAAAGTTGTTTCTGACCTGTTTCAGTAGCATACAAAGTTAATGTTTACTGATTTAAAAATTTTGTTTACGATTTAGTAGTATGTATATTTCTGCTGATTCTCTTTCTACATATCCTTTATTTATTATGTTGTATTTGATAACTAAATCCTGCCAGTTGTGTAATTTCCGTGCGACATTCTTCTACGAATCCTTAAATTTATACGGAATGACCTTTTAAAGATACTTGTTTAATAACTAATCCTAAAAGATTGGTAACTAGAAAAGGAAATGGATTTTACAGGGTCAGTAAAGGAGTTAGGCGTAAGTCTTTGATGTCAAGCTACTTTAGGTCTCAGACACTCAATGGTATAAAAATAATTGTTCGATTGCTAAAATTTCACCCGTCGTGTCCTAAATATTGGATATCCACAAAACGTTATATATTGCTTTTTTTTTTCATTTTCGAGCAGAGATAGCTTAGTGGGTAAAGAATCGACCAAGTTGCCAGCTGGTCCCCGGTTCCAATCCTGGAATTTACAAGTAAATTCATGTTTTCGGATTTATGTACATATTTGTAATTTGTAACTATCACTTGGTCAGCGGTGAAGGAAACATATCGTGAGGAATGTCCAAGAAATTATATTTCAGAAGACGTGTGACCTAACCTCAGAAAGATCTGGTTCATCCTCTGGGTTGTGGAAGTCTGACGGCAGTCGCCCCATGTAAAAACCAGTGTCTTCGCCAAATCCTTAGGTTTTGGTAACGGACCCCGCTGATCCTGATCGATTAGGAAATGGGATTTCTATTTTATAAAATATACATTATAGTACATTTTAAGAATATGAAATCGTTATACAATCTTTTCAACTACATCCAGATTTCGATTGAAACATATAATTATTGCATGGGATAATTCACTCTTGCCACATTTATGGAATGTTTTACGTGCTCATTTTTATCATTGCATTAGGAATATGTCATACATTCTAACGAGATAATACATAATGATCCAAATGCGATCAGTCTTCAGCTTTGATGAAACTCGAAATGTCGTTTTCAGTCGCTCTGTGTTGTGTTTCAAGCTTTATATATGAACAGGGGTATGTACGAGTATAATATTCCATGTACATCATTCTTGATCATGAAATATGGTACTATTTTAGCAGAGCTACCTTCCTCTGCCTGGATTGTGAGTACCTGCAATTAGTTAGCTATCGTTTGCGCTGTACCATCTCTGCTGTAAATACAGCAACTCCTAGGAATTTTACTCTCACTCACTCGCTGGAACACTACAACGCTCCAGGGACCAGTTTTTTGGCTGCGGTTTTCCGTGAGGTGATAGCACATTGGCTTTGATGCTCCTTCACTCTTTTAAAAATATTCAGACCAAGACACACTGACATGTTCATGCACACAAATGTTGGTACTATGTGGAAATCGAACACACATGCCCTTGTATCAAAGCTACTTTATTAACCACAGCGCTACCGAGATCGCCAAATTGTAATCAAATTTCCTGTACAGTAAATATTTTTTGCTGTGAGCTGCCTTTGCGTATTGCCTAAGTTCTTTTCATTCTACCATCCCATTCATTTTTCAATTTTAGTTAAGTAATGACTAACATCTCTTTTGAGCTGGAATTACTAAATCTCCTTTTAAAATGGACTTGGTTGTGGACAATATTAATTTCACAAGATAAAATCTATTGCTTTTAGACAGGATTTCTTGGCATTTTTTCCTGTATTGCTAGCATGATGATTGACATATTGTTAAAGCAATATTCACGGCATAAATTGTTAGTGAATATATATATATCCTCCTTGGTTATTCTTAGATTTATTTTTGTAAATATATCTGAAAGTCTGTATACTGACCTATATATAATCTGTCCAGTTACATGTACACTCTGTACACTGTTGACTAAATATTTGTAAATATCTTCAGGAACGTTAAACATGAAGGTATTCTGAGGTGACTTTGGAAAATCCATCCTTTGAAAATCCATTTAATTTTATACCTTTTGATATATACATATAATTGCCTACTCCGCAAGGGATTTGGCGTGAAGTTATAGATAGATAAATAGATATTCATATATAATAAAAAATTATATATATATATATATATATAAATTTTCTTGTTCTTTATACAGATCTTTATGCTGTACATTGACATGAGAGATTTAATATTACGTAAGAAAAATATATGTTTACATCTGTTTCAGTATTACATCTTAAGCATCCTTGAGCGCAAAACCATTTTGTAACGAAAACCTTTACAACGAAGCAAATTAGAACAAAGCCATTTCATTTGTCCAAGAATAGAACTGACAATAAATATTCTAATTTAGTCTGAAGTAGAAAACACTTTAAAATGTTTAAAGGAAGGGGTGGGAAATACGGAAATTTGTTGTTATTTTTAGAACTTGGGCTACATATAAATCGTGTTTATCATAAATGATGTTTTCTCGAATAAAGCTATGCAGTTATGCAGAAGATATATTATTAAAATGTTATATAAATTATCGCTGCTAAGGTGTATTATTAAAGACAAATTTATGTACAATATGCATTATGCCGCAGACGCCTTCACACCGTGAATGGCGTACACATGCGCAGTCACCGAACAGCAGTGAACGTTCACTGCCGAACAGCCACCGCGTAGCGCTCACTCAGCGCTAGATTTTCATGCAGTTCAATGTTCATGTGTTTTACACGAATAGGTAAAATCCTGTGAAGAAACTGGTCAATATGTTGTAATGAAGAAACTTCGAGATGACAGAAAGGAATTTGATAAATATTTTCGATCATAAATTTTGGCATTTGATAAATTATTGTCTTTTTATACGACAAACTGAACGAATACTACTATTCAGACTTGCCCGTTCGAAACGAGATGAATTACTTAAGGATAACCAGCCGCTGCCACGAAATCAACTGACAGAGCTAAAAACCGACGAAGAAGAACGATAGATATTATTATTATTATTATATCTTTCTTATTTCACGGGCTTTAATCCCGGTCATTTGATAGGCGTGCACGGGGATATGAATCCAACGCGTAGAGGCCCCTTCGAAAAGAATGATGTAATGTATTATACCCGCTGTGACCTGCTCCAAGGGATCAATGGGAGGATATACCCATGAACAGGTCACGGCAGGTATTGGGACTATTGCAAATGTGTCGGAAATAATTGAGCTATTGACATGAGATCTAGAGGGATTATTAGTACTGGGCTATTACAGAAGAGACGGACACCTGCTAACTATCATATCTGACGTTACTTCGGCAGGCGGTGGCTCGCCACTCACTAGATGGACCCCCGAAATGCCAGAGAAAGTCGGCCGGGGGCAACACCGGTGTGAGTGACTCAGGGGTGTCGAGAGATGTGCTGCGCTTTCTCCGAAGTTACTCGCGGCGTTATGCCCTTTAACACTTCCACCCCTGGAGCATATCACCTGATGAAGCAATATGCTCTATCGACTCCTCTCTGGACGGCCAATGAAGGCAAGCCAGAGCTGAGAGTCCTGCGGGCCTTCTTGACTTTCCACTCCGACCGACGAAGACACGCCGGAGGCGAAGGCCCTGATCGACTCTCTGGAGCACTCGGGTACCCGTGGTGTCGTTACGCACCAACAGCTCGCCACAAGCTGCCCTGCGGGATTATTATTATTATTATTAATGAAGATATTTTTGTTATTACATCTACAAGAACTGAGATTATAAGTGTCATGGAAATGTTATATGTACACATCGTCATTAGAGCTGTTCAACAGTGCTAATAACGATCCAAGCGCTTAACTGACCCGTCACTGTACCTAAAATATCCCGGATATCGGTCTGTATGAGATTCCCATTTCTCCTAAACAGTTTAAAAATGGAAAATCACCACGCGAGGATGAAATTGCATGAATTAAACAATTAATTATTAGGTTCTGGAAGATTATGACCAAAATTCGGTACTTTCAGAAGCCATTATATTTTGTTATACAGCGTGAATATTGCTCTTCCTAAATGGGTGATAAAACCCTATTGAGAAACTATAGATCGATACGACTTCTAAGCCGCTATATGTATGTTATGTATTGTGTTCGAGAGTCATTACAAACCGACTCGTACGCAGACTTACAGCAGAATTCCAGCCCCTTAAACAAGCTGGATTTCGAAAGGGCTTTAGTATCGTAGCTTGCATACATGCGATTACACGGAAGACTGAGGAGTAATCTACCCTTATATCTAGTATATGTGGACTACGAAAAAGCCTTTGATTTGGTTGATTTTGGCGATGCGAATTGAAGAAAAAAGAAATTTACAAGAACAAAACCAAAGCTTCAGTGAAAGTGAAGCGTGAAAATATAATCCTTAGTGAAGAACCTTTCACACCTTTCAGAAGTAATATTATGGAGTAGATGAAAATGTAAAAATAAATAAAATGCAACGTGAGTCAAATAACCTTGCAGTATAAATAATCAACTGAAACCTCTTCATCAATGTTCTCTGGTTTACAGTAAAAGGTATTCAAGAAATATAATAGTTACTAAATAGTTAATAGACTCGGGCATTATTTTGCGACAGTCTTTTTTCGACAGGCATTTGATCTGGTTTGATGACGGACACAAAGCAAGTGAGATCAAATTGTATATATTAGCTACTGTTGTAATATTGTTATTCGTGTTTTCGATAGAACTGGTATGAGTATTTTTTTAATAGTACTTTATGTTTCCTGGACGTTGCCCAACCAAGTTCGGGAAACTTTTACTTAAAATACCTCAACGCCTAAAAGGCAAATTCATCGAACAGTATATACTGCCAGTGATGACGCACATAAATTAGATAAGGCCTATCACTGCGGGCTGTATGGGGAACCTCAAGTCCGCTCAACGTGTTATGAAAATGGCTATGCTTGTGGTTACTCTGCGTGATAGAATCTGAAATAAGGATATCTACAGCAGAACTAAGGTAACCAACATAGACGAAAGGATAAGCCAGCTGAAATGGTAGTAGGTCGGTCAAATAATTTGTAGAACGCATAGCCGCTGGGGAAGAAAAGTTCTCGAATGGCGACCCCGTACTGGTACATACAGTATAGGACGAGCCCCCATTAGAAGGAGCGACGACCTCAAGAGAGCGTTGGTGTTAAAATAAGAAGATGCATGCTCCGATGGTTCGGACATGTAGAAAGAATGACGAAGCAGATATACAATGCAAAAGTGGAAGGATGTAGGAGCCGGGGAAGGCCAAGACTTACCCACCATGACCAAATTGGTCGTGTTCTATCAGAAGGTGATGTCAGGAGCCCTAGAAACCGGCGAGCGTGCATGAGAAGAGCAATGAATGTTAAAGAAGCGAGTGAGATATGTAAGGATCGAGTCACGTGGCGCTCGGTTCTTTCTGCCTACCCTGCAAGGGATTTGGCGTGAAGTTATAGACGACCTCAAGAGGCTTGTAGGAAGTCGATGGAGGCTGGGAGGTGGTTTAGGATCGAGGCGAATGGCTCAAACGGGCGTACAGCAGTAGACGATTATGGGCTGAAATGATGATGAAGTACCAGTGACATATCAAAAGGTAGACACGTTATACACCAAAATTATTGTATTTTAAAATGGCGCAAGTTGCAAGCAATATATACGTACAGTTATTTATTATGAGACTTTGCTCTAACAAAGAGACAAATGATAGGGCATACCTGTCGCTAGAATGAGATGGATATATATCTTAAGACATTTATGCTTTACTAGCTTTTACCCGCGGCTGCGCTCGCATTGATAAAAAATATATATTTTTTCAATAAAAAGTATCCTATTTTACTTCTGATATCTCCAAGAATATGTGTACAAAGTTTCATGATGATCGGTTAAGTAGTTTTCACGTGAAAGCGTAACAAACAAACGGACGTTCACATTTATAATATTAGTAGGATGGCGAAATACGTATAGACGGACGCGAGAGCGTGGCCAACTGAATGCGAGTTGGGCAATTACCTTACTTCCGTATTGCCATTATAGAGCGTGTACGACGTATCTGTAGAATACTATAAAAACATCTAGCGAAGTACTATGTAGTTTACCATCTTAACGTTTCGATTACAAGGTATGATTAAAATGACACTATTTAAACATTAATGCGCTCGTCTATAGCACTTTTACTGAACTTACTTCTAAATAATTCATTTTTAATGAATGAACTGAGTGATTTTTATATATATAAATTATATATTTCTTTAATTATTCAAGGACACTTGTTATCTTATAATAATAATAATTTTCTGGTGCCTATTATAGTCTCCTGTTCGGTGTTTCTTATTGAAAATGCGTAACCACCCAGTAAAGAATTAACGATTTCTCTAAATCTGTTATTGTCAGCAATCGCCCGTACCACAGGCTCGCAGTTCTTCGTCCTACATCCGTATACTATAAAACAGGAACTTCATGGTACTCATAAAAATGTAACATTTAACGCCCAAAAAAAATTAAACTTCAGCGCAGAGCTTGTTATATTATTTGCTCCATATTTTTTTCATCGGTATTAATAATAAATAAAAGTCCAGAATATTTCCTTTAAAATAGACAAGTAAAAAATGCATTACTTTACATCTACACAACAAGAAACTAAAAGGGTCTTTTCGGATATTTGCGCACATTAAATCTTCTACCTAGTAGTCTGATTGAGTAGGAAAGTATTATCTCCAGTTGAGAAAAGTGTATATCCTCGTGCATGCGGAACGAATACAATGAATGTTTGATACTTGTTATTACATATCTCATTAAACGATGTGAAAATATATGAAAACAAACAAGAATTCAAGAACGAGCACTCAATAAATTGTGTGTAATTAGTTACTGCTTTACTGATGTATAGCAATCCGTCACCATAGCTCTCAAGATAATAAAACTCACTCAGATTATGATGTGAAACGTTGAAAGCTAATTCAACTCGTAATAAATCTGAGACTTGTTAATTACGAGTCGTCCTCGAAGACAGCAGTCGTAAAGGGCTTTTCCTTTGTTTTCGACGCAAAGCGGCTGTGACTTCAAAAGATTTTCTTATTGAGTTAGTAATAAATAGATCTCCCAACCCATCCGTGTCAACCTAAGCAAATTTCAGTTCTACAACTTTTACTCTTGAATACAAAGTGCTTATTATAAAAATTCTAGATTTGACCCCGCGTCCGCTTATTTCATTACTGGGGACTCAAAGGAAAATATGACAATGTCGTTAAGAAAATTAAAAAGTTACCTGTTCTTAGATTAATGTACTAACAAGTTTAATTTCTTCCCCTTCCCGTACTCGGCCAGTATTCGGCGCCTTAAAACGTAACTTTCCGGCTTAAATATTTAAATTCACTCCGACCGAACTGGAATTTTGCTAATTTTCGCGTAATTGGAATTAAAACCAAAGTAATTCCTAAGAATTAACAAACCATAGATGATGTTAAAGCAGAAACTACTGGGTTAAATATTACGGGATACTTCCGATCCTCTCAGAGGAATTTCGAACATTAATAATTATATAAAAACAATGCCTACATTTACAGATATTTTTTTTAACAAAAATAAAAACACCGACTGAAATATGCCCTAAAAGGTTCAAAATAATTACTAAATCAATGTATTAGAATACAATTTACAATTTATTGTTACTTTTAGAGTCGGTGCCAGCCAAGCTTATAAGATTTATTGGGATATTTCCTTAGATTTACATAATATGTTTAAAGATACGTTAATGTTCACAATAAATGCGCTGGCACCGACTACAAAAATAACAATAAATTTATTCTAATACATTGATTTTATTCTAAGTAGCCTAAAAGTATACTGCTAATTTCTATTCAAATACAAATGTTTAACTATAAACAATTATATATATTGAAAAAAAATAAAGCAATTATTTTGACCTTTTAGTGCATTTTTTCATAGCAGATATTTTTGGAGTGGGTGTTTTTTCAGTGCGATGCAAAGACTTATATTGTGCAAGTCTCAAGTCAGACCGCACATGGAGTACTGTAGTCAGGTCGGGCGGGAGCACCTGGGTACCAGCTAAGACCATGTGGTTCGCTTCAGAGACGACCTGTGAGAATCGTCACACACGTTATAGAGCCCATCAGTTTAGCTCCTTAAACCGAGAGATATTGCCTCCGTTTGTGGGTTCTATCGATTATAAAACGGGTTGTGCTCTGAAGAATTGCTCGATATGATACCGACAGCTTGTTTTTACAACGGCACTGTCCGCCGATAGCGAGAAATTCACCTTCATACACTGGAACGGTAATGCCTGCGTACTGTGTGGATACAGAGAAGTTTTCTTCCGAGAACTCTTAAGTTGTGAAATAAACTCTCAGCTGAGGGTTTCCTAAGGGACTACAGTATGAAGCTCTTCAAGAAGAAGTGATTAGTCACTTGAAGTACCGACATAAGTGATAGTGGGCGTGAAGAGGATTTTACAGGCTCGGCAATGATTGATGAAGCACCCCTGGTGTTGCAAATGTCCATAGATTACGGTAACTGCGTACCATCAGGTAGGCCGTACGCTTGTTTACCATACTAGTGGTATAAAAGAAAATGTGCCCGTAAACACAACTGGATGACAAACCAAATCACTACATCATTTTTTATAAAAGTTCTATGGGATCAATCTGAAGGTATGTCTTTTCGAGTTTTTAAATAACACACATAAAAAAAGTAACCGAATTGATAACCCACTCCTTTTTTGAAGTCGGTTAAAACAATGAATAATTCTCGTCACATGTATAACAATTATTACAGAAATATATTATGTTCATAATACATTAATATGAATTAGTTATGTGTTATCACTGCAATATATATTTCTTTGTGTAAATTCATTGTTGGTTTGTGATTTACCTACGAATTTTCTATGAATGTACCGCATATATAAAAATCTACGTGTAAAAATTATGAACTGAACTTTGCTTAACAGTTAAAGAAATTTATTAATACTAAGTGGTGGTACTAAGTAAAAATTACTTATATGTAATAGAATATATATTTTTTATACAACACTTTGTAATCTCTCACAGCCATATTTAAACGACCAAAACCCTATAAAGAATTCTGAAGGATATGAATCTTCGACCATCTTTAACATGTGCTCCCGAATCTGCGTGTTTGTATTTCCTTTTCGACAGAGCAATTTATTCAGAATTTTCAGTGAGGTGGAGGGACTTCCCCAGACGGGCTGCTTTAATGCGCCCTACCTTTCTTAAAACATCTAGACATGTTCATGCACACAAATGTTTGTCTTGTGTGGGAATCGAACCCACGTCTGAGTATCGTATACCTTACACATCTATTTATATATTACACTATAATATCGTTTAACTTACATATCAATAATTGCCATACCATTGACGGGTAGAACATCTATCACAAAGTCATAGAGTTTGCACGCATGTATTCGGACGATAAATACTCAATATGAAATATTGTTTTCGTCAAATCATCAAATGCACAACCAAGCATACGGACCACTTGTGAAGCGGTTACCGTAGTCTATGCACGCTTGCAATACAACGGGTATCGCAGGCGCGTTTCTAGTCCTGTGCATACACATCAACTCGCCAGAACCCTACTGGTAACCTCATTTACCTGCAAGAATACAACAACCATCAAGGAAGTTTTTTTGTTTTGCTTGGATATTCTGGGAGGGATAGGTATTTCCCTAGTTGGGCTGATGCTCGCTACGTCTCTTTCGCTTGAACCTGGTTTATAAACTAGCAGGATGCCAAGCGTACCTGCGCATGGTGACTCGCCCAGCTTAGTTTCGAGTCTATAGATGATATTTGTTACTTATACGAGTAGGCTCACTATCACCTATAGTTTTCTTACTTATTAGGGTGCCGTACCTTAAAAGGAAAAACGGAAACCTTATAGGATCACTTTGTTGTCCGTCTGTGTGTTTGTCTGTCGAGACCGTTTATCAGGAACGAGTAGAATAGAGTAGACTATCAAGCTGAAATCAATATCAAATCTGTAATCCCTTCGAGTAGTGAAAAAAACAAACTTCTAAGTCAACGCAATCAAAAGATATGACTGTTTATGCCTCGTTTGTGCGCATATTTTGACACTCGCAAGGAAATCAAAACCTATACGGTACTTCGCGTTGAAAGAAGAATCATGAAATTTGGTAAAAAGCAATGTTATATAGCACAAGTAAAGGAAATAATCCGACAACCATAAATTTATAGTTCCACCATTAAAAAAAAATACTTTTTTTGGGACTATAATTTACGACAATATTTTTTACGGAACCCTCAAAGTGCGAGTTGGACTCGCACTTGACGGCTTTTTTTATACAACGTCGGGAGGCATACAAGCATACGGCCCAACTGAAGTAAAGCGGTTCCGTAGCCTATGAACGCTTGTAAAACAATAAGCATCACTCGCGCAATGCCACCTTTGCTGCTAGCTTAGCAACTCCTTAAGAGCTTACTGGTGACCTCACTCGCATGCAGGAACGCAACAAAACTCTAGAGAGTTGTAATTTGGCTGCGGTTTTCTGTGAGGTGGAGGTACTTCCCCAGGTGGGCTGCTTTAATGCGCGCTGCCTCTCTTAAACACATGACTAATGACTTGATACTAAAACGGAATTGTTTGAGAGATATAGGAGTGTACCGAATTTATTAAGAACCATTGGCAAGTATATAACAAGGTCGTATAAAAAAATCACGATGTTTATTTCTCTAACCCTCATTTTTATCCCAGACGGGAATAATTCCATTTTTATTATTCATAGATTCTGAAAGTGTTTCAACCGAAAGAAACTTGGAAATTCCAGCCATTATGAGAACTATTTGGCATCACAACAGGATAAACCGATCTAACATATCTTACATTTAAAAATCTAGACAGAAAAATAATAGTTCTCATTGCTTTTGAACGCATAGTGTGCAGACGGCCAGACGTGTATAATAAACACATTATACCTTTTTCCTCTTTCTGCAACACCAGTAGCAAACAAACAACAAAAGGGACAAATTTTTCTTTATGTATGTATGTACATATATGTATATACATTTCACTAGTATTTTTAAGATACTAAGTTATGATTATACCATACCATTATTTGGGATGATGACTTAGATCACAATATAATAACTTGGGTCTGATCTGATGACATGTTAATCGAGTAGGAAGATAGTCACTGGTTCTCACTTGGGAAATATATGTAACATTGTGGACTCTCAAGTCATTCTAAGTGAATTCATGAATAAACGTCAGAGTAGCCACGTTAAGTTAGTTATATACTTCACTTTTGAGATGTGCACAAATCTTGCCAATGCGCCGTTCCCGTGTACGGTACGGTACGCGTACAAATAATACAAATGGTTGGTGCATCTCCCAACACAACTCACGCAATGGTCGCATATTGTGCACAAATTGAGGGCGTTCCACTCGCGTTCAAACCTATCGCATGCAATTCATTTGAACGGGTGTTTTTTTTTTTTTTTTTTTTTTTTTTTTTTTTTTTTTTTTTTTTTTTTTTTTTTTTTACGTACACCCCTGCCGTGGGCAAGGCGATTTATATAACAATATGTATATGTTATACACACATTTTTAAAATCATTAAATATAAATAAATAACACATTCATACATCACATTCTCTTTCATTCCGCAATTCATCTTTCATTTATCATCTTTCAGTTATATTTTCAAAAAAAAAAAATTTGATTTGGCCCATTTTAGAACGCCGGTAAAACGATTATAACTGTTTCCAAATTTCCCTCCCTATACTGCGTCAGTCCAGACACGGGCGACAGTGAGCTTCACAGCTCCACCTAGCCACCGCGATCTCATCGGCTATACAGAGTATAGCCGAGGTATACAACATTAGTCCTAGGTGGAGCTGCTCTGCTTATTACGATCTATGACGGCCGTGGCTAGACCAACGCAGTATTTTAAAAATTTCGATCTATTTCCATTTGAGCGGGTGTACGGGGTGCATGTACGAACCTAACATACGCACAATATGCAGGTATTACAATTGTTATGTTAGCACAATTCACGTGCGGCCGCTGCATAGATTGTAGCCATAGCGGGCACGAACGACAACGTATGCTAGGCACAAGAGTCACAATTACAATTACTTACAATTCTTGATTTTCTCTTACGGATATTTTTACTTTTAAACTCGTGTTACTAACTTGGTGTCGTGGAATTATACTTTGTAATTGGTATTTATTTACATTTAATAACAAATAAAAAGAATGCACAAAAATGTACAGTAATAGTTGGTATTTGAAGAGTTTATAATAAATGTTGCTGAATTAATAGATAAATATTGTCGGACAAATTACACAGCGCCATCTAGCCCCAAAGTAAACGAAGCTTGTTGCTGTTGGGTTTATAGTAATAGGTGAGTTCAAAAAGTTGAAATAAGAACTTATTGTCAGTAAACTCTGGTAGATACTTAATCATTTACGGTCATTTTATTATTTAATTTGGGTTTCATATAACGTTTTGTCGTATTGATTTGTAAACGTGTTAAACAAAGAATATTTCTAGCAACCGAAATAACAGTTTTTGAAAAAGGTCTAATGATCTGACCGCATTATTGAATTTGTTTCATAGGTGTCCGATCCGAATCGATCTTCTAAACGAGAAGCTTGCTTTGTATTTTTAATACAAATTCCTTCCATCTATCTATATATAACTTCACGCTAAATCCCTTGCAGGATAGGCAGAGAGAAACGAGCGTCAAGTGACCCGATCCTTACACACCTCACTCGCTTCTTTCACAATCATTGCTTTTCTCATACACGCTCGCCGGTTTCTAGGGCTCCTGCCATCACCTTCAGATAGAACACGACCAATTTAGTCATAGTAGGTAAGTCTTGACCTCCCTCGACTCCTACATCCTTCCTCTTTTACGTTGTGTATCTGCTTCATCATTCTTTCTACATTCCGAACCAATGGCATACCTTTTCTTAACACCGACACTCTCTTTCAGACCAACTTTGTTTCTAACATCATCATTGCGAATACGGTCAATAAGCGTTATTCCACAAATTTTGCACAACGCTCGCAATTCGACCGCGTTTATTCTACTTTCATGCTCTCTCTGCTACACCCAGCTCTCGCTTCCGTAGGTAAGCGTTGGGACTAGCACTGCATTGTGTATAGCAAGCTGTGCCTTCTAGCTCAAGCTTTTACTGCCCAGAAGTTTTCCCAATGCCCCTGTGTACCTTCCATCCATACTGCAAGCGCAACCAAGATATACAATCTCATCCGCTTCTTTCAACACTTCATCATCATCCGTTGGTTCTGGTTTCTTCTATTTCAAATACCATTATCTTTGTTTTCTTCGCAATCAATAGTAATCCTTTCTCCATACAATCGTCTTTCATCACTGTGACCAGTGTTTGCAGTTCAGACGATGTTTCTGCTAATAACACGGCATCGTCTGCATACAGCAGACAATTCACCACTAGGTCATCCATGCACAATCCTAAATTCGATGACCTTATTATCTGCAGACAACTATCAGAGATACAGAATAAACAGTCTAGCAGGTAGCATGCAACCTTGTTTGACATCAAACCAGGGTGATATTTTTTTTTTTTTTTTTTTGTAACGCGGGGAAAAATGCATTACGCACACCACCGGTGCCTGGGTGGCCTCCGGTGGTAGTGTGGGACTCCCCGTCGGCTGTCCGACGGTATACCCACTAAACGACCCCGCGAAATGCCATCGGCCGCGTTGGTGTGGTGCCCCGGATCTGTCAGCAACAGGGCACAAACCAGGGTGATATGCTAGCATCTAACCGCACACATGCAGAGCAATCCTCATAAGTGGACTGCACAGCACAAATTCAAATACATATTCCTCGTACGACTCGATTTTACAGTGTAGGAAAAATATAAGAAATATTAAGATTGTACAACTAGACTTTGAACCCACACCATCTGTCTGCATTTCGCTTTATAGACTTTATATTTTATTAATACTTAAACATATATTGAATTACATTACAAAAAATACTTTGCATGCATATTATACGTTTTTAGGTACCGTACCTCAAAAGGAAAAACGGAACCCTTATAGGATTACTTTGTTGTCCGTCTGTCTCTCTGTCAAACCCTTTTTCTCAGGAACGGGTGGAGCTATCAAGCTGAAATTAATATCAAATACTCAGGTCTGCAATCCCTTCAAGCAGTGAAAAAAATCAAACTTCTAAGTCAATGTAATCATAATATACGGCTGTTTTTGCCTCGTTTACGCCCGTATTTTGACGCGAAGCAAGGCAATCAAAACCTTATTGGGTACTTCCCGTTCACTTAGAATCATGAAATTTGCCAAGAAGCAATGGCATGTAGTCAAGTAAAGGAAAAAATCCGTAAACCGTAAATTTGTAATTACAACACGAAAAAAATCGCGAAAATAATTTGCGAAAGAATTTATTTACGGAACCCTCGGGGCGCGTCGGACTCGTACTTAACGGCTTTTTTCAAATTGATCTTGTGATATAATACGGAGATTCATACAGTGTTATAATTCATTAGGAATTTAATAATAAATATCGTTTCAAAGCTGAAGATCCTTAAGTAGTTTGTCAAAGATTTTCTTTAATAAACAAAATAGTCATTCAATACATGTAACATACGAAACCGTCTATCGCAGGATACGCGAGTTCCCACTTTGTCGGTCCTGTTTTATTATTCTATGTATATTTAAACTAATGGGCTAATCTAGAATTGAATACCGAGTTGGCCTTTGACAAGAACACAAAAAGAAGGTAATTTTGTTCCAGTCCTTCGCACAATATGTAAAAAATAGCCGACATTGTCCAGCTGGTGTTACGGTTCGCAGTAATTGTCTCAGTGACTAAATGTGCTATCCCCAAAACTCGAGAGAACTGGCGGCTATAAAAGTCACATGTTCGCCCAGGCTTATTACCGCCATAACAATTTAAGGAAGCCGAAAGGGTGACGCGGAATTTCGTCGAAAAGTTTTGTTTGCGTCTCAGTTTGCCGAATTGGTTTATAAACAATGTTTACAACTGACTTTAGGGTCCACTTGTTTTATCTTGCGACACTATTGTTTATGCAATTAGGGTTTGTTAGATATTCAATACGGGTAGCCTTTTGTAGTTCACAATTACTTTCGTTTACTATGACTTCACTTTAAAGGCATTTAAAAGTGAAATCAACGTAGTAAGCATTGTGTAAATTGTGTTTTGTTTAAAGGACTTTAAAAGTGAAATCAGCATGGTAAACATTGTATAATTATGTTTTTGTTTACGTTATAAGTATACCTATATAACGTATATAAATTTTACCTGGTATATTTAAAGTGGAGCAGGAGGTAATTTAGACAGTTTTTGTAATAGTTCGTCATTCTTTGCCCACAGTTAAAAAAATATCTTTGTTTGGAATGCGTTTTCTGTACAGCTTTCTTGATTAAAATACATTAAATAGTTAAATTCGTTGCTAATGCATTAATTTTTGTTCAGGTAATTGCAATATATCTAGCGGTGGAATTATTTTAAATAGCGTAACACATAACTAGAGTTAAATGTTGATTACTTAATCATAAGTTTAAATTTTAAATTGATTTGTTTAACCCGGTCAACATGCATGTGATTATTATAATTTTTAGGGTAATAATTAAGTATAAGTACTAAAAGCTTCTTCTCATTTATTTTAAAGACAAATCATCTGCACATAGTGTCGCTAGTGGGTTGGCTATTATGCCATGAATGCCATTGTATTCTTGTGACTGAGTCTCATTCACCTCGTAGCAGTGGCGGCTGGTGGGTTATCGAACTGGTGGTGCACTTTACTGCTCACCAAGTATTAATATTAGAAATTGCAACAAATCAACAGTTTACATAAAAGATGTAAATTAAAAAAAAAACAATTACTTAATATAAACAAACAATAATTAACGCGTCACAGATGCAGCGAAACTATACTGATAAGGAAGGAGAGGTCCATCATGGCCGCCGTCGAACTCAAATTTCAAATTTCGGTCAACATCGGGTGCTCTCGGTAATCTTCGATTCGCACACAGAACCGACTCATTTCTCGGTACATTTCTATGAACTATCTTTTGATTCACGCGTCAGGCACATTGGCTAGTAACTCATACAAGTTCTATTAGCAGTCCTCGTGCACTCGCCGAAGCGCACGAGAATTTTTCTTTACAGGGAAAATAAGTCTTAATAGTTTAGCAAAGCGCTTAAATTCTTTTATTTGTTACAATTTTAAATTTTATTTGATATATTATGTTTTTGTATGTATCAAAAATAAATATTAATATGGTAATTTAAAGATGAAGTAATATTTTATAATTTTTAAATCTTTTGAATTGGTGGTTCAGCGCACGAGCGCGCTTAAGGTACAACCGCCACTGCCTCGTAGTATGGAGATTCATGGAGATACCTCTCCACGAAGCGCTATCCCTATACTATTGACACTGACGTGGTCACTTGCACGTAATATTCTTTACATATTTAGCATTTATCATAGTCTGTCAAGGTAAGACAATTGTCTGTTGACTACGGTAAAAGCTTCGTTTGGCGCCAGCTGCTAGAATTATGAAAAAAATGTTATTTGTTAATTTATTGTATTCAACAACGTATACATATAAAAATTCATTAGTCTTTAATAGTTTCTATGTTACAAAGGTACATTATTATACATTTATATCTTCGTTTTACTAAAGTGGAATACAAAAACAACCCTGTCAGTTTGGACAGTACTCATACATATATAGGTCATTGTTCTCTCTTTACTGATGCTAGTAAACGATGGCGGTCAGTATCTGGTGATTTATCTTTATCATGCGAAACAGATATCTGTAGTAACGCAATAATGTGATGATTGTCGATTAAGAAACGTAAATAACTTTAGTATATAGTTGTAGTAGTAACATACATTTTTATCAAATATAAAATATTTATCATCATCATCATTATATATCAGGTAACAGTGATAGCTCAGTAGATAAAGAACCCACCTATTGACCAAGTAGTCCCCGGTTCGAATCCTGACATGTGCCCACTAAAATCGTGTTTTCGGACTTATATACATATTGCTCAGCGGTGAAGGAAACCGTGAGGAAACCCAAAAGTTCAGTAAATTATATCTCGAAAGACGTGTGACCTAACCTAAAAAAGGTCTGTTTTACCTCGGGGTGGTTGAGGTCTGACGGCAGTCGCTTCAAGTAAAAATCAGTATCTGCGCGAAATCCTTTGGCTTAGATAGCGAACCCCGCCAATCCATTGGATAACGCCAAGAAGAAAAAGAACAAAATATTTACCATGCAGTAACTCACACCACCTTTGTAATATTATTGCAATATTAACACTACTAACTAATATCGTATCATATACAATTATACTAATAATACAGGGATTCAAACACTATATGAATACTCCTAAAGCTTAAATATCTAAAATTTGTACCTTTTACGCATTGGTACCTTTCTTATGTAGTCGTTTACAAAGTAAATCTTCACTTTCATACTTGACAATTTCTTATTTCAAATTAATTTTATAAGTGGAATATATTTTGTGATGACCTGAAAACGTCCAACCCTTACATTTTTACACCCCACTAGGTAATTTTGACAAGTTTCTTTTTTATTAAACTGCACAAAATGGCGTTGAATACATACCCATTATTTTCATTTACTTCCAGTCACATGTTCTAAGAACATTTGGGTTGTCGAGACAAATCTAACAATACCTTAATTATTAAAATTCATCCGGTTGTTTAATAATAAGGGTTATTAGACATACAAACAGAATTCACTTGGTTGTCTCGTGATTCATATGTAACATTCAATTATTGTTGTTAATAAAATCTAAATAAATGACGATTTGCTAGATAAACTGTAAACAAAGCCATCTGACCATGTTGACATCCCGACCACATCTTCATAACCAGATACACACAATCATGTAGGTACTACGAGCACAGAGCTCGGAAGATCATCTCACATCGTGACTGACTTTTGCCCTGAATATTTTACATGGTGTGCCTGCCGGCGCCATCTCACTATCCTGAACTCGTGTTTAAAATGGCAACCATTGTGAGTTAAAAAGGCGTCGATTTGTGGTGGTTAATGTTATGGTAGTTTTTTATGTCTCGTGGATTATGTAGACACCTTCAGATATCTTGTGATTTTAGATAAATCTTGACTTGTTAAGTGGTAATATTTATAACAAGAAAACTAACAGATATTGTTACGTATGTTCATAATGGAAGTAAAAATAGATATATTTTCCTTTTTAGCAGTTCCCGATTAGGGATCGCTTAGAGTTTCGCCATGTTTGTTTATAAATCTATCCGCCTGTCTAAGTCACAGCCATTTTAGTCCCAGATTATCAAAGTTACAAATTTAACGTTTTGGGTTATGATAGATGAATTTAACACTGACAGAGTTTAGTAGTAGTAAAAAAAACTAACATAAAATATTCTTTCGTGGTGTGATATATTATTTCATATATTTTTCAATGATATTTAGGGCTCATCAGTTTTTAATGTAACAAATAATATTTTATTGTCAAAATTACGTGTTCCTTATTGTGTGAGTTCCACTAGTATTTGACCGCTTGTTTTTTTATATTTAGGGTAAGAGGTTCTTTCTGACTAATAGGAATCAGAGACAACCTCTTATCCCAAATGCAAAATTACACCTATTTTATCTGCCTTCTCACTGAAGAAGATTTAATAAAATATGTATCAGAGAGATTATACCAATTTAATATGCAATGTCTAATACGCACTTTGTATGCAATATATATGCAAAACGTTTAAAAATAAAGTCATGAATGTGTAATGTGTGTAACTCGATAATCTGGACTTAATTTGTACGGATTCGGGATTATTCGGATTACCAACCGCGAGCAAATACCTTTGCAGTTTAGTAGACTAATCCTTGTGACATGTTGCACTGGCACAACCCGCCATACTCCAGCATTAGCTCGTTTATCCGCCTCTACTATATTATACTTTTTTCAGGAACTATTACAATAAATTAATGTAGTGTGGTCATATTTCCAAATGCTATTTTATGCAATAAGTAGCTGACTTTGACTTTGGCGAACTTTGTACCGCTTCAGAAATAATAAATGTTGTGTTAACGTATTAGGTTTTTTTATATTAGAGGGGATCAAACGAGCTTGTGGGTCACCTAATGATAAGTGGTCACCACCGCCAATAGACATCAGCAATACCAAAGGGTCACTGATCCGTTGCCAGCCTTTTTAGGGAAACATAGGCTCTTTTCTTGAAGGCACCCATATCGCATTTGTTTGCGAACACCGCTGAGGGTAGTTGATTCTACAATTTCACCGTTCACGTGGTAAAAAATGCCTCAAAAAGTATACTGTAGTGAATTGCCACTCATCAAGATGGTGAGGGTGAAATTTTAGTTTGTGGCGAGTAGTACGATAGTGGAACTCAGGTGCTGGTATTAAGTTGAACAGCTCCTCCAAGTATAATAAATGTTCTAAAATATAAATGAGAAATATTTTAATTACATACTAATGTAATTCACATGGCAGCAAAACATTATCCTTATAGAACCGAACGAAGTGATTCGCGTACCATTGTTGTGCTACTTTATATTAGGTTATTTGTTGTATGGGTTGTATTCGAGTCGATTGCCTTCGTTGAATTGACTACCGAGCTTTCAGTTGTAAATTGTACGGGGCAAGTCAGGCTGATTCAATGATTTTAAACATTTAGTTGCATAGGAGGTCGCTTCGTCTTGGTTTGTTACATAATCAGTAGATTTGAAGGATTGCAGTAGACTAACGATTTAATTTTGAATTGTAACGTTTAAATATTCTACATTTTTGTTCTTTGCCGCAAGAATTACTCGTTCACTCAACCAATTATGATTTTCATCAAAGATGCTCGGGAACATATTGTTGATGAGCTTGTCCCGCATTGAGAAGAAATTGCAAAATTCGGCGGAAATGAAATGAATCCGTTAGATTCCTCGACAAGAATATAACCATTTCCGATAGTCGGTTTTTGCATGGAGAAACCTGCGGCAGATGGATCGTTTAACAATACAACTTGCATGTTTGCCGTCAGCTGAAATTTCATTTAATAATAATATGAGTGAGGCAAGCGTTTATTTCAAAGGCAGCGATCGGTCGTTTGGGCGAAACACATGTCACTGAGACGACCGGAGCAGCCAGAGCAGCAACGGTGGCGGGTACATGCAGTTCACATTTCAGATGGCGAACACTCGCAGAGACGACCACAAAAGCCGAGGCAGAGACGACCGGAGCAACCATGGCAACGGCGGCATGAATCTATTAGTTAACTACTGCCGGTGCCGGTAGTAGTTCAAAATGGGTACCTTTGGCTTTGATATAGGTCTTTAATCTATCTGGCCACGAATCTATGGACTTACGCACTATTTTCATGAAATTTAGCCACTGCTTGCTCCAGAGATTTTTTAAGAGAAACAATGTTGGCGTGTCGTTTTGAGCAGGTCATGTCCTCTTAACCTGAAGAATTTGTAGTCTAAGGGATTCAGATCTGGGCTAGAGGCCAGTGTTCAGCTCTTATATAGTCCGGAACGTTGGTTTGAGCCAGGCTTGGGTAGTTTGTACCTTGTGACCAGGTGCACAGTCGTTCTGGAAAGTTAAAAGTTTTAAAAAGTGTATTGCTGAGAAGTTTCACAACACGATCCAAGACAGTCTTTTGATACACTTTGGCTGAAGTCTTCACTCTTTTTTCACAAAAATGAAGTTCTTTGACTCCTTTAGAAGACACTCCCCATCAAACCATTACACACTTAGGATGATAACCACGTTGTACCTTTCTGAACACTTCGGCGGCTTCTTTAAAACTGTATGTGACTTTCTTGTAGTGCTCTTCAATCGGGATTTTTTTTTTATCAATAAAGAGGATATTTCTGTGCCTTTCACCTGCGTATCAAGACAGAAGGCGTTTTGATCGATCCACTTTCTTCAAGTGTTGTTTTATTATACGCGATAGAGTCCTAGCGAGAATCTTCATTTTTCGCGATAAAATCTTTGTTTCCTAATGGAGTTTCGGCGAATTCTGGCTTTAAGAGCATTTATAGCCTTTGTAATTCTAATAGTAAGCGGTCGTCTCGTTCTTTTATGGTCTTCAACGGAGAAAGTGTTGCTATATATGTCGATAGCACGATATTCGAAAATACCATAGTCCGATACCAAGCTTTTGAAGTGTCTTGAATACGATCGACGGCTCCATACCCATTTTATGCAAGACAATCACTGCAATACTTTTTTTTATACGTTTTTATCCTAGTATCCTATTTTCTTTAATACCACATTCAATATTGTAATTTGATAATATACAGGAAAAAAATATGTAAAACGGCGGGAAATCGAAAGAAGTTTTTAACATAATAAATGAAATTCAAAATAATTAAAGAGTTGAAAAAATAAAAGTTTCTATGTAACAACATTTATGGCCAGACTAGTTTAATAATAGGTATAGCCGCATTATGCAAGCAACGAGCCCGGTGGTCTACCAAAGGATTTCGATTCCCGCACAAGGCAAACATTGTTGTGTGCATTAACATGTATATCTGCCTTGACCTGGAGAATTTCTATGTATAATATGTATGAATTTCCATGAAAAAAGCATTTAAGTACCGTTATCGTTAAGTGTTGTTACGAGTATCTTAGTAAAGCTTAGTTTGGGATAAAATAGCTTTGATTTGTTCAAAAATATTTATTTACTTTTTGACAACATTTATTTACCCATAAATACGGAGATTTAGTGCGGAGTAAAATCAAGATAAAGATAAAGATGAAGGAGAACGCGAAGGCGAACGCGAACGCGAATGCAAAGGCGAACGCGAAGGCGTACGCGAAGGGGAACGCGAAGACCTGATACCTGAGAAGAAGAGATACCGACCGAGCGTTGTACGTGTATTAGTACGCGTGTGTACGTGCCTGCGTATTACGAAGCTTGGTACATTTTACGTATACTTTTATGTTCTATTAAACAAATCATCAAGTTAAAGAAATATTGGAAAATATGGGAGAAATTGATTCGAGTCGTAACGAAGAAGAACCCGAAAAACACGTAAGTGCGGTTAATTCGTAAAGATATGAATATATAATAAGTACACATTTATGAATAATATAAACTTTATTCTTATTATTTCAGAAGATGCATTAATTTACCCTCTTTTTCTATTCGATATTATATCATAATTATCATTCGTAAGGAGTAACCTCCAGTAGTGCGTCGGAGCTGACACACACACACACACTTTTTTATACCACTTGGGTGTCAAACAAGCGTACGGCCTACCTGATGGTATGTAGCTACCGTTGCCTATGGATATTTGCAACACCAGGAGTGTCACTCATGCGTTGCTGAACCTGTATAAACCTATTCACGCTTTTCTTGAAGAACCCACGCTGCAATGCTTTACGAAAACCTCGGCCGCGAGTTCAATCCACAACTTGAAAGTTTTCGGAAGAAAACTCCTCTGGAATCGCACAGTATGCAACCATTGAGGTTCCAGTGTGTGAGGGTTAATTCTTTGCCGTCGGTCAAACGGTGCGGTTGTAAAAAGAAGCTGTATGCACCATATCAAACAATTCTTCAGAACACAACCCGTTGTACAATCGGTAGAATACACAAAGGGAGGCAAAATCTCGCCTTAAATTTAAAGGTTCTAATATCGTTTGTAAGCTTAGGATAGCGGACAATTCTCACAGTTCGTCTCTGAAACGAATCACAAGGTCCTAGCTGGTGTCCAGGTGCGCCCGCCCAAAGGTGACTACAGTACTCATATCTGCTTAAGACGAAACGTGGTAACAATGTATGTATGTATGTATATCTTCACGCCAAGTCCCTTGCGGGGTAGACAGAGGGAACCGAGCGCCATAAGACGCGGTAACAAGCATAAATTAAATATAAAAATTGTAATTAAAAAACAAATTCTGTGTGTAGAGAAGTCAGCTTCAATGCGTAAAAGATTCTATTTTATAATTTTTAGTAAAGTTTTATCAAATCTACACCAATATTACATTGGATCATCACTTGAGTGCATCCATGAAATTATAGTCAAAATTGGATCATGAACCATTGTTTTTCTTTGTTTGGGTATATTGTTGTTGTCCATTGACAACAACAATATACCCAAACAAAGAAAAACGTTTAATAAACGATTTTAAAGTGAACTGAAAGGATAAGTACATCAACTAATTCAAATTGACATGAAACCTTTTAACTAGGTAATCTAATAGTTCTTTACCAAGAAAAATAAAAATTATTTATTTGTCATCGAGCTATCGCGGTTAGCCCTGTCCCTATATATTATTGATATACATTTCTCATAGTTTTTTTTTTAATCTACTATCATTTTAGAAAGGTAATCGAAGAAAAAGTTGAGAGTTAAAAATTGGTACAATAAATGATGTTATGTATTATTTATTACCTATAAACTTATCTAGAATAGAGTTTAATCAAATTATTTAAGATGTTTCCGATATATTGGTGAGCATACATAAAAAGTTAAACATATTGTTTGATCATTGACACAACTCGCCATCGAAATTACATTCATTCTCACATATGGAGCTGAATTGATCGCGTACTACATCTCAAGAGAGCACTTCCCCTTGTAATTTAGTTTGTCGAATGAATTTCCTGCCTAAGTTCACTAGAGAAAATACCTTAAAAAGCGTGAAAATATTTTCAGAAGAATAGACTCGCACCAGTTATACCTTATGGTATTGCAAATGTCCTTAATCGGAGATAACTGCTTACCACCGAGCAGGCTGTAGGTTTGGTTGACTTCCCAGAGGTATAGATTTAAGACATATAAGCGGCATAGAACCTTCTCCTATTGAAAGTCGGTTAAAACAACTTTTGAAGCAGGTGTAGCCAGTTTTAGCCATAAAAATGTCTGACCGCTATATAATGTTACAATTTCTTTAAAAAAACTTGATACGTATCTGTCTGTGCTTGCCCTTGTAAATTAAAGGATCGGTGAGCGTAAAGTGGGGGCAATTAAGAAATTTATGGCCAGAATACGTTGTATAACAATAAATCTACAATAGCCCTCGACAACATGGCCTATTAATTACGTGCACCAGTTTTTGGGGCCATTTAACTGGGCGACGATCGTCGATTATTTATCAAATGGACTTACCTACGATAAATAGGGTTGTAAAATATTGTTAAGTATAAGTTGAGTTATATGATGGTTTTACATATTTTTGTTTTTTGTTACTAATATATTAATTATAAACCTACTTAATTAAATATTATTAACTAGAAGTAGTCAGTAACTTTGCCCTTATTAGCTAATTCTTATACCAGCGTCTTATACACATTAACTTGGATTTAGTTTGCATTGGCTAAATTTAGCTTGGATCTTCCTGTCTCAATTTAATTTCCATGGTAAAATTCAAATTTCTGGATCAGTCAGTGCTTTGGGATTTGCATTGTCAGCCAGTTTATATTTTATATATGCAATCAGTAAAGTAGATTATTATTATAATACCTATATAATAAAATCGTAGTGTTCTATTAAGTATTTCATGTACAAACTCGCCCCGAGATACATAATACTTTTTGAGATTATTAGATATTGACATGTAGAAATTAAATTAGTATTTTTTTAATTGTGTTAGTTTGATGCGCATACATCAAATAAAAGCTACTGAATGTATTTTATTGAACTTTTATACGACAATAGGGTATGTGACAGTAAACATTTAAACCCTGATATATTTAAAACTATTTCGCAAAACTTGATATACCAAATTAGTTATGTCGCGAATACAGGCGAGGTACTAAATAAAATTGATATAATATTATTTAGTCATTTGTAAGTCAATTTACTGCAAGCTACTTACACTCCACAAATATCGAATTCAATATAAGCGATGTAAATATTATATAAATGAACTATATAAAAATATAACAGTGTATTCATTAACAAACAAAATATATTATAAGTACATACTTATCAAATATAACGGCAATGGCTATAGAATTCTAAACCATTTGTTAGATCCCACAAAAGCAGCTTCGCCATTAAAGTCACTAGCTATACAAATTTTCAAAGACCTCTTCTTTCTAATGATACATGAAACAGGTATGTAAGTGGTATTAACATAAATATCTGTGTACTATAAAAGGAAATAGTTGTTTTGCAGCAATACCGAACAATACTCAAATACTCAACCGTCCCGTTTATATCTTAGATAATGATACGAAAGGTGTCGCACTACTGGCTATGAAGTGCATCACGAAAATTGAGTTTACAACTTTTACATGGTCATTTCTTTAAGAGCTTGCCATATTTTTATTTTGTAATTATTTATGCCTGCTGATTCTGCTGGGCGGCCAGTCAGGCCTGGTGGATGGCTCAATTTCGATCTAAATTACGATTGTATACGCATAAAAATATATTCGCAAATAAACCATTCTACTATACACCAAATTCGATCCAAAAATATATAAACTCTTTACTGTGAGAATCTTAATAGGCAGATATATGCTACTACGGACATTTTTTAGAACTTTTTAATAGAAGCTATTCCATAGTACATTACTTTCTTATAACTTCGCATAAGCAGTTATTTAGCGATAGCTACGGAAGCTCGATGCGATATATTTTTTCGGACGTAATTACAAACTTCTTTTCCGGATGGTCAATGTATGTAAATTAAAGCTAAGAGTGTCAGCTATTTTAGGTTTCAACCGACTACGACACGTTAGAGAAGAAAGCTCTGATCTACTGGAATCTGGAGCAATCGGTAACCATGATTACGCTACTTACCTATAGCGACAGACTATTCAGATTACGAAGCCCTATACAAATTAAAAAGTGGTTGATTTATTAAAACAAATTTAAAGAAGTCTACATACATTCACATTATCATGCCTGTCTCCCACTGGGGTAGGCAGAGACTATGGAATTCCAAGTGCACCGATTCAAATATAACTCTTTCACGTCTTCCACACTTATCAACCTCTTTATGTTATCGCGTGTTCTTCGGTTTTGGGTGCCTTTGATAATAATAATAACAAATGATCTTTATTGCCCTTTTTGTACAAATTTTTACCTAATAATAAATTAAAAGCTAAACAATAACAAGATATACATAATATAAATAAAATAAAAAAATGGAAAATAGGTAATTCATTGGTACATGAGAGTTAAGGCAAAAGGAAGTAGCTCAGCATGTGCCACTAGGGGATAGCATTAAGAGGCGCTATTTTTCAGCCACTCCCTTCTCTTCAAGCTCTTGTGCGAGAGTTCTAAGCCTTGTGGGTGACGATATACGATAATGTTAACTATTTTAATTACAGTGTGTTTTAGTATATTGTACTATTATTTATACTGTGGTAACAATACAAGCGCAAGTATGTGGTGCAATAAACAGTGTGATCGCGTGGGTGTCCCTGTTTATAGTGGTGTACTCGTGTGTGTGTGTATATATATATATAAAGTCCGGAGCGTTGGTTTCGGGCCAGGCTTGGGTAGGTCGTGCCTTATGACCAGGTGCAGAGTCCTGCTAGAAAGTCCACGGTACATTTTTAAAGTATATGGCTGAGAGGTTTCACAACACGGTCCCAGACAGTCTCATGACATACTTTGTCTTCACGCCTTTTTCACAAAAATGAAGCTTTGTGACTCCTTGATAACACCCCTCACTAAACCACTATATATATATATATATATATATATATTATTTCAAATCTTTGTGGTAGGTATGCTTCATGATTTTCTCTGCAATTTGCCGTTGTAACAACGCTTCTTTGCATTTTTTATTTCTACAGCGTTAAACTTGAAGCGTCCCTTGTACCTGTTGATTTTATATGACGATACGGTAAGCATGTTTTGAGTGACAGAACGTAGATTTTTAACACGCACACCCAGTTTTTCCTTTAAAATTTATTTTCTCAAATATATACTATGGATTTTTATTCACTTTTCTGATCACTTTTCCAACTAAGCAGGCAGTTATCTGCTAGCACTTATGTGAGGATGACATTATTATTTATGTAAGGGCTGCATGTGCTTGTTTCGGGATCTTACAGCAAAAACGAATGCAATCATTTTGAATTCGTTGGACAGCTCCTTCTGTGTTCACATTTAATCGGGGACCGTAGACTGTACTACAATAATTGAACGCAGATAATACTCGACGAGATAACTCGCGACTCGACTAATTGAACTATTAATTTTTCTTTCAAATATAGTCTAATTTTATTTATCGTTTTCAAATTAAAAAAGGCGTTTGTTATTTGGTTGTTTAAATGGTCGATGTAATTTTGCCAGCCATCCAGAAGAACGCCTAAGTTTCGCACAACTGGTAACTTAGTTACTGCGTTATTATTTACTTGTACGCTCTCACGCAGCTTTTGATAGACTTTTCTGCTATATTGTTTGGGTAATCCAAGTGGTCTGGTATTTGATTGGAGGAAGAATTATTCAGTCTAGTGATTTGAGATGAAGTAAGAATTTTAAACAAATTACTCGACTTAAAATTCTTAAAAAAATCAAATAGCGATATAAGTGATTTATTCATATAACTAGTCTGGGCACAGATAATGTTACATAGAACTTTTCTTTTTTTTAACTCTTTTATTATTTTGAATTTGGAACGTGTTTATTATGGTAGAAACCTCTTTCAATTTCGCGCCATTTTACATATTATTTTCGTGTTTATTATAACAATATGCAATGGGGTGTTAAAGAAAATAGGATTGCAGTGATTGCCTTGCACGAAATTGGTATGTCGGTCATATTCAAGAAACTTCAAAAGCCTGACCTGAAGCTCGGCACTTATCGTTGATATACAAGACATGCCCTAAATCAATCGCTACGGTTGAAGAGAGTGAATCGATCAAAATGCCTTCTGTCCCGATACGTAGGTGAATGGTACAAAAATATCCTTTTTACTGAAGAAAAAATTTACGTGATTGAAGAGCACTACAAGAAATAAAATGACAAAGTGTACGCACACAGTTCTAAAGAAGCCGCCCAAGTGCCCGGAAAGTTACAAGGTCATCATCCTACGTCTGTAATGGTTTAGTGAGGGGTGTTATCAAGGAGTCACAAAGCTTCATTTTTGTGAAAAAGGCGTGAAGACAAAGTATGTCATGAGACTGTCTGGGACCGTGTTGTGAAACCTCTCAGCCATATACTTTAAAAATGTACCGTGGACTTTCTAGCAGGACTCTGCACCTGGTCATAAGGCACGACCTACCCAAGCCTGGCCCGAAACCAACGCTCCGGACTTTATAAGAGCTAAAGACTGGCCTTCGTCTAGCCCAGATCTGAACCCCTTCACTACAAATGCTCGAAACAAGAACACTGACATTGTGTCTCCTTAGAAATCTCTAGAACATGCAGTGGCTATTATAGACATTTCGAATTGAATGTTTTTTTTAATTTTTTGCTGAGACTTTCATAAATATGTACATGTTTTATTAAGATTACATTACTTCGTAAAAAAGTAAATGCATATTCGTTGTAAACAGAATTTATGGCCGGAATAGATACATATATTCATATATATTTGAACATATATGTTAAACGTACAAAATACGTTGAAATAATGATTCGTTATGGGAGTTCATAACTGAAATGGAATATACATTTTTTTACAACGTATAAATAATATATTACTGCAAATATATATAGCATAGGTATCAATTGTATTCTACGTCACGTATTATTTTAAAATTTTGAAATCATTTTGTACACAAGCCCAACAATGCCCGGGCTACTATGTAGTTAAAGAAACTAATAAAGAATTGAAAAAAAAAAGTAATTTATATCCCTGTCGATTTTTCGTGGTAGACCAAATGATTGTTAAATGAATATAGTAGGCTCTTTTCTCAGGATGAATAAATCTCTCTAATTTATATCCGTAAACATAATAAGAGGAAAATGTGTACACTCTATAGCTTAGTGCCCCAATGTCTCACCATGGCTGATTTATAGGTTAGACTTCTACGGCATCAAGCGTCTATAAAAGTAAATAAAGCCATGAAATAGCTATAAATCGACTTACAAAGAAAAGACATACGTTACTATACGACGCCTCAAAGACACGCGTTCTGAAATATGTACTTTAGACTTTGGAGGTTGTATTTTGAGGTTATTAAATAAATGTATTTTTTAATAGTTAGAATTCTAAGTATTTCTATATACGCGTACTTATAGAAAGAAAAAGAGTTCGTTTGTAGCAACAAATACCTTATTAAGGAATTGATAGTACGACAATAGTATTCCTGTCAATCGTTCATTGAACTGAATAGGACAAAAGATGTGAGAGATTGTAATAGTAATGTGAGATTACCAGCGTATATAAGGCAAATAAATCTCACTTAACTCTTCGAAACCCGGGTGGTCGTATACGACCCCGAAATGTATGGCAAAACGTATATAACGGGTTCTGACTGCTCAATACCGGTACTTTGAAGAAGACCACAGTCACATAACAATTTCTTGAAGGGTTGTTGTGTTCTTGCACTCGGTAAGTAAGGTTACCAGTAAACTCTTTGCAGTAAACTTTTGCTACGTTGGCAACTGAGATAACATTGCTCATATTATAGCAATCGTTTTTACATTGAAGGCTTTCATAGGGTAAACTAACCCCTTAACATCAGGCCGACTGTGTGATTGCGTGCAAATCAACTAAATCTATTACATCCGATATGTGTAAATATGGTGATATGAGGTAAATATAATTATACCCTAACGAAGTACTACTCGGTCAGTACTACGAACCTTGTTCAAAATGCTAAAGACAAATTTTAATACATACTTTTTAACAGATATATAGTCATACTCTATTTACAATCAGCATTCTCCATGGTTGCTAATCTCCACAGGGAACCACAATAACAGTTCAGTGATAGACTTAATTTGAAGTCGGCCCCAATCTCTAGGCTCTCAAAGTTTTGTTATTAACTAAACTTTGTACGACTGAGCTATGCTAATACTATATATTGGAGACCATCTTGCGGGCTAATAAGGCATACATTGTTGTCCTTAAGCAAAACATACTTGCTTTTATGATGCGGTTTAGTTAAGTCGTGTTATGTTTAGTAGTTCATATACTTACCCAGGATTTCTACTACATTCTTACAAAATTTAATGAAAAAATTTCCCAGCTCATACGTTATGAATCGTTAAAGTTTGAGAGATGTCGAAAATAGACGTTCGGGAAAATTGAAGCAAGTTGCTTTCATTGTTTATAATAACTAAATCATGTGGAGATTCATTCGGAAAACCAGTCAGGTTATTATGATAGTTTCAAATCATCAACAGCTTTTATTATAAACTTGAAACGACACAGTGAATACTTAAAAAAACTAGAGACATCATTGAAAAACAAGTTACTCATTGACTTATATAAATATTGTCCGAATATGTTATCATAAAAACAATAAAGTATTTTTACAGGATTTATGTGAAATAGACAAAACTCTTTAGATATTTTTTGCATTAATTCTTAAAACGCTATGTAACTAAATAAATATTGTCTTTGTATTAACATACAAACTTATTATTGGCTCAGTGATGTAAAAATAGTTAATTGTTTCCGAAAGTAGAAAAAGCACAATTCTATTATTATCTTCTAACTCGCAATTATTACTTTTATTTTCATTTTTAAATTCATTAGTAAAAATAGCCACATTGTACTAATACAAATTCCATTAAAATGAGGAATGTTAATATTAATAAATTCGATCAAAATGAGTTAGCTTAATCATAAATAATTCTTCTACTATGCGTTAAATGTTTGAACTTTTATCTGCTTAATGTTTTACAATGCAAGCACTGACACTTACATGTATTGGATTCATTCTTCACTTAAAAGTATTTTGACTTGAAACTATTGTGAGTACTTTAATTGAAATATTATTATTATGCCAATAATCTATTACCACCTATTAAAAATAAATCCAGACAAAAATACACTACGACGTAGTGTACCTAGTACTCGAAATATTATGGATTCTGTAATTTATTTGTACCGCACAAATAAATTTATTTTAATAGTTAATAGATTCAGACGATATTCTGCAGAGATGAGCAGAGCGGCAGTGGTAGTAAGTATGTGGCGTATTTCTATTACAGATGACGGAGACTAACACAGTAGCCGAGTAGAGGTGATCAGAGCACTCTACGATAGTACTTTTTACAGCATTGGTATGGAATCCTAAAAATTCGAAGGGAAAACATTCGAACAGCGTCAGTTTATTTTAAAAACAGCCACATCGTACACAGTTTATTATTTTGAATTTTTCGTAATTCTCATAAGGAAATAGCGGTAACTTTGTCCGTCATTACCATTTTACTACATGTGCGGTCGATACCACATGTAACATAAATTAGGAGGAATGGCGACAACTTTCTCTGAAAGAAAATTATTCTCGTTAAATTTTAATCGGTTTAAGAAAAGGTCGATTTTAAATAATTACTTAACACTTTCTGACGGGCCAGAAATCACACCTTTGAAGTTCAAATTAAGGCTCGTTTTCCTTACCAAGTCTTACCGCGGGAATGACTAACAGTCGATAACAAGCCATCATTATAAGGATGTCGACCTCGCACCAAGTATCGATATTTTTTGTTCACTGTTTTTATCGATCCCGCTGGGTGCGTAAAAGATTATTGTAATCTGCGATTGCTTTATGGCAGTCTGCATGAGCGCTAAACGATGCAAATACGTATTGATTTGAATCTAATTTGATGTCATTATCTTCGTAAATCTCATCTCAGAAAACATCGTTTTTTGAATTATGTATGGCTTGAGAAATTTGATGCGTTATATAGCTACAATTTCTGTTGATTGAATTCAATGTTTATTTTATTTACATTGAAAAAATAGTAGTACAAAAAACTGATCAATGTCATAGTTGAGGTAAAGTATATGTTTACGATTGAAGATTATCGTGTATGTAATTTTTGAAACAAAGAAATATAAATATTTACGCAATCAGTAAGAAACATTAAAATAAATATTTTGAAACCTTGTACCGGATCACACATCTAGCACAAGTAATAGATTCAAATCAACTATTGACATTTTTACGATTATTGACGTTGCAAGAATTTGCTTAAGATATTCTAGACAAACATCGAGTTTGTTGTAGGTGGAGATAGTTCTAGAGTAATCATGTGGATTCGTAACACCTGTATACATATGTTTATAAGAGATGAAAATATCGATCACCACGACAACTTACACATGCCAGCTTAACGTGCCCTTCGTTGGAAGAACAAGAAATAAATAAAACTTTGCATACAATTTAATTTAAATGCATTTTATACTTCCGCCGCCAAACACAAAAACAGGTTAGATCAAATTGTATATAAATTATATTTTTGCAATATATCGCCTAAATCTAATTAATATAAACAAACCAGTTTACAGATAAGCTGCAGTAGATATTACTTATCTTATGTGTACATATAAATGTGTATAAACATATAGTTCTACATGTAGTTTGTCTATACATATAAGTTAAGCAATGTCGCTATCGAAGTCGTCATATTAAGAAAACATCGATACTAACGATAAAATTGTAGGCATCCCTTTTAGTGTTTGGGCAGGTGGCGAAACATACAGACAAAAGGCGGCTCGTATCATTATGTTGTCTTGTTACCGGCACTCGCGCTTCCCAGCGAGCCGCGATATAATTCAAAGGCAGTAATTACTTTGTATACTAATACTATACAGCGGCGGCACTCTAAACTCCCATGACTGTCAAGAGTGAACCCAGTTTTACAACGGGTTACGTTAATGAATACAAGTAATAAAACAATAAAAAGCCACGCTATCGAGATAAAGAGCAAACGTTTTAACTATTTTATTGAGGAATTGAGGAAAGTATAATTTATTTGAATATAATAAAATTAAATCATTCATTATTATTGTGTGGTTTCCATGTGGAATTATATAGTAGTATTACTACGCACTACCATAGAATTACTAGAAAGCATTTTTTTGGTCAATTGTTATAATTATTTAGGCCTATAGTTGTTATAGCCTTAGAAGATTTGGTTTTAGACCAAATCTTCTAAGGCTATATAACTACTACAACTAGAAAGTGTAGATATTAAGAAGAGCTATGTGAAAGAAATGCGCGTTGTACAAATTATAGTACTACAATTATTAAAGTTGCGAGGTGTATGTACCTAATTAAAAGAACTGAGTCATGCATGTAACGTTTGGTTCTTTCTGCTTACCCCGCAAGAGATTCTGAAATGAATTACCTTTTAATAGTGGCGCAAGGAGCTGGAGCAAGTTAATTCTATGCATGAGCGGTTCAGTCGGACTTGTTGAATCATTTGATTGCATAATGTTTATACATCACATATAATATTCGTGATGGTTTTGTTGCACCTAACGGACACACAGGATAGGCAATGTCGATCGTAGCATATCTATAGGTGAGTTTATCGATTTCGAATTTCTCCGGGCTTCAGAGGGTACGTTAAGTTAACGGTTCGCTAAGTATGTGGCCTTTGGCCACTTGATGTAGGAATTGAAAGAAACTCACGAAATACGAGTTTATCGATTTCGAGTTTCTCCGGGCTATAGAGGGTACGTTAACGGTCCGTTAAGCTAAGTTAGTGACCTTTGGCTACTGGATGTACGAAATAAAAGAAACTCACGAAATACGATAAGGTATGGAAGTGAGTTTTTGTAATAGATATGTTTGTACTTACCTGCTCATGTTTTTCTCCAAATAATTTGTTGTAGAATACTACCGAATGTAAAATATTTCTTCAAAATGAAAATCTAAAGCCACTCACTAAAGAATCTTAATTCGCCTGAGGATGTCTTGTTTCCTCTCTAGTTTATTTATACAGTAAAATGGCAGTGCACTTACACTTGCTCGTTGCTGTCGTATTCTAGTTTGACGGCGAAGGAATGAGGCAATATAATTACTTACACGCTAGGTATATTATTAGGTCTCAGTTCTCACGGTTGACGACGCAGTCCCGAATTTTTTTATTGAAATTTGTTTAGAATTGCATAGGTGTCCTAAAAATATTATTTAAATATATACTGTCAGGAATCTACCTACACAACTGTCAGAACTTCTAAACTAAATAAAGGCTCATCATCATCATAGCCGAAAGCTGCTGAACATAGGCCTCCCCCTTAGACTGCCACAGCGATCGGTTTGGTGCTGCTTGCATCCAGCGGCTACGATCTTCACAAAATCTTCTGTCCATCGTGTGGGTGGCAGCCCTACGCTGCGTTTCCTGGTTCGTGGTCCCAATTAGAGAACCTTTCTGCCCCATCAGTTCTCCGAGTTATATGGCCTGTCCACTGCCACTTCAGCTTGCTGATCCTTAGAGACACGTCGGTAACTCCAGTTCTGCTACGCATGTGCTCATTTCTGAACCTATCCCACAGAGAAACTCCGAGCATGGCTCTCTACATCGCACGCTGTGCAACCTTGAACTTTCGTATGAGTATGTAAGGGACCATGTTTCTGTAAGTAAGACCACGTAAGTCATCACTGGCAACACACACTGGTCGAAGACTTTCGTCTTGAGACATTGAGGTATTTTTGGACGAGAAAATCTTTTGCTACTTTCCAAACGCTGCCTCGTCCGATATGGATTCGACGAGAGACCTCTTTCTCGTAGTTGGATCTACCTAGCTGGATAGTGGACTGTTTGTCCTAGATAGGCATTAACATCAATATCAACAACTTCAAGAACCGAGCTCTTAACTGAAACTGGAGTGAGTACATCATGCACATTCGACATAATCTTCGTTTTGTCCATGTTCATTTTAGGACTTGATGGGATGATCTGTCGAGATCTTCAAGCTTTGTGTTTAAGTACTCTAGCGATCTCCGACTTCTGGCTCTCAGAACAAGACTTAGTAATTAAAAAATGTGTAAATTTTTTGCTTGTTAATACTAGCAAAAAATACATCAGTTTATCGTGAGTTTGTAGTTAGAGTTTTTTTTTTGTTAAAGGTAAAAAGGTAAAACGTAACATGGGGCCCGAAAAAGAAAATAGTATAACTATTATCGCAAGGACGGAAATCTAGAACATAATACTCCAAACGTCTCTATCTATCGATTGATCTTCGAGGCATCTTCACAATAGGATATTAGCAGGCGGCTAATTACAACTAAGTAATTAATACTAACGAAATGGCACACCGCATTGTTTCTATATAATTACATCATTAATTCGACCAATGAGTATTTATTATACAATATATACAATATAATAATAACAAGGAGAATTAATTATATTGTTATTGTATTTCGTCTTCGTTGAAAATAAAACACAAAAGCAAGTGACTGTGAACAGTAGATTTCACAGAATCTTAACTTTTTCTCTTGTTTCACATGGCATCGGCGAAGGGAATTATTTTCAAAAAGTTTTTTATACAACGTCGGGAAGCTTACAAGCGTACGACCTACCTGAAGTAAAGCGGTTACCGTAGCCTACGAATGCTTGTATTATGAATCACTCGCGCAATGCCTCATCTGTGCGCAGGATCAAAGCAAGGGAGTTGCTATTTGGCTACAGTTTTCTGTGAGGTGGAGGTGCTTCCCCAGACGGACGGTTTTGATCCGCCCTACCTCTCTTAAAACATCCAGACCAAGACATACAAACATGTTCATGCACACAAATGTTTGTCTTGTGTGGGAATGGAACCCTAGAGCGTTGGTGTCGCGTCATTTATGGTTGCGCCACCGAGCTCGATAAGGCATGTATGTATGTATGTATGTATGTATATCTTCACGCCAAGTCCCTTGCGGGGTAGGCAGAGAGAACCGAGCGCCATAAGACACGGTCCTTGCATACTTCACTCGCTTCTGTGACATTCATAGCTCTTTTCATGCACGCTCGCCGGTTCCTGGGGCTTCTGACATCACCTTCTGATAAAACACGACCAATTTGGTCATGGTAGGTTAGTCTCGGCCTTCCTCGGCTCCTACATCCTTCCACTTTTGCATTGTATATCTGTTTCGTCATTCTTTCGTCCCGCATTCTTTCTACATGTCCGAACCAACGGAGCATGCCCTTTCTTATCTTAACACCGACACTCTCTTTTAGACCAACTCTTTCTCTCACGTCTTTATTACGAACGCGGTCAGCAAGCGTTATGCCACAAATTTTGCGCAATGCTCGCATCTCGACCGCATTTATTCTACTTTCATGCTCTCTCTGCCATACCCAGCTCTCACTTCCATAAGTTAGCGTTGGAATTAGCACCGCGTTGTGTACAGCGAGCTGTGCCTTCTGGCTTAGATTTCGGCTGCCTAGAAGTTTACCCAACGCTCCATTCACCCTATTCCCGGCACTCACTCGTCTCTCCACATCAGCGGTGTACCTTCCATTGCTGCTAAAAGCACTTCCAAGATATACAATCTCATTCACTTGCTCCAACACTACATCATCAACCATAATCCTAGCGTTTGTTCTGGTTGTCTCTCTTTCAAATACCATTATCTTGGTTTTCTTCGCATTCAATTGTAAGCCTTTCTTCATACAATCATCTTTCATTGTTGTAACTAGTGTTTGCAGTTCGGATGGTGATTCTGCTATTAATGCCGCATCGTCTGCATAAAGCAGGCAGTTGACCACTGAGTCACCCATTCGCATTCCCACATTCATATTTCTTATTCTCTGAAGACAACTGTCCAGATACAGGATGAACAGCCGAGCCGACAGCACGCATCCCTGTCTGACACCAATATTGACATCAAACCAGGGCGACAAGCTGCCGTCCACCCGCACACATGCTGTACAATCCTCATAAGTGGATTGCACAGCACGGAGTAGGTCACCGTCAACCCCATATCCGGGCAAAATGTTCCAGAGATTCTTTCGCACGACTCTATCAAATGCTTTCTCAAAGTCCACAAAACCGCAGAAAACCTTCTGATCCAAAGCCAGATGCTTCTCTACGATGTTGCGGAGTGAAAAAACTTGATCCGTACATCCTCTGCCGCTTCGAAATCCACCCTGTGAATTAAATCGGTTAAAAAATCGCATTCTTTGTGTTAAATTAATGCAAGATCGTTGGAAATATTCTACAATTTCAAATGCTAAAATCAAAAGCTATAAATAATTAATGCAAAATCGCCAAAGGTCTATAAATGGATAAAAGGATCATCGCTTGGAATGATGGTGATGAAGATTTACTTAAACTCTTTGGTGTAATACTTTATGTAAAGCGCCTTCGAAGAAGTCACCACACACCACATCAATCCTTACTCATCCCACTGCAGGGATACGGGTCTCCCTTCAACCGAAGGGGTTTAGAGCATGCTCCACCACGCTGCTCAAATGCTGATTAGCGGAGGCCAGTGTTTACAAGCCGCCCGAGGGCCACTGACTTAGCTTAACGACTGTCATTTATCGAGAACAGCTGGGACCGACGACTTAACGTGCCCTACAAACACGGAGAAACTCGAGATAGACCTAAATTAAACCCATCCACAGACAGGCTGCGGTCGACGTTACTTAACGTACGTGTTTGGTCAGAATGACACGCTCAACGACGCCATCGAGCTCTCAAGAAGTGACTTTAAGAAGTGTCCTTCTGGAAATATTATGAGACGGGCGGACCGTCGCTATCGGTGAAAAAGTACCCTGTGTTAGTTATTATGTCATAGGTCAATGTTTTTTGTTTGTGTGAACATGAATCATCATGTAGAACATGAACATACTTTATGTAGTCTGCGTGTTAGTAGATTTTTTTGATAACTCATAATTGTTGGTGATATACAAATTCCTTCCCCCTATTGAATAGCCAAAATGTGTGTTATTTAATAATAATATTATTAAATAACACACATACAAGTTAGCAATGCATTAAAATAAACTGAGACCATTGCTAACTTGTTCTAACAAAGCAGGTTATGAAAAACCACTCATTAATTCGAGATGTTTCAACTTAATAGTCCATAATGTAAAGGTTCAACTTTCAGTTCAAACTCCACTTTAAAAATTGAAAGTGCAGTTTGGAATGTTTTCATAAATATTTTGTTGTAGACTGTTGACCGAAAATTTGATTTTGTTTCTTGTACTATGTCCCTTTTTATCGAGCTGGTATTTTTTTATTTAACATTTAAATATCATAGGCGGTTTTCTTGAAATACTACTAGAGAATTGAAATTGTTAATAAAATCAAACACACTCAGCATTTTCTGTACAAATCTAGACCCAATTATTAAGACTAATCATACAAGAAAAAAGATAATTATTGTCAAAACAAAACTAAAAAAAACGTGATGTTTAGCCAAAGGGTTCACTAATAAATCAAACGTGCTAAAGCTCGATTGACTTGCTGTTAATCATTCAGTAATTCCTATGAACAACTCTGAATGTCATCTTCATACCGGCTGCTTGATACCATCTTACATTATCATCAGAATAGGTACAGGTAGGTAGGTAGCAAATTTCATTTTGATACGTTAAAAGTGATGAAAATTCAGTTCTTCAGATTCTTAGATACAACCTTCGACCTTCATTATTAAGAGTAGTGCTAGCTCACGAAATACGAGTTTATAGTGGATAAAGAAGATATTTGCAATTGGTACTTGCTCGATGGTGAAGGAAAACATCGTGAGGAAACCAGCACGTCCAAGAAATTATGACGTATGTCCTACACTAAGAATGGTCTGGTTTTCTCTATAGGTTGTGGAGTTCTGACGGCAGTCGCTCCATATAACAGTGTCTTTGCAAAATTATTAGTCCCAGGTAGCGGACCTCGTCAATCGTAGTGGATTAAGAAACGGGATAACGCTAAAAAGAATAAGAAGAATCTTCGGCCTTCATCATCTGATCACCAACTCGAAGATACCCAAAGTAACACACTGTTATATTGTCATCGTGAAATACTCATGTATCTTTGTACATACATACATACTAATCAACTGTTTTTCGAATAGTAATTTACGTATTTTAAATATTGTAGCAACAGGAAAATACGTTTCATAGATAGATAACGATGTTTGCTACACAAAAAGAAAACTGTATTTAAAATTGATTTCCTTTTTGAGCAATTGGAAAGATATAAATTGAATACTATTATGGAACTTAAATGGTAATAAATATCTATTTAAACCCCAGTTTCGAAACTTAAAATCCGGTGATATTTAATATTAACATTTGAAATCACGAAATCTCTAAAATTTATTTTCATTATATGCTTAAGGCCGGTTAAATACATTTTAGCTCCCCTGTTACGTCCTGAAGGAAATACTTCCAGTTACAAGTAATCCTGTATAAATCACATGCCACCAACATCAAAATAAAGGTATATTGTTATAGAAATAACTGTAAAGCATGGCAACAGAGATCACGAATAACAAAAAATCTAATTAATGGCGGGGAAAGTACCTTACCAATGAACCCATCAAAGCAGAACTTTTAAAGATTATCACATTAGTGGCCAGTTGATAATTACCATCTATGTTGATGGGCGTTCACATATACATCATTTGTGTTAAGATGTTACATAGAATTACCAGCACGGAGTTCAAGTTAATCGTCTCAACTGTTAATTTCTTAGATCTGTTATCCGTAATAGATGTGCGTGAGATTTTTGTTTTGGTGCATCTGCTATCATTGGAACTGGTTTTAGCTTTCTCTCTTGGAAAACTGTCGTAGCTCATAGTTTTATTAAGGAATAAACAAAAGTCAAGACAAATTACACTTCGCTATTTGTTCTTCTAAGGAAATCGAACTAGTGGTCCATGCTGTTGAGGTAACTATTAGTAATTACTAGTTCATTCGACTATTTGATTTGGTTGTCTTTAATCATTTTTTTATACAACATCGAGTGGCAAACATGCTAATGGACTGACGGATATGAAGCTATATCATAACAAATTATGCAAGTAATATCACTCGTTATTTTACTCTCTGCTAACAAAGCAACTGTTCAGGAGTTGGGAGTTGCTACTTGGCTGCGGTCCTCTAACGTGGATAGTCTAATCGTAATACACAGTCGAGCTTCTTATGGATAATTCTGTCTTCTCCACCACCTGCCTCTCTTAAATCAGACTCCAGTCGGTTAGTTTGCGGGGTGTACCATGTGTAGGTGAGATTGACTTTAACCCTTTAAAAGACGGTGACAAACTACTTACACCTTAAGCTATCTTATTACGTACTTGTATTATCTGCTACTACAGAGTGCTAGTGAATGTTTGATTTAACTCCCTGATGAGGTTTTTATATAACGCTCGATTCTTTCTACCTAGCCCGCCAAATCCCTTGACTTGGCGTGAAGATATAGTGTAGTAGTAGTAATATGAGGTTTTCTCAAGAGAATACATTATTACAGGGTTACTCAAAAAATTGATTATGCGGTTTTTACATGATTGGCAAGGCGCTAATGAAGGTCCTGATGCTGCAATGGTCCAGACGCTACACCTATAGGCTAACATCAGGTAGGAGTTACGCTTCTTCGCCAACATTATTTACACATCAATTCTATAAAAAAAAATGAGGAATTTGATATTCTAAGATAGTAATTAAATTTAATCAGTACATTCAAAGTATACTTCGAAGTAAGGTTCGATTGACTTTTGATTCTCAACTTCTCAAAATATAGTTCATACTTGAATATTTACTCCATTAATGTAAGTAGAGTGGCCAGTATTTCACATACGGCCTATGTGCTAACTAGTTCCTGTAGCTTATGGCCATTTGCAACATTAGGAGAATCACTAGCCGTTGTAGACTCTGTGAAAATCCTTCATACCCTTTTTAAAAGCATCTTACTGTAATATTTTAGGAAAAGCTGGTGAGGTCAATTCATTCCATAACTCAAAGATTTTTGAAAAAATCTTCGCTTAAACCGCACTTTAAGCGACCGTTGTGATTCCAGTGTGTAAGGGATAATTCCATGATGATAACAAATGGTGTTATTGTCCCGACTGTTACCCCACCCAAAGGTAACCGCAATACTCCATGTGCGGCATGACTAGAAACTTACTTCTACAGAAAAAGCATTTGCAAAAAACTGAAATAACTGCTTTGCTCTATTGAGCACGTTACGTTTTTAGTTATAGCTTAACCTACTCCTACAGGTAAATCCGTCTTATATCGGTTAAAATGGATTTAAAGAAAGGTGGGAGGGAAAGAATAGTTTTTAGTGGAAAGAATACGAATATATTTTTATAGATATTATATGGAGCTTATTATCAAATAAGTACACACATCAAAAGTGTCTAGGGATCAACATATATTTTTGCAATAACTTTTCTCCTGATTGATATTAATTCAAATTTTCTTTAAGGATTCATCAAATAAAGTGTTTTCGTTTGTCTACAGTAACGATAAACCAAGTCACCTTTGCATTAATAAAGAAATTTGCCATTTTCATAATAAAGGGATTTTTGACATTTGAACCACTAACATTAAAGTTCGAAAAAAAGACTGAAATAACAGTTTTCTTTAAAATTTTATTGGGTAACTTAAACAGTTAATAATCCGTGTTTCTACCGCGAACACTAACAACACAAGAACATCGGTTTGGCATACTCAAAATGAGTTCATCCAAATCACGCTGTGGAATGGCCGCCCATGTTCGTTGCAACAACAAAAAAAGGTCTTCTTGCGACTGGATACCCTCCATATTCGGCAGAGCTCTTCTCTGTAGCATATCCCATGCATGCTCAATCGGGTTCAAGTCTGGCGACTGCGCAGGCCAGGGCATGACATTGATGTTAGCTGCGGCGAGAGTCTGTCTTACAACTCTTGCGGTGTACGGTCGTGCATTATCATGCATTAACTGAAATAAGGGACCGATTTGCACTTGTAGAGGAACGATGACGTCTGATACAATCGTCTCAGCATAAATTTGAGCGTTGAGGTTGCCTCTGATCCAAATCAACTCAGTTCTTCCGCCGATCCAAATACCCGCCCATACCATGATGGTTCCACCACTATAAGGATGGACTTCCTGGCAGGATTTTAATCGCTGTTGGCGTCCAGGGGTTCTCCAGTGTCGTATAAGTCTTGTATCCGGTCTCATACCAAAACGAGACTCATCAGAAAAGCACACGAAACGCCATTGTTCTTCTGCCCAATTTCTGTGTTCAAGAGCCCATTGATATCGAATCCTACGATTGTGCATTGCTATAGGTGGTACCCTTAGCGGTCTTCGGAAATGAAGGTTCACTTCATGCAAGCGGTTTCTGACTGTTTGGTCGCTAATTAAGTTCCCTGAAGAGTGATGAAGCGTCACGGCTAACATCATGGCGGTTATTGTTGGAGCTCTTCGAGTTGTGATTTGAATGTATCGGTCTTGTCTCCGTGTGGTGCAGCGATACCGTCCTCCATGGCGCTCAGCCACGGTACCAGTGCTTCGGTAACGTGTCCAAAGTCGACTGATAACACTCTGACTTGTATTCAGAGCTAAAGCCACAGTACGTTGCCGGGAACCAGCTTCTATCATTCCCACGTGTTGTTAGTGTTCGCGGTAGAAACACGGATTATTAATTGTTTAAGTTACCCAATAAAATTTTAAAGAAAACTGTTATTTCAGTCTTTTTTTCGAACTTTAATGTTAGTGGTTCAAATGTCAAAAATCCCTTTATTATGAAAATGGCAAATTTCTTTATTAATGCAAAGGTGACTTGGTTTATCGTTACTGTAGACAAACGAAAACACTTTATTTGATGAATCCTTAAAGAAAATTTTAATTAATATCAATCAGGAGAAAAGTTATTGCAAAAATATATGTTGATCCCTAGACACTTTTGATGTGTGTATATTTATTTAAACTTTGACCAGAACAAGCGGATATTATATTAACCGACTTGTATGAATCCTAGTGTGAGATGTACCATTAAATTCGTATTTTCGAATTTATGTAGATACATATTTATAATTATCGGAGGAGATATATGAGGAAACCGGTACGCCTAAGAAGTTATATTACGAAAGACGTGTGGCTTAACTTAAGAAAGTTTTTTTCCTTCAAATTATTGAGGTCTGACGGAAGTCGCTCCATGTAATAATCAGTATCTTCACCAAGTTCTAGTCTTAGCTTAGGTAGAGGACAATCCTAAGGGTTAGGAAATGGGATGACGCTAGGAAGAAGAAGACATGTATATTAATTCGTTTTTATTAGGTAAATTAGCATGCAGTGATCGTAATCTAGATTCCTAAAGACGCCTATTTCAATAAATGACAATATAATAACACTGCAATTACAGCTGTATAACTGCGTGGGTGTACAACATCTGGGATGAATTTCATTACGAAGATGATTAGCAGAAAATATACCAAGCCAATTTTAATTTATGGTCCAATCATTTCAAATGTACAAAAACTCTATCGCCATATATAATAACGACATACCAATCACATTTGAAATTATAATTCTTTATCTGTTCTGGTCGTAAGGTAGATCAAAAAAAGGGCAATAAATTTAGACTTAATTATGAATCTTCGTATTTAAGTTCAATTACAATAAAACGAATATAGAACGATAAGTAGGTACATAAATCAAAGAAGTTTGATCAGCTTAGCAAAAGTATTGGAAAGGTAACTGAAAGAAGTTGACGAGCTCGGTAGCTCAGTCATGAATGACGCGATTTTGACACCAACATTCGTGGGTTCGATACCCACACAAGGCAAACATTTGTGTGCATGAACATGTCTGTTTATCTTGGTCTGGATGTTTTAAGAGAGGTAGGGCGCATCAAAGCAGCCCGTTTGGGGAAGTACCTCTACCACACAGAAAACCGCAGACAAATAACAACTCCCTAGACGGTTGTTGTGTTCCTGCGTGTGAGTGAGGTCACCAGTAAGCTCCCAAGGAGTTGCTGTGTAAGCAGCCGAGGAAGCAACGCGCGAGTGATACTTAATATATCTCAAGTGTTAATTGGCTGCGGTACCCGCTTTACATCAGGTGGGTCGTAGGCTTGTATGCCTCCCGACATAGTATAAAAAAAGAAGAATGAAAGTGAATCTGATGGAATGCCGTGGTAGGCACAGTGAGAATTACGAAATGATGATCGAAATGGATCAATGGAATGGAGTGGAAATGGAACCACGGTACTATTGCCAAGATATGGGATTGACGGTGCACTGCTCCGTGCTGTGTAATCCACCTACAACGATTGTTGAGCATGTGCGCGGATAGATGGTGGCATGTCGCCCTGATTTGATAACAACGTAAGTATATTTTTACGCCAGGTCCCTTGTGGGGTAGGTAGAGAGAACCGAGCGCCATAAGATTGATAATGATAACAAAATTAGAGACAAAGAGGGTTGCATGCTGTCCGCTCGGCTGTTCATCCTGGATCTCGACAGTTGCCTATAGAAAATAAGGTCCACGAATGCAGAATTGCGGATGGGTGACCTAGTGGTGAACTGTCTGCTTTATGCAGACGATGTAGTATTATGAGCTGAAACACCAGCTGAACTGCAAACAGTGGTCATGATAATGAAAGAAGATTGTATAAAGAAGGGCTTACTACTGAATGCAAAAAACAATGTTAAGTTTTTGAAAGAGAAGACATCATAATCGAAGTAAGGATGACGGTTGGTGATGAAGTGTTGGAATAAATGGATGAGATTATATGTCTTGGATGCGCTTTCAGCAGGGATGGAACGTACACCGTTGATGTGGAAAGACAAGTGACTGCAGGGAATAGTGCGAATGCGTAGGGAAAACTTCGTCGCAGTAGCTCGAGCCAGTAGGCACAGCTCGCAATAGACGCAGTGTTTGTCCCAACGCTAACTTATGGAAGCGAAAGCTGAGTATAGCACAGAGAAAGCGAGAGAGCGAAAATAGAACAAACAAATGACTAATTTAGCCATTTTTTTTTCTACACTAATATAAATTAAATATTTAGTAATGACGAATGATAATGGCTGTACAAAACTAAACTTTACTTACTTTTCTTATCAATCGATGACTATTCAAATATTTAACGAATTACCAAAGAACTTATGCAATAGACTTGCCGTTGTCCTGTTATGTATATTTAAATTATAATTTATAAATAATGATATACTGGTTGTTTAAGCAAAGTAATTCTATCTGTCTATAACTTCACGCCAAATCCCTTGCGGGGTTGACACAGAGAACCGAGCGCCACATGACTCGATCCTTATAAAACCTCACTCCATTCTTTAGGATTCATTGCACTTCTTATGCACGCTTGCGGGTTTCTAAGGTTCTGATAAAACACGATAAATTTGGTCATGGTTGGTAAGTCTTGGCCTTTCTCGGCTCCTACATGTTTCTACTTTTCATATCTGTTTCGTAATTCTTTCTTCCTGCATTCTTTTCACATATCCAAACCAACGTAGCATGCCTCTTCTTATTTTAATACCGATGCTCAGATCACCTCTGTTTCTAACATGACGATGTTAGAAACATAGCTAATCTGTAAGAGTTTGCGAATACGATAGCAAAGTAGTAAGTAGTTTAATGTGATATAAATTAATATGAATGTCAAATTCAGGCGAATTTTTTTTGAGAATTAGTATTTATTTAAAACGTTAAAGAAGCAAATCATTCTTCTTTCTTTCTTAAAATCTATAGATTATATTATATAGTATATTATATTATAGATTATATTATATTCACGAAGCGTGAAGAAGCATCTAGCGGGTCAGTATGGCAGCGTCAACTGACAGGATGCGGTGTAATATTTTGTCAGTTGCAGTTGCGATTTGGGCTACTTTTTCGCTTACCATCAGGCAAAGAGGAGCCACTATGCTGTACTTTAATAATGCTTTAATGATGTTCGTTAATTATATTATAAAATATCCTCTTGAGTGGTATTATTTGTCATAATCGGATTACTTTTCTAGTTTAAAGTTTATTACTTGGAGCCCGCGACTTCGACTGCGCGTTTTCCGTTGGTATCTATTAAATAATTTCGACTTATTATTAAGGATTCGTCCTTAATAAAGGACGTGGAGACCAATGTAACATTTCTAGTTAAGTAAGTATTTTGTGTTCAACCGGGCGCGCAAATTTCATTACCATTATATAGATGGGAACATTTAAATTTAATATCCTCGTATGCCCTCTTTTTTTTAAATAAAAAATGTTTTTTCTATATACTTAAATGGAAGTAGCTAACTACTACTTCGTCGCGTATTCGGTTATCTAGTCGTATAGAATTATCAAAGATGTCTTCTGAGTTCGGTTTGACTTTCTTCGTCCCCCCGCTTACTGGACATCGCCTTCATAATGAACTAGTAATCATACTCACTCACCGGAGCACAACCATCCTCCCGGAGTTGTTATTTATCTGCTGTATTCTGCAAGATTCAGAACACAAGGAACTTCTTCCATTCCCAACTCCATAGAAAAATCTAAGGGGGCGAAGCTCAGCAGGACCTCTCGCTATGACTTACCTTTCTTCTTCGCTGCAACACTCGTCCACATATCCCACAGAACCCTTTTACCTTCTTTTGTTTATTCTGACTAATTTTCTGATCTGTTCTGTTCTAATTGGTAACTCTCTATTGGTAACTCTCTCTGTTCTGGATGATTTTTACGTGAAAAATATTTAAAAATATTTATTTATAACTCCGATGTAAATGATGATTCCAGTATTTAGTATTTTTATGGCAAAATCATCAGTCATCAACGATGCATCAACAGTAATAACCAATATAAAAATATCAATTATTTGAATGTATACATTTATTATAATAAAAAAGTTTTTTTGCTTAAAATGGCAATTTTATACGTTTCTTAGTATGTCTATTCTTATTTTAAAAATTATTATTGTACACTATCGATTATATATCGATTTAGTTTTATAGGAGACAAATTGTAATACAATAGAAGAACTTGAAGTAAACGTCTGAAGCTGTCGCACTCACATTTGAAGTTGACTTTGAAATGACTAATGACGTCTGTGTAACTAGAAAAGTCGCGAACCTAATGATCTGATGGAGTTTGTGAGAATATTCGTTTATATAGTCATACGTAATACCTATATGTATGAAATAAAATAAAATAATTCTACACAATCATTTTACTTTACGAGTAAAATTAATAGCGGTACTTTCACATTTTAAAACGTAAAATTGACGAACCCGGTAGATTGGTTAGCGATGGCTACTTTCGTATCGTAAGTATGTATTTACAAAAAGTATATTTAAGTATTTTCATTAGTCGTCTAGTACCTGTAGAAATTTATCTCATGTACTATTTATCCGAAAATATTTATTTAATTTAATTATAATCTAATTTATTGTCTGTTTAATTTAATGCTAATTTAATTAACGCAATATTATTTAAATTACCTGATGAATGGTTAATTATTTTCATAATATACAATTCCATGTGTTATTTACATAACCTAAGGACTAATTTATTAATTTATTATCGCATTTATGTAAATGTACTGATAAGTTAAGTATCTACGATTTTTTTATGCAAAAGAATGGATAAATTCCTTTTTAAAAGTTACGCTGTTTCCGTTTCTATTTCTAATGGAACGAATGTAAACTAATCTAGTGGTCATTTACTGGAAATCTTTTCATTCAATACACATATTCTTCTATTTTAGATACGTATATTTTTATTTGGTCGCTATTTAAATTTTATTGTTATCAATACGTGGCCTTAATGGTCCCCTGCCAAATTAGACAGGGTTTTAATGTGCATTTTATGTAAATAAAGTGATGAATAACAAAGATTAACACTTAATTAACGTTACTTCTAATTATGTGAATGTATGTGATGTATCATTGCCGCATAAAATGGTGTCTGCACGATATTATTTTTACTAGTATTCGATGGCGGTTGAAAATTGATGACAATTTGAACAGTAAAAAAAGTTGGTAATACGAATGCATGTAAGTATCAACTTTTTTTTCTACAGTGTTTTTTACTGAAGACACTAAAGCTACCGATTTTCTTTTATTATTTATTTAGTTACTAATGACGTTGGCTGTAATATAAAAAAATCGCTTCTAAAACAGAGGTTAAAAAGGTACTAAACTATTTAGTATTTGCCTAATTATGTTATAAGTCCTATATTCTATCAAAACAGATATCATTGAAAGAGTAGACATTAAAACTTAGGAGATATATAGACAAGAAATATGATAATATTGAGCAAAACTCTAAATGATAAAATAGAAGCAAGTGGCACGAAAATGGTCTCTTAATTTTTAAGTAATGCCAAGCCTTGCTTAAGAATGCTATAATTAATTAAATTCTTAATGTGTATGACATAAAAATAAAATAATTAAATTTAGACAGTATATAACTAGTAATTTAGTTTTACGTACTTAACAAAAATATTAAATTATAACAGAATAATAAAATATATTAGGTTCAAGGAAATAAAGACATGGACATTATGCAAAACAAATATCAGGACTATTGAAGTTCTTTGTCCCAACTCTCATTTAGCTCCGCTCGGAGCCACGGTACTCTATTAAGCAAAAAATTAAAGAATATAAAATGAAAAAAGCAGATTAAAAGCCGAGACTAGCAGCCATTCAAGTGCGAATAAAAGTGTTTTAATTAAACTGTTGTTATTGATGGGGTCCCCGCGAGATGGCGTTTAATCAACAAGCGTTCTGTTTCTTTGGACTTTATTTTTAATTCGACTTAATTGCAAGAGTTACGGCGATCCTAAGGACCCAAACGTTTTACGCTCGAACCTTTATTGAAACAGAAAGCCAACTTCGATGTTAATTACTATAAATACTCTGTACTGTTAGTGCAGTACAGTCGCAAAGACAATAGTTGCACAGGAATGTAATTGAAATGTCTGCTTTAATTTGTTACTTCGTTTTAGAACTCCGAATGTAAGTAAGAATTCGCTCCCATTAATTTAAGTTATTTCGCTTTAATTTGTTGCGATTTTAACGTGCTTGCGCTTTTTTAAACACGCAACGTGACTCGAGTAATTATCGAGAAAGTAACAGTACTTTCTTAATGTATGATCTACTTATCGGCAATTAGCTGTCAAAAGTTAATTTATTGGAACGCCTCTTAACTTTTTAAATCGATGTGCAATTATGACTGTTAAGAATAAGCACAATTTGTTTTAATTCGGACATGTAAGCGATATTCTCTAAAGATGTTATCAATAGTTATGTTCATTTCAAATAGCCGTATAAGCCGTTAATCTAAAAATAAATCTCGATATAACAATAAAAATTAGGGCAAACGTAACATTTAGCTGCCTCTGAACATTCGGCGCTCACGTTTGAATCAAAAATGTTTAGATCATAAATTGAGCCGCCATTTCTCTTCCGCTATACCAGACATAGTAGACCACAATTAAAAATTATGTTCCGTATGCATAACAATTTTTATGGATACGAGTTTGAAATTATGATTTTACTATCCAGCGATCAAAAATCAACGTGAAGATATTGTGATCATGACGTTTTATGATTTCGACATTTTCATGGAAACATGTTCAGAACTGCGAAAGCTGGCCTTAGATATTCGTCCACTGTTCAATATAGGCCATCCACCTAAAGAGACACTCAACTCGATCATGAGTTACCTGCATCGATATGCATATAAATGAGGATATTCGCGGTAGAATTAAGGTAACCGACACTGATTTTTCACCGATTCCCCACTAGATAGAGCGATGAGCTCAAAATATTTGTAGAATCATATCTCTGCAGATATTTTGAAACCCCGAGCAAAGCTCTTTGGATAGCAAGCACACTGAGCGACCTTAAGCGTCTCCATACGGCCCGTAGTGATGGGTCATGTCTCAGTTCCGTATGTCATTACTGAATACATACACATTCGAAAAATTTTTAAGGTTGAAATATTTTGGATGAGATGATGTGTCCAAGTTACCCGAAATTGTATTCGATAGGTCCCTACCCAATTTACTTATATGTCTTAGTAACCCAATGTCCTGGTATATGCAACATATTTCTGCATCTAAGAGTTTCAACACACATTATACTTTTACGAATACATATTATGCCCATACATTTTAGCAATATATATGTATATATGCTATAACTCTAAAGATTTCGATTAATTTTTGTATTTAGATAAGGCTTTGCTTTTCAAGTTTATATAGACAAAAAGCCCTAAAACGCATAAAAGTAGCTTGGACGCCCTGGTATAACAAGTACTTGGTGAAATAGTGAATCACTTGGACTCCATCTTTTAATATAAATAATTTGTATTGCAAGCGGTCACTGGTTACGGTAACCGCTTCTAATGAGTATGTCTATATAATTGATTACCTCCCAATGACCTCCACGAATAAAAGTTTACACAAGTACAAGTTCACATCAACATCAGGAACTTTATCAATTTCTCCTCGTAGACTTACTTAGTGTAAGTTCACATTATATGGTCACAACCATACTGTGTATCTCAGCTTCACCTACACACGGTGCATGCTACCGATTGCTTACTCATGAAATAAAAATAGAATCTAAATTTATGGAGAGTTGCAATCGAATAACGAAAACACAAATTATTGTTTGCTGTCCGTGGTAATATATAAATTAAAACCACCAAAGACGAACGTCGGACAATAATCGAAATTCCACACCGCGATGCCGCAAATAATTATACAATCGATTTAATCGCTCACTTAATTACGAAATTAATGTTGAAGTACGCCAGCTTAATTCCACCACTTACAGAACGATGCCGAACGTAAATGCCGTAGAAACATGAGCAAATAACGAGCGATTCGGTTTCAAACAATCAATTTTAGAGAGGTCTCATTTGATCTATAAATCGGTTGATGTCCTTAATACATATAGGCGTAAAGTTGTAGAGAAATAAAACAGCTTTTCTTTTCATCCACCTTGATCAATTCCAGCCCATATGGTACTCTCTTGGCATGAGTGGGAGAAGAATTACTCAATCTGGTAAAGTATCCTGCTTAATGGTAGGATAAAGTGATATATTAGAGAAACTAAAACATTTATTAAGTTCGTTCAGAATTAAGTTACTCTTATTAACGTTGGATCTATTCTTCCCGATACTGTTGAGATATTCTAAAGACTACCAGGCGTGTATCTTTCCATACAATCACGGATTTGTTTACACTTCTCATCTTTGTCAGCTTCATTAAACTGATTCCTTAGTGCTACATGATGTACGTCACCCACATCATATGGATTTTGTCTCAATTTGATCTGGGCCCTATCTCTTTTTGTTATTCGTATTTTGATGTACTGAGAACCTAGGATCAGGATACTGTTTGACATGTACTGGCTTAACAGTAATAGCGACGTATTTTCTAGTCAGGATGCTTTAATGTGACCCACCTCTCTTTCGCCAGAGTCAGGTTAGTTCGCTAATTAGCAGGGTATAATACTACGTGTGCCCTGTTGCTGACAGATCCGGGGCACTACACCAACGCGGCCGATGGCATTTCGCGGGGTCGTTTAGTGGGTATACCGTCGGACAGCCGACGGGGAGTCCCACACTACCACCGGAGGCCACCCAGGCGCCGGTGGTGTGCGTAACGCATTTTTCCCCCCGTCACAAAAAAAAAAAAGTTAACTTTTAGTCTAAAGATGGTAGCAATGGCTATCTATTGGTAAGCTGTATATTCACCATCTCTGCAGTTGAATAATATGCGATTTAAAAAGTCGTTAGAAGATGATTTTCGACTACAATACAAGTTTCATATGGACGAATCGTCTACATTAAAAGTAGAAAGTGTTATTAGCAGTATTTTCAAAATAACATACTTAATGACAGACAGAGTAACATGCAAATGTCTATCCCATACGCGATCACGTTCATGACGTTATCAAATTTACAATTGCCGTCACCTACTTTCTTGTTCATCCAACATTCGACCTTATTGTTTCGAGTAATGTACCAAGAGAACTATAAATTTGGGTTAACCGCCGGCACTGAGATATGGCTAAGGCGCATAATGACTATGTATGCACTTGATCGCGCCGACTAAAATGATGCCTTTAATAAACCCAAATAATATACAACAGTACTAGATAATATGAGTTTTGTTACAAAACTGCCAATAATTTCGTAGACCTTTGATCTCGGATTTTCGTTAATGTCTTTCGTTCTAACGTGCGAATAAAGTATATTTTATGGAGTATTAAAGTTTTGTGAAGAGATTGTCTGCAGAACTCTGAATGAGCCTAACAATTTTGCTTTGTTGTTGAAAGTCTTTTAGAAATCTATACGATATTATGTATTTGTCGATTTGAGTACCACACCTTATCTATTAATTAGATGATTTTTAAAAGAGAGATACAACATATTAGTATAGTAGCCAAGTAATAACTTCTTAGAAGTACTTGCATGTTCGCGCTGATAACTGATGCTCCGTATATATTCATATTCATTTAATCACATAAGATTTGTTACATAATTCGAACACATATATATATATAGTATATAATGTCTCTGTACCTTACTTTCTATTTTTAACTAACGTTATAGCGCGTCCTAATTAATTGGGTGTGACGGGGCTCGCTACCTAAGCCTAAGCATTTGGCGAAGATACTGATTTTGACCTGGAGCGACTGCCGTTAGACATCCACAATCTAGTCGGAAAAGCAAACCTTTCTTAGGTTAGGTCACATGTCTTTCGTAATATTACTTCTTGGACCTGCGGGTTTCCTTTTTCTTCGCCGCCGAGCAAGTGATAATTACAATAAATTCTAAAACAGGAAGTGGCACATGCCCACACCAAAATTCGAACTGGTGGCGCTAACCAGTTGATTAAAATTTTAGTTCTTTATCCATTACGCTATCACTGCTAAATCTATCCTAGTCTGTATCCTACCTTTTCAGCTTTAATAGTGATGAACGATTTATCCCCAACAATTGGACGACTACTCCTGTCCAGACATGACTTTTCCAAGAATTCTCGAATCTTTGCCAAGGGTCTCATCATTACATTTTGTTCGATGGACAACTACTATCAGCTCAAACTATTCTGGAATTATTAACAAGGATAATGTAAGCTTCGATGATCATAAAATCGTCTTGATATTTTGCTTAAAATAAGCTCCAAAAACTCCGACACTGCTATAATATTAGAATCTTTGACACGCTGAAATAAGACTCTACTGTTGCTCGAACTTAGCATTAGGCAATAGATTATTTCGGAACTATATACGACTAATTCCAAAATTTACTAGCTAAACAGTATAGCAGCCTTAATGGACCTACATACTGTAGTTAACTAGGCTATAGGCCTAAGTGCACACGTGCGCAGCCGACTTCGGCGGTGTAACGTTGCATGGCGACAATAATTTAATGTCACCGGCACTTGCATTGAAACCGCACTACAATTTAAGACCTATGCAATAAGGGAGCCAGCATTGTCTGCTTGGTCTCGTGTTACACGCATTCATGTACTACGCTTAAGGACTGTTTATATCTTAAGACGAATGGGGTAGTTACAGGAAAGAATCTTTATTGGAGACATGATTTATTTTTAATTGCGTTATAGTGGAAATATTGTAATGTGAATGTACCGCATAATCGCTCTATGTATTATTGTAGAGGTTACGTAGAATTATTGAGAAATTGTATGGCTTTGTTGCGCAGTGTAAAATATTTGGAGTACCAGTGGCTTATCGCTGAAAACAGGAGTACCTTGATGAATGAACTAACCTCACCTACATGTGCTGCGCCCTACGAACTAACAAATGGGGTCTTGGCAACAAAACATTCCATTTCAGTAAATACGTACGCCTTTTAAACGGCCTTAACTAAATAATAACGTGAAGCGTAGTTGTGTTCTTCCGAGTCAGTGACGTTCCTGAGAATTAGCTGTTCACATTATGGTGTCTACTGCATATATGGACCGTAAGATTACTGCCATCTGATGCAGTATAAGATAATAGTTGCCGTTAAATGCGGCTTTTCATACAATATCAGAAGGCATTGCAACATACGGCTTATCTGATGTAAAGCGTTTACCGTAGCGTATGAACGCTTGCAACGCATTAAGTATCACTCTCAACCAATGCTGCTAACAAATTATGAGATTCCTGATAACCTACTCACTCGCAAGAATACAACATTTTTCCAGGGAGTTGCTATTTGGCTGCGATTTTCTGAAAGGTAAAGGTATACTTCCCCTGACGGGCTGTTTTGATGTGCCCTACCTCCTTTAAAACCATCCAGACCAAGAAAAACATACTTGCTCATGCACACAAATGTTTAGACTGTGTGGTAATCGAATCAACGAGCGTTGGTGTCAAAATAACATTACTAACCACTATGCCATCGAGCTCGTCAAAATTTATTTGGTTCATTATAAATTAACAGATTGTTTTTTTTACATAGAATACATTTCGTTATACATTTTATCAGTTTTACTCTTGCTGCGGTGTAACCAACCTCACGTACTTAACTAACTCATTCTAGATAACATTGTCAATTTATTTACATGCAAATCAATAACATCTTCGACAATAATAACATATATCACAATTAAGTTGTTGTACGTGTAAATTAAGCCTTTATTTTTCTATATTTATGTGGCAATTATACATTTTAGGGTTAACAATATTTCAGTATTACTCGTGTTATAAAAAACACATTTGTATATACTATGTGGAAAAACTGTCTCAGACAGTACTTGTCAAGCCATAGAGAAGTAATGCAAATCACTGCTCACTTCAAAATCTATGGTTTCTCGCTCGTAAATCGTAATAGATACAGGAGCCTGTTGGTGAATGAGAAAAGTCTTTTGTCTATATCACACTGTTTTTTCTATTTTATTGAAGTAAAACTTCTTTACGCACGCTTGACTTGGGGAGTAAGCTGGTGAATGCGTGTCGAGAGCGTTACGAAAAATGTGATCGGGCGAGGCGAATGGAAGTTGAGAGGGAGATATAAGTTAGTGAAGATAGAAAGAGAGAGAGAGAGTTTAATATATTACTGTAGGTGTAAGAGAGAGAAGTTCGAGCACACATTTTCTTTCTCTCTTTCTCTCATAGCGAGTTAAGTTTTGTATATCTAAGACACAGTGCAGGCCTATTGTCTGTATCACACTATGGAGCTAAAGAAGTTTTACTACAGTCGTGTGGTCTAAAGCACACTCATTTTTTAGTTGTAACATTGTAGAATAAAATATAAAGCTTAGAATCTTGCGAGGTGTGTAAGGATCGAGTCACGTTGCGCTCGATACTCTCTACCTACTCTGCAAGATATTTATTGTGAAGTCATAAATATATAAGTTAAATAAAATCCTTTTCCTAGCGTTATCCCGTTTCTAATCTAATAAAGATTGGCGGGGTCTGCTGACTGTCCCTAAAGATTTGATGAAAATACGGATTTTGACATGGAGCGATTGCCGTCAGACTTTTTTAGGTTAGGACAATGGTCTTTTGATATTTTATTCCTTAGACTTACAGATTTCATCATGTATTCCGTCACCGTAGATAATTACAAATATGTACATAAACCCTAAAATACGATTTACATTATCTATACAGATAAATAAAATTGGAGTGTCTGTTTATAATATTAAAATAACCGCTTTTTACTAAATGCATATGGATGTATACACGGTACATATACCAAAATGAATATTTTTACAATTTTTGTCTGTCTGTCTGTTTGTTCTGGCTAATCTCTGAAACGGCTGGACCGATTTTGACGGGACTTTCACTGGTAGGTAGACGACTGTTCAGAGCACAATATAGGGTACTTTTATCCTGTAAATATTTAGGGTTCCTGCGTGAAATATGAAAAACTGTTAAAATTAGTCGGGAAATATCTTCCCCTTCGGGGGACTTTGCACTTTTATTTTTATTATTTTCACAGAATACGTATTTTTTGTGACGTAAAATAACTACGCATTTTTATGTAATAAAAATAAAATAAATGTACGTTGCCACTCGTAAAGGTTAATAGATGGCGCTATATGAAAATTGAATCCCTCTATGGTTGCATCTAAGACTCTGAACTATGTTTTTTTTTTAAACAGAAAGAATTTGATGGCTATAGAGAAATAAAGGCTACTAAAAGCCAAATCTCATGCGTGCGAAGCCGCGGGCTTCAGCTAGTTATATATAAATTTATTCACACCAGAATTCGAATAGTCTGTTGTAGGCTGATTCTTTATTTACTAGGCTGTGGTATAAATATAACAAAATATAACATAGTTTTGTGTATTAATATTGACATAACTTGTTCTACAGCCAAAGTAATAATCGTTTCATATCGTACTCTTTACGTTGATGCCTGTTATGTAAAGTCCTTTATATCTTAATCTAGTTTCTAAGCTTTTAAGAGATGTTTACAATCTATATCTTTTAAGATAGACCTATGTCAGTATACCTATGGGTTGTTTTGTTTCGTAGACAAAAAGCTTAGTTATTTGTTCATTGGCAGTAAAAAACTGTTTGTCATCTACGATAAGTATGAGAATACAAAAACCTTTGTAATTTGTGTAATTTGTATAAATGTGATTACAGAGAGTATGTCAAGACTACGACAATGGCAAACCATTGTTCTTTTGCCAATTTATTTCAACCTTTCGTAGTTCATCAGAATTATTTTCTTCGAATGTTTGATTACTCATTTCTTATGTTATTTCTTGTGACTAGAAAATAATAATATTGCAATTTAGTTATATTAACCTTTCCTTTTTAATATAAATGAAACAAACAATGAAAATTGTATAGTTATACTTACAAACATCCTTATCGTAAATTCCAAATTCATTTCGCAGTCAAGTATTCTACCTCAACATGTAATAACAAGTTATTTAGATAAAACCTCAAGAACTGAACGCAAGCAAAGCGAAAAACTTTTGCTCTTTCCAAGATAGTCATTAGGTTCGTTCGTAATGCCCGCCGGTACGTCTGTACATAACTCTACCGGCTCTACATAACTCTACACATAAGAGGATTGCCTCCATAAGGATATCGCAACAAATTGACTGTAATTTAGTTTTTTCTCCTCACGAGCAAATCTGGTTCCGTATTCGAACGATGGATTTGAGAGGCTTTATCGCAGTTGCATAAGCTATTGAATGTTTATTTGTAGAATATGAGCGATTCTGCATGTAGTTGTTGCGATATCCTAGTGTAATCGTATATATTTTCTATTTGTAACTGCATTAGAGAGCTAGGATAATATGAATTTATGGCGTTTAATATTGTTTTTGTGTGTAATAAAATAAACAAGACTGTGAAATAAATTAAACATACTTTTAAAAAGAATTTCATGTCATATCCCGTATGAGTATTCATTTTCTATAAACTTAAAATCGGATTAAAATACTAAGCAAAGTTTCAGAATACGCCTTCTAAGTGAGATTCACCCGCGGTTACAACTCACGAGTGCAGTTCAATGCAGATGGGAAAATTGCTTATTTGAATCCATCCTACCACTTTCCGTTCCTTACATGCTATTGCTCGCTTCATCATTTTGGTATGTAACAGTATAACTTACGATTTGAGTATCGCTTGTTAAGGAATACTTTATGGTAGGTATCAGTTGCCAACAGTATGTATATGTATGTATTTGAACGTAAAATATATTCATATATTAATAAAATATTGGGCGTCAAGTAAGCATATGACCGATACTTTATACAATGAGTATCACAGCAAACACAGGAGATTACTGGTAACATCACTTACTCGCAGGTAACACAACGGTAATTTATGGAGTTGTTTTTTGATTACGGACTTTTTTTTTTCTTTTTTTAAACTACGTCGGGAGCAAGCATACGGCCCACCTGATATAAAGCGGGTACCGTAGCCTATTAACGCTTGCGATATAGTAAGTATCTATCCCGCGATGCCTCCTCTGCTGCTTACGCAGCAACTCCTTGGGAGCTTGCTGGTGACCTCACTCACACGCAGGAACACGACAGCCCTCTAGGGAGTTGTTATTTGGCTGCGGTTTTCTGTGAGGTGGAGGTACTTCGCCAGACGGGCTGCTTTAATGCGCCCTACCTCTCTTAAAATGTCTTACATGAGGTCCGTCATTGCGCTCTGCCTTTCTATCAACAGAGCATCAACAAAAGATGCAGGAAAGGTTAGCTTTATCTCTAAAATGATATTAAGCCACGTATATCCCAAAAGTATATGAAAATGAGAAATCAAAATCAAGTAAATATATTTATAGTTTATAATACATATTTATAGTTTATAAAGTCGCAATGAACGCATCTTGACGAGCTCGGTGGCTCAGTCGAGAATGACGCGACTTTGACTCGTGGGTTTGATTCCCACACAAGACAAACATTTGTGTGCATGAACATGTCTGTTTACCTTGGTCTGGATGTTTAAAGAGAGGTAGGGCGCATCAAAGCAGCCCGTCTGGGGAAGTTACCTTCACCGCACAGAAAACCGCAGCCAAATAACAACTCCCTAGAGGGTTGTTGTATTCCTGTGTGTGAGTGAGGTCACCAGTAAGCTGCTAAGAAGTTGCTATGTAAGCAGCAGAGGAGACATCGCGCTAGTGATACTATACTAATCAATGATATTGTATTTAAAGATGACGTATATTCATACTGCGCGTCGTTTTGTTATTGTTCCACTACGACATTATAGTACTTACTTACTTATGAAGGGGATAGATAATACGGAACGCATGATATAGAGAGTGATAGCTATCTGTCAAGAGTTGCGCTTGAAATACGTCAGTGCATCATAGAATAGCGCATATTAGACCAATTGGGTTAATTTCATTGCCTCAGTTTTTGCGCGCTAGTACGACATCTACCTCTTTTTAATACAATATCATTGATACTAATATAATAAAATATAAATGCTCCCAATTATATTATATAATGTAATTGGGTGCTTTACATCTCTTGCACTTATTTAAATATTGTGTTAAAAGTTATCAAAATAAACCTGATTATAAGTTAGTACTAAATATATACTTATTTGTCTAGCAACTATACAAATCCAGTGATTAAAGAACAAATATGTATGGGTGAAATTAATTCAATTATAATAATACTAAAGGTCTTTATTGCTTGTTATGTGTACAATAAAAATGGTGTTGACATAGGGATAATAGCTCTTACAATTTAACCACCTTCATTGTAAGTAAACACATTTGTCTATTAACCATTTACGGGACTCATGACTAAGAGATAAGTCTAAATTCTGAGGGAATTTTATTATATTTTTTTATTGACATCATGTAACAATTTCGTTCAGATAGTGCAGTGATGCATGATGGAAGCAGGAGTCAAGTGGTATCTCTAGGACGCAGTCTGACATCCACTATATTACGCTGTTGAAATAACTGGGGTTGTTTTCTTAAGAACAATACAACCTCCAAAATATAAAGACATTTCATCAAAGTTACTTAATTTCTTAAATACTGGCTTACAACTGTCTTTAGATGTCCTCCGATAGCTCTTAAGCATTTCTTTTGGATTTTGAATGTTTTATCTATATCTGGCGAGTTACGCCATAATATTGATCCATATCGCACACAATGAACCAACATAGCCATGATACGCGGTCAATGGAGTTTATTCTCCAACTGTACATCTCGAGCGCTTAAGAGCATATACAAATTTACTTAGTTTCGTACATATACTCTGAATACGTGACTTCCAATTACAATGTACGTGTAATGCCAAAGAAATAAATAAAAAAAACATCCGTTCCGTACTTTTTTGGCCATATAGGTACTCACAAACGTTGTACATACATAAATCTAACGCTTACTTCTATCCAACCTCTCGCCTATGAATAATTACAACATTGTATGATAATTAAGTACAAAATGTATACTTGGTAAGTAAATATGGAATCTACTATTTAATGCATAAAGACAGGCCTCCAAGTGAATGGAGATAATGAATATATAGCCTCAATATTGGGACCAAATGTAGGATAATTATACATCTCCGTAAGTCATTACATAGTGTAAACACACCCTGTCTATGAATAGAATGGCTTGGCAATTATATTTACAATATCTTAAATGACATAGTGATTGGAAATCATAACTGACTTGCAGATAGATTTGTGTACAGATTCATAAAAATGTGATAATTATCAGCCCATGTCTACCCATTGCTGGAAATATAGGCCTTCGTATATATTCTATTTGCATGGGATCCTTGAGGGCAATTACCTTCAATCATATATTTTTTTAATGAAAACATGTTCTATTGTTCTTTAAGTTATATTATTGTATACCGCATATACGACATCTTTGTCTGCGAAAGGTTAATAGCAAAGTCTTGTACTTCAGCGAAAAAATAAACAACGATTTTAATTTCTTAATAAAGCTACATTAATGAGGGGTTTTTGGAAAGAAGAGGTCGTCTGTTCAATTAGTATCATAATAATTAATAAAAATATTTATGTAATCTAATCTTTATAAATGAAATGCGCTTCTGTGAGTTGAATAGGTGGCGCACATCGTAACGTAAGTATGTGTGCTACTTGCCGCAATTTTTAATCGAATTCGTTAACTTATTTGCAATCGATTATTAGAATGGTGTATCGATCTAAATCGGCAAAACCATATTGCTTTCCGGAATAACTTACCAAGTAAGTTGTTTAATTGCAAAGTACAAACAGTTATTTTAATTAAGTCGTTCAATTTTATAAGTTTTAATGTGTCGATTAGACGTCTATAAATACGTCTATTTTTCAATTAGCATAATATTAGGCAATTAATTATGTCTTAGTATTTTCAATTCAATTTAATAACAGTACTTATTTATTTATTTATGCCATGTCATTGATAGAGGTTGAAGGTTGAATTTATGTACTGGAATATTCTGAAAATGATTTTCCACTACCGTTCTATGAAACAATAAGTAGTTAAGGCGACACCTCGATCGTGAAGCTTTAAAATGGCTCCGCCCAATCACCCCGCGCCCGTCAATTGACACTCGACGCTCGATTTGTAAAATTTGAAATTAGCGCCTAATAGGTAACCTGGGGTCAACGTATAGTCAATGCAAACGAACAGAAAAGCTACAGAGTCGCGTCACACTTAAATAAAATTTATAATATCAATATTTAATAAAAATTATTGATTTAATTATTATTTAGCTTTATACATACTGAACCAAACATATTTATTTAAGCTAGATGGAAAACAATAGTAATAATAGTAATAAAAAACTACAGAAACGTATTCACTTTTAAAAGTTTATTGAAAGAGAAATCAATGACATCGTTTTATGTTTATATCTCTACAAGTTAACATGTCTTGGTATCTATGTTGTTCTTACTTAGGTCTCGTCCAGTGGCGCCCTCATTGAATAAAAAAACATATTATAGCATAGAAGATAAACATTATGAAATCTTATGTTGCATTTATTACGAAGATAGTAAAGTATTTTTACGTCATTAAACCAACACTCAAAATATTCCACTATCGTTGTTATAAGCAAAAGTGCTAAAAGAGGCCGTTTTTTGGCAATTATGCCTATAACAACGAAAGCAAAACATTTCAATTGTTGGTTTAATGACGTAAAAGTACGTTATTGTATTTGTAACACACGCAACACATGACTTTATAATGTTTATCTTCCACGCTAAGATACGATATTTTATTCCTTGAGGCGCCACTGGACGGCATGTATCCCCCTTAAGAAGAATGAAACACCAGCTACATAATACAACATTGTTTATCGAGAGGCTAAAGCGGGCCATTTGTTGATTCGGACACATATGTTTAGTTAGCAGATACACCATCTAAACTGCAAACACTGGTCACAGCGATGAAAGACGACTGTATGGAGAAAGGCTTACTACTGAATGCGAAGAAAACAAAGATAATGGTATTTGAAAGAGAAGAATCCAGAACTAATGTAAGGATTACGATTGATGATGAAGTGTTGGAACAAGTGGATGAGTTTGTATATCTTGGATGCGCTTTCAGCAGGGATGGAAGGTACACCGCAGATGTGGAAAGACGAGTGAGTGCTGGGAATAGTGTGAATGGAGCGTTGGGAAAACTTCTTGGCAGTAAAATCCTGAGCCAGAAGGCACAACTCGCTATACACAATGCAGTGTTGGTCCCAACGCTAACTTATGGAAGCGAGAGTTGGGTATGGCAGAAAGAGCATGAAAGTAGAATAAACGCGGTTGAAATGCGAGCGCTGCGCAAAATTTGTGGCGTAAGGCTTGTAGACCGTATTCGTAATGATGATGTTAGAAATAGAGTTGGTCTGAAAGAGAGCGTCGGTGTTAAAATAAGAGGAGGCATGCTCCGATGGTTCGGGCATGTAGAAAGAATGCAAGATGAAAGAATGACGAAGCAGATATACAATGCAAAAGTGGAAGGATGTAGGAGCCGGGGAAGGGCAAGACTTACCTACCATGACCAAATTGGTCATGTTCTATCAGAAGGTGATGTCAGGAGCCCTAGAAACCGGCGTGCGTGCATGAGAAGAGCAATGAATGTTAAAGAAGCGAGTGAGATATGTAAGGATCGAGTCACGTGGCGCTCGGCTCTCTCTGCCTACCCCGCAAGGGATTTGGCTTGAAGTTATAGATGTTCGAGTGTCATAATGGCTGATAGCGCCGAGTAAACACGGGATTTTTTTATTTCGAATAAATAAGAGAAATAAAATTATCAGATTGAATTAGATTGAAATTGAAATAGAAAATTGGAATTTTTTTGCAACTCCCTCCTGGTGAAGATTCACAAGTTATTTTACACAGTTAGGTATAGCTCTGGTAGGGATCCTAGCTTTTTCCCTAAATATAATACACTCTCGAATGACTAGGTATGCGCTTTCACTAACAGTCAATTTAACTTCGCGAATTTTATAAAAAAGTACAGGAAGAACTTGACGGTTAGACGGTAATTTTGCGCCTATTATTTGATAATTTACGTCTCCAACTAAGAAAATACTTGATTTATTGCTTCTCAATTCCACTGCCATCTTATAAAAGTTAAAACATTACGTATTAATCACGAGAATAACTGACATTCAAAATTAATAGACGGTTAGGTAATTATGACGAAGTTAACGATGCTCTCTCTAAAGTTATTCATTGGTTTAGTGTTAATAATCTGCTTTTAAATGATAAAAAGACTAAAGTAATTAAGTTCTCAACACCTAATGTAAGGCAGGTGGCTACCAATGTACATGTTAATGGAACTAATTTAGCCTCTGTGGAGACAACTGTGTTCTTGGGTATAACAATTGACTCCAGACTACAAAGGGGCCCACAAATTGAAAAATTATCAGGAAAACTAAGTTCTGCAGATTATGCAGTGAAAACTATTAGACGGCTCACTGATATTGATACGGCTAGAATAGTTTATTTCAGCTACTTTCATAGTATTATGTCATATGGAATTCTTCTTTGGGGTAACTCCGCGGATATTAACACCATCTTTTTATTGCAAAAGAGAGCCATAAGAGCTATCTACAAACTTGGTCCCCGGGAGAGCCTTAGAGAAAAATTCAAAGAAATAAATATTTTAACAGTCGCATCGCAATATATCTATGAAAATCTTTTGTATGTCCATAAAAACATAGACTCATTTTGTAAAAAGAGTGATACTCATAGCATAAATACTAGATATAAGCATAATCTTGTGTTATATGCAAGCCGTCTCCACAAAACAAGTAATTATTTTATGGGGCAATGTATACGGTTCTATAACAAACTTCCCAGCAATATAAGAGATTTGTCAATAAACAAATTTAAAACTACTATTAAAGCCAAATTGTGTAGCAGGGCATATTATAAAGTATCTGACTATATTAATGATAAAAATGCCTGGGAGTGAGTCGATCCAATTATAATGTAATTAACAAAATATGTAAATTTGTTTGGATACCAAAAGAGGGATGCCTGAGTTTTTTGGCAGTATTTTTATCAGTGCTCACCTAGTCATAAACTGCACGGTAGGGGAAAAAAAATGTGACGATTCCAAACAAATGTAGCCATTTTTACGGAATAAAAAGATTTTGACTTTGAATTTGAACAAATGAATACCGCGAGTACGTGCGGCACTGCCGCGCAACTTGTATGAACATGTTTCGATGTAATTCGGCACGGATTATCGTAATCCAAATAAGTTAAAAATTAATTTCCGAGTGTTTTAAAAGCAAATGAACAAAACTAAGACATATGCGTTAGAAAATAAAAACTTTGAAAAATAAGGGACACCCTAATATACATATATACAAATAGATTTTATAATCTATTCATATTTAAAAAAACATGTGACAAATGATTTTCTTGCTGTTTCATAACTTTAACTTCAGTATAATGACATTTATTGTATTTTACTTATGTAAACTCTGTGTTTTGTATTGTTGTACGTTTCCTTGTTATTTATTAAACTCTCAAGAAGAAAGAACCAGGACCATCTCTGATGTTGCAAAATAAATCTAATCCGTACAATAGTTCAATACTAACCACAATATATAGAATAGATGATTTTTTTGTGTTTTCAGTGTTGGTTCATAGTAAATATTATTTGTTTTCACGAGTACCATGGGTATAAGTATACTATATATCTATATCTTCACGCTAAATCCCTCGTGAGCGCCACATGACTCGGTACTTACCTACACCTCGCTCGCTTCTTTAACATGAAACATACCGAGTTTTTTTAAAAACTATCAAAATATACTATTTTACTAGTAATTATTTTAATACAAAAAAAAAAAAAAATACCTCCACTGGTTTTCTATCTTCTGATTAGATAAATTTCCAACGTAAACTAACCTTCACCTACGTACAATGTCTAAGTCGGAGTTCGGTGAGCTTATAATGGTTACTATGAGTTTGTCGTCCCGTATGACACTTACGTTAAAGTAGCATATAAATCGAGTAGTGATTCTTCTAGTGGAATATGTTTATTTAGTAAGTTTCTCCTAAAAAACAAAACAGCAAAAATATTCTATTTTATAAGTTTTTATTTTAATACAAAGAAATAAAGAGTCTCCACTGGTTGCTATGTGCTGAGAGCGCGAACCTTATTGGTATAAATTTCCAACGTAACCTGACCTCCACCGACGTACAACTTCTAAGTCGGAGTTCGGTCAGATTATAATGGATATAATAGGAGTTTGACGTCCTATATAGGTACGCGGTCAGCCTGTGGATAATGTATACCAATTATCAAATGTTACTGTTTATTCCTGCAAAAAATAACTCTTATTTAATTAATGCAGTTTTATATAGAGTTATTAAGTAAGCAAAATTAAAAAAAAGTTTGAAGAGGAATTAAATAGCTTGGGCCAACCATACCTAGGAACTGTTCTAAAAACTAGAAATATGTCTACACAATGTTATTATAATATGTTTAATGATTATAATAATAAAAAAAAATAAATACCTTGTCTTGTTCGCCTCCGCCATTCTACGAACATTTTCTTTGTATTTTTATTCTATATATTTTCTTTTTAGTGTTCCCCATTATTACAACAGTATAATAAATATATATAAACCTATAATATTATTTACTACTTATATCTAATAATAATACACTTACGCTAAATACTATAATATTGAATATTTACAACTATTAATTATAAAAACTTCGATGTCGCGATGTAAATGGAGCGAGCTCGAGCAGACAGTCGACATAGGTCTCACCTCGAAGCGGGCTGCAGCCGGACTGGCTGGATGTAGTTGGTCAACGCGTTTATAATCCTCATTACCGCACAATAAGGTCGAAAACACGTAGCACCCAAGACGAATGTGATCGCTTAGGAATTGTCAGAAACTTAAAATATTTTAAAAAAATTTCATGTTTCACTTATCAAAATATGCAGCAACCATATTATAAACATAGATATTACTAATAGATTTAAGTAATTTTGAAGCGTATAAACAGAACAACTTCGTTGTAATTTCAAAAATAATGAATTTCAGGAGGTGTTTTCGAAAGTAATTATTATCGAATCAATTTTACACAATCGCGTATTTGAGCAAGCAAATTCAAGATAAAGAAATGAAGTTATTTATATTAAAATCTTAGATCCGTCAGTTTAGTCATTAGCCTATACTATTCGATGAAAGTTGGTCTAATTTTTCGATGTGTCGCCTTAATTTCGCATAGAAATAGCAAGGGTCTCGGAGAGTTGCATCCCTTTTTACAATGATATTTATCTAAATTAACGACATTCTGGAAATGGCTATTAATGAAAATGAATTACTTATCGAAAGTTGCGGACAAATTTCTTTGTTTTCGCATCGTTGATCACATATTAAAATAATAATGCCTTCAACATTTGAATATAAGCATGTGGTGCTATTTTTGGGTGGTATGTTAGTAGTATATTATATATATTAATAATAATTATATCAACAATATTTTATATAAGCTTTTAGGTTTAAGAATAATAATGGCAAACTATTTTTGTCACCGTAATATATCTATTGTCCACTTACCATTCTCCTATCCACTTTACTGTGCTAGAATTGTATCAATGATCTACTGCTAAACAGCTTTATACCCTTTAGAAGATACAAATAGATATTGGAGATGAGGGCAACAAATTGTCTTTCAGCAGCCAGAGCTGACAGCTTTACGTACCCTCCGATGCATGAACTTGAGGAAATTGAACACGTTACAGTCAGACTATGATTAATGATGGTTAACATGCGTGTTCGACTAAATTCGCACCCGCAATGTGACCATCAAGTTGATCGATAGAAACTTAAGCTACTTTAAAAAAAACTCTGAAAGTCTCTCTTAACAGGTAGAAGGAATTCATATTATTTCTAAGATGAAGTTATAATAAACTCAAGTCCTTTAAATTGTTATAAGTAGGTATAGTTTGCAATGCAGTTTAATGAAAGTGGAGTTTCAAATTAATAGTTGATGCGTAGTTAAAGTCGGCTGCTACTTCTCAGTTTTTAAAGGCTTTCCCCGGCTTAGTTCTTCCTGATAATTTCTCAAGCGGAAATTAAACGTTGCGGGCTTAAGCGAAACGGGAAACTTTAAAATTAAAAGTGCCAACTTTTATTTCTCAACGAATTTCATTGTGTCCTGATTATCTTGTGTAATCTTAAACAGCTTTGTGACGACCCTTTTGGGTATAACTTTTTGACGAAAACTTTTTGTAATTCACACCATACTCTGAGAATAATAATTACGAATTTGGGTGGTTTAATCTTTTTAACGGTGTAAAATGTTTCGTACAAAAGGCGTTTTTTTTTATTATTGCACCATGCATATTTTGTAATGTCTGTTCTGTACAACTAGCTAAGTGCAGCTCAAGCTTTACACTTTGACCTTTGTACCATTCTTATGCCGTACGTGATAAGAGTTACAATCGCACTTCGAGTGTTAGGTAAGCATGATCTGCTCTTAGCTGTACTTGATGTTTCTTCTTCCACTTTGTATATCGATAGAATTTATTTTGACCACAGCTCTAAAAGTATCACGGGAAGTGTTATTAGTGCTTAATTATATAATATAACTAATTATATGAATAACACATAAATACAACATCTTGTAAATGTTACTTCCATTGTCAATGTCAGTGTCAATTATATATATTTTCTGTCGACATACATATATGTCTATCGAGTAAACTACAAATAAACATAATGGTAATTGTCAGAGCTACCAATTAGTAAAATCTGGTCATATAATCTTACTCTTATTGTTTATTTGGTAGAACATGTATATTAAGTCTACACCCGATATATATTGGTATAGATAAAAAGTAATCTAGGAATAATAATAGATAATACATCTTTTGGAGAGCGCAAATTGGAAAAGGTAGGAAATTGTTTGTAACCTCATATTTTATTTATTTATTTATTTGTTACATCAACAAAGTGAGCACAATCTTACAGTTACAGATGTAAATGACATGTCAGATTTACAATAGCCAAATATGTATATATATATATATATATATATATATATATATATATATATATATATATAATTATAGCTTGATCATCATTTACATTTACATGTTAATATTAGTAAAATTATTACAAATGCGTTTAATTAACAATGAATAAATTGAGATTTTATCAGATTAAATAAAAATTAAATTGGACTTGTCTGAGTAGACCAGGTGGTCACCAATTACAGCCTGGTAAGAATCAACCCAAGACTTATATTGAAATTGCGAGCGCAGCTTGATAAAACATCAATATCTTCATGTCTTTTCAAGCCGCCTTCCCCGATTACCGATTTCTTTAGGAGGTAATAGAAATTGACATCAAATTTGAGTTTGCATCCTCATATTAAGTACAATTCTACGTATTCGTGATATATTTATCTTTTTCAAGAGTAAATAAATTCACTTGGGTAGCTTCAAAATGTAATGTTCTGTTCATATAATAGACTTTCGTTTCAGACGCAAACGAATTTCGTTTGCAGCTGAAACCACTACAAATAAAACTTCTCTCGTACATTTTTCTTCTTTGCTTTTAAATGTTGTTCGCTACCTGAACAATTAACTATAATATTTAAAACAACACTTCCATTTTCCAATAGCTTATTCTTCCATTCTGTTTCTTTGTCTAATAATACTATCGCACGTTTCCTAATAATACACAATGTATTTATCTAGCCAAGTTGCAATCTTTAAATTGTATTATCATTAGAAATTAGACATGTTTAAAGACTTCTATCCATTGAAAATTTTGTGAACGCTCATTATCTGCCATCACGTTAGGACTATATATATTAGGATACATTAGAACTTGGAAGATGTTGTTCATTTCGTCCTGGTAGTTTATATAATGCGTAAATGGTTTCTTTTCGTTCCCTGGAAATTTGTGACTGTCTAAACTCAAACGGGAAAATTGAAATATTTTTATTTATAGTAAAGAATAGAGAGATATAGAGATAGAGATAGAATAAGAGACAGACTTCATGGTAAACTTTATACTGGACACGTATACGTATTTCACTGTCAGCAGTTTGCGTAAGTGGACCCCGTCAATTTGACACTACGAACAAAGACTGTGCGCATTCAAATCACTAAACCAGTTGAAGTCAAGAGTGTGTGTGTGACGCATTCAGATCCTGAATTGGAAAATACGGTACATTATTTTTAACGGAAAATAATTATGATATAAAATTTCTCTCGTACAGTCCTTGCTTCTTTCTATTCTTGGCTACGCTGACGCTTGTTACCTTAGCCTCACTGAAGACCAATTAAACAAACTTGAGCGCCTCGAAAATCTCAGTATACGATATATGTAATATATTTGACAAATATGGTCATGTTTGCGAGTTTCGCTCCCAGCTCAAGTGGGTCTCTATTAAGTTACGTGTCAACTGGTACATTCTCTCTCTTCTTTATTCTATTTTCTTCAATCCTACTTCTCGCAGCTACTTGAAGAAACATTTTATTTATTTCAGTGAGGTACGGGATCATAACGATCGCGGTACGCCCAGTACTCTTTCCCTTAGTCTATTAACGCCATCTCACTATTCACAATATTATGCTAAGTCATTCTCGGTACGCGCTGTGCAATTATGAAATGCTTTGCCTATTTCTATCCTCTGTGCACTATCTTTAGACACCTCTAATAGTCTTGTTATATCTCACTTTCTCTCTATCTAGCTATTACATGTTTATGTATATTTATGATAATATATATCATAATAAATATCTTTGGCTTACTCTTGTTGTGATCACAATCACTGAATAGACAGGTGAATCTCTGTGTTAACGCTTAATGATTCTAATACTGTTTCTCAAGCTGGGATGAACTTCGACAATCAATGAACCCCCATCCCTAGCTCGATTGTCATCATGTAGTAATTAAAGTAGCTAATGACTATCTACATCGTATTAGCAATATAGCTTGACGAGCTTGAGTAATTTAAATAATGATACTTCATGGAGTATTGAATTCGATTGAGTTCTATTTGAGAAACTTCGATACATCCTTACGACTCAAATACAAAAGCTTTAATTAGTGCTGTCTTCCGGTTTGGAGAATGATTATGGCGCGATGTGGCTGGTTACTTCTTTTGAACGAGAAACCACGTGTGAGACTTACAGATACTTGACGATTTTTGTATACAACGTCAGGAGGCATACAAGCATTCGATTCACCTAATGTAAAGTGCTTTCTATAGATTATGAATACTTGTAATTCATGAAAAATTGCTCGCGCGTTGCCAACTCTGTTGATAACACAGCGACCTTAGGAGCTTACTGGTAACCCCACTCACTGGCAAAAACACAAAGCTCCAGGGCGACAACATAAACAAAACATTTTAACGAACAAATTTAGTTATACCGATCATAAAATAGTATAGTACTAGCTAGTACGCGTCATGATGTTCTAACGGCACCTCTCTTAAAGGATAACAAACACCAAAACAATAATTTAATTTTGTCTGAGACATTGTAGAATAAATTAAAATCAACAATGTATTGCGTTTATAATTTCAAGAGGCCAACAATTGCAGCGTTCACTGGTACTACAGAACAAATCTTAGCGGCAAAACCGAGTTTATACGAGAGTTGAGTAATTGCTTCAGTCATAACACAACACAATAAACTTGCCAAGGAACAGTGCACACAATAAATTTCTGTTTTACGTCTTTGATTAGCCGGAGCTCAGGTTACTACATGACCCTAGCATTCATACGCAACAGGGCTTTTATGTCGCTTCTGCCTCGTGTGGTTTACACATTGTTCAGACCACCCTCTCATGCGCGTACTTTAGTGCAAAATACGATCGCAATAACTAAAATAATGTTGATCATTATTAAACTTGATTCTGAAAATGCTGACATGTTTTCGTTCACTCACTCGAGTGCACGAATGTGAATATTTTATAATGATAAAAACTGTATGTATGTATATCTTGACGCCAGCTCCCTAACGCGGTAGGCTGAGAGAACCGAGCACCATAAGACGCGGTCCTTACACACCTCACTCGCTTCTTTAACATTCGTAGCTCTTTTCATACAGGTTTTTCTGGCATAAAAAGTGTAATTTATCAAAAAGTATATTATCTACATCCAATATGTATTGTATTTTCACTACATGTAATCATTTAATTTAGAAATCGACAAATTGCTGATTGTTTACAATGAGATTCGACAGATGTGAAGTCGCAAGCAACACATAGTATCATTACAATGAGATCATTTGTTACAAACACAATACATAAATAGATGAGAAGGTACACGTGTCAGAATTTATTCTGACATATTGATAGGTGGGCAAAAACATATTAAAATGAACTACGAGTAACTAATACTACTGGATTCGTTTCACTGCAAGACGCCGGCGATATGACAAATGATCTGAAAGCATTCCGAAGAGTTCTGATGCTTATAATAACACCATTATCAATTTGGCAAGCTTTGATGTGATGATTATTTTGACCCAATCCGTATAAGGAAACTATCTTATTTTTATTTTCATTCCATTCATAAGATAATAAGTTTAATTTCATTCGGTAATCAAAGTGACTCGTCTATGGTCAAAATTGATCAAGGTGGAACTGTTAAATATTATAGAAAAATGATACGAACAATATTTATGGTGTTTTCTATAGACCTGTCCAATATATATGGAGCGTGGGTTTAAACGATCAGAGGCACGTATTCGGTTAATAATTATTAGGTATTTATCAACGAATACGGTATCTATAATTTCACACTAATCCAAACCAATAATTATCGATATGCTGATGTTATATTTATGAATGTTGTTTAATTATTATAATGACATAGTTTTGATGTGCAATTATTGTGATAAGGCTGTTGGTAAATAATTGAGTACTATGAATGCTTGCAATACAAATGGCATCGGTCGTGTGAATTCGTCAATGTCAAAATGTACATTTGGACAATGAAGTTATAAAAATAAATTTGTGTGGGGTCTGGCTAACCCATAGATAACAGAAACTGTTATCTATGGGCTAACCACTATCTTCAAGCTAAAGCCAACCTCACTTGCACGTCGTGCACCTTGCCGGCCAACGGACAAGGCTCTGGCGATCTCCCCAATGAAAACGAACCTACATGTGAGGCCCCCAGTATCCGGCAGCTCTGCTATTCCAGGCCAAGGTCGCGGTCTCGTTTAGGGCAGGGCAGAGGGTGCTAAGAATTTGGACGTCCTCCCTCTCGACGGACCGAGGACATAAAAACGCGGCCAGAAGCGGCTGGATACGGAAAGCGGAGGATCTCATGTGATGGAAGGCATTAGGGAAGGCCTATATCCAACAGTGGGTAGATACAGACTGATGATGAAATAAAAGGTTTTACGAAAATGGTTTGTGTTTGCTTTGCCATTTTATTGTGTCCAATATATTTAATGTTCCGTACTCAAAGGGTGTCAAAGAGACTAATTGCTAAGGCTCCACTGTTCCTCTGTCGATACGCCTATCTCTCCGTCCGTCCGTCCGTTACAAGATTATAAAAGATAGGGCACTATAACAGACGGGACTCCTGACTCTTAGTCTCTAAACACTCTAGGCCTGATTATTACGACAGAGCTTAAAACTCTTGAATCTTGACAGACCACCTAGGATATATAAATGCCTTTTTACATTTATGCCTTTTCTTACTATTCACATCATACCAAGTTTATTAAGAGATATAGGGCGCATCAGCCTATCTCGGAAAGTACCTCCACCTCACAGAAAATCGCAGCCAACAACTCTTTGGAGAGTAGTTGTGTTCCTGTGTACGTGTGAGGTCACCAGTAAGCTCCTAAGGAGTTGCTGTATTAAAAGTAAAGGTGGCATCGCGTGTAATACTTAATATATTGCAAGCGTTCATCGGCTACAGTACTCGCCTTACATCAGGTGAGCCGTACGCTTATATGCATTCCGATGTTGTATAAAGAAAAAAATAATAAAGAAAAGCGTGCCCCATCTGTGTTTATCTCTTTTAAGATTCATTCCCATATAAAAAATAAGATATATATATATATATATATATATATAAGTAGAAGGATGTAGGAGTCGGCTCCTACATCCTGGAAGGCCAAGGGTTACCTACCTTGATCAAATTGGTCGTGTTCTATCAGAAGGTGATGTCAGGAGCCCCAGAAACAGAAGCAATGAATGTTAAAGAAGCGAGTGAGGTATGTAAGGATCGAGTCACTTGGCGCTCGGCTATCTCTACCTACCCCGTAATGAATTTGACGTGAAGTTATAGATAGATATACATATATGTTGTAGGTAATGCTAAATGGAAATAGGACCTAATTCTTTACATAAAATATTTACAACAGACAATTTGCCGAATAGATGATTATAATAAGTACGACAGTATTCATTCATACTCGTACATCAACACGACAAAACTAAGTCGAAATAGGCATATAGCAAGATAAAACACGTAAAAAAAAGGTAAAAAGACAACAATAAATTTGTCGGCACTCGTTCTGACCGGTGCCGGATGACATTGCTGTACTGTGATTAATTGTCGCAACGATTGAAATGGCCGAACCCCCACTGGCAGACGAAATGGAATATTGTGAACCTCTCGAGTAGGACCTTTTTAATAACGGGCGCCAACGGAAACTAATTTATGTACCGTACACAGTTAGCTCTAAAGAGCCGATAGATTCTGAGATGAGATAATTTTAAATATCATTTGAAGTTTAGTATAACGAAATCGATTTTTGTGTGCATAATGAAATAATGAACACTAACTATAATGACTAAACAAAAAGGAACAAAGTATGAATACTTAATACATGTTTTAAGATCATCGTTCTTAACAAAAGGAGAAAAACGAAAGTGTTAAAATCCAACTAAATATAAGACAGACCTCATATTAAAACTCGTAATCACCTATACGCCAAAGGCAATAAAAATGATATACAGGTAACATAATCATTTGAAATGGAACGTGACACTTATGCGAATTTCGTTACATCACAGCGGGAACGCATATAAACAAGACTGCAATCATGGAGACAATCATATTTTTACAACTTTATAATATCTTTTTAAAGAGCAACCACCGCCTCCTGTCGAATAAAAATATAAAATGTTTAATAAATTCCGTATCGTGTCTCGGAATATTGTTTATGATACAGGTGGATATAAATTAGTTCACTTTAACAGAAACCCGCTCTTTAGGGGTCCATACAGAACAGGTTCAATCAGTTAATTTGTTTTTTTTATTCTTTTTATTGTACACCGAATGAGTTCGAGAGTCCTTGACGCAACGAGGTGTAACTAAATGGTCAAATTTGTAACGAATTGATGTCCGGCCGTTGGATGATCGTGATCTTCAATGGTTACACCTGTCTCGGTTATCGGCTAAATCTCTAATTAAGTAATTATGCATTTTGTTACTAATGTTTTTCCCATTGGAGATGACTCTGCAATCTTTTAAACGTTTATAGTCTTGTTAGTTTATGACTGATTTTATCGTAGCTATAAACGAAACTCTTTTACTACAAGAATAATAAGTTCAACTGCTTTTACTGCATTTAGGCTATAAAAGAGATCTATTACATTGCTTTTTTGTATTTAAAATTTGAAACTACCTACTCGTTAGTATAGCAAAAAAATTTGATATCGCATTTTGACTCAATTATAAGATAATGATTATGACTAACTATAGCAGCGGTCCAAATAAAATTCAGATCAAAACATCTTACGAATGCAAACGTTGATAGTGTAGGTATGTATGTATTTACGTTTACATTGTGTTTCAAACTCCATTAATTTTAAATGACCCTAATTTTAAGTGTAGTTTACATAATGTAACGTTGGATGTTATATAGCGTGATATTTTTTATTACTAAGTCCTTGAGAATGTGACTAAATAGTGAGACCTTGTTACAGAAATATACGAATATACGATTTTCATTGTCGATTAGATGCGAGAGAAATTAATTACCTATTGTATATCATCATAAAAACAATTTAGTCCTATTTTATATAATTCATTCGATATTTAAATAAATATAAATAAATAAATAAATATTGTCGGACAAATTACACAGCACCATCTAGCCCCAAAGTAAGCGAAGCTTGTATTATGGGTACTAGACAACTGATAAACATACGTAAATACATTTTTTTTTTGTAAATACATACTTATCATACATAGAAAATACCCAGACCAGACAAACAGACATGTTCATGCACACAAATGTTTGTACTGTGTGGGAATCGAAACCACGAGCGTTGGTGTTAAAGTAGTGTAACAACGCGTTTCACCACTGCGCCACCGAGCTCGTCAAATTCAATTTACGATATTGACTTACCTACCATGACCAAATTGGTCGTGTTCTATCAGAAGGTGATGTCAGGAGCTCTAGAAACCGGCGAGTGTGCATGAGAATAGCAATTAATGTTAAAGAAGCGAGTGAGATATGTAAGGATCGAGTCACGTGGCGCTCGGTTCTCTCTGCCTACCCCGCAAGGGATTTGGCGTGAAGTTATGGATAGATCATTCGATATTTTTTTTACATGTTATACAATATATTTACCAGTTAAGGTTCGATGTCAACTGTCAACCGATTTAATTTGTTTTTATTAGCTTTTGTTTGATACCATGTAAATTTGATAAAGTTACGACTTTGCTGAAGTCAAGTCAAGTGTGCAAACAATCGTACAATCGTACTGACGGCAAGCAGTTATTGTAGCCTATGGACGCATACAACACCAGGAGCATTATTCATGCGTTACCACCGTAAAAAGATCTTTACGCCTTTGTTGAAGAAGCTCATGATATAGACCATTGGGAAAACCTGGACCCTCTGCAAAATATTTGTTTGTAAACCACTAAGGTGAAAAACAAGCCAACGTAATGGCAAGCAGTTACCGTAGTCCATGAACACCTCCAGAAGCATTACTTGTACGTTGCCACAGTACGTGACCATTCCGGTTCCACTGTGTGAGGATGAATTTCCCGTCGAGTAGTCTGGTAAAATTATAAATAAGAACGTTTAACCAAGTTCACTGAAGTCGATGACTATTCACAAAGTAACTTTATGCTCATTAGACCAACTTTGTCAAATCCTCTTTGGAAACATTGCTGTAAAATATTTGTAATAATTACAGAATCTACCCGCCCATCTAAAGGTCAAACTGTCAATCAAAATGCCTTCACAGCTTTCGTTCGTCTAACACCGCTTACTAATAGAAATATTTAATAGAAACTTTTATTTTAATTACCTCTCGCTCACACACAAAGCCGGTTCTGAATTAAAAACGTCGAACATGTTTTCTGTTGAGTTATCAAATAATCGACCTTATTGATGTATGAGCTACTGTCTCGCAATGATTTATAATGGCTTCCGTCTAGGACATCATTTCTCTGAGATGATTTTCAATCACATCCGACGCTTCGTTAGCCGGCGTATCTTGTATCGGTGATACACTGACATACATGGCCACCTAATAACTTGGAGGTGGCATTTTAAGATTCAGATTTTAAGAAGTATATAAGAAAATAATTTTATTTATACCGTGTATTTAAATGTTATAAGTATGGCATTTTCTGTACTATGCAACTATGATTAATCAACAACAATTATGATCGAAATGCGAGTGTTACGCAATACTTGAGGTGCATTGCTTGGTACTGTGTTCACAATATCAATGTAGGTAAGATAGCAGTGATAGCCTAGTGGATAAATAACCGACCTATTGATCAACTGGTTCCCGATTCTACTCCTGGCATGTATCCTAAATTCATGTTTTCGGATTTATATGTATACATATTTGGAATCACTTACTCGGCGGTGAAGGAAAACGTCGTCGCGTCGTGAGGCCACCTACGCGTCCAAGAAATTATATTTCGAAAGACGTTTGACCTCACCTAAGAAATATTTGTAGGGATATACACTCTACAAATGGAAGTTGAATATGTCTTTCCGCGAAATCCAGGAAATTATATTTTGAAATACTTGTAACATAACCTAAGAAAGGTTTGGTTTTACCTCTGGGGTTATGGAGGTCTGACGACAGTCACTCTATGTAAATATCAGTATCTTTGTCATAATCTTAGGCTTAGGTAGCGGACCCCGTCAATCGTAATGGATTTGGAAACGAGATAACGTTAACAAGAAGAAGAATCAATTTGATAGAGTTTATAATACTTCGATGTTCATAAACATAAAACATTATGTCCTAATTTAATAATATTCGCAATAAAATGAAAGAAATCCTTGTTTTTATTAACTTCAAATTATCTGTTAGGTCATCTGCCGGATAAACCTATAAGCGGATTTTTAACTTAACGGCGACTTAGCGCCTCAATAATATATTCCTATCGTGATATTAATTTTGCACTGCAAATGTCGGAATAACTTTATTTCTCTTTGTATTTGTGACTATATCTAAGCAGTGTGTTTACACAAGTCACCTTTATCCTTTGCAATGTTTCATTGTTCTTTGATATAAAACTATATTTTACCGTTGGCAACATCAACAAGTGGTACAAACACATGTAAATAAATTGAGATGAGCATTCCCGTAGCTGGCAGCACGATCTATCAGTAATTCACGTTACATTATCAATCAACTGTTATATGATTGATGAAATATTTTCTTCGGTAGCCAGATAACTTGTCTGCTTTGTAGTTAATTAAGACTTCTGCATACTCAGAGTTCCTTTAACAATCAGCTACTTTGTTTATTTCCTTATCTACCTACTTATATTTATTTCCTTGCCTTTTTTATTCGTTCAAAATGTGTGAGATACGATCGCTATCTATTAAGTCGGGTATCAAGATCGCGCCATAAGAATGTTGCCTCATAAAAAATAAGAGCAGCACCGGAGATGATGTCACTGCTTGCGAATTAAAAATCATAAGAATTTACGTTACTGTATCGATGCCTGTGAACCTTTTGCAACACCTAAGTATCTAAAGTATACAATAGTGATATATTTTTAATTCAAAAGGCGATAGATATGGTCTCATAGAAAAAAAAATTGTACAAGTTGACTATTGTTATTTAGGTTTACTTAATCATAGTGTGTGGCGTGCTTTGCAGCAATCAAACAATATTTGATTCCAATACCGATAAGTAATGGACCAATGCCTATCGCATTTTGTTATCATCTATTTCATATCTAATACACTGACACATCATTAAATACTTTATATTATAGAATATAAAATAAAATGTATTTTATATTCTAAGTGAACTGACTGACATTACAAATCATGAGATTGTGATAAATTATCTTAACCACTTGTACGAAAACTTGCAAACGTGCGAACAATTTGTCAAAATCAGTTCACTGACATATCGCCGAGATGCTCGAAGTTCAATAAACAAGTGAAAGTTAGATCTGCAGAGAAGAGCGGTCTAGGCAACAAAATACTGGTACAAACTGGGATCTAGAGATGATGTGATCTGGACACGGCCACTCCGTCTATATTTGACGGACAAAAGGGTCGAATCGAATCGAACTGTCAGCCATTGTGCTAACATATCGACTACTCACTATTTGTATTCGAATTCTTTCGTAGCATTCTATTACAACTGTCTCTGTCGGGTATCATTTGTAAGGCATGGGTACCGTTAACATTCGATTTTTATAAAAAGTACGAATAAGTTTTTATCGAATTGGAAAATTGGAAACCATGAAATTAAGTAAGATAATAATAAGCCTAATATAATGATAATGGTAATAAGATAATGGTTGTTTAGAAATTATAGATTTTACGGGTTTTATGTTCTGTTCTGAAAAGATTAGTATTTTATTGTCAGATACTACATTCTTTGTCGAATTAATATAAATGTGTGGGTTAATTTTTCTATATTGCAGTAATGTCCCGTTTATTTATTGTGATTCATAACGCTGCCCATTTAGTTGTCTAAATAAATTTCAAAATTATTTTATACAATGGTAAAATAATTTTGGTCTATGTAGACTTAGAGCAATCATTATTTAGTTTACACGATAAATATATTAAATTCATTTCTCTTAATATCTTTAAAGCTTTCTTAATTCTTATTTAAGTTAATACCTACCTTGCACATAAAAATTCATTAGAATTGTGCAATTTCCTAATTAGGCTTATTTAAATTACATACATATTTATTTAAATATAAGTGGTGAAAAGCTGGTGAAGATATTATTTACTCAATGAAATAGTTTTTCCTTTATTTATAAGCACAGAAATCGTACCCTCATATTTAGGAACGCTAGTAAATCTACTTTTTTATAGTTATACGTCGAGTAATATACAACGCAATACTTACTTAATATCACGAGTTTCTCTTAATCCATGGTATATCTCACAAGCACAGAGTTGTCTAATTATAAACTGTATATTTAGACAAGCAGTGTGCGGTCACAACATAGGGTTATGATATGAGTGTGCCTCGGGACTCTAACCCGCAACAAGTTTTAACCAAACTGATTCTGCCTTAAGTTTGGTCGGCATGTCGTTTAGTTAGCTCTGTCAACCAAGTCAGGATCAGAATATAGACTTGGATGTGTCTCAAATTGATTATTTTTGTACTGGTTCGTAACATTACCTCTAACTCGACTTTGAATGACGAAGAACTTTGCCACATTATGTTCTGTATTATGCTCGCTCCATGCACGAAATCCAAATAATACAATATGGCGCATGTTGGTCTTCCTTTATATCCAGAAGCCAAATGCCTCACGACTTCTGGAAAGAAAGGTTTTATGACTTAGTTTAGAGACGAACTGTGAGAACTGTTGATGATCCCAAATTTACTTAAGGTGTTGAGACTTTAAATCTAAGGACAAACTTTGCCTCTCTTTGTGTGCTCTACTAATTATGTTGTATAGCATCCTACAATTACATCTCTTGCCATTAACTGGAAATCCATCCTCATACATTGGTTGCGAACTTTGCGAATCCAGAGACTGAAAATAAATTACCATGCAGACTACGGTTGCTTCAAAAAACTTCATTTTCTTAGAATCGGCAAGGCACAAGTTACGCTCATGCTAGTATAAACGTCTGCGGTATTACGTACCTTCAGAAATTAACTAATATATACATGTAGGTAGTCACATGATCTTATAAATCGCCATCATCCCAATGGAATCTAAGATTGAGTTTATTCGTACAAGTATTTTGATTAAACTCGCTACTTCGAAAAGGTAAATTAAATATTATCAACATTGAGCCAAAAGCTTAAGTAGATGTCTACAAAGTTTGACTTTTGAAACTTGAACATAAGAAAGTAAATATCACACATAATTACATATGAGACATTTAATCATAAATAACCCTCAAGTTTAATTAGAAATGTTTAAGATCCTAAGTCGTGTCTTAACGTTAATTCTGAGCATTTGTTTTATTTAAAATCATTTGTTTAATTTCATTTTATCAAGTTTTAATTTCATTGTTATATTAATAAATTATGGTGTATAATGTATTTGCATATAAGTATTTTTTAAATTTGGCCATTATGAATACACACAATTGTTAATGCAGAGAACAATGGATATGCAAATGTAAGTCAATAAATAAATAAAATCACGATTAAAAAGTGGCGTGTAAATAGTTTGTAGCTTATGTTGTACCCATGTATATGATATGAAATAACAAATAACATTATAGATACATCTATGAAATAACAAATAACATTATAGATACATATATTTTTTTACATGTATTCGTTCAGTAATCTCTGCCTAACATGCGAGAGACTTGTAGTGAAGATATTGACAGATAGATATATTTACGTAATTCATCAAAGCAATATAATGCAAATTTGATAAAAAGAAACAAAGTTTCTTTAGAATAACATATGACAACTGTTTCTGAAAGATTTGAAATAGAAGCTTATGAAACACATTTATTCAATATAATATAATAACATTTATTCATATTTACTTTAATTTTAATAAATTATATTAAAGACAATTTCTTATAACAAATGTGTTTTATCAGAAGCTGATGTCAGGAGAGATAGAAACCTGAAGAAATTATATTTACATTTATATGACGTATAGGAATGCATACAAGCATGAGGCCCACATGATATAACGTGTTTACCATAGCATACAAATGTTTGCAATTCAGGAAGGATCTCTAGTGTGTTGCCACCTCCGCTGCTAATTCAGAGATTCCCCTCAGAAGCTTACTGGTGACCTCTCTCGCAGATGTACCGCAACCATTCAAAGAGTTGTTAGTTTACGGTTTTCTGTTAGGTAAAGGTACTTCCCCGATCGGACTTTGTGGCTTACCTCTCATTACACATATATTTGATTACACGCTTCAGATAAATCCTAAGTACTTTTAGTGGCTCTAAATTTATTGTTTCGAAAAATCTCACAATGGAACCCTATCGCTTTCTACAGAAAGATTATATCTAACTTAGATAGTTATATACAATCTCCTGAATTAACTCTAGTATATCCTATGTGAGACTATTCTTGATGTATCGAATTTCAACGCATGATGTATCAGGTGAAGCAAAAGTCTAGGGTGAAAAAGCATATTTGGCACCTTATATTATTGTAGCGCTCGGTTCTCTCTGCCTACCCCGCAAGGGATTTGGAGTGAAGTTATAGATAGATAGATAGATATTATTGTATTACGTGTGGATATTCAATATTTTTTGATTTATTTAGCTTACTGTTTTAAAACATTAACGCTCGTTTAGATGTTACAAATACGGGCTTTGGAAAGTTAATTTTGAGCCAAGCTCAACTAACACGAGCGCCGAAAGAGAACTCTGACGAAAATGCGGGTAGCACAGACATACCAACTGGTGGTGTACCTACAATATATAGAAAACTGCAGCCAACGATTCTCTAGGAGGTTATCCAAATCCTCAGGTTATTCAGTAGCATAGCAACGTACAGATGAACAGGTGATAATTATTTTATTGTAAACGTTTAAAAGCTAATTTTATCCTCACATGTAGCGCGCGCCACCTCCTACGACATTATTCTGTACATTGAGATTATGAAGAAGGTTGTATAAAGTTTCATGAGTCCGGTAGCGAAGCAGTTAGCAATAGTACTTTAACACCAATGTTCGTTGATTCGATTTCCACAAGGACAAATATTTGTATGCATGAACATGTATCTAACAGAGGTAGGCATCGCATCAAAGCAGCCTGTCTGGGTAAATACTTCCCACTTCATAGAAATCCGCGGCAAAATAACAACTCTCTGGAGGGTTATTGTGTTCATGAGAGCGACTGAGGTTACCAGTAAGCTCCTAAGCAGTTGTTATGTTAGGAGTTTGTGTTTACATGTATGCAGGTATACTTCAGGTTTATATATACAATATTATCTAATTTAAAGAACGTAAGACGTGTCTAAGTGCCCGTAAGGGCCTAATGACGAATAAATGATTTTTATCTTAATTTTATTTCCATCTTTATTAGTTGGGCCGTATGCTTGTATGCTTCCCGACATTGTATAAAAAATGACTAACTTTAAAATTGTAATCTTATCTACATTGCTCAACAAATTTCCGTACACTCAGGGACACAAAAATTTATATTTCACTTTCCTAGCCCGTTAAATATCTTTTGTAATATTGTAATGCTAATTCGATCTGAGTATTTTCAGTATTGTCTCTTTATCTTAGGCGGGATAATCTCTGTTACGGAAGATTGGTTCTGTCTGCTTACCTGTTCACCTTTTGTTATTTTAACGAGTTTGTTAAGACGAAAGTGTTCGAACAAATTAACTTTAAGGATGTAATGATCAACGAAATTTTCGCTAACAACCGCAACATTGGATGCTTTGTTTGAGTTAGACAAGTTGAATTGAATGATGGCGTGATTATATAAGAGAACGTCTTATGTTATCAATTCCTTTCCGAGTCCTTTTATTATCAATTTGTACACATTTTTTTTAGTATTAATAATAGGTACTGACGGTTGCTTCCTATCTTCATCTGTCATTGCCATACATTAGCACTCGCTATCTCAATAGCGAGTGAAAATTGTTAGATTACGTTAACTACTTCCACCTTCATGCAAAGTTTCAAGTAGAGTGTGTGTAGTCGCGCATTTTCCAATATTCCATAACCTAAAAAACCGTCCGTTTTAAAATCTATATCGAGTCTGTCGGTCTATACACAAGCATCATTTTACATCGTTTATCTACTTTACTTTTATCTTGGATATTTTGGGATTGTCGTGTACCTTGAATGACCGAATTCCAAATGGGTAAAGTCACGCGTAATAAAACAATTAAGTTTTTCTTTTAACAGGCGCACATTACAAATAAAGCTTTTAAATATAATAAATAATTGACATAGTTGTTTTTGTATTTGAGAAACATTCTATGCTAAAGTATATAAATAACGGTACATACAAAAATATCTATATTTTTATATACAAAAAAAGTGTATATAAATGGAACAAGATGAAAAAAGATAAAAATATCATAATTCAATTTCACCTCACGATACAAAAATATTTACATTATCGCATGGTAGTTTTAAATAATGAAATATGTGTGGATTATTTTTCAAAAAAGCATTATAAATTGTTAAGTGAGTGAGAGAAATTCGATATATCGTGTTAAACAGTCCCGTATCCCGCTGGGATCAGTATAATTTGCCTGAACGGAGGCGAGTAGTGGACTCATGCGGCGAAATAAAGATGAGCTCGCACTAAAGCGAACTTTATGACTTAAAAGTATTTTAGATTTGCTTCAAGCCATGCAATACGCTGCTGCGTTCTCCACCTCTATAGATTTGATAAGGAAAGTGTTATCAAACCACTAGAAGGCGACATGCCTTAAGGACCATAGCCGAAATCGACGATGTATGAAGAATCTTGTACTGAATACTTTCGATATTGTTAACTTGCATGTTAGATGAGCACGATGAGCTAGGTGGCACAGTGGTGAATGACGCGACTGTGACGTGACACCAACGCTCGTGGATTCGATTCCTACACAGGAGAATCATATGTGTGCATAAACATATCTGTTTGTCTTGGTCCGGTTGTTTTTAAGAGAGATAGGTTGCAAAGCAGCCCATCTGGGGCAGTACCTCCACCTCACAGAAAACAGCAGCCAAATAACAACTCCCTGCAGAGTTGTTGCATTCCTGCGTGTGAGTAAGGTCATGTTCTAATATAATTTAACTAATTTCCTAAGGAGTTGCTGTGTTAGCAGCTGAGGTGGCTTCGTGCAAGCTATACTTAATGTATTATAAGCGGTCATAGGCTACGGTACACGCTTTACATTAGATGGGCCGTATGCTTGTAAGCCTCCCGACGTTGTATAAAAAAAATACAAAACGATGACATAGTATTGTCTTAGGTTTTCGCGATTGTTACACATTGAAATTAAACTATTTTAACTGGATTTAACTGGATTTAGGACTGGATCCCAAGCAGGTGGTACTTGCCAATTGGCAAGTACCACCTGCTTGGGATCCAGTCCTAAAAATAATCAAGTCACAAATCCAAAGATCTACTAAAAAATGTTCGGACACTGTGAGCGATTTTTGTGTGAATCGGAACATATATAATTAATCCATCCATGTCGGTAGATGTAATAATTGAATAACTAATGTAAGACAAATACCACCTTAGTCTTTCCTGCGACCACGGACGCTGCAAAGCGTTTGAAACGTCAGGTTTCAACAAAATAAATAAAACACGCGATACTTCCGTTAAAAATAGTTTAATTTCAAAACGATGACATATTTAATGGTTTTACCTCACTCATGGTGCAATAAGACACATATAGCCAACAACGCGGATTCGGTTTATGGTACAGTTTCATTCAAACACTGTGACAAAATATTTTCTACCACTAGATAAGTTTCTTCTTGTTTAGAATGGAAAAAAGCAGTTATCAGATTCTCAATTTTAGGGCTTCATACCCAAAAGGTATGTAAGATGGAAATCCTAACGCAGTCATCGTACTGTCTGTCCGTCCTAATGCTATGGGGTTTTAGATTGTAAATGATTATGCAAGCAAGAGTTGCATGATATTAGCAACGGACTTAAAAATTGGATATTATAATAGAAATCAAATTAAGGTATTTTTATAGGCAGTTTAAGATAGGAAAAGAATCAAAAATAACTTTTCTTTTTCCTGGCTAGTAGAAAATTACAATTTCGAACTCGTTACTTACTTTAATTGATGAAGGTATGGAGGTCGTTAAAGAGTCCCTTTTCGACCTTTATTGTTGGGGATCTATTTTAAAACCCAAACTAATTAGCAATCTGAAATTTCTATTTTCTATATTTAAATATAACATTTACTATAATCACCGATTTATATTGAAGGTTGTAAGTTATGATCGAGCAAACATGGTTTGATTATTAACTCATGAAATAACGGAACCCTAATGACGAGGGTCCAATTCATTATTAATGATTTTATTACGATACTGAATAATAATTTATGTATAAATATAACAATATAAAACACTATTAATATATAAACATTTAAGTTTACTTCGAGTTTATTTTGCATCTTTCTACTCAACTGTAGAGCAACCTTAACTACGTAAGCGGTACGATGAAAAGGTACGTGCGCCTATTAGTACCGCCTTAGATCGAAAGCTAAATAATTGCTTCGTCGTGCCTACAGATTTTAAAGGGAGAATTTAATGTAGGTATACATAATGTTATGTACTATGAATGTTAGAAAAGCGAGTGAAGTGTGTAAGGACCGCGTCTTATGGCGTTCGGTTCTCTCTGCCTACCCCGCAAGGGACCTGGCGTAAAGATATGCATGCATACATAATGTATTATGCGAGCTTGGTGTCTTATCATAGTAAGCTATGATTTAAATAAACAAGGTGGCACTTTGTCTATTGGCAAGTTACGAGCACTTGTTATTTCCAATGACAAAAATCATTTTTTTTTTTACCAAACAGTTCAAAAATTTTGTTGGGCTTATGTAAAACATTAGCTCAATTAGTTAAGTAGTTTGGGTGAAAACTGACAAATAATATATTTTGTAAGTAGGTATGGTACACATCGTGTGTACTTATGGATAAATATGCGCATACATACAACAAATGCGTGCGTTAAGTGATCTATAATCATATTAACAAATTTTTAATTTCGACTTCTGAGGCAATTAGAATAAATTCTTCCAAACCAGAAGGTAAGAAAACATGAAAATTACCTGACATTTGTAAAAATATTAAAAAATAGTAAAGCAGATTTTTACCATTTACTTCGTTTGTATTTAAAGGACTGCTGCCAAGTTATTTTTCTCAACAGTTTAAATACAAAAATAAAAAGTGAACTTATTTTACAACGGAATCGCTGTAAACAGTCGCACATTCCCACCCACCATTGACATTCACTGTTTCAAAAAAGAACCAGACGAAAAAATCCAAATACGAAAAGAGCTTCATAATTGGCACAAAAGATGGTGTATCGCAGAAAAGACCGTTCCAATATAGAGCTCTTTATCTCTTTTTAAATTAAAATTTTTGTTCCTTATTTTTTATTCGCGGCTCAGCATTGGACCGTTTTTTACTTGTATCATAGTTTAGTCGGGAATTTGGACTAGGGAAAGGTGATGAGATTATCCTATTAATATTAGGAGTTAAAGTATAAAATTGCCGATTTATACTGAAAAATTAAGACTCGTTTTTTTCTAAGATGTAACATATTTATTTAATCAAAATATTTACCTTCATTATCTATACATTGCTGCCATCTAATCTTAAGTTTATTTATGCCTTTGCGATAGATAGACTCTGGGGATCTAGATTCGACAAACTGTGTGAAAGTATTTTGTACTGTCTCCTGGGAAGAAAATTTTTTACCACGTAGAAAATTGCCTAAATCACGAAGAAAATGGTAATCAGTTGGAGCAAGGTACGACGAGTACGTAGGAACACGTATGGTTTCTTACTGTAGCTTTTGTAGAGTTACATTGGTTTCTCGTACAGTGTAAGATCTTACGTTATCATGGACATAGTATAATCGAACAAGTAGGCCGACTCGTCCCCTGAGTGAAGGATAATAGCCTAAACACGTAGGGCTGTCGCTTATAGTTTATACAATCGTCAAAAATGCATAGTCTATATACAAAACAATTTTCCCCTGTATGTGAATCATCAGGGATCTATATTACAAAGTTTTTCTTAATTATTTTTTGTACATAGACCAGGAGCTGACTATTATATTGAAGTTATATACTCCTTTAGGCGGGTTATGAAAAAAATATGAGTGAAATTTTAAGATACTGTAACACAAAAATAACACGTTGAAGCTGCCCTCTAAACCGCTCATTAAGTCACGAAAAATATGCTCAAAACTGCAGCCAAATAACAATTCCCTGGAGGGTTATTGCGTTCATGCAAGTGAGTGACGTCATTACCTCACGGAAAACTGCAGCCATATAACGTCATGTAACGTCACTCACTCGCCTGAACACAACAACCGTCCAGAGAATTGTTATTTGGCTGCAGTTGCCTGTGAGGTGGTAACGTCACTCACTCGCATGAACACAACAATCCTCCAGGGAATTCTTATTCGGCTGCAGTTTTGAGCATATTTTTCGTGAGGTAATAACATCACTCACTCGCATGAACGCAACATCTGTCCAGCGAATTGTTATTTGGCTACAGTTTTCTGTGAGGTAGTAACGTCACTCACTCGCCTGAACACAACAACCGTCCAGGGAATTGTTATTTGGCTGCAGTTGCCTGTGAGGTGGTAACGTCCCTCACTCGCATGAACACAACATCCCTCCAGGGATTTGTTATTTAATGATGTCAGAGAAGTATAACTTCTCACGTGCGTACATAAGTACACGCACCCATTTTTTTTTACACTAAACTATTTTTTACATTTTCATTTACTACACTTATCAAAATTATAATCTTTATATTCGGAAATTTATATTTTTACAGTAGCCTAAAATGATAGGCATTAAAAGTACTTTTTTCTGTAGGAAATTTGTGTTATTATAACAAAATTACACATTTCATACAAACAAAAAAAATCTTTTTACTTTTTAGCCATCTTTACGAATTTGTAATTAAAGTAGGTAGGTACACGTACAAATTATTACGAGCGGGAGCGCAGTGGCGGTGCGTGCGTGGGAGCGTGCGGTATTAAGCACGGCACGGCGGCGTAGCCACGACTGGCGTACCTTGAGCAACGATAAATTTTGTCAATGTGTGCCTGCGACGACGCATACGTACGGGATGCTACAGGCGCGCACACATACAAATCGAACGCGGTGCGTATCTATGAAGATAACCTACTTATTTGATTTTACTATGTCATGGAGCAATAATGGTGAAGATCGATTCACGAGTCGGGGCTGTTTCACTATCAGTTTCGCCATCATTGTTCGAAGTTCGGCACAGTAAACATCTGCTGTTATTGCTTGACTAGACCTGAGAAAATTATAGTGAATAACGCCACGAAGAGACCACCAAACATACCATTCTCATTTCCTTTTTATAGGTAAGCTTTGCTTTAGGGCTCTGTTGCGGCGTTTGACCTGGGGTCAGGCATTGCATTTTTCGCTTACAGTTATCGTAAAGAATCCACTTTTCGTCACATGTCACAATTCGATTCAATATTTCTTCATTTCTGTACCGATTCAACAAGGCAACACAAGTTTCAACACGCTTATCTTTCTGCAGATCAGTCAAACCATGAAGCACCCATTTTTCATATTTTTTTTTATCTTATTGTTTTGATGCAAATTATTGACTTATCTGCATCAAAACGATAATATATACGTAAGATAGATAGATATTGTACGTAAGGTAACGTTAAACTATGCCACTAATTCCTGGGATCGATTTCCACCATTTTCTTCAATTTAGCGTTATTTACATGTGTGGGCGGTCTTCTACGTAGTTCGTTCTTCAAGTCGAAGTTTCCATTACGAAAGCGTTTAAACCAAAAACGCACGGTACGTTCATTATCAGTCTCCTCTCCAAACGCAGCATTGATATTGCGAGCCATTTTTACCGCGTTAGTTCCATCAAGTAGAAGTAGCCATCTTTCCCGTTTAAGGTGAATAAAAAAAAACCACTTTTGAAATTCGAAAATCAGATGTTATACATTTTTTAAAAGAAAATCCTCCTAGGTATTATGTGACAAAAGTTTCACTCGAAAATCTCACACCATAAAGGTTTAATCTATTACCATAGAATGGCAATTTCATTATTTAACCCCTGTTTATTACTGATTCGTGTATTAGATTACAAATAATTTTCAAGAAATAAATGTATATTTTTATTGTGTTGATTCGATAATTCTAAAGATTTTACTCGTTATTGTTATACTGGAATTAATAATTTTGTAAATTAATAGGTACGTTGCCATTTTACAGAACACTTTTATAGGCTTTGTTGTACACATTAACGAACACACAAAATGCAATTATTATTTCAGTTACTAATAATAATATTATTATTATAATTCTCTCTGATCTATTTTTCTTACGTCAATTGCTAAATATTGATTCATATAACTACATAAGTACATTAAATATTTTGTTGATACTTCGACTCTGTGTATTTTTTGTCCAAAAACGGGCTTTTTTAACGTGCATAGTGATAATGTTTGCTACCTGAGCATGGGTGCCTTCTAGACAAGATTCGTGAAATATTGCGGGCCAACCCCTGTCACATATCCTCTTTATAAATATTTAAAAAAACTAAGCGAGAGAGATATATACTAATAAAAATGTATAAGAATGAAAAGGATAGAGCTAATGCGCGCAATAAAAAAATAGATACTTAATTGCTTCTATTAGATTTCAAGGATATTAATTTAGTAATTCACGCGTTCTGTCGAGGTTCATATTTTGTGATTTTCCACGCTTTGGATTCAATAAAATATGGAATTTGTTATTGAATAGCCTGTTTACCCTTCTGGGGTTTAGTTTATTGTGTGGTAGAGTCGATGTAACAATATTGGAAGCCGTGACTGTCAATATAGTAAAAAGTTAAGAAGGAAATATTTGGCACATTGTCACTTCCGCGGGAAGTTTATTTTGTGATTTTATTATTTAGGTATTTTATAAAATTATGGTTGCGATTTGGTATTTTAAATGGACATCTAATCCGTGTCTAAGAAATATGTGATGAAATATGTTTATCGTTTTAACGAAGGAAGCGTAAACGTGGGATCGGTTTTTTTTTAAAGTTGGAATAAAAGTTGTTATATCTAACAAGCAGTACATATTTTAACAGATACACGAAACTCTTCAAAATAAAAGCATATTAAGGTTATATATTTTTTGGTGAATAATACTGGCTGTGTTTGTGATCGTATGATAAATCTGCAAATATCTTGAGTAGATTACCCTGGTACCTGAACTACCATAGAACTCTCATCTTTATTTTATTTAGAATAACAAGCAATTGTATGGAAGATTACTTAATAATAATGTACAAATATTTGGGTTTTTGCATAATCAGCTAATTGTTCTCATTTTACAGCAGTTATGTGAATCGGCTTAACCATAATAGAGAGTATTACAAAAACATTTCAAAGTAGTATGTAATATATTTAGCTATATATTATGTAGTAAAAGCAACTAATACAATTAATATTTGATAAATTTAGCCGTTAGTTTTGCGAAGTCAGATGTTACATTTACAAGTAATTTTATAACTTGCTTTGGCGGCGGAATAACACAAAGCAGGTCAGAAAGCAAAACCAAAATATATACCAAAATATATTGCTTCAACGAGGCTGACGAATAAACCATTCTCTTCTGTCTGTCTGACTTCATGATGCAACTTCAAGGAACATTAATCCTAAATTATAAATAGTCACAAAATGCTACATTTATTTGACTTAGCTAACTCAAATCCACATATCAAGACTAAATCTGCAATAAAACAAAGTAGATGAGCGTTGTGTACATAAAAACGTCTACACATAGCTCAAATGTAATTTCTATGCTAACAAGGATTCCCGTGTTATCGCTTGTTTCGCTATCGCCCCGTGCAAAACACACAGGGTGAATATTTTACCACTTTCATTTTATGCCTACATGTATTCAACGTAAATATGTATACATAACTGACGTTGCTAAAGGCGTTACATATGAAGTGCTCTTTATATTTTAATTTTGACATGAATCTTACATTTATTTTCAAATAAACTTTTATTTTATACTTATTTCAAGACTACCGTTTAAAATCTTCACATGCCGATGTGAAGAAATAACTAGTCTGGTCTTTAAAGAAAATAGGTGCAGTGATGGGCTTTGTACAGATAGGGTATGGACCTGTCGGTCATATTCAAGACACTTCAAAAGCTTGGTATCAGCCGTATGTTCGTATATCGTACTATCGACAGATATACCAACACTTCCTCTGTTGGAGACCATCAAAGATCGGGGTGACCATGTGCTGTCAGAACTACAAAGGCTGATAATGCTATTAAAGCCAGAATTCGCCGAAACTCCATTCGGAAACAAAAATCTTATCGCGACAAATGAAGACTCCCGCTAGGACTGTCACGTATAATAAAACAATACCTGTATAGTTCGGTGCTTATCGTCGATATACAGGGCATGCCCTAAATCAATCCCTACAGTTGAAGAGAGTGGATCGATCAAAACGCCTTCTGCCACGATACACAGGTGAAAGGCACAGAAATATCCTCTTTACTTATCAAAAAAAATTCACGATTGAAGAATACCACAACAAGCAAAATGACAAAGTGTATGCACACAATTCTATAAAAATCGCCCAAGTGGCCGGAAAGTTCAACGTGAACATTATTTTGCGTATGTGATGGTTTGGTGGGTCTTATCAAGTACCTACACAAAAGTTTTATTAAGATAATGTAATCTTTATAAAAAATAAATGCAAATTCATTTGTAACAGAACTTATGGTCGGTCTAGGAATAATTTTATATTTCTTCGAACCTTCGGTCGGGGCAATTATTTTTTTTATACCTCTCCGGGAGGCGCAGAAAATTGCAGCCAATAAACGACTCCCTGAAGGGTTGGGTTATTGTTTCCTGTGAGTAAGGTTACATGATGACATGTGTAAGACAACAAGGGCTATCACTTTTCACAAACAGTGAAGGTCGCGCTTCACAGATCATAAATCTATTTATAGTTTCAAGCCAAGTCCCGTGCAGTGTAGGCGGAAAGAGTCAAGCAACACTTCTCTAACATCCATAGCTCTTTTCATGCATTTTACACGTTAGCTGGTTCTTAGGGCTCCTGATACTATCTTCTGATAACGCACTACCTACTTGATCATAATAGGTGAGGGTAGGCCTTCCCCGGTACCTTGTACTATCTCATATATATATATATATATATATATATATATATTTCATTCACTCGCGCTCTGCGGCGATAGTCGGCCGTGTCCGTGTATACGTCACACGTAGCGTTAAGTGTAATCCTGCGCCCGAGCGCAGGCGCAGCGCATTCTCACCACTCCGCAAATTCTACAGCCGTGTGCGTACGAAGAACGGCCGACCTTAGTGATTGCCATTGAGCTACATAAAACTAGACACTTTATTATTTGTTATCATGAATGCCACTTTTGAGCGAGATGAAGATAAACATACGAGTGGTATGTCGATGGGCGGCGAAAATGCATCATCATCATCATCGCCGGACTATGTGACACAACGAGGTAGGAACCCTACAAGCGTTCTCAAGGAGGAATTCCAACAGTTTCAAAACTCCATTCAGACTATGATCCAGAATATGTTTCAAGATTGGTTTTCTAGACAAGACGAGAAATATTCGAAATTAATTGAAGAGTTTGGCGAGGTCCAGAGATCTATAAATTTTTTAAGTGACAAATGTGACGATTTTGACAGAAAAGTGAGTGAAGCAAATGTGCGCATAGCCGCTTTGGAAAATCAATCATTCCAATGTAAAACATTAAATCAACGAACGTTAGAACTGGAGGCGAAGATTGACAGCATGGAGCAGCATGCTCGCCAGTGTAATGTGGAGATCTCGAATGTCCCTGAGAAACGTGGAGAAAACCTCTTTTCGATGCTTGAAAATTTATCAGTTGAATTGAAAAGACCAATTAGTAAACACGACATTATATCCATACATCGTGTGCCTCACGCGAGTTCCAGTAATCGCCCTAAAAATATTGTGGCAAAATTTTCTAGCCGCATACTCAGAGACGATTTTGTTGCAGCTGCTAGAACGGCTAAGGGCGTCACTTCAGACAAGCTGAACGTAGCAGGACTTTCACAAAGAATATATGTGAATGAACACTTAACTGTGAAAAACAAGATGTTATTTCGTGATGCGCGGGAAACTGCAAAACGTTGCAATTATCGTTATGTTTGGATTAAACATGGTGTTATACTTGTCCGTGCGAGTGACTCGTCGCCGGTTTTTGCTGTGCGTTCTGAGGCGGACTTGGTTAAATTCACGGAAAGGGCCTCCGGAAAAAGCGTATATAACGTCTCTAGTTAATTGTACGATGGTCTATATCATAATTAATCGTTCAGAAAAATATTTATATGCCGGGTCAATGTCATACCCCCACATTGTGCGGTCTATGTTTTTGTGGTCTATGGCGCTGGGGCTGCTAGTATTGTTTACGCTGTATGTGCGTGTGAATACGCGAAGAATTGATGTCGACATTAAATATCTTCAAAATAGTTTGTTCGTATCGGGAAACGAGTGTTTTTGTTGTATTAATTTAATTTAAAACGTCATTGAATACTTAACAGTGAGTGAAAACTCTGTTGTGCATGAAGGGATCGAATATTTCATATTATTTCATTTATTGAACATACGCAGTCAAAATTCTCTATTTCTAAACTCAATCAGACTTAGACCTAATTCATTAATATATTACAAACGTAGCAACAATACTCATACACTGTGCTGTGTCAATTACATCTCCGGGTGTATGCTCAAATTTCATGTAAGTTCTATTTTTTCTATCTTATACCCACGTTTTGAATATGATACTGACTCAATAATTGATTACGTAGATTTTTATTCTATTCTCCTAAATACTATTTTAGTACTACTTAGTGACTATATTTACAAAATAAACAATGGATAATACAAAGCTTTGCATATACTATCAAAATTGTCGTGGTATAAGAAGTAAACTAAATACATTATTCAATAATATACTGTCTGAATGTTACGACATTATCGTTCTTGTTGAGACTTGGTTAATTCCAGAAATTAGTGATAGTTTATTTATTGACTCCCGTTACATAGTATATCGTTGTGACAGGGACCGGGCCGCGAGCGGGCGGCGCGACGGCGGCGGGGTGTTGGTGGCGGTGCGCCGCGGCCTCTCCGCCCGTCGTCGTTGTTTACCGATGCCCTCCGTTTCGAATAATAATATATAAGTATATTACTATAATAAGTATATTACTTCACATTATCGTGAGTTGGTGAGCTTGTAATAAGTTACAAGCTCACCAACTCACGATAATGTGAACGCAAATCTAATACCAGCTATTGTGGACCACGTAATAATTGAACTGCCATCAAAAAACCATGACAAATGCCATATTCTTTGTGCTTTTTACGTTCCTCCCGATCAGTCTATTTCAGTGTATTCGTCGATATTTAATTCATTACAATGCCTATTAACTTCACACGATATCGATAATTATTATATATTAGGTGATTTTAACATGCCTATGCTTGAATGGCTCCCGACTACGAGCGCGAGTCCTACACCCCTCTCCCCGATGTTATCTGATAGAAGTGGTACTATTGAAAGACATTTTACAAATTTTATATCTTATATGAACGCACTGCAATACAACTATATCACAAATTCCATAGGTCGTATTTTGGATCTGTTTTTATCGAATATACATAATTGTACATGCGAGATACCCATAGGTTCACTATTGCCTGTTGATCCGTACCACCCCCCTTTCTTTACGACCATTACGCTAAATTATAAACTAAGTGTAATGCCCAAGAATTCTATTCCTCGTTTTGCATTTTTTGAAGGTAATTATGAACTAATTAATAACGACATACGATTGATCGATTGGGAAAATTTACTAAATGGTTTATCCGCGGAGTCGGCTGTTACAGAGTTTTATGAACAACTGTATAAAATAATAAAAAACAGAGTACCAATGCGACCTTATAAATCTAACAAATTTCCTACATGGTTTTCTCGTCCACTAATACATTTGTTTAAAAGTAAAAACAAGGCCTGGATTCGGTGGAAAACGTATAGAAACGACTCAGACTATAAAATATTTTCCCTTTATCGTGCTAGGTTTAAAAAATTAAGTGCTGAAGTTTTTAATCGATACATTGACACCGTGGAGAAGAGTTTACGTGATGATATCCGAGTTTTCTGGGCTTACGTCAACAGCCGTAAGAATGTAAACGGAATTCCCGCCTCAATGTTCTATAAAGATTGTTCCGCTGAGAACCCTGAAGGCATTTGTAACCTTTTTTCAACGTATTTTGGCTCCGTGTATGAACCAAGTGAAGCTAATATACGAGATTCTTCACTCGAAGATACAAGTAGTACTGTGAACTTATCTAACTTGTCGTTTAGCGTCAATCAAGTCAATAGTGTATTGAAGTCATTGGACGTCACTAAGGGTTCGGGTCCTGATTGTATTCCACCTTTTTTCGTGAAGCACACCGCGGATTCTATTAGCTTACCACTTACTATACTGTATAATTTATGTTTAAGGGAAGGTATAATGCCAGTTATCTGGAAGAGCGCTAACATTACTCCAGTCTACAAAAGTGGATGCGTAAGCGATACTGAGAATTATCGTCCAATATCGCTGACGTCCACCATGTCGAAGGTCTTAGAGAGACTGGTGCATGATGCCATATACCCATCCCTTCATAACACCATCATACCTGAACAACATGGTTTCGTTAAAAGAAGGTCCACGGTTAGCAATCTCCTCGTATACACTAACGTTTTGTTTGAGTGTATGGACAATCGTGCTCAGGTAGACTGCATCTATACTGATTTCCAGAAGGCGTTTGACAGAGTGGACCACAGAATATTATTGCACAAAATCGCGTTCAATGGCATAAGAGGCAATCTTTTACGATGGTTTCACTCTTATATAACAAACCGAACTCAAAGGGTGGTTATCAATGGTTATTCCTCTGCACCAATTACTGTTACTTCTGGAGTGGCCCAGGGTTCGATAATCGGTCCGTTATTGTTTATACTGTTCATCAATGACATAAATCACTGCTTTAGAAATAGCTCTTTCCTTTTATACGCAGATGATCTAAAAATTTATCAGAAAATCACTTGTCTTGATGATTGTCATCTACTACAAAGCGACCTGGATCGTTTATCCGCTTATTGTCATAATAATAAACTTAAGCTAAGTTTACCTAAGTGCAAAAGTATAACTTTCACTAAAAAAAAGTATGTGATAAATTACACATACACTCTCTGTGACGTACCACTTGATAAAGTCTCGGTTATTAAAGATCTTGGTGTCATCCTAGATTCTAAACTACATCTTGACAAACACATTGATCATATAACAAAGAAAGCTTTTCAGCTGTATGGTTTCGTTTTACGATCGTGTCCACATTTTAAACAACCCAAAACGTATATTTGTTTATTTACATCCCTAATTCGATCACAGTTAGAGTACTGCACAGTAATTTGGAACCCACTATATAACGTTTACACGGATCGAATCGAGTCAGTTCAACGTAAATTCCTACGTAATATTCACTATAAATGCTGGAAATCTCGTCCCCCATACGAACAACTGTTAAGTAAATTTAATCTCATTTCACTAGAGAGCAGAAGATTGCTTCTTGATGCGATTTGTCTATATAACATATGTCACTACGGATTTGATTGCACAAGTCTCACTAATTCAATATGTTACCGCATACCTAGCAGCTCCCAGCGTATAAGGAACGCGTACCCTAATCGGTTGTTTATGCCCCGAAATTGTAAAACCAATGCGGGTAAGCGTGCGCCTCTGCATCGTTTAATGTCTTCATATAATGAATACTTTCATAACATCGACATTTTTGTTTTATCTCGGTATAGTTATAAGAAACAAGTGACTGATTTTTTAAAAGGTTTGTAGGTCTATAATTTTCTAGTATATACTCGTAATAGCTTCGATCTTGTTTTTGTTTTCATCATCGGTTGTTGTAATTACTTTGTAACTAAATTAATATTATTATTTCTCCTCATTCCTCGTTAGAATTGGTCTTCATTGTCTTTGAAATTTTCATCATTATTTTTTCTTTTTTGTAACTTGTATCACCATACTAAATAATATAAGTAATTATTAATATGTGGATAGCGATGTTGGTTGTACAATAGCTCAAACTTATTTGCTCTATACTAATGTTAACATATACTATATTGTATCAGCTGTTTGTTTGTCCCAAATAAAATAAATAAAAAAATAAATAAATCAGTAGGATAACTTCAAAGAAGCGTTCAAAATTATCGCAATCAACATACTCGCAACATCATTCTAAGTGAAATTCACAGTTAAATGAATATCGTCTTGTATTTCGAAATAAATAAAGTCAAAGTCAAAGTCAAAATCTTTTTATTCCGTAAAAATGGCTACATTTGTTTGGAATCGTCACAATTTTTTTCCCTAGTAATAGTTAATTTTTTTTTTTTTTACGTTTTGAGAATGTAGAACGCAAGAGGAAAGAATAACAAAACAGATGTATAATGCGATAGTACAAGGTACCGGGGAAGGCCTACCCTATATATATACTGCCAGTAACAGTACAATTTATTTTTTTACCAGAACTTTCTCGTGTACGAGTTTACGTTTTACAGAGATAGGGCGTTTCAAATCTTCACCTCACAGAAAACAAGTCAATAACAACCCTGGAGGGTCGTTGCAAGTTGGGGCAATGCGCGTGTGATAGCTTCTATATTGCAAGCTTTCATATGACGTCGTTTGAAAAAAATACGCGTTCATCTCGACTGATGCCACCGCCACAGCGTTCGCGTCTATTGCGAACAGCGAAGCTTTTCGCAATAGACGCGAACGCTCGCTCGCGAACGAACGCGAACCTTTAGCTTACTAGCATGCAGCTCGATGAAGGTATATACGTACAGTTGTCCTGATAATGGTCTCTGCATGAGATCGGCAATGGTAAACTCTCAAAGAATGATGGGTTTAATTTTCTACGTGTTACCATGCCAACAATGATGCTTTCCATTGCCATACACCGTATGCACGTGGAATAGGCAAAAAAGTTTTAATAGCCAATATTATTAAAGCTAAAGAGTATTTGACATTTCAAAACAGTATAATTAATATTTTACTACATTCATACCACCCCGAAAGGGTCTACGTTTTTTCATTGACGAAAGTAGCACTCAAAAACGTTTCAAATGTCTAACAAGCCTCTTGACTCGGTCGGATTATGAGCAGAGATAAAACGGCGTGAAATAACTTGGGAGAAAGTATTAGGTTAAATTCTGTAACATTAAGCTAATAACTTCGGTAAGAAAAATTGGTACATATTAAGGAACAGGACGTCCCGCTGTTACCCGTTCTCCGTTCGGTACAGTTTACAAAGAAAGCAATAACTGCTTCGGTTATACACTGTTTTTTCAGACCGTTGTACTAATATGAGAGTGAAAAAAATACGGTACTCGTTTATTAAGTTTTTTATTACTTATATGTATTCTGTCAGCGAGCGTGCATGTGAAGAGCTATGAATGTTAAAGAATTAAGTGAGGTGTGTAAGGACCGAGTCACGTGACGCTCGATTCTATCGTTATATACTCGTATAACTCAATGCTAAAGCCTTTGCAGGATGCAAAGGATTTTGCGACGTATAAAGATATATATATAGGTATATATCCAATATTAAACTCTAGAATAAAATAGTTGTTAAAATGGTAGTTGAAAATAAATATACTGTCAATTTATTTATGTTATTAATTTACTCGTTTTAAAATATCAAAATAGAATTACAATAGAGTTTTGGATATATAATTATTACTGAAGATCTAAATCGCTTTATAATATCTATCTATATATAACTTCAAGCGAAATTCCTAGCGGGGTAGGCAGAAAGAACAGAGCGCTACGTGACCTGATCCTTACACACCTCACTCGCTTCTTTCACATTCATGCTCTTCTCATGCACACTCGCCGGTTTCTAGGGTTCTTGACGTCATCTTCAGATAGAACATGACCAATTTGGTCATGGTAGGTAAGTCTTGGCCTCTGTCGGCTCCTATATGCTTCCACTTTTGCGTTGTGTGTTTGCTTCATCATTCTTTCCACATGTCCGAACCAACGGAGCATACCTCTTCTTATTTTAACACCGACGCTCTCTTTCAGACCAACTCTGTTTCTAACATCATTTGCCATACCCAGCTCTCGCTTCCATAAGTAAGCGTTGGGTCAGCACTGCATTGTGTACAGCTAGTTCTTCGTTCTGGGCCAAATTTTTACGGCCAAGAAGTTTTCTCAACGCTCCATTCACACTATTGCCAGCATTCACTGTTCTTTCTACATCAGCGTTGTACTTTCCATCTCTGCTGATAGCGTATCCAAGATATACAATCGCATCTACTAGTTCCAACACTTCATCATCAATAGTAATCCTTACATTGGTTCTGGTTTCTTCTTTTTCAAATACCATTATCTTTGTTTTCTTCGCATTCAATAATAAGCCTTTCTACATACAATCATCTGTCATCATCGTGAGCAGTATTTGCAGTTTATACTATTTATTTTGAAGAGAGATAGGATACATAAAAGCAGCTCAACTAGGGAATACCTTCATATCACAAAAGGTCATAGCTAAATAACAACTTACTTATTGTATTCCTGCAAGTAAGTGAGATGCATAAAAGCCGTGATAGATGGTAGTTATTCCGACAGCATGAATATCAATTCTGGCGTCCCACAAGGCACAGCATTCATTGTTATGCAGACGATAGCACCGGGGACACTTATTATACAGGCCGTGCTAGCATCCCCCGTTCTCTTGTGGAGGAAAGCCGCGTTAGACTTGTGTCTTAAATAGAAGATACTTTGTGTAAAGTATCTGACTGGGGGCGATTGAACCTGGTCCAATTCAACCCTACCAAGACACAAGTCTGCGCCTTCACCGCTATGAAAGCCGCATTTGCTGTGGTTCCCCAATTTCAGAACACGTCGCTCGCGATTGCTAAGAGTATTGGGATTCTCGGTGTTGAGATATCCAGCGGTGTTCAGTATCGAGGTCACCTAAAGGAGAAAGTTAAGCTGGCGTCCAAGAAACTCAGTGTGATAAACAGAGCTAAACGGTACTTCAGCTCGGGGCAAAGACTTATGTTATATAAGTCCCAAGTAATACTGCATATGGAGTGCTGTAGCCACCTTTGGGCAGGAGCATCTGGATACCAGCTAGGACCTTGTGACTCAGCGCAGAGACGAGCTGTGAGGATCGTCTATGATCCTGAACTCACACACGATATTGAGCCCCAGAATTTGAGAAGAGATTTTGCCTCCCTCTGCGTGTTTTACCGATTGTATAACGGGTTGTGATCTGAGGAGCTGTTCGACATGGTCGCAATGGTTCGCAATGGTCACGTACTGTGCGGTTCACGAGAAGTATTCTCTACCGAGAACTATTAAGTTGCAGAATGAGCTCCCTGCCGGGGTTTTCCCAAGGGACTACAGCATGGGGTTCTTCAAGAAAGGCGTGAACAGGTTCTTACAGGGTCGGCAACGCAAGTGTGACAACTCTGATGTTGCAAATGTCTCAGCCTATGGACATGGTAACTGCTTACCATCAGGCAGGCCGTATGCGTTTTGTCACCTTAGTGCTATAAAAAAACGAGTTTACGGAGGCCTCTAGGAGGAGAAAGAGCTGTGTTAGCATCAAGATTAGTAGTTACGGAGACCATTTAACAATAGGTACACCAAATGCATGCTTGCCTGATCCCAGCGACGTACAATCAATAAATAAAAATAGTCAAGTTTGTCAATAAAGCTAGTAGGACAAATAACAAGCAAATACAAAGATACAAAGCAATTACCGTAACCTATGGATGCTTGCAACATAAGGAGTAACGCTCGTGAGTCTTATTCACATGCAGATACACGACAATCCTTCAGGAGGTGGCGTACAACGGGAACTTAAATACACCTGGCGACAAGCTTCCATACATTTTTTGATCAAAGTAGAAAAAAATCCGTAATCAGAAATATCAAACTTATTACGTCTCTGACCAATTTTATCTGCTGACCGTACACTATATGTTCAGTTCAATAACATACCTAGTTTCCTTTATCTTATCCCAAAGCGTCACATTTCTGATAAACCGGATTTATTTTCTTAATATTACAGCCTCATAACATATCGCAAACCTTTCATAGAAAATTGATAAAGTAATGAATGCATTATCATTATTTGTATTAAAGTGTGAAATTACCATAGTTTTCGACAGATTGCTAATAAATTCTACTTACGGTATTCGACAAATATTTTACATAGACTAATCTCACAAGCTTCCTCTAATGCGATATGTGTGTTTTACGAATATTTAAATGAGAAAATATTACGGACATTGCTAACATGCTTATCGATCAAACCAGTCGGATCTGCGCTTATCTATACATGTTTGAAACACCACGAGTTATAAAATTAACAGTTATTCTACGTTTTTGTTCTGTAAAGTATACAATGAAGTTGGGTTTGATTTTTAGCCAAATTGCAAATAAGGCTGTGGTGAAAAAATATCTTCTTCTTAATAACGCTAAGAAGTCTAAGTATTTTCTAATTCATTCGGATTGACAGAGTCCGCTACCTAAGCCTAACGATTTGGCAAAGGTACTGTGTTTGTCATGGGGCGAATGCTGTCAGACCTTCGTAACTCAGAGGGAAAATCATACTTTTCTTAGATCATATGTCTTTTCAAAAAGAATTATTGGACATGCGGGTTCCCTCACAATGGTTTCCTTCGCCGCTCAGCAAGTAATAATTACAAATATGAATCATCTCAATCATGAATTTAGTGGTAACATGTCAGTATTAGAAACGGGGACTAGTTGATCAATAAGCCGGCTCCTTAGCACTGAGCTACATAAGTGGTGAAAAAAAGATATTTTTATAAGATTATATTTAATTGGTCAACATACTAAACCTAACTTAAGCTACGAATCAAATCAATAATCTGATGTGTATTTCAATATTATAAATAAACAGTTAATATTTTTTGTTGCTCAATTTATTATATTCCATTTTTATGTAACGTAGGGTAAACAAGCATACAACTGTCTTGTTATAAAGTAGTAACTACAGCCTATCTATACTTGCAACATAATCAACATCGTTCGTGCGTTGAGACCCCGTGTATTTGATACCTAATGAGATCCAATGTGTTGCATAGTATTTTTTTTAACTTTTTATTCATTACGTCACTCTGCTCATGAAAAAAAGTAACCCTGATATATTGGAGAACAAAAAGCAAAGCGACGGCAATAGAACTGCCCTTCATACCCTAGGATGTGCTTTTGGTGTAATTGTAGCTAGTTTTTTTTTTTTTATTAAAAAACAAGCTACAATTACATCAAAAGCTCCACCAAACCTATATTTACTACCCACGAATATCATCCCCTAGTAACCTCCCATTCAACCTAATAATGCCCAAATAAATTACGTCTTAAAGCCAACAAACGCTTCAGCCATGTTTGATATAGTATTTATTATATTGGCAGCAACTCACTAAAAAATATTTGCAATGAATCGAAGACAGAAAAGATTGTAGGTACAGAACAGGATAAAAATACGTCAATGGAAAACAAATATACTCAAACTGTCAGTTATAAATACTATCTACTGACAGCAAAATAGTACGAGAAACGGTGAACCGTCCGTTCTGGACTTGGATTGTTGCCGACGTAAATTGTCTAGTGAAAGCCAATTGATATTTCAGCATCAAATTCTGTTGCTGATTCAGCAACGGGATGTCAGCTATGTTCAGTTACTAGAAAATCAAGCTTAACGCTCTAACCGTTGCATCATTCTGATGCTGTATGCAGTATATGTGCGCACCAAGTGCCCACGTAAATTATTTGCCTATAATCCGTGCCTTAATTGATTTTTTATACAACGTCGGGAGACATACAGGCTTACGGCCCACCTGATGTAAAGTACCATGAACGCGTGCAATACAGAAAGAATCTACTGCTACTTCTAGTATTATTAAAATATTTCTATTTTTACCAGAGCCTCATTTGCTCATCGGCAGCGTACATCGGGTGAGTGTGAATTCGATATTGACCCTAATGATGATGGCGAGCCACTTAGAAATTTCAAGTAGAAAATAAACTACTTTAAGGAAGCATTTGATTTATGTATTAATTTTGGTTTTCCCTTCCACACGGAATACGCACCTAATATAATTGGCAGAGCTGCGATAGCCAGCGGAGCCACATTACCCTCAAAATTGTCGTTTGGGGTAGACTGATGTCATCCAGCTAGCGTTTAGACGGTAATAGTGAGAAACTCCAAAATCGACACACTAATAGCTAACATATTGTAGTTTTGTATCCTTTAATTTGAAATTTAAATGTTCGTTGGTGAGGAAGAACGGTTCAAAATCGTTCCAATTAGAAAAAAAAACATATGGGAAAACGTATGGCCGGCCACTCTGCAGTGCAGAGTCTGCACTGCACTCCCATCAACAGAAAAAGTAACAGCACTCGTCGCTAGATGTCGTACAGGGTTCCATATATTTTTTAAAAATTAAAAAATTGAAAATATAATATTTAAATATTTTTTAAATTTAAAAATATCAGCTCTGCCTACACAGCTTGCTGTTATTTACTGGTTTTATTCTGGAAGAAGTTTAGATCGGTTCAGAACGCATCTAATTGATTATTCGAAACGATTTAAATTTGACTGCCAAGATCGGAATTGGATCTGCATTAAAAAATAGATGCGTTGGTAAGAAAATATCCCTGAGGCAAGTATAAGCTATTACTCATTTTGTGGACTGACAGATTGTGATGTGAAACACTTCAGCGTAATAACTTTAACACGTTTTGGTCTCCCCTCAGTATGTTTACTAGAATAACAAAACGCTAGGCATGTTTCTTTCTCGCGACAGAATAGGGACGTAATTGCGTCATCGATAGTTCTTTGTCTTATTTTTGTTGAATTATTAAGGATAGTGCCGAGACAAACTGTCAACGCAATTTAATAAAGTTATCGTTTCTATCATTGAGTTGCTATTATATCAATTAATTATTTAATTAAATGGCACATATATTAACAGCAACACACCCACGACCATAATATTTACATGCTAAAATAAGAACATCATATTGACTAAACTTATACATATTGGAATTAAGCACAATACATTATCTTTAAAATTGACGATTCAAATAGCGTGAATTGCTTTAAGTTTTTTTTACATCACAAACAAGCTTTGAATTATAGGCACTTCAAGTTACTTAAAAAATTAAAAAAACTACTGACGTTTTTAATCTTACAAGTCTTCAAAGTACGAAGCCATTCATAAACATATGAAAAATCGTTAAATTATATTATTTAAAAGGAAGAATCCCTTAAGAATCTTTGGTATTAGTAAGCAGTATCAAAGACTACTGTAATCAAAGAGGATACTATAGTGCGTTCGCAATTACATTTCCTGCAGCAATGCAGCCTTAAAAAAATCAAGTTTGCAACTTCTATAATTAAAAAAATTGAAAATAATGACAATCACAATGCTCACATACATCGAAAACATATTTTATTTATTAAAGTTCTAATTATTTCGTTTTTAAAACAAATTAATTCTATGTGTGAATCCCAAATTTAGTAAACTTCTGACTTGAAATCCTCAACACGCGGTTTTTACTTACGAACAAATGATTTTTATGCAAATTAATAAATCCATTTACTATTTTCTATGTCAATAGCATAAAAAGATTAACTTTTATACGAATTTACTTCTTTGTAGATAAAGAAAAATCGTCACAACTAAATGACGTTATCTCCCGTCAAGCATTAATCTGTCAGCTAAGTGACAAAAGAAAAACACGGTGCCGGTAAGGCATCTGTCCTTTCATAGTCAACTTAACTAAAAGGATTAAAATGATATCTTCCGCCTTCTGACAGCGAGTGTGGTCTGCGGAGCGTGAACAGAAAACTCTTTTGTTAGAGCATTTAAGAATTTTGTTACCTTAAGCTCAAAATCCCTTTACGATAGTTGCTTTTTAATTTTAGCATTCAATAAAAGGGTTGGCTCTAATCCACCTTTCCTGTAACATCTCATTGTACTTCAAAACTATTCATCACGCGGCAAAATCTTTTTAGATTTGAAATACATTTACACAAAAAAAGGAGTAATGAGATTTTCCGAAATCTTATTAAATCTTCTGTTTTCGTTTCGCGAGTAATACTGCAGAAATATGTGTGATTTTAGTTAAATTGAATTTGTTTACTAGTAAAGTCCATCCAATTGGAAAATATTTGTGTCTTGAGTGCCGCTTTTAAATCAACGTCTATTTATGAGATTTAATGTGTTTACAAAATTCACTTCGTTTTTATAATCGCTTAAAAGTCTGGAAAAGCATTCAACATTGTTCAGAATATTCTTCTCGTATGTCTTTGCTTTCTGCTTTCTTGTATTTTGTTCTGCAAATACATTTAATCTTTAAAATTACATGTGTACAAATACACAATTTATGTATACATGGGCAATTAAAAAACCATAAAATCATTGGTTGTAGTATTTTTTGGTTTACTTCAGTTTATTACTAAGTTCAGTTTACTAATTGTTTTCAATAATAATCAGTGAATTGAAAATAATCAATTTTCAATATTGATCACGCTTGCACTCATTTTCGGAAATCATAATCTAAATTTGTTCATAAAATGTATTACGAATTCGTGTTTAATAAGTTATAGCGTAAGAAAATAATGGGTATTATTACAATTTGAGGAAAAAATGTGGATATATTTATTTAATTTGTCGAATCTAGTGTCAATTTAGGAATCGACAACTACATTCACTGTAATTAGAATTGTTCGTTTATTTTATTATATTACAGTGAATGTATTTATCGATTCCTTATTTTTATTAAAATAGAGGGAGATCACTTTAACAGAAATGTAAACAACGTGTTCATAAGAGATCAAGAAGTATTTACACTTTAATTGAACAACTAGATATAGCACATGACAAAATTTATTGAAATTATGGTTATTTTGAATATTATATTGACATAAATATGGCATGCATAAACATTGTACACTTATTTAACCATTCGGTGTAGCATCTTATTATAATAAATTTTAAAAGTCAGTATGACTTCCGAAACCAGCTGATGCCAGCGTTCATTCAAAGTTTGCGGTTTGGGTAACGTACAGCCGATCGCTTAAAGTTTCGTAAAAAATAATTTATTGTAATAAGTCGTCGTCGTGAACATTCGCCACCACTCGGCTCATCTCGCCCCTCGCCCCGGTCCCCACGCACAGCGTTTACTCTACTCAACTGCAATGCCTCTACAAGAATTCAGTCGACTCGAAGCCGCGTCAGAGCACGGTCGCGCCGCTCGACGCCCCAAACGGGTTTACGTTTCTGTGAAAACACGCTTATCACTAAACTCACAAAAACATAAACTTACGGACTTTACGTATTGAAAATAATCAATGATACCATACGAGAATAATTTGTGATAAATGAACTTTCAGTGACAGTTTAAGTGAAAAATTTGTTTACGTTACCCAGAACATTGAAAAACAAATTGTGATTAAATACAAATAAATTGAAATATAAATCGATCATAATGTGCGTAAGTTATCGCAATAAGGACTATTTATAACAATAATGTTAAATTGAAACAGGAATAGACTTTATAAATTGATGGATACTTCACATCCGCCAAGGGGACGAAATACACAAACACCGACGGAAAAAACATGACACTGAGCTCATCGTGTCTTGTTTTCTTTCTTCCTTGATATTTGATTTCCCCCATAATGGCTCTTCAGCAAACTTTATCAAGAAAACGTCTCTTCAGCCAAATCCTATTTTGGTTTGTTATTGGACTCGACGTCGCCGATCAGAGCTCTCTGCCGCTGAAATATGAGGCTCCCGATGATTGTCAATGGTGGCTGAGGGGTCCAAACGATGCCCACGAGGTTTCCCTCACTTGTAAACTACGTACAATCAATAGTGAGTTTGATACTACCAACTTCAGTGTCATACCTTCAGAGCACACGACATCATTAAGAATAGAGTGCAACGAAGAAATGATGTATAAAAGTTCATTAGATGATCGTAGTTTTGCGCATTTGGTGAAACTGCGTGAACTTGTTTTGGATAACTGTAAAATTGGAAGATGGCCTCCCGGCGTACTCTCCGGTCTAAGAGATCTACGAAATTTAACGATTCGAACGAAAAACACGGAATGGGCCGCTATGAGTTTAGAGATAGCATCAGAGAGTTTTACGGCTGTTCGACAATTGGAAAAGTTAGACCTCAGTCTTAATAACATTTGGTCATTTCCCGAGAACTTGTTTTGCCCTTTAACGAATTTAGTGTACTTGAACGTATCATCTAATAGACTTCAAGATGTAAGTGACTTAGGATTTAGAGAACGAGCAATTCATCAAGCTTTAATCAGTGAACAAGATGGACCCTTTCCTTCGGCGCCATCTATACCACACGCTTCGTGCTCATTGGATATAGAAGTGATAGATACGTCTAATAACCATTTTGTGCTAATGCCAGAAAATGGTTTCATGGCTCTCAGAAGGCTGAAAGAACTTCATATTCATGACAACGAAATTTCTATGGTCGCTGACAAAGCATTATCTGGATTGAAACAACTGCAAATTATTGATCTTTCAAATAACAAAATTGTCGCTCTTCCACAAGATCTATTTAAAGATTGTCGACCAGTTATTAAAGAAATATACTTACAGAACAATTCCATTAGTGTTCTTTCACCGAGTCTTTTTGCTAACTTAGATCAATTATTAGCATTGGACTTATCTAATAATCATTTAACAAGTACTTGGATCAATGAGAATACTTTCACTGGTCTTATACGAATGGTCTTGTTGAACTTATCTAATAACAGATTAACGAAGCTTGATCCAAAAATTTTCAAAGACTTGTACACGTTGCAAATTTTGAACGTGCAACATAATATGCTGGAAAATATTGCCGCTGACACTTTTGCACCTATGAACAATTTACATACTCTTATCCTGTCATATAACAAAATATCGCACATCGATGCATATGCGCTTAATGGCCTCTATGTTTTATCTTTATTATCTGTAGATAATAATCATCTCGACGAGTTACATCCAGAAGCTTTTAGAAATACATCATCGATACAAGACTTGAATTTAAATGGAAATCGTTTAAAGAAAGTACCTGCGGCACTTCGAAATATGCAATTACTAAGGACTCTTGATCTAGGGGAAAATCAGATAACATCGTTGGAAGAATCTGGCTTTGTCGGTTTGCATAAAGTTTATGGTTTGCGTCTTATTGGAAATAAAATTGAAAATATAAGCAAGGACGTGTTCACTGACTTACCGTCTCTGCAAATTTTAAACTTGGCTCGCAATAGATTGAAACACATCGACATGAACGCATTTGAAACATTAACCAATTTACAAGCCATTAGATTGGACGCGAACCAACTAACAGATATCCAAGGCCTGTTTGTAAATATTCCCTCTCTGTTGTGGTTAAACGTGTCAGATAACCAGATAGAATGGTTTGACTATGCAGTTATTCCTCCGGGACTTCAATGGTTGGACCTTCACAGCAACAAGATCAAAGAGTTGAGAAATAACTACCGCATGGACAAAGAGCTTCGCTTACAAACATTAGACGTTAGTTTCAACAAAATGACGAAAATATATACTTATTCTATTCCAAGCAGCGTGGAGCTGCTGTTCCTGAACGATAATCAAATTACACAAGTTGAAGCTCAAACTTTTGTTGGAAAAACGAATTTAACGAGAGTCGATTTGTATGCAAATCAGATAACTAGCATGGATCTTAATGCGCTACGTTTGACACCGGTCGATCCAGGGCGGCCCCTGCCCGAATTTTATATTGGCGGGAATCCTTTTCAATGTGACTGTACAATGGAATGGCTACAGCGGATCAACAAACTAGACCATCTCAGGCAGCACCCAAGAGTAATGGATTTAGAAAGCATATACTGTAAGTTATTATACAATCGAGAAAGGACATACATTCCGCTCATTGAAGCAGAATCATCTCAGTTTTTGTGTACATATAAAACTCACTGTTTCACATTGTGCCATTGTTGTGATTTTGACGCTTGTGATTGTGAAATGACGTGCCCGTCGAACTGTACGTGCTATCATGACCAGCCGTGGTCGGCGAATATTGTGGACTGTTCGGCTGCCGGGTATTCTGAAATACCTAACAGTATACCTATGGACGCTACTGAACTATATTTAGACGGTAATAATTTTGGTGGTTTAACAAGTCATGCATTTATTGGACGTAAGAACCTAAAAATTTTGTATGCTAATAACTCTAATATTGACGCTCTTTACAATAATACATTTAGTGGACTAAAACGCTTAACAGTGTTGCATTTAGAAAAGAACAATATCAAAGAATTATTAGGTTTCGAGTTGTCGCCTCTAGAGAATCTGCGAGAGTTGCATCTTCAAGACAATAAAATACATTACATCGATAATCGAACCTTCATAGAGTTGAGGCATCTAGAGGTACTGCGGTTGGAAGGAAATAGCATTTACGCCTTTGCAGTGTGGCAATTCACGATGAATCCTTATTTGGTAGAGATAAGCCTCTCAGGTAATCCATGGTCGTGCGATTGTCAGTACATGCATAAATTCCGAAATTGGTTTAAGAATAACCTCGGTAAAGTGGAGGATGCCGATAAAATCACTTGTATTTTCGATAACCTTACGAATACAGTTGGGCCACACCTTTCCGATTTTAATTCAACAATTTGCACAAGTCATGTCGGTGGTAGCTCATCGATTATTGAAAATCAAGTTATTAATGATTACTTGCCATTGCTATTGATATCATTATGCGTATTCGTCGTAAGCTCGGTACTAATATGCGGAGTATTCTATTGGCGCCGCGAGCTCCGTGTCTGGATTTACTACCATTGTGGTTTCAGAATGTGCTACAAAAGTACAGCCTTTGATGATGAAGCCGACAAAGATCGCCTGTTCGACGCCTACATCAGTTATAGCGTGAAAGATGAGGCTTTCGTTGCTCAAATGCTTGCGCCTGGGCTAGAATCAACGGACCCGAGTTTCCGTCTCTGCTTACATTACCGAGATTTTAACGCATCGGCGTACGTAGCGGATACAATAATAGAGGCCGTAGAGTCATCTAAACGGACGATTATAGTCCTATCTAAAAATTTCATCAACAACGAATGGTGTCGTTTCGAATTCAAAACGGCACTGCACGAAGTATTGAAAGAGAGACGAAGAAGACTGATAATAATATTGCTAGGCGAACTGCCGAATAGAGATATCGATCCGGAGTTAAGGTTATGTTTGAAAGCCAATACGTGTATAGAGTGGGGAGATAGGCAATTTTGGCAGAAACTGAGGTTTGCAATGCCGGACTTGAGGAAGTGTCAGTACCATCGTTCAACTGTGAATATTTACGCTTCGGTGTCTCCGGTGGGGGCCGGGCGGGCGCCGGCGCCGCCCCCTCCTCCGCCGCCGGGCAAGCTCCCCCCTCTGCTGGGCGACGGGCTGGCGCTGGCGGCCGGCGTCCACGCACGAGATCCGCACCCCCACCGCATGCCGCCGCACGCGCAGCTCTGGGCGTAGCGTATGCTCCAACGCAGGTAAACAGACACTGTTCATACTTGCAACGCTTAAGCGTATTAGTCCAATAAAAAGTGATATCTATTTTTAGGCTCTATTGTATATTTATTGCATAATATTAAGTGACTATGCCCAACATGAACACGCATTTATTTGTAAAATTAGGTCGCTAGTTTATTTTAATTGTTACTGATTTCCTCATTTCTGCGATAGTAATTTATAGGTGAGTAACACAGCCCACTGTATATATTTATGTTGTACAAATCTAGACTTAACAATTTCATATTTGAATCGCTTAAATTTATTATAATGCCAAAGTTTAAAACTTTTATAATGTACAGATGCATTTATATTACATATTATAGTTTTGTTAAACAAATATGTCATAAGAGGACTGTAAATAATTATGATTTTTGTATATACTCACATGTGTAAATATTGAAAGGAAAAATATGATCAAAGAAAACACGAATACACAATTTTCAAAATTTTATTTTGTTTTGTTTTATTTCTATTTATTCCTAATGAACATTGTTTTACATTATATATTTTATTTTGTACGCAACTGATCCCACTCAGGATACTACCTGGAAAAACAAATATAATTTAAATGCAAATACACAAACTTAATTATACTGTGATAAAATATTCAGTTTAATTTTTTGCCTCGAATATCAAAAGGAGTAACACTCAAGAAGTTTAATTTTAAGTTAGGAAGTTTTGTTAAAAAGAACTTCTTGAAAGGCATGGAATAATTTATATAGCAGAATACTTACACAACTCGACTAACAGCCTGCCAGCAAACTATCCGTTGCTATACTTGGTGCTAACTTTAATAAGTAAACATGTAAGGGATTGAAAGTTATTTAACAAAAATCAATAACCGAAACTATTTCAGAGACATATTGCGCATCATGAAACAATATTTTTTATACGACATCGGGAGACATACAAGCATACGGCCCGCCAGATGTTAAAGTTACAGTAGCCTATACATTAATTATCGGTCACACGATGCCAGTACTGCTGCTAACACAGCAACTCATTAGTAGCTTACTGGTGACCTCACTCACTCGCATGAACACAACAGCCCTTCAAAAGTTCTCCTCGTAAAAATAGCCAAACCGAACAGACATGTTTATGCACACAAATGTTTGACCTGGGTGGGAATTGTACACACGAGCCTCGGAATTAAAATTTTCATAATGTAGACCTATCTCGACTAAGCGAATATAAAGTATCTATATTAATTAACGGAATAGGAATGATTAAATTAATTCCATTGATAACCTGCTTAATTAATAACAGCCCACATGCCAGAGTAATAAGAAAATATTAGTTTAGCTTCGGCAAACATTTTACCCAATTTTTTTTTCTGTAGGCTTATTTTACACTGTGTCCAAATTAGAGGTTCATTAGCGAGCTAGATATATTGACATATGGACTAAAATGCTAACTGGGAATCCTATTGCTGCTACTCTGCGGTCTATTCGTCCATATGTCACGAGTCTCCTAGCTCATAAACGAAATATGTTCCAGACCTTTCCAGAATTTAATATTTTATGTAGAATATTTGCCTCACACTGAATAGCAGTTCATCAACAACAAACAAAACAATGTGTAGTTCATAAAAGGTCATGGAAGTCTTCTTCTTCGCGTTATCCCGCTTCCTAATCCATTAGGATTGGCGGGGTCCGCTACCTAAGCCTTAGGATTTGGCGAAGACATTGATTTTTATATGGAGCGACTGCCTGTCAGGTCTCCACAATCCAGAGGGAAACCAGATACTTTTTGGGTCACAATACACGTCTTTCGAAATATAATTTCTTGGACGTGTGGGTTTCCTTCATCGCCGAACAATGAATAAATATGTATATAAATCCGAAAACACGAAGTTAGTGGCACATGCCGACGCCAGTACTCGAATCGGCGACTAGTAGATCACTGCTCACTGCTATAAAAGATAATGGAAATATTACAAATAAAGAAATGATGTTTCTGACTAGCACAGTTTTTTTTCAGAAATCACCAAAACTTTAATAAAAAAAAACCAGCATTCAATTGCCCACACTTGATTTAGGCGTAGGCCAGATTTAGATTATATTTATATAAAGATGTAGAAAAATTTATGATTCAAACAACAGTTTCATAAGCAAACTTAATTCTGCGGTGCAAGTGACATGCAGAAGCCTCGGAGCATGAGTCAAACTCGAACTTTACTGACCTTGTATTTATCCAGGCATGTTGAGTGTTATATCTTCAACTGAATGACAAGCCATCATACTTATTAGTATTAGACAATTCTCCTAATAAATTAATTAGCACATAGTATGAAATTTCTTATACATGTGTATACTGGGATACAAGTCTACCTATAACAAAAGGTTTTTAGACAACACTTCGCCACGCTGCCTACTGGTGATTGGTGAAGGCCAGTGTTGTAAGCTGCCCCCAAAGGCTACTGAATTAACTACTGTCATCTATCAATAACCAAATACCAGGACCGATGACTTAACGTGCTCTCTGAGCACGGAGAAGCTCAAAGTAGATAAAACTTGTTTATAGATAGGCTGGAGTCGACGTTGCTTACCTGCATGTTCGATAAATATATTACAACGACACCATTGAGTTCCTCCATCTAAATTTAAATTCATAGAACAACTAAAACAAAGTAGCCAGGAGTACTATGTCAGGAGCCCTAAAAACCGACGTGCGTGCATGAGATCTATGAGTGAGGTATATATATGTATATATATAAGTGAGGTATATATGAACCGAGTCATGTGGCACTCCGTTCTCTCGTCCTACGCCGCAAGGGATTTATTGTGAAGTTATAGATAGATAGAACTAAAATGAAAATACACATTAATTTGCCTGTATTTACACAGAGTAATTTAAATTTATATGTACACATATTTAAATTACTCTGTGTAAATACAGGCTCTTCAAAGTCAATATTTATGGATGGGAAACAAAACCCACGTCTTGACGTAAGTATCGGAGAAAAATAAACATTAACTGAAGGAAAATGATAAGGCGGGTAAAAATAATCGGATTGTTCTTGATTCGGATATTTTTGTACTAAATAATCAGAGTGTTCGCAGCTTATTTATCTTAACAGATCTTTAACCGATTTATGATCTTCGCAATGTTGAAGAAGCATCAGAGGCTATAAATTTTGAGTATTTTGTACATCAGAAAGCACTCAATGCTCTTATTTATAACGACTGCCATCTTTAACCTTAACATACTTTTCAATGTATTTCTGAACGTAAAACGATTGTTACTTAATAATATGTAAGTCCAAATTATTATTTATTTATAACTTCAACTTTTACGCAGCTGTCCTCAATTTTTATTATAGTAAAAAAGCAGCCTAAATACTGACCTGGAATGAAAGTTATTACTAAGTATAAATCAGTCAAATAATTATTTTATTTCTGCAATGACAGTTAAGTTCAGCTGCAGCATTACTGTCAATAAAAATAAAAGTTATGAAACTAAAACCTGACTGCGAAAAAGTAAAAAACGAGCTTGTTTTGAATAAGATACAACCATATTTGATTGAGAATTCTTTATAGGCAAGTAGATATATGTTTTGAGAGCACAAAATAAATATATAATATATGTAGGATGTCGAGAAATCCTTGCTCATGTTTACCATCTCATCGATTTATCAACGATCATATCAACTAATAGTCTTAAATCAGAATTTTACTAAATATGGCCATCACACTACATTCACCCCACTGCAGGACTATGCTCCTCTCTTCAAACGAATGGAGTTTAGAGCATACTGAACTACGCTAGTCAAATGCGGATTGATGAAAGTCGCTGTTTTGCAAGCCACCCTACGGTTACTGACTTAATTTAACGATTATCACGTAACGACGATAGCTGAAACCTACAGCTTAACGTGCCCTTCGAACTACGGAAGAGTTTGGATTGGCTAAGCCTATAAACTACTTGACTGCGCATGAACACTCGCCCGCCCTCACAAATACGTTGTGTACTGACCAATGGGAGGATATGTTAACCAATAAGCCGATAAGTACTGCAATGTTGATCCATGAACTAGCCAATTAGAGTTGCCCGGTCTATGCAAAATCAATCTCATGCGTTCCCCATGAGTTATTTTCTTCATGGTAAAACTCATCCATAGTCTCAGCTTAACTTGGGTATTTGATTAGATTGGCACACGAGACAATGCCAATAAGTTCTTTATAATGGGTATAATGCACATCTACGTAATACAATTGTGACTGTTATCAGCAACTGTATAATTTGGTATTGCGTAGAATTATTATACTACGTTGAGTAGCAAACATGTACCCGATACGCTTGATGTTTTTAGCTTATGGACATTTGGAACACAAGGATTGACTCCTCTCTGGCAATCTCGTCTCACTAACAAGAACAGACAGACCCAGAGAATAGTACACATAATAATATTCGGTGAAGTAATTTCTAAGGTACAAGACTATGTCCCTAATCGACCTGCTGTGTTATTATAGAAATTTTTCACCAGGGCTCCATTTTCTAAATCACAGGGTGCACCATGTATAGGTGATGTTGGTTTTAGCCCTAATGATTACGAGGAGCTACTGACACTTCCAATAGATATATTCGAAGTGTAAGTAACTCCCCGTCACTGGTTAAAATATGATCATTTTATACTTAGCTGTATATGTTACACAGCTGAGTATAGTTTCTATCTATCTATATCATCACTGAACATTTCTTGTGGGAAGGCAGAAACAACTACTTTACTTGCTTTTTTAATATGCTCGCCGATTCGTAGGGATCCTGGCATCACCTTCTGAGAAAACTCGATTTATGTGAAAATGGTAGGTAAGTCTTAGCCTTCCTCGGCTCTTACATCCTTCTACCATCACACATTATCATTGAACATGATCTAAATCGTTACACTGCAGATTTGTGTATTTACAGAAACATAGATTATTACATCAATTACCAGATTAACCTGATCACATAATATAATTCTATGCTATGCTATAACTTTACGCTAAATTACAGGGCGTAAGTTAGCGTATGCTATACTATATATCATACGGGAGAGAAAACCGAGCGCCACATTATTCGGTCCTTACATACCTCACTCGCATCTTATTCATAGCTCAAGTCATGCATACTCGCCTATTTCTAAAGCTCCTGACGTCATCTCTTGATAAAACACAATCAATTTGGTCATGATATTACCCATCATAACCAAATTGATGACTTTTGGCCTTCCTCGGCTCCTACTTCCTTCTACTTTGGCATTGTATATCTTTTTCGAAATTCTTTCCTCCTGCATTCTTTCTGAATGTCCGAAATAACGGAGTATGCCTATTTTTATTTTAACACCGACACTCTGTTTCGGACCAACTGTATTTCTAATTAACATATATATAAATTAGGAATGGTCAAAACACTGTCCTTGTTTGACTAAAATTGGACCTTGGCAAGCACGAATTTGACAAAAATGTTGCAACGGAATGGTGATCTATGCCTGTATGATGGCGCTGATGACAACGAATGACCATCATCTATCATGTATGGTCGGTATCTCTGGTATTTAGCTAAGAGGACAAGAATTCCTAGTTTAACCCTTCGAAACCCGGGTGGTCGAATACGACCGCGAAATGTATGGGAAAACTTGCATGCAGGTTAAGTTCGGCAAATATTAGCGAGTATTTTATTATTTATTGGATACAAACAAGGGAGCTGGTCCCGATGGAATCCCCCCCATCTTTCTAAAGCGATGTGCTAAGGTTCTGTCTTACCCATTGAAGCTTATTTTCAACGCGTCTCTCAGTAGTGGAATTTTCCCATCCGAATGGAAACGCGCTCGTATAGTGCCAATTTTTAAGAAGGGAGATAGTGATGACGTTCGTAACTATAGGCCCATATCCATTTTGTCTTCCTTTTCTAAATTGTTCGAGTCACTGATATGCCCGATACTCACGATACATACCAAGTCTCGAATCAGACCGGACCAGCACGGGTTCCAAGCTAAGAAATCCGTGCTAACTAATCTCATTTCTTATTTAACACCCATTATAGAAGGAGTTGACAGCAATCGTCAATGGATGCTATTTACACAGATTTTTCCAGTGCATTTGATCGCGTCGACCATCAATTACTCATTCATAAGCTCCAATTTCAGTATGGTATATGTGACGTATTAATTAAATGGTTCGTAACGTATTTGGCTGATAGGGAACTGGTTGTTGTAGTAAATGGGTACGAATCAGAGAGATACATTGCGTCCTCTGGGGTACCTCAGGGCTCACACTTGGGACCTATTTTATTTGTACTTTTCATAAATGACATTATGTCTTGCGTGCGTCACTGTCAATGTTCTATGTTCGCTGATGATATGAAAATTTTCTGTAACGTTTCGTCAGAAAATGGTTCTCGACTGATGCAAGAAGATCTTAATCGGATTACGCAATGGTGTCATGATAATCATATGGTCTTAAATTCAGGGAAGTGTCAACATATTCGTTTTACTAGGAAGACGAAACCGCAGGATACTAGATACTACATCAATGGTGACTTAATCACGTTGGTTCCTGAGGTTCGCGATCTTGGGGTAGTACTTGATGCTAAGTTAAAGTTCACTTCGCACTACAACTTCATTGTGAGAAAAGCATCCATCGTATCTGGCTTCATCAAACGACACACAAAAGACTTCAAGCGACCGGCATCCAGATCCTTATTCAACGGACTGGTCCGAAGCATTCTCGAGTTTGGCTGTGTCGTTTGGAACCCGGGATACATTAGTCATTCTACTCGTATTGAGTCCATACAGCGCTCGTTTACTAGGCACCTGGCTTTTGTTACCCCCGGCATAGGATGCAGATCTTCGTATGAGGACAGACTTTCATTCTTTGGTATTGATGCACTGGCAAAAAGGCGACGTATGCATGATGCATGATTTATTGCTTCTCCAAGGAATTGTGCAAGGCGAGTCAATGTGTGAGGGTGTATTGGACAGGATCATGATATGCGTGCCTAAATTGGGTTGCCGTAGAGCTAATCGTCATTTCTTCACGGTCCCTCATTATAGGACCAACCTGGGTTTGCACGCGCCGTTATCTAGGATGATATTCACTTACAATGATTGGCATAAGCTTCTTGATTTGGATATATTTCACGACCGACCCAAATTATTGAAACACAAAATTCTGTCAAAATGATAATCAAACAAATTATGTTGATTCTGTTTGTAGTATTAACTGCCTAAAATTATGAATTATTATTAAGAATTTTAGATACCATGTTGTGCATATCTATAATTGATGTAAACTCTAGATTATGATCTTTTACAATGTATCAATTAAATGTTTGGGTTTATATTGTTGATGTGCCGAAATAAATAAATAAAAAATAAATAAAACGTATATAACGGGTTCTGACTGCTCAAAGTACAAACACCTGATTAAATTAAGCTCCAAATCCAAACAGGGCTAAGGTAGGAAGAAAGTTACGTTGGCGACCATGAAATTGGTATAGTCAACAAAGCTGTGTAGCTTCTGATCGGTGTAAAGACTTATGCTTAGAAGTCTTAAGTTAGACCACATCTTTGAGCGGAAGCACCTGGATCTGGATCTGAGAGCTACTAGGATCCCGTGATTCAGTCCAGAGATTGCCGACAATTCTAAGCTTACGCACTGAATTGAGATTTTAATTATTGGAGTGATTTTGCCTGCCTTTGTGTGTTCTACCGATTGTACAATGATTTGTGTTTATAGGAGTTGTTGAATATGAGAACCACAGCGTTTGTACTCTCCGTCATTTGTTTATTCTTACAAATTGGAACGATAATGGTCGTGTATTGCATACAGTAATTAAGGGATTTTCTCCCGTTTTTTTCTTATGTTGTGGCATGAACTGCCTGCAGAGATTTTTCCAGGAAATTAGAACATGAGGTTTTTCTAAGAGGCAGTGAAGAAGTTTTTACAGGATCGGTTTTTACAGGATTTTTACAAGTGATGGTACTGTTGTTATAAACATCTATAAACTAATGCCTTACCATCACGTAGGATGTACTCATGTCATCTTAATTACATAAAACAAACACATACACACACAGTGAACCACCAAAAAATATTTTGGACAGCTCATGAAGCTGTTATGTGTAACATGTCGAAAAGATTTGAATTTCGATTTTCGGGGTAATTATAATACATTCCATTAGAACGGGAAGTTGAAAATGTAGAAAATATATTGTATATAATAACTACCTATTTTTAGACTTTACAGTGAGTGTATAATATTCGTAAGTAGCAAAGCTAGTAACTATTAATTAATATGTGACGATAGTACACCTTGACGGTGACCTTATACACAACTTATCTATGAGAGTTATTGATTCCGTGTCCCAAATAACACATTATATGGAAGCGGCTTTCAGTAATACAATCTTCCTTCTATTGTTTACTCTGTGTCGCTGTATTCCGGTAGCAGGAAGGCAGTGACTGTCGTTCTAAGTAAAGACAGGGTAAGTTCCCTTCGACACATTGTTACGTAAGTGGTAATTACACGGACTAATGTAGTTACTTACTCAGAGTGAAGCGGCGTTTCAAGTGAGATATTGGACGACTTTAGTTTGAGGAACTTCGATTTAGCTGACACCTATTTTGAGAACTTGCAATTGTTACTTTAAACTGTTCTAAAGTAATAAGAAATAATGTTTAAAATAAATTAATGAATGTTTGATATTTGGCGCTAAATTGGAAAACTGTGAAAATGAACTGAAATTTAACAATAAAAAACAATAATTTACCTTCCGCTCAAAGAGTTTTATTAAACTCTCCAAAAGAGTTAGTATTTTGTCAGAAGTTGTTTCTTTCAGCCTATCTCATTTAGATTAATTCTGTCACGCTTTCCTTTATCTAAATCTTTGGTTCCATTCCTATATCGACGGTACATTTCTCTCTTCGTGTCTCTCTCTCGTCTGTCACTCAGGTTCAAAGATGATATATAACTCAACATCGCTTTCTTTTTTCTTGTTAACGGTAGAAACAAATCTACACCATATCAAAGATCCCTTTGCAATAATTTATATGTTTTTGCATAATAACATGGTTTTTTCGCGATATCTACCAAGCTTTCCATACCATTCTGTTTACATCTTATCGCTTCAAGGTCTCGCCTTTATTAAATTAAAGCCACAATTGCATTATAAATACGAAATATATAAAATAGTACCACTTTCTATGTATCCGTGTGTCTATATTACCTTTATATGACTAAATCATAGAACGAATTGCAGAGATAGCGTGGGAGCTATATAACTTATTTTTTTTTATTATTTCAATAACCAGATACACATTCGGATAAAGTAGAAGGTAGAAACTACTCTTTCTTCAAACAAATCGATTGATAGTATAGCCTAATAAACAAATATTTCCGCTTTTTCTTTTAAAAGACATTCAACATACGTCTAAATAGCTGTTTGAATAAATATTTTAGTATGCCTAACCTTTCTCGTAACTCACAATATTCGTCTCCTATTAAACGCACACCGGGCAGGATAAATTCCCATTTATTTCTTCACCCTATATCCAGTTATACCAGGCTGAAGCGCGTCTTGGCGGCATCCACTCTCATCAACTCATGAAACTGCTATTATCTCCTTGCGGACAAATCAAAACGAAATCAACATCGTTTACTTTCTGTTCGCACCCTTATCAAACCAACAGAGATGGGTCGTAGTAGAAATAATGGGAAAAGTTGTTTTCGAATCCGCTGCGACTAGCAAAATACCGTACAATTTTATGTGACATCCTTTACGTAGGTTTTACGAAATGTTTGCTATATAGTAACCGTACAATTATGTCTAAAAATATGTATATGTTGTAATGCGTCGATACGGATTAATTCCAGTGTACTCTAGATATGATTTTAAATTAACGCTTCTCACCGAGCCTCTCTATCGTGGCCTATACGTGCGACACGGCACTGTACTATATGTTCTTATCCAGGTACCTAAAAATGTAAAAAGTTTTCGCTTCTGAAAAAATGTAGTATCGCCTTGAAAAGTTGCAAACTTGCAATTTCAGTGACAACATAATAATGTGGTACCATGCACCATAATGATTGGGGTGAAATATAGCCACGGGAATTCCTCAATTGCAAAAACTCTACCTAATTTCAGACTTATTTAACTAGCTCCATAAGCAAATATATTATGTCCGTAGCGTCTTTTGTATTAGGAACTGTTTATTATACTATTATATTATTTATATACTGGGCGGAACAGGCGTATAAATATTATGTGATAGAAAGTAACTTTCTTAACCTACAGACGCTTATACAACAGTAAGAATATAAATTTGTACGTTGACACGCCAGCTGCCAAAGCAAATCCTCCTCAAGTAAGTAAGATTGTATGTATGTATGTATGTATGTATGTATGTATATCTTCACGCCAAGTCCCTTGCGGGGTAGGCAGAGAGAACCGAGCGCCATAAGACACGGTCCTTGCATACTTCACTCGCTTCTGTGACATTCATAGCTCTTTTCATGCACGCTCGCCGGTTCCTGGGGCTTCTGACATCACCTTCTGATAAAACACGACCAATTTGGTCATGGTAGGTTAGTCTCGGCCTTCCTCGGCTCCTACATCCTTCCACTTTTGCATTGTATATCTGTTTCGTCATTCTTTCGTCCCGCATTCTTTCTACATGTCCGAACCAACGGAGCATGCCCTTTCTTATCTTAACACCGACACTCTCTTTTAGACCAACTCTTTCTCTCACGTCTTCATTACGAACGCGGTCAGCAAGCGTTATGCCACAAATTTTGCGCAATGCTCGCATCTCGACCGCATTTATTCTACTTTCATGCTCTCTCTGCCATACCCAGCTCTCACTTCCATAAGTTAGCGTTGGAATTAGCACCGCGTTGTGTACAGCGAGCTGTGCCTTCTGGCTTAGATTTCGGCAGCCTAGAAGTTTACCCAACGCTCCATTCACCCTATTCCCGGCACTCACTCGTCTCTCCACATCAGCGGTGTACCTTCCATTGCTGCTAAAAGCACTTCCAAGATATACAATCTCATTCACTTGCTCCAACACTACATCATCAACCATAATCCTAGCGTTTGTTCTGGTTGTCTCTCTTTCAAATACCATTATCTTGGTTTTCTTCGCATTCAATTGTAAGCCTTTCTTCATACAATCATCTTTCATTGTTGTAACTAGTGTTTGCAGTTCGGATGGTGATTCTGCTATTAATGCCGCATCGTCTGCATAAAGCAGGCAGTTGACCACTGAGTCACCCATTCGCATTCCCACATTCATATTTCTTATTCTCTGAAGACAACTGTCCAGATACAGGATGAACAGCCGAGCCGACAGCACGCATCCCTGTCTGACACCAATATTGACATCAAACCAGGGCGACAAGCTGCCGTCCACCCGCACACATGCTGTACAATCCTCATAAGTGGATTGCACAGCACGGAGTAGGTCACCGTCAACCCCATATCCGGGCAAAATGTTCCAGAGATTCTTTCGCACGACTCTATCAAATGCTTTCTCAAAGTCCACAAAACCGCAGAAAACCTTCTGATCCAAAGCCAGATGCTTCTCTACGATGTTGCGGAGTGAAAAAACTTGATCCGTACATCCTCTGCCGCTTCGAAATCCACCCTGTGCTTCCCAAAGCATTCCATCGGATTTCACCCTCATTCTCCTTTCAATGATTTTTCCATACACTTTAGCTGCTAAGCTGATCAAACTGATGGCCCTATAGTTGGCGCAGTCCATACGTGAGCCCTTGCCTTTATACAAGGGCACGATGACTGCGCGTCTCCAATCGCTCGGGACCCTTCCGGTTCTCCAGCATAATTTGCTCAAAAACCAGAAGGCGTCCCTAACGCAGGTACCACCTAGCTTGATCATCTCAGCTGTTACCATATCGATTCCCGCTGACTTTCCATCTTTCAAACTTCGTATCGACCATTCAATCTCATCCATAGTAATGTCTTCATGGTACGCTGGCACTGCCGAGTCTATCACAGACTCATTCACAATGCCAGCGTCATGGACATAATCATACATTTCTCTAAAATATTCACTCCACCGTTCTAACACTTCCTGAGTGTTAGCAAGAATGCCACCAGCTTTACATCTTATCTTGTCCATTCTGGATGCTGACGAACCACTTCGAGACTTCTTTACCTCTCTCCAGAAGAGTTTGGTATTTGCCTCGAAGTTCTTCGTCAGCTTCTCTTCCTCAATCATATGTAGTCTTTCACGCTTCTCTTTCACTAAAGCTTTGGAGTCATTCTTGCATCGACGGTATATTTCTTTCTTCATTTCTTTCATACCATCACTCTGGTGCAAAGATGATACGTAATCCAGCCACGCTTTCCTCTTTTTTTCCACGGAGGATTGAACCTCCGCATCCCACCAGGCATCTCCTCTTAGTGTTCTACGTCTCTTTGCGCATCCACATGCTTCTTTCGCACTGTCCACCATACTTTCTTTCAGAACTTTCCAACATTCGTCTACATCTGAGTCGGAAAGACTCGCGTTCGCAAGTCTTTCACTGACTAGACGTACATACGTACTCCTCACACTTTCATCTTCCAATTTTTCACTTCTTATTCTTTCATGGTCTCCGAAAGGAATACGCACTCGCCAGTGCCTCCACTTCTTGAAAAGCCCCACAAATCGGCTTATCACCAGATAGTGGTCCGTTTCAAGAGTGGGACCTCTGAAGGCTCTTGTATCCATTAACGACTTTCGGAGACGTCCATCTATCAAAATCAAATCAATCACACTTTTCTGTTCATTCCGTCTCCATGTGTAAGTGTGAATATCCTTGTGATGGAAGAGCGTGTTCGACACAAGGAGGTTTCGTTCCATACATACGTCTAAAAGTAACTTACCAGCATCGTTCACTCTCTTATCTCCGTATGGACCAAGCACAGCCTCATAACTGCTTCGCTTGGTCCCAACCCATCCATTCAGATCACCACACATAATTATCCGTTCATTCGCTTCGGCCAAATCCAGAATACCCCTTACAGTCTCCCAAAACTTCTCGAGCTCCTGGGGATCAGCAGAGCTCACAGGAGCATATGCTGCAACTAAAAACACTCGCGTAATCCCCAGTTTTATCTTAACCCAGAGAAGTCTTGGACCTACTAAATCGTAATCTTTCACACCCGCGGCCAAGCGAGATGAAAGCACGACACCTACGCCAGCGCTGGCATGAACGTCCTGGTCCACCCCGGACCATAGGGCCATCATGCCACCGGGCAGATCTTCGGTGTCGCTTCCCTTTCGCTTGGTCTCTGACACACACAAAGCATCTAGGCATCTCACGTTCATTATATCTATCAACTCATTCATCTTATCTTTTAGACCACCTCTCACATTCCATGTGCCTATACGACACTCAGCTCCCCTCGACCCGCCGGGATGGGCGTTGCGTGGTGGGTGGCGCCCCCCACCGCCGCATGCCCTAGATTTCGCACCGACGGGGGCGGATCGGTGCGCGTCGCCTCCGGGGGACGCCCTAATCCGCGCGTCTGTGCGGTTTGGGTCCAGAATTGCAGTCCAAGTGTTGGACTGGCAGGGTCGCGACGTGCACGCTTCTGGTACCGACCCCAAACCGACAGTAAGATTGTTTGGGGAAGTATTGCGCTAGGGTGGCTGTATTATGGTTACATTACTTATTTGTAGGAATACAATATAACTTATTATCCTACGGTCTGTCTATAACCTGCAATTATTTATTTCATAGCGTACACCCCATTTTGAAAACCGCTGCCAAATAACAACTCCCTAGAGTGTTGTCTTATTCCTGAGTGTGAGTGAGGTCACCAGTAAGCTTGAGGAGTTGCTGTGTTACCAGCAGAGGTGGTATCGCGCGAGTGATACTTGATGTATTGCAAGCGTTCAAGTCGCAAGCAACCATATGACCCATCTGACGGACCATTGCAACAAAAAGAATATTGCGCTCGCATTGCTACCGGCTCTGCTAACTCGGAAAGTCTTCACCAGCTTAGAGCTCACGTTTCTTACTTACAGAAACACAACAGTCCACCAGTTGAATTCTATCAATATATATTTTTTTATAATTTTTGTCTGTCTGTCTATTCTCCGATACTGCTGGAGCGATTATATATATTTCAGAAAAAGAGTTTGGGTTTCACAGGAAACAATAAAAGCCATGAATATTTGAATAGTCTTTTATATGCATATAATCGTATCACAGTCGAGATTGTAGTACATGGAGTATATTTTTTCAACTGTGATGCAGTTTGAATCTTACATCGAAGTCAAAACTGTCATATTTTTATGTGCGTTTGGGATTTTGATGACCTTTTGATTTGATTTTGACATGGTGCACGATAGTTTCTATCCTGAATCAACATATTATTTTATAAGCTATTTTTATTGTTAGTGCCCGTACAAGACTTGATAAGTAAGAATACAATACAGACGGAGCACGGGAAGCAGCTAGTATTAAATAAAGTTATGTATCCACTTATTTTTCTTCAAAGTATTTGCCTTTCGTTTGCTAACCAGGAGAGTACAAAGCTACGAGCTAAGCTATCCTCACCGGCATGTGATCATAGTTTGGCTTGAAAGGTAATAATTGAGCAGTCAGAACCCGTTATATACGTTTTCCCATACATTTCGCGGTCGTATATGACCACTCGGGTTTCGAAGGGTTAATCAATTACATTTCACAGTCTAGGAGTATGATATATAGTCTAGTCTAGTAACAGTGTTAGACAACTTTTAGTTCTGAGTATCTTATAGGACCCTTATAACACCTAATCTAAGGTCTAGAATTCTGTACTAGGCAAGCAAAATTGTTTACACCACTAAGGTGGCAAACAAGCATAAGGCCTGCCTGATAGTAAGCCGTTACTGTAGCTTATTGACACTTTCAATACCAGGGTTGTCACTCGTGCGCTGGTTATCCTAAGTGGTCGACAATCAATGTAGGCTGTCATGAAATGTCAGAAGGTCGATCATATCTGCAAAATCAGTGCAGGTAAATAGGGTCAACGCTCAACGTTACATCGTTCCATAGAATGTAAATAAGCGCTCGTCGTCCCGCCTTTATATGAACCGATTAAATCGCAACTTACTATGTAGTTGCACTGCTCAAGTAGGCTGTACCTTAGTTCTATAACAGCTACTGTACGGTTTAACTATAACAGTATACCAATTGTGTAGCTGTTGTTGAGCTATGAACTATAGAAAGGCTATTTATGTACTAGTTGATACGAGAGGACGGAGGTAGTATGTTGCAGTGGGCAGAGAATCTTGTATTAGAACGTATTGTTAAAGTAAATTGTGATATAAGGTATCTAACAACAGATAAATAGAGGCCGAAGATGGCAATGACACGTATCACGTATCCGCACGTGTAAAGTGTAAAAATTTGTGTAAAGTCAAGGATGACTTGTTTTATAAAGACGAATTTAGACCAGTGACGGTGACAACCGCATCTCATTTTTTATAGAATCCAAAATCACACGTGCGGCCTATAAGCTTCACGGTTACATCGGCCTAAATAAGGAAACAAGTTCATATTATGGACTCATAACAAACACTTTTTATAGAAATGATAACGATATAAACTTAATCAAATATTCGCATCTATCTGATATTCTATATGATTATATTTGGTTAAGAACACAAACTAATAATGTGCGTAAAATTTACTAAACCCACTAATAAATTTTAAATATAATATTCCCGTATTTTGGGTACAAATGAAAGCGTAAGGACAAAGATGGGATAATGGAATTAGTTTTGTAATTAACTTACTTTATCGTTGAAAGGGGATACGTAGATGGCATTATCTGAAATTTTAGTTCAGTGTGTTTCGGAAATAACCGCACTGTTTATTTATGTTAAGTTTCGTTCGTCCTATACATTTAAAGTGTAATTTGTAGTAAAGTTACATATATTTATTGAAACGTAGGTATTCTATGCGTTAATGTCACATACCTTTTGCTAGGACTGTGTGTGTCAAATGTTGTAATTGAATATTGAAGAGTACATATAGATATTGTTCTGACATTTACAGTTAAATGTCAGCTCAACATCTACATGTATCTCAACATCTATATATACTTCTAAAAATCCGTGTAACTTTGATATTAATGCAATATCAAATCACGATCTGATTTGATGATGGAAATGCCTTCATAGTAAAGTGTGAGTCTTTGAGTTTAGGCAACTTTTCTTATCTTTATGAATATTTTCACTGTTATTAGCTTTTAGAAAAATCATAAAAATGGTATAAGCTGTTTAGAAGTTTCTTTCTGTTCTATTATTTTCCTATGTTATAAAATTTGATGTTTCGACTTAACTCGGGAACAACGCCGTTTATAAAATAATTTTGATTTTTCTTTCATTAGTTTGGTCATATAATTTTGGTAAAGACTTGATGAAAATGTATGATAAAAACGGTCTATTTCTCGTATTAAAGAGAAAAAAAATTTTGAAGTTGATTCTTTTTCACACCATCGTTCTATATTTACTCAAACTGTTTTTTATGTTTGTTTCAAAAGTTTATAATGAACATAATTATTAAGTTGCAATTGTGGTCATAGAAAGGTCCTCTCGGTATATATTTAAATTTAATAATAAATTAAACATACGGCGATTTATTCCGAAATAATAGTGTACTTTTCTGATAGTTTGCTAGTATAGTTAGAAAGAATTAACATAATCGATTAGAAATAGATATGGTTCATAGACATAGCAAAAGATTTTTCGAGAAATGTAACTGCTATTTCGTTGAAATCTAAGTCTGTACTTACATTGAGTTATATAATAGCGCAAACACGGCACCACAGTATGTGCATTGGTCGAGTACGATCCAAAAATGACTGTGCTGAAGTTCCTCAACAATTAGATCTGAAGTATTCTGAAAATTATGATCTAGGACTCGGAGAAAGTAATATTATTCCAGTACATTAAGCGTTAAAGCTAGGTCGTAATTAGTACGACCTAGCTTTTTTATAACTACAATTATGTAAGTAAGAATGTATGGTTTGCAACATTGTACAGAATTATTTTATGAAAGAAACGAATCTAGTAACTGTAACTGACCATTTTTATGCTATACTTATCTATTTATGTAAATAAGCCCATGGCTCTTATCATGCGAAGCGGTTGTTCTAGTCTATGGATGTTTGAAATAGAAAGTGCTCGTTAATTGTTATCCCTGTTACTAATGCAATACCTCATCAGAAGCTTCCTGATGGTATTCTCACTCGCAACACCTGTTATTTAGCTGTACAGGTCTGTAAAAGTGCACGACATGCAAGTGGAAGCAGATGTGGTTCTAAATATGATTAAAAAAGAATAATTGATTACATCTTCTACTCCACTCATCAATTAAAATGGCTAAAAATCTCTCATCTGATGATCACCTTCTTGATCAATGCACGTTTCTAAAGTCGGTTGTAAATCGCCACCGTTAAAGATAAAGAATCCCGTTTGGTTTCAGTAAAATCATTATGTGATTCCGTGAAGCCATTTCCTTGCTCTGAAAGGTTGGAATAGACAATGGTACTGAAATAGAATTTTAGGAAGTAAGATTCCCATTACTATCATTATAATACGAGGCCAGATGTCTCTATTTCCGATATCGAGAAAAAATAATGTGTCTTATTACCGGACTACAGCGAAGCAAGGAAAGGGTAATGAATTTAGCAGTCTATGTATGTATGTGACTGACTGTGTATGGATGTTCGATCATTACTCAAAAACTACTGAACCGATTTCGACAAATGAGATGACAGTTGTTTTGTCTTTATTGTAACCCACGTCAATGATAATATATAAGACTAGCAAATGCCCATAACTCCGTTTGCGTGGAACAGTTTTCACCTTTTATGCAGGAACTCTAAATATTTAAGGGATAAAAAGTAGCCTATATTCTGCTCTGAATAGTCGTCTACCTATCAGTGAAACTACTGAACCGATTTCGACGAATGAGGTATCGGTTATTTTGTCTTTATTGAAAAAAATTTTTTGATGGTACCCTGTTGAATTGAGTATCATTAAAAAGGGTTTTTAAAATCAATACGAGGTTTCTTTGAACATGTCTTACGACCTCACGACCATAACTCATTAGAAGAACTAACTGGGCTATGAAACTTGCAACCGGCGCACGAATAAAATTATTATCCACAAAAAAGTTTAAAATAAAAGTTAAAACAATCTAAAACCCGACTACGGTAAAGTAAAAAACAAGCTAGGGATTCATTCCGAGGTTTCTGTCGCTGAGTTATAAGGGCGTAGGCGGTGGTCAATAGAAAACTATCAAAATCAGATGCTCTGATACGGCTCACAACTAAACACCGCCTACAGCCTTCAGTAGCCTTAGCCGGGTTTTAGATTTAACTTTTATTTTTGTACGGGCTATAATTGTAGGCAAAAATAAACCAGAATAATTGTTAGATAAATAATAAATGGAAAGAGAAAATTAAGTTCTCTTAAGTTATTTTAGTCTTTATACTTAGGGAAATATTTAGTTATTTTTATTTACGTATACGTGCATTATTGTATACACAATTGAACAACAACGCGTGCAAGTAATTCAAGCAATGGTGGAGTATAATCTAAGCCGATTCAGTTTAAGGGAAATTTGTCTACCAGCAGTGGGATTAGTATGGGTAGATATGGGTGTGGAGAAAATGCAATAAATGATGATATTAGAAATGATAATATACATATTATATATAGTATCATATTTTAGTTAATTTAAATCCGAACAGTATAAAAAATAAAAAAATCTTTATTTATTAGTACTTTAGTAGGTACTTTATAATTACCTCGCGAAAACTTAGACACATCTTACATATTTTTTTCTTCGTTTGTTTATACAACATCAGAGATACAAGCATACCGCCCACCAGAAAATGGTTACCGTAGCCCATGAATGCTGCAATACTATTGAGTGCTCATTGGTTACGTCAATCACTCGCATGAACACAACAACCCTCCAGGGAGTTGTCATATGGCTGCGTTTTTCTGGCATGTGTAGGTACTTCCCCAGCAGTACTTGCTTTAATATGCCCTACCTATCTTAAAAACGTCAAGACAAACAGAGATATTCATGAGTACAAATGTTTGTGCTGTATGGGAATCGAACTCACGAGGCTCGGTGCTAAATTCGTATTGTTTACCACTCAAAATAAATAAATATAATCTTATTATATATTATTGTGTCTCTCAGGGGCTCTATTGAAGATAGAGGCTACACTAACTGTAATAATATGTTTGTCAAACAGACTATTAGCATTTATTATTTATTGAGAAAAAATGTGATGACATTTTCGTACCCGGCTGGAAGCCCACGTAAGTACAACATTCAATATAACAATATCTTTTGTAACAATCTCTCTAAAGTGCGTCTATTTTACATCTCCTCTAAATTTCTAAATAGCGATAAGATTAGATAAACGTACTTGCTCATACATTTTAGATTGACAAAGGAGCCATCTGCTGGAAAATGCCATATGGCTTGACAAAAGGCGCATGCGCAATTTAATAGCATCTAGTTCAAAAGCATCACATCCCTTTGAATATCGTCATCTAAATAAACACGTATGGAAAAAATGCACATTGTCATTCGATAATCCTTTACGTACTCTAAAGATGTCACCGACAAATATCAGCTTTCGCCTAGGCAACGGTATTGGGTTTGCGTAACCCAATACAAATTCTATAACAAACCCAACGAAGAAACTAAAAGAGCGCCTAAGCGAGCAAGGAATAAGGTCTTTTATAAATTGAAAGATCCAGTAAACATCGACCACAAACCGCGAAACAAGGACAATCGAGGACAAAAGCGTCACAGATAATGTCCCATCCCTTAATCACATGCACCGGTGATCTTTAATAAATATTTGTATTTGGTAGTCTAATAGAAAACAAGCATTCTACATTATTTGTCCGTTCAATCTTCTATTTCCGACTACGTTCACCTATTTACAACTCGCTAACAACATATTCTTTGCTTGTATTTGTTGTCAAACGTTAACATCGTCTAATCGAAGTCGCGTTCTAAATTTGAATCACTTCGAAGAATGTTGTTTGGGGCGCGATCGTAACAATAGATTTAGGTAAGTACTGTTACTTTTACTAAGAATTCCGTAACTCTGTACACTTTTTAGTGTCGTTAATTTAATCTGAACTTCCCAAAGAATGTGAATAGAGCGTCGGGCATGAGAATTTTGGAGCACAGTAAATAGCTCCGTTGAGAGACCGTCATTATAGTGGGTTCATTTTGAGTTTCCCGACATTAGAGTTGGATGTCAGTTTAGTATCCTTCTGATTATAAATCTTTACAGCGCTTCTCTGCGGTCCCCAATATATAAAACAAAAATGTTATGAAAATGCCGTAATAACAACTTAGCGGTCTTAATTAATTTCTGAAATTTTATAATTTCAGGGGTAAATTTTGTTCTAAACATGGCGTATAGTAATTTTATACTTTCGACGTCGACGACGACGTTAGACGAGATTAAGTAGTGATAGCCCAATGTTTAAAGAATTGCCCTATTTACCGACCAATTAGTCCCCGGTTCGAATCCTGGCATGTACCACTAAAATTCGTGTTTTCGGATTTATGTAACGTTCCCTAGCTCGGCGGTGAAGGAAAACATCGTAAAGAAACCCGCACATGCAAGAAATTATATTTCGAAAAACATGTGACCGTAACTAAGAAAGGTCGAGATTCTCCTCTGGGTTATCGAGGTCTTACGACGGTCTACCTAAAAATCAATATCTTTGCCAAATCCTCCGACTTAGGCAGCGGACCCCGCTCCCCGCGACCCCGATCGTAAAAGATTAGGTAACCGGACAACGATAAGAAGAAGATTTTCAACGTCAATAGAAACGTTATTATGTTTTGAGTCCGTTTTTATTATATCCATAATAACTTGTCAGAAAATTACCAAATGATGCTTATTGATTTATAATGATACATATTATGATGAAGTGTTGGAACAAGTGGATGAATTTGTATATCTTGGATGCGCTTTCAGCAGGGATGGAAGGTACACCGCAGATGTGGAAAGACGAATGAGTGCTGGGAATAGTGTGAATGGAGCGTTGGGAAAACTTCTTGTCAGTAAAATCCTGAGCCAGAAGGCACAACTCGCTATACACAATGCAGTGTTGGTCCCAACGCTAACTTATGGAAGCGAGAGTTGGGTATGGCAGAAAGAGCATGAACGTAGAATAAACGCGGTCGAGATGCGAGCGCTGCGCAAAATTTGTGGCGTAAGGCTTGTAGACCGTATTCGCAATGATGATGTTAGAAACAGAGTTGGTCTGAAAGAGAGCGTCGGTGTTAAAATAAGAAGAGTCATGCTCCGATAGTTCGGACATGTAGAAAGAATGCAAGATGAAAGAATGACGAAGCAGATATACAATGCAAAAGTGGAAGGATGTAGGAGCCGGGGAAGGCCAAGACTTACCTACCATGACCAAATTGGTCGTGTTCTATCAGAAGGTGATGTCAGGAGCCCTAGAAACCGGCGAGCGTGCATGAGAAGAGCAATGAATGTTAAAGAAGCGAGTGAGATATGTAAGGATCGAGTCACGTGGCGCTCGGTTCTCTCTGCCTACCCCGCAAGGGATTTGGCTTGAAGTTATAGATAGATAGAGATTACATATTATAATTAAACTTATAATCCCGTTGGAAACTCTACCGATTGTGTAATTTATAGCAAACAACGAACTAATTTTAAAGTTGTAACCAAACACCATATCATCAAATTAGGATATGAATCAAAATTCCCCTTGAGAGCAACCGACCTTTATTCACTAGTTCGACTTATGAATAGCGTATTAGGACTGCCCCCGAGGCAGGGTATGGTTTAGATAACCCATAGAGAGCGGTTTCCAGTACCGAGTGCCAATAATTGACTATCAAACATGATATATAGCTTTCTTGGCGGCTTGACGCCGATAGTTAGATGACTTATAGCCGGTCGCGGTCCCAAGGGAATATAAGCCGTTTTGTTAACTCATGTAATGTAGGATACAATTTTCGGGTCAGTGTGGGCTATTAAGATACTCGTATTTTGTGATATTTATTGCTATTCATTCTGAGTTAAAAAGTATTTGGATCAAAAATAGAGATACTTTCAGTTTTTTATTACATTTCTAATAAATGATGCTGTATGACCTTACTTGCGAGACTTAGAAAAGAGAATTAAAGTTCTTGGAATGCGATGCCGGTAAAGTTTTCAACTACGATGTGTACATGTCAGAAAAAATAACTTTCAAACATTTTTAGTTTATAATCAGAATTTCGTTAAGTTTTAAACAACGTGCTGTTATTAGAATTGAGTTTAAACTGTCCAAATCGGCAATGAAGTTAGCGAAATATCGGCAAAAAGTTACGTGATGAATACAGAACCCACTTTGTGTAAAAATAAATACATATAGTCATTTTTTGTTAGATAGGTAGTTAAGTGAGGTAGGGCGCGTCAAAGCAGACCGTCTGAGAAAGTACCTCCACCCCACAGAAAAACAGTAGCCAAATAACAACTTCCTATAGGGTTGTTGTGTTCCTACGTGTGACTGACGTCACCAGTAAGCTCTTTTTCATTATTTTTTATACTACGTCGGGTACCGTAGCCAATAGGCTTGCAATGCTGCTTACACAGCAACTCCTTGGAGGGTCGTAAGGATATGCTGTGTTAACAGCAGAGGTAGCATCGTGCGAGTGGTACTTAATGTATTGCGAGCGTTCATAGGCTACGATAACTGCTTTCCATTAGGTGGGCCGTATGCTTCCCGACGTTATATAAAAAAAAAAAATATACAAATATTGATGACCAGTGACAGCCCAATGGATAATGAACCGCGGTCCTTGGTTCGAATCCTGAAGTGGGCATATAGGTACCACTAAATTCGTGTTTTCGCATTTAAGTACATATTTATATATTTGTAGTTATTACCACTTACTCGGCAGCGAAAGAAAATAACGTGAGGAAATCCGCACATGCAAAGAATCATGATTCAAAAACGTGAGACCTTATTGAAGAAAGAGCAGTCGCTCCGCGTCGTCTCCAAATCATTACGCTTGAGTAACGGACCCTGGTAATCCTAATGGAAGGAAATGGGATAACGTATGAAAGAAGATACGAGTATAAAAGATTTTGCGACATAAACGTTTATAAATCTTTAAGCGTGGTGTAACGCATAAATGTTGGGTTTGCGTATAGCATATACATACGAGTAATACATAGCATCGGCATACATTGGCAATAGCAACCTATAAGTAGGTTGAAAGTTTAAGGTCTATCATCAAAGTTTATACGCTACAGGGCAGTTGAGTGTTGAAATTATGACACGTAGTAAAATTTAAGAGACGTTGGACGCATCATAGCAATCCGTCTGGGGAAATACGTCCAGGTCACTGAAAACCGCAGCCAAATAACAACTCCTTAGTTAGAGGGTTGTTGTGTTCCTGTGCATGAGTGAGGTAACCAGTAAGCTCCCAAGGAGTTGCCGTGTTAGCAGCAGAGGAGGCATCGCACGAGTGATACTTAATGTGTTACAAGCGTTCATAGGCTACGGTAACCGCTTTACATCAGGTGGGTCATATCCTTGTATGCTTTTCGACGTTGTACAAAGTTAATGTAACACAAGTTCTAAATAAATCCAACAAAGTTTTACTATATTGGAAATATATGACTTTTTTTATATGATTTCTTGAACGTGCGGGTTTTTTTCGCGATGTTTTCCTTAACCGCCTAGCAATATTTAGCAAACAAGCATGCGGTCCGCCTGATGTAAAGCAGTTACCGTAGCCTTTAAACGCCAGCAACAAGAATAATGTCTCTTCTGCGTCGCCATCCCCGCTGTCAATATAGCAACTCCTCACTTTCCTCACTCACTCGCAGGAACACAACAACACTCCAGAGAGTTGTTATTTGGCTGCCTTCTTCTGTAAGGTGGAGGTACTTCACCAGTCAAGCTAATGTCGTGCCCTACCTCTCTTTCGCCAGAGCCTCGTCTTCGAGTTAACGCCACGTTCAGGTGAGGTAGGCTTTGGCTCTAAAGGTGGCATTGAATCACTTACACCTTCACTTATTATAAATATGTACATAAATCTGAAAAGACGAATTTAGTGGTACCTGCCCACGCCAGGCTTAGAACAAGGGATCGCTGTAAATTAATCTATTAGAAATTAACAAAATATAATAAAATTTCATTTAAAAAGTCTTAGTGCCTACTTACCTAAGTGCCCACGGGCTCAATGGCAAATAAACAATTTATATCTCTCTATTTAGCCTGCCACACAGCACTTTTGTTGTATCATTATCTATATTGTGTATTGTTTATATGTCTATAGTGTTTGTGTTACGTCCAAATAAACGTTTTCTTTCTTTCTATCTTTTATCTTAAGCATTGAAAATTGTAGCTTTAATTCGCTAATCCCCAGCTATGCATAATACCCGTCAAATATCAATTAAAACAAATCTGATCGTGAAGCATATGGAGAAACAAGTTACATCATTGAAAACCGTACACGTGTTAACAGAGGCACTGCTCGTTAAATATTGAGGATACCGTCATATTTTACAATGCGTCTGTGCTGTTTAAGCTTGGGTTTATGAAATTTTAATCAAAGTTCGTGGCCCCTTGCGTATTGGTACGGATACAGTTTAATGGGATCCAGGGTGAATCTACGTGGGTTATTTGCATCGGAAACTTGTTTTGTTTCCATCATATAACTTTGCACATGGTTGCGTTGATTGGAAATATTCATTCAGTATGGCACAGTTCGGGAATCATAGAAGGTAACTTTGTTACATCATAAAACGAGTTTATGGTATTTGGAAATTACTTGCAATGAGTATTAAATTTCTACTCGCGTATTTTAGGTAAAACATACATATTTCAAAAGAGGCGTATCAAAGTCTCTTGTCTGGGGAATTACCTAACGAAAACTTTCAACCGAATAACAACTCAATGGAGTGTTGCTGTGTTCTTGTGTATGAAAGGTAAGACAATAGCCAAATAACGATTCATTAGAGGATTATAGAATTCCCATGTGTTTTTTTTTTTTATAAACATCGGAAATCATGCCAGCATACGGCCCACCGGATGTAAATCTATACATATAAATAAAATTGAAGTGTCTGTCTGTGATTTTAAAATAAAGCCTTTATCTTAAGCCTATATCATTATTTTCACGTTACCAAAGCCTAAATACGTAACTACATAACATAACTTTTTGTCTGTCTGTCTGTCTGTTTGTTTGTCCGGGGTTCCTGCGTAAAAAATGAAAAACTGTTAAAATTAGGGGGAAATATCTTCCCCTTCGGGGGACTTTGCAATTTTATTTTTATCATTTTCATAGAATACGTATTTTTTGTAACATAAAATAACTACGCATTTTTTATGTAATATAAATAAAATACATATACGTTGCCTCCTGTAAAAGTCAATAGATGGCGCTGTACGAAAATTGAATCGCTCTATGGTTGCATCTACGACCCTGAACTTTGTTTTTTTTTTTAACAGAAACAATTTCATGTCTACAGAGAAATAAAGGCTACTAAAAGCCCAAATCACATGCGTGCGAAGCCGCGGGTACATATATGTAGCCTATGACCGTTTGCAATACATTAAGTATCACTCACGCGTTGCTGATAACACAGCTTAGGAGCTTACTTTCGCTCGAAGGAACACAACAGCCCCCCAGGGATTTTTTTTTATATTGCCTCTGCATAATGGCTGCGCTTCGTCTGTTGGTAAGCGAAAAGAGGAGCCCGAATTGCAGCGGCAACTGACAAAGGACTACAGTGCCCTATCAGTTGACGCTACAATGCTGGCCCGCTAGGTGCTTCTTCACGGTTCGTTTGAAAGATCCCATGTTGTAGGAAGGAGGAAACACATGTACAGGCGTTCCACTTTTTATTAGTTCGACAGTGATAGGAGTAGCTGAGTTTTTTAGTGCGAGAAAGAATGTCCTCATCAGTAGAACAATGATTTCGCATGCCTGCACGTGTAGTTCTATGATGGAAGGGAGAGGTTGGGATAAGGGAAAACAGTTCTTCAGTGCACTCTCCATGGTACTGGTGGTAAAATTTACTTAGGGAGCCTATGTCCCTACGAAGTTGCAGAGGTTCTAGGTTTTTTGTGACCTCTTCGTCGTCGATTATGCGGATAGCCCGTCGCTGCAACCTATCGAGAGCCTCGAGAAGATGCTGTGCGGAGCCGTTCCAGAGATGCGAGTAATACTCCACGCAGGCCTGAACTTGAGTCTTATAAAGAAGACAAAGTTGGTCCGGCGTGTAGAACCCTGTCCAGGACTCCGAGTTTTTTTGAAGCTGTTAAGATGAGGCTCTCGATGTAATTTTGTTGGTTTAGGTAGCAACGAATATCCATGACTAGCATATTCAGGATATCTCGCATATTGACGGTAGCGCCCTGAAGACTGGGAGTGGGGTGAAATGGGGACAGTTTTGTTGTGAACGCGCGCACCTGAGTTTTCTTGGAATTGTTGTTTGGCTGCAGTTTTCGGTGAGGTGTAGGCACTTCCCCAGTAGGACTGCTTCGAAGCGCCCTACCTCTTATGAAAATCAAGGCGAAGATATGTTCTTCACACTAATGTTTGTCCTGTATGGAAATCGAACCCACGAGCATTGATGTTAAAGTAGGATTTCTAACTACCCCATCGCTAAGCCCGTCGAAATATTCCAGATTTCATAAAAATAAAAATTCAACCTACCAAAGATTCAAAAACTTAAGAAATAATGTATGTATCACAGACCATGCATTATTCATTTTTGGTCTTGTTCTTTATATGGACATAATTTACTATTTGAAATTTGAACGTATTATTTCCGTCTAAATTATTACAACAACATGATGTCATAACAATCTAAACCGAAAGAGTTTTAGGTACAATGACCTCAAATAGGCCCAGAAATAGAAGAATGTGTTTGACTTTCAGACGTGGTGCTGACATCTGCGTGATCATTAGGGCACCAGCGAAATTAAAAAATGCCTCCGGCTGACAAAAGTCCATTAATTTTAGTTTGTCATACACTACTAATTCGTAAAATTTACTGCGATCTACTAATAGCACAGTTTCCTGTTACATATCACAGAAATATTAAATCCCTTTGAGTTTTTGTTTGTCACGAAACCCGTGAACGTATTTATGTGTGGGTTAACACCAATAATCGTTGGGGACACTCATTAAAACCCCGTTAACATCGTTTATTATTCTTTATGAATCCAAATCAGCAGGTGTGGTCTTTCTCATTAAGGTTATTTCCAAAACTGCTTCTTAATGAGTGATTGATTTAGGATAAACTTTAGATAAGCATTTCAGTTTGTAATGTTAAACTGAAATGAGAGTTGCTTTAGAAATATTGCATTTTTCTATCTACCTATAACTTTACCAAAAACCGAGAACTCTACATGATCATTGCCAATACGGGTACAAGTGTTACGCCAGAAATTTTTCACAACGGTCGCATAGCGATCACAGTTATTCTACTTTCATTCTCTCTCTGCCATACCCAGCTCTCGCTTTCATAAGTAAGCATTGGGACCAGCACTGCTAAGATATTCGTCATCAACCGTAATCCTTACATTGATTCTGGTTTCTTCTCTTTCAAATACTAATAATAATTATCTTTGTCTTCCTCGCATTCAATAGTAAGCCTTTCTCCATACAATCGTCTTTCATTATTGTGAGCAGTGTTTGCAGTTCAGATGGTGTTTCTGCTAATTGGACGGCATCGACTAATTGATTGGCATGGGTCGCGACCGAGCAAGCTTCTGGCACATGACCGCCAAAGTAATGACAACATGTGTTCCGCAAATTAAGTATGTTAAATCTATGTATCTATTTAGTACTTATGTATAATATCATGTGATATTATACGTACTGGTTAACACATATGTTAACCAGTACGTATAATATCACATGATGATGATGATGATGAAATGAGAAGTTGCCTGCTAACGAGTACTTGTGTTGTCTGGTATTTTCGTGGAATTTTTCGAAAATTCATTGGTAATTGATCTTATGCCGATGTTTACGTATCTTACTAAATCTATCTATCTACATCCTACCACCCAGCTAGATCCTTGCAGGCGAAGAAATCAGAACACCAATAACATTCATAGCTTGTTTCATGCATGCTCGACGGTTCCTAGGACTCGTGACATCTCCTTCAGATAAAACACTACTATTTTGGTCGTGAAAGGTGACTCATGGCCTACCCGGCTCCTAGATCCTTCCACTATCGTATTGTATATCTCATCCGTCCAGCATTCTTTCTTCATGCCTGAATCTTAAATTTAAATTACATTTACCTTTTGCCTTCAATTCAAAATCTAGACCTAAAGGGCCCAACAGAGCTTCAATATATCAATCAGTTCCTCTGTTTCTTCGTGTACATTAAAGAAATGTTTCAGAATAAAGAATAAAGCACGATATCTCTTCTAAAGTTACAACACTTATCATAAGTTATGACACAATGTTGGAAGCATAATAAATACTAAATAATTATTCATAATTTTATGTAGTGTTAAGAATATTTACTGCCATAGACAAGTATAAGTTAGCACCTGGTCTTTTAACGCGTCAAGTGAAGTTTCCTGCGGTCGTAAATACATAGAAACTTTATTTTCTCCTACCGCCCGAGGTCAAATTTAATTATCATATGCATGACGACTCAAAAAGTATGAAACGCCTACAGGTGATGTATAAATCAACTATTTGGTTATACTAAGCAATATTTCAGTGGGCAACTTAAACAATAGTTAAAATAATGGTGTCGATGTTCAAGAATAATTATTTTGGATCGTTTAAAATAAATCAATGCATAAATTAGAGGCTGCTATTATACTTGATTTAGATGGCAGCTCATTCGTTACACACAAATTGTATTTGGGATCGGATACTGTATGTGTACGTGTATTTATTTTAGATAAATGTAAATCAGATTGTATTGAAATCATTACTATTGCACTATTAATTTATAGGCATGACAAAACCGCAGTTAGAGTTTTAGACAAAACACTGCCTATTGTATAACTATAATATTGTAACATATGCCATTTTATTATACCTATCATACTTGGACTTTTACATACTAAACATGTTCCTATTTATTTGTTGTCGGCTCAACCGTTTATTCTGCATTTCGAAAATTATCTGTAAAGAACAAGATTTGGGAATGTAGTATTGAGCATGGGGGCAATAGTGATATTTGATCTGCTTTATTCAGACTATGTCGCGTATCACCATCATAGTTTAGAGATTAAACACTGTTGATGATTGAATATCGTTTGGATGATGAAATACGTTAATGCATTCGTCTTTCATTATTGTGATTAGAGATTTCACACTGAGAAAAGTTTACAACTGAATGTGAAGTAATAAGAATATAAGTATGTAGTGACCGAGTTACAGAGCACTCGTTCTTCTCTACTAACCGTGCAAGGAACTTATCAATAAGATATAGACAGAGATTCATTAAATTTTTTGTTCAACATTAGATACTTAGTTTACCCTATTCACCATTAAAAGTAACTGAAACAATACCTTTTTATGTGAAATGAATAGTTGCAAGGCGTCATTATTTATTTGAAGAGGTTCTACTCGCACTCTGACAGGCTGTTACACTGGGAGTTGATGATGGATAATATTTCCATGGTGCTCAAAAGTCAGCAAGGAAGGAAGACGTACGAGTAGAAGCAAGAATACTCATCCAAAGAAGACAACCTTCGTTCATAATTTGCTTTCCCTTATTTTCTAATATAATGAAACTTACAATGATACCATCAAAAATGCTTCACTTCCGCTAGACAAATTATTTATTTATTATTAATTCAACTGATTAAATATCGATAAAGACTTACTTATTTTAATGAATGTGAAGAAATACTAAGAAATTAGTTATTTTGTTACTCATTTGTGGTTCATTAGTATTTTATGCGTAGTAATTGGGAATAAAATCAAAGCTATCAAGAATATCATTTAAAGCAACCATTAAACTTTCAACAGTCAAAGGATCTTAGCCTTTTAATTCATCGAGTTTCTAGTGTCCAATAAAAACGAGAAAAAATAAAACTTTTGTTTCAAAGAACCACAAAAAGAACTGGGGACTATTTTATTCCAACTTTTTTTTTATTTCCAAGGCATGGTAATTAAGCGGACGGGGCTGTTAGCCCCATCGCAGTGGCTCCTAAATGCACGCTTCGAGCTTCGACTGACATAAAGGCAGGGTACACCGAGCTTAGAGAAGTAGATTTTTTATCGTCAAAGCTAGATGTGACTATTTTGCAAATGAAGGTAAACGAACTCCAAATCGGCTAACGTGTAATATATTTTTATGATTATGTTTCTAAAGTATGCCTTTATAATTATAAAAAAAATGGTATAACTGTTGCGGTGGGTTAAAAGAGAGATAAAGTATATTATAGTAGGTATAGTATCAATGGAGTTTTGGGGAATTGTGTTTATAATGAACACGCCACAACAACACCCACCTTATGTGAAAGTAAACTTAGTGCCGAAGAAATTAATGAGCTATTCTCGTAATTATATTATTATGAGATCCTAATTTTGTATTATATAAAGAAAAACACGTCTCAAATACAGACCTTCACAGCCATGGGAACGCTGCTGCCGTAGCATGAAGGGTAATGTACATGATATCAGTTTATATATGTAAATATAAACCATTTACTTCAGTATCCAAACGCGTTGTCCAATTTTCATGATTATTTCAGCAATTGATTACAAAAAAAAAATTGTTTCAATTGTTACTATTATATATGACATTACATAATATATGGCGTTACCTTTCAATGTGGTAGCTGTTAGACGTCATATTGGTGCCTAAGTAAAGTCACTATAACTGCGTCACCAATATGATACGAATACGTCAAAATGAGTCGTCTGGAATCTAGAACCAATATCTCTCTTTCTCTTGGTGCGTGAGGTACTGCATCGTATTTTCGGATGTGACGTATGGCACGTAATGGCGCGATAGTCGACTAGTTGTCAAGCGGGATCGGTGGTGGCCCCGCGGTATAACCGTACGCCTAAAAAGCGTGAGGTTCCGCGTTCGAACCCTGGCGGGTGCCTGCTCGGTTTTTACGGGTACAATTTAGTTCGGCTACCACTTGCTCCCGGTGAGGGAAAACACCTTGAAACCTGCACATGCAGATCTTTTGGATGTCTAATCTTTCATTGTCTTGTCTATTAAGGGTTACGGAGATCAGATGGAAGTCGCTTCAATGTAATAATTGGACTCTCCACAACTTGGATCACGGTCATAGCGAACCCCGATCTCCGTAGTGGATGCAACCGGGACTTACCTCTTGATGAGTGAGTGGAGTAGTTGTCAAATTTATGCAAAATACCACACATTTTTAACTTTTATAACAAACAAACGGACATTCACATTTATAATATTATATATATATATATATGCTTGCTGACCGCGTTCGAAATGATGACGTACGAAAGAGAGTGTCGGTGTTAAGATAAAAAAGGGCATGCTCCGTTGGTTCGGACATGTATAAAGAATGCAAGATGAAAGAATGACGAAACAGATATACAATGCGATAGTGGAAGGATGTAGGAGCCGAGGAAGACCAAGACTAACCTACCATGACCAAATTGGTCATGTTTTATCAGAATGTGATGTCAGGAGCCTTAGGAACCGGCGAGCGTGCATGAAAAGAGCTATGAATGTGAATACATACATACATACATAGATATATATATATTATTTATACAAACCATATTTGTAATATAGATAGAAGTAAGCAACAATAAATTACAAGCAAAAGTGAACTGTACACCAAATATTTCATGTTAGTTAATTTTCAATGTAAATACGTATCACTAAAGAAACCCAATAGCATACTATACGCATTAATTTATAATTGTTACTTAAGCAAGCGGCCTTTGATATAGGTAATTTTAAGGGCTGCGTAATTTCCTACGGCATAGTAGGTACGAGTATATCTAGTGATTTTGTATCTCCGCTTTGATCTCTCAGGACTCCAACCGTATAAGGATTAGGAATTTGTGCGGATTTGGTTAAGGGGGGGACGAGAAAATTGAGAATTGTTTCCTCCACCACACACCGACTAAAGCCCTCTTATGAAGCGAAATGTTTGCGAATACACGAACGCCCAACGATTTTTTCTCTGTTATTTTACGATTTGTACGTGACTGTTAATTTTTGTATTGCTTTTTTGCTCCATGGCTTCTTTTATGTTATTATGCATGGAAATAAACGTATATCTAAGTAGTTGAAGTGTACCAGCGCTTACATAATATTCATTTAGCCTATTCAGTAGGTTTAATAGGGAAACTAATTGTGAACGATCGGAATTGGAATTAAATTAGGGCAGTAGCTCCAGTTAAATTTAATGATTTTTTGTCAAATTCAACACTGTTGATGAAATTAAAAACATACTAGAAGAGTTTATGAAATTTTTGACCATTTTTCGAAAATTCGAATTGGACAGGCAGAATACTATAATCTACTAACTTCACGAACATGTGGCCTAAAATGATAACCTATGTGACAATTTATATTTACGAATATTACGAAAAGGTGTTTATTATCACCCGTTCCTCGTGGTCTTTTTTTTATACAATATCGGGAGGTATACAAGCATGCGGTCCACCTGATGTAAAGCAGCTACCGTAGCCTATGAATGCTTGTAATACATTGAGTATAACTCACGAGATACCACCTCTGCTGCGAACACATCGAAGCCAGTCGAAGCACAACTAGTTATGCTATCCATGGCATTGGTTACTTATATCACAACTAAGCACAAGTAGTTGTATACATGCCGTAGCCTTTCTTGTATAATACGCATAGACGTATATTCCTTTCAAGTCAGAGTTATACTTTTTTTTATAATTTTCATGGGATTTCTTTTTAAATGTGTAATGTTTCTGTGGAGCACCTCTATGAATGTCACTAACAATTATGCATGTATTGTTTTCTTTATACACAATTTGTTTTTTTTTAATACTACGTTGGGAGGCATCCAAGCATACGGCCCACCTGGTGTAAAGCGGGTACCGTAGCCTTATAACGCTTGCGATATATTAAGTATCACTCGCGCGTGAAGACACAGCAACTCCTTGGAGCTTACTGGTGACCTCACTCACACGTAGGAGCACAACAAGAGCGTTGTTGTGTTCCTACGTGTGAGTTGTTATTTGGTTGCGGTTTTCTCTGAGGTGGAGGTACTTCCCCAGACAGGCTGCTTTGATACGCCCTACCTCTTTTAAAGCTTATATTTCACCGTAGAAGTTTGTCTAAACATTCAGAAATGTGCAAAATATTAACCTAACCTAAATTTCGACATCGACAATGTAACAATAACTAAACTCAATAAGAAACAAACTGAAGTAGTGAAGTAAACTGCAATGTTTGCTTCAATGACTATGCAATTAATCTTTCTCTTAGCATTATTCGGTATCCTAATCCCATCGGATTGGCGGGATCCGCTCTATAATTCTAAGTATTTGGTGAAGATACTATATTTTACATATATCGACTGCCGCCACAATCCAGAGGAAAAGTTGAGAATGCGCAAGCTTGCATTACCAGAGAAACACCTGGCTCGTCAATTATATAACAACGAAACCGGTCGGTAAAAATAATTATTAAATAAAACTGTGAAGTGGAATCTGTACAAGTGCAAGTATTAACATTAAATTGAACATTATTTATTTATTAGGAACCGTGTACAAGTTGGTCAATCAATAGGCCGATTTTTTATCCACTAGGATATCACTACTCATTACGCAATTATTTTACATATGAAGGCGCGATTTTATGAAATACTAATAAAAGTCTTTAAAATTGCGTATTGCCAAGTTTCGCTTTTGTTCCAACAGCGTGTCACATTTCACATTAATTAAAATCCGGTTTCTGGCTTTATAGCGCCAACCCATTGTATACGTCTACAGGGGCTTCTAATGTGATTAAAGCTGCTGAGAGTAATAATAAACATTTTATTGAGGCATTACATACGGCTGATGTGAACGTAGATCGTAGAAACAAAAATGTGGCAACGCAGCAGCCGTACGCTATAGATAGCTAACATCAGAAACCTGTCAAAGACAATGTTACTTAATAAAATAAGTAAATTTATTATTTATCTATGGCGTCGTTCAGCCTATCATGCTAATCGAACTCACAGGTTAAGCAACGTCGACCGCAGCATTTCTATGGATGGCTTTATATATCTCATATTTCTCCGTGGTTCGAAGAACACATTCTACCGTCGTCGGTCCCGCTTGTTGTCTATAGATGACAGTCGTTAAAATAAATCAGTGGCCTTCTGGCCGCTTGAAAACACTGGTCTGCGCGATCTGTAGTTGATCAGCGTGGAGGAGTGGAGTACCTATGATATACACTGTTGTTTGAAGGGGAGACTTGTATCCCCGACCCGCGTCTCTGCAGTGGGATGAGTTATGGTTAGTATGGTAGTAGAAGAAGGATTGCTTCATGAAATAATATTTAGAATTCATTTCCACATGATATGCGGTTACTGATATTAGAAGTACAAAAGTATATAAATTTTTTCATAATACGTAGGATTAGTTCAGTACTAAACAAATAAACAGGTCGCCTGATTTGTGGTGATTACTGTAGACTACGAATGCTTGCATAGCAATAGCAATGGTTTTCTGGTCGGACCTCTGAGTAAATGTCGCTGCATCTAAGCTCACAATGTGTACATTCAAACCATATCGAACCTGATACCAGTAGTAGGTTAAGGAATTGCATGTGTGTTTTTTTTTATACAGCGTCGGGAGTTATACAGGTATTCTGCCCACCTGGTGCTAAGCGGTTAGCTATGAATGCTTGCAATACATTAGGTATCACTCGCGAGATGTCACCTTTACTGTTAACATAGCAACTGTACAATTCTCCAGGGATTTGTTCTTTGGCTGCGGTTTTCTGTGTGGTGTATAACTTCTCCAGACGAGCTGCTTTGATGCGCTTACCTCTCTTTTTATCTTAATATATGAGAACAGAAAATGAAAAGAGCAATGAATGTTAAAGAAGTGAGTGAGGTATGTAAGGATCGAGTCACGTGGCGCTCGGTTCTCTCTGCCTACCCCGTAAGGGAGTTGGCGTGAAGTTATAGATAGATAGATAGAATATATGAGAACAAAACAAGGCTCCAAAACATTGTGTTTTGAAAGATGCTTAAAATATAAATATGATGTGTTGTTCCATGTGATAACATCGTACAGTAACAAAAGATATAATCCACTAATAAGAAAATGTCATTGCATGATTTATTTAATTTACAGAAAAATTCACATCGCAGCAAATGAGTACAAATACCGAGTGATTACGCAATAATGGCACTCTGCATAAGTCGTTTCAATTGAATAAAATCAACTCGTATATCTCATTCTACATCCATGACTCAAGGCTGTATTCTCTACGTAAACTATGGGGTTATAGCCCGAACATCACGCCAGACCTAATTAACTTTGTTTTATTGTAACTTAGTGGGTCCATCAGTCATTAGGAGCAGACAATGAGAGATATATGAGGATTGATATATTGCGGTCGCATACTGAATATAAGCCTGGTATTTTGTCGTTTTCTGTTACTCAGTTGTTTGAGAAATAGACAATTTCAAACTTATGAATTTAGTCTCACTTTCGATTATTATGCTGTTACACAGATTTACATGTAATTCGGTACGTAGGTAAATGTATGTATGTATATCTTCACGCAAGGTCCCTTACGGGGTAGGCAGAGAGAACCGAGCGCCATAAGACGCGGTCCTTACATACTTCATTCGCTTCTTTCATATTCATAGCTCTTTTCATGCACGCTCGCAGGTCCCTAAGGCTCCTGACATCACCTTCTGATAAAACACGACCAATTCTGTCATGGTAGGTTAGTCTTGATCTTCCTCGGCTCATACATCTATTCACTTTCGCCACTCTCTTTCAGACCAACTCTCTTTCGTATGTCATCATTTCGAACGCGGTCAGCAAGCGTTATGCCACAAGTTTTGCGCAGTGCTCGCATCTCGACCGCATTTATTCTATTTTCATGCTCTCTCTCCCATACCCAGCACTCACTTCCATGACTTAGCGTTGGGATTAGCACCGCGTTGTGTACAGCGAGTTGTGCCTTCTGGCTTAGATTTCGGCCGCCTGCAGTTTACTCAACGCTTCATTTACGCTCAGTCGTCTCTCCACATCAGCGGTATACCTTCCATCGTAGGTAAATAATTTACAATATAATGTAAAAATTGTAATTAATTACAATTTTTACATTATATTGTAATAAACATTGTTTTTGTAACATACAAAGACGACAATTTTAAACAATGAAATTAACTTTATATGTTAATTTAATTGTCGAAATCAAAAATTTCGTCTAGGTAAGTCGGGCCAACGAATTATTAAAGAAACATCATAGTTTTTTTCACTCTTATCATCATCATGGTTTATTTGGGCCACTCGTAAATGAATAAGAATTGGCAGAATGGTGTCAGGCTCAATCAAACGATTTCGGCGTATACTATGGCCCTTTTTAGACACCAGGTATATGTTGGCGATCTTTTACGAAGACAGGAATTCCCCAGAAGAACAACTCGTAAGCTCACAGCCTCAGGACTAATTAACTTATGAATGTCGAGGGAGAACAATATACTTTAGGTAGCTTTGCCATTCGTACACGGAACTCAACGTAACGTAACAATGAGATAAATATATCCAAGAAATCCTAAAGTATTCTTTAGTATTTCCACCACTGTAAAATTTTATTGTAACGTATTTGCAAAAAGTTTCACTTTCATTAGTCACAATGTTACAACCGTTTCTCAGGAAGGGCCGTTGAGTGCAATTCTTTCCGGTTATTTATGGCCAGGCTGATAGTAAACGAAACTCGAAATTGAACAAAATTTGCATACAAGGGATGCGTGAGGCAAAACAGCGGTGGTACAAACGAAACCACCATTGTTTGAGTAACAGCGGCTATTCTATTCTTTTATCTTTTTTTCACATTGTTCCAATTTCTGTTTCGAAGATGACTTGTTTAGTATTCAAATGCGGGATGTTTCAAATATGAGTCAGGTTTATTAGTGATAACCAATATGCTTTTTGTCAGTTTGTCATTTTTTAATAATAGGTGCCATAAATTATTTTTTGTTTCAATTTGGTCATAAGGTTCGTTGGTACGGTCTCACTTTCAATATATTAAAATATACAACGCAAGTTTCACTTTAATATTAATATTTATTGCCTCCAAAGCGCCTGAAGTTATAAATACTTTTTATTTTATGCTGGCCACCCGTCATTGTATAACAAAACAAGGGAGTTTTACGACGTATTCTAGTCCGTAAAAGAAGCTATCTTTATCGGTTCGAAGTTATTATTCGACGTTAAAACCAATGCCGCTATGCCCCTGCGCACTGGTAGGTTGTAAACATTGATTTCTTGATCATAAACTAGTTTATTATATATATAGCATAATTTTATTTTCAATATAACGTTAAATTAGATATATAATTTAAGTCTAGTTACAAAGGCAAAAGGAAAATTGATTTTAAAGGGCTGATAATACCTCAAGTCTCGGACATTGGAAATCATTAGAAGACCGCGGTTGTGTGATGATGATTATTAGTGCTATTTTTTTTGTTTGGTTATTCGTTTTATTTACGCATAAACCCTCAATATTTCTAGGTAAAAGGGAAGCCTGTCATCTATAATGTATACGGTTTGCATGCCACTTTGCCTTCAAAATCATTTAGCCTCTTCCTGAAATTTAGTCATAAACTCACAGTTACAAATATCTACAAATCAATGCAATCTCAACGCCCTCACTTCCTTAGGAACTTTAACAATTGTAAAGAAAATATGCTTTGAGTGAACTATCACCGAGTACAACATTTACTCTGAAAGTGTACAGTTCCTGTGTAAAACTGTAAGTACCAAATTCTACAAAGGCGGACCTGTGTAGCCTGAAGCTAGAATAGCATAAAATTTTACTGATCTATATATATATCTTCAATTTTATTATCTTTATATTATAAAATCCCTTGGCGTGACGATTGAGTAAGCAGAAAGAACCGGACTTCATATAACTAGGTCATAACATTTTATATTTACACGATGCTAGGTTTCAAAATTCGCAGTTTAATCAGTATTGATAGTCACGTAACTCTTAAAGCAACAGTTAACAAAAGATAACTCTTCGCCGAACCTCTAATGGTGGAGGGACATTATCCGAAAGTCGTTTTTGTGCGAATAAAATTTATTGTGAAAATTTTAGGAAAGCATACCGGGGTCACTGGGGAGTTATCTTTATGTACATTTTTATGTATTTTGCAGCAAAATGTTATCGGCCCACAGTTAAACGAGTTCTTTAATGTGACGGCCTTTTTCTGCGTTACCGTTAAAAAGCATATAAAGTAATTTCGATGAATTATGGAAACCATTCGCAGTCTCTCGTTTTATCGCAAGAAATAGAATAAACAAAAACTTTGATAAAAGGCATTTCTTATACGTTTTTGGATTTATTGCCGCATAATTTCGACAAAAGTTCACGGGTTGTGTAATCTTCGCAAAGAAGTATTTGCTATGTAGCTCAGATGGCAAAAGTTTCGCTCTAAAATATCCGTGCACCGTAAGTAAACATAACAAACATTTTGTCTGGCACGAGAATCGCGAAACTCGGTCAGATATGAATTAGAACTCGATGTATGAATCGAGTAAATATTAGCATAGCTACTTCACCTAAAGAAATTGCGTCGCGTCTCTCACAAAAATCGTTTAGGCAATTTGTTTAAATTACTTTCTTATGCTAATCCGCCTCGTGTTGCGAATATATTCTTCACAAAAAAGAAATAGCGAGCTGTAGGCGTTCGAGATCGTCGAATTGCCTCGCACACCTCAAATGATGCATGTTGTGGAAGCCGGATCTCTACAGAAAAACAAGATACTGCAAGCTATTACACGGTTAACATCGTAAATAATCGTCTTAGCCCGGTAAATAAATAAGTGTATAGACTTGGTCCGTGCGAGCTCCTATCAGATCTGACCGAGAGCTGGGATGTAGCGAGCGCCGAGAAAGTGGTGTTTAAGAGGCGAGATACGGTGCGACGCAGAAGGGGCATAAGTTTTGCGGCGTGTTAAAAGATAATGAGTGCGGATATAGCTTATAAGAAAGAAGATGTTGCGTACGGCCTTTGTAAGGAGACATTACTTTCTTATCTCACATAGGCATACCGCTAAATCTTATTTGAACATTTTAACGCACCTAGGAAGAACGTTTTAGGATTTACAATTTATATTTGCATGGGACAAAGTTTGAAACTTAAGATTTATCTTCTGTTACTTCTAAAGATACTAGCTTCAGTATGTTTAAGATCAAATATGGAATGAATTGTAAAGTATTTCAACGTAATTCAACTTTCAAACATCTACAACTACAACAACAATTTTATTTCTACAAAGTCAAATCAAAAAGGTGCGCAAAATTAATACAAGTTCTTTATTACGTAATAAGAAGGTATCGCTATGAAATCGTATGAAATCAACAACATAAATAAGTAGTGTATTTTCTTGATGGCGGGCTACTTATAATTCTTAGAAAGACATTAGTAAGTGGCGCAATACCATCATCAGAGCCAAAGCCAAACCCACGTACATGTTATGCACCCTGACGATTAATAAACGACGTTCTGGGAAAAAGGGTACATACGTGGCGCAGCGGTTACTACAACGCGACCTTGACTCCAACGCTCGTAGGTTCGATTCCCATACAGGACAAACTTTCCTGTGCACGAACGTATCCGTTTCTCTTGGTCTGGGTGTTTTTAAGGTGAGGTAGGGCGTATCAATCCAGCTCGTCTGGGGAAGTACCTCCACCTCACAGAAAACCGCAGCCAAATAACAACTCCCTAAAGAGTTGTTGTGTTCTTGCGTGCGAGTGAGGTCGCCAGTGTGCTCCAAAGGCGTTGCAATGTGTACGCTTTATGTATTACAAGCGTTCATAGGCTACGATGACCGCTTTATATGCTTGTATGCCTCCTGGCGATGTACGAGTATAAAAAATCTAAAATAGTAGAAGCCAGTCATAGTATCGTATCTATATATCGTATAATTTATATGTATGTTTAATGTATAGCCGCAATCGTGATTCTCTGCACTCCCAAAGGTCGACTGGTAGAAAATGCAACTAGCATTAAGTCCGCCTATTGTACCAAAATGTAGTTCAATAAAGCTTTAAATAAATAAATATTAGTGAATATTCGTTCTGTTCCTGCGAGTATGTAAACTCACCACGAATGGGCGAGCCCTCTTACGTGAGCAAATCTCCTTCATTTGCCAGCATCTACAGGTTACTTGACTCAGTAAAAGAATGTTAATGGACATTACTAATGAATTTCTATGTCCATACAAATTGAGCCAAGATAAACTCATAATTAAGAAGAATAAACGTAACATTTCAAGAAACGTTAATCAATCAATGCCAGCGGACGTGTCGTAAAACGTTTTCAATTACAAAATCTCTCTGTTCTTTGAATCGTGATGAACCGACTTGTTTCAATGAAAGATGGACACCCACATCATGTCATGTATACTTACGTATATCCACGTCTCAACATCAAACTTATTAAAGAAGTTTTGCGTAGGTGGACAGGTAAACAAATTTAATCATTTCTGTAATTGGCCCATCGCTATTTAAGTTACAAAGCTAAACAATTAGCCCAATCATATTGGCACCCATTAACTTGATTGGAATTCTACAAGTTTCCAAGACCTCAACTATAGTTTGTGAAGGATTGATAGGCATACGTGATATATATTGAGATATCGATAAAGCTACTCGCATTACATCGGTCCAATCCAAATGGTTAAGTGGAAACCAAGGGTGTTCGATCAATGTAAACATTTGTTAGATTACATCGGGGACTATTTCAACAATTTGCTTAGTCCAGTAACTTTTCATTTAGTAATATTGTCCTTTACAGTACCTTTTTTAAGTAAATATTTCCTTAAAAGACTAAGGGCGGGCGATTCTAAGTTATTATACTTAGTAAATGAACGCTCTAATAGAAGTAAATCTTATTATGACAAAATGAGTATGTTTTAATATATGCTGAAGGCAACTGCGGCATTCTTTTTATGTTAATTTATAGTTAAATTTTATCCACATTTGCTAAATAAACATACCCCTTTTATATTACATTTTTTAACTAAACTCTCAAAAACATATTATTTAATTTTCCTCTCATTATAACACACAATTGAAGAATGCCTACATAAACACAAAGCAAAGGGTAGGAGTATAAATCCTAATTTACTTTTCTAATCCCAGCAGAAAATAAATGTACGTAGAAGACGGATCGCACAAGAGTAAACAATCTAAGGAGAACGTTCAATGCAGTTTGCACTAGAAAGGGAACGCGATCTAATCTCGGATCGCGCGATTGAGAGAGTGGACTTGAAGGCAATGCATCACCTGGCTTCCGTTGCAGCAACGATCTTGATTTCAACCCTAATGTACCTCCCACGTGAGTGATGCTACCATTTACAAAAGATCTACCTCGGCTCCCGAACTAGAAACCTAATCAGGTATTTCAAGGTAAAAGCTATAAATTTACGAAGATCTTGCTAAATTGGTTTGGACACCTCTCGGTTGGGATGCTTCACGTTTTACTGATAAGATGGTTTTGCTGTCCATTTGACACCTACGCCAGCTACCGAATGTCAGTTCTCGATTGTTCACACTCGTATTCGATTATTATTTTTGTTGTGAAATAGTCGATACTTGTTTCGCTTTTATTTCTTTTTTGGTATCAAAGTACTCGTATTATTCTTATGTTAACGAGTATTGTTTTACGGTTCCGTAAGTGTGATACCTATATATTTGCATCTGCATTTTATCTAGAGAAAATTGTGTATAACGATTTAGAACTTCTAATCAATTTCGAACCCACATTTCTTTTTTGAATCGAATATTTGTTCATTCTCTTTATCTTCAAAATGTCATGTATGTTATTGGTATAAAAAAAGATAATGGAAGTATATTTTTAAAACAGTTTCTAAAATAGATTTTCCTTCACTACGTTGAATTTACGTTTCTCTTTTATACCTGCAGAGAAACTTTACAAATGCGATAAACCTGTGCAATATTGTGACATAACGTGCTATCGACATCATGCGATTCTCCATACGACTCGACATAAAGAAGAAATAGATAATTTAGATAACAAGAAAAAGCCATTCGGCTCTCTCGCTTCCAAATAAATGGAGAATATTACTCACATATTCAGAGCGTCTTTCACATAGGAGATCGTATATGGGCACATAACTGAACACTCTTTATGTTTCCGCTATAGGCATATCGTCTTCAACGTTTCGCTCTGCCAATACTGAGTCGCCAACTCCACCGATATTAAAGTACTCCATTTGGCAAGTACCATCATCCAAAGTATAGAATATATGTCACTGAATGTAAATTGTGCCTTTTAGGCGACTATACACAGATATACAGACAGTAAATATTTAAATACGGTTGACAACAGATAAAATATGGATTCATTAACCTTAACGATTCCTATATCAGTTATACTCGTAGGGAACTAATACAGTTTTATGGACTTTAAAGGCACATACATATAAAGGAGTGGAGCTTTCATTCCATGTTTAATTTTCTTTTAGTTACAAATATTAACCGTCTCGAAAACGATTTGGGTAGGTTTATTTAGGTATGTCCTAAGATGGTACTATTTGTAACATCTACATAGTATACAACGAAGTGGCTTCCCATCGCGCCGTCTGTACGCGTAATCTTTTAAACTACGTAACGAATTTTAATGTGGTTTTGATACAATAGTGATTCAAGAGTAAGGTTTATATGTATAACACATGTTGTTGTAGTAGAGAATAGCCGAAAAAAAAGATTTGTAATGGAATGTCGTAAAAAACATATTTTTGTGCGCTAACATTGCAGATGCTGGCTAAACCTTACGAGATAGATTATATTAGTTTACTAAGGAATTATAAATCTTAAAAAGATCTACAAAAAAGTACGCGATGGTATATGTCTTTCTCCGAAGGATAACTCACAGTAACCATTTTTATTTTTGAATAACTATTACAAAAACATAACATAATATAAGGTTATTTAGAAGCCGAGAAAGGCCAAGACTTACTTACCATGACCAAATTGATCGTGTTTTATCAGGTGATATTAGGAGCCTTAGAAACCGGTGAGCAATGAATGCTAAAGAAGTGAACGACGTGACGTAAGGATCGAGTCATGTGGTGCTTGGTTGTCTCTGCCTACACCGCAAGGGATTTGGCGTGGTGTTATAGATAGATAGAGTATTTCATTTTAAAATAAAATATTTACTACAAAAATATGGCACGCCAGTATCATACAAATAACGTATCTATTTATTCTACAACTTTGGCTGTGGACTATTGGTTGCGGTCCCGTATTGCCAAGGGAATAAGAGTTCTGTATTCTTATAATATTTTGTTTGCGAAAAAAGGGTTCTCGTAGTTCCGGATTGAATTTAAAGAGTGAGCTCGTCCCCGTAACTGGGAAATAAGTTTTCCTTTAGTATAAGAAGTGTTTTACTACTTCTTGTTTGGGTGTATCAAAGTTTCGAGTGCTGCCAGCTTTATGTTCGATAAACTCCCCCGATGTTATTCAATTGGAATAAAAACTAAACTGAATTCTATCAGGATAAACTTGTCTATATATTTGTCTCTAACGTGTTACTGGAATGATGACTGAATCTAAAAATTCATTACTAGTAAAAATTAATAGACTATTTAAGTGAAGGTTTACATGTCTGTCCGAAAGATCTGTCGGGAGAAATAGCAAGTGGAAAGTCGATGATACATTGAGGTAACAGAACACAAAAGGGAAAGTGAGAAACCCCAACTTTGAGCATCATAGTAGAATGACCGATGACAGAGATAGAGAATAAAATATGAATAGGAGAGATATTTAAAAATCAGCCAACAAGCCAGCGAGAATGCCGTACTATCACAAAAGATTACATATTATTTCCAAAATTTTTAAATACAGAAAAAAAAGAAAATATATTGACTGTTTCCGTATTTGTTGTTTAAATACAGCATATTCAGCGTTGTATATGAAAATTCCAAATTCCTAAACAGTTTATATTTTTCCATATACCCGGTAACAAAAACATCTAAGAGTGACACATTTTTTTCGTTTCCAAATATATTATACAAAAATATATAGAGGCGTGTAAAAATAATTTTATTTATTATTTATTTATTTTAGAGTGCATCGAGTAAATTTGATGTGTTCTAAAGAATGACACCATCAAATCATCACCGATACATCCTACGATAAGATTTTTTTGCGCCATTGTGTTACGGCACCCCCATAATAATTATTGAATCGTTTTTTTTTTTAATATTTGTTTGGTTTTGGGACAAGATTTCACAAAATATAATCAAATTACAGCGCTATAAATCATTCAGTTCATGAGTTCACCTGTCAGTAATAATGTTACGTCTGCACTTTAGATATGGAGTCCTAATAAAAATCGTTATTCCGATGGACTCATCGTTGTTCATCAAAAAATAATTCACCGCAGAAGGAGCAAATAGAGAGAAAGTAACAGAAGGAAGCGTGGAAAGCGAGAAATCCGAAATTTCTACATTGTATCAGAATGATCGATGACAGAAAAGAGGATTAACCGATGGATAGATGAGAGCTTTAAAAACGCAAAAGAAGCTGTTATATCTAGGATAATAACTTAATCTAATAGTTGAATTTAAGCACAGAGCTAGTTACAGTCACTATTTTATTTACTACTAGCTGCTGCCCGCGGCTCCGCCCGCGTGGAGTCAAATAACGTAGCCTATGTGTTAAACCACATCATAATCTATCTACGTGCCAAATTTCATTTAAATCCGTTCAGCCGTTTAAGCGTGAAAGAGCAACAAACATCCATCCATACATACAAACTTCCGCATTTATAATATTAGTAGGATTAGATGTTGACACTGATGTACCACTAGCCAGCCACTGGCTTATTCAATAAGGTGTTGTATATCTTCGTTTTATTGATACTTATTTTTGAGTGTTGTTAGCAAGGAGTTGAATTTTTTTGTGAATTTCGTGACATAGGCGTGATGACGGTGCGGAGGCAGAATATTTTAAAAGTGCTAAAGCACGTTGTTTGCTTTTTGGAAAAATATTAGAAGACACTTCTGATAACCACGTGTAGTAAACATGCTGCTCTCGGAAGACTCATCTTTATAATAGCTAGTACAGGTCGCTCGGAGTTCTGTCTTTATTCTGGTATTATGGGTTTTTTTTTTAAATGCTTTCATGCTGATTCGTTAACCAGTTAATAGATTCAGGCGTTATTTTGCGAAAGTCAAATTTACATGCAATTTGATCTAACCTGCTTTGTGTGCTTCCGCCACCAATTAGTTCATGCGGCCTAGCACCGGCCGGCACCCACCTACTACTGTTAGTAAGTGCAACATGCCGACGCTGCCATGGCTGCTCCGGTAATCTCTGCCTCAGCTGCTGCGGTCGTCCGCCATCTGGAACAGAATCCGCATGCCCCCACCACCACCGTCTCTGCCACGACTGTCCTGGTCGTCGCTGCGACACGTGTTTCGCCTCTTCACGAGGCATCATCAGGCGTTGTAGACGTACTAACAGTAGTGGGTGGGTGCCGGCCGGCGCTAGGCCGCATGAACTAATTGGTGGCGGAATCACACAAAGCAGGTTAGATCAAATTGCATGATTCATTAACCTCCTAAGGAAAGCTCCATCTAAAACCATAAATTCCTGGACTCAGATGGTTTGGTTTAGTTTATTTTTTTTCCGTTACTCTATTAATTTCTTATTTTACATGTTAAGAAAACCTGTTTTTAGTAGAACTATGTTACATACTCAGTAATAAGATTATCAAAAGTAATGGAACGTACTCTAGAAATTCTCGCTTGGTTGAACACCGTGAGCGGCATATTTACATTTTTTCCTCAATTCATCGCGGCGGTGTTTGGTGGATGGATGATCCCGTACCGGCATTTTGTGACATTAGGCTCCATTGGTTTTGAATGTGCCCTACTCCGAACAAACCCGCTCTTTTAAATAGATAAGTAAATGAATTGGAATGCTTTTGTGTTCATGTATATAAATATTTAAATATTTTTGGTATGGAGATGAAAAATGTTTTGGGCATATTTAATTCCAACATGTTTTTGGTTTAGGGTTGAATGATGTTTTATGTGCCCTTCTATTAATATCTTAGTGTTATTTTCCATTTTATTACCTACTCTGTAAGGGACTTAGCCTTAAGGTGTAGATAGATAGATAGATCATAAGAGTTATGAGTTATTATTTTAACAGTTACATACTAACTGCCATTTAGTGTGATTGTAATTTGCATTCAATGATTTTACTTGACAACAATACGACGACAGCATTGTAATACATAATATAAAGTACCTATTTTCTACTACATAAGAGTATAATATGACAACAATCTAAATATAGACAATGACTCTGAAAGAATAATAACTAATTATTAAATGGCTTAGAACTAGGTCGTTCTCACGCATTAGAACTAAAATAGATGCATATTGTGTTGTACAAGAGGTTTTGTCCAGCGAAATTTTTAATCATAGAATGAAATCCCCGTCAAGATTTTCCCAGCAGATTACAACATTCAGTTATTTAAAAAGACCCTCTAAGACGGTTTTACAGGGTCGGCAATACGCGAGTGACGTCTTAGGCGTTATAGATTACGATAACTAAGCATAGAAGTAGAGTAAGAGTTAGAATCGATCTCAGGGAGATTCATGTCTTTTCATCTAAATCAAAACCCATAATAGGCAACTGTGTTTCTTTAAATCTGCAGGCAAATAACCATCAAGGCCTACAAATAGCACGATTTAAATGAATTACCCGTTGCTAATTAAACAAGTCTTAAGGTTTGCCCTTTCTTAAAGGGATTGTGAAATATTTTGGCAATTAAGCCACCGTTTTTATTAAAGAAGTCTGTGGAGTGAAAAATTAATTAAAATTTAAGCCTTTCGGAGCTCCCTATGCGGCAGTCACAATGAAGCGCTGCAGGCGCACATTTCAACGAACAACTAAAGATCAGCCATGTTAGATAATTCGGATGGGTTTATGCAGTATGCAGATGAATGGATTAAAAATTCATTTTTGTTCACGTGAACAATGGAATTCGTATGTTTACTGTATTTCTACACATCGACACATATAATAATCCCAGTTAATCTGTTTTGGGTTGGGCAATACTCTTTTGCTCAACGTCGGATGGAAAACGAGTATATACCTACCTAAAGTCGGCAGCTTATGAACGCTTACAAATATTATATATAATATAAGTGATATCGCCAGCAACTTTAGACCAAGACATCAGAAGGTTATGTCAGGAGTCTTAGAAACCGGCGAGCGGGCATAAAAAGAGCTATAGCGTTCTCTCTGGCGACCCCGCATGGAACCTGTAAACATATACATACATACAATATCGCCAGCTTCCTTGTAATCTTACTTATTCCATACAATTTGTAATTAGACTGTTATTTTCCGCGAAGTGGAAGGGGGTGATCCCTATTATCTTTGTGCCATACCTCTCTTTTCACAGAGCCTCGTTAGGTAGTTGGCAGGGTGCCGGTGTGATGTGTGGGTAAATTTGGTTTTTCTTTAGAAATGATGAGGCGCCGCTTACCGAAGTGCAAATTAATAGGTATTCTAGAGGGCCAGTATCACCTAAATATTATACAAATTCTAATGTATACACTAAATACTAGCCGCCTGCCGTAGTTACGCCCGCGTGGAGTTGGGTTCATCAATTGAGTGTACCAAGGTTTAAGCATTTCCGAAATAAAAAGTAGTAATAGTATACAAAGCAATTGTTGACTCCAGATAAAAGTTTATCGAAATCCGCTAACAGTTTTTAGGTAAAGCATGCATAACGAATAGCTAGACAAATGCTGTGATTTTATTTTATGTATGTATATAATTAAGACGTCGTCACCACATATGACTACTAATTAGTCGATGGCAAAACAACCAGATAATTGTAAGTAAACTAATGTACCTACTGACATACTCGCAAAATTGGGTCATCGAAATTTGCACGTTGGTTAAAAAGCCTTCTTCATTTACACTTCAAACTTTAGCTAAATTGCGTCATTTATTTTAAATCACTTCTAACTATATAACGTATATGTTTTCTCAATTTCGCCGATTCCTCAACACATATTCATTTCACTGGTAAGTTACCTCTACTTTCATTTGATAGTCTTGAGAAGATTTTAGAACGTACTCCGATGGAAAAAGGTGTAACAACTCCGAAGCAATTTAGCGTGCGATATGAAGCGGGCAGAATGCAATGACAATAGTCGAAGCGTAACTTAACTTGTCCTCTGAATCGCATGGATGGATAATTTAAATTCGATAGAGATCTAAATTTATTTTGTTCATTTCGCCTGACACACACCATGAGGACTACGAAGTAAGAAGAGATGGAAGTATGGTACGGTAAAATCACTGAATAGGTAAAAGAGTTTACCTTTTTACCTATTCCGTGGGTAAAATGGAGCTCGAACTCAAAAACCCTTGGTACGAGTATCTCGTGCTCGCTACTCTAAAAATACTAACCTTATTATTTTTACAAAATACTATTAAACATGTACAAGTCTATACTCGAACTACACATTAAATCCTTTAGTATCTTAAATAAAATTACTATCTCAATCTCGCCGAACACGGCCCCTTTATCAGGGGACAATAATTGCATTCAAAATCAAAGATGCGCAGATATGGCGTGGGTATTTTCACTAATTAAGGCTCGACATGCATCGACCACAATTAAGAGGAGCGATTGTCGATAACTAGATGGTACTTGATAGTCAGAGCTCAGATAGGGCTAAGTTTAGCTGTTAATGCGCTTCACACCTTCTCTGGTAAATAATGTTGTTGGAATTTTGCTGTTAGTCAACGTTAATTTTATCGTTTTCGAAATATTGTAAAATTCTTGAGCCTGAGATTTTATTCAGGTTAACAGCTATTTTACTCGACTAAGAGAGGGTTGTATTTTTCGCAAATATCTACGTAAGTATGTCAGTTTATTGTATTATTCAATCATTTTCAGCCATTTTCCTCGTTTCTTTCCTTTTGACAGCCATTAAAGAAATATAGTTTTGTGCATATTTGCCAACACGGTGAAAAGTGAGTGAGTGAGTCATATAATGATAAAATATTTTTTACGTAAAGATAGATATTTACAAACCCTAAACAAACTCAAGCAAAAGAACAAGTATCCAAATGCAACGATCAAGGGTGAAATCGACAGAGTGTAGATCCTGTAATATTTATTCCTTAATAAAGCTGCTGTAATACTTATTCAGCGATTATTAAGTTTTATAAAGAATTTCTTTTAGTTATTGACCGATTTATATTATAATCATGTTACTGAATATCTAGAACACTATGTTGAAGACATCACTAGACATTGTTGCACAAACCTATTACATCGTACCTATAAAGCGTAAAAATGTGTCATACTTGATACTGTCGGCCACGATTGCGCAATATCATACACCGATATTTAGATATGAAGAAGGTCGCTGCCTGTTGGATGCCGCATCTACTAACTGTGGATTAAAAACGCAAGCGTATGACCATTTCACAAGCAGGTTTGGCGTTACTTTTATGTGTTAAAAATAATATATAACATTTATTGTTTAGAACTTTACTTATTGAGAATTTTTAAATAGACAAGATGTAGTGATTTGAAAAGGTGAGAGATCCAATATATTCAACATAGATTAGAAAACAAGGTAGGTAAGATATGCGTAAGATTCTATGTAGACAATACTAATACAACAGGCGAGATAGGAGCTGAGCTAAGCAACATAGACCAATTAGTAACATTGTCCACATAAATAAGATACGCGAGGCAGGAGATAAGATGTGAGATAAGTTATGCTAGCTAAAAGGTGAAAGGTGAAATCGGCGAAATGGGAAAGAAAGGAAAGACAGGGAAAATAGGTGAGATTTCAAGTGTATTGAAAAACAATATGTGAAACATGAGCGGAACAGGAAATACAATCTCGAATGTAGGGCTCAGTCACTTTGTAAATATATTATTAATAATCTGTAAGGAGTAATGTCTAAAACGGATGAGTCTGTTTTAACGTGCTGATTTCTGGAACTACGAGTACCTTATCCTTAACTTCACGTCAAATCCGTTGTGGAGTAAGCAGAAAAGAAATATTTATCTTATATTATTTATCTTGAATCGAGCTCATGAGACTAGTCGAGTCTATATACAATAAACAATATATTTATTAGCAACATATCACAACATCAAAAAATGCCTATTAGGGTTATTAAGGCTATTATTATTAATTTCTAGTAACGGGACACATTTGCAAGATGGTATTGTAATAAAACTACAGGATACTTTTATGATACACATATTCGCATTTAACATGGGTTCTTCATTTCTATCGCAACGCAAAATAAGTAGGCTACGTGTATAAGTAGGAGAGATATCTACGTGAGGGTATATATAAATAAGTAGAGATTGTGGTCCAAATGGAGCTTTACCCATGTCTTTACTGACGACACATTCAAATACGTTAAGCTTATTCACTGCATACATTTATAACAGTATATTCATCTTACCTTACTAGTGGTTATCCAAATAGATATTTTTATCTATATAGATACTTATTTAAATAGAGTTTTCTTAAATGACTATAACTAAGAAAAAAATAACAAACACCTACACTGCATAGGGATTTCTATGCTAAATATTAAGATTCTAAAGACTTTTAAGTTAAAAATATAAATAAAGAGTTTTAAGTGAAGCAAAAATTCATTCTACGTGCCAGTTCTCTACGTTTGTAAAATAAAACGAAAATATTATTATTAGTATTATGAACAAATATCGTCTGTCACTGTCGTATATAGTTTAACTATACCAATCTATGTAATGGTTGATCCAGTACGATTTTAGAAGAAATGTTCACCCACCTTTTCGCCTTGTATAATTAGCTTCCTACAAAAACAACCGGCATACTGTGATCCGGAGTTGATACAGAAGAGTCGTCCGTAGACCTGCATCGGTCTCTTTCCAACATAATCGCCATCGAAAAATACACTAACAAAAGTTATTTATTAATCCGTAACGGTCGCAGAAATTATGTCTTCGAGTCAAATGTGCACCCGTTTTATATTCATGTGCGTGATACGTATTCTTAACCAACTCTGATCCGAGGGTACTTGACCTTGAATAATGGATTAATTATAAAGAAGATGTTACTTAACTATGCTTTTTATGTTGAAAAGAATACCTATGATGTTTTTTTTTATTTTAATTTTTAAATGTTAGTACTTAATGTATAACGGATTGAAGATACTTAAAATTACTTAATTAAAATAATATTATGATTGATTTTTTTTCTAAACTGCCTTAAAAGCCCAACCTCGATATGATACAATAAGATCGCTTTATATTTCATTTAACACTTAATTGAATTATTACTTAAAAATTACTGTAACTATTTACAAATTATCCATATAAACGAACTAAACTAAACTTACAAACTAAATAAATAAAGAAAAGTAACTTAGTACTTACCTAAATAATTGTATGAATTAAACTATGCACTTACATTATGATTATTTATACAATTAGTGGTAAAACACATAAAAAAACTTCTAAAATAAAAATATAATATATCTAGGTCTGATGATCATAATCATCAAGGAATCAATAAGGAACTAATGGAACTTCTTAAATATTATAGACATACGTATACCGATTTTGACATCTTTAACGTCAGGCATTAGCATTCAGAAAGTATGATCAGCGAAGTGGAATTAATGATGAGGTTCCCACATGGTCACCAAAAACCCTCAATGACAGATAAGTAGATATTTCACGGGTGGCGATGAGATATCTCGACTAAGGTAGCTAAGTAATTATTAAAAAGCAAATTTAAAAGAATAGTTCTAATGAAAATAGTGCCATCGAACTGATCTGATGACCCTGGATGGACACCATCTTTGTAGCAAGATGTCATTGTAAAAATTTCAATGATGCCAAATACGATAGGGTTCTGATGAGTAGTAGAGTAGTTAAGGAGTTCCCTTGGTCACCGATTGACTTCATCATCAGACTTCGTTGGACACCGTCTTTGTAGTAAGTTGTCACTAAGATAATATCAATAAGCCCAAAATAGATAGGGTTAGGTTTCGTAGTTAATGAGTTCCGTCGCTCGGTCACATTCCGACTGCATCATGTGATCTTGAAAACTATCTCAGAAAAACGAAGTTATTCTAATATATTGAATAATCCTGGGTCCAATCATCACCAACGCTCGACGATGCCGCTTCGTGCAGCGTCCGGACACGGAGCTGCAACGTCGCTATGTTCGACGGTACAATGATAAGATTTGCTGTCTTCTTATTGGTCCATTTGAATCGCATCAACAAATATCGGAGTGGATTTGTATATTGGATCAACATTTTCGTTGCGTATCCTAAACCTCGACGGAGTAAATCGTTGATCCGATCGGAGCCACATTAGTACAAAAATGTTGTATTGGATCAACAAAAGGCATCCAAATCAACATAAGTTTTCGGATCAACAATGTGGTCACATGATATATAAATATATATATATATATATATGTACACGTAATATATATAGACGTTTACACATCACATGGACCCTACTTTGACGTCAAAGTAGCGTCACTAACCACTGCGCCACCGAACTGGGAACTGAACGCAATACGGTTACATACTTAATGTTCCAGCATGCTATAAACAAAGAATCAACTTCAAACACACTCACAAATGTCTTAAACCTCATATACCCTACGGCTTACTATGTTTCTATATGTTTGTGTATTAGGCATACACAAACATATAGAAATACTTATAGTAACCCATATACACTCAATACTTATCGTCCACATTTAGCGAGGGTAAAAATACAAGCTCAATTTTTATTCCAAACAATTCTGAAATCTAGAACAAAGGAATACGAAAGCTGTTTACGATTAAGTCCGAGTAACCCTTTTAAGGTACCCTTAAACAACGAGGAAGTTTCTCGAAAAACTCGATTTAAATGCGCTATTTAACCCGCGGTAATCGCAACATAAACAATGGTAGGGGTAACGACGAATTCCGACCGACAAATTAGGCGACCTTTTTACAGTGTTTAAAATAACAGAAACAATTTTTCCGTTGCTATTTCACTGGTTTATATTTGAGTTGCGGTACTTTATATACTAAGTAAGTGTATTAATTAAAAATGGATCAGATTTTAATTTACAGCCAATGATTTGAATGATAGAACTAAATTTAGTTTTAGTTCATTTGAAATAATTTATAACAACGTATATTGAGTTTCAATTTGTAATATTTTAAATAAGAATTCAGTACTAATCTTTATTGGATTGATGGGAGCTTTTGACCACAAATTTGAAATACTGATATTCAGTAAATTGCTTTTTTTTTATCTTTAAATCTTAAGAGATTTTTAAACTTTTTATTACCTTATCACACAGTTTAGAAGATTAAGTCGAGGAAAAAGCCAATCAAGTGCGAGTCACACTCGCAATTGAGCTTTGAATGGTTCCGTGCCTTTATTGCATACGTTCATATTTTTTACATTTATATTACTAATAAGAAAAAACAAAACAAGAAAGCATAAAAATATATCTGGTTTTTTTTTACCAGCATTATTTTCCTATGAGTGTGAATATAATGGTATGAATAATTTTTTAAGAGAGGTAGGGCGCTTCATAGCCAACCGTCTGGAGAAGTCCCACCTCACAGAAAACCGCAGCCAAATAACAACTCATTAGAGGGTTGTTGTGTTCCTGAGTGTGAGTGAGGTTACAAGTAAGCTTCCAGGGAGTTGCTGTGTAAGCAGCAGAGGAGGCATCGCGCGAGTGATACCATATAGCGCAAGCGCTAATAGGCTTCGATATCCGCTTTACGTCAGGTGGGCCGTATGCTTGTACACCTCCCGACGTAGTATAAAAAAAAATGAAGAGCATAAAAATCGATAAAGTTGAAGTCGGACTCGCACACGAAGCTTTCCGTACTACCGTATAATAATTAACTCAGCATGTATGTTTATAAATAGTCCAATAAAAAAACGCAGAAGCTTCCTGATGACCTCACTTATTTACTCTAAATGATAGTAAGTCACTTATACCTCAAATTTATTATCAGTAATTGTAGTCATATGCTACATGATCTGTAAAAAATTCAGGTACCTAAGTTACTATGTATTATTAAATAGATACAACCCTATGACAGATAGACAAGGAGCCTTAGGATTAGAATCCCATTGGCACCTTTCGGTGAAACAAATACATATATTGAAATAGCAAGCTTTAATGAAAGGTACCGTTCCTTTATTTTTAGAAATAAGAAAATTTATTTTTCATTGTTATATTTAATCGCTTTTTAAAGTAGCAATAAAGAGGATTAATGAAAAAACAGAATTTCTTCAATAATTTTTTACATTGGTATAAATTCTATTTTTTACATTGGTATTTAAAAAAGATTTGAAAGTTGCTTATTAAGTTTTTTATAATTGCGCACGAAAATGGGAATTGCACATCGACGGTTGTTGAGCCACGTGGCACTCAGTTCTCTCTGCCTACCCCGCAAGGGATTTGGCGTGAAGTTATAGATAAATACATAAGCTTTTGTCAACTATAAGCATTGGAACGAGCCAAATGGCGTCATTGTGCGTGCCTGTCTAATCGAACACGCAAATTAAGCAACGTCCACTACATTCCTTCTAAAAATGGGTTTATTTATCTCGGAAACAATCTTTATGACAGACAGAAGAATGGACGGAGTTGTACCACAAAATTTATCTTTAGTAAGGACCTATATGTACAGAAATTGATCTCGCACAATTTTTTCTGCTCTAATTGGTTTTCACTGTTACACTACCGGCAACTTACTCTATCACTAAATGCGAAGCTAAATTTTATAAAACAAAAGCAAAGTTCTCAATAACTTTATAATCTTCCATAAACCGGTAATGAAAACAGATTAGTGCCAAAAAGGTCCATCTAAACCCAATATCCCGAATCGAAATGGAGCAATCAACATATAAAATCTCAAAAAAAAATATCGGCAGCAATATTCCGGCACCTTTATCGGCTAAGATATGACGGTCGACGGTCATTTTTCAGATATTAATTCCTAACAATCGTAAAAGTTACTTTCATGGTGGCCTTAAAAAATTATAGGCCCTTTCTCGTGAAAATATACTTTCTGCGTTCCACAGAAGTTAATTTTTGTTTTACTGTGTAGAGAGGAAAACTAGAATGCGATCCGCCTGATATAAAGCGATTATTGTGGCTTGTGGAATGCTTGCAACACTTTATCGCTTGTGCAGTGCATTGCCACGCCCGTTACTAACTCCAATATTCTATACAGTGGATCTACATACCCAGAGAAGTCCTACTTATGTATTTTAAATATGATAATAGCTTTATCTACCTATTTCTTTTGCGTTTACAACTAAACTTCTGAACCGATCGTACTGAGTATGGTATATAGACAGAGGTACTGTAAATGTGGAACGTTAAAACACTAAGAGCCCAGTTCAACTAGATTCCTTCCTTCCAACCCCCCGAAAACAGCACAATAACAGCCACTTAGATAGTTGTTTTATTCGTGCGAGTGAATGAGGTTACCAGTAAGCCCATGAGGTGCTCCTTTGTTTGCAGCGGCGGTGGCGGTGGTTCTAATGTAATTCATGGAGCCCAGTACATATAGTAACCAATTTACTTCAGGTACGCTTGTATGTTTCCCGAAATTGATAAAAAATCGGCCAAGTGCGAGTGGGACTCGCACACGAAGGGTTCCGTACCATTATCTATAAAAACGGCAAAAAAAATCACGTTTGTTGTATGGGAGCCCCCTTAAATATTTATTTTATTCTATTTTTTAGTATTTGTTGTTATAGCGGCAACAGAAATACATCATCTGTGAAAATTTCAACTGTCTAACTATCACGGTTCAAGAGATACAGCCTGGTGACAGACGGACGGACGGACGGACGGACGGACGGACAGCGGAGCCTCAGTAATAGGGTTCCGTTTTACCCTTTGGGTACGGAACTCTAAAAAATCGGCCAAGTGCGAGTCGGACTCGCGCACGAAGGGTTCCGTACCATTATCTATAAAAAAAAACACGTTTGTTGTATTGGAGCCCCCTTAAATATTTACTTTATTCTATTTTTTAGTATTTGTTGTTATAGCGGCAATAGAAATACATCATCTGTGAAAATTTCAACTGTCTAACTATCACGGTTCACGAGATACAGCCTGGTGACAGACGGACGGACGGACGGACGGACGGACAGCGGAGCCTCAGTAATAGGGTTCCGTTTTACCCTTTGGGTACGGAACCCTAAAAACGATATTATTGCGATATCAGGGTCCGAGCAGGAGTTGCTGCGACCTTACAGTCCGTAATTTAAGAATTTCGTGTGGATATAAATAAAAAATAAAAAAAATCTATGTACTATGTCCGGTGTTTGGTTTGTCTACAATCGGGATTAGGATCACTGTTACAATAATGGTATAACAATTCCGTGTGCGTATGCTATATTACGGTATAGAATTGGCTTGCGTAGAATGTTGTAACATAGAATATGAAGATTGAGTACTTGTAGTAAGTAGAATTCATATTCGTATCTCAAGTTACAATATTATCGTAGTAAAATTTGTGTGCATGAATATGTCTGTTAGACTTGGTCTGGGTGTTTTTAAGAGATGCAGGACGTGGCAATGCTGCCCGTCTGGAGAAGTACTCCCACCTCACAGAAAACCGCAGCCAAATAACAATTCTCTGGAGAGTTGTCGTGTTCCTGCGTGTGAGTGAGGTCACCAGTAAGCTCCTATGGATTTGCTATGTTAGCAGCAGACATCATATCGAACGAGTGATACTTAATGTATTGCAAGTGTTTATAGGCCACAGTAACCGCGTTACATCAGATAGGCCATATGCTTGTATGCCTCGCGACGTTGTATAAAAAAAATAAAACTAAAAGTACTTTAGGTACGCTTGTGTGTCTCCCGAAATTGATTAAAAAAAAAGATATTATTGCGATAACAGGGTCCGAGCAGACGATGCCGCGAGCTTATCTTGGTAATTATATGGCTATAGACATTGTCTGGTGTTTGGTTTGTCTACAATCGGGATTAGGATTACTATTACAATAAAAATATAACAATTTCGTATGCGAATATATTCTTTATTACATTATAAAATTGGCTTGCGTAGAATGTTGTAATGTAGGATGTGAAGATTGAGTACATGCAGGAATTAGAATTTACTCGTATATTATTTTTTTTCTTTTTACACTACGTAGGTATACAAGCATACGGCCCACCTGATGTAAAGCGGGTACCGTAGCCTATTAACGCTTGCGATATATTAAGTATCACTCGCGCGATGCCTCCTCTGCTGCTTACACAACAACTCTTTGGAAGCTCACTGGTGACCTCACTCACACGCAGGAACACAACAACCCTCTAGGGAGTTGTTATTTGGCTGCGGTTTTCTGTGAGGTGGAGGTACTTCCCCAGACGGGCTGCTTTGTTGCGCCCTACCTCTCTTACAACATCCAGGCCAAGGCAAACAGACATGTTCATGCACACAAATGTTTGCCTTGTGTGGGAATCGAACCCTTGAGCGTTGGTGTCAAAGACTGAGCCACCGGGCTCGTCAAAATTCGTATCTCAAGTTATAATATTCTCCTGTTAAATGTATTTTAAATAAAGTTATTTGATTTATATGTGGGATTACCAATATGCCTACATAGTGAATAGTATTGCAGAATATTTAATATGATAAAATTAAAGCTTGACATCATTCACATATATTTGGGTAGGTGCTCACTAGAAGTTTTGATAAAAGGAAGCATTTTCTCTTTTGATGTAAGATTCTACGTACTACGCAAGGGTTCGTATTAAGTACCAATTTTCGTAAATACTTGAAACATGTTCACTTTGCCTACATGCTCAAGTTATTTTTTTATTACTGTGTTTCTTTATTAAACCTAATAAGTTATTCCTTTATTTATAAATTTATCATATATTTTCTCATGTCTATGAATAGGTACTCTTTGAACCGTGAATTTACTTTCATAATATTGTGAATACTGCATATATAATATTACTTAATATTGGGCGCGGTGGTATTTTTCCTATTGGCAAGTTGCTAGACTACCTGTTTCAGCTTGTGTATAATTGTCACTTGTTTTTTCATTACTAAAGAACGGGTTCAATCAAGCTGACGATTTATTTAGGTCTTAATCAGAATAATCGTTCCAATATTTCGTGAACCGACATAGTATAAAAAAAAATACAATTGAAGTATTGTGCTTTGGATTCCATTATACGGGTTCAACCTTCAATCTCTGTCTTCAGACCAGTTCAATAGTACCACAATACTGTATAATCATTGGAACTACAATCTATTAAAAGCGGCATAATAAGGGGATAAACCAATTTGATGCGGCCGACCTTATAACGCATGTTAAATAAAGCCGACTCTAGTTAGACAATTTTTCGTAACAATTTCATTACGATGAATCATTCTCAAAAATAATAGAATGCAATATTTGCAAACATATTAAATAATTACCTCTAATACCAAACTAAGTAAAGCTTGTACTATTGGCAATAGACAATTGATAAACACCTTCGTTTGTAAACCCATGCTTATAGTACATAAAAACACACACAGACTAAGACAAACAGATATGTCCATGCACACAATTGTTTAGCTTTAGTGTGGAAATCGAATTCTTAATGTTAAAGTAACCATTGCTCGCTACTTGACCACGCGGCTTATGTGTAAGTAACAAACATATAACTAATTATAAACAAATAGATTAAGTCACAAACAATGTATAAATCGACGTTTGCAAACGATAACTAGAAGAAATATAGACTTAAAATCCCATGAGAGTAAAATTGCAGGCAACATATAGTTAATAATAAAATCTTCCTTATTACATTCGTCTCTAGTTACTACCTATTTTAACTCCGTACATTTCTCCACAACACCAAGAAAATTACCGTGCCTGCCCAGAAGCGGTCGGATCAACAAACCGTAAGCAATAATCATTACTCTCAACTCATCAACCTTGAAGATGTTTTATTGTCTGATTCGGCTTGTTGTCGACTTGTTACATAAAATAAAAATAAAAAAGATATCATCAAACTTGTATTATAAAATCTCACGCAAGCGCGCTTGGTAGGATGTATTTTGTCGAATGTTTCTTCTGATTTAGGTTGCATGTTTATTTTTCCTACGTAGATTGCTTATGCTATAAGCTGTTTTATGATGTCAACACAAATAAAAATATATTCAAAAATGGATTACATAAGAATATAAATATATACTTTACGACATTACGATGATAACTATAGTAAAATATTAGACCATAGTAGGGGATAAAATATAGATCTAACGATTATTATATATAGCAACTGCCATGGTGTAATGCCAGAGTTTACTTAAAATATGATGCACGGCGGCTGAAGAAAATTACTGTTAGCATTGTAAGTTAGGGTTTCAGAGGATTTAAAATTTTATTTCAGCTTTTTTATTCAACAAATTGGAAATTCAACTTAAATTTTTCCTTTAATATTTATTCGTGGCAAATTCATGTATGTGCACAATACTACAAGGTTCACTCAGTGGCAATTTATGAACATGCATTTGACCGCTTCATTTAAATGTTATTGACTAGCAGTTGCTCATGTACGAGAGGTAACTTGCATAGCAACATTAGAAATACACGTAGGCAGAATATTCATTAACATCTATATAATATTTGTATATTACATAAATACAAATTCCTTATATAATATATAAACGACGTAAAGTTGCCGCTATTCTTAATATTTGACATGTCTGTCTTAGTCTGGTTTTTTTAAGAGAGGTAGGGCGCATCAAGACAGCCCATCTGGGGAAGTATTTCCACCTCACAGGAAACTGCAGCTAAATAATAAATCTCTAGAGGGTTGTTGTGTTCCTGCATGTGAGTGAGGTCGCCAGTAAGCTCCTATGGAGTTTCTGTGTTAGCAGCAGAGGTGCCATCATGATACTTAATGCTTGTATGTCACTCGACGTTGTATAAAAAAATATACAGATCACAGTAAAGTCAGACCTTGCTGACGCTATAGTACTATTTAATATTCCCACAGCACCATCTGTTAATACCGATGACAATTAATGTACGTATTTTGAATTAACATAGATTTAATTTTTTTATTAATATATCATAATTATTGCCAAAAATACAGCTACTAATTTATACAACAGTTATATATATTTGTACAAATTATTATATATATATCACGCACCCATATATCACGCAGTAGCATTTGCAACTGCGTGATGAAAATGAATGGCCAGTTGAAATCAGTTCGGCAGATTCGGAGATTAGCTTGGTCAATGAAATATAAAACTAGATGCAAAAAATACACGTCTAAAGTGCAAAAAGCAATATGAACTTAAGAAATCTTTTTTTCGACATTAGCAGACACTTCAATTTTATGGATAACGTAAATGATAAAATCTGAACTATATCTGGGACACAAGTAACTCTCCGTAGTTTCTTTAAACCCTAACTCACCAGCGCCTCTTGAGTACGCCTTTTTGGTCACCAGATAAAAAAAAGATGGAAGGAACTTGGCGTGAAGATATAGGATAAAAAAACTATGTCTACTAGGGTTATTTCACAGTTGATTAGTTTTTTTTAATATTGCTCGGTCTCTATTTTGCAGCAGACATCCAATAACACTGCACGGCTGGTATGTTCCTGTAAGCGATTGAGGTTGCTAGTATATTATAACCAATAACATTTATAGGTAGTAACCAATCTAATTCATTCTGATCGTAAGATATTATACTAAGAAAGTGGTGACAAGTCACAGACATACAAAAGAAATTACGATAGGGAATAAAACAGGTTTTTCTACCTGAGCTCACATAGTCAGATTAGTATGGGATGGACGATTGATGGTGGGCTTGGATGTTACGCCATATTATTTTAATCGTCATCAACATTGTGTAGCGTTAGCAGATAACGATATTTTAATATGAATAACATAAATACAGCAATGCAAGCTCGTATCTAAATGATTATTAATTGACGTAAAACATGCGAAATATTCTAAAAAAAATAATTGAATCAATTTTTTACCGCTTTACAAAAAATAAACCGGCTAATCCAAGCCAATAAAACATGGAGCCCTTGAAGCCGGCGAACATGCATGAGAAGAGCTATGAATGTTAAAGAATCGAGCAATGTGTTAAGGACCGAGTCATGTGGCGCTCGGTACTTTTTGCCTACCCCGCAACAGACTTGGTGTGAAATTATAAATAGATATAGAGACAAAACATACATTTTGTTAAATAAAAATATATTTTGCACATTGCGTGCTTTCGTCTAATTTATAATCTATACTAATATATAAAGCAGAAGAGTTTGGTTGTTTGTTTGGTTGAACGCGCTAATCTTTGGAACTTACTTGTTACGGTAACTATTAAAATTAATATATCTATAGAATTTCACACAATACAGGTTAGATCAAAGTGCATATAGAGTTTCAAAAAAAGTCGTTAAATATAACAAAAATATAGCTACTGAGAATTTTGGAAGAATAAACAAACCGGGTTCAAATTTGCTTCAAAAAAACATTATTTTATATATGATTAGTTTTAAGCACCTTTTTATTATTTGCAAAGTATCATCTGTCTAAGCTATCTTTGTTGTTTTGTTTTGTATTGCGAGTTTCAATACAAAAACAAAACAACAAAGATAGCTAAGACATACATCATTCACTGTTCCAAAAAAAAAGTTTTAATAGCATGAGTATCCGATAAGCAATACAATTAACAATTTAATATCGTATTTAATGTAAGTAAAATAATCGAAAAAAACATTTTTGTTTTAATTAAAAAAAACGCGAATTGAAATTTGTCCAATGTTCTTTGCAAATATAGTTGCGTAAACCTTCGTGTAGAAATATGTTAATAATTTAAAAACAGCCAAAGAAAGACAAAGCAAACAAATAAACTGTGACGCTTCCGTTAGGTTAATTATGGCCAAAGTTCCATAACATAAGTAATTTTTTGTGGAACTAGTTCTCGAAGACAATGAAAATTGTTATGCAATTAGTACAAGTCAATGGAGCCGCGTCAAATGTTACAGATGATTGCATTACATAACTCATTATCATCATCATATTTAGTAAACTCGTTGTTATGAGGAGAAATATTCGTTATAAGTCATCTTGTCTCGTAAAATGTGTTAAAGTTCGTAAACAGAAAAGAACTATGAACTATATAGATTTACCTCTTGTAAATTCCTGCCATTACGTACTCATCTTTATTGAATCAAGACGTAACTTATAGAAATATGTAAAAATAAAAGAAATAAAAAACGTAGATTTATCTAATATGTTCTATCTATAACTTCACGCCAACTCCCTTGTGGGGATAATAATAATAATCTAATATCTTATTACATGTAATCCAAATTTATTTAAATATATATTCAAAACTAATGTATAAAATATTTTTGACGTTCTAACTAGTAGATGTGAATATAGTTGTATGATTACAATTGTGCACAGTAAAAAAAAAAATATTATAAGATTCATGGAATAAAATTATCTTAAGAAAATAAATAATAATGAAATAAAAATTCATCATACGCAAGTAACAATATAACGCATGGGACAGAAGTTGTTCGGAGAATCAAGCAAGAACTTTTTTTACAACACCTCAGTTATGATTAATGCACTCTGATGACGGACACGTAACTTCAAAATCAGAGCTTTAGCCACACTAAAATTTTAAAGGAAGAAACAATTTGAAATACATTAATACATTTGTGCGTAGGAATTTACATAAAAGTTATAGCTCATGTTGTTAATTAGAGGTAGGGCGGATTGAAGCCCGTCTGGGGAAGTACCTCCACCTATTAGAAAACCGCAGCCAAATAACAACTCCCTGGAGGGTTGTTGTGTTCCTGCGTGTTAGTGAGGTCACCAATAAGCTCCTAAGGAGTTACTGTGCTAGCAGCATAGGTGGCATCGCGCGAATGGTACTCAATGTATTGCGAGCAATCATAAGCTATGGTAACCACTTTTCATCAGATGGGCCCGTATTTCTCCGGACGTTCTATAACAAATAAAAAAATAAAAAAGATGCCAAACAACGTAGTTTAGCATCGTTATCGTATATACAAATCTTTCGCCTCTTTTATATAAAGCTTTTCGTAAACTATACCGTGACATGCTGACTGACAGACGAAGTTCAGTCCAACTAAGTTTGTTGGAATTTATGCGTTAATTATATACACACTGGGATGAGTATGAGGATAATTATTTGCTTTCGTGACAGTTATCCAGCGTAGGAAAGAAAAAAAAAATTAAAGCGTATTTAAATTGTAGAAGACTTTCCGTATGGACATTTTAATATATTTTAAAAACACAATTTAATAAACATCTTGTTAAATATAGATGATTTTTGATGAGATCTTAAATAAGAGAGATATTAGAGGTGTTAGTCGAAGCGTTACCTACATAATAATATAATAAATAAGTAAGTACTCTGAGAATAACAAAAACAAAGTCTGCATCAATGATCGAATCCATATGAAATCTATTTAAAAAAAAACAGTTTTTTTTATAAAACGGAAGCATTACTTTCGTTCCTTCATAATGAGAGTCGTTTATTTCCAAAAGTTAAGCTACTGGACAGTTGTTATAATATTTTTTATCTTTAGTTTGACGGAAATCCGCTATATGATTAGGGCAATAATTCGTATGATGTGCCATATAAACCACGGTCATAACAACTATAAATAAATGTACCTAACCGGTTAACTTTAAATCAGACACATGCTCGGAAAGATTTATACCTATGTACCTGGATTGTGTCACTGTGAATGGATAATATGTGTTTATTGAAGAACTCAAGATAAATATAAGAAGATTTGTTGATTTTTTCCGAGATCCACTATAATACGTCTGTCGGAAATATATATTTCCGACATACGTTATTCTAGAAAAGACGGTAGGTATTACATTCTGATCATTAAGAACATAAATAAACCGATTTATACTGAAATATAAAATAAATTCCATCATGCAAAATCCCGCAACAATAATTAGATTTTTTATGGCCTCGTACCTAAACTTACGAACTCACTCTCTCGACTGTTCATCATCATCAGTCATTCATCATCCATTCGTCAGTATGTTACAGGTTCATAACTAGTAACTTCGTTGCGAACGTAGCTGCATGCGGCAATGGGGGCTAAACCCACCACTCAGTGCCAATTCCGGCGGGTCGAGGAGAGCCGAGTGCTGCACGTGGGCACATAAGCGAGTGGAATGTCAGAGGTGGATTGAATAATAAGATGAACGAACTGATCAACGTAATGAATGAGAAACGTTTATATGTTTTGTGTGTGCGCAAGGGGAGCGACTCCGATGATCTGCCCGGAGCAGTGATGAGTGCTGGTGTAGGTGTCGTACTCTCTTCTCACTTAGCCACTGGCCTAAGAGATTACTGTTAAGTAGGACCTAGACTTTTGGGTTCGTATAAAACGCGAGTATTTCTGGTTGTAGCATACCCTTATGCTCAGCGTGTGCTCAAGAACTAGAGAAGTTTTGGGAATCTGTGAGGGATGTTCTGGTAGCTGAAGGGAATGAAAGAGTAATTATGTGTTGATATTTGAATGGATGAGTTGAGACCAAGCGAGACAGCTATGAAGCTGTTCTTGGTCCGTATGGAGATAAGAGAAGAGAGTGAAAAAAAAAGTGTAATAGATTTGATTTTATTAGATAGACGTCTCCGAAGTACTATTATAGATACAAGAGTCTTTAGAGGTCCCACTTTTGAAATGGACCATTACCTGGTGGTATGCCGGTTTGTGGGACTTTTCGGGAAGTGGAAGTACTGGTGAGTGCGTACCCTTTTCGGAGATCATGATGATGATGAAGATGAAAGTGTAAGGAGAAATTATGTAAATCTAGTAAACGAAAGAAATGCAAGCCATTCCGACTGAGGTATGGAGGATTGCTGGAAAGTTTCAAAAGAGAGTATGGTGGATAGCGCAAAAGAAGCATGTGGATGCGCAAAGAGGTATAAAACATTGAAAGGATGCGGATGGGTGGGATGCGGAGGTTCAATCTTCCGAAACAAGAAAGAGGAAAGCCTGACTGCATTACGTACCTTCTTTGCCCTCACGTATGAAAGAAAAGAAGAAAGAAATATACCGTCTGTGCAAGAATGAAACTAAGGTTTTAGTGAAAGAGAAGCGTGAAGAAGCTAACGAAAAACTTCGAGGCAAATACCAAACACTTTTGGAGAGAGGTAAAGAAGTCTTGGAGTTGTTCGTCGGCATCCGGAATGGACAAGATAAAGTTTAAAGCTGGTGACCTGTTTTGCGAACACTCAGGAAGTGTTAGAACGCTGGAGTGAATATTTTGAGGAAATATATGACTATGTCTCGGACGCCAGCAATGAGAGCGAGTCTGATGCTTACTCCACGTTGACGGCGTCTAACGAAGGAACAACTATGGATGAGATCGAATGGTCGATACGAAGCTTGAAATGGAAATTCAGTAGGAATTGATCTGGTCACAGCTGAGATGATCAAACTAGGTTGCACTTACGTCCTGGACGCCTTCTGGTACTTAAGCAATCTATGCTGGAGAACTGGAAGGATCCCAATGGACTAGAGACGTGCAGTGATCGTGTCCTTGTATAAAGGCAAGCGGTCACACATAGACTGCGCCAGCTACAGAGCCAACAGTTTGATCAGCTTACCAACAAAAAGTTATGGAAAAGTTGAAAAGGAGATTGAAAGGAGACTGAGGGTGAAATCCAATGGAATGCTGTGGCAGGCACAGAGAAGATTTCGAAATGGAGAGGGATGTACGGATTAAGTTTTCCCGCCCCGCACCATTATGGAGAAGCATCTGGCAGAAGAGAAGGAGAAGCATAGAGCAGAAGGTTTTCTGCGGTTTTGTGGATCTTGAGAAAGCATTTGATAGGGTTGGGCGCAAAAGAAACTGTGGGGCATATTGTCAAGATATGGGATTGATGGTACACTGCTCCGTGTTGTGCGGTCCACTTACATGAATTCCTCAGCAATTGTGCGGATAGATGGCAACATGTCACCCTGGTTTGATGTCAAAATTGGTGTCAAACAGGGTTGCATATTGTCTGATAGGCTGTTTATTCTGTATGTCGATAGTTGTCTACAGATAATAATATCGACGAATATAGGATTACGCATTGCTGACCTAGTGGTGAACTGTCTGCTTTATGTAGACGATGCTGTGCTATTAGCAGAAACATTATCTGAACTGCAAACACTTGTCACAATGATGAGTACGATTGTATGGAGTAAGACTTACTATTGAATGTAAAGTAAACAAAGATAATGGTAATTGAAAGAGAAGAAACTACAACCTATTATAGTTTCTTGAATGTGTTTTCGGCAGGGATGGAAGGTACACCGCTGATGTGGAAAGACGAATGCTGGGCATAGTGTGAATGGAGGGTTGAGAAAACTTCTTGGTAGTAAAAACTTGAGCCAGAAGGCACAGCTCGCTATTCACAATGCAGTGCTGGTCGCAACGCTTACTTATGGAAGCAAGAGCTGTGTATAGCAGAAAGCATGAAAGTAGTATAAACGCGTCGAAATGCGAGCGTTGCGCAAAATTTGTCGCGTAACGCTTGTAGACTGTAGGAGCAATGAATGTTAAAAAAACGAGTGAGGTGTGTAAGGTACGAGTCACGTGGCGCTCGGTTCTCTCTGCCTATCCCGCAAGGAATTTGGCATAAAATTATAAATATATAGATAAAATTACAAAACAAACACGTTAAAGGGTATCCAAGACATAAAATAGAACAAAAATATCTCTCCCTGGCACATCCAAATATACATATATTATTTTCGTCTTCAAAAATATAAAAATATGGGACAGTTAAAGCTGCACCGGTTATCGTAAACTTCTAGACCATTTTTGTTAATGAGTTTATCTCAAAAACTGAATAAACTATTTAATAATCACGTCTTAACTCTCAAACAGGTTTTAACAGTTTACGGTAGTACGAAACCCTTCATATACAAGCCGACTCGCACTTGGCTGCATTATTGTTCAATATTATTTGAACTGTGTAGAGAAACCAATTTTTTAGAGTTATTAAGTAAAGCGACTGTACCTAAGGAGACAGCAAAGAAGTTAAAAGTAAATAAACCATATTCTTGGAAATAAAAAAATATTGTGTCGTAGAACAACAGCTCAGGGAGCTTCTATTATGTTTCGATTTGCTGAGCGATTTTAAAGGATTGTATTTAGTTGATCAACATTCTAACCTTAACCTACGAAAATACTATGTTGACATCTAAAAATACTGAAATGCACATCAAATCAATAATCTGATGTGTATGTCTGTATTTTAGATGAGCAGTTTAGTATTTTTTGTTGCTCAATTTGTATTCCAATTTTAAATAAGCCAAATTGAACCATCGCAGGTACAAATTGAAACACTATTTAAAATTTTCGATTTGTAAAGAAACAGCCACGATGTAGATACGGATAGATTATTTATAATAAAGTTTAAATAAAGTAGTTTTATGGGAAGAAATATCGTTATGATTATTTAAAAGAATTTACTTTTAGTTATGCCAAATTGTATTACATAAGTAGTGATTACAATATATGAAGGATTGTCCATTGATTTTTTTATTATTCACATGTAACATAATAAGCAAATTAAGTTTAACATACATTTAATATGTTGAAAAACTATACCAACACTTAAGCGGCAAATGCGGCAATGCTAAACCGCGAGTGAGCCTGCAGGCAGTGTCTGTTCGCAATTTTGATACATTTACGACTCCAGAAACACGGCACTGGATGATTACATGCAGCATTCTTTATGATGTGTTTCCGTCATCTAGGATGAGAGACGCACAAATAATAAATTTAAGTCTGTTATTGTATGCCATCTTATTTAATAAATAATTATCATCAAATGATAATTTGAATGACGTCCATATATTCATGTTCTTGATACTACGTAGATGCATTTTTTATATATACAACGTAGGGAGGCATACAAACGGCCTACCTGCCTGTAAAGCGGTTACCGTAGCCTATGAACGCTTGCAATACATTAAGTATCACTCGCGCGATGCCACCTCTGCTGCTAAACAGCTACTTTTAGGAGCTTACTGGTGATCTCACTTACACGCAGAACCATTTAGTTGTTCATGTACACAAATATTTGTTCTGTGGGGGAATCGAACCCACAATTTTATTTAGTTATTTTAATTAAAAAAAACAATGTTAAGCAACGCGTTGTTCGCCTATGTCCTTCCTCTACAATTGGTCTATCAATAGCAAAAAGATTTTTTTTTAATTCAACTGGTTTATTCTAAATATTAACACGTTTAAATAAATAAACTATTCCGCTTTATTAAATTAGTGTATTTGATTAATACAACTTTTGGCGTAAATAATTTTAAACAATTCACTTACTATAAAAACGGAAACTTGTTCAGGCCAGTTTTTACTTTGATCTTATATGACTTGTTCTTAGCTGTCCGAAACACACCTTTAAGACACAGATTCCATTTTTTTTGCATTTTATAGCATACAATTTAGGAGCTAATGGGGTTGGTGCACGGAATGAGATCCCGTGTGGTTTAAGCTTAAGAATATTATGTTTGCTGATTTATTCGTACGAAGTTCACCTTTTAAGTTTTGATGCATAGTAATGGCATGTGCGTGTAATTAATATGTACGCAGTTCTGATAATATTTTACGAAGTTAATGATTTACCTGAGTAAGTATCAATATGTTTCAATTAAAGATAAAATATTTATGTATTATTGGTTGCACCATTTTCGTGTGAAATATCATTTATACATAGCGTTCAGTACTAATTGTGACTTTACTTACGATGAAGTTGTGTATTTCTATATGAACTACCATTTAAGTAGGTACTTAAATTTATATGAACATACAATCAAGTTGAGTTGGTGTCCGATATCTTGAAAATAACTTGACGACATTGGTAGCTTGACGAGAACGTTAAAATCAGTTGTTTTCCTGATTTATGCGTTCATTTGTTTTTTTTTATATGCAAGTCTCTAACATTCAACTGATACTCCATTGAACGGAAATATTTCTCATAATTATTTTAGCTTCAATTATCCACAGATATTAAAATCGCATTGAATGGCGATATTACATGTACATACAATTATTACAATTTATTATTATACACACGACAAATTTCTAGTCTTGCTTCGTTTGACACCAGCAGTTGGACAAAGGTACGGACACCACGCTGAAGTTGTAAAATGGATTGTCGACCTAGAACTAATTTTATGTTACCTTAGCTAACGTAATCTGAGAGCATTTATATTATGCTCTGTCGACCGCAAAGTTATGTGAACTATTCCTATTCCAAGGTAACGTGTTCCAGCTTAGCCTTGCCATCTTCCAAAAAGTATATATCGATACGATTTCACAATTTTATAGCTTAGTTTAGTTTACCTCGCTCAGCTTAGTTACGTGTAATCTCTTAGCCAACAACCGACATACTGAACCTGCTTAGTTTTGGTACGAATCACTAAAAATGTAAGTTTCTTAATACGTTTTTTCCAGTTACGTCTTTTATGTCAAAGTTATTTGCTCCATCAATCTAAATTTCAATCATACAATTGCATGCACACGATAGCCAATCAATTTATCATCCTGCAACCGGAATTGCAAAAAAAGTCGTACTATCCAACAATACACTTTGAAACCGCACAAAAGTGGCTCACTAACGTCGGTTGAAGTTGTAAAAATTTTCTATTACACCCTCGAATCGTAAAAATGTCACGAATCTATAAAAGATCAATCATTCAAGTGACGAGGACCTCTCCAGTAGTAATTCAACGTGGAAAAATAATGTCTACAGGCTGACCCACTTCTAAAGATTTGCATTCAACCGGAGTTCTAGCGCAATTTATCATCGCTCACGTGTTAGCAAAAAATATTAGGAAAATATCCTACGCAGATAGTTCGTCGGCAGGTCCCGCTTATACTTTGAATCAACTAAACAGCGCTGTTGATAAAATGCAGGCACTTTGTCTCTGTTTTCTTTTGTCTTTCAAACAAAGACTTGGACTGTATTATATTTCTCACGTATTTTATTATATTATTTTTCTTCTTTAGGTTTAATAACAAAGTATATGCTGGTTTCAGTGTAAGTAACTGAAACAATAATCAGTGTGAAATGTTTGTGCACTTCATTATTAAAATAAATTTATTTAAAATTATCTTTATTTTTGCTTCCAAAGAAGTCCCTTATCTAATGTCAAATTCATCTGTCACAGTAGCTTTAACTCACTTTTACTTTTTTATTTCATATTTAAGTAAAGCGGTAAATGTTCACATGATGTCGTACTATATCATATGAATTAGCTATCGACTTATATTACCTACGGGAATTACCAATACTATCAATTTCAATTCAGGTATTTATAACGTATACACTGTTGGTATCGCTAAAATAAATAAAATGTAAGTAATAAAAAATAATGATAGGGTGAAAGTATCACTTAAAAGGTGGCATGTAGTTCAATTAGACAGTAAGTATGTGGATTTCACGAGCACTTATGATTTGCAAATATTCCTTTTAATATTTCTTAATTCTTCATTCACGCCACGCATGAGTATTAACCGATTTCGTGATATATTTTTAAAGCAATTTAAGTGAGAATATTCAATATTAACTTTTTATAACCATAGTAAATCTTATCCAATTTCGTGTCATATAACTCACAATTTTGATACAAAAAATGGTGGTGGGACCAAAGTGCGTGCCTCAAATTATAGATTATTATTGTGTCCCATAACTATGAACACCAGTAAAAACGCTAAGCTATTCAAAATATTTGACTCGATATAAAATATTTAAATTGGGATTTAATAAAACGAATTCCTAATTAAATAACTCAAATGTTTTACCTCTTATTATGTAAATTGACTTAAAATGATTCGACGAGTTGATTTCCATTCATCACTGAAACGAATTTTGCTGTCAAGACTCCACGTTTGATTAGCATATTTTAAATCGATTCTTTACAATATGACTGGCAAAGGTTATGCTTATGATTAACATTAAGAATTTACAATCACGAATAATATAATGTGGCGTATAACCTTTTCGAAATTTCGTAGCTAAATTAAGAAATAAATAATTTTATTTTTATACAAAACTTCGTTTTTTCCAATCGTAACTAAAGATTAATTCGAGGTTTATAATTTTTAAAAGTATAATACTACCTCAGCGTTATTTACGACATCCAAAGTGACTAATAAATTAAAAAGTAACAATACAAGGCATTCAGTCTTGGCTGATCTTGTGCAATAAATAATTCATAAATATGTTTTTATTAATTAATAATAAAGTGAACTCGGGTTCATGTTGGACGTCGGTGAAAAAGATACTTTAGACATACGTCTCAATTCTAATAATTCATATTTCTTCTCGGGCTATTGTTTGATTTAACATTCCGCTTGGATACGTGGTATAGATGGAATTTAATAATGGGAATGTTTTGTTTTGCGGGATGCAACAAAACTAATTGGCGTCTAAGTCTTTGGAGAAATGGCCCTATTTTTAGGCTCCTGTATATTATCTGAAATGTTATTCGTACTTATAAATTTACATTTAATTTCATACATGTATATACATTTATATGGATTAAAATAGACGTTATTAGAAGATAATCAATATCTCGAGATTACTGTGACCCCGCTGAATTTACTATTTCCTTAGTATTGAAGTACCGGGCATATATAGTCATTAAGTGCATTTGTCTTTCTGTATTTGGTAACAATGTTTTAATTGACTTAGATAGTATCAATTTTCGTACACGTAATACAGGTTTGTTTTTTTCTTGTTCAGTCTATGTAAATTTAAAGGGGAATTTGACTTATCTTAGGAATCTTAATTTCGTTATTTGATTTTTCGCGAATGATACAAATATTCAATCAATTTATTTAATATGGAAATGAAACATTATGCAAATTGCTACCATATTGCGTCTGTATCACTTTTTTGCCACTAACTTTGATAGGATACATTTAATCCAAATTTATGTATCAATAAATTTTATTTATAAACATTTATTTCCAATCTGTTCAGTTTAGTAGTTACTTGGGCTTTTTAAATTAGAAATTGATTTCTTTTATTCGTTAATTCATTTTATTATCTCATTTATAGTTAAGTGAATAAATAAAAAATATTGCTCAACACTTGGATGTTTGTCTGTAAGCGACTGAATGCAGAAAGCGGAGGGAGTTTACCTATGAGGATGATAATGTTTATGTGTTTTTTAACTTTGTAATTTAAGTATTTCCTGGACACACGTAGCTAAAGTTATGAGTAAAATACCTTTATAACAACGTCTTGTTAAAGTATTTCGATGATAACAGTATCAACGTCAGTTAGCGAGGATACTCTAGACATGAACATCGCATAACAACTCGCAATCTCAGCGCGAATCTGGCGTTATAATGAACTTGTTTTCCAGTAAAGGATATTTCATACAATGCCGCTCTTATACATACAGCTACAGCAGTTAGTGGAAGAACAAAATATTCATCGATTCAGTCGCGAATATACATTTTTGTAAGCAATTAGCATAGCATATGACGCGGTGACCATAGCCTATAAACGCCTTCAATACATGAACCATAGCTTACACGTAGCGGAACAGCTAGTTACCTTACTGGCTGACTCAATCCCAATGACTTTTTATTTGGCTACAGTCTTTTTTACCTCTTGTATTTCCAGTCTGGTTGTATAATAAACGTACTTGTATTTTACCTCTCTGCCTCGTTTAACCTTTGCGTGAAGTTCTAAGGATGATGTTAAGGAGTACTTACGCCCTAATGGTTAACAGCGGAGCACTACACAAATCCGATGGAAAACAAGAAAAGATAGTCGTGATAAAGACGAATATATAGGCACAAAGGGCTAGTGTACACAAGTCCTTATACCGTAACAATTCAGCAGCAACATCGTCGTGACACGACAACACGTGCGAAGTTAAAACTGTTCACTATAACGCGAACATGTGAAATACAATTTATGGAGGGCATAAATGACATGTTGTCTCTTGCGACCCAACTCTTTGTGTGATAAATGCTCCGGGTTATTTGAATTTTCTATTTAATTAGCTTAGCGTAAACCTGCAACTTATTTATTTAATACAGCTTTATTTCCATCTTGGTAATAAAACAAATACACAAGTTTTGTGTTATTAAATTTTATTCGTAAAAAATATTTTTCTAAGGGCTCACTCAATGAAACTGTGTGTTCCCTAACCATAGATCTTTTTACAGGAATAATAGAAACTCTTTGGTAAATATTCATTTTTTTTTTATTTGACCATATGTCATTACTGTTACAATATTGCGAATTAATAGATTGTTTGCGCTATATAATTCTGTGTAATCTATATACATAAAACAAAGTCGGGGTGGTTACACCATTTATAACTCGAGAACGTCTGGACCGATTTTTGTGATCTTTGTTTTGTTGGATTTGTTTCCGCCCCGAATAGTAGAATAACTATTAAAACATGGAAAAAATATCGAAAAAAAAATTATGAAGAAAAATCATTTTCTCATACATTTTACATGAAACGCTTTTTTATTATATCTCAAGAACGAATTGATACATTTCAATTAATATTTTTTTTGATCGACTTGGTGAGAGCTGTAACACCTCCAGCGTTAAATTGACCACTTTCTTTTCGATTGCGAAGGTGATTCATTTAAACGAACGTTGCCTCTGATATGTCACATTATTACACTTGAAACACTCATCCCAGGTACCTACTTCAACGTCGGGAGCAAACCAAGGTTTCTGATCATCTGAATGTGTATTCTGCTGATGCTTTTGGTCGTCTTTTGGTTGGTATTTACAAATGAAATTAATTTAATTTGGGAAGGTGGCGTGATACTAGAGCCACAAAGTAATATACACATAGTATTGAACAGTGATAGCCCAGTGGATAAAGACCGGCCTATTGACCAACAGGTCCACGGTTCGAATCCTGCGATATTCCACTAAATTCGGATTCGGATTTATTTACATATTTGTAATTATCACTTGCTCGGTGGTGATGCCAAAATTGCGAGGAAACCCGCAAGTTCCAGAAATTATATTTTTAATAGACGAATGACCTAACCTCAGAAAGATCTGGATTTTCGTCCGGACTGTGTTGTTCTGACGGCAGTCGCTCCATGTCAAAATCATGGCTTATGCACCAATTAAATTAATTTAATTTAGTAAAGAGACGTAGTACAAGAGCTACAAGTTAATAAACACATAGATTTTTTTCAACTTTCTGTCAATAGTATACTTGTCACATAAGTCTTGAACAATGTGAACAAAATGAAAAAAAAAAGAAGATTTATTTTTGTTATATTACATACTAGAAAGCTACTAAAAATTTAAATGTTATTATTCACATTCATAACTTCAAATAATCAAATTCACAAATAAATTTATAATTACATGACCTTTAACATTGTTCGTAGGGGAATAAGGGTCGATTTATTCATATCCGAATGATCGAGCCAGGCAGTATCCCCCACATAACACGGATGTAAATACGAACTCATTGCAAACTGATTTTATAACGTGAATTAGGTAATAATAAATAATATAACCGTTTCTACCCTCACTTAATTGTTAACCTTGTTGCTAATTTTATGACTTCTCTCACTAAGTTTAATGTCTTACGCCATAGCTGACGGTGAAACTATATGCCCAATGCATATAATAATGTACAGCTAAGTGCAGCTCAAGCTTTACACTTTAACCTTTGTACCGTTCTTATGCCGTTCGTGATAAGAGTTACAATCGCATTTCGAATGTTAAGCGTGACCTGCTCTTAGCTGTAGCTGTTACGTGTTAGTTTGCACGTACTCAATTCAATTTTGTAAAATTATAACTGTGGCGTTAATAACATGTCACCAATACATACTTAAAATAATAATTTAACTAATTTATTTCTAACAATATTTTAACAATCTGTATAACAGTAAATTAAGGGGGAGGCCTATGTTCAGCAGTGAACTTCTTTCGGCTGATATGATGATGATAACAGTAAATAGCCTTAATTATTTATAGCTGAAATTTGGTTATTATTGTCTTAGTAAGTATATGTCGCTAGATGCGGAGTTTGATAGCAAAAAATAATAAATAAATATTGTCGGACAAATTACGCAGCGCCGTCTAGCCCCAAAGTAAGCGAAGCTTGTGTTATGAGTACTAGACAACTGATAAACATAAGTAAATACATTTTTTTTTTTTGTAAATACTTACTTATTATACATAGAAAATACCCAGACCAAGACAAACAGACATGTTCATGCACACAAATGTTTGTCCTGTGTGGGAATTGAACCCACGAGCGTTGGTTTCAAAGCAGCGTAATAGCGCGTTTCACCACTACGCCACCGAGCTCGTCAAAAAAATCCAATCCTTTTTATTAGTGTACTATAAATTCACCTTTAAGATCATTTTCATTCCCTTGCGTGGTCTAAATGCACGAATTAGGTGTTGTATATAACTCGACCATTACGATAGTCTTAAACCACGTTGAGAACTAGAATCACGTACGTAGTCAACACATGATAGTGAATCTCTCTTATTGCAGTGTCCAAGAGAGATGGTTAACTAACGGTAAATAAACATAGTACCTACTCTACGTGTAGTCTGTGAAACAGGTTAGTTTTATTACAACGTGTCAGATATAGATCTTCGTGTTGTCAGGTTCAGCTAATTAATGCCCAGACGGTACATTTGAAACGTACGTATGTTTACGTGCTTCGTCATAAATAGCAGCAAATAACGTCTACTGAGAACTGAAGAAAGTTTCCATTCAAATTGTAGGTTACTTAGTTTTTATTTTGTTGCATATAGTACTTCAATTAATGATAATGCAATTGCAAAATGAATGGAATAGTATAGAATGTACTTAACTACGCAGATAATACGAGATACATGTTACATACAAAAGTACATAAGAAATTATAAACAGAAACCTTTCACAATAATTGAAATTGACTATGCACATAATATAATACATATCTAAAAAATAACTTTTCGTCATGCTATTAGAATCCAATGGTAATAAAATAAAATAAAAACTGAGTTCGCTTATTTAGGCACAGACGTTTGAAGATCATAAAACTCGACTTTAATGAAATCGTGATGTCGTAACTTTACTATACTTTTGTGGGACTTACACAGGCTAGCTTTACATCAAAAATTCGCTTAATGAGCATTGCTTATAATAATATTAAAATACTTTTTAATTTAAGACAAAAGGAATTTTGAATGACCCTCCCTCTTAAAAAAGTAAGAGACAGCAATATGATAAATAAGGCATTAAAAAAAACTCAAAGAGATGACTAGTCAAGTGAAGCTCAACTGCCGTGCACTACGGTTTATCAGATATCTAACACTATTGGCACCTAAATTGTGACTAACCTAACCTAACACGTCGATTTCAATAATATAGATTGCAGAACCGCCTAAACGCCTGGTAATTCTCCCTTGTTGCCACCAAATCAGAATAGTATACTACCCCAGATGTGACATGCAATGAACTTAGCATATCGTCCCGTTCTCTACGCCAGAGGTCACACTCCCAGAGAACATGATGTGCTGTTTGCTCGAATTCATGATTTTTCGTAGAACACAAGGTGATGACACAAGTCTAAACGAAAAGAACTTAGCTCTAAAGTTTTCATGTCCAGTTAAATATTGCGCAACGGGATGATCAACTTCTAACCATTCTTTATTTAATCTGTCTCGTACTGATTGAAAGTGGCGTCCTTTAGTAGAAGTTTTCCATCACTCTTGCCATACAGACAGCAAAGTTTCAAGTACCTCGTCAATTGGTTTGAACAATCTAAGTATTTTGTCATGGTCGCGGTGTTTTAGAAAGTCAGGGTGCATGTTTTGGAGGTGTAGTATATTGAAGCGCGTCGTTGTATTTCTAAGTCAACTGGTAACATTCCTGCCAGCACTGGTATATAAAAATATTAAAGCGAGACACTGACTTTGCAGTAACTTACGACGCGCAGCACATATGGTAGCCCTATCAGCCTATGCAGGTGAACCGTTTTTTTTTTTTTTTATTGACGCGGGGAATAATGTGTTACGCACACCACCGGTGCCTGGGTGGCCTCCGGTGGTAGTGTGGGACTCCCCGTCGGCTGTCCGACGGTATACCCACTAAATGACCCCGCGAAATGCCATCAGCCGCGTTGGTGTGGTGCCCCGGATCTGTCAGCAACAGGGCACCACTGCGACTGGCCAGCCCCTCAAAAGGGGCCGGACTTCTTCTTTCTAGGGGCCGTCCCGGAAAATTGGGACAGCCCCTCCGGCGGTGGGACCATTATGGGGCCAGGTTCCCATCCTGACCCCTAGTCCCACAGGTTAGGGAGGCGGCAGTAGGTGCGCGTAGCGCCTACGCCGCACTCCCGTCCGCCGTCTCCGGAGCGGGACAGCCAAGGGATCATCCTCCCTGTCCCGCTCCGCGGCCTCCTTCTGGGACATGACCGTCTCACAGAAGGAGGCCATCGCCTGCCAGGCACTGTCACTCCAGCTCCTCCCGCCTCGCGACCCGGTGCAAGTACTCACCGAAGCTCCCATGCCCGGTGAGCACCTGCACCATGCGGAAGGTGAGGGGTTTGCGCCTTCGGCGCATCCACGCCTCCAGGACCGGGCGCGGCGCATCCGCAACTCGGACTCCATACCGCGGCTGCGCCAGGTCCTCCCCCCACCTCCGCATCATCTCCACATGCCCTCGCTGGCGATACCGCCCCACCTCCACCGACGTGGGGCGCTCGCCGAGACTCCTCCTTTCAGCAACGAAGCTGTACACCTCGGCGAGCACCTCCGCCACCAACTCCCAGGGCGGGTCGCCAGCGATGCAGGTGAACCGTACGTAACATATCTTATTGGTTATTATCGGTTCTCTCTGCCTACCCCGCAAGGGACTTGGCGTGAAGATATACATACATACATTATATTATATAACCCCATCATCACATAGTTATATTTTTTACATTATTGCCAATGCACAAGTGATTGCAAAGTCCTATAGGACCCCATAGGTATTTTGTAAACAAATGTAAAACAGGTCAGTTTTGCACTTGTTTGCTGCCTTAGTAGTATAAAACAAATACAGAAACCAAAAGGAATTCACTAATATGATTTTCTAGTTCCGTAGCCTTTTGTGGTAACTACAGAAATAGTAGACACATATTTTTCTATCGAAGACCCAATTGCTTGCGATTAAGCTGTATGGATATTAATAAAACAGAAAATGACGAAATCTATTTTTTTTTACATCACTAGAGTGGAAATCAAACATATAGCCTCACTCGTGCGTTACCGAACCTGTAAAATCTTCTAGAGGACTTTTTTTTTAAATATGCTGTAATTCCTAGGAAAATGGACATCAAGGATCTACAATTAATTTAATATCTCAGTAGAAAACTTTTTTGGCATCGCTCAGTACATTCTTATGTATTAAATACCCAATTATTTTTGTGATGAACAACATATTACAAGTATTACACGATACAATAACGCACTAATTTGAAACACCAATAAAATTTATATAGCAAGACATCAAGACTCATTTTGTTGATCGTCTATAGCTAATGCTAATTTCGACTTAACACTAAATCGTACAGACATTTTGTTATGTCTAACACGAGTATTGTCAGCGTACAGATTGCATGTGAAATATTTGCGTGGCTAATTTAAATTTAGTTTCATATATTTTTGAATCTATATAATTAATATTATATTTGGATTTAGATTGACTATGTAATCATATAGATATATTTTTACAGTAGCGGTAATGTACAATTGATTGTAGTTGCCCGTGCATACTATTAGAGAATCCCCTTTTAATTTTGGTACAGAAGCGGATTCTCTAACGCTTTTGTACCAAAATAATATTTATAAAGATATTTAAATTTAAACACTCATGAGCAAGCACAAGAAACACTATTCTACCAATGAATTAAAGACATGTGAAAAATAATAAAAAATATTCAAAATGACATAATTAGAAACATTTTAAATATTTTAATTAATTGTCCGATGTTCCTTCACCCTATGGTTTTCTTTAGAGGTCCAATAAATCAATTGAATATGTGGAACAATAAAATTGTACACAAACAGTCGTGTAACATTAATTTATTTATGTAATAGTGGTATTTTGCACATATCAAAATATAAACAGGCACCATAAGCAGCTGATTGCAATATTTCATTAGAGCAACTTACAACCTACTAATCTACTATATTATTGTTTCTTGTCAAGTCTTCTGTCTGCTACTTCCATTAATTGCTTGCTTTATGATCGTCCCCGACACAATGGTGTACAATATAATTCGCGCAAGATCATATATAATTCAATTTGGATTGAATGAGTCAGGTGGTTTATCCCGTACTCAAATTAGAAACGAATCTTCACATAAACAGGTATTGTTAATTATGGAAATAGTCAGTAGTTACATTTATACCTCACACTTACTTAAACACGATCATACTCTAAGCAGTAAAAGCATATGCCAAACTGGTATTAATTTACGAGTTAAAAGTGAAATCAATCTAGCTTGAAATCCATGTTTTGTCACCATTGCATAACAATTTTGTTCAGACTGAAGTTTATACGTTGACATTGCACAGGCCCGTTTAACTAATTCAACACTGTCCAGCCAGGCTTAATGGCCGTTAGCTGAAAATCGCCAGACATCTCTTAAGACGAAACATCAAAGTACTAAAAACACTACATACACAAAATTAATATACAAAAGTTAAGCTTGCTAAGCTAAAAATACAGGAATCAAAGGGGCTAAAGCAAACGAAGATGATTCTATTTATGTTAATGTCACGGGCGTGAGGAAGCGTTTAAATCCAGTCATTAATTATTGTCACAGCTAAGACAAAATAGATAATACATTCTCTATTTGTTCCCTCTGTTTACCCCTTAAAGAGCAGGACGAAAGAAATAACAAGAAAATAAGTAGTGTTCAAGACGAACAGATTGATGATAGAGGACCGTTGAAAAAACGTGTCCTTAAAATTGAGGATGGATGCTTTAGGGCATTTGCTCCCAAATGAGTTTCTGAGGATGACGTAACTCTCACATATGTAATAAAAGATGAAGGGACATTAAATTGTATTTTGTCAAGTCTTGTAATTTATGGTTCGAAATTTTTTATGACGAGTTAAATCTATTTACAGATTTTATGATGCAACAAAGAATGTAGGTACTCTGTCATTGTTTAAGTTTCACACGTCTATATATTAAGTTGATTAATGATATTGGACTAGAAATTTTGTGTATTTTTATACTAGCTTTCTAACAAAATATAGCTCACGTCATCGTCAATAATTGTAATAATTGAAGCTTCAAAGTACAACACGGTAGACTGTACTCTTGAATCTCTCAACATTTCATAATAGGGTCGTAATAAATGTATAAGATATTCTTTAGTTATTTTCCTAGCAGACAATGCGTAGCAACGTATATTGTTGTTTGATGAAACAGCAAATATTGGAAATGAAACAAATATGTACTCTCAATGATTACATCCTATTGATAATATTAGTTATAATTATTTTTATTGTGTTTCTGTAAAAGATGCTTTAATCAAAACTGAAATAACATAAATAATTTTATAAAGAGATGTAATTCATTAGTAATCCGATTTTCATTTTCTCATAATCACAGAAGCAATACGGTTTAAAATGGTTTGTAATCATCATAAATGTAATTAAAGATACAAGGCGGTCTGTTTCATTGTGAATTAACAGTAATCAATTAAAACAAATTTATAGCTTCGAGTTAATGCAAGTCGAGTCTCAAATAAAAATTTGGAGCGCCTTGTTATAGTTTCTATGATAAATATGTGTTTTGAAACCAGTTCTTCCGACATTTAATTACCGACCTACCTAGATAATCTTATGTCTAATTGGTATATGTTAACTGAATAACAAATTCATGTAAATTATAACACAAGAAATAAATCATTATTTTAGTGGATATCTGGACCAGAGACAGAAGATTGAAATTTCGCTTTTTCAATGCAATATATATATATACATATAAAGAATGGGAATTTTAGATTCCTGTCATCAATCTAGGTATTTTCACGCCAGGTCTCTTGCGTTGTCGGCAGTATGAACTAGTAAGCAATCTATAACCGGATCTGGGTGTGTTCTGGTTCACGGGCATAATATATAATAAAAACAAAACCTATATCTATCAGTTTCCTAGTACCAATGGTATAAGCTAAGAGCTTAGTTTAGGACTAAGTGGCGCTCGGTATTTTGTCCGGAAATGTCTATGTTTATTGGTTGATATTTCAAAATTATTTAAAGAAATCCTCCTCTGTAACAGATAAATGAATGGATATGGATAAACTTATGATTTTGTTTTTTTCTTGTAAGTTATGGAAACGAGAAATAAAGTGGTTTTCAAAACCTGCACGTTATTCGAATAAATTTTATATTTTCATAATTTTTAGCAAATATATGCCAAATAAATTTCACCCTGTTTTAAAATGTACTATGGTGTAGTCACCTGGATTAGTAATCCTGCTGTAAACTCTGCTCGAAACTCAAACACCAATCTGAGCATGTATAAAAATCTTTCAAATAAAACAAATTTTTTTTTCTACAATTTTTTTTTTTTTTTTTTCATTCTACGCAACTATATATCTTTCGGTATCTTAATGAGTGTGACATCTCAGGGGCTCAGTAACATCTTTAAAGTTAAAGCCAAACTCTCCTTCACGTGATGCATCCTGTTAGTAAACAAACGGCTCGGATAAAAGAGAGGTACGATACAACAGTGCAGCCCACTCTATGTCTACGCCTCACAGAAAACCGCAGAGAAATAATAATTCGCTGGAAGATTCTTGTGTTTTTATAAGTTCACCAAATCCTTACATGTTGGTGTTTTAGCAGCAGGGATAGCAACGCGTGAGCGATATTTCATCTATTGCAAGCGTACGTAGACTGGGGTAACCACTGTACACCACCAGGTGGGCCATGTGGTTGTTTGCTTCTCGACATTGACTACAATATCGGGAGTTCGTTATTTATTTTGACAAATAATGATGTACAAAATTTTATGTATGTCAGGACGTCTAGGAATCGGCGAGGGTGCACGAAAAGAACTATGAATGTTAACGATACGAGTGAGGTGTGTAAGGACCGCGTCTTATGGCGCTCGGCTCTTTCTGCCTACCTCGCAAGGGATCTGGCGTTAACATATACGTGCATACAAAATTTTAGTTACATAAAAGAGCTTATAGAAATTTTTACCACATATGTTACTCGATTATAGATTAAGTATAAAATGTTTTTGCTTAGCGCAGGAAATCAAACGATCTTTAGAAACGTAACACAAAAGAAAAGGAATATCAAGCATTAAATCGTACTGCAACAAAAGAAGTCGGTGTAATTATTACACATTCTGCAGTCGATACCGAAAACACATTAGCCTCAGATCATCCAGTGATTAAGCGTGGAGGGAATGAAACAAAAAGTCAAGCAACACTTACTAACCGACTCGGCAAGATAGCAATAAATCTTTCCCGTACTATACAGTTGTACAATCATGCTCAGTCCCTATAGACAAGTGTTATAATTAAGTTAAACTCGGATATAGCACACACAGTTACGCAGTTTGACACACAACTTTATTGAGATACTGAATCTATGTGATTTCTCAAGAGTAGTATTCAAATGAGGTTTAGATTCGATTTTCTATTTTGTTATTAACTAGAAAATTCATATCAGTACCACCTAATTAGTTAATTTAGTTAGTTATTTAGTTTAGGTGTTTTTGGAAAGTCATTGTGATGTCTTTTAGTTGATATCTTTTAGTTTAGACGAGCTTGGTGGCGGACTGGTGAAACGCGCTGTTACGTTACTTTGACACCAACGTTCGTGGGTTCGATTCCCACACAGGACAAACATTTGTGTGCATGAAAATATCTGTTTGTCTTGGTCTAGGTATTTCTAAGATGGTTTTGGCGCTGTTTGTTCCAGTTTAGGAAAGTATCTCACAGAAAACCGCAGCCAAATAACAACTCTCTAGAGGTTTGTTGTGGTCCTGCATGTGAGTGAGGTCACCAGTAAGCACCTAAGAAGTTGTTGCGTTAGCAACAGAGGTGGCATCGCGCGAGTGATACGTTTTTAAGCTACGGTAACCGCTTTACAATCAGGTAGGCCGTCTGCTTGTATGCTTCCCGACGTTGTATAATAAAAAATGGATAAAACAAAATTACACATAGGGTTTTCTTAATAAAAAGTGTTCAGTTGTTGAGTTCGTAGATTGAATGTTTCTTTTTATTCCTATGTTACAGTATAACGGAAGTTTTACATGTCTCTTTAAATACTCCTCGTGGTATTTTTCTGTAATTACTTGACACAATGCGAATAGTCTGACATATGTACTCAGTAAAGTTTTATCTCTGTCACTACAATACATCCGCAGGAACAACAAATGGTTATTTTATAATTATGATTTTGTGATTATTTCTGTCTTTGATTTTTTCTCTCTGCCTACCCCGCAAGGGATTTGGCGTGAAGTTATAGATAGATAGATGATTTTGTGATTATCACGCGAGGAAAGTTGGAGAACTTAGTTAGATTTACTAGACAGATTCGTTAACTTGTACTGTTCATCAAAAAATATGATTGTATGTATCAATCTTCGTACAAAATCGTGGCTGAACACAGATGGTGTTTTAGTACCTACTGCCAGTTAGCGAAGCAGAAAAAACAAAACGCTACCAAACTAATAATGCAGCTTGTATACCAACCCGATCCCGCATCTGCTGTTTTTGTTCACCAGGGAAGTCGGCTAATGAATTTTAGCTACCATACAGAAAGTCGTTAATTGATTCTTTATACTAATTTGTCGCTAGTAACGCATTAATACAGACTCTGAAACGGTGCCTAATATGATTACAGGTTTGATTAATATTTACTGCTTTCAAGAAGATCGACAAGGTTTTCTTTTATTTCTTGAATTCCTTTAAATTTTAATTCCTTTTTTTTAGCTAATTAATGTTGCATATCAATAAAAAAATCTTCTACACCTACAAAACATAATTTGATTAGAAAAAAAGAAGCAACCATACTCTTTGCTAACGTAGCAACAATTCACCAGTTTAGTGATACCTTCATTCACTTGCAGGAACACAAAAACCCTTCAGGAAGTTAAGTTGCAGGTTGACTGCGGTCATAAGGTTCAGTATTTATCAGTCGGTGTGTTTAAATATGTTTATCGCTTTGTCCTAGTCCTCTTTTGTCAGAGTTTTGTTTGCTGGTTAGCACGGTGTATCATGCATGGGAATATATGCAGGTAGATTAATAACATTTATAAGTAAAAATAAAATTATTATTATAAATAACGTTTATTTGGGGCCAAGTCTAAACTTGAGTAAAACGACCCTATAAAACTACTGGTATCAATAAGATGTAGTACATAGCTATGATTTAAATAAATTATTTCCTCCCTACGTTAAGTGGTCGGACAACGGTGAGGCATAATAGATGATATATCTCTTTGCATTGAATGAATTCTCTCTTGCTGTCTTGTATTATTAACACATGCGACATTCTCTTTGAAGTAGAAGTGACTCTAGTCTAGACCAATTATCATTTATTATGCAGTCAAGTTATTATTTTAACTAACAATAGATCGTAGAGATTTATAAATATTGATTAAGGCATAACTCTTACTATATTTTCTTATAATATAAAATGTTGATAAGCGTATATCACATTTTTAAGTAAATGAGAGAATTATGTTGATTACGTTACATATACTTAAAAATATTTTTAAAAACCGAAGGTTATCATCAAAAACTCTCGTGAAGTATATATAATTATTTTTCAGAAACGATTTTGATAAACGGCAAACTGCTGTATCAAAACAACATTAAAAACACATTCCACTGAACCTAAGGGCAGAAATAACTTTACTTTAATTCGATCTGATTTCAAACCCCTAAAGCTGAACAAATAATATTCGACAATTCAGTGAGCAGTGAAAAATATAACAAGTAAGTATTTACTGTTTTAAGTCTAAAAATCATCTCACGGGTTCTTTTGTGTAGTAATTTTCTAAAGTATGTTTTATTTCATTGTGATCATTGACATCTATGATTTATGAACTCACATTCTTAGGGTCGTCTGCGGACGCTTTCAGATTTTTTGCTTCGAACGGCGGTAACTCTGTGAGCATTTAACGCTGATTAAACTGTAAAATTAGAGACGCAACGGCCTTTGTGACAGATGCGGCCTCGAATAATAACATTATACACACACGTTTCGAGGCGAAGGTAGCAATGTCATGCGGCCGGCCCTTTGTAGATCAAATCCACTTATAATACAAAGAATACAAAAGATATCTTTGGCAAATTGTAGATACACCTAATTATTTGCATTGATGTGTACGAGAGCGTGAATATTGTTCGATCACAGAGGTATTGAAGGCTGTACTTGAGGCTTATAAAAACAGAACTCATTGTTAAAAGTATCCAGTAGTGATATTATGATAGGTGCATGAGATTTTGCTAATCACGTGGTGATTTTTTATAAATGAATTTAGATATATCCAGTATGCCATTAAGGCAAAACTGCAATTTATTCTCGATCATTTATTTCATTTGTTTCGGTGGGCTTTTATTTTTGCATTGTACCGATATCCTGGGACTTTTCATACGCAATTTTAATCGTTCATAATTTAAATGTAGAAATAAAAGAACCTTTTTTCAGATATGGAAGTTACAACGCAATATTTTGCAGAGGTAATAAATTTTGCAAAACTGAACAAGTGCTAATAGCACTTGCTCCCGGGGGTTCAATACACAATGTTGTTAAAATATTAGATACATAGAATATTATCAGATTTTTCTTTGATCGTGATATAAAATATTTCTTGTAAGAATGAATTTTATACATATTTTTTGTACAGTAGGGTTTACATTTACATTGATTTGGCTTCCTTGCACCAACACCTCCTTTGCTAAGAAAATAAAACATATAGATTTATCTAATCTTCTTAGCAAAGGAGGTATTGGTGAAAGGAAGCCAAAACAATGTAAATGCTTGTAGATACCCTACTGTACAAAAAATATGTATAATCCTGTGATAAATTTATGAAAAGAATCGAAAGATAGTCAATAGATCTTGCTTACTACGAGTAGCATTATATTTCACTAAACATAACTTACTAGTCTGCATAAATAAGTAGGATACTTTAATAATTATAAAAAGTTTTACTTTCTCTAATCATCCCTGTACAATTCTGCATCTTACCACCCAGTTAAAATAAGTATCAATGTCATTCCAAAAATAGTCAAGATACTAAAACAAGACAAGGAAGCCAACACGGCACAATCAATTACAAATTATAATAACACACCCACGTCTTCACATCTCTGAGTAGGTAATATGGATTATGAAATATTACCCTGCTATCGAAACATTCCTTTTATTCCTTTTTGTGCGTTCTCACTTTTATTTTTTGGTGAATTTTATAGAATCTTTATGAATGGACCCTCCGCTCCGTTCGTAGCCGAGAGTCGATTGTTTTGTTTTGTCAGCGACACACACCTGGGCGCAAACAAAATGCGCGTGCGCATAACGGTTGCCTAAACAAGATGGCCGCCGGCGCGGCGATGAGAACTATAGAAAATAACAATTTAATTACTGTACTTGAATTAAAAATGAGTTAGTAATTATAAATCTAGTTTGTATGTTTTTAATTTTAACGTCCAAGAACGGCGGTACATGACTGGCGAGCCAGGTTGGACACGAATTTGATTATAATAATTTAAGTGGGTTTATGTATGTTACATATTAATTATTGTTTTATTTTTTGTTTTGATTATTTTGAAATTGAAGCAAGTGAAACTCCATGATTTGTTTTTCAATAAGTACGATTTAATTAAGTAGATGTTTCATGAAAAGATTTTCATAGTGGGAAGTCATAATAATGACTTTTTGATCAAAACGGGAAAAGTGTATTATTTTTCCCAGATACGAGTACATTGATAGAGCTCTATAAAGTTTCGTTAGAAAAGAACTACTTTGTTCGTTCTCATCGAAGAACCAACAATTGTATTTCAAATAGATGGAATAAAAGGGGTCAACATTTATAACTTTATAACAGTGCAATGTGACGGAAAATACTGCAAACCTTTTCCATGGGATGTAAATCCGCAGCAATGAGTATGGCTTGGCATATTGTGGTAGATTGAATGAAATAACTAAGTCAATGGTCTTTCGCTTTTAAAGGAGTAAATATAGATTTGTTTACATATTATATTGCGAGATTACGACTGAATTAGGTATGCTTCTGTCATAAAATTGTCTCGACTGAACTGGAGCTTCAAGTTTACAAATATGTGAACATATCTCTACAACGTTTTAATTAGACTGACCTATATGTAACCATGCAATGCAATGATGCCACTTCTTATTGTTGAATAATCATAAGTCTTGGTCATAGACTCCATCATTATATCATCTTGGTATGAAAATGAAGACTGGGCTCCTTAGTAGTTAACAGCAATCATCCCATCTTGTCTATTTATCCATCAGTTTGCTCATTTGACTCATCTTGGGGACGTTTTTGGCAGTACAACATGGTTTGTAATTCTTTTAAACTATGTTCTTAGTCCTAGCGTTATCCCGTTTCCTAATCCATTAGGATTGGAGGGTCCGCTACCTAAGCCTAAGGATTTGGAGAAAAATCAGATTTTGACATAGCGTGACTGCCGATAAATTCCCACAATCCAGCGAAATCCAGGCCTTTCTTAGGTTAGGTCTTTTGATATATAATTTCTTGGACGTGCGTGTTTCCTCACAATGTTTTCTTTCATCGAAGAGCATGTGATAATTATGTGTCTGAAAAGCGAATTTGGTGGTACATTCAGGATTAGAGCCAGGGATCTAAGGTAATTGGCTGGTTCTTCACCCACTGAGTTATCATTGCTTTTAAAATTTAGTATTGTCTTAGGTTTTCGCGATTGTTACACATTGAATTAAACAATTTTTAACGGAAGTATCGCGTATTTTATTTATTTTGTTGAACCTGGCGTTTCGAACGCTTTGCAGCGTCCGTGGTCGCAGGAAGAAGAAGAAGACTTTTTAAATTTATTTAACAAGAATGTAACATATTGACATACAATTTTTTTTGACTCATATATCTGCCATAATGAAGTTCACACTATTACTTCAACAAGACACTTACATTTCACGTCTAAATATATTACCACTGAGAAAAAAACGCACCAACTCGTTTTAACATCCGATGTTAATCTATTCCTCGTTTCGACCTGAATTATTAATTATAAACGGGCGGTTTTACATAATTTTCTTATTAGAAATGAGTTAAATTATTACCAACTCTCTGTTTTAGCGGCATCATAAATTCACGATGCTTAAAGTCGGGTACAAACGATATATTTTTAATTAAATCTTGTTCGTTAGTTTGTAGGAATGCGTTCGTAAATTTGTCTTCCGCGTTGATTGGTAGTTCTGACGCGACTTCTGTGTCAGATAATGTTGTAACCAAGTTTGAATAATTTTATTTTTTTTGTTATACGGTAGTCATTGCATAAAATAAGCTTTTAATAAATAAACTCTAATTAGATTGTATCTATGTTAAACATTTTCAATTTAAAGTATTAATGCCGATTTTGAGGCGATTTGAAGCACTCATTATTCGGCAATTCCATCCATTTCAAAGTCATTAGCGGTTGTAGCTGTTGCTTAAAGCCATGGCGTTTAATTATTTAAAATCGCTAACGATACACGACCTGTTTATTGGACAAAGTAAAATAATAAAGTAACCTACTATGACCAAATTGGTCGTGTTTTATCAGAAGGTGATGTCAGGAGCCCTAGGAACAGGCGAGAGTACATGAAAAGAGCTATGCATGTTAAAGAAGCGAATGAGGTGTCATACAAGTAAAATAGTGTAACAAATAAACGTGATATCGTCGTGCGTTATTAGAAGATAGTGTTAGGAGTCTTAGGAAACGACGAGTATGCATGAAATGAGCTACGAATGTTAGAGTTCACCCTCATACACTGGAACGCAATGGTCGCGTACTGTGCGGTTCATAAGAAGCTTTCTACCGAGAACTATTAAGTTGTGGAATGAGCTCCCTGCCGAGGTTTTCCCAAGGGATTACAACATGGGTTTCTTCAAGAAAGGTGAAGAGGTTCTAACAGGGTCGGCAACGCAAGATTGACACCCCTGGTGTTGCAAATGTCCATAGGCTACGGCAACTGCTTACCATCAAACAGGCCGTATGCTTGTTTGTCACCTTAGTGGTATAAAAAGAAACTGTCGGAACAAGTAAACCTATTAACATTTCTTTAGTGTTACATTTTTTTATTAATAGTCTGATATTGATAGATAGTAATTGCTACTGAGTTAATGAAGTTACCCGTACCGTCCTGAGTTTCTGTTGTGTTCAGCAGAAAATTTCAGGGTTGTTCAAGCGTTCACAGTTTATGGTAACTTTACATCAGTTGGGTAGTATGCTTCTATGCTTCCTGATGTTGTAAAGCGACAGTAGATCACGCTTAACACTCGAAGTGCGTTCTAACTCTCATTACGTACGGCATAATAACGTTACAAAGTCAAAGTATAAAACTTGAAGTGCACTTAACTGTACAAAAAATACAATTCTCAAGTATCAGATTTTCATTTTCTTGTCGAAATCACGAAATTGAGCAATAATAATTTATTAATTAACCTATACCTAATAAATAAAATGAAAGTTGAGTATAGCAGAGAGAGCATGAAAGTAGAATGTCGAGATGAGAGCATTGCGCAAAATTTGTGGCGAAACGCTTTCTCACCGCGTTCGTAATGATGACGTAAGAAAGAGAGTTGGTCTGAAACAGAGTGTCGGTGTTAAGATTAGAAAAGGCATGTACCAGTGGTTGGGCCATGTAGAAAGAATGCAGGATGGAAGAATGACGAAACAAATATACAATGCGAAAGTGGAAGGATGTAGGAGCCGGGGAAGATCAAGGCTAACCTACTATGACAAAATTGGTCGTGTTTTATCAAAAGGTCACGAGTCCTATAAGCCGGAGTCCTGCGAGTGTGCGTGAAAAAGAAGCGAGAGATGTTTGTAAGGACCGCGTCTTATGGCACTCGGTTCTCTCTGCCTACCCCTCAAGGGCCTTTGCGTAAAGATATACATACATACATTTACTTAATAATTGCGAAAGACAAACTGACGGACGGTCGTACTTATACATACATGTTAATGTTCCATTGTTCCAATCTTAATTTGGAACACAAATAAACCCACATCGTACACTCCAATAAATTAGGTTAGCTTAATAAATTAGCGAATAATCTTATCTCGATTCCCTTATACTTTATCTAATTGTAACTAAGAGGCGACCAAAACAAACCTAACGAAAGTAAAACCACGTTACGGGACATTGTCTCCTCGCGTGTCACAAACAACAGTAATAACCCCTTATTTTCTCGTTTTATTCTATTTACGAGAGAACTCGGGCTGTTATCTACATCTTCCATCTAAAGTATTATAAAATCCGAAAATAAATTGTGCCCGAAATGTATGCGTTGAGGACAAATACGACTTTGGATGTGGTAATAGCAAAATACTGTATGATAGTTTACTTGTATCTGACGTCACTGGTGTGTGCTAATTAAAGATTTAGCACCAGAGCATGTGATCCAAAGTAAATTGACCTATGCTTCGAAGAAAATTGTCACATTGAATTCTGCATAATAATAACGATTTTATGCATGAAATTTTATCTATCTTGCTTCGTATGCTTTCGCCACTAATTTTAAAATAACTATTTTACAGATCACTTACTCTATTTGTGGTACTGAAATGGTTTTTAGTTGTGATTTACTTGAATGTCACCCAAAATGTTTCCCTAGCATGCGTAATAAAAAAAATATTCAATCCAAATCTTGCCAACATACATTAAAAATGAGATCAGTTATATCTGTCCTTGCAATCTTTTCGTTTGAAATGTTTTTATTAACAATATTTCAATCATGAATATTGGAAATTGGATATGATTAAGGCGGTGATTGATTAGAATATATTATTTTTATACAACGGCGTGAGGCAGATGAACACTTACGGTACAGGAAATATCGGTCGCACGTTACTACCCCTACTAAAACAGCAACTCCTCAGGTGCTTACTGGTATTAACAACTACCTCTAAGTATTGCATAATTTATTTCTTTTGAGCCGAAGTTTATATGTGGTAAAGCGAGGACAAGCATTTGCACTATCTACTGTTACATAACTTGAACCTCACGAACTCACCTGAGGCGGTCGAAATAACGTTCAGGTACTTTCCAAATATAGGTCTGGGGCACGCCTCGTCACGTATCGCAAAAGGATAAAATGTTATGCCAATTTACTACAAGAAATATCTTGAGTATTTTTGTAGTACATTGCTTTGGTCTCAGAGGTCTGAGACCAAATGATAAAAAGGTATATTTAAGGCCTTTATATGTCCATTCGTTTGGTAATCTTACGTAAGCTCCTGAAACTAAACTATATAAGCTTTTTACGAATAAATGTATCCGTATATAACAAATTATCGTTTTATATTTATTTAACACAAAACATCTTTAGTGTTTCGATAACGATTTTGTTATCGAAATTTATATTTTCAAGCTAACATAGCCCACCGGGTCAGTTTCTCGTGCCTTGTATGAATGTTTTAAAAACATAGGTTTTAAATTTCTTCTGCATACTTAGGAACGCAGTTTTTCTTATTTAATAATATTGGAAGAAGCTATGACGTCAATTTTAGTGGCATTAGAATATTATTTGTGACATTATTCGTGTCTTAAAGCCTTAGTATTTTTCGTAATTACACTTCTCGAAGTACTGTACAATTTGAATAATAAATAAAACAGAGAAATATTCTTGTTCCAAAACATTGTATTTCCCAAGGCAGTGATCAAAGTTTTGTAAGTACTAATTATAGCAATATCGTATTCTATCGTGGTAAAGAAAATGAGTACTAACATGTGGAATGTGAAACAACTAAAAATATGTGTAATGTCTAGTTAGTACGCATTAGTTGCTCGATCTACAAATATCTCAGTCACACTATATCGTATACATGAAGGTCCTTTTGTTTTTGTTATGTTTTCTACTCCTCAATCCTATTCAATTAATAATCAAAACTTTACCAGTGATAACATCAAAAATAAATATTTTCTGAAATTAACACATGTACTATTCAAATAATAAAATCTGTAGACGACAGATTCTAAACAGATTATAACATCAAAAGCCAATTTTCCACAAAATTTCTTCGTCGAATGAAAGCTCCTCAACTTTTAGATAGTAATTAGACCGAAATTATAGTCAAGCAGTTAGTAAATTTGAGGCACAAGAAAGTTATCTTGGCTTTTGCAAATAAATTGAAAAGAAAATTAGATAAATCTGCTAGAGATAATCGTTAACAAGTATTCAAGTTAAGATAATCAATTTATGATTACTCATTTTAAACGTTAATTTCTTAAGAGCTTTATAATTGATCCCCTATTTTTCACTTCTTATCTTCATTTACTAGCATTTGATGACAGTTGATATTGATAATGAACATCTCACATGTACTGTTATATTTAAAGTTCAAACCTACCAGGAATATTGTTATCTTTTAAATTTTAACCTTAGTATGCTTCAGTAATATTAACATCTTACGAAATACGCAAAATTTTGTAAACACAAAATCATCTTGATACCTATTTTAATAACATTATTACAATTATATTTTTACTATATAAGATAGATACGTCTTTGCATGCATCCTGCATCTTTCTTTCAACACATGTTGACCTTCAAAAGTTTTTTCTGTCCTTAATCTCCTAATAAATCCAAACAGACAACTGACATGGTCTAGTCCTTTGTTAGGGGAATTAAAGACATTCGTCTTTGTGTCGTCGCGACGTCCAATTACTTATTGTTTTGTTGTAAACCGTCAACATTACGTACCATGATATATGGCATGTAATAAAAATTTTCTTATTGACTTTCTTGTTATACAGAAGTCGAAGAAGTAATTACCTCTATTCTTTTACAAATTTTTCTTTAATTTTCTTTTAAGAATAAAATTTTTAAGTAAGACACATTACGTGGAATATTGCAATAGTAAATGTATCTAGAGAGAATGTATTTAGAGCGATAAATGGCGCAAAGTCAGGAGTCATATATGAAGTAATGACCTTATTCAACATATCACTCCTGACTTTGCGCCACCTAATGTAATTTGAAAGATTATGAACCACCTATTTGCGATAGATACTTCAAAGTACACTGATACTAATCTCAAATACGTATACTTTTCATATGAAAGAATTAGAAGAAGGATTCAGGAGCAATTTTTTTATGTTAACAATGAATTTTGAAATAAAATATGTTAGTTTCCCGTGCTTCCCCGGGATGTTAAATTAGACACTATAAGTATTCATTATGCATTAAGAGTAGGTTATGAATTATACTAATCTGATTTTTACTTAATATCTATTTTATACGTTGTTGAAGGAATGGAAAGGATTCGATATACAGCTGGTGGTAAACAAACATACAGTGCTGATACTTAAAATTCTCGTACATGGAGAATACATTTATAGTTCGTCCGTATTTATAAAAATCAGTTAATCGAGTTATTCAGAGATCAGATAATAGGTTTTAGTTAAATAAAATTCACGTGCCTAATAGTTTCAATTGCAACTGCGATTCTAAAAAACATCAACATGGAATGTAACTACTAATCATATTTCACAGTTATATCAGTTGCATACTATAAAACAAACACGCAATGCCATGGCACCGCCGAAAACAACGAGTTGGTTCGATAACCTCTAAATCACTGGGTCTGGTCGGACACTGTTCGGCGACCCTTTCATCTTTACGAGCCAAGTCACTAGATTCTGATCATAGATGTGGTATATAAACAGATGCGTATGTATGATCCAGAGTCGATTTTGATCCTTTTACAAGTAAATAAACTTCTGGGGCTAGCTAGCACTTGTATATAAATTTACGAACTACTAATCATATGTGACTTACACAATTTGAGTTTATATACAATTATTATTTCAGAAGGTGGTCTCAGGAGTTCTAGGAATTGGCGAGCGTGCATGAAAATAACTTGTCAAAACAGTGTGTAAGGACCGAATCATGTGATGCTCGGCTCTCTTTGCTTCCCTGCAAGGGACTAGGCGTGAAGATTTATTAGTAGTACCTAGTACTCGTAGTATAAATTCTGATACACATTTGTTACAAGTTGCTGCCTACGGTTTTACGATTTTACATTCCTAAATGTATTAGAGACAAAAAGTAAATAAGCCTAAATGTTAACCCGGGCTATTACTTTCGTTTAGTAGCTTTTGCGTAATAAAGTAATAAAATACGCGAAGAGGCAATGTTAGAAAAAAATGTTGGTTTGACTTCTATACTGATTTATGAGTCTTGCTGTATTACAGTGTCTAAACTAATCCAGTCACGATTTGATTATAGTATATATATGTTTAGATTAAACATTCTACCTATGTATCCTTATTATTATATATTACATAGCTGAAGCCCGCGGCTTCGCACGCATGAGATTTGGCTTTTAGAAGCCTTTATTTCTCTATAGACCTCACTTCCTGTTTAAAAAAAACTTAGATGCAACCATAGAGCGATTCAATTTTCATATAGCGCCATCTATTAACCTTTAGGGGTGGCAACGTATATTTATTTTATTACATAAAAAATGCGTAGTTATTTTACGTCACAAAAAATACGTATTCTGTGAAAATAATAAAAATAAAAGTTCAAAGTCCCCCGAAGGGGAAGATATTTCCCCCTAATTTTAACAGTTTTTCATATTTTACGCAGGAACCCTAAATATTTACGGGATAAAAAGTACCCTATATTGTGCTCTGAACAGTCGTCTACCTACTATTGAAAGTCCCGTCAAAATCAGTCCAGCCGTTTCAGAGATTAGCCGGAACAAACAGACAGACGGACAGACAGACAAAAATTGTAAAAATATTCATTTTGGTATATGTACCGTGTATATATCCATATGCATTTAGTAAAAAGCGGTTATTTTAATATTACAAACAGACACTCTAATTTTATTTATCTGTATAGATTTTTAAAAACACTGTTAATCTCAAACTAAAGTAAAGTTCCAAAACACAAGCTTCATGCTCAACAACAAAATCATGGTTTAATTTTCTTTTTGATCACATTGCATGTAAATTTGACTTTCGCAAAATAACGCCTGAATCTATTAACTATTTTTTTTTTATTATTTTGACAGTTTAATTTAAGCCCGATTTTTTAAAAAAAAAATGTATTTAGCATGTATTACCATGGAAACTGTTATGAACTGGATAATTTACAAGAGAGAAAGGCTGGCAACGGATCAGTGACCTTTTGGTGTTGCTGATGTCTATGGGCGGTGGTGACCACTTTCCATCAGGTAACGTAATCTCATGATTATGTAGGTATCCCCAAAAACCTAGTCCGGCCATAAGTTCTGTTACAAATGAATATGCATTTATTTTTTTACGAAGTAATGTATTCCTAATAAAATTTATATGTACATACTTATGGAAGTATCAGCAAAAATAAAAATTATTCTATTCGAAATGGCCACCTTTGGCTGTGATACAGGCTTTTAATCTGTCTGGCCACGAATCTGTAGATTTACGCACTGTTTCCATAGGCAATTTTGTCGTGACGTGTTGGTATATCTGTCAATAGTACGATATACGAACATACGGCTGATACCAAGTTTTTGAAGTGTCTTGAATATGTCCGACGCCTCCATACCCACTTTATGCAAGGCAATCGCTGCAATCCTATTTTCTTTAACATCCCATTCCATACCTACTATAATTTGATAATAAACATGAAAAAATATGTATGTGTATAAGTTTTTAACATAATAAACTCGTTCCAAATTATAATTAAAAAGTTGAAAAAAAAGAAAAGTTTTTATGTAACAGTATTCATAGCCAGACTAGTTATAACGTTTAGTTTATTCTGTTACATTTCTTTTTATCATCAAATATCGCTAAAATTTATAATCATGACTACTCAGAATGACTAATAATCATTGTCATATCTATGATCAGAATCATATTATAGACATTTTACCCATTTTACATATTTATAATTTTTTATCATACCATTCTTTGCCTCTGCAGGTACTAGACAAGTTTTAAGTAGTTTATAATATTAACCAAATTTGTCAGTTTCTATCAGAAGGTGGATGTCAGAAGCCTTAGAAACCAGCGGGCGTGCATGAGAAGATCAATGAATGTTAAAGAAGCGAGTGAGGTGTGTAAGGATCGAGTCACGTGGTGCTCGGTTATCTCTGCCTACACCGCAAGGCGATGGCAAGGCAATGTTATATAACATTATAATTACTTTTCCATTTTTTATATCCTATTGGCTTCTCTTCTATCAGCATTTTGGAAATGACTTTTGACTTAGTAAGTTATATATTAACCCATTTCAGCTTTTCAATTAGATGACACAACAAACATGTGTCAGTAAGATAATTTATGACATAGAATATTGATCGTGCTAAATAATTTCCACTTTTTTACAGAGTTAGATAAGCTATATCAAGCCTTTCAGCAAGCTATTTTTTACGTCACTCAATATTTAATATTTTATAAAATATTTTGAGCCAGCTGTGTGACCACAAATCATCTATATAATTTCGTAGTCTATGCTATCAAAAGCCTCAACAAGCATGATCTTGCGCACGCGATACTCCAAAATTTGTTCCGGCACTACAATAGCCAGTATTACAATAAAAATCGAAGGTATCTTTCGTGCGACAAATAAACGTACCATGATGGTTCTTTGTACTTATTAATTCATATTACACGGCCGCTTAAACTTGATGTAGTAACAAAAGATCGTCTAAGACCACGAGTCAATGGCTCGGTTTGGAGCAGTCTATATACAGAATGTTAACAAAAGCATTAGGAATGTTTCGGCGGTAATAAAACCATACTCGCAATAATTTTGGAGACCTTAGCACTTTAAATAAGACTAGTCTACTATAGTATTACTCCTGTGGGTAGTGTGATTCCAAAATTGATGATGACAATAACGAGATTATGCAATAACATATATTACATATTAACTACTGTTGTACCGCGACTAGATGCGCTCCTATTATCCCGGTGTAATACCGTTATCGTACCGTACGTAATAACGGTGTAGTTTCAGTAACTCCACCCTTACCTACCTTGGCAATCTTGAATAAAAATCCTCTGTGAAAAGAGGTCGGTAGCCAGTAAATCTATTTTTTTTTTGCGTAGGACTCACTTCTTTTTTCCGGTCTCTTCCAGCTTCTATATCCCCACTACCGCATTTACCACATTTTCCCTTTTCAATTTCTCCCTTTCACTCATCCTGCTTCTTCTCCTTTTACCTCTTCCTACTAATGTTACATTCCTACTTTACTCAAAAACAAAGATACATATCTCATTGTACTACTACTATATATTTATTAATATATATATATAGTAATAATACCATATACAATGCATATACGTTATCCTCTATTTTAATGTTTCTAATCCTATTAGCACATTTTTTACTCTTTGACGTAATATACATTTATGAAATTAGATAAAATATAAGTTGTATGTATGTATATCTTCACGCCAAGTCCCTTGCGGGGTAGGTATTAATTATTACTTAATTATAATATATAATTATTATTATAATTATAATATATAATAATAATTATATATTATTTATAATTTTATTAAAATATAAGTTCATCATTAAAAGAAGCCGATTTCAGCTAATTCTTTGGCAAAATTACAGATAAACTAATAATATCATTATATTGATACAATTTCAATGTATTTTTTTTTATTTATCGCACAATAAAGATATTATAAGGACAATAACAATATCTGACCTCTCATTTAGAAATCTTTTGTTGACATGATAAGAAACAATTTTTCCAAAATAGTTATTATGAGCTCTTTCAAAATTATGATACTTATTTTGACTTCGAATCATGTTCAAATTATGTTTGCATTTTTTTATATTTTACCTATGCGACATTTGTAACTTTGTACTATTATGATCTTTTTAAATATTTAACCTTAACTGGTTTATCATGACAGTATCAAGTTTTAAATATATGAAAGAGGAAAGAATAGTAACAGGGGGTGGAAAGAATAGTAAAAAAGAGTGCCTATTGTATCTATTTGTTGTGGTCCGAAAAGTTCTAAATAAATGACAAATAAATTGACTAACATTTTTATGCTACATTAAAAGTGGGACAAAACTGTGGTCACGCGGTTATCATAGCCTATGATGCCACTCTCGCTGCTAATGCAGCAACTCATTAGGAATTCCTGGTGAGCTCACATACCCCATATACAACAATTCTCCAATCCAATCCAATCGCCAGAGCTATATTTACTGAGCGTTATTTGCTTAAACTTAAAACATCTAAACGAATTAAATAAGATAATTGCTTAATAATAATAAATAAATTGATTTTATTTCGACCAACTTAGATCATACAATATGTTAGTTAGAGATATTAAAACACCTTAGAAGATCTTATTGTTTGTAGAGTAGATTAGGGTTACATTTCTTTGTTCCTCAGTTTGTGAACCATTGAGCAATGGTTCACATACCGAAGATCATATCTTTTAGCAAACATGCTCAGGATGCTGTTGGAGCTGGCCCGGACCCTGCGCGTCAGGGATGCACACCGTTTTCGCATAGTTGCAAAAAAAAGTCTACTCTAGCTTCGGCGAACATCCCCGACGCGCTACAATATAGGGGCATCCCCATCAGCCTCCTGAACGCGTTGTTATATTGAACGCGTAGAGCGCTGAACTGCTTGTGCGTGTAATCAACCCACAGGCTGCTCGTGTAAAACGATGTACAATAAGCGCGGAATAGTGTAATTTTAACTGCTGTAGAACATCGAGCAATCGTGCAGGCTATCATATTCGCTCGCACAGACAGCGCCCTACGCTCTCTTTCTATGTCTATATTGTCTCTCATCCCGGAAGTCACCCAATGTCCCAGATACGAGTACTAGAATTGGTCTACTCTCTTGAGCGGGGTTCCATTTAATCAAATAGCTGGAACACTGCGCGTATATTTTCTGCCGGGATGAAAGACAATATATATATATAATGAGATCAGGACTAACCTATTATGATGAAACTGGTGGTAATTTATCAGAAGCTGGTATCAGGATTCCTAGAAACTGGTGAGGGTAATGAAAACGGCTGCAAATGTTAAAAAAGCGACTGTGGTGTGTAACGGCATGTGGCACTCAATTATTTCTGCCTACCCTACTACAGACTAGGTGGGAAAATACAGAATAAAATAAGGAGTCAGTTACAAAATTTTCATATTCGACGTAACGACGTATGACGTAATAATGCATGACGATTCAGTGATTATTGTTAGGTATGAAAGAATTGTAATAATTCAGTACAACGACATTCAGATATTCGTGGTATAATTGTCATTCAGCATCTACTACTTCCATAAAGTACACGTGCAAAACAGAACCTTCATACCACATCAACCATTACTCATCCCACTGCAGGGATACGGGTCTCCCTTCAACCGAAAAGGTTCAGAGCATACTCCACCACGCTGCTCAAATGCGGATTGGCGGAGGCCAAGCCGGCCGAGGGCCACTACTTAGCTTAACGACTGTCATCTATCGACAATAGCAGGGACCGACGGCTTAACGTGCCCTCCGAAACAGGAGAAACTCGAAATACATAAAAACCCATCCATAAACAGGATGCGGTCGACGTTGCTTAACCTGCGTGTTCGGTTAGAATAACACGCGCAACAACGCCATCGGGCTCTCTAACCCTCGTACAGTTATGTAATAACAACTTAAACTGAGTAAGCACAGGTTCGTAGCAATAAAAACGTCACATTAATACAAATTCTGCAGCATGTAACAATAGTATAGCACTCGGTAGAATAATAAATTACCAGACCCAGTATAGATACACACTGGAACGACTTCGTACCTTTCTCTTTCGAAGCCACGTATATGTATGTGCGTACTAGGAGGATTTATCGTGCGATACGAGTCGCGTATGAATGAGTGAGCTTATAGTTATCCCGGAGAAGAATCCTCTTTTTCAGACTTTGTATATACATCGTCAGGAGACATACGGCCCATCTGATGTAAAGTGGTAACGGCATCTTGCATTGCAAGCATTGATATAATCATAATCTATGATTATAACAAAACTTGCAATGCAAGACGTACCGATCGCGCATTGCCACAGTTGCTGCTAACACGGCGATTCCTAAGGAGCTTACTGATAATCTCACTTAAGATAAGATAAAGATAAAAATTCTTTATTTGCCTTTAGACCCTCACGGGCACTTAGACACGTCTTACATTTTCAATATTACATATATCTTATCATATTTTTTTTTTTTTAAGTTTTCTCTTTTTTAATCTACCAGCATTTCAAATGACCATTGGCGAAGAAGAAATGCCGAAAGAAACTTGCCAATATAGGTCTTTTTTTTTCCCAAATCATCTTATACATATTACAATAAATATAATGAGTGTACATATAGTGATATCAAGTGGTACAATTAAAGTTATATTAATTCATGTGCTGAATCATTTCCATACATCTCTGTCAGTTAGATATTCATCGATTCTATAATAACCCTTCTTACATAGAGTATTTTTGATGTGTCTTTTGAACATATAGTCAGGCAAGGACAGAACTGTTTCAGGTAATTTATTGTAGAATCGAATACAATTTACCACAAAAGATCTATTAGTCTTAGCAAGTCGATGTACTGGCATACGCAATCTATTCCTGCTCCTAAGATTTTCAGTACATTTTGAAAACGAATTTATATTTTACGAGCATACATAATGTTCTCATAAATATATTGAGAGGTAACCGTGAGGATATTTATTTCTTTAAATAGTTCTCTAAGTGATTCCCTGGAGCCCATGTTATAAATAGAGCGGATGGCTCTTTTTTGTAATATGAAAATAGTTTCTATATCAGCCGCTCTTCCCCACAACAATATACCATATGACATAATGCTGTGAAAGTAGCTGAAATAGACTAAGCGAGCGGTAGCCACATCCGTTAATTGTCTAATTCTCCTAACGGCATATGCGGCAGAGCTGAGCTTACTGGACAGTTTATTTATGTGAAGGCCCCACTGCAATTTTGAGTCTATCGTAATTCCAAGTAATACAGTATCATTAATAAATTCTAGTATATTATTGTCAACAAAAACTTGTGTATTGGAAGACGCCACATTTGGAAGACTAAATTTTATACATTTGGTTTTAGTTGAATTTAATAAAAGATTATTGCATGTGAACCAATTTAGAATGGCAGATAGAACACTATTTACCTTGTCAATATTTTCGCACCGGCGAGCAACATTAAAAATTAAAGAAGTGTCATCGGCAAACAGTAGTATATCCGCCGTTTTCTGCACCATGTATGGCAGATCATTTATATATACTAAAAATAGAAAGGGTCCCAATATAGAGCCCTGGGGCACCCCAATATTAACATTACTGCCTTTAGATTTGACCCCATTTATGTCAACTGTTTGTATTCTATTGTTTAAGTAAGTTGCGATCAAATCATGGGCTTTACCTCTAACTCCATAATGGCACAGCTTGAGCAATAATGTCCGATGGTCGACACAATCAAAAGCTTTGGAGAGATCACAGAATACCCCAATAGCATCCTGGGATCTCTCCCATGCGCTAAGAACATGCTTGACCAATGCCACCCCCGCATCTGTAGTTGATTTACCTGCTGTAAAGCCGTATTGTGCACTATGAAAAATTTCATTGGTCTTAAAATAGAGTTGTAATTGATCAAGCATTATCTTTTCGAATATTTTACTCAATACTGGCAAAATAGATATGGGTCTATAATTCCCCAGTTCACTTTTTTCACCAGACTTGAATAATGGAATTAATTTACTAAATTTCATTAAGTCTGGGAACACACCCATATCTATACATTAATTAAAAATAAATGCCAAGCGTGGAGCTATTGACTCAATAATATAATAGAATACTTTTATGGTCATTCCCCAATGATCTTCTGAGTTTTTAATGTTTAGTTGTTTAAAGGTTTTAATTATATCGCTTGATTGAATATGTGTAAATTGGAAAAGCTCCACTCTTGGTTGTACATTTTCCTTTAATAATTTCGCAGCAACATGAGGAGATGAATTGAGGGAGTCAGTGGTAATATAAGGGATATTAGTGAAGAAGTCATCAAATAGATTTGCTACTTGTTTAGCAGCTGTTACAGTTTGATTATTATGTTTAATAGAATACTCATTATCCCGTGGTTTATCTTTACCTGTTTCCTTTTTAACAATATCCCATACAGCCTTTATTTTATTTGACGACTGCTCAATTTTGTTTTTAATATACATTGATTTTGCAACTTTACAAACATTTTTAAATATTTTGGAATAATTTTTAACATATTTAACAAAGTCTGGGTCAAATCTATATGCCTTTTCTCCATATAATTCAAACATTTTATTTCTACTTATCAATATACCTGTAGTTGCCCAATTATTAAACTTAAATTTATTTGTGGTATTAATCTTTTTATATTTGAATATGTTTTGGTACTCACTGGAGATAACATGAAACAAATTGGTATAGAGCAAATCAGGATTGTCTACAGAGTAATCCAATAATGGCAACCTTTCCCCCAGTACATTGTTGTATTTAATAAGTTTATTAGTGGTCAGTGGTCTATACAACAGATCACTTTTTAAATCTACATTATTTGAACATTGGTATACTACCAACTGATCATAATGATCTGAAGGCAAGTCGCCAATTATTGATTTATTGATATGCTCACAATTACAAAAGATATTATCTAGACAAGTCGCAGATGTGGCTGTTACACGTGTAGGCTCCAGGAAGACATTATTTAAATTAAATGATTTAAATAAATTTAAAAATCTAAGTGTTGTTTGTGTGTTTACTAATATATCTACATTGAAATCACCACATACTATTATGCTTTTTTTGCCTGTAAAAACTTTTCTTGAAGTATCCTCCATTACCTGCTCAAATTGGGTAAAATCACTGCTAGGAGGTCTGTATACACAAATAATTATGTAGTTATCTAGTTCAACACATGAAATCTCAATAGTGCATTCAACAGAGAGCCTAACAATGTCCTTACGTTCTTTGGCTTTGTGGCATTTTTTTATAATAATCATTGAACCGCCTCTAATCGAAGACTCTCTATTAAAGATACTAACTATTTTATAATTATTGATACCAAGTAATATTTCACTTTTCTTTAGCCAATGTTCCGTTAAACATATATATTTTTCTAAAAATAATTCTACTATTTCTTCACAGCCAGGAAAGCCTTGAATATTTTGATGTACAAAGTTTAGGTATTGCTTTCCTTTTGTCTTTTTCAGCAGTTTAAATCTGCAGTCAAATCTACACAATTACTTTGTAGTTTACATTGTAAACTGTTAATACTATTAATATTATAAGCCACTAAAGTGGCTATCTTATTTCTAGATTTCTTTGAAAGATATAGTATATCCTTCGTCAAATAAAAGTCACTAATAAAATTATTAGTGTCAAAAAATATAAATTTGACATTGTGACAACATGTCAGATGAAATAAATTGTTAATATTGTATATGTTAGTATTTATTTTTGGTGACTGGCAACTGGCATACGGAAGTGCGCATAATAAAATCTTATTTAACATTTAATTGGTACAATTTATCTAATGAATGAATTATATCCTTTTTTTGGATTTCTAAACTATTTCCTATCAAAAGAACAATAGTGGTATTGTCATCCACCTGTGTATTCATAATTTTTCCTATTATTTGGCTGGTTGCATTTGGCATACAATAATTGACAATAGTGCCTTTTAGATGGTTATACATTAGTGAGCCTAGGTTACAACCTATTTTATCAGAAAAAATTATGGTTTTACTCCTAGAAGCTGATTTGCTGCCACAAGTACCTGAATTAAGATTATCAAAATTTTTAGTTGAATAACTCACTGAAATGGTCCGAGTGTCACTTATAGTGGATATATTTGTGTTACTACAAGTGCAGCGATTACTCAGTGACTCAAACCGATCTGCATTGTACTTACTGATGTCAATTAGTTCATCCAGTGCCAAAATATGTTCGTTTATTTGGCACTGTGATAAATTGTATTTAGCCGCTAAGTCGTGAAGCGACTTAGCCAAGTTTTCAATTTTACCTTGCAGGTACTTTGTGTCAGCATCATACATATGCTCTCTTTCCACCAGTTGTTTTTGACATAAGTTAAGCTCTGAATGAAGTTTTACATTAATCATGGACGTTTTCTTACTTTTAGAAATGTTGCGATATTTACTTTTTAACATTTTCTCTAATTTTGTCACAGATTTCTTAACTTTTAAATATTTCTTTATTTTATTGTGAGAGCTAGTCAGACATTTTGTTTCATGCAGATTGCCTGTTGAAGCAGACGTAGAAGCCTTGTTAACTAGTTCGTCATATAAATTCATAACTGTCACTGTTTCATGATGCTCTCCATCTCGTTGGAATTGATTTACCAGCTTATATGCCTCTCTCAACTCTGCTTCTAAAGTGGTGATACGCTTGAGAGCTTCCTCATGAGTTTCATTACATTGGTGAAAAGTATCAATGGTTTTTTTAAGTTGGTCACGCTGATCGAGGACATCATGATAGTTAATATCTAATTCTGCAAGCTCATTTTTGAGTTCGGTATTTTTTTTTAACACCTTCATGACTTCCTCTTCACTCTCTTCTCTCTCATGCAATAATTGTTCGTTAAGCTTACTTACTCGCAATAATATAAGAAGCCTACGAAGGAAGTTCTTATTTGGCTGCGGTTTATGTGGTGTGGAGGTATTGCCTCAGTGAGGCTGGTTAGATATATTCTATCTCTCTCAGGGTTGTTTAACGACTATCATCTATCGAAAACAGCCCAAAACGACGGCTTTGAAACCGAAGGAACTCGAAACCACTGATCCCGTCCATGGACAGACTGCAGTCTACGCTGCTTAATTTGGCTCTATAAGCTTGGCTGGGCTCTACTATCAATACAAAAAAGAAAAAAGTCACTATTCATTTTATGTCTTTTTTTATAAAACTAGATTGGCAAACAAGCATGCGGCCCGCATGAGATGATAAGCGGTCAGCCTATTGATGCTCACAACACCACGGGGATGTTACTCATCTTGTGACCTAAGGATGTTTCGTTACAGTATCCAGTAATTTCTCTGCCATATCTCACACATCAAACCGGAACACAGCTATATAAATATAGCTGCTTGGCGGTAGAAATAAGTGAAACAGAGGTACACACGCAGACGACTTCTGTATAAAGTCTCCCTCTGGTAAAGTGTCTATCTATCTATCATGCATGGCACCACAAAATTTCGGTGAAATTTGAAGCGGTAATAGTTTATGTGCACATTTAGTTACTTTTTATCTCAAAAATATTTAGCCTTCCTGAAAAAAACTTGAAGAACCAAAATGCACGGGGCAGCAGCTAATACATAATACGGGATAAGAGCGGGGTAAATAAGTATGACGGTGGTATGGCTCGATAACAAAAAAATGTCTGGAATCTCGATCTCGAATATTCTACGCACACGTATACATAAACATATATAAAAGGCGGGTTTATGTTAACAGTAAAAATAAGTAGTTCGCTGGCATAGAGATTCGTAGCATTGTCTCTGTTATAAAACTCATTTTATTATTGTCTTAAATATACGGGCAGACGTCTTGGGAAACTAGCTTGTGAATATACGAGTACCTTTTCGATGCTGTGTATGTTTTGACAAAATCATTTTATAATAATTTATAGAACTACTTCCCCCTCCTCTCTCGACTGCCTTATAATTATCCGATAGGCGAAGACAAAACAGTTAAATACTTTTTTTTCTCTTTTTGCCAACCAACTTTTTTTCTCTTTTTTTTTTTAGTAGCTTTTGATGAGTTTTAGGGTAACATGCAAATTCATGTTTCCCTCAAATCTTGAATAAAGATTACGGTCGATCATTTCGACAATTGGGGCGACCACTAGTATTTGTTATTCGTGTTTATATATTTCATTACTTGTTATGATTTTTAGTATCACTTTTAACACTCACTGACTTATTTAACTAGTTGTACTCTTATTTCGACATGTAGTATTAGATCACTCCAGGTGATTAAATCTTTACTGTAGTTGAATAAAATGTGAACTTTCTTAAAGTTGTTCATTGATATTGAATTTATAAACTGCAAAATTTAACGTATGTATGTATATAGATATATCTTCACACCAGCCATGCAATTCTGTAAGAGCAAACATCCTTACATCCTCGGAAACATCGGCTGTTATAGTCTTAAACACAAAATTGCAATTCCTTATTGTCGCTTTTCATGGTTGTGCGACACTAGCGCCGCAAGGCTGCGTTTGGAATTGGAATTCTACAAGGCAAACAGCCTCGCGTACGCTTACAGCCTTATAGAATACCAAATAATTTAGCCGTGATCGCAGTAGACGATGTCAAAGCTGTGACATCTGTGATCACAGCGACGCACACAGCCATTACGAGTCGCTTAGAGAATTGCAGGCAGGTCCCTTGTGGCAGAGAGATCCGAGCGCCATAAGACGCGGTCCTTACACACCTCACTCGCTTTTTTTACATTCATAGCCCTGCTCATGCACGCTCGCCGGTTCCTATGGCTCCTGACATCACCTTCTAATAAAACACAATCAAATTTAACGTAAATATATAAAACTCTTATGTAGGTAATACACAGATAAACATCTTGTAAGCTTGCTTAAAGCATATCTGTATCCAATTTAAAACTTGCCAAGCTATAATGCAAGTAATTAATTTTATTTAAAATACATTCAAGATTTTTCCTATATCGTTTAAAATAGTGCTATGGAATTTGGCACCCGTTTAGATTTCGACTCATTTATCGGCGACAAAACCAACTTCTGACGTGGTTTGTGCCAAACTTGATCACCTTTTCACATACTCATATGTATTTTCGGTGAGATCTAATTTAAGCATCGTTGACTTAGTAATTATGGCAGGTAAACAAATGTATACATCACTGACAAGAATCGGTAATATAAATATTACTGAGGCCATTTACTTTCTTTCATATTTTGTCACGACTATAACATGAATGACATCAACAGATGAATTATGCATCTATTTATTTATAACTTCAGGCCAAATCCCTGGCGATGTTGGCAAAGCGTACCGTACAAACCTCACTCGCTTCTTTAACACGCATTGCTCATCTTATGCACGTTCGCCGGTCTCTCAGGCTCCTGACATCACCTTCTGAGAAAACACGGTCAATTTGGTCATGGTAGGTAAGTCTTGGCCTTCCTCAATTCCTACATCCTTTTACTTTGGCGTTGTATATCTGTCAAACAAACAAACAAGACAAATATGTCATGTGTGCATGAATATGTTTGTTTATCTTGGTCTGGGTGTTTTAAGAGTGGGTTCAAAGGTATGTTTGTATGTCTCCTTAAGTTGTATAAAAAAATGTACTACGTCGTAACTTTAAAATTCATATTTTTATATTATGAACAAAATACTTTTCTAAGCTGATAATCTAATTAGGTCTAAAGTACCTAACGATATAACCACTATCAAAAGCGGATGGAAACATAGCTTTTGTTTACAGTTTACGTTTTTATGGTCGGCAACGCAAGAGTGTCACCCCGGTATTGCAAATATCCATATATATAAGGCAAACCGTACGCTTATTTCCCACATTTGAGGTATAAAACCCCACGGATACACACAGATACACACATCCTCTCATTGAATTTCGACTTTTAGGACATTCGTATGAATCTCTATAGTAGAATTTATTGTTTGCACCAAGTAAAATAACTTCCCTATTGGTGAGTAACAGAAAATAGTTACTTTTATCAGTAGCACTATCTAACCAAATCAAATGGGTAGTCAATCACGGATGAACGACCTGTCTATTTTTATATGTCGGTGATATTTATCATGCTTACTCTAGCGGAAATCCGCGACCGATTTCTATCTACACAAAATAGAAATTACGTCGCCACTCATAAAAGACATCTGTAAATTGACAGCTTAATACTTGATATTAATATTAATAGTGCTATTAATATATATTCATAAGGCTACTGTATATAAAGAAAATTTAAGCTTGTTTTGGCTTTGTTTTCACATCAACTCGTACTCATTTTTCTGCGTGGATACAGGCCCCTTTTTAGGGAAATGGGTTCAAAGCGTTGCTTAACTTGTGTAATCAATTAAAATGACATAACATCGAGCTTTTCTCGCCTTATATATTATTATGATATCATAAAACTACCGAATCTTTGCTACATTTCACAAACAGGCGCTTTTCTTAAAAGAAAAACATATTACAATAAATGAGACCAACTAACAATGTGAAAGTAAATAAGATATATGCAAAATATTTCGTGGAAAAATTAACTTTTCTATGAAAATATTATTTCATATTAAGAGGTTTTCGCATTATCACGTTACTTTGGGTGCTTACACGAAATCGATTTCAACATTTCAGTCAGTTTATAATGTGCGGGGAACATTACAGCCTTGTCTGTCTGTGTGTTGGTTTATAACCATTGTAAATAAGAAAGAGTGAAGATCTTGAAAAAAATATGTTTGCACAAAACCCTTATTATATATATTGTATATTATGTAGAGTGATTATTTAGATAATAATTGAACTAATAACTCTTAATGTCAGATTTGTTTCAAATACGCTCCCACACAACCACTTATAGGTACCTGTACCTGTACATCTTCAAGCATTTATTTTTTTCAAGTAGGTGTTTCCAATACACGTCTGAGCCGCGTCGTATGCAGTGGGTATAAACCCACTACAAGCAAAATATATATGTTTTGAGATATTAAGTCAGCTAGCGCTCTACAGCGCGTTTTTGATTTGTTCATTCCCATTTCAGAATTACTTATCCCAGAAATGGGTCCCGTGACCTACCAAGACAGTCAGAGACAAAAGTCGATAACGATAAATTGAAAGTCATACTAGAAACTAGATTCATGTCAAACCGCCTCGAAATTAGCGTAAGTGGTAGAACGATACTAATTAATTTACGTCAAATCGGATAGATAAAAACGATCGGTTAGATAAAAAAGTCGGTAACGAATGATCTCCCTAAACAACTTCGAAGCTTGCTTAACACGCTAACACTTAAATAACAAGTAACGTAGAATAGGCACACAAATAAGAGGATTCTGAATCGTTTTTTACATAACATCGAGAGGTAACCAAGTAAAATGGTTACCGAAAGCTGAACACTTTGAATACACATAGAATTTGAAAATAGGACATTGCCACTCCCGCCTCTTATACAGCAGCTTTCCAGGAGCTTCATGGCAATTACTCTCACTTGCTCTTGCTAGTAGATCGTTATTTGGCTGCGGTCTTCTGTAAGAAGAAGGTACTACACTAATCGGGCTGATTTGATTGCATCACGCACTACGAGCATGTGAGATTTGCTTTGACTCTAAAGATGATAGTGAGTGACTTACACCCTAAATACAATGAGTACAGTGAACCGATATTTTTCGTATACTGACTGACATGTACTTATACTTCATGACCACACCACAATTACTGCAAATAATCATTGGAAAGAGTTGCAAATGAGAAACAACTGAACATTGTTCTAGTCATTTTTATCGACAATGCTCATTTGCACACTACTTCTTATCTTAAAACCACCAAAGTTACGACCGCAAACACCGACATCCTCTAAAGACATCAAATCTCACTTCAAATTTGTATAGAGAAAAATTTTAAAGCTAAAGACCTGCTTAAAACCCAACTAATGAGTTCATCAATTCCCGCCCTAAAATTATTATACCAATGACACCAGAGAAGAACGAGAACTTCTTTAAAGTATCAGAAGTGCATTGGCAATAATGGTCAAACTTAAATTAATTAAATGTATACTTTTCGTTGTCATCGAACATTTTGATTTTCGTTTGATTAATATGGCGGCAATATCATAGAAAAGGATCTTATATATCCTTTACTCTGTGACAGCATTTACGAAGGCAGATAAGTTTCCCGGAATAAATTCTTGTCGCGATGTCGATCACAAATGAGAATAAGTGAAATTCAGATCACGAGTCTGAAATTTTCTTGTACTCGAATGGCACACATCAAAGTTTCTTTACGTCGAATGTACCCTCATCAATTGTCTATACCATACCTATCTCTCTTTCCAGTCACATAAGATCCATATAGCATACGCACCTTACATAACAAATTATGCTTTGTCCCACTCTTGTAAAAAACAAGTAAACGACTCTGATTCTCGTGGATTAAAGAAGGTTCTAAAGCTAAATGAACGTAGATGTTTAGCTATGAAATCATAACGGACGGATTGAAAGCCTTAAATTAAAACCTGAGGCCTGTTTTATGATCGAGGATGAGATCATGTACACGATCTCGTCTCTACACGACCCATTGGTGAATGTGAAGAAAACTTCAAGTGAATTATATTATACAAACAAAGAAAACGACTAGGGTAGGTTAGTAAAGATTTAGATGTTCAAATAATGAACAGTATATTGATCCAAATTTTTTTGTACCCACGGAGCTGAAACCTAGACAAACTACGTGGCCAAAAGAAAATCGATGCCCCGGGGATATAATGCTGGCCTGGCCTTTTGAAGATAATTAAGTTAGACGAACTTCCATATTTATTGGGGCGTTATGAAAATTTGTAGGTTACGTCAAGTTGAATCTCTCTATATATACTGAATCTCGGAAGTTAAAATGATACTTAAATAAATGAAAAAATCTGAAAATCGTATTTGTAGTTTTGCTAGTAGATGCAAAGGTACAGCAACTGGGCGACCAAGTTCGCTCGACGTATTTTACGTTTTTTAAAATTGAAAATAACGTCACAATCAGTCCAATCATTTAGCCGCCTAGATGATACAAAAACTGTGAAATCTTAGGCTAGGGCTCTGTTTTTGAATAATACGCAAATAAAAATAAAAGCACGAAAACCCCTCTAAATTGTTAAATCAAAGACAGAGATATCAATTTTACTAAATTGATAATTATTACCCCAAACACAAGTTTACGTTAGATTGGCGTATATTCTTATTCTATACTACGAGTAATATCAGGTACTATTATTTACTTCTTCTGACACTTTAGTTGTACTCTAAAGTTCCACGATGCTATTATCCGAATACTATTCGTATTGGTCAAAGATATTTAAAAAAAATATATTTATAGTACTATTTGTATAAAGTACGATCCATTTAATGACTGCAGTACAAAAACCAACGTTTTCATTGTTGAAAAACTGTTTCAATTTGAAAGCATGAAACAATCCCCTGTGAAATGAAAATAGTATGAGAAATAGAATAACACAAACACTAAAACAAAGTTCGTTTGAAACGAAAAGAGAGTTGAATATTGTTCAAATCGTCCAACTTTTATATTTATATTTAAGGCCCCTTATACAGTCGAATTGATTCTGCAGGTCTATATTATTTCGCGTTTACATTGTTCTACTATTCACTTGATGGAGCCTAAGCTTTTTACTAATAAGGGATGCAAAATAAGTCAAATTATTTTAGAAACATATTAAGTACCAAGAAAATAAATTATAATGTAAGTGCAGTAGAATAAACGTGGTTGAGATGCGAGCATTGCAAAAAATTTGTGGCGTACGAGTATGTAAGGCGATAATGTAAAAAAAAAGTGTCGGTGTTAAAATAAGTAAAGACGTGCTTCGTTGGTTTGTAGAAAGAATTCAGGATGGAAGAATGACGAAACACAATGCGAAAGTGGAAGAATGTAGGAGCCGATAAAGGCCAAGAATCACCTACCATGATAAATTTGATCATGATTTATCAGATGGTGACGTCAGGAGCGTGCAGGAAAAGATGCTAAAGAAGCGAGAGGGGTGTGGAAGTGCCGTGTGTTGTGGCGCTCGGTTCTGTCTGCCTACGCCGCAAGAACGTTTCAATAGTATATAAAAGACCTTAACGAGCACTATCTCAATCATTATTTATTACTATGTTGTATTAGTAGTCGAAAAAATGTAAGTCTCTGTTCCTTGAATCCTTAGCGCGCGAAGCCATTTCTCATTTTGGCGACTTTTTATATTTCTAGACTTCATCGAATTTAACGATTGTCAATTTAATAACCTTGTATTAAAGTCTATGTCACTGACTCTCTAAACGTATACACGCGTACATGAGTAAGCAAACCCTTCGAACTTGTAACAATTCTCTTTCTATATACTCGTAGGTTACAAATTCACTTTCAAACGTAGATATTTCTAAATCTTAACTGCATTTCTTTCTGATGTGTGTTATTTATAATCAGAATATATAATATGAAAAATGATGTGTAAAGAATAATATACGACATATACTTTTTAACTAATGTAATGGTTGTAGCCAATTATTTTCAATTAATTAATATATCCTTCCTCTCCTGTTTCGCAGAAACTTTGCCACACTGACTTAACTGCTATATCAAATAATGTTTTCTAGTCAATCTTCACTTACTGTCATTATGCCTATTACATAAATTTAGTTAGAGTATAACTGACCCGAAGTTGCCTTTAAAGCTTAAATTTAAGCAGGTTATCAATCCTACCCTATCGATTAACTGGTAAATGTTTGGCAACGAATGAGTGACACCCCTGGTGTTGCAAATGTCCGTAAGCTACGGTGACTGTTTACCATCAGGTAGGCCATATGCTTGTTTGTCAACTTAGAGGTATAAAAAAAGATGAAAAAAAAAGATTAGCTAAAAAAAACTTTGCAAAATAGAGGCAGTGCATGATGCATTCAGACGACCTAAAAATATCTCCGCGTAACCAAAGACTGCATAGCCAAATAATAAAAATGTTTTTTTTACACGCAGACCCAGCTTGTCAGGTTACATACCTGGTTGCTGATTAGCAATCTATAAACGTGAGAAACAACGAAATCATCACTCATGCGTTGCAGACGAAACCTCCTCTCTCTTATGAACTAATGGACTTTATAACCCAGCGTAAGGCATAGATGCTGTAAAACTCATTGTACTCAAGATATATATACATTACACATGAGGCGGACAGGAGCGAACCAAGTGCTTATTTACCACCCCACTAGGTAAAGTTAAAATTATGAAAATAGATATACTTTAAAATAACTAATATAACTGTATTCTACATCGAGTTACATTCGTTTCATTTTAACCCGTTATAAATTCAAAGTGGTTTCTCTATATGCCGAATCTCTTTTGTCTTTCATATTTCTTGAGCAATTCAACAATGGGAGCGCATATTTGTCATAGGCAGCGTGTAGGCACTTAGTAGACATTGAGACAGGTAACTACCCTCTTTGTGTTTGTTTATGCTCCATTCTATATTCAAAAACGCGTTGACTCAGTTGGATTTTTGTACAAAGAGTTCCGTATAATATAAAAATATGATCATAATAAATGAATATTTTCTGCTCTAACAACGTATGTATATGGATGTATACACCTATCCAATGAATATTTTATGACTATGTTTAGCGCAATGGGTAAAATAGTTGCAATTTTTACTAATACAAATAAAAAATGATTAAAAAAATACCGCCTCAATAAACCACAGGTTCTATGTCCGTAGTGTGTGCTTTTTATTATCTATGTTCACTAATATCTCGGGAATGGTTCAACGAATTTGGATGATTTAAAATGTATTTTATTCAATTTATTATTTAATATTCTGTTTAAGGCTTTGTTTAATTTGTCTATATTAGCGAAAACATATATAACCTCTTTTTATTTTTAAAGATCAAGAGAACTGGTTTTAGCTGGGTTAGCTTTTAGTAGAACCGATTTTAGTCTGGTATAAATTTAATGAAGATCTAGTTGCTAGTTAAATAAAAAAGACATTCGAAAACAAGTTTCTATGTTGTATGTCAAGCTTTGTTATTGTCTGATTTTCCTTTCGTGAGTCTAGTTCCTCAAGGTTCTTTGTAATACTGGAGAAGATTTGATGAAAGCATAGTGAAAATTGATTCATAAACTAAAACTTTTCAAATAAAAAGGGTAGTTGACTTTATTCAATTTATTCCAGTCGACGTCAGGAAAGACAAGACAAATATCTGCACAGATACAGTTCTTATTTAAAATAACAACTAATATTTTGATAAAATTTTCATTTTTTTTATATACAACGTCGAGAGGCATCCAAACTATAGCGCTCGCAATACATTAGGTATTACTCGTGCGATGCCACCTCTGCTGCTAGTACAGCAACTCCTTAGAAGCTTACTGGTGACCTCACTCACACGCAGGAACACAACAAAACTTCAGGGAGTTATTATTTGGCTGCGGTTTTCTGTGAGGTGGAGATACTGACCCAGACGGGCTGCTTTGATGCGACCTATCTCTCTTAAACTTATATTGCATTACATTAAGAGAGGTAGGACCCATTAAAACAGCGTATGACACGATTTTGCGTAGTAAATGAATTCGCCGCTACAGTCAGCTTTTATTTGTTCACGTGTATTTTTGAAGTGAGAGAAGTATAATTTACTTTTTGTTTATTTTTTCATTAGAGAACCCTAAAACACGGTCTAAAAATGATGTGTTCACATATATTACTGAATACTTTTGAAGCGTTCGTTGCTTTATGGAAATGTACCGATTTATGTTTTAAAACTATTTGCATTTGTAGGGCCAAGTTGAATGCATTATGTTTATTGGTTTCATTCATTTTTAACTCTTTTCAATGGCGGCCCATGATGAATTGTCTTGTGTGACTAAGCTTTTTACTGAAGCATGTTTGGAATATTGTATATATACTTACGTGAGAAGGTACATATACCGTATTCCAAATATGCTTTAGTAAAAAGCTTAGTAGAAAAAATAGTGAACAGTGAAGTTTTCTTTAAGTACTTTAAAATAACAATAAATAGAATAAATAAGCTTTAGTTGCTTATTATGCAGGACAATACAATGCAAAAATGTGTTACATATAGCGAGATATTCATATTATACAATAAGACATAAATAACTATTGTTAAATTCTAATAACAATAGTTATATAATGCCTTGTTGCATAATAATTACGTAATCTATTATTATAGACGATGATATATTATATTTCAGAATTTTGAAGAGATCTTACTTACGTGCATACATACTATATATATCGTCACGCCTGTCTCCCATTGGGGTAGGCAGAGACTGTGGAACGTTAGGTGCACCCATAGATAACAGAAACAACCGTTGTTTCTGTTATCTATGGGTGCACCTATACGTACTTACATACCTCTCTCGTCTCTTCCACACTCATCGACCTCTCGTATGCTGTTCGGATTCGGGTGCTTTTGATTTGGCCCTTTTTTAACACATCAGCTATTTTGATCCACATGTGTGCGTAAAATATTTTCCGCAGTATTCAAATTATTGTGTTGTGTAAAAATGACGGAAATCATTATCGCAATTCTAGTGGTAAATTTATAATATTAAATTACATGCAAGTCATTTTAAACTTTTTACCAAACGCATTGTGGTATATTTGGTACGGTATGTTTACATTTTGTCTCATGCCGAAGTGAATACGGTATAATGGTATTAAAATCCATATAAAACTTGTACATTTTAATTATAAGAAATTTACAGGATTAATACATATAATACGTTTAAACATATGCATATATATATTTGAGTAGGTAGGCATTTAACAAAAAACTTCCGTTTAACTTCTGTATAAAATATGATTGTGTTAGCTGAAAATGATTTTTATGCGCACTGAATAAGGACTAAAATAATTTGATCTGTTGCTTTAGTCGGTGTATGGTAGCAAAATCTTGTATCTGATAATGTCAATACAATGTCACGTTGAAGCGAGCTTCAGTAGACAGCGGAGTATTATTTGAAATAACAAAGTTTTCTTGTGTATAACATTACCCCGTGATATTCAAGATTGTATGTAAAGTTTTTTCTGTCGAAGACATTATAGCAACTCTTCGAATATAAACTTTTCTTACTTAAGTTAAAACTTTTAATATTTTAGCGTACACCCTAAATAAGTAAATTTGTATTATTAAGGGGAAATAGTTGAGTGTATATTTATATTTATATATTCTATCAGAAGGTGATGTCAGGAGCCCTAGAAACCGGCGTGTGTGCATGAGAAGAGCGATGAATGTTCAAGAAGCGAGTGAGATATGTAAGGATCGAGTCACGTGGCGCTCGGTTCTCTCTGCCTACCCCGCAAGGGATTTGGCGTGAAGTTATAGATAGATAGATAGATATATTTATGAATACTGGTAAAAAAAAAAAATTTAATTGATTTTCGTTCATTCAGTAGTTTTCTCATACGTTTAAGAAAATCGGTTAGCTATAGATTGAAACTATACTCAATAGAATATTCTTTATATTTAATTAAAGATGGCCTCAGCAATGGAACATCGCTTGTCATTTTTATATTTTTTCTTGTATAAAATAGCATTTTCTTAGGAAACCTTATCTTAATATAAAATTTAATCCAAATCGTTAGAACCGTTTTCGAGATACACATGCTATATTTACATGTATATAAATAGTAGGTAGGGCGCATCAAGACTAGTACTTTCACCTCACAGAAAAGCGGAGCCTAATAACAACTCCCTGGAGGGTCGTTGTGTTCGTGGTTGTCAGTGAAGTTACTAGTATGCTGCTGAAGCTTGTTGTATTAGCAGCAGATGTGCCATCGCGCGAGTTACACTTAATAAATTACAAGCGTTCATAGGCTACGGTAACCTGTAATGTGGACTGTATGCTTGTATGTTTCCCGACGTCGTATGTAAAAAAAAGGAAAGATTAGATGTATGATCCGACTTCAAGTAAGTTTCTCCATTTACATAACTATATTTTTTATGAAAAATAACTTTTTATTATACTATATCAATTAAAACAGTTCACTGCACTTATAACGACTTGTTTGACGCATAATTTACTCCTCTATACAAACAGTGACCTATTTATTACCCATAGCTCATCTGATAAGCCAAAAAAGTCGGGTCATTAAAACGATAAAATCCAGTCCTCTATTTTTATATAGACCAACATTCTTTTGTTTTCCGATATATTCCATTTTCGTTTTGATAAGGCGTGATCACATATATCACTACATACTCTTTTATTTGTCAATGTAATCTACGGTCAAATCAGAAATACACCAAGCACAAGGATACAGTTCATTTATCAAATAAAACCGGCCAAGTACGAGAGGAACTCGCGCTCTGACGATTCCGTTGATTCTTTGCATCGCATATTTTTTGTGTCAGTGATTTTTGTTAATTTCTACAAAACTGTGGAGGTTAGAAATTTCGTTCAATTGTTTTAATCTATCTTCAACATCATCACCATCCCGGTCCCGTCCTACGTTTTGGCTTCGGAGCCCAGGGTCCGCTATCCGGCTTTTACTCCACCACTTAGCACGGTTTTCGGCATGCCTTTTAGTGAAACCATTGGCACGTATATATAAACATCTATACAGATAAATAAAATTGGAGTGTCTGTTTGTAATGTTGAAATAACCGCTTTTTACTAAATGCATTTTTACAATTTTTATCTGTGTGTCGGTTTGTTCCGGCTATTCTCTGAAATAGCTAGACCGATTTTGGCGGGACTTTCACTGGCAGATAGCTGATGTAATAAGGAGTAACTTAGGCTACTTTTATTTTAGAAATTGTACTTATTTTTATTAATATAAGTAAATAAATAATATTCCACGCGGGCACAGCTACGAGTAGTATAACATAAACTTTTACATAGGCAATATATGATTCATCAAAAGTGATTCTCTTTCTTAGTGTGATTGTAAAATAGTGAGTTATGAGCAACTGGTGAAGACTACTTTTATATGCACGATAAATGTAAAACTGAATGAGAAATTAGAGACAATAATCAGACGTACAAAAGGAGCAGTGATGGCCTAGTTGATAAAGAACCGGTCTATTGACCAACTGGTCGCCGGTTCGAATATTGGCTATATATAAATTCGTGTTTTCAGGTCTATGTACTATATTTGTAATTATCACTTGCTCCGCGGTGAAGGAAAACATCATGTGGTAAGGTAACCCGTACGTCCAAGAACTAATATTTCGAAAGACGTGTAATCTTGCCTAAGAAAGATCTGGTTTGCGAAGGTGTAATGGCAGTCGCTCCGTGTAAAAATCAGTAACTTTTGCTGTTACGTTAATTTGACACCAACGCTCGTGGTTTCAATTCCCACACAGCACAAACAATTTGTGTACATGAACATGTCTGTTTGTCTTGGTGTGTGTGTTTTAAGAGAGGTAGGGCATCTGGGGAAGTACCGCCACCTCACAGAAAAGCGGCAGCCAAATAACATCTCCATGTAGGATTGTTGTGCTCCTGCGTGTGTGTGTGGTATTACGGCAGTCGCTCCGTAACTTTGTCAAATCCTTAGGCTTTGGTAATGGAGCCCGCCAATCCCAATGGATTATGATACGGGATAACGATAAGAAAAAGAAGTCCGAGAGGCAATAATCATGCAATTTCGATTTGTTTCAGTGATTACAGATAATGGTTTTCTAATATTCTACAAATATTGGCATGTCCCTTACAGCAACATACCTAGACAACGACTGTATGAAAAACCCATACTTATCTTTATAATTTTTTTCGCTAACACTGGAACATAGTCTGCCGCTACACTGCAGTGTGCAGTGTAACAAATAAGCTCTGCTGTTTTCACGATTAATTTGTCTTTCTTTTGCTATAATGATAACCAATTAACTCCCATGTCGGAGAAAGCGAATGGGCTAGTGAATTTCATCATAATAATAACATGACACATTTCATTTTTAGGGTTCCGTACCCAAAGGCTAAAACGGAACCCTATTACTGAGACTCTGCTGTCCGTCCGTCCGTCTGTCACCAGGCTGTATCTCATGAACCGTGATAGTTAGATAGTTGAAATTTTCACAGATGCTGTATTTCTGTTGCCGCTATAACACCAAATACTAAAAAATAGAATAAAATAAAATTAAAATAAAACAAATATTTAATATAACAAATATCCCATACAACAAACGTGATTTTTTGCCGTTTTTATAGATAATGGTACGGAACCCTTCGTGCGCGAGTCTTCGCCGATTTTTTATTGATATTCTGTTGACGAAACATCGATAATCAAATCAAAAAATAATTCTCTTCGTCTACTATTTCTGATTTTTCGCTTTTTGGAGAATGGTAGAGTACATAAGGCATACAAGCATACGGTCTACCTGATGTAAAACGGTTACCGTTGGCTATGAACGTTCGCAACTCATTAAGTTATGTTATCACTCGCGCGATGCCACCTCCGCCGCTAACACAGCAATTTATTAGGAGCTTACTGGTGACCTTACTTACCCGCAGGAACACAACAACTGTTCACGGAGTTGTCATTTGTGGAGGTACTTCGCCAGCTTTTATGCAACCTACTCCTTTTAAACATTCTCCGTTAGAACATTTATTTTTAATTAGAAAAGAAATCTGTCATTTCTGTAACGCAAACTAATATCATAAATGCAAAAGACCTCGTACACATGTGTGCAAGTCATGAGTAGATCCGAGTCTTTTACCTATTTGATACAGATCCCTAAATATTTTCATAAGAACTTACCGGAATTAGACATTCTAGGTGGTATTTCTTGAACATGATAATAATATGATATACGACTTTATCCCATTGTACTCATTACCATAACATGACAAGTCCATTACGCGTATTGGACACATGTAGAGAGGCAAAGTAGGGTAATATATAGTTGTATTTTCCACGTCGGATTTCGTTAGAGGGATTTCTTTGAACGTAATCGTCGAGTCATCGCTGGTAAATTTGTTGGTCGCTCCATGAATTTTGATTTCGAGATAAGAGCTTAATAAGTACGCCTACCTTATTAAGTTACTCAGGTGTCAAATGATACAGCTATATTTTTGAGTGGGTTAGAACTGTTGAGGTTTGTATGAGGTCATTTTCACATTATTTTGCTTGAAGTGGCAACCCTTAATAAGTGTTTGATCAACTTTAGGCTATCGTAAAACAGAAACAGTTTGATTCTGACCTTTATAATTTGTATAGATATTCCAAAACTACCTAACTATTTACGAGTACTATCGTATTTGTACTTTGATATCTAAGTATCTCATGAATATTCCGAAGTATAAGATTAGGGTAGGTTTAAGTTTAATACAAAGGTCAAGCATCAAACTTGTCTTATTAATCTATTCATCAAATGTTACATCTAATAAAATTTTGTAGAGGTGTTAGTGGCTTATCCTTAGAGTTAAAATCAACCCCACCTGCACGTGGTGTACTCTGCTAATTCAAAAACTAGGCACTGGCAAAAGCTAGGTTGAGCGCATCGAAGTTGTCCGCTTGAGGAAAGTACGAGTACTTCTATCTCCCAGACGCCCGTTAAATAACTACTAACTGGGTTGTGGTGTTCCTGGGGGTGAGTAAGGCCCCCAGTAAGCTCCCGAACTGTTGCTGGGTTAGCAGCAGCTATACTTCCTGTGCTGCATGCGTTTATAGGCTACGGAAACAACTTTACATGAAGGGGACCATATACTTGTATGTCAACCGATGCGGTAAAAAAATATTCTTAGTTATAGCGGAATAGATCAAAAAAAATATAGGTACCGTTGTGATATGATGGTAGCATTGATTTAATGATCAATTTGTGTTTAACGATTGACTTATTGGGTGGTCTTCTATTTTTTCATTGCAACGGTAATTTAGCTTAAGGGGTTTCGAAATTCGAAACAAAATAAAGTCGGTTTACGCTTTATGTTACAAAGACGACGTCATTTCCTCCCTTTAAGCTCATCGCCACCGTATCTAATACATATTGGCATTATTTTTTATGTACACACGGCGTCAAAACAAGCTGTACATAACCATGCACACTGAACCTTCACTGCTACGACGTAAGATGCAAAGGTCAGCTCGATCGTTATCTTTATACGTCCTCTTATGCTTTGTTTATACTAAAACTAGCTGTTACCCGCTGAAAAACAAGTTTTGTTTCCCCGTAGTCAAAAGGAAAAAAAGGCAAGCTTGGTAACGCATTGGCGTAACGCGCTGTTACGTTACTTTGACACCAACGCTCGTGGGCTAGATTCCTAAACATCACAAACAATTGTGTACATGAACATGATAGGGCATCAAAGCAGCCCGTCTGGGGAAGTACCTCCGCCTCACAGAAAAACCGCAGCCAAATAACATCTCCCTGTAGGATTGTTGTGTGCCTGCGTGTGAGTGAGATCACCAGTAAGCTTCTGAGGAGTTGCCGTGTTAGCAGCAGATGTGGCGCGCGAGTGATACTTAATATATTGCGAGCGTTCATAGGCTACGGTAACCGCTTTCCATCAGGCGGGACGTATGCGTATATTGCCTACGGAAGTTGTATAAAAAACGTGCTTTCCTGTGAGAGTAATATATTTTATCACGGTGAAACGTAGACTATGTCACTCTCGAGGCCTCCCACTATCTGCATGCAAAAAATCACATCATTCCGTTGCTCCGTTTTGACGTGAAAGAAGGACAAACAAATATACTTTTACATTTATAGTATCAGAATTTAATGTATCATCACGCTGGGTCCCTTTTGGGGTAAGCTGAGAGCACCGAGCGCCAAAAGATGCGATTCTATCGTACCTCACTCGCTTTTTTAACATTCATAGCTCTTTTCATGTAGACTAGCCGGTTCCTAGGACTCCTGACATCACCTTCTGATAAAAGAAGACCAATTTAGTCATGATAGGTGAGTCTCGGTTTTCCTTGGGTCCTTCTAAATAATGTTAGTATGTTAGTAATAGTAGTTATAAACAGTACCTATAGTATTAATATGGATTATAAAGTTTTTTTATGTTGGAAGTAATCTCTGGAACTATTGATTCGATTTTGAATTGAGCACTAGTGCTATATGATATATTTATCTTGGTTTCGTAAGAGAAACTTAAAACCTGCAACTTTCTGCGTGCAGAGCTGCAGGCAGCAGCTAATATTAAATATAAACGAAATCTAGCAGTAAATTCGATAGTTACATAACTTCGTTTCAACTTATATTCTAAAGACATTACGTCTAACAAACTTTTCTCATCGATTTTGCCGAGCAATAAAGCAAATTAAGTATTTATTGGACTTGTAATTCAAAAACTTTTCTAAGAACTCACGAAGATATCACCTCACAGATCTAAATGTAAGCGAGAAAGCCATCATTTATCTAATCACACTTAATGTAGCAACATTCTAACAAATGTAATTTAACATTATTCTCTTTATTGCAAGTATAATCCATCGCACGAGAATCTCCTGCTCGTATTTTAGCCAGCATCGGATCATAAAGGTCCGCTGCGCAAACCCGTATATCTCTGTTACTTAGCCTTTTTTTGCCGTTTGTTTTTACGCAATAACCTCACATTACGTGTTATCTGCGCGGCCGGTTTCGCGGCCTCGCTTCTTCACTCATTTATTGTATTATAAATTTTGTGGGAGGGGCCTTCGACCGCCACCGGCCGTCCTTCCCACCTCGCAATCCGTACGAACAAGACGGCGATACACCGCAACCATCCGATAAATAAAGCGAGATAGATCCAATCCATTATTTTTAAATTTACTAGGATAGAAAAATAGGGGACGATTGATGGCTTCCCCTTATTAATAAGCTATTAGATTACGCGATGTCGTACCGGCCGATTGGTAGACCAAAGGGAATCCCAATAAACGTTGCCCCCACTTCCACTTCGATGGTTGATCGAGATTCAAAAGAAGCCCCTCTTTGAATGCGCATGAAACAAAACGGCCGCTCTAAAACCCCGCTCTAATTCTCTTTACGATCTCCGATTTCAATTGCTCCTTCAGAAATTTGAATGTAGGGAGGGACAAAGTTTTGTCACGCAGGGCCGACGGTAAAGGCGTATAGAAATCCGTGTATCACATAATGCGGGCACAGCGTCATAGGTACCCCATTAACAAGAGTGGCACGGAGGCGAGGACTATATCACGTCTAAAGATCTGATTGACATAACTAAAGAAAAATAGAACTAGTTTACGAGCCGCTCTGTTATTAAACATTTTAAATAAATACTTTCTGTTGCGACCATTTTTTACTAGTCCCATTCAATCTTTAAAGATCTATAGGTTGATCTCAAACCCTTTTGGTATAAACACACTCACACAAATATGCTCGATCTGTAACTATAAGTCAGCGTACGTTACGTTACGTTATTTTCTGTAGATATTTTTGTCCCCTTTAGTAGTGGTGCTTTTTGATACCGATCATTTTTTGTATATCCATTATTATGGACCATTGTGCGAAGGTTTAGCTCGGATAAGATCTCTGATATGTCACCAGATTCTCTACTGTATTTTGTTATTCATCAAAGGGTAACCTTTTTAGTAAGTTACAAAAAAATGCTGTGAGAAGCATTTAAATCGAACCCGTGTGAAGGTTTTTTTTTTTGCTAAATAATTGGTTGGTGATTTAAGTACTAAAAATATTGTGCTGAATTTACTTATTTCAAACATCATTGTCCCTAAATTGAATAATAATCAGATATTCCGCATTCCGCAGTAGCATACATATTCCACATAACAGATTCGCCACAAATCAAATGATTTATAAGAGAGACTATTATTAAAAAGTTGTACATTCAGCAAAGAACGAAGATAAATTTGAAGCAAGTAGTGCAGAAATATTCAGAAAACTGCTCGATCATCTCGACTCTGGGGCTATTCGAAAATTTTTCATCGGCGGAATAAAAATAGCTCTTGTATTCAAGACAAAAGATACTCTAATGTCGTTATTACCAGAGGGTTAGCAATAAAAGTGAGCATTGAGAAGAAAAGTAATAAAGACAACTGACATTTTGTTAGGAGTTATTTTATATAGCTGGATACATTAGACTTACATTACGAGCATACTCTATGTAAACATTGCGCAGTAATCACGTATTCTGTTATATTATGATATTATAACACAAATTATTTATACTTGAGATTCATATTTTAAAAACATTAATGACTAAATGGATTAAGAAAAGTATCTGTCTGCTTCATTCATCGATATATTTTTTCGAAATACTTCAATCATATATTTTTCTGCGACCTTCTTTGAGGTGAAGAGTACCTACTCCAAGTCCATTCGGGTTAATTTTTAATGCGCCCTACTACTGTTTTGGTAGAGCCTGGTTTATTTAGCAATTTGCATGGAAGCGAGAACTGGGTATGGCAGGGAGAGCGTGAAAGTAGAACAAATGCGGTCAAGATGCGAGCGTTAAAATAAGAAGGGGCATGCTACGTTGGTTTGGACATGTAGGAAGAAATCATTACGAAACAGATATACAACGCGAAAGTAGAAGTAGTCGAGGAAGGCCAAGACTTACCTACCATGACCAAATTGATCGTGTTTTATCAGAAGGTGATATTAGGAGCCTTAGAAATCGGCGAGCGTGCATAAGATAAGCAATGTATGCTAAAGAAGCGAGTGAGGTTTTTAAGGATCGAGTCATGTGGCGTCGGTTCTCCCTGCCTACCCCGCAAGGGATTTGGCATGAAGTTATAGATAGATAGATTAACATCAGTATACACCACAAGCATGTGAGATTGGCTTTGTCTCTTATGATAATAGTGAGCCACGTAGGTATGCTTCAAAGACGAATAATGTGCTACCTAATCATAAAAGAGTAATAAAACTAAATAACATATTATAATTACATTAAAGTTTCGTACCCAAAATCAAATAACAGATAACAGAACAGGTGAAAGTTGAGGTTCGCGCAGAAGTTTCGGTATCAAAACAGGTCGTATGCGACTTATGTCTTATCCTATTCTTCTTCAATAGATAAGCAAACTTAACTTTGCATTTGAAATAAATGTTCTCCTATACATCGGTTCACTTCATAATTGATGATCTAATGGTAAATGTAAGTTTGTAATAAGGTTTTTTATTATACCAATTATTAATTTTGGATCGTTTTATTTATTTTTGTTGTAAAAACTTACTTCTTACCAAATTGCATGGTAATAGATTAATTAGTACTTGTTGTAATTTTCACTTGACGATTTGATTCAATAGGTCGATTTAAAGAAATATCTTAACATACGGCACCCTAAAAAAATATCTTTTGTAAGATCACTCGCGTTTTCTTTTGACAATATGACATGAAAAATGAAATCTAATGTAATATCACTTCTACATGACGAGAGGTCAAGCTATACTATGCAAATATCACTTTTACTACTACGACATAAAATGGGTATGAAATTTTATCTGTCGTTGCCTTTACAGTATCAAAAGTAGTTGTCAGGACAATGGACTGGCTATTTGGAGTAAGTAATACAAGACATGTACATGTTCAGTGTCTTCGTCTTTTATGTGGGAGATTCACTATTTGTCGATCGTTCGCAGCGATAACATTCTCATAAATCGTATTCAATGCCACTCACGTTATATTTGAGATATTGTCTAACCATTTTATGTGAGAAACTGTCTTTATTTTGTTCATTGCTAGTTCGAATTCATTTGTATATTTATTGTTCAGGGAAAAACAAAAATCTGCTAGGATACTTTGGTTTTCAGTCTATTTTATACTGTAATAAGAAACACTTACTACATTGCTATGAATATTATGTATAACTTGTAGGTAATAATAGTAGATTATGAACAAAAGTGTAAATATAAAAATGGGATGTAAATTTAATTGATTAATGTACATGTCAAAGCTATTCACCTGCATAGGAAAACCATGGTACAGAAATATTTAATAAACAGGCTAATTAGGAAAATACACATTACAGAAAACTGAAGCTTTGCACCGAATAGGCGGTATACTTGTTTACAACCAATATTGTATAAAAAAAATTATATAAGACAACTTACAGAAATAAACGAAAAATAATAGTTTAAGATTTTTTTTCTTCTTTCCAGTTAAAATAAAACATTATCTATCATAAACAATATATTTTAAGATTAATAATTTTCGAATGTAAGAAACTAAATTTCTTTTATATACGGTTATAAAAAAAATATATTATAGTACGAAAATATTGTTATTAATATAAAAATATATCCTATCCTATTAATATTATAAATGCGAAAGTTTGTATGTATGGATGTTTGTTGCTCTTTCACACTTAAACGGCTGAACGGATTTGAATGAAATTTCGCACGTAGATAGATTATGATCTGAATTAACACATAGGCTACGTTATTTGAATCCACGCGGGCGGAGCCGCGGGCAGCAGCTATCATAAATAACACAACATACACAGCTCTTAAATTCAATACCGTTAACAAAAAATCAAAAGTTAACTTATTTTCTAAATAAATTTCTTGTTATTTTGATATTATCAAAAACAGCAATAGCACTGTAACACTCGCATAATTCTTCCTAATGAAATTCTGAGAAACGTTTCTTTGTTTGTTTTTGGCTCTGTGGAAATCTTTGCAGCCAGTCCACTTTTATCGTTCCATTGGGGAAACGCTGTAATTCAATGTAATTTCCTTTGGAGAACAACTACTGCAATAGCAAGAAGCTTGTGACCTCTTGAAACGTAGTAGTGCTATTAGATATACTATTACACATCCACAAACAGAAGATAGTGGTACATGTTTATTCTTTGCGACCAGTTAATTTGTATTCTTCATGTTTGCAGACATCCTTTAATGTAATCCTTTGGTTACAATTATTTATTTATTTTATTTTATTTGCTGTTGGAAAAAGGAAATGAGATTTATTAAATAAATTTCAAAATCAACTTTGTTGGATGGTAATTTGGATAAATCTTTAACCCACATAGTAGCGAGCGCCAGATTGGTTAGGTCGAGGTGACCGATTGTCGAACTAACCAATCTCAATGTAGTAACAATATGTATTTTTATTAACTACTACCCGCGAGTCCGCTTGGTAAAAATATGTTTTCTTCACAGCGTCGTGGTTATAATTTATCTTATTTGGTACAAAATTGGGAGTATGATTCTTGACTACAAGTCACAACTCTTATTACCAACAAAGTGTCAAGTTTACTCAAATAGGGGCCTGAAAATGCGGCGTAATGGTTCCAGTAAAGGATGGTACGGCAGTGTTTGCTTCGCGCTCGACTTGGCGTGGGCACTGCCGTGCCCCCCGATAATAAATGGCTCCTGTACTATAACATGGTATCAAGTGTGGGAGCGTGATGTTGTTTCGCTGAACAAAATGTGTACTCCATCGTCGTGGTCGATGTTAAAACCTTGGAAAAAATCATTGTTAATAGCTTCAGGCGTTATTTTGCGAAAGTCTAATTTATGACATGTTTGTTCTATTTGGGAATCGAATCTACAAGCGCAGGTGTTAGAGTAGCATTGCTAACTACTCCACCATCGACCTCGTCGAAAAACATTTACTTTTACGCCAGAAATATTAAGAGTTCCTGCGTGTCACAGTAAAGCAGCCTTATGTTTGATGGACATCTTGATAGCGACTGATGATTTATTAATCGTCTGATCACAATCTACATCACAATATTTATTATAGCCACAAACTACTCATATACAAATATCCCATATGTTATTAATATATTTGGGACGTATATGTATATGACTCACCTACCATGATCAAATTGGTGGTGTTCTATCAGAAGGTGATGTCAGGAGCCCTAGAAACTGACGAGCGTGCATGAAAAGAGCAATGAATGTTAAAGAAGCGAGTAAGGTATGTAATGATCGAGTCACGTGGCGCTCGGTTCGCTCTGCCTACCCCGTAAGGGATTTGGCAAGAAGTTATAGATAGATAGTATATGTTTTCCTATACAGCTAACCTATCTTACTTAACAATACATTTACATCAGGAGGCATACGGCCCTCGGCACGGTGACAATCCTCCACAGAGTTGTTATTTGGCTGTGGTATTCTATGAGGTGGAGGTACTTCCACAGACGGGCAGCTTCGATGCGTTCTACCTCTCTTATGATATTACGTAAAATTTTAAAATTAACATTAATAATATGACAACACTTCAATTATAATAAGTACTTTAATTAACGACGCTAATTCATAATTATATTACTTTGAAAGAGCAATTCTTGTATATGTATAAATTTATTAATGGTATAAAAATGTTTAGTATAATATATGTTTATATGTATACAAGAATTGCACATAATAAGAGGTACATATATCAGCAATAAAACAGCCCAGTACCTCCACCTTACAGAAAACTGCAGCCAAATAACAACTCCCTGAAGGATTGTTGTGTGCCTGCGCGTGATGGTCACCAGAATAAGCTCCTAAGGAGTAGCTGTGTTAGCAGCAGAGGCAGCATCGCGCGAGTGATACTTCGTGTGTTGTAACCGTTTATACACTACGATAACCGCTTCACGTCAGGTGGTCCGTATGCTTGTATGCATTTCGACGTTGTATAAAAAAATTATAACCAGAGACCGCGGCTGCTTGGAGTCAGCTGCATACTAACATATCTGTTTGTTTTGGTCTGCGTGATTTCAAGAGAGATAGGGCGTATCAAAGCAGTTCGATTGGGGAAGCACCTCCATCTAACAGAAAACTGCAGCTAAATGACAACACCCTAGAGGATTGGGTGGTTGTTGGATATTACTGCGAGTGAGATGATTGATTTTAACCACAACTACAAATACAATATCAAAAAATAAATAATTAATCTCTAAAATATTCTACAGACTAACTAATCATTAAAGTTATTTTGAAAAGCAATACCAAATTGAATCTAAATTATTCAAAATCCTATTAGTACATATTACAACATTTCAAGGGGAACTGTTCTTAGATGTCAAGCTGTCACTTAACTCAAGTCCACTAGAGACAAGAAGCTACTTACAAGTGCCTGATACGCATAATGGATGACCGACCCCGGTGGTCGAATAAAGACAATTTGTTTAACACTAAATGTCGCAGGTTCAAGTATAGTTGAGCATCTAGATGAATCAAATAATTGCTATCATTATATTATAGCAAAATAAAACGGACTTAACTTATACAACAATATATGATGCAGAACAATTATCTTAAAATGGCGGCGTTCCTTCTCACCCCCACTCCTCACGCCATACGCGAAGCGGTACAGTCCTCACTTAACTTGGCGAATTCTTTGATTCTTTAGCTATCAAGTGGTGTAATAAATTTTGATGTATACGAAAGATATGTAGCTACAACACTAAATTTTATCATCCGATTTTAGTTGTCATCATTTTTCCATTATGGAAGCGATTTTAAAGACGTATTCACGTATCACGACGTATAATATCAATTAGGGTTGACACATTGAGTATAAGCAATAATATTATAATAAACACATTAAAAAGAAAAATAATACACAAATAACCCCTTTCATCTGTAGTAGACCCACTAACGGGACCAACAGTAATTTTGATCATCGGCCAGTGAGACTAGAGATAAAAGATATATATTTAATATCGATAATTGTATAACTAATAACTATTATATTACTACTCATGTCAAAGTAATAAAAGAAACTTAGGCACACATGCTCGCACTTATTGGCGGACTTATTCGAGTATCGCATAAGGATATAATATAAGTATAACTACTAGGCAGCGTGAAATAAAATGACTAAGAAGTTTATTTATTTAACAATTACGTAAACTTAAATACCAAAAATCCTGTGATATCTTTTATCGTACAGGAATGTATTCAAGAAATATCGTTTTCTTACAGCAATTACGAATAAAAGCATAATCATAAAAATGTGATAAATTTCAATCGTACTTGATATACGGTACACATAAATTTCTTTTATATTACGGCCACGCAGTAACTTTGAACTCCTGTATTGTTTTTCCACACTGATGTATGACACTAAGATTTTATTGAAAACCGATGTTATGGGCATCATAAACTCTGGAAATCATAAAAAAACACCTTAGATAAACATACAACATCACACCCGATGTTAAATCGGGTAATGGACATTTTATGGACCAATTTTCCCATTATAACATTGTAGTCTATTCTAAGAATGCCAATGAAATTCAAAAATGTATACAAAAAGTATGTAATATCCTACGGAAGAAGTTAGATGTAAATACATTACAATCTTCGAAAAGCACCTACACGGTTTCTACGATGCAAGTCCATTGTCCAGTTTCATATGAACTGCACATATTTATTTGACTTTATTAATAGGTATTATAAATGCTACTCGTATGTAGACATTATGTTCGGGTACGTGATTTATATTGTTATTTTTTATACAATGTAGGTAGGCATACAAGCATACGGCCCAACTTATGTAAAGCAGTTACCGTAGACTATTAACGCTTGTAATATATTAAGTATCACTTGCGCGATGCCTTCTCCGCTGCTTACCTAGCAACTCCTTAGAAGCTTACTGCTGACCTCACTCACACGCAGGAACATAACAACCCTCCATAGAGTTGTTATTTGCCTCCGGTATTCTGTGAGGTGGAGATACTTCCACAGACGGGCTGATTTGATGCGCTTTACCTCTCTTAAAATATCCAGACCAAGACAAACAGACATGTTCATGCACACAATGCACAAATGTTTGTCCTGTGTGGGAATCGAACCCACGAGCGTTGGTGTCAAAGTCGCGTCATTCACGACTGAGCCACCGAGCTCGTCAAAATTATATTGTTATTGTATTTCTATGTCATATATATAGGTATTATATATAAATCATACTCAAAAGCCAATTTCATCCACCAATTTTAATTTTATAATGTTAGCCGGCCCACCCTTCCATGAATCTCGTCCCATCAATGGTTGGCTAAATTTCTGGCAACAGCTGCCGATTGCGTCTTTCGATTGTACAAAATTTAATCCACGTTGCAGTGTCATATTGGATTTCTTTTTCGCTCGATTGCAAGTATATTTTTTTATCTGTCCCAGACTGTCGCCTAAGCTTCCTTTAACGTCTCAAATTTCACGGTAGCCTCTTTGAAGTGCTGCAACTTTAGTAAACCGATGGTAGGTGCCGGGTATTCATATCGGTTTACTCAAAACCGCCTTCTTATTTTTTCTGTTATCTCTCCCAGTAATTGTCGGTAGGTAATGGGCGGGAGAAAGTCAAGTTTTCGACGTTAAACTCGGAAAGGTCGAATATGTCATAAATGGTAAGTTGCGAGACATCAATCGCTTTTATAGTAATTGGGTCTAACAAATTTTCTTTGCATCCTTGGAGAATTTCTAAGTCTGAGGCAGCGTCTTATCATTGGTAATAATTTGTGTCTTTTTTAAACATGTTAACATACCTCACGGATGACATAGTAATATAGCTTTTTAGATTTCAAAATTTTATAAAACTTAGTATTGTCTTAGGTTTTCGCGATTATTACACATTGAATTAAACAATTTTTAACGAAGTATCGCGTGTTTTATTTATTTTGTTGAACCTGTAGTTTCGAATGCTTTGCAGCATCCGTGGTCGCAGGAAGTCTTCCCGCGCGATACTTCTGTTAAAAATTGTTTAATTCAATTTATAAAACTTACTATCTGAGTCAAGGCAAGGCAAGACAAGCACGCATGAGTCTCTATATCCCTGGTATTGCAAAAGTCCGTAGGGCGCGGTAACTGCTTACACAAACAAATTTGTTAATGCGATTAAAGATAAATATGTACGACATGAGTTCGACGCGCACTTGACAGAGATAGGTTTGAGTCCAGTTTGAGTCAGACTTAGGTAAGATTGTGTGAAAAATTGATAAAAAAAATATTTATTTGCCATTGGATCCTCGCGGGCATTTCTTTAGACATATCTTACATTTTTTGAAATATAGTCTTATTGTATCTTATTCAATTCTCTTATTTTACTATTTTCTATTTTAAACTGCTAGCTCTTTTAAAATTGATTTAAATCAATTAGATATACAAAAAATTCACATTAGCATATTGGTACAATAATGATATCAAATTGTAGAATAAAAGACAGATCGTCTGTGCTGAATTATTTCTAGACATCTTTATCAGTTACATATTCATCAATTCTATAATTTATATATATTTATTTTATAATATATTCTAGGTATAAATAGCCCTTTTACACAGAGTATTTTTAATGTGCTTTTTGAATACATTGTCAGGAAAGGAAATTCCGTTTCAGGTAACTTATTATAAAATCGTATACAATTTACAAAAAAAGATCTACAAGTCCCAGTAAGCCGGTGTACACAACTTATTTCTACTATTAAGTTTTTCGCTGAACTTTGAAAAGGACATTTTTTATAGGACATTTACATTTTTACGAAAATACATACATACTTACTTACATACTTTTATAAATATATTGAAAAGTAACCGTAAGAATATTTATTTATTAGAACAGTTCCTTTTATAAATACATACATACTTTTCATAAATATATTGAAAAGTAACCGTAAGAATATTTATTTATTAGAACAGTTCCCTGAGTGACGAGACGAAGGAAAATAACATGTTTCTAATTAACATAGCTTCCTAAATTAATTTTACTATGCGGTGCACGTTAGTAACCTTTAGTTCGCGACACCCACTCGTACTTTTTGTACTTGTTACCATTTTTCATTCAAACAAATATAATAAAAATCGAATCAGCGGCAAATTGACTTCTAACATCATCTCAGATAACAATCTTGGAATATCGCAGCTGGGGGTAGACGAGTGATGCACCCAGAAACAATATTTGTATTGCTATACACAATAAAAGACTGTCAATACAGTGAGCAATTATTGCATGGTAACATGTTTGTTTAGGACTAAGAGATTGAAGTGTTTTCGAGCGTGCCAAGAAATTTCGTCGAGGTATTTCTTCGAATAGTGTATAGGGTTCAGCCTTGGTATCACTGACGGCGATAAGTTTTTGAATATACTCTGAGATTTTTGTGTTTCGACAAGCATTTTCTGAAAAAACTACTGGGAGACATTTTCGAATTAAAGTGTTTGCCCTGAGTTTCCATAGTCAAAGATTAGATCGACAAAGTAGAGGATATGCGATGGAGATAAAGGCAGACTAAGGGCAAAAATATATTTACTACTGCAATGTTCCATATGTTATTAAATCTATTTCGTGACCAAGTTATTATCCGTCCATCGATTTATTCAAATGTTATCATCGGTCGGTATTAAGCTATTAATTATAGTCTAAATCGCTAGTCGCTCTCAATGGATCCCTGGCCGTTGCCGCCTTCTACGCCTACTGTTCGGTTCACTGTGTAAATAGTAACCAATGTGAGACAATAACGAATCGGAACAATCATACGCTATAATGTATTTGATTTATTAAGCGTCTGTGGGACTCAGATTGATATCACATACCCCATCCAAATGCCGTATTGTCTTTGAAATTCTACGGTACGTTTCACAATTAAGTTTGGAGATATGTATCAGTATAAATTCTCAATATGTATTTAAATAGCACATCCTAGATTTATTTGTGTATATAGATTTGTATAAGCGGTAAGCACTTTTGTTCACTAGAGTGTGAGAGTGTGTGAGATTACCATAGCGTAACTATCGCGAAATTTCCGAAATACTTAATGAAATATATCGTTTCCTTTATTTTTTACAACATAAGGAAGAAACAAATATATAAGTTATATATCCTTTCGGCACATAAATAATCTACTTTTTATACAACGTCATCGGGATGTAAGAATATGACCCACCTGATGTAAAGTGATAACCGTGACCTATGAATGCTTTCCAATACAGGAAGTATCACTCGCGCGTTGCCACCCCTGCTGATAATACAGTAACTCCTTAGAAGCCTACTGCTAACCTTTTTCATTTATTTATTCATTGCAATACATGTGTACATTGTGACACTGTAACTATATGATACACAGCACAAACATACACATGAACCTTTTCAGGCACAGCAAGGTGGAAGAGAGAGAGGCAGACTTTTTATAGTATTATATCTTCTAAGTATTCCTTTATAGAATAATACGCTTTTGTATCTTTTATCAATTTAACAAATTTATCGAATGACATTTCTAATTTTATGTTATCAGGCAGCTTATTATAAACCTTTACTGATATTGAATAGGGACCTTACTCACTCGCAGGAAGCAACAACCCTCCAAGGGCTGTGGTATAAAATTGAGGTGCTTCTCAAACCCAGGTTGCTTTAATGTGACTTAATTCTCATGAAAACATCAAGTTAAGATGGTTAAGATAAACAGCCCTATCCATACATACAAATATTGTCTGTCAACTTCTCTTGAACCGCATAGTATGCAAATATTGAGATTCCAGTATGTCAAGATGAAATCGACGGCTGTAGAAATGCAATTCACATCGCACAAATTCTCAACTCAATGTTTAATCGCCAGAACACACAAAGAAAGACGAAATTTCTCCTCATACATAAGGGTTCAAATCTCAATACCGTGTGTAAGCTTAGCATCATAGAAAATTTTTGAAGCTCATGTCTGAACGAAATCACTAACTACCTCCTAGCAGGTCAGATAGTGACGAGCTCGGTGGCGCGATGAAGGGGCCGTTACGTTATTTGTTACGTTATTATCAACGCTTGAGAGTTTGATTCCCACGCAGGATAAACAGTTGTATGCATAAACATGTTTGTTTGTCTTGGTTTGGAGCGCATCATCAAATTGATGCTGTGACTGAGGTCACCAGTAAGCTCCTATGGAGTTGCTGGTGACTGAGGTCACCAGTAAGCTCCTATGGAGTTGCTGTGTTAGCAGTAGAGGTGGGCATCGCGCGAGCAATACTTAATGTGGTTACCAGCGTTTATAGATTACGGTAACCACTTTATATCAAGTAGGCCGTATGCATGTATGCCTCCCGACCTTGTACATAAAGAAAAGCAAGGTCAGTCACAGCCTCCTACGTGCTCCTGATCTGACAAAGGCAACTAAAGTACTTCATGGGCGGATTTGTGGTTTGTATAACGTAAGCTCCAACCTTTCTTTGAAGTATTTAGTTGGTATATTTCGCTCTGTTGAGCACATCAAGCTTCTCGGACGTCATCTTAACTTTATTCTCCTCCAAAGAATCTGTCAAAGATTTTTATTTTTGTCTAAATTCTGCTGTTTGTACCCTTTTGTTCCTGCGACCTTCTTCATATCATCCGGCCTTCTTGGGTGTCTATATATCCGGTATTGTTGGATGTCTCCCTATGTGTCGTTTGTCTACCGGGTCTTTCAATGTTAATTAATCCAAACGCCATAGCCTCCTACCCACATTACATACATAGTCCGTTCATAAGTTCTGTTACAAATGAATATGCATTTATTTTTTGTGAAATAATGTAATCCTAATAAAACTTATATGTACTTACATATTTATGAAAGTTTGCGCAAAAAATAAGAATAATGTTTCTATTCGAAATGGCCACCTTTGACTTTGACACGAATCTTTGGATTTATGCACTGTTTCCATGGGAAATTTAGCCACTGCTTGCTCCAGAGATTTCTTAAAAGACACGCCATATCCTCTAAAATGACAGTACGGAGTCCTGCTGGTAAGTCCGCGGTACATTTTTAGAAAGTGTTTTACTGAGAGGTTTCACAACACGATCCAAGACAGTCTCTTTACACTTTGGCTGAAGTCTTCACTCCTTTTTCACAAAAATGAAGCTGTATGACTCCTTGATAAGTCACCCCTCCACCAAACCATTACAGCTGCAGGATAATAACCACGTTTTTTTTTTATTTTATTTTTTAAGATTGGCTCAGCATAGTGGCTCCTCTTCGCCTGTTGGTAAGCGAAAAGGGGAGCCCGAATTGCAGCGGCAACTGACAAAGGACTACGGTGTCCTGTCAGTTGACGCTACCATGCTGGTCCGCAAGGTGCTTCTTCACGCTTCGTTTGAAGGATCCCATGTTGTAGGAAGGAGGAAAACGTTGTACCTTCCCGACCATTTGGGCGGCTTCTTTAGAACTATGTGCGTGTACGTATACTTTGTCATTTTGCTTATTGTAGTGCTCTTCATCGTGAAAATGTTTGCATCAGTAAAGAGGATATTTCTGTACCTTTCACCTGCGCATCGGTACAGAAGGCGTTTTGATCGATACTCCCTTCAACTATAGGGATTGATTTAGGGCATGTCCTGTCCAGGTCTTGTTTTATTATAGGCGACGGAGTCCTAGCAAGTTTCTTGTTTTTTTTCGCTAAGATTTTTTGTTTTTCTAATGGGGTATCGGCGAATTCTGGCTATAACAGATATTGTAGTTCTAATAGCACGCGATCGCCACGATATTTTATGGTCTTCAACAAAGGAAATGTTGGTATATCTGTCGATAGTATGACATACGGCTAATACCAAGCTTTTGAAGTGTCTTGAATGTGACCGACAGCTCCATACCCACTTTGTGTAAGGCAATCAAAAATCAATCCTATTTTCTTTAATACCCCAATTTATATTGCAATTTGATAATAAACACGAAAAAAATATGTAAAACGGCGGGAAATCAAAAGAAGTTGTTAACATAATAAACGCGTTCCAAATTCAAACTAATTAGAGTTGAAAAAAGGAAAAGTAACTATATGGAAGTATTTATGGCCAGACTAGTTATATATTTACATAAAACATGGCAAACTCAGATTGAGAGCGATGGAGATAAACCACAAATAGCTCTGTATGTATTGTTTTTCAATTATATCGGTGCCATATTACCTTAGAGTAAAGAGAGGAGCTAAAGAAAATATTGGAATTAGTTTATTAATATTGCTTTTTAAATAAGTCATAATTGTATAATTATGTGTATATTTTACAGATTTTTTACAGATAAACTTATATAAAATATTCTCAATTTTTTTTGTACCCGTCATTTACCTAGCTTTATTTGGAAATATTCTATTATATGTAGCATAACATGTTCTTATAATTATTATGATAATAGTTTACAGAATATGTGCGAATATAGACAATGAACATACCTCCTATTTTTATATAAGTACCCATCGCATCAGTTTAATCTAGAAATATAATTCTTTATACCATTTTGGTTGGAATAAGGAATACCATCAGCCTGGTTATGAGGCGGACACTATACGAGTAACATATAAAGGCGCCAACAATGTTAAGAGAAACACGCTTGCGTTGCTAGTCTCATTGTCTTTACAGTACTTCCAGTACTTTCTTAGCATTCAGTTGACCTTACTCATTCGAAGGAACATAAGAAAAACTATGAGATATGTTACTGATATTTATCAAATTACATCGATGTCTTTCCTCTCCTTATTCGTCATTACCTAGTACATTGCGCGGCACACTTAGTGATGTGCCCTTACGTGAAAGTAAAGTTGACTTTTGCTTTTTTTTTATACAACGTCGGAAGTCATACAAGCATACGGCCCACCTGATGTAAAGCAGTTTCCGTAGCCTATTCACGCGTGTAATATATTAAGTATCACTCGCGCGATGCCTCCTCTGCTGCTTACACAGCAACTCTTTAGGAGTATACTGGTGACCTCACTCACACGCAGGAACACAATAACCCTTTAGGGAGTTGTTATTTGGCTGCGGTTTTCTGTGAGGTGGAGGTACTTCCCCAGACGGGCTGCGTTGATGCGTCTACCTCTCTTAAAGATACCTTGTTTTAAAGATGATGACCCACTCCCTCTGCAAAAATAGAGTTGCCACGGAATAGGGTAGTAATTCGCACAAGTTGAACAACCCTATTTAAAATCATATCGTAAATATAACAAACTGTTCCCAATTGCATTTACTGAACATTCTGTTACGTTTCATCCAAGAGTTTCGTAGTAAAAAAAAACCAACATTTATATAAAGTACTCCACAAAACCGTAATGCGGAAATAATGAACTCGCAGAAAAGTTTAAAATAGTCGACAGTGACAAGTTTGCGGTACCCTAAAAGTAAATACCCCTAATGCAGACAGAGGACGCCGGCACGCTACAAATGAGAGTAGGAAAGAGGATAAAAGAAAAAAAATATTAAAACTTTCTTTATTCGATCCCGGAACGCGCGCAATCCTTTCCAACTTTCTTTAATATAACTACTTCGGTGGATTTTGCCTTATAACAAAATATAGGGGTTGTTAGAAGCCTTGTGTGCGCGTATTCAAATTAGCTTAATGTAATTTTGTGATAATGTGAAATTGGATTTGGGTGGGGTTCCTCTACTAACGTGAATATTGACGCTATATTTATGTTACGATAATGTGTACGATACAAGAACATTATTAATAGTCGCTAAAAGTACAACATATATTTAACTGATGTGTAAACAATATCACAAGTTTAATATATAAAATTGTCTTCAAAATGTTTTAATTATTCTAGCGGTAGAACATCTAAAAATTATTTGATTTTATATACAAACTTTAACAAATAACAAGTCCAGCTAGCAAACTAAAGTATAAGTAATTGACACGAGATTTGGTTGCAATTTCATTGCACACATGACTACCTAATCTCAATTTTTATGTTTTCATCTTTACAAAGTCTGTCCCAGAAAATCGAGTTTTCGCTTCTATCGTCGCACGCATCTGCGCCGAATGGCTCGATACAGAGAAGACAACAGATTGAAACCTCCTAGTGACAAGTAAAGGTCCTAAACGACAGAAAATTACCATCGCCGTTTCAAACGATAATGTATCCTATGCACTTGAAATAAGACTCATTTTTGATAAACTCTATGCTTATGTTGGCGAAAATAGACTAAATGCAATCTGCTAGTAGTGTCCTGAAAGGTATACACACCAGATGTTGTGGTTTCGACATATCTAAAAGCTTCGTTGGGAAGTTAAGGGTCCTTGTATGCAGTACGTATAATTGTGTACACGTAACAATTTTACTCTGTGTATTTGTGGTTTAATTAACGTTATATTTTAATTCTTTTCATGCTCTCTCCGGACGCGCCGTATGGAAAATGGAAAATGCAAAACAGGTTCGTAAAAAGTTCCTTTCATAGAAATCTGCAAGTTTCCTTTGAAATTCTGAAGGAAATATTTTGCATCTGTTTTCATCTTTCAATATTCAAGCTATTTTTTAAATTAATTTATTGAAATTTTAGTTCATAATTTGGTTTAAATTCTTAAGTTTTTTATTGGAAGTATAGTTTATTTATATTCCAGTACATTGTATACATTCCTGACAAAAAATAACATCTTCCATTTTTTTCTGTAAATTACATATGAATATTTTCTATTTTACATCGGAAAACGAGCAGGCATACTACGCCCTAATGTTAAGCAGTTATCATTACATATTTCCGCTGCTAACACAGTAACTCCACAGTTCTTAGACCACAACAGTGCTCCAAGCAGTGTATGCGATCTTCTATAAGGTGGAGGTGCTTTTCCAATATAACGGATTATTAAATATGTCCGAACTTTGTTAGCTAATTGGCAGAGAGCCACCATATGTTGGTGAGGTTGACTATGGTTCTGAAGACAATGTGCCACATATATATCATAAAATTATAAGATTAATATATATATATAACCTTTTTATGTACAAAGACAAAAAAATTGTATATACTTATATATTAATATTACAAAATCCATGGCAGATTAAATCTATTAATAGTAACAGGTATAACCTATAAGCTGTAAGAGAATATTTAATAACTTGAGACAATATTTATGTCCATTTAAGTACTAGAATATTACATCGTAGGCCAGAAATGTGAAATCTGGTTAGGCATTACAATATAGAATAATTATACTTTCACCACACTCGTATAAATCAGGATCGTAGTTGAAAAAGCGAATTACTCCGATATTCTTTTTTTATAATATGTTCCATTGTGATTGAACCAACACTATTGTCAACTACAATACCAGGGTACCCAGGTACCCAACCTACCAATTACGAAGCATTGTCAAAAAAATCTATCTCGGAGACATTTTTGTCCGTGTCATTCATAGCATGCACTACAAAACGAGTGTATCATTTATAGCTCTACAATCAATTTTCAACCTTATTTCATTAGGAGTAAAAATAACATTATCAGGATTTAATGCAAATCTATTTTTGTCAAACAACACTCGAAACTTTTGTGCTATGGTCCTCTGGTCTGTCACATATCCTCCCCATTGTGATTTCACTTCAATAGCGTCTATTGATTTTTTTTTGACAGAGCTTTAGCAAAGAGTTTTCTACACCTGCTTCTCGCATTTTGTTGTTTCCTTAAATTATAAAAAAGTATACAAAATACGTATTCCAGAGAATTTTTGGCAATTTAAAAGAGATTGTTGACGGATGTACTAATGAAATACATACTTCTGAACTCCATAATACAGCGTTTCCGCAAACATCATTGAAATGCAAGTTGGTGAATTGGTTTCTTTTATCAACCATAAAATCATCTGCAAACGTATAATCCAATAGAGAATTAAAAATTATGTACATTATGTAATGAGCATGGATTTTAACAATTTTATCTAAGTAATACAAAAAAAATTGTTTCCTTTGCTTCCGACAAATTTGTTGATCAATTCTGTTACCCAACCTTCTAAAAATTTTTGCTTACTCGTTTTGGGACTAAAAATGTACATCCTATAAGAGAAAACGAGGTTCAATCTAGAACCTATGGTAAAACGGATTCTTGCCTCGATAGTATATTATGGTAAAAGTTTAAATGCACAGATAATTAATTATGTTCATTAGTTCTTATTCATTTAGTCCCGTAATACAATCTGTAACTCCAAAGACAAAATTGCCCACAAAACAGGAATAACTTAGTATTGAAGTTTTAGTATACTACTATACAGAAAAACATGTTATAAACTGCTATGTTACCTAACTGATGTAAAAACAACCAGTAGCATGTAAACATTTTTACTTCTTACTTTACTTTAGCACTACAAGAAATATTTTTTTCGCTACTCTTTTAATTTTGAGTAGACAAATAGGACGTATTAGTTACGTATCATAATAATGTGCGTATAAGCCATATTTCTTCATAAAAATTGATACGTATAATAAATTTCATATATTATAGCGGTATTCTACTTTTGTGAACAAATTGTATTTGATACCAAAGAATATAACTTCACATCTTTTTTATATCACCCTTTCGTTCATTGCCAGGAACAGATTTCTATGTGGGATGATGACACCGGCTTGTACTGCATTTGTTTAAACGACTGAATAGAGATGAACAAATAAAAAAAAAGAGTTTGATTAATAAATACATACATATTGCTTGACTTATTTAATATGAGTGGGCAATAAAGTTTACATTCCGATAACAACTTCGATCTAAAATTCCCACCATACAATTTAGCCCCAAGGGAGAAATTATCTTATTCCCCTATAATTACCCCTTTATTAGCATTTCTGGTTCTTTTTGCGCTGTAACTACTATTCAAAGGAATTACACGGTGTTATTATTTAGTTTAGTATCCAGTAGTTAAATTATGCAAAATATAACACAGAGTTTCGTTAAATGTATTTCTGAAAATAAGGGAAATGATAGGGATAACAAAGTATATATATAAGTATTTCTAAGTATCGTTATGCAATCTCTCTTGATTAGTATTAATTTAATATAAACCTGAAGTGTGCAAGAACTAAATAAATCTATTTCTATTTTTTTATGCAATGCCGGGAGCTATAATACGACTCACTTTTTTTTATACGTCGTCAGGAGGCATACAAACAAACGGCCCACCTGTGGTGGTATTCACGTTAACTTGGAAAGCCATATTTAAATCGAAAAGTTAACTTTTCGAATTCGTTTCGAATATAGCTTTCTGAGCCAATGCGAAAATTCGCCTTATTAACTGCTACGAGTCATCGAGCTCGTCAGAACTCGTCACTTAGTGTAAAGTTACCGTAGCCTATGAACGCTTGAATATAGAAAGCCTCGCTCGCACGTTGCCCCCACTGCTGCTAACATAGCAGTCGCAGTATCCTTAATATCTTACTGCTAACCCACTCGCACGATTACAACAAACTTTCAGAAAGTTGTTGTTTTGCTGCGGTTAAATAAGAATTTGTCTTTACTTTATTGTAAGTTTAATTTTTTATTTTTACCAAATATTGCGCCTTTAATGATACTCTTTCTTTCGTACTAACGAGTAAGTTTCAACTCTCTAGCTCTTCTGCAATGCTCAAACTCATTAGTCATTTTGAATGTAATGCGCACTAAAAACTGTATAAATTTACAGAAATAAAACCAACCCGTTCTTTCCGGCCCCTTTTTTGTTTCATGTCCTTCTCAATGTCCACGTCACTGAGTACTGGATCATTTATACACGTCTATTTATTTCTTACAATGGCTACCACGGTTCACATGTCGGACCCTTCACTAATTAAAAAAAGACCGACGAATAAAACCGGCGATTTTTATCGCTCGCCGAATCATACATTCAAAGAAACGTAGGCGTAGTCTATCCCACCTCCTACTCTCACCACGAGTCTGTCAAATTCTTCATCCTCCTCCAACATACCATTTTAGTGCATTTCTTCATTCATTAAATCAGTACGTAATTGTTTATAATTATAATTCATTTAAATTTGAAAATTCCCGTTACCGCTTCTTCGTTTTGATACTGTAATGGATTTGGGAGAACTTGATACTTTGTCTCTCCGAGTCAAGGTTCGTTTTGATACAAAAGTCATTTACTTTCAATTTCATGATCTACCACTCAATTTACTACCTTAATAATTAGTTGTGTTAGCTTATTCAGTTTTAATGGACGGTAAATATTATTTGGTTTTGTCCCGTGGTAAGGCGTCGTAAATCGAAATCAAGAACTTGACGGCGACACTGTTTTTGTTTGAACATTACTGGTTTCTTTGATAACGCTTTTTACAGTCTTCATTATTATTATGGCTGTGTTGAAGACGAACGTTATGACGGTGTGATAATTGTCATAATTGTTGTTAATTTCTTAGAACCTTTTGAATTTATGTGTGGTGTCGTATCCGTCTGTGATTTATCTCTCGAGATGACAAATATTATTAAAGAATTTCTCTTTAATTAATGTTTGTAGAATGAGTATCGTTTCTGTCAAGATTCAATATGCTTTAATCATTATTTACGCGAAGAAATTGATATTGATGGATACAGAATTAGTGAAGTGTTGCCTAGAATGAAATTTATCTTCAAATCTATTCTGAGTATCGAACTTTGTTGAGGAATCTAGGTCATTTATTACTGGTTAGTGATGAGTAAGTAGCTTGTACTAATTGGGTGACTTAAATAATAAACTAGTTAGATTAATTAGATTAATTTGTAAAGAGACATATAATTTAAGATAGTTTGGATAAATAACAACTCTCTAGACGAGAATTATAATCCTGTTGGGAGTAATGTTACTAGAAAGCCTAGAGCTGTCTATAGTTACTGCGAGGTTGGCAACGTGAACCTGTTCATAGGCTACCGTAACTACTCCACATCAGGCGGGCCGTTCCTACAAATCATAAAAATGACATCGGAATATAAAACATTATCATGATCAATCAATCCTATTGATAATAGAGTGAAATTATTGGAATTTTACAAAATTCCTTCAGTTGTGCAATCAGATTTCTGTTCAATATCATCCAAATGGAAACACTGAAATGTTTCCAATGGGGTAACCGTAACAAGCATATTAATTTTGTTCACTTATTAATTAGTCACGTGCTCGATAGCGTCGTTGCGCGCGTCATTCTAACCGAATACACAGGTTAAGCAATTTCGACAGCAATTTCGCAGCATGTATATGGATGGGTTTATTTATCTCGAACTTCTCCGTGCTTCAGAAGGCACGTTTAGCCGTCGGTCCCGGCTGTTGTTTTTAAGATGTCTAGAATACTATAGAACTTAATACTTTATTAAAATTTCAGCTAGAATTGTATTTAGCCGTTTTGATGAAAAACGGCGTTCATGTTCTATTTTTAACAATTCAGGCACGTAAACCTAACTAAACATTCGCGAAAATCAAACGTTATGAAATGACATTTGCAAAGCGTAATTAGCAATTTCTACGAGTAAGATTTGGTACTCTGCTCCAGGCGTCTGAATTTAAAATAGACTAATTAACGTTCTTGATACTTCGTGAGGCAAATCAAATTAGTATTCACAGTAATATTTTCTTGAAAAGCGGCTTGACGTAATTTGTTTGACTTTGAAAACAAATGTTGAAGTTTATGTATTGTGTGAAGTACTAGTTCACAATATTTAGCGTTTAATATTTCTCTGGAAGTTCATACATTTTGTTCGAATTCATAAAATTATAAAGTTCTATGTTCGTTAGGTATTTGTTTTTTATTTCTTTGGATAATAGTACCTCTGCTACAAACACAGCAAATCCTTAGGAGCTTACTGGTGACCTCACTTACACGCAGGAATACAACAACCCTCTACGGAGTTGTTATTTGTCTGCGGTTTTCTGTGAGGTGGAGGTACTTTCCTAGACGGGCAGCTTTAATGCACCCTACCTCTCTTAATAACACTCAGACCAAAACAAACAGACATGTTCATGTAGACAAATGTTGTCCTGTGTGGGAATCGAACCCACGAGCGTTGGTGTCAAAGTAATGTAACAGCGCGTTTCACTACTGCGTCACCGAGCTCGTCAAAACGATTGTATTCAGATAATAATCCAAATCGTCAATGATTTGGATTACTCCTTTATATATACGATCGGCTATGATATTTTTATGCAATTATTGTAAAGATCTGTTGATAATCTAAAATACTCATATTAAGACTTTGTTAAATAAAGTGCAATTAATTTGTTTGAAATTCGAGTCCACTGACTCGAATTTCAAAGAAATTAATTGCATCTTAAAGCAGCGAAAAGTAGAACAGTATTGCCTCACTTCTGAAATTAAAAGCTATTTAAATGTCTTAATATGTAACTATGTATATCAAGTACATTTTGAGTAGATTAGAGAATATGAAATTCGGTGACTTCATTTTTAGATAATCCACAAATATGAATTTTATTTATTATCTATCTTTAGAATACCTAGACGAAAAAATTGGGTCGTTATAGGTTTGACGCCCATATGCATGAGTACGTGTCTGTCTTCAAGAAAATCCCTGTGTGTACAACCTAAGGGTTCATCTAAACCTCTCTAGTGCCGTATAGTATGCGATCATTTTGATTTCTTCGTGCCGACGGCGAGCAGTGCGAATTTAAAAGGAAGATACAGAGATCATCATACGTACGTATCAAATAACTTGTCTGAACACAACTGGTCGTACAATCGCTAGAGCAAACAAAAGGAGGCAAATTATTCTTATACGTAAGAGCTTATTAGCGTGTGTATAAGTTTGGAATCGTCAACAAATCCACAAGCCAACGAGACACAAGGCCTCTGCTAGTACCATGTTGTTCAAACCCAAAGGTAACTACATTACTCCATGTGCGGTCGGAGTTGAGACTTGTACAGCAGATGTTTTGCCTCGAGCAAAGAGCTGCTTCACTCTGTAGTTTCTTGCACGTCAATTTTACTATCCACATTGCATGTATGCTCTTTTACTTATAGATTCATGGCTGTATGAGACGCATTTAAAATTGGCTATGACACTACTGAGTTCATCATAACTCGTTACCATGCAGCTCTAAATTACATGCAAGTCTATTAATATGCATAACACAAGGATGAATCTTGTAGTTAACTACCGGCAATAGAGTGCCGAGTAATTTTAGATGGAAACTTGTAATTAATTCAAAATCTTACACCCAATACGGTCTATTACAGAGGCATTGCGGCGCGGTTGTAATTTATTCCATATTTGAACTTAGATAGTTGTAAATAATACACAACGTGAATTCACTGCCTTATTTGCAGCGAGGAAACTTGGTTGCCTTTGCTTTGGAAATATTAACTAGTTTGCTAACTTGTAAGAGGAAGTAGTGAAATTAGAGGCTAACTACATAATAATGTACACATATATATTTAAAGGTTGTGATAAGATTGTATGAAGAAATATGGAGTCCTTTACTATTGATTGTTATTTTTATAGCTAACATGGAGTAATGTGAGGCATTAGAAAGCAACGAAACTAAAATGTGTGCATGGTCGATGTTTTTATTTTTCTAGAATTCACTTTCTTTATCATCACAATCCTCAAAAAAAAACTGACCATTTCGTCGTACGTCCGATTGTTACTTTTATTTCAGTATAGATTTGGTCAGGTTTGGACAAAGTAGACAAATTTAATATTTCTAACTAATATAATAACTAGCACAGTTTCGTAAATAAAAATAAGTTATACGATGTAAGTAACGTACGGGACACTCTATTCGTTAGACCAGCATGACAAAGATTCGCATACTATATAACTATGTGCAACAATCGTCTACGCAATAATTACTTATACCTATTATGATTTTTGATTATAATAAACACATAGTTATATATATCTTCGTTATAATAAACAAACAGTAACATAATAACAATAAATATGGTATATATCACACAAGAAAACAATCAATGTGTATTCAGACAGTGAGGCAGCGTTTGCTCGTAGAATTCCCCAGCAGCGCTGAGAGTATTAACTCTACTTTGTCACTCCTTGTCGCAGCAGGCATAGACTATCATGAGAGAGGCCTGTAGCTAGAAAGAAGCTGAAAATGCATATGTTTTAGTGTAAGAATTGTTTACATTATATCTGTCTTTTGTGAATACCTGTATATTATCAACATACATCATGTATTATGTTAACAAACCCTGATCATCCCATTTCTTCAAATCACGTAACAAATTATATAATAGCTGCAAAACATAATATGTACCTACAACACATGGCGCTAACAATCCGAAGCAACCTTCGATGCTTGTTTATCTTATCTGGTCTATAATTAGGCGGCCGCGTCTTGTTACCTTTTTGGGTGTTGTATTTTTAAGAGGGAGACAGAAGTCGAAACAAATTCTTTAATATTTTATGATTTATATTCACATACCTACCTCTATTTTTTTTTCACATTATAATTTGTGCCATAAAATATAAAATGTGTTTCGTTGGTTGTAATTTGAATGATCTTTCGACTACACTCTTTTGACAGAAGAAAAGTTGAATATTGAAAATTTGAAATATACTAATGTTTTAATATTCAATTCCCATTATTTTCCGAGAAATAACACAAAACCCTAAAGTAAGAGAGATTTCCACATAAGTTAGAACGCTATTGGAAATTATTGCTTGCGCTGCGTTATTCGTTAAACCTTCCACCAGAGGGAGACTTTGTACAAAAGTCGTCTGCGTGGATACCTCTGTTTCACTGAGAGAGAAATGACTAGGTACAGTGACGAAACAGTATTAGGTCACAAGATTGACAGCGCGCGAGTAACATCCCCGTGGTGTTGCGAGCGTCAGCCGTCAATAGGCTGCGGTGACCGCTTACTATCTAATGCGGGCCGCATACTTGTTTGCCAATCTAGTTGTATAAAAAAACCTACACTAAAAAATGTATAGCTACATTGTTCCTTATACCAAAATCTATAAAAAAGTCCGCGTAAATCTATCTATTTTGGATAAGTCACAGTTACCGTTTTTATCTAAAAAAAAATCGGCCAAGTGCGAGTCGGACTCGCGCACGAAGGGTTCCGTACCATTATCTATAAAAAAGGCAAAAAAATCACGTTTGTTGTATGGAAGCCCCCTTAAATATTTGTTTTATTCTATTTTTTAGTATTTGTTGTTATAGCGGCAACAGAAATACATCATCTGTGAAAATTTCAACTGTCTAACTATCACGGTTCATGAGATATAGCCTGGTGACAGACGGACGGACAGACGGACGGACAGCGGAGCCTCAGTAATAGGGTTCCGTTTTACCCTTTGGGTACGGAACCCTAAAAAGTGTGAATTATTCATAAGTGTGAACTAGGCTTACGAATTAACAGTATTCACTTGTTTTTACGATTTTTTTCATTACCACCACTCGAATCATTTTCTTTCATATTTTCCAATGGTTATTTAACGTTAATCAGTTGATGATTTGGCTAATAGTACATAAAAATACACCAAGCTTCGTAATACGCAGGCGCACACACACGTACGACGCTCGATCCCTGTAATAAACACTGTATAATGCTTTCTATCTCATTCTCATTTTGAGGAGCTCGGTAACGCAGTCGTGAATGACGCGACTTTGACGCCATTGTTCGTGGTTTCGATTCCCACCCTAAACATTCATATGCTTGAACATGTCTGTGTCTTGGTTTGAATATTTTAAGAGTGGTAGGGCGCATCAAAGTCGTATGGGGAAGTACCCCCACCTCACAGAAAGCCGCAGCCAAATAACAACTTCCTAGAGGGATGTTGTGTTCCTACGTGTGAGTCAGGTCACCAGTAAGCTCCTAAGGAGTTACTATGTTTGTAGCAGAGAAGGCATCGCGCGAGTGATACTTAATATATTACAAGCGTTTATAGGCTACGGCAACCGCTTTACATCAGGTGTGCGCATGCGTTTATGCCTTCAGAAGTTGTATAAAAAAAATCTTAGTTAAATCCTATGGATACTTCTATCTCATTCTCTCGCACGTTAAATCCTACAGATGTATATGCATGTCTCTTTTTAAGCGGACAAGCGTAACGGCATCATTTTTTGTTAACGCGCTCGCTTGATTTTACTCCTCTTAAAATTTCCGTACCGGGCCTTATAACTCAAAATCGTTTCTTTCTCCAAACATAGATCAAATATAATATAACATATTTACGAAGCTGTTCTGCACCCGGGCGAAGCCGGACCACTAATAAATAATAAAACTGTGAACTTCGGGATGGTATCAATAGTCATTTACCGCTTTCGTTACAGCTTCAAATCAGGTGGTCAGTTTTTTTGATTGTATCATTTTCTTAGTTATAACTAACAAATAACATAATGGTACTTTTATTCGAGTCCACAACTATAAAAATATTTTTTCCGTAAGTAAATTTCTTGAAATTGAATGCAATTTTTGCACAGCTGTTGTTGAAGCTTTCGTAACAGTCTGTCGCTTAATTTTTTATTCTTGCTCAGGCTTTAAATTAAAAGGAATCGCCAGGGCCGCATCGGACCTCAACCGCAACTTACAGTTATTAACAATTCCGGTATAGAAAATATTTTACTTCCACCTTCCTTATTAAACTTGTTTCTCGACCCTTGTCCTATCTTTATGCATCGCCGCAGGAATAATATGGACATGATATAAAAAAATATATAAAACGCGTGCGGGAACCATAGCTGAAGTTATATCAGGGTATCGATACACTCGTTACCAAAATCTGTATCAAACAAATTGATTTATATTACATTAAGCTCTTCCGCTACCTCAGTCGTTGTCGCCGCAGCAGCGGTGTTGTAGTCGTCTGAGAACAAAACATATCGTATGTTAATTTAACTTCCGCATAATAGAAGGAATTTGTTTTATGGTATAGTATCAAGCTGATTTATTGGTGTACTCATATAACAACAAAATCCGTTTATCAACATATATATATATTATATTTGCATATAACAGATATATCAAATTGCATTCTCTTCACTGGCTAATCTACCTAAATAGTAGATAGTAAATATTTATTACTTCAATATTTTATAATATTTAAGATAGTAAATATTGTGTCACAAACTAAACTGAAAAGTAATGTATGAGTACAGAACACGCCTACATTTTTTTTAGCATACAACGAAGTTTAAAATATTAAACCAATTTATATAGAGCGACACACTGAAATTATAAAGTCATTGTTAATATTCATTTAGAACTAAATAGGAAATAGTTTTTGCGAACCGCTAACTAACTAACCGCTCACTACATGTAGGCGTATTGCTCTACATGACGATATTCGTGAAGGCCGGCATTCAACTGCGTTTACTAGGGATACTGCTATCTCATTCTCTCGCACGTTAAATCCTACAGATGTATATGCATGTCTCTTTTTAAGCGGACAAGCGTAACGGCATCATTTTTTGTTAACACGCTCGCTTGATTTTACTCCTCTTAAAATTTCCGTACCGGGCCTTATAACTCAAAATCGTTTCTTTCTCTTTTTGCTTGGTTAAGGGTTAATTGAAAAAAACCAGCGGCAAACGTTTGTAAAAAAATATTGCGTTTTTTTCTTCCGCATGGTTGCCGCTTGCAGAATCCCACTTGTAGATCAAAGAAAAATTCTAACTTGTATACCATCTGGTACCAACTGGTATAAACAACCGAGAAGCCTCATCCTCTTGTAACGTTCTCGTTGCTTCTTCGCGCAAGTGAACAAAATTTTAGCCTTGGAAAAAGTAGAACTCGTGACCCATCTTGCACATAGTCCGAATCTATATTGTAATTTCTCGGATATCGGAAATCTATGAGTTGAAGCGAGATGACATTTAAGAAGTCATAAGAGACCGTGATGGCTTTCAATCAACTCGTAGAAAATTCGCCGTGACATCAGTGGCTTTCGAGTTTTGAAACATGTTTCTACCGAATGTAAAAAACAATTAAAATGTAACGCTGAGTTTTTTCAGAACTATTTTATTTCGGAAAGCTCTTAACTTGTTTTATTCTAGAATTACTCAAAACTTAGTGGCCCCCTCGTAATAGGTATATAATTAATTCGTAGCGAAGTAAGTAAGAAGAAAATAATACAGAGTATTGCGATATGTTTCCTTACGTTGTTTCATTACGCATTTATGACGCTTGATCTCTCTATATCTTGTGATTAACAGTGTTACTCGAAATTCCTTATTGTGCTAGAGTGCTGTGTCTACAGGTTATGGAAACTTCTTCATATCAGGCGTGTCGTAGCCATGCGTTATTTCGCAATTGTCTATTATGTTTGTTTGCTACCCGATGTAATAAAAGAAATAATAGTAGTTAAGGGGCAAAAGTTATCCTAGCCACAGGTATTGGCTTCCACGGAACTCTAAATGATACCCTAACATAGATCTAAGTGACTATCGCCTTTTTTTTAAAAGACTGAAGAAAAGAATAATTAATGCAAAAGTGATTACAAAAACTGAGTTTCAGTGAAATAAAGAGTTTTTGATACTACTGGCATTTTTTATACAGTAGTGTAAAAGGAAATTAATATCTCCAATGACGTTATGGTTAGTGATTCGTGGTAGTATAGTCAAGAAAAGATATTCGGAATATCATCACTAGTCTCAACGCACTGTAATTTTATTTTTTGGGGTCTGACTAACCCATATTCGTGAGGCGTCGTTACCCGAGGCGCGTCTACAGGCCGCACAATTATGTAATTACGTGTTAGGATATCTGTTTTTATCACGTCCACCCTTGTCTATTGGATGATAATTGAGCTCTTGTTTTGGTCGTAATTTCTCGTCATTACTGTTGATGTGTGTGAAAAAATAAAGCCATATGCCTTGGTATACGGTAGCCTTTGGTAACCTATATGCTAGTATAGTTAAACTACAGTATGTACTCGAATATAGGTACTCCTAGATGGGAGATATAATAAGGCTCAGTATATTAAACTCAAATGTGTAACATTTATGCACAATAACTGTGAAGATTGAAAACTAAAAAACGACTTTACTGAAGCTGCAACTTTACTAAATTCATATGGAACTAATAAGATAATAGTTGTATATTTAAATTTAAAAAAATCTGCTCACAATTGGCGGAGAATCGGCTTAACGTTGCTTAATTTTTTAAAAGAGGTAGGTCGTATCAAAGAGCCCGTCTGGGAAGTACCTCCACCTCACTGAACCGCAGCCAAATAACAACTCTCTGGAGGGTTCTTTTGTTCCTGCATGTTAATGAGGTCACCAGTACGTACCTAAGGAGTTGCTGTGTTAGCAGCAGAGGTGGCATACGCTACGGTAACCGCTTTACATCAGGTGGGTCGTATGCTTGCATGCCTCCGTAGTATAAAAAACGTGTGCACAAATAGAAAACAGTCGAGTTGAGAACCTTCTCCTTTTTAAAGTCTATTATTTCACGTTTAGGGTGCCAGTGTCCTTTTTAAAGTCTATTATTTCACTTTTAGGGTGCCAGTGTCCCTCCAAGCGAAGAGATTTAGACCATACTCCCTTACGCAAGTCATCAGCAGCTACGTGAGAGACGTGTATTCAGAATATGTTCTAAAGATGTCTCATCTCGAGGTTATAGAGCTGAACTCATCCAATAATCGATGTCAAAACATTCACTTCACTTCATCTAAAACACTGAAAAGATTACATCAGATCAGACAGTAGCCCCTTTTTCAATGTTAATATCCCACATTTCGATATGTTTGAAAGCAATTGTAAATATTCTGCATAGAATATCCGACCGAGGGCCCATTGAGTTTGATTGAATTCACCACCAATAAGACACAAGTCTATGTTCTCTGCTTAGAAATTCCAGAGGCCCCATACCGTCCTAAAGATAAACCTTCCTAAAAGGTTCAGCTTAATGCAAAGACTTTTGCTATACAATCCTGAAGATCGATCAAACATGGAGTCACCTTGGCCGAGAAGACTAGGATATCAGCTTGGGGTTTGTGCCATGGGAGACTGAGAGATTAAATTTTTGATAATCCTTGGTGGTGTTAAGTTGAGACTACCAGGAATTCTGATGGAACAGTTTAAAGTGAGACTTTGCCTATTCTTGTGTTTTCTATCGATTGTGAAATGGGTCGTGTTCAGAGTTGTTTTTATACGAAGGCTACAACCTTCTTATATATCACTGCTCGACAGGAATTGATCCTTAAAATATTCGCGTGCACAAACTCTTAATATATGAAATAAACAACTTGCCTCGGTTTTGCCAAGAGAAGAAATAATAAATAAATCAGTATTTCCATACAAATGACAAGGCGCTACCTTGTTCTAGAAAAGAAATGAAGCTATGGATACTTCAATGACATATATATATAAGTATGTTCTTTAAAAACCATTTTAATTATGTAAAATAAGACCTAGACTACGACAAACAATTATGTTAATGTGCCCAAATGTTTGCTCCGTAGGGAAATTGAACGCACAACTCTCACTGTTAAAGTAGCCATCGCCAGTCACCACTAGATCACCGGGCTCATCATCTACGTAAACGTTAAAATAATGTTGACGTTTTTGCAAGATCGTCATAAATACTTCAAAATCACTAAAATCTCAACAAAATATGAAATAATAATTGGCTTATCTACTAAGCCTCTTCAACAAATTGAAATATTTGGCTCTAGTTTTCGTATAACAAACAACAATAAAAACAATTCGTTAACTCGAAAATACGAGATATCTGTCTTCATCTCAGCCGACGTTCAAACAATTTTCTCCCAAAATTTTGCTAATTCGTTCAAGCACGAGGTAATTTCGTTTGCCATATGGCGTTAACAATAGGGCAGGGTCAATAACATGCGTAAAGCAACCCGCGGACGTCCCACTTGCTTGCACCGACCTGATGACAAATTGGACATCATATAGAGCTGTGGAAATGAAAAAAACGTCAGTCTAAACCAATAGTTGTTAAAATGTTATATTAACCATATTAATTTTAATTTGTTTTTATAGAGTTTTGTTTCTTTATAGAGAGTTCCTTTAATCGTATTTTGATATAACAGTACTAAGGTATGTGCTCATAGTTAGGCATCTCCGATAAAAACTCTATTCGATCAAAATGTCTACTTTCTTTTAGAACCGTCACTTGAATGCTGCGTGTGACAACGTGTGCAATTGAGTTTGCTACAACATTCCAAAATGGCAAGAATTTATGAATTTAGATGCCAATATATGATCACGCAATCAGTCGGAAAGATTGTTGACGATGCACCAACCCTCTTAAAAAATACGGACCTGCATTCGATACGCATATATATAGGTATATTTCTACATTAAATGTACCGATATCTCGGAGAGGTGGTTTAACTAATTTGGATAATCCAAACTGTATTCTGTTGAATTGTATTTTAATTTGGCCAAATATATGTTTAATGAAGATTTGATAATTTATTTGAAAGTTCTCTATAATAACATTTTTTAAGTATTTCGAGAACCAAACAAGCACATATGTCTCGTCTGATAAGAGGTGATTGTCCTGGCTATGATCCCTTCCAATATAAGTTATATAGATCGCGCGTTGACGGCCCCGAAGGATACTGGTAACCTCAATCTGTGACATGTATACCCACAATAATTTTATATATTATTCGTGAAGTTCAGAAAAATATAAAAAAACAAAAAAATATAAGAAAATCTGACCAACTTACTTGAAGACGAGGCAGGTATCAAACATAAATAGATATCTACTTCCATGTGAATTAAATCAAATTTATATTATAACTCTTATTAAGTGGTAGGTAAGCTGTTGTTAGTGACTAAGTATTTAGTCTTCTTCTTCCTAGCGTTATCTTGTTTTCTAATTCATTAGGATCGGCAAAGTCTACCTAAGCCTACTTGGGCCTAAGGATTTGACGAAGATATTAATTTTGACCATTTTGTCAAACCTCAATAAGTCAGAGGAAAACTCGGATCCTTATGTTATGGCACATATCTTTCGAAATTATGATTTCTTGGACGTACAAGTTTCCTCACGATATTTTCCTTCCAAGCCGAGTATATAATAATGACAAAAATATACTTAAATCTGAAAACACGACTTTAGTTGTACGTGCTCATACCAGGATTCGGACCAGAACCAGTCCTTCCCAGTCTCAGTTTTCTATCCACTAGGCTAGGCTATCAGTGCTCAATAGCTGGCTGGCTTATTACTTCTTATGATAGAATTGTTACTAAGTTAAATTAAAAACTTTCTCACAAGTGTTCTTGAGACTGTTTATTCAAATATTTAGTTTTCTAATTACTTCATCAAAATGTCTGCCAATATTTTTGAATTACAAAAAGTTGAAGTTATTCTTAAATAAAAATGCAGAACAAGTTTAGCGCTAGGGTATTTTACAGAGCGAGTCGAGTATTACGAATATAATTCTAAAGACAAAATGTATTAATGATTTTCTACAATCAATGCGATCTGAATTTGCTTTATACCAAAGCACACAACTTCTAATCAAAATTTTTCTTATTATATCTAGTCTCATTACCGCGATTAACAACTCTATATGAATCACTTCCTTGTCGAGACCATTATAGCCGGTCCAATCAAAAAATCATTTTTTACCATATAATATTTGACCGGACATGGCTCGTAAATGACTTACAAAGTTGTTACTGTAATAACATCTATACATTATATGAAAATATGATTTATTGCTGATGTAAAGAGCGTTAGATTAATAAAAATATGTGTTATTTATAGAAGTACCCACTTGTTGAAATTTACTATTTAGTGTTAATGTTTAGATTAAGTCTTTGTATATGATTGTTTTGGTTTATAAATGGGCCACTATTACGCGTAACAGCACACGAGACTTATGAAAGAGAGATAGAATACGCATATTTTAAAATAAGAATTACCGAAGGTGCTTCAGAGGATTGCAGTCAAAACACAACTGCGAGTGAGTGAGTTTAGCAGTAAGCAGTGAAGACGGCAACCTGGCGTGATTTATCCTACTAATATGTACTCCTCCATCACTTAGCAATTTCCTGACCTCTGAAGTAATGTACTTTTTGGCTAATTATGGTACATTAGAAGGAAACACATTCAAAGATAATAGTTTTAAGTAATAAAATCCCCAAACAATGCGGGATTAGACCGCCAGTAGCAGGGACAAAGGACAAACCTCAGAGAACATACAACTAATCCTACGTCTTTACAAAAATAATGCGACCACAATATTATTATATGAATACGCGTGTTACCCCACTTCTGCTTAAGAGCAGTATATTTTACTTATAAATATTACATTCAAGGTAATCATAAACCACAACTAGCACCGCTATAGAGTGACACTTCTAGATTTGCTAAATTATTTGATAATTGTGTGTTTTATTTTAATAAGTGTGTGTTCCAGTGGGTGCCACTCTAGGAATATCCCGTAATCACTTATTCTGAATTAATTCTTACATTAGAAAGAAATGTTTGATTATTTCGGTCAATGCTTACCGACTACATAATTTATAGATAAGTTGACATTTTTTATATTTATTTTGGAAACACAGTTTGGCCACATATATACATATGTATAGGAGATAATCAGAAAGGTGTTTTTTTTTAATGTAAACCCAGTAGAAAATATGGTGTTAAACTGATAACATTATTTGATTCTACTCTTATTTTACTATGGTGATGAGAAACAAATTTGTACACCTCTACTCCTTTAAATAAACAACCTTCTTCTTGCCAGGTTAACGAAAATATATTTTATTATTAACACGAAAATTAATTTAATTGAATTTGTGATGAAATATTGGCTATTACGTAGGCTTATCAAACTAAAGAAAATATCTGAAATTAGATTTCAGATCTATGCAACGTTTCATTTATAAGCTAGACATAGCTACTACGGACGAATATACAGCATAGTAACAGTAATGGCGTTCCTATCTGATATTTGGATACGAAACTCTAAAAAATATGATCCCTGAACAAAGTAATAATTACACACATTAGCGCCTGGTTCATTCGCAATAAAGTATTTTTCAACACAATTGCTCGTCGATATTAAGGTTGAAAAATGGATATCAATGAATGTGTCGAAACACATTACGCTATTTCTCACGCTATCAATCATCCTAACTCCACGCTCCGTCGAGGTTTCATTTCAACCGATAGACCAATGTTTGACTACCATTGTAATGAGTAGTTGAACCAGTCTTCCTTAGGGACTTTCAAGGCATTTACCGCCAACTCTGGGCTTTTAAAATGTGTACATCTAAGTTTTTTTTTAAGAACCAAAAAATAGTCGACGGGTGCTAAATCTGGGGTGTACAGTGAAAACAGAAAAGTTTCATGAAGCTCATTACACAAGAACATTAACTACACCAACTTAGTTTCTTGGTACAAGTCTATAGATATATAGTCTATAACACTAATGTGCCAGTGATGAGAAATATATAGTCAAAATATTGGTTCGAATCAGTTCCCTGACAAGCTATGACTAAATTATGTTATAAGTACATGTAACTGTGCGTGCATGTGTGTAGTACGTAGGCATGAGCGTATGTATGTTTGTTTTCCGAATAAAATAAAATAAATAAATAAAATAGAAGAGCACCAGCTAAACCAAACCCACATAGAAATTATTGTTTTCTAGAACAATATCAATACAAGTGCTGGAGTTCGCGCTTCGCGCAAATCCCACCACTACTTTTACAAAATGTACTTTTTTAAATACTTCCGGTTATCAAATTAACTCCATTTTGATACCATTAGAAAGATGCAATTTAGTTTGACTTTCTGGTGAAAACCGCATCTCAATCGCATTTATAGTTTTATTTCTAGAGGCCAAAATGTCAGTGCAGAAAAATAGAGGGAGAAACTGTACTATTTTATGGGTTAGGGATTTTACAATATATCTTGCGTACACTAGATATATTGCGATCACTTGTGAATTAGTGACGAAATCGATGTATTTTAGCTTATATTAAATTCTAAACTATAAAACCTGTAAATTAAACTTAGTGCATATTATTAGTCTGTTAACTGAATTATATTTTGAGAATTTGGGTTTTCAGTATTATCTGGACTGAAGTTATGATTAAAATGCTTTGAGAAAATATAGTTAGTGCCCAGGCTGCTCTTGGCGGCTACTTCTACTTTATCGTTGTGTTAGACCGTGATAGTGTGTGTAGTGCTAACACTAAACTACACCAAATAACGATATATATATTTATCTGTATCTAAACTCATGTTATGCAACGGATTTTTATGTTAGGAAATTTTTGAAATTGCTAATGCAATTTTGAATATTCTTTTACTAATACAATCCCTGAGTATTAAAAACTATTTTTTAATTAGAATTCCTATCTTAAATATTTTAACGTCCTGTATTATATATATATATATATATATATTAAAATAAACCACACAATTATCAACGAATTTAGCAAATCTAGTAAGTGTCACTCTATAGCATATATATATATATGTATATATATATGGGATAATTGTTATGGTTTTTGGTACTAAAACTTTGAAAATAGTTTAGTGTGTCAAAAGACCAAAGTCAGGCAGTGAGTGAAGATTGTCAGGTTCACAGAATGATAATGTTGTTGAAAGTACATTGCAAACCTCGAAATATTCATAGAGCTTATTCTCTCGAGAAAACTCTACAGTCTGATGAAACATACATAAAACACGGAAATTACTCTGACAATTTGGATGAATTTTGTATTTAGATAAGATTTTTCCTTTTAAATTCATTGGTGTTTTGCAGCTTACTAACAGCAATAAGCAAAAAAAAATATGGAATATATTACCACAATTTTTTTATTTAGATAAGGTTGGCTCTCTATATTTATATATAGAGATGATAAAACGAGATTTATATAGAAAAATCTTAAAAAAGCTCGGTCGCTCAAGTACTATAAACTTAAAGAGCATAGTTTACGAGAGTGAACCAGTGACAAGTAGCTACTGAATTATATAACTACAAAACAAACTTTCGTAAAGAGGCAAGTATAGCGCGGCCAGTCAAAAGTATACTCTGCAACCTCTTGTTTTTGAAAGCACTACTAGTAAATTTGCTAAGAAATTTAATATCTCCTAAAAGGTTGTTACATCACGTTCGAGATATAGAACGCCGGGCGTGGAGTCGCTCAGAAAGAAACGAAGAAAAATATAAATATCTTTTACCGTTACAACACAAATTCGTATACCTCGAAATATTCATAGAGCTTATTCTCTCGAGAAACCTCTACAGTTTGATGAAACATACACAAAGAGATATTTATGAAAATGTTTTTGTCTTTTATTTCATGTCTTTGGTAGTAGTAACACGAACGATTTTTTTTTGTATTATACACGTATTCCATATCACGCAATTTCAAGTTCGAATACATTCTTAGACTATAAATTCTTTAACTTGTCAATATTATGAAATCCAATTTAGTTTGTACATTATGTACGGGAGAAAATTTTATGTTTTGTAGTTAACTATTTTTATTTCTGTGGGCAGTAGTCCTATAGTAACTAGAACATTTCGTATTATTATACCCAATGTCACTAGCATCTAAATATCGAAAACCAATTTTCACATTTTTTTTAAAAAGCAACTGTCTTTTTATGTTCAGAGTCTACTTTTAATGATGCACCCTGCCAATTAACAAACAAGGTTTTGATCTTACAGTCAGACCGCAACCAAATCATAGCTCTTTCAAAGTTTGTTATGCTCCTGGCAGTGAATGAGGTTGCTTGTTAGCTCAGAGTACAAGATTATATTGTATAGTTAATATATATCAATTGTTTGAATAGCTTTTTATACGACTAAGATGGTTATTACCGAACCCTGAGAATACTTGAGACAACAGAGGTATCATTGTCAATCCTGTAAACACCTCTTCATGAAGAAAAACACCTTTTTGAAGATTCCTATGTTGCAGTCTCCTGTAAAATCTCGATACATTCCACGCTTTGAATGACAGCGCCAAGAAATTTTTCTGGAACCGTACAGTACACGACAACTTAGGTTCTAATGTAAGTGAAAGAATTCCTTGCTATTGGCGAATGCTGCAATTGTACAGTGGCCTGACTCGCATTGATTTATCTACTGATTTCATTAAAGCATGATATGCTGTTTAGACTGGCAATTCTCGTAGCTGTGAAACATACTGAAAGTGATTATTTTCTGCACTATTGGTTTTCACTTTTCATTTTTTATTTAATTTCATCAGCCAATATCTATAGACATTGGCAAAGTGGTTTTGTTTTCGATTAAAAATATTAGACGAATTTAAGTAAGTACTTATTTACACTTGATTTTATTATTTCTTATTTACACTTAATTTAAGTCTATTATCAAACAATTAGTATAAACTATATCTTCACTTTGAACATGTGAACGAAACCTTACCACCTGCAATCTCGTGTGCTTGCTTACTTTCAACATAGTGCGAAAATATTTTCCGATAAGAAACGGGAATTTGCATCGGAAAAAAATGGCGTAATTTTAAAAGGCAAAATGTAAGTTATAAGGCAACCTTGTCTAGTAAGCAGCAGGCCAGTAGGTCAGATCTCGATGGATCGAGGGAAAATGTACATAATTTACCATTTCCCCGTAGGTATAGACAAATGATATGGAACCTTTTTCAATATTGGGATATTCGGGATTATAAAAATGTAATATATTAACCTGAAGGATGTCTACTAATTTTTATTGCACGTGTATATTTTTCAAGTCAGTTTAGTATGCGTGATTTATACATGGTATGAATATTTATGTTAATATGAATTCTTTTTCTAATACTAGGTTTTGCTCGTAACTTCGTGCTCGTAACAATACCATTATTCTTCTTCTTAGAGTTTTCCCGTTTTGTAATTTTTAGAGGTACACACGTCTTTCGAAATATATTTTTTTTGGATATCCGGGTTTCCTCACGATGTTTTCCTTCACCGCCGAGCTCGGCAATGTCATTAGCACAACAATTTCCTCTAGATATCAGATTATCTCTGTACGATTCGTTCTTGGTTCTGCTATAAAAAAGTATATTTTTTATTTATATATTAGTTCATCAATTATTATTTATATAATAGTTAATGTATTCAATTATTATTTTGCGAAAGTAAATTTCAATGGTAATTTGACCACTTTCATTGCTTTCGCCACCAGTTAGAACTAGCGCTGGCCCTCACCCATCGCCACAGAGTTATTTCCTTTATTCTATAATATCTAGTGATATATATTTTACATAAAGAATATTTAGAGAATTATCGCTTCTCGTTGATCGACTTATCGCTGAAATAAGTAACCAGTGCCCTATAATGACTAGTTTAGCAGTTTACTCGTCTAAATAATCAAACAAACGGACTGACAGAGACACTTTGCTATATATAATAATTTGTTCAGCTAGGTGGCGGTAAAAGTTTTGTACCAAATTTTTGCTTAATAGGGCTCAATTAATTTTTCATACTACGTCGTGACACACACAAGCATACGGCCCACCTAATGTAAAGTGATTACTTTATACCTATGAATACGTGCATTACAGAAAATAATGCTCCGTCGTTGTCACCCTTGCTACTAACACAGCAACTCCTTAGGAGGTTACTGGTAACCACACTCACTAACAGAAACACAACAACCCACGAGGGAGTTGTTATTTGATTGCGGTTTTCTATGAGGCGGAGGTGAACTTTCCCGTTCGGGTTCCTTAGATGTGCCCTAGATCTCTTAAAAAACAACTTTACTTATCTCAGTGTTTTACTTTTTTTTTATATACATGTTAAAAGAGGACAAACGAACATGTGGGTTATCTGATGGTAAATGATCATCATCAGCAACACCAAAGGGTCACTGATCCGTTACCAGCTTTTTAAATAAAAGATTCTATTAAACTGGCCGAGTTAATATTTAATTTGCTTGCTTTCTAAAAGCCCGAACCAACGTAAAATGTCTCTTCTTATCTTAACACCGATACTCGCTTTCAGGCTCATCCTCACTACATTTATTCCACTTTCATGCTCTTTCTGGCAAACCCAGCTCCCGTATTGCATATGTTAGCATTGGGATCAGCACCGCGTTGCTTACAGTGAGTTGCACTTTCTGGCTCAAGTCTTTATTGCCACGAAGTTTCCACAATGCTCCATTCACATTATACCCTGTACTCACCCGACTCTCCATAGCAGCGATTACCTTCCGTTCCTACTAAGAATGTGTCCAAGACATGCAATCATTTATTTCACCACTACATCATCAACCATACTTCTTGAGTTCGTTATGGTTTCGTCGCTTTTATAAGCTATTATTTTTATTTTCTTCGCATTTAATGCAAGCCCTTCTTCATACAGCCGTCCTTCATTATTCTGACTATATTTTGTAGTTCAGATGGTGTATCTTCTACTAAGTAACACGATATCCTTGACATGAAGCTGGCAATTCACTAGGTCACCCATGCGCAATCCTACATTCGTAGATGGTATGCTCTGCAGTTGTATCAAGATACCAAATGAACATTTAAGCAGCCAGCATGCAACCCTGCTTGGAACTAATGATGACATCAAACCCGGGCGCCAAGCTTCCGCGCACCTGTAGACATATCAGTTGCTTCAAGAAATAAGAATATCTTCAAGAAGTGCAGATATTGTTAGTTAGTGTACAGAATTGATACGGGGTTGGCTCGTTTTGCGACTCATCAGATCTCACAAGAACCAAATCACTGAAGATATATGTATGAGTTTGACGAGATAGTTCGTGAATGTATCTGCAAAATCTCTAACCTATTTGCGAAATATTTCTTAAAAGAAATTTACTTGAAAGTAATAACATTTCAAGATGGTTCACAGAACAATGGACATCCGTAGCACTAAGATACTCGTACAATAGATTGAAAGACAAAGGTATTAAAAAATAGTTCGTATTGTGGCTAAAGCAATAACTTCTATATGAATCGTGAAAACAGAGGAAAAATCTTTTGATGATACTTACGATTGTTACAGAGTCTTTTTTTGTTTTTTTATTATCTTCATAAAAACTTACAATAATATTACATCAGTAATTAGTCCGTACCACAAAAGCCGCGTAGGGCTTATCTGAGTGACGGTTGGTCGTTCACATACAGTTTTTTTAATTTATGTTTAAATATATGTTTTTTGCCATTTATGTATACATCAGTTAATTCAGTTGGTAATTCATTAAAATAGTACGGTATGGACCACAAGACCGCATTGCAAATTGTTAGGAAAAATAAGAAATAATATGTTCATAATTACATAATAAGAAATTACAGATAGATAGCATCAAAACGCATTGGTATCAAACAGTGTTGCATGTTGTCTGCTAGGCTGTTATTCAGTATCTCGATAGTTGTCTACAGAGAATAAGATGTACTGATGAAACGAATGTAGGATTACGCATGGGTGACCTAGTGGTGAACTGTCTGCTGTATGCAGACGATGCCGTCCTATTAGCAGAAACACCATCTGAATTTCAAACACTAGTCACAATGATGAAAGACTAATGTATGAAGGAAGGCTTACTATGCGAAGAAGAGAAGAAGAAGAACCAATGTAAGGATTACGGTAGATGATGAAGTGTTGGAACAAGTGGATGAGATTGTATATCTTAGATGCGCTTTCAGTAAGGATGGAAGGTACACCGCAGACGTGGAAAGGCGAGTGAGTGCTGGGAATAGTGTGAATGGAGCGTTGGGACAACTTCTTGGCAGTAAAAACCTGAGCCAGAAGGCACAGCTGGCTATATACAATGTAGTGCTGGTCCCAACGCTTACTTATGGAAGCGAGAGCTGGGTATGGCAGAGAGCATGAAAGTACGATAAACGCGGTCGAAATGCGAGCGTTGCGCAAAATTTGTGGCGTAATGGTTGTAGACCGTATTCGCAATGATGAGGTTAGAAGCAGAGTAGGTCTGAAAGAGAGCGTCGGTGTTAAAATAAGAAGAGGCATGCTCCGTTGGTTCAGATATGTAGACAGAATGCAGGATGAAAGAATGACGAAGCAGATATACAATGCATAAGTAGAAGGATGTAGGAGACGAGGAAGGCCAAGTCTTACCTACCATGATCAAATTGGTCGTGTTCTATCAGAAGGTGATGTCAGGAGCCCTAGAAACAGGCGAGTATGCATGAAAAGAGCAATGAATATTAAAGAAGCGAGTGAGGTATGTACGGATCGAGTCACGTGGCACTTGGTTCTCTCTGCCTACCCCGTAATGGTTTTGGTATGAAGTTATAGATAGATAGTACGTATTGTGGCTAAAGCAATATCTAAAAGCTTTTCATGATACTCACGATTGTCATAGAGACTTGTAAGACCACATTGCAAATTACTAGAAAAAAGAAAATAATTTTGTTTATAATAACATAATAAGAAATTACAGAAAGATTGTATCAAAAGAACTAATCATCAATCAAATACAAAATGTGGCGCAATTAAGCAGCATTAAAAAGATACAAAAAAATATTTATTTGTTTTGCTTACTACTCCGATTATTTTAAATTTATTAACGTTATTGTTGTTTTATATATTTCATAGTATTTTCCCTAATTTGATTAATTCATGTCAAAATTCATGTCATTCAACTCAAAAATTTAATAATTTATTTGTGTGAAATTTATTAAATTTATGGTACTTACGGGTTGGAAGTTCCTTTTAAGTATTTGTTGTGGTTTTCTCGTATTATAGTTACAATGTCTTTTTGATCTTTATTTATATTTGATATGAATTTAATTACGTTACATAATTTATATATATATATATATATATATATATATATATACTCTCGTTGGCCCTAGCATGAAGATTATATTTCAAAAAATGTAAGGAGCGTCTTAATTTTTTTGCAATATAATCTTATTATTGAAATTACTCTGCTAGCATTTCGGAAATAACCATAGGCGCAAAAGAAATGTCAAAAGAAACATTCCAATATAGGTTTCTTTTCAAACCATCAATGAGATATTACGATATATACTTGTACAATAATGATGTCAAATGGTTAGAATTAAAGATTTTTAAGAAAAGATTGTCGGTGCTAAATTATTTCCAGACATCTATACCAGCTACATATTCATCAAATCTATAGTGCCGTCTAATAGAGCGTATATATGTGGTTTTTAAACACATTGTCAGGAAAGGATTTTTAAACATTTTGATATAAATAGTTTTTGATATAATTGGCATAAAAACTGGGTTAATTTTGTAAAACTTTTCTGCATACAATCATCTGAGTGTAAGTCGCTAATTATTGATTTATTTATATATGGTCACAATTACATAAAACATTATCTTGGCACGTTGCTGGTGTGGCCGTTATACGCATAGACTCCAGAAATATATTTTCTGCAATGAACCAAATGATTTGAATAAATTTAAAAATCTAATACTTGTTTGTGTTTCTACTAATATATCAATATTAAAATCACCGCAGATGATTATGTCTTTTTTGCTCTTAAAAACTTTTCTTGAAATATCCTCCATTACTTGCTCAAATTGCAAATAATCGCAACTAAGAGGTCCATACACACAAATAATTTTATAATTCTCTAATTCAGCACATGACACTTCTACTCTCAATAGAGAGCCTAATAACATCCAAAAGTTCTTTCGCTATTTGTGACTTTTTTAACACAATCAATGATCCACCTCTTATTGAAGACTCTCTATTAAAACAACTGACTATTTTATAATTACTTGTGCAAAATAATATTTCACCTTTTTTAACCAATGTTCAATCAAAATATAAATGTTGAATTTATCCAAAGTCAATTTTACTACATTTACATAGCCAGAAAAGCCTTGAATAGTTTCGTATACAAGGTTTCAGTTTTGCTTTCCTTTTGTCCAAGCAGCAGTTTAAATCTGCAGTCGTATCAATACAATTAGGTTTAGTTTATTGTTTACAATGTAAACTGTTAAGACTATTGAATTAGATTCTCATAATAATTAATCTTAATTCTAGATTTATTTGAGAGATATAGTATACCTTTCTTGAAATAAAAATCACTAATAACTATTAATAAATTATTAGTGTAAAAAAATAGAAAATTGTCATTATGATAACATGTCAAGTGGTATAAGTGGTTAATATTGTATATGTTAGTGGTCAATTTTGGTGACTGGCAATATGTGTAAGGTAGTGCGCATAACACTATCCTATTTACTTTTCAATGGTTCTGTTTATCTAATCCACTAGTTACATGCTTTCTTTGAATTCCTATACTTTTAATATTATAATGGAACAATAGTGGTATTGTCATCCATCACAGTTTGTTTATTATTTGGTCATGTGTTGCATATGGCATACAATAATTATTAATATTGATTTTTACGTGGTTGCTCAAAAAGACCTATATTAGAACCTGTTCTGTCTAGGAATACAATGATTTTGCTGTTTGAACTTGAATTGCTGCGACAAATACCTGAATTTGATATTTTAGTAGACACGAGTTGGATGTCACTGACCATGGATATGCTTGCATTGCTACAAGTGCAGCGATTACTAAAGGATTTAAAGCGATCTACATTGTATTTTCTCATGTCTATTAGTTCATTTAATACCAAAATTTGTTCTTGTATTTGGCTTTGGGATAAACTGTATTTAGCTGCTAGATCGTTAAGTGTCCATCCAATCTAAAATCGGAACTAGGCCTAGATACCTAGTTTCAATTTGTTTGGATTGTAGGCACGTATTATGTGTCAGCATCATATATTTGTTGTCTTTCCACCAGTTGTGCTTGGCATAATTTAAGCTCAGTATGGAGTTTTACATTTTTTAACGATTTTTTATTACTTTACGGTAACTATATTATGAGCGATTTTTCTAATTATGACTCCATATAGCCAACGTTACTACAACTTCACTTCACTTTTCTGGAGTCAATAATGTCTACTTGCTTAATTGTGAACTGCACGTCTCAAACCAAACACTATTAATTTCAATGAAATTGTCTATCGTCCTCCCATTTATATCCTAAAGTATTAAAATTTATATGGGAATATCCAATGATTTCGGTACCCCAATAAATCAGCATCACGGCGTCGAAAAGGCATAAAACTCCCATTTAATTTACCGCTAAAGATAATTATACAATTGCAAATTATCTGGCGCACAGCTTTGAGCCTTACGTTCCTAACCGTTGTTTATCTTTAATCACCCTTTGCTTTTTCCCTCTTTCATCCCTTTGGTACCAGCAGATTAGGGCACCTAAATTACGGTTGGGGAGAGAACAAATCAAATACTTTTTCTTCGCCCCAATATTGTTGAGCACAATGTTACTAATTCTATACTTCGCCGTCTATTTTTTAACTTAGATCAAAAGCAAAAGCTAAATAGTGTATATATGTTTTGGCATGAAGTTTGTTTAGATGTTCACAAAAGTTTTATTTAAACTTATAACATGCAAAGTGCGCAAGTGTGAGATAGTAAATTGGAATTACATAAGATGAGATTCTCGATACGTACAACCGAAATCTCGCAATCTTCTTTAGATTCTTAATGTACGATAGTCAATTAATCAGATATCCCTACAGGGTGACAAAAACGATATCTCACGTTCACCTTAAAATGCAACTTCCAAAATAACTCTTACAAGCCATTGTCTCAAAGGCTTCAATGTAAACACTCCTATAAAGGTATATTATGCATCCTCACGGCGTACGATTCTTTAACTTTTCCAACTTAGTCATGATTTTGCTTATCTACCACTGGAATCCGGCTTAAATACAATTTTGGTGGCTTCACCCGGAGAGATTGTTTTGCTTGCCGACGCAAAATTAAACCCAAATTTAAGGTTGAATTTGTCTTGATTTAAGACAGTAAACAAAGTTGAGAATAAAATTATCTTTAAAGCATTACTCTCCTTTTTGGGGCAGTGATATAAAAATAGATTTTGTAGCTGCATATTAAGCTTTTCATTGACAAAAGTACTGGTGAAAGCATGTATATGCTTTCTCCAGTTCTTTTACATATGCACATATTACGCGAATGAGTTAAACATGAAGTTTTATTAATACTAGACAGCCTACCGCCATTCTGGTACTTGAATCAGTTTAGATGGAAAAAGTGGAGAACAAACACTGGTTAATATTACGAGGCCAAGCCGCAGATGACAGAAAGGCAACTCAATGCAGCTATACAAAATCACAGGTCTATTTTAAAAAGCACAAAAGTAAAGCAACACGTTGCAGCACTCGGAGAAAATGGGATATTATTTGGTAACGATTCAGTTTAATTTGGAGTTATGTTAATGCATACATTCGGTGGAAAGTAAAATTCATTGCAACGGTTGACAAGTGGCAAGTTATGTCCACTTTAACGCCAAGACTCACGTTTGCAATTTCCGCGCATAATAAATATTTGCGTGCATTAACGTATCCGTTTGGAAAGAGCTTAATGTTTTCATGTATTGTACATATGTTGTCTATCTAATAGTATCTATCTTCGCCCGAAGCATCTTAGACAATTTCTTCATAGTCATTTTGTTCCAACAATTGTAAACGTTTTCTCCGGAAATATATATTTATTTATCTATATGTTCACACTGAATACTTTGTGGGCTTGGCAGCCAAGTGCCACATGACTCGATCCATACTTCACTCACTTCTATAACATTAATCCACATGGTCTTTTTATGCACGCTCGCCGGTTGCCATGGCTCCTGATATCCCCTTGTGATAAACACGACCAATTTGATCGTGGCAGGTGAATATGGTTTTTCTCGGCTCTACGTCTCCACTTTCGCATTGTATATCTGTCTCGTTATTCTCTCCTTATTCATTCCGGGAATATATAAAATTTAGATAGATTAGAGAATAAAATATTTTTTATAATAACTTGCAAAAATGAATGGTCCATTTCTTAGCTTTATTTCAAAATAAATTAGATTAAAGCTCATGTAAGGTTGAGAACCGAATCTGCCATCCTCAATTAATATTATTACGTAACGTTGTGGATTAGGACAGGGCTACGTAATCACAAATTAGTATGTGCCATTATATATCTATTCTATTCTAAATGAGGGTAAGTTAGTTCAAAACATTACATTAACGACAATTTAATATTAAAATAAATTGGGATAAACAACTATTACACTAACTAATGTATGTATTACAAGCAAAATTATAAACTAATTTCAAATAAACTAACTGCGAACAAAAGTTGTGTTAAATAGCTACCGAGAGTGATATTCAAATCAACATAAAGTTTATTAAAGAATATTTTGACCCATGGTTTAAAACTTTAATGAAACCAATGAAAAATACTACCCGCCCGTTGTTATTTTTTAATTTTTACCCGTATGGGCGACATTTGATCGGTATTAAATAATTATATAAGATGAATAATTGATGCACTCAGAGAGTCGAAATTGTGTAAAATTTAAATTACATAAATGACATGCTCTTAGATTACTGATTGGTCTACACTGCATTCTGGCGACATAAGCGATTTATCATTAATATAGCCGTATGATGTACTGAACTCTGTATAAATATTTTAGGATCTCTTAGCAGGTTTTAGTAAATAAATCGTAAAAACTACTTGTATTTAACAATCAACGTACTTTATTTTGTATGAAGTGTGGTACAAAAGATGACAGGCATATGTACTAAACATTGCTATATTGATGAATAGAAGGCACAGTTTAGGGTCAGTTTAGTCGCTCAGCTGATGCCTCGCACGGTACCGAGTTCTCTTGTACTATTAACTTAAATACTTAACCATTAAATCTACATCAAGTGTTTATTAATTTTCACCAAATATATATATATATACTTAAAGTAGCATAGAAAAATAAACAAAATTGGATCAGAAATAAAATAAAAACATATAGAAAATCAGATAATTAAAGTTTTTTTAACAATATCATCTCATCAAATCTTTGTCAAATTTACATGGCACCGACATTTCACATAAATTGTTACTCTAAAAAAATATAGTTTAATATTTCCAAGTCAATAAATGAGATTGAAACAACAGAGCGTGTCGGGATTGTTACTCCTCGAAATTGGACATAATGACCTCATTATGTCCAATTTCGAGGAGATATGATATGATTATCCGTGCGGTGACGGAGAAAGAATATTAAAAATCACCGCCCCCTCTCTTCCCCTGGGTTTCGTAAGAGGCGACTATGGGATTTCCTGACGTTCCAGCATCTCAGCCGGTGGTAGGGTAAATACCCGCCTGGTTGGCTACCACCGTACACACGGCGAAACACCCGTGAAGTGGCGTACCTATGAGTACGTCGCGTTTCGGGGTCAGCTGGTGTATAACCAGTGCTCGGGGGATTGTTGACACGATATTGCGGGAACAGTGGTGGATTCTGTCCATCCATTGTCAGAAGGACTGAGCTGACCCGTCGGCCAGGGAGACCCGTTGAAACGGTTGTTCCGCTGGCCGCCCGCGGTATAGTACAGGGGCCCAATCAAGACTAACCACCTTGAGAGGCTGCCCTTTCATACCGCGCATAATCTCGGGGTAGATCGTCGTGCCGATTGGTGACCGGATGGTGGGGACCCGGCGACTACTTCCGGGGGGGTTCGGGGGCCCTTCCGTCCGACGGATCAGCACAGCTCCTTTGTCGACAAACTAATGGAGAAACAGTCCACCGCGTTTCTTCCCCAATGTCGTGGCAATTCTCTCCCGCTTCACGCTTCCGTTCTTTACATTACTCATGACAGCGCAAATAGGAAAAGATGGTCTAACAGCGGTGCACTCCCCCACCACCCTGTTCAAGGTTGAGTTCGCTAACATCCGCGGACTCCACTCTAACCTTAATGCCGTCCACCAATACCTAGAGACGGCACGGCCCGTCATGCTCTTCCTGACGGAGACACAGATTCAGCGTCCAGCGGACACGTCCTACCTCCAGTATCCCGGTTATGTGCTTGAGGAGAATTTCCTCGCGAAAGCCGGGGTCTGTTTGTTTGTCCGCTCGGATGTATGTTGTCGCCGTCTGCGCTGCCTAGAGGATTCCTCCTTTCCTGTCCTCTGGGTGCATGTAAACCTGGGCCTTCAGAGCCGTATTTACATGTGCCTATACCGAACCCATACTAGGGACACGGAGACAACTCGGCTCTTTGAGTACATGAGTCGGGCGGCAGATGAAGCGCAGGAGCGGTACCCTACTGCAGAGATGGTATGTTTGGGGGACTTTAACTCTCACCACGACTCCTGGTTGGGATCCTCCACAACTAACCATGCAGGAAGGACTGCCCACGCGTTCGCTCTTTCGCACAGCCTGACGCAACTGGTGCACCAACCCACCAGAATACCTGATGTTGCTGGTCAGGAGCCCTCTCTGCTAGATCTACTGCTGACCACCCACCCTGCTGGCTACCGGGTTGAGGTCGGGGCGCCCCTGGGCACATCTGACCACTGCCTAGTATCCAGCACAGTGCCAAGCGCGATTCCGCCACAACCCACAGAGGTTAGGCGTCGTGTCTGGCACTACTCGTCAGCAGATTGGGACGGTATGCGCGACTACTTTGCTTCCGTCCCATGGGGGCAGCGCTGTTTCAGTGAGAAGAATCTAACGGCGAGTGCTGCGGCCATTGTTGATGAGATCGGCGTTGGCATGGAATACTACATTCCCCACTCCGATGTCGTCATCAAAAGCCGGAGACGCCCTTGGTTTAATCGTGAATGCGCTGAAGCTGTTAGTAACAAACAGGCGGCGTATCGCGCTTGGATCAGGGGTCGCGCCCTTAAAGATCCGAATACTGACTCACTGAAATCAGCCTACAACACTGCCACCAAGATCTGCAAGAGAGCATACATAAGAGCGGACGCCCAGCGCGTTACACGTGTCGGCACGAAACTAGTGGCGCACCCTACTGGATCGCGTAGCTACTGGCGACTGGCCAAAGCCGTGCAGGCCAACTTCTGCCAGCCCTCGCTGCCACCGCTGCGATGCCCTGATGGCTCACTGGCTCATCAGCCGCAGGAGAAAGCCGATCTTATGGCCAGCCTCTTTGCGGCTAACTCCCGATCGATGACTGTAGCACGCAACCACCAACAATACCCTCCAGTGGATCCGTTATGCCTGATATCCACATCAGGCAGCGCGATGTGCGTTTTGAACTACAGTCACTCGATGTCCGAAAAGCCATGGGTCCTGACGGTATCCCAGCGATTGTTCTTAAAAAATGTGCAGCGGAGTTGTCTCCGGTGCTGACGCGTCTCTTCCGCCTCTCGTACTCGACCGGTTCTGTTCCGGATGCTTGGAGAGAGGCCAATGCTGCAGCCGGTCCCCAAAAAGGGAGACCGTTCTGACCCATCGAATTACCGCCCCATTGCCGTAACTTCAGTGTTGTGCAAAGTCATGGAACGGATCCTTAACAATCAATTGATCCGTTACCTAGAAGATCACTCCATAATCAATGAGTATGGTTTTAGACCGAAACGATCAACGGGTGTTTCTAGCGTAGCGTATGTGACGCACCTCTGGGGGGAGGCAATCGATAAATATGGCGAATCCATGGCAGTCAGCCTAGATATCGCCAAGGCGTTCGATCGGGTCTGGCACAAAGCACTTCTCTCCAAACTTCCGGCATACGGTCTGCCCCTCCAGCTATGTAATTGGATTGCTGGCTTCCTGCATGAGCGTAGAATCCGCGTCCTTGCAGATGGATGCGCTTCGCGGTTCATGTCAGTGAATGCCGGTGTCCCACAGGGCTCCGTTCTATCGCCCACCCTCTTTCTTCTGCATATCAATGACATGCTGCCACTTGGTAATATTCATTGCTATGCAGATGACAGTACGGTCCATGGCGATATTTCGGTCGGCCTGGTGCTGGTCGGACAGAAATCGGTTAGAGGCGTGAGAGTCTTGTCGTTGAACTGAATCGGGTTTTGGATCTCATTAGTAAATGGGGTTCCAATAACCTGGTTGAGTTTAATGCCGAGAAAACTCAGGTTTGCGCGTTTACAACAAAAATGTCCCCCTTCCTTCCCACTCCCAGTCTTCAGGGTGCTTCCCTCAGTATGCGTGATAGCCTGAATATGCTGGGTATGGGTATTCGTTGCGACCTTAACCAGCGTTATTACATCGAGAGCCTCATCTCAACAGCCTCAAGAAAGCTCGGAGTCCTGAACAGGGTGCGCCGGTTCTTCACGCCGGACCAACTTTGTCTGCTTTATAAGACACAAGTTCGGGCCTGCGTGGAGTATTGCTCGCATCTCTGGGACGGCTCCGCACAGTATCTTCTTGAGGCTCTCGATAGGTTGCAGCGACGGGCTATCCGCATAATTGACGACGAAGAGGTCACCAAAAACCTAGAACCTCTTCAACTCCGTAGGGACATAGGCTCTCTAAGCGTATTTTACCGCCTTTACCATGGCGAGTGCTCTGAAGAACTGTTTTCCCTTATCCCACCCTCACCCTTCCGTCATAGAACCACACGTGCGGGCTTGCGATGTCATAGTTCCACGGTTGAGGAGATCTCTTCGCGTACCAAAAAGTTCGGCAACTCCTATCTTTGTCGTACCATTAAAAAGTGGAACGCCTTGCCTGCACATGTGTTCCCTCCTTCCTACAATATGGGATCCTTCAAACGAAGCGTGAAGAAGCATTTTGCGGGTCAGCATGGCAGCGTCAACTGACAGGATACGGGATGTAGTATATTGTCAGTTGCAGTTGCGATTTGGGCTCCTCTTTCGCTTACCATCAGGCAAAGAGGGGCCACTATGCTGAACTACTAAAAAAAAAAAAAAAAAAAAAATTCGTCTCTGCATGGAACGTAATAAATCGCAGATTCGCAGATCACTCGCATCTAGTTTGAAGTAGATGGTACAGTAGAATCAGTGATAGCCGAGTGGATAGGGAAGCGTCGTATTGACCAACTGGTTCCCGGTTTAAAATCCTGGCATGCCTACCGAATACGTGTTTTCGGATTTATCTATAGTTCTATATTTTTTAATATCATTTGGCGGCCCCGCCATCCTAATGGATTAGGAAACGTGATAATGCTAACAAGAAGAAGTGTTTTAGTGATTCGGCTCTCTTACTTTTCATGTTAATCATGCAATCAATGACCATTCTGTAGCACTTCACATTCTATAACGAAGCCCATATTCATCATGTTATATAACTGATTATTAAGTCCACATTTTTTTAATATGTGTATAATTACGACGTTAAACATATTACATGTATGTATGTATATATTTATATATCTTCACGCCAAGTCCCTTGCGGGGTAGGCTGATAACCGAGCGCGATAAGACGCGGTCCTTATATATTTCACTCGTTTCTCTAACATACACAGCTCTTTTTAATAACATCCAAAGTTTTTTAATTGACAATAGCGTTATTATTTATTATATTACAAGTTTGATAGAAAATCCTATCGATCGGAGTTTGCCTCGGTTACTATAGCGAACGCATTTATGTTAGATGGCAAAAAAACATATTCTTAAAAATAACATTTTGTTGAACTCTACTATCTACACAAAATCGGGGTCATTTTTCAAGGTTTGTTCATCTGTCAGCCGTTCATTACGCAAAAGCTACCGGGCAGATTTTGATAAAATTTTACACAGTGATATCTCTGTGATACTAATATCTCTAGCCAACATTTAGTTCATATGAAGAAAAGTCTTTCTTAAAACTTAAAAATATATACTGTACTGGGGAGGACCTTAGTAGCCCAAGGTTAATTTTGACACTATTTTCTCTGGTTATCTGCTAATAGCTAACTGTAGTCAAAAACGATATTCTTTAAAGTTCCAGAATATATTATTCTCTACTGCACAACAACAAACAACATCAAATTTACTAGATCTTCTTTTAATAGCTAAACTTAGTATATTATAGTATAGTTGACAACTAATGATATAACTTAGGTAAATTAAAGTTGATACGAACGAAATTCTTATCGCAACTATCTCGTCTATATTTAGCCTAATGCTTTAAATTTCCTGAAAAATTAATCACACGTTAAACCTGTGATATTATATTAATATTAAGCAAGCTTTATATTGAATAAAGAATGAGTCCTACAGTCACTTTAATTAACAAAAAAAAACATTAGAAACATACCATCTGTCTAAATATTATGATACGAAATAACAATAGTGATATTTCATCTTTCGTTTGGTATTGTATTTGAAAAATCAAAACCCCGAACGTTAGCATGAAAAGGGAAATACCGGCCCTGTAATAAAAATAAATCATTTCGCGTATCGATTGAAACATAGAAAACATTTCACGGTGCTCAAACAACCTGGCTGAACAGTTGTAACTAATGTTCGATATCTGAACGGGTGGATAAAAAATATAAAAAAAAATGGCATAATGCAATGGCGGTGAGCCGAGGGTCCATTGAGAATCGGTAAATGATGCCATTACCGTCAATAATATACCGCTAGGGACAAATATGAAGCGAGTAAAGACTTGTGTGGCTCGTCCCAAATCTATCCCTATGGATATAGGGATAATAATATTGACGAAATATTATATTCTACAATTACAATCGACGTTCACATTAGTATATTAATGTTTTTTTTTTCATTTATTAATTTATTTATTTTACCTTTATTACACAACAATACATGGGTGAATAATAAACAATATGTGACCTTAAGGAGTATTTTCCACGTGCATTCGTTTGTAAATGCCCGCCCTCTTTATTGTATTGTATTTTCAATTATATATTACTTTATAAATCGGTGTAAAATAATATGTAAAGAAAATTTTACATTATGTTGAGCGGTTTAAAATGTACTTATAGATTTTAAAACTAAAAAAAAAGTTTATAGAAGCATAGGGTATCTAATAAACATTCGAAATGGTACTCACATATTTATATTTATTAACCTTGTCAGACTTTAAAAAAAAAGTATTTAATAGATTTATCGAAATGTATGAAACGAGCAGTGCCGGGGATCATGAAGCAGAGACGTTGAATGAAGCTGACCGGCTGGTAATAACAAACTTTTACACCATTTTGATCTGAGCGGGAACTTAACAAAGGTACTGATTTTTATATAGAGCGACAACCGTCAGACCCTCACAACCCAGAGGGAAACCAGACCTTTCTTAGGTTAGGTTACACGTCCTCGGAAATATAATTTCTTGGACATGCGGGTTTCTTCACGATATTTTCTCTCATCGCCGAACAAGTTGTCATTAGAAATGCATATTTGTAATGATAACTTGTTCAGCGATGGCGAAGACATAAATTCGAAAACACGCATTTAGTGGTACATTCGGGATTCGAACCACAGACCCTACCGGTGGTCAGGGCTTTAGAGTGAGAAACCTCCTCACAATGCGGGCCGTGTCCAGAATAACCGCCTACTGTATTTGGTTCTTGACCCAACTACCAAGCGAGAGCCTCTCAAGATAACGGTCGAGGTTTTTCGCTATAAGGCCGTTTGCTGTTACAACTATCGGAACAATAATCGTTGAGTCCACACGCCACATAGCGGTAACCTCGTGAGCCAAGTCCAAGTACTTAGAAAGTTTCTTGTTCTCGGCTTTTACGAGGTTCTCATCATGGTGAATGGTGACATCAACGAGAATTGCACGGCTCGCCCCCCGATTTATCAGCAAGATATCAGGCCTGGCGACAATAGTCCTGTCTGTGATGATAAACCGGTTCCAGTAAAGCGTGACATTGCCATTTTCGAGAACTGGCGCTGGTATATACTTATTATGGCATCTCAAAGCTTACAAAGCCATATTTAAGCGCAAGTTGCTGGTGTACAATCCTCGCTACTTGATTGAGTCTGTGCAAGTACTCGCCGTTAGCAAGATGAGAATAACCGGAGACTATATACCTTAGTGACTCGCCGGGACGATGGTATGCTCGACAAATGTCGACCATAGCGTCCTTCAGGATATACTACCGGTAGTTATTCGTCTTGATAACTTCGTCCATAACTGCCAAGACAAAACCTTCGGTTTCCCCAAAAGGTCATCGAAACGTAGCCAGGCCACCAAGCGGGTCTACATCAAACCCATTAAGAGCCCTGTAGAACCGCCCGTGTCGCTTCTTGCTCTTCTTCTTCCATGTGTCCTTGCGGCTTTGGGTTGTAACCACCAGCGGTTTGCGCCAGTTCTCATTTGCCAAGGATAACGGCGTAAGGCCCTTATCAATTGCAACAATGTCGCAATGCATCTCACTTTCACAATGAAGGAAATAATTCCTGAGATTGCACACATCACGGCTGTGTTCTTAACATTTAAAAAGCCACGACCCCCACACTTCCGTGGGGTGTACAATCTCATCACCGATGATCGTGGGTGATGCATGCGATGTGTCGTTAACAGTTTTCGAACCTTCACGTCCAGGGCGTCCAATTCAGTCAGATAGAAAAGTAAAATAATCGAAAATTATTTATTTTATTATTAGTTCTTTTTATTACAAAAATAAAGTTTCGCTTACAACATTCCTTATAATAAATTAGTATTACCTTCTTATGTACCGCCATATCCACAAAATGCTTACATTAAATTTCAAAAACCAAAAGCCACAAAAGCATTTGGTGAATGCATAAAGTAATATAACTAGATTAAAGTAAAATGGTTCCACGACCAGTTCATTGATTTTTCATACATTTTCGTAAACGAATAATCATTTATTGAAATATCATTTCGTTAACTTAACGACGTCTTTTAGGTTTATTCGTCTAGGAGTAAAGACGAAAATCGTCTTTGCTCTAAGATTAAGTAAGATATTTTCAGTGCTGCTTAACATTAAAAAGTTTAAAATGTCATGTATTACATTTTATATTACAGATTTGTTATTTAAATTAAATATTATTTTGAATAAAATATACTAAATGATAACACAGTGAGACTCGAAAACTACCAAACATACGTAAGTGTTAGTTTTGTAAATATGTACTTATCTATCTATAACTTCACGCCAAATCCCTTGCGGGGTATGCAGAGAGAAACGAGCCACAACCTCACTCGCTTCTCTAGCATTCTTTGCTCTTCTTATGCATGCTTTATTTTTTTAATTCAGGATTTACTAGTAATTTTTTCACTCGTAGAAACTCATCAATTCTCTAGGGAGTTGTTATTTGCCTGTGATTTTGCGTGATACGTAATGTGATGAGATAACACGATGCGTATTCATAAATAAAATACGAGTATATTATAGCAACATGGATCATGTCAATAACACATACTTATGACATATCATATATTATCTGTATACAATATTATTAGTCAGAACACACGACTGAAGTTCATGATGTGAACTTCAAACCGTGCTATATACAATTTATAATCGAAAATGTTGAATTTACACTAGATAACACAGTTATTTGGGACTTAGTATAAGGTAAATTACCTATAAAGATACAAAGTTTCAGGCTTAGTTTGACATATGCTTTGAACTGAAATGCTGTATTACACATTTTGAGCGCAATGTCTGAGAAGTTTCACATTCTAAAATATTGCTACTCAACTAGATAGATTAAAACCATCATTGTCTTGTGTTAATAACAAAATTAAAAGTATTTAGAACAATAGGTACGTACATTCGTTCTAATTTCTATTTTGTAACAACTTATAGCAACACGATCGTTATACTTACTTGTTAATATAAAAGAAGAGATTGATTGTGGCCTATCATTTACTAAAATTCTGTTCCTCGCTCGCAGAAAAACAAGAACCATTCAGGGAAAAAATATTTGGTAGCAATATTATGCATAGGTACTTACCTCAGTGAGACTATCTTTTATTTAACATGGCACTGGCATTGGCATTTCACCAGTGCCTCGTTTTCTAATCGGCAATACAGAATACTAAGAATACTTTAGTGAATACAGTAGCGAGCACAGAAATCCATTTCATTTTAATTTGTCAATTAAAAAATTTTGGAATATAAATCCTGTGTCTTCGTATTCAAAATTATTACAATTCTGATTAATAATCGGATTAATGAGATTACTAGATCCGATAATATAAAACGTATTGACATTAACAACAGACCCACAGGAGAAGTATGAAAAATATTAGACGCACGCACTATACAAATAGCGGGTTGTTATGATGAAGCTCGCTGCTCTGCAAAATAAATAAAGCCCGAAATTAACTAGTATATTTTATCATTATTACAATATATTTAAAGTAAGGTTCGGGGCCACTAGTCACAGTTAAGCTTAAGCCGGTTACAGCCCTCCCTATTTTCTGATGGAGATTTATGTCAGGGGATCAAAAGTTTCAAGCCCGCACACTATTATAGTCAAAGTCGATTGTGTGTGCGTGTTATTTAAGAACACCGTACAGTCGCTAGGAAATATGATTTCTGAATTTTCTAACCCGTATTATTTATGAAACATTTGAATAAACAAGTGCACATTAGACGTGAAGTGAAATTTTGATGATCGGTACCTATGTAGTCCGTACTTACATTGATCAATGCTCCATCATGTACGTGGCAAAATGTTATATATAATAATAAGAAGTATTGACGAAATAACATAGTTGAGAAGAGAAGTACTAATTAAATCAATAGATTGGCTGGGTAATGTGAGCCAAATTGAAAATATTGACGACCTTGCTGATATTTTTGTTCCATTTTTTACCAAGTACTTATACAAGTCTTACCTTTCTTTATTCTTGCTCACCTATTAACCGTTATTCGTGATGAAAATACTACTAGAGTATAATATTTTATTGAAAGTTAGCAAAGAACTTTTCTATTCTAAGTCCTAAATAATAAGCAACTAGCACGTAAGTTTGGTATCTGGGCAGTCAATCGTTATAAAAGCATGATATTAGTAGGCCGCACCTCACCTAAAATTATAAATATAAGTTGTTTTTAATTTAAATTAATAATAGCGTTATCTAAGTTCTAACTATCCGCAATTTCGAAATTAATGGAAGGTATCGATAATTAAGTACGCAATAATTTCGTTCAATAGTCTGTGTAAAATCAAGTGTAATTCTTGTATTGGCCATAACGTTTCATAACTGTTGGTCATTTATTTTCTCATTTAAAGGTTTAATTTCGATGCACCATGCGGTCGTAGAGTTTACGACGTACAATTTACGATGCTGCGAAGTGTTGTGCGCGACAGTACTTCTATATGTTTGCCAATAACCATATATAATTTTACTGGAAGGCACCCAAAGGGTGCATTGCCAAAAGCGGGATGAGAGTTCTCATTACACCTTATCAAGATGACGGTATAAAAATATACGATTGCGGGCATAAAAAAGTGATTTGCGCTTGTGCCTATCAAAAATATAAAATGAGACTGTGGCCGTTATATTCGGTGGTCTGTTTATATCGAAACTCTCGATAGCTGCACATGAGAGATTGTACACTGTACAGTCTAACGATTTACTGTCTACTTACTTAGTGTATACTAAAGTAAACCTTGGTACACTACATCTAAACATTGGAAAAAGAAACATTATTATAGAACAAATTAACAAAATATACAGTATTAATGTGCCTTTATATATGAATAATTGATATTGTTAGCAAGGTCAATAGAAATAAGTTTTATTTAGATCTGGATACATATAGCTATAGCATATCAATAGACGTTATTGTGGATTTTAAATAAAGAGTGTTTTAAAGAGTTTTACGAGTATAAGGCATGTCTGACATTATGTAGTGTTTGTTACAGCTGTTACTAACAGAATGAGGGATATTATAGTAGATTAAGGGCGTAAATTGATAGATGTTATTTTGGAATTAATTATGACGTGATTGTTTTATGTGCCTCCGTAGAACTTAGAACATAACTTATAATTCGATTTGTTTTCGAAGATTAGAAAAATGGATGGCTTTGTTTCTACATCCCAAGAAATACAACAAGAACAGAGTAAGTCTTAGAATAAAAGAAGGGAAATAAATCAATGCAATATTCAGGATAGTGAACTTGAAATTATTTTCATACCTGGGTCCACAGAACCCAACTAAACTGTATGTTTGTAAATGCAATACAAATAACAAGTTAATATTTTTTCAGAATAGGTACTACTCGTACTGAGATAACTATCAAATATAATAAATAATCTAAATCTGCAAGGTAAAACTAATTTCAAACTATATAAATAAATAAAAAAATATTGTCGGACAAATTACATAGCGCAACCTAGCCCCAAAGTAAGCGAAGCTTGTGCTATGGGTACTAGATAACCGATAAACATATGTAAATACATTTACTTTGTAAATACACACTTATTATTACTGGGTATTTTCTATATATAATAAGTATGTATTTACAAAAAAAAATGTACTTACGTATGTTTATCAGTTGTCCCATTGTTGTACCCATAACACAAGCTTCGCTTACTTTGGGGCTAGATGGCGCTGTGTAATTTGTCCGACAATATTTATTTTTTACTTATTATTTATTATACATAGAAAATACCCAGACCTAGACAAACAGGCATGTTCATGCACACAAATGTTTGTACTGTGTGGGAATCAAACCCCACGAGCGTTGGTGTCAAAGTAGTGTAACAGCACGTTTGACAACTGCGCTACCGAGCTCGTCAAAATAAAAAAAATAGAAACATCGGAACTGTGCTTAGCAGAAAATATGATACTTACTTGCAAATTTTTTATATTATTTGTAATTTAAACCCCTATGTTTCATTCTCCAAATATTCAATTATGTTTTGTGTTTAATGTAGCCCCACGAAATTATGGTAGGTTATTTTAATATGAATTCAATCTTGAGTTCATATTAAGTTGAATATTTATTAACATTATTGACGAATATTGACACATTGGTATAGATCAACGATTTGGATTTTATAAATTACCCTTATTAAAAATTTATGACTTATATCTTCAAGACTCATAAATCAGAAATAGGCATTTACAAATCTTTGATGGCAATCTCATATGTATAAAAATAAATTGACGGTTATATCTACGACTATGCTGTTGACATATCCAGCAATTCTGTTTTAACATTCGCGATTTACTTTTTTAGCGGGTCGTCTACCCACAGAACACAACCCCGTGTATTTACTCATAGTTCGGTGCTATTTGTTTATTTTCCCAGCTTTGTTTAATGATAGAGGGTGTTTTGATTCTGTTGAATTAAAACGACACTGTTCAACCGCGTTAGTTTTATTAGCCTTTTTTGCGTCTCTCTGTAGTTTTTAAATAAAGAGTGTTTTTTCAAACGATAGCATCTAAATAGGGTATGACATTATGTAGGGTTTGTTGTTACTAACACAATGTAGGATATTATAGTAGATTGAGAATTGAGGGCGTAAGTTGAGAATTACAAACCAGAAGCTAATTTTTAAAGAAAATGATGCCGGATATTGAAAGCAAAACAATAAGAAAACTGTAGTGACATGAGATAGCAATTTCTATACAGTCCGTTACATAGGTACCATGTATTTCATCACATTTGCGAAGAAATAAATATTACATAAAACATACTTTGCTTAAAATATATTTAGGAAATAAAATGTTTGTTGACGGTTAAGTCTTTAATTTCATTGGCAAGTTTATTTCATGATGCCGTAGATGACAGAAAGGAAAAAGTTCTAAATAAACTCACCAAAAAATACAGAATACAAGGAGCCATACAAATTTACCATCCACCATGAGCTTAAGTGGTCTACCTTGGCGTATGAACGCCTGCAATACAATGCTGCTAACACAGCTAATTGTTATTTGACTACTTAATCTGTAATCTCTTAATCATTAATTGAAAACAGTTGAAACCGACGGTTTAACGTGCCTTCACGAGTCTGAAAGAACTCAAGATGACTAATCCCATCCGTAGATCGGCTGAGAGAGATGTTGCTTAACTTGCGTGTTTGATTATAATTACACGTGCATCGATGTCGTTGAGATCTAGATCACCTCTGTACAATTTTAGATGCTGAATAAATAAGGTCTTACTGATATGGTTACGCTTAAACGCATCATGAGAAGTGCTAATGGACTCCTTTGTTTTTTCTTGTACATTTTTATTTTCGTGTGTATTTTTCTATTTCTATGTAAATGTATAAAAAAAATGTGATTTCGCGGATATCTCCGGGAACAGGTATGCTGCTTAGCATAGTGCTTGTTTGTCACGTTACTTGTAAAAAAATCCTATAAACATACCTATCTCACAGAAATTTTATATTTAGTTAAAAAGTTATGTTTTTATATTTAACTAAATAAAAAAAATATTTTTTAAGCTCGCTTCTATTTGCCTGCCCAGATAGAAAAATAAGAAATAATATCAGAATTTCTGTTTAGCTTTGTTTTTTATTTTGCTATTCCTTTCAATGGTATAAACACATAGTTTCTCTATATGATCTCATGTTTTCTATGAAATGATATTATCGATTATTAAGATAAATAATATGATGAAATTACCGCGTACTGTGTAGTTCAAAAGAGGTTTTATTTTGTTGATTGAGTTCCCTGTCTACGTTTTTCCAAGTCATTACAACATTATATTGGAAATGGAATGTTGGAAAAATTCTAGGCAGTAAAAGTTTGAAGTCAGAAGGAACAAATGGAAGAATTTCCACTTTCGCAGCATCTATCTATATCGTCATTCTTTCCTACTCCATTATTTCTATAATGTCCGAATCAATGGAGCGTCATCAATAGAAGACGAGTAAGTCAGGACTCAACTATCACAACCAAATTGGTCGTATTTTATCAGAAGGTCAAGTAGAAACTGGCGAGCGAGCATGAAAAGATCTCTAAATGATGAAGAAGCGAGTGACGTGTGTAAGGACCGAGTCATGTGACGTTCAGTTCTCTCTACCTATCCCGCATAGTACTCGGTGTGAAGATAACAATAGATAGATATACTATAACATGGGTTTCTTAAGAAAAGACGTAAAGAGGTATTTAAAGGATGAACATAAAAATAAAAATGAAATCGTCATTAACCTCAAAACAACAAATCTAAACGCGACTTATTTCTCTCTTGAAAATTAATGAAAGTGAAAACTTGACACTTGAAACAAAATTAGTTTTTGATGGACAGAGTGTTATTCTATCAGCTAGTTAGGTAGTCGAAAATATCTCGCTGTCAGCACATTAGGAAACTTTACACTGAAAAGTTGCAGAGACGACGTTTGAAACAATTTATTATGAACTGAAATAGAATTAACTGATAGTCAAAGATGCGTCCACGTTGATGAACGCCACAAAAAGATTTTGGTATAATAACATGAAATGTTCATAGGTATTTTAACATACCTGCTTTTGAAGGGTTTTAAAGGGTGCCTAGTCTAGTAGTCGTCTTCTCCCTTAGGTAATCGAAAATACTCGGTATGAGTATACCGTATCTCATATATCTCTTAGACGTGATCTCTTTAAAAGAGATAGGGCGCATCAAAGCAGTCCCTCTGGAGAAGTACCTCCACCTCACAGAAAACCGCAGCCAAATAACAACTCCCTGGAAGGTTGGTGTGTTATATATGTCAAACTGACTATCTTGAGGTGCCTATACTAAATTTTATAGAAAGACAAAGTTGAAAACACGACAATGTTTTGAATAATGTTATATATAACATACATATACAATGATATAAATCTCCATCAAAATGGTATCTACGTCATGGTTCCCGTGGTCTATGCTCATTGTGCCTCACGTCACGATTTAATAGCTGCGGAAAAGTTATCGTATAAGTTTGTATAATAAATATTCATTGCAACACATCACGGTTGTTAACTTTGCGGAAACATCATAAATCTGTATTCCGGGCCAGTTAATACATGATGCGGCTTCGATATTTTACGCTCATAGTAATAATATTGAGCAGGGTATTGTTTGTTTTGCATGATAAATATTTTAATGGCTGAATAATTTTCACATACAGTTAATTGTGACGCTCTATTCAAATTATGTATTAAATATGAGAACAAAGGTAGTATTAAAACTATAATGAAGTATTAAAAACGGAAACCATATTCATTCATTTTCATAAAATACAATTAAAACATTTTAATGTTGAAACTCATATTAATGCATTTTTATAGCATGTACGAGGCTAATATATTTTATGCAACTTAATATCACTACAAATGATAATTATTATTTATAGTGATATTAAGATCTCTATTCAAATTATGTGTTATATATGGGAACAAAAGTAGTATTAAAACTGTAATGAAGTATTAAAAGCAGAAAACATATAATACTTCATTCTATTTTATAAAAAACAAATAGAACATTTTAATGTTAAAACTAATTTTAATGCATTTTATACCACATACGTAGCTTATATGTTTTATGCAACTTAATATTACTACAAATAATAATGATTATAAAAAATACAAATTGTTATGGCCAAAACATTGCATAATTAACCACGTTCTACTTAAACTAACAGTATGCAAAGAAACTATAAATATAAATAATAAAAACAATCACTCGGAATCTTGTTGTTCTTCGCCCGTGATGAGATCATCTGAATCAGGGGAAGGACGCTGATTCAAAATTAAAATTGTAGGGAAAGTAATCCAGTCCGGTGAATTCGATATAGATGCGATCGCGTACCGTCGTGATTACGATAAACGTTATAATATTTACAAACACCAGGTTTTGACACACAATTATAATAATATACCAAATTTAAAATAAGATAATACCGCTTCCTGAACGATAAAACCCAAGTCCGCCCCGGACCTTAAAATATGGACGGTTGGAGGCCCACAATCCACAAAGCTCTGCATCGGACCGCCGACGCACAAGCGAATCAAACTATAAAAAAACAGTTAATAGATTCAGGCGTTATTTTGCGAAAGTCAAATTTACATGCAATTTGATCTAACCTGCTTTGTGTGCTTCCGCCACCAATTAGTTCATGCGGCCTAGCGCCGGCCGGCACCCACCCACTACTGTTAGTACGTGGTACATGCCGACGCTGCCATGGCTGCTCCGGTAGTCTCTGCCTCGGCTGCTGCGGTCGTCCGCCATCTGGAACAGAATCCGCATGCCCCCACCACCACCGTCGCTGCCACCGGAGGTCGCGGTTATTAGAAATAAAAAAGATAATTTCTTAAAGCACTCCATAGCCCAACAACTTAAATGTTTTCCAAATCAAAATACCGTTAATAGTGAGGCCAAGACGTTGGTATCTGTCAGGCAGAGAATTTTAACCGATAATATTGTTTTATCTAAAGCGGATAAAGGAAATACGTTAGTCATCATGGACCGTTTTACAGACAGACAGCTTTTTGACGGTAAGTCAAGATCCCATTAACAAATATTTGGCCCAATTAAAGTTAACTGTTAACGGCTCGAAATATATCTTTCCGGATAATTCATATTCAAAATTCAAAATTATTCCCATGAATCCCCATTCTCCTATGCTTTATGGTTTACCAAAATTACATAAAATCAATATTCCAATAAGGCCAGTTGTGTCGTACATTGGAGCTCCCACCTATAAGTTGACAAAATTTCTTAATGTACATATCCGTGAAAAGATATCTTTTGAGCCAAAACACAGTCTTAAAAATAGTTTACATTTAATTAATAGTATAAAAAACTTAACACTACCCCCTTCTTCCAAATTAATTTCACTCGATGTTGAAAGTTTATTTACTAACGTACCTTACGAGGATTGTCTAAAAATCCTCAAGTCCTCTTTAGAAAATAAATTCATTCATCCTGGCGAGACAGATGACATATTACGACTGACAAGACTTTGCATGTCTCAAAATTATTTTCAGTTTGATAATAAATACTATTTTCAAAAAGAAGGGTTAGCAATGGGGTCCCCTCTTAGTCCATTGATGGCTGACTTATTTATGGATAATTACGAACGCGAACACATAATCGGTAAACCACACATATTCTATTACTATAGATATGTCGACGATATTCTCATATGCTGGACAGGTACCAATCGTCAATTGGATCTCTTTGTTTCCAAATTAAATAAAATCCACCCTAAAATTAAATTCACTTTAGAAATAGAACAAAATAGTTCACTTCACTTTTTAGATTTAACCATAACTAAAAATCAATCCCTCCATCAATTTTCGATATATCGTAAACCAACTCATACCGATACCACGATTCCCGCGTCATCCAGCCATCCTTGGCAACACAAGCTCGCAGCGTATAAAACTATGATACACCGTTTGATGAGCGTTCCATTAAGTAAGGATAATTACAACAAAGAACTTGATGTAATATATCAGATCGCGAAGTCAAACGGTTATTCCAAATCTACTATCGATAAATTATTGCGTAAAAAAACGAGTAGTATCGTTAACAGACTATTGTACGCGGTTCCATATATTTCGACAAATAAATACACTGCGAGTTTGTCATACCTGGGTAAAATCACTGACAAAATAGTTCACATATTTAGAAAAAATAACATACATGTTGCTCTCAAATCCCATAATTCACTCAGGTCACTTTGTAACACTAAAGATAAAATCCCGCCCAATAAAAAATCCGGCGTCTATAAGCTGTTCTGCGATGAATGTGAACACGTTTATATCGGGCAAACTGGTCGTAACTTTATAACACGATTTCACGAACACGTATCGGCGTATAAAAACAATCGCCCAGAAAGGTCACACTTCGCCGAGCATCTTATAGACAAAGGACATAACTTATCCCCCACTAATACATATCAAATTTTACACACCATAGACAAAGGTTTAAAACTAAATATTAGGGAACAATTAGAAATTAATAAACATAAAAATTCTAAAATTACTCTCATGAACAAACAGACTGACGTAAACCATTCCCCACTATTAAATATCTTTTCGCTCACACCATCCACCCCCACCCTCAATTCAATATAAGGGACGGCACTGCGATGGATTTGTCACTTGTAGCATGTTATTCTTACGATTAACGTCTACAACGCCTGATGATGCCTCGTGGAGAGGCGAAACACGTGTCGCAGCGACGACCAGGCCAGTCGTGGCAGCGACGGTGGTGGTGGGGGCATGCGGATTCTGTTCCAGATGGCGGACGACCGCAGCAGCCGAGGCAGAGACTACCGGAGCAGCCATGGCAGCGTCGGCATGTACCACGTACTAACAGTAGTGGGTGGGTGCCGGCCGGCGCTAGGCCGCATGAACTAATTGGTGGCGGAAGCACACAAAGCAGGTTAGATCAAATTGTATATAAAACAACAACTATAACGTATTATTCCGCCAATATATTTTAGTGACAGACATCACCTGTTTTAGATTTAATAACTAAAAGTTTTAAATAAAAGGAAAAAAAGCATAAATATCAAACTAGATTATACTTACGTCCTGGACGCTTTCTGGTTTCGTTTCAATTTGTGCTGGAGATACTTAAATATTCCAATGGAATGGAGAGGCGTAGTCAAAGTACAAAAGCGAATTGTACAGGATAGAGGTGTCGGTGGTGGTTCACTTATGAGAACTGCACAGCATGTCTGTGAGTGAATGTTAGCTTGTCGCGCTGATTTGACGTCACTATTGATGTCAAACAAGGTTGCGTAACGTTGGTGCGATATGCAATACGATCTACGAATAGATATGTAACGCGAAAGTGAAACGACGTAGGAGCCGATGAAGACCAAGTCTCATCTATTTCCAAGTCTTACCTATTCTCACAACTTATCAGAAGGTTACATCAGGCGCTCCAGAAATCGGCTAGCGTGCATGAAAATATCTATGACTATAAAATAAGCGAGCGAGATGTATAAGGACGAAGTTATGTAGGACCATAGTAAAATCAAACAAGTAGGCCGACTCGACCCCTGCGCGAAGGATAATAGCCTAAACACGTAGGGATGTCGCTTATAGTTTATACAATCGTCAAAAATTCATAGTCTATCTATACACAAAACAATTTACCCCAGTAGGTGAATCATCAGGGATCTATAATACAAAGTTTTTCTTAATTATTTTTTGTACATAGACCAGGAGCTGACTATTGTATTGAAGTTATATACTCCTTTAGGCGCGTTATGAAAAAATGATGAGTGAAATTTTAAGATACTGTAACACAGGTTGAAGCTGCCCCGCTAAATCGCTCATTAAGTCATGAAAAATATGTTCAAAGCTGCAACCAAATAACAATTCCCTGGAGGATTATTGTGTTCATGCAAGTGAGTGACGTTATTACCTCACGGAAAACTGCAGCCATATAACGTCGTATAACGTCACTCACTCGCCTGAACACAACAACCGTCCAGGGAATTGTTATTTGGCTGCAGATTGATGTAAGGTGTTAACGTCACTCACTCGCATGAACACAACAATCCTCCAGGGAATTGTTATTCGGCTGCAGTTTTGACCATATTTTCCGTGAGGTAGTAACGTCACTCACTCGCCTGAACACAACAACCATCCAGGGAATTGTTATTTGGCTGCAGATTTCTGTGAGGCGTTAACGTTACTCACTCGCATGAACACAACAATCCTCCAGAGAATTGTTATTCGGCTGCAGTTTTGAGCATATTTTTCGTGAGGTAGTAACGTCACTCACTCGCATGAACGCAACATCTGTCCAGTGAATTGTTATTTGGCTGCAGTTTTCCGTGAGGTAGTAACGTCACTCACTCGCCTGAACACAATAATCGTCCAGGGAATTGTTATTTGGCTGCAGATTTCTGTGCGGTGGTAACGTCACTCACTCGCATGAACAAACAAGCATACGATCCACCCAATTCAAAGCGGTCACTGTAGCTGTTTACGCTTGCAATATATTAAGTATGCCTCGCGTATTGCCACCTCTGCCGCTAACACGGCAACTCCTTAGGAGCTTACTCGTGAAGTCAGTTAGATGAACACAACATCCCTCCAGGGAATTGTTATATGACTGCAGTTTTCCGTGAGGTAGTAACGACACTCACTTGCATGAACACAACAACCGTCCAGGGAATTGTTATTTGGCTGCATATTTCTGTGAGGTGCTTACGTCACTCACTCGCATGAACACAACATCCCTCCAGGGATTTGTTATTTAATGATGCCAGAGAAGTATAACTTCTCACGCGCGTACATAAGTACCCGCACCCATTTTTTTTTACACTAAACTACGAGTATTTTTTACTTATTCATTTACTACACTTATCAAAATTATAATCTTTATATTCGGAAATTTAATATTTTTACAGTACCCTAAAATGATAGGCATTAAAAGTACTTTTTTCTGTAGGAAATTTGTGATTTTATAACAAAATTACACATTTGATACAAAAAAAAATCTTTTTACTTTTTAGCCATATTTACGAATTTGTAGGTAAAGTAAGTAGGTACACGTACAAATTATTACGAGCGGGCGGAGCGCAGCGGCGGTGAATGCGTGGGAGTGTGCGGTATTAAGCACGGCGCGGCGTAGCCACGACTGGCGTTCCTTTGGCAGCGATAAATTCTGTCAGTGTGTGCGTGCGACGACGCATACGTACGGGATGGTACGGGCGCGCACACATACAAACCGAACGCGGTGCGTGTCTAAGAAGACAACCTACTTGTTTGATTTTACTATGGTAGGACTCAGATCTCTCTGCCTACCCCAATAGAAGTTGGCGTGAAGATATATATAATCTCAAAACAATTGAAAGTATTAGGATTATTGGTATTGTTTAGTCATAGCGTCGTTTTGAATCTATCATGTCATGTACGAAAATAAATCTCACTCTGTATTCCATGATGAAGTTCTACGTCTGCGTACTGTTGAATGCTTGTATTTAGAATCTCATGTATCGTATGAACATTCTCGTCTTAGTGACAAATGTCGAGTAGGACGTTCAAAATCTGCATTCACTGAAGATAACATCGTTACTGTGAGACAATAATTCTCGAAGATCATCATCGTGAAATAGCTGCGTTATGTGCCTTAGTAAAAACCATTCAGAAGACCTTGCATGAGACGCTTGTCAAGAGAAAGTTAATTTGCCTTTGGATCCCGTAATTGATTTCTAAGGACCATAAAGCTTTTAAAAAATTAAAAATTGAAGGGTAAGAATAGTCAAATCACGTCTACGATGTCATCAGTATACAAAAATCTTGAATCTATACCTGTGATCCTGATTCCAAACAATAATCTACAACCTAGGTCTTCCGAGACGAGTCAAAGCTGACTAAAGTTGTTCGCTCTCGAAGCACTACAAAAAAGACGGTCGATTCGTTGTGAAAACCGACCATGTTGATTGCACTGGAAGATCATAGAACGGTTAATGCAGAGTTATATACAAACAAAATGGTATACACGATTTGTTTACCACAAGTCCAGGACTGGGTTACAAAACGTATACCTATACTTCCTGAATCAAAAAGTTGCGAATGAATAGGCATCATCAGAATCGTATTTTTAAATGTGATTGAAGGAAGGTATACTGAAATTGGGTCAACTGAAGCGATCCACCGATTCTATAATTGTTAGACAATGATCATTTTGTCGGTGGTGCATTTTTGGTGACCCATTTGGCGCATAAATGTTGTCGGGAGGGCATGAAAGTCAATAATAGACATAGACTCCAGTATGTTAGCTATGTGATTCGTCCGGCACATAATTAGGAAGCTTCAGGTATAAAAATAAATAAGCCTTATATTAATAAGATCTAAATAATAAGAATATCGATACTTTGGGTATTCTGTCACACAGTAATTCATGCCATCACCGCGGCGGATTATTGATGCACATAACACTTGACACTTGTACTTACAAAGTAACTATTATCTAATATGTGCTTGTACTTCGATAATAACTCATTACGCATAACGATATAACGGGCAAAATGTAAGGCATGTTATGTTAATAGCTATACCCTTTGGACAATTCATCGAGACTTTGCAAATGCTGGACAATAGCGAACTAGCTAGGGTGTCTATATGGCAACGCGGCGACCGTTCCATGTGTTATATTGCAATGTATAGGTATATATAATGATAGTATGACAGACTGCGCGTTGTCTCTCTGTTAGTCATGAAGTCATGATACTATGTGCAGATTTAGGTTATGCATTGTGTAAAAATAAATGATTGTGTAATATGTGGTGGATTCGCGCTTAAATCTCTACTAGTCGTTACTTGTTAACTATATACTCTATGTAACCAAATTAACTGCTTAGGTTGCCTTCTTAGGTTCGATTTTGTTTTGTATGAATTAATTTTATATGTATACAAATTAATAAATACAGGCATATATAACATACCTGCATGTATCTTCGAGCATAATTTTACTAAAGATAAAAACGCATAAAATATATTTTAGTGGATATATCGATGTTGACACTCAAATAATCATCTCTTAAGACAGTGGAAACGGACCAGCCAGACGCATAATTCACCACACAGCTAGATACGACATAATAAATTTATTACGTCGGTTAACTCGTATTTGTGGTGCTATGACGCAACCGTCTAACTTTAAAGTTGAACTTGAATGAGTTCAAACTTAATACGTTTGCGTAGTAACTGAACGGTGTAGTGACATTTGCGGTTTAGATGTGTAATGTGGTAGATGAACTTGTGAAGCCACGAACATGACAAACATGGCGGCAATACACAGTCCGTCTAATGATAAAGTTATCTTACAACAACTTATATCAAGTCTTGTTTTTTTATCACATCACGAATAAAGCATATGGTTCTTCTGAAGGACAGTGGGTGAAGCAGACTAAAGATGCTTAGAACACAAAATGCATAGCGCACGCATTCGCTATCGCTGTTTCATGGCAGCAGTTTCTCGTTAGCTTTCGGGTGGCGTTATTCATTCACAAGAATATCACAAGTATCCACTGCTTCCACTGAATTGTTATAAGGGGTTATAATTCTTGTTGTGTTGCGAATAAGCTACGATAACCGCTTCACGTCAACCGCTTGTTTGCTGTCCGACGAGGTATAAAGTACTAACCAAATAACGAGCATTCACATATATATGAGTACATACAATTCATAAATATCGCTAAAGTTCTGAGACATTAGAGTACGATACTTTTGATTAGTCTCCGTCACTAACATTTAGGCTTATCTCCATCACTCACGCTTATTACTAATCGCTCCGTTCTGCTGTTACAGAGCTACTACGAGTATATGTAGTTTCTAGTAATATTGGTTTATAGCAGGGGTGTCTATTTATTGAAGGTTAATTTCACTTCCTTTGCGGCCTTAAAAGGCTGTACGCTCAGTCAATATGTACGATTCTGACGTGCCCGACGGCGTAGTCGTGAATGACGCGACTTTGATACCGACGCTCATAGGTACAATTCCCACTCAAGACAAACATTTGTGTGCATGAGCACTGTTTGTATTGGTCTGGTTATTTTAAGAGACAAATAATAACTTCGTAGAGGGTTGTTGTTTTCCTGGGTGTGAGTGAGGTCACCAGTAAGCTCCTCAGAAGTTGCTGTATTAGCAGCAGAGGAAGCATCGTGCGAGTGATATTTAATATATTACAAGCGTTCATGTGCTACGATAATCGCTTTACATCAGGCCTTATGCTTGTATGCCTTCCGACGTTGTATAAAAAAAATGTACCTACTGTTTTGTAGGAAATCCGTCATACGAATGTGTTAATAACATCAGATTCTATATAAAAAATCAATGGTTCATCATCTCAGCCCATTTCGCCTAGAGTGCCATTCGTCTCTATCCTGTGCCACCTGCATCCATCAACTCCTTCTCTATCCAAGCGTCATCAGAACAGTTATCATTAACTCGATATGCCACATGGCGGTAACCTCGTGAGCTAAGTCCATTTTTAGAGGGTCGGCAACGCATGAGTGACACCCCTGGTGCTGCAAATATCCATAGGCTACGGTGACTGTTTACCATCAGGCAGGCCGTATGCTTAATTTCCACCTTAGTGGTATAAAATGAAGTCCCACCCATATAACTCCTGGACCTTTTTTTTTTTTTTTTGATGCGGGGAAAAATGCGTTACGCACACCACCGGTGCCTGGGTGGCCTCCGGTGGTAGTGTGGGACTCCCCGTCGGCTGTCCGACGGTATACCCACTAAACGATCTACATCGATCGAACAACGAACTAAACTTACCATCAGGCAGGCCGTATGCTTGATTTCCACCTTAGTGGTATAAAAAGAAATCCCACCCGTATAACTCCTGGACCTTGACCAGTACGTTGCGACATTGATTAGTAAGCATCGGTGGTTTGCTCCAGTACTCGTTTACAAAGAATAGTTTAAGGCCCTTTTTGACTGCAACTACGTCACATTGCATCTTCAGTTCAATTTGAAGGAGATATTCCCTGAGATTATATCTGGCATGTGAACTTCTGTGGAATGTTCTCATCGTAAATAGCTTTGGAATATTTACATTCAGAGCATCTATTTCAGCTTGAGTCATCCAAAGTCAAAATCAAGTATGCCAAAAGTATATATTGAAAGCTAAAAACGCAACAGTTGAAGGCACACACTTTGTTGCTACCTGACAATCAACTTTCCAATACTTTTGTAAGGCAACCAAAGAAGCACTGCGTCAGCGATTGTTTTGTGTTCGCATTGGCTTTACCCAAAGACTTTAACATATCAAGATACTGATAAATGTAATTCAAAGTAGGAGCCCATTGTCTCTAAAAGTTACAAATTATCTGAGCTTTCAATTCCAACCCGTTTCATATGCATGAATGAACCATGATGACTACGGTGAAAAATAATATTTTATTGGTCCCCAGCTTCAAAAATAAACGGCCTGTTTGAAAATAGTACACGGTTGTTTATGTTAAGTATCATTTACAAAGTGTAACTATTTTACACGTCTAACCCTCACCTCTAACCCTGTCATTCTTATTAGTTTTTTTAGTCGGGAGGCATGAAAGCGTATGTCTCACCGATGTAAAGCGGTTACCGTAGCTTATGAACGCTTGCAATTGCTGCTAACACAACAACTCCTTAGAAGGTTACCGGTGACCTCACTCACACGCAAGACCATAACAACTCTCCAGGAAGTGTTCTTTGGTTGCAAATTTCTACGAGGCGGATTTACTTCCCCAGACGAGCTGCTTTGAAGAGCCCTACCTCTCTCCACCCAGATCAAGACATGTTTATGAACACAAAGGTTCGTACTGGGAATCGAACCCACAAGTATTGGTGTCAAAGTAGCGGTACAAACCACTGCGCTACGAGCTCATCCAAGTCTGGACCATACGTAAATATGTCAGTCACGCAGTTTTTTTGGAGTTAGACTATGAAATATTCATAACTTATATATAATTAAGAGAAAATTATAATTAGATAAATAAAACCCGTCAACTGCAAGTCCTACTGGCGCAGCGAGTATCCGTATAAAAATATTTCACAAAAGTTTTTTATGATTTAACTACAAATTTACGGTTTTCGGATTTTTCCTTTAGTTGTGCTACATGACATTGCTTTTTATCAAATTTCATGATAGGTCAATGGGAGTACCCTATAGGTTTTGATTCCCTTGCAAGTGTCAAAATATGCGCGTAACCGAGGCATAAACAGCCGTATCTTTTGATTGTGTTGACTTAGAAGTTTGTTTTCACTGCTCGAAGAGATGGGACCTGAGTATTCGATATTAATTTCAGCTTGATAGCTGCTCCACCTGTCCCTGAGAAATAAAGGTAATGACAGACGACAGACAGACAGACAGACAGACGAACAGACCACCGACAGCAAAGTGGTCATCTAAACTTCTTATTCCATTATTAACAAATGGTCCCGTTTTTCCTTTTGGGGTACGGACTCTAAATATATGGATTCGCTTTTTAATTAGCTTTCGCTGAGTTTGATAATTAAAGCGTAAATGCATCTTAATTCACAGCCTACATGAAGTATGTGCTCGTTTAATCAATGTATTATCGAAGAGCACTACAGCTCTAGATTGAAGATAGAGGCTAAACAATATTCACGACCCATAATATCTATCTCCGTGATTGTGCATTATTATACCGCTATCCTGCACAAGGGTATGCATATTAATATACATGATCGCTACTATACACTTTAGGCACGTTTATTGATGGGGATATTGTCGATATTCGGGGATTCGTGCTTAATTCCCGCTCAGCGACGCTGCACTATCATACTAATGTATGTTAACGTCGTTGTATAATAATTTATATTCAAGAGAGATAGATTGGGAATATTTGGTGTTATGTTCTGAGAAATGATTTTGTACGTCGAAATATAAGTTCTTGGTCCAATAAAATCTTTTCATCATTATCATTTCAGCCAGTAGTTGCTGACTGCTGTACATACTCTCCATATTCACCACGAACTCGTCCTTACAGAGACCCAGTCCGGACTCAATCTAGTTGGGCCGCCATTCTAGGTCTTTTTTTCTCAGTAGTTGTAGCTTCTACGAGCTTAGTGTAAGGCCTGCCCACTACCACATCAGCTTACTTATCTTATGGGCTTTGTAAGTTACCATAGTTCTACTGCAAATATCCTCATTTCTGATTCCTACACACAGAGAAACCCCTCGCACAGTTGTTTCCATAGCACGAGCGACCTCGATATGATATTTTCCATACGGCTCCCAGTGAGGAACCATATCTCAGTTCCATATGTCATCACGGGCAACAGCCGAACACTTTAGTATTCAGGTGTTGAGGTAATTTGAACGAGACATGTCAAGTTTTCCGAACCTGCCTAGCCGAGTTGGATTAATCTGTCAAACTCTCGGTAGATGTAGAAGTTGCTTAACCGAATAGCCTGTCCTAGGTAAACATATTCATCAACAACTTTGAGCTCAGTGTTCCCAAATGTGACTGGTATAGGAGTGACATGGACATTCGACATGATCCTAATTTTATCCATGTTTCATCTCGAAAATTACCTGGTTGGAAACACTATTGAGGTTATTGAGCATGGCAAATCTTTATAATATTTACGATTGATATCATTGGATTGGCCAGCAGAGGTACGTCAATATACCTCTACTTTAATCAAGATAATTTTACTGTTCTTTTTTCATGTCATAAGTCACCAATATCGTCAAACTGTCAAATCTATAGTATCATCATAGGCGTACTATCATGAAAGGATAACAAAACTCGAATCACAAACAACGGTTCTATAGCGGAACAAATACATAAGAAGTCGATCGAATAAAGTTATTTCATCGAATTGCCGAGGGGTTGCAGTTCAGTCTGAATGCATGCATTGTATTGCTACATTACTTGCACTGCTTACACAGTCTATAATAACCATTGAGATGGGTTTTTGATACCCGACAATATCCCTAATATAGGTAATTTAGCATAAAAAATTATACGCTGATTATTCTTATATTCTGCTAACAAACTAATAAGATGACCTTAACTAGCGATTAAACGAAACACAGGAATCTGTTTGTTAACAGCAAAGGTGTCATCGCGCGAGTGATACTTAATGTATTAATTATTACAAACGTTCATAGGCTACGGTAACCACTATACATTAAGTAGGCCGTATGTTTGTATGCCTTCCAAGGTTGTACAAAAAAAGCAATCTTAACGGATAATGTCTAGTTGTGAACATTTGTTTAAAAAAAATACAAAAATTGAAGGTCTATAGATGTGCTTTTGCCAGAATTTAAAATTCGTTTGTTGATATTATGCGGTATCTTCAGTCAAATGATAGTCTCTATAGGATTTTTGTGTTACGTAATTATTTACATTACCTTAGGTAAATGTTTCCGGACAAATTACCCATTATGTAGTCCCAAATTAAGCAAAGCTTATGCTATGGGTATTAAACAAATATCGTACAATACTTTTTTCTAAATACGACTTAAAACATGTAGAACTCCCTGACAAAGACAAAATATATGTTGCATAAATATTGATCTTGTACGGGCTTCGAACCCACCATCCTAAATATATTCATTACTACACATTCATAGGCTACGGGAGCCACTTTACATCCGTATGCTCATATGCCTCCTGATGTTGTATAAGAAAAAAACGGGTTGCACTCCGGGAGTGCCGGCAGAAGTGAAAACGTGAACAGTAACGTTGTGCATTTTTGAATATTTTGGAATGGTTAGCGAATAATTTCGCACGAATTGCTTTATTTATCAGTATAAAAGTACTATCATGTATGTGGTAAAACACAATATTCATTTATTGCGCTATCGTACACTAACATTACAATTTATATTACATTAAAAATTTAACACTTCAGAACTATTACAATTATTTTACATTAAAAAGTTTACCTCTCAGAAAAATCAACTTTCATCCATAATTTCAACGACTCACCATCATCATTACCAGCATCATCATCGCCAATCTCTAACTAAAATTCAATCACACACGCACACACGCACACTCGCGCAAGCGCCCTGCGCCGCTTAAACCAAACAGCGGTGTTGATAAACTACGTTGAACGAAACGCGTAAACGCCAAGAATTTCATGGCGCTTGCAACGTTTTGGTCGCGAGAAAATAATGCCCTATGAACGATCTAGCGCTTCATGTTTTAATTGTTTAATTAGAGGTAACTAATGTTTTAGCGCTGCAACGAACTTAAGTTCTAATTCTCACCAAAATCTTACGGTCAGGGTCACGTGTACTGACGCGAGTTTAGCATTTTTTACTCATCCAAAAAGTGCACAATGCCGCTAAAGAAGTTTTCACTTCAAAAACATATCTTATATCATTCTATCCAATACTTATTGTATAATCAGACTCGTGTTATTACAGGTTTCTGTAAACATAGAACGTCTAAAGTAATTTAAATATAAAATAATTCCAAACCTTGAATTTTCTTTCAAATTTAACCAACTTTTATTATTTTCTTCACTTTTCTTTAAATAGGATACAATGCGCGGCGATCTCGCGGTATCTCCACCGCTTATCACTATGAGGCGAGAGAAAAGTTTCATTATATAGCTAATGTCATAAATATAAATGTACATTTAAAACCATTCCTAAATACTCTATTATAAGCATGAGTTAGAAATTGTTATTTATCAAATTCAAAAATCACAAATAGTAGAAACCAAGCAATAGGAAGCTGCATGAAATAAAAATATGAAGATCATTTGCATTACACATCCCGGCGCAGCTGTATGTCCAGTTATAAGATATTTTTTAAGTCGAAATTTATAACCAACTACTTTAAACTCCATATGTAGACAACTTGATATGATTGCTATGAAAATGTAATTAATTTCATTCGTTATCGACGTCCAGCGATATGCTCATCTTTCGCAATTTAATCATAATGTCATGAGCAACCCGTGCCCATATGCCTGTCGATAACATTAATCTAATATCTCGTCGAAGATATAATTGTAAAAAAGGGCAAATTCACATGTGCGACAATAGTAATAAATATATTTTCAGTTTTTTTCTTAAAACCATTTAGTAAACTGCACTATGCCGAGTTTGCAAACCCTAATATAGCACGTGTCTATAGATTGCAGTTACTGTTTACCATCAAACTGTGCTATAGTAAGAGGTAAATTAATGTAGTTATACTCGTACACCATGATCAGTGCGCTCCTAAGTCATTGCTGTATATATATATATATACTTCCTGTATTACACACGTTTATGAGCTACGATGATCACTTCTCATCAGTTGGGCTTGTACGTCTTCCGTTGTTTAGTTGAAAATTATGTTACACGAAAAAGGCGTGAATATGGTTTTAAAGCGTCGGTACCGCACGAGCAACGCCTTTGATATGTTACTTTACAAAAACTTTGGGCATCTGTAATTTATATGAAAAATAATAACGTAAAATACAATTTGTTGACTACTAAAGCGGGTTCAAATAGTATCTCGGAAAACTAGTACACGCTGCACAGATTGTATCAATAATTGTCGTTATATGGGGCCGTTTGCATGGAATCACGCTTAATTTCAATTCCATTGACATTATGCATGTAAACTTGTATGGAGCGCTGCCAATAAAGTTCGATACACATCGTAACGATGCTGCAAGGGTGCACCAATGACTCTTATATTGATTATGGTAATTTTATTATCCAAATTTCATTCATTCACGTCTTGTACGCTAGGTTCTCTGTTCCTCTTTTAGGATAGACTGTAGGTCGTAGGTCTACATTTATCATCGGCTTGATAAACAGAGAGATTTTAAGAGAGGTAGGGCGCCTCGCCTGCGTTCCTGCGTGTGAGTGAGGTCACCAGTAAGCTCCTAAAGAGTTGCTATGTTAGCATCAGAGAAGGCATGAAGCGAGTGATACTTAATGTACGAGTATTATAAGTGTTCATAGGCTTCGGTAACCGCTTTACATCAGGTGGGCCGTATGCTTGTATAACTTCTGACGTTGTAGAAAATAAAAATAGGGATTTCATGAATCACACATATTGCGTAAATCGACAAAACGATTTTTTTATTTAACCACCCTTCTAATAATAGGGATTGGTATCGACCAATTATCTACAACTTATCGAAGAAACTTAACAAGTACTTGGCGGGGAAGTCCCAGATATGAAACCCTAAAAAGCTTTGTATGAAATACTAAGTTTTATCATGAAGAACCACTTCCCTCTTTACCGGATTCGGAGTTTCTGGGAAGCTGATGAATGATGCCTTCAATATTACTAGAAGTTTGTAATACAATTGGCTTATGCCTACCCTACATAAACTCTATACAATCAAAAGTTCCGAGCAGATTGCTAAAGTTCTCAACACAGCAATATCAATTTCTAAGCCAACAGTGGCCATAGTAACATTGGATATGGCGGGACACCTGACCTTTTGGGGTCATCTATATAAACTATGGCTGCTGTAATAAAATGTAGTTACCATAAAATCGCAAAATATCTTCTGGTCTAGCAGCAGATGCTTCTAAACGATATTGCGGAATGAGAAAACTTGGTCAATAAGCTGGTAAAATGGTCTAAAATTATTTTGTAACTCCTTTCAAAGTTATAACATTACCTCTGTCAATTACACATCTTTTGGTTTTGATATTTTTTAATCTATTCAATAGCGGCAGTTCTGTAACTATTTTAGACTTGGATTATACCAATGTCTGATCAAATAACGTCCTATTTCGTACATCTAACGATAGTAAATTAAAATCTTTTGGTTATATAAACTTACCTGTTACTATTAACAATCAAACGCAACTAAGTAAACCTCATGTTTTTATACAACGTTGAGAGTGATAGTGTCATACAAGTATGTGATTCACGTTATGTAAAGTAATTAACAAAGCCCATGTATATATGCAATACAGAAAATCAAGAGTTTATTGCTAATCTCATTCATCCAACAACCCTCCTGGGAGATTTTATTTAGCTGCGGTTTTCTATGAGATAGCGGTACTTCCCTAGTCGGGCTGCTTTGGTATACCTGTCTTAAATCTATCGTAAAAGGAGTTGATAAGAGCAATTGGCAGGTTTCGTTGATCGACAATGATCTAGCGCATCACCATTTGCTGTAGTAATATATATCCACGTAGTAATTGTAATACCAGATCTCAAGACGAATGAACTGTACTGCATATAGACAAGCAGCTTTTAATTTTTCAATTGCGATTTTGGGATATGATTTGGTTGCTTCTCCTCCGTTCAAACAGTCCGACGGACGCTTTCAATTATCACGTAACGTCGTTAATATTACACGTCGTCTGTGCTGCGTCGGTGCTATGAAAGAACGTTTATTCCGAAATAACGATCAATTTCGGTTTTTCTGTGATCGATCGACATAAACAACGTTATCAAAGAAAAATCGAACGGCAGCAAAGAAAACAAACTTTTTAAAAGTAATCTCACAGTTATGTAATAATATGAATTTGAATTTGGAGTTTCGTAAGCCAAACTACGGTAACCACTTTTTATCAGTTGTGCCGTATCATTGTAATAATAAATAGTTTATTACACATTTTTCACTAAAATTGACAAAGAACAATCTATTATCAAAATATCAATATTTTTTCCAATACTTCGTATTTATTGTTGCCAATTTTAACATACAGCAAATAAAATCTTTTGGTAGAGTTTTCGCGTAATTTGTGGCGCATCGTATTGACGGCCAATCCATTGATGTACTCGTATGTAGTTTATTGTAAGTATTTGCGTATTGTTACATTTTTATATTTTATTATAAACGTTCTCTTTAGAAGTATATATCAGCACATTTTTTCGTTTTCGTCTGGACTGGATTGGATGCCTGGATTGGATTGGGAACCTATTAAATTTGAGTTTTTAGATTTATCATATTTGTCACATCAGTAATGTTGTGTGAGTTTTAACGAACTTCTGCAAATGCCATATAACAGTTCAAGTATATCTTATAAATTTGTACTTCAATAAAGAGTCGTCGTACACAATCATCCGTATTTGGTCTACTTCTTGATTATCTACGTAGTTTCCTTAAGACGTAGCAGATGTAAAATCTTTTTATTTCATTGTTTACTCAGTACGTCAGTTTGTATCAACGGAGGCTAGTGTTTTCCTACGCAAGTACCATTGACTTCAATTGACTGCTAATTCAACAATTTGCTGTCCTACTTCAACACTGAGATTGATTTCGTAATAGGACAGCATTGTTTTATTATAGTGATTATATCTATTCACTACAGCATAGAACAACCAGGCACTCAATGGGATCCAATGATTACCTTACCGTCGCTTGACTTTAGTCTTCGTTTAGAGTTACACTTAAAACATAGCCATTGAGCCATTTTGAGTAAAATATTCGAGAGGATAATGCTTGATTAATTCTTTTTTAAGATAAATGAAATTTTTCATGACACACAATACGGTTTTACAGCTGGAAAATCTACTACGGATGCAGGAGTGGCATTGGTTTGACATATCCTTAACGCATGGGAGAGATCACAGGATGCTATTGGGGTTTTCTATGATATCACTAAATCCTTTGATTTTGTCGATCATCGGACGTTGTTACTCAAGCTGAATTATTATGGAGTTAGAGGTAAAGCTCAGAACTTGATTGCATGTTATTTTAAATAACAGATTGCAGATAGTTGACATAAATGGGGTTAAATCTAAAGGCAATAATGTTAATATGGGGGTGCCCCAGGGTTTTATTTTGGGTCCATTTTTATTTTTAGTATATGCGAATAATCTGCCCTACATGGTGCAGAAAATGGCGGATGTAGTACTATTTGATGATAATACCTCTCTAATTTTTAATGTGGCCCGCCGTTGTGAAAATATTGATAAGGTAAATGGTATTGTGTCTGTTATTTTGACCAGCTCGGTGGCGCAGTGGTGAAACGCGTTGTTACGCTACTTTGACACCGACGCTCGTGGGTTCGATTCCTACACAGGACAAACATTTGTGTGCATGAACATGTCTGTTTGTCTTGGTATGGGTATTTTCTATGCATAATAAGTATATATTTGCAAAAAAAAATGTATTTACGTATGTTTATCAGTTGTCTAGTACCCTAGTAGCTTTGCTTACTTTGGGGCTAGATGGCGCTGTGTAATTTGTCCGACAATATTTATTTATTTATATTTTATACTGATTCACATGTAATAATATTTTGCTAAATTGGCTAAAACCAAATGCATCAAATTTTGTCTTCCAAATGTCACTTCTGCCAATACAGAAGTTCTCATTATGAATAATAGATTAGAATTTAATAATTCTGTGTTTCTTGGAATTACAGTAGACTCCAAATTGCAATGGCAAGTTTATTTATGTGGGGCCCACATTAATAAACTTGCCGGTAAGCTCAGCTCCGCTGTATATGCAGATGGAAGAATTAGACAATTGACGGATGTGGCTACTGCGTGCTTAATCTATTTCATCTACTTTCACAGCTTTATGTCGTACGGTATACTGCTGTGGGGGACGGCGGCTGACATTCAGACAATTTTTATCTGACAAAAAAGAGCCATTCGCTCTATTTATAACACGGGCTCCAGAGAATCCCTTAGGGAACTGTTCAAAGAAATAAATATCCTCACTGTTACTTCTCAATATATTTATGAAAACATAATGTATGTCCGTAAAAATTTAGAGCCGTTCTCAAACTTCAGCGAAAAACTTAGAAGTAGAAATAAGTTGTGTATGCCGGTACATCGACTGGATAGGACTGTTAGATCTTTCCTTGTAAATTGTATTCGATTTTATAATAAGTTGCCTGAAACAGTTCTGCCCTTTCCTGAGAATGTATTCCAAAAGCACATTAAAAATACTCTCTGTAAAAGAACTTATTATAGAATTGATGAATATGTAACAAAGATGTCTGAAAATAATTCAGCACAGATGACCTGTCCTTAATAATCTTTAATTTTACCAATATATCATTATTGTATCAATATGCATATGTGAATGTTTTGTAATATCTAATTGACAATTTTAAAAGAGACCTTTAATGGCAAGTTTCTTTCGGCATTTCTTCTTCGCCAATGGTCATTTTCGAAATGCTAGCAGATTAAAAAAAAAGAAAAAAGTAAAATAAGAGAATTGAAAAAGATATAATAAGATTATATATTTAAGTGCCGGCGAGGGTCCAATGGCAAATAAAGAACTTTGATCTTTATCTTATATTATTGACGTAATATAAACACGATAGCAACATTTCTAGTACTTATATTTACGTCGTACAAAATTTATTGCCTGTAAAATATTTCAACATTCCTCTTCTTCGCGTTATCCCATTTCCTAATTCATTAGGATTGGTGGGGTCTTCTACCTAAACCTAAGGATTTGGCGAAGTCACAAATTTTTCTGTGGAGTGACTGCCGTCAGATCTCTACAACCTAGAAGGAAAATCGGATCTTTCAAAATATACGTCACACATCTTCTGAAAAATATTTTCTTGAACGTGTGGGTTTCCTCACGATATTTTCTTCACTGCTGAGGAAGAGGTAAATATGTACATTAATCTGAAAACACGAATTTAGTGGTACATGACCCCGCTAGGATCCGAACCAGGGACTATTTGGGCTATCACTGCTCTCTGTCTCTTCAACATTAATTACTATAAGACTAAATAAATATCTTCAGCTATGTATCTAGATTTTATTCGTCTTTCTTTATTAAAATTCCAATGTCTGTGATTTTTTATTATCATCATCAGCTCCACTAAGTCTCATTCTAGGTAATTTCTAGCGTACATTGCATTGACATCCTATCCATATGAGCACAAAAGTTTACTTATAAATATTGGGGTTTTATGCTTCCAAAGTATCCCCTCATATGATAATCAAATCTAAACATGTCTTGACTATTGATGCAAATAAACCGACACAAAAGTAGAGAAAATTTTGATTTGATTTAGAATTTCCGGGCCGCGAACAGAATCTATAGTAAAATTTACGACCATGTTTACCTTAAGCCGATATAAGTTTGTTTATCATACAAAATCGGAGGGAATCTCGGTTCCCCAGGCAATGAGAACGGATAATTCTGTTTATATACCGCCAAACATAGATGTCTGGAAAGAAAGATAGATAGGATAGACCTTAACTTTATTCAACTAATAAATCAATATGTATATATATATAAATAGTTCAATCTCGTTTAGAGAACATAACTCTTTTCCGCAAATTTAGCATATTGCTGCCCTAATCCCTGCCCTAATCTAACACTGAGTGTTTATTTAGTAATACTAGGACATTGTTCTCATTATAACAGGCCTCTCTCTTCTACTCAGAATATATGACTTCCACTGCGATTGGTAATATTCTGTTGGCATCCATCGGCTCCCTGCCATCTTCAAAAGATCATCGGTACATGGTGTGGGGGCCTTCCTAAGCATTATTTGAAGCATTATAAACGTATCTACTTTATTTTCCCTAATATCTATACCATCAGGCAGTTAAACCTGGACATGAAATGAAAATCTGTCTTGTAATAATGACTTAGTAAAACAGACGACTTCGGCACGTTGTTTGCTCTACTGTTTGCCATCCTTCTAAAGGCGTACTCATAATGCTGGTAGATTTGAAACAATAAGATAGTAATTTTATATTGTTAATAATGATATATCTTTATTAATAATATGATATGAACAATAACAATGTAAATATACATATATCGTTGTAATTTCATTGTTTGCGTATTTGCTTACAAATATGTAATTATTTCATGATTTCTTAAAGCTATTATTTTTAAGAGAGGCAGGATGCATTAATGCAGGTTTTCTAGGGAAGTATGTCCATCTCACGGAAAATCGCAGTCAAATAACAACTGTCTGGAGGGTCGTTGTGTTAGGATGAATCAAAGCATCTGGAGAAGTACTTCCACGGCACAGAAAATCGCAGCCAAATAACAACTCCCTGGAGGGTTGTTGTGTTTCTACAAGTGAGTGAGGTCATCAGTGAGCTCCTAAAGAGCGCCGTGTTAGCAGCAGAGGTAGTATCGCGCGAGCGATACTTAATGTGTTGCTACCGTAACTGCTTTACAACAGTTGGGCCATATGCTTGTATGCCTCCCGAGGTTATATAAAAAAAAATATAAAAGAATATGTTACTAAACTGAATCAAATATACTAATGATTTCGATAATACTCGTAGTTGCAAAATGGGATCAATATAAGCTAACGACAGATCAAGCGTGCCTGTTTACGTCAGTTTATACAAGTACTATTATAATTTACAAGATTCTCGAAAACAGAAAGTTAGTTTAACAGTGATATACTAAATAGGTTTGCACGGGGATGGTCATGATATCAATCTATAACTTCACGCCAAATCCCTGGCGTGGTAGGCAGAGAGAACCTAGCGCCACGTGACTCGATCCTTACATATTATCTCACTCGATTCTTTAACATTCATTGCTCTTCTCATGCACGCTCGCCGGTTTCTAGGGCTACTGACATCACCTTCTGATAGAACACGACCAATTTGGTCATGGTAGGTAAGTCTTGGCCTTCCCCGGCTCCTACATCCTTCCACTCTTGCATTGTATATCTGCTTCATCATTCTTTCATAGTGCATTCTTTCTGCATGTCCGAACCAACGGAGCATGCCTCTTCTTATTTTAGCACCGACGCTCTCTTTCAGACCAACTCTGTTTCTAACATCATTATTGCGAATACGGTCTACAAGCCTTACGCCACAAATTTTGCGCAGCGCTCGCATTTCGACCGCGTCTATTTTATTTTCATGCTCTTTCTGCCATACCCAGCTCTCTCGCTACCATAAGTTAGCGTTGGGACCAATACTGCATTGTGTATAGCGGGTTGTGCCTTCTGGCTCAGGTTTTTACTGCCAAGAAGTTTTCCCAACGCTCCATTCACACCATTCCCAGCACTCACTAGTCTTTCCACATCTGCGGTGTACCTTCCATCCCTGCTGAAAGCGCATCCAAGATATACAAACTCATTCACTTGTTCCAACACTTCATCATCAATCGTAATCCTTACATTCGTTCTGGATTCTTCTCTTTCAAATACCATTATCTTTGTTATCTTCGCATTCAGTAGTAAGCCTTTCTCCATACATTCGTCTTTCATCGTTATGACCAGTGCTTGCAGTTCAAATGGTGTATCTGCTAATAGCACGGCATCGTCTGCTGTATACAATTCCACATTCGTTGACCTTATTCTCTGCAGACAACTATCGAGATACAGGATAAACAGCCTAGCAGATAACATGCAACCCTGTTTGATACCAATTTTGACATTAAACCAGGGTGACATGCCACCATCTATCCGCACACATGCTGAGCAATCCTTGTAAGTGGACTGTACAGCACGGAGCAGTGAACCGTCAATCCCATACCTCGGCAATATGTCCCATAATTCCTTTCGTACAACCCTATCAACGGCTTTTTCAAGATCCACAAAACCGCAGAAAACCTTCTGGGCCATAGCCAGATGCTTCTCTACGATATTGCAGAGTGATAAAACTTGATCCGTACATCCCCTTCCATTTCGGAAACCTCCTTGTGTGTCCCACAGCATTTCATCCGATTTCACCCTCATCTCCTTTCAATCTCCTTTCCATATACTTTTGCTGCTAAGGTGATCAAACTGATGGCCCTATAGCTGGCGCAATCCATGCGTGACCCCTTGCCTTTATACAAGGGCACGATGACTGCGCGTCTCCAGTCCATTGGGACCCTTCCGGTTCTCCAGCATAATTTGCCTTCTGGTTTTTGAACCTGAAGGCGTCCCTAATGTAGGTACCACCTAGCTCGATCATCTCAGCTTTTACCATATCGATTCCCGCTGACTTTCCATCTTTCAAACTTCGTATCGACCATTCAATCTCATCCATAGTAATGTCTTCATGGTACGCTGGCACTGCCGAGTCAATCACAGACTCATTCACAATCATGGACATAATCATACATTTTGATCACTTCAATCATACGTTGTAACAATTCCTGAGTGTTATCAAGAATACCACCAGCTTTCTCCAGCATAGGTTGCATAAATACCAGAAGGCGTCCCGAACGTAAGTGCCTCCTAATTTGATCATCTCAGCTGTGATCAGATCAATTCCCGCTGATTTTCCATTTTTCAAGCTTCGTATCGATCATTCGATCTCATCCATAGTTATACCTTCGTCGGATGCCGTCAATGTGGAGTAAGCATCCGACTCGCTCTCATTGTCTGCGTCCGAGGCATCCATTTCCTCAAAATATTCACTCTACCGTTCTAACACTTCCTGAGTGTTCGCAAGAATGACACCAGCTTTAGACTTGATCTTATCCATTCTGGATGCCGACGAACTACTCCGAGACTTCTTTACCTCTCTCCAAAAGAGTTTGGTATTTGCCTCGAAGTTTTTCGTCAGCCTCTCTTCCTCATTCATAATTTGTCTTTCACGCTTCACACATAATTTGTCTTTCACTAAAGCCTTGGTTTTATTCTTGCATAGACGGTACATATCTTTCTTCTTTTCTCTCATATTTTCATTTAAGGGCAAAGATAATACGTAGTCCAGCCACGCTTTCCTCTTTCTTGCTACGGAGGATTCAACCTCCGCATCCCACCAGGCATCTCCTTTCGCTGTTTTACGTCTCTTTGCGCATCCACAAGCTTCTTTTGCACTATCCACCATACTTTCTTTCAAAACTTTCCAACAATCATCCACATCTGAGTCGGAGAGGCTTGCATTTGCAAGTCTCACGCTTACCAGATGCACATACGTTCTCCTTACACTTTCATCTTGCAATTTTTCCCTCCTTATCCTTTCAAGATATCCGAAAGGGATACGCACTCGCCAATGCCTCCACTTCCTAAAAAGGCCCACAAACCGGCTTACCACCAGGTAATGATCCGTCTCAAGAGTGGGGCCTCTAAAGGCTCTTGTATCCATTATAACATTTTGGAGACGTCTATCTATTAAAATCAAATCAATCACACTTTTTTGGTCATTCCTTCTCCATGTATACATGTGAATATCCTTATTATGAAATAAAGTATTCGACACGAAGAGGTTTCATTCCATACATAAATCTAGTATTGACTTACCCGCTTCGTTCACTCTCTTATCTCCATACGGACCAAGAACAGCTTCAGAGCTGTATCTCTTGGTCCCAACCCATCCATTCAAATCTCCACATATAATCACTCTTCCATTCTCTTCGGCTAAGTCCAGAACATCCCTCACAGACTCCCAAAACTTCTCCAGTTCTTAAGCACACGCTGAGCTTACGGGAGCGTATGCTGCAACTAGAAATAAATACTCGCGTGATGCCCAGTTTAATTTTTATTACGAACCCACAGAAGTCTAGGCCCTACCAAACAGTAATCTCTTACACCAGTGGCTAAGCGAGAGGAGAGTACGACACCTACACCAGCACTGGCATGATCGTCCCGGTCTACCCCAGACCATAGGGCCATCATCCCACCGGGCAGATCATCGGTGTCGCTCCCCTTGCGCTTAGTCTCTGTCACACACAAAGCATCCAAACGTCTATCATTCATTACGTCTATCAGTTCATTCGTCTTATCATTCAATCCACCTCTCACATTCCACATGCCTATGCGGCATTCGGCTCCCCTCGTTCCGCCGGAGTTGGCGCTGCGTGGTGGGTGGCGGCCCCACCGCCGCATGCAGCTAAATTCGCACCGACGGGGGCAGATCGGTGCGCGTCGCCTACGGGGGAAGCCCAAATCCGCACATCGGTGCGCTCTTGGTCCAGAATTGCAATTGACTGATTGGCAGGGGTCGCGAACGAGCACGCTTCTGGCACATGACCCCCTGATGATATCAATGAAACAATGATTGGTCGTAGTTAGTATCAATAACGGTACTAATAAGATTTAAAAACTATCTGAACTAATTAATAATTTCTAAGACAAATAATAAAAAACAGCTGCATATTTTTTTTATTCGTAAGGCAAAAGAGCGTTTCTTTACCATATATACAATTGTCTGTCCCATGCCTGTCTGTCACTACAAACACAAAGATACTTCAAACATTAAAAGTCAACCATTCATTAGAATGTGTTGATACATCCCCAGATATGTATGAAAACTATAAATCCTATCTTTGCAGTGGTGCAATGGGGTAAAAAATAGAACTGAGTTATGAACTACTGAGGTCCTATAAAAAAAGTGTATTGCCAGCCTGACGGTAAGCAGTTACATGAATTCGTCGCCGATAATAATTATTATCAACTTCAGTGAAATCAATAACGGATAATTTTATTTAAAAGATTTCACTTCTTAGTTTATAACAAACAAAGCTACATTGAACAAGAAAGATGGTGTATTAGAAATTAATTAAAACTGTACCAAACAAACCTGTCTGGGTCTCTATCTATAAATATCGGATTCTCTTAATAACTGGTAAAACAGTTTCAAACATTTAAATTTGTGAATCCAATTTCTTTCTTCAGATATCACTAAAAGAAAAAAAAACACAACGGACAAACAACTTTTATTCAATTTTAAAAGATACGTTATACTGCGAAATTCGAATGGAGTTGAAACGAAACGCTACACGATTTGAATATACCCTAATGTCGAAATCACAACAGTTTGGGTTGCCTCTATGGTGGCATATATTGTTACTCTAATGAATTGTGTTTAGATACAAGTTGTTTAGAAAATGGATATATCAATAATGTTTCCAAGTTGTGATATATCTTTCCATTTCTGGCTTATTCCCACAAAGACGTGTAGCTCTATTGTCAAACATCACGTTTCCATTATATAAAATGTCTATAGAACAGTGGGTGGTCTGCTGGTCGAAAGAGATGAATTTCTGTTAAGATATATAAAATAATACAGCTTACCATTGATTAATTAATGATAAAGATGATTCTGTAGAAGTTGCGTGGTACAGGAAAAAGATATGAGCAGTAGAAAAACTTCAAAGAAACGTTCCAAATTGTCGCACTCACAAAAATTTGTGACTCGACACGATTCTAAACGAAATCACTTTGATATAAAGTTGCGAGAAACAACTTGTCATATTTTGTGGTATAAGTGCACATAAATTATGCGATTTTGAAGTGACGACTTAGAACACTAAGACAAAAGTTGGAAAATATGTCAAAAATAACTTAAATGCGCTAGTATACGTACTGCTTATATCTTCTATTATGTTGAAGTTATATTTTCATTTTCTTTTACGATAGTTTAATAAGTGCTGATACTCAATGTTACGTTTATCAGAGATACATTCATAAACAACAACAACAACAACAAATTCAAGTAAATATTATTATAATAAAAAAGCAATTCATCTTATTATACGAGAGATGTATGAAGAAGAAAGATTTTGAGGGATTATAAAATTCATCGTGTATCATATCATCATCTAACAACTTCAATGTCTACTTCATTAATCATCAAACGAGGTAAATTGCAAAAGAAATAAATATCAGAAGCCTTTATAGAATATCGCATTAAGCTAAAACTTCCCTGAAAGGTGGTAGTATATCCGCGGGTAAATAAGGTATCAGGAAACTGGCGAGAATTGACTACGTTAGCATTGGAAGTGGTAACGTGCAGACAATGGTCTCTATATTCTAGATGTCCATAAGCTGTGGTAATCAGTGCAAGCAAACAGTACACTTGTTAGCAGCCATTCGTAGTATATAAATCTATCTTAACCATTAACACGTATGCATATTCCGTTACACACATTATCTGAGCATTATGTCAGAGCCTTTTTCACCATAAGATATACTTAGTAATAAATTCGTGAATACTGATTTATTGTTGGTCTAAATTTTTATTAAGGTACTAGAGCGGACTCGGGAAACGTCGTCCTGCCCGGAAAAGCAGCGCTACATTAAATTCAGTCTCAAGATTTGGTAACATTCTTTCTACCTACCGGGTCCAATTGTGTTTTCAAACCATCAACGAATCCATTGAAATATACAAACGAAATTTCATCAAAATCGGTCCAGCCATTTAGAAAGAGTTAGGTGACGTACAGAAGAATTATATCTATTAAGACTAGTTCCTACACAGGGCTTCGCCCGTGTGGCATATATCATCCGACGACGACTTGAAGACCGTGAAATACTATACCTACCGCAGTATTACTTTGTATCTCGTTATCAACAACCATATAAAAATGAGTTTAGTTGAGTTTGTATGGTGTAGAGGTTTACACCCTATTTCTCCCTTCCAGGGGTTGATTTAGTTAAAAACTGTGCTTCATTATTTGTTTTGAAAAGTATTTATACCAAGTTTCAAGTTTATACACACAGGAAACACGATTTTTCATACCAACTTTTAAACCCTTTTTCACCCCCTTAGTGGTGAAATTTCTAAAAACTTTTTTAGAGGATACCTACAAAATTCCTAAATTAAAAAGTAGAAAAAATGCCATTAATACATATTTGCAAAAAAAAACTTTTAGCATTTAATTTTGCTTTTTAGATAACTTGCTTAGTTATCTAACTCATTTACCAGCAAATGCGAAGCGCTAAACTAAGTGCATTTAATATTAGGGGTTAAAGTATAAAATTGCCGATTTGTTGCGAAAAATTCAAACTCGTTTTTTTCTAAGATGTAACATATTTATTTAATCAAACTATTTACCCCCATTATCTATACATTGCAGCCATCTAATCGGAAGTTTATTTACGCCTTTGCGATAGAACTCTGGGGATCTAGATTCGATAAACTGTGTGAAAGCATTTTGTACTGCCTCCTGGGAAAAAAAAATTTACCACTTAGAAAATTATCTAAATGACGAAAAAAACGGTAGTCAGTTGGAGCAAGGTCTGTCGAGTACGGAGGATGATGTATGGTTTCTAACTGCAGCTCTTGTAGAGTTACAACGGTTTCTTGTGCAGTATGAGGTCTTGCGCTATCATGGAGCAATAATGGTGAAAATCGATTCACGAGTCGGGGCTGTTTCACTGCCAGTTTCGCCATCATGGTTCGAAGTTCGGCACAGTAAACATCTGCTGTTATTGCTTGACCAGACCTGAGAAAACGATTGTGAATAACGCCATGAAGAGACCACACAAACAGTTACCATTACCTTTTTATTGGTAGGCTTTGCTTTAGGGCACTGTTGCAGCGTTTGACCTGGGATCAGGCATTGCATTTTTCGCTTACAGTTATCGTAAAGAATCCACTTATCGTCACATGTCACAATTCGATCCAATATTACTTCATTTCTGTTGAAGCCAATTCAACAAGGCAATACAAGTTTCAACACGTGGTTCTTTCTGCAGATCCGTCAAGTCATGAGGCAACTATTTTTCACATTATTTTACCTTATTGATTTGATGCAAATGAGTCAATATTGTATGTAAGATAACGTTAAACCATGCCGCTAAATCCTGGGTAGTTTAATTCGGATCGGCTTCCACCATCTCCTTCAATTCAGCTATTCACCTGTGTGGGCGGTCTTCCACGTGGTTCGTTCTTCAAGTTTAAGTTTCCATTATGAAAGTGTTTAAACCAAAAACGCACGGTGCATTCATTAGCAGTCTCCTCTCCAAACATTGATATTGCGAGCCGTTTCTGCCGCGTTAGATCCGCGTCGGAACTCGTATTCAAAAATTACTCGGACTTTCGAAGTAAGAAGTATTTTCTGTCCCGTCTAAGCTGAATAAAAAAACAATTGAAATTCGAAAATCAAATGTTACACATTTTTTAAAAGAAAAACATACGTATCATGTGAAATAGTTTCACTCGAAAATCTCACACCATGAAAGTTTAATGTCAATTCAAAGTATCTATTACTACTAGTATAAAACGGCAATTTCATATAAAGTATGAAACCCAGTGAGCTTACCATAGTAAAATATAATATCATTGCTTTAACCCCTATTATTTCTCAATTTATACTAATTGTTAACTCTGTGATAATTCATTAACAAATTCGTCATCCATTCGATGGATTAAATTGTCCATATCTAAAGTTAACAAGGCATTATTCTATAAGTTCAAAAAATCTATTGCGTGGTAAGCAGAGAGAACCGAGCGCCGCATGAGTCGGTCCTTTCACACCTTACTCGCTTCTTTAATATAAAGGATAGTAAAAAAGTAAGTTTAAGTTAAGTACGTTTTTAGTAAGTAGGATAAACACAGTTGAAATACGAGCGTTGCGCAGAATTTGTGGCGTAACTCTTGTAGACCGCGTACGGAATGACGATGAAAGAAATAAATTTAGTCTGATAAAGATGGATGTAGGAACCGAGGAAGGCCCAGACTTACCTACCATTTTCAAATTGGTCGTGTTTTATCAGAAGGTGAAGGTCTTAGCCTTAGAAACTGGCGAGTATGCACGAGAAGAGCTATGAATCGTTCTTTTACTTCCCATATATTATTTTTAAGACTTCTAAATAATCATATCCCTGTTACAGGCGCCCCATTTATCAAATCCAACCGGGCCAATGGTAGAGTGCAGTCTTATGATAGAAATTAACGTATTAATGATGAAGATAAATTTACACTGTATATCACGAACTAACCGACATTAATTTTAACCGTGGTTGCGTGTACAGCTCCTTAATCTGTGCTCCATTAACAGGATCCATTAATCATAGTTTTAATAACAATTTAACCCCAACTAGATTAATACATCTTCATTCCGTTCACCGCTCAAGCGGGCTGAAGTTATCAACTTTTATCATTCAAATTTCACTGAGCTCATTCAAAATCTACGCCGCAACAAATGCTATTCTTTTTGTTTAACACGATCTTTGTTATCACACAATACTCTTATCGTGATAGCGATAAGGATCAAAATTGTAACTGAAAAGATGTCATTGCGTGTCGCGACTATTGTAATGAATTCAAGTGCAACTGTTACAAATGTAGAACTCGGCTTTTGTTGTTTACCCATTGTGTACAATTAAACGTGGAAAGATGTAATAATCTCGAATATCTTTTTGTGTATTTTTTAGATACTCGTATATGCGGGGTCATAATAAATAATAAGTATGGGACGGCGCGAACATTTTGGTGTTACAATGAAATTGAATGTAGAAATTAAATATAGGGTTGACTAAGTTAAGCGTGCGCGCATCGCATAAAATGCGGGGTGTACCATAATTTATTATGCTATAATATTTTGTACACCGTCCACCGTTTATGGCACATATTTTTTACGAATTATTTTTATTAATATCCCAAAACGGGTCATTATATCGCATTGAACCGATGGGGTTGTAAAATGGTGTAATTCATTAGGTTTGTTTGTGTTTCTCACGGAGTCCGCTGATTACAATTACTTCGTTAGATATTTGAGAATATTTCAATGGACTAATCAAGTTAATTAAGATTTGTGTTATAAGGACAGATGTTCTATCTATAGGTATCAGTGTCAACATAGCGGAAATGGGACTAATTATGGTGAACGATCTGCATATAGGTCGAAAAAATATGATTTACGGCAGTTATGATGTTTTTATATTTCCAATAAGCTTCAAATGAGCCTAAAATCAATTGTACTATGGATACTTTGTAGAAAGTTCTGCTGTTTTGTTTACCTACGTTATTCGGTTAATAAGCACAGATACTATTGAAGTGAAGCAGTAACTGTAAGCTATGACTACGATCGCTGAAACAGGAATGCCAGCTGAGTTTTTACCCAACTATGGGGACCCCAAGAAGGATTATTGTGTTCCCTAAACTATTCGTTGTATATTAACAAATGAGGTACCTGCCACTAAAACATCATGCTGTTCCGCGGGTTTTAGGCTATGTTATAGAAAATCCAAGATAACGCCTAATAGCGGACATAAAGTACGGAGTAAAAATATATAATTGTGTTACGGTTAGTGCCTAGTGAAATGTCTTAATGAGTACATTCTGATAATATGTAGGTTATCTATATATCCTCACACATAAAAAAAAGTAAATTGCACCCATGTCATATGTAATTAATATTGGTGACGCCTTTCTAAGTTTACGGTTTAAACCCATCATCGATTAAAAAATACATCCCTTCACCTAAACAAAAAAGAAAATGAGTTTATAACTAAAACTTGTAGTCGACAAGGTTTACTAAAAAGGTTTAAATAAAATTTAAACGCAGGTGTAAAATATATATTATAAATGAGAAACAATTAAAAAAGTTGTATATGAAAAAAAATCGATGTTTTTGCCAAATCCTTAGGCTAAGGTAGCGGACCCCGCTAATCCTAATGGAAACGCGATAACACGAAGAAGAAGAAAAATTAAAAACAAATGTATAATACTGTAACAGTCGCAGTCGACTTTTAAAATAGAAGATGCATCTACAAACGATAAGCAGTAACTGTGTGCCGAAAGCAATGTCTTCATAACAAACTAGTGTAGATGCAGTATACCTATATACCTATTGGTAAAATTACCTGTTGTTAGCTAATATTTTTTTTTAAACAACATCATATGCATACTGCCCATGGCGTACCCTATGAACGTTTACAACAAATAAGTATCACTCGTGCGATGCCGTCACTGCTGCTATCACAGCAACTCGTTAGGAACTTAGTGGTGCCCTCACTCACTTGTAGAAACACAACAACCCTCCAGGGAGTTGCTATTTGGCTGCGATTTTCTGTGAGTTGGAGGTAATTCTCCAGATGATTTGATTCATCCTACCTCTCTTAAAACACCCTGACCAAAACAAACAGATATGTACTGTGTGTATGTTACATACGCACAAATGTTTGTCCTGTATGGGAAACGAACCCACGAGTATTGGTATCAAGGTAACGTTATTAACCACAGCGCCACCAAGCTCGTCAGAAATAAAATAATTTAATTTAATGCAATGAAATGTATTATTGTTGACATAAAAAATATTGCACTATTTTTGTACATCTTGTGTCCATTAGTAAACCAGATTTCAATAGTTATAATATATATATTACCAAGGCCGTTCTAAATGTACGACTTTTATAAGCAGTTAAATGTAACGGAATAATATATTCACCAATATTCGTATACTTCATAGTTACACCCCTCGGTAACTTTGATTTACAAATTCATAACTATTATAAGTACCTAAATTGACCACCCGTCAATTGACAAAACGTATTAACAATATTACCCGTAATTTGAGGTCTCACGGAATTTAACAACCGAAAATTAACAATTGTTATAGGGGAAAATCGTAGAGTAATCGCAACAACATAGTTCGCATAGTCGGGATGTCGGGGTCCTGGCCTTAAATTACTGGTTAGCCCCAGAGCTATTTGGCTAAATGTAACTATATTCGCTAATAAGCCGTGTCAGCTATTGTTGAATATAGTCGGAAATCAGTTCGCCATATGGCGCCAAAGGTGCCCTGTGGCTTCGAATAAAAAAAACCCTGTGGTGACATTTTTAGTTACTGTCAATCAGATTTTTTTTTGCTAGTTATTGGGTATCAATTGAATCAATTTAATTTGAAACATTTATATTCCATTTGAAATATAATGGCAACATCATGGAAATAAAAGTAAAAAAAAATATTTATTTGTCATTAGACACTCACGACTTAGACACGACTATTGTTATTATCGTATCTTATTATTTTTTCATAGTTTTGATTTCTCTTTTTTACGAAATTTCGAAATACATTACGAAAATGACCATTGGCGAAGAAGAAAAACTAGATACTCGTAATATTTTTTATTTCTTAAATTTTCAGCAATAACCAGCATTGCCTAAAGGCTCTATTGCAAAAATACAATCGAGATGCGTTTTTGTATGCGATAGTCTAATCGAACTATTTAAGCTATTTCGATCAAATTCTATCTATCGATGGGTTTACTCAACTCGACCCTGCTCGTGCTTGGAGACAAGTTAAGACGTCTGTCTCGGCTGTTATCGATAAATGATAGTCATAAACTATGTCAGTAGACTTCGGTCTGTTTGAAATCACTGGTCTGTAGCATTTCATAAATCAGCAGCATTGGAAAGTATATACCAAATCTTTTTGATTGTTAATTGAAGGGAGACTCATATCCTAAGACTGAGATGAGTATGTTATTATGGAATATCTAATCACTTGAGTTTATTATACACAGCGTTGGGACGCAATTGTTATAGACATCGAGGTAATTACATGTCACGAATTGTCAGGGCTAATTTCTACAAAGAAAAAACAATACGACATATACTGGGTTCGGTAAACTTCGACACATCCTCAATATGCAAATTACATCAATGTTTTAAATCAAACTTTTGAAATAGTGTGTTCTTCCATTTTTAGGGTTCCGTACCCAAAGGGTAAAATGGAACCCTATTACTGAGACTTCGCTATCCGTCCGTCCGTTCGTCCGTCCGTCTGTCACCAGGCTGTATCTCATGAACCGTGATAGTTAGACAGTTGAAATTTTCACAGATGATGTATTTCTGTTGCCGCTATAACAACAAATACTAAAAAATAGAATAAAATAAATATTAAAGGGGGCTCCCATACAGCAAACGTGATTTTTAGGGTTCCGTACCCAAAGGGAAACGGAACCCTATTACTGAGGCTCCGCTGTCCGGCCGTCCGTCCGTCCGTCCGTCCGTCTGTCACCAGGCTGTATCTCATGAACCGTGATAGTTAGACAGTTGAAATTTTCACAGATGATGTATTTCTATTGCCGCTATAACAACAAATACTAAAAAATAGAATACAATAAATATTTAAGGGGGCTCCCATACAATAAACGTGATTTTTTTTTTGCTGTTTTTATAGATAATGGTACGGAACCCTTCGTGCGCGAGTCCGACTCGCACTTGGCCGATTTTTTTTACTCGTTTTTGCTCGATATTGATAACGGCAACAGGTAGACGCTTGAAATATTCACAGAATATTTAGTTATATATTCACTTTAAAAATAAATAATTAAATTAAATTAAAACAAATATTTAAGGGGGGCTCCCATACAACAAACGTGTTTTTTTCCGTTGTTTATAGATAATGGTACGGAACCCTTCGTCCGACTCGCACTTGGCCGATTTTTTGACATACGGTACTGTGATATATAACCTCGCCATTATATTCGGTCAGTACGCCGAAAGTCTTATATAGAGCGATGGTCATCTATGCTACGGCTTTATCTATAGGTCAGAACCCAGCACCGGAACACGGATTGTTTTCGTTACTACATAGTCTACATAGTTATCAACGTAGTCTACATAGTTAAGTATTAGTTACCGAACTACTACATAGTCCTCAAAGTTAACCAGTTGAAGTGGTGTGAGCTAACCATATTTATCGAGTCAGTGATGACAGACGGAGTAGAAAAATCCTAGAGTGAAAATCATATATAGCACTATGGTACGTTAGGCGTCTCCGATCTGTAGCCAGATGACCACAACGATTAGTCAATAGCGTTAAAGGGTCGAATTTTAGAAAAGGGCTCGAGCAGCGAATAGATACAGGCTGATGATGATCGCGACCACGATCTAGGTAATTGTAATCTATTCATATAAGTTCATGCACAACTTCATACCCAATCCAAAAATAACCAATACTATATATATAATAAAAAACAGAACATTTTACAATTAGTATAGAAATCCAAGTAATAATCTGAATTAACAAAGATACTCACACGTGAATACATAAATGAATACCATTACAATACGTGTGTGCAGTAGCGGGGCCCCACGCATACACGCGATCACCCCTCGCGTTTCATTAAATACGTTTCCGCATATCACGCACTATGTCATTTCCTCTCATAGTGAGGGGCGCGATGTTGTTATTATTGTATCGATATCTTCGTCAAGTATTGTACATATTCCACTGCTTTGGTACAGGTCTTATTCTTATTCACGTCATACAGGTTACTGTTTAACTAATCAGTCTCACAGACTTACTATGTTCCTCTATGATAACTATAGGATGCATCATTTTAATTACTACGACCAATAGTATTTTTTTTATATATATGCATATGCTCAGCATAGTGGCTCCGCTTTGCCTGATGGTAATCGAAAGAGGAGTCCAAATCGCAACTGCAATGTACAAAAGACTACAGAGTGTCCTCTCAGTTGACGCTGCCATGCCGGCCCGCAAGATGCTTCTTAATGCTTCGTTTGAAGGATCCCATATTGTAGGAAGTAGGAAACACATGTGCAGGCATGGCGTTTCACTTTTTAATGGCATGAGAGAGACAGGAGTTGCCGAACTTTTTGGTACGCGAAGAAATGTTCTCAACAGTGGAACAATGATTTCGCAAGTCTGCACGTGTGGTTTTATGACGGAAGGAAGAGGGTGAGATAAGAACACTCTCCATGGGGCTCCAAGGCGGTAAAATAAGCTTAGCGAGCCAATGTCCCTACGGAGTTGAAGAGGTTCTAGATTTTTGGTGACCTCTTCGTCGTCGATTATGCGGATAGCCCGTCGCTGCAACCTATCGAGAGTCTCGAGTAGATACTGTGGGGAGCCATCCCAGAGATGCGAGCATTACTCCACATAGGCCCGAACTTGAGTATTTATTATATTGATTATAAATGATGCATCCTAGCCTATAGTATTGGTGTGTACAATTTGTGCAATTATGTGCGATGCGTATGCGTACTATTACCACATAATGTGGCGTAGATCACAACACAATTAATATGGTATAAATATAGCCATATTATATACAATTACTTAAGTTTATGGAAAGAACAAATAATGTTCTATCAATAAATGTGTTTTTCTCATTATTATCAATTTTAAATGATATGATTTTAAATAAGAGAGATGAATTAAATATTTTTAGAAAACAAAATGCATCTTAATCCTTTGTCTATACGTATATATTACATATGTAGGAGTAAATATGTGTAGTTCGGCGCTACATGTCATTTTAACAGATTTTGATAATTCTTTTGCAATCTTTTGAAAAATTACCACAATGTTCTATTGTTTTTAAGAATGATTCGCCGCGTTTTTTTTTATTTAATATAATGCTGAAGTAATTTACGGTGTTTAACTTACAACAAAAGATATGCAAAGTACATATATAGGACCTCTTTTTTTATACAACGTCGGAAGGCATTCAAGCATACCGCCCATCTGATGTGATATGGCACCGTAGCCAATGAATGCTTATAATACATTAAGTATCACTCGCGCGATGCCTCATCTGCTGCTACACAGCAACTCCTTAGGAGCTTATTGGTGACCTAACTCACATGCAGGAACACAACAATCCTATATGGAGGTGTTATTTTTCTGCGGTTTTCTGTGAGCTACTTCTCCATAGGGGCTGCTTTGATGCGCCCTACCTCTCTTAAAACGTCCAGACCAAGACAAACAGACACGCTCATGCACACAAATGCGTGTCTTGTGTGGGAATCGAACCCACATGTGTTAGTGGCAAAGTCGCGTCATTCACGACTGCGCCACCGAATTCGTCGAAACGACCTCCCACACATAGTGTGATTAAGCCTCAGCTGCATACGTTACACTTGCCTTTACAGGCATAAATTACACTTGCGAAGTGTTCACTTTTAGTTTAAGCTAACTGACATCTAAACATTAATGTAAAATATCTCTACTTTTTAAAATCTTATGATTTTTTGCTTGTCAAACTGACTAAATTACTGTCTATCTATCTAATTTCACAAGTGCTAAAATATAATGAAGTAATTTCGTTAGCATGATAAACACGTTTTTGATTTAAAAAAAAATATTTAACTTAGTTACTAACATCTAAATTGCTTTTTGTACCGTGGAATTCTTAACTATATTCTATATTTAGATATTGAATATAGTTAAGAATTCCACAATAGTTGAAATGAACTTATCTAAAGTTATATTCTTTAAACAATAATCTAAATTCGTTCAACATGAGTAAAACGTAGAATTCATTAAAATTACCTTTGCAATATTGTTAATTGTTTCGTAAATAAAAGAAAAATGTGTCCACAAATCTGCAACTAGAATATATCCCATAGATTATGTGTCGTTTCTGTAGATTTTCTTTTCGTTTTCTAAGATAGATAGAATTAAGTTTTAATGGAAGATATAAAAACAAATATAAATCCAAATTAGGAGTTTATTCAGAACATGAAAAGACACGGCGTAAAGATATAAATATCTTCACGCCGTGTCTTTTGCGGTATAGTGAGCCACATGAGTCGGTCCTTACACCCCTCACTCACCTTAATATATGTGAAGAAAACATTAAATTAAATATTCTGTCTTAATGTTTTTTATGAAGACCGCCGATATTATCAGTCTATCTAGCACTCGATATTATGCATCCAATATTACATCGTTTAAAATAGGACAGTACAACAAGTTTAAATATTGAATCAAACCTGAAAATGTAAACCCCTACATATTAATACAATATACAAATTTCACAAGTAGGCATTGTCGTCTTGAATTATTGTTTCAAGTTGGTCCCATAATAACAGTGGCCCAACTATCAAATATCGCAAAAGTCTACAGTTTTAAAAGAACCTTTCTTAAATGTCGACATGCACACATCACTACACATTGGGAACCATGGGAAGCTATTTGCGGATTCAATCAAATCCACAGAATGGTAATATTACGAGCTTAAAGCGTGTATTTACATCGATTTTAATTTATTTCGTTACTATCCACGAACAAAGTAACGACACCAAAACGATTCTGTAAAATAATTGCATTACGTCGCATTTTGACATAGAAATTTATTTTATCATTAAAATTATTTTCATCCGTTTAACATTTAGGCATTTGGCTATACGGAGAACGTTATGATATATCGATCTCTACTTATTAATACCAGCTACCATAAATAAAAAAATCAGGAAGAATGTAGGTTTCCTACTGAATGAATTTTCATAATCTAGAATTAGGATAACAATTTACGTCGTTTTTACACTAATACGCATGTAAATACATAATTTGAATAATCTATACGTATATTTTTTTCCGTAAGATTTCATAATTATGAGTATTATTATAAAAGGCCTATTATCGTAGTGGAAATCAAAGCTTGGACTACTTATTGTATGTCCCAATGAAAGTGAACAGTTAAACATAAACATAATGAAGTATGAAGAATTTACAACGTTAGCGAATATCGTCATTTCTTACTTTTGTTTCAACCGCCGTTTACTGTCACTACTCGTTAACTATCTTTGTTAAAGTGTTTGTTTTTATTAACGCCCACCATTTGGGTGAAAATGTGTGAAGCTGCACCGAGTAGCTTTTGCGCTTTAATTCACATAAGAAAAAGTTTTTCAAGTATATTCCAATGCGTTCTACAAACAAGGAGGCTGTTATTAACATAATAAGATATGTAAAAAAGATTTGGCCTCCGTGTACCGATTCGTAAGATAGAAAACTTATGTTTTTTTTTGTTTACACTTTGTCTTAATCCCAAGTGAATACGGGTTTAGTCTACCTAAATAAAATGTACAGGAAATAAACAAGTAAAAAGAAAAACATTTAAAACGATGTTATCTTTTACATACAATACTAATAAATACCATGTTAATAACATTAAAATCGGCCAAGTGCGAGTCGGACTCGCACACGAAGGGTTCCGTACCATTATCTATAAAAACGGCAAAAAAAAATACGTTTGTTGTATGGGAGCCCCCCTTAAATATTTGTTTTATTTTAATTTAATTATTTATTCTTAAAGTGAATATATAACTAAATATTCTGTGAATATATCAAGCGTCTACCTGTTGCCGTTATCAATATCGAGCAAAAATGAGCAAAAAAATCACGTTTGTTGTATGGGAGCCCTCTTAAATATTTATTTTATTCTATTTTTTAGTATTTGTTGATATAGCGGCAACAGAAATACATCATGTGAAAATTTCAACTGTCTAACTATCACGGTTCAACTATCCTTACGGGGTAGGCAGAGAGAAACGAGCGCCACGTGACTAGATCCTTACATACCTCACTCGCTTCTTTAACATTCATTGCTCTTTTCATGCACGCTCGCCGGTTTCTAGGGCTCCTGACATCACCTTCTGATAGAACACGACCAATTTGATCATGGTAGGTAAGTCTTGGCCTTCTTCGGCTCCTACATCATTCCACTTTTGCATTGTATATCTGCTTCGTTATTCTTTCATCCTGCATTCTTTCTATATGTCCGAACCAACGGAGCATGCCTCTTCTTATTTTAACACCGACGCTCTCTTTCATAGTAACTCTGCTTCTAACCTCATCATTGCGAATACGGTCTACAAGCGTTACGCCAAAAATTTTGCGCACCGCTCGCATTTCAACCGCGTTTATCCTACTTTCATGCTCTCTCTGCCATACCCAGCTGTCACTTCCATAAGTAAGCGTTGGGACTAGCACTGCATTGTGTATAGGCAGCTGCGCCTTCTGGCTCAGGTTTTTACTGCCAAGAAGTTTTCCCAACGCTTCATTCACACTATTCCCAGCACTCACTCGCCTTTCCACATCTGAGGTGTACCTTTCATCCCTGCTGAAAGCGGATCTAAGATATACAAACTCATCCACTTGTTCAAACACTTCATCATCTACCGTAATCCTTACATTGATTCTGGATTCTTCTCTTTCAAATACCATCTTTGTTTTCTTCGCATTCAATAGTAAGCCTTCCTTCATACTTTCGTCTTTCATCATTGTGACTAGTGTTTGCAGTTCAGATGGTCACCCATGCGTAATCTTACATTCGTCGATCTTATTCTCTGTAGACGCATAGAGCATGTATTCTATTTGTGTACGTATAAAAAAATATAATTTTTATAAAATAATACATTCATTAATTTCATTAGTAATCTGGATAAGTTCGCTTATAATTCACCTTAACCCCTTACACTTTTGGTATTAACTCGCTTTGGACAAGCTATAATTGCATTAGTAAGCATAATTTTTTAGTATCCATGGAAATCGACCGTGTCCAACAATACCTCTCGTGATCATTATCATCCCCGTAGCTATACCCGTTCTTGCATTCACAATTACTGGGGGCTCGCATGACAGTGGGCATTTTACATTCCGCTTATCTATACAGTAAATTGGTTGTTAGATTTTGGGAATTGTTTATAGTTCCCAGTTCATGTTCCCAGGGTATTTGATCGGACCGGTCGAAAAGTCATTACAATCCCCAATTGCTTCCACAACCGGGGAGCCTGTTTGTGGAGTCTATTGTCGATTGTGTGAGAATTATTAATTTTATTTTATTTTATTTATTTTATTGAATTAATTAATTTGGTAGGTGAAACATTACTTTATGTATTTTCAAAATTACTGAAGTAAATTCCGATAATCAATAAATAAAATCAATTGAAATATTACTATTAAAAATGGACATCAACATTAACGCCCTCCGCAGGGTCTGAGCTGTCGCCGATACGGTTTCTATTGCAAAACAATTGTATGCTAGCGACTGATATACGTCATTTTTAGAAATGCAAATTTTTTGGAAATGGTTGATTTATGAACTTGCCAATCAGTTTTAGTCGGTGTTAATATTATGACATTCACAAGAGTATTTTCCATACATCATTTGTTTTGTTAATAGAGGAGTAGGGTAACTGGGATAAGCACTTTTCTATTCTTATACTGCACAGCATTGACTACTACTTGGTCGTTAGATGCGTAAAATTTCAAGTAGGTACTGGTACTAGGTACTGTAAGTACTTACATATCTACTTTGCACGACAACTATCACTGTTGAGTTTTGAGCACATGTGACAGATGGGCAGACATCTGTCGATATATTAGAGGTTTAGAACTCGTAAAGTAAATAGATGTTTTAAAAATGTTCAAATTGAGTGGTTATTACTTCTTTGTAACAGGGCTAGTAAGTTCGATTCCCATGAAGGGCATAAATTTATGTGGATGAACTGTTTGTCTTAGTTTGCGTGTCGTATACCTTGCATACCTCCCGATATTGTAAAAAAAACTGTCGGCATAATTTTTTTTTCTGTCCCTTGCATATGAGGTGTCATTATTTAGAGCTCGTCGAGTAAAGCAAATATATTTTTTATTCTTGTGTGTACTCAAAATTAAGAAAAAATAGGGTGCCGCCAAATTAACGTTTTTAAACCATTTTATTACAGGGTAGATATATCTCAAAATCTAAACTGGTTCGGATTTTCATTAATTTATGTGCTCTGTATTTATTAGGTCATATATTGTATGTACATAAACATTGCAATAACACATATAATATAAAATAAAGCACCTATTTTTTACACATTTTTTAAATAATGATGTAAAGACATTTACTAAACTATTTTAACAAATACGTAAATGTTGTAAATGTAATATATTTTGTGGAAAAATTCATGTACGAACCCGACCGGTAGGCCGGTTTTATTTCTTTAGGTCAGATGGCTAGCAAGATAGCTAAATATCCGCAAGAAGTACTGGAAAGGTATTGGTTATTTAGCTCAACAGCTGCATTTTTTATTTGTGTTCATGTCACTTTAGCCGCTATTTGTATTGCATCCACAACCAAAGTGACATAGAGTAGACAAATGTGCTTAAGCTTCTAAGGGTTCTACTTTTCTATTACAATTTTCCCTCCTAACTTCTGAAACGTAGATCAGAATGACATTTTTCTAATGGGGCATCGTATGAGATCTAAATGCTTTTATAGTCAGATAGGCACGTAGATTCGACCGTAATTCAATATTTTTAAGCTGCCCCAAATTGACTTGGCATTTTTAATATATACATATTTTTTTCTTACTGCACTCCTTCGCCAAATAAATTCGCCACTCCTCGGTTTGCGCAATGTGCTTAATAGGGGGTAACTACAAAGGTTATTCTTAATGTATGAATATATATATATATATTACATTGTAGTACCTTGTAATGACAATATCAAATAAATAAGTATTTATGTGTGAAGTACAATATGTCTAAACTAATTTAACTAAAAGTAAAAGAGATAAAAATATAGGTAAAGTTGAATGAGATTAAATTAATATGCCTGTCTAAAATAAAATTGTAACCGTCATTTATTGCTTTTAAAAGCGTTTTATAATAGAAATTTAAATACTAAACCAACAAATAATTTGTTTAATACGTGATTCGGAACGTTAATGAGATAATCGTATATATTCAAGCAGCGACCTTCGATCTAAGTCCATTTATGATCTATAAAAACTCACATAGATAATTAATAAATTTTATGGAGAGGTAACAATGATGTTGACTATTGAAATCACCGAACCTCGGATTTGAGTCGTAAAAGTGAAGACTGGTTTTTTAGGATTCAACGCCCAAAGATCAAAACGGAAATATTATTCCTTTCACTTTGATCCGCTGTCACTCCATCAGTATGAGGTGAGGAAATGACGTCTGAAATTTTTAATTTTGTCTACCTGTCTTTACTTCCGTAGAGCCCTATTCATACAAAATACAGACTTATAAATTAAAATTTAAACCGGCTTTATTAAAATTGAGATAAATTAATCAAGTAAATAGGCAAAAGCGATGGGTCTAATCTACCGCTCTCTTTGGGTACCGGGTGCATATTAGCAGTCTTCTATGAAGACGGGATTTGCTCTGTGGAGAACGAAAGTAGATATGGATGCATAGGACAGAACACAACTCGTTAGTGGTACAACTTCAACACTGCTGTCGGTGTTCCTTCTTGTCCACTCGAGTTATGAATATCGAGAGTGCCGGACATCACGTTGGGAGATGAAATTTGTCTGCAGATCTATTTACTATCGGAACTAAACTAGTTTTTTTTTACCATTCTGATTTTGATGAACGCTACTTTGACACCAACGCTCGTGGGTGCGATTCGATTGTGTGCGTGAACATGTCCCTTTGTCTCAATTTGTGTATTTTTAAGAGAGTTAGGGCACATCAAAGCAACACATCTGGAGAAGTACCTCTACCTCGCAGAGAACCGCAGTCAAATAACAATTCCCTGAAGGCTTATTGTGTTCTTGTGAGTGACTGACATCACAAGAAAGCTCCAAAAATATTGCTGTATTAGCAGCAAAGGCGGCATCGCTCAAGTGACACTTAATGTGTTAAAAGCGTTCATAGGCTATGGTAACCGCATTACATTGGATGGTGTTTATGTATACTTGAATGCTTCCCGACGTTGTATATAGAAAAAGTTAGACATTTTGCATTTTGTATATCTTGTGTACTCTGTGCTATACACATTTAAACATTAAATAGTGAAAATCTCGAACCACAATGTGGTTTGTAAAATGTGACCAAAACATAAAAACATATTTATTGCTTCTTTCATTTATTGCAATGAAACAACTACGACCGAAATAGACACTGGAACCCTACTAAATCTAGGTCCGGCTCTCGCTTGACAGGTTTTTATACTTTGTATTTATAACCCAAGTAGTGAATGTAAGGCGACGAATAATAATTAGCCGTGGACCACCAAAGAAGATTTGTATTAATTTTCTCATCAAATTTTGACATTTCAAGGAAGTTATTAATAAATACTGCCTTGTTTAATTTATACATTTGGGGAAATTTTGGCAACTGTTTGACGAACAAATTATCATTTAGAATTAACAATGATAATCTCTTTTAAATTCTTTCTCACGGTGTCTAATGGCTATTAAGGTTTTAATAACACTGGAAAACATAATTTTGTAACAAGGCCTTTGCTAATCAATTTTGAAATAAGTACCTGCCTACTGTCATTACAACACCATACTAAGATATTTAGTTTGACTTGATCAGATCTAGTTTTTGTGTTACAGCTATCAATTGTAGATTTATTGTATCATTTTTTTAATTCGGGGTATTGTGTATTTTACTAGCTTGGTTGTGTTTTGTGTTTTCAGAGTTAAGTGATTCTAAAGTAATGTCCTGAAAGATTAAAAAATATTCTGATAAGTTTTATATTAACGCTATGAAACTATACATCACTTCATTAAGTTTATAAATATTATATATTTTTAAATCCAATTAAAAATGAAACAGAGTACAATAATATTATTCGTATTCGAATTTTCTAATATCAATTCTATCATCCTTTACCTTGTTCTGAACATATTTGATTCAAAGTTTTCTTGTTACATTCAAAAGGTAGTTTTTTGTTGACCAGTGTATTTGTGTGTATTAATGGCTCACAAATTAGCCTTATCTCTAGGTGGTGCACCCTGTCATTCAGTGGATAACGAACTCGATTCTGACGAGCTCGGTGGCGCAGTGGTAAAACGCTCTGTTACGCTACTTTGACAGCAACACTCATGGGTTCGATTCCCACACATGACAAACATTTGTGTGCATGAACATGTCAGTTTGTCTTAGTTTAGGTGTTAGCAGCTCATCTGAGGAAGTACCTGGAGGCATCAAAGCAGTCATTTCATTCATGTTCACATCTTCATAAAATCCTCACCGAAAACCGCAACCAAATAACAAATCTCTTGTTGTAGGTTTTTGTGTTCCTGCGTGTAAGTGTGTACGTACTAACGTGCTGGTTGCAGTCATCGTTATATATCATTGAAACCAAAATGGTCGCATGCCGTTCAAGTTCATTCAAGTAAAAGAGAGAGATTTAAAAGTTTACGATGATGTGAAGAGCTGATGAATCACACGTCCAGATTTGTTGACTGAAGTCTCTTCTTTTCTTCTTAGCATTATCCCGTTTCCTAATTCATTAGAATTAGCGAGGTCTGCTACCTAACCCTAAGGGTTTGGTGGAGATACTGACTTTTACATGATGTAACTGCATCAGACCTCCACAACCCAGTGGTAAAATCAGATCATTCTTAGGTAAGGTGACACACCTTTCAGAACGTAATTTCTTGGACGGTTTCCTCACGACGTTTTTCTTCACCGCCGAGCTAGCGATAATTAAAAATATGTACTTAAATCCGCAAGCACAAATTTAGTGGTACATACATGTCGGTATTCGAACCGTGGACCTGTTACTGACAAGGCTGGTTCTTTATCCACTAGGCTATCGCTGCTCATATTTGTTCACTCAAGTGAGTGAACATAATTGATTGTATTTAAAATGAAAAATTAATAGAACTAAACCTAATTAGTATGAATTATTGAGAAACTGACCTTATTTTATGCGGTGAGATTTCGCTATGATGACATTCTGCATCGAATTACAACTACAGAAATAGTAGGTCATGTTCATGGCAATATAAATTATGTCTATACTTATATTCTTTCAAAAGTTAATAGTACAGTAATTCTCGATCATATAGCCATAAAATACAATTAACCCCTTCATGCTAGTTATTATTTAACGAAGTGAAACTAAATTCCCTGAAGGATCACGTTTACAATGCGTGCTTCATTAAATTTCAATAAAGCTGGATTGTTTTATTACGGCTATCAAAAATCGTTATTGAATGTAAATGGATTGAATTATTGAGGAAGTCATTTTTGTAGTTTATACCCGGTTGATGGCGCCGCCCCGTTGCTCGCGTCAGAATAATCGAATGCACAAGTTAAGCAACTTCAAACGTAGCCTGTCTGTGGATTTATTTATTTCGAGCGCCTAGATTCTCACTTCAATTTCAAATGCAGCTGTGGTCTACTGTTAGGAGGATTTAGTTCCCAGGAGCTACACCTTTCCAAATAACGCTAGGTGCCCTGTGTCTAAAAGCCTTGTATGCTAGTTTATATCACGTTCAGGTGATAATAGCTTTAGTTCTATAGATTGGCGAGCACCAAACACCGCTTCGTTCGACTGGCTTAGTGAGTCGTTTGTCGACACATATCGAACAATGCTCTTTCAGCTAAACCTTTTGGGTTAACTTTTAAATGTTGTTTTAAAACTTGTTTTTTCGTGTCAAATTGTTATATAAATAAATAAATAAATAAATATTGTCTGACAAATTACACATTGCCACCTAGCCCCAAAGTAAGCGAAGCTTGTGTTATGGGTACTAGACAACTGATAAACATACGTAAATACATTTTTTTTTTTGTAAATACATACTTATTATACATAGAAAATACCCAGACCAACACAAACAGACATGTTCATGCACACAAATGTTTGTACTGTGTGGGAATCGAACCCAAGAGCGTTGGTGTCAAAGTAGCGTAACAGCGCGTTTCACCACTGCGCCACCGAGCTCGTCATATATATCGTTAGAGTACAAACATACGGCTCACCTGATGTAAAGCGATTATTGTAACCTATTAGAGCGTACTTCTCTTATATATTTATATCTGTATGCAATACCTCGTTTATTAATAAGTGGTAAGATTAACTTTGTCTCTATCGGTTATGCTGAGCCATTTATATCAGTTGGGCACTTTTTGAACTGCTAAAGGTATCTGTAAAAATCAACACTAATTACTAAAACACCGTTTAAGTTCAGACAAGTTTTGATGTGAAACATCTATTGGCACGCCTTACTGTGACGGCAAATGGCATGGCCCTCTCTAATACGCCTCCTCTACGCCGCCACTCTCGACTCCTCTGCGCGTGTGCATGTGCACACTAGACACTCCGTTGCTTATCTGCATCAGCTGTTTACTATATCTATCCATTGGTTTTTATTTATTAAAAACTTGAATATTCACTAAGATGTTTCACATCTGCCGGGCGTCCCGTGAAGGTCACCACTTTTTTTCCATAAATAGTTTACCACCTACCTACAAAACTTTGGGTTAATCATCATAGCTTCACTACCACAACTCGTACCAATGTTTACCTATCCGAAACAAGTTCCGTACAGTCAATATTAGGCGTGCCATACAAATGTATACATTCTGACACAATAGGGCTTCCATTTTGACTGCTGCGTCTATGTTTACTCAGGCAATTCTCGCTGCGCCGGCTTATGCCACCGAAGTATTCTGTTAAACTCACTTTCTTTATTTTATAAGCGCCTAGTGTCTGAGAATTGAATAGATGAAAGTTATTAAGTTCTTACTTAAAATATATTTTTCATTTTATGAACATTGTATAGTCGTCAAATAGTTTGTTCTTAATGATTTCCGAACACAATATTAGGAAATATATTTACGTTCGTTATGAAATGCAATTGCTGCTCCATTATAACTTACGTATCTGGCTTTGTCTTGTCCAGCTTTCACATATTTCCATACAGTTAGTTCTCTATTTCTTGGCATTCGTAACCCTGAGCTATATGTTACGTAACAGACTATTCTGCATAAGTTGTCAAATTATATTTTATCTTAGGATCTATGTCCGATATTATCTTCTCCTTTTGCTGAGTGTGGACCTATCTGCACAGCTGGCTGTGCTCAAATTTCGTAATAGTCCCAATGCCTGTTGAGACCTGCTTGTTTTATTATATTGTTTCTGCGATATATCCTGGAAGAATAACTATATGAGGTTATTTTAGAATAAAGAATTACGTTTTTGACTATGATATGGATAATATCCAAGACTTAATAACATATAATTAACTACTAACAGAAGTAGAATTGTACCTTAACGAGACATGTTGGTTACTGACGTATGCATAAATATATTATTATATAAAACTGTATGAACAGTTCCATATAATAGTGATATGTATGTATGCTTCCTGTCGATATCTACAGGAAGCATACATAAAACTACATCTCCTGCGGGATATGCAGGGAAGACCGAGCGCAATAAAACACGGTTCTTACACACCTCGCTCACTTTCTTTATACCCATAAGTCTTTTCATGCACGCTCCACGGTTCCTTATACTCCTGACATCACCGTCTGATAAAACACGACCAATTCGGTCATGGTAAGTGAGTATCTTCCACTTTCGCATATTACTCGTATATCTGTTTCACCATTCATTCATGTGTATTCTTTCTACATGGGCGAAACCACGGAGCATGCCGTTTCTTATCTTAGCGTCGGCACTCTTTTTTAGATCAACGCACTTTCTTACATTATTATCGCGAATACAATGCAATAATATTGATTAATATTTTATTTACTAACTTTATGAACAAAATATTAGTATCACGTAGTTACTACCAATCATAACATGAATATTATTATGTAAATTAGAAGTAAAACCCATTTCAAGGAGGTCAAACAAACTGTAACTCGATAATCCAAAGTCATAAATGTTCACGCAAGCGTTAAGATGAGGTGTTAACTGATCTAGTTTGAAGTTCAAAAGCAGGTGGTGCAAAGTACAAACTTGTTGGTACAACTAATCAAACTGCAATGCAAGTCTTAACGCATTTCACTACTAAATTAATGTCCTCTTAATAGTCTAGTTTACAAAATGTATCTATGTTTAAATCAAAACATATGTCGCTTTACGTTTTTATTTACTCGTAGCTACTACTTGCATGGACGGCAATCATGTTTTTTATCATTTTATGTTAGTAAGTATTTAGTTACAGATGATTTAATTAGAAATCGATCACCATCATCTGATCGAGGACCTAATTACTCTTTCTCCTCTGTGTTGCTCTATCTTTTCTCCCCTACTACGATTTTTGATTCTTTATTACAATCTATTGAAGTACGTTCCACCAATTATAATGTTCCTGTGAAATATGAGCGAAAGTTCTTTATTTTGTTTGACTTATTTGAAATTTCAAAGTATTGTCGGAATTATTTGAAATTAATGTCGGGAACCTTAGAAATCGGCTCATGAAAAGAGCAATAAATGTTAAATAAGCGAGTGAGATATGTAAGGATCGCGTCATGTGGTACTCGATTCTCTCTGCTAAACTCTCTCAAGGGATTTGGAGTAAAATAATGGATACGAACTATCAAACTGCAAACATAAACAAGAATGGAGAAGAGTGAATCAAGTACGTCAAGCACCATCGACCGTAGCCTGTCTTTAGATTGCTTTAGCCGTCTCAAGTTCATCATGCTCGGAGGGCACGTTGTGTTATCGGCCCTATTTTCGATAGATAACAGTCGCTAAGCCAACCAAGGAGAGATAGAGCCAATCAAAACAGCCCGATCGGGAAAGACTCTTTTTATATACTACTAAAGTGTCAAACAAGCATAGAGCTTACCTAATGGTAAACTGTTACCGTAGGTTACGGACACTTGCAACACCAAAAGTGTTTACTTACTTTACTCTCATCTTCCTAGCGTTATCCCGTTTCCTAATTCATTAGGACTGGCAGGATATGCTACCTAACACTAAGGATTTGGCCATGACACTGATTTTGACATGAAGTGGCTGCCATCAGACTCCCACAACTCAGAGAGAACACCAGATCTTCCTTACATAAGTCACCTGTCTTTTGAAAATATAATTTCTTGAACACTTAATGTTTTCCTTCACTGCGGAGCAAGTGATATTTAGAAATATGTACATAAATACCCACCCATTGGACTATCAATACTCTTTGACCGTGAACATAGGGAAACAGTCCTACTAATCAAATATAACTATATCTAAATATGATATGTAAAGCGAAATACAACTATAACTTTACTTGAGATCACCAACGTCTCAAATTCAAACTAATTTTACGATACAAAATGTTTTGTAATTATTTTGACTTAGAAACATGTAGGTAATGTTAAACAAAGCTAACTGCTCTGCCTACATGTATACTATTCAATGCTGAATTTTGAAATTAATTTCTTTCTTTTTCACTTTATTTTACAACAGGGATTTAGGTATCCTCTTGTGAATTCATCCACAAATTTAACGACTAACTGAATGAAGAGTTTCAAAATAACTACTGGAGATTATTATACTGAAGCTGTAAATTTAATCCCGAGACAAAATATATCTTTTGACGCCGCGAAACAAAACTTTGGATAGGACTGTTTAGCACACGCGAAGAAAATTTAGAATATCAAGTTTGGTAAAAATGGTATTGTCTTTTCTTTTACTACAGTACGGTATGGTCGGTACTACAATAATTTATTTCAATCTAACAATAAAAAAAAAACAGAAGTAAAGTTCAGGAAAATATTTTGTCAGAATCAAGTTTTACACAAAACATCCACACTACAAGTCAAATTTGTTAACCGAACATTGTAAATCAGTGGTTCCCAACCACTAGGCCCCATGACCTGCGGTCTGCCTAAACATGTAAGCTCAAAAATCATATTTATTCCAATATTCCATTAACATTACTATAATGTTATATTTAAGATTATAATAATAGTATTAATGTATGTTACTTATGAGTTTAACGAGTGTGTTAAAAATCATAAAGGTTATTACAGCTTAGTTTTCGAATCTTGTTGTCCCTGCTAGCAATAAATCAAAGTAGTCCCTGGTCAGAAAAGATACGGAACCATTGTTTTACATTATTATTGTTTGGTATAAGCTCTATTCTATATTTAGTATACCATGTCAAAACTGGCCAATCGCATACTTAACTTACGAAGGACCCCTACCTGTCTCTATGTCTACAAACAGTACAAAAGTACTATATTACATATTATGACGAGCTCGGTGGCTCAGTCGTGAATGACGCGACTTTGACACCAACGCTTGTGGGTTGGATTGCCATACAAGACAAACATTTGTGTGCATAAATATAGCTGTTTGTCTTAGTCTGGATGACTTAAGAGAGGGAGGGCGCATCAAAGCGTTTTTTTACCAATTTACCAATAAGCTCCCAAGGAGTTGCTGTGTAAGCAGCAGAGGAGGCGTCGCGCGAGTGATAATTAATATAATATATCGCAACCGTTAATGGGCTACGGTACCCGCTTTACATCAGGTGGGTCGTATGCTAGTATGACTGCCGATGTTGTATAAAAAAAACTAAGATATATAATCAGGGAAGTCAAACGGGTATTATTAGGCATACATTGTTCTAAGTGTCAAAGTAATTAACTAGAAAAACTATGCACTTGATAAAATGGTTGTTATAATACAACTAAAAATATACAAATAAAAATAAAGAAACATAGTTCAATCATTTTTTTAAAGATTATTCATTTTCAGAAAACAATTTTCAGAAAATCCTGCTAATTAATTATGATATCGATATCGAAGGAAAAATATTATCGGCAATGAGTCTTAGAGAAATTAAAGCCAAGCAACTTGAACTGCACCTGAATACAAGTTCAACTAAATTGAAGTTCATTTCAATTTTGATAAGAGTAGATGTTTGACCTGTCTACATTTTTAGCGGGGTTGAGTTTGGTTTTAGTTTTTGTAGAAAGCATGCGGGATGAAAGAATTATGGCACAGGTATGGTGTAGGTATACAACCCGAAAGTAGAAAGAAAGGAACAAAACCAAACAGATTATGTTCTAGCTAAAAGAGACAAGCGTATAGAAAAATTGTTGCATATATATATATATATATAATTAACATACTTTTTAGTACAAATATTAAAATATTCTTATTATCCCAAAAAGGATCAATTTGACTGTGATAAGTCTATTAATCTTTATAAATAGGTAGGTAAGTGCTTTAAATTATAATCTATAGTTTCTAAATTAAACCAAAACAAAAATGTAATGCGTAATTACTATTTTCTTGTATGATGCTCTGGTCAGATAAAGGGTAAAATTCTACGCCAATGCCAAATTTATATAAATATAAACATATATATATTCCCGCGATTTCGTCTACGCGCATCCCGTGGGAAACGCTTTTTCTTACTTTTTTATCGGCTTCTAAGGGTCGTATCATAATATTGAATAGTCTGTAATCTCCCTTAAGAATTGAGCTATCAAATACAAGAAGAATGTTTCTAATAGGAATGATTGTTAAAGAGATTAGCGCGTTGAAACGTACAACAATAAAACAATCAATCAAACTAACTATCCCGCTTTGGATATTAGTATATATACATACATACATATAATCACGCCTCTATTCCCTAGGGGTAGGCAGAGACCACTTCTTTCCACTTGCTACGATCCTTACATACTTGTTTCGCTTCGTCCACTCTCATTATTCCCTTCATACATGCATACATACACAGTATATATAAGAATATTGAATATCAAACTAACTATAAACGAATTAACTAACTTAATTCTAACTTCTGGGAAAATATAGGTAGAGAGATAGAAAGTATCTAAACGATTATCAACTGATACATCAAGAATTAGTATCCTGTTACAAATAACAACCTAAATAAATAACAATGTTATTAACACAGAAAATTGATAACGGTGTGCGAATAAAATTAACTATTATTTGCATTCATTATGCTATTACCATAGATTTCAAAGAGATACGACACTACTAATTGCTGACAATACGCGACATTTCCACGGGAACATTCATCTGAATGTTAATTGTACAACTTTTTGAATGTTTAATTACAGCACTCCATTATTGTTACAGTGCTATGTAATTTTGAACCTTTAATTGTTGCCGATTACCATAGTTAGTGGCTTTTGGGGATGGAAGACTCATAGGATGGGCTAGATGTTTAAAATGATTAATTCAATTCCTTGACAGTTTTTAGTGTAATTAACTTTAATAACTCCATTTTATAGGACAATTTAAGAGAGGTAGAGCCTACGAATAAATAGGGTAGAGCACATCAAAGCAGTCCGTCTACCAAAGTACCTCTCCATTTCATAAGACCGCAGCCAAATAACAACTGCCTGGAGGGTTGTTGTGTTCCTGCGAGTGAGTGGGTTTACCAGTAAGCTCCTAAGGAGCTGCTTTGGTAGCAACAGCGGTGGCAACGCGCGAGCAATATTTCTCTTATTGCATGCGTTCAAACGCTATTGTGACCATTTTACATCAGGTGGGTGTATGCCACCCGACGATGTGTAAAGAAAAATATCAAAAAAACTAGTCGGAGATTAATAAAAGGATTTGGTGAATATTTTAAAATTTACAATCTTAAAATCTCTGCAAAACAAGTTTCCTTCATAACTAGTAATAAAAATGTATTGGATCACATCATTATGGATTTACATCTTGTAAAGCTAATCCACCTACGAGCGAAATGTCATATGATACAAATTTTATTAGTACCGCAAAATCTCGTTTTCGAATGATCAATATGCATTAAAGATGTCTTCATATTGTTTTATTAGTTCAAATAATCAAATTTCCTTTGGTTACAATTCGATTCTATTTCTGAAGTCAGTATAATTTTGCACGCTATTAAATTAGTCTGTTTCTGTTCAGAAGCTTTGATATCTAAATTTGTACCGTATTTTGTGAACAAATGACACCGTCTCCATTTCAAGTCAGATTAATTTAGACCTGTTCTGACCGCAATAAGTCAGTTACTGCTTATCTGAAAGGACAGTTGTTTAATTTTTATGTCTCTCATCGCCTGTCGCTATTATGTCGCATTGGTTGGATGCTTTCTAGATCCGCTAAAATATCTTTACGTGGTGGATAATTCAGATGCTGATTTTAAGCTCAAACAATTTTGTACAATTTATCTTTCATAAAATAGCACCGTGATTGCTTTACGGACTAACAGTCAACGGATAACGGCTAAGTACAAGTAGCAAGCACAAGTTCTGCGTGATATGAAGCGGCTAGCGTAAGTTTGGACTCTTGCAACTGAAGCGGTCGGCTGCCGCTGCCTTCTGAGAAGGCACTTCTGCTCAGATAAGCTCACTCTTAGGTATACGACAATACTATACATACTTGTTATTTATATAGCCAATTTTTTCATCAGCTTATTAACTAACTGCCTGTGATTCATCACAGACCCAGTTATTAATCGGCAGTGCATCACTGGCAGGTGGGATTGGATTTTTCTTTAAAAATGGAATAAGAATGGAAATGGAATGGCACCGAGAATCCTTATCGATTAGGAAACGGTATAGTGCTAGAAGGAAGAATAAATGTTTTATACACGCAACCTGCTACTAGGTTTTGGATATAACTGATACTTCTATATACCTATAGGCTAAAGTTAGAAACAGACTTTTGAGATAGGTAATATATCACTTGGAATCCTTTAGTTCGATACAATGTGCTTCTAATTCTATAAGGTACAATATAACACTTCTATTGGCAACAAACAGTCAAGCAACCGTATTGATGCTTTTATGATTTTCCCCATATTCATTCCAATTATTTCAAAAATATTGTTTGCTGATTTAAAGCAAACATTAAACCTGCTGACCATCAGTCCATCGTAAGTATCTGTGTGCCTACGATTAAAGACGCCATTGTATTTCACGTAACAAAGTTGCCAATCTTAGCAGTGGCCATGGGTAAAGGTTGCTTCATGTAGTCTTCTCAAGACAATTTAGTTACTGATAACTGCTTGGTATTGGAACGGGATTAATATCAGGAAAATATGGAGTTAAAACAAAAAAAGAAACAACTACAAAATATAATTAAGCGTTAATATAATGTTTGTACAGTAGTCATATTTCTTTAAATTTCATTTAACTCTTTCGGAACGTTTGTAGAGTGAAAAGCGAGCATATGGTAGGAGGATGCCATTTTAACCATTGACTAAATTGTACTTTTAGCAAGTGAAACGATATTGGAAGAATTATTGATTCCGGTCAAAACCTAGTTGTGTAAGATAACTTGGATTTAATTAAATCCACGTAAATTATGCTAAATTTCATTAATAAAGATCTAACATCGTATTATGAAGGATATCCCAAATTAGCAAAAGCCTTTTTGTTCCGTTTTGTCATCTCTTATATTTGTATCAAACTTAATCTCATCACAGTAGACGTAGACAATGCAAACTATTTAATGTCTGCTTTAGATGAAGCAAATTAGATAACTATTACAATAATATTATATTTAGTAATTTATCCAATTTTATATGTATATTATTTTGGTGCGAAGCATATACTGTAAGAAAGAACCATATCATTGGGCACATACATACAGTGTATATCACATAGGATAGTTATATTTTCATAAAAATGTACAATACGCGACTTTATTATCACAAATGTATTTTTTTTCCAGAAACCTTAATGTAACGCGACTGTTCTCAGCTACCAATATCGTTCCACTCACCCCTAACAACACACGCCGGATTAAAAAAGGTTTCCATCATGCGAGCATAATATTATTATTCCTTACAGTTCCTCAGAGCTCAGGGCGAAGCTATTACTCATCTTTTTTCTGAGTTGAGGGCTCGTTTTTATTGCTAGACGTGAAAAATACCAGAAATTTCATCCGGACCGTTCAAAGTGGCTGGATTAATTCAGAAGGCACTTATTTCAAATTGGATTTCGCTCGAGCCTCGGCTATGGCGTCGTCTCTCATTTCCTTTTAATAGTGTCCGACTTGTTCAATCTATTGGTGTCTTTTTGATGTCAATTGTGGCCAAATTGATTGGCTCCCAATGTACAAATTTATTCATTTGTTTATAAATGGAAATTCCTCATAAAGCAGCAGGGTCTCATAAAATATTCTATGCAATGTCAATGTGGTCTGAAGATATTAATGAAGTATAAATTATATATTAAACGAATTTGTAAATATGAGACAACTGGATGTAGCTTTCATACTTGGCTGGTAGTACCTGGGTTAACGTGGTATATGTGAAAATTTTAGATTAAATTAAAAATAGTAGTGAAGTTTTTATCTAAATAGATGTCCAGTTTTTGTTATAACCATTTACCGCATTCAAAACCTTATTGGCGAAGAGAGGTAGGGCGCATCAAAGCAGCGCATCTGGGGAAGTACCTCCACCTCACAGAAAACCGCAGCCAAATAACAACTCCCAACTGTGTAAGCAGCAGAGGAGGCATCGCGCAAGTGATATATGTTACAAGCGTTAATAGGCTACTGTAAATGCTTTACACCAGGTGAATCGTATGCTTGTATGCCTCTCGACGTTGTATAAAAAATAATAAGACAGGAGACTACTTTTATAAATTAAAATAAGTACTATAGAACTAATGAAAAATTACAGAGAAAGCCTAACAGTGCTCCCATCTCTCCTCTATGCTTTACTAAGATTACCTCATCCTTTGTATTGTCACAAATGTAAAGAAAAAATACGACTTTCCTAAGATCTTTGTCATTAACTGAGTCAAGCTTACGCAATGCAATTACATAAATTGATTGAAGCAGTAATGGATTGATATCATCTGTATCAAGATAACGAACTGTCTACTTGAACGAATTTAAATATTAAATGACGTACGAGCCTCTTGTTCAATCGCCGTGTTACCTGCACCATCCAAATCGTGGTCACAGTTCGAATCTAAATGGTCGGAAGCACTATAGAAAACGGCCAACAACAATGCACGCACATAGTACGACAATCACGGACACTAAAACATTTGTACAATAAATCCTCGACATCTTGAGGACTACACTCGAGTAGCGTATTCACTGCTCTATCCACCGCTGGTGGCTCTTCAAAAGGATTGACCAATTGGTCCCCGGTTCGAGTTCTGGCGGACATGTACCACAATTTTCTTTTATACAACCAAGGTGGCAAACAAGCATACGGCCAGCCTGATAGTAAACAGTCACCGTAGGCTATGGATATTTGGAACACCAGGGGTGTCACTCATGCGTTGCCGACTCTCTAAACACTTCTTCACGCATTTCTTGAAGAATTCCATGCTGTAGTCCCTTGGATAAACCTCGGCTGGGAGCTCATTCCACAGCTTGAGATTTCTCGGAGGAAAACTTCTCTGAAACCGCACAGTACGCGATCATTGCGGTTCCAGCGTGTAAAATTCGTGTTTTCGAATTTATATACACATTTATTACTTGCACGGTGGTGAAGGAAAACATCATGATGAAACCCACACGTGCAAGAAAATATATTTATAAAAACGTGTGACCTAACATAAGATAGACCTGGTTTTCTCTTGCGTGTAGAGGTCTGACGGCAGTAGCTCCACGTTGAAATCTGTGTCTAATATAATAGTGATAACGCCAAGTAGAAGAAGGTCAATATCCCAAAAGTTACAGTTTTAAATATTTATTTAATCACTAAGATATTAAACGAACGCGGCTTAGCTAAGCAGTTCTAATGCGCTTGCTTAGTGGTCGAATAGTTGGCAAATACTAAGCATGGCTTCAATTCCTACAAAAGACAAACATTTATTTGCATGGGCATGACTATTTGTCTTGGTCTGAATGTTTTTAAGAGGAATAGGATGCGTCAAGGCAGGACAGTCCGACTAGGCAAGTACCTCCACCTCGTAATAAACCACAGCCAAATAACAACACCAAGGAGAGTTGTTGTTTCTGCAAGTGAATTACATTACCAGTGAACTAATCAAGGTGGGCGGGCCCAGGGCGCACAAAAGTTACACGAGTGCATTGAGATACGGCCAACAACTCGGCGAATTTTCGCGGTTAATACTATGATATATATGATTTTTCTTCTGTAAATGATAACTCGAGGTCAAAATCTACATATACAATATATATATAATAATTTTCATTGTAACTTGCCTCAGAAACCAATCCATGTCACGGTGTAAAATCAGCAGAGTCAGTCTTCTTTTTAGCATTGTTCCGTTTCCTAATCCATTAGGGCGTCCGGGGTCCGCTATCTAAGCCTAAGGATTTAACGAAAACGTGGAACGGCTGTTAGATCTCTACATCCACGAGAAAACCAGGTCTATCTTATGTTATTATGTTAGGTCACACGTTTTATAAATATAATATCTTGGACGTGTGGGTTTCATCATGATGTTTTCCTTCACCGCCGTGCAAGTAACACTTCACAGCCCAAAGAGAAAATCAGACCTTTTCATAGGTTAGGTCACACGTCTTTTGAAAACATAACGTTTGCATGCCCTGGACGTGAGGCTTTTCTGACAATGTTTTTCATCCCCGCCGTGCAAGTGATGTTATGTATATTTGTAATTAAATCCAAAAACACGAACTTAGTAGTACATGTCCTGGCCACTTTGATTCGATTCGAACAGCGACCGTCAATCATAAGAGTCAATATGCTTAAACAGTGCTCAAAGTTCTGTGAACGCTTTATAAGCGTTAAAATACAGTTTAAATTAAATATAGAAATATAGTATCATGGTCTTGTTTTTTACTCCATGTCCATTTTCCGACAGGATTATATAAAGGTAGATGATGAGTTTGAGAAATATGTAATTTTGGGACGCAAGTAATTGGCAAATAACTTTAGTTAAACATAACCTACTCATAAGCAACCTGCCGATAAGCAAACGCAACAGAGATGAAGAAGAAATGGGCCATGTTATAGCCGTATTTCTTCATTATCACTGTTGCCATACCACCTTAGATAAGCTCGGTGGAGTAGTAGTCAATGACGCGACTTTGACACCGGCGCTCGTGGGTTCGATTCCCACACAGGACAAACATTTGTGTGCATGAGCATGTGTGTGTTTTGGTCTGGATGTGTTGAAAGAGGTAGGCGTATCAAGGTAGCCCATCTGGAAGTACCTCCACCTCACAGAAAACCGCAGCCAAAAATAACTCCCTAGAGGGTTGTTATGTTCCTGCGTGTAAGTGAGATCATCAGTAGGCTCCTGAGGAGTTGCTGTGTTAGCAGCAGTAATACTTTATTACAAGCGTTTATAGGCTATTTTATTACAAGCGTTCATAGGCTACGGTAACTGCTTTACATCAGATGGGCCGTATGCTTGTATGCCTTCCGACGTTATATAAAAGAAAACAATTTGGGAACATACTCGTTCTTCCGCCTTACAGAAAGCCGCAGCCGAACGGTTATCAAAGGGTTTTGTCGTTACAAATTGTTGCTGCATTTTTAGGGTTCCGTACTCAAACGGAACCCTATTACTGAGACTTCGCTGTCCGTCCGTCCGTCCGTCTGTCACCAGGCTGTATCTCACGAACCGTGATACTTAGACAGTTGAAATTTACACAGATAATGTATTTCTATTGCCGCTATAACAACAAATACTAAAAGATAGAATAACATAAATATTTAAGGGGGCTCCCATACAACAAACGTGAATTTTTGCTCGTTTTTGCTCGATATTGATAACGGTAACAGGTAGACGCTTGAAATATTCACAGAATATTTAGTTATATATTCACTTTAAGAATAAATAATTAAATTAAAATAAAACAAATATTTAAGGGCTCCCATACAACAAACGTGATTTTTTTGCCGTTTTTATAGATAGTGGTACGGAACCCATCGTGCGCGAGTCCGACTCGCACTTGACCGATTTTTTAAGAACGTCTGGAATAATCAAGTGCATGGCCCACTCGATGTGAAGTTATTACCAAAGCCTATGAAGGATTGTAATACATTGAGTATCACGATTACTCGAGATCTCACTGATAACCTCACTAACGCGCATGAACACAACAACAAGGAATTTGGCTGTGGTTTTCTACGAGCTGGAGGTACTTTCCTGAGACGGGCTCCTTTTGATTATCAGGATTTCCCACGCGTTAGGTACGCTGACACACACTAAAGTCCATTGACTAAACGGTAAATTGTCTTTCCTTTTTAGTCTCCATTTGCCGCATACTAGGCAATGTCAGAACGCAAGTTCTTGTGAAGTATGTCAAGAGCATTGACCCCACGTAAGGGGTCCTCTAAAACAACAAGGCACGAGGTAAAGATAAATACTGGCTCAGTTTGTTCAAGTGCTTCGGAGCTCTGCGCGTCGTTGCGTATTGCAATGCATTGAGAATTTTAATGCATATTTTTTCAATTTTTGATTAGCGGAATACCCTATAGCTATTTCACTCTTGTAAAGCACTCTTTCAATTTACGTTTGTATGCTTTTCTCGAAATAGAAGCATACGGCCCACTTGATGTAAAGTAATTACCGTAGCTTATGAACCTCTCAATACATGAAATATCAGTCATGCATTGCCACCCCTGCTGATAATACAGCATTCGTTGCGACCTTAATCAGCGTTATTACATCGAGAGCCTCATCTCAACAGCTTCAAGAAAACTCGGAGTCCTGAACATGGTGCGCCGGTTCTTCACGCCGGACCAACTTTGTCTGCTTTATAAGACACAAGTTCGGGCCTGCGTGGAGTATTGCTCGCATCTCTGGGACGGCTCCACACAGTATCTTCTTTAGGCTCTCGATAGGTTGCAGCGACGGGCTATCCGCATAATTGACGACGAAGAGGTCACCAAAAACCTAGAACCTCTTCAACTCCGTAGGGACATAGGCTCTCTAAGCGTATTATACCGCCTTTACCATGGCGAGTGCTCTGAAGAACTGTTTTCCCTTATCCCACCCTCACCCTTCCGTCATAGAACTACACATGCGGGCTTGCGATGTCCTCGTTCCACGGTTGAGAATATCTCTTCGCGTACCAAAAAGTTCGGCAACTCCTATCTTTGTCGTACCATTAAAAAGTGGAACGCCTTACCTGCATATGTGTTCCCTCCTTCCTACAATATGGGATCCTTCAAACGAAGCGTGAAGAAGCATCTTGCGGGTCAGCATGGCAGCGTCAACTGACAGGATACGGTATGTAGTATTTTGCCAGTTGCGATTTGGGCTCCTCTTTCGCTTACCATCAGGCAAAGAGGAGCCCCTATGCTGAACTAATATAAAAAAAAAACTACCGAGGAGCTTAATAGTAAACCCTAATCAATCACAGTAATATAACAATCCTTCAAGGAGTAGTTATTTGACTGCGGTTTTAGGGTACTTTCCCAGTCCGAGTGTTTTTATGCACCTTACCACTCTTGATAACATCGAGATCAAGACAAATAGATATTGTTATGCACACAAATGTTTGTCCTGTGTGGAAATCGAACGCACGAGCGGTGGTACTAAAGTAGCTATATATAGTTTCACCCGATGACTTAGATTATGAAAAAATACACTATTCGATATTCGTGTCTACTAACTAACAGCTACTGCTTAGTACTGCGATATTTGCAACTTTCACTGCAATAACTGACTTTCCTATTTTACTAGCAGTCGTTTGATAAAACAAACTAAAGAGTAGGAAATTAGTGTATAAAGCTTTAACTGTGACTACTCCGTAAGTATGATATCAAAAAAAATATTAGTGACTATTATTGCTACCTTAAACACTATTTAACTTATTTCGACATCCATCGAATTTCCAAACTGTATTAATGTTTAAATAGATACATAGAATTCACTTTTATTTGCATAATACAGATTATACAAAAAACATTCTAAAAGATTTTTACAAATAGAAAGCGTATATATTATGCAACAAGGCGTCCTTATTGCTAAAAGCAATATTTTTAAGGCAACTACAAAGTAACGAATCAGCGTACAGAAAAAGCTAGGTTGTATTAAGGCTTCCTTTAGGTATACTCATAATGACTACTTATAGTGACTACCTAAAGAGAGGTAGGGCGCATCAAAGCAGCCCGTCTGGGGAAGTATCTCCACCTCACAGAAAATCGCAGCTAAATAACAACTCCCTAGAGGGTTGTTGGGTTCCTGTGTGTGAGTGAGGTCACCAGTAAGCTCCTAAGGAGTTGCTGTGTAAGCAGCAGAGGAGGCATCGCGCGAGTGATACTTAATATATTACAAGTATTAATAGGCCCCGGTAACTGCTTTACATCAGATAGGCCGTATGCTTGAATGCCTCCCCACGTTGTATAAAAAAAATGATAAACTTTCTTCAAAACTATTTAAGAGTTCTGCGACGTAAACATACCTAAAAAATATAAAACAAAAGAAAATATTTGTATGTATATTAAATATAAAAAAAATATTCTAGTTTTGGTTTTGCTGAGATAGAAAGTTAGAATAGGAATTACACTAAACGAAGTTACTTTCGCATTTATAATAACTGTAACTATAACTTTACGCCAAATCCCTTGTGGGGTATGCAGAGAGAATTGAGCGCCACGTGTCCCTATTCTTACAGAACTAACTCGCTTCTTTAACTAATTGCTCTTCTCATGCACGCTCGCCGGTTTCTAAGGCTCCTGACATCACGTTAGTATTGGCCTTCCTCGGCTCCTACAGCCTTCCCCTTTCCAACGCAAAAGGGAACGCTGTAGGAGCCGAGGAAGGCTATCTATTATAATATATAGTTATAAATATGAGAGTGTATTTATTGTATTATAATTGTTTTTTATTAGAATAATTTTAATAATATTTACCGCGTAGTTAGAGCTCTGTGGACGCATATAGACGTACACTCTAATTCGACGCGATTAGAACCAGAAAAAGAGATTATACATATATTTATTGATGAATTTATAGAATGAGACAAATAAGAAAAAGAAGGAAAATAACTCTTTTTTTTTACTTTATATGACTCTTTTGACATGCTCGGTGGCGCAGTAGTTAGTAACATTACTTTGACACCAACGTTTGTGGGTTCGATTCCCACACAGAACAAATGTTTCAGTGCATGAACATGTCTGTTTGTATCGGTCTGGGTGTTAGAAGTGAGATAGACCACATCAAAGCCGTCCGTCTAGGGAAATACCTCCACCTCACAGAAAACAGCCGCCAAATAACAACTGCCTTTTGGAGGATTGTTGTATTCCTGCGTATTATTGTGGTCACCAGTAAGCTCCTAAGCTGATGTGTTAGCAGCAGAGGGGGCATTGAGCAAGTGATTAATGTATTGAAAGCATTCATAATCTATTATAACCCCCGTATGGTAAAATCTCGACTATGTTAAACTATTTAGAACCCTGCACAACAAACACATCAATACGCTTTGATGTAAATACAGCATTATAGAAAGCTAACTAAAATGGAATACAAACCGTTGTAAACGTTAATTGAACGAGAAACAAGCCTCAAAGCTCATTACGTTGTCATATTCGAGAGGATATTTCGAAAGTCTAGCGTTTATAGCTGGTTAAGAACTTAGTTATTGGTTGTTAAATTGTTTTTGCTAGATAAACCTTTAGATTTTATGACGGTAAGGCTGAAAATTCAATACAAAAGGTTAGTGAGACGATCTAACCAGTTAAATCAGTCGTAGTTGCAAGGGTATATTCACCGCTCTGACGCATTGTTAACTCAAGCGAAATGTGTAGCGAGGCCTATCCATTTATCTATCACTCCAATATTATGTGAAAGTCATGTTTACAATTTATATATAAATCGCGAGGCAAGCAGCATATGTATCACCAGTTCATGGAAGGGTTTCTCCTGTTCCTGCGAGTTAGTCACCGGAAAGTTCCGGAGGAGAGTCATGAGCTGAAGTGATAATGGACGAGTAATACTCCTTCTATTACAAGCGTTCACATATACATGCATACGACCCAATAGATATAAAGCGGTTACGTAGCCTATGAACGCTTGCAACACATTAAATAGGGCTCGTGCGATGACACCACTGCTGCTAACACAACTACTTCTTAGGAGCCTACTGGTCTCCTCACTCACTCGCAGGAACACACTCTCCAGGTAGTTGTTATTTGACTGCGGTTTTCTGTTAGGTAGAGGTACTTCCCCAGACGGGCTGCTTCGGTACGCTTTACCTCTTATAAAAACACACAGATCAAGACAAATAGACATGTCCATGCGCACAAATGTTTGTCATGTGTCGGAATCGAACTTACGAGCGTTGGTATCAAAGTAGCGTCACTAACCACTGCGTCACCAAGCTCGTCTCATGCGTGCTTGTTAACCTTCCATCGTTGTATGAAATACTTACCAGATTCACATCTCAGTACACGTCATTTGCACTCAACAGATATGTCAATGCACTTATTAATAACATGTTATATAACTTGTTTCATTAACACATGTCGCCCACACTAATGCAACATGCTATATAATATTGTTTCATAAAATGTTTTGTTATGGAACTGGAGCCATCATTGTATAGATTTAATGATATATCGAGCATGAAAAGAACTATGAATGTTAAAGAAGCGAGAGAAGTGTGTAAGGACCGAGTTATGTGGCATTCGGTTCCCTCTGCCTAACCCATTAGGCACTTAGGGTGAAGATGCAGCAATAGCAACAACATTTCAAGAGAGGTAGAGCGCATCAAAGCAAACCAACGGGTCAAGTACCTCCACAAAATAAAGGTTGTTGTGAACTGCGAGGGAATAAAGTTCAGTATCAATTAGGAATATTAGGTCAAATGAATAATTATGCTAACCGATTTCATATGAAGTGACATTATGCGTAATAAAATAATGTTAAAACTTGTTCGACGAAAGAAGGAAGTACCTATCAGTAAGCTCCTGAGGAGATCCTCCGCGGGAGTGTTTCTTCCCGTATTGCAAGCGCTCATAGGCTACGTTAACCACTTTAAATCAGGTGGGCCGCATGCTTCTTTGCCTTCCGGCGTTGTATAAAAAAATCCTTTAAACTTAAATGTCCATTTACTCGCTAAAGAACATCGTTCTCTGTGTTAATTTTAGCTAATGGACTATCTTCAAGGGGAGGATCTGAGACTCCACGTTACAGGTCAAAGCGGAGAAAACTGGTCAGACTTTGAACGAAATCACATATCAAATATTATTATTATTAAAATAACTAGAGCTCGATGGCGTCATTGCGGAGAGTTTGATAGCGTCGATGCGCGTATTATTCTAACAGAAAACAGAGGTTAAGCAACGTCGACCCCCGCCTGTCCGTGGATGGGTTTATCTATCTCCAGATTCTTCATTAACCGTGTTAATCGTTGGTCTTGGCTGTTGTCAATAGGTAATAGTCCTTAAGCTTAGTTTCCTTCCTTCCTTTCCTTCTATCTTCTTGACCAGTTGCGTGCACTCCATATAGGCAAAAAGACATTGCCTACCCTATCAATTTGATAAATACCATCCGATGTTTCTTAATTCTTAAACATAGTTTTTAACTAATATTTCGAATCAAAAACAAAAAATTAAAAACAGCTCCATCTATCGGTATCGGTGCAAGTTATTAAAATAGATTCATTAATATCCGCTACATAGATGTGCTACACTAGCGCCGCAATTGGACCTTAACGGCAGAGACACAAACGATTTCGGTCTAAATTTACATATGTGTGCCGCGTTGGTAAATTTGGTAATACAAACAGTGTAGTGTGTCCTGTAAATACATTGCCCACAATAACACAAATAACGCACACAATCGCATAGTTTAGACAGTGTCTTTTCAACCGAACCATGACGTAAATTACCGAAGTGTTAAGTTACGTAACTATTTTAAAGAGTAGTTTGCTCCATATAATTATAGTGAAAGAAACTGCCATTTCTTTTTTTCGTATAAAATTGATGTTAAATTTTATTTGTTTTAAAACTGGGCCGCCATTGTTTGTTTATTCAAGTTGTTCAGGTGGGAAAATAAAAAATGATGCGTTTTCAAAACTATCTTTCGGTGAAAAAAAAAACAAGTGATTGAGAAAGGCCGCTGTACACCGGATTTGAAATTAATACAAACTAAAGGCAAAGTTAATCGTAAGTTTAATGCAAAACCGAAAGGCCGCTTCGAATATCTGAAAATTGATATGTATATAAAATCAATCAATCTATAGATATTTGAGGTGGCTAACCAATCACATACATCATTATTTCCACAAGACTGGGTATCAACATGCTGTATTTTTTGGTAAGTTAATAGCTTTAAAAAATTTATGCCTACCCTGTCAAAAATCTCTGTGCACGCCACTGTTCTTGACTTGGAAACACTGGCCTCCGCCAATCCTCCGTTGAGCAACGTGGTGGAGTAGGTATGCTCTAAACACCTTTGGCTAAAGGGAGTCCTGTATCCCTGCAATGAGATGAGTTAGGGGTGGTTTAGATTCAAATATCAGAACTAAATTAATTACCCTGGAAACTGTACCTGATCGATAGATATTTTCAGCGCTGATGTTTTAATAATTCAGCTATTGGATAATCCTAAATTACCGTCGACCTACTTGTTCGTAGAAATAGGCCTTTAATAATGCATTATTAATCTTTTTTTCATGGATATTGTAAAATGAGTAACTTGATTGATTATATTATTTTTGGTTTACGCCTTCATCTCATTTTTAGCCGATAAATACAATGTAAATTTATTTTTTTAAGATAGGGATTAAAGCATCCTTATAAAATACGTTCACCTCACTAAAAACTGCTACCAAATAAAAAATCCAAATAGCAGCTGAAGTGGCAACGCGATTTACGTACGATATCGATCCCATTACATTTATTTTTATATGTATAGACATTTTCATACCTACTGATGATATTATTGAAAGAAATTACAGTATGGGGTGTCTAGAAGCCGATGAAGCTGGAGTGTTACTTCCCGTATTTTTTATTTGATTGTTATTCATTTCTTTTCATAAAATTTACCAGTTTTCGAAAATGACCATTAATGAAAACGTGCCAAGTGGCAAAAGAAACCTACCAATTCAATATATGTTACAATTATTATTATACAATTTTCAAATCATTAAGTAGATAGTACAATATGAAAGATATACTCGTACCAACATATAAGTATGTGATCAATGATTTCAAGTGATAAAATAAATTAAAATATGTGGTAGCCTGTACAGAATATTTATTTAAACCAGAATATAAACCAAACAGATAACATTTAAACGATACGGCTTTCTCACATTGTTTTACTTCACCGCCGAGCAAGTTATAATTACAATATGTACATAAAACACGACTATAGTTCATGCCACCAAAATTCGAACTAGTGACCATATAGGCTGGTTCTTTATCCACCGAACTATCACGTCTATGAACACGATAGACAATAGTTTGTATCAGAAATATCAGGAAACGATTATACTTCTTAATATTAATATCATTTACTATGGTCTATATGGTTTTTAACATCAGAATCGTGAATATCATTTGAAGGTCAAAAAGTTACGTCGTGACCGAGCTATATGTATGTAATTCCACGAAATATTTTCACAATTTGGAAGTTACTTACATAACAAAGGTTGTTCATATTAATGAATACCCTTTTCGACACACGTGTACAATTTCACACGAATATCTTATTTTAAGTGCTGTGTATCTTATATTTGAACATATTTTTAACCGACGTTTGTTTAACTCGTGTCATTCGATTTAAGATGTAGGATATTAAAAATACGCTTTTTTAACTATGTATTTTTGTTTCAGTGCATCTTCGGAGCGCACTGCGTATACCTGGCTGCCGGATACCAGGATCGAGTTCTGTTCCCCGTACAGTCGCCGACGAAGCTCAAATTCTACGGTCTACGAGAGCGACTGATGGTACGAGGGCTTCGACCAACTCGAAGAGGCTTTGCTTTGATCTCAGACACTTTACGTGCAATACCTTGTACTATGAAACAGTTTAGTGATAGTGTTTTCTATAAATTTAGTTATGCTTCTTGTATTTGCCTTTGACATAGTCAGTGTATTATTTGTAAATAGGCAAGTATATTAAGGTTTGATGATATCGATATCGTGTTTATATGTGTTATAAAATTTTAGATAAATATCACCGAAGTTTGACTCGGAATGTGGAATCTCGGTGAAGTGTTGAAGATTTTTGCTCATAAATTCGCTAATATTCTCGCATCTACTTTGGAACGAGAAGCAGGAAACTTCCTCTTGGTTGCTGAAAATGAATATTTATGACGGGCAACGAGTAATGCTCCATTTATGGGCAAAGTTAGAATGTATTCCGTCGACTTATCGAACGAGGCTGGATCACAAAAGTCGTTTCTGTACCCGTACCACAATGTGTTTTGATACAATGGAAAAATAATGTTTGCTTTTAAAGACCAAGATATAGTGTACATGTGCACTGATGTCTTACATTATACTACTTTGTAAAAGTTTATGCTATTATGGGGTGTTAAAATATCATGCTATGTCTTATACGAATGTGGTCGCAATTCATTATATGCTACGATATTTTCTAAAGAATTTATTTCATGTTATATTTGAAATAATTCAAAATAACACTTTTATGTTTTTGATTAATGGTTTTCATAATTATATCCTACAACTAATTACATTTACTGCCGTTCATCTCATCAAAAAAATATTCGATATAACGTATTTAAATTATATTCTCTACTAACTCCTCTAGAAAAATATCATCTATCATTATATCAATTAACCATAATATCGGTTGCTTCGCTAATTTATTTCCCTCGCAGATCTAATAAAAGGTCATTTTAGTAGCTTCTCAATTCTCCCAACGAATCTGTGAAATATTAAACACGCAATATGACAAAAGTATGGTATGATCATCTTGAAATTTGGTATACAGGCGATTTACTTTTTATCCTCATTTACAAGCCTTAGTACTCATTGGCAGCATTATGCGCAAACATTTTAGTATGACTTATTCAGACACGTTTATATCCAAAAGCAATGTGCATACATGACTTTAATCACATAATATTTTATTTATCGTCCATGCTGCATTTTAAAGCTAGAATATATGCAGAGCGCACTGAAAGTTTTACGTAAATTACATATATATAATAAAGTAAGAACCAAAATATGTACTTTTTGTTTTTCAAAATATTCTTAAACATTTTTTCATTTAGTGGAACCATTTTTCAAAACACGAGGACTATATGCAGCGTGTATTTCATGAGTTGATAGCCTATTCAGACTCCGTGAAAGTCAAACCTCACATCAACTTTCGCAAAAATAAAGACATCACAGTTCGGACTATGAGCATGATGTACTATGTAATATGTAGGTCTACCAGATGTACTTATTTCGGATGCTAATAGTAACTTTGTTTTGTTCGCCATGTGCGAAGAAGCATGGTGCAAGAGTATGCGATTTCTCGGTAGTCTTCCTCGTAGTACGCTGGCATACCAGCCAGTATTAACACTTCTTTGATCTTCAAATGGGACTGCGCAACCGAGACCTGTGACAGAGAAAATAACGCAATCATTATTTTTTTGGTCTGTATTGTTGGTCCGTTCTCGTTGTGGAACACGTATTGGTGTTGCAAGATTATTTTTCTCTACTTTAAAACAATAAATCCTCTTTCCGTCACGTGTAATAATGTCGTAAACAACATTGGAATGTCCGTGGCCGTACTTTAACAACATCTTTGTGGACCAATCAACACGAACCCGTTTCTGTCAGACTAACATCTATTCGTTTGTGAGAAATCTATGATAATATTAACTCTAAACATTTAAATATTCGTTTAACTTTTTGGAACTTCGTCCATATTGATTCGCGAATCATGGTTCATGTCGCCAAATGATTTTGTAGGTGATGCGTCGGTTTTCATCAATTAACCGCTTAACAGTAGGTAACTACGTTTTTCTCGGTAGTTGCAGTTAAAAACCGACGTTCATGAATTTCGTTGTAACGGAGAGCTAGTGAACAGATAAAGATTACTAATGACAAATGTGTGACAACTAAACTACGAGTATTTATTTCTCTTTGTTGATTAACATATCCTTTAACGACCAGGGCAACCATCGTTTTCTCTTTAATTCTATTTTCACAATGAACGACGAACTTTTTTGAGGGATAAAATAAAACAAAGATGATTTTATGTTTTGTATTTTAACAAAATATTGGAAATGTTGAAAAAACTGTTATGAGCATCAAGGACCGCAAATTTTTCAGATTTGACCATGTACCGTTAGATTTTTTTTATATATTAATTACTAGGTTAGAATGAAAACACCAACTGAAATGAGTTGCGTATTCGTTTTTCTTATTTACATTCAATGTGTTGTGTTGAAATATATGTACCATAAAAAATCTAACTCGTGATAATTTACCAGTACCTAGTGGTAGGTAAGTTATGTATCTCATTAATCGAACGATCAATAATCGGCATTGTTTTGCATAGCTTACATCTCTGTAGTTTGTAAATTTTTTTTTTTAAAGTAACTATAGACTAAAATTAATAACTTTGAATATGAAAAAATGGACTAGTTTGAACCATGTCCATAATCAATTGATCGATGTCTTACATAATTGTCCTCAGATTCCAATATAAATAAGATTTATTTTAAAATACGTATTTACTCCTTTCTGCGGTTGATGACATTTTCGTTTATGTATGTTTGATTCACCAGAGATTTTGTTATTACTTAAATTGTATTACTTTCTGTGAATTGACGAAACATGCTAAAAATCCCCCGCGTACCGGGCATCGACTACAAAATTACGCTCGCTGTGTAAGTGTTAAAATTTTCAATTTATGTAGATACAACTTATAATTTGGATTATATTTTCCAATACAAATAAAATATATCTCGAAATTCAAAGGGGTCATACCCCTTACATTCTAATTATCAAATTGGATACGAATACCAATACATTAGTCTAAATATTCAAACATAAGACATGAAAATGATTTTTTATACCACGAGGTGACAAACAAGCATCTGGTTTACCTGATGGTAAGCGGTTACCATAAGCTAACTAAGCCAAAGGTATTACAGATATTTCACGGTCTTTTCGTCAGTACATACCAGTTCTATGATTTTGGATGCTTCGTATTGAACATAGCTTTGTCCTTCCCGTCTTTTCAATTTTCAGATTCTCGTTTGTTAATCAACAAAGGTACGCCAGGCGCAGCTGAGGTTCTTTTTTAGCTTTGATGTTAATGGTGACTACTAATATACTTTTATGTATCTCTTTTTACTATACACTATAGCATTTTATTATAATTTAGAAAGTTTTGCTGTCATTTGGTTTTCTTACATTAGTAGACACCTAGCTACTGCGACCCCGTATTTGATACGAATTAATAGCGGGAGAGTAGATATAACGTAAATAGAATATTTTTTATTCTGTGGAATACCACAAAATGAAATATATTATAAAATAATTATTACTTTAAAACTAGACGTTAATTTTTAATAAATTTAATTTCGTTTAGAAATTGGGAAATTACATTTGAAGCGCATGTCAGCTGCAAAGTTGAAGTTGTTATGCACTTGAAATAACTGCACCGATACTGGCAACTAGCTGCGTTATATGCTGCAGCCGGCATGCATGTAGTTAGCTGGCAGTTCTAATGATTGCGACCTGACTGCTATCTAGTTGCATACTATAATTTTAAGAGTGCACGGTGAGTATAAACGCAATCTGTTGTTGATTGGCAGTTTTGATACAGTTATGTCAAATGTGTAATAGCTACATCGAAACTGCAATTTCTAACTAGCGTTAAGTATAAATGCAGTGCAGTGCAGTAGTGGTTCCGTTTAGAGTCTTACATTGTACACCTAACTTTACTACTTCAGCTCCTTTTTTGTGAATTTGTGAAATAGGCATAGTGCTCATTATGATTAATTTAGTCACACTTCATAATCACCTCTTCATCTTTAATGTTATAGTAATAAGATATATGTTTCTATATCTACTAAATACGAATTTTCTTAATGTAATAAATACGTATTAAGAAAACGTTTGAAATTATGTAAGATATGACACCATTGTTATGTTAGATAGTATTTAAAATATGATGGTAGATAGATAATTGATATTTGCTGTGATTAATTTAAACTATTTGTATATTTTAGGGTTCTAAATGTAATTGCATTCGTGACTCATTTACGTCCGTCCGTGTATTAAAGGACTACTGTTACGGAACTCCGTTGAGTGATATGTTAAAAACTTATTTTTTTAAATAGTAAAAACAGCTCTGACACTTGCTGTACAGGTGCGGTTTCAAAATACATTTCTAGATTATTGGCAGTACGTTATTTTCATCGTGATGTCAAAATGTGCATTGCTGACTTGACATTATGTAGTAAATTATACTGTACAATCCTCCGCAGCGCTGAAACTGTACTGAGAGCTTTACTTACTGTATTTATACAATCTTGATGATCTGATTATTTTATTGCAGTTGTCATTGTAGAACCATAGCTTGCGCTTTAAACAGATGGACATCATTTAAAACAAGATGCAGCTACAAAATTGCAGTTTGCATGCATTTTATGAATTTGAAATAACTGCATCGAAACTGTCGACATACATAGAAGCACGTAGTATATGTTGCCTTTCATTAAGCTTCATTATTTGGTACAACGTCCCTGATTCTTCTCTCGATATCTCGATCTCCATGAGAATTCCCAGAAATAATTTCTGTGCAGTCTGCCATGGTAACTCCATGTAAATTTTGCAAAACAGTTAGCCAGACAGTTTTTAGTTTTATATTTTAAACAACACATTCTTTGTATTTACTAAAAAAAAAAATATTTATTTTTTTATTATATAAATGCAATACAATATTTATAAACAATTTATAGGTACTGAATTTTGAAGGCAATTATTTTATACTTTTCTTCAGTTAGTAGTTATACACAAATGTTAGAGTTTTTTTTTTTCATTTTTATACTACTAAAGAAGGAAACAAGTCTATGAATGACCTGCTTGACGGTAAGCCTGATTATCAAACTGAATATACTTTATGTCTTCTCGAAAAGTCAAATTTACCTCATAATTCAATGTATAATTTGTATGTTGTCGATTATTTTAATGTAAACAGCAAAAGGTATCTTTGCTTTGCACTACTTTATAAGTAATATTTAATGTAAGTAAAAATAATATTAACTATAAGATTTATTTTTATAATATTATAAAAATGGCCCAGGTTTCACGACATACGATCCAAAATATAATAATTGTACAAAATAAAGATTTTGTAAATATTCTGAATAATTTTAGTTGTAAAAAATATTGTTGTCATTGTTTTTGTTAAAATTAGTGTATTTTTGGCATGAAAACTAATTTGGAGACTGTAAAATCATGATGGACCTAAGGGAAGTGTTATATTGTAATATATCTACTTGAAATACATAAGTTACAGCATTTTATTAATAGGATTTACTTACTAAATGCATGTTAGTCATCAGGGATTACGAGAAAGCATTGAAAAAGAAATTTTTAAAAAATGTGAACTAAACTGAATAACGAATCTCAAATTGATTGTTCAGTTTTTTTTCACATTTGTGTAAGAAATTGTTCACTAGCAGATTTTTCTATAAACCAAGTAACATTTTACCCACCATCATCTTCAGAGCAAAGCTGACCACCCATTACAGTACTCTACCGACTAGCAAACGAGATGACGTCTAACGAATACTTGTCCACTTGAATTTAATTATAATACTATTCGTTTTATTCGCAACCTGAATATTTTAAATTAGTGTTAAAAGTGAGCATCCTTTAAATAAAATTTAGTGATGCATGATAAAATATATAGACCATACCGTTTTTTTGGCAGATACTTATTTTTACATGAAGCACCAGCTGTCAGATTTCCACAACTCAGAGAGAAAATCAGATCCTTCGTACACGCTGTGTGCGTCATACGTCATTTGAAATATAATTTCTTGTACATGCGGGACTCTGTTTGGAGAGTGTGTATCTGTTGGGAGAATGTTTTCCTTCCTCCACTGCCGAGCCAGTGATAATTAGAAATATGTATGTACATAAATCCGAAAACACGAATTCAGTGGTACATGCTAGAAATCGAACCGGGGACTATCAGTTAATCCATGGGCCATGTCTCCATCCGCTGGGCTAACACTGCTCTTTTTTCATTATCTCGTTCACATTTACCATCTCTCAAAAACAAAGAACCAGGTATAGAAACTCATTCGCTTGTTTCACTTTTCTCTCCGATCTCTTATCGGTACAATGTTACATTGTTTAAAAATGTATAATATTTTTTAAAATTACGGCTAAAGCGGCTACGGCTACTGCCTGAGAAGTTCACAAAAGAAAAAAAAATGTTGCAACGGTGTGAGTGACATATATAAGAAATAATAACAGCGTTTCTTCGAATATTTTTCAAGTAGCTGTTAATATACTTGAAGAATATTATCTGTTAGTTAGTATCTGTTAATATACTTGAAGAATATTCAAAGAAATGCTGTTATTGTTTCTTATATATGACACTCCGTTGCAACATTTTTTTTGTGAACTTCACAGGTACCGCAAAAATATAACATACGTTAGGTATATATAATAACGAATCGAAGACACCCCAATCGTCAAAACCTGATGAGTAGTTATGCTCAGTGGAAGAATTGTGCAAATACTTATTAGTACATGGAGACTGCAAAAATCATAAGTAAAATTACTCATAATGTAGGCTCCAATATCTCCAAAGAATAAAAAAGACAATACACAATTCTTGTAATCCCTGTATAATGAATGACATTTAATCCGTTCTGTAGATATAAGACTTGTTTTATTTATTTTTCTTATATATATATATTATAATGTGGAACGGAATTTCGCTATTATACTATAATAGTTTTATTCAGTGATTATGTAAGCTATCCTTTCATCGGTACTAGATCTAACTATCTCTGTCTTTAATACTATTTCATTATCGCCTACTTATATAAGAATTACGTACTCGCGAATAATTTAGGGGTCTCGCGATAAAATTAATTTTGTGACAAAATTCATCGTTTATTGAAATATCATTTTAGAATAAAGAAGAAATACAAATTTATAAACTTATTATAAAATACAATGTTGATTTTATGGCGAACTCAATCATATACTACTGTATATAAAGCATATATTATTGTAATTTATTTATACCTACATTCATGTTAATTTGTACTGAATGATTTCATAATGAAATGCTGTATTCAATTACTACATTGTATCATTTAAATACGAATTTCAGTGTTATGAACACCGCTAGTTACGTATTCATTATTAACCCGCATGGAGGCAGTGTTGCCATAACTTTAAAGTTTACTTTTATTTAATAGATTATTTATTTATTATGGAACTGATTAACCGCAGTTTATATAATTATTTATGCTATTATTTATACACTGCTATTAATCACCTCTGTAATATGAATAAATAAACTTAAGTATAAAATTAATTTAAAAATTACAGGATAACATTTTTTACATTATCACTAATTGTGATGCAACAGAATTTACTGTGACTTTATTTTAGACTTTCATATTATGATTCATACTTTTTTAACAGCAAGCTCTTGTTGTGAAATATTCATCGTGGCCTATGAAATCTTATAATATAAGAAGTATCTCTAGCGACTCCCTCTGCTAAGACAACTTGTAGAGCCTAATGCTACACACTTTGGTTATTGGCTATTTAGCTGCGGTCTTTTATCAGAGGAGGTGCTTCACAGGCTTAACTTGTAAGAAATAGCAAGGATAGGTTTAGTAGTCTCGAGCTCCTCCATACTCAGAGTGCACTAAGCTGTTGGTTCCGGTTATTCTCGAGACATGACAGTCATTAAGCAAAGACAAGCAGGGCACAGCCCGACTGAGGAAGTATCTCCACCTCACAGGAAACTGCAGCACCCTTGGAGACTTATTGTATCCCTGTTAGTGAGTGAGGTGTCCTAAGTAAGCCTAAGGAATTTCTGTGTTGTGACATGATAGGAACAAAAAAAACAATAGCATGCGAGATCAATACTTACAAGCAAGCGTTCATAGGTTGCGGTAACCCATAAAGTGAGTCCTATGCTTGTATGATGTTGTATTAATATAAAATAAATAAATAAATATTGTCGGACAAATTACACAGCGCCACCTAGCCCCAAAGTAAGCGAAGCTTGTGTTATGGGTACTAGACAACTGATAAACATACGTAAATACATTTTTTTTTTGTCCTCATCATAAGATCAAAAGCCTGCCGATAAACAAAAAACAGACAGACAAAAGGCACATTTTACACTATCTGCTTTATATTTTAAATCAAACCGGGAAACATACAGTAATAGAAAAATAAACATAACGCAACAGAGCTTTACCAGTATTTTTGCTCGAATAAAAAATATTATGTTTTCTTCACGCCAGTAAGTATGCGATACCTAAATATGAGTACATGCATTTCTTGCGTACACTTAATACGTATATTTGAAGTAACGTTTTCATAGTACAGTAAACTAATACGTCTCTCAATGCAATCTTATGTTATTAAATAATAAATATTATGTAAAAAATTATCACTTATAGAGTTCTCTATTTAGCCTTGAAGAGTTTGATCCATCATAGTTCCTCGTTCGTAAAAAATTAAGATACTTGTTTATTTTTTTACAACTAGTTAGCCTTCTTAGTTACTAGTTTTAATCAATTAAATATAAAAAAAATATTGTTACATGCACATCATTAGAAAACTAAATCCTTTTCTTTATTAAGGAATCCACTAATTACCCTAAGCATCCGTGTTATTACTACGGTCAAAGAATTGCTATAAAAAAGTGTGACATAGAACCACATTTGAAAACAGTTCTCGTTAAAGTTTTAACTTCGTGTACCAAATAAGATGGTTTCCAACTGAGAGACACAGAGACAGGTCTAAGTTTCTTGTTTGTCAATTTGTAGACGAAGAGTTACAAAGTACTATTACTTATTCTGTGACGAAGTTCTTTTGTTGTGTCGATGAGCCAACACGGTGGCCTGTGCGACTTTAATTGGAACGGAGAAGTTTTTGTGATCTGCCGGCGTACAAGGTGTAAGTTCGTAACGAATCGATCTACGTGTTTCGTATCACAGTAGCTTTGATTTAAGCGCTTTATGCAACATCAGACATAAACTTAACTGTCGTAGAAACATGTGGAAATATTCCCTTTTAATTATGGCCTGGATGCAATAAAAAAAGGAAAGTGCCGGTTACCATGAGTATCGTAAAGGCGATCATGGGAGATTGCCGGGTGTACTCGGGAGGCACTCACTCTGGTGGATGATAAACCGCCTTTAATAGAATAATATAATGCAACAAAACATAATTGAATCAAAAAACTTGCATGGAAAGTAAGATATATATCGATACAAGTCCGAGAACTAAGATTGAGGTATGCAAGGTGGAATGTTGGTGGTATAACTGGAGAGTTAGCTAAAGTGCTGAAAAAAGGCGAATAAATGATGGCAGAGGAGATGGAAGAAAACAAAAACAAGATAAATTGGGGAATGATATCAATTCTATCGCGGTATTAAAGGCGTGAAGAAAAAAGGAATGATGTGAGTGTACTTTAACATTAGTAACATTTTTATTAGCTTCTTGCATAGACAAAAAGCTAAAAAATGCTACGAACGTAAAAGAAGTGAAAGACGGAATGAAATCAGTGAACATGTTAGATAATATTGAACAAAATATGAACTGCGTACATGCGTCACAAATAAGATATGAGATCATTGTATAGGAGACGTTTGGGAATATTTTGCTTCCCAGAACTTCAGCAGCACAGCAAATGGTCTGGTGCATGTAGAGATATACTATTGAGGTTGATATAAATGTAAGAAGAATTAATGAAAGCTACACATGGCGCATGGCAATATGTAGAGGGATGAATGACACAGATGGTGAGGCCCTATTGCAATATGCTTCTGCTTTTTATTTGACGATTGCTAATACGTAGTTTAAATAAAATGATAACAACTTAATAACATATACAAGTGGATAACATGATACGAAAATCGATTACAGTCTTATATTATCGAACAATTGTATGATAGACTGCAGAGTGCTGCCGGTGGAAGATTTAGTCTTGTACATATAGTCCTGATTAAGAAATATAAGCACATTATCAACGTTATTCAATAAAGGAGAGCCCTCCTTAAAATAAAATAGCATTTGTTTAAGGATGAATGCGCGATCAAGAAACTTGAACTTAAACTTAAACAAGTGGTGGTAAAATATTCAAAATGAAAAAATTAATTTAATGAATGTTAAGCCTATATATGTAGAAGAGAATATCAGTATGTATAAAAAGAATACCAAAAGATCTACTTGAGAAGACAAAAGATAATACTATCATAGATGGATATAAATGGTAATGGTTGTACCCAACAATGTGTAAATTGTATTAAAGTTTGAAATTAAAGAACAGTACGATTAATTGGGGAATAAAAAGAAAGTCATTAATAGACTAAACGTGAACACTAGAACAGACCAAAAGTATTTACTACTTATGTTCTCCGCACATTTTATTTATTATTATATACCATACCCATAGAATACTCATTAAAATCAAAATATTTAATATGTCCTGTATAGCTGGAAATTGTATTCGTACAGCACAGGCAACAACGACATCACTCGAGAATTATATATATATATATTTAACGCTATTGGTTTGATCACATATACAATTGTGATTTTTTTTTATTTCGAACTTCTATCACATGCGAGAGATAGAAGTACTTCCTCGGACGTATTGTCCTGAGGCTGTTCAGATGCGTTTTTAGCCAAATCCTTGTTTGTTAATTATAAGGTTGGTTCACGTGCAGATTGATTCAGATCATTCATTCAGATGGATTGTATTCAGATTTTTAGTGTGTGTATGTTTTAATATGGCTACCACAGTAAGTATGGAATAAATTCTGAACCAATAAGGTGATGCACGCAACGTGTTTCAATGCGTGCCATGTAAATCACGGCTCTTATAAACCCCACGTTATAGTATTTTAATAAAACCTCGCCAAAAGTTCATTCTACAACCTCTCAATAAATGACACACTAACGGGAAACCCCCATTATTTATCGGACGTTTCACGTAGGTGTAACCCGTGTAACCACGACTTATCGTGATAATTTGACAACAGCATTCATATTGCCGTTTGACGTTAGGCGATAGCTCGAGTGGCGGTACATCAAAGCGATTTAACGCGAGAATTAAAACTTTGAAGCGGCCAACTACGTTTGTAATTGTGAACCGTGAGCGCGAAGGTATCACTTGTTTGTCTTGCTATGGAGTGGACTAACAGGAAAGGCATTGCGTTTCCATCCACTATCTTCTTTTTCTTTATGTTCTTATTTTCTTCGTTCGGTAATAATAAAATATATATTGACACTCATCATAAAATACAGTGTAGTAACGTCAATATCAATCTTGTTAGAAATTCAAGGAACATTACCGCCAATTTTATCGCTAAGAATGGGAATTGACGTTGACCGTTTAAGTGAGGCCTCTTCATTTATCGCGTTAATAATTAGCGCAATATTTATCGCGACGATAGGCAATCACGTTACCCTTTAATGTGGTCCCAACATAATAGACGTAGTGCTTGACTATTTTATTCATGCACGAGAATGAAAACTGTGTCTATGACATATAAACAAAACTTTAAAATTTTGCTACACTGTCTATCCTTCTTATATCCAAAAATATTATTACTTGCTGACGTAGCACTTTCTCATGAGGATACTGGTGACTTCATTTAGATACACGTCATAACACAACAAACTCTAAGATATGGTTATTTAGTTGCAGTAGTCAACCTATTGATACTTTCCCAGTTGGGTCGTTTTTAATTAAATATCAAAGTTGTCATGCATTCTTTGGATCGCTGGACTATATATGAAAAACTATAGATGTAATATCTACATATTTAGTGAATGAGACAAAAATACATTTGTTCTATTTCCTTATGTATGGTTTATTCCAATAAATATTCGGATTCATAAAATAGCATAAATCAAGAAACATACTAAATTCTCATTTACTCACAGAAACCTTGATGTACGAATTGGATTCGCACTTCACTAGTTTTATATGTCCAGGTTCCGCATAACCTTTGAAAAGTTACAGAGATTATAGAAACTGCTCAATCACTTTTGCATAAACCATTTCATTCGTAAGCGTCACGGTCACGAACCGTATTGAAAAGTTCCACCTGAGTTTATTTGAGTTATTCGCTTATGTTACGATCGGAAGTCCAATCATGCATTAATGCTGACGATTTGTTTGGACAACTACGCTCAGGGTGCTCCTAATACCGCCATACGTAAAAGAACAAATATTAATTAGAAACTGATAAAATGTTGCACGATCTTGATTCACTTCAAAAAAATAATAATTGAAAAAAGTAATTGAAAAAATACATAATTTATGAATAGCAGAGAAGTTATGTATTATCTCTGACATATAAATTACAAACTAACTTATTAACGTTTTAATTGAGGCTAGATCTATATACAGCTAGGTGCACTTCGAACTTTACTCTTTGAACTTTGTACCATTATGCCGTATTTAATATGAGTTACAATAGCTCTTCGAGTGTCAAGCCTGCTCTGCTCTTAACTGTACAAAAATTCTAATGTATATGTAATGTATGGTTCGTCCATCAACCGCCATGTGGGTGTAGTCTCTGCGCAATATTAAACCCAGCAGTGCCAAGCCGTAGTCAAAAAGAGTCTAAAAAGTAACCAGATTATAACAAGATATACGTTAACACATCGTTCAAAGCAAACATAATTAAGTACTTCATTTACACTATTGGGGCTTCGAGCGGTTAACAGTAGTATGTTAGATGTTTGATCGATTGGATCGGACCTACCAGCGTTACGAACGTTAGAAACCAATTCTCACGCCAAAGTCAATAACTCGAAAATTCAGTAAACAAATTTCAACAATAGAAGCGTCTGGATCTTCATTTCATAATTCATAAAACACATTCGATTTGAAACCTTCCATTGAAGACATATGGTTGATAGTGTAGATGTGTGTTTCGAACATTAAAATTTCTGGCTACCGCATCGTATTGACTTTGCCTTTGTAAACACTAATAGGAAATTCAAAAGTGGGAACCAGTTGAGATGAAACAGTGAATATGTTAATTTTGTTAGTAGACCACGTGTATGAGTACCAATTTTATATATTTATATACTTTCCGTATATTATGTGATTCATGTATTCTTTTATATAACGTAGGGAGGCATACTGCATATGGTCCACCTGATGTAAAGCGGTAATGCTTCTAATACATTAAGTATCACTCGCGCGATGTCACCTCTGCTGCTAACACAGCTACTCCGTAGGAGCTTACTGGTGTCCTCACCCACACGCAGGAACACAACAACTCTCTAGGGAGTTGTTATTTGACTGCGGTTTTCTGCGAGGTGGAGGTAGTTCCCAGACGGGCCACTTTGGTGCGCCTTACCTCTCATTCAATCCTATAAAGACAGTTGTTTGCGCGTTCACCGCTAAGAGAATTTGCTGTGGCTCCTTATTTGCAGAACATACCTCTTGGCCCTCTTGCTATTGCCAAAAATTTTGGGATTCTCGGTATCGAGATCTCCACCGATATTCAGTACCTGCAGTCACTTGGAAGAGAAGGTCAAGCTGACGTCCAAGAAAGTTGGTATGCTCAACAGAGCCTAACAGTACTTCAGCTCGAGGCTCACCTCAGGCTCGAGTTGTTGATGGTCATAGTGAAACATACGTGCATGGGAGGCTGCACACGTTTATAATGAGATGGGAAATTGTTGGGTATGAGGAGTTTGCGTGGTATGAAAACTATTTCACCAGCTCCACGGCCCGTAAGAATTTCTGTAATATTATTTCGAAGCGAGATCATTTTAATGAAAAAAAAAATCGGCCAAGTGCGAGTCGGACTCGCGCACGAAGGGTTCCGCACCATTGTCTATAAAAACGACAAAAAATCACGTTTGTTGTATGGGAGCCCCCCTTCAATATTTGTTTTATTTCAATTTAATTATTTATTCTTAAAGTGAATATATAACTAAATATTCTGTGAATATTTCAAACGTCTACCTGTTGCCGTTATCAATATCGAGCAAAAATGAGCAAAAAAATCACGTTTGTTGTATGGGAGCCCCCTTAAATATTTATTTTATTCTATTTTTTAGTATTTGTTGTTATAGCGGCAATAGAAATACATAATCTGTGAAAATTTCAACTGTCTAACTATCACGGTTCATGAGATACAGCCTGGTGACGGACGGACGGACGGACGGACAGCGGAGTCTCAGTAATAGGATTCCGTTTTACCCTAAATATGCGAACTAAGCTGAGGCATTCCCTAGTATGCACTACCATATAAAGAAAAGATTCTGTCTACGACCTTACTACTATTACGGGCTTTAATAATTGCGCAGTCATTCAAAGCATATTCAAATACCATTTACCACTGCTTTAAATTTGTGGCTATGAATAACTTCAGGCTTAATTTGAAGGCCTTTAAACGCGAGACACAAACGGGGATTTCGCAAATCTCTGATATACATTCGGATTATACCTTATAAGTCCTCTAATCCAGTTTTTATTCTCGAGTAAAACTCCCACGTAAGTTGTATGCTTTACTTATAGCTTTTTAAGGGACTGCCTTGAAGATTTTTAAGTGAGAGTTTTTGAATGCTTGACGTTATAAATTCAAGTTTTAACTCGGTTAAATTTAAATGAGTGTGAAATATTCACTGCCGTTATGATCCGACACATTTATTCTGAAACAAGTTAATATTTGAATATTGTGTACTGTTTATTAAAGTTGTAGTTTATAGCAGAATATTTTACAAATATGGTTTGGAAAGTACCTCTCTAATTTATAAAATGAGTACTGCGATGCATCTGTTTTAGTTTTGCATTTATCACTAATCAAATAAATCAAGTATTTTATTCTCTAACGAAAATGCGGAATATAGAGAATCTGTTGGATCTGCTGTATACGTATATCCCGATGTTACATATTAGGGGATACACAGCTTCGTTCATCAGATCACTGTCACATCTGGATCTAAGTGCCCTACCTCAGGCGGGACTCACATTCTGCCTCCCGAATGACGTTACGTATGGCACTATAAGTCAGCAGACTGAATTGGATTGCGTGAATTTCACACATTGTAAAGGCGAGGGCCGCTTTGCTTCAAGTCAATGGTTATCGAATCCTGTACAATAGCAGTGGCTGAACCGATATTGGAAGGCTTGTCACATTCCCAATCACATATTGTCTGAACCTTAAAAGCAACCTCGTTTAATCGACCCTACAAACAAGCTAATCTCCTCAAACAGGCTGCCTACGAAGCTTGAATCAAGGCGCATTCTAGATTGTAATAGGGATACTAGTCAATATGTTTTGGAAAGTAAACTGAATGTTATCTCAAGGTTCAATAAGAGTGATTGCTAGAAAAAAATGTATTCTGTCAGTCACGACTTTATCAGCCACCGTCAATTTGGCTTTCCGCGTCTGAAAGTCAAGATGAAATCAGCTTATATATATCAAATGAAACTTTTGTATTTTTCAATATATAACCGCAAATGCATATTATCACAAAGTACGTTACACGGTACCCGCAATGTCCTCGGGAACTACTGCCGACTAACTGACTTACAGTTTGGTTGAATGTAAACTAATACGTTATGTTTTATGTTAATGGTTACAAATAAATAAAAAATAAACTTGGGGAAGAAGATCAAGCTGGCGCACTAGAAACATTGTGTACTTAGGAGAGAGAAGCGTTGTTCCACCTGATGCAAAGACTTTTATGTTTTACAAATCTCAAGTCAGATCGTATATTAAGTACCATAGGTAGGCACTTTTGAGAGGGAGCACCTAGATACCAGCTGAACCTTGTTATTCGATTCAGGGACAAATGTGAATTGTCAACGATCCTAAGCTTGCACACGGCATTGACCCTGAGTGGAGAAACTTCCCCTCCCAGTTTGTGTTCAACCGGAAACCGTTACGTAAACGTAAACGGGCTGTGTACCGAGGAGTTGTTTGATATGATGGCCACAGCTTGCTCACAACCGCACCTCTCGATGATGGACAGAAAATTCAACCTCACATGTTAGACCGCAATAATTGCGTAAAGTACGGTGATAGATGTTTTTGTCCGAGAACTCATAAGTTGTAGAATGAACACCCTCTCCATGTTTTCTCCCTCACAAAAGGACACAGTATGGAGTTCAATAAAAAAGTGTAAAAAAAATTTTTACACGACTGGTAACGCAGTATTGGAAATACCTGTTGCAAATATCCACAGGCAATAATGATGGCTTACTTGTTTCTTACTTTAGAGGTATAAAAATACATAGGTATTATTTTCTTGAGTGGAAAACTTGCTATTTAAATCATAGACAGACAAATGAGAAAGTAATTATTCAATTTATATTTAGTACATTATTCGCATATACCAATCTATATTTGCATTAAATCGGAGGAAGCATCTTTAAAAATGCTGTAGTTAGGGAGTGGGGAGCGGTACGTTTAAGTTACGCTCGAATTAACTTGGTTAAACTATGCGGATCCTCGCATCTGAAGAAGAGTATTACTCGAATGTTGCTATCTCCGGTACTGAGATAGCTGCTCCTCGCCGGTTTCTTGGTGATCTTACGAAGAATACAACAATTTAAATTTCTTTAGTATGATATATTTTAGTTGCAGTCTTCTGTAAGTTGAAGGTAAGGAGGAAGCTGCCCAACTGGACGGCGTTTTCTTAAACATTGCTATATCCTACCGACCCCTCTTTCGCGACAGTCTCGTTTTCAGTCAGCAGCACAGTACAGCGTGCAAGTGACATTAATTTTGGTTTTAATAAGTCACCAATCCTTACACCAGTAGCAGGCTATCAAGGTTTGAACAATACTGATAGCTACATAAGCATTAAATGCAATTGAATATATTGTGGAAAGAATGCAGGAAAAAAAAAATTGTGAAACAGATATACAACGTAAAATTGGAAGGATGTTGGCCGAGGGAATAGCCGATGAAGGCCAAGACCAAATTGATCGTGTTTTATCAGAAGGTGATGTCAGGAGCCTCAGAAAGCGTGCATGAGTAGAGCAATGCAAGAATGTTAAAGAAGCGAGTGAGGTGTGTAAGGTTTTTTTATACTACGTCGTGAGACATACAAGCACGGCCCACCTGATGTAAAGCGCGTACCGTAGCGGGGCGGGAACGCTTGCGATATATATTAAGTATCAGTTGCGCGATGCCTCCTCTGCTAATTACATAACTCCTTGGGAGCTTACTGGTGACCTCACTCACACACAGGAATACAACAAACCTGTAGGTAGTTGTTATTTGGTTGCGGTTTTCTGTGAGGTGGAGGTACTTCCCCAGACGGGCTGCTTTAATACGCCCTACCTCTTTTGAAACATCCAGACCAAGATAAACAGGCATGTTCATGCACACAAATGTTTGTCTTATGTGAGAATCGAACCCACGAGCGTTGGTGTCAAAGTCGCGTCATTGACGACTGAGCCACCGAGTTCGAAAGGAAGGATTGAGTCAGGTGGCGTTCAATTTTCTCTGCCAACGCCGCAAGAGATTTAGCGTGAAGTTATAAATAGATAGATATTAGTATTATCATAGATATTACAAACGTGTACTATCTAATGATAAGTCTCCTTCAGTAAAGTCGTTACTACTCTTAAAACTCCCAAACATCATTAACTTTGTTAAGAAGCAATAAATAATTTTGTCTGTAAAGATACCAAAATAAACTACAGTACGTGACTTGTGTTGAGACTCAACTCTCTTAATTCTAAGACTTAACTTTTGGTCGTAATATCTGTCAAGCGAAATCAGGCTATGCGTTACTTTTAGTGCCATTTTCACGCCAACTTAGGTACCTACAATGACTTATTGTTGCTACATAAAGTTGTACATCTAACACTAAAACGTGGTGAATAAAATATGGTAGTTTCATGTATTGCGAAAATGAAATACATGTTTTTAACTTTCATGCGTAGTAGTCACGTCACTGTCAAGTCACGTCAACGTTAGGGACGTGACGCGATGTGTGTGTGAATAAGTAGTAGCAGCATTGTACTTACAATACCATATTCACAAACACATGGACATGAGGTTGACTCAGACGAATCTAACGTGTCGGAAAGATGTCGTATGACTTCTACTAAAGTATATTTTTGACCCCGTATTGTCTTAGGGTTTCGCGTTATATATATATATTTTTTGACGATATTGATATCAAAAATACCAAGTTTGATGAGCTTATGAGCTTGATACTCCAACCATGTTTTCCCGTGAAAGTAGTGAATCTTATTCTACGGGATCGGCAACGCATGATCACGATATTGTGAGAAATCAGTACTAGTATGTATACAGGTATAAAGCGACGTAAGAGATGCAAACATTCTTCCTTAGGGAGTTTCTGTGTTATACAAACAAACTATCACTTGACCAAATTTCATGACCCGAGCGTTAGGAGTTTCTAGATTTCCCTGTTAATTAGTTAATAAGTAAACTACGTGTGTTTCGATTTCATAAATAAGCAATATTTCAGTAAAATATAAAGTTCATGTACTGAACAGATCCATAACCCTGCTGATCACCGCTATAAAACACAGTATTCAGTTAGGTTGTTTTCTTCTTTGTCTTATAAAATAAACAAAAAATTTCTTCAATCTGAAAAAAAAAATTTACTAATATTTTTTTTGTTATTAAACATTTTAAGTATTTTTATTTCCACGTTTAGTGTTAAACCTCTGTTACGTTTTCTTTACTTTTCACTGAGGAAGTGATACTCTGAGCCGTTCATCACAGTACCCGTTATGACAGTACCCGTTTTGTTCTAAAAGGTAACAATTGGGGTAAAAAGCGTGCATGAAAAAATGCTTTATTTTCTTACTTATTCCTGTTCAAATTAATTTTCACTATGGAATACGAGCAAAAATCTTAATGTGTTAAATAGGCAAAATAAAAAATGTTACTTACAAACATTTTTTTGGACACTAAAAGTGTCGAAATTCACTTTTTTTGAGTAAGTTACAATCGGTAGGTTACAAAAGGTATCCAGTGATCGATGAGTTATGTGATTTCATAAGGAGGTTACTTGAAACTTGAGAAAAATATACCTACTCTAATATGACTGGTATACTTAATGGGAGCCGTAAATAGAAGCTAGTTGACAATAACTCAGTGGAATATGTAGGCCATAAAATACTTAAAGCTTTTATTTTGATACAAATGTTTTTTTTATAACTTCAAGATTTTACTACAAGAACAGAATAACATATATAAGTGGTACCTACCATTTTTGAAGCCACATCTAAACTTGTCAGTGTGTAGTGCACTGCCAATTAGCAAACGGATCTGTTGAAAAAAAAATGGGGCGAAGTGGGTCCAGCTTAATCCATACCAGCCTGACTGCGATATCTGTAATATCGCATTTATTTGTGTTCGTGTGAATCAGACCGTATTGGTGACATTTTACAACAAGGATGTCAAAGCAATGTGCTGACTGCATTGAACTACTATGTACTAAGCTGACTGTGAACAAATGCAGAAAATCTGAAAATATTTGTGGGAATGTATTGACTACTGTCAGCTCGTCGGTTTCATTTTTCTTTCTTTGCACAAATCTCGCAATTGACAAAACAGCAAGAACTCGAAGGATGGAAAAGAATTTTTGAATTGAATTTTAGTCCTTTATCTATTGTGTGTGAGATTTTATATGTGTTTGTAGGGGATAAATGATTTTCCATCCCCTTCTCCTTCTCTATTTCCGGAGCCGAACCGGAGCAGCCATGGCAGCGGCGGCATGCACCTACTAACGGTAGTGGGTGGGTGCCGGTTGGCAGTAGTTCGCACGCACTAATCGGTCACGGAAGCACACAAAGTAATTGAGATCAAATTGCCTGTAAATTTGACTTTTGCAAAATGACGGCTGAATCCATTAACTATTCAATAAAATGTACTTAACACTATTTGTGCATTCAGCAAATTACAGTAACATTTTACACCTGACTGAAAACGCCCTATATTCCCTGACTATATCCGTATCATCACTAAGCATCTCCATTACCCAGTGCTCCAGGTACTTGTAATGGGTGACCCGTTTCAGTAACACGGTCGGGACCGAAGAATGTGTCCAACCTTTGACTATAAACATCATAACCTTGCTGTTAGTCGCATTGTATATGTAACCCTGAATCTCAGTGTAACGCTCGCAAACTGAGATATTTTTTTTAATCTATGAATATTTCGAAAATCACCATGTTCAATACACAAGCTTCAGTGATAACGTTATGTCATCTGTTCATTTTTGTAAAATCGTTTTTGTTATTGTATGTCGTAAATAAAATAGTGAATGGTTTTTGACATTGTCCTGTTGAGTAGCATGGTGTATGAACAAGTAAGTAGACTTAAGGTCGCCGCTTATATAGCTATATCCCGGCACCGGATTTGCATCTTGCCGGCTCCCTCGAGCGATTGAGATTGAATTATACTAACTTCCATGCATATGCACTCAATACTTCATACTCTTACCGGATCTCCTCGCTAGTGAGCTCTCCACATGTGGAGACATAAGTATTCGATGACGTAGAGACACTTGCTTGCTTGTCGTGCAGTTACCAAAGCGTATGTTCCCAGTGTATCGCTTGTTGACCGTGAGTAGAGCAGTCAGAACCCGTTATATACGTTTTCCCATACATTTCGCGGTCATATATGACCACCCGGGTTTCGAAGGGTTAAGGCAAAATAGGCATCAGGAAACTGATCAGTTTGCTGACTACGTTGTGACTACTCGTTGACCGTAAGTGGCAAGTTATGGACGCGCGATGACGCGATGCTGGTCGGCCCCCGATATTATGTCACCAGTTCATAGAAATTATCTCTCATTATATAAAATGTCAAAAATAACCCTCCATAGACAGAGAGGACGAATGGCACGTGATTAAATCCTAACACTTCTTTTAATATTTACCATTCATAGCTGTTTTCACAGAGTTTTTACGGCTCCCGGCATCACCTTCTAATAAACTTTTTTTTTTAATATTTCTGGACAAATACACAGCGCCATCTAGTCCCAAACTAAGCAAAGCTTTTACTATGAGTACTACATGACTGATAAACATACTTAAATACATTGTTTTTTTTGTACATATATACTATAATACATGCAAAAACACCCAGCCCAAGACAAACAGACATGTTCAATGTTCATGCACACAAATGTTTGTCTTGTCCGGGGATCGAACCCGCGACCCTTGATGCCAAAGTGACATTGCTAGTCATTCGACCACCGGGCTCGTCAAACTGCGCATTGTCCTTTATTTTAGTAAGAAAAAATATATCTTGCGAACGTAAACATTATCTGTAGTCGTGAATCTATGTGCAATATTGTAACGTAAACATACTACAAGTTAGCCCTTTATAATCGAACAACAATCTTAGGCCAAATGACTTGTCTCATAACTTGTAACGTTCGCGATAATACTATGCAATTCTTCGCTGGCATATATCGCAGATAATGCGTAAATGGTACTTTAATATGACAACAAGCAAATAAATATGGCGTACACACGTTGCTCCACCTCAGAATGAAATGTTTAAGAGCTTAGCCAGCTCACAATGTCCAATTTAAAAAAATGAAAAATATATCTGATATTTTGTAAAATTTGGGACCATCTAAACTCAAATTATTTGTGTCAGTACAAACATATCTATACTAATATATAAAGCGGTACAGTTTGTTTATCTATTGCGTTGTTGTATTACTCGCGCGATGCCTCCTCTGCTGCTTACACAGCAACTCCTTGGGAGCTTACTGGCAACCTCACTCACACGCAGGAACACAACAACCCTCTAGGGAGTTGTTATTTGGCTGCGGTTTTCTGTGAGGTGGGTGGTACTTCATCAGACAGGCTGCTTTGATGCGCCCTACCTCTCTTAAAACATTCAGACCAAGACAAACAGGCATGGTCATGCACACAAATGTTTGCCTTGTGTGGGAATCGAACCCACGAGCGTTGGTGTCAAAGTCGCATCATTCACGACTGAGCCACCGAGCTCGTCGAAAGTTTGAAATGCCCTTTAATATATATTCTTATTTTATTTCTCTTTATAGCAATTTGTAGCAAAACTTATTGATTATCTCTCTTTAAAATATCCACTTCCTACAGCCATTCCTTTTTTCACATATATATAAAATTACATTTATTTTATCCGTTATTTTTTTTTGTTCCTTTCGGAGTAGAGACCTTTGGTCCGTGGGGTCCAAGCGCGCAGTCGCTTTTTCAAGAACCAACGAGACGTCTGATCCACGTCACTGGCGACCAAAGAGCAGGTAGCTTTGTCGCTCAGCGCATTAGTATTGATTTGGATTCAACGCGGAAATGCTGCCAGCATCGTTGTCAATGCCGCGGGCCACAATTTTCAGATTTATTTTAGATTATTATTATTATTTCAGATTTATTAAATTTTTAGATGTAATTTAGTTTTATTGGGTATTTATTTAATTTTAGTTAAGTAAATAATTCTTTACTTGTTCAATTAAAGTATTTTTTATCCGTTCGCCCTAGTCTCATTGAAACTTATTTAAAAACAGTTACAGACACTCAACACTTTATTCGCATACAAATAAATTCCACATGACTGCAGATAAATGTGTGAAATCCTTTAAGTCTGCTACTTACCAACAAGCGGTGCTAACAACCCTTTACACGTCGGACAGTACATTACCACCTCTTGATACCGATAGTTAAATACGCAGCACTGCCGGCGCCGGCGCATTCAGAGAAATAATCAACAGATAAATCACAAGCTATAAGGATGCTGGCTTTAATAGCTAAACGTGTTAAGTTTGTCTGTATGTACGGCAGCTTCATCGTATCTTTTTTATGTTCATTATAGTTTTATACAACGTTGGGAGACAAATAAGCATACTGCCCTCATGTAAAGAGGGTAACATATAATAAATGCTTGTAAAACATACGAGTAGAAGGAATATCGCTCGCGCTCGTTTAATCTGTGCTGCTAACAACCTCTGGAAGCATACTGGTAATCTCACTGCAGGAACGCAACAATTCTGTAAGGATTTGTTATTTGCCTTCGGTCTCCTGTGAAGGTACTCCACGGGTTGTTTTGACTCACGCTACATCTCTTTGTTAATTAGTCGGTTGCGGCGAATGGTGCGAGGAAGATTGGCTTCGGCTCTAAAGTTAGTAAGTCACTTAGCATCACTATGAGTAATTATGTTGAGAATTCATAAAGGTAGAAAGAAGGATTTATTTTTTATACGTCCCAGCAGACGACATTAAAGCTTTCAATATCTCCTACTTCTTTCTGATGGTCGTACCCTCAAGCAGAAAAACACCAACCCTGCAATGGATATTCATTTGGCTGCGACTTGTTTTGTGAACTGTAGGTATGTATTACCTTAAACAGACTATGTGCCGTTCCCTTCGTACATCGGGGTCTCCGGTAATCTGCGAATGCACCACGTGGACCTTAGGTGAACGATTATGATAAGAATAAAAAGATTATTGTAAACCAACTACGCTTCAAGAATGTTAATATTAGTGGTTAATTTATTTCATGTTTTTGACAATATTTCAGAGATGTATGACTACGACAAGCTCGGTGGTGGAGTGGTTAGGAATACTATTTTAACACCGACGCTCGTGGGTTCGATTTCACACAGGACAAACATTTGTGTGCATGAACCTGCCTGTTTGTCTTGGTCTGGATACTTTCAAGAGGTAGAGTGCAACAAAGCAGACCGACTGGAGAAGATTATCTCTACGTCACAGAAAACGGCAGTAAAGCAGCAACTTCCTGAAAGGTCATTGTGTGTAAGTAAGGGTACCGGTAAGCTAATTAGCTGTTTCTGTGTGTTCAGCTCAGTTCAGCAACAACACGTGAGTAATACTTCATGTAGGCATTTTAAATATGCATAGACTATAGTAAATGATGGTTACTTTACATCAGGTGGTCCGTATACTTACATGCCTTCCGACGTTATATAAAAATAACTATGTTCTACTAGGGATTATACATAGAGTTAGAGGATTCATGTTTTACCAAACACTACAAGTTATATATTATTTTATGTTAAATCGACTTTGCGAATATAAGAAGGATTATTTTAAACGGAATAAACGAACACTGAGAAATCGGTTTACTTATAACTCGCCGTAAAGCTATTACCGCAAGGAGGATCTTAAGGTAAATTACATGTAGTAGGATCGCAGTTTTAATTTAAAATCCCCACATTAAACATGCCCTAAAGTAATTCATTATAAAGCTTATTCCATGCGAGAGAACCTTATAGCCGAGTCTAGTCGAGCGTTAGTTGTCCTGACGCCCACTATGCATTGTATGCAAAATTGTACGCACAAGTCGTTGTAACTCGATCACTCCTACATGGGTAGGGACGAACCTCTTTTGGCTAGCTCCGTGGATCACATGGTCTGCGTGATGTCAAGCATAATTAAATATCTAGGGATTTTATTAAAATTTAGTTAAGTACTTAGTTTAAAGAAAAATTACTTTATAGAACAAATATGACGACGAGCTCGGTCAGCACCTCACAGAAAACCGCAGCCAAATAACAACTCCCTAGAGGGTTGTTGTGTTCCTGCGTGTGAGTGAGGTCACCAATAAGCTCTCAAGGCGTTACTGTGTAAGCAGCAGACGAGGCGATCGATAATTAATATATCGCAAGCGTTAATATACTACGGTATCTGCTTTACATCAGGTGGACCGTATGCTTGTATACCTCCCGACGAAGTATAAGAAAAAAATACAAGTCGCCAGGGTGACTGTTATTTTTACAAAGAGAGAGATAACTTGTAGAACAGGCTAATGTACAGAGGAATTATTTCACATGATGTGCACAATTTCTAGTTACACTCGCTCCGGTGAAACACCACATGAGTTCTAAAGTTAGGAAAAATGTTGTTGTTCTTTTATTTATTTAAAAACTTTATTGACTACGACATTTTAGCACAACAGGCAGACTTGACAAGCTCAGTGGCGCAATTGTGAAACGCGTTGTTACGTTACTTTAACACCAAGCTCGTGGGTTCAATTCCCACACAGGGCAAACATTTGTGTGTATGAACATGTCTATTTGTCTTGGTCTGGATGTTATAAGAAAGGTAGGGCGCATCGAAGCAGGCCGTCTGGCGAAGTACCTCCACCTCACAGAAAACTGCAGCCAAATATCATCTCCCTAGAGGGTTGTTGTGTTCCTGCGAGTGAGTGAGGTCACCAGTAAGCTCATAAGGAGTTGCTGTGTTAACAGCAGAGGTGGCAACGCGCGAGTGTTACTCAATATATTGCAAGCGTTTAAAGACTACGGTAACCGCTTTACATCAGGTGGGCCGTATGCTTGCAGGCCTCCGGACTTTGTATAAAAAAAAATAATACTATTGTTAACATCCGCTGGCTTATTAGCTACACACATAGGTACGCGAAATGAAAACGCAATATATCTCAATCCAAAGCTGCTTACTTATATTTAGAGGCGGTGCTGCGTGCATGTGAAAATATCTTATGGGTACACCAAGCAAAATAAATATTTTGCCAGTTGTTCGTACCAGAATTTTAATCGATCGTGCCTTGTGTACTTTAATGCTGATTACAAAATGTCAACACATTGAAAAAATATTTTATCGTATTTTAAAAGGAAGCTCGATCGTGATCTTCTTGATTTTTGACCTTGATTTTTATTAATGTACATCGTACGGCTGACCTAAACTTGGTAGATAGACAGGCGAAAAGTAGCTATAAAATTTTGTACATTTTGGAAGTTGGAAATGCAATTTAGTAAATTCTTAAGAATAAAACAGCAAGAAATTTACAAAAAATAATACTTTACTTTGAAATTTAAAAACATTGATACTTTCATTATCAGTTTGCAATGGTGTATAGAATCGTTGGCAAATTCCAATCCCTAGCAGGTCAAAGACATGGTAAAAGTGAGTGACGATGTTGGCAAAAGCTGACCTTGATGCACACACATCTACTACACGACCGATGAACTTTAAAACGCCAAATTAACGAAACGTGGAGAAGTTACTTCATCATACATGCTTCATAAATTAGAAGAAACCAAAAGCCAAGTTATGGATCGATGCATCTGGCATCTCTCTTAGTCTCCTTCCACCCCAATGGGAGACAGGCGTGATGGTAAGTATGAACATACTTACCATCGTATGTATGTCAAACGAGCCCAAACTCGATGGACTTACGGGCACCTCCATCATCGTACCTAATTGATAACAAGACATTATATTATTATCATTCAAACTACACTCAGTTATCAATCACAGAAACAACCAAGCGAAACCAAACTCGATGGCCTTACGAGCGTCCCCGACCTGCATCATCATACCAGTTCAATGATATCATATTATAGTATTACCATTTAAAGTACATTCAATTGTTAATCACAAACAAGTCAAACGAGCTCAAACTCGACAGACTTTGGGAATCTGCGACTTGCATCATCATATGATGATACCACGTTATAATATTGTCATGTAACTATTAAATTGTCAAATGAAAAAACGAAATTGAAAGACGGTATGATGGTATGACTTACAATGTGATTTCTATTTTCATTGAATACAAAGTTTGTAACACACTAAACACATACACATACTTGCAAAAATATTTTTACTACTTTTTTAATGTCTATAATTGCTATTCTGCTAGCCTCAAGCATGGTATTCCAGCTTGAACGGTAAAGGAAGACTTGTTCCATTAGGAAGATCTTTACCTTCTAAACAGTATCCCGTAATTAGCTAAGTTGTCTCTATGGGAGAAATGCGGCGACGCGGACTCCACTGGTTCTGACTCCATTATTGGGCCGGAGACAACCGTTTAGACATTAGGATACTACGCTAAGAAGTGGTTAAACGCAAGTATAAAATATAGACGAGTAAAATTGCTTTCCTGTTGACTCGTAACATAAACGAACCGCTTATACATTATGGCATAATACAAAACCATTTACAATTTTCAAGTAGGGAGTCAATAGCGAAGTTATAACATATAGCTGCACTTAACAACTACGGCAAACTATGAAATAATGATATTCTTCAATGGGTGCCATGGGAGCACTTTGAGTTTTATTACGCAATAGAAACATGGTTCATAGTATAGCCTCTGGACTGGAATATAGCAAAACTTTCAAAGAACATTATTTAAATAAGGAACATGAAAGTTGGGAACTATTAGCTGGTATAGTTCACTGCGAAACACTACTCGTATCTTTGATGTCTTAACGACGTTTTCACCTAGTGCACACTGGAGTTAAGGATATAAAATTTGAATCACTTTGTTTTCTCTCTTAACCAAGTTGTCATAAATGATAGATACCAATTTGAATTTAGGCAAACACAAATTGTGCATTTCAAACAACGTGCTTTTTTGGTATCTCGCATTCAAAACAACTCGATCAAAAGAATACGCAATAACACGCTGTACACTATTTTCCATTTTTTTTAATAAAATTCAATGGAAGCCAGTGAGCATTGTCTGAGTAAAAAATATTTTCGACTTTAGTAATTTGAATTAAATTTATGAGATTATTACGAAGAAAGAATTTCCTAAATTTTATTTAAATTTAAATTACTAAGGAACCGAAAATATTTTCATATCTTCATATTATTTAAAATAATAATAAACGGAAGATATAGTCAACGTTGTTAGAACATTTTTGTTACATATCTAATTAAATCAGTTAATAAGAAGGGTTAATAAAAGTGTTCGGTTAATGAGGTCTCTATTTCATTTACTTATTAGTTAATTACTAGCACTTACTTAATTTTTTATTTACTAGATTAATTAATTAGAAATGTAGAATTTCTTTATTTGAACTGTAAACACTGAAAGCGCTGTTTCATAATGTGGTTTGTAAGCCGTAACTAACATAAAGAAACCTTTTTCGAATTTTATCGATTGCTGCAATGTACTAAGATTAAAGAATTATATGTAAGTATTGCTTGCTCTAATAGAGCGCAGCTTGAATTATGCTGGATAAGTTTTTTTCACACATAAACTTATTATGAACTTTAGTTTTATTAAGATATTTACAATAATTAAACTAACAAATGTAAATTATTTGACTAATAATTATTTAGCGTAAGTACAAGAATCCTGTTGTCAGGTAGATAAAAATGCCTATGTAAAAAATAAAACCGACTTCATTCACGTCGTTTCTCTTCACATACGTGGTTTTGAAGGAAGTTAGTTTTCTTTAATTATGAAGTGTCATTCTAATTTTTATTATATCAGCATTTAGACTTTATCATATTTTAAGAGAATTATACGAGCTCATTATGGGAATAATAATTAAAACTGAATTAGTATTATTTTGTATGAAACCTCATCTGTTTTAAAGTCTGTAAATCACATTGAAAACACTTCATCTGTTTGCAAGGTCTAATATTACAGACAAACAGATGCTTCCAACTTATACTCGTAATACCTCAGTTTCAAAGCAGGAGTAAAAAAAAACTTTACAAACTTCAAATGGGCCATTACATCTCAACTGCTAATTATACCCGCCGAGGCACATTTTTTTTTATGCAGCGTCGTATGCAGTGTTGGGTGTTCAAAAAAATCTAACCCTTAACACAAAAACTTGTGAATTCTCCTGCCTACTTTATTAAGAGGAATTTGGTCCATTTTAGCAGTTATGTGCCAAATCGGGATATGTGATCATCTAAAGTGGACTAGCGGTGGCACAGTACAAATAACAGCCCCCACTACATACGTACAGTAGAGCAATATGGCATTACTCATATAGTGTTCATGGCGAAGTCAGCGGATGACTTTAGCATTATGTTCAATGAACTGAATAGTGTAAGTGTAAAAGATAAACATGGACAAGATTAAGATCATGTCGAATATCTATGTCACACCAAGATAATGCGGGAACACTGACGTCGAAGTTGTTGATGAATATATCTACCTAGGACAGGTTATTCAGTTAGGTAAGTCCAACTCCCACCGATCAACAGACGAATTCAACTCGACTGGGCAGCGTTCGGGAAACTTCGACACATCGTCTCGTCCAAAATACCTTCCTAAAGTTCTCGAGTGGTGTGTGTTGCCAGTATTGACATATGGTACTGGGACGTAGCTTCAGGCCACATATAGAATGGCCATATGGTTCTAGCTTCAGGTCCGCTCAAGGAGGATATCCGCAGTAGAATTCTTGGGGAAGGTTTTAGGCCATTCAATATCAAAATACGACCCTTAGAGGCCGAGAAAAAACAAATAAAGCAGAAAAAGCAATCCCTATGAGACACCGGGTTTCGGACGTAGTCGCGGGGTGTAGCGTATGAGGCATTGTTTGTACATGGAATATTTTTTATAGGGATGCAGTTAAACTCTACTATCGATATAGAAGACACATTATCATCTGCATTAAAAATGACATCTGACAGTTATTTTAACTATTAGAAGGCATCACGGAAAAAGCACGTGCTAAAGTAAACCAAGATTAAATTAATGAGATTGCAATTTGTCATTGTGATTGCTTATTTTCTAGACAACATTGATAACAAGACTAAGTTTTATCTCCAATATATATATAACGGCAACGCATAATTGAAGAAACTATACATGAGTGAAGTCACGTGCAACAGCTTATAATGTAAAAGCTTACTAAGTAGGTATACATCCTTTTAGAATATATATCTATTCCTAAAATATCAATTAACCAGGACTCGATTAAAAGTCTTTTTTTTTACGTTGAGAGGCTTTCAAGAACAAGTAATGTGTAAAGTATTTACCGTAGCTTATGAAAACTTTCAACATTGAAAGTATCGTTGCTTAAGAGGTTACTGATAACCCAATTCACTCGCAAGAACAGAGAAACTTTCCAGGGCGCAGTGCAGTTTTCTCACTGACAGAAACATAATAATTCTCCATTGCTTGGCTGCGATTTTCTACGTGCATGAAAAGAGCTATGAATGTTAAAGAAGCGAGTGAGGTGTACAAGGGTTGAGTCATGTGACGAGTTCTGCTCTCTGCTTTTCTATGTACTTTATCGTGTTCGTTTTCTCGGAATAATATAATAAAATAATCCTTTGCGATAAAGTGCTCTTTCCGATTATGACTATGTCATCATCATCATCATCTCAGCCTGTATTCGTCCACTGTTGAACATATGCCTCCCCTATAGAGTGCCATTCGTCTCGATCCTGTGCCACCTGCATCCATCGACTGCCTGCAAACGTCTTGAGGTCGTCGCTCCATCTAGTGGGAGTCGTCCCACACTGCGGGTACCAGTACGGGGACGCCATTCGAGAACCTTTCTTCCCCAGCGGTATATGCCCATCGCAACTTCAGCTTGCTTATCCTGTGGGGTATGTCGGTTATCTTAGTTCTACTGCGGATATCCTCATTTCTGATTCTATCACGTTGAGAAATCCCGAGCATAGCTCTTTCCATAGCACGCTAAGTGACCTTGAGCTTCCCCATACGGCCCGCAGTGAAGGTCCACGTCTCAGTTCTGTACGTCATCACTGGCAACACACACTGTTCGAAGACCCTACTCTTCAGGCGTGATGACTACGTAATCATTTTAAAAAAACGGTATAAAATATATAATATATAAAGCCTACTTTCCGTCCTGACGTGATATGTGTTATGGTAATTTAATATATTTACCGGAGATAACAATAGCGTGTTCCACTTGACATGGACACCCTCCCAATTTAAATTACTTTATGAAACATATCGTCGCAATAACACGACAAAGGCAGCCCCACGGACGAGTGTCAAAGGTGAAGATCGTGTATAACTATGACACTCCTATCAAAATAGGATTACTTTTTGTTGCTGGACGGTGTGAATCAAGGACGATACCAGCGGTGGAGTCGTTAGCAATGCTTTTCTGAGGTTCGTTCTGTTATAGGAGAAATCACAAGAGTCTTTTTAAAAAAGAACTTAATTTTAAAACTAAAAGTTAACCCTTAAATATAAAAATAGGGCTTGGATATAGGATGTATCGCCGTGAGGTGAGGTGAAGGTTGGAACTCGACTAACTGAGAGGTAATGAAAGGTCTAGTTGCAATGGTTGGACAAAGGTTGCGCTGAGTTAGCTGAAAAGCATACAAAGTCGTACATATCGATCCTCACACAGGACAAACATTTGTGTGCATGGGCATGTCTGTTTCTCTAGGTCAAGAGATCATCATGGTAGCTCGACTGGAAAAACCTCCACGTCTCAAAAAACCGCAGTGAAACAAATACTTCCTGAAGAGTGGGTGGTTGTGTACCTGCGAGTGAGTGGATTTACCAGTAGGTCCCGAATAAATTACTGTGTTAGCTGTAAAATAGGCAACGCGTAACCACTTTAAATCAGGTAGGCCGCATGCCTGTAGGTATATCAGCGGGCGTTTCTAAAAAATATCAAATGACAAAAAACAATTATGTTGACAGAATGAGATTCTTTGTTAGATTCACATATTTTAATACTTTATCTAGTCAAGAAGTGACTTAGGTAATGAGATTTTTTTTCAACTAGGCCCTGTGTGAACACTATAGACTTTTGATTTTTGATTTCTTTACCTACATGTATTGTTTATGTATTACTAATAATGAAATCTGAAAATTTCATGAAAATCGGTCCCGCCGTTTTGGAGTCCATACGGTACATATCACATTTTTCTATGTACCGTACATCGTATCTTTTTAAAGTACTGAGCCTGAATTAAAAAATAATAATACAGAAAATGTACCTTCATTTATATGACTTTAAAGTCTACAAGAAGTAGTAATTTAGGTCAAATAAAAAAAAAACACCGGTCTGCTTCCACTATGGTTTAAACTCATCATTATTGACGTAGACCACGGGGTCTTTTTTGAATTCGAAATTTCCAAAATGTTCTCTTGCGATACTTGAACCTACCGAACTCGAATTCCAAAGCAACAGGCCATATTGATTTTTTAAGTTCACTTATCTGTGGTATAAAAGATAAATCGAACAATGGGGTAACAAATGAGTAACTGTATTTAAATAAACATTTACACTAGTAATTACCAAAAATTGGCAATTCTCTACACAAATGCATGAATATATTTTACGCATATTTAGAAGGAAAAACACTTTTGACGAGAATGCTGCTTTGACGCCAACGTTTGTGCATTCGATTCCCACACAAGACAAACATTTGTGTCTATGAACATGTCTGCTTGTCTTGGAGAAGTACTACCTCAACCAAATAACAACTCCCTTTAAGATCCTGCGAGTGAGTGACGTCACCAGTAAGCTTCTAAAGAATAGCTATGCTAGCAGCAGAGGTACCGTAGCCGATGAACGCTTGCTTATTAAGTATCAGTCGCGCAATACTTAATATGTTGTAAGCGTTCATCGGCTAAGGTAACCGCTTTAGATCAAGTGGGCTGTATGCTTGCATACCTCCCGAATTTGTATACAAAAAGAAACACTTTCTGTCGGTCATGCCTATCAACTCACTAATATCATAAATGAAAAAGTACACATTTACCTATTTGCGTAGATAGGCAGAGACTATAGAAACCCTGGTGCACCGAACCATACATACCTCTATATATACCATATATACTCTTGCCTCTTCCACACTCATTAACCTTTTCACACATGATCTGCGGTTTCGGGCACTGAAAAAAAAGATTAGTTGAATTTACCAAAGAAGCAAAGGTAGGCTATTTTACTAGTTAACTTTGTTAATTAATGCAAAAATTTGTAGTTAAATTTACAAATATATTACGGTTGGTCTTCATACAAAAGTGTTTTGTAGCTATCACTATTTTAAATGTAAAATCAACTTAAATCAAAGGTAGGACCCAGTTCAACCGTCGACTTTGGTGAATTCTATTAGGAATCTGGGACATCCAACTAAACATTTTTTTCAGTGGGTTCTTTTAAACTGTAATATGTACATTTAACTATTACTATTTACACAAACCATCTCAAAGACACTAATATTGTTCTTTACAAATGCATGCGAAAAAAATTAATAATTGTGAAACGTTGACTCGTAGTAAGACTATAAACCAGGTCTAGTTTAGGCTTGAATGTAGGTCGTCGGTAATAAATGGACAATACATGTCTGGGACCTTGAATTCACATATATGGCTCCGTCCTCTTTGCTCGGTCAATTGACCACAGTTATTTTCTTTATTGCTATTCTTATCTATACTGACAGTAACTCAGTTGCTTTCTGTTACTAGTTAACAAACTAAGATAGTACGGCCTTGGGAACTTCAATTTTATGCTACTTTTTATGCTTCATTTTTCTTTTATATTTCTTTCTTCATTTGTATGTCATGAAAATATGCGTGAATAGAGTTATGAACAAAGAAGCGAGTGAAGTGTGAATGGACCGCGACATGTTTTTTTTTATACTACGTCGGGAGATATGCACGCATATGGCCCACCTGATGTAAAGCAGTTACCGTAGCCTATTAACGCTTGCGATATATTGAGTATCACTCGGGTGATGCTTCCTCTGCTACTTACATAGCAACTCCTTGGGAGCTTACTGGTGATCTCACTCACACGCAGGAATACAACAACCCTCCATTTAGTTGTTATTTGGCTGCGGTTTCCTATGAGGTAGAGGTACTTCCCCAGACGGCCTGCTTTGATGCGCCCTACCTCTCTTAAAATATCCAGACCAACACAAACAGCCATGTTCATGCACACAAATGTTTGCCTCGTGTGGGAATCGTACCCACGAGCGTTGGTGTCAAAGTCGCGTCATTCACGACTGAGCCACCGAGCTCGTCAAGATCATGTGGCGCTCGTTTCCCTCTGCCTACCCCGCGTGATGTTATAAAGATGAGACAAGAAGATAAAAAAATCTTTATTTGCCATTGGGACCATTAGCAAAGAAGAAGTTCCGAAAGAAACTTAACAGAATACTAGATCTCTTTTTAAATCGTCAATTCGATATTACAATAACATACTACAAAAAAAATATGTCTGCATATTAGATAGATATATGTGAGTAGTGATAGCTCAGTGGATAAAGAAACGGCCTATTGACCTATTCTCAGGTTCGAATCCTGGCGTGTACCACTGAATTCGTGTTTTTGGATTTATTTACATATTTGTAATTATCACTTGCTCTTCGGTGAAGGTAAACATGTCGTGAGGAAACCAGCACGTCCGGAAATAATTTTTTGAAGGCCGTGTGACCTAACCTATGAAAGGTATGGTCTTCCCTCTAGATTGTGCAGGTCTGACGGCAGTCGCTCCATCTAAAAATCAATATCTTCCACAAATCTTTAGAATTATATAGATATATGTTACAGATATGTAGATAGATTTTTATCTCATTATTGTAAGATCTCTCTCTAAGAATGACGGAAACAAGATTCGTGATGCTATGATGACTGCTATGATCACCCACGTAATTTCGCAATCATATCAGTCGCGACTGGTCTATCAATACGTATCCTCATATCATCCGGTATGTGAAGCATGTCGTCTCTCTTCGCGATCGCGCTGACCCGCGCTCTAACGCATTCTATAGTAATTACGTCATACTGCTTATATCTACCACTAAGGTGGTAAACAAGCGTCAGCCTGCCTGCAACACCAGGGGTATCACTTTTGCATTGCCGACCCTTTAAAAACCTCCTCACGCATTTCTTGAAGAACCCCATGCTGTAGTCCTTAGGAAAAACCTCGGCACCCTGCCTGACTGTTCATTCTACAACTTTAGAGTTCTCGGTAGAAAACTTCTCTGGAACCGCATATTAGGTGACCACAGTTATGTATATGATACAATATAGTGTATGAGGATGAACTCCCAGCCGTCGGCGAGAGGTGCGACTGTAAAATGAGGCTGTTGGCATCATGTGTTTTAGGCATTTGAATTAAATGCAACTTCGTAATTGATAGAATATGTATATCTATATATATATTTACACCTATATAAGTAATTATATTAATAAGAATAAATTTTCCATCCTTGCTAACCCTACCTTCTCTGTACGCCGATTTGTTACCTTAAGGTTGTCTTGAAAAGATTCCTTTTAGCAATAAGGCCGCCTTGTTGCATAATATGTATTCACGTTTTACAGTTTTTAAGAATTTTTCTGTAACCATTATTTCTGTAACTTTATCTATCTATCTATGGAAATATAGATGATAATATATGTAAGATGTGATAAGATATAATTGATAAGACATAATTTGCGTCTTTTAAGTGGAATAACCCGCTAATTTCATTCTACTAAAAATTACAAGAGCAACTAATGAGACAATATCGTAAATGTCTCCCTTACTATTATACGAATAGACATAGTGTGAATTTAGTACCGTGACTTGACATACTTAATTGTCAGTATAACCCTTGGTAATTTAGAATGCTGACAAAAAGATGAACAAAAACATAACGTAAGTGGCTTACCACTTAAAGTTAAAGACAACTTCGCGCGCACGTGACAAATCCTACTGACGAAAGCCAGATTGAAGTTGGATAAGCAGTGTGCATCACATCACAGCAGTGATAGCTCAGTGGATAAAGAATCAACCTATTAACTGGAGTGGGCATGTAACCACTAATTTCCTGAATTAGGGTTTATATACATGTAATTATATATATGTAATTATTACTTGCTTAGCGGTAAAGAAAAACTTCGCATGGAACCACGCACGTCCAAAAAAATATATATCAAAATACGTGTGACCTAAGGTCAGCCTGATTTCCTCTCGCCTGAGCCTGATTGTGGAGGTTTGATTGCAGTCGCTTCATGTCAAAATCAGTATCTTCGACAATTTTTAGGCTTATGAAGCGGACCCAGTCAAAGTACTTATTAGTAAACGCGATAAGACCAGGAAGAAGAAGAATGTAAGCAAGAAGGTTTCATAAAATTGTTTCTTGCTCATAAACAGATATACACCGCGAAAGTAAAAGGGTGTAGGAGCCGAAGAAGGCCAAGACTTACATACCATGACCGAATTGATCGTATTTTATCAGAAGGTGATGTCAGGAGACAGGTTTAAGAGAGGTAGGGCGCATCAAAGCAGTTTGTCTAGGGACAGAAAACCGCAGCAAAATAATAACCCCTGAAGGGTTGTTGAGTTGCTGCGTGTGAGTGAGGTTTCTGGAGATCTCACTCACACAGCTCCTAAGGAGTTGCAATGAGCAGCAAGGTGGCATAGCCCGAATGATACTCATTGTATTGCAATCGTTCATAGACTACGGTAACCGCTTAACATCAGGTAATCCATATGTTTGTATGCATCCCGACGTTGTATAAAAAAGGAACCCTGAGCGAGTGTGCAGGAGAATAACTATGAATGTTAAGGAAGCGAATGAAGTGTGTAAGGACCGAGTTGCGTGGTGTTTGGTTCTCTATACCTACATCGCAAGGGATTTGGCGTAAAGTTTCTTGCTCATACAAAACCTTTTTTTAATACACCTCACAGAAAACCCTGGAGGGTTGCGAGTGAATGGAGTGACCGATAAGCTCCTAAGGAGTTAACAGCAAGAGTGACATTTTATATATTGCAAACATTCATAGGCTACTGTAACCACATTACATCAGGTAAGCCATGTACCTCCCGACGCCATACAAAAATATCTATATCTAAATACCTTAATAAAATATCGCCTCCCTTTTCCCCTTTCTTACAAAGAGTTGAAAGGGAAGGAAATAAATGTGCAAACAACCTATTAGGTACGTAAGGACAAAAATAAACATACAGAAATATTCCGTGAATTCTTAAAACAAACGTGTACACAAAGACAACAACGATGAAGTTTTCCGTGTGTCTAATAATGTCCTAGCTGAGCGGTATGTCTACTAAATATATATTTTAATCTCTCATTTCCTAAATACGTGCAGAAAAAGAAAATTCTGTTTCACATAGACAACGCCTCGTCTCACACCTCAGCGGTTGCCATGGCGAAAATCCACCAATTACGATTTAAACTGTTTGTCTATTCTTCTTACTCGCCAGATCTAGCCCCAAGCGACTTCTTTCTGTTTCCTTATCTGCTTGTTATATAATTGCGCTTGGAGGATAGAGATTTTCGTCAAATGAGGAGGCAATCACCTTAGTAAACAATTATTATGCAGGGAAAAACGCTGAGTGGTATTTGGATAGGTTGAAGAGATGGAAGCATCGCTGGGAGAAGTGCGTAGAGTTACAAGGAGACTATGTAGAAAAAAAAATTAAAAAAAAATGTCTTGTATCTTTGTTAGGCCGGAAACTTTTCAGACCACCTAAGCACATCTCCCGATGTGAATAGTTCTACCAGTATAGAAGTAAAGTTTTCAACTTACTAGCATATTCTAGACTCCTATTGGATGAATTCTACTTTTAGAGCTATCTTTATTTCGTTTTTCAATTTATTTTCTTTTTTGTACCAATGTTACGCGAATAAAAGTGTTTTATGTTTCTTTTTTTATACAACGTCGGGAGAGATACAAGCATACGGCCCACCTGATGTAGAGCAGTTGCTATCTCTGCTGCTAACACAGCAACTACCTAGGAGCTTACCGGTGACCTCACTCATACGCAGGAATACAACAACTCTCCACAGAGTTCTTATTTGGCTGAGGATTTCTGTGAGGTGAAGATACTTCCCCAGACGAGCTGCTTTGATGCACCCTACAAAAAAAGAATTTGATAGTATTGTCTTAGGTTTTCGCGATTGTTACACATTGAATTAAACAATTTTTAACGGAAGTATCGCGTGTTTTATTTATTTTGTTGAACCTGACGTTTCGAACGCTTTGCAGCGTCCGTGGTCGCATGAAGACTATGGTGGTATTTGTCTTACATTAGTTATTCAATTATTACATCTACCGACATGGATGGATTAATTATATATGTTCCGATTCACACAAAAATCGCTCACAGTGTCCGAACGTTTGTTAGTATATCTCTGGGTTTGTGACTTGATTATTTTTAGAACTGGATCCCAAGCAGGTGGTACTTGCCAACCATCTTTTCTATTGAAATTGGGGTGTTTTCTTATTTCAATAGCCTCGCGTAAGATTCTCGGCATGTAGCGATTCTCCTTGGCGAGGATTTGTGGTTTATCGAACCGTATGTAATGGTTTGGCTGGTCCAGTGTATGTTCACATACTGCAGAGTTTTTATCACGCCTATTCTTCATGTCTGCAATGTGTTCTTTCACACGAGTACCTATGCTTCTCTTTGTTTGCCCTATGTATGATAAATCACATTCGCAGTCTAATTTGTATACTCCTGCATCTTGTAAGGGGATATTACACTTGATAGGTCTTAGAAATTGACTGATCTTCTTCTTTGATTGTTTGATTGCTAATTGATTGATCTTTTTGTGTGAATCGGAACATATATAATTAATCCATCCATGTCGGTAGATGTAATAATTGAATAACTAATGTAAGACAAATACCACCATAATCTTCCTGCGACCACGGACGCTGCAAAGCGTTAGAAACGTCAGGTTCAACAATATGAATAAAACACGTGATACTTCCGTTAAAAATTGTTTAATTCAAAAGAATTGAATGTATAGATGAGATCGTTTTAAATAAAATTTAAAAAAGATATTACGCTCGTATACTAATACGATATATGACATATACGTATATACGACCCTTTATGCGTGCATGTATGAGGCTGCTTGCGAGAAAGTGAAATGAAAAATATATCCGTAACTTCAGCCAAAAATTACAAGATTGCTGTTAAAGTTTGGAAAGTTAAAGCTTGGAAATATTAAAGTTAATATTTTGTGTTTTCGGCTACGATCGCCCAGATAGGACATTGTTCTCATTCACGTTTGCTTACTTCTTAACGATTCAATAGGGCTCCCTATTAATTTTAATGTGATCTTTATATCCTATGGGAAGACGATCAAACATTGATCTCTTCCCCTACTATGTTTTGAACAGAATAGACACTTTGGTTACGTAAATAAATGATAATTTAATAAAGTTTATACGCAATAACACTTGTCTGTTAGGAATAAGTATTTGTATTGTACATGTTATGAGCACGAACCGTTTTACTTCAATTGGTAGTATAATTATTATAATAAAAGCCAGTCCTCAATTGTTATGAACTGTGAAATTCACGTGATGGTGAGATAATTCTTAAATATTTTACATATTAGGTACTGTTGCTTTGCGAAAGTCAAATTTTACAGACAATTTCATCTACTTTGTGTTCTTCCACCACAACAATTAGCGACAGAAGCTCAAAAGTAGCTTAGATAAAGTGCCTGAGCCTATCCATCAAATAGTAAACGGAACACAATTAGTGTTGCTATTGATATCTATGTCTTTAATAGCTCTGATAGCCAGGATGGATGAACTCTAAAGTTATTCCGATGTATTTTAGCTTTAGACTTTAAGCTTTAGCTTATAAATGACGTAATGTTGCTAATGACCGTTTACCACAGTGGTATAAAAGAAGAAGATATAAAATAGCCAAAAATCTTATTTACCGTACCTTCTTTTGTTCTTTCCATCTCGTTAGCTTATTTTGTATAGCGCCGAAAGATTTAATTTACTTGTAGCATTAAACCATTTATTCACATTTAAAATAATCTGTTTAATAATTTCAGCTATTAATTAAATTTGATTCAACGAGTTATTTGTAACATGAATTTAGGAATAGCACACACTAGTGTGTGGTATTCTTAAATTTAATAACCTCGTTGTCTGAAATTAAGCAATGTACAAAATTACAGCTTAAACCCCTTCATTGCTATGTAATGTCACCCACGAGTAATTACAACGCGCTGTTCAGATGCAATTCAAAGATTTAATGTGATCTTTTATATCATTTTACCACAATATTACACAGATTAAAATTTTAATTAAATCTAGATACCTACAAGTATTTCAGCGATATTAAAGTTTGTTATTTGATATTGAGGTGAACTATAAGGAAGATAAAATCTCTTTTGTATAGGGTAGTATAGGGTACTTTTGATTGATCAAGTTTTATGAAATATGACTAAAACCAAGGTCCTTCCATAATGGAAGAAATCTCATTTTCGTGTTATATATGTACTATAGAGCCTCGATATTTCAATTTGTACTAAAGAGATCTTGTTTATTATTAGTTGAAAGAACACAAGTACAAAGCAAAAGAAATGTCATTTGCTAATTATGTGCGTCTGCCCGCGTACGTAAATCATAACCGAAACCTATAGTGTCCAGTTACTAATAGCTCATATACAGAGACAAATCTAAAAAATACATGGTTTTGTAATTTTTGTCTTTAAATCAAAATGGGGCAAAAATTGGGGGTATTTTGCATGTATAGAATTTCGGAAGCTACATTTCTGGAATTAATTGCCTGTTTTTGATGAAACTCACTAGATAAGTAAGTAACAAAGACTATGAACGTAACATTCGTAATGAGTACGATTTAAATAAAATACATACAAACAAATTAAAGCAGTGAGAGCCAAGTTGATAAAGAACCGGCCTAGTGAACAACAGGTCCCCGGTTCGAACCCAGGCATATACTACTAAATTCGTGATTTTGGATTTATGTACATATTTGTAATTATCACTAGCTCGGCGGTGAAGTAAAAACATTGTGAGGCAATCCGCACGTTCAAGAAACTATATTTCGAAAGACGTATGACCTTAGCTAAGAATGATCTGGTTATACTTCTGGTTTGCCGAGGTCTGGCGACAGTAGCTCCATGTAAAAATCAGTATCTACACCAAATTCTTAGGCTTAGGGAGGTGAACGAAAACGTCGTGAGGAAACCCGCACGTCCAAGAAACGGCAGGCACTCCATATCAGTATCAGTATCTACGCCAAGGCTCAGGTTGGGGATACCGCCAATCCCAGTTGGATTAGGAAACGGGATAATGCTAACAAGAAGAGAAGACATATAAACAGATTAAACAATTTGTGTTAATATGCAATTTGATCTAACCTGCTTTGCGTGCTTCCGCCACCAATTAGTTCATGCGGCCTAGCGCCGGCCGGCACCCACCCACTACTGTTAGTACTTGGTAGATGCCGACGCTGCCATGGCTGCTCCGGTAGTCTCTGCCTCGGCTGCTGCGGTCGTTCGTCATCTGGAACAGAATCCGCATGCCCCCACCACCACCGTCGCTGCCACGACTGGCCTGGTCGTCGCTGCGACACGTGTTTCGCCTCTCCACGAGGCATCATCAGGCGTTGTAGACGTTGATCGTAAGAATAACATGCTACAATGACCTTTCTGGGCGATCACACTTCGCCGAGCATCTTATAGACAAAGGACATAACTTATCCCTCACTAATACATATCAAATTTTACACACTATAGACAAAGGTTTAAAACTAAATATTAGGGAACAATTAGAAATTAATAAACATAAAAATTCTAAAATTACTCTCATGAACAAACAGACTGACGTAAACCATTCCTCACTATTAAATATCTTTTCGCTCACACCATCCACCCCCACCCTCAATTCAATATAAGGGACGGCACTGCGATGGATTTGTCACTTGTAGCATGTTATTCTTACGATTAACGTCTACAACGCCTGATGATGCCTCGTGGAGAGGCGAAACACGTGTGCAGCGACGACCAGGCCAGTCGTGGCAGCGACGGTGGTGGTGGGGGCATGCGGATTCTGTTCCAGATGACGGACGACCGCAGCAGCCGAGGCAGAGACTACCGGAGCAGCCATGGCAGCGTCGGCATGTACCAAGTACTAACAGTAGTGGGTGGGTGCCGGCCGGCGCTAGGCCGCATGAACTAATTGGTGGCGGAAGCACGCAAAGCAGGTTAGATCAAATTGCATATAGATTTGACTTTCGCAAAATAACGCCTGAATCTATTAACAATTTGTGTTAAGCCAAGTGCAAGTGTGTTTCAACATATCAAATTCATTTAAATATTAAGTATAGGTTATACAGGACGATTACACTCAAAGCTAGATTCAATGTCTCCCAAATTCGATGTTAAAGTATCAATTAATATTTCGTAGTCTTGACTATAATTTTGCGAACTAGATCGAATTTTATCACTAGCATCTACTTCTACAATTCAGTGAAGTTTATATCAACTGACTGATCCTACTATTACTACCAAGATCACTGAATAGATATCTTTCACAAATCCTACGTATAAAACAATGGTTTATATTTATTACTTTATTTATTTAAATTATGTATAGTACAATTTATAATTTATTTCTGGACAACTTAATATTAATTTCGGGGCCGATGTTGATGGGGCGAAGATCTGCCATCTAAATAGCGAGTTAGTTTAGCGCCTGTGAAAAGGTAAAAATATCAATGTAGTCGGTCTATTACTACGAGTACATATGTTTTTTTTATTCAATGCCAGGAGGCATACACGCATACCGCCCGCCTGATGTGTAGTGATTACTCCAGGGAGTTGTATTGAAAGTGAAAGGATGTATTGAAAAGACAGCTGAGAAAGGCTAAGACTTCTATTATCACACAATTGGTTGTACTTTACCAAAAGATGAAGTCAGGAGCGCTATGAATCCAGCATGCATGAAAAGAGCTACCAATTTTGAAAAAGCAGTTCTACCTTTCTAACCCGCAAGGGACGGCTAAGGAATATTGTTTTGTTCTATTTCTATACCGCTAAGTTGAATAACAAGCGTACAACCTGCCAGATGGTGAATTTACCATTAACTATATGCACTTCCAACACCAGATCCGTCACTCGTTTGTTGTCAACTCTAAATAGATAGATTCTATTATCTTTATAGAATCGTAAATCCATGGTAGACGTAAAAATTCTTTGTAGCACGTATATTTAAATTTCGACTCAATATATCTCCGTGCGCTAATTAAAAAAGTACGTTAATTACATTATGGCCCAATTCGTTATATAAATTATTCTTTTAATAACTTCTTTGTTATTTTTACATTATCTTTGTACGTCATTGTGTTATTCTTTTTAATTTTATACGACCGTATTACCTTCAATATTTATAATTCATTTTCTTAAACGTGTAATATGAAGCTTTTATTTAAAATGGACATAATGATATTCAACTTCCACTTTTGTACCAAAAGGCAAGAGCCTCCATACATCGGGTACTTTATTATATTCCTGTCGGCCTCTTACTATGCAACTCGTCGTAAACATACAACAACAAACTCCTCATTGGTAACGTTTAGGGCCAATTCTAACCAATAAAGCAACGTGCGTGGGTCGTATAACATGCCCAATATAATACGACCTCTGACTCTTCAGAATTTCTCCCTGAGATAACATATACCAAAACCACCTGCATGAACGTTAAGGTCTATCACAACTGGTTATTTTGATGTCAGAGACTATTGAGCTGCGAATACGGGAATACGTGGGAGTTATTTCAATATTATAAGTCTGTTTCTGGAGCAATTGCCGTTTTCATTGTATTCTAAATATATTGTATATTGTATGCTTGTAGCAATACGCTGAATTATGTTTATTTATAATTTATAAATAAAACTAATAAGTTGGCGGCAAAACACATGGGTCTCAATAAATTCGCCGATTCTCCGATATTTATTAGTGAAAATTTAACACCTAAAGCATCAAGATTGTTCTTTCTTGCAAGAGATTTAAAAAAGATCAAGGAATATAAATATTGTTGGACCTCATATGGACGAGTATTTCTTAGGAAGGAAGAAAAATCACCAGTAATACAAGTTCAGAATGAGGCTCAAATTCAAAAACTGATGAATGATTGACTAGTCTTCCATACCACCTCTTCTGAATATTACAATTATAAACGCCAATTCCATAATTCAACGTTTTATTATATAATTAGTATCTTTGTTAGAATAAAATCTATTACCCTAAACTACACTCACTTTGTACAGTTACGTAGGGAAATAAGTCTGATTTATCGCCTTGCTCAAACAATCGTTAAAAAACAGCTATCTATACTTTGTTATACTAAATATCATTTTGTATTAATACAACACTTTGATCTCACTCTATTTTTTACATACTGTAGCACTAAGATTATTAATGCTAAAATTAAAGTAAACTTTTTTGAAAAATTGAATACCATTACTAGCATGTATTTCAAATTCCTGAAAATTTACTTAAAAGATATGAACCTACCGCCACACTGTTCATTTTTTAATATTTTTAATTATGAATAATAATATTAATGAATTTACAGACGACTTGGATCGTGTTACTAACATAAATAGTTTTAGTTGTTCCATAAATGACTTACAAAACCATTTACCGTCCTCAAAACCTCTGTATTCCATAATAAATCAAAATATAAGAAGCATCTACAAGAACTACGATGACCTTAGTGCAAACCTAGGCTTACTTTCACAAAATATTGATATTATCGTACTTACGGAATGTAGAATAAACCCTGAAATACCCATACCATGTAGATCTGGATACACAGCTTACTCTACTACTTTCAAAGTCACGCAAAATGACGGCGTGGTAGTTTATATAGACAGCACGCTACAACATAAAGTAAAAGAATTATCTATCTCAGATGCATCTTGTCTTGAAATTACATTACCAGAGTGCACTCTATTGTGTATGTATAGATCGCCATCAAATAGGAATGTAACTGGGTTCCTATGTTCATTGGATGCCCTTCTCAATGATGTCAAATATAACAAAAATGTTATGATTTTAGGTGACATGAACATTAACATTATGGACCACCTTTCTGATAACCGTGCCAGCAACTACTTAGAAATGCTGTCGAATCATGGCCTACTAGCTGGTCACACTCTAAATACAAGAGTAAATAGCTGCTTAGATCACGTTATCACAGGCATGGATCCCTCAAAGTTGTCAGCAACAATAGCCATATTAGATACCACCGTTACAGATCACTTAATGACATTTATTAGCATTCATTCAAACACAAAACGGACAACACGAACAGCCACAAGGACTATTACTGACTACACAGGTGCACTAGTTACTCTACGAGAACTTAAACCTTCTGAACTCATGTCAATTGAACATCCCGAAAAATTAGCTCAGGCAATCATAAATACAATATCTACATCTCTAGCACGTAATACGAAAACCATCAAAGTACCACACAACAAACGGATCTTAAAACCTTGGATAACTACTGGAATGTTGAAGTGCATAAATAATAGGAACAAACTTCAAAAGCAACTACACCTTGAACCTACTAACACAATTTTACAAATTACTTATAGGAGATATCGCAATCATTGCAATAACTTACTTAAAAAACTAAAACATCAATATGAGAAGGATCAATTAGCTAAATCTAAAAACAACAATAAACTATTATGGAAGTCTATTAAAAGTATAACAAATCTTAACGTCACTAAATCAAGTAACCAGGAATTACTAAATATTGCGGATTCAGAAATAGAGTCTGCTAATTTAATTAACAAACATTTTATCAACGTGGGAAGAACACTTGCTAATGACATATCACCCAATCCTGACACTGTGGATCACATGAAAATACTAAATTCTTTACCTTCTGTTGCTAACTCGATTGGTATTATGGCACCGGATCCATTAGAGATTGAAACAATTATTACGGGTCTGAAGTCTGATTCCGCCTGTGGTTGGGATAAGATACCCACAAAGTTTATAAAAATGGCTAAGCCTGAACTCATCCCAGTTCTAAACTATTTGTTTCATCTGTGCTTCAGGGAGGGAGTTTTTCCTCAGGTCTTTAAACGTGCAATAATTCATCCAATATATAAAAGTGGAGATAGAGATAATATAAACAATTATCGACCGATATCCGTTCTTTGCGTTCTCTCCAAAATTCTAGAAAAATTAATAAATAAACGGCTAGTGAATTTTCTAAATAAATATGACATTATCTCTGACTCTCAGTTTTGCTTTCGGGAAGGTAGAAGTACTGAAAATGCAGTTCAAACTTTAACTAGCAAAATAATCGACTTTATAAATATCAAACAGAAAACCCTATGTGTGTTTTTAGACCTCAGTAAGGCGTTTAATACTGTCTCTATTCCCATCCTACTAGAAAAGCTTGATAAAGTTGGAATACGTGGTTCGTTTCATACTCTTCTGACTGACTACCTAAGAAATAGAACCCAACAAGTGAGATTGGATGACCTCATTTATAGCACAGTTGAGTCTTCATCTCTGTATGGAGTTCCACAAGGTAGCGTCCTTGGTCCCACATTATTCCTCATATATATAAATGACCTTGCTGGATTAAAACTTGAAAATGGCTCAATACTTTCTTATGCTGATGATACGGCACTTCTTTTTCACGGACGCAGCTGGGAGGAAGTATATAATAAGGCGGAAACAGGTCTCCAAACAGTAACTAAATGGTTAAAATATAACTTATTAACATTGAATATTACTAAAACTAACTACATCACATTCTCCATACGTAACTCCCTGCAACCACGTGATCACTTACAACTAACTGCACATTCCTGTAATAATCCTATTGGTGATCAAACATGCAACTGTTTAAAGTTAAAAAAAGTTACTTCGATCAAATATCTTGGTGTTTACATTGATCAACAATTAAATTGGCATCGACAAATTGAAAACTGTACCGTACGTGTTAGAAAATTAATATGGTTATTTAAGTATCTGAGACATATTGCTGACAGACAGCTGCTGATCCACGTATATAAAACTCTGGTTCAGTCAGTAGTCAGTTACTGTTTGCCTATTTGGGGAGGTGCCGGCAAAACAAAACTTATTCTACTTGAACGCGCTCAAAGATCACTTCTGAAAGTAATATTAATGAAAAAAATTACTTACAGCACTGTTAAGGTATATGAGGAATGTAATGTTATGACCATCAGGCAACTCTATATTTTCTTATGTATCTTAAAAATTCACAAAATTACTATTCCAGATGCAAATATTAATCTAAAGCGAAATCCCTATAATGTCATACGCAATAAACCAGTAAAAACAAGTTTTGCAAGCAACCAGTTTAATACAAAATCAATAACACTATACAATAGAATAAATCGAATATTAAATATCTATAATATGTCTTTCATAGAGTGTAAGAGAGCATTAACTGCTTGGTTAAAACAATTGGACTATTTCTCAACGGAAAACTTGTTACAGAGTTGAGTTAATAAGCGAGTGTGATTTTAATATATTTAACATAAATACCACACTAGATGTATGTATATTACTTGGATATTGTTTGTTTTTTATTTCTTTATGTTTTTTTATTTTTTATCTTTTGTTTAAATATTTTTTGTACCAAATTAGTATTGTTTGTAAACATGTCACAGTTAAGACTTGAGAGGAGCGGCTTTATCCTAGTACAGGTTTTTATAAACTTAATTGGATAAAGCCCACATTTATTTGTTAAAGAACTTGTAAATACCAATAAATCATTTGTATTTGTATTTGTATTTATTTGTATTTGTATTTGTATTTGTATTTGTAAAAATTCTTTGTAGCACGTATATTTAAATTTCGACTCAATATATCTCCGTGCGCTAATTAAAAAAGTACGTTAATTACATTATGGCCCAATTCGTTATATAAATTATTCTTTTAATAACTTCTTTGTTATTTTTACATTATCTTTGTACGTCATTGTGTTATTCTTTTTAATTTTATAGGACCGTATTACCTTCAATATTTATAATTCATTTTCTTAAACGTGTAATATGAAGCTTTTATTTAAAATGGACATAATGATATTCAACTTCCACTTTTGTACCAAAAGGCAAGAGCCTCCATACATCGGGTACTTTATTATATTCCTGTCGGCCTCTTACTATGCAACTCGTCGTAAACATACAACAACAAACTCCTCATTGGTAACGTTTAGGGCCAATTCTAACCAATAAAGCAACGTGCGTGGGTCGTATAACATGCCCAATATAATACGACCTCTGACTCTTCAGAATTTCTCCCTGAGATAACATATACCAAAACCACCTGCATGAACGTTAAGGTCTATCACAACTGGTTATTTTGATGTCAGAGACTATTGAGCTGCGAATACGGGAATACGTGGGAGTTATTTCAATATTATAAGTCTGTTTCTGGAGCAATTGCCGTTTTCATTGTATTCTAAATATATTGTATATTGTATGCTTGTAGCAATACGCTGAATTATGTTTATTTATATAATAAGACCCTTGTGACACATGAATTAGCGGCGACATTAAGAAAGAACTATTAATGAGGTTGAACAATAAAATATTTATTATAATAAAGAATTTTTGACGAGCTCGATAGTGAAGTGAGGAAACGCGCTGTTATGTTACTTTGGATAACTAATGCTCGTGGGTTCAATTCCCACACATCACAAACAATTGTATACATGAACATGTCTGTTTGATATAGAGTTGCTGTGTTACCGGTAGAGGTGGTATCGCGCGAGTAATACTTAATGTATTGCAAGTGTTTATAGGCTACGGTAACCACTTTATATCAGCTAGGCCGTATGCTTGTATGCCTTCCTATGTTGTATAATAAAACCCAACTCAATAAATGCGGCTAAAGCACATTTTAACGATTAAATTTCTCTTAAACTTATCTTAGAGAGGAGGAGATAGACTGACTGCGGGTGTGCTAGGCGGCTCCAGGTGTTTCGTAGTTCGGACTCAGCGTCGGTGCAAAACCTCAAAGGGCTACCTAAATAAGTAGAATGGACGACAGAGAAGGTGCGACGGAGAAAGACGGGTCCAGCTGCGAGTGCCTGAGAAGTCCCCTTGTAGAAACACTGCAGCAGACACATTCCGCGCAGTCAATCAGTATTAGCATAGTTTTTCCTGCCGTTGGTCTCCCTGTCGCCCGTACAACTAGCTTCCGGTGATATTCCAAATGTAAGTCAAAGTGCTTATCCAGCAACAAAGTAGCCTTAATTGTAGTTAAAGTTTAACAACGGCGTCATAAGCTAACTCGGTGATAGCGCCATAAAATAAAATTTATAATATACAAAATATATTTTCTATATAAATATAGACCTAGGTGTAATATGAAGAAATCCCGAAGATAATTAAAAATCGGCCAAGTGCGAGTCGGACTCGCGCACGAAGGGTTCCGTACCATTATCTATAAAAACAGCAAAAAAAATCAGGTTTGTTGTATGGGAGCCCCCCTTAAATATTTGTTTTATTTTAATTTAATTATTTATTTTGAAAGTAAATATATAACTAAATATTCTGCGAATATTTCAAGCGTCTACCTGTTGCCGTTATCAATATCAAGCAAAAATGAGCAAAAAAATCACGTTTGTTGTATGGGAGCCCCCTTAAATATTTATTTTATTCTATTTTTTAGTATTTGTTGTTATAGCGGCAATAGAAATACATCATCTGGGAAAATTTCAACTATCTAACTATCACGGTTCAAGAGATACAGCCTGGTGACAGACGGACGGACAGCGGAGCCTCAGTAATAGGGTTCCGTTTTACCCTTTGGGTACGGAACCCTAAAAACGACACTAAGCCAGTTACAATACGATATAAATATTTAATTAGGTATTAGATTCAATTTAGTACGAGTAAGTAGTTTGCAACATGCACTCGGATTATTCCCGGGCAAAAACCTCCAAAAGCTAGAGGCACGCTCACTGCCAAGTACTGTATACCGAGAACCGACTTGGAAAGTATCTCTTCATAAAAAATAAATATTACATTATACCGCAGCCAATTCCTGGAGGTTCTTTTGTTCCAGCGAGTGAGTAAGGCTATCAGTAAACTAAGGTGTTATCAACAGAGTGGCAACGAATGCTACTTCCTTTATTGTAATAGTTTGTAGACTACGCTAACCGCTTTACAGGTGGGCTGCATGCTTGCATGCTTTGTACTCGTATAAAAATAAAGTTGTATAAAACTATAACCGACGTTGCATAAAAATAAAATCATTAACTTACGTACCACGTTGATGCGTTAAGTTTAAGGAGAAATTTTGACACACTTTGTATGTTCTACCAATTGTACATTTGGCTGAGTTCCGATAAGATGACCGATTGAGATGAGATGACTTTAACTTTCTTCTATAATCACGCCACTAGCCATCGGTAGCAAATTCCCCTTCACAGACTAGAATCACATTGGCCGCATATTGTGCGAGAAGAGAAGATTTGTTACAAGATCCATAAGGTTGTGGAATGAACACTCTGTCGAAGTTTCCTAAGAGACTACAGCATGACGTTCTTTAAATGATGCTTGAAGATTTTCTAGGATTGAATAAGCAAGATTGTGCCCCTAGTGTGCGCTATATTCACTTGTTTTTCTCAGCAATCTCCTCTTCTCAATCATTATTGCTCCCTTTTAATTCCATGGCAAAAATAGGGAATTTGCTATTATAATGAGGATATTAAAATGCTACTTAAACAAAATTAAACTGTCAATATAATAAGAACTAAGACAAAACCCCAGACACAACCGACGCTGACAAAGAAGCCTATTCAGATATCTGAGCTAATTATCCTCTGAATGGTCTGCAACATTTTTTAGGCTTAATTTTCGCAACAGGCTGGGATGTCGATATGTCTGGCCGCTGATGTGCGGTTAGCCTTTGATGTGACAGCGGCAAATACAAAGAAAATCTTACGTTAATAATGCGATAAATTAATTGGAAATTCATTTCAATAGCTCAATCAACTAGTTATTTTCTATTATTATATATATGTGTATACTTAGTTATATTTAAGGATATAGTTCATCAATTCCTCCGAGAGAAACACTACTATATTTAATACTTTATTTTTTCTTAGACCACAGAAATAAATATAGTTTTCTAACAATTTCTTCTTACTTATGCTGTTATTATTAGATTAATGGCCCTAGATACTAGGTCCTGAGACGTCTCTTAAGGTTTTTTTTTGTTTTTGTTTGAAGTACTAATTGTGAGTTGCAGGTACCGAAATATTATAAAATATTATTAAAAAAAAGTGTATCAGTAAATTCCTTGAAGTAACTTGATAAGCAAATTCTAATTCTTGGAACAACCCGAGAAGCACCTATTAAACAACACGAGAAGCAAGATAGTATGAATTACGTGATCACTTACTGTGTGAAACTTTTAAGATTTAACTTTTATGAAGCAATACAAAAAAAAGAAAATATAAACAATTAAAACTTGAAAATATTTTTCAAATGCGAAGCGTTGAGATCGTACTGACGTCTATATATAAATGCTGGCGGTAATATTTAGTAAAATAATTAAATTACGTCTTTTGTATTATAATATAAACTAGAGTAGGTACAAATAATTGCTGTAGCTAAATTATGAACTACCTATGCTATGAACATTATCTGGCAATCAACGTTTGGAAAAAGCAGATACACGAATGCGAATTAAAAAATTATAGTAAAAAATCTATAAACTTATTTCTTTATGTGAATTCTCGAATGATGCCAGGTAACACGTTCCAGAAGTTCGTGAAGCTTATAAAGTTAAGAAGTTGGACATACAACTATAATGGAAAAGTAAGTTTGAGAATGGGAGAGATTTATATTTATTTTTTTATAGTTTCGCAATCGCGAAGTTTTCAATTATCAAACATTTTTTTGGGCATAGATAACGGAACCATATTTAAAAATCAATCCTGTTATTTTTAACCGACAAGGAAGAAATGAAACGGCGTTATTGTCTCTGTTTTTCGCGCAACCCTATGAAATGCTTTTGCACGATCCTGAAAATCTATAAAAACCATCTGATCGATAGCCAGATGTTTCTCTAGGATATTGCGAAAAGAGAAAACCTATGTATGTTCTTCTATTTGGTATCTTTTACGTCCCATAGAATTTCATCAGATTTCACACACTTTTCCATATACTTTTACTGCTAATGCTGCTAACAATAATCAGAAAACGTCACTTACATATTAATTCGTGCTGAATTTCCTTATCTCAAACTTTATACATTGCATTATTTTCAACTAAATCCAGAGTATACTTTACGGACCCCTAAAACTTCTCTATTTCTTATGAATTAGCAGATCATGTCATTTCATCATGAATATGACATTATTCTATTATTATATACTATTTTTGTTCTTCAGTATTGTGAAATTTCTAGTTTCGATAATAGGTACAGCACATAAGAAACAATATTTACTTGTGTTGGTCAAGACTAACAGATATTAATTTAAATTCAAATTTCGTATTCAACATAGTGGGAATCGAATAAATTGTTTATTGGACTGCAAGGACTTCTCACTTAGCTTCTAGCTGTTGTTCTACCATCGCTTGACAATACTGACAAAGCAATTTGATACTTGCGTTAAAGTAATAAAAGTTGAGTTGACTGTATATTTAATTCTGCAAAAAACGAATTGCTTCGGTATGCACCGCACTCATTATTAAGGAATGCCCGAAACGATGCATCAAACGTCTGCGGCAAAATGCAATAATTGTGGAAAAACAAACTGAAATATTGTGTAATTATATTTGGACGTTAACGTCAAGCAATTTAAGCTGAAACAAAAAGTTATCTGGTGTTAAGATTGACAGCGGCGGGGCGTCATTCCGTTGTTTTTTTAGAGAAATGTGTGACAGCCCTCGATCGCAAGTATCCTGAGCTGTGTCGGTAATTATTTCGTTTTTTATCTCACTGCGTCAACACAAGAGGGTAATGTTTTCATTGGTATAAATATAGTTCTTTTAATAACACTAAAGTGGAAACAGACGTAAGTTTAAGTTCATAGTAAGCATATACTGCAACCTATGCTTGTATGCCGCACCTGCGTGTAGAAGACCACGTAAAAACTTCTTTCCGCCTCTTTGGACCTCTTGAAATTTACCTGAAGAAATTTACATGGCTAATTCATATGATTATTTTTGCAATAAAACGGAAAAGTTGAATATAATCTTATTATTAATTTAGATGGTCTATCACTGTACTGTAATACAACTGGTGACATTTTAAACTTAACTTTCGTCGTTTTTGTGTAGTAATAACATTGCCTTCTTCTACTACAAACAGTACATTGTGTATTAAGTTTGAGAGTCGAGATAATTATCAAGAGGTTGTAATGATTCGATTTTGTGATTCCTGAGCCGCCTGTGCCTTGTAATGTTTTTCATAAAGTTGCGAGAAAATGAATTATAATAAGCTATATAACTTTATCAAAAACATGAAGTATTCATATAACCAAATACATTACATTATACTTCGCTAGTGATAAGTTTCAATTTAAATCTTAAACCAATTTATCACAATAAATCTGCAAATTTTATCCCGGCTTATAAAATTTGTAAATAAAGCACAAAAATATAAAAAATAATAAGATGATCTAAATGCTCCTGACATTTAATTGGTTCCGTATAATGCTTTTACGAGTATAATCATCAGAACTAACCTGTCCTATTTATAATATTATAACTATTTCATACACATACATACATATCATCTCGCCTGTCTCCTATTGGTGTAGGCAGAGACGCTAGGTGCACCGATCCAAACATACCTTTCTCGATTCTTCCACACCCATCAACTTCTTCATGCATGCTCTTCGGTTTTGTAGTGGATTAAAATTGTATTACAAACTTAAAGCTTTCAAAAGACACTCTCGTAATAAGTAGACAATCGTCACAAAAAATGTACAATTTTTACTTGTTACCGACAATCCATTGATTTTTTTAAATGTTTAAAGTAACCAAAAAAGTAGTGTTGATTTTAAAAGCCCTTTTGAATAATACTTAATTCTACAGAGTATAAACGATTTTTGACGCAATTGGTTGATGATATACCTACCGTACCTACATATATACAAAATATAAAGGCTGTGATCTTTCATAATAAAAATAATGCAAACGATTCATTTTATTTTCAGTACTTTTGATGATTGAATCTATAAACACATACCTAGGCTACTAAATTCATTACCTCTCCTTTGTTTTCATAGCCGGGTGATGAATAGTTGTGTTTAAGGATGTTGGGAGTCATTAATTATGTTTACTGGTTATATTATTGATTCAATTAAAAAAGTTCACTATTCAAAAAAAGGATGGTAATAGAAAAAGTCAAAAATTCAGTAGCACTAGAAAAATAATAATTTATGACATGTATTGTTGCTTCTAAAACACAGGGGCCTTATTCGTGCAGCAGTTGGTTTACTCTGTTCGTTTACTTGTCTTATAATTTGAAAATGTCATATTATTGTATTCTATTCTCGTACACGTATGCCCGTCAATTTCTCCGCATTTTTAGAAGCATTCCTTTTATTCCTGCCATAAAATTCTTACGTCGTTTGGACCGAAACCAGGAAAGTCGAGTTTCAATTTTATTACATCAAATACGTCAATTGTCTCAGCATTTTCTGTAGAATTGCCACATTTGTCAGTGCGATTCAAGCTCGGTAGCTAATTCTTTATCTGACTATGGAAAAAGGTACTTTTCAATGCGTGCGTAAGATTATCTAAATGCAGTTTCATTGTATCATAAAAATTAAATAGCAGACGGTTGCGATTAGTATAATTAGGTTTATGAACAAAAAAAGAACAAAAAAGTTGTGGAAAAATCAATCATTTTATCTGTAATGTGACTTTCTAGATCTAGGTTTTTGTTGAAGACATAACGTTTATATACTTGACATGTTGTAAGATTACCTATGTATCCTATTTATCAGTCAACGTGTCTATCGTTTATGTATGTTACAAGTGTTCAACGTACTTAATTTGAAAATATTATTTATAAACATATTATGTAAGGATTATGTTCAAGAATTTTGGAGATTCAACCTAATAGCACAATTTTTAGTACTAGTTATTCAACTGGTAAACGTTTTTGTTGTTGTTGAGTAGACCTCGAGCGCAATACAATAAGAGAATTCCCACGTCTTTTCCCGTGGGTATTTCCAAAAATATTTTCTCAATGCCCACACAAAGTATATTCTTCACAATTTAATATTTTGTTTTCTGTCTGACAATTGTGACATAATACTTATCGTACATTGTGGTACCGATTCATTTTTGCGGGGTAGGTAGAGATAAACGAGCATGACATAACTCGGTCAAACAAACCAATCCCATTTTTTAGTGTCTCGTTCTGTTTCCTAATCAGGAAAGATTAGGTAGCGGACCTCGCTAATCTTAAGGGATTTTTTAGGATTGGCGAGCTCTCTACCTAAGCATAAGGATTTGGCGTAGATATTGATTTTTATATGGAACGACAGCCATGAAACCTCCACAACCCAGAGGGAGACTTTGTACAAAAGTCATCTCCATGAGTACCTCTATCTCACCTATTTCTGCCGTCAAGCAGCTATATTTATATAGCTGTGTTCCGGTTTGAAGGGCGAGATATGGCAGAGAAATTCCTGGGTACTGTGACGAAACAACCTTAGGTCACAAGATTGACAGCGCACGAGTAACACACGTCCCTTAAATGATGTAATTGAGTATTTAGTAGGATTTTATTTATACTCCGTTTGATTACGTTGTTTAAACACGCCTGTGATACAACATTGCTCACGTATTACAACCATTGCTGCTACTGCAGCATCTGCTCAGTTTCAGGGTGACCTTACTCACTTGCTCAAGCTTCAAGCACTTGAAGAGGTCCTCCAATGCATGACATTTTATTAATGATCGATGCCTCAAAAAATTATTATTTGGCCGCAATCTTCTTTAAGGTAAAGGTGCTTTCCTAGTCGGTAACTATACTTCAATTCTACCATCACCACCTTCATTAATCAGTAGGCGCATTAAAGGCAGGTGAAGTTGGCTTTCACGCATAAGATGAGAGTGGGACACCTCATTTCGGTATTTTAGAAATTTCATCCATTTGGAAGAACTAGGAGATGGATGTACTACCTAAACTAGGAGATGAATGTTTGTAGGGCAGTGCATTGAATATTTTTTTAGGAGTCAGATATGTAAAAACATTAAGTAACCCTATTATTGTCATGAAGGAAACCTATGGAGATCGCTGACACAATTTTACGTAGTAAATAAACTCTCCGCCACTGGTCGGGGGTAAAGTATAACGTGCAGCTTTTATTGGCTAGTTCACGGATTAAGGCGACACATCGAAAAATTAGACCAACTTTCATCGAATAGTATAGGCAAATGACTAAACTGACGGATCTAAGATTTTAATATAAATAACTTCATTTCTTTATCTAGAATTTGCTTGCTCAAATACGCGATTGTGTAAAATTGATTCGATAATAATTACTTTCGAAAACACCTTCTGAAATTCATTATTTTTAGTTTGAAGAAGTTGTTCTGTTTATACGCTTAAATCTATTAGTAATATCTATGTTTATAATATGGTTGCTGCATATTTTGATAACTGAAACATGAAATTTTTTTAAAATATTTTAAGTTTCTGACAATTTCTAAGCGATCACATTCGTCTTGGGTGCTACGTGTTTTCGACCTTATTGTGCGGTAATGAGGATTATAAACGCGTTGACTAACTTCATGGGCCAGTCCGGCTGCAGCCTGCTTCGAGGTGAGACCTCAGAATACAGAATAAACCAGAAGGAGCCTACAGCCGATAATACATGCGGTCCGCTGTGTCCAGAAACATTTCGCAATCCCCCGCACTTCTCATACTTCCCACCCGTACAGTATTGCTAGCTTAGTGAGAGTTCGCATCTTTTAGGGTAAATTAAAAGTGTTATATTAATATAAAAGATGTTATATTAATATACTGTTATGCATAAAAAAATGCTTTAGTTAAGTAAAACACAAGTAGTATTGTCTTAGGGTTTCGCGATTGTTACACATTGAAATTAAACTATTTTTAACGGAAGTATCGCGTGTTTTATTTATTTTGTTGAAACCTGACGTTTCGACCACGGACGCTGCAAAGCGTTCGAAACGTCAGGTTTCAACAAAATAAATAAAACACAAGTAATTTACAAAAAATATGTCTTTACTTAGGTACATTTTGTTGTACTAATAATATTGCCGTTTTGATTCTGAGGTAATCAATACATTTTTTCGTTTCGACAAATGAAGAAGTCTTGCTCTTTGCTTTTATAATTTCATCAGTGGGGAACTGAAATTCCATATATAATAATTAGAATAGTTTTACACAAAACATGTTTGTAAAAAAACTACTATTTACACAATTTCACATATGCAGACTATATACCAAAAACATTACTTTAGTATTTCAATAATTATTATTTATTTCAGGTAATATTTATATTAAAAGATCTCAAATAATGTAAGCCTATGTTTACATTATCATATCGTAAATACCTTAAAATTAATTAAATGTATTACCTACATATTTTATATTAATCAAACTATTTTTTAATTACTTAACATGCATTTATTATTTATTTCATCAATGTCAACTTTATAAAAAAGTAGGGAAAAGAAACCAGTAAAACTGGCAACATGAACAAAATGGACTCGCCCAAATTGTTTACCATTATCAACGAGTAAAAGAAATTCATTATTTAAATAAAATGAGATGTAAATGCGCTACTTACACATGAAATGTGATCCCATCTTGTTTTTTTATACTTTTAACTGCGTTCTTGCAGGTGAGAACCGCACAAGACAGCATTATTTAATAAAAACTATCGAGAAATTTTTACGCGTAATAGACACGGTGGCCAAATATATACTAGTCGTCCAAATATCAAACTACTCTCATTGAGAGTAGTTTGTATGGCTTCAGTTTTGGGCGTGTATGCGGTTTCTGGTTTATTCTGTATTCTGAGGGTGAGACCTATGTCGACTGTCGGCTCGAGCTCGCTCCATTAACATCGCGACACCGAAGTTTTTATAATTAATAGTTGTAAATATTCAATATTATAGTATTTAGCGTAAGTGTATTATTATTAGATATAAGTAGTAAATAATATTATAGGTTTATATATATTTATTATACTGTTGTAATAATGGGGAACACTAAAAAGAAAATATATAGAATAAAAATACAAAGAAAATGTTCGTAGAATGGCGGAGGCGAACAAGACAAGGTATTTATTTTTTTTAATTATTATATTCATTAAACATATTATAGTAACATTGTGTAGACATATTTCTAGTTTTTAGAACAGTTCCTAGGTATGGTTGGCCCAAGCTATTTAATTCCTCTTCAAACTTTTTTTTAATTTTGCTTACTTAATAACTCTATATAAAACTGCATTAAATAAGAGTTATTTTTTGCAGGAATAAACAGTAACATTTGATAATTGGTATACACTATCCACAGGCTGACCGTGTACCTATATAGGACGTCAAACTCCTATTATATCCATTATAATCTGACCGAACTCCGACTTAAAAGTTGTACGTCGGTGGAGGTCAGGTTACGTTGGAAATTTATACCAATACGGTTCGCGCTCTCAGCACATAGCAACCAGTGGAGACTCTTTATTTCTTTGTATTAAAATAAAAACTTATAAAATAGAATATTTTTGCTGTTTTGTTTTTTTGGAGAAACTTACTAAATAAACATATTCCACCAGAAGAATCACTACTCGATTTATATGCTACTTTAACGTAAGTGTCATACGGGACGACAAACTCATAGTAACCATTATAAGCTCACCGAACTCCGACTTAGACATTGTACGTAGGTGAAGGTTAGTTTACGTTGGAAATTTATCCAATCAGAAGATAGAAAACAATTGGAGGATTTTTTTTTTTGTATTAAAATAATTACTAGTAAAATAGTGTATTTTGATAGTTTTTAAAAAACTCGGTATGTTTCATGTTAAAGAAGCGAGCGAGGTGTGTAAGTACCGAGTCATGTGGCGCTCACGAGGGATTTAGCGTGAAGATATAGATAGATAGTATACTTATACCCATGGTACTCGTGAAAACAAATAATATTTACTATGAACCAACACTGAAATCACAAAAAACTCATCTATTCTATACATTTTGGTTAGTATTGAACTATTGTACGGATTACATTTATTTCGCAACATCAGAGATGGTCCTGGTTCTTTCTTCTTGAGAGTTTAATAAATAACAAGGAAACGTACAACAATACAAAACACAGAGTATACATAAGTAAAATACAATAAATGTCAGTATACTAAAGTTAAAGTTATGAAACAGCAAGAAAATCATTTGTCACATGTTTTTTTTAAATATGAATAGATTATAAAATCTATTTGTATATATGTATATTAGGGTGTCCCTTATTTTTCAAAGTTTTTATTTTCTAACGCATAGGTCTTAGTTTTGTTCATTTGCTTTTAAAACACTCGGAAATTAATTTTTAACTTATTTGGATTACGATAATCCGTGCCGAATTACATCTAAACATGTTCATACAAGTTGCGCGGCAGTGCCGCGCGTACTCGCGGTATTCATTTGTTCAAATTCAAAGTCAAAATCTTTTTATTCCGTAAAAATGGCTACATTTGTTTGGAATCGTCACAATTTTTTTCCCTACCGTGCAGTTTATGACTAGGTGAGCACTGATAAAAATACTGCCAAAAAACTCAGGCATCCCTCTTTTGGTACCCAAACAAATTTACATATTTTGTTAATTACATTATAATTGGATCGACTCAGTCCCAGGCATTTTTATCATTAATATAGTCAGATACTTTATAATATGCCCTGCTACACAATTTGGCTTTAATAGTAGTTTTAAATTTGTTTATTGACAAATCTCTTATATTGCTGGGAAGTTTGTTATAGAACCGTATACATTGCCCCATAAAATAATTACTTGTTTTGTGGAGACGGCTTGCATATAACACAAGATTATGCTTATAACTAGTATTTATGCTATGAGTATCACTCTTTTTACAAAATGAGTCTATGTTTTAATGGACATACATAAAAACATAGACTCATTTTGTATTTTGTAGATTTTCATAGATATATTGCGATGCGACTGTTAAAATATTTATTTCATTGAATTTTTCTCTAAGGCTCTCCCGGGGACCAAGTTTGTAGATAGCTCTTATGGCTCTCAAATATGCAATAAAAAGATGGTGTTAATATCCCAAAGAAGAATTCCATATGACATAATACTATGAAAGTAGCTGAAATAAACTATTCAAGCCGTATCAATATCAGTGAGCCGTCTAATAGTTTTCACTGCATAGGCTGCAAAACTTAGTTTTCCTGATAATTTTTCAATTTGTGGGCCCCTTTGTAGTCTGGAGTCAATTGTTATACCCAAGAACACAGTTGTCTCCACAGAGGCTAAATTAGTTCCATTAACATGTACATTGGTAGCCACCTGTCTTACATTAGGTGTTGAGAACTTAATTACTTTAGTCTTTTTATCATTTAAAAGCAGATTATTAACACTAAACCAAAGAATAACTTTAGAGAGAGCATCGTTAACTTCGTCATAATTACCTAACCGTCTATTATTTATTTTTGAATGTCAGTTATTCTCGTGATTAATACGTAATGTTTTAACTTTTATAAGATGGCAGTGGAATTGAGAAGCAATAAATCAAGTATTTTCTTAGTTGGAGACGTAAATTATCAAATAATAGGCGCAAAATTACCGTCTAACCGACAATACAATAGAAGAAGACAAAATATTTATATAAATAATCTAGGATGTTTAGCAGGCGCACAAAAAAAAGTTAGCCGAAAAAGAAGAAAGGACTAAACAGAGAAAATTAAAAGAAGAGAAAAAAAGACATGACCAAATGTGTTACGAGGAAGGAAGACTTTATCACGCCTATGTTAGTTGCAGATTTAGATAGATCTCAATTAAGCATAAGGGATTCTGTCTATATACTTCAGGCTGTAGTAGAAGCACTAGATTTTAGCTGTGATGATTTACAGATAAACAAATCGTCTATCAACGCATTCGCACTCAGAGTAGAAAAGATAGAGCGGGAATCTATAAAATCAGATTTTCAAAATAATATGCCTAAAATGGTGACCGTTTACTGGAATGGGAAATTGTTACCTGGTCTGGACGTGAGAAGCCCTAAAGAAGAACGCCTGCCAATTTTAATTTCATTTAGAGAAAATGAACAACTTCTGGCTGTACCCAAACTAGAGAGCTCTTCCGGCCAGGATCAAAGTAAATCTTTGTCAAGTCGAATCAAAAATCCACCAAATCACAAGCAGCCCTGATATCCCAATGTTCAAAAAATTTAGAGACGGCTGGAAAACTATTAATCCTGCTGCTATTCAATCGTACACCGATATCGTCACACAACATTTTGGTAATACAATAATAAAAGAATTGTTGATATTTTATAATCAAGAATTACAAAAAAAACATTGTACGTGACGATTATCGGGAAGTAATTGTACTATCCATTATATTCCTAGGAGGAGATAATGAGAAAAAAAATAAAATCAGACCTCCTGGATCCTGGCGATGCGTCAAGCAAGGTGGTTGGCTCGAGCTATTTACTCTTTAAAAATATGTTTGTTGCAATCCCAATCCAAAATTAGCGCCAAGGATAAACGAGTACTTCAAGATGTTTGTTTATTCATAGCGGTTATATATATTACGTGAAATAGCTTGAATGTAGTCTGGTGGTGAAGGCACCAAATCAAGATTTGTGCTTATTAAAGAGGCTCAAGGAATAAAAATTAATTATATAAATTATAATTTTATCAATTTATTTACACATAACGGTTAGGGTCAAAAACAGCAATTTTTAAAATCTTAGTGATAATTGAATGTTAAATCTAAATATTTTCCATAAATTTATAAATCTATATCATTAGATGAAATTAATCATTATAATTTATTCTTTCGAAGGATACCCTAAAATATTGGTTGTGTTTTTTTCACATTTCGCTGATTGGATTCCAAGTGCTTGATAAATTTTTGGTAAAGGTTAAATTTACATTTAATGATCAAAATATACAATTTCTTAATCATTTAGGTACGCAATCTTTCAGTAGATACCTGAATGATATATTCGTCGATGTTAGGTATGACGCGTGAAAGTTGTGTAGATGCCGTATACCATTTTATGCACTAAAAGTTGCTAAAAGCTTGTAATAAAATGTTTACTCTTCGTGCTCTAAAAAAATAGCATTAAAGGTATAACGCAGAGCGGCTAAAGTGTGTGTTATAAGTTATAGCCCTTAACTTCTTTGTAAAGAAAAAAAGTCCTGGAGGTCACATTATGTTAATGTGTTGCGAAAATTATATAAAAACTAGTAGTAATAGCGGGAATACTTTCTCTAATTCAATCTGATAATTTTATTTCTCTTATTTATTCGAAATAAAAAAATCCTGTGTTTACTCGGCGCTATCAGCCATTATGACACTCGAACATATGTGCCCGAATCAACAAATGGCCCGCTTTAGCCTCTCGATAAACAATGTTGTATTATGTAGCTGGTGTTTCATTCTTCTTAAGGGGGATACATGCCGTCCAGTGGCGCCTCAAGGAATAAAATATCGTATCATAGCGTGGAAGATAAACATTATAAAGTCCTGTGTTGCGTGTGTTACAAATACAATAACGTACTTTTACGTCATTAAACCAACAATTGAAATGTTTTGCTTTCGTTGTTATAGGCATAATTGCCAAAAACGGCCTCTTTTAGCTCTTTTGCTTATAACAACGATAGTGGAATATTTTGAGTGTTGGTTTAATGACGTAAAAATACTTTACTATCTTCGTAATAAATGCAACATAGGATTTCATAATGTTTATCTTCTATGCTATGATATGATTTTTTATTCAATGAGGGCGCCACTGGACGAGACCTAAGTAAGAACAACATAGATACCGAGACATGTTAACTTGTAGAGATATAAACATAAAACGATGTCATTGATTTCTCTTTCAATAAACTTTTAAAAGTGAATACGTTTCTGTAGTTTTTTATTACTATTATTACTATTGTTTTCCGTCTAGCTTAAATAAATATGTTTGGTTCAGTATGTATAAAGCTAAATAATAATTAAATCAATAATTTTTATTAAATATTGATATTATAATTTTTTTTAGGTGTGACGCGACTCCGTAGCTTTTCTGTTCGTTTGCATTGACTATACGTTGACCCCAGGTTACCTATTAGGCGCTAATTTCAAATTTTACAAATCGAGCGTAGAGTGTCACTTGAGGGGCGCGGGGTGATTGGGCGGAGCCATTTTAAAGCTTCACGATCGAGGTGTCGCCTTAACATAATATCACTGATCAGTTTATTGATTAAAATATTCTTCCATTGGTCAGTAGGCTCGAATCCTCAAGATGTTCAGGCGCTAAAACACAATTTTTTGGAGAGAGTGAAGTGGGCCTTAGTGTCTTGAATGGTTTAATAGTTTGGAGTTCACAACCCAGAGGGAAAACCAGACCATTCTTAAGTTAGGCCGCATGTCTTTCGAAATATAATTTCTGGAATGTGTTAACCTAAAAATGTATGTACATAGTTGTAAAAAACATCGTGAGGATCTTTTTTACAAATATGTACATAAATTCAAAAACATGAATTTAGTGGTAAGTATACATGTCAGGATTTGGATCATTTGGTCAATAGGCCGATTGTTTATTCACTCGGCTATCACTGCTCAAATTAATTTTAACAAATGATATATGTATTCAATGTATATCTACATCTTCCCAAAAGAGTTCCTTATTCGAAATTTAAATAAATTTTTCATCGGCATTTTTCTTACTGGCCAATTCTAAAAACTTTCAACGTGAACAACCCATGTGCGTACACCCTAATATCTATTAACTAAATTAAATTCAACACGAGAGCTCATCATTTACGTAAACCAGAAACAGCCATGCAGACGGATTCCTTCAAAGACTTGGCCACTAAAGTGTTTGATTAATGATAGCTTTAAATCGTTCGTTACTGGCCGTTCGTACAAGAAGTGTCGGTACATGCAACATATACTATGCATTCAAAGTATTGGTTCATCGCCCACCTCTATCGTGAACATGCTTTACCCATCGATTTGGGCTATAAAATTTCCAAATCAGATAATAAACATTTAACATTATTGACAATGTCCCGTGTAATACGTGTAGTATGTTTTGAGATAAAACGGACTAGTTACGTTTTAACAAATATTTATATGTATGTCACACTTATTGCCCTTTTCGCATTATATGTTATTATTTTAAGAACAGAAGTTCCTTTCAAGTTAAAATGTGCTTATTTTCAACATCTTTAAGTCAAGACTCATCAATAAAAATAATATTTTTATAACACATTAAGGCTTATACGTCAATAAACTTATAATATATCAACGGAATATTTTATAGTTTAAATTTGACTGACAAGTAAATTATTTAAGAAATATTTTAAACCCGCGGCTTCGCTCGCATTGACAAACCATTTTTTTTTTAATAAAAATATCCTACGAGTATTATACTTCTTATACCTCCAAGAATATGTGTACAAAGTTTCATGTGATCGGTTCCGTAGTTTTCGCGTGAAAGCGTAACAAACAAACGGACATTCACATTTATAATATTAGTAGGATATAGTAGGATTGCAATAAAGAAAACATAAGTTAATATCGAATGCTACTCATCTTTGAACAGGTATGATGTAATAATGATGTACGAAGTAGTATTAGGTAGTAAGATTTACTATTTCTTTCGCTATAACTATCTGTCTATAACTTCACGCCAAATTCCTTGCGGAGTAGGCAGAGAGAGCCGAGCGCCAAATGACTCGGTCCTTACACTTTTATTTTTATATACTACGTCGGGAGGTATACAAGCATACGGCCCACCTAATGTAAAGCGGGTACAGTAGCCTATTAACGCACCTCACCTCAATCGCTTCTTCTCTTCCTTCGCTATAGATACTAATTCGAGCTTCTAATTATTCGTATAATTTAATATTCAAATGATTGCCATCTTGAAATAGAGTCCTGTAATAGGACATTAAATATATTTATTATGAATAGAATATTGTAATTGCACTCATAATTTTCTTTTATAGTTTAATAAATTTATTCTTATATTCTTACAACTTAACATATTCATGGGTTATTAAGACATTAGAAGAGTAAAAATGTATGTTACGACGTTAATAATATATTTTTTTAAATATTTGTAAAAGTGTTTATTGAAGTAATTATTGTCAAAACGTGTGGAGATAGTATTTGAGTTACACTTGCGTAAGCCTGAAATTCGGCACAATTAACTATCTAGTGAGTTTTGTTACAATGTGAAAATATAGATTGAAGTTTACATAGATGACAATGTATGTAGTCAACTTTTTTTCATATTAGTGTGACAAAACTCACAACACAACATCTTATTTATGTAGAACTTGCTCAAAATATGAGTCAGAATCCTATTAAATATTTTTTGCTGGTAATAAAACATACAAAAATTAAATTATGTTACAATAGTAGTAGATGGTAACAAATACGGATCATGTATGAAAAACATAATTATGCATTTAGTTCAGCCGATACGTACCCATCTGCACATAGGAAAGGTAAGGGAGAGACGCCATTTTGACATATGACTTTTTATTATATCAATTATTACTTACGTCGTCAACGTATTTAAAGAGATTACACTCTGCATCAAAATAAGCAAATGAAAAACATACTAATATAATATTATTATGTATATATAAATATTACTTTTTTATAGAGAACAAAATTACGATGTATTAAGAATATATTTTTACCAGTTCAATGGCGCAATAGTGAAACGCGCCGTTCCCACACAGGACAAACTAATAAAATATGTGTGCATGAACATATCTGTTTTTATTGGTTTAGGACTAAGTTTTGTTAAGAGAGGTAGGACGTATCAAAGCAGCCCGTATGGGGATGAGCCTCCACCTCACAGAAAACCGCTGCCAAATAACAACTCCCTAGAAGGTTGTTGTGTTCCTGCGCATAAGTGAGGTCACCAGTAAACACGTAAAGAGTTTCTGCGTTAGCAACAGAGCATCTGCCAAGTGATACTTAATGTATCGCAAGCTACGGTAACATTGGCTACGGTAATAATAAAAAAAAATCCAACATGTACTTTTAAGGAATGCCGCTAATACGTACCAGTTTTGGTACTTAACGTACCATTTGAGGCACAAATAAAATAATATGTGCCTAGAATGATGATCACCATAATTGTAATTCCATGAGATGGAATTTTTGCTTCGAAAGTTTTCAAGTACAAAATATTATGCATTGCTGTGAATGCATTCGATAATCAATGTACAAAGTTAATAACTAAGGATCCCACTAAAATTTACAGTTGCGAAAGTTTAGATAGCTGAATAGTAGGAAGTTATTTGATCAAAATGCTGATCGAAATTGGATTAACTTTAGTACAGACTAGACTAGACTTCATCATTCGAGAGTATAAGGGAATTATGTCTATGTATAATTTCTTACGCAAATGTGAAGGATGTATTCATGTCTTATTCTTCTTCGCTTTATCGTAATTAGGATTGCAGGGGTCCTCTACATGAGCCTAAGTATTTGGCGAAGACTCAGATTTTTACATAAAGCGACTGCCGTAAGACCTCCACAACGGTTCGTCAACGCCTCTTCACGATGTTTTTCTTGACGAATGCGTTAATTTTATTAAGATTTTCTGCCTATCCTGCAAGGGACCTAGCATGTATACATGCATTCAAAATAATTAGAACTAAGTAACAAAAAGTCATGTTTCTCGCTTGACCGGTTTTAATTACATTTTGTTCTGCGAAATTAGATGTATATGTACACTTATTGCACTGCAAAACATACAACGCTTAAGATATTAATTCACATTACAACACAAAAAAAAATATTTTTGTGTGTGTGTGTAATGTAAATAAAAATCGTGTTTGTAAAGACTCTATTTTGCCTACTGGTACTGGAATCGCCAAATCGGATAATAAAAAAAAGTAGTATAGATTAAATTGCTTGTAAAATGGTTAAACTTGTTCATAAGAAACTGCTCCATCAGCATTTTCGTTTGACATCTCTGTACATAAGGTAGAGATTACGTCAACACGCGTCTTGCGCTAACCCAGTTTGTTGTGTTAAAACTGTTATACAAAACCCCTACTACAGTAAACTAAAAAACTAAAAAATATGAACAATCCGCACTCCATAAGTCGGGTCATGGTGTATCTATATGCCAAATATTATTTTTATAGTTATTATCTTCGCTGAAGTTAATAAAAACTTTTAAATAGGAGCGAGATTCGAGAAGCTCGATGAAGTCCATGCGTGTATCAGTCTACTCGAACACGCACGTTAAGCAGCGTCAAGCGCAGCCTGCTTAGATTCTCCAGCCGTCAAATGACAATTTTAAAACACAGAGAAGTAGCCTGCAGCTCTGCCACCATGCATAAAATCGGCGTCAGTTGCATCTGCAGATTACAAATTCCTGGAAGGTTGTTGTGTTCTCAATCACGAGAGTTGAGTGATGCTCAATTACACTTCTAATTTTCTGAGGAGTCACTATGTTCGACGACAATAATTTGATTTGATTCAACGTTGTGAGAATTAGTCAACTTTATTGTAGCCATTCTTATATTGGAGTCTCATTTTTGAATGTTTCAAAAGAAAGAAACGGAATCCCTAAATACAACCAAACCAATCTATCGCTGCTGGACGCAAACAAGCAAACGGCCCGGCTGATGTAATAAAGCGACGATCGAAATCTATGAGTACATGGACTTTGTAACTTCATTTACTTGGAGCAACACAACATCATACTCACTCACTTTGCGTATTCTTTTTCTTCTTCCTAGCGTTATCCCGTTTCCTAATCTATTAAGATCGGTGGGGTACCGCTACCTAAGCCTAAAGATTCGGCGAAGAGACTAATTTTGACTCCATGTCGCCAGACTCACTCCCTTTGCGTATTTTACAATAATAACAACATGTGTTACAAAGATTTTCCTTAAAATTAAGTAACGCAGGCAACTGCAATTTACCATAATCGTGCGTCAATAACTAGATGAAACATTATTTTAGATTGTTATAGGGATTCAGATTAATACCAATAAAATAATTATAATTAACATGTGACTATTTGAATAAGTTAACTGTAAAAATTCCAGAATTGAATTATTAAAATTTCAAATCAGGTGGTAAAACCATTAGATATATAAATAATTAGTTCACACAAAATTGATTAAGCAGTCACCGTCAGCCAATACTACACCAACATCTACATTCGAAAACAACTTACCTTTCTCAAACGGAGTAAAAATTTTTAAAATAATTGCCTAATTGCAAATAAAGAATATTTTGTAAGTGAAATGTAATCGAGACTTGTAACAAATAACAATAGTAGAGGTGGCGAATGTTAACCGCTCGACCGCAAACGGGTCAATGGAGCCCTTTGATCCAACCTCTCACCTGTCTCTTCGAGTGTCCTGGTCTTTCGCAGACTAGACACTTTGGGACTGTACTCAAGCCGTCATACGTAGATGTTGACTTTACCTTCAGTGTGCCAGGTTGGTTATATCCGGTGTGTATTCAAGTTTGACGGTTATTTAGGTTATATGGTAGTGTCCATTAAAATATTGAAATGCATTTTTTATACAACGTCGGGAGGCATACAAGCATACGGCTCACCTGATGTAAAGCGGTTACTGTAGCCTGTGAACGCTAATAATACATTAAGTTTCACTCGCACGATACCACCTCTGCTGCTAACATAGCACCACCATAGGAGCTTACTGGTGACCTCACTCACACGCAGGAACAGAAGAACAGAAGGGCTGCTTTGATGCGGCCTACCTCTTTTAAAAACTTGTACAAATTTTATTGTATATTTACTTGTACAAAATTTATCATGAAATTATCTTATTTTTAGATATATTTACTAATAAACTATGTTTACTAAATATTGTGACTTTTATTAATATGTGCAATAAAGGTTTAATATATATATGTTAAAATGTGTGTGTATAATATATGTATATTATATAAAAGTATAATAATTAGCAAAATAGGGTACCATTCGCATACCATTAGATGATTCAGCTATTCGTTTTCCTCGCTGTAATATAAAGAAAATTCAATCTATAACTTCACGCCAAATCCCTTGCGGTGACTCGATCCTTCATATCTCACTCGCTTCTTTAATATTCATTGCTCTTCTCATGCACGCTCGCCGGTTTCTAGGGCGTCTGACATCACCTTATGATAGAACACGACTAATTTGGTCATGGTAGGTAAGTCTTGGCCTTCCTCGGCTCCTACATCCTTCCACCTTTGCATTGTATATCTGCTTCGTCATTCTTTCATCCTGCATTCTTTCTACATGTCCGAACCAACGGAGCATGCCTCTTCTTATTTTAACACAGACTTTTAACAGAAAATTCAATACTTTCTTATAGTGTACACATTAAGAACTATAACTGTGAAAGTAGGTACTTACTGTAAATTATTTATACTACTTACATATGTTTCACATGTGATTGCATATAGATTATATTTATCACCATCCGAGTAATTTATTTTTGGTTATTTAGAAAGAAAAATATTATATCTTTTGCGTGGATCTAAATTTTAATTTAATTGCTGAAATAAACTAACTGAATAATGGCAACAGATGGACTATAAACGTTTTACAAATAAACTATTCACGCAATAAAAATAAAGCAGCACGAATGAGCTTTCCAAAGAATCTCGGTAATCCTTTATGAAACAGGAATTCATAACGCTCTGATAATTTATTAATAACGTGTGTCGGTTATAAACGTGACTACATAAAAGTTCTAGCGTATAAAAAATCATAAAATCCTCATACGACATCATACTGTAAGAAGTATAATTTCATTCCATAATCTGAGACATGTTTTTGTAAAATATTTTGTGATTCGTGAATAAAAGAGGTGTTCATATATTGTGTGTCCGATTTGAATCATAATAGTATTTGAAATTTATTTGGTCGTAAAACGGGAAAGTGTTGCCGGTATGGGTAGTGACAAAAGCGGTTTTATCGCTGTCGGTGAGCGATCGTAAACTGTGCTTCGGCTGTCAAAATATGTGTGTAGCTGGCTGGCCTATGTTCGACGGGTCAGTGTTACTCCGACAATAAAATTTAAATTTATTACTATTAAATACGAAGTATACTGGCTCATTTATCTACTCGTGACAAATTGTGTGTAATTTCAAAATTATGTGAATTTAAAATCAGTTCAATTTTTTGTATTTATTGCATTTTTTTTCATTATTATTAGTCTTATATTTCTATATTTATTTCATTCTCATATGTCAAACTGTGTACTGAATCATCAAACTTTATAATATATTTTTTACACTTTTTTTATTAAAATGATTGCAAAAAATAATAATCCAATCCGCTTCCAATCCACTAGCATTTTACTGCCCATTTCTGCATACTAAAATATTTATGAGCACTTTAAAACCGGTGAAATTTGATTCCAGAATTGGGTTCTTATAAACTTAGGCACTAACTTCACTTAAGCGCAAAAGTGGAAGGATGTAGAAGCCGAGCGAGGCCAAGATATACCTATCATGACTAAATTTATCGTATTTTATCATAGAGTGACACAGAAGCTCCGATAGACTAAAAAATAATTGTGAATGTTGAAAAATCTATAGAAGTATGTGTGTACTAATTTTGTTGAAGGTAGAATACTCATTGTTGAGTATCAAACTATCAGTAAAAAGTCATTCAGAGATTCATTGGATCAAGAGTAGACTATTTTTATTTTATTTATCTTTTTTCGGGATTTATTTTCATCCTGTTAAGTCATAACTCAAGCAAAGATCTGTAAGGTTACAAGTTTTATATGACAAAGTTGTAACTTAATCTATGGCTACTTACTAACAATACCAAGAGGATTATTGGCACTTAGCCTCGTAGGTAAATTTCGACAAAGAGTTGATCCAATTATGACAACTGTCCATCTAACAATTTACTCGTATCATCAATCAAATAAGTATACCACTACCGTGACAATCAAGCATACGACCTGCCTGATGGTAAACAGTCACCATAGCCTATGGACATTTGCAACACCAGGGGTGTCACTCATGCGTTGCCGACCCTCTAAATACCTCTTCACGTATTTCTTGAAGCACTCCATGCTGTAGTCCACTGGGAAAACCTCGGCTGGGAGCTCATTCCACAGTTTGAGAGTTCTCGGAAGAAAACTTCTCTGGAACTGCACAGTACGCGACCATTGCGGTACCAGTGTGTGAACTCCCCGCCGTCGGCGAGCGGTGGTACTAAGTACTATAACGGCACCGGTTTTAGGTCGAAATTCCTCTATTTATTTACACAGCACCACCTGGGAGCACGTTGAATGAGCTCATATGATGGAAAAATTATATTCCAGCGACGTGTTTATAACGTCATACTAGTTGTTCCTATTTGACGTCGAATAAACGTCACCATCCAATAAAGTTTCTACAGTTTCACGCGTATTTCTTCGTAGATTCGATACGGCACAAAACGGCAACTTGCAATAACGAATTGACGAGTTCAGTGGAGCAGTGGTGAGTAACGCTACTTTGATACCAACGCTCGTGAATTCGATTCCTACCCAGGACAAACATTTGTGTGCGTAATGTCTGCTTGTCTTGGTCTGAATGGTTTTAAGAGAGGTAGAGCGCAACAAAGAAGCCCATATGGAAAAGTACTCCCACCTCACAGAAAACCGTAGCCAAATACTGTGCAGGGTTACCTGGAGGGTTGTTGTGTTCCTGTGTGTGACTGAGATTATTAGTGAGTTCTTAGGGAGTACCTGTGTTAGTACACTTAATGCAAGCGTTCACAGTCTACAGTAACCGCTTCATATCAGGCAGGTCGTAGGCATGACGTTGTAAAAAAATGAACCAATTTACTTATCTTATGATTATTGATCCATTCGATATTGATGCGGTATATTTTTAGTTATAATTTAAATTAATCACTTTACCATTTAAAAAAAATTGAAAAAATTGAATTGAAAAACTACAAAACCGCCCAGATATGAAACGGTTACCGTTACCCATGAACTTAAAAATGAAGTATCGCTCGCGCATTGACTGAAACTCGCGTTGCTAAAGACTCCTGGGCAACTTGCTCGGTTGAACAATAGAAAGTTTTATTACTTCTCTGTGTTCTTCTATGAGGTAGAGATATTTCCCCAGATGAGCTGTTTGATTGTTTGACAAGGACAAATTTATAAAACAGTGATGGAGACCAAAATCTTTGCTGATAATGAAAAATATCAAATTACAATAATGAAACGGTCTTGTTTTGCATATTTGCAAGTAAGGTAAGGACTCCATAAGTGTGTATGTATAGATTTATTTTACTACCTGCCAGTCCACTAGAGTTATTCTTCTTCTTAGCGCTATCCCGTTTCTTTTACTGTTAGGTTTGGCGGGGTTCGCCTCCTAAGCCAAAGGATTCAGCGAAGATACCGATTTTTAAATGAAGCGTCTGCCATCAGCTACACAACTCAGAGGGAATACCAGACCTGTCTTAGGTAAGATCACACTTTGAGTCCTTCGAAATTTAATTTCTTGAATGTACTGGTTTCCTCAATGATAATTTTCTTTACCGCTGAGAGAAAATTACAAATACGAGTACATAAATTCGAAAACACGAATTTAGTGGTACACGCTAGTATTCGAACCGGGCACCAGTTGCTCAATAGGCCGGTTCCTTATCCACTGGGCTGTCACTACTCTTGAACTTGCCACTAGAATGATCAGTTTAATAAAATACAATGCCAGTTATAAATACCTATATAGTAGAACTAATGTAGGACTACATTTCATTATACGTAGAAACAAAATCCACAATAGCACTGTAAGTCACCATAAAAGAGACCATCGTAGTACCTAATTTAGTACAATCATTATGCATATTGTTCGCTCCCGTTGCCTTTGTTTTTCGATAAAGAGTGGCCGTTTCCTCACAGTTTTCCCTTTTCCCAGCTTTTTATTATTCAGGGGTCGCTTTTACCTGAATGCAAGTTTTAGTACAATCAAAAACAAAATTGTTTGGCTACTTTCATGTTATTTTATTTGTTGATGAAGAAATTATTTCGCTTGATTCTAGTTGATTTCAATAGACAATTTATAATTACTTTTTATGCCTTTTTAATACATCGGGCCTGCAAAGAAGCATATGGTCCACCTGTAATGTAAATACCGGAGCTTATATGCCCTTACCTGCTTATTGGTGAGTTATTATTACCGTGCAGCACATGCAGGTGAAGTTATCTTAGATTCTAAAGATGAGTCTCATTCATCTAAGATTATCTCACTCAAAATTTCCAAAATGAGTTCATATTTTTACAATCACACCGAATGTTATCAGATACATAAGTAACTGCAAGGATATTAGTAAAAACAAACGTATACTCGTTCAGACGAATATACTCGAAAGAAAATTTATTGTACAGAAAATAATATGGAATATTTACACAGCAATAAACGTAATAAATACTTACATGTATACTACTTATATAAATCAATGGTTTTTCTCGGCGGTAAAAGCTCATAACTAACGATATGTCTCTGGAGCTTGACCGACCTTTCACCATGATCTTTTTTGCACATTTTTGTCGCAGATAATCCACTTTTCATCATCCATGGTCAGTCTTTTCAAAAACGGCTCGATTTTATTGCGTTTAAATAGAGTATCGCTAAAATTTACGTTTAAATAGAGTTCTTTCAATGAGCTCGTGCAATAAATATTGAACTTTTTTGTATATCCAGACTTTTTATAATGCGCCAAATCTATTTAGGAGCCAACTCTTAGCTCTTTAGCCATATCGTAACTAACATATTTTTAGTGTTTGCCTTTTTTGTAACGAAACTTCAAAATTTATGATTTTTTTTTGTAAAATTCACTTATTTGGCGGACACAAAAACAATATAAAAATGATGGGAAATCGTATTTATTTATTATTTTGTTTTTAAAATGTCATCCATTCATTGTTATCAAACCGGGCCAGATACAAACAGTACAAGCGAAAATATTTTATTGTAACTTTTTACTCATAAAATACGTAAAAATGTTTACCCGATCTATTATATAAATATTGTAATAAACCTTTCGAGTTCAATATACTAATTACATATAAAAAAGTAACCGATATTAATACAAACATACTATTTCAAATTAAATAAATAAAATAATTATGTTTGTGATTGTACAAAGATTCCGTGGGAAGCTAAGACATCGCTCACAATATTGTCTTCGTAATGGGTAAGATGCTCCTCGCGCCATATTCCGAATCCCGCCGAAATAAAATTAGCCTTAGGGTAATAAATTCAAATCACAGCCCACCGTAATTTTAGCCTCCTTTTTCACCAGAAGATATTTGCTGTGGAATCCTTAATTTGGTTTCTCTTCATTGTTGAGGTTACTCCCGTTGTTATTTCTCGCTTTGTGCCCTTTATTCCAACATTTCCATTGTGACAGAAGGATGTATTGGGTACGAAAATTAGATAACGGATATTTAATTATGTGTATAATGTCATGATTCCGAAATAAATATATAAACACCCACCTAGAATTCTAGATCGCTTAACATTTCGGATTTTAAAAAGACGGATTCTTCAGAACGTATGTGCTTCTACTACCGTCTTGCCGTTTGACTGATAATGCACTTGGATTTAAATCTAAATAAATATTAATCGTCGTCTCTGGAATCTAATCTAATAAACAATATTGAGCCAAGTAATCCAATGATAAAGCCAGGAATATACTCGTATTTATTTATTTGTTTATGCAAACAAGTAAAACATAAATGCGTAGGCATAGGTATGAATTGATGTATGATATAATTATGTATCACATGCACACACACATTTCCAAAAACAAACAGTTTATGTGACAGAAATAAATATTTTTATATTTTATTTTGTATATCCCTTGTTGGATAGGCAGAAGGAACCGAGCGCCACATGACTCTGCCCTAACACACCTAACTGGTTTCTTTAACGTTTATAGGTCTTCTCATACATGGTCGTCGGTTTTTTTTGGTTTTTGGTTACGACCGACGAGTCTTAGCCTTCCTCTGCTCCATATACATATAAAAAGTCGTCAAGTGGGAGTCCGACTCGCTCTCGGAGGGTTCCGTACAAAAATATTTTCGAAAATTATTTTGTGTTGTAACTACATATTTACGGTTGTCAGATTTTTCCTTAACTTGTGCTACAATGACCTTGCTTCTTACCAAATTTCATGGTTCTAGATCAACGAGATGTAACCAATAGGTTTTGATTCCCATGCGAGTGTGAAAATATGCGTATAAAGAGGCATAAACAGCCGTATCTTTTAATTGCGTTGACTTAGAAATTTGTTTTTCACTCCTCGAAGGGACTGTAAATCTGAGTATGTTATATTAATTTCAACTTGATAGCTTCACCCGTCCCTAAGAAAAAGAGTCTTGATAAAGAGACAGACGTACAACAAAGTGATCCTATAAGTTAGTTTTGCCTTATGAGGTACGGAACCCTACTAAAAGTTTTCCATAATTTTCAAAAAGAAAAATGCACATAAAGTATTTGAGTTATACTACATAAGAGACTTTTTTTTAATACAAGCATACGGCCCACCAGATGTAAATTGATTACCAGGCTACGGTAACCAATTTACATCTGATGGGTTACTGAACGCTTGCAATACATGAACTATTGCTCACGTAGGTATTGCTACTCGCGCTGCTAACACAGCAACTCCTAAGAATCTTATTGGTAACCCCACTCACTTACTTTGAAATTGATGATCTTAAGAATAATTTTGATCGACATCAGGACCCGAAGTCCTGTCTCCATATACACATTAGCGATACCCATCGAAGTTTCACTGTTACAATCAATACATTAATAAACTAGCACCACTGGGCTTCTTGCTAGATGCATTAATCATTCGCGGTTTCCATTACGGTCTATGTTTGTTTTAAGTTTGCCAACTACGGAACTTCATATTAGATTGTAGTCGGCATTGGCTCTATATGTTTACATACTGCTGAACAGGCTGTTATTAAGTGTATGCGTCGGATTGCGACTTGCTAATGAGCGAGCCCGTATTTGGTAAAAGCGGATAAAGGAACTAATCTATTGGGAACATATTTGGTTATGCAGAATTTCTCCATTGGTTATGCGTAGATTTTCTACCGAGTATTTCGCTTTTACGATTTCTCCGATATTTGTAGGTAATGCTGGCGCCAAATAATGGTGACATGTGAACACCAAGTAAGGTGTTAAGATAATTGTTAGTCATAAATGCATAACAAAAGCAACGTCAGATTTTGTCCAACTAAGAAGTTGGCGACGAAATTTCGTCAGAAATAAAAATCTGTGATTTTTGTTAGGTCCAATCTATAATGAAGAAAAACCAAGATTCGCATCTGCAAAGAACATGCTGCTAGTGGTGGAGCGAAAAATCCTTCGAAAAACCCTGGAAACAACACAGAGGGGACATGTCAGCCTAGTGACTAGACCTAGTGTCTATCCTACCATCTAGTGGTATCCAGTCGACCGCCCTAGGAATCGCTGGAGCCAAAGGTTGAAAGTCCTGCGTAAGAAATGGCGTCATCTGGTGGTAGAGGCAAAGATTTACTTTAGGTCATTGCGCCACTGCAATAAGTAAGTGATTTTTATTAGGCATGGGTAAGTAAAATGATTTCTACAATGTATTCAGAAAATATAGCCTATCACGTGATAGCCACATTCACTTGTAGTACCTGTCTGCACTCATGGAATAGTGTAAGTAATAAATATGCAATTTGATCTAACCTGCTTTGTGTGCTTCCGCCACCAATTAGTTCATGCGGCCTAGCGCCGGCCGGCACCCACCCACTACTGATAGTACGTGCTACATGCCGACGCTGCCATGGCTGCTCCGGTAGTCTCTGCCTCGGCTGCTGCTCAAAGGTTTAAAAATAAATATTAGGGAACAATTAGAAATTAATAAACATAAAAATTCTAACATTACTCTCATGAACAAACAGACTGACGTAAACCATTCCCCACTATTAAATATCTTTTCGCTCACACCATCCACCCCCACCCTCAATTCAATATAAGGGACGGCACTGCGATGGATTTGTCACTTGTAGCATGTTATTCTTACGATTAAAATCTACAACGCCTGATGATGCCTCGTGGAGAGGCGAAACACGTGTCGCAGCGACGACCAGGCCAGTCGTGGCAGCGACGGTGGTGATGGGGGCATGCGGATTCTGTTGCAGATGGCGGACGACCGCAGCAGCTGAGGCAGACTACCGGAGCAGCCATGGCAGCGTCGGCATGTAGCACGTACTAACAGTAGTGGGTGGGTGCCGGCCGGCGCTAGGCCGCATGAACTAATTGGTGGCGGAAGCACACAAAGCAGGTTAGATCAAATTGCATGTAAATTTGACTTTCGCAAAATAACGCCTGAATCTATTAACTATTTAAGTAATTAATAAAAAAAAAATATTTCGATAATAGCAATAACAATTTACAATTTTTGTATTACGAGTACAAATTGTTGAAATGTACTTGAATACTCGGATCTTTTTACTTTAACTTACATTAGGTACGGGATATTAATATTAATGGCTGGCCAATTTTAACTGATCCGAATGTAATGTTGTAGCGAAATAACACGGAGTGTATGAGTGAATTGCGTGTAGTTTTAAGATAATACAGTAAAATGACACCATCCAGCAGCATGGTATGATAATGGAAGTGGGAGGTGGCTATAAGAAGTTATTTCTGGCTTGAGCTCCTTTGACTTCTATTTGTGAGGCCTTTAGTAATAAAACGTATTTTTTAATTTATTTACGCTATCTTTAGTAAAAGCAAACTCTGCATGGGATGAAATAATATGTAATTTGTCTATCACAATACATAAAAAAATAGCAAAAAGTTTTCAACTTCAAACTTCAACATCAAGAACCTCTATTAGAAAAAAACCTGTTATTGACGAAATTTTGAAGGACAAATTTTTGTAACATGTTTATTAATTATTTATTATTAATGTATCTGGAATTATACCTGATGATTTTACTAATAAGAAAATAACTGAATTGAATATATTATAATTAAATATTATGTACTCAGAGATTTCTATAAATATAATTTATAATCTCGGTTTGTATGGTACATAATAAGTTACTTATAAATATAATAGACTCCACCTCATAGAAAAACTGCAGCCAAATAACAATTCCCTAGAGTGTTGTTGTGTTCCTGCGTGTAAGTGAGGTCACCAGTAAGCTCCTGAGTAGTTGCTGTGTAAGCAGCAGAGGAGGCATCGCGCGAGTGATATATATTACAAGCGTTAATATACTATGGTATCTGCTTTACACAGGTGGGCCGTATGCTTGCATGCCTCCTGACGTTGTATATAAAAAATAATATCTAAGTACCGTCATATAATCACTACGTATATCGTAGTGATTATATGACGGTACTTAGATATTATTTTTTATAGACGGTAATGATATTAATATAAATATTAGTTCACAGTCTATAATATTTCCATAATCATAATACTACCTCAATTGCTTCGTCGTATATCTTAGACCAAGTTTATCTCATCAATAGAGAGGCAATAACATCACTCATTCGGAAGATAATCCTAGTACATAATTTGAACTCGGTATATTAGGCAGCTGGTAGTTATACGATATAATTTGTGAAGTAATAACAACACTATGACTCTAGATCGATATGTTGTTAATATCGAAGCAATATATTAATCAGTAAGTAAGAGGATAGAGCTAGAACCACTAGTGGCTTGCTGCTATAATGCTTAAATGCTTCAGCAAGCTTTATCGCATTTTCATAAAGTAGGATCCTTTTAAAAGCGTTACATTGCACCGAATTCTATATATGCATCCAAAAGGTTAACCACTGTTGGCTTCTGATATAGAGCGTATATATATATGTATATACATATTATTGTATGCGCACTTATATGTTGTAGTACACACGAAGGATGGTCAGTACGTGACAAGCATGATAAATGAGGAGTTTGGGATCATGCCTCCGGGGACTCCCTTTGGCTGAGAGGGTCGATTTGGGAAGAAACCTAACAACCCGCAAATAATTTCCAAATAAAAAACAACCCTATTGCTATTGATTTTGGGAGTGTATTTCAGTAGCGTAAGGTCAATGTTACAGCTCCATAAAAATTCTAGAACTCAAACGAATTACTTTTGCAGAAAGTTACTATGAGGTGTCTAGTGGTAGGCCAAAGGAGACCCTGTGTGAACATTATTTGGATTCATGTTTGAATGTACATTAAGTTACACGTATTGTTATATCTTTAAGGTTGTCTAAAATGTAGAATTCAAGTCGGAGGGAAGTCAAAGGCGCATTGGACTTTAGGCGTGGAATACATTTGGCAGTAACCTTTAAGAGAATAGTGAAATAAATCATTGCATTTGTCCAGATTTTTCGAAACTTAGAATGTCACTTTGGAAATAGAACTCGATCTTCCAAATGCTCTATAGATATAAATAACTATATCTATCTATATCGTCACGTCAGATCCCTTGCAGGGTAGGCAAGTGAGCCGAGCGCCGTAAGACGTGATATATACGCATCTCGCTCGCTTCTTTAATATTCACAGCTCTTTTCATTCACGCTTTCCTATTCCTAGAGTTAGGACTGCATCTCCTTCACACAATCAATTCAGTCGTTGTAGGTGAGTATCGGCCTTCCTCGGCTCCTACATCCTTCCACTTTCATGTAATGTATATCTATTTCGTCATTCTTTAGTCCTGTATTCGTCTGTCGTTTTATCGTTTGAAATGTTTAAAAACCCTGAAAACAGACTTCAATGGAGTTTTAAAAAGTATTTTGGAAATGGGTTACATACATTACATATAGGAAATACAAATATATCCATCCAATTCGTTATGTTGAACTATTTCATAAAGTTAATCTTCTAGCCGTTATACATACTTGTGCCGATAAATTCATGGAACCTCTGTCTAAATTATTATAATTTGAAAAATTTTTCATATTGAATTTATTTATTATTAAAATTAAGTAAAAAGTATTAAATATTAATAATACTTTTTACTTTTTCTGTAATATTTTTTTATGTTGTTTTGTTGGATATGCAGTGGTGGGAGTAAGATCATATAAGGTATTCTATATTCGCCTTCTTCCGATGAGCTCAGTGGCGTCGCAGTTAATAACGCGACTTTGACACCAACACTCGTGGGGTCGATTCCCAGACAGGACATTTCTGGGCATAAACATGTCTGTTTGTTTGTTTATCTGGGTGTTTTAAGAGGTTGAGCGTATCAAAGCAGACCATCTGGGGAATACCTCCACCCCACAGAAAACCGCAACCAAATAACAAACTCCCTGGAGGGTTGTTGTTGTTGTTGTCTATACATATATAGGCAGAGAAACTATCGATACCTTATTTAACTAAAATGTCATGAACTAATACAATGTGGAATAAGTTTGCAATGAGTCATTGCAACATTAACCAGTTGAGAATGCGCAAGCTTGCATTGCCAGAGGAACACCTGGCTCGTCAATTAATAACAATTAAATATTTTACGCACGCACAGACAAACTCACACAGACAAACATATAGATTTCATATAGGAACGGTGTTCCTGAAAACAGATACATAAATATAACACAAAGAAAATAAAAGTAAAAGAAAATCATACATACATAAATACACCTACCTAAGCAAAAGCACATTCAAACTATGAGACAATGTAGTGGAACCGAGAACATTGCTCATAATAAACATTAATTAATCTTTGGCTTCCGTGTCTATCCAAAAATCCAAGGCGACGAGATTTAAATAACTTGAGGCACAGAGACTTTCCCTTTAGCCAGGCCAGACTTCCGGTGAGGCAGCCATGGCAAGAGTGACTGACAGAATCTTCCATCGGCAGCTTAATCAAGCTGATTCTGTATGATGAACAGGTTGACGTCTCAACAGCTACTAGGAAACCTCAGTATTAGAAAGCGCACAGGTATTCTAGAAAGCTACAAGGGTGCCTCAATAGCTACGATGTTTAGAATTCACGTAATCTATTCCAACATCCTTCAAATGATGGTATAGAATAGGGTAACTTGAGTCTAGCGGTAGGTACTAGTATATTTAGGCATCCTGAGAAAACAATGATCCAATGAGTCGAGCGACATATCCACTGCGACCCAACCAGCCATAAGGTAGCAAAACATCAAGCAAAGAGCTAATATAAGTCTCGATATCCAGTATTCTCATTGAAGTTTAAATGACCCCATTAACCAGTACATATTCTTGAGCAGACCATACACCAGCAGATCGAGAACTCAACCGCTTCACGTGTCGGGAATTGCCTACTACCTACTCTATGTAAAGTGATAAGCGTAGCTTATGAACGGGTGCTATAAAAAAGTGTCTCTCCGGCGTTGCCATCCCCGCTGATAACATAGTAACTCCTTAGGAGCTTACCGGTAGCCGCATTTACTCGCAGGAACATGTCTCTCTCACTCAAGGGAGTTGTCATAGTCGGGACCGACGACTTCTTATAGTCGGTAACTTGAGATGACTAAACCCATCCATAGACAAACTGCGGTCGACATTGTTTAACGCGCGTGTTCAATTAAAGTGATAACAAACTCCTCAATTCAAAATTCAAAGTAACTCTGTCTGTTTGTGTAAAAGACAAAGAAAGATAAAGTTGCTTTCGCGTCTATATTTAAATTTATATCCAACAGGATATTTCTTATGGAGAAATAAAAATATCCATAAACCATTACACGTTTTACGGTATCCTAAAACCATTCAATGGAAGCTTAAGAAACGTAGTTCGAACTCTTGAGAGAACATTGCACCTACCAACAGAAACACCGTGTTTGCTTAGGTGTGCTATGTTTGTACGCAAACCTATAAACTGCAGTGTACCGACAAAGTACTAACATCGATTGCAATATGTTTTTAAAACTACTATAAGCAAAAAGAGTCTTTAACTCCCGGGTATAAAAGTCAGTTAACTTGACTGAAGTAGCGTTTAGTTCCGTTCATTTCGCTATTACGTGGTACGGAATACTCGTGTGTATGCACATAAAAATGAGCAGAAACGGTTTTTTAATGCTGCCGACAAAGTGTTAATTATTCTGAACATACCGAAACATGATAACGAAAGAGCAGAAATAACAGAATGTACATTTTTTTTAATGCGCTTTGGAAGTTTTTATTCTAAGCCATAACTACATACCTATAGTAGAATATGATTGCACGTTTGAGACAAATCAAATTGATAATTATTATATACTAGCAGACCGGACACGTGTTACCTTAACCGGAAATAAAAATCCTATAACCCGATTGTAGCACCATCTAACGAGTCCAATTATAGATCTAAACCATACAGGGGACCTAAATATACAAAAAAAAACATCAAATCGGTATAAAGTGCGTTCAAGTAACCGAGAATGTGAACAAACATTCAGGGGCGAAAACATATTTTCATAGAGTATAGTAGTCTTCTTCCTCTTAGCGTTACCTATCTATATATTTATATTTAGTATAAAGTACTGCCTTACTGCTGCACACGTTCTATCTGTCCACCTATTCGGTGGAAGAGAGATTCATACTCTAACAGATCAGTGAGTACCTATAGGTCGATGTCATTGCAATATGTGAATAAAGCTGTCAAGTGTCAGTTAGGTTTCGGGGCGTGTTCGGGATGTGTGTTCTGAACATGAAGGAAATAACCTCCAAGGTTGAACCGATGATACTATTTTGCATAGTGGCTCAATTTACCGCCACGGGTTGGAGGTAAAGTAGAACGCGCAGCTGACCCACATCGCGTCATTTCTAGGCCTATTGGTTAAAAAATTCTCCCATTGATCAGTAGGCTCGTTTTTGTGAGCGAGGACTGCCTTAATGCGCCGTCAAGTAGTTTATTGGTATGTATTGTATGTGGTATTACGGTATGTGTGTATTGGTATGGTTCGCACGACAGTTGCAACTGAACGAAATTGTTGATTTTTTTTCACGTACAAACAGGTATCCACTACAAGTAGAACCCCCATTTAATTGTAAAATGATATACTCGTAGTTAAGTCAAGTTAGTTATTAATTTCATTTTAAACCATTTTAATTCTGAAACACTGGAAAACGAGGCGGTGGCATTTTGCCCACTTCCCATTTAGAGGCATGTAAAAATGCAAGATTTCATGCTTACTAGAAATCTATTTATCTATATCTTCACGCCAAATTCCTTGCACATTAGAGAGAGAGAGACTCACACATACATACACACACACACACCTCAATCACTTCTTTAACATTCGTAGTTCTTTTCATACACGCTCACCGGTTTCTAAGACCAAATTTGATTTTCTAAGATCAATTTGGTCATGAAAAGTAATTATTGGCTATGTTCGCCTACTACGTCCTTCTACTAAAAATATGAAAATATAATCAGGGCTTAGTTACATAAAGATGCTTCCTGTATAAAATAATCAGTTCTACTGAGAAAATTTAACGCATAATGTTGATTATTATGTGATAATTAAGTCTAATTGGCTAATCGTATTCGTAACTCGGACAAATTCCAGGCAAAATGATTAAAAAGAAAAACAAATATCTCCTTGATTTTCCATTTTCACGTTACAAAACGAATATAATACTAACTATAATATTTACATTATCTGTCTAATGCGATTGTCGCCTTCAATACAATGATTTAAGTACATATTACTTCTATAAGAGCTCAAAGAATAAAATTAAACTTATTACCAGCGAAATATTCAGACTGGTACTTAACCGTGTACGACCATATTATACTTAACTGTGTTTTATGTAAAGATTTTTCGTCATAATTTTATTTATTTCTTCAAATCGTTGCAGAAAACATTGTTTGCTACACAGGCAGTACAGGAATTGAGTCATTGTGTCATTAAAGTTTTCAGCCTTCGGCTTCAGGTGTCTGAGTAGTCTATCATATGTAATTCCTTCTGAATCACCCTGAATAAACAAAGCAATATAAAAAAAAACATCCTGTAACATATAATTAGACTACACGTAAGGCAGGCAAGTCAAAGCGGCAACCATCCTCCTAATTAATCCAAATTCTGAAATAATATAAGACCGCATTGAAATCGATACGTTTGTGAAAGTACTCGTGATAGCAATTAATATCATAAAAGTGTAAAAAATAACTAATATCATAAATTAACAAATTATTATCTTTATGACATTTTTGGCTGTATTATTTTCATGAATGTCCTAAAGGGCGTTTGAAAAAATCTCGAATGACCGATGAATAACTATGTTAGGGCATTTACAAAATAGCTTTTCCCGAAAATCATTGAGATTCCGTACGTGTTTGGTATCGGGGCTTGAAAATATTGGCTCTGCCAGCAATAAGCCGAATGGCTGTAGATGAGTGGACGATCGTTATCGGAAGTTTATATGACCGCTGGCTTCGAATTTTCTAAGCATTTCTGGGGATAGTAGACGCCGAATTTACTTGACATCTGTACTGTCGCTTTAAACGTTATCTCTTTGTGGTATATATTAAATTATATTTTTTCTCATTTATAATTTATGTACATTATATAGTTATAATAAATTTACGTATTTAACTAAACTGCAGGATGATTAATGTTACTATATTCATAGTTAGGTTGGTGTTGAATTATGGACGTCAATCAGAAAATGGGTTGGTTCATTTCCTGATTTTAAACAACTTGCCATTCAACCTTTCTATTATTTATAAAAGCTTATAAAAAGTTACTAGAGGTGTAACTTTACAACATATTTGTTATTTTGGAAGCTGAATATAACTAATGTTAATAAATAATAACTTGATATCGATTTGAAGATGTATGTAACACCGCTGACAATACAATAATTGGGATCCATGTAGTTGGTCTAATGATGGATCTAATGGTGGGTAGCGAAATCCTTGAGTGGCTTTATTAGAAGCCCATTTTCTTTATTTTAAGATATCGTATACATCAGAACATTTAATGCTCTACACTATTTTATATATTATTATATATTTATTTATTTTATATTTGCTATAAGATCCCACTCACGGTAAAGGGAGAAACTTACCATTACAATTTTTTGTGCGTGATATAAGACTATTTTGTTTACCCATGAAATATATATTATAATTATGTGTGAAAGCTATTTAGCCATTTGTAAATTTATTGGGTCTGTTTAAGATATCAAGGAACATTTCTATTAAAAATTACTCATAAATTCTAGGTAAGAATGTAATCCTCACCAAATTGAGCAGATAGCTGCAAAGGATTCCTTCTTTCTTGAACATTAAAATTCGACCATCGTTATTTAATTTCCAATTTGCAGCTATTAATATACTTAATTATCGCATATTGAGTAAAAAGTAAACGTTTAAAACATTAAGTAAACGTTGAAAAAGTCTTACTAACTATATATAATTTGTTATCTTAGACTTTGAACACTAAAATGCATACACAGAATTATTCAGTAGGGTTTCACTCACGACTTTCTTTAAAAACAATTTTCTATTTCTAAATCCCGTGAGAATTTTTAAAATACACGAGGAATCTTTACGCAGACAAGTCTCTAAACGCGGCATTTGATGTGTCAGCTGCGTGTTTATCCTTTTAGTAAAAAGCCATCGTGCTGTACTCATACTTATTTATTTAGTTTCCTTTTTTCAATTTAAACAACACATGGTTTTTCGGTTATCTAATTTAAACTAATAAGTCTGGCTGTACTTCGAAAACTCTTTACAAATCATCTACCTTAATAAAAAATGAGTTCAAATAATAAATCTTCAAGAAAACAGACTAGCCAACTTAACAATGAAATGATATTGAAAAGGTAATAATCTCTCTTAATTGCGAGTCAGTTTTTGATCCACGGAGCCAGTAATCGAAAAGGGACTGTCGATTTTTCCCTCATAAGACGAACCCTTTGAAAATGACCCGTATTTGGCAAAAAATATCTTTGCATTCTGAGGCGTCGCGTCCGGCGTCCTTCCTTCGTCCGCGGTTGATTGCTTTTTGCCCGTGAATAATACCCACTTTGTGCCCAATAAAAGTTTTCCTCCCTTCGTCGATATTGGAAACAATGGCTTTGACTCAGAATTTTTCTGTCGCTACTCGACTACGGAAATGGGCGGGATTATATCGTTCTTTTGATTTGAGACAAAACGTGATACCGGTACAAATGAGATCTCCTTTGCAGAGTATTGTTATTTTCCATTATTCATTGGTTATTGCGGTATCAACTTTGCCTGAGGTAGTGAGTTGAAAATTACTTACTTTTAATGTCTCATGGATACTTTCCGTAAAATATTGTGATAAATTGTGTTATCAATGATATCATATTAATCTGCATTAAAATCAATGGCATGCAAAACACGATTGATTTTAGTATACAGCATCATGACATCAGCCAAAACACTATGTACAAAGATAATATAACATAATTTAAATAACTTAAGTGTTTCAAAAGCGTATATTATTTTTTAAAATAGAGATAAAAACCTACCGTACTGCGGAAACCAGAATGGCTATCTTGAAATTCACAGTAGAATTGAGTTCCCACCGAGGCAATATGTCATACACTGAACACTGACTGGCTGAAGATGTTTGTTTGTTGACTGGTTGTTATGTCTAAATACTACCGGGTATGTATGATTCTGAATTGTTACCACGTTGATTCCAATAATGTACCTAAACATGCATGCATTCATACATGCAGAAATGCCTAAGAACATAGTTGATATATTGGTAAATATATGTATATGATTATACAACACATACGTTACGTTATCTTGATTTTAGTGCACATCAATTTTTACCGGTCGATTAAACAATGGCCGATAGAGGCATCCTCAAATTAGACAAAGACGGTATTAATACGGAAGCCATTAAATTGAGATAAGCTCAAAGCAGATTGGGTGCGCCCTTCGGGTGGTATTAGTCCGTAAGTCCTGATAAGTGAGAGTTGGGAGTTTGTAGGACCAGACATAGATTATACGGAAAATGTATTGATGAGTCTTTTACCGCAAAAATTAAGCTGGGCATACATACCCACCAATTTTTTAAATAGTAACATTTACATACATATCAAATGAAATTTAAATTACCATCATTATTGGCCCATGTGTGCTGGCCTATATTGTACGTTAATTTTTTGCGAAATTTATATAGGAACATTTACATAGTTAACTATAATTTAATTTACAAATTTAAACTATCCAAATCGACTGAGCCGCCTATTATTATATATTGGTGAACTTACGTAAAAAAAAGAATATTACGCGGCAAACATGTATATTCAAAGTTCGTTGAAAATATAGACCTCAATACAAAACTTGATTTATGTTTCATCTAAATAATTTAATAAAAATACGTGATAATAATAAAAAGTTACTTTCTATTGGTTATTATAGAGAGTCATCTTTAACGCCCATAAAATTGTTTGACATTACGCAACGCAACATAAACCAGTTGAGAATGCGCTAGCTTGTATTGCCAGAGGAACACCTGGCTCGTCAATTATATAACAATTCAAAATATATATATTTTTTAATTTGTCGCCCATTATGACCATGTTCCTTAAGAGAATAGGAACGGTGTTCCTGAACATACCAATTCTACTTTTTTATGCTGAATCCGAATCTGAAGTCAAAATTCGAATATTCGAAAAAAAAACATAGACACAGACAAACGCACAGACAAACATATAGATTTCATGTACCAACGGTGTTCCTGAACAAGGTACCTTTGCTCTCTGTCACTACACTTGACTAACAGAGTAGACTATACGTGACAAGTCATATATTTAAACTTCACCACTTACTATTTGAATGGTATTTATACATGTATCCAAACTTTGAATAAAAGTATAGAAATGAATTAAAACACCCATTACAATAACAGACACAACTTAAATATCTGCCACCATTTTTAAGATTACAATGGACACGAAACTTTAATTCACAAAACTATTTAATAACATGATTTTCTTTCTATTTTAATTAGTTCATCAAAGATATCCTTTGCTTGCCTATTGCGATTTTCCTAATTTGCTCCATTACCTTAGGCCGCTGTTTTTAAACTAATATACCTCTTTAATATCTCATTTTCTTATATAGGTACTAATTCTAACTATATGTCTCGAAAATTTTTAACTTTGATGACATGAAATACTAAATTACTTTAGTACGCAATTGTTATTTGTTTTTGCAATCATTATCGCCTAATATCTATCATTCGTTTTAACCAAACCACCTTCAAGTTTAATGCCTATAAATCTGTCTGTTGTTTACTCATCAATATAATCTTTGACCGAGGGTTGTAGGGTGTCTATGTCGCTAGTAATTGGAACGCCGCCGGGCAGCCGGTTTGTCGTTCGACAATCAACGCGACGTGACGCGAAATCCGATGCGTCCGAGTCTAAATAACGTGGATAATAATTATCCCGAGGGTAAAGTTTAATACGTTGGGAAAGTGTTGTTATGAGAAGATTCTTGGTAATAGAGAAAAGATTGTTTTTGAACCCACTTAATGACACAAAATTTTGTTTATAGAAAGGAAATGTTTATCCCGAACGTGATAAATACGTTTATAAAGTATATAATGAAATTGGTGACTAAAGGTTTTTTAGACCACCAAGATGGCAAACAAGCTTACGGCCTACCTGATAGCAAGCCGTCACCGTAGCCTATGGATATTTACAATACCAGGGATGACACGTTGCTGACCCTCTTATAGTCATGTGGCATTATATGGTATACAGAAATAATTATCACTTGCGCGGTGGTGAAGGAAAACATCATGACGAAAACGGCACGTTCCAGAAATTATATTCGGAAAGACGTGTGACGTGACTTGAGAAAGGTCAGATTTTTCCCTCGGGGTTGTAGAGGTCTGACGGAAGTCGTTCTATCTAAAAATTAGTATTTTTTACATGAAGCGATTACCATCAGACTTCCAAATACTTAGACTCAGATTGCAGACCCCGCCAATTCTGATTAGGAAACGGATCAACGCTAGGAAGAAGGTGTACAGAAGTAACATTCATCGACGGCAAATTAGCGTAGCCGTTTGCAATTGGTATATTAATGGTCTTAGGTATACGGTAATGTGACACTGATGAATGTCTTATTACCGTAATGTTAAATTATACCACCGTAATCATCATAATGATAAGGCAATTTAATCGATTTTATGCGCTTCTGCCATAATTTATGCAAACGTGCAACCAGCATGGGCCGGCACTCACCGCTGCCATTAGTTGACATCGTATACTGTAGCCGAGCCTCTCCCTGGTCATCTGTTTTTAATAGTTCAACTACTCTGGATTGTACGGTTTTCCCAAAGTTCAACATGGCATTCTCTAAAAAAGGCATGAAGAGGTTTTTATGGGGTCGGCAACGCATCAGTGATAGTAGTATTTCGCCGCACCCTTAATGTGTAGGCAGAGTTAAACTCACTAATAAACGCCCTCTTTCAGTGAAAGGTCTATGAATGAATGTACCTATATGGGTGCATGCATTCATAGACCAATCATCATCAGCATCCGCCAAACCAATATTGGCCGTAGTGAACTCGCTATCTGGTTCTTGTCATACAACCCTGAGTGCTGCGGGGGTGTCAAGGGGAGGTCCGACACTGTACGTATTTGGTGTCGGGAGGCCCCTAGCATCTCCCAGCAATCGCAGGGCCTTCTTGTCGGGGTGCATTTCGACGAGATAAATCTCCGGATTCATCCGTCTCAATGCACCCCAAATGGGCTCGTAGGTTGGTAGCCTTGTGTTTATGCCAGGGACGTCACGTGGGTTAGCAGGTGCTGTATGCATTTAGCGGTGCGTGTCCACAGACGTCTCTTAAGGCCGCAAGGCCCGGTCGTAGGGGGCTGCATTCAGACGTTGATCTTCGGACCCTTCCGCCTGAATACAGCCCAAAGTCGATTCAACTACTTGTCCAGCGTGTTGTCTTCGTGTCCGTCCTGCGTTGTCCTTCTATGTGCCTATGAGCACCTCAATTGTCCCCTTGTCCGTCCAAAAGTGTGAATCAGTCAGTCAGATTTAATCCCAATTTTTCCACGCCCGCGTACTCGCGGTTCATATTACCCGGTAGAGATCCGCTCCCGGAGACTGCCCAGGTAATGAGCTCTCGCTCAAGGCCCGGACGCCCTCCGCGTGGGTGCACGTCCCTCTGACTGACTGACTGACTAGTGTTTCAAGTATCTGTATGCTACCGTAACTGCAGTTATGGGAGACATATACTTGTTTTAATTTGAGATTTTAAAATAAATATCTGTTAAAAGGAAAAGCAACACGAAACAGGTGGAGAAGCAATAGTATTCTTTATGACTTGAAAAAGGACGGTCTCTCAATTCGATCCGTATATGTTTTTTTACTTTACACGACTCTTTCGAGGATTACGAAATGATTTTAAAAATTCTTGTTCATCGTCCTAGCATACGATGTATGTATTAATTCATAGAACATACAACGTTGAAATGATCAAGATCAATAATGAAAATTTGATATTGTTCCTATCTTTGATTAGTAGAATTAGAGTTTATTAAATTGGTAAATTATTCGTTTTTATACTTTTTATAGCCTACGTTCTGCGTGACTGCTTGCAAACTGTGGACAACATCGTATGATTCGTGCGTTGCTGACCCGACAACCTCTTCACGTCCTTTGTGCTACAGAGGAGCTAATTTTTACTTTTTATATAACATCGGGGCCATATCTACAAGCATACAGCCCACTAGATGTATAGTGCCTGCCGTAACCTATGAACCCTTGTAATGCGTTAAATATGCTAATATAGCAACTTTTTAAGAGCTTATAGGTAAACTTTCTTAAGTAGAATACAGAAAGGCACAAATACATATTAATTATTGCACGATTAATATTTAGAAAAGTCTATAGACAGACGCTGATATATAGTACAATTATTTTTCTTGGTATATTTTAATATTATACCATTATTTCAAAGTAAGATGTTTCTTCTTCTTTATTTAACAAAAACAAAAAGGGAAATTTCCACTTCATTGAAACTAACATCCTCATATTGATTGTATTCATATTAATTATTGCATATGTTACCCAAACTTTTGAACTTTTACGGTTGTTTATCTCACTGTTATTGATACGGGACTTACCACCATCTCCAGCCATCCCGTGACCATGGCGTCTGTAACGTCGTCGAAATATCAGAAAAATAGAAAAACAATTCGCAGTAAATCCCGTACCAACAATAGTGACAAGTTTTGCATAGTCGCATAGTCGATATTTATTGAAATATAATATTTATTTTAATAATGAGAAAAATTTGCAGTTTGGATTGCATACAATTTATATGAAACTCTGGTACTAATCCACTACGATTTGAAGTGGTCGACAAATTGACTACAAGTGCATTAGTAACGCCTACTCCGCCGTGGTAGCTTTCCTTTTAAATTCGGTATATTTACTTACATTGAAGGGCTAGTTTATTGATTAGATTAAAGGGATAGTTTAGTTACTGAAAAATCTTGTCGACTTAACCCTCTATACCTCCTTTCACGATTGCTGCACAAATAAAAAACTTTAGATGTAAGGGTTCAATTTCAATTCCCACACAGGACAAAACGTTTAATTGCATGTGCAACATATGTATTTCTCTTGGTTACCAGTAAGCTCCTATGGACTTGCTGTGTTATTAGTTGGAGTGGTAACGCAAGAGTGATACTCTCTTGTATCATAAACGTTCCTGGGATACGGTACCTTTACATCGGGTATTATATAAAAAAGGGAGATTCCCTAAATTGTATGTTTTTAAATTGTACCATATATTAACCTTCTAATGGAGACAGATGCTAGAAATAGATGAACCGGCAAATGCAACTAAATGATATCAAATCCTTGTTCGCTGCGGAATCCTAAAAATTAGATGGGTTATAGATTTATGAGATATGTGACATAACATCATTATTGTCAATATTTGTGCCAAGTGCATACATTTTGACAAAGATATTGTCACTGGGTACTGATTTATTCAAGAGAACATACTGTATTTAAGCGCTTGCAATGCCTGCAATAAACTTTAAAATTAATTGCATTGGAACGGTTCATTCGCATTGCGGTATATGTCAATTTTATGAAGTCCACTGCCATATATTTTTTTTTATACTACGTCGAGAGGTATACAAGCATACGGCCCACCTGATGTAAAGCGGGTACCGTAGCCTATTAACGCTTGCAATATATTAAGTATCCACTCCCACGATGCCTCCTCTGCTGCTTACACAGCAATTCCTTGGGAGCTTACTGGTGACCTCACTCACACTCAGGAACACAACAACCCTCTAGAGAGTTGTTATTTGGCTGAGGTTCTCTGTGAGGTGGAGGTACTTCCCCAGAAAGTACTTTTGCTTTGATGCGCTCTACCTCTCTTTACTTAAATATTTAGTAGTAATAACAATAAGACTACTGGCGCCCCGTTGAGTTCATAGTATACATTATCCTTGAAAAGGCTGCAATATTTTCTACCTCTTCTGCTTCCTCTCGTGGGTCACGGAGATGTAGCTTACCTGGATCCATCTGAGGAATTACTTAGTTGGTTGGAATGAAAAACCTATGTGTCAGATATATTTTTGGCTTGTGAAAGTTTAACCATATAACTGAATATCGCAACCGCCTCAATTTGCTACCGGTACGTGTTCGCAGAACTCTCCACGTCCTGTATGGCTCCAAATTTCTCTCTTGTATGTTCCTGTTCACAAATCATACAACTATATCAAATTTTTTAACGGATATGCTACTGTCTCTCTTAAACTCACTTCCAATAATGTAAAAATGCCACAAATGATTAATTCATTCAAATCCATCGTGATGAAGCACTTAGTTAGCATTCCTGATATCTTGACCTAATGATGTATTGTATTATATATATATATATCTGATTGGTCTAAATGAGAGCCTCGGTGTTATAAGAAGAGGCATGTTCCGTTGATTTGGACTTGTAGAACGAATGCACGATGAAATAATGACGAAGCAGATCTACAATGCAAAAGTGGAAGGACGTAGGAGCCGAGGAAGGCCAAGACTTATCTACCATGACCAAATTGGTCGTGAGCCCTAGAAACTGGCGAATGTGCATGAGAAGAGCAATGAATATTAAAGAAGCGAGTGAGGTATGTAAGGATCAAGTCACGTGGCGCTCGAAAGGTTTATCCCTTCTACCTAATATCACGCCAAATCCCTTGCCCGCGCAAAGGATTTGGCGTGAAGTTATAGATATTGGCGTAGAGTTATAGGCAGAGAGAACCAAATGCCACATGACTCGACACACCTCACTCGCTTCTTTAACGTTCATTGCTCTTCCCATGCACGCTCGGTTTCTAGCGCTACTGACATCACCTTCTGATAGAATTCGATCAATTTGGTCATGGTAGGTAAGTCTTTGCATTCCTCGGCTCCTACATACTTCTACTTTACAGTTTTATATCTGTTTAGTAATTCTTTTCACCTCCATTTTTTTTACATGTCCGAACATCATTCACATCTATATAGCAGACTACTTATTGCTCATGAATACCCAGCTACTGCGAAACGGAAAGTACAGGCAGGTCTATAAAATAAAGCACCTAAGTACGGCTACCGAAAATAGAACCCAATCTGTGTTCTGTTTATTGATTAGTGTCCGTGCATCACGGGGGTAGGGTCGTGGGGTGATATGTCAACAAATCGCGCGTTGTTTTCCGACCACCCGTATCTCCCGTGCATTTGTTTATACACACGAGCATGCTCCGGCGATGAATTTTTATGGCATTTAAAAATAACCCGCATAGATACCCGTTTTTAATATGGATTAAACGCATATTCATTAAAATTTATACTGAAAAATATATTATTTTTCTAACTCACTAGCTCTTGCACACGACTTCATCTGCATGGACTGCATTCTAACATATAGTATTTTTAAGTAAATTGATGCAATGTTGTATATATACCCACAGCGATCCGCTCCTGGGAGAATTAATAGGCATTATACTTATCATTAATTATTAATGACCGTCGTGCTGTCCAGGAAGTGTTGAGTGCGGTATGTTGTCGTGGTGGATCAGTAGCCCGTGGAGTCCTGTGTTTGGTCGCTTATTTCTCACAACAGAGAAAACTTCTGTCAAGCATTTGGTAGTAAACCATTCGGCGTTGATGCTTCTTTGGTTCTGTAAAAGAATTGACAGCAGGTAGCCAGTCAAATTGAAAAAGCTCCCAATCAAATGCTTCCTCCGCTTCTAGATCGCTTCACTTTGGTAGGCGTTGATTCGTTTTGAAACACCCAAACCTTCGACTGGCGCTTTGTTTCTGGATCGTATCAATAAATCCAGGATTTATCACCTGTAATGATGTCGTAAACACGCCGAGATGAGCCTGCTTTAAATTTGTTTATCATATCACGGCACCATTCCACCCGGGCCCCCTTCTGAGCAACGTGGAGGTTGTCCGGCACCCAGTGTGAAACTATCCTCCTCACGCGATGACGCAAGTAGAATCTCGTGAAGGCTTCCCGATTCAATCTGCAGTATGTACTGAATCTCCGGATACGTAACTTGTCTATTGTATTGGATTAAATTTTTCACTGGTAGAACGTTTTCTTCCGTAACAGCCGTCAAATGGCGACCACTTTGTCCTTCATCACCCAAAGTTAGTCGACCGCGCTTGAATTCGTTATACCAACGATACACCTTTCCATCCACACATGCCATTTGAAGTCTATCATATGATTCGTCCGGTTTCAGGCGACACTTGAAATCGTAAAAAATCATAGCGCAATAATGTTCCTGATGCAGATCCATTTTTCAATGAGACACTGGAGGGAAATTTTGAAATTGGAACGTACCTATTTTTACTTATAAATAATCATATTTTCAAAATAGATTATAACTGGCCAGTCTCTCATACATATAAACTTTTTCACAATACTTTCTAAGTGGTCTGGTAAGTGTAAAACCACAAATCCTAAAAATCACTTTCGATCGGAGCGAGCAATTCTTGTGTATAAAAAAAATATATTTCAAGTATCTCACATATTATCTCTAACATATTTGGGTAAAATTTTATAATTACATGAATTTTTGTTTTTAAGGTAAGCACAAAAAAATACGCTGAGCGAAACTCGTACGCCCTTGGACTAACAATAAACCTAATTAGATATTTGGATATGCAACGAAAGATAGTATAGGGTAAATAAAAAAAAAATATGGAGACAGTGGGGGAAAGAATGTACGAAATTAAACTTCTTCAGACAGTAGAACGAGAGTAGTAGGATGAATATAGACAGCGTGGCAGGCGAAGATAAAGCGTGGAGAAAAGTGGAGGCAAGCCGGAGAATGGGGAGTGGAGTAGAATGCTAATATTGGAGAAAAATATAACGAGTAGAGAAGTATAGTGAGTTAAATGTAAAACAATTCGTAAATATGAAATGACTTTTTAGATTAGTGGGGCAAAGTTACTTACTTCAGGAATAGAATAGCATGTATATTAAAAGGGAGGCAGAGGAAAATGGCTGAGGGAAAAATAATAGTCAAGAATTTTGCCTCTACCAATTTTTTCTACCAATTCCACAATGAGATGTGTTACGAGATGATCGACATAATGCCAGCCTCGTTTTACAATCACGCCGCTCGCCGGCGGCTGGGAATTCATTCTCACATAATCGAGCCGCAATGGTTGCATACTGTACGGTTCCAGAGAACTTTTCTACTGAGAACTCTTAAATTGTGGAACGAACTCCTTGCTGAAGCATTACGACACGAGATTCTTCAAGAAAGGCCTGAAGAGGTTTTTAAGTGATCGGCAACGCATGAGTGATGCCTCTGGTGTTACAAGTGTCTATGGACACTTAAGACACATAAGGCAAGCCGTATGTCTGTTTACCAAACAACATATATGATACCATTTCGATCCCAACTCTAATGTGTGAAAACGAGGACTGGGTATAGCTGGAAGGCAGAAAGGGCATGACAGTAAAATAAAAGCGATCAGCATGCAAGAGTTGCGCAAAATCTTCGGTTCGGTTGTAAATCGCATTCGTAAGAAAAAGAGTTGACCTAATAATAAATAATAACAAATATTGTTGGACAAATTACACAGCGCCATCTACCCGCGAAGCTTGTGTTATAGGTACTAGACAACTGATAAACATACGTAAATATATATTTTTTGTAAATACATACTTATTATACATAGAAAATACCCAGACCAAGACAAACAGACATGTTCATGCACACAAATGTTTGTACTGTGTGGGAATCGAACCCACGAGCGTTGGTGTCAAAGTAGCATAACAGCGCGTTTCACCACTGCGCCACCGAGCTCGAAGTGAAGCAACGATGTCAATATAAGAAGAGGAATGTTTCCTTGGTTCGGACAAGCAGAATGAATACAACGATTGAACACAACAAATACAAAGATTGAAGCCGATAAAGATAAAATAAATCTAACTTATGCCGTGCTATTAGCAGATACACCATCTGAACTGCAAACACTGGTCACAACGATGAAAGACGAATGTATGGAGAAAGGCTTACTACTGAATGCGAAAAAAACAAAGATAATAGTATGGATTACGATTGATGATGAAGTGTTGGAACAAGTGGATGAGTTTGTATATCTTGGATGCGCTTTCAGCAGGGATGGAAGGTACACCGCAGATGTGGAAAGACGAGTGAGTGCTGGGAATAGTGTGAATGGAGCGTTGGGAAAACTTCTTGGCAGTAAAAACCTGAGCCAGAAGGCACAACTCGCTATATACAATGCAGTGTTGGTCCCAACGCTAACTTATGGAAGCGAGAGCTGGGTAAGGCGGAAAGAGCATGAAAGTAGAATAAACGCGGTCGAAATGCGAGCGCTGCGCAAAATTTGTGGCGTTAGGCTTGTAGACCGTATTTGCAATGATGATGTTAGAAACAGAGTTGGTCTGAAAGAGAGCGTCGGTGTTAAAATAAGAAGAGGCATGCTCCGATGGTTTGGACATGTAGAAAGAATGCAAGATGAAAGAATGACGAAGCAGATATACAATGCAAAAGTGGAAGGATGTAGGAGCCGGGGAAGGCCAAGACTTACCTACCATGACCAAATTGGTCGTGTTCTATCAGAAGGTGATGTCAGGAGCCCTAGAAACCGGCGAGCGTGCATGAGAAGAGCAATGAATGTTAAAGAAGCGAGTGATATATGTAAGGATCGAGTCACGTGGCGCTCGGATGATATAGTTTGAAAGGGTCTACTGCAGACTTTCGGTTTACCCATTAAACCATAAGGAGAGTGATTCGAATGTTTATAAGCTAAACATGTTTCACAAGTAGAAATTATTTTAGCTATATTCCTAAACATATTTGGCCAATAGTAATGCAAAGATAACTTTTATGAGTTTTAAATATTCCTAAATGAGGTTCATTACTAATACCATGATTAGTTTTGATTAAAGAATCCCTATCGCAAGGTGGTGGTACTTTTTTCCAGTCAAAATCGTTTGTAATAGCATACGGAGAGTGTACACAACGATAAAGTTTATTATTCCTAATAGTATAATTTGGGTAATTCCCTGGGTTATTTTGACAACCAAGAAATATTTTATTGTACTGATCTAAATCAGGATTTAATGAGAGATTATTTTCAGTGGATATAGGGTTAACAAAATTGGAGTTCTTTATTTCAGATTTTAAAGGTGAACGAGATAAGAAATCTGGTACGCTGTTATCTTTACCCCTTTTATGTTTTAGAACAAAGTTAAAGCAAGATAAACGTAAAATTTTAAAATATTACATTTTTCTGTTTTCCGACACTAAAATGTAATATTTTAAAATTTTGAATTACAAATCAATATTTTTGACAAATTGTCATAGACTAAACAGAGCATGCAAAGAGAAGATTCTATATAAATCATTAAATAAGGTTGTAACATTACACTACTCCGCAAGGGATTTGGCGTGAAGTTATAGATAGATAGAAATCTAACTTATCACTACATTGTATTTTAAACCCATTACCCCATAGCCGGCATTATGTAGGCTATACGTCTCTGATTATGTGTATGTTATCAGGCTGTTATGAGCAAGTTTATTGAAAAAGATATGTCGTCGTTTTGTGCGGTGGCGTGATATGGAAATAATCAAAAAATTTTCATTGTTCACTAGCTGCATATTTTCTTACAATAATGGTGTTAATATCACGGATTTCCAGCTGTAACTAAGGCTGAAAGCAAACACAGACCAACGAGTTGTAAAGCACTTGTATAAGCTTGTCCAAGCAAGACACAAGAGCATTACACCCCGCTGACTATAAACTCATATACACACATCACGGATTGCATGCATTTATTACGTGTTCTTACACCACATGCAATAAGATCTAAATTCAAACTGCAGTGATGATCTTGCTGTGTTCATAACTATAATAATACAGACAAGTATAGTATGTGTACAGAATGCCCGCATGTGTCACAGACAGTCGAATTTTCCGGTCTGCAACCCCCTTTGTGATTTGTTTCAATATGTCATTCCCTAACCGAAATGCATTACAATGCAACTACTAGTTTATTCCTTTAATATATATTAAATTAAAATAACTTCATATAAAACCACATAGAGTTATAAAAGTGGCATAAAACTTTCGAAACTATAACAAAATCATGTAAATACTCTAACGACAGTAGACCAAGTTTATTGTGGCGTGTCTAAAGCTAGCTTTAGACATAGTTCACCGATGAAAGTCACAAGACATTGGAATTCATAATTTTTTCTAAAGTCGGCTTTACATTCTTGTCATCGCTCGCTACCGTAAGCTAGCACACGCTTATGATGCCATTAAATAATTGTGTGTGATGTGTTTTTTTGTATTCTATGTGATGATGTATGTAATGAAATTTGGTATTGTATGTGACTGGGTGCGTTACAAAAACTAATAATTATACTTATTAAGCAATAAAAACATAGTTGATCGAGAACATTTTATGAATCTCAACCGATTGTTAATCGACCAAAGAATCACATTCAAAAAGCTTGCTTCGACCTTACATACAAATTAATTAAATACATACAAATAATAAATCTAAAAGTAAATGTGGCTATAATCCTTTGGGTAAATTGAAAAGTAAAGAAACGTGTTTGTAGCTGTTAATGAATTGAATCAACTGACAACACAAGCTAGCATAACACAAAGTATATCCAAAATAAACGGATGTAAGAAAAAATATAAGAAAATATATAATAAATAAGATAGTCAGCTATCCTTAGAAAAGGCCATAGCTTATTAATACTGTTACTATATGCAAAATTGAGCAAGAACTGGAACAGGGTGGATTTCGAAGCGGCAGAGGATGTACGGATCAAGTTTTTTCACTCCGCAACATCGTAGAGAAGCATCTGGCTTTGGACCAGAAGGTTTTCTGCGGTTTTGTGGACTTTGAGAAAGCATTTGATAGAGTCGTGCGAAAGAATCTCTGGAACATTTTGCCCGGATATGGGGTTGACGGTGACCTACTCCGTGCTGTGCAATCCACTTATGAGGATTGTACAGCATGTGTGCGGGTGGACGGCAGCTTGTCGCCCTGGTTTGATGTCAACATTGGTGTCAGACAGGGATGCGTGCTGTCGGCTCGGCTGTTCATCCTGTATCTGGACAGTTGTCTTCAGAGAATAAGAAATATGAATGTCAACTGCCTGCTTTATGCAGACGATGCGGCATTAATAGCAGAATCACCATCCGAACTGCAAACACTAGTTACAACAATGAAAGATGATTGCATGAAGAAAGGCTTACAATTGAATGCGAAGAAAACCAAGATAATGGTATTTGAAAGAGAGACAACCAGAACGAACACTAGAATTATGGTTGATGATGTAGTGTTGGAGCAAGTGAATGAGATTGTATATCTTGGAAGTGCTTTTAGCAGCAATGGAAGGTACACCGCTGATGTGGAGAGACGAGTGAGTGCCGGGAATAGGGTGAATGGAGCGTTGGGTAAACTTCTAGGCTGCCGAAATCTAAGCCAGAAGGCACAGCTAGCTGTACACAACGCGGTGCTAATACCAACGCTAACTTATGGAAGTGAGAGCTGGGTATGGCAGAGAGAGCATGAAAGTAGAATAAATGCGGTCGAGATGCGAGCATTGCGCAAAATTTGTGGCATAACGCTTGCTGACCGCGTTCGTAATGAAGACGTGAGAGAAAGAGTTGGTCTAAAAGAGAGTGTCGGTGTCAAGATAAGAAAGGGCATGCTCCGTTGGTTCGGACATGTAGAAAGAATGCGGGACGAAAGAATGACGAAACAGATATACAATGCAAAAGTGGAAGGATGTAGGAGCCGAAGAAGGCCGAGACTAACCTACCATGACCAAATTGGTCGTGTTTTATCAGAAGGTGATGTCAGAAGCCCCAGGAACCGGCGAGCGTGCATGAAAAGAGCTATGAATGTCACAGAAGCGAGTGAAGTATGCAAGGACCGCGTCTTATGGCGCTCGGTTCTCTCTGCCTACCCCGCAAGGGACTTGGCGTGAAGATATACATACATACATACAACTGGAAATTTGGAATGGCAATATAGTGATTTCTGGTTAAAATTAAACTTAATATCAGTTGTCACCAAAGAGTCGCTGAATGTGGGTGTGGTTCCAGGACGTGCTTTTTTTGCAGCCTATATTTATGTTTATTTAGCTTATGTTCAGCAGTAGACGTCCTTCAGTCGAAATGAAGGCGACGATATCTGTTTAATTGTTGTATCTGCTAATAAACCGATTTTTCGTTTGGAAAGTTGTTTAATAAAAATGATCGATGAATAATATGAATATTTAGTTCAGTATTTTGTGTAATAATTGCTTCAGTATTCCGAAAGGGGAAAAGCCGGAGAAGATCATAAACAAGTCTACCATAAACAGATTTATCGTGTTTGATCAGAAAGTGACGTCAGGAGTTCTAGAAATCAGCAAGCGTATATGTAAAGACTTATAACGTCAATGACCTATGAAGCATCATATCTCGAACCCTCTAAATGCCCCGCAAGATACTTGATATGAAGATATTTCAAATATTAACTATATTATTATTTGCAAATATTTCACACAATCGAAGTACATAACGAAAATTTTCATATAATGTCACAAATTGAGCATTGTGTTTTTGTAATTAATGCAAAATTTATTAACCATTATTAAAGCTTCATTAGTCAGTTTGAGGGATGTTTACCAACGTTTTTGAGGCAATTCAGCTTCAGTTTTCATTCAAAAAGGTCTAATCAAACATCTACATTAGTTTAGACCTGACTAGGAAAGTAAAAGCGGCTCTTTTCTTCCAAACACTGACGGATTGTCCTAACAAATATACATTTTCTAGTCAGTAAAAATTTTAATATTTTTTTATACTTTTGAGAATACCGGACTAAAAAGTCGGTGATTTGAATGATACGTCAAACGTAATATGACTAGCTCACCTACACCCGCACACATTCTGTACATTCCTACGTAGACTGCACAGTTGACTTTTCATTCTACGAGTATATCTCAAATAGAATGAAAAGTCAACACCAGCCAGTACGCAATCCTGCTCGATACCGATATGGACAGCGGTCGATAAGCTGATATGCACTTGCACACATGCTGTACTTTCCTTATATGTAGACTGCACATATTGGAGTAGGGCGCCGTCAGCTACCCCAGCAATATGTGGAGCATACTGAAAGTTCTCGTAGCTTTGTATATGCGTGGCAGTAAGTTTATTAAACATGGACGTAATCATTTCCATGACAATACATATGAAGTTCGACTAGCGGCTGTGATTACCGAATCTAATATTGATACCGCCGGTCAACTAATTCAGACTGACAAAATAATTACTTGTTAACAAATACGTACTGCATTGGACATTGAAATTACTCCAGTGCAAAAGATCATCGGAAAATTCGAAAGCTTTGCATGGATCAAGACATGCGTACTTACGTAATAGCGTAAATGATAAAATCATAGTAAAATTTTGTGAAGGACAATCATTGGCTGTCTACAATACTGTACCGCAGGTTTCGGCTTGCTACTTTGTACAGGGATGTTAAAGCAAATGAGTAGAATAGGTCCACTTGAAGATTTGCCATCGAAAGTTAAGAGAAGTCAAAAAGCATTGGTAAAAAACTTTTGTTGTTCCTTTTTACTACCAGAGGCTGCAGATTAGTACATTATGTATTTTTTTATTGTGAGGTGATATATACTTAGCCCTCACAATATATACATTTTTGCATTCGCTGAATGTTTACTAAAAATAATAAATGTGGCATTAGTCTGTTATCTATATTTGGTCATATTTATCGGAATACAGAAAAATCTTTATGATCTAAATATATCCCATAGATTGTTTTGTACAATCCTGTCAAGCGCTTTTTTAAAGATCTACAAAAACGCAGAAAACTTCGTTTCTAGAGCCAATTTTTTTTTTTTTTACTTACTATTAACAGCTATGTTTGAACAAATTATCACATAATTTTTGTTTCTGTAACTTTTTATTTTTCCATATTTGCAACCATATATATATACATACATTTATATATACATATATATACATATATATACATTTACATACATATAAATATTTATATTACTATGAGAAAAACTATAATATATATACTACTCTGTGTAAAAAGTATCGGGAATATGTCAATAAAAAGACCCGCGTAAAAGAGGTCGTTCTAATTTTTTTACTGCATGTTGGTAGCACTGTACTGATTTAGCGCGCAAAATTTGAGCGGGATCTGTCATTTAATTTGTTTTAAACTACACTTTTTGTTGGTCATAGTTTTGAGTCCTCGGCGATTTTTACAATGGAAAATATTGTTGAACAAAGAGTGTGCCTTAAATTTTGTGTTTCAAATGATATTTCATGTGGTGAATCACTAAAAATGTTGCGAAATACCTACGGCGAATCGTGTATATCGAAAACAAGGGCTTATGAATGGTATAAGGCTTTTAAAGAAGGCCGAGAAGTAGTAGTAGACTTGCCTCGTTCTGGTAGACCTTCAACCGCTACGACCAGAGAAAACATCGACAGAATCAAGAAGCTAGTGCTCGAAAATCGACGTATGAGTCTGAGAGAGTTGGCTAGTGAGGTGAACATATCTTTTAAGTCCGTCCACAACATTCTCATTGACATTTTAGGCATGAAACGCGTCGCCGCTCGACTAGTTCCAAAAGAGCTCAATTTTGTTCAAAAAGCGCAGCGAAAGCATGTCGCTGAAGACATGGTTTCCCGAGCTTCTACGGATCCGACCTTTATGAAACGTATAATAACTGGCGACGAGACATGGGTTTATGAGTACGACATGCAAACAAGCCAACAGTCTTCAGAATGGCGTCTCGAAAACGAGCCGAAACCCAAAAAACCGCGGCAAAGTCGCTCCAAAATCAAGGTGATGCTGACAGTTTTTTTTGACTACCGTGGTGTGGTTCACTCCGAATTCCTTCCAGAGGGAGAAACAGTGAATAAAGAATATTATTTAGGCGTCATGAAGCGTTTGCGTGAGAGTATCCGCCGAAAACGTCCAGATTTGTGGCAACACAACTCATGGATGCTGCACCATGATAATGCACCATCACACACAGCCATTATAGTGAAAGAGTTTTTAGCGAAAAATTCAACAAAAGTTCTCGACCAAGCACCGTATTCACCTGATATGGCTCCGTCTGACTTTTTTTTATTTCCCAAGTTAAAATTACCACTTCGAGGAAAACGTTTTGAGTCGATAGAAGCCATAAAAGAAAATTCGCTGAATGAGCTAAAGGCCATACCGCAAATAGCCTATGAAAAATGTATGGAAGACTGGGTGAAGCGGTGGAGATGTTGTATTGCAAGCGATGGGGCCTACTTTGAAGGCGATAAAATAAATTTAGATGAATAATTTGTATTTTTTGTTTTATTGACAAATTCCCGATACTTAGTACACAGAATGTATACTTACATTTAGAAATCTTTTAAGTATAAATTAATAGTGTCGCCGACTAACAGTCACCACAGGACAGGCATAGCCTAGTATGGGACCAACATAATACTCATGTGCTTAGTTACTCACTGATACGTACTGTTATCTTATCTTCTTTTCTTTATCTTTAAGTTACTTCTGTGACGAGAAAATAAATGATTTATTTATTATTACATTTTTTTCCTATCACGGGTATTAATCGCGGTCATTTGATAGACGTGTGCGGGGATAAGGATTCCACGCGTAGAGGCCCCTTCGTAAAGACTATGTAATATTGTACACCCACCGTGACCCGCTCCAGGGGATATCAATGGGACAATATACCAATGAACAGGCTACGGCAGGTATTGGGACTATTGGATATATGTCGGAAAAAAGTGGACTATTAAAATGAGATTTGGAGGTATTATTAGAACCGAGCTATTGCAGAAGAAGGACGGACGCCTGCAATAACTACCTGGCAGGTGGTGGCTCGCCACTCACTGGATGGAGCCCCGAAATGCCAGAGAAAGTCGGCCGGGGGCAACACCGGTGTGTGTGACTCAGGGGTGTCGAGAGGTGTGCTGCGCTTTCTCCGAAGTAACTTTCAGCGTTATTACCTTTAACACTTCCACCCCTGGAGCATATCACCTGATAAAGCAATATGTAAATATTTCAGAGATACCTGAATAGACCTCAAACTGAAATCGACCAGAATGAACCCGAGTGATTACAAAACAAGGGTTTGTTTACGTTCAACCAACGCCAAATACTGTGATTTATTAACATAATTTATGTGCTATTGAATTATTAATTAGGTGTGTATGATGCATTTAAAATTAGATCATTAAGTCTAGGATGCTCAAAGAATTAATTATTACTGGTATTACAATTGCGGTTACTCAAAACCATTCTTTCCGCTTTGTTATTTCTATACTTGCCCAACACGCTGGTACTCTACTTGAAGAAAAATATGAAATAGGTAAATTTGTGATGCAAAATAAAAATATGTTCACACAAACTGAGGCGAAAATACAAAGAACGGTAAGGTAAACTCGTGCTAGCAAACTAATGCATAATAATATTACTAAAACAATGCGTTATCAGAAGAGATACGAGTATGATGTGTATAAGTTTTTAATAAAATACCTAAAAAAATATAAAATCTTCAGTTCAACAAATTCAAATCAGTACTGCGTAAATGGGGTTTTTTATTCAGTCGACGAATTTTTCAATTACAAAAGATTATATAAGATTGTAATTACAAGTATTTCATTGAATGGGCATATTTCAACGCATAAGTTAAGTTTAATCAATTTAATATAATTAATTAAACTTAACTTATGTATTTAATATAATATAAATAACTATTAATAATAACTATTAAAAATTAAAAATAAATATTAATTGATTTATATCGATAAACATTATATTTGCTTGCTATTATGTATGGCTATACACGTTCAAGGACATAATTTATTATCTATCAGAATCTAATGCACCAACCCTATCTAAAAGCAAATAAATAAATTTTGTATTTATATATTGTATTGAAATTGGACGCTGTTGTGCGTCGTTGATTTTCAGCTAACAAGTGTGCTGTACTAATGCCTTAAGCGAATAGTCGCGTTTCGTGCGTCCAAATTAAATACAAGTTGACGAAGTCATTGAAAATATAATGGCTCCATCGCATTTAAATTAACTACGCAAATTATGTTTCGCGGTTTTAAAAAACAACTGTGACCAGTCAATCGACTGATGGTTGCGAACCCTAAACAACCGACCAACTCAAAAGAGCTCGTTACCATAGTTTGATTGTTTATACAAAAAATGAAAAAAATATCACAGTGAGAATATGAGATTACATAGGTTTATAAGTTGTGATGGACTCAAACTGTTTCAAAACTTCATATCACTTAGTAACATACAAGAGACCTCGGTGAACTTTACGGCGAGGATGAAACTCATTCAAGGTTCCGATCAGATAGATGTGACCGTTCAGATCTTCGATACACAGTTGTAATTATTGATTAACATTCACTGCGATAGTGCCAGACACAAATTAACTCCCAGTGCTCCGATTTCAAAGGTCCTTAAAGACATGGAACCTCATCCCAGTTACGAAAATTTTGTACTAATTGATAGACTAAATCCTTGTGTATATACAGTTACGGTCTTCCTGGGATCTATGTAATATTTGTACAGTCTGAAACATACTTGAAAATCATACACTTTATGGGAACTTACTTCCCGTGTCGCATACACAATACACTGCATAGACATTTCAGATAAAGAAATGCTTGGACTTTTTGAGTTCCATAATTTTTATATAATTTAACTAAAAAAACGTGCAGTACTTTTTTACGAATTTATGTAAATTCCTAAATTACTTTGTATTAAATCATTTCATTATAATATTTTATAATAAATGACAAAACATACGATTTCCGTTGGGGTCTAAATACATTGCTGATATAGTATTAAATTATATTTTGTATTGTGGCCCAACCACCTAAAGTTGTTTATCACATACCAGCAAAATTTATTAAATCGTATTAATCATATCTTATGATTAATTAACAAATCATTTAACATTTTTATATCATGAATAATCAACAAACTTCACGAAGTCGAATCTTGTAATTTCTATAGTTGCATAAAATATTCTATGGATAAAATTAATTACATATATTTACACAAACTTCAACTTCAATTAAATGGAATATTTCAATATTTTAATTACAAAAAAAAACAAAATGAAATAATTCAACATGAATACATGTAAACTGCGCATAACAGCATGGCGAACTTAAGTCCCGCGCGCGCGCCCTTCTATGGTGCTAAAAAACTTCGCGCATTTATTTTCTTTTAAAATTTAAAGTACTTGAAGCGAGAATATCGGAAACATGTTTATCTCTATTTTGCGTATTCGGCAACATAAAGTAACCACCAGCGCACTCAGCACAAAACAAGGATAACTAGCAATCTGCGGCACAGTCCGAGACTCAAATACATCAAATACTTCCCGTAACGTAGTGAACGTGTAATAGTTCTGAAGAATATACTCAGAGAGTTCCGTTTTATTTTTTCGGAACATACTAGTACTTACGTTACTTGTGAATATAATAAATAACGTAGAAATAAAAAGTTTCACTGAAATATTAAAGTTGACAATAGAATCCCACCAAAAACATTCTGTAAAAAACTAGCCAAGTCTCGACGGAGCTGCTTGTTTATCTCTAAAAAGTAATGAAATCTAGACAAAGTCGTGCCAAGTCTAAGGTTCCTTACTGCGATTTCTTTATTATTATAGTTAATATTGTGTGACTTGGCCGTTGAAAATTCTTTATACGTTAGTGGGTACAAGTCAATTTTGTTTACACGTAATGTTATATCTGTTGTAACTACCTATGTTTATTAAGCGAGATAATAGCCCATACTGGTATTGGTAATTGGACGCTAGTGTCTCATTTTAGGCTGTTGTTGATTGTGCAACACATGCATTCAGCATTGACAATGCTGACTTCTGCTCTCTTCTTTTTGGAGCGTCAAATCGACCGCCGATCCAACATAAAATAGACGTACAGACGGACTTCTATCAATGATTAGAAGTCCGTCTGTACTGGAAATATTTTTTTATATTGTTTGTTTCAGGCTCGCCTATACGTAAGTATTATTGAAATCCGCAGCTTTATCAAGCCTACAATTGACTGGTTATTGAATCAACGTTTTCCAAGTGGCAATTTTCCATCGTCAATGCGTAGCGGTTCTGGCGACAGATTGGTGCAATGGTGTCATGGAGCACCTGGTTTTGTACCCTTGTGTACCCTTCAACGGCCAAGTCACACAACATTAACTATAATAATAAAGAAATCGCAGTAAGGAACCATAGTATCCATAAGTATATGTGTTTATTTATATGTAATATATGTTTATATATAAGAAATCCCACACATTATACCCTAATATTAGTGAAACATGTTTTTGTGTTAGTAAGTGTATTTTTTTAGTTTAATAATTCTTACTCCAATTTTGATTAGACAAAATTGTACGACAAATTGGTTAAAAAGACAATATTCACCTAAATTGAGAGGTGAGAACCTGGCGTCCTGTAATACAGGCTTATCAAAGCCTACTTCAGGCACCAGCTTCTCACACAAAAATGTTTTACACAATTGTAAGGTCGCATAGTTTACATCATACACCTTTGTATTTTATATCTATATATTTCTTATCTTTTGTGTCAAACTGTGTGAGAAGAAAATAAAGAAGTTTATTATTATTATTATTATAGACTTGGCACGACTTTGTCTAGATTTCATTACTTTTTAGAGATAAACAAGCAGCTCCGTCGAGACTCGGCTAGTTTTTTACAGAATGTTTTTGGTGGGATTTCACTTCTTTTTGTAGAAACGTGGACATATTGATTTATTTTATTAGATTTTCTTATTTGACACAGTTTTTTTCTCATAGTAGAATGGGGCATTACCATATCTCTAATACAGCTGAGACCAGCTGAGGGTTCTTCATCAGATACTTCAGACCTTCGATTTTTGACATCAAATGAAGCGGCCCACCAAGTTGAACATTTTTTGTAAAGGCGGTATGTCGATCTCTAATAGTTTGGTTGGGCTCTTGTGTTTTCTAATCAGGGTCACCAGGTACTCCAGATCTTCGATTATCCTAGTTTTCCCTTTATGTGGCCATTAAACCCTAACTCTGTACCAAATTTCAGCTCTCGGAGTTTATGGGAAGTACTAGTTCTATTTTGATGATCATGAGTGAGTGAGTGTCATAAATGCGAAACTTTGTTTTCGCTTAACTTCGGAACTAAACGACCTACAGACTTGAAATTTTGGATTTTAAGTATGTGATTATAGCTTACTGGATGACGAAAATTTCTGCGTTCTGGTCTTATCCAGAGGTTCTCAAATAGGGGCCTGAAAATGCGGCGAAATGGTTCCAGTAAAGGATGGTACGGCAGTGTTTGCTTCGCGCTCGACTTGGCGGGGGCACTGCCGTGCCCCTTGATATACCAAAGGGAGACTTTGTACCCGCCAAGCAGCTACTCGTATATTTATATAGCTGTGTTCTGGTTTGAAGTTTGAAGGGAGAGAAATTATTGGGTACCGGGACGAAACAGACTTAGGTCACAAGATTGGCAGCGCATGAGTCACATCACGTGGTGTTGCGAGCGTCAATAGGCTGCGGTGACCGCTTGCCATCTAATGCGGACCGCATACTTGTTTCCCAGTCTAGTTGTATAAAAAAAATAAAAAAAATGTCAAATGCGATTTAGGCATTGCGAACTGTTTGTACCTACTGTACAGTCTGTGTGACAAGTAAATTTATTTTGCATTTAACTAGTTTAAACATTTCTCAACATAAGTTCATTTTTTTTAAATACGAAGTCGAACTGTTCACGTAGCCTGGCGATTGACAACCTTGTTTCACCAGTAGTATCTCTCACGCTTTGCCAACAGCTTTGAATCATACCAGATATCCTGGTAACCTTACCTACTCTATTGTTATTCACCTGCCGTTATGAGTGAGATGAAGGTTCTTCCCAGGTGAGGTTCCTAATTAATATCAATGTGTCTTACTTCTTTTTTGCGAAAACCTTGCCCGCGAGGTGAGATAAGCTTTAGTACTAAAGGTGACAGAGAGCCAGTTATACTCATGTTATGTTTTATGAAGGTAATTTACATTACTTTAGGTGGTGGTGGTATTAGTAATAAATATCATTTTTATCATAAACCTAATAAAATCTTAAGCCTAAGAAAGGTCTGGTTTTTTTTCTAGGTCTGACGGCAGTTCTTTTCTATGTCATAATCAGATTCTGTACCAAATTCTTAGGTTCCGGTAGCGGAGCCGCCAATCCTTGATACTAGACTAGGAAACCAGATAACACAACGAAAAAAATTACTTGTTTTCATAAGCAATAATAATACCGCGTAATTTGTTTAAATATGCGAAATATTTTAACATCACAGGAAAGCAGATGGATAGATTTTAATATTTTTTGTACTTATGATTTAGCTAGATATCATTTGTAAATTCACTGATAACGTTTGACTCCTCCGTACAATGAATTATTATACATAGCTGGGATCATGATAATTTGGGCATCCATAATCCCCGGATAAATTAATAAGGGAACGAAATCGCGGGAATTCACTAGTACTGTAAAATTATTTTTCAATTTAACGTTTCCAAAAGGATAAATTTCTTGTTATTATGAAATCTTACAAAATCCGTCAAATATAGAACTTTCTTATCGAAATAGGACCAGTTCTTTGTATATACACTTCTAGCCAATCTAATTAACACACTGAGAATAAACAAATTACGCATCTATCTTGTGTGTGAGTGTTGCTTGTAAATTAAATGGTTACCTTCATTTGGATAATATTTTCATTTCATGACTCTTCGAGTATTTGAACTGATTTCTATAAACTTCACGCGAAATCCCTTGCGGGGTAGGCAGAGAGAACCGAGCGCCATAAAACGCAGTCCTTACACATCTCACTCGCTTCTTAACATTCATAACTCTTTTCATGCACACCCGCCGGTTTCTAGGACTCTTGATATCATTTTCTGATAAAACACGACCAATTTGGTCATGGTAGGTTAGTCTTGGTCTTTCTCGGCTCCTACATCCTTCCACTTTTACATTGTATATTTGTTTCGTCATTCTTTCATCCTGCATTTATGCCATGCATGCCTTTTCTTATCTTAACACCGACACTTTCTTTCTTACGTCATCATTACAAATGTGGTCAGCAAACGTTATGCCACAAATTTTGCGCAATGCTCTCATCTCGACTGCATTTATTCTACTTTCATGCTCTCTCTGCCATACCCAGCTTTCACGTCCATAAATTAGTGTTTGGATTAGCACCGCGTTGTGTACAGCGAGCTGTGCCTTCTGGCTTAGATTTCGGCTGCCTAGAAGTTTGCTCAACGCTCCATTCACGCTATCCTCTGCACTCACTCGCCTCTCCACATCAGCGGCGTAACTTCCATCGCTGCTAAAAGCGCTTCCAAGATATACAATCTCATCCACTTGCTCTAACACTACATCATCAACTGTTATCATAGTGCTCGTTCTGGTTGTCTCTCCTTCAAATAGCATTATCTTGGTTTCCTTCGCATTCATGCATGCGTTGCTCGCATGAAAAAAGTGAAAAACTCATTGCACTCAGAAATGCATGTAACAAGGCTGCTTATAGGGAGGCCAGGTGTGCGTATGCATGCATGCATGCATTCCTCTATTGAGAGCTACTCTCCCAACAAGCTATTGAAATTCCTTAGTTCAAATGGTATTGGCAAGGAACACTCTAACACTCCCTGCAATTTAGATTTCAACGCCTTAAATAATCATTTTTGTTCTTCCTCCGTCAGTATTGACCCTCTTTGTAAATAATCTTCATTGGCACAATTGAAATCACATACTCCGAAGATAGCTCTGCTTGAACTTGGACAGATTTCATCAGAGGAGGTGATTAAATTGTTAGGCACTATTACGTCTAAGTCTATTGGCATGCCCGATAGCCTTAGATGTAATAGTGCCACAGCCTGAGGTCGGCATTAGTATGGTATATATTGGATCCTATAAAGATATTGCACCTATTCTTGCCAATATTCTCAATTGCTGTCTTACTTCTGGGATCTTTCCTTCGTTATAGAAAGATGCTCATGTAATCCCTTTGCCGAAAAAAACTAACCCCTCTTCTGTCTCGGATTACCGACCAATCTCTATTTTACCTGTTCTTTCCAAGGTATTGGAGCACTATGTGCATCAACGCTTATCCAATCATTTACGTCAGCATAAGCTCTTGAGTCAGTACCAGTCAGAATTCATGCTGGGCATATCACTATTTCTGCACTTGTCAAGGTCACCGATGACATTAGGAAGAATATTGATGACAAAAATTAACCGTGTTAGTTTTACTCGACCTTTCAAGCGCATTTAACACGGTCGAATTCGACATTTTGCTTGGCATGCTGTGTGCAGTAAACCCATCTCCTTTGTCCTTATCGTGGTTTACATCTTACCTTCTTAATCGTCGCCAATTGGTGAGGATTGATGAAACTAGATCAGACTGATGCTGGCTTCACTTTGGTGTTCCTCAAGGGGGAGTACTGTCTCCTATTCTCTTCTTTTTTTTAGTTAGTTTTCATTAACAATATTACTTCGAAGCTCTCTTTCTCACATGATCTCTATGCTGACGATTTTCAGATTTATGTGGCTGCTTCACTTGATAATATGAAATGATGCCATCGATATAATCGACAGCGACTCTTTTGTATTGTGAAATGTTCTAAAGATTTTGATTTAGAAGTTAATCCATACAAATCACAGTCTATTGTCATTGGCAACTCTTGCTTTATATCACGTCTCCAGAATATGCCTATGCCCTGATGTTGTATTTGATGGTAACATCATCCCTTATGCCTCTACAGTCAAAAATATAGGCATTATCTTTGACTAAACTTTGTCCTGGGTATCTCATATTGGTGAAGTCAAACGAAAGATCTTCGCTTCTCTGCATTCCTTGAAAAGGCTTCAACATTTTCTTCCTGCCAATACCAAAACGTTACTGATGCATACTCTTCTGCTTCCTCTCTTGGATTATGGAGATGTAGCTTATCTGGACCCATCTGGGGAATTACTTAGTAAGATAGAGCGACTGCAAAACCTGTGTATCAGATATGTTTTTGGTTTGCGGAAGTTCAACCATATTACTGAATATCGCAACCATCTTAATTTGTTACCGGTGCATATTCACAGAACTCACCATATGCTTACTTTGTTTCATGTCCTTTTTAGGGTTCCGTACCCAAAGGGTAAAACGGAACCCTATTACTGAGGCTCCGCTGTCCGTCCGTCCGTCCGTCCGTCCGTACGTCCGTCCGTCTGTCACCAGGCTGTATATCATGAACCGTGATAGTTAAACAGTTGAAATTTTCACAGATGATGTATTTCTGTTGCCGCTATAACAACAAATACTAAAATATAGAATAAAATAAATATTTAAGGGGGCTCCCGTACAACAAACGTGATTTTTTTGCCGTTTTTATAGATAGTGGTACGGGACCCTTCGTGCGCGAGTCCGACTCGCACTTGGCCGATTTTTCACCTTACAGCTCCAATTTACTTACGGGAAAGATTCACGTTTCGCTCTCTAGATGATGGTCTGCGGTCTTGCAACAATCTTCTCCTGTGTGTTCCTGTCCCCAACGCCTACAACTATACCAAATGTTTTAATGTGTATGCAGCACGACTGTGGAATTCGCTTTCAATTAATGTAAAAATGGCACAAACGATAAATTCATTCAAATCGATCGTAATGTTTCATTTGGCCAGTACTTCATATATTTTAGTAGTATTATAAATCTTAAAATATTATTGTGTGTACGAATCGCGTATTTTGTCTGTTTTAGTGTTTACTCATATTGGTCCTAAAACTTTCACCAAGCTTATATCTCCTTTTAGTTTTCTATGGTTGACTAGAAGAGATCCCTAATGGGATAAATCCGCCATTGTACAATACTAATTTCTACCAAACCATGTACTTAATCATTGTAATGTTTATTATTGTGCAATAAAGCTTTATACAACAACAACTTATCCTGTAGAGAAACCATTTAATTTTAACTTTATTTTATTTTTATTGAATCGTAAAAATATCAAGTCTCTGCCTATTAAGCTTTGATAAATAAAGTCCTGTAACAGCCGGAGTGACAGCGAAAGCTTAGTAACGGTTTCATCGGTAACCTACCAGAGGAAGACTTTATACAAAAGTCGTCTTCATGGGTATCCCTGTCCCATCTATTTCTACCGCCAAGCAGCTATATTTATATAGCTGTGTTCCGGTTTGAAGGGTGAGATATAGCAGAGAGATTACTGACGAAAAATCCTTAGGTCACAAGATTGGCAGCGCGCGAGTAACATCCCCGTGATGTTGCCAGCATCAATAGGCTGCGGAGACCGCTTACCATCTGATGCTTGTTTACCAATCTAGTTGTATAAAAAACCCTGCGGTTACGGAACCCTAAAAACGCCTAAAGCGACAACATTAGAAATAAATCCAGTGTCATTTCAGTTTAATTTAAATATTGGGCAATTTATTTGGCATGTTGTGTAATATACCTGAGACAGCCCTGACTTAAGCTTCCAGCTTTTCGTCTCCTTGTTCGTTTCATTCGTTAATATTTTGTTATGATTAAATTTAAAGGCACTTTCCTAACAAACAAGGTATTAAAGAAAATTCTTGTCTAAAATTTTCTCTTCGCAAGAATTGTCATGACAAGTAAACGTATCTACATATTTTTGTTCTGTACACTTCAGTAAAGTTTGAAACGGATTTGAGGAGTTCATAAAGTGGGATTCAACAATAATATTAAGATTTAACAAAATATGTCTGTTAAAATTTTGACTACAATTTTAGGAGTGATTGACGTCGAAAGTTTGCAATTAATAATTAACTGCTAGTTAATTATCAATTGCAAAAGCATTAGTTGAAAATGATGACAGTAATCGCATTATTATAACTTGTGTTAAAAGAAAAAACCTAATCTGTTAAATAAAATACTTGTATTGAAATTACGAGTATATGAAACATAATATTTATATCCAGATTAGTATTTGAATACGCTGTTGTGCATAACGTACATAAAATATTTTTTTTGTTTACAAATGACTACTTACAAAGTTTGTGTTTATTATAGACAGCTAGCTGACCCGGCAGACGTTGTTCTGTCCAAAATAAGAAGCAAGTTTTATAGAACCCAATTGCAGTGAATCTAAACTATCCAGAGACACACACACACACACACAATTTTATCAAATTTTGTACAGCCTTTTAGGACCAGATCCAGCGGCATGCAAAAGAGTTATATACATAAAGATTATCGAAACCAACTCGCTTGAAAAATTATTAGAACCGACAGTAGTCATACGGGGTATATTTTTTCCTGTATGACTAATCCCAGCTAAGTAAGTCATTTGTAAAAAGGTAAGTATTATTAAAATATGACTTCAATCTCAAATCTCAACGACATTTTAAAAGTTACTTATTTATTTTTTTATACCGTTAAAGTGGCATAGATATACAGCTTGCTTGATGGTAAGCAGTTGCTGTAGCCATTGGACAGTTGCTGCGGTACCCCAGTATTGCTGTTCGTGCTTTCAGATCAGCTACCACATACAACGGCTTTTATGCATCTGCTGGATAAGAAGCTAGCAAACCATATGCACAACTCTTGGGCTGTCGCTCGCCGGACATCTTACTGGGTAACTGATATTTGCCGCATTGAACTACCGCACCACGGCACCACCGGGTGGTAGGTGGTACAGCCCCACCCTCATTCATATTCGAGTTAGAGATAAAGAGATTACCGAGTAAATTATATTATTATACGGAAAATTCGAAACGGCTGACTAGTTATATAGTCTATATGAGGCATCTGACTGGCATACATTAATCTTTTTTTACTGTCTGACCTATATATAAATAGCAAGTCTCATTTCGAAACGTACATCCTTACAATTCTTATATTCCTAACAATACATAATTTTCAAATAACAATATATTTAAAAAGGAGCTGCGCAGATAATCGTTCACAGATAAAAGTATTAGGCAGGTATTTTCTAAAATTCAGGTACTAAACTGTGCCATCTATTATTGTAGTCGACAGAAACATGAAAATACAAATGTATTCAAGGATAAATCTTATCCCAGCTTACTGGTACCTAAATGCAAAATAGCATTAAGTCTGTATAATTTCGACTTTCTTATCTTCCGACGACGCAGTGGCGACCGACGTCGGTCCCTTAACGAAATTCAAATGTTAAGGAGTGCCTACACGGAGCCATATTCCGATTTGAATGCTGATATTTCACAATTAAATTTTACATTATTTTACTTATTTTTAATGGAAGATATCGATATTGGTCCCATAATAAAAAAATATGTTATTCAGTAAATTGACCTTCTCCGGTTTCAAGTCGTACTGTCATTTCGACTCAGTACAAATATTATTTTTAATAATACAATTCTCAAAATAGCTTGAGTATAATTGGCAGTTAAACATGTTAAACAGATCGAATAAAAATGCATACATCTACTAACCATAGTAAGAGGATGCCGGCCGGCACCAGTTCGCACGAACTAATCGGTAGCGAAAGCACACAAAGATCAAATTACCTATAAATTTGACTTTCGCAAACTAACGCCTAAATCTATTAACTATTAACAGAAATCTACAAATGTGGAACATTCAAAATGGTAACTAAAAAACTAGCGCCGAGATACAAGATTTCATTGGAGATATTTCTCTAATGAACCAAAAGGTGGCAGATAATTATCAAATTATGCCTCTTTAATAAATCTGCTAAATACCTTAGCGTAGTGACACACCGACGGGGTTAGTGTAAATATAAACTGAAAAGAGTTTTGTATATCCACACGTATAAATACGAACACATATTTTGCACAGATTTGAATTTGTACTAGTACTATAATCGTAGAGAGCTTCGGTTACTATATTTGCAACAAACTCAATGTTTAATTCTTCTGACTTCAACTTCAGTATTCGTTCGCAAACAACACTTTTCTGGGATTCCATACAAATGGGATAAAAAGGAATCCCTTATAGCGCGATCTTTATCAATTGTAAATATGTAAATTGGAAAAATTTAATGATAAATAGCAACGATTCTAGCAATTAATTTCATAAACAAATCTTAAGATTTGTTTATGAAATCTTATGATCACACTTGAAGTTTTGGGTCAGGTTTGGCTAAAGTATAAATTCAATTCCAGTGAGACTTCGGTTCATCAAGTTTGATTCAAAATTAAATGACGTTTTTAAATTGCAGATACTCAGAAACCATCAAAAATCATTTACAGCCAAATCGAGAACCAAGAGAAACATAAGATTTGTGAGTACAATTTGCACTGGACTAGTTTCATTTATTACTAGTTCTGGCTTGTAAATTCAGAGCATATTACTAATTATCTATATATAATATGTATATGATAAGTAGCAGCCCGTCTGGGGAAGTACCTCAGTCTCCAGCAAACCACAGATAAGCTAATAATTTCCAGTAGTGATTAATTGAGTAAGTAAAGTCATCAAGCAGCTGATGTAATACTCCTTCTAAAACCTTTAAAAGTTGTTCATAATTATACTTATACAGTTGTAAGAAAAAACTGAAAATAAATTTGTAGTTTGTTTAATTTACCTATCTACATACCTATATGAAAGTAACACATTAAATCAGTTTTTATAAAGTATATCATTTTTAAATAGTTAATAAATTCAGCATTCAGTTATTTTGCGAAGTAGAGTTTACGGGCAATATAATATGCACCACTTTGTGTATACATCAAATTTCCTGTAAACCTTTACGGCTTGTACGGACTAGCGCTGGCTGGCACACACTGTCTACCGGTAGAAATTCCTAACGTCGTTACCATGACTGCTTCGGAGGTCTCTGCTCCGGCTACTAATTATAGTTCAGTAACCATGAAAGTGTACAGTGTAGTTCATCTTTGGAAAGTCAAGTACTCAATACAACTTCAAGAAATAAGCATGACTAAATGTAGCAGTTACGTGATCGTGTGCTGCGTCCCTAAAGTTCAAACAGACTGGTCTTCACCATTGTTTGTCCGCGAAACCTTTTTGTAGAGATTTCCCATGGGACCCGAACGCGGACGTTTCACTTCACTCTCCCGTTTCCAGGGACAAGAATATGCAAACAGATTTATAAAAAATGGAAATTCTTCGAGGGAAATTATTAATGGTCCGCAGATATATTTAACTGAAAGCACATTCTTAAATGAGGAACGTTTTTTCAGCCGTAATTTATTCGGGATTTCCTCCAATGAACCCAAATGGTGAACCTTCTTCAAAGCGAAATTAATCATAACTAAACATTGTTTCTTCTTTTTTTATTATTAATTTGATCCCAAGTTTGCGGTAGAAACCTAATGAAACGGAACATTTTAGAAAATATTTGCATGGTGTTTTTTTGTTCACTACCGTAACGAAAGGTGGTACTCGTATAAGTGTGTGCTTCGTGTGTTATATATTCGTTTACTCTGGGGTCAACTTTGGTATGGCAGAAAAAAATTGCTTTTCATAGAAAACTTGAGTATCTCTAATTTAATAAGAAACTGTGTGATATTGTTTATGGTGGTTTCATACATTCATGTTTAAGAAAGCCTTGAGACTAAATTCTCATATTAAAATGTCATAATCTGTAAGACATTCATAAAAACGATTACAAAATAAATAAGAAAGTACCAGTAATCTTTAAACATATTTTTTTAATTGAGTAACAGAATTTTATGTACCTATAATGTTAATGTTAATTGTTTAGTTATACCTAAATTAATATATAATATCAAAAGGCACTGAGTAAATACCTGCTAATTATAACAGCTCTAGTAAAGTACAGCCTGTAACAGAAATAATTACATCATCTAATAACTACTACGACTACTGTTACACCTTCACGCCTAGAGCTTTGCGGGGTAAGCAGAGAGAGCCCCACATGACTCGGTCCCTATACGTCGTCGTCACTCTTTAACATTCATAACTCTTTTCATGCACCACCCTCGCTGCTTCCTAAGGCTCCTGACACCACTTTCAGATAACACACGACCAATTTGGTCATGGCAAATGAGTCTTGGTCTTATAAAATAATAATAAAAAAAATATTTACAAAAACAATAATTAATCCACAGATTTTTAAAAGAACTATGCCTTAGACGCAATTGTCGAGTAAATTTGTAGGTTTAATACGTAGTATTGTCAATACGACGGCAATTGTACAGTCGGTGTAGATTCCGTTATGGCTTCAAGTACTAATAGTCTGCTAATTAATATCCTGTGATTAGTGTGTGTGATATGTGTCATAACACTCATAACAGTAGTCGATTAGCTTTATCGGACTTCGATTGATAAAATGAATAGCAATAACTGACAAAGAGATTTAATGAAAGATTGGAGATATAAATGGCTCTGGCTTATTATATATATGCTTCTACTATAGCTAAGTATGTACTAGGATATGATTATTTACAATGCGCAGTGTCCTTTAGTTTTACGTTTACCACGAGATAATACGCTAGTTATAAACAAACATTATCAATATATAAGCGTCTATCAATGGTATTGCTACCATTTCAAAAGTGTGTGTTCTAGAATTTGAGAAAGCTTGGTTACTTGGTTTGCGGCGTAACTTCGAAAATATTCTCGAAAGTTGAGAATTTTGCAGGCAAATATTACAGCAACAGTTTCAATAATATTCCCTAATTTTTATATGTCATATGGTATACTGCTATGGTACCTATACATCAATATCTTCGCTAAATCCTTAGGCTTAAGTAGCCTATCCTAATGGATTAGGAGACGGGATAACACTATGAAGAAGAAGATGGTATACTGCTGTGGGGAACGACGGATGACATTGAGACAATTTTTATTTTACAAAAAAGAGTCATTCCTTCTATTTATAACATAGGCTCCAGGGAATCGCTTAGATAACTGTTCAAAGAAGTACCCTCAATATTATTTCTCAATATATTATATATATATATATATAGCAAACCATAAAGTATGTTCGTAAAAATTTAAAGTCGTTTTCAAACTTAAGAGAAAAATTTTGATATAGAAATGATTCGCGTACGTCGGCTTGCTAGGACTGGTAAACCTTTTGTTTTAAATTCTATTCGATTCTGTAATAAATTGCCTGAAACAGTTCTGTCTTTTCCTGATAATGTGTTAAAAAACACATCAAAAATACTCCCTGTGAAAAGGCTTGTTATAGAATTAACGAATATGTAACTGACAAAGACGTCTGGAAATAATTCAACAGACAACTTTTCTTAATAATTTTTAATTCATTCAACTGACATGAATTTATTGTAATATCTAATTGATAATTTGAAAAGAGACATAATATATAAGTTTATTCGGCTTTTTTTTGCCAATGGTAAATAAAGATTTTTTTATATTTATCTTATCTTATCTGTTGTGCGAATCTGATATTCCAATATATTTGAATAAATAATTGGAACAATTTAGTTTTGAAGAAAACTATAAATTGGGTGCTAGATTTAGCAGGTACTATATACTGCTAAATCTAGCAATCACCAGATATATGCTGGATTTCTAGACTAATCTAACACAGGACTTTCTCGCTCAAAAGAGATGAAATCCGCTTCTTAGATTGAATTTACATTAATTTATATTAAATTTTACGTACATATGTCATTCATGAACATGCTATTTATTTCATTAGGGCGAAAACAAATATATAAACCTAATAAGCATAGGTACTTGAGTGAAAGAACACATTGCTGACATGAAAAATAGGCGTGAAAAAAACTCTGCAGTATGTGAACATACACCAGCCAAACCATTACATGCGGTTCGATAAACTACAAATCCTCGCCAAGGAGAACCACTACATGCCTAGAATGATACGCGAGGCTATTGAAATAAGAAAACACCCCAATTTCAATAGAGAAGATGGTTGGCAAGTACCACCTGCTTGGGATCCAGTTCTTAAAATAATCAAGTCACAAACCCAGAGATCTACTCAAAAACGTTCGGACACCGTGAGCAATTTTTGTGTGAATCGGAACATATATAAATAATTAATCTATCCATGTCGGTAGATGTAATAATTGAATAACCAATATAAGACAAATGTCACCTTAGTCTTCCTGCGACCACGGATGCGGCAAAGCATCCGAAACGTCAGGTTCAACAAAATAAATAAAACACGCGATACTTCCGTTAAAAATTGTTTAATTCAATATAAACCTAATTATTACAGACTCTTACTATAGTTATACGCTTGCATTTCCCTGTACAGTTAAGGTCACGCCACACTTGTCATTTAAGATTATGATGTCTATTACAAATAAATTATTGCGTGCGGCACGTATAATGCAAAGATCTTTTTTTTAAGTTCATTGTGCTCATAATCGTACCGACAAGTACCCTTTACATACATATTTCCACAAAAAAGCTCAACTGAATACCTTTCTGCATTCCATAGATAGACGAATTTATTTATTTCTGTACGCACACGCAAGTCAATGGGCAATAATTTCAAAGAGAAATTAGACAAAGCGTAATTAACAGACGTTATCGAACGCTGCCGAGTTGAATGAGCGGCTCACACAAAGAGATTCCCCTCGTACGTGATGCATTCCGATTCTTGTTTAATAATCGTGCACTTGACTGCAAACAATTAACGCATTTCCTCAATAATGATAACGTAGAACTAAGGTTACAAGATAAGTTACGCATCAGAGCACTGACTGCTGTTTTTAACATTCCACATAAGTAAACAAGAACTCTTTTAATGTCACTTTACTGGCCGTCTGGAGTCTGTATATCAAGAAATAATACTTTAAACGGATACTTGTAGTAGTATTTATCTGCGATACTGAAATTTCTCAAAAACAATGTATTATATAGCTGCTTGTTACAAAGAAAGAACTTTCTATCGTTATCCCACTTCCTAATCCTTTAGGATTAGCGTTCACTACCTAAGTATAAAGCATAAAAACAAGCATTTGCAAATCATTAATCGTTAATTAGAGATTTAATTGTGTAAAATAACAAAGAGGCAGACAACTTGTTTGTTATTTATAACTACATAATCTCTGAATTACTGAAATGATCTAGACGAGGAAGGTTTAGTCTACAATAGACGATCTTGTCCAGATCATTTATCACGATAATTATCATAATTACGGAATCAATGTTTTATCTTGTTAGCGTTAGCCAGGTCCGCTACCTGAGCCTAAGCATTTGGCGAAGGTACTGATTTTTAAATGGAGCGACTACCGTCAGACATCAGGAACCCTGAGGAAAAATCAGACCTTTCTTAGTTTAGGTCCCACGTCTTTCGAAATACAATTTCTGGGACGTGCGGATTACCTCTCGATGTTTCCTTTACTACCGAGCAAAGGATAATTACAAATATGTACATAAATTCATATACATGTCCTCGTTAGCTTCTTGGTGGCCTTACTTACTCGCAAGATAACAAAAAACCCAGGGAAATAAATATAGCTCTGCCCTATCTCTCTTTCATTAGATATTTGTTACGTTCTTACAGTGTACCAGGTACTAATAAGGTTGACTTTGGTTCTAACATACAGTATTTCACGCAGTGTGATCTTCTCTTCTAATCACCACAATCAGACATCAACGTGTCATTCACTCTCTTGTCATTCCGGCAATCAATCAACCTTTTCTCATTTCTCTTACATTCTCTACCACAGGCACCTAGCGACATTCATACTCATCACTCCTACCTTTCATCCATTTCCATTCTCGCCCCTTGCAAACTCTCAACTCAAATCGTCGCCGTTCATATTTTCATTTTATTGTTGTGTACAACTGTAGCTTTTAGGTACATGTTTATATCTGCTAAACCATTAATACAATCATCTTTCGTGCTCTTTCGTGTCTAACATTCAGACATATACAGCACGTTGGGTCTTAGTGAATGTAATAAGAAACGAAAAAGTGTTAACGATTCTTTTAATTTTAAGAGAATCGGTGAATAGCATGTCGTTGCAGTGACTGTCGCCATCTCTAATCCAATTGGTTAAATCGATGCTTACCTAGATTATCGCTTTGTATGACGGATTTGATGTACCGAAAGTCAAAACATACATTGACTAAAGAGACTGCCGAAATCGCAAAACAGATGTTCCCCTTTGACTCTGCTAACTTTTAAGTCAACGTTCCAGTATTTGTGGCCTATTCGTGAAATTTATTGGATCTATCATTGAAAAGTATGCTTACCGAGTATCTTCCAGCAAGCTTTATAGATTTTATATAGGTAAAGGCAAATTACCAGACTAGAAACTCGACCATTAACGTGTTTCCTCGCCATAGTTTTTGCTGGCGGCTGCACTCTAAGGGTATTTTTACCCTTCATCGGAATCATCGAACAATTGGTAGACGTGAGATAATTTGCAGAATTTTAATGATGGACGAGTTGCTACTAATAACTCAGTTATTACAGGCGCTTAAAAGATATTCTGACACTAAAATGTACTCATAAAACTAAGGCATAAAAGACAAGGGTTTCGAAGTTTTTCATACTTATGCCAGTAATGAGTGTTAATGGCTGTTCTGTTAACGTAAAATTACTGCAACTAATATAATACTTTACTAATGGAGTGACAGTGTAGTATTAAGATAATATCTGTTATTTAGGTGCTTTTAGCCAACATGAAAATAGAGGTTTTCATTTCAACGACTATCATTATTTTTTATGATAGTGATTCCTATTGATCACGCAACCTCTTTTGTATGGCAATTTAAGTTTTAGTTATTGATGTGTAATTATATTTTGTGATTCATATATGTTTGGTGTTTGCGCCGTAATCTCGCTCGCGTGCAGGAATACAACAACCCTTCAGGGAGGTGTTATTGCCTGAGGTTTGCTGTGAGGTAGGACCTCCAGTATTTTCCCAATCAGGCTGCTTCTTCTGCCTTCTTCTCTTTACTTAACCACTGTCATCTTACGAAAACCGCCGAGATCGATGACTTAATATTCGTACGTAGGAACCCGGAGCGACAAAATTTATTCAAAAACTAATAACCTGCGTGTTATTTTTACACTTATATGCACATCCACGCCGTCGCTTCAATCTGTTCAGCTCATATTTGACAAATTAAAATAATAAAACGTCGCTATCGGGTAACCGCGACTTGTCAATGGCTCTAGCCCACTCCTTCTTCACGACGATGTCCGTCCACACTTGCCCAACGGACTATTAAAATACAGAAAACCCTCTGTCACCCATCATATCTACTTACTAGAGCTTGCTCCAATTGCTTTCAATTCTATTTTTGGAAATGGAATCATTTTATCCAGAGAAAAAATTCAAATCCGATGAAGCGAAAAACGCCTTTAAACTTAATTAAGCTCAGTGACTTCCGTTACCAGGAGTCCTGTAGAAAAAGCATCGATTTTGTAATATTCAACACAATGAAAATTGTTCAAAATAAATAAAATTGAAATTGACTTCCATTAAAAGGGCAAAAGTGCTTCGACAACAATACATGCATGCATGCATATCAACACGCCTGTCTCCCATTGGGGTAGGCAGAGACTATGGAACGCCAGGTGCACCGATCCAAACATACCTCAATTTAGAATGTAATAATACACCGAAGAACATGTGAGAAGAAATTGATATTTGATCAATTTGTTCTCACATGTTCTTCGGTGTCGGGTGCTTTTGATTGGGCCCTTTTTCAGCCCATCAGCTACTTGATCCAAATGTGTGCGTCTAGAGTGGCTTCTGACTGATCTCCGCTCAGTCTTGCTCGATATACTTCTTCGTAACTTTTTTGTCCATTCTTTTCAAATATTCGAACCATTTCAGCACACTCTCTTCAATTTCTGTCACTACATCATCATTCATTCCACTTCGACAATAATGAATGAACTAAATGTATATATATTTCTTGAAGTATGATATAACGAGGTATTATGACACTCGTGGGACATATTATCGAGGTATAATTACAATTAGCTAACATGACAGATGAAACATGACGTGCCGAAAAAACAGATAAGGCGTTTTCCGCAAAAACAAACCACAATTTTACAGGAAAAACGCCGAGTGAAGCTCGATCGGCAAGATAATGCACGTTAAATAAGCATGTGAGGTGTGTACATATCGCATCTTGTGACGCTCGGTTCTCTCTGGCTACCCCGCAAGAGAAATGGCGTGGAGTTATTGTCACATAGATTGACTTTTCAGGCATTCTTGACATGTCATATATGTATAAAAGAAGATCTTCTGGAAGTTTATGTTGGATCACTTCGAGATCTACCTGAATAGATTACATTTGTGTACCAAGTAAACTACACGTTATAAAAATATATGTGTATTACTAAACATAGAAACTTAACTTTTTTGAAATCGGTTAAAAAGAGCAGTCGTTCGCAAGACGATGTCCAAGAAAATAACGCAATATATTTAGTAAGACGCAAAGACGTTGAGTTGCCAATAAATAAAATTTGCCAAGAACAACTTTGAGCGTAAAAGCCTTTTATAAGACTGCGAAGTAACTTATTACGAGCATTCCGAGTAAATTAGTAAAAACAAGAATTCTATTCTATTACCTCTTAAAAAGTTACGGCTTATTTGAATACGTCCATTAAAAATGTTAGCTCTTACTTTTGCCGTCTGGAGAAGGGAACTCTTGAAAGCCTTCTGATGCTAATTAAAGGACAGGGTTGATTAATAAGTCGCTGTAACTATTAAGAGCGTCCATTGTCTCATAAAACAGAATTCGAAAAAACGACAATAAAGTAGAAGAGACTCGTTGGATTAAAACGCCAACTCATTCATTCCGTCGTAATTATCTGCTATTTAAACAAATCGCAATAAAGAGCCAATGTCAAAGCGTCCACGGTAAAAAGACGTAGAAATGGCGGAAACTCTACGGAAAGTCAAACAAATTTCTAGAATAGCCCACTTCTGTCTCCTTGTGTTAGTAAGAAAATCCTCTTCGGATTTTAAAATGCAGCAGTACTTATTTGATGTAAACAGTTCGATTTATTACTTTAACTCATTGATACTAAAATTCCATTTCCAATGACTAATATCTCAGATAAAACATTTTATTCCTCGCAATGTGTGCATCAAGTATATGTTTAGATGTGTTCAGTAAGCAGTCATTGCAACCCGAGCCATGTGAAGATAACCAGGTCCACTTCCGGATGGAAATGCGTTTTCAATAGAGTGTTCCCGACGTTTGTATGGTGCAGAGTTATAGCGTTCTGCGTTGCCAAATCGGCTCATTGCTTTTAGCCACCTTTCTAAAGTGTAATACTTAGTTGGGTACTTACATCGTTTTGTTAATGGGTCTATATATGAAGTGAAAACATTTAGTGAGCTGGACGCAACCCTGTATAAACTTTATTTTCTTAAGCTGTGAGATGATGCAAACTTTTTAATTCTATTTAAACAAAAAGTATTTAAATAATCGTGAGGTGTTTACAATTTTAACTTTTGTGACATTCATATGCATGAAATTTTAATAATATTATTAATTAATATTAAAAGTATTACAATTTTATGCACGCATTACTCACATCTAAATAAACAATAAAGCATTTCAAGTGTACAGTAAAATAATATTTAGTGAACATATATATGTACATATATACGTTCACTAAATTGGTAAATTATCAATAACACCTACGTAATAATACGTGTGTACACACATGTATTTGAAGATGTACAGTTCTGATATTCGGAAAAAGACTTTCTTCAAACTGCCCTAGAACGAAGACAAGGGGGAAGGAAAGTGCTAGGAATGCGTATTCAATCCGAAGTTTCTATGTTAATCTTAAGTGATGTAGCCATTCCGGCGACACTGTTTTCAGTTTCACCATGGAAATCCTTTTATTTTTTTTAATAAAAAGTATATGTGATGAATCGAGGTGAAAGCAATCATCATAAAAAAGTTAATTAAAACCAGTGAAGCTGTTTGCAAGTTATGTGTGCACAGAGAGACGAGGATATTAAAAATCGTGGTTTTAGCCTCTGTATCGTTACTAAAGTCTAGAGTTAGTATTATTTTTAATTAAATTATATCGATAGGTATCGAATCGAATAGAAACGTATTGCAATCAAAAGTATTGTATAATGTATACGTGTATGTAATGTATAATGAATGTATGTATAATAATAGATCACTCGAAAAATCGAAAACTCTTTTTCTTTTTAGTCGGTAATAACAATTATAGAACATACAACAATATACAACAGGCATGAACGAACTTAGTAAACCACTAAGAAACAAAAGCAGTTTTAACAATTAAATAACTTAATTAACATTCGTCATAGGATTTCTACTTTAATTTTCCTTTTTAATTCAGATTGAATTTCTTGGTAGCTACTTGTAGATTTAATTAAGTAAGAACTGGGTAGATGGTGAAGAATCTGTATTTTGTATATCGTAATTTATATTCTCACTACTGAATAATATTTAATTTGTATTTTTGTATTCTCAAACGGAGTTGGATGGCTGGAGCAGAATCAAGCAATGATTCAACTCCTATCTATCTATAACTTCACGCCAAATCCCTCGCGGGTTAGGCAGAGAGAACCGAGCGCCACGTGACTCGATCCTTACATATGTCACTCGCTTCTTTAACATTAATTCTTCTCTTCAAACACGCTCACGCTTTCTAGGGCTCCTGACATCACCTTCTGATAGAACACGACCAATTTGGTCATGGTAGGTAAGTCTTGGCCTTCCTCGGCTCCTAAATCCTTACACTTTTGCATTGTATATCTGCTTCGTCATTCCTTCATCCTGCATTCTTTCTACATGTCTGAACCAACGGAGCATGTCTCTTCTTATTTTAACACCGACGCTCTCTTTCAGACCAACTCTGTTTCAACTCCAGGTTTTAAAATTTTAAAAGGTGATTTTAAAATTTACATACTACTTGTTAGACATAAAACCAGAATTATTTTGTCCATAGTTTGAGCTGCCTTAGCTTGTACACCTTGGCTATTAAACATATTTGAACATATTTATTAGTTTCGTAACAACTACCATTTTTTATTACGTCCATAAGTCCCCTTTTGCTTAGTGGAGGCATGGTATGTTTTATTCTGTCTAAAAACATACCATGCCTCCACTGAGCAAGAAAAACTTCAACCAAAGCACAACCCGCCTGGTGGGTTGTTGTGTTCCTGCGTAAGAGTGAGGCCACCAGTAAGCTCCTGAGGAGTCGCAGTGTTAGCAGCGGAGGTGGCATCGCGTGAGTGATACTTTATGTGTTACAAGCGTTTATAGGCTCCGGTAAGCGCTTTGCGTCAGGTATAAAATAAAAAATGTATATTTGCCAATATAACGTTAGGATGTCCTTGGAGCAAGAAAGCCACTAGCAATTGTACTATATTTTAATACTTTTAAAAATGTGTAACTTCTAGAAACAAGTACACATATTGATGAGACGTGAACTTTGCCTTTCATATCAGTACTTTTATTTGCCTAAAGTACTCGTACTTCCTCTGGACAGTACTTCTCACTTGGATTTTTAGAATTTATCTAATAATGTAAAACAATTATCTAACAAGTAGACGTAGGACCCTTTAAGAAGTTTTTTTGCTTTAAGAGTTCTTTACTCTTACAAAGACTGACGAGCTCGGTGGCGCAGTGGTGAAACGCGCTGTTACGCTGCCTTGACACCAACGCTCGTGGGTTCGATTCCCACACAGTACAAACATTTGTGTGCATGAACATGTCTGTTTGTATTGGTCTGGGTATTTTCTATGTATAATAAGTATGTATTTACAAAAAAAAAAATATTTACGTATGTTTATCAGTTGTCTAGTACCCATAACACAAGCTTTGCACACTTTGGGGCTAGGTGGCGCTGTGTAATTTGTCCGACAATATTTATTTATAATTTATTTAATAAATATATTATAAAATCTAGGTCATCCCAATCACCATTCATAGGTTATTAAAGAATAACTGAACTCGTTTTAGTCAAAACGAGTTCGGTCCCGCTTAATGATATTAAATGAAAATAAATGGCATTTTTCAAGTGACTATTTCCGTCCCATAGAGCTACCGTACCTCTGCTGGTAGGGTGGGTATTTTGAAGTTAAACGATATCACCGTATGAAGAAGCCATAGGGCTGACATAGGCACTATGCGAAAATACGTGATGGTTGATTTGAAATGCGTATATGCTGTAACTATGATATTCTATTTATTTATTTATTTTACCACTAAGGTGGCAAATAAGCGTACGGCCTGCCTGATGGTAAGCAGTTACCGTAGCCTATGGGCATTTACAACACCAGGGGTGTCACTCTTGCGTTGCCGACCCTGTAAGAACCTCTTCACGCCTTTCTTGAAGAACCCCATACTGTAGTCCCTTGGGAAAACCTCCGCAGGGAGCACAATTTAATGGTTCTCGGTAGAAAACTTCTTGTAAACCGCACAGTGCGCGACCATTGCAGTACTAGTGTATGAGGATGAACTCCCAGCCGTCGGCGAGCTGTGCGATTGTAAAACGAGGCTGTTGGCATGATGTCGAACAACTCCTCAGAACACAACCCATTATACAACCGGTAGAACATGCAAAGGGAGGCAAAATCTCTCCTTAAACTCAAGGGCTCATTGGCGTGAGTTCAGGATCATCGATGATTGTGTTAAAGCATTTACTGCTAAATTTACTTATTAAATGTATGTATCAATATACACCTGTTTTCATGTTTACCGCCCGTCCTACGCGAGCGTGGTGTAATGTTTCAGCAATTAGGTTATAGGGATCGATTTCATTGACATATGTAGCAAGAAATGTTTACACTTGGAGCAAATAGGTGTGTGTTCAAAATGTGTAATGCCTTATTACAAATTTTGAACACACACCCATTTGGGGTGGTTTTTACGTGACATGTCTAGCGAGTTAACGACTCTTTTTTTATTTATACAATATCAAGAGTCATACAACCATATCCCATCTAGTGTGAAGCGATTACCGTAGCCTATGAATGCTCGCAGTACATTAAGTATCACTCGCGCGATGCCGCCTCTGCTGCTAACACAGTAACTCCTTTGAAGTTTACTGATGACTCACTCAAACGTGGGAACGCAATAACGAGGAATTGTTATTTGGCTACGGTTTTCTGTGAGGTGAAGGTACATCACCATACGGGTTGGTAGGATGCACCCTACCTTTCTTAAAAACAAAAGCTTAAAATAAGATGATATTAACGAACGAACAGTCAAAATAACGTAATATAACTCACCTTTTGACTACTGGAGCAACTCCAATATTTCTCAAAAGAAATTAATAATAACACTAAGGCACAGTAGATTTATAAGCTAAAGCTTATAAGTCTACTAGCTGAAGTTATAAGTCATAGTAGACTTATAAGCTAAAGCTCATAAGTCTACTGTGACTATGGTATATTAGTGGCATACAGTGGTAATTGGCTATTTTCATTGCCTAAATGCGAATTTGTTAAAATTAACTCTATTTATTTTCCCAACAATTCGTCAGTAGGTGTTGAAGTGACTACATTTATACCTTACCGGTGTTTCTAACAATTTTACGTAAAGTCGAGTCTGCCGGTGGTGGGTTAAATAACGGTTGAGTCCAAATGTTGTCTAGTACCTTTCTTAGTAAGCTAGGTTATTTTAGGGTAGCGTACGTAAATACTGCCGCGCCTACGATAAACGATACGACTAAAATTTTTAGCAAAACTGAATTAATACAATACCTAAATAGAAAAAAACTAGATCTCCAAGTTTCTCAAAGTGACATTTCACGATTCCTTCACTGGACCCAGTTTTTCAATTTCATAAATGCATTAACTAAAACAGCGGTTGTAGTTTTACTCATTTATATACTTATAACTACTTATATTTATATATCGTTGAATTTTTTTGTATTTGCGACATATTTCTCTTAGTATTGATGCAACATTCATTTACCTCGTGTAGTTTTTAGAGATACAAGCAAGCTAAAAATAAAAAAATACGTTTTTATCGAAACGTGTCGAAATGTAGTCAGTGCGTTATACATAACATACATGATGACAGAATAGTAAAAAAGAAACTCTTATAATACCAAAATATTATGGTCATAAAGAATTCGATTCGATACAAACTGTGTGAAAGCATTTTGTACAGCCTCTTGGGAAGAACATTTTTTACCACGTAGAAAATTGTCCAAATCACGAAAACAGTGGTGGACAGTCAGTTGGAACATTACAAGAAAAGTATAGCATTTTAACGTGTTAGTTAGTTGTAGTTTTTAGGAAATTATTATAATACTGACGATCGCACCCGATCTTGACGTTGGGAACAGTTTTGAAGGGTTAGGTCAAGTCAGGTTTGTGTCAGGCGTGGGTCAAATCTAGGTCATATTTGTGGTAGGTAAAAACAAAGGAAAGTAAAGTGATAATTTTGGATAGCACACTGACAGATGCCCAGAACTTTCATACACTTTAATTATTTAAATTTTCTCTCCATACAAACTTCGGAGATAAGGCTGAAAAAATGGTACATTACTTTAATGACTCTAATAACAATGAAGTTAAGAAAACTAAAGACCGATTGAGGAAAAGTAAAAAACAGGATAGTCGATTTAAATGTTTCTGTCTTGGAAGTATAAGGCCGTATTTTGTATTCAATTGTAAATATAATTGCAAACCACAAGGATATTTCCTTTTTGTTTGATTTCTCACTGGCTGTCCTGTCTTTTTAAGAAAATATTTTCACACCGATATGAATATCGGTAAAGGTTTTTTTCTGTGCACGTTATCGTCGGGAGGCACACAAGCATACAGCCCACCTGATGTAAACCGGTTACAGTGGCCTATGAACGTTTGCAATGCACAAAGTATCACTCGCGTGTTGCCCGCTCTGCTGGTAACACAGTAACTCTTTAAGAGCTTACTGGTAACTTCACTCACTCGTAGAAACACCATAACCCTCCAGGGAGTTGTTATTTGGCTGCGGTTTTTCTGTCAGGTGGAGGTATTCTATTGAAAACATCCAGAACAAGACAAATAGTATGTTAATACACACAATATGTTTGTCCTGTTTGGAAATCGTATCCACGTATTAAAATAGCTAACTACTCCGCTACCGAACCGAAGACGTCAAGTTTGGAATACTTAAGTCATGAACGCCTTGACGTAGAATAAGTTTTCTACGTAACGGCAATCTCTTCTAGACTGCTTCTTTTCATAAAGATGATAACAATGATGGTAAAAAGTAGCAGAAGAATCAACTCCAATAATATTATGTTGTAATCTGCCGAGTTGACAAGTTTTTTACGCCCGTCACAGTAAGATTCCTGTGCTGAGCTGTTAAACAGATAAGGTAGGAAGAATTACATCAGGTTCTCAGTATCGATCAACATTTTGATGTTTTACAACTGTACATCTCCAGTGACCTCACAAATCATTGACGGAAACTTTCAAATTCATCACTGTCTTGTTTCATACTTATAGTTTATCAAGTAAATTGTTTTCGTTCGAAAAAGTTGTCGACTGCACACGTTACAGTTGAGTGCACACTTTGACCTTTGTACCATTCTTAAGTCTTACTTTGCGTTCATTGTGAGCTGTGCAAAAAGATAGTGATTCAAGTGTTTCTAATATGGAATTGTAAGGCCGTAGAAAGTGAACTTAACTAAGCTTACTTATACATGAATGTCGAAAGTGTTCATCGAAACGCCTGACAGTTCGACCTATTGATGTGTCTCTTGTAATAGCATAAATACCTTTTCCTTATTGCTTAATTTTTCCTTATTACTTTCGGGTTATTGCTTCATGTTTTTGTATATCAATTCAATATCATTTACATCATTCTGACATACAATTCTAAAGTGGAAAAATGTACGTGACCCAGACTAGAGGATATTAAATACTCGCCTAAATTGACCAAGTGTTGTGTGTTTTATCAAAACGATGTCAGAAGTCATGGGAACCGGCAAGAGTGCATGAAAGAGCTTGAATCTTAAAAAAGCAAGAGAGGTGTGCAATTACAGCGTCTTATGACCCAATGATTTTTAATTCATTATATGCCTGTAAATTATAAATATTGGAGTACCCCAGGGTTCTATTTTGGGTCCATTTTCATTTTTAGTATATGTGAATGATGTATCCTACAAGTATTATTTGCTGATGAGACCTTTTTAATTTATAATGATGCCCGCTGATGTAAAAATTATGACAAGGTAAAAAGCGTTCGATCTGCCATGCTGGTTCACATGCAATCTTTTATTAAACTCAAATAAAACCAAATATGTTAAGTTTAGTCTACTAAATATGACTTCTGTTAATTCCAATAGTTCTCATATGTAATAATAAAAGTAGAATTAGTTAACGATACAATATTTTTTGGGATTACAGTAGACTCTAAATTGCAGTGGGGCCTCCACATATATAAACTCGCCAGTAACCTCAGCTCCACCGTATATGCGGTGAGGGAGAATTAGACAATTGACGGATATGGTTATTCCGCGTTTACTTTATTTCAGTCACTTCCACAGTATTATGTCATATGGTATACTGTTGTGGGGAAAAGCGGCTGAATCATTTTTGCCTTACAAAAGACAGCCCTATGCTCTATTTATAACATGCGCTCCAAGGAGTCACTTAGGGAAAAGAAATAAATATCCTCATCTCTTACCTCTCAGTATATTTATGAAAACATAATGTACGTTCGTAAAAACATAATGTTGTTTTCAAAATTTGGTGAAAGTCTTAAAAGTAGAAGTAAGTTGCACATTACATTCATTCGACTTATTATTGTATTGTTATACTGACATAGATTTATAGTAATATCAATTGAAAAAAAAACCTACATTGCTTTGTTGATGTTTCTTTCGGTATTTCTTCTTCGCCAGCAGAAATATTCGAAATAATGGTAATTTAAAAAAATCAGAAACTACAAAAAGTTATTAAATACAGTAAGATTTGATTATTATAAACATGTAAGAAGCGTCTAAATGGCCGCGAGAGCCCATAGACAGGTATTTTTTATCATTTATTACAAAATTATCTTTTCTTACTTTTTACTACTTGTATCTTTATTTAATGTTATATATAATTTATACACAATATAAAATCTTCCTGTAAAACACATATTACAGAAAACTTTATAAAAGGCATGTTATTACACTCTTCTCTTTGAAGCGTATTGTTGGTTCGTAAATAGACAATTTTATTACGGTACCACGCGATTGCTATACCCTATCCCATCTACAGTATTCTTTTAGATGAAGTTAACCTTTTAAAAGGTAATGATATTCCAAAATAACACAAATATAAAAAAGAGGGTAAGTAAGTTGCAAATGAAATCAGGGTTTGCAAGTGCACCGATAAAAGAGTTAAACAGGTGCTAAGTTACATAGCAATGTTTTAAATGATAGATATATCAAGGAACAACTTTCTTCAATTTATTAATAATTGTTGAATTTGTTACTTTCATTGATATTGAATTTATAACTCGACAAATGTTTGTGGTATAAAATCATAACTATTTTTTTTTTCTATTAAAATAGTCTATGTCTCTTATGTACAGCATGCACTCGTACGTACGTACAACATTCAAAGTTATTTATCCTCATACGCATCTAGTGCTTACAGTTGTCAGCAAGTTAAGAAGTTAAGTCAGTCACATTGTAAACTTGTGTTGAATTTAAATGAGTGGCTAGTCATATGATCTTCTGATGTCGACTCGTAGCGCATTTCAAAGACGAAAAGATTCAATCTTATAATGAGCCCGTGGACTATATGAAAGATATATTTTATTATCCGCATTATTACTCTCGAACTCTAGATAACATGGGACTTGCAGGGCGTGCAATTCTGCTTTTACCAACAATTTGATTACCACTTCGGCTAGCTTAACTATTCTTCTGCCTGGTGCGAAGTAGCTACTGTGACATGTGAATGTGCAATACCTGGAACACCGTTCGCGCTGCTACTTCTACATCGACTCCTCAGGAGCGTTCTTGAAAGACACTCACAGGATCACCTCCAGAGAGCTGTTAATTGGCTACTGACTTATACTTCTTTCGTCGGGCTATTAATTAATTATTGATACTCGTTTGCAATGGGCAAAGTGCGCGATGCTGTTTATACGTCTATGTATCGAATACTAAAAAAAAGGCACAGTTTTTTTTCTCCTGGGTGGTCATTTATTTTTATGTGCTTCAGGAAACGAAGAATTAAACCGCAATCTCAACGGATGTTAACAAACAGTGGTTAATCACGTTCTCTCACGAAATCCTAACAATGACTTAATTTTGTTAAGAGTTGTAGGTTAACAAAAAAGGATGAATAGAGTAATTTAGCAATTACAAACATGATTAGGAAGTTCCTTCTATTTGAGTGATTTATATTTATTTAACGAATTCGTGGTAATAGAATATAGTCATTATATTTTTATATTTGAAGGAGACTTTGTACAAAAGTTGTCTGCATGGGTACCTCTGTCTTACCTATTTCTACCGCCAAGCAGCTATATTTATATAGCTGTTTGAAGGGCGAGATATGGCAGAGAAACTACTGGGTACTGTGACGAAACATCCTTAGGTCACAAGCTTGGCAGCGCGTAAGTAACATCCCCGTTTGTGTTTCGAGCGTCAAAAGGTTGTAAAAAAATCGGCCAAGTGCGAGTCGGACTCGCGCACGAAGGGTTCCGTACCATTATCGATAATAACGGCAAAAAATCACGTTTGTTGTATGGGAGCCCCCCTTAAATATTTGTTTTATTTTAATTTAATTATTTATTTTTAAAGTAAATATATAACTAAATATTCTGTGAATATTTCAAGCGTCTACCTGTTGCCGTTATTAATATCGAGCGAAAACGAGCAAAAAAATCACGTTTGTTGTATGGGAGCTCCCTTAAATATTTATTTTATTCTAAAATTCTAATTAAACCACCTGTATATCTTGATGTTTTCTTGCTTCTTTGTTGCCTAGTCGCTATTGTCAAGTAGTCATTCTTGATATATTTTTGACCTACCACCGGGAGCTAGTACCTAGGACAGAAATATTTTTCCTATGGTGTACACCTAAAATGTATTGATTTGGTACATACAACTCGATTATTTTATTTATAATTTTATTGATTTCAAGAAATTAATACAATTATTATATGAACTCATAGTTATATAAATGTATGGATTAAATCTATACATTCGCTGATTGCATTCTTTATAATTACTGCTTTGTAAATTTTTGAAGAAGCCACGTTAATGAAAACTAATTAGCTCTTAGAATTTCTATTCATTCGGATAACTCGTGCCAAATTCATGAAGCTTGGAAAGTGAAAGTTTCAAATTACCTTTTTTTAGGGTTCCGTACCCAAAGGGTAAAACGGACCCTTTTACTGAGACTCCGCTGTTCGTCGAATTTTAAATATTTAAAATATTTATATTTAAAATATTTATATTTAAAATATTTGATATTTAATTATTATTAAAATCAATGTAATATGAAAAGATGTATAATAAACAATGTGATCCTGCTTAACTAAGCAAAAGTGAATAAAATTTGACGCAATCGTTGATAAGCTCGCTTAGATTTCACCTATGTGTAGGTTAATATAATTAGTCAATATTTAATTTGTCATTGATTTTCTAAACTTATTTGTCTAGTAGCCTTGAAATACAAGCCAATTCCAGCCTGCAGCACTGGAACAAATTTCATAGTAAAAGTTTTCACTGTCGGCTTCATAATTGACATAACCGCAAATCTATGGCTCCAAATAGTCTTTTATTTGAAGGTTTTTATACCTTGGCCATTTTCTTGGTGTAAATATAATATGGTACCTACGTACTTTTTCATTGGTATTTATTTGTTTGTTTCAGGGAGATTTACAGGTCTAATAAATTTATGTATAAAGCATGGAATAAAATATCGAGCGATTTTATGCTAATTATAAATTTAGATATTAGTAAATTTTTGTGATTGCCCAAAAGTCACCCTTATTTTTTTTTCATTTGTATACACTACAAAGCCCCTAAGTTGTTCTACTATTGTGACAGGCATGGGTGCGTGTGCGTATGCGTTTGAGTTTTTGAATCTATTTGTGCTTGCATGTGTGTGCTTGTAATTATGCGGCCATGTATCTTATTTTCTCCCATACTGCTAACGTAAATCAGAATTTTTTTATAGTTAGTTATCCTGGTTAGACAACAGCTTAATTGGCTAGTAGTTATTTAATAGTACATAGATATAAAAATGTTTGCCCATTAAAATAGGAAATATTGCAAGTATTATACTAGAATTTGCAATTGATGCAAACCTACTATTTTTTCCGCGGCACACAAACTAATGACCACGGTATATCAATGTGCCGCGGCACACAATTTGCGGCACACTGGCCTAGGGAAGGCAATTAGGTGGCAACAGTGTGCCGATATTACTTGCACGGAATGTGTACACGGAATGGGTTTCTGCGACGGGGATTCCTACACTATCTATCTCTTGCTTTGACGTGCCTTTATTCACCGCGCTCTTCTCTTCACCTGCTTTGCTTCTCCTTGAAAACATGAAGCTTGAAGCCGCGTATCGATACTTCGGCCAGTCTACCTCTATTTCGCTGAACTTCAACTCGGTAAAGATAAATTACAGTTGATAAAACCCTTACTCATAACCCCCGAATTCATTTTATTTTTCTAAAATTTTAATAAAACGTTTTGGTGGCATCGGCACTTTCTTTTTTTTTTTTTTGTATTGATCATTATCTCTTGGATACAAATATTAAAACTGGTTACAAGTAAATATTTCATCATAATCGCATCGCGGCGTTTGTTATATTTCACTAATATCATTTAAGAATTATAGCAAGCGAGCGAGCATTAGATAAGATTAGAGCAAGTTCTATACTTCCTATTTTAATGAGAATTTATGAATGACTATTGGCCAATTAAGCTGAAATCCAACCAGGACAACTAAAATAATTTGTTTAGTTATATGGAAAAAAATTAGGTACATTAGGTAAATTAGTACAAAATTTTGGCAATTACGTATATACACAAATATGCCTACAAGCACAAATGCATTCAAAAAACACAAACGTATCACATACACGGACATAACACCCATCCTCTTGTATAGTAGAACAACGTTGGTGGCCTTGGTGTGTACACAAATCAGAAAATTTTAATATTGACTTTTGGGCAATCACAAAAACTTACATATGTCGAGATTTATAATTAGCATAAAAGCACTAGATATATTGGTCCATGCTTAATAGATAAATTTATTAGATCTGTAAATCTTCCTAAAACAAATAAATTTCAATCAAACTGTCGCCTTACGCCACCGATATAATATTTTCGCCAAGAAAATAGCTAAAGTTTTCAAATAAAAGACTATTTGCAGCATAGATTTGCGGTTAGACCAATTATAAAGGCGACAATGAAAACTTTTACGTTGAAATTAATGAGAAATCGCGGTTTGCATGTCACTGTCGTTTTGTGGTTACAATGCTGCAGGCTTGAATTGGTCTGTATTTCACGTCTATAGGAGAAATACCTTTAGTAAGTCAATGACAAATTAAATATTGACTGAATGTAAACCTAAAACTTACTTTCTTTGGAATAACAGTAAATTAAATCTTATAGCTCTAAATGGAAAAAACTATTTTCAGACCAATGTTTTGAAGGCTGAGCCTTCGAAAATCCATCTAAAAGTTGTTGTTGTTTTATACCATAGTGGTATAAAATCACTATGGTGACAAACAAGCATACTGTATGCCGCATATGCTATAACTATAGTTTTTGAACACTTGCTACACCGCGGGCATCACTAGTGTATTGCTGATCTCATACGACCTTTTTTAATAACTTTGTAATGGTACCTTCGAGAATATCGACAGGAAGTTCATTCCACGACCGAATTGTGGGCCTAGTGTGCGAGAATAAAATTCCTGCCGTGGCGTGTACACAGTAGAAATAGGTTTAGGCATAGCACCGATCCTTGCGGGACCCCAGCATCGATGTTCCAAGCTATCGTAATAGCCGTCATTAATAACGACTTTTGCAATGTATTTATTGGACAAGAATCTAACAACCTATTTACATAAACGCCCCAGGCAGCTCCATGGCAAATCGTCGATAGACTACTTCAATGCCAAATCAGATCAAACGCCTTCACTATATCTAGGCTGACAGCTGCCTCACCTTCCCAATGATTTATAACATACACTAAAAGATCGGCAGTACTAAGGCAGAACGACCTTGGCGAAAGCCACATTGACGGCCTATGGATAAGAGATTACCTATTTATTACCCGGCAGACCACCGGGATCGTGAAAATCCGTTTCTAAAGAATACTATGATTTTTACTCATAAAAGCGGGCCTGTGAATATACCTCGTAAGAAGAATTCATACCTAAGAATTAATTCAAACAGAGAGAACCGAGCGACACATGACTTGCCAACAGCCTCGTTTTACAATCGCACAGCTCGCCGACGGCTGGGAGTTCACCCTCATACACTGGAGCCACGATGGTCGCGTACTGTGCGGTTCCTGAGAAGTGTTCTACCGAGAAATATTAAGTTACTTACGGTTCTTCAAGAAAGGCGTGAAGAGGTTCTTACAGGATCGGCAACGCAAGATTGACACCCCTGGTTCCAAATGACCATAGGCTACGGTAACTGCTTACCATCAAGCAGGCCGTACGCTTATTTTGCACCTTAGTGGTATTTAAAAAAATAGTTCCTATCACTCGCTTCTTTAAAATTCATAGCTCAAACACGCTCGTCAGTTCCTTGGGCTCCAGACATCGCTAATCAATAGATATCAACTGACATTTTTACTTGTCAGTGTACATAAAAAAAAAAATGGGAATTTGAAAGATTCGTGACAAATATAATTATTAAACGATGACGATTGTTCCAAGTAATCAAGTATGTGTATTAAAGATTTCCAGTTTTATTTATTTTTAAGTTTATTCATTCAAGTTTTAGTTCAACGAAGTAAAAAGCTGGATAAAGTCAGGACAAATCGCCGTTTTACTAGTCAATTGTTGAACATTTGTTAAAATACGTATAGTACGCGTGGGCAGTAAAATTCTAGTGGATAAAGAATCAACCTAATAACCAACTGGTTCCTCGTTTCAGTCCTTGTGTGGACACGTGCCACTAAACTCGTATTTATGTACATTTATCATTTGCTCGGCGTTAAATTTCAAAAGACGATGATCTAACCTAATTAAGGTCTGGTTTTAACTGCGGGTTTAGGAGGACTAACGGCAATTGCTCAATGTCAAAATCAGTATCTTCGTTAAATTCTTAGACTTGGGTAATAGACCCCGCCTATCCCAATGGATTAGGGAAAGGGATAAGCTAGGAAGAATACATATAATGGTAATATGTGAAGAAAAATCTTTGTACTTACCTCTTTTTAAGCACATTTCATGCTCGGAAGGGTAACAAAAGTTCATATGGAGAAGGAGTGAAGAAAGTATAATACGTGTTACAAGTACATATATTAAATTAAACAAAACAGAGTGAAATGCAAAATACGGAGAATTTAAATATGTCTGTGTCAAATACATATTTGTTTATGATAAAACAGTCGCACTGAATATAGATTATCGCTAAAGGATCTATACACATACCTATAATATTGTTGAATAAAATATGTATTATTTAATTTGTGCACGTTTTGTATATGTTGTGAATGAATGAATGTGAAATCAAATGTGAATTGACTTACACTTGCCTATTCATAGAGGTGGTTTCAAAAAAGTGAATACATTTTATATTACAGTTTTATTTTTATGAAAAATAACCGTCTAGCTTTGTCGAAGCCTGTGGCCAGTATAGCAGTAACAAAACTAACAAAATGTCAATCAATGCATTATTGTGACATAAAAATTACTTAACCAAGCTGTACCTTATTTATCCTGTAATGCATTTGTACATAATCGCATCTTACGTAATAGAACGAAGTTAAATAAAAATATGGCCAATGTTTATAGAGGAAATACTCTTTGGGAAAAAAACCCCCTTAATAAACTCTAACTTCAAAATTAAGTTAATTATAGTCTAATTTCGATCATTGTGCGACCACTAGAATGAGTATCTTCAAAAATTTTTTTTTCACTGAATAATAACTATTCAGTTAAAAAAAAATCCATTTTATATTTATTTGTCAACCTGTTGGCAGGCTGAGTCGAAAATATGGGATCTATCTTATCATAATCATCGTCATCATAAGGGCTAGGAATTTTCTTTTAATGAAAAGCGCTTTTTCTGCCGGTTCACATTAGGTGAAGGTAAACTTTAGTTTAATAATAAAAATACGCATTGTATTAAGAATCACCTGTTTTTGAAATCTGTTATTAAAATATAACATAGTTAAACACAGTACTACATGTTAGCAATCCTATTGTTTAGGTTCTGAGTAAAGTTCGGAGTTTTTACTGCATCTTCTTCTTCCTATCGTCACCGTTCCCGTGTCCTAATCCATTAGGGTTGACGGGGTTCGCTACATAAGCTTTGATTTGGTGAAAATATTGTTTTTGGCATAGAGCGACTGACGTCAGACCTCCTCTACCCAGAGGGAAAACGAGGCCTTTTCTTAGGGTATGTCATACGTCTTACGAAATATAACTTTTCGATGTGCGGGTTTCCTCATGACGCACGTCTTCCTTCTCCACTTAATTATAAAGAAAATCCACTTAAGTGATAAGCCTACAGGATTGTAGGATTCGAACCAGGGACCAGTCATTATTCACTGGGCTATCTTATCTCTACTCTTTTTTTAGGAGTTTTTTTTAGAGTAAAACGGACCCCATTACTGAGACTCCGCTGTCCGTCCGTCTGTCACCAGGCTGTATTTCATGAACCGTGATAGTTAAACAGTTGAAGTATTCACAGATGATGTATTTCTGTTGCCGCTATGATAACAAACCTAAAAAATAGAATAAATAAATATTTAAGTGAGGCTCCCATACAACAGACATGATTTTTTTGCCGTTTTTATAGATAATGGTACGGAACCCTTCGGGCGCGAGTCCGACTCGAACTTGACCGATTTTTTCATATTTCCCTTAAATATAAGCACGTAAAAATTTCAAGTTGATATACTAAATAACCAGTCAGTTTTTTTATTTAAAATGCACAAAAGATAGATCTTTACACATATTTTAACTGTGTTGTGCTTCCTCATCTTTCTAACTTTATTACGTTTCCCAATCTGTTACCATTGACTGGGTCGGATAATTTAGCCTAAGGATTCGAAGAAGATACTGATAAAGTAAGTGATACATGGCATGACTGGCATCAGACCTCCACAGCCCTGAGAGAAAACCAGACCTTTCATAGATTTGGTCAAACGTCTTTCCAAATATAAACCTGTTGTGTGTAAATAGCTAAACCGGAAACATTTATCAAAATGTTAATTTTGTTTATCGGAATTCCAAAACGCGTGACTCCAGCTAAGAGTAATACAGGGAGTATAATTTAACAAGTCGATAATTGCGGAAATGTAGTTTAGAGATTTACGACTTTCGCGGCGATATCGACAGTCCCCGCAGGTTCCAAGTCTGACTAGGGTTGCTTCTTAGCATTCGTTCGTTACCATACATATATTGTAATGTATGGTAACGAAAAAAATTTAGTGAAACCTTTACCATAAGATATTGACTTTATCTAAAATAACTTTGTAGTGTTACTCAATCTTTATGAGCTGATGGACGTTATGAATGAGAGACACTTAGATGCTTTATGTGTGAGACTTAGCGCAAGGGGAGCGACACCGATGATCTACCCGGTGGAATGATGGCCCTGTGGTCTGGGGTAGACCGGGGCGATCATGCCAGTGCTGGTGTAGGTGTCGTCGTACTCTCCTTTCACTTAGCCACTGGTGTAAGAGATTAATTTTTGGTAGGGCCTAGACTTCTCTGGGTTCGTATAAAACTGGGCATGACGCGAGTATTTCTGGTTGCAGCATATGCCCCCGTAAGCTCAGCGTGTGTTCAAAAACTAGAGAAGTTTTGGGAGTCTGTGAGGGATGTTCTGGATTTAGTTGAAGGGAATGAAAGAGTGATTATGTGGGGAGATTTGGTCCCTATGGAGATAAGTGGATGAACGAAGCAAGTAAGCCAATTCTAGATTTATGTATGGTACGAAACCTCCCCGTGTCGAATACTTTATTTCATCATAAGGATATTCTCACGTATACATGGAGTCGGAATGACCAAAAAAGTGTGATTGATTTGATTTTAATAGATAGACCACTCTTGAAATGAACCACTAGTCGTAAGCCAATTTGTGGGACATTTTAAGAAATGGAGGCACTGGCAAGCGCGTATCCCTTTCGGAGATCATGAAAGGATAAGGATCGAAAAATTGTAAGACGAAAGTGTAAGGAAAACATATGTGCATCTAGTAAGTGAAATACTAACGAATGCAAGCCTTTCCGACTCAGATGTGGATGATTGCGGGAAAGTTTTGAAGGAAAGTATGGTGGACAGTGCAAAAAAAGCATGTGGATGCGCAAAGAAGGATAAATCATTGAAAGGAGATGCGCGGTGGGATGCGGAGGTTGAATCCTCCGTAGCAAGAAAGAGGAAAGCATGGCTGGATCTATAATCATTACCCCAGAATAAAAATATAAGAGAGAAGAAGAAAGAAATGTACCGTCTATGCAAGAATAAAACCAATGCTTTAGTGAAAGAGAAGCGTGAAAGGCAAATTATGAATGAGGAAGAGAGGCTGACAAAAACTTCGAGGCAATCACCAACTCTTTTGGAGAGACGTAAAGACTTTTTGGAGTGGTTCATCGGTATCCAGAATGGATAAGATAAATTCTAAAGCTGGAGTCATTCTTGCTAACACTCAGGAATTGTTAGAACGGTGGAGCGAATATTTTGAAGAAATGTATGAATATGCCTCGGACACTGGCAGTGAGATTGAATCTGATGCTTACTCCATGATGACGAGATCCGACGAAGGTATAACTACGAATGAGATCGAATGGTCGATACGAAGCTTGAAAAATGGAAAGTCAGAGGGAATCACAGCTGAGATGATCAAACTAGGTGACACATCCGGTACGTCTTGTGCTCGAGAACTGGATGAGTCCCAATGGCCTGGAGAGGCGCAGTCATCGTGCCCTCGTATAAAGGCAAAGGGTCATGCTTGGACTGTGCCAGCTATAGGGCTATTAGTTTGATCAGTTTAGCAGCAAAAGAGGCACAGGGAGGATTCCGTAGTAGAAGGGGATGTACGGATCAAGATTTCTCGCTCCCCAATATCATGGTGAAGCATCTGGCCATAGACCAGAATGTTTTCTGCGGTTTTGTGGATCTTGAGAAAGCATTTGAAGAAGTTGCGCGAAAGAAACTGTGGAACATATTGCCAGGATATGGGTTCACTTTTCCGTGCTATGCAGTCTACTTACAAGGATTGCTCATCATGTATGCAGATAGATAGATGTGGCATGACACCCTGGTTTGATGTCAAAATTGATGTCAAACAAGGTTGTTGTAGGCTATCTGCTAAGCTGTTTACGAGTATTCTGCATCTCGATAGTTGTCTGCAGACAATGCGGTCTTCGAATGTAGGATTGCGCATTGGTTAACTGTCTGCTCTATGTAGACGATGCCATGATATTAGCAAAAATACCATCTGAACTGCAAACACTGGTCACAATGATGAAAGACGTTTGCATGGATAAAGGCAATAAAAATTGAATGCAAAGAAAACAAAGATGAAGAAGAAGTAGTATTTGAAAGAAAACAAACCAGAACCAATGTAAGGATTACGGTTGATGATGAAGTGTGAGAACAAGTGGATGAGGTTGTATATCTTGGATGCGCTTTCAGCAGGGATAAAAGGTACACCGCTGATGACACCGCTGATGAAAGACGAGTTAATGCTGGGAGTAGTATGAATGGAGCGTAGGGAAAACTTCTTGACAGTAAGAACTTGCGCCAGAAGGCACAACTCGCTATACACAACGCAGTGCTGGTCCCAACGCTTACTTATGGAAGCGAGAGCTGGGTATGGCAGAGGGAGCATGAAAGTAGGATAAACTCAGTCGAAATGCAAGCGTTGCATAAATTTTGTGGCATAACACATGTTGACGTATTCGAAATGATGATGTTTGAAACAGAGTTGGTCTAAAAGAAAGCGTCGGTGTTAAAATAAAAAGAGGCATGCTCCGTTGGTTCAGACATTTAGATAGAATGCAGGATGAAAGAATGATGAAGTAGATATACAACGCAAGACAAAGGATATAGGAGCCGAGGAAGGCTAATACTTACCTATCATGACCAAATTGGTAGTGTTCTATCAGAAGGTGATGTCAGGAGCCCTAGAAACCAGTGAGCGTGCATGAGAAGAGGAATGAATATAAAAGAAGCGAGTGAGGTGTGTAAGGATCGGGTTACGTGGCGCTAAGTCTGCTAGATAGACACATTCTTTACAAAAAAAAATCACTCAGCTATATTTACACTTATGCTCTTGACTGGACCTACGTCAATAGTAAGGACCGTGTACTAATTTTTAATGGAACAAACATTTTCATTAAAATTTAGTACACGGTCTTACTATTGACGTAGGTCCAGTGAATAGAATTGAATAGAATCCAAATCAATATTTTATATTTCACGTTTATCTCTTCTGCTGCAATATTCATGACGGTAAATCAGTCAAAAGTGATTGAGGTGGAATTGTTTTTATACAACTAGTAGTCGAGGCTTGGCATTAAGACCCTACATATAAGGAGAGTCTATAAGCTGCTATGGCTTGTACTTGGCATCATTTCAGTCTTATTCGCCCGTTACTAATATAGGCCTCCCATCTATAGAGCCACTCGCCAGCATCCTAAGCTACCTATATCCACAGATTTCATACAAGCTTGTTGAGGTCGTGATCGCGCGTACCAACACGAGGACGCTATTCCAGAATCTTTTTCCTCCATTGGTTGTCAGTTCATTGCCACTTCAGTTTGGTTATTCTTTATAATGTAATGGTTACCTTAGTTCTACTGCGGATATCCTCTTTCTTAGGACACTGAGCGACCTTGAGCTCCTCCATATGGCCAGCAGTGAACGGCCACATTTTAGTTCCGTATGTCACACAACCCCTGTTTGAAGACTATAATTTTCAGGCGTTAAGGTATTTTGAACGAGAAGATGTGCCGAAAATTTTCGAACATTGCCCAGCCGAGTTGGATTCAACTGTTGACCTCTCGGTTAAAGTTGGTCTTACCTAACTGAATAACCAGCCCCAGAGAACATACCTGTAACCGGAATAGTGTAACATGATATTCGTCATGATGTTAGTCTTATCCGTGTTCACCTTGAGACTAATCTACTTTGAAATAATATTGAGTTCACCTGACAGAACCATAGTGTCTCTCTATTGCCTTTTTAATACCCATCGATTTAAATTTGCATGGATAGTTTTCACAGGCTTGGCGTCAATATTATTCCGTGTTTATACTATCTAGGCGCTGTGAAATGTAAAATTTTGAAGTTCGAGCTGAAAACTCTCGGGGTTTGGATCAGGCCACGAATAATGGGGCGTAGACTTCACGAGACGAGACCTTTCCAGATTTATATTAAGATTCAATATGCCTCTTAACATCCGGTGATCTCTTCCGGGTTTGCAGCCTGCTGATTACAAAGACGTCATTAAAAAAATGCCGGCTGGTCGTCAAGATGAAGTCTTGGTGCTGCAACTCTCGCCGCCATATCCTCCATCACTAGTACATTGCCGACTAGGGCCTTCAAACGAGAACTTCAACTCCAACTTGGGACAAATTTTCACCCTCCAGGTAATATATCAAGTTGCCGGATTTGACGATCATCGTGTCCTCGCCAGTCCCATTATATCCTAATGCGAACTAATTAACTTAGTTCTTCTTCCTCTGCGATCTTATCATCGGTCCTCATAGTCCACGTGTTGTATGTTACCAAAATCAGTCCATAGTGATGGTACTTTTTTTCGGCGGGTAGCTTCAAATAAAGTAACAGCCATTTTGCATCACTCTTAGTAATTTATTATTTAAAAATATTTACACTCACTATTTGTGTTTGGATACTGACCTAAATGTCCTAAGTCTAACACTTGCATCCACCAGCACATAAATTTCAAACAACTTTTCACCATGGAACCAACAACACAGTTGCAGAATAATCTTAGTGAGCTGGCAGCACTATTCAACACTCGGATGGATGATTTTGAGAAAAATCTGCAGCAATCTTCGTCATCCTCTTCAAATGTACCTCTGACGATTAAAACTCTCTCTGCTGACTACCAGAACTTCAAAACCTTCATATGGAAAGCCATCTCAATGTTGAAGCAACAAATGGAGCTAATAGCGGCCAGTTTGGATCGTCAAGAAACACACAATCTGAGGAGAATAAGATTCTCTCTCAGAGAATTAATAAAATTTTTAGCCAACAATTAAAACTGTCTGGTAGCGATGGCCTGTCATTCGATACTGGCAGCAGTTCATCTCTGGAAGTGTGTCATCGTCTTGGAGCGAAGAGAGATGGTCCGCGCCCGGTACTGATCCGTTTTGCTAATACTATGCTTCGTTCAGCTGTATGGAATGCCAAGACAAAGTTGAAGGGCTCAAAAATTTCCATATCCGAGTTCCTAACCAAGACTAGGCAAGAAGTTTTCGTTGCGGCCAGGAAGCATTTTGGCGTCAGGAATAGTTGGTCCTCTGACGGTAACATAGTGATCCTCCTGCCAGACAAATCGCGTGTGAAAATTACAACCCCGGCGGAGCTCCACAAAGTACAGTCCCGGCATCCAGCCTGCGCATCACAGCCGGCAGACAGATCTCGGCGAGCCGACGCTGCCCATAAGCACGTTACAGGCACTCACTAGAAGCTTCACGGTGAACTTTCATTAATTATTATAATTCATAATCTTCGTACTTAGATGTGAGTTCTTGTTGTTGAATCATTAATCGTTCACATTTTGTTGTAGTTAGGCATCAAATATCTTATTATCAAATGACCTACTTGAATACTCTTAAATTGTTAATTTACATGTAGGGTATCTTATTTAATAATCTTTGAAACAAGTTAAACAAAAAATATTTTTGTACAGTTGTAGTTTAACATAATGTCAAATTTCAGCATGATGTGATGTGTGTTGTTTTCTTATATTAGCTGTGGCAATCGCTCCTCGCTTGAGTTGTGAACCATTTAATTGACTTTGCTAATAATATCTATTGGTTTCATGTAATGATATACCAAGAAAAGGATGCAAGTGCATGTATATAATTGTTATTTATATCTGTCTATTATTATTTATATATTTATTTTATATATCGTATTTATTTTTTATTACGTTTGTGTACTACTTTTTATGTCATTACATATTAATGTACATGACGACTATTTTGAATCATCCTCCTCTGATGAGTTTGAAAGTACTGTCAGTGACATAACATCATCATCATCTGATACTGATGTCCTTGAGAGGAATTTGCAGTCTGTGCTTAACCATAACCCCCAAAACCTAAACCTTGTGCACATTATTGCACAGAGCATAGTTGCTCACTATCACGACTTTCTCGCATCTTTTAGCAATGTCGCAGTCGATGTTATTTTAGTTTCTGAGTCCTGGCTTAAACCTTCACTTCCTTCTACACTCTGTTCCCTTCCCGGCTTCCGGCTTCTTCGTAATGATAGAATCGGAGCTGGTTCGGGAGGTGTATGTATCTATCTCCGTGAGCATATTTCTAGCATTGTTATTGCACAATCCCCGAACGAATATTCTGCATCTCTAGAATATTTATTTTTGGAAATTTCACTGCACCACTCTAAAGTCCTACTAGCAGTAGCTTATAGCCCCAATGACAGGACAGACTACTTCCAGACCTTCGAGTCAATATTAGAACAACTTCGTCCCTCTTATAGCCATGTTATTATAATGGGCGATCTTAACACCTGCCTATTAAGAGATGACAGTAGGTCAAATAAGATCAATAATATTGCATCCTCATTGGACCTAAATATCCTTCCACTCTCTGCAACGCATCATGTACCCAACTGTAGGCCGTCTTTGATTGACCTAATGATCGTATCTGATGTTGACTCGGTGGTTTCTCATGGACAACTTACAGCACCTTTCTCTTATCACGACCTGCTATTTCTTTCATATAAGGTGCGTCCCCCCAAACGTATTAACAAAACAATCTTCCAACGTAACTTTAGAAATATGGATGTGAATCGCTTGAGGGATGACTTTTGTAATGTTGATTGGACTAAGCTTTACGCAGCAACTTCCATTGATGCAAACATTGACTTTTTCAATTCTAATATAACTTCACTGTATGATACTTATGCTCCGATAAGACCTGTAAGAGTGAAACACCAACCAGCGCCTTGGCTTTCTACATCTATTAAAACCTGTATGCGTAAGCGAGATAAAGCCAAGTCCAAACTTAAAAAATCCCCTAGTGAAAATCATCTCTTGGAATATAAAAAACTGCGGAACATCTGCAATAGGATGTGTAGGGATGCAAAACGCCAATATATTCATTCCTCTTTAGAAAATATGCCTCAGGCAAACATCTGGAAATTTCTACGTTCACTGGGTGTAGGTAAATCTTCCAAGAATGTAAATTGTTCTTTGGACTTAAATACATTAAATAAACATTTCTGTACTCCCCCGATTTCGGTAAATCAGACCATTAAAAATGGTACTTTATCTTCGATTTCTCAACCTGCAACACCCGCACGTGACGCATTCTCATTTCGCTGCACTACCGAGGACGAAGTTAAAAAGAGCATTCTCTCCATTACCACCAAAGCTGTAGGCAGTGATGGCTTGAGTCGTGACATGTTGATTCCAATTTTGGACTACGTAGTTCCAGTAATTACGCACATAATAAACTTTTCTCTCTCTACAAACGTTTTTCCAAAAGCTTGGAAGATGGCTCAAGTCATTCCGATCCCTAAGACTTACAACCCTACATCCTTCTCCGAGTATCGGCCAATTTCTATTCTTCCACTATTATCTAAAATCCTCGAAAGTGTTGTTCACAAACAACTAAATTCATATCTCAGACATCATAATCTTCTTAGCCCCTTTCAGTCGGGTTTCCGTCCTCATCACAGTACAACGAGTGCGTTATTGAATGTCACAGAAGATATACGACATGCTATGGACAATAAAAAACTTACCCTTGTTATTCTGTTGGACTTCAGTAACGCATTCAATTCTGTCGATTTTGACATTCTCCTTGGAATTCTTCGCTCTTTGAACTTGTCCTCCTCTGTGATCGAGTGGTTCGATTCTTATATTCGTGGACGCTGGCAATGTACTAAAGTTGATGAATATTCATCAGATTGGGCTCTATTGACTGCTGGTGTACCACAAGGCGGTGTTTTATCTCCACTACTTTTCTCGATCTTCATCAACGAATTATCTAAAGTAATCACTTCTCCTTACCATCTTTATGCGGATGATTTGCAAATTTACAGTCATTTTTCCTACTCTGATGCATCCAGGGCTATTTCAGCCATGAATGATGTGCTGTGTGCAGTCCGGGGGTGGGCTGATAGCTTTGGACTCCTAGTCAACCCATCAAAATCTCAAGCCATTGTTATCGGTAGTCGCCAGATGAAAAAGAAAGTTAAATTTAATGATTTGCCGCAAGTTTCCTACAACGGCCTACCGATTGCTTTTACAAGCAAAACAAAAAACTTGGGTTTGATCATTGATGAAACTTTATCGTGGACAGCGCAGGTCAATGACGTCAGTAAACGTATGCATTACAATTTTCATTCACTCAAGCGGCTTCAGAATTTTTTACCATTCAAAACTAAAGTTATGCTTGCTCAGTCTCTTTTACTCCCTATTCTTGACTACGCTGATGTTTGCTATTTAGATGCGACTGAGGAGCTACTTAACAAACTAGAACGCCTACAAAACCTGGCTATTCGTTATATTTACGGTTTGCGAAAATATGACCATATTTCCGAATTTCGTACAAGATTGAAGTGGCTCCCTATCCGCCTTCGCAGAAATGTGCACATATTATGCTATCTGTACAAAATCCTAAATAACCCCGAGACTCCCCAATACCTTCGATCCCGGTTTTCACTTAAATCAACTCCTATCCGTTCCCAACGTCCTCGTCTAACCAAAACTTTGAATTATCCATCATCCAACACTATCTTCTACTTTCGTTCTTTCACTGTTAATGCTGCACAGCTGTGGAATAAGTTACCGCTACAAATACGAGACAGTTGCACTTTAGTTACTTTCAGGAAAAGGTTGAGAGAGTACTATCTTACTCACAATAAGTGATATTATATGTATAGTACTTATATATTTTATATGTGTAGTTATTTATATGTATTGATATTATTAAAGACTATCTATGTATTTTATATACTTATATATTGTATACTTAATTTTGCATAACTTTTTAAATCCCAGCCAAAATAAAATTACTGCACACACGCTACGGCTAGCTGGAAGAGATCTCTTAAAGAGATAAGCTCACCATTGTACACTATTTTTAATGTAACAAAATCTATGTATAATGTTATGCAATAAAGGATAATAATAAAGTAGGTGCGGCATCAGAGCCAGGGATTCTCAGAACGCCTTGCTTCGCTGATACTCTGACCACTGCCAGAGTAGCTGCCGCTGACTGAGGGCCGTGTTATTACTGTACTCGTTATCGAGGCGGCTTTTGCCATAGTTGTCACGATTGGCAGGCGGTTTGGCATTTTGGCGGTGGTGATGCCCATCTCCTGGATCTTTGGCTAATTCGCTTTTTACAACGCCCACGAGTTGAGATGGGCTGGCCCATTCTTACGCTGAGACTGCACGGCACTATTGTTTGCATATTTTATCCAGTGCATAGCTTTCGGAATTTCAGTTTTATACTTTCCAATGAAAATGAATTCAATCTCTCACATTGCAACCAATACGAATGCGTACTGGAGAGTACAGTTCTAGAAGATTTTTCTTCCACGAATTCTCAGATTGTAGAATTAATGTCCAGTTAAAGTTCTCCTAAGATGCACACTCACACTCTCCAGACTCACTGTTCTTTAAAAAATGGTTCTCGTATTGCAAGATTTCCAAGTGTAATTGCCTAATTGTCAATTTAGTGGTACAAAAATGTGTACTCGGCTAGGTTTCATTTCGATCTACATAATAGATCTGCTCGAGTATTCTGTACGATAAAGTATTGTACCCGTGTAAACTGGGTACAATAATATTAGATTTACAACCCTTTCGAACATACTGAATGCTGATACGTATCACTTTGTTAACAAGATAAACGTTCAATTTATTACGCGTCGTATATAAATAGCAACTTTAGTATCAACCCTATCAAAATAGACTTAGCGCGATACGGATCTGTCACTTTGTCGACGAAAGACAAAGTTACATTGAATTTATTACGTGCAGAATTTTCTTTGACATGTGTAGTGAAGTAAAACGGGCGGGCGCCCAAACTTTGTAAACTGATTATTTTGTGCGATAACATCGAAGTCTGAGAAAACCATTTGCCTATTTCCATTCGAGGAAAACAAACTTTACTAACATTCTTGGGACTTCATTTGCGTGGGTGATTTACTCGGTACGAAGTGAATATATATCTAAGCAATCGATTTGTGGAAGCCAATAGAAACGAAAAAGATGTTGCTATTAGATAGTTATGTAATGTGTTATATTGTGGCAGTAATTTTGACATCATATTATTTTGGTAGTCCATTTTACATATTGTTCATTTTTAGGATCCCGTATATACATATAAAAAACGGAACCCTTACAGTCTAGTGTGTGTCTGTCTATCTGTCAAACCAATTCACTATCAACTATTTAAAATATAGTATGTATATGAGTTTCTGAGACCCAAACACGGGCGTGTGACGGATACAAATGAATTTTGAATACTACGTCACATTTGTGTGCTAATTGGAAAATATAAAAAAAAATGCAGACTGTGCCGTGGGTATTTCGTTACAATTTTAAAATTATATGAAGCAAATAGATGGAAATTTACCGTCCCCTCACCAATTGTCTCCGAAACTGCTGTATTTAAAATTTTGAAGAAAAATACAGAAAGCAATGCTTTATTTATAGATTACAGTAAACCTGTAAGGATTAGGGGAAATCCCTCAATACTATGCGTACAAACTTATATTTAGACTTGGAATGAATGAGAGAACATGTTTTAAATGCTACAAAGTTCAGTTTGTTTTTGAGATAAACTATTTTGGTTATCATGAACATGACATATTCACCGTACGGAACCCTTTCTTATGTGTATAGTGCTGGTGCTGATAATAATCGTGGGTGACAAATTGCCAGTTGGACTCCTGTAGTTTGATAGTCCATTGTGCGAGTGCGGAGGGTCGGAGTCGTACGAAACGAGTAGACTAGAGCAATTCACAAGTCTCGGTTGCTTGATAACGATCTTCTTCTTGCCAGCTTTATTCCATTTCCTAATCCATTAGGATTGACGGGACCCGCTATTTCCTAATCAACAAATGATTTGGCGAAGATATTGATTTTAACATTGAGCGACTGCTGTCAGATCTACATAAGCAGCGTGGAGACTCAGACCTTTCTTTGGTTAGGTTACATGTAATTATATAATAAGAAGTATAATTTCATGGACGTGCATGTTTCCTCACGACGTTTTCTTTCACCGTTGAACAAGTGATAATTACCAATCTATACGTCTATACAGATAAATAAAATTGGAGTGTCTGTTTGTAATATTAAAATAACCACTTTTTATTAAATGCATATGGATGTATACACGGTACATATACCAAAAAGAATATTTTTACAATTTTTGTCTGTCTGTCTGTTTGTTCCGGCTAATCTCTGAAACAGCTGGACCGATTTTGACAGGACTTTCACCGGCAGATAGATGATGTAATAGGGAGTAACTTAGGCTACATTTATTTTAGAAATTTTATTTATTTTTATTAATATAAATAAACAATAAAATAATAACTATTCCGCGCGGACGAAGTACATAATACATATCTATTATTATTTTACTCTGCTTATTTAGGTACTTATAATCAAAACAAATAAATAAAATTATAACTGAACAATAACTTTTTTGTTAAATTCCGCGCGGACGAAGTCGCGGGCACAGCTAGTATGTACATAAATCCGAAAATACGAAGAACAGCTCTCACTGCTCTTTGCGAACTTGTCTATCGATATTTACGATTCTTCACAGTTCACCTCTCCAATAATAATTGCGTTAGGACTATGTTACAAGATAAAGATATTAAAAATAAATAAATACTATTAAACATCAAATACTATTTGTGACAAAAATAAATACTTACAATGATTTAAAAAAATAACATGCACGGTTCAAGGTTTCACGCTTCATATAGATCGATTTAGGTTGGTTCGTAAGAATTTCAGGGCACAGCTAGAGGCTGAGACTGAAGCCGGTGAAAAATGACGACGTTAGTGGGCAGGGATCACCCTAACTACCACAGTGGTAGTGCAGGTATTAAGCGATTCAACAATTGACAAGGATGTCAATAACACAGGTTAAGGCAGGGGACAGGGGAGTTCAGTGTCAGTGCTTCATCCAAATGCAATGCAATCCAAGCTCTGTTAATGCAGCCTCTAGTTATTTCCGATTTTTTTTTTGTATGCCTTACATAATAATCTGTTTTTTATTATTACTATTCTTTCCACAGGTCATTAAAGAAGTACATTAGTTATGATTAATTACATAATGGTATAGTATAGTCTATCTACTTGTAGAGTTAAGAGAGGCAGAGCGCATCAAAGCAGTCCGTTTGGGGTGTCCCTCCACAACCACAGCCAAATAACAACTGCCTGAGATTTGTTGTGTTCCTGCATGTGAGTGAGATTCCAGAAGCTTCTAACGAGTTGCTGAGTTTTTATGCCCCCGACGTTGTATAAAAAAGAGGGAACTGCTACCCATACTAGGTATATTTGAACTTACCTATATTACTGGGCACTAAACCTCCCCCCCCCCCTGCTCAATTCACACTATTCCAGGCACTCACTGTTCTATTCACAATATTCACTTCAGCGGCATACCTTCCTTCCCTGTTAAAGATATATAATATCAGCCACATGTTCCTTTTGTGTGTTGCACCCATGCTAAAGTACTTCAATACCTACTAAAATCGGTTAACAGTGGGGAAAAATATACTGAACTGTCTTGATTTATTTCACCAATTCATAAATATATTTTTATGAACAATAATTTATAAATACATTAGAAAGAATGTACTGTAATATAATATACAAAAAAAATACACAAAAATAGCAAAGTAATATAAATCGGACATATGACCATGCTTTTTGTGATTCAATTTTCACATGTGTTACTCAACAAGTTCAGACAAACTTCACGCGATTTGTGTCGTTCTTGATCAGTTTCTCTTGATGTAACATCTATAAGTTTCAAATGTATTACATAAATTGTCAAAAGCTAGGATAGGTCAACCTGTCATAAATACATCCAATTTAACTATAGAAAACTATTATCTATCTCAATTGTCAATAAGTGTTATTGATGTATGTATGTATTGACAATTTAATCATTTACATTTTTTTTTACTTTTACTAATTAGACTTTAGTGTCGAATTAGTATCGATTGTGTGATGAGATGCTATAAGTCGGAATACGTAATCGATGTTGATGATTGACTTTTCATTGAAAATTAACGGACACAAACCAAATGAAAATCTTAATTTTTTATTTAGAAAAATTCTTCACATATTTTAAAATCCTCTTAACAACCTCGTCTATTTTTATTGTAGCCTTACTCGTATGCACTTTGTTGGATTTTTCTGCCGAAGTAAAAGTTCGAAAACGGACCCCGAAGCGTAAGCGCCCACGAAAATACCAAGATAAATAAATAATAAATATTTGATCCAACCTGCTTTGCGTGCTTCCGCCACCAATTAGTTCATGCGGCCTAGCGCCGGCCGGCACCCATCCACTACTGTTAGTACTTGGTACATGCCGACGCTGCCATGGCTGCTCCGGTAGTCTCTGCCTCGGCTGCTGCGGTCGTCCGCCATCTGGAACAGAATCCGCATGCCCCCTCCACCACCGTCGCTGCCACGACTGGCCTGGTCGTCGCTGCGACACGTGTTTCGCCTCTCCACGAGGCATCATCAGGCGTTGTAGACGTTAATCGTAAGAATAACATGCTACAAGTGACAAATCCATCGCAGTGCCGTCCCTTATATTGAATTGAGGGTGGGGGTGGATGGTGTGAGCGAAAAGATATTTAATAGTGGGGAATGGTTTACGTCAGTCTGTTTGTTCATGAGAGTAATTTTAGAATTTTTATGTTTATTAATTTCTAATTGTTCCCTAATATTTAGTTTTAAACCTTTGTCTATGGTGTGTAAAATTTGATATGTATTAGTGGGGGATAAGTTATGTCCTTTGTCTATAAGATGCTCGGCGAAGTGTGACCTTTCTGGGCGATTGTTTTTATACGCCGATACGTGTTCGTGAAATCGTGTTATAAAGTTACGACCAGTTTGCCCGATATAAACGTGTTCACATTCATCGCAGAACAGCTTATAGACGCCGGATTTTTTATTGGGCGGAATTTTATCTTTAGTGTTACAAAGTGACCTGAGTGAATTATGGGATTTGAGAGCAACATGTATGTTATTTTTTCTAAATATATGAACTATTTTGTCAGTGATTTTACCCAGGTATGACAAACTCGCAGTGTATTTATTTGTCGAAATATATGGAACCGCGTACAATAGTCTGTTAACGATACTACTCGTCTTTTTACGCAATAATTTATCGATGGTAGATTTGGAATAACCGTTTGACTTCGCGATCTGATATATTACATCAATGATGTAATATATCAGATCGCGAAGTCAAACGGTTGACTCACATATTTTCAAAAAATAACATACATGTTGCTCTCAAATCCCATAATTCACTCAGGTCACTTTGTAACACTAAAGATAAAATCCCGCCCAATAAAAAATCCGGCGTCTATAAGCTGTTCTGCGATGAATGTGAACACGTTTATATCGGGCAAACTGGTCGTAACTTTATAACACGATTTCACGAACACGTATCGGCGTATAAAAACAATCGCCCAGAAAGGTCACACTTCGCCGAGCATCTTATAGACAAAGGACATAACTTATCCCCCACTAATACATATCAAATTTTACACACCATAGACAAAGGTTTAAAACTAAATATTAGGGAACAATTAGAAATTAATAAACATAAAAATTCTAAAATTACTCTCATGAACAAACAGACTGACGTAAACCATTCCCCACTATTAAATATCTTTTCGCTCACACCATCCACCCCCACCCTCAATTCAATATAAGGGACGGCACTGCGATGGATTTGTCACTTGTAGCATGTTATTCTTACGATTAACGTCTACAACGCCTGATGATGCCTCGTGGAGAGGCGAAACACGTGTCGCAGCGACGACCAGGCCAGTCGTGGCAGCGACGGTGGTGGAGGGGGCATGCGGATTCTGTTCCAGATGGCGGACGACCGCAGCAGCCGAGGCAGAGACTACCGGAGCAGCCATGGCAGCGTCGGCATGTACCAAGTACTAACAGTAGTGGGTGGGTGCCGGCCGGCGCTAGGCCGCATGAACTAATTGGTGGCGGAAGCACGCAAAGCAGGTTGGATCAAATTGCATGTAGATTTGACTTTCGCAAAGTAACGCCTGAATCTATTAACTAAATAATAAATATTGTCGGACAAATTACACAGCGCCGCCTGGCCTCAAGGTACGCGAAGCTATGGGTACTAGGCAACTGATAAACATGCGTAAATACATTTTTTTATAATTTTACATCAGCTAAATATATAATTTTACTAAAACATCCAGACCAAGACAAACTGACAAGTTCATGCACACGAATTTTTATCCTATACGGGTAGCGAACCCACGAGCGTTACTAATTACTGCTCCACCGAGCTTATTAATTAACATTAATTAACAGATGATGATGATGATGATATTGTAACACCAATTACAATAATAATAAAAATCATTAATATAGCAACACTAGCACGTAGCATTTTACAATATACAATTTCAATTTAAAGTATCAATATGGACAAATATAATGGACTATTCAATTCCCTTTATATCATCAAAAATATAAACAGTTAGTTACAGTCTGGTTACAGTAGTATGTTAAGATCGTTTAATATAGTAAATAATATACGAGTATAACAGGCTACAATGTTGTAGAGTTGTATTTCGAAGTTGTAGCGCGGCAGAGATAATGAAACTGCACTCCATAAAGCAAAGGTCTCGCTAGCCCGATTACATAGGTTTATTTGTTCAGTAAATTAATGCAATGAACTACGTCACAAATAATGTAGAGATTAGAATGGCTAGTGGTAGTTTCCAGAGAAGGGAGTAAGTGATGAAAACATATAATATGTATTATATTAAAGTATATCCTACTATAATTTTTTTTATACAACGTCGGGAGGCATACAAGCATACGGCCCACCTGACGTAAAGTAGTCCGTAGCCTATTACCGCTTATAATATATTAAGTATCACTCGCGCGATGCCTCCTCTGCTGCTTGCACAGCAACACCCTAGGAGCTTACTGGTGACCTCACTCAGACGCAGAAACACACACAACCCTCTAGGGAGTTGTTATTTGGTTGCGGTTTTCTGTGAGGTGGAAGTACTTCCCCAGACGGGCTGCTTTGATGCGCCCTACCTCTCTTAAAACATACAGACCAAGGCAAACAGACATGTCCATGCACACAAATGTTTGTCTTGTGTGGGAATCGAACCCACGAGCGTTGGTGACAAAGTCATACGATAATCAACAAGTTCACACATAATTTGTATAATGTGCTATATATATATGTGTATAATGTGATGTATAAAATTCTACTTCATAACCGTACTTTGTTTGTAATTTAAGTTTATTTTAAGGAAGTAACCAATTGTTTCTTATTTTTCATGAAATGTTTTCTTAAATTAATAATCAAAAATACCATCTTTTCTTTAAAACTACATCAGGAGGCATACAAGCATACGGCCTACCTGATATAAAACGGGTACCGTAACCTATTAACGCTTGCGATATATTAAGTATCACTCGCGCGATGTCTGCGCTGCTGCTTACATAGCAACTCCTTGGGAGCTTACTGTCGACCTCTTACACGCAGGAACACACACAACCCTCTAGGGATTTGTTATTTGGCTGCGGTTTTCTGTGAGGTGGAGGTACTTCCCCAGTATTGCACTATCATTTACTTTTGACTAGAATAACATTAATTCATCCTACCCTCTTCGTTACCGCCCAGCGGTATTATGAATAATACTATTTTAGTTCAGTGCAACTTGTCTAGTGGTATACACAGAAGTCTGTCTACAATTAATTGAAAACAATAGCATTTCAGATGTTGATGAAGAGAAATTGGCATCTTTCATTTATGTATATTATGTTGATAACAAATGTATTCATTTACTTAATTTTAAACATAAATTCAAAACATCCGCTGAATATGAATAAGCTTTAGACAAAACTAGTGGTTTGAAGTGCTTTTAACAATTTGTTTCGTGGCTGGCTTCGAGAAACTCTCAAACAAAATTTTCATTTACATGTGCTTTTACCGACGTTACTTTGTACTGAAACTAAAATACTGACAATTTGTTTCAACCACACATTTGGAATCACTTAAAATATATGGCCACTAATGTTTTACGGTGAATAAAGTAACGAAGGGCAAGGAATATTTTACGTGGAGAAAGGACAAATATTTCTCATCACATTCTTCTTTATTTCGTAAATCACGGGTATTTACCCCGGCGATTTGACAAGCGTGTACGAAGATATGGATCCAACGCGTAGAGGCCCCTGTAAGAAGACTCATGTAACGTAGTGAACCCCTTATTACCCGCGCCGGGAGTTATCAACGGAAGAACATAAATGCGGATGCGTGGGAAATTATTGGGTAATTTTAATGAGATCTGCATGGGTATTCACATTGGCACGGACATTTTAACAAGTCTACAAGCTCCCGAGAACTATTCGAGTCAAAATGGCGTAATTTTAGGAATTAGGAGACTCGAAATCCGGTCAAAATGATTTCGTCTGTACCTGTACCTTACCGACTACTTGGGCTACTTCTTTAGAACTGTGTGCGTAGACTCTGTCATTTTGCTAGTTGTAGTACTCTTCAATCGTGAAATTATTTTCATCAGTAAAGAGGATATTTCAGTGCCTTTCACTTGCGTATCGGGACTGAAGGCATTTTGATCGATCCACTCTCTTCAACTGTAGGGATTGATTTAGGGCATGTCCTGTACGTAATTTAGGGCATGTATAAGCGCTGAGATTCAGGTCTCGTTTTATTATACGCGACAGATACCTAGCGGGAATCTTCATTTATTCATATTTTGTTTCGGCGAATTTTGGCTTTAACAGCATTACCAGCCTTTGTAGTTCTAACGTCGCCCCTTTTTATATGATCTTCAACATAGTAAGCATTGGTGTATCTGTTGATAGTACGATATACGAACATACGGCTGATACCAAGCTTTTAAGTGTATTAAATACGACCTACGGCGCCATACCCACTTTGTGCAAGGCAATCACTGCAATCATATTTTGTTTAAAACGCCATTCCATATTGTAATTTGATAATAAACGCGAAATGTGTAAAACGGGGGCAAATCGAAAAATGTTTTTAACATAATAAACGCGTTCCAATTTCAAAATAATTAAAGCGTTGAAAAAAGAAAAGTTTCTATGTAACCATATAACGGCCAGACTAGTTACTTACAAATATTTACTCGCATGATCAAGTGATCAAGATCTAAATGCTAACTGGTAGCGGACGCACAAAAAGTAGTATAGATCAAGTTGTCTATACTTACTTACGCCTTATAGCTGTACTCCTCAATATGCCTGATTAATAAGCTAATTAACGTAAGTATTCATATAAGAAAATAAATATAATTTAAATAAAAAGTATGTAATCAACAAGCCATGCAAATCAAATATTGCTGATTATAAACTGAAAAGGTAATTAAACACCGCCCATTAAATTTAAGGAATTCTTACGATATCATGGCCTAAAGGTTTGTTTTGCGTGAAGGTACATATGTACGAGACAAGAGCCATAAATGAGTGTACTGTGCACAGGGAGCGCAATGCCGCAAAGAAACTTCTTAAGCTTTAATTAAAAGAGCATCGCGATTACTGCTATATTAGTTACAATCAGAGAACAAGGAAATGCATAGAGTAAAAATTATTATCTACCTCGATGGAGCTAACTATGGATGTAAGAGAAATTAATACACATCTTTCACATGGAAAGGCAAAAACAAAATGTACACAAACAATTTACAAAAAATTTGAGAACTTCGGTCATAACCTAGTGGTCATCTTTATTTTTCGTTTATGTTTCGTTTTATCCTTGTACAACACAAACCCTACAGGGAGTTGTTACTTCTTCTTCTTCTTGTCTTTCTTATCTTCTTCTTCTTCAATCTGTGAGGTGGATGTACTTCCTCAGCCGGGCCGCTCTCTGCACACTACTTCTATTGAAAACTTCCATAATAAAATCAAAAAGACATGTTCATGCACGCAACTATTTGTCCTACCTATATGTGTGAATCGAACCCACGAGCCTTAACATGAAAGTAACATTGCTAACCCCTTCGCCACCGATTTCGTGACAGTGATATGGTGACTTTATTTTGACGATGTAAATGATCACTTTTTCTGCGTCTATCCCGAGGTATGCATTTGATCAGGTCATATATTTGAGGGCTTGTCAGAGCTTCTGAAATATACTGCTTTGGCAGTGGAACTGACAAAAACAGGGAAACGTTATTCTTATTTCCAATTTTTCTTAATGCCATCAATTACTTAGGTATTATATATAAATTATGAACACAGCAATATTTATTGAGTTCATTTGTATTGTGAGAAAAACTATTACAATTACGACTCTATAGATTTACCTGTTCTCCACCAGTATACCAATCAGATATTAATGGTCTTGTCAATAGTATGATGTAATTATTATAAATGTTCCCAGATCCAAGATAAAATGTTATTATTCCAGCGTACAAAATTATTGCGTGTGCGCTAGAAAGATTCGCCCCCCTCTTAATTGCTGCGTACGTTTCTATATGATTTATACGCGTACGTTTTGCAGGTGATAAAGTATGCTGTACTGGTTTCATTTACTGCCAATAAGAGGCAGTATGACTCAAGGACACGGTATAATTTGTAAGTAATCAGCGATTTTACTCTGTTTACTAAGGGTTCACTTCTTGATTGCATGTATTTATTACATTATTTTTGAATAAAAAGAAGTTATTCGAACTTAATAGAGCTGACTTAAGCTTTTTGTTATCTAATTGTAATTTGGTTTTAGAAGTGACTGTCCTTCGCATAAACTATATCATTTTTCACGTCAGTAGGTGTACTTCATATATGCTTCTCAACTGTATACGTGAACATAATAAGCTTTCACATACTTTAAACCTAAAACATATTCTCAGTACAAAATTTCTTCAAGCACATAGCTTAGACAGAGCGACATGAGAGTGGCGTTTTATGAAGAAGCATATAAAAGCAAACTTAATCACGACTCGCTACACTGCCGCCGTTATCATTCTACATGCACCACACAAAGTTTCATCGCTTCTGAATTATGGACATCCTTGTCCAATGCAAGTAAGTACACGAAGTTTTCTGCAAGTAAACATTGATTTATTTTAACTACAGTTTTCCTTAAACTACCCGTGATATACGACTCACTGGAGCTATAATTAAAGCACTCAAGCTGTATTGTATGAACTAAGAGCATGTAATAAACTTGATCTAGGGCCTGTACTAACGAGCTAGTATGCAACTACAAAAGAAGGGAATTTCTAGATGACATAATCACTGATACAGTAACTTGAAGGTACTCACGTAAAGAAGAGAAGGCAGAGAGTTCTCCCACAATACCGAAACTAACGTAGCCTTCCGATTAAATGTAGTTTTGATGGACTTGGTGGTGCAATGATTAGCAATGTTGTTTTAACACCAATGCCATGTTCTGGAGGTTTCCATAGAGGAGTCTTGCAGGACTCTCTGTTTCTTTTCTTTCCAGCAAGACTCTTGCTGGGGAAGTACCTCCATCTCACAGAACACTACAGCTAAATAACAACTCCCTGGAGGGTAGTTCCAGTTCCTGCGAGTGAATGAGGTTACCAGTAGCCTCTTAAGAAGTTGTTGTCACCAGGGGTGACAACGCACGAGTGATACTTCACGCATGCAAGCGTTCATAGGCCATGGTAACCAAAAAGTCTCCTTAAGAATACCGCTAATTTGTTTTTAATGTCACGGCGTATCTAGAGTACTCGTACTTACGTTGTGAATCCATAATAATACAATTATAGAGTGATAAATTTATTGTTGTTTATCTCTTTCATTAATAAGGAATTTCATTATTAACAAGACTGGATATTAGATGAGTCTACACAATCCTGTTATTAGGGAAATTTATTATTTATTTAGACATGTGTGCATAATAGCTGACTTTTCTTGTGTTGCGTTTGTCTTTTGTCATGCAATGAACTGCATTTGTGAATGTTATCCAAGCAAAATATAATCTTCCAGCTTATTCTAACCAACCTCAAAATGAACAAAATATAAAAAGATATATTCGAATAATCAAGAAGCAGGAAGAACTAGAAAAAAAATTGGTTGTACGGACAATAATTTTACGTGATAACGTCATAAGAAAACATTCAACAGTTGACAAAACAGTTCACGTGTAGGATGTGTGCTGCCGCTGTCTCTCTTCTACTCGCACGCATCGGCCGATCGGAGTGGAAGAGAAATAGATGCGTCACAAGTCGAACGCTTAGGCCGATAGTGCCTCTCTATCGCTTGTTCCGCGCTCTCGCTTGCACGCTCGGCTCAGGCGGAACGTGACACTTTTTCTTGCGTGCAGCCGGCGTTCATCGATTTTTAAGACGTTATCACGTCAAAAGAGAAAACATTTTCATTTCCATCTTCTCCAGTTTTCTATTATTATTTCCGATATTACAGATGGTACAACTGGTGGTTTTTAAGGTTAAGAAAGAAGAAGTTGCAATTTTGTCCATAAGTTCCGCGGAATAGTGAAAAAATAATAGATGGTAGGGGACAGGAGAGCCACTTTCAATTGAAGGCTGTAAAACTATAAAGACTGTTTTTTGAAAGTTAAATAAGAGATGTTTGATATGATTGCTTTGCATACGTTCGCCACCAATCATATTGCATGTAAATTTAACGCCTGAACTATATATGATTTTTACTCTAACGGATAATGAAGGAAGTATGACGACACGAAGAGAGCAAAATAGGTGGAAGAATAATGAAGAATAGTAAGAAATAAAAGGAGAGAGAACTTCGAGTTATACATTAGGGTGAAAAGTTGTTGCTATTTTGGGTTGCTATTTTTATCGAACCGAAAAGAGAAATAAGAAAGAATACATTTTAGGTGACAGAAGCAGCTATATTGCTGCTTCTGTCACCTAAATGGTTTATCGCGTTATGAGGACTTAGAACGAAAATTTTCTTCTTTGAACAGAATAACTGCTAATTTTACCGCTACTCTATAATTATGCCTTCCAAAAGTCTTCAAAAATATTAGACATCAAATATAATTAATGCTACCATGATCATGCTGCTGAAGATATTGACAGAGCAAAGTTTAGGCTCGAGTGCGCACATCTACGCTTTCGTCGGACAGCAAGAAGGAAATTACTGATTCCGACCCATTGGGTTTATTGAAGTTAATTTACGAAACCAAACTTAAAGATAAGTTACCTAACAATGCTATAATGTTACAAAATATTCCTAACATCTAATTTGTACAGTACTAATTACGAAGTGTTTTATTTATTATAAACTTTTTAATTATTTTCTTTTTGAAATTGAAATTATTAATATTAAGATCAATAAATACTGTGTACGTTAATATTAACAAATGTACATATCTTGGGAATAAAGCAAGAGATAGGTACAACGCAAAGCAAAAACAATGAATATTTTTATTTTCTATCATAGAGTTTTTATTACAAAAGTGACGAAACGACATATTTAGGCAAAAACGCACGTTATTAATAATATACATTTAACATAACTAATGATGATTGCGGACGGGTTATAAAAAGAAAGTTGCGTATAGCCATTATGCAACTTCCTTAATTTGTCCATTAGCAACTAAGCAATTAATGCACCCAATATAAAAACGCCACTCATGCTTCACAATCCTCAGCCAACGTAGCATCTTCTCGTGAGCTCACCTCTCTCACTTCGCTCACCTCAGATCAGAGAGGTGAGGACTCTCTGATTCGTTGGTTTGCAAGAATCATTTAGGATTTTTTTTCTACCTACGGATTTTGATAAAGTACCCACTTCTCCAGTAGTAAACGTTCAACATTGGCAATCGATAAGACTGGTGAAGCTAGCTTTGACATTTGACATGGTTATATTGTCATCATCATTTCATTTGCAGGTCGGTCGGTCTTGTGCTACTTGCATTTGCTCCCTGCTATCTTTGCCAGACTTTATCGTCAATCCAATGGATTGGACGCCGCGATACTTTTTCTTTTATACAACGTCGGGAGGCATACAATGTGTTCCCCACTTCCTATAATCCCGGGTCGTTTAGATGAGGTGAGAAGAGGCATCTTAGCGGGCCGTCAAGGGGGGGACAGCCAGCACAGCGTTAATCACTGTGATGGCTGTTCTCACATCTGGTTCTCATTGACACTTTCCATCAAGCGCGATGGGGACATTTTGACTGGCCACATTAAAAAAACACAAGCATACAGCCTACCTGATGTAAAGCGGTTACCGTAGCCTATGAACGCTTGCAATACATTAAGTATGACTCGCGTGATGCCACCTCTGTAGCAAACGCAACTACTACTTAGGAGCTTAATAATGACCTGACTCACACGCAGAAGCATCCTCAAGGGAGTTGTTATTTGGCTACAGTTTTCTGTGAGGTGTACTTCCCCAAACGGGCTGCGTTGATGCGCTCTACCTCTCTTAAAACTACGAGTACTTTGCGTTTTCCGTCGTGCTCGTAAAACTTTTCTGCCCCAGTGGCCATTGATTCTTCTATCAATGTGGCCTGCACACTGCAACGTCAGTTTGCTAATCCTTAGAACCACATCGGTAACTCTAGTTCTACTATGAATGTATTCATTCCCGATCTTTTAAATAATTTCGAGTTAACTAGGATATAGTTTTTGAATACCCACACAAGTTAGCGAAATCTGCACGGAAATAGACTCAGTCATCTAATAAATATTAATATTATAATAAACATACAATTAAATACAGTTAACTATAAATATAGGTCACAAAGCAAATGTTTGACTAACATAAAGTACAGGTCTTCATTTAAAACGTCATGTCGGCGCGATGACCGGTCATTAACGGCTATTTAATTACAGTTATTACATGCCCCCAGTCAATCATGCACATGTACTTTGTAAACACGAAACGTACCTACTTGTTTCGTTCATTTTGTTGGCATATGAAAATACTCTATAAGACCCACGTCAGCCATATTAAATCTCTGTTTTGACCCATTTTTACAAGACAAAACACAAAAGATAAAAAATCATTTTTTTTCCATTGGGCCACTTAGACACGCCTTACAGTCTTTAAATCAGATCTCTTATTGCATCTTATTTTGTATAGCTTTATTTTCTCTTTTTAATCTACCAGCATTTCGAAAATGACCATTGGCGAAGAAGAATTGCCAAAATTTATATTACAATAAATATATGTAAGTGAAATAGTGATATCAAATGGTACAAGTAATAATATATTAATATACATATGCGGAATAAATTCCAAACATCTCTGTCAGTCAGATATTCGAATACGAAACACGTGTCGCAAAGACTACCGGAGCAGCCTGGGCAGCAACGGTGGCGGGTGCATGCGTTCACATTTCAGATGGCCAATACTCGCAGAGACGACCGCAGCAGCCGAGGCAGAGCCGGAGCAGCCATGGCAGCGGCGGCATGCATCTACTAACGGTAGTGGGTGGGTGCCGGCCGGCAGTAGTTCGCACTAATCGGGGGCGGAAGCACACAAAGTAGTTTAGATCAAATTGCCTGTAAATTTGACTTTCGCAAAGTAACGATCAATAGAAAAGATAGTTTCCCATATTGATTTATTGAACTACAGATAATGTATAAGTGCTGTAATGTATTAATGTATAAACTCTACATTATTCATACTCGTGAAAGGCGTAATATAATAATACCATAGCAAACAATCTTCACTTTTGTGTCTTGAATTGAAATGTACTCCCGGAAAATTAATAAATTGTATCGGTGCATTCAAAAACTAAGGCTACATTTAATTCTTTAGAAAAATAGATAATAATAATAAAAAATAATAAAAGAGCTCGGTGGTTCAGTCGTGAATGACGCGACTTTGACACCAACGCTCGTGGGTTCGATTCCCACACAAGGCAAACATTTGTGTGCATGAACATGTGTGTTTGTCTTGGTCTGGGTATTTTCTATGTATAATAAGGATGTATTTACAAAAAAAATGTATTTACGTATGTTTATCAGTTGTCTATTACCCATAACACAAGCTTAGCTTACTTTGGGACTAGATGGCGCTGTGTAATTTGTTCGGTAATATTTATTTATTATTTATAATAATTTATTTCAAGGTGATGAATTATGTATTATTATTATGTAATGAACATAATAAATACATATTTTAATAAAAAAGTAATATCTTTTTATTGCCGCCTTATCTAGAATTAACAATTAACAATTTTATTTCCGGAAATAAAATAAAATTACATTTAATTTCCAGTGCAGCTCGTATAAATACTCCTATCAATACTTTTAGTTCCATTTTGACCAATGTTCTTTTTGGCTTTACCTCTAACCTCTGGCACAGCTTGAGTAATAATGTCCGATGGTCGACACAATCAAAAGCTTTGGAGAGGTCATAGAAGGTCCCAATAGCATCCTGCGACTGCTCCCGAGCATTAAAACATGGTGAACCAAATCTGCTGTACAAATATAAATGTAAAACAACACTTTAATACCTATTGATACAAAATGAACGAGTCAGTTGATTTCTTTTTCGTGATTTCTATGTTTGATATATTTAGTAAAAGTTAAATAAAAAAGATTTGTGTCAACTTAAAATAGATTTAAAAACGATTCACGCGAGGGTAATAACTTGGGAGTGATTGTTGCAAGCGTCTTAAAATGTCTCCAGTAACCTCTTTACTAGATATTTATATTCAAAGAAATTAAATTGTTATATCCTATCAGACATACAGGCAGTTACATTGTTTAATGAAGAATTAAACACTTCCTGGCAAAATATGTCGCATACAAATACTTATTCAAGCCGTTATAAACAAATGAAAATGCCGAACATCACTAACAAATAATTAATTATATTTTTCTTATATTTGGATAAATTTACAAGTCATCGGTAAACAAGAGTTAGACTCATAAATTTCTACATGTGCGACCGAACAGTTAACTAACAAAAACTAAAATATGTTTATTGGACATTACGATTCGATACAATCCGTATTTTATAACAGTCATGTAACATGATCCGATGCTAATTACCAAGTCCATCAATCGAGCCCGGCCGGCCTCGGCTATCAACCTTTCATTAACTCTGCTGAATTTTGACAAACCTTTTAGATGATTTGCGTATTTCTTTTTTCCTTTTATAATCGTCCCGTTATCTTTTTTCTTGAACAGTTTGAATGTACTGATGGATGGACATTAATCTTCCGAGTAATTTACTCAATTAGATCAATTACCCAGAAGTCCAAAGGGTGATGCAATGATTAAACTTTATAGCTTAGAGTAATAAGGTTATTAGACTAACCATTGCCTTTTTCATCTATACATATAAATAAAATTGAAGTGTCTGTCTGTGATTTCAAAATAAAGCCTTTATCTTAAGCTCATATTATTATTTTCACGTTACCAAAGCCTAAATACGCATTTTTAACTTTTTGTCTGTCTGTCTGTCTGTCTGTCTGTTTGTTTGTCCGGGCTAATCTTCGAAATGGCTGAACCGATTTTAACGGGACTTTCACTGGTAGGTAGAGAACTGTTCAGATCAGAATATATGGTACTTTTTATCCCGTAAATATTTAGGGTTCCTGCGTAAAAAATGAAAAACTGTTAAAATTAGGGGGAAATATCTTCTCCTTCGGGGACTTTGCAATTTTATTTTTATTATTTTGATAGAATACGTATTTTTTGTAACATAAAATAACTACGCATTTTTTATATAATATAAATAAAATACATATACGTTGCCTCCTGTAAAGGTCAATAGATGGCGCTGTACGAAAATTTAATTGCTCTATGGTTGCCAGCCCAAATCTCATGCGTGCGAAGCCGCGGGCTTCTGCTAGTAAGTAATAAGACTATGGTAAATTACCTTCTAACGGCGGCAGAAAAACGCAACATAAAGAGTTGTAGCTACCGGTCCTCCCTCCAGATCAGGGACTAATGCCACATAAAACACCTGAAGAAGTCTAATGGGCTCTTCGTCGCGTAAAGAATCTGAATTCGGAAGTCGGACTTCGACTTCGGAGCCGATGGAGTCCCTATCGAAGCCTGGAAGGCAATGTGGCCTTATGGTGTGAGCATCTTAATCGACCTGTGTAACGCAAGCTTCTCACCGGTCCAACCAAATCCCGGACCAATGGGTGGCATCAATCCAGTCTTTATACATATAAATGAAGCACTTCGTGCGGATAATTGATTACCGGATCCGGCAGGAGTGCACTGTCTCAAAGTGTCAGTATTCTTAGACCAGGGTGAAAGCCTCCAGCTGTCACCCTGGTTATGGCACCATGGACCCTGTTGCTGCCCTAGGGGTCATAGTGGAGAAATACAGGATGAACAATACGCCTCTGCATTTTCTGTATTTAGATACAGAGAAGAAGACCTTTTTATAAATAGAAGTAGGGCGCATCAAAGAAGCCCATCAGGGGATATTCCTCCACCCCACAGGAAACCGCAGACAAATAACAACTCCCTAGGGGTTGTCGTATTCCTGCGTGTGAGTAAGGTCACCAGTAAGCTCCTAAGGAGTAGCTGTGTTAGCAGCAAGGGTGTACTATATGTTTAATGTATACCAAACGTTCATAGACTACGGTAAAAAAGACATTGGCAGCACCCGCGTTTTGCAGTATCAATCGAAAATGTAGGAAATCAATGAAAAATCACATCTAAAGAACTACAAGGTTTATAAAATTTTAAACGGCCCCCAAAGATGTACTAGATAATAAAAATAATAAAATAATACTATGCAGCGAGCCGCATCACACTAAAATAATTTGCTCATTTTCCAATCGAAATCGAAAAAATGTACATACTCGTAATTTGTTTATTTGAAAGCACCCTTTAAATTGAAATAAATTGTTTAATAAACTCCCTGCCGAGGCAGGCCGTGAGCTTAACTACTGGATTATTGTCATTAAAAAATATACTGATTATAAAAAATCTGAATAACTTACAAATAGTGAATGCCCGTTCATAGTTTCAAGTTGTGCGAACTTAAGATTAACATTAAAAATCATATCATTATTTTACCCTACATCTCCCAAAAAATTAAACCATAATTTCTCCGAAGGATTAATTACATAAATTAAAAATACTTTGATATCATAGCGTAACTCAAAAGTTCCAGTTCGTCATTTAAATTAAATTATTGCCAGTGTTCAAAGGTAACAAAAAGGTATTCAAAGGTAATTCGACTGAACAAAATCAGCCAATTGAAAATAATTGTAACATAATCCTACCATTTATTGCGCATTATTTATACATATATTTCGATGATAATTGATAACTGTTTTTGTACTACACTACTTACGTTACGTTACGATTATCGAATAACAAACTCGTTTGAATAATACAGCAAAATTGATGGGAGTGTTGAATTGACTTATGTAAAATATTATGTTTGGTGTTCCCGCTTTTGTTCTGTTTTATAAGATAGTATAAAATCTTCTTCCCGCGCTTTTGGTGAGTGATATTGTTGTTATACTTGAATTTTTTACAATTCAGTAAAAAAATAGTTTTATGTGACAATTTCGATAGTACGAGTATTTTGTAACATAAGTGCTAGTGAAATTATACAGTAATGAAAAAACTCAAATATAACACGTTTATTCACTTTTTAGAAGACGTGAATAAGTTCATCGAGTAAACCTTGTAAAATCACTATCGTTTTACGGGTGATATTTAAACTGTGTTGATTGGGTCTAGTTTCGATAGTGTTTTGTAACATAGGTGCTGGTGAAATTATACAGTATAAAAAAAACTCAAATATAGCACGTTTATGCACTTTATGGAAGACGTGAATAAGTTCATCAAGAAAACCTTTTTCCCTAACTTTGACACTGGCATAAAGTAGCAACACTATTGCCATATATATATAATAAATATAAAGATAGTATAACCCTACAGTTCGTTACGCTGGTGTATCCATGGCTTATATCATTTCATATTTCTTGCCGTAGTACGTCATGATGAGCTTCTCGAAATATAACGATAATATTAAATAATAATATATTATATGCCTGAATTATGACGATGATTGTTGAAGATCTCGAAGAAAATCATGCTGAGTAGGACCTGAGTATACATTCTGCACCCGACCGAAGAAAATATTTACTTATTTATGCCTCAAATACATTATATCTAGCAGCTAGCTACAATTCAACCAAAAATTGTAGGTAATATTACCGGTCAAAATTACCTAAAATGAAGTATTAGCGTTTTTCTTGTAAATCCGGAGGGATTTATAAATAATGTTGCCTTTATTCGAATATATAATTGAAGTCCTACAATTTAAATAAAAATTAAATACAACTAAAATTGAGATTTCAGCCGGTTTCATTTCTGCGCAACAATTTTTTCTTTTAACCAATTTTTGGTACTAAATTAAATTAATTAAATGTTTATTATTTTCTCTCACAAAATCTGTACTATACAATACATTTGTATTTTAATATGTATACATTTGTTGTCTGAAAAGAGTATTAGTAGATACGCTAATAACTAACCTCTCTCTTTTTGTGAGAGACTGGTGCCTGATGTAGGTTCAGAAGAACCTTTATAACAGTTCACCAGGCCCTCCCGCGAACATACTATAATACTAGTCTTGTATGACTAAGTGAGTATATAGAATGATTAGTTACATAGCTAATTTATAAATGTTGAATTACTATGTGTATGTATATATATAGGCTATGAAGTAATAAGAAGTAATAATAATTTTGTTATATTTATTTGAGCGTGTGGGCGTTGATATTGAAACCAAACTCCATACAACAATGGACATTCTCCTTTTTATTCCGACGTTAACACTGTGATTGAGCTTATGACTGACTCCGCGGTGTCTGCTGTCGACCAAGACATCACTACGAATATGACTACACAACACTATGAATGTGATTAGAGAAGGACAGTCACCATGCTCTTGTACAAAAACAAAAGATCACGGATTGACGATGACCACCTATAGAGCTTTCAGTTTGACCAGCTTAGATACAAATGTGTATGGAAGAATTATCCAGTCAAATATACAAAAAACTTCTTGCAGTTGCTTCTGCAAATAAATGACGTTCTCAGTAACTTCTTCCAAGTTTCTCAAGTAGATTTCTCATATTACCTACAAGCGATTGATAAACTGCATTAGCCGTTTCATATCTTACGAACCGTAAACTTATTTGCGCCTCTGTGGCGGTGTAAATATATTGAAAATTTTAATCGAATTTTTTATTTTGCCATGTATCGACCTCTGGGATAATCATATTCGATAAAGCCTCCCCGGCTAAAGGGAAACCCTAGGTCGTGTTTAGTCACTTAAGAGTCAGATATAACCTTGGCAGCCGCATCCATAATGATACTCATGAGAGTTCACCACCTCCCTTTTCCGCGTTCAGAAAGGTGTCTGTCACATAAGAATTACTAAAGTAAAGTAAGTACGTCATCTGTGTCATCGTTTACAAACAAAAAATGAACAAACTCTTTTTCCTATCATTGAACGTTGTAACTCGATGGCGGGCAGCAAGCTGCCATACCGGTGAGTTTAATTATCTCATTGATGGTTAACCCAGAAATTCTACGTACGAGTAGATCCTAAACTATTATATCATTGTTTCAGCCGTCGACGGAAGTCCCTGTTAATTAATTTCATTCAGAATTATTCTATTGAATTATTATTATTCTATTTATGCAAGAAAAAAATATATTTTAGTCTCATGCCATAATCGTATTGCTGAGTTAATATTTTAATTCTGTACAGTATATACTTTCAAGAAATAAGTGCTAGTTTATCTGTTTCTCTCTATTGCGATCACCTCTCACATCCTTTGTTAAATTCTTTTCTGATTTAACTCATGACTCCTTTTTGTCAGTTACTATCCCTAACAGTTCTCTGTCAACATACATGCCACAGACCATATGCCTTTGATAAATATTCTTTTACCACTATAGAGAAATTCTTATTTACTTATTAACTTTACTTCTTACAATATATTTTTAAAGAATACGGGACAGTGGCCCAGAAACAAAAATAAATATTTAATTAAGCCTAAAAACAACAATAAATTTCATATGGTGCATACTACTACAGCCCACGCCCTGGGCAATATGTGGTGATTTGTGACTTTATGACGCGGCAACGCTGTTATTATACTGTCGTCTTGGATCGGGCTGATGTAAAAAGTTAAAGCCATTAGTTAATTTAGCACAAAAAACGTACGATAATTATATGCGATATATTAAATTCCTACACGTACTTTCTCTGTGGGTGGAGAAATGCGATTATGAAAGAAAAATACAGCTTTACTCAGAAGTCAAAATAACTTGCGATTAAAAATATCATATCTAATATTTTGCATAAATGCTAAAGTCACCGTAGAAAAATTACCGAAATTACCGAGGCCTGAGGGGGAGGGGGGGGGCTGCTTTTTGCAACTTCAAATATCAAAGAGTTGACCAGGGCAAATCAAGTTCCTTTTTTAAAAGAAACATTGCCGTGATATGCCTTTTCCTGGGGGCCTGACTGGGCAAAGTACTTAAGGACCGGCCTTCAGTCTTACTTTGCCCATTCCGGGCTCTAACCTATTAATCAACTAGTCCCTGGTTCGAATCTTGATGTGCCACTAATTTCCGATTTATACACATATTTCGACAGTGTAGGCAGATATCGTGAGGCAACCTGCACTTCCGAGAAATTATATTGCTAAAGACTTGTGAACTAACCTATGAATAATCTGATTTTCCCTCCGAGTAGTGATATGACGGCAGTCGCTCTATGTAAAAATCAATATCTTTGTCAAATCCTTAGGCTTAGGTAGCAGACCCCATCAATGCTAATGGATTATGAAACGAGATAAAGTTAGGAAGAAGAACCTCTCAGTAATATCTCTCTCAGTAAAACTCATAGCTTGCTATTAGGTAAAGAAATTTAATTGAATCTATGAAGCTAATTTTTTATTAGTCATGTGCGAAAAGGACTCACGTACCGAAGGTCCCCTTTAATATACTCGTACAAGTTAAATAAAATTGAAATGAAAACTGATCACTGTAACCCTAATAACTTCATATTAACAAAAAAAATATGTTTTCCCGTGGTAGTCGATAGAGTTGTTAATACTGATCCAATCCATTCAACATTTGGTGTATCTAACATTTAAGGAAACAATAAGAAAAAAAAATATTTGATACAGGATTTTATATGAAACATTCATGATTGTACAAAAAATGGAAACTTACTTTTATCTTAATAATACCTGTTAAATTCTATCTGTCTAATTTAAGTCTATCTGTCAATGTCAGACATTTCCCTCTCTCAATTTCAGAGATAAAAATATTTTTTTTATAATTTTACTTACGTGTAAGTACCCCTTAATAGTTAATATTTATAAATTTTCTTCTCCGTTATTCTCCAGAGAATAAGGTAATAAATGGTATGAAGGCTACTCTCAACAATAGGTTGTATAAAGAACTAACAAGGTCGTTTAAAACTTCTAGAGTGCATTGAATGAAGGCGTTTTACAAAGGCTAATTTAGATCACAATAAGCAATTTTAATATAATTAAATGGTATTAATTTATATAAGAAGACCTCGCCTACCTAAAAGCTTACAAAATAAATCTAATACTTTTAAACGTTCGTAAATCATATATGTGCTGCAAGATGTGCAATAATAACCAAATTCAATCATCGTGTAAACGGTACGGAACACCCTGTGCGTGAGTGTTATACAGCTACTTGGTCAAAGCATACTGCATAAATGTTTTGGGCCAATAACCTACATGTTCTTATAAATAAAAAAAACATATCTACTTATTTTTACACTATGAAACTACACAGTCAAATACCAAATCCGTGGGAGGGTTGGAACGTTGGAACATATTGCAGGGGTGGAAAGCTCCTTGTGCTGCAAAAGTTTATGTACTTTTTGCCATCCGAACATAAAAAATGCATAAAATTTTACGTGCAGATTGATCCACGAGTAAATTAGGCAGTTTTACTAGATTCCGCGCAGAGTCAGTGAGTCTAGAAAGTTCTCTAACTAATGCGTAAGTTGCGGTCGGCTACTGCACTACTAATGTTGTATGGAACGTTTTAAAGTATAACTTTTCGCTTGATGAACAAGTACTAGACAGGTTGAGTGCCTTTCATGAATAAGTTTGGAGAAATGTTTTGTAATTTTGTTTATTAATCTAATAAGTACTTAAAGATATGTGTTTTCGAGTCAGATGAGTTCAATGACATCCCTAATTTAATATTTAGTTGTTATGTAATGAGTGTCAATCATGGTGTCACTCACCACTTTCATGGCATTATGTCGTATACTATTGTAGGGAAAAGCGATTGATGTTGAAACATTTTTTATTTAACAAAAGAGAACCACCCGCTCTATTTATAACGTGGTTTCCAGGGAATCAGTTGGAGAACTGTTCAAAGAAATAAATACTAACTATTATCTCTTTCTAATTTATGAAAATATAATGTATACTCATAAATATATAATATCATTTTGAATAATCAGTGCAAATCTTAGAAGCAGAAATAAATTGCGTGTAAATAAATATTCTTCGAAAATTTACGCAATGCCATCTTCCAATCTATGCAGAGCAATGGTTACAGCCAAAAACATTATTTACATAAACATACTTATAATACATAGACAACATCCAGGTCAATACAAACAGACAAGTTCATGCATACAAATATTGCCTTGTGCGGGAATCCAACCCAATATTTAGCCTTCGTGCTAAAGTAGCCAACAATAGCCACCACCCCGGGCTCATAATGAGCCATATTAGTTTGATAAGACTGGTATTGGATGTTTTGTTGTAAATTGTATTCGATAAATTGCCTGAAACAGGTCTACTCCATTCTGATAATATCTTCAAAAGGCTTATCAAAAATACTCTGTGGAAAAGGACTTTTATAGAATTAATAAATATTTGACTGAAAAAGATGTCTGGAAATGATGCAGCATATACATTAATATTTCTTTAATTCTACCACAGTTTTCCTTTTTTTTAATTTACGCTGGTAAATTAATAAAAAGTAAAACGAAACCCTGAAAATGAGTAATGAAACAAAAAAAGCTAACGTGTCTAAGTGCCCACGACGGCTCAATGGCAAATCTTATCATATCAGTTATAAGTAGGCGCTCTAGCCGAATCAGTAACTAGATCCCATTACAGGACTTGTACATGTACATTAAGTTTAGCCGATGATAACTAAACCAATACATGTTGTTCTTGGTTAACATTAGAAGACGTACAATTCTCTCAAAAGAAATCTAACTAAACAAGGTTTTTATCACACCAGAATAATGAAGGTTTACTACATATTGAGTACGTAAGTTCTTTCCAATACGAAAAGCATTTACATGAAAACTGAACAGAACGTAGATTTCATTTTATTAAAGGTTCGTACGTGCGTTATTTCCTTTCCAATGTTAATAAAACAAACTCTCAAATAAAAATACGATTTCATTTTAGATGTCTATTCTTACTCCATCTTTTCAAGCCAAGTTCCTTGGGGGGTAGGCAAAGAGAACGGTGCGCCACATGACTCGGTCCTTACATACCTCACTCTCTTTTTTAACATTCATAGTACTTCTCAAACAAGCTTGCCACCTGGGCTTTCTTACGTATTCTACAAATATTTCTTCCTACATTCTTCCTACATACACACGTCACAAATTTTGGACAACACTTCCGACCGCGATTATCCTACTTTCATCCTCTCTTTGCCATGCCCAACTCTCGCTTTTATACGTTAACGTTGGGACAAGATTAAGTGCCAAGAAGGCCCAATGGTCCATTCGCACTATACCTGTTCTTGTTATTTAAATATCAACTAAGAGCTGGATTTCAACTGACAATACAAACAATAAACACCTTTTAAATAAACGGATTAATACCCATAATTTCATGACATAATGACCACACAATTCTTTGCCTCTTAAGTGAGATAGAAACGAGGCAATAATTAATTTTATAGGTAAATTTCGATTCTACAAAGTATATTTTACCTGCTTTACATCTATTATAATGCATTTTTATCACTATACATTATCAAATCGATAGCACCGAATGTAAAAATAAATATCATAAGATACCATCGTCATTTTACTACGTCATAAATATAATTTAAGAAGTCGTATAAACACGTTTCAGTTGCTATAAAACTAATCGTCTGATCATCTAAATAAGATATTATAGCATCTGTAAACGTATTTAAAATGCGTGTCATATATTAAACATAACTGTGCTATGCTATAACTGTTTTAACTTAGATACAAAAGTTTATAAACCGTGAAACCTATCTGTCGTTTCATATATAGGCACAGAGAAATTAATTGAATGTACCGTGAAACCTGACTTCAATTATTATTACATGGGACTTATTTTTACCAGGAAGCATTCTAGCACATGGACCGTTAGATGCGAAGTGATTACCGTAACCTACTACTCTTGAAACACAGGAAGACTCGCTCAAGCGTTGCCACCTCTGATGCTATTCTGATGCGGTTATCAGTGAGGTGGAGATACCTTTCCCAGTTAGGCTGCTATTATGACCCTATCTCGCTTAGACTAAAAACAATAACAAATATTTCATAATAATTAAGGTTTTAATGCCTCAAAACCGACTTTTATCAACTCATCAAACTGTCTTTCATCAACTTCGCTAAATTTACATTGGTCCAATAGGACGCTATGACTTCTAAGATATCGCGTAACATGCACACAAAACAAAACAAGCGGGTCTAATTATGAACCCCTTCTTTTTTGAAGTCGGTTAAATACTATCCAAGGTATACCTATGAGGCCTTAACCATGATAACCTTTAATTTCAACCTTACAAGGTTGAAAGAACCTCTCATTCGAACCAATTAGGCGCATACTCGTCTACATAAAGTACGATATAGATAAAGTAAATATGTTCTAATTGGTTTATTCTCATTGTAAACAAACTGCAGCACTTCACACAAATATAATTAAATGCTCTAAGTTTAGACTCCAAGATCGTCATTTAACTTTGTACAGTAACTAAATAGACAATATGGATCGGGCACCCATAGATACTATTCGTTCGTTGTAATAAATGCACCCGCCATCATCGGCCCACCTTTATCTGGTTAGACAGTGGTGACATCTATCTATTTATATCTTCGTGCCAAGTGCCTTGCACGGAAAGCGAGAGCATTGAGCATCGTATGACTTGGCACACTTTAGCAGCATCTTTTAACATTCATAGCTCCTTTCATGTAAACCGGTGAATGTGTATTCACCGGTTTCTAAGTTTTGACGCCACCTTCTGATAACATAGAACCAATTTGGTTCTCGTTCTTTCATCAGAATTCTTTCTATATGTCGGAACCAACGAAGCATGCATATTCTTATTTTACCACCAATGTTCTCTTCTAGACCAACCCGTTCCTTACATCTTCATAGGTCACATCTCGTCGCCTTTTTTTTTATTTTCACACTCTCTCTGTCAAACCTCTCTACCTTACATACATTAACGTTGGCACCAACACCGCGTTGTGTATAGCGAAATGTGCCTTCTGGTTCATGTTTTTACTGTCAAGAAGTTTTACCAACGCTCCATTCACACTATTCCTTGCACTCACTCGCCTCTCCTTGAGTCCATGCTGAAAGTTAACCGCTTCTATTTGTTGTATGATCATGAAATTTCACAATTGAATGTAGTTCTGATGACTACTTAATAGCACCATGGTACAATGGACGAAATCTGATAATAGAACTTGAAGGGACTGTTAAAGTTAAGTCTCGAGGTTCTAAAAAATCTATTCCGTATCGAATACGGAATAGAGAATCGGAATACACGATTTCGAGTGCCTAAAGTTCCGAAGGAGAGAAGCACCGACCTGGGTTACTCGGTACGAAGTGTTGGTGTAGGAGTAGGAACAGGAAGTAACATCCCATTTTATATGGTAACACCAACAACCCCACCCAACTAGTCATGCATTGACTTCCATATGTGTTCGTATATAACCTAATACGGCCTATATAATACGGCTAAATTTCGTTCATAACACACATCTGGCCACTACATGTGCGTATCCCACTCTGGTGACGCAGTCGACCCACTCTATGGTCGCGTAGGTGTACATTTCGCCATAATGATATCCGCCGCGCGGCTAACGCTCCCGTTCCGCAATCCCTTTGGTCACGCAGGTGTGGCAGATGCATAATGATATCATTGGAAGTACATGTATGCTAAAGGTATAACAATGACATTCAAAATCGTTACTGCTTACACTATATATCTGTATATGCCGTGCCATGTCGCGTTGTGCCTCTGGTGAGCGTCGGTCTTTACTGGACATAGAAAGCTTTCATCATTAGACTAACTATTATTTAGTACTTAACAGTTACATATAAACTTTAGAGAAACGATTTACTTAATACATTATCTATAGTTAACAACTACTATAACAAATTTAAATTACTGTTATTATACTATTAAGGAGGCAAACAAGTTTATGTCCTGGTTGATGATCAGCACTCGCTGTAACATAATTATGGATAATAGCAACACCAGAAACATCAATAGTGCACTGCCAACGCCGCGGAAACCTCACCACTTGCAGTGAACGGTATCATAGATCATTTCTTTGGACACAATCCTTTATATAAAGTACATACCATACGGAGAGAGGGAAAAATAGGTTTAAAGGTTCATATTCACACTAATGAAACTTCGCCGCTCTTCTCTGAACCCAAACACAAGAACCAAATTTACATTGAAAGAAAAAAAATACATTAAAGATGGTTTATAGGTTTCGGTTTAAAACATTTGCTAAGTATCCAATTTCTTAATAGTATATATAGTTTGCACTACAGGTATATATTTATATATTACAGCAGAAATTGTCTAATCTGTTCTAAACAAAACAAAGCTACGTTTGTTAAATAAATTGATTACACAGTAAAAACAAAATAACATATACATTGCGAAAGTGAAAAGGGCTGGAGCTCAAGAAAATTTTAAGCCAAATATAATTCTCGCTAACCAACTCCGAACAATTTTGTTGCTTAGTCGGTAAAGTCATTGATACTAATTGATTTGGGATCACATACATTGACAGGCGAATAATCATAATGACATATTCGTATCAATCCATCGTTATAAATGATATTTTCTTTTTAAAAACCAATCTGTATGTTTAATTTACTATTATAATGTTATTCTTCTTCATTTAGAATCTAATATCAGGCCTAATAATGTCCCATAAACGTAAGGAAGGTAGGATAAGGAATCTGCTATAAAATGTATCTGAATAAGTAACATAATAGAATTTCGCAATAGCTTCGCCATGGTTTCGCGCGTTCCATTTTTCTTTTATACGATGTTTTCCCCAAACAGTTGGCCATGTATGTAAACCTTTTTTAATAAGAGTTTAGGCTCTTTTTAGAAATCCGTTAGCAAATTGCAAAAGGATTCATGAAAAAGCATCCCATTTCTTAATACTATGTATAGTTTACACTACAGGTATATATTTATGTATTACAGTATAAATTGTCTGATCTGTTCTAATCTCAAAACAAAGCTACATTTGTTAAAGAAAATTGATTACACAGTAAAAACAAAAAAAATGATATGCAATGCGAAAGTGAAAAGAGCTGTGTTCTCATTTAACAAGTGTAACTCTGTCTCAGGACTGACCTACCACAATAAATTTGGTTGTGTTCTATCAGAGAGAATTGAGCGCCACATGATTTGGTACTTACTCCCCCCACTTCGATATTCATCGCTCTTTTCATGCAAACGCGCCGGTTCCTAGGGTTCGTGATACCACCTTCTGACAAAACCCGACTAATTTATTCGAGTGATAACTAAACGAAAGTACTCGTATTTATATATCTCTCACATCAATCCATAAAAAATCCACTACTGAAATTCAGGACTTCTTTTGGCTGAAGGGGCCATACGCACCAGATTACTTTCTGGTTTAATATGCATAAGTAAATCCTGATAATAAAAAAACTTTTTTTCACAGCAACATTGAGAACAATCATACATTTGATAAGTGTGCGGGGATATGAACCCAACGCGTCAAGGCCCCTTCGAAGATTGATGTAAGGATGTATACCCTGAGTTCACTGAGCAGGTCACAGGGATATCAACAGATCAGTATACATCGCCAACAGATCAATATACATATGAACATGTCTCAGGAGGCATTAAGGCTATCGCGAATGTGTGGGAAATTGTTGGGCTATTATTAGATGGACCCCTGAAATTCCGGCGAAAGTCGGCCGGGGACAATACCGGCGTGAGTGACTTAGGGGTGTCGCGAGGTGTGCGCTTACACCGAAGTTATTCGCAGCATTATGCTCTTTAACACTTCCACCCCAAAATCATATTGCACTATCGATTCCTCTCTGGACAACCAATGAACGCAGGCCAGTGCTTAGAGTCCTGCGATGGCTCGCCACTCACTAGATGGATCCCTGAAATGCCAGAAAAAGTCGACTGGGGGCAATACCGGCGTGAGTGACTTAGGGGTGACGAGAGGTATGCTGCGCTTTCTCCGAAGTTACTCGCGGCGTTATACCCTTTAACACGTTCACCCCTGGAGCATATCACCTGATAAAGCAATATGCTCTATCGACTCCTGTCTGGACAGTCAATGAAGCCAAGTCATGGCCGAGAATCCAGCGGGTTTTCTTGCCTTTCCGCTCCGACCGACGGATACGGCAGAGATGATGGCTCTGATCGACTCTCTAGAGCACGCGGGTACCCGTGGTATCATTACGCACCAATGGCTCGCCACAAGCTGCCCTGCTTCTAATTATAAAATTTATTATTATTTTGATATTTTTTTCTAAACATTCCGCACTATCACAGCCACGGAACCATAAGTTAAATTTTATTCCAACATACACTTGGTAGGTTTTTATATCGTTCCTTCGTCTCGTGGAAAATGTCAGCAATCTGAGGCAAAATCCTTCTTTATTGTTATTGTACCGCATTTATTTGAGGCTCAGCCGAAGGAGATATAAACCTGGGAATCGGTTGTGAGTAAATAAAGTCAGTGGGACAGAGGCTTTGTCGGCCGTATCGTTAAGATAACAATTATTGGATCTTCATATCGTGATCACAAAATGCCAATAAATAGGTGAAGGGATAAAGCAGCTTGGTGATAAACTAGGTGATAGTTGTATTCGGAAGAAACATTTCAGAATTAGATGAACAAAATTATGGCTATGTAAATGGCTCACCATGACATTTTGCGATGAAGGCAACCTTGCCTGCACGTGGTATATCCGGTCAACTAGCTATCGAACCTCATCGAGTCAGATATAAATCTTCTTCTTTATTTTTCTACGGAACAATATCCCGTTTCCTAATCCATTAGGATTGGCGAAATCGGCTGCCTCAACCTAATGATTTGCCGAAGATACTAATATTTATATGAAGCGACTGCCGTCAGATTTTCATAGCCCAGAGAGTAAATTAGACGTTTCTTAGGTAAGGTCACACGCTTTTAAAATATAATTTCTTAGACGTGTGGGAATTTCACACGATGTTTTCCTTCACCACCGAGCAAGTGATAATTACAAATATTTACATAAAGTGGTACATGCCAGAATTCGAACTGAAAACCAGATTCGATCAATAGGCTGGTTCTTTATCCACTTTATCTTTATCACTGTCAGTCACTGAGACTCAGAGGCAAAGCAAGGTGATATTAAAGAAGCCTCCAATTTGACCTCCAATGTCCAAGAGATTTTTAGTGTCAAAATATTCGGCAAAGTACAGTTCTGAAGTCATCTATAGGAGAAGTAATTCCATTCAGACGTTTACATTCATGGATCCACCTTACGTTTTGTTTGCTCAAGCACTGAATATTGCTACCCCTGTTCCTTATACCCCGCTTTTTGATATAAGTAGATGTATCAGAAACAATCTGATTATGTAAATATAATTATGTATCATTGTACAACACATTCAGTGGGCTCCGCTACTTAAGCCTAAGGATTTGACGAAGATACAACGACTGCCGGTAGACCTCCATAAACCAAAGGGAAAATCAGACTTTTTTAGGTAAGGTCAGGCGTCATTCAAGATATAATTTCTTAGTCGTATAGGTTTCTTCACGATGTTTTCCTTGACAACAGAAGAATTGTTATTTACAAATATGAGCTATAAACTCGAAAACACGAATTTAGTAGCCAGCATTCGAACCGGTGACCGGCTAGTGAATAGGCTGTTTCTTTATCCACTTGACTATCACTGCTCTCTAAGATAAACCCTCTATCATTTATGATAAATATTTCAAAAAAGTTATAAAGATCGCAGTGCACAGGAAAAAATAAAAATAAAATCTAAACTTTCAATAGTATTACTATTTGTGGAAAACTAAGGGGGGAGCGGGGGTATGCTCAGGAATTAGGGTAAAATGATGAGGATGAAATATATTTACCACAAATTAAAGCACAGAAATATTTGATCATATTTGTAAAAGTATTAGCAAAAGTAGAATGATGTAGGAGCCGTGGAAGGCCAAGACTCGCCTACCATGACCAACTTGATCGTATTTTATCAGTAGGTGATGTCAATAACCTTAGAAAGGGGCAAGCGAGTTATGTGTGTAAGGATCGAATTATATGACGCTCGGGTCTCTCTGCCTACCTGGCGTGAAGTTATAGATAGATAGATGTATAAGTTTAAATATGTTATCAGCAGTTTCCTCAAACAAATGGTTTAAGAAGAAGCCTTTAATCTGCCATTTCTAAATGTTGATAAAATACGTAGATAAAAACAAGAGGCTGTTTGTAAATAAATGATCGATTTTCATATATATACTAACTGATCCGGCAAACGTTGTTCTGTTACATACATTTTTTCTTATTAATTTCTGTCTAAGTATTTCTTTTCATGATTTTTTTATAGATATACTTTTATACATATACTTTAAGACTTATTCTCATACCTACCGCATATACATAAAAATATTAAAAAAAATCGTCCGAACCATTTCGGAGGAGTGCGACCACAAAGACCGTGACACGAGACTTTTATATATAAGATTTTAATCCATACATATATAATTTAATGTAACTAAATGTAAAGCAAGGCTATGTGGAAATTAACCTCGAAACTTCATGTTTTACTTTTTAATTCATTAATTAAATGTTAGTTAGCAAAAATAAATTAAACTTTTGGCTGGCCTGGCTAAAGAAATCTTCGATCTTTCATGTTTGGATTTTAATGTAATTACATACAGATACATCAAAGCGAGGAAATTTGCAAGACGTATTCGATCTTTCCTGTCTAAATATTAATGTAATTAAATATAGGTGGCTCAAGGCAAGATTATATGTCAAGAAATATGAAATGTTCAAATCAAATTTACGCAACCGTCGTCGTCCAAGTCAACTTGAAAATAATATGAGCTAAGGGTCGAACTTCAAAGCTGCAAGCAACGTTCAGAAAGAGCATTCAATCAACTTTTTATAAAATAGAGCCGTGATTGAATTAATTTTAAGCGTAAAAGTACTCCCCAATTAAGGCTTTCATCGTGAATCGCATAGCATTAACTAATTTTTAATTACAGTAGGTATAATATACACCAAATTTCAAACGATTTATTTTAGGTTAAAATTGATGTAAATTTCACTTAATTTTAATTTTAAGAATAGTTATCGTTGAGTACGAGAAATTCAGTTCAACATGTAATTATTTAGAGTTGGTTTCTATTTCAGTTAGGAGTTAAGTTTTTCAAATTTTCTCTAAAAATTATAAAGCATAGTTAATAGTTTAAAACTTTAGTGTTATATCCTGATGGTTGAAATGTTGATCTGTTGAAAGATCTTTGAGTAGGTACGTGGAGTGGGTTCAGTGCTTTACAACTTTTCATTCCAACCCTGAAAAATAATTCAAAATATGTGCAAAATATATATCCATTGACCATGACGCAAATACATGTATGCTTTTAAAAACTTTTAAAAATGCATTGATTTGGTGTACTCCTATAAAAAAATATGTCTATAGTATCACACTATATTTTTTTTTGTACAATGTCGGGAAGCGTACGTTACGTGACTACAGTAGCCTATGAACGCTTGTAATACATTGAGTATCGCTCGCAGAATACTAGCTCTGCTACTAACACAGCAAATCCTTGGGAGCTTACTGGTGACCTCACTCACACGCAGGAACAACAAGCATCTAGGGAGTTAATATTTGGTGGCGGTTTTCTGTGAGATAGAGGTACTTCCCCAGACGAGGTGCTTTGAAACCTGTCTTAAAACATCCAGACCAATACAATTAGCCATGTTCATGCACACAAATGTTTTCCTTGTGTGGGAATCGAACCCAGGAGCGTTGGTGTCAAAGTCGCATCATTTACGACAGCCACCGAGCTCGTCGAATATATATATATATTATTTAAACCCTTCCTAAGTAAGTTGTTCTTAACTAACAAATAAGCAAACAGTCACGTATACCCACACAACCTTACACGCATACTGCCTTTGATTGGCAAAGATATCTAATGAAAGAGAAAGTGTTTCATTAGTGCGAGAGAATTTAGCCAGGATACCACCTAGCAGTTGTGTTAGGCAAAGGGCAAGTTAAATTGTAAGCATTTATAACCTGAAACAATAATTTTTGACGCACACTAGTATGTCAAATCCTCGGTGTATAAATATCCTCATATTTCAATTAAATAAACAAGATTGCTAATGCTGCATTAAAACGTACGCTCTTCAAAGTCCCCCATCTCACCTGCCATCAGTTGGCTCTCCAAACGCGAGAGCCAATGTGAATGCTCATAGTAAGTTTTTTATCGGCATATAAAAGATATAGTGAAGACTAGATATGCCAATTTGACCGTTTATAATGTTTGCCCTTTTCAATGTTATCGTTACTTTTTGTAGTATCAATGTTGCCTTCGTCTGCATGCCATTGGTACAATACTCTCTGCTTCAGACAAGTGGTACCCTTGGCTACCAAGCTTAACGGGGGCTAGGCACGCTGACATAGTGATAAATTCGGAACCACGCCGGCGTATGCGATGCCGAAATAGAGACATTGTAATAGGTTAACTAACGCACTTGAACGTTTTCTAACATAATTATTCAATAGAGCTCGAAGAACGACGAAATCTTTATGAGATTGATAACAGTGAGTGACTCGCTACATAAATGTTACGAAGTGCCTTAATCATGTGGAGTAGGTTCTGCAGCTATTAAAATATCTTAGTATTTACTTTGCATTCGTGTTAAGACAGGGATTTTATTAATAACTAGCTACTCGACCCAGCTTCGCACGGGTGATCCAATCGTTACCAAACTTCACAGGATCACCTGCTGGGCTAACCTGAAGAATCACTGAAAATTTCATCAAAATCTGCCCAGACTTTTGTTGGTAGATAATAGGTGATAAACTAAGGCCAACTGGAAATACTGCCCTCTATCCATGCCTAATTGAGCAGTGTGGCGGTGTATGCTCTAACCACCTTCGATTGAAGGCAATCGCTATAGACACCCATATAACAGCTTAAGCAGCGTAAAAGACTAAGTGGTAAAGTGTATATTTATAAATATAGGTTAATATGTTCAGTGTATCAGACAGTGGTTATATTGTCCCGTTCATGTATATATGTTGACTACTCATACCTACCCGAAATTGCCAATTTTGATTGATTAATGTCAAAATATATATAAGTTACAAACCATGACTTTATATGCTCTATAGTCTCTTCACTAAGACCCCATTAAAAATTCTAATGTCAAGCATGTCGCCTGTAAACCGACTGACCATATGCCGTGAACTTTTTAGGGTTCTGTACCTAAAGGGTAAAACAGAACCCTATTACTGAGACTCCGCTGTCCGTCCGTCCATCTGTCACCAGGCTGTATCTCATGAACCGTGATAGTTAGACAGTTGAAATTTTCACAGATGATGTATTTCTATTGCCGCTATAACAACAAATACTAAAAAATAGAATAAAATAAATATTTAAGGGGGCTCCCATACAACAAACGTGATTTTTTTGCTCATTATTGCTCGATACTGACTGATAACGGCAACAGGTAGACGCTTGAAATATTCACAGAACATTTAGTTATATATTCACTTTAAGAATAAATAATTAAACTAAAATAAAACAAATATTTAAGGTGGGCTCCCATACAACAAACGTGAATTTTTTCTGTTTTTATAAATAATGGTACGGAACCCTTAGTGAGCGAGTCTGACTCGCACTTGGCCAATTTTTTCCTTATCATTTGATTCATCGGACAAGAGTAATCGTAAATTCTCATAGTCCAACCGATCGTACAAAGTAATAATTGTTTACACCACAAGAAGATATTTCCAACTCGGTGCGATAAATAACAGTAAATAAATATTAATTTTGCACACCAAAACGCAATTAAAAAATATTTATGTCGGGATTTAACATCAAAATAGTAATAAAAGAAAATAGATGATGGATATAAATATCAGTTTTATAAAAAATATCGCGTAACAAAGTATGTTTGAGTAGCATTTTTCCTTTGCATATACCTCTTCATTCCCTTGCCATAAATACTGAAACAAAGAAAAAAAAAATTTTATTGCAAATACCATTTATTACTTTTACAGTGTGTTAGTTTAATACATAAATATAAAACAATTTAAAATATAAAGAGCTTATTCGAAGTGGTCTCCATTGGCTGCCATAAAGTCCTTTAAACGTTGAAGCCAGTTATCAATAGAAGCTCGCACACTTTCCATGGGAAAATTCTTCACTGCCAATCGTACGGATTGTTTTAGGGACTCCAAATTATCATGGCGTTTAGAGCAAGTCGTACTCTCTAAAACTGACCATAAATCATAATCCAGCGGATTAAGATCGGGACTAGACGACGGCCAGTCTTCAGCCCTGATGAAGTCCGAAACGTTCGTTTCCAACCAAGACTGCGTAGACCGAGCTTTATGACCCGGCGCCGAGTCTTGCTGGAAGGACCATTCTTGGTTATTGAACATAGTGCTGTTAAGGGGCTTCACTACCTTCTCAAGAATGGTATTTTGATACACTTGTGCCGATGTTTTGATACCTTTTTCACAAAAGTATGGCTCAGTCACTCCTTCATAGCTAATACCCCACCAAACCATCACTGAAGTCGGATAGTGCCCACGTTGCACTCTGTGGACTAATTGGGAAGCTTCCTTAGAACTTTGAGCATAAATACGGTCATTTTGTTTGTTAAAATGTTGCTCAATTGTAAAAATTTTCTCATCCGTAAACAAAATTTTTCTGTGACCTCCCTTTGCGTACCGCTTCAGTAGTTGTTTTGATTTTACCACTCTATTCTTTTTTAAATTATCAGTTAAGAAATGACTAGTACATCTCTTATAGGCTGCAAGTCCTAAGTCATCTTTTAAAATACGCGACATGTTTCTAGGTGCTATCTTCATCTCCCGAGATAAAATCTTTTGCTGTCGGACAGGATTTCTTCGAATTCTTTCCCGTACTGCTTTGACCACCTTTTTCGTACGAACACTACGTGGACGGCAGATCTTTTTCTGTCACAAACAGAGGAGGTCTCATTGTACCTATTAATAGCCCGGTACACAAGTCCGATTTTTTTGCGTCCGATGCAGATCAAGATTCGATCAGGTTTAAGAAATTAAGAAGAACCGATGGCCGCTTATAAAGTGTACAGTTTATTAAACATTAAGTTCGTGACTACGAGATCCAATGAACGTACGGGAACCATGATCCAGAGTTCAACTTGTCCTTGACTGTTTTTACTATGTTATGAATGGTACTAAGCACTTTAAAAACTTATCTGTAAAACGAGACTCAACAGATTTTTTTTTATGGCAACATAGACTCTTCCAGTGCCTGAAATCTATGTCACACCACCCCAGGCGAAAGATTTTCATATTCAATTACAAATAGACAAGTGCGTCTCAAGCATCGCCTTTGACGTCTTCACGGTTAGCGTATATTAGGTCCCCTCTTGTAGGGGTCGAATTAGCTGGAGAGGTGACGTAATGAATTTTATATTTGCACGGCCGCTCTTTGAAGCTGGCGAGATGATCATTTCCATTTACATTTACACTAATGCGTGCTGAATGCTGATACACTAACATCATTTATTTTATTAATTGCTTCAAGGATGTAAGTAAGAGATATATAGATAACTCTCTATTCTCTATTTATTTCTTTTTTTCGATTTTGACAATTATTTTTTAGTAGGAAATGTGTAATTGATTTTATATAAATATGGTGAAGTTTACAAGGTGAACGTTTTCGGAGTATTTAAACTATTGTAATTACTTATTGTTAAATAAAATTAGGTAAAGTACTGAAGTTACCATTTAAAACTTCAATCAATTTTTAGGATTCCGTAGCCAAAGGGTGACAATTGCTATGGCTACGACTGGTACTTAGCCTCCGCTATCCGTCTGTCTATAAATGAAATTTTCACAGAATGTGTTTCTGTGTGATGATCGTTAAGTTATGACCCAGAAAGACTGTACTTACCATAAGTATTACATTGTTACCAGACTTCCATAGGTTTGGAAAGTATAAAATGAATACGGTTAAAATCGAATCAGTTTATTAAACAGGGCTGTATGTATATGCCGGATATCGGATAGTAACTGAATGTACTTTTCATTTCATATCGTAGTCTTTTATCGAGTTTTTTTTAATTTCCTATAACTTTGCAATTATTGGTTTCATGTCTAGAATTTGTACAAGTAATTGTGAAAACGTGAGATAACCCTGGCGTAGCGAGCATTCTTAAGCTCATTCATTAGTAATTAATCTTCACTTTCACGTCGTTCGCTTTCTTCAAATCCTTGGTACTGCATCTTTATATAGCAAAGTACCGTTCCCTAATCTTGTCCAATATATTGGACTTAAATTCATAGCATTTTAAATGAACATCTTGTATTATTACTTACGTTGCACAACGGAACCTGCCCTAGCGGAGATCAAACAAAATATTATATGCAGAGGGGAGAATCCTCCGAAACGAGCTTTTATTATGTGCATATATAGGGGGCGAATACAGGCAAAATGCAAGCTTTGTACCCCGGCAATGTTTTATATAATTAGCTTAAGCGGTTTAACTAGGGGTGATGTTGTTTGAATGAGAATTTTTGAAATTTACTAATGAATGTTTAGATTGGACATACAAATTTCATCGGGTTGTATTTGAATTTAGATTGACTGAGGGTCGATACAAAGACTTTGATGGTGATGCCATGTGTATAAATAACGAAATGATTGCATTGCTTAATGTCGCTTTGACATAAAATATTTTGTGTATTTTGAATATCTTGAGCTTTTATTTGCTAGCTCCAAAGATAACCATGTTACAATAATGTAATATTGGCGAATCTCTAAATTAATTGCATTTCTATAACACACAATTGAAACAGGTTCACAATCACAAGTAATATTCCCACTGAAACATTTTTTTTATATTTTAAAACGAAGTGTGTGTCTGTTCTTCAGAATGAGAGTATACGCTATATGCCATAAAAAAACATTCTTTAATTTTATGTCACCGAAGGTTATATGAATCATGCATTCATGCATTTTTCGGAGTAAAATATTATATTACAACTAGTGCGGCCCGCGTCTTCGTCAGCGCCTATCCCGAGGAATCGCATTTTCTGCTTTCTTTTTCCTCGACTTCTATGAGTCATAAAATATAGTGATGTTGAATAGCCTTTCTCAAGAATTGGGTTATCAAATACAAAATGAATTTTTGAAATATATCTGGTAGTTCCAGAGATTAGCGCCTTCAATTAAACAAATTCTTCCGCTTTATATATTAGTATAGATAAACAAAAGAATTGTTGACACCCTACGGATAAATAGCTTGCATGTAGTTTTTTTTTAAATAGTATAAACAACCGGTTCGTTTTACCGAATAGAATTAATAAATTCATGTGATCATAGATTTAGATTATATAACTTAAATTATTTATATATATCAAATAAATAAATTAAATTAAATTAAATTGAATTATTTATATATTAGATCAAGGTCAAGATTACTATAACTATATGTATATTATATAACTTAAATAATCTCGATGCTAATGTTTTTTTAATATGTCTGTTGGGTGGTAAATAAAAAGCCTGCCGTTAGGAAATGGTTACGGTGGTACATGGACGCTTGTACCAGAAGTAGTTTCGGTTGGGCTATACGCCCTTGTAGACAACGCTAGATCCTCAGGAGTTTTCTGATGACGTCAATCACTCCCAGTGACTCATGATCCCATACAGAATTACTATTTGGTTGCGGTATTCTCTAAACACTTTGCCATTCGAACTGTCCCTTATTAAATGTTACCATTACCTCTCTTTCGACATGGCCTCGCCTTCGACAAAAGGCTTTCTTTAGCAGACGAGATGTCATCCATCATATCACTGTCTTGATCAAACCTCAGGAACTACACGATTTACTTGCACCCACCCCTAATGATAAACGGTGCTATAAATCATAAGCATAATAATGCGATTGTCATATGTTATAATCACAGAAAACTACATGTTGCAATTTTGTTTACGTGTGTCGGATTGATTTCCGGTTAAGCAGCCATTTTTCGAAAATTAATACCCCCGTGAATAAACAAAGGACCGAAGAAGAACCGTGTATATGTTAATTATTGAATTGGTGAAAAGTTAATAAGTTCCTGTTTTCGAATTCTTAGAGTCATACATATCGTAGTACATATTTGTAATTATTATTTGTTCGGCGGTAAAGAAAAACATAATCGTAACTATATTTCGCAAGAAGTGTGACCTAAGAAACCTAACCTTAAGAATGGTTGTGATTATTAATATAATTATTAACTAATGTAATGTAATGCAATTATTAATTAATATTAATTATTAATTTAACGTAAGTTTATACAATTTCGACGAGCTCGGTGGCTCAGTCGTGATAGACGCGACTTTGACACCAACACTCGTGGGTTCGATTCCCACACAAGGCAAACATTTGTGTGCATGAACATGTCTGTTTGTCTTGGTCTGGACGTTTTAAGAGAGGTATGGCGCGTCAAAGCAGCCCGACTGGGAAGAACCGCAGCCCGACCTCATAGAAAACCGGAGCCAAATAACAACTCCCTAGAGGGGTGTTGTGGTCCTGCGTGTGAGTGAGGTCACCAGTAAGCTCCCAAGGAGTTGCTGTGTAAGCAGCAGAGGAGGCATCGCGCGTGACCTCGCTCACATGCAGGAACACAACAACTCTCTAGGGAGTTGTTATTTGGCTGCGGTTTTCTTTGAGGTGAAACTACTTTCCCCAGACGGGCTGCTTTGATGCGCCCTACCCCTCATAATCATATCCGCACATCCCGGTATCCCGGCATCGCGCAAATGATAATGAATACATCGCAAGCGTACCCGCTTTACATCAGGTGCGCCGTATGCTTGTATGCCTCCCGACGTAGTATAAAAATAATGAAAAGTTGTATAAATAAAAAGTTCTTAGACCTATGAATGTTTAAAGCATTGCTTCGTCACTCGAAACTCCTCATGAGCTTACTGGCAACTTCACTTAATCTCAGGACTATTGCAACCTTCCAGGGTTGACTGCAGTTATCTTAGGATACTTGTCCAGTAGGACTGCTTCAATGGGCCGTACCTCTAAGGACCATGACGGTTAAACGAGAACAGAGGAAACTGAGACGATTCAACTCTTTAATAGCGGTCGAGGCTGCTTAACGTGCGTGCGTGTTTAATTAGATTTACACACATAAACGCCATAGAGCATAATTAAAAAAAAAATCAAACACCACATGTATTTCAAGCTATACAGCTTTAATAATATTTACCGTTTTATGCTGACTTCATACCGTTTTAATGGAAATAAAGCTTTAATCCTTCAAACAAAGAATTCATTTCTTCCGCATACTCCTTAGGTGTCGTTCGGTTACCTGTCAACCCTTTCTAATTTGACGATCTAACTAGAGATACCACCGTCAAATACATTGTGATACTGTCAACTAAATGTCAAATTACTACAAAACGGATTTGTTCAAAAGAATCACAGCTGAACATTCAATTAAGAAGTCACCTAGAAATTTAACAATAACGCTTTTTTTTTGACAGACGCATTGTGAAGCATAGTTATTTGAAAGCGGTCTGGTTTGATACGACAGTTGGGCTAAAAATGTCCACAATGACCCGTCAATCAGCACACCATTTCGACTGTTAAGCGGAAGGGTTTAAATTTTTTTGTGCGTACTACAAATTTAAATTTCAAAATTTATTGTGCCCCTATTAGTAACTATACGTTACTTTCAATTTGGTCTCCGCTCACCGGGCGTGGGAATTTTCGTTATTCCTTCCTGAGAATAAATCTAGACTGCCGACTGTAAACGCTGCTACATCAATTTCTAGATTCATCAACTATCGGTTTAGTTTATATTAAAATTGAATTAAGTAGGTACAGGACGATTATTTCTATGTTTGTCGAAATCTAAGGGATATGTTACCCTTAGATTTCAGAACTCTGTACTGGCCGAGGTGTTTTCTATGTATTATAAGGCATTTATACAAATATAATGTTTTTTTATACTAAGTTAGAAGGCATACAAGCATACGGCCTACCTAATATATAGTGGTTACTGTACCCTTTAAACGCTTGCAATACATTAAGTATTGCTTGAGCGATGCTACCTCTGCTCCTGACATTGCAACTCCTTACATAATAGTGACCTCACTCACACGCAGGACCGTGACAACCCTTCAGAGATTATTTGCAGTTTTCTGCCAAGTGAAAGTACTTCCCCAGACGGGCTGCTTTGATGTGCCCTACCTCTCTCAAAAACACCCAGACCAAGACAAACAGATATGTTTGTGCAAACAAATATCTTTGTTAATCGTGTTAAGACATTATAAACAATTAATTAGCATCTACATAAATGCTGTTATGGAACTTATGGAGTAACAGCATTTAACATCATGTTATTTCAAACCACGTTTCAAACCCAGATATAAGTACGTCTATCCTCATCATTGTAACCTGTTACTTAAATTACTGAGTAGGTACGAATAACAATTCAAGAAATTATGACTAGTAAGAGATAATTATAGGGACGAATATATTTTGCCGAATTTCAAATTTAATGAATTTTAATACTTTTTATAAAATTGTAGTCGAATTTCCAAATATAATAAAACATGAAATGGTAAAAAGGTATATAGATTACGGCACATGGTCAAACGTATACATGATAGTTGACATCGATGATCGTACACAATAATATTTTGTATTATTTTTGCATTGTAAGTGTATCTCTTAATACTCCCATTATAGTAATTCAGCTGAATAAGCTCGATTTGCTGAAGCTGAATAAGCGGCATCTAGATAATTGATATAATAAATTTAATAAAACGCCTGCGCTAATTTTCACTATAATACCGCTCTGATTTTTGATTGCTACATAAAATGTGCAGGCGTTCACATTTGTGTGGCCACATGGAACTAAATTAATTTCAACTTGGACACCGTCCAAAGTTGAGCATAACAAAGCTTTGTTAGAAAAAAATAATTTAATAGAAACACTGATATGTCTAAAAATTTTAGTTTTTCGTTTTTTGAATGATCTTGGTGGGCTGCTATTCCTAAACTACGGCGTGGATAAAATTAAATTTGAAAGTAAATTACTCCAATAAGTTTTTACATAGTATTTACCTTAATCTTCACCAGAGACAAGAATAGATTTATTCCTCTCTATATATGCATAACTTAGATGATCCAATTCTGTTACTTTTACGGTAACGATTTTCGTTGTTATAATATACGCAATTCCGTCTACTGCTGCGTATCTGTACTACGCTCTTTGAGTAAGTATCATGGTAAGTATGTTATATCTTTTTACGTTTTAAGATACCACAGTCATCTTCTGAAATTTTAATTTAAATTTGAGGATTTTAGTGTTGGCTTAGAGAGGTTTCAGTAAAAATCCCAGTATTATCCCCCGTCGGATAGCAGACAAGGCCGAGCCGAGCGCTGCGGTGACCAAATGCAAAAGTGAAGAAGGGCCTGATTTTTCAAATGTTTATTTTAATATAAAATTTACTTTAAAATAAAATTTGTGAATGTACTTAAAACGACAAGTAAAATGATCTCAAACTAATGTGGCCTCCACACTTTAATAATTCGCCTGTAGAATTCATCATTAGTGCTAGGATTTATAATAAAGTAATAAACGAATTTCTGCTAATAGGGTTCCGATTCAAGTTTATATAAACGATAAAGTGATCACAATGTATAATTTGACTAACCAGGTACCGAGTAGCCCAGGCCCATAGGCCCTTCAGGCATGAATCCGCGTGTTCAATTGATCAGCTCCGCGACGCCCAAAGCCGAGGTTCAATCCCTCTCAAGAGCCCTTAGGCAGTCGCTTTTTGCTTTTTCAGGCTGTAGCGCCTCACGCCCGCCTCTCCCTTCCGGTGACGTAGTAACGGCCCACAGGAACCAACAACATAGCCAGTGTCAAATAAAAAAAAATTGACTAATACGAGTATGATACCTACCATTTTTCGCTCAGATTTCTTAGTTAAGACTTTTGTAATTTTGGTTGGTTTTGTTTATATTACAGAGAGCCCAATACAGCTGTCTAGAAGAGATGGCGTATAGATAGACCCTTGTATTTATTAGTTACTTTTGATGCAATTTAATGATAGCGTGTTGTATTTTAGTGCCTAAATGTCCTCATTTTTTATTCAACGTTGCAAAGCATACACACATACAGCTCTCCTCATATTAAATGGTTACCGTAGCCTATGAACGCTTGCAATACAATAAATATGTGCTGCCACCCCTATTACTGACACAGCAATTCCTCAGGAACTTATTGGTAACAGCACTCTCTCACAAAATTACAACAACCCTCCGTGTTATTTGACTGAGGTTCAAGCTTAAATGAATACCTGAACAAACTGCTGTATAACTTATCTTTCGGAGTCCTGTATTTTCTAAGCCCATGGCCACATTACCGTTGCTCGCACTAAGCCCTATGACGTAGGTTAATGCATCACGCCGCGCGCGGATTTCAGATCCTGCATAAACTATTCACAGATGAGGAGCTCCGTGTTGTTCGTATGGAAGTATTGGGTTTCTAAAAGTTTTTCATTTGTCCATGGGTCACATCGAATTGGTTGTTGTTTAAAGTTGTTGCGTTATATAAACAGCTGCTTGAAACACTATCGACGTAATATGTAGCTTCTATCTACGAAAAAATATACTCTAAATATGCGTCTGTTCTGTCTACATATTTTAGGGTCGGCAACGCAAGAGTGACACCCTCGTGTTGCAAATGTCCATAGGCTACGGTAACTGCTTACCATCAGGCAGACCGTATGCTTGTTTGCCACCTTAGTTCTATAAAAAATATTGTTATAAATTCAAACTTTAGGTCGCTAATATCCTCCCGTCTATGCATACCGCTACTACGGCAAGAGTTCGAGATTGTATAGCTCCACTCGCCACCCATAGTAATGTCACTCACATGAACTTTTTTATTCAACTACGGCAGGCATGCAAGATCATGAAAGAAGAAAAGTGTGCAAAAGTGGAACGATGTAGGAGCTGAGGAAGGCCAAGACTTACCTACCATGATCAAATTGGTCGTGTTCTGTCAGAAGATGATGTCAGGAGCCAACCAAGGATCGAGTCACGTGGCGCTCGATTCGATTGTTGATTGATTAATTGTTACAGGAAATTTCTTAAAAATTGTAAAACATGAATACTTATTATGCAACAAGGCGGCCTTATTGCTAAAAGCAATATTTTCAAGGCAACCTTAAGGTAACGAATCGGCGTACATAGAAGGTAAGGTTAGCAAGGAAGGAAAATTTACATTTATATACATAGGTATACATGTGTGTACAAATACGCAATAACAATACATATATTAATAAATAAATACACATATGATATATAAAATACATACATAAAATATACAAACAAAAGTATATTTATACATACTAAATGTCAGTACAGCTTTTGAAGTCATAAATAAAGAAGTTTAATAGTTTTTTGAACACGGCGATAGATTTTGCTGTTCTAATGACTACAGGTAAGGTATTTCATAGCCTGAACTGAAAACGATTGGTCGAAGAATTTAGAGGAATGAGACGGGACTGAAAGAATAAGATTTTCACAGGAGCGAAGTTGTAAGTTGTGAGAGGAAGAACAAAATCTGAACTAAACTTTGAGGTAAGAAGGAGCTTTAGGATTAAAGAGTATGAAGTAGAGAAAGGGAAGAATATGCATATCTGCATGAATAGTGTGAATGGAACTCTTGGAAGTAAAAGCTTGAGCCAGAAGGCATCGCTCGCTGTACACAACAAAGTGCTGGTGTAGTATGTTGAAATAATATTGTAAAAGTTTATTAATTATAGTTTCGCAAACATACTGCGTATCGATGCGTTTGCATTATTAATTAGGTTAAACTTGTATGCCGTGTGATGTATTACGTACGAACGTGGTATAAAAAAAAATGTATAAATACATACTTAGTTTGAAGCATTTTTTATATACAATGGCATACAAGCATACGACCCACCTGATGTAAAGCGGTTACCGTAGTCTATGAATGCTTGTAATACATTAAGTATCACTCGCGCGATTCCTTCTCTGCTGCTAACACAGCAACTCCTTAGGAACTTACTGGTGCCCTCACTCACACGCAAGAACACAACAACTCTCTATAGAGTTGTTACTTGGTTACGGTTTTCTGTGACGTGGAGGTACATCCCCAGATGGCCTGCTTTGATGCGCCCTACCTCTTTTAAAATATTCAGACCAAGACAAACAGAGATGTTCACAAAAACACAAATGTTTGCCCTGTGTGGGAATCGAACTTACGAACGTTGTTGTCAAATTCACGACTGCGCCACCGAGCTCGTCAAAATTAGCCATTATTTCTTCTTGACATCGCAGACAGCCATACTGGTAACAAGTTTTTCTTTTACCTCCTCTGTAAGGTTCGACACTGGCCCCAACGCTAACTTATGGAAGCGAAAGCTGGGTATGGCAGAGACAGCATGTAGGATAAATGCAGTCGAAATGCGAACGTTGCGAAAAATTTATGGTGTAACGCTTGTAAATCGCATTCGCAATGATGATGTTAGGAACGGAGATGATCCGAAAACGAGTGTAGGTGTTACAATAAGAAGAGACATGCTCAGCTGATTCGGACATACAGAAATACGCAAGAAGAAAGAATTACGAAACGATAGATATACACAGTGAAAGTAGAAAGTCGTGAGAGCCGAGGAAGGCCAGGACTTTTACATTTACATTTTTATTTCAGAACAATACAATATTGTGTCGAAAGTTCATCTAAATTATTACATAATCTTAAGTATTAAATAATTATTATTAAGTTCAATCTACAAAATAACAAAACTAGTCATACATTTCAAATGTCACATCACAATAATCATTCGACAATTAAGGCTGCACCAGAAACAAATATAATGAGACAATTAAAATACAAATTCTAGACATGTCATCACACCAGTCAAAAGTACATTACAAAACGAAATATTACAAACAAAAGAGAAAAAAAAAACTGAACTGTATGTGTCAAGTATCATTTAAATATTCATCCACTGAGTAGTAGCACTTCCTCAACAAAAATTGCTTCAATTTATTATTAAATTCCCGTTGATATATGATGGATTTCAATTCGATAGGTAACCTGTTAAATAATTTTATTGACTGATAACGGGTGCTGTGTGTAACGATTGTCAATCTAGGTATCACTTTTAAGACGAAATCTTTCCTTCTTGTTCCCTCTCTTTGCTTTCGTTCTTCATCAGTTTTATACTCGTGCAGATGTTTTGCTAAATGTGATAACAATACTTACCTACCATTACCAAATTGAAGTACAAGAGTGAGATGTGTAAGAACCGAGGCCCTCGGTTCCTGTGGCTACCCCACAAGGGTTTTGGCGTGAAGTTATAGATAAATAGTTTTACACTTAGTTTTTCATTTATTAATCCTACATACTCAGTAGTTAAAAATTATTTCAGGCTTGTTTTTAATATTTTTAATAAATTTACTTATTGGTAAGTATTCAAATAAATTGCGTCTCTTATGTATATGATGAGAACGGTGCTGGCACTTGTGCATATTATGTTTGGTGATTTCATTAGGTTTATTGAGTAGGGTCGTGAGTAAGGTACATTGTAATCTTCACCATTTTACCAACTCGCACCTATGACGTCACAAAACTAATATGAATGGAACACAATACTGTGATGCATTTCTCCAATGTTCTTATTGTTAACCACAATATGTCCTTTTCTTATGAAATTCTGCAAAACGTCTAGCAGTATAGATTTTCAGTAAACAATAAAATCACTTATACCAGTTTGTCCATGTCGCGGACTAGATATTGTACACAAGCTAAAGTGGAGGACATATTGAGTGATTCCCACGATATCTCATACCGGCGTTGAGTGGATATCGCTTACATGGTAAGTAGTGGTCGGCCGTATTTGAATTAAACACAGCTCTGGGAGCAGTTGCTAAAATATCACGTGACTCGCTTCGGATATCAACCCTTTTAGGGATCCAACTCATCCGATTTCTTTATCCGACATGCAAGGACTGAAGATAATATCAGCTTTCGAACTAAATAGAGTAAATCGAGCAATTATCGTATATATAAAAATATATTTCGTTTATTTCGAAGACGATTTGGGTCCTTTGCTTGTGATTTCCTTCGATCTTTTAACTAATGAAAATTAAGCAACTAATTATGATGATAATATTGTAAGATTTTATATTTACAAAAAAAAATCTCCTTAATTAAAGAACTAGTGAGAGTCAGTCTTGAGAGAATACCTATGTCACTGGCGAACAATGTTCAGTGCGGATAGCAGTGATAGCCCAATGGATAAAGAAATGACCTATCAACCAACAGTGGTCCCGCGTTCTTATTACAGTGGCCGAAAATACAAAAGTTGTCATAAAATTTTCAAAAATATATCAAAACATTTTATTATTACACATTATGTTCTAAAGTCAATAATAAACACTCTTTTGATAATGAACCTTTCTTTTATTGAGATAAACTTCGTAGACTGGTGATGTAAGGATCGTTGTGAATAGAAGTCGATTTGGTAAGTCGCTATTGCACGTAATCCTAGAGGTCTTTCTGGTATTGTGTCCAGAAGTACATCTTTGTTATTTACTTCCACAGCCCTTTTTGACAACTCTCCAATAGCCAGAAGAGCATTTCTATAACTTCTGAACTATGCACTGACGCAGGAAGATTATACTAAAAGTATTCCGCTATTAAAAGCTTTGCTGTTTCTATTGCGATTTTTCGTAATTTTCTTTATTAATTTTATATTCAGAGGACAAGACTTTTCATATCACAGATCATCGATATATTAAATATTTATCCTGTAATTTCCGCTGATTATTCTGGATTATCAAAAAACTTTCGTGCCGTGTTTCCATACACTGAAGAACCTCCTCATACCTCCACTTTGAGATTTGTCAACTATCAGACCCATTTTTTTCCTGAATTGTTGTTGAACAAACATCTTTCTTTCAGACAAAAGGCATTTTCCTTCTGGAGACCTTATTTGCCATTTTGTCACATCTAAACGATGCGATATGTGTATGAAATATTAAAAAAAAAACATTATCCATGAGTGCAAAGGACATAGTCTATATTCATAGCGCTCTACGTGCACAATGTTTTTTAAGGCACTCTTCAACATTGTTCATATCTTTATTAATTTTATTGGCTTGCGCCGCATATAAGGCACCTAGGTGTGCCTACATCTAGTGCGGTCAGCAGACTGTTTTCTTTTGACTTAACATACATAATTGTAAGGCTTTTCATAGCGCTAAAGTGGCAACAAGCGTACGGGCTACCCCATGGTAAGTAATTACATTTTTAACACCAGTGATGTCTCTTCTGCGTTGCTGTTTATGTAAGTATTTACATCCCACCTTTTTTAAAGAATCTCATGCTATGTATATCCCCTTGGAAAACCTTGAAAAGTAGGAAGTATGAAATTATTACGAATCAAGACATACGTATCTGTCCATGGACATATCTGTTTGTCTTGATCTAAGTATTTACTATGCATTTTAAGTACTGTTCCGTGACCACCATTTTTTGTACGAGTATTTTTTGTGTCAAGTCGCATTATTTCTCCGAAAAAAATACAATGTAACTAAAATTTTACAGCACATCATCATCTAAATACAAAATTCAATCCAAATCGTTTAAGCCGTTTCTGAGATACACGGAATATAGAAACATTTTTAATTTACAACGTCGAGAGGCAAGTATACGGTAGGTACACCTGATGTAATCCGGTTACCATAGCGTATGAACGCAACACATTAAGTATCACTCGTGCGATGCCACTTCTGCTGCTAACACAGCTACACCCTAGAAGCCTACTAGTCGCGGGAACACATCAACCCTCCAGGGAGTTGTTATGACTGGTTTTTTGTGAGGTATTTCCCCAAACGCGCTGCCTTGATGCGCCTTACGTATCTTAAAAATACCGATACCAATACAGATATATTAATGCAAAATGTTTGTCCTGTGTGGGAATCGTTAATGTCAAAGTATCATTCCTAACCACTGCGCCACCGAGCTCGTCAAAATCACTATGTATAAATTGGTCGTTTAATATAATATCACATTTACAAAAAACAATGTGTATAAGTTGCCTAATACCCATAGCAAAAGCTCTTTTTAGCTTGGGACTAGATGGCGCCGTGTAAATTGACCGAGTATATTTATTTATTAAACATGATATTGGTACTGCACGCCTGAGGTTAGCATTAACAATTCCATTCTCATTGTCCTTTATCAAAATACGATTACTATATCCTCCCTTATAATCTTATAATAAATCAGCTGTGCACAGACGATAAATTCACGTTCCGATAATTACGCGAAACAACGGCGATCCAACGTCTTTGTTTAGGTTTCTGAGGGGACGTTGATTGGTAGACCAGTGGAGCATATTTTAATTGTGCCAATTGCCTCCTTTTGTGGTGTCAGTCAAAGCATACCATCATACAGTCACTGACCAAAGAGCCAGGTCACTACCCCATAATATTCTATTAATTTACTATTATACGCCTGCATTGCGATATATTTTTTAAACTACTTCTTTAAGTAGTCTTCTTTAAGAGTTAGGCGTTATCCCGTTTCCCAGTCCATTAGAAGTATCGGAGTTAGCTACGTAAGTCTAATGATTACTGTTTTTTTTTTATACCACTAAGGTGGCAAACAAGCGTACGGCCTGCCTGATGGTAAGCAGTTACCGTAGCCTATGGGCATTTGCAACACCAGGGGTGTCACTCTTGCGTTGCCGACCCTGTAAGAACCTCTTCACGCCTTTCTTGAAGAACCCCATACTGTAGTCCTTTGGAAAAACTTCTCGTGAAGCGCACAGTGCGCGACCATTGCGGTTCCAGTGTGTGCGGATGAACTCCCAGCCGCCGGCGAGCTGTGCGATTGTAAAACGAGGTTGTTGGTATAATGTCGAACAACTCTTCAGAACACAACCCATTATACAGCCGGTAGAACACGCAAAGGGAAGCAAAATCTCTTCTCAAACTCAAGGGCTCAATGCCGTGTGTGAGTCCAGGATCATCGATAATCCTCACAGCTCGTCTCTGTATCGAGTCACAAGGTCCTAGCTGGTATCCAGGTGCTCCCGCCCAAAGGTGGCTACAGTACTCCATATGCGGTCTGACTTGGGACTTATATAACATAAGCCTTTGCCCCGCGCTGAAGTACTGTTTAGCTCTGTTGAGCACACCGAGTTTCTTGGACGCCAGCTTAACCTTCTCCTCCAGGTGACCTCGATACTGAACATCGCTGGAGATCTCGATACCGAGAATCCCAATGCTCTTAGTGATTGTGAGCGGCGTGTTCTGGAATTGCGGAACCACAGCAAATGGGGTTTTCTTAGCGGTGAACGCGCAAACTTGTGTCTTGGTAGGGTTGAATTGGACTAGGTTCAATCGCGCCCAGTCAGATACTTTAGACAATGTACCCTCCATTTCAGACACAAGTTTATCGCGGCTTTCCTCTACAAGGGAACGAGGGATGTTAGCACGGCATGTATAATAAGTGTCCCCGGTGCTGTCGTCCGCATAACAATGAATGCTGTCGATTGACAACATGTCATTAATGTGTAGCAGAAACAGCGTCGGGGACAATACAGAGCCCTGTGGGACGCCAGCATTAATATCCATGCTATCGGAGCAACTACCGTCTATCACGGCTTTTATACGTCTGCTGGATAAGAAGCTGGCAATCCATTTGCACAAACCCTCGGGCAGCCCGTACGATGGTAACTTCGATAGAAGACTCCGATGCCAGACCCGATCGAACGCCTTTGCCATATCTAGGCTAACAGCCAATGCCTCACCTTTACTCTCAATCGCCGAAGCCCAGCGGTGTGTAAGATACACTAGAAGATCACCAGTCGAACGACCGTGGCGAAAGCCGTATTGACGGTCGCTGATTAGATCGTGATCTTCTCTATCGGACGGATCTGATCTATCGCCCTTTTTGGGCACCGGGTGCACATTGGCGGTCTTCCACGAAGGCGGGACTTGCCGAGTGGAGTAGGAAAGCACGAAAAGGCGCGTTAGCACAGAACACAACTCAGGAGCACACTGCTTTAGCACCACTGCTGGTATGCCATCTGGCCCACTCGACCTATGAATGTCGAGGGAGAGCAACGCCCGCCGGACATCTCGCTGGGTAATTGAGATTTCCGGCATTGAGCTACTGCACCTCGGGATGGTAGGTGGCACAGCTCCCCCGTCATTCAAAGTCGAGTTAGAGGCAAAGAGATTACCCAGTAAGTCGGCTTTCTCTTTAGCACTGTAGGCCAGACTGCCATCCGGTTTTTGCAATGGTGGCATAGACGCTTGACAAAAGTTTCCCTCGGCAGCTTTAGCCAGCGACCAGAAAGCACGGCTGCCAGACGGAAGGCTTGCAAGCCGCTCGCCAACTCTACCGACGAAATCAAACTTTGCTCTGGCGATTACCCTCTTACTGGACCTCGAGGCAGCGTTGAGTTTACGTTTCAAAACAGAGACATCAGGATTTCCATTAGCACGCGCCGTGGTCCAAGCCTCGAAAGCAGCCTGTTTGAGAAAACTGGCTTCTCGACAAGGCCGATTAAACCACGGTCGCTTTTTAGCTCCCGCAGCAGCCACTAAGCGACTGGGAATGTAGCATTCCATGCCATCCAATATCGCCGTAGCTACCGCAGTCGCACAGGATAAGACTACGCCCACGGGCGTTATTATGGCCGTACGGCCCGCTTTCCGTACATATCAAGAGCAAGTGTGATGAAGAATAATATAGCCAGCTGATCCCGCACGGCTTTGCACGGTACATATAAACTCTCCATAAGAAATCGTCTAAACAACAGTGAGATCTGAATCATGATCAGTTTAAAACAACTTTTCTTCTACTTCTTCCGCTACGTAATCCCACGGATTTGGCGAAGATACTGAACTTGATATGAAGCGATTGTCGCGCCCACAGATCACAGAAAGCCGCACCGTTAAAACGGTTAGTTCACACGTCTTTCGAAATATAATTTCCTGGACTTGGCGTGTTTCACGATGGTTTCTTCGCCGAGAAAGTGATATTTACAAATATGTACATAAATCTGTAAACACGAATTCTGTGGTAGTTTAGAAGAACTATTTGCATAGGCAAGCTAAAAGATAGACTGAAATAGCAACTTTAATTCATATATGTATGTATTTATGACGCAAAACTTGTATTCATCATTCCTATCAATATAGCGGTCCCTGGTGTGTCTGACTAATTACACCGTAGCTGACGAAGATACACAATTAGTCATTCAAATTCTTTTCAAACAATATCATACTATGTGTGCTGAACAGTATCTTCCTCTCATATATTAAATGGATGTGTATATTTTCCGTATGCACTCGAACAGCTGGACCGATTTTCAGGCAACCTTCAGGATTAGCCCAACGCGTAATCATGTGAAGTTTAGTTCACCCCCAATTTTTGCCTGGTAGCAATCGGATCACCCGTGCGAATCCGGGGAGGATCGCTAGTTTACTCCAACGTATGTCGTCTGCAATAATGACTTCGAGGTTAATATGGAAATGTTTCTTAAGTTTATTTAACTCCTAAAATAAGCGAAACCCTTAGCATTACCGTCGACCGTAAGCGAAATTCACTTACATACAGTATATTTAATTTTGCTTTATGACTCGTAAAGTATTTAACGAAATGGAAATTATGTCGCGTAACATGAACTGTAATTAGAATGAGTAGGTTGAATTGGAGCAAACATAATTACGTAATGGTAGTAATTTTTTATTCATACAACAACAAATTTCTAGCGCGTTATATCTAGGTACGTCAAATTCACATGCAAAATGTAGATTACGTATCTATATTTTATCTATTTATCTATAACGTTACGCCAATCCCCTTGCTGGGTAGACACGGTGGAGGGCACAATCCACAGGGAAACCAGGCCAATCTTAAGTCATGTGTCTTTTTTTTTTAAATATAATTTCTTAGATGTGCGAGTTTTCTCGCGATATTTTCCATCGCCACCTAGCAAGTTATTGGTTACAAAATACGTAGCGCCAAAAACGCGAATTTAGTGTTACATACTTTCACCAATGCCTATGAATCTTCTGGATCAGCCTACGAACGCTTGCGAGATCGATGGCGTCGTTGTGCATGTCAGCAGGTTAAGCAACGTCGTCCACAGCATGTCTATAGACGGTTTACCTATCTCGAACTTGTTCGAGTTTCAGAGGGTACGTTAAGCCGTCGGCCCCGGCTGTTGTCGATAGATGACAGTCGTTAAGCAAAGGCAGTCGCTTTAGGGCCGGCTTGAAAACACTGGCCTCCGCTGCCAATCCGCTGTTAAGCAGCATGGTGGAGTATGCTCTAAACCCTTCCGGTTGAAGGGAGACCCGTATCACTGCATATGAATTAAGTTAGGTAGGTAAGTTAGTGATAGCAAAAGTTTCAACTCCATCCTCATCAGCCATGCAATTCTGTAAGAGCAAACATTCTTACATCCTCGGAAACATCGGCTGTTACAGCCTTGAACACAGAATTGCAATTCTTTGGTGTCGCTTTTCATGGCTGTGCGACACTAGCGCCGCAAGGCTGCGTTTGGAATTGGAATTCTACAAGGCAAACAGCCTCGCGTACGCTTACAGCCTTATAGAATACTAAATAATTTAGCCGTGATCGCAGTAGACGATGTCAAAGCTGTGACATCTATGATCACAGCGACGCACACAGCCATTACGAGTCGCTTAGAGAATTGCATGGCTGAGCATCGTCCGCTAAGCTGCGTGATGGAGTACGCTCTAAACCCGTATAAGTTAAGTATCAAAGTTCAGTATGCCTATGTTATGTATAATTATATTATGTACAATTTATAGTATATTATTATTTTAATAATATTATATAAACTAGCAGCACGCCGCAACTACGTCCGCGCGTATCCCGGTATCCCGCGGTAACCTCTATCTACTTTCTTATTATTTTCCTCGGCCTCTAAGCGTCGTATCGTGATGTTGAGTAACCTATAGTACCTTCCTCAACAATTGGGCTATCAACTGCAAAAATATTTTTTCTAATCCGACTGGTAGTTCTAGAGATTAACGCAAACAAACAAGCATACTTTACAATATATTATATTTCAAATGACGTGTTATCGTACCTAAAAATAATCTGGTTTACCGTCTGGGCTGTGGAGATCTGACGGCAGTTGCTCCATGTAAAAGTCAGATCTTCGCTAAATCCGTAGGCTTAGGTAGCGGACCCCACCAATCCTAATGGGTTAGGAAACAGGATATCGCTAAGAAGAAGAACAATATTTGTTTATTTACATCCACACTAACTTTATAAACGAGACAGTAACTGACGGTTTGTCTGTTTACTTTTAACTAATTACTTTTTCAGGGCTTAGTCACTGAGGTAATCGGAATGGGGCTTAGGTTAAATACTTAAACTGCGTAACGAGATAGCCAGGCAGGAAATGTTAAGGGCCAGAACAAGAAGTGAATAACTGTGTCTGTTTTGGTCACCTTCTCACGACCAAACCGCTGAACGTAACAGCGATTTAGTCTTGAAAAGGTAGTCTGCAAATTGGAGAAGAACATATGTTATCTATAACAGCAATACCATAAAAAAGTTATAATAATCATTTTTATCAAAATTAATAAATAACTTATAATAAGCAGCAACTTTAGTTTACTGTTTAACATTTAGGCTACACAAAAAAAAATACAAGAAAATCAACATCAATCAATCAAATAGTAACAGTAGCTAATTCCATTTTCTTCCATTTGCTAAAGAATAAATCTATACAAATAAATACAGTTGAAGTAAGTTTGTAATGTGAAAATAACAAAATTTTACTAAATTCATTCATGCACTGTACTTATACCAAAAAATCAGATTTTAAAAATATCTGTCTATCTGTTTGTTCGACTAATCTCCGAAACGACCGGAACAAACATAACAGGAATTTCACTGCGAAATAGTTGAGGGGTAACGTGTGTGTTACGCTGCTTTTATTTTAGAAAAAGAGTTAAGGTTCCCCTATTTCTTGGCGGAACCAATATAACACACGAAATTATTAATAAATTCCAATTCCACGCGGATGAAATAATAAAAATATTGTACAACACTATGTATAACTGATTATACTTACCTATATCTAATTTGAGCCATCGTGCAATAGTGGGTACGTGCATTTTAACGTACCCGGTGCATCAGGCAGATACAACGCATGGTATGCAATAAAATAATTTTATTTGTGATTCTATTTTACTGACATTGTTGTAAACATATAAATATATATTTAGTTCATCGTCAAATAACTCTGCATCTAACATAATTTATGAATATTGTAGAACTAAGTGCAGCTCAAGCTTTACACTTTGACCTTCGTAATTCTTATATCGCAATTCTACTGTTAAGCATGATCTGCTCTTCGCTGGGCATGTAGGTCAATGTTACGATTTTAGATATGATATTTTTTAGGATACTTGCTTTTCGTATATTTGACACTGGAAAATTTATTCTCTTCCAACTTCTTTAGCCAATTTTTCACTGGATTCAAACTCCTAGCTTCGACTACTGGTGTTGGAAGTCTAGTTCTACTTAACAACCCTTGAATCGCTTGCAGCAAAAATGATATCAGTGATACTGAAACTACTATATTTAAAGGATCAAAACCAATAGAGTGATGGTGATATGTTTGAAGATGACTGCCATAATTTGCATTACCACTGGCTCCATATCCTGTTGTTACATAATTACTGAAGCTCCTGGTATCAGCACCATCTCTTGGATCCGTTTCAATGTTTTGTTCAACTGGGGATTCAACCTGCCCTTCCAACAATGCGTATTTTTTCAATATGTCGTATTTTTTCTTCTCATTCAAGTTTGTTTTTGAAACTTGCTTCATGCTATCTATTTTAGCCAAAACCGATTGTGCGTTTGTCTGTATTTTGTTTAAGAGTACCTGGATCTTAGAACTCTGTTCTTTTATCATATTTGTGACGAACTCCTTAAAGTTTTGGACGCTGGGTGCAGCCATCGGTGTTTGTTCTTTTGCCTCCGGTTTCACTGTCGATATCAGCAAAATAACTATAAATGCTACAACTGTTAACAACGACATGACTGTAGTCACTAAAGACAAGTTGAAAATTTTCAAAGTCATGAACTCAGGTTGATGAACAAGGCGGAAATGGCGCAATAAGATTGAAGAATATATTTATATAGGAAAGAATCTCGGGATTGTTGGTTGCAATAATGACCCATAGCCTATTGTTTCTATGACAGATGCATGTTCACATTTCCTCCTCGCCGTGACATTTGACCTGGCTGATCATGAACCGGTACCGGCAAGTAGCTATAGTACCTAACGGTATTCAAATTGTCACTATTCTTATTAGAAAGTTTATTTGAAAATGAATACTCAATTGTTATATCGGTTTCACTTGTAAAGATTTATGGGTAAATATATTTTTGGGTGGTTTGTCTGTATTACTATGCTGCATTTTTTTATATCATTAAGGTGACAATCAAGCATACGGCCTGCCTGATGGTAAACAGTCACCTTAGCCTATGGACATTTGCAACACCAGGGGTGTCACTCATGCATTGCCGATCCTCTAAAAACCTCTTCACGGATCTCTTGAAGAATACCATGCTGTAGTCCCTTGGAAAAGCCTCGGCTGGGAGCTCGTTCTACAGCTTGAGAGTTCTCGGAAGGAAACTTGGAACCGCACAGTACGCCATCATTGCAGTTCCAGCGTGTGAGGGTGAACTCCCCGCCGTCAGCGAGCGTGCAGTTATAAAAAATAGCTGTCGGCATCACATCGAACAATTCTTCTGAACACAACCCGTTGTACAATCGGTAGAACACACAAAGGCAGGCAAAGTCTCTCCTTAAACTTAAGGGTTCAATACCGTGTGTAAGCTTATGGTTGTCGACAATTTCTCTCTCAAGGTCTCACAAGGACAAGCTGGTATCCAGGTGCTCCTGCCCAAAGGTGACTGTAGTACTCTGAGCCGTGTGCGGTCTGACTTGAGACTTATATAACATACGTCTTTGCCCCGCGCTGAAGTACTGCTTTGCTCTGTTGAGTCAGTCGTCGTGCATTATCTTTTATCAACTACATGGCAAGTATTCTAAATAAAAAATAAAACTAAAGGTCGTACTCCAAACAGTATGATCGCATACGCATATTTTAAGCTATTGCATAGGTTTTATCGCGGGCTTTGAGCGCGGCGACCGAATCAAGAAATTCCGTAACGAAAATAAAACCTAACACCCCCCCCCACTGCGCCTACCATGTAGCTCGTTTTTTTTTCATAATCATCAGATGATGATGATGGTCCGTCGGGTGGCAAACAAGTGTTCAGCCCGCCTGATGTGAAACTGTTACACAGCCTATGAACACTTTTAGACTCCGTCGGGTGGCAAACAAGTAAGAAAATTGGTAGAAGAATTTTTTTTTCATAATCATCAGATGATGATGATGATTTACTTTTGTGTCCTGTCAGGGTATGTATGCACGGTGGTCGGGGTGTTTACCTGATGTGATACTGTTACACAGCCTATGGACACTTTTACACTCGGTCGGGTGGCAAACAAGTAAGAAAATTGGTAGAAGATTTTTTTTTTCATAATCATCACATGATGATGATGATTTACTTTTGTGTCCTGTCAGGGTATGTATGCACGGTGGTCGGGGTGTTTACCTGATGTGATACTGTTACACAGCCTATGGACACTTTTATACTCCGTCGGGTGTCAAACAAGTGTTCAGCCCGCCTAATGTGACACTGTTACACAGCCTATGGACACTTTTACTTAAAGAATACGTAAGCAGCTGTTTGTAAGAAAGTATATAGGTGTATAGGTATCTGTCATATCTTTATAATGCCACACTCACCGTTGTACAAAGCTAAGTAGCGCCCTCATTTTGTTTTAAGTAATTTTGGGTTCTTAAGCCCTCAGTTAGCAGCAAAAGTATATGGAAAGATAATTGAAAGGAGAATGAGGGTGAAATCTGACGAAATGCTGTGGGAGGCACAAGGGGGATTCCGAAATGGAAGGGGATGTACGGATCAAGTTTTCTCGCTCCGCAATATCGTAGAGAAGCATCTGGCCACAGACCAGAAGGTTTTCTGCGGTTTTGTGGATCTTGAGAAGGCATTTGATAGGGTTGTGCGAAAGGAACTGTAGTGCATATTGCCGAGATATGGGATTGACGGCTCACTGCTGCGTGCTGTGCAGTCCACCTACAAGGATTGCTCAGCATGTGTGCGAATAGATGGCAACATGTCACCCTGGTTTGATGTCAAAATTGGTGTCAAACAGGGTTGCATGTTGTCTGCTAGGCTGTTTATTCTGTATCTCGATAGTTGTCTACAGAGAATAAGATCGACAAATGTAGGATTACGCATAGGTGACCTAGTGGTGAACTGTCTGCTGTATGCAGACGATGCCGTCATGTTGGCAGAAACACCATCTGAGCTGCAAACACTAGTCACAATGATGAAAGACGAATGTATGAAGGAAGACTTACTACTGAATGCGAAGAAAACAAAGATTATGTTATTTGAAAGAGAAGAAACCAGAACCAATGTAAGAATTACGGTAGATGATGAAGTGTTGGAACAAGTGGATGAGTTTGTATATCTTGGATGCGCTTTCAGCAGGGATGGAAGGTACACCGCAGATGTGGAAAGGCGAGTGAGTGCTGGGAATAGTGTGAATGGAGCGTTGGGAAAACTTCTTGGTAGTAAAAACCTGAGCCAGAAGGCGCAGCTGGCTATACACAATACAGTGCTGGTCCCAACGCTTACTTATGGAAGCGAGAGCTGGGCATGGCAGAGAGAGCATGAAAGTAGGATAAACGCGGTTGAAATGCGAGCGTTGCGCAAAATCTGTGGTGTAACGGTTGCAGACCGTATCCGCAATGATGAGGTTAGAAGCAGAGTTGGTCTGAAAGAGAGCGTCGGTGTTAAAATAAGAAGAGGCATGCTCCGTTGGTTCGGACATGTAGAAAGAATGCAGGATGAAAGAATGATGAAGCAGATATACAATGCAAAAGTGGAAGGATGTAGGAGCCGAGGAAGGCCAAGACTTACCTATCATGATCAAATTGGTCGTGTTCTATCAGAAGGTGATGTCAGGAGCCCTAGAAACCGGCGAGCGTGCATGAAAAGAGCAATGAATGTGAAAGAAGCGAGTGAGGTATGTAAGGATCGAGTCGCGTGGCGCTCGGTTCTCTCTGCCTACCCCGTAAGGGATTTGGCGTGAAGTTATAGAGAAAGTCCTCAGTTCAGGCTGTTGTCGATAGATAATAGTAGATAAGTAAGTGATCTTTTTGTGTCTGCTTGAAAACACTGGCCTCCACCAATCCGTAGTTGATCTGAGTACTATAAACCCCTTCTGTTGAAAGGAGACCCGTATTACTGCAGTGGGTTGGGTAAGGATTGGTGTAGTCGAGGGGTGAAAGTGGCTCGCCTTCAGAGTCAAAGCCAATCTCAGCTGCACGCGGAACACCCTGCCAAATAGCAAAAGGGGCTCTTCGACATTATGCCAACAGCCTCGTTTTACAATCACACCGCTCGCCGACGGCTGGTAGTTCATCCTCATACATTCAAACCGCAATGGTCACGTACTGTGCAGTCCCAGAGAAGTTTTCTTCCGAGAACTATTAAGTTGTGGAATGAGCTCCCTGCCGAGGTTTTCCCAAGGGACTACAGTATGGGGTTTTTCAAGAAAGGTGTGAAGAGGTTCTTACAGGGTCGGCAACGCAAGTGTGACACCTCTGGTGTTGCAAATGTCCGTAGGCTGAGGTATCTGCTTACCATCAGGCAGGCCGTATGCTACATTGCCACCTTAGTGGGATAAAAACAAACGAGGCTGACGAAAGTGGCCAATCCATCTGCTAGTGTGGAGGTATAGGTATGCGCTAAAAAACTCCCTATGAAAGTGAAACAGAAGAAAGAGCCCAATCCGGTCGCTCTACTAGTTAGGGTCAGGAACAGGTCCAGTCAGCAAGCCTCCACTAACTGACCATATAACACACGGACGCTTAAGACGCAAGATGAAACTATTGGGGAGGTATAAGATTGACGTATACCAATAAAATAGCTGATTATGGGACTGTTGGAACTGAACCGACGACACGAAGAAGAATCCCAAAATCCTAGAATCTGACAACCTCTTTGACTAAGGCAAAAGAGATTGACTTTTTCAGGGCGGTGTCGGGTTCCTCGTGTGTAGAGCTCGCCTAAATTGTTTTGTGCAACGTGAAATGGCATGAAGCATTAAGAGCCGTCTGATAGGAATTAGTCAACCTATAAACCCTTCCGATACAATATCACTTGCACGGTAGTTACCCCCGCTGTTAACACAGCAACTCCGCAGTGGCTACTCTCCCTGAGATACACAACAACCCCCTAGGGAGTTGTTGTTAGTAATCTTGTTACTTGCTTTCGATCTTCTATCAAATAAAAGGCGCGCTGTTTCCGATCGCGCTACATTTTTATCTTTTTAGAAATATGTTTTTCTGTACTTTTATCTTAATATATATAATTCTACAGTATCTAAATTATGCAGGGAACTACTCAAATACATATAAAAAATTCCAGCAGTTTAGGAGGAGTTCAGGTACATGTGTATGTCACTGAAGTCATCCTAAACTGCTGGATCGATTTTGATGATTTTTATGTGTATTTGAGTAGGTCCCTGCATAGTTTAAATTCACAGAGGGTAGGTGGGGTTTTACATTTTTTTATCTTCGGGCAAGATAAAGTCGCTAGTGTTATATATCACAAAATGACAATACATATTTAAAAAAAAGTTTGATAGGTAGGTTCATATAACCTATCACCTCTCTATTGTGAACGAGAGCCCGTTTACTGTTCGCTTATCGGGACATATCCGTGCAGGAGAGAGTGACTTTGACTCTATACATGCTTAAGGGACGATCTTTAGGGTTACCACATTTTTGATGTGAAACATCTATTTTCAATAAACAAATTTAAAACTACTATTAAAGCCAAATTGTGTAGCAGGGCATATTATAAAGTATCTGACTATATTAATGATAAAATAGCCTGGGAGTGAGTCGATCCAATTATAATGTAATTAATAATTTATGTAAATTTGTTTGGATACCAAAAGAGGGATGCCTGAGTTTTGGCAGTATTTTTATCAGTGCTCACCTAGTCATAAACTGTACGGTAGGGAAAAAAATTGTGACGATTCCAAACAAATGTAGCCATTTTTACGGAATAAAAAGATTTTGACTTTGACTTTATTGGCGCACCTTGGCAGTAAAATCGAGACGTTTGCCGTAACGGCTAATGGCATGACGCTCACTCATGCCGTCATGCTCAATTTAAGAATATGTATATTTTATAATTATTGTACCAAGAAAAATATATTGATTTTATTAACGCAACTCTGCTTTTTACATTTACTCCATATTTTTAATGATTTATGATTATATCTATTTATTAAAAATTTTAATATTCACTAAGATATTTCACTAAGTTGTTTGTAAGTGCCGAGCGTTCGGGCGGTTGGTGGAGGTCGGTGTTTTCAAGCCGCCCCAAGGCCACCGGACTTGGCTTAACGACTGTCATCTAATGACAACAACCGGGACCGACGGCTTAACGTGCCCTCCGAAGCACGCTGTTGGTTTTTTTATTTTTGACCCATCATAAATACTGGTTGGGATCGTCGTTGCTTAACGTGCGTGTTCATTTAGTTCGACACACTCAACGACACAACAAGCTCCAATGCATGCCTACCCGTTTGCAATTTGAGCCTTATACTCCTTTTGTAATGTGTCGAAGAAACAGTATTCGAAGTAAAATTTTCGCAGTAACGTATCAACGTACAAATGAAGCTTCGATGTAAAAAAACGTCGAAGAATCGAACTGTCGTGTTATCGAGGTACCGGCAAATAATCATCGATGTAACAATGTTCACAGAATAGTGTTTCTAACTAAGTAGGAAACACGACCGTGACGTCCACCTTTTTTAAAAAAGCATATATTTTTTTATACTACGTCGGGAGGCATACAACCATACGGCCCACCTGATGTAAAGCGGGTACCGTAGCCTATTAACACTTACGATATATTAAGTATCACTCGCGCGATACCTTCTCTGCTGCTTACACAGCAACTCCTTACTGGTGACCAAGACCAAGACACATAATATTTTTTTTAATTCATTCAAGAAGCTGCACATGCACATTTTTGAATACACTTATATCTATGTACTTACAATGTGAGAATAGGCAAATGATCTAAGCATCACAAAGTAGCCGTAACACATTGTTATCGATGTTAAAACCGTCTCCATTTGTGTGTTCTACCAATTTTACAATGGGTTGTAAGTACCTATACAGAGAAGTTCCTTCTATAATCACACCATTCGGCAGAGATTCCATCCACGCTCACTGGAACTATAATGGTCACGTACTGCGTGGTTCCTTCCGAAAACTCTTAGATTGTGGACTGAACTTTCTGCCGGGGTTTTCCTAAGGGCTACAGAGCAAGGTTCCACAAAGAGTGCGTGAAGAGGTTTGTACAGCGGCAGCAACGTACAAACAATGCTCCAGATGTTACAAGTGTCGGTGGGCGACGGTGACTGTGTCCGGTGACCGGTCTCATCAGGCAGGCGGTACAAAAGCCTCCGTTTGTTTCAATATATCACAGACAAATTCTTCAACATTTAAAAAAAGTTTATACCACGTTTTAGATAACGCCCTCTGATGACAATATATAAAACTAAGTGTAAGTCTAATAGGTTCCTATGTCGCAGTTTTTCTGTCTTGGTTTATGGTATAATCACTAGATGGCGTGTTAAGACGAAGCGTGTGCACATACAGTTTACAATGACTTGAATGAAACTAAAAAATATTAGCTACATATAATATCGGTCTTTGATTACTCCCGCTTAAATAATAAAAATTCATTCACCGACATAAAATACATACAGGCATAACATAAAGTTTTAACTTTCAACACACAAGAGATCAATAAGATAAACCGATTTCATTATGTCCTAATTAAATACAAACATTAGTTTGCCCACAATTTTAGAGTATTGATTCACATTTTTATCTAGTCACATTTTTTCAAGATTGTAAGATGAATAAAAAAATTCAATGAACTAATTCGGACACACAGGTAATTTAAATCTAGCTTGGATACAGAGAACTTCAATATAATGTTAGAAAATCTAGCTAAGCATACTTTTTTGTTTACATATATTTGGATAGTACTTTTTTATTGCATTAATATTGAAATAAAAACATTCAGTTGATAACTACAGCTCCAAGGTTCATATAATTGAATTTCTTTTCTGTCGTCATCTGTGTTTACAAATCGGAACTAAAACACTAAATATGAGTTCCGCAACGTAGGGATGATTGCCAACAATAACATTTTCTTTGTTGCATGAAGTGACAATAGATGGCGCAAGTTGCGACGGATGATTTTATCATGAAAAAGATGTAGTATTACATAACCGCAACAGATGGAGCTGGCATTAAAACTTATAATACATGAAATTGAATAATGAACCCTCTGTTCATAAACACATTTACAATGAAAGTTACCGATTAAAACAAAAATATATATAATTTTGAATCACTTACTCAAATCTCGACAGCAAAAGCTTTAGACCAAACTTCTAAAATTGGAAAGCGCAACGTTACCTACGTTTAGCACATCTTTGTTTTTATGACAACTATGTGAAAAATTATATTTGTTAATTCGTTTACGAATTTAAAAAAAATAAAATTTTTCTATCAATTGTTTTTGTGTGTATTTTAGCTTCGGCAATTATTATTAACCGTTATTAAAAATCTTTTTTTTTTCTTTGGGGAATCTTCTAGATCTTATTGGAAACAAATAAGACATCCATGTTCAGGAACACCGTTCCTACGAGTATATGAAATCTATATGTTTGTCTGTGCTTTTTTTTTCGAATATTCGAATTTTGACTTCAGATTCGGATTCAGCATAAAAAAGTAGAATAAGAATGTTCAGGAACACCGTTCCTATCTATTAAGGAACATGGTCAAAACGGCCGACAAATAAAAAAAAAATTGAATTGTTATATAATTGACGAGCCAGGTGTACCTCTGGCAATGCAAGCTTGCGCATTCTCAACTAGTTATCAGGAACACCGTTCCAATATGAAATCTATGTTTGTCTGTGTGTGCATTTGTCTGTGCGTTTTTTTTTAATATTCGCATTTTGATTTCAGATTCTGATTCAGCATAAAAAAGTAGAATAGGAATGTTAAAGAATACCGTTCCTTTCTCAACATGGTCAAAATGGCCGACAAAATTGAATTGTTAGATAGTTGACGAGCCAGGTGTTCCTCTGGCAATGCAAGCTTGGGCATTCTCAACTGGTTATTTTTGAAATTTAACTTGTAGTGATACTAGTTTAGCGTACTATGCTTTTACATTTCATATTCATTTCTAGGCGGCGATGCGGAAACCAATTAGTACTTAGATACCTAACTATTTTGGCCTTTCTATTATTTGAGGTTATATCGAATTATTGACTATGAACAAATCACTGAGAACTTTTTTATATAGGTACTTTGAACGTACGGTACCTACTTTGAATTAGCAACTATACTAACTTAAAATTACCTCTTATCTGATGCCCGCGAGTCCACCCGCAAATGTACCCAATTATTGCATAACATTTGCAATGATTGGGTACTTTTGGATTTATCCTTATTATTTTTGCCTGATCTATTTCAGCTACGATTTGATCACTTCGATTGTAGCTCTTATAATGTACGGAATAAAAACGATACACAAGTGGATATATCAAGCTTTACGTACTTTAGCTGTACAGCACATAAATAAACAAAAATAAATTATCGTTTTAGTTTTTGCATGAATTAGATACTTATATAAGTCGTAAATCCCATTTCCTGTACCTCCACTATTCCAGAATACACCTTTCACCTTCGCTATAAGCACAGGTGTCGAGATCTCCAGCAAAGTTCAGTTTCGAAGACACTTGAACACAAAGAAGCAGTACTTCAACTCGGGGCAAAGATATTTGCTAAGATACAAATCTCAAGTCAGTTCTGTAGCTAGCTACCTATGTAGCCATCACTATATCACCTTGGAAGTTGTGATGCGATCCAGAGGCGAGCAGTGAGAAGTGTTATAAATTCCAAGCTTACATACAACACTTAAAAGCTCAATGCTTCCTTTTCTTCGTTCTAAAGATAGTGTAATGGGTTGTGTTTAGAGTTATTCAATATGAATCTCACAGCTTCCTTCAACAATTGCATCACGTACCGTTGACAAGGATTTTTATTTTTTATGTACTACTTCGGGAGGCATATAAGTATACGGCCCACCTGATGTAAAACAGGTACCGTAGCCCATTAACGCTTGCTATATATTAAGTATCACTCGCGCGATGCCTCCTCTGCTGCTTACACAGCAACTCCTTGGGAGCTTACTAGTGACCTCACTTACACGCAGGAACACAAAAACCCTCATCTTCATCTCACAAATAAGAATCACCAATGGTCGCGTATGGTGAAATTCCACAGAGGTTTTATTCCGCGAACACGTATTGTAAAGAATGGGTTTTAAAGAAAGGTACGTAAAGGTAAAGGACTGTATGTAATAAACAGGTAAAGACCAGATATCAGAGTAAAGACGCACGATGAAACAATAATATGACAGCAGAAAACAAAAGAAAGAATAATACTAGAGTGTAAAAACATAGAGTTTACAAAAGTATAAAAAGGTTATATTAACGCTATCCTCAACACGTATACTGTGAAATGAACTCCATGACGAGGTTTTCATATGAAAGAGTAGTGGTACTATGTCACTCAAAAGGGGCGTGTAGAGGTTTCTACTGAATCAGCAACGCATGATTATATATATCGCTGACATAGTCTTCATGAGTAATCATGCAAGTGCCCGTAGGCTATGGTAGCAGCTCATCATCAACCTGTATGCTTGTCGCATGAACTAATTGGTGGCGGAAGCACAGAAAGCAGGTTAGATTTGCATGTAAACGACAGATCGAGCTATCTATCCATCCATCTTATGTCTATATATGTTTTAATTGTAATTTTATTTATTTCTCATTTTTTACACTACATTGAGAGGCATACAAACTCACGGCCTACCTAGTTAATCCAATACTTTCAAAATTATACGAAAAAATAACGTACATTAGGTTTTCGAATTTTCTCACAAAATTCAATGTTATCAGAGAAAAATGTCATTTTGCTGCAATCTTCTCACCGTTAGCTATATTTTCTCAACTGCTCCTATTTACGCACAAAGTAACGCTGCGTTTTCTTTACCCAAATACTACTCTTTGACAAAATTTACAGCTAAACTAGCCGATAGGCAGAGTGGACCATGTACAGGTGAAGTTGGCTCTAAGATAATCGGGAACCTAACCTAACTTACACCCTATATGTAATGTCGATTTTAAAAATAAAACAAATATTAATGTACAAAGTTTAATATTCCAACATTCGTATAATTAAGCACCAATCAAATTCATTATCGTCATAATCTGTTCATTATAAATATTTAGCAGTTACCACTGCTACTGTTCAAACCATATCATTCAGACACTTTCCCATGAAAATCTGAAGGAACAAAGAGAATGTTCGCAACCGCCTTTACTCAATTGCATTCAAAACTAATATTCACGGTAGCTGGATACCAGAAAATAATTACTCATTAACGCAACAAATCTAAGTAAACAATAAAAAAATTCGATGCATAATTAGTGAGATAAAGTTGGGTCGGACAAAGTGGGAAGTGAGAAGTTGAAATAAATGGAGGGGGATACGTATATTAATTCCTCGTTTGTCAGAGTGCCACGCTGCCATTTTTCTAAAGGCAACATCGTAGGGTTAATTGTAACGTTTGAACAGAGGAATGAATGGAGTTAGAAACTTTGTTTATATATTATATATATATATATATATATATATATATACTCTTTTTACATTTTTTGCATTTGCGTTGAGACCCCTTGATGTAAATCGGTAGTTCCTGCTTTTCATCATCTCAGCCCGTATTCGTCCACACATTGGCCTCACCTCTAGAGTGCCATTCTTCTAGATCCTCTGCCACCTGCATCCATCGACTCACTACAAATCTCTGGAGGTCATCGCTCCATCTAGTGGGAGTCGTCCCACACTGCGCGTACCAGTACGATTTTTATATCGTATCATTTCCAGTCCAAGAGCTTGAAGACATCTTTGAATGCTGCGGTGAAGAGTTTCGGGGATATAACATCGCGCTGTTACCTTTTTGCACTTGGATTGGTCTCGTTCTCTGATCACATCTTACACATTGTACACATCTTTGCCTAACTGTATATACGCACTTCAACGCTTCTATGTACCGATAGTCAACTCGGCATCGCTGGAGAGACTGTAGCACCGACCATGCCTCAACGGAATCAAAGGCTTTTTCGTAGTTCACATACGCCAGACATAAGGGCAGATTATATTCATCAGTTTTCTGTATAATCTGGCGGACGGTATGTATGTGATCTACAGTGCTCAAGCCTTTTTGGAATCTGGCTTGTTCGGGAGGCTGACATTCATCAAGTCTGCGTGCGAGACGGTTTGTCATCACGAGTCATCACGCTCGAAAACAATACATAAACGCGGCTCAGAAGCGATATCGGCCTATAGTTCTTCGCAACAACATGACCAGGCTTCTGCTCCACGCTTCCGGTGTTTTCCCGGACTATATGACGGAATTGAATAGTCTCTGAAGGACTACAAGTATCGGCTTTCTGCTCGCTTTCAGAAGCTACGCCGTAATTCCGTCCTCACCCGAAGATTTCCCATTTTTAAGCTGTTTGAGAGTCACACAAATCTAGTACAGACCGATGTCCGGGATATCCTCGGTACAGTGTCGTGTCAGTTAAGCTCTTGGGTCGTTACTAGCACTGTTGCTTCGCTGTAGCGACGATGTATACAGCTGTCCATAGAACTTCTCCATCTCACTCGGAATCTCAGTCTTCGTAGAAATAATGATGCCAGTGTTGGTCTTCAGCTTCGTTAGTTGACTTTTCCTTACAGGCAGATCTTTGGCGAAAACTATGGAGTCTTGGTTTCGTTCTATCGTCTCTTTATTACGAATCGTATTAAATTAGCATATGTCTCGCCATATGCATTGAGCGATCTGGAAATTTTAAAGGCAGTGTACAAAATGAAATGCACTCATTTTGTTTGATTCCCAATTAACTTTAAACATAAGTATATTTTGTTGCCCCACTAAAAACACTTTATTTTGACACCCTACTTGATATTAATATTGAGTAGAAAACTTAACACTCGATGTTGAGTCGAAAGTGCCACTTGAAAATCTCATACAACCCACCATTTTAATATGTTTTTTATTTTCGTCACGTATCCTATGACACTTATGATTATCAAGACGAAATTTAATGATACTTTAATTATCCAAATCCATCCAGTCGTTTAGATGACACGCGATAAGGCATATGATTAGATACATACAACATACGCGCGATATACATTTCCTTCAGCAGAATAAATAAAAACACATGTTTTTATACAATTCTGAACTTTTTATACTATTACGACTCCACGGTATAGTAGGTCAGGACTCACGGTCAGCTAACAATGTGAAAAAATGTTAAGTATAAAAATACTTCATTATACTAAGTTTTATCTACCGTGTTAATCAATGGGCGTGGACAAGTAAAATCCGATACGGTATTTAACAATGGCTTATAACATTTCCGTTATTATTGTAAGATATATCTTATTCCATTACAATAAAGTGTAAATTCATGTTTTAGTTGTCTTTCACTTTTGTTTCCCTGAGTACGAACTCAACGATATTCTAAGCAAACTAAAGACTTATAATAACGACTTACGATTTATTGGTACATCCTAACGCAATTAATTTTGTATTAAGATGTCGGAATATCGAGTAACTATTATGTTTGTAACATATTCTCACCAGACACTTTATTTTTTATCATAATCCTTATAAAATTATATTTCTAGCTATTTAGATAGGTACTGATAAATTATTTACCGCTTAAAGCATTGAATCTATATATACATACACTTAGCCAGCATGTTTACTATTTCAGAACACTATCAAATGGAAACTTGTTCCATATTGGATACCATTTTTTTCACGATGTTGGCGACATGACATGAAAACTTGGCACTTTTCACTACAACCTTGCTGCGACCAAATCATTGAGTTAATCACCTACTTAAGGTGTACGAATTCTACTAATTCAGATAAAACAAGTATAAAATACATACCAAAATTTTCATTAACGTCACATAAATAAATGTGCTAGATAAAAATAATGACGTAGTAATTTATAATATCTATTTCATGCACAAAATATTCGTTACAATAGTTTTTAAAACTATCTTCCAGATAAGATAAGATACGATCAGAGGTTCACGTGAGCCGTATTCAATTTGCCGACAGCGTAGTTGTTGAAAAATAATTAAAAATGCAATTAAAACTCGCCATAAATCCGTCACTGCCCCGCCTAGCGCGTAAACAAACTAAATTAAAAAGGAAACTATAAATAATATGGTTGGGTTTTAGTGTAATCGCATGTATGTACATACATTGATGCTCGCTTCTAGTTTTATTTTTAAGTATTTTTATATTCCCATGTATCATCTTACGTTGCCACCGGAACCGTTCGCAGAATTTCAAATTGATACTACATATTCGTAAATAGAAATGACCAAATTAGTGTGGTGACAATAAATATAGACGTTTAAAAAACTGTAAATAGGAAATTATTTGAAATACTTATTGAAGTTCTAGGCGAATGAGTTGAAGTATGAAACTTATCGAATATGAGTATGAAAATATTTATTATTGAAATTTAAAAAGACTTAAAGTCGACCACAGAAAAGCTAGTAGTTCAGTAAGAGGCTTCTGTAATGCCCATTGACTGAAACCTCTTCTACTGTAGCTGAAACGCTTTTAATCAATATGATTCATTAGGGAATTGTTAAGTTAACGGAGAAATTTAATGATGACTTAGTGATTAGCTTCTGTTCACATCTACTCCCACATCCTAATATGTGGTCGCGATAATACCTACGCAACTATAGCCTTCTCCAGATACCAAGTTATCTCCATACCAAATCTTATTACTATCAGTTGTTGAGTTCAGCCATACATTTTACGGACAACAAACAGACAGGATTACTTTGGCATTTCCAAAATTATTTTAGACTGGTTTCAGTATGCGGCTTCACCAGCGTAATAGTGCCATCGAGGGCACATGTAGTTTACGTCGTTTTCTTTCTCCAGGTTCATAACTACTACTGCACTACTACTCCGACCCTAACTCATTCCGCTGCAGGTATACGGGTCTCCCCGCTGCTCAGCTGCGAATTGGCGGAGGACAGCATTTTCAAGACGCAAGAAGGCCACTGACCACAGCCAGGGTGGACAACAGCCAGGAACGACGGTTTACGTGCCCTCCGAAGCTGAAATAGACCAGCTGAGGAATAACAGACGCAGCGACGGTATTCAGCTCGCACGCCATCGAGCTCTCTAGTACTACTCGGTAGTAACTTAGTAGTTTAGTCGTCATAGGAAAAATAACAAACGGACATACATATAGAGCACATCATTATTGTGGACGTATAATGCTGTGTTGTGTGGGTAATCCAGTGGCGCCAATGTGTACGCAAAGTTTGATTTTGAAATAAGTTCAATCTTACTGAACTCGCGAATTTTTACATGAATATTTCAAAACTGCCGATAGAAAGCGCTAGTAGTATTCATGAACGCTGAAACGTAGCAAAATTGTTTTTAAGTTATTTGTGAACTAATTCTCTCTCTTCTTCTCTCTGAAATAAATCTCTCAACATTCCTTTTTTATTTTAGATTTTTTATAGCTGATTACCAGTCAGACAGGCCGTATGCTTGTTTTCCACCTTAGTTGTATAAAAAAAGGCTCCAAGATTTATTTTTATTTTCAGGCAGGGCACCATTTGTTGTGTCCGCTAATATAACTATAATTAATAATATTATTTTAAAAACTTCCTTGAACAAATGCACCCTTAAATTAAGGTAAGTAAGGTAAGGTTTACGTATGTTGATTATAATAAATTGTTAGAAGATTAAAGAAACCCCGTTCATAGTCGTTGACTATTTGAATGACCCACAGGTGCAATGGCCAGGGGCAGGTGCCCGATCGTCGTAAAATTAATCTCGATCGAATTTTGTGGACAAAAATTAGATCGGGTTACGATTAGAACTTCGATATTCAATAGCAATTTGTTATAATAAATAAGGGTTGAAAGCTTAAATTTTTTGTTCACGTCTTTAATAATATAATAATCTTTAATAATTAATTAGTAGTCTTCAATATTCATTTTTTGAAGTTCTATACTTCTTTAGGCGCGTTATGAAAAAATGATGAGAGTGAAATTTTACGATGCGCGCGCATAACTGTAACACAAAAGTTGAAGCTGCCCGCTAAACCGCTCATTGTCACGAAAAATATGCTCAAAACTGCAGCCAAATAACAATTCCCTGGAGGGTTGTTGTGTTCATGCGAGTGAGTGACGTTACTCCCTCACAGAAAACTGCAGCCAAATAACAAATCCCTGGAGGGTTGTTGTGTTCATGGGAGTGAGTTTACTACCACACAGAAAACTGCAGCCAAAAACAATTCCCTGGACGGTTGTTGTGTTCAGGCGACTGAGTTACTACCTCACGTGTTTTTCTCTTCATCGGCGGACTTTACAATAGATCAAAAATGGAATTATAAAATGATCCGTGACAGTGGTTAAAACTTTATTCACAGTTCCAGCTACCATTGTTGTTGTATACATTACGTGTGATGCGCTCGGTGGCACAGTGGTTACTAACGCTACTTTGACACCACAAACCATTAAAGCCACTTGACAACGCACAAAGGCACCCCTCACTTACGAAAACGTACTGTATTCGTAAGTGAGAGGTAAGTGTATATTATAGCATCTAAATATCTCAGTGATTAGAGCTTGCTGACCAATGGGAGGATATTTTAACAAATAAGACGCGATGTAGATCCGTGAACTAGCCAATCAGAGCCGCGTGTTCTAACTAACACCTTGATCCGTAACGGTGAATTGAAAGTTACTATTGTAAAATAGTCTCATCGGTTCTCCATAGGTCCTTCATGTTTGACACAGGGAATTTGTATACAAGAGTATCTATACTAGATTTGGCGGATAACGTAATGTACATCATGTCGATTGAGTTAACAACGTTTGTTGGTTCGATTCCCACACAGGGCATACAGTCGTGTGCATGAACATATCTGTTTGTATTGGTCTGGGTATTTTAGAAGAGGTAGGGCGTATCAAAGCAACCCGTCTTGAGAAGTACCTCCAAATAACAACTACCTAGACGATTGTTGTGCTCCTGCGTGTAAGGTCTCCAGTAGCTCATAAGGGGTCACTGTGTTAGCAGCAGAGGTGGCATCGCGCGACTAATACTTATTGCATTGCAAGCATTTTTAGGCTACGGTAACCGCTTTACATCCACCACAACCACATCAGGTGGGCCCTGTGGCGCTTTATATATGTCGGGAGCCATACAAGCATACGGCTTGTATGAGTCACGATGTTGAATAAAAAAAAAGATTAACGACGAATATACTATGATTACAGATTTAAATAAATATCTAACAAGAAACAGTGGTAACACAAGGTATAAGAAAACAAAAACAATGTATCAGAACATACTTTTATTTTCCATAAACGTTATTACTGCATAATAACTACACACAGAATGAGAATACATAAAATAATGACATGCAACAGAACAGTCGAATGTCAACGTATAAATTATTAAAAATGTAATGCAAAGGCAAAGCAGGTATATTTATTTAACAGTCAACTATTCTGAAAACATTCACTACGCAGTTAATTCTTAACATCAATTAGAACATTATTATCAAATTATATATTCTTGAATCAATCATCAATAATGCGGAATTATTACAACTACTTATAATAAACTTAGCGAAAACCACAAATTTATTGTATTTAATTATAATGTATGTGGTGATACATAACTCCAATTTATCACTATTCATCACACTTTTCTTATTATATCAAATATAATATCAATTCCTATAAAGAATATCAGATAAGCATCATAACGCAAAAAAATCATTCCTTTATTACATTAAAATGGAAACAAAAAATTATTGCGAATACATACATTTATTATAAGAACATTTCATTACATTAACTCGTACGTAACAATGTAGATACCTACATTTTTGTATTAAGCAAGCTTGTATAGTACGAACATTAGGATTTTAAAGAAACTACTAAATATAGGCAATGGTCAATTGATATTAACAATAAATGGACAAACATAAAGGTCGCTATAATATTCGATACATGCTAATAAAAAAAACATCTGAAAAAAGCACATATCTGTCATAAATTGGCATCAACCAACAACTGAATATAGAATAACTCACTTAATTCATAGCATTTGATTACTAATAGAATGCAAGGCTTTACTGTAAGGTATGGGTAATATTTCATGTTTTTTTTCATACTTTCACAATATTCGTAGATAAACGGTGGAAGGGAAAAAACGAACGCATTTAATAATAACTCACAAACCAAAATAAATGTGCTGTAACATTTTGTACATTCAAATACAGTAAAAATACGACCTAAATCGGCAATTAATTATGCTGTACTATTAATGTCGGCAGTTGTACTATGCCCTTGTACCATGATATGAACTCTGAAAATAAGAAATACAAACATAAATTCCACATAGAAGTACCTACAATGCGTACAGCCGTTGAGACCTACTCGTACAGGCGTGCGAGCGCATGACGGGAGCACATTCCTCTTCATCCGTTCGCACTGTAGAGTAGTCCTGTCCTTGTCCTTCCTGATAGCCATGACACATTCATAATGTGCTCGTCTCGCACGAACATTTCTTAGTTCTGTATGCATCTCTAAAATGGAACTCTAAAATATTCGGAACGACATTTATTTTTACTTCTAAGATCGCAAACTGGGGTGTCTCTCATGCATAACCAAGTTTTTATAATGTCACAGTTAGTCTCATAGTAAAAACACATTGAAAATTTTAGACCTAGAACTTATCATGACGATTACTCAATGTTTGCGCGCGATGCGAGTGAACCTTGTACTATTTTAGTGGACTGTATTTTTTATTGGAAGAAAAGAAGGAAAATATGAAAGGAATAAATTTTGAAAGGTTGCGGATATTTGCGATGAGAAGGAGGATTGTGAGACTCACCTGATGGATGTTCCGCCGTCTCGTTAACTGCAGTTGTGGCAAATGTCCAGAGCTCCGGCGACACGTGGCGTTCACAAATACTTCACTTCACATAAAGTACATACACGTAATTAACACTATAACTAAGTTAATAATGCGAAGATCTTCTATGAATTAAGCGGGGTGCACTACGTGCACTAAACTATAGGATGGTAATAATGCGGTGCGTAGCGAGCGTCTTTGATGCGAGCGGCGGGCAGACACTTACTGCCTTGTTTCGATGCCCAACGCGAATATTGGTTTGTCTCACAATATGTAGGTAGAAGGAAAAAAATGGATGTAAGGTGGAAAGGAATAAGTTTGCACTCAAAGGCCGATAGATGACGCTAGTAGGCGCAAACATCCCCCCCCACTTGAAGGATCCCTTCAAAATAAAGAGAAATAATTTGCGAGACAAATCGCACGAAAGCGATGCGAAAGATTCTAATTCAAAAATGCGGAATTTGCGAAAAATACAAAAATGCGGGAAGACCATGCGGGTGATAATAATGCGGGTTAACTAATGTGGGTAAACTAACGAGAATCACTGGCTAGGCAGTGGACATAGACGGACAACCGGGCGTAGGTACGAACCAGTTGAAGTCTTAACACGGGCAACTCTAATGATGCCATCCTTGGCTGGATACACTTCTTCAATAACACCTAATGGCCAATGAAGAGGAGGTGCATTGTCAGTGACGACAATTACGACAGTGCCAACAGAAATGGGATTAGTTGGAGTGTTCCATTTTTGCCGAGTCGTTAGAGTGTGTAAGTAAGAATTTCTCCATCGCGACCAGAAAGATTGAACCAACCCAGTTACTAGTGAGTGTCGTTGATTGAGATCCACTTCATTTTCACCAATAACTGGTGCAGGTAAATACCTTAACGGCGTTAATGTCAAGAAATGCGCGGGCGTTAGAGCGAGCGGTTCCGATGGATCGGACGATAACGTGCGACACAGAGGTCTACTATTTAGTACTGCTTCTACCTGTGCGAGAACGGTAGACAACTCCTCAAATGTGAGAACTTGTTCTCCTATAACCTTGAATAAATGAGACTTGACACTCTTAACGTTCGACTCCCAATTCCCTCCAAAATGCGGAGATGCGGGTGGGTTGAAATGCCATTCTACGCGATTTTCTGCTACAACGTTTGCAAATTCAGAACTAAAGCGCTGTGATACTAAAAATTTATGCAAATTGTCTAAATAACCTTTAGCCCCTACAAAGTTGGTTCCGTTGTCGGAATATATGTGGGATACAGGTCCGCGACGCGATAAGAAACGTTTGAAAGCTAATAGAAAGCAAGCACAACTTAATTCTGAAGCGAGCTCAATGTGTACCGCCCTAGTGGTCAAGCATACAAACAAGCAGATGTAAGCCTTATGAGCGTGTACACCACGGCCTCGGCGCGATGTAACTTTCATGGGCCCCGCAAAATCTAGGCCTACGTGGACGAAAGCTTTAGCCGCTGGCGTAACGCGACATGCGGGATGATTTGACATCTCAGGAAAGATTTGACGCGGGCGTAATCTAAAGCAAGTATTACACTTGTGTATTCTACTGCGAATTATGCTGCGAGCGGAAAATATCCAATATTTTTCTCTAAGTAATGACATTAATAAATCAGGACCGGCGTGACAATGAATTTTGTGATAATAATCGATAAGCAAATCTACTACGTGGTCTCTGCGCGGTAATACGATGGGATGCTGTTGTTGGTAGCTCAAGTCGGAATTTTGAAGCCGACCACCAACACGCAAAATACCATCTGCGATAAATGGTTTTAACCTTAAAAATGCGGGGTTGCGAAGCGAGTTAGCTTGCAATGCTTTGAACTCATTAGCGAAGTAGAAACCTTGCAATCCTTTAATAACTTTACATTCAGCAAATCGTAAGTCAGATGCTGAGATGAATACACGATGCGGGAGTAATCTAAGAAAGCGGCAAATATAAACAACACATCTCAACAACTTAGACCATGATGAGAATCGATCAGCTAACTGTAATAGCATAGGCCTACTTGGAGCTTCTGAAGCTACCAATGCGTGCGTCTTCTCCTCCGGAGGCTTCGATACACCAGAAGGGTCGAAGGGCGCGACTGGCCATTCACTGGAGTCAGACGAGACCCACGGCGGGCCATGGAACCACAGCGGATGATCAATGATTTGAGCGGGAGTTAGCCCACGAGACAAACAATCAGCGGGGTTGTCGACTCCAGCTACATGGTAGAAATGCTCCGGGGATAAGAGCGACTGAAGTTGTGTTACGCGGTTTGCGACAAATGTACCCCAGCGGTGGGGTGACGAATGAATCCAACATAGTGCTACTGTTGAATCGGAAAATGCGAAAATATTATTAATTGCGATGCGATTGCTACATCTATCATGTACCGTGCGTATGAGTTTAGCTAGTACAAGCGCGGCGCATAACTCGAGTCTAGCCAACGAAACAACCTTTGCGGGTGAAACTCTTGATTTCGAGCACAGTAAGTGAACACTGTGTACTCCATTGTTCTCAACGTGGATATAAACAACTGCTCCATACGCCCTTACACTGGCATCTGCGAAGCCTACAATCGTAACGACACTGTGCTTGTTTATATCAACATGACGCGGTAAGCTAATTTGATTGAGCAAGGGTAGCTCGATGCGATATTGATTCCAAAGTTTTACTATAAATTCTGGCGGTAACTCATCCCAATCACACTTGCACAACCATAACTCTTTGATGATCAGTTTGGCGTACAAAATGACGGGTCCTAAAAATCCCATTAAATCCCAAAATCTAGCGACGCATGAAAGTATAGCGCGTTTCGTACATAATTCGTTGGGCAGCTTGACCTGCATGTGAAACAAGTCGGTGGCGGGCGACCAACACAAACCTAAAACTTTATGCGTTTGAGCTTCATCAAATTGCTTGACAGATGAGAGGCAGTGAGATGCTGGAAGAGAATCAAGTACCTTTTGCGAGTTACTTGTCCATTTTACAAGATCGAATTGACCGGCTTTTAATAACGCAATTAATTCGTTAGAAATGGCTGCACCTTCTTCCTCTGTGCTGACAGAGTGGACAACGTCGTCCATGTACAGACCGACTTCTAAGACCTTCATAGCGTTTGGAAATGCGGCGCCTTCATCTTCAGCTAATTGTTTGATGGTGCGTAATGCGTGAAATGGACTGGATTTCAATCCGAAACAAACGCGATTATATTGATAAGTTACAATGGGATCAGTAGGTGCGAAGCGATATAGTATTCGTTGATACTTGCGATCGTTTTCACAAACTCCAATACATAAAAACATCTGTCGTATATCGGCCGACAGTGCAATTGAAAACAGTCTAAAATTAATTAAAATCAAAAATAAATTACCTTGTAAATTCTCTCCACTATGCAAAATATCGTTGAGCGAAACGGATGACGTAGTTTTCATACTAGCATCCAAAACAATTCTTAATTGCGTGGTCGTTTTATCGTTACGTAGCACACCGTGATGAGGTATCACGTATGATGATGAGCAACTATCTATATCTGCGGGTGCGGGTGACAGATAACCCTTTTCAATATAGTCGAGTATAACTTGATCATATGCCAACCTTAACTCGGGCGATGCGATGAGCTTACGCTCCAAACACAAAAAACGTTTTTCAGCGGTTTTATAAGAATCGCCTAATGTGGACGGATCCTTAGCGAATGGTAAGGCGACCGTATATCTACCATCTTGCGGGTTGCGGGTTGTAGTGCCACGATAATAATTCTCACACTCATGATCTGCGGGGCTTTTAGGCGGGGGGACGTCAATCTCCTCTAATTCCCAAAAGCGTTTCATTGTAACATCAAGCGAATCCGGGACTACACAACAACACGAAACAGTGGTGTTGTCAACGAAAGCGGTAGGTGCAGAGCCAAATACAACATAACCTAGGGTGCTCTGTATAGCGTGCGGTGAGCCTAAGCGGCATTCTACCTTATGCGGTAGCCATAAATGCGAAAATAATGATGCACCTATCAAAATGTCAATTTCTCCAGGTGCACAATAAGTATCGTCCGCTAAGGGTAACGAATCGAAATTTGACAGCATGGACCTGTCAACATTAACACTCGGCAGCTTGTCAGTGATTTTATCTACCACCAAAGTATCCAAACAATACGAAATATTTTTATTAAAGCGGGAAAATATTTTTATATTCAACAGTGTGGAGACAGCTTTATTTCCACCTATACCTCTAACTAAGATATTCGCAGCGCGCTGATTCCCTTTCAAACCTAATTGATCACAAGCACTGCTCGTGATGAAGTTGCTTTGCGATCCGCTATCTAATAAACAACGTAGCAAGTGCTCCCTGCCGTGCGAGTCGTAAACAGCGACGCGGGCTGTACCCAATAGTATTGTGTTTCGAGTAGCGGGGAGCTGCGCGTAGTTCGCGGTCACAGCTGATAACGCGGTCGGCCCGGCCGCGGCGGAGGCAGCAGCGGGCGGAGTGGGGTGCGCACGCGGCGGCGACGCGGGGCATGCGGGCGGTGGCTGCAGACAGCGCTCCGTATTCTTTTCAAAATGCAACATCGTATGGTGTTTATTATTGCATATTTTACAACGTGCGGTAGAATTGCAATTATTTATTCTGTGTTGACTACTTAAACAATTAAAACAATAATTATGCGACTTAACAAAGTTATATCTATCTTGCTGTGATAGATTACGAAAAGCGGTACATTTATACATATGTTCGTGCGAAGCGTTACATAGACTACAAACCTTACATGGACTAGCTGGTCGGCTTGTAGTCGACTGCGGTTGCGTAATATTAAAAGAAACAAGCGTTTGTTTATTCGATTTTTCATTATTGCGCTGTGTATTCTTGATTTGATGCGGTTTTGACATGGGAGTTCTGTATAATATTTTTACTTGCTCACGTAAGAATGAAATCAAGCTATCGAATGTAGGTATGTCTGTACCCCGGCAGTCCATTTCAAATGCGCGCGTAATATCGGGGTCCAGGCGTTTTAATGCGATATACAAGAATACAAATTCTGATAGGTTATCTAACTTAAGGTTCTTTAAGGCGGCAACAGATGACGCTAACTTATCAACAAAACTTTCTAAGTTTTCTGCGGTTGTGTTAGACATAGGTTTCAAGTTGAAAATATTGTCTAAATACGTGGTAGCCTGAAACCGTACATCTTCATACTTATTTACCAATGTGGTGTATATAATACTATAATTAGAAGCGACAGGAGTTAAACCAGCACAGATCGACTTAGCTTGCCCTTTGAGCTTACTCAAGAGGTAGTGCAATCGTTCTGCATCCGTAAGCGAACTGTTTTCATGTATAGCGGACTTAAAACTAGCATAAAACAAAGGCCAGCTTTGGGAGTCTCCAAAGAAGTCTTGGATTTCTAAAGCGGGTAATTTCGGTCTAGCGGGCTTAATATCAGTGTTATAAAGCTTAGATTCACGCGGCAAATTGATCTTTGTAACCTGTCTTTTTATGAGACAATACAAGTCTTCAAATGCTAACCATGTTTGGTGACTATACTTGTATTTAGGATTTAACTTGGATTCTAACGTATTAATAGATTCTACAGTCATAAGATAATTATCCCTAATAGAATCCAAAGTTTCAACTTTTGCTAAAAATAACTCAAAAGAAGTTTCATCATTTAAGTTTTGTGATGACTTGTAAATGTTTTGCACTCGTTCAAAATATGCGTCACGTCTTGACAACAAATTATTTAATTCTAATTTCGTATCTTTCATAATTGCCTTCGCGGATTCATCGTCCGGCATTTTGAACAAAAGAAGCTACGAAATAATCAACGACAGTAACTTAACGCGGATAGCGGATGTACGCCGATAAATAATTGCGAGCGGTTGAAAACGGTTAAAACAACGATGCGATGTGGAGTAATATCTAACAACCCAAACGACAATGCTACAAAATGGAACAACAATGCACAAAATATGCTAATATATATAGATGCGATGAAATTGGTTTGCAAAGTTTGACAGTTGCAACCGATTTGACGTTTAACAAAGGAATTCTTCTAGAACTTTCTAGAACAATCCGGTTCGTCAAGGACCAAAAAGATGTTTGCGCGCGATGCGAGTGAACCTTGTACTATTTTAGTGGACTGTATTTTTTATTGGAAGAAAAGAAGGAAAATATGAAAGGAATAAATTTTGAAAGGTTGCGGATATTTGCGATGAGAAGGAGGATTGTGAGACTCACCTGATGGATGTTCCGCCGTCTCGTTAACTGCAGTTGTGGCAAATGTCCAGAGCTCCGGCGACACGTGGCGTTCACAAATACTTCACTTCACATAAAGTACATACACGTAATTAACACTATAACTAAGTTAATAATGCGAAGATCTTCTATGAATTAAGCGGGGTGCACTACGTGCACTAAACTATAGGATGGTAATAATGCGGTGCGTAGCGAGCGTCTTTGATGCGAGCGGCGGGCAGACACTTACTGCCTTGTTTCGATGCCCAACGCGAATATTGGTTTGTCTCACAATATGTAGGTAGAAGGAAAAAAATGGATGTAAGGTGGAAAGGAATAAGTTTGCACTCAAAGGCCGATAGATGACGCTAGTAGGCGCAAACACTCAATTATGTATGGATAAAAATGAACATAAAATCACCGTTACTGGTTCCCACAATTTCATAGCAATTTTGTTTAATTCTATGCTTTAAAAAAACAGCCTTAAGACTTCTTATTGCTACATGTAGTTATCTCGCTAAACATCCAATGCCTGTGTCTTACAATTTATGAACACTGCTATTCTTCTTTTGAGTTAACAGTACCGAGTCGATATAAATGAAAAAAGTGTACTATTCCAAACAGATTCTACATTTGCCAATTTCATTTACTAGAAAATTTCTTCAGCTATGAGAGTCGCACTGTACACAATGTGCAGACTTTAATTGTTAAGATTGGTTTGCGGCAGCAGCAGCGGTGGCAGCGGCTACGCTGGCATTCGTGATCGGAGGCTGCGGCAGTAGAAGGTCTGCCAGACGACCGGCTTCTCGAAGACCGGAGAGAAACGCACCATGAGCTGTCGCTGGATAATTTCGCATTGTATGTTCACCTGCACGAAACAATGAAATAATTATTTGAGTTAAAAAAACTATGTATTACAAATGGAAAATCATATAGATTTTCCATTTGTAATGCCAAAGGTTCACAAAGATAAACAAACCCAAACTGGATGGGCTTACTGACTACCATTGAGGAATCCCTATAACTACCTTCGCCATTCATCATCAGATGACAGTATTTCGTATATCAGACTTCATAGATGTCATTGCGTAATAACTAAGAAAGTACAAGTGAAACTAAGGACGGCATAACCTAGAAGATCTAACCATAAGAACTAAAATCCAGAAAAGATGATTAATAGGAAAATATAAAAAAAAATCAAGACTACAAGAAATTTAAATGATTCATAATAATATGTAGAAAAAAACCGCATTCAAATGGGCTCGGCAGTTTTATAGGAGCTCTCTACTACAGCATCCTCTGGCAGCAGAAAAAAGCGTTGAGGCTGGTTGAATTGAAATGATCTATCTCACATTTTTTTATACCACTTATGACGAGCTCGGTGGCTCAGTCGTGAATGACGCGACTTTGACACCAACGCTCGTGGGTTCGATTCCCACACAAGGGAAATATTTGTGTGCATGAACATGTCTCTTTATCTTGATCTGGATTTTTAAAAGAGGTAGGGCGCATCAAAGCAGCCCGTCTGGGGAAGTTGCGGTTTCCTGTAAGGTGTGTGTGGATGGTATGAGTGAGGTGAGTAAGCTCCCAAGGAGTTGCTGTGTAAGCAGCAGAGGAGGCATCGTGAGAGTAATACTTGATGTATTGCGAACGCGCATAGGCTACGGTAACTGACGGTGCGCTCCACTTTACCCACCAACCCGAAGCGGTGATTTGCGTTACTACGGAAAATCGTTTGATCGGTTCTCCACAACTAATACTATATAATTGCTTCATGGTTGCCATAGTTGATTAACGTTACCTACTAAGGACATATAGGCAAAGTGTTTTAGCATGTTCCAATAAAATTGTTAAATACAAACCAGCGAAGAAGAGTCTGTTCTCTCCACTAGCACCGGGAACAGGGGCCGCTAAGAGATCATAGTCGGTGCCCGACGAACCCACTGCGACGAAACTGTACGATCCACGAGCGTATGGATCCGCGCGCCATCTGAAAATACAATTAATTAGGTAGATACATATTTCGTCGTTTAGCAGTAATAGCCCAGTGGATAAGGAACTAACCAACTTGTCGCAACCTAGTAGCCCACTATTGACCAACTGGCCCCTGGATCAAATCCTGGCATGTACCACTAAAATTTCTTCTTTTTTTTGGGATTTACGTACATATTTGTAATTATTTGCTCAGCTGTGATGGAAACATCGTGAGGAAACCCGCACGTCCAAGAAAGTATATTTCGAAAGACGTGTGACCTAACCTAAGTAAGGTCTGCTTTTCCCTCTGGATTGTGGAGGTCTGATGACAGTCACTCCATGTCAAAATCAGTATCTTCGCCACACCCTTAGATTTAGGTAGCGGCCTTCGCCCATCTTAATGGACTAGAAAACGAAATATCTCTAAGAAGAAGCAACTATTTTTCGTTCTGGGTTAGGGCACATCAAGTCTTCAGTTCCGGCTGTTATAATTAGATGTCAGTGGCTAGGCAATGGCAGGCTTGTAAACTCTGCTAATCTTCAGCGGAGCATCGTCTTGAATGGACCGTATCCGATGTACACTAAGCCACAGCCTGTTTTGCATTACTGTAACATATACATCCTACTGGGTGGGATACATTATGGCTGTTATCCGCAGTGATACGGTACCAAATTGTATGAATGGAATAGTATGCGTGTGTTTGGAATAATTCATATTAACGTTGTAACTATTTATGTATGACTCTATCAGTGGATGAATATGGGATGATGAAGTGCTAACTTTATAAATACCATTGGACAGAAAAGTACGCATACCATATATATATTGTTGGACCAATTACACAGCGCCATCTACTCCTAAACTAAGCAAAGCTTGTATATACTAGACAAGTTATAAATGAACGTGAACAACACTTTTCTTTGTAAACACATACTTATAGTACATAGAAAACACCTAGACCAAAACAAACACATGTTCATGCACACAAATATTTGCCTTGTGTGGGAATCAATTCCACGAGTCTTGGTGCTAAAGTAGCCATTCCACTACCGGGCTCTGCCATGCAATTCTCTAAGCGACTCGTAATGGCTGGTGCGTCGCTGTGATCACAGATGTCACAGCTTTGACATCGTCTACTGCGATAACGGCTTTTAATTTGGTATTCTATAAGGCTGTAAGCGTACGCGAGGCTGTTGGCCTTGTAGAATTCCAATTCGAAACGCAGCCTTGCGGCGCTAGTGTCGCACAACCATGAAAAGCGACACTAAGGAATTGTAATTTTGTGTTCAAGGCTATAACAGCCGATGTTTCCGAGGATGTAAGGATGTTTGCTCTTACAGAATTGCATGGCTGGTCTGTTAATCGTATATGACGGATTGTATGTTGATGTCAATCAATAAAGCAGCACTTGGATGGAATAGTCAGATTGGTTTTGGTGAATGAAAATATCGCAAAGAAACCCTCTCGTCCAATTAATTTTATTTCGAAAGACGTGTGGCCTAACTTAAGAACAGTCTAGGTTCCGGTTCTTCTTCGGTTGTGAAGATCTGATGACAGTCGCTCTAAGTCAAAAAATGTATCTATGCGCAGTCGTTAGGATTAAATAGCGGACCATGGGCTACGGGATTTTCGCACGGACGATGATTGTCAGGTTGGCTTTGCATTTGTCGAGTTGAATGCGTATTCTCCATGCTAGTAATATTATAAAGCGTCATCTATCTTTCGATAGATGACGCTTGTGCACAATCCGTATGTGACATCGGCCAAACGATCAAAGATTGGTGGAAAGGTGTGGTCGTACTGTACTGCGCATTATTATTTATGCGGGTACCAGTCTATACATGTTTAGAAAACAAGGGCTATCAATTAAACGTCAAAATTTTCGCTCTCCCGGCAGCGATCATCGCAGCATTTATCGATCTCATTTGAGACATTCAAAGTAATTCATAAAGTAATGATATTTCTAAAGAATGAGTTTTATCATTTTAAACTAGGTTGTTGACTGGTACAGCTAAGAGTAGATCACGCTTGACGTTGCAAGTTCGATTATAATTTTTATTAAGTACTACATAAAAACGGTACAAAGTTCTAACTGCAAGCCTGACGTGCATTCAGCTGTATTTCAATATTCTAGTTTGTTATATCAGCTTATCATACATTACATATACGCAGCGTGCTTACTCGGGTATATTTCACCCCACCCATGCTACCCTACCAATATTTTAAATGGACACGTCATAGTAATTTCGTTTCTTGCAGTGTATCGCCATATAGATTGCGTTGGAGCATTGTACTTACCTGGTTACTACGCATTCTTTCGGCTGCGGTACGGCGGCATGACCGAAAATGCTCTTAAGCACTGCAATGCACCTGCCTACGATGACGTCATCCGTCACATTTTCCATAACTGCTGCCGCTTCACCAGCAACCAGCGCTAAGAGAACCGGCGCGCTGTACAGATTCCAGAACAGGAATAATTCACCTGAAAAAAAATTACAATATATAAAAAATATTTTTTAATGTATTCCGTAACATCCTTGGCTTGGTATCACTCAGTATTTGTTACTCATACTTTTAAGATACTTTTCAAAAACACAAATGTTAGTAAATCCGGCCGATTATAATATCAGTCGATTTTATTTAGATTTTTTAATAGAATATAGATTAATTCTCACACCCACGCCATGGCTAAACGTTCTTCATTCATTCCCCTCACGATAATTGCGTAATCTTCCGATCTCAATTCTGTTCTTTAAGAAAAAAGTTAAGATCGGCAGGTGTGTAGGCTGCATTGTAAGGATCGTGTATATAATACATTACATTATATTCTACATACTATAAACTAACTGCTAAAATAATAAAAAAACATGCTGCCAGCGACTTCGCCCTCATGTAGTTTCGATTTTAAGTTTTTCACAGAAATATTTAATATATCCTGAATAAAAACAATCTAAATGTTAATTTGGGCCATAACATAACTTTATAAGATCCTTTTTATGTTACGTATGCACAGACAGACAACATTTTTTTTGAAATGTCTGTCTTGGATTGTAGGTATGCATACGTCATATTTGACGATCTCGGTAGCGCAGTGGCGAAACCCGCTGTTACGTTACTTTTACATCGACGCTCGTGGGTTCGATTCCCATACAGTTAAATAAATAAATAAATATTGTCGGACAAATTACACAGCGCCATCTAGCCCCAAAGTAAGCGAAGCTTGTGTTATGGGTACTAGACAACTGATAAACATACGTAAATACATTTTTTTTTTGTAAATACATACTTATTATACATAGAAAATACCCAGACCAAGACAAACAGACATGTTCATGCACACAAATGTTTGTACTGTGTGGGAATCGAACCCACGAGCGTTGGTGTCAAAGTAGCGTAACAACGCGTTCCACCACTGCGCCACCGAGCTCGTCAGTTCAAATAATTGTGTGCATGAACATGTACACATTTCACTCTTTTTATACAACGTCGGAAGATATGTAAGCATACGGCCAACCTTAGGTGAAGAGGTTACCGTAGCTTATGAACGCTTGCAACACATTAAGGATCACTCATGCGATGCCACCTCTGCTGCTAACACAGCAACTCCACAACAGCTTACTGGTTACCTCACACACTCGGTGGACAGCAACAATCCTCCGGGGATATTTGAGTGCGATTTTCTGTGAGGTGGAGGTACTTCCCCAAACGGGCTGCTTTGATGCGCCCATGCTTCTCTTCAATAATGTGATAGTACAGGAATTTGAAAAGCCGAAATCCACGCGACTGGAGCCGCGGGCAACATCTACTAAACCATATTTATACAATAGCATAACGTGTAATAGCATAGGTAACGTTTCTCTAACATTTATACAAACTACAGCCATTCTAAAATTTATGAAATAATTACTGGTTCCCGCTACAATATTAGTAGTTTGCGTGACTAAAGCTTAGGTCGCACGCTTAGCTACACCACGGTCTGTTTGACTTGAGGTTTAAAGCTTATTTTACCATAGTTGGGAGAGTTGTGACTAAGAATTTGTTATTGAAGTCTGCGTTCAGAAGTGGTCCAAATATAATAGTTATTTGAATAACGTTGAAATCGTCTATCAAAATCAAACAAGTAATAAAGTCAATAGCCAGAGCCTTGTTTGAAACTGGTTTCGCAAAGGTTGTCATAAATAATCTCTCCTTTATTTATTTAATACTACGTTTTCCTTGCAACTTTGTTCGCGTAATATCGGGCGAAAAGTCGACAGTAGAAGTCTTGGTTGTATATAACAGAGGATTTGATTATGCGTAGCCAAGTAATTATAACAAATTAAGCTATTATCAGCGGCTTCGTTTTTATACGGAATTTATACATTACGACAAACAGTGATTGCTAACGCCATCATTAAGTGACATAGTTCGTTAAACTACCCTTTTTAACACTTTCATGGGTATTTTACGCATTTCAACATTGTACATACTAAGTGAGTGACGTATAATACTTTATTCTCTTTGTTATTAGCACTCTGTTTGATGCCGTTCGTTTATCGCTTACGAGTTATATTTTTTCAGCGGTGGCAATATGCACCTTTTTGACATTCCTCAGTCTTTAAGCTATGTTATTTTGTATTAATTGGTTCAGTGAGTTAGCCATGAAAACGTAAGTAGTGGTAGTAGGTAAATACAGACAGTCGGATAGACCAACGTAGTTTGGTTCGTACCTATTTACAGTAGAGACACAAACTTCCAACTAACAATTGTTAAATCATGTGGCGCTCGGATCTCTCTGCTAACCTCACAAGGGGCTTGGTGTGAAGTTATAGATACAATCGTTCAAGTGTACTTAAAATTTATTTCATGAGGCTATTAAAATTTATTACATTCATGATTTAATATTTTATAAACTTTATGTAGACTGTATGGTAATCTCAAACTTTTTCCATTAGGTATTTCCAATCTCATCGCCATCGGCTTTTCTGAATACTTGATTATCATTCTAGAATTGTTTTGTATCATAATAGCTAGTCACTCTAACATCAACTCCAATTCCAAAGACGCAAGTCTTTATCTTTATTAATACGCTGGCGAACTTTTTAATTTCTAAATATCGTCGCTTATCAATAGGAGTAAAATTGGAAGTACGAAACAGGCGAAGTCGCGACCAGAATGTAATTGTGGAAATAAAGTCATTAATTGTTAGCTGATACAAGAGCTGAACACATTCTCACATAATTCTCGGAGCGACAAGGGGCGATAGCAGACGCGATAGTGCCTCAACCACGAACCAGCCCGAAAAACGTTAAATTGGGCACGATTAAAAAATCACAAGGCATACATTGTTCCGGCATTCCCAGAACAAGCGTGGGGCCTTAATGAAGTTAGCAGAGCACATAACAAAGAGGTAAGGAGGTGAAGCAAAGTATAACGTGAAAAAAAGCGTTGCCTTGGCTCGTTGGTGTGATTTATTGCCCGCGGCGCCCCCTCGCGGTCCCCAAGTAGCGTTAAATAATTCAGCTTTTAATTCGTTATCGCGGCCACCGGTGTTCGTACATTTACACTATTTGCACCGAGAAATAATTTACTGTGAACATCCTTGGGGAGGTTGAGAGCAGTTTGGTTAATTTGTGGGGATTCGCCGGCAGTGTTACATTAATATCGATTGGAAGCGACGGTACTGATGAGATTAAAGGCGGAAACTCACGTGCTCATAGCTAGTGCGGCGGCACGTGAACGGTCACGTACGAGGTATACACCGAAGCTACATTAACTAGAATTTCAATTTGATGGCAATTCAATATTTTACTTCGGAAAATGACGATGATCTTTACGTCACTATCATCTGCATATAACAGACAGAGAAGTAACAATGTCGGCGTGCCACCGACTTTGTGGGCTGTTAGTTTGTTTTTGTTTGTAATCAAAACAATGTCGAAAGGCAAACAAGCGTACGGCCCATCTGTTATTGATTGATTGAAACGATTATCGTAGACTACAAACGCTTGCAATACAAAGAATATCGCTGTCACGCTGCTAGCCCAATTTTTTTTTATACTAAGTCGGGAGGCATACAAGCCCACCTGATGTAAAACGATATCCGTAGCCTATAAATGCTTGGAATACATTCAGTATATTCAGTATTAGTCGCGCGATGCCACCTCTCCTGCTAACACAGCAACTCCTTAGGACCGGAGGACCTCGCTCACACACAGGAACACAACAGTCCTCTAGGGAATTGTATTTGGCTGCGGTTTTTCTGTGAGGTGGAGGTACTTCCTCTTTGCTGCTGCTGCTTTGATGCGCCCTACGTCTCTTAAAAACATCCAGACCAAGACACACAGACATGTTCATGCACACAAATGTTCGCCCTGTGTGGGAATTGGTGGTTGGTGTCGAAGTAGCGTAACAGCGCGTTTCACCAGTGCGCCACCGAGCTCGTCGTAAGCTCACTCACTCGCATGAAAATAACAACACTCCAAAGAGTTGATATTTGAGTACAGTCTTCTGCCCGCCAGTCGGCTGCTTTAATGAGCCCTATTTCTGTTTTGGCAGACTCTCCTTTGTTAATTTGTTAATTAAGGTGCATCACGTTAGATTTTGTCACGCTTTCTTTCTTTTTATCGTTCTTATTTTATGAGTGGTAAAAGTATAAATTAAAAAAATTGACATGAATTAAACAACACTTTGGAACGTGGGTTCAAATATTTTTCTACGTTCTTGAAAGTATGAAAAAATTTTAAAACGGAAAAAAATGCACATCGTGTCAGAATGCTATGTTTAAAACTGATTTACGATAGTACAGCTTTACATTAGCAACACAAGGAGTAGGTATCGCATAGATATTATTCTTTGGCTGCGTAATTGCGTAATCACGCGTAAGGTAACAAGAGAAGCGATCAACTAGCGAAACTTGAGCTATGGTTACCAGACAAGTAATAAACATACGTACATATATATTATTGCACATGACAGTACTAAACACAATATATAAATATTAAACAGTAGTTTTGGAAAGATAAACTTATCTACATAATAAAGAGGTCTTTTTCAGCCAGCATGTGGGACATTTTGTAAAATATATCACATAGAAAAAGTATAATACACCAGAAAGATAGTAATTCACAAAAAACAATATACACATGTACACTTAAATATGTACTTATTAATATTACTTACATAACATTATAGTTATGAAATAATTACCACTAAAATACAAATATATATTAACGTCTACGTGATAATTGATAGATGGCCTTTCAATCTGTTTTTAAAAATCGTGATGATCTCTCGCGAATATACGAAAGCAGTTGATTCCACAACTATTTGTTTTTAATGTGTTATTAGCACATAGTAATAACATTTTATTTAATTTGTAATTTTTTTCTTATATTATTTAAGAGAAAACATTATTTTTCATATTTGCTTGTCAATATAAGCCTCCCATAACATTGACGTTAGAAAAACATTTAAAAAATCTATTTAAAAATAGGACTGAAACTTCGTCGATTCGTTATCATCGAACTAACAAACAGATGAACAGTTTGTTATAGTGTTTTGGCACTCTATTATTGCTTCTGAACATATTTCCACTAAAATTTCGAACATGAAAAATGCGTGACCAAACCTTCATCATGGTCATCGATTACTCTGGTACTAATTCGGTGCAGTGAATTAGATTGATATAATCCAGAGGAACATACACTGAGCACTCAAAGAGGGCCAATTTTCTATAGTTCATAAATTAGTAATGCTGTAATAAATAATCGATTTCAAACCTCTGCTTGCTGTGGTAGTGCCGACATGGCCGAAGAGATTGGCGCTCGGGTCCCAGAAGGTGCGTTCAAAGCATAATACCACTTTGTTCAAGTTACCGTAACCAAGACGTTTAATGGCAGCAATCTAAAACAGAATTCGTTACATTAATATATCATCAAATGTGTATAGCAAAATAGATATATAACAATATATTATTCACATCTGATCAGTCTTACCGGGAATACAGTGCTAACTAGTAGAGGTAAGACCGTCTTACCTATACTAATTTACACAATATTACTATAGACCGAGCTAAACTCTTTCGTACAATTCAAAGCCCTGATTTATGTATGTATCTCATGCCGTACGTAATAGGAATTGTAATCGGACTAATGATGTCAAAATGATTAACTACTTTATATGATTTATGATTAAATACTTTATACATAATATATAGGAATATAATTAAATGATTTTCAAATCCTAGGGGAGATATATTCTTTGCCGCTGTCAACTCCACATTTTTTTATACAACAAAAGGGTATCCCTGTGAACTGTATGTATCACATGCACAAAAATTACCTCTTGTACACACAAAAAAAAACAAGATAAGTATGCACTTTTAATGCTTATTACAGTGATATAAAATTCAAAAGTGTATACTTATCTCGTATCTTGTGTGTAAATCAGTCAGTAATGTAGTGTCCGCGTTTACCATGAACTTTGAATAAACGAACGAAAAGAACTTTGAAAAAATTACTAGGATATCAAAATCCTATGTTATATTGTAAATAATAATCAACAATGTAATTAATGTTAATTAACGTTAGTGATGTCCTATTATATTCAAAATTAAAAGGCATTAAGGCACGAGCTATTGCAATTATATATCTTAACTGTACAGTTAACCACATATTAATAGTTGTGATAACGCTGATTAAGAAATAGTGATAATTTTGCAGTTGGCGGTGTATTATACATAATACCAATTATTAATAATATATTTATTCTGTGTAATACAATAACAGTATATTGTTGTAAATAAGTAACTTAATATCTATGTTGATTTAACATTTTTCGTTTTTATGCCATACCGGCGCATGAAATTCAAGGCAGTGCGCCACGAAGGGATCATCAATGGATTATCAAGTAATTTCTTATTCCTGGTAATTCCGGTTCTCCTGTTTCATTAATTTTCTATTTAAGCGGAAGTTATAGTAATTGCCCCAAAAGATTAAATTCAAGTTTTGTTTATATCTTAACGTTAAAAACCCGCCTGATCGTTCCTATTCCAATTTGCGAGTGTTTGAGAAAAAATTGTGTGTGGCCTCAATGTTTTCTCATCAAGCATTTAAGCAATTTTTTTGCTATTTGAGGTTAAATAATTAATTTATTTGCATAAACATGTGTACAACCTCACATACATGGGTGTAAACGTGTACAATGGATGTTGGTCTGATTAAAAGTAGATTCAAGATGTTTTGCTTGATACAGCGTACAAATACGATTATGACAAGCTTCATATGCTGTGGGAGGCACAAGGAGGATTCCGAAATGGAAGGGGATGTACGGATCAAGTTTTCTCGCTCCGCAATGTCGTAGAGAAGCATCTGGCCACAGACCAGAAGGTTTTCTGCGGTTTTGTGGATCTTGAGAAGGCATTTGATAGGGTTGTGCGAAAGGAACTGTGGTGCATATTGCCGAGATATGGGATTGACGGCTCACTGCTGCGTGCTGTGCAGTCCACCTACAAGGATTGCTCAGCATGTGTGCGAATAGATGGCAACATGTCACCCTGGTTTGATGTCAAAATTGGTGTCAAACAGGGTTGCATGTTGTCTGCTAGGCTGTTTATTCTGTATCTCGATAGTTGTCTACAGAGAATAAGATCGACGAATGTAGGATTACGCATGGGTGACCTAGTGGTGAACTGTCTGCTGTATGCAGATGATGCTGTCCTGTTAGCAGAAACACCATCTGAGCTGCAAACACTAGTCACAATGATGAAAGACGAATGTATGAAGGAAGGCTTACTATTGAATGCGAAGAAAACAAAGATTATGGTATTTGAAAGAGAAGAAACCAGAACCAATGTAAGAATTGCGGTAGATGATGAAGTGTTGGAACAAGTGAATGAGTGTGTATATCTTGGATGCGCTTTCAGCAGGGATGGAAGGTACACCGCAGATGTGGAAAGGCGAGTGAGTGCTGGGAATAGTGTGAATGGAGCGTTGGGAAAACTTCTTGGCAGTAAAAACCTGAGCCAGAAGGCGCAGCTGGCTATACACAATGCAGTGCTGGTCCCAACGCTTACTTATGGAAGCGAGAGCTGGGTATGGCAGAGAGAGCATGAAAGTAGGATAAACGCGGTTGAAATGCGAGCGTTGCGCAAAATCTGTGGTGTAACGCTTGCAGACCGTATCCGCAATGATGAGGTTAGAAGCACAGTTGGTCTGAAAGAGAGCGTCGGTGTTAAAATAAAAAGAGGCATGCTCCGTTGGTTCGGACATGTAGAAAGAATGCAGGATGAAAGAATGACGAAGCAGATATACAATGCAAAAGTGGAAGGATGTAGGAGCCGAGGAAGGCCAAGACTTACCTATCATGATCAGATTGGTCGTGTTCTATCAGAAGGTGATGTCAGGAGCCCTAGAAACCGGCGAGCGTGCATGAAAAGAGCAATGAATGTGAAAGAAGCGAGTGAGGTATGTAAGGATCGAGTTGCGTGGCGCTCGGTTCTCTCTGCCTACCCCGTAAGGGATTTGGCGTGAAGTTATAGATAGATAGACAAGCTTCATATGACAAGAGCATGATATGATATAACTTATATATAAATACTAACCGTAGAGGAGAGTCTATATAGGGGTTGTTATCTTGGCATACAAGATGCTAACTTCATTGTGAATCAATAGGACTTTTCCAATTCAGCTTATTATCAATAAGTAGACCAAGAAATCCAGCAGTATCGCATTCGTTAATGATATTCAATGTTAATAAATGTTACAATTGCTTCAATTTTCAGCTTAATCGGAGTAGGCGCTTATCTAGCCGCTTAGTAAATTAAAAAATATTATTTTTTGTCATCTTAATGGCGTAATAAATGGGAAGTCTTGCAAATTGCATACAGGCAAGGCAAAACAGATATCGCTTCTAGTTATTTCACGAAAAATAATGTAAGGATACATTCGTATCCTAACAAAAATAGTCAACAGCGTTAAGTAGCTATACTAAAAAGTAACGCAAAAACACTTACTTTCCAATCAGGTAAAGGGGGATCAAACTTTACGAAATTCTGTTGATTTTGGCCGTTATTGGCGACAGCCACTTTCAGCACTCCCAGCGGCAAAGTGCATAATACAACATCACCTGAAAGAGGACACAAATCTTACTATTTTTTCCACATATCAGAAACTATTATTAAACATTTACAATAATAAATAAGCTACATTATTAATTATCATGCAAGACAGTAAGTTTGGCTAAAATATTGCGTTTGCAATAATAACGTATACGTAATACGTATAAAAATTTAAAAATTCAATATTATCAGAAGTTACCATCCACTAAAGTCGTCGCATCAACACTTAAGGCTGGCTTATCCCACTAGATTTCATAAAAACGCTTATACATATGTATTTATAGCTTTATATTACACTTTCATTTAAAGGTTTTGATCAAACCGGTGGTGTGTCTTCTACAATGCCTGTAGTATGTATCTTCATAGAGATAACAAAAAAATTTGTGACAAATTGAAAACATTGAATAAATGTTACTGAATCCGCATATTCGACCATACTTTAAAAGATTTCAGAGCAATACGATCTGCACGGGTTGTCTTATCCGTACGGAAGTTGATATCGGGCACGGCCGAATATTTGTACGATCCCTGCAAAGCGTAATCCGTGTGAAGCAATTCGTATTACTACAAAATGTTGTTCTAATGCCTGCCGTATGTCTTCGCTTTGAAAGTACGCAAAGGCCAGTCAGACCAAAATCTCTCTACAGCAATGCATAGGGTCAGAGCGTTATAATTTGCACCGAACAAAATGTTATTCTCGTGCTGTTTGTACTCTCCTCGACGCAAAACTACTGCCAATCCGACGATATCTATTAGAACCCAAAGAGCAACCATTTCTGTTTATAAAGTATAATACATACTTAGTGCGTGTATAGAGTCGTTTATTTTTGTTATCGTCAGTATCGAATCGACCTTTTCGGCTAATAATAATCTATATTTCTATTTATTACACTTTTTTATTTATCTCCATAGTTAGATAATTTCCTTTAATAATAGACTAAAACAAGACTGAGGAAACACAAACAAATTTGTTACTGTAATACCGTAATTACTTATAATAATATCAAAAGACAGAATAAACTCATGCCCAAATCATTAATCTCCGATGGAAAAACACAGCGATGAGATGGGGAGTGGTAACTAAAAATAGTGTCATGGCTGAAATAATCAGCGTAAAAGCCTAACTTCGACCAACAATCACTTGTATTTTACACGCGAAAAACGTCGTATATTTGATTACACGTGTTGCGTGTTTAATTACATTTATTGATAGACCAGAACTATTCCAAGAACATAGACGTACAAAGTATATACTCGTACAACTCAGACCTCTTAGACTCTCAGACAGGCAGGCCGTACGTTTGTTTGCCACCTTAGTGGAATATAAAAAAAAGACCTTGTTCCACGAACGGCACATGTACAATTCGACAAACTTTTATTTATCCAATGAATATTGATTGTCTTTATAATAGGACATATCAAAGGGTTGAATACTAACTTTATTATACATTTAAGGTAGCAAATAAGCGTACGGCATATCTGATGGGAAGCAGTTACCATATTTGCAATATCAGAGATGTTACTTATACCTTGCCGACCTTGAAAAAACGTTTTCACGCCTTTCTTGAAAAAACCCCATGCTGTCTCTTAGGAAAACCACGGCTGGGAATTCATTCCACAACTTCAGAGTTCTCGGGAGAAAACTTCTCTAGAACCGCACAGTACGCAATCACTGCGGTTTCAGTATGTGAGTGTGAACTTCACAGGTTGTAACAAGATGCTGTTGGCGCCATATCGAACAATTCTTCAGAACACAACCCGTTTTACTATCGGTAGAATACACAAAGAGAGGTAAAATCTCATCTCAAACTTAAGGGCTCAATACCGTGGTAAGCTTGGGATAGTTGATAATATTCACAGCACGTTTCTCGCGGTCCTAGCTGGTTTCCTGGTATACTGCCCAAAGGTGACTATAGTATTCCATGTGCGGTCTCACTTGAGACTTATATAACAAAATATTAACGAGAAAACAATTCTGTCTGTTTGTCACATCTTTGGGACTAATACTCTCAAGTATTAATAAATATGGGCTAAGACCCTGAACTGATTGTAAAGACATTTGGAAAAAAGGTAGTATAGAGAAGAGCATAATATGTTATTAATTAACGCGAAAACAGGCAGAAATTAGTTTATGTGTTCACAGATCTATATCCACGCAATGAAATCATAGATGTAGTATATACAAGTATTTTTTTAAATATAGATGCAGCGGGATTTCATTATCATTACAGAAATTTATTGCTATTATATATGCTATTTTTTGTTCCGGTGATTTAAAGCTGTTAACTGCAAATTGTTAATAGATGGCGTTATTATGTTTGTGCATCGCGCCATTGTTCTTCGCGTTAGCCTGTAAGAAATATATTAATTATCGCAAGATTTCACCACCTCGCTCCCATATGTACGGAGGGTGCCTCTCACCAAAGAATGATTAACGCACTTTCAGGGTCGGTTAGTCCTTTTGTGGGGCCTACATTTTCATGAGGGGGAAAAAATATCAGGTGACGTAGTAACGTGCCACAGGGGCCAACTATATAGTCAGTGCCGAAAAAAAAACCTTTATTTATTTTATTATTACTTTACTTCAACTGCCATGCCTTAGAGGGGATTCGTGGCATCGTTATAAATGTAAAAGAGTATATATTTATCTAGTTGTCCTTTTTTAAAATCAAAACGGAGCGACGAATTGATTGTCTCTTTTTGAGAGATTTATTTTGTACGGAGGGCCCGCCAATGACTACTTTTTACCGCGGCAAAATATCGTATCGCTACCATAGGAAAACACGCATTGCTTCCCTTTGACCACGCGGGCGAAGCCGAGGAGAACAGCTAGTAATTAATAAGAAAAACGCTACTGAGGAAGTACCTACACGTTACAGAAGATCGCAGCAAAAAAAAAACAAAATCTTTGAAGGGTAATAATTGTGGGACTGAGGAAGGTTGTGGTAGCGGTGAGAATGGCATACGAGAACGATAAACATGTGCATATCATTCATAAGCTACGGATTGCAGCTTCACATCTGGTGTCCTGTAAATTATTTACCAGCCTAAGTATAAATTGTTATAAAAAGGTATAAATTGTCACGCTTAATTCGACGCTCTTAACTGTAGTTCCACTCAATTGGTCAGCCCCAAGGGACCAGTAAATAGTAAGTCATTTCGTTTCAACAATTACTTCAGTAAACCACCAACGATTCCCGGCACAATATGAAACAATAATGTGATTTGTATAAACAACATTTATATTGAGCAAATGTGCTTACAAAGGGGACTAATCTCAAAAAATCAAGGATAAACACGAATTCTATAAACAAGTTTGGTATATAGAATTTGGAGGCACGTTTAACTAATGCCATTAAAGAATTTTAAAGAACTCGTTGAAGTTTTATGCTAAATATAAAATGGCTGTTTTTGATATCTTAGCCTCAAACTTCCATTATGTAGAATTTTAAATGTTGTGTAAGTGCCGTAAAAATGATGGATTGCCTTTGTGCCTTCTCTAGACCTTTCTGTATACCTAATTCCCTTTTAGAAATACAACGACCCTTAAGTATCGTTACGTCTAAGCTGTAGTCCATACAGATAAAATTTAAGGACTGCGAAATTTGGCTTTCAGTTTAAGTTACTGATAATAGCTTGAAAGCTGTTCCTTAGCTCTGTCGGTGTAGCTCCCAAAGGTGGACCTAACATCTATCTGGAACCATCATTGCTCTGTCAGCAACGAACAGTGTGATAGAGCCATTACAAGTGCAGATTTACGTATATGGTTAATATAGTAATTGGACCAGAAAATTTTGGTGCCTAGATGTGTTCATAGTGGTTCAAACATCCCTCCCGTCCTAACGCGTCTTCCTCTTTAGGACTTTACTATTAATTTACCATCACTGAACCGGCAGTCATGGCCGATCAGTGCCACACACTAGTTTGCTGACTTTGACGGAGACATCTTGAAATTTCTGTTCAATTTCTTCATTCCAGATGTTGTCTTCTAAAAAACTCCCAAGCATAACTTGCTCCATCGCTCGCTATATAAATTTCAAGCAGCGGACTAGCCCAACGGCAACGGTGACATTTCGTTCCTTTGGTACGGAGTCCTGCTACTAATATAGCAACTTCTCCGTAGCTTAAGTATGGTAAAATCACTCTTTCGAAGGAAGGCAACAACCCTCCAGGGAGATTTTTAGTGAGGTGGAGTTTGGCTATTGTGTACAGCGAGGTGGAACTACTTACCTAGTCAGGCTGCTTTGAGGCGTTCTACCATTCTTGAGTTAGCTTAACGACTGTCATATCTTAACTTAGCCGGCTTAACGTGCCCGGAGAAACTCTAAACGTTTAGTCGTTTCTATAGACAAGCTGTTAAACTTGCATGTTCAATTAGACTAACACACGCATCGAAGACTTCGAGATTGTCAAAACAATCATTTATGATGAGCTCGATGGCGCAGCGATTAGTAATTCGACTTTGACACGTTGGTGTTGTTCGTGGCTCGTGACAAACATTCATGTGCATGAACATGTCTGTTTGCCTTAATCTGGGTGTTTTTAAAAAAGGTAGAGCACATCAAACAGCCCCTCTGGGGAGGTACTTTTCTTACTGCCAGAAAACCGCAGTTAAATAACTCGCTAGGCGGTTATTGTGTTCCTGCGAGTTAGGTCACCAGTAAGCTCCTAAGGATTTTCTGTGTTAGCAGCGGAGGTGGCATCGCACGCGTAATACGTAATGTTTTGTAAGCGTTCGTGCTTGTATGCCTCCTGAATTGTACAAATAAACATGTACAGAGGCTTCGATTAGGCTAACATGCACATTGACGCATTCGAGCTTATCAAAACAAGTATTATATAATCTCAAAGTCTAGTACATGTTAACATAGTGTATCTAGTTGCCGCATACCGAAATATAGGTTTATAGATGTTGATCAATTCTTTCAGTGTTTAGATTCTAGCATGCCAAGTTCATGAATTTGTATATAACAATATTATAACATCATCAGCAAAGCATAGGTTTTAATTTTTAATTTAGTTTTAATCCATTAATTTTCACCCCGTAGCTGTCCCAGTTGGGCTCACGAAATACAAGTTCCAGCACAGCTGATACGATCTTTGGAGATAAGGGGTCTCGCTGCCGGATAGCTTTTTTCTTTTTAAGCTCTTTACTGACTGTGGACTTTTCGAATTTTGCTACCAGTACTGATGTATATTTATATATACCCTGGATTTTAAGGGCTAGCCAAATTTTATCATGTTTTAAACAGTGAAATGCTTTATTGTGTTCGATAAATGCCATACAATACTCGTTACAATATTCCTTATATTTTTCGATAAATAATTTCATGGTGTGAATGAGATCAAAGACTGATCAATCCCGTTTTTTCGCTTAAATTTTTTGTATGGGTCTATTTATGCAGTTTAATACTATATTCATTTATTACACAAAACCGACGTACAGTGATCAAGAATAGGTGACAAAAAAGTTGTGGAGATATACCAACACTTTAGCACACTGGTGAATTTGTAGACTCAAACAATCTATGGGAGTCGAAATAGAAAGACACGATGAAAATAATTTAATCGTCCCAGAGTTTGTATCTAACCTACTCCACGTATACTCTAAACCCTTTCTTTTGAAGGAGACCCGTATCCCTGCAGTGGGATGAGTAGGGGTTGATGTGGTGGAAATAGTGTCGAAAAAAGTGTAAAAAAATTGTAGCATATTTGAACGACTAACATATACACCGTCTGAGGATGCATCGAGTTGATGCAAAACACGTGTCTCAGAGACGACCGGAGCAGCCAGGGCAGCAACGGTGGAGGGTGCATGTGGTTTCTGTTCAAATTGGCGGGCAATCGACCACATTAGCCGGGACAGAGACGATTGGAGCAGTCACGGTAGCTACGGCATGCATTTTCTAATGTAGTGGATGGGTGCCAGCCGACGTTAATTCCCATAAAGTAATTGGTGGCGGAAGCACACAAACGTTAGTCCAAATTGCATTCAAAGTTAACGACTAGTGTGTCAATTACTTAAGTTCTAAGTAGATTTCAACAACTACAAACAAACTCGCAATACTAGCAATTTGAAACTACAAACTACCGATAGCACGAGCCCAACGAGACTAGCACCGCCTACAAACATCAACGGCCTCAGACCCCGCCTGTATGCAAATGTCCCGGAAGAGCTCCGGGCGATACCCGAGCCCGGGAAGTGAGATGGGGTCAACATGGCCCCGACAGTATTTTTACGTCACGGCCTCATCAAAGTAAAATTAACACGTTGGAATTGCAAATCATTTCGCGACAAAGAAATGACAAGACGAGCCGACCTCGTTGTGGATTTTTCTCATAACGCCCATTATCAAGCTTTGTCTTTTTTTTTTCAACTTCCTTCTTATTGCGGCCACATGAATTATATTTTTCTGTTTGGCACGGAAAATTGAAGAAATACGTCGACGCTTTGCTGACGCAGTGGCGTAATTGACAACGAGTGAAGCTTTATTTCATTTCGTGTTCAACTCTTTTTGTTGGGCTTAAATGTAACTTTTGTTTTTACTATTCTATTTTTGTTACTATACAATAATTAATTTGAAGAATGCGAAGTACAAACAGGCATTTCTTAACAACTGATTGATTCAAAACCTCATTGATTTTGCTCCTTAAGAATACCGATTAGTTTAAGGTTCAGGTAGAGCCAAACCTAAACAAAATGCTCCCAATGTACAAGTGCTGATTTAGGTTTGAAAATTAACCGGTAAACAAGCCCTGCTTTTATACCATTAAGGTGGTAAAGCTTATATAATTACCGCAGTCTAAGACGCGTAAACACTTACAATCCCAGGGGTATCGCTCGCCTGTTGCAGATCCTGTAGAAACTTTTTCACGCCATTTTTCAAGAATCTAATGTTATAATCACTTGGGAAAACCTGGGCAGGGTGTTCATTCAACAACCTAAGAGTTCTTGAAAGAAAACTTATCTGGAAACGTATAGCGCTCGGAACTTTGTGGCTCCGCATTTTTTTTTGCCCGCCTGATATAAAGAAGTTACCACAGCCTATGAAAGTTTGCAACACATTAAGTATCACTGACGCGATGCCACCTCTGCTGCTAACACAGCAACTCCTTAGGAACTTACTGATGACCTCATTCACACGCAGGAACACAACAACTCTCCAGGGAGTTGTTACTTGAATGCGGTTTTCTTTGCAGTGGAGGTAATTCCCCAGACTACTTTGATTTACTTTGATGCGCCCAACCTCTTAAAAACTCCCTTGCTGCTAACACAGCAACTCCTCAATCACTAGCAGGAATACGAGAACCATTTAAGTATTATACTACTGTGGGCTTCTGTGAGGTAAAGGTACTTCCCCAATCGGACTGCTCTGATATGGTATACCTCTCTTTCACCAGAGCCTCGCTTGTTAAATAGCATGAAGCACTACGTGCAGACTTTGACTTTAAATATGATAGTTAGTCACTTATATGAATCCTCGCCGACTGCGATATAGTTGTAGAAAAGGCAGTATTGGGCATCATATCAAACAACTCCTCTGAACACATATGGTAGTACCATCAGCAAATTTAAAGAGAAGCAAATTCTCTCCATACATTTAAGGGCTCAATACCATTTGTAAATTTAGGGTCGTCGATAATCTCTACAGCACGTCCTTGAATCGAAGTATAAGATACTGTAGTTAATATTCTGGTATTCCCGTCCAAAGATGACTACATTAGTAGTAGGTATTTTAACGAGCTCGGCGAAACAGTCATGAATGATGCGTCTTTGACACCAACGCTCGTGGGTTCGATTCCCATACAAGGCAAACATTTGTGTGCATGAACATGTCTGTTTGTCTTGGTCTAGATGTTTTAAGAGAGGTAGAGCGCATCAAAGCAGCCCGTCTGGGGAAGTACCTCCACCTCACAGAAAACCGCAGCCAAATAACAAAGTTGTTGTGTTCCTGATGTTTTGATCCCATGTGTGAGTGAGGTCACCAGTAAGCTCCCAAGGAGTTGCTGTGTAAGCAGCAGAGGAGGCATCGCGCGGGTGATAATTAATATATCGCTAGCGTTAATAGGCTACTGTACCCGCTTTACATCAGGTGGGCCGTATGCTTCTATGCCTCCCGACGTAGTACTACATTACTCCTGACTTGTAACTTGGAAATAAAAAACATGCCATAAATATGCTCCGAGCTGAAGTACTGGTCCGCTCTGTTGAACACACCGAGTTTCTTGAATGCCAGGTACTCCTTCTCCTTTAGTTTAGCATGCTTATAATCAAGGCATGATTTACGACGTACTTATGGGCTTAGTATATAAATCATAGCACATAATAAGGTCAACGAACGTTCACTGAGGAAATAAAATTCACGATTGAAGAGCAACTACTACAACAAGCAAAATAAAAAAGTGTACGCACACAAGTGGTCGGAAAGGTACAACGTGGTCATCATCATGCGTCTCTAATGGATTGGTGGGGTGTGTCTTATCAAGGATTAACAAAACTTCATTTTAGTGAAAAAGGAGTGAAGACTTCACCTAAAGTGTATCAAGAGTCTGTCTGTCCTGGATCATGTTGTGAAACTTCTTAGCAATACACTTTTTAAAAATATACCGTGGGCTTTCCAGCAGGACTCTGTACCTGGTCATAAGGCACGAACTACCCAAGCCTGGCTCGAAACCAACGTTCCGGACTTTATAAGAGCTGAAGACTGGCCCTCATCTAGCCCAGATCTGAACCTGACTACAAATTATGGTCAGTTTTAGACGACAAGGTCTGCTCGAAACGACACGCCGACATTGGGCCTCTTAAGAAATCTCTGGAGGAAGCAGCGGCTAATTTCCCATGGAAACAGAGAGATGGAAGAGTACAACGAAATAACTTTATTTATTTATTTCTTCCTTCATTTATTCTTTCCAGGGTGATTAAACTATAAAAAAATAGCGAAAGAATGATCTAAATGAAAAGTTGAGAAAGAAAATGATCAATTATAACTTGGAGATCGACGACATTGGACAAGCCTTAATTTTATTACGCAATTTCATTTCTTGGTCAAAAATCCGTTAATAAAATCGGCTTCGTCTACTTTGGTAACTAAATTTACGTAACCAGTTATATGAGATTTTTCTTTCGTGGTTGTGAGAGAAGTTTGTGAGCGAAGAATTATTTTTCCATATTTGTAACTTTGTGATAGTCATAAACGTGGATGACTTTCGACTCACATTTTTTTTCAGGACTGTTTTTTTTTATAACAGGCATAGATCATATTTTTTTAATGAAAAATGTCATTACTAAGAACATACTTCATCTCATAATGTTGTTTTTCAGAACATTTTCCTTCATAACAGACAATGTTCGGTTGTGGCCCTTCGCCGGCGCTTCGCTCTAATAATATTGCAGTGTGGATAGCCTGATAGTGAGGTAAGCGGCAAAGTCACTTTCTTCTTTTTTGCGAGCGATTACCGTGGCCTATGAACACTTGCATTACGTTAAGTATCACTCGTGTGTTGACTTTTCTGCTGCTAACACAACGACTCCTTGGCAATTTATCTGTGACTACAGTGCGAGTGAGGCAGGAACATGACAACCCCCCAAGAAGTTGCTATTTGGCCGAGGATTTATGTGCCGTCACAGAATAACTAATAGTTTGGTGCGGTGGAGGTACTTTCGCAGATGCACCCTACCTCAGTAAGAACATCCCGACCAAGACAAACATACATGTTCAAGCACACAAATGTTTGTCCTGTGTGGAAATCAATCCCATGAGCGTTGGTGTAAAAGTAGGGTTATTAACCGCTGCACCAACGAGCTCGTCAATATTTGTACTAAACCTAGGAAGCGTTACCAAGACGCCTACGTCTGGATGCATTCAGAACAGTACCTTCGAGAATTGCAGAAGTACAACACATGTATTAATAAACGACAAGGTGATTTCTTAGCTTCGTACTCAACTAACACGTCAAAGCTAAACAGGAATGGGTTATGTACCATATTCGCTAACAGAAACAGATACATCTCTCAATCCGCTATTCATAATGCTAAGCTAAAATTCAGGCTAAAATTCTCACCTTTGAAGGTTTGAGGTTGATTCGGAGCACGAGGATTCGTTGCCTTCACAGTTACTCCAGGCCCTGCATATTGTATATCAGTTACAGCGGTACCCAATTTGATATCCAGACCTTCTGACAAAGCCACAGGAACGCACGAGAATCCATTTCGCACTGTAACAATATTATTCGTAATTAGTATTCTGAATAATTTTACAACATTCATGTATGAGGAAGTTATCTAGTGTAATGTTCACATGAGAATTTCATATTAGTCGAAAGGATGTAGTATTTAGTATTATGTATAGATACTAGTAGATACCGCTATCTATAGGAAAGGGGATAACGCTAGGAAAGAAGAATGTAAATGCCTGATGTGCTGCTCACCGTACCTATATATATCTTTTAAACTTCGGTACATGAAGCCCCCCCATCATCCATCAGAAGTCATCCAGCTATATAAGGTCTAACATATTCAACCTGACAAACTTTGCAAGGTTTATGTATATGTTGTACCTATTACGATTATAAAATTCAAATTTTAACAATGAATATACAGACTTTATCAAAAATCATAATTTAGAAATTTAAATTTTGCGAGTTGTACCATTATGCACGTACCTTTTCCTATGAATAGACTTGTAATTACTACGTAATGGCCATCGCGGGTGGAGAGCTAATCAGCTGGCGGAAACCAAAGGTCAAAAACTATCTCTCTCTATCACATTGGGAAATAGATACTGCTTAAAAGAGATAGTACTATGCTATGAATGTCTAAGAACAGTCTTCTCTCACTTTCTCTTTCAATTATACTTAAATAAAAGCAACGTTGTCATGGATTAAAGAAGATACGAACTAAACGAAGTCAGACTATTATTTACTAATTTAATGCTCGCACGCATTTTATTCTTTTTCCTAAAAATATATTTTTGGAAAGGTTTTCTTTTAAATTAATTTATCAATTAAGCCATGATGGTGTAATTGCCAACTATTGACGGGTACATTTTTTACGCCCTATATATGTATAATTTGTTGTACCCGTGCGAAGCCGGTGCGGGTCGCCAGTTGCCTATATAACTGAACTAGGACACATCGAAGCTCGAGCGACAATTATTGTATTGAAAGCGTTTATTGGCTAAAGTAACCACCTTACGTGAGTTGGACCGTATGCTTGTTTTCCTCCCGACGTTGAATTAAATACGATGAAATAATGATGTTAAATTTACTGAAAAGTCTTTAACCAATTAAATTATATGACATCAACTTACTTGAAATCTGTAACTGATTCATGTATGTTCATGCGGGACAGTGACATACAAACAGAATGAATACAGACATGACAAAGCGTCAGGTTTCGAAAATAGATATGTCACGCTAGATTGATACTTATTATATTAATTATTATCATATACAATATACCAAATTAATCTCAATATAGCAATATATATATGTATATAATTACAATATATATATTCCCCATCATACTAACATAATGCCATCAAAGTTCCGAAGGCACAGGCGACTACAATGCACATTTCAATTAGGTTGATAGCGCTGCGACGGTCTATTATGTTTCAATAACTTTAAGTGGATTTCTTACTCCATTATGTTAGTTAGGTCATAGACTTGCTACTACGATAGACCCGATTTTAACCAAAATTTCTAATACTGTGTTATATAGAGATAAAGTTCCGTTTATAAGTTTTTTTTCGTTTATTCCTATAATCTCTGGAATTCCCGATACGATTAAAAAAAACGGATTGCACTCCGGGAGTGCCGGCAGAAGTGAAAACTTGAACATTAACGTTGTGCATTTTTGAATATTTTGGAATGGTTCGATGTTTCGTTGTTGATGATGATGATGATTTTCATGGCGCTTACAACATTTTGGTCGCGAGAAAATAATGCCCTACGAACGATCTAGCGCTTCATGTTTTAATTGTTTAATTAGAGGGAACTAATGTTTTAGCGCTGCAGCGAACTTAAGTTCTAATTCTCACCAAAATCTTACGGTCAGGGTCACGTGTCCTGACGCGAGTTTAACATTTTTTACTCATCCCCAAAAAGTGCACAACGCCGCTAAAGAAGTTTTCACTTCAAAAATTGAGAGTTATGTGCCCGAAGTATGCTCGCCGCAACCCCTGCCAATCTATCAGAATGCAATTCTGACCCAAAAGCACACTGAGGAGCAGACTAGGGCGTCTCTCAGAGGTGACTCACCACGGTCGGACTCCGTCGGTGCGCATATGGTTACGGGGGCAGTGGAGGCAGGCATCAGCCACGCAGCGCCGAGTCAGGAGGGACGAGGAGAGCACGCGGCTCTCCTTAGCCATCCTCCTCGCCATTTAAGCACATGGAATGTAAGGGGTGGGCTAAAAATATAAGATGATTGAACTAATCGATGTAATAGTGATAGAAATTTAGACGTTTTGTGCGTAACAGAGACTAAGTGAGAGAGAAGTGGCACCGACGAGCTTCCCGGTGGCATGATAGACCTCTGGTCACGGGTGAACCAGGACGATCATGCGACTAAAGTTGTAAGTCATAAGTATCATATACGAAATGTTTCGAAGTATAATCTGCCAACTGATGAAATATTAAAGAGCTGCAGTATTTTGAACGTACTAAGGTAGCGTAAACATTAATTAACCTTTTAATTCATGGCACGTATAAAGTTAGCAGCCTCTTTACATCAGTAAACTACTCACTAACTAGTTAACTACTTACGAAATTAAAAAACTAGTTTTTTAATTTCGGCCTAAAAACTGTTTTCTATCGACAACAGCTGGGACCGATGTCCCAGCTGTTGTCGATAGAAAACAGTTGTTCAACGTGCGCTCCGAGCACAGAGAAGCTCGATATATATAAACCCATACAATGACACGCGCAAGGACGCCATCGAGCTCTCGATCCGTTTTGTACATAATATTTTATGTAAATTATAAATTAATTTGAATATTTAAGTATGATACAGTGATACTGGTCAGTTTGTTGAAATTCTTTAACTACATTAACTAATATACTGTCATTACCTAAATGATTTTATACATCTTAATAAAATGAGCTTTTTTATCATCATTCAGTCTCCTACAATGGATTATAGTATCTTTTGTACAATGAAATAAAAGGCTACAACAAAGAAAGACATTCAGAGTAATTTGTAACAATAAATCCTTTTTTTTTGTCAGACAAATTACACAGCGCCATCTAGCCCCAAAGTAAGCGAAGCTTGTGTTATGGGTACTATATAACTGATATACATACGTAAATACTTTTTTTTTTTTTTTTGTAAATAAATACTTACTATACTTAGAAAATATCCAGGCCAAGACAAACAGACATGTTCATGCACACATGTTTGTCCTGTTAGGAATCGAACCCACGAGCGTTGGTGTCAAAGTAACGTAACAGCGCGTTTCACCACTGCGACACCGAGTTCGTCTTAAACTTAACTCGTTATATGTCTTTTGAATTAAATTTTATAATTATTATAGGTTGATTCGTGACATTATCTTAAATTTTGACTTCGAAAAATTATTTGGCAAATAATTTATTATCTTCTATAAAACATCGTAAGGCATACAAGCATATGGGCCATATGATGTAAAGCGGTTATTGTAGCCTACGATTGCTTGCAATACGAGGAGTACCACCCGCGCGTTGCCAACCCTGCTGCTAACACTGCAACTCATTGGGAGCTTACTGATAACTCCACTTACTCTCAGAAACAAAACAATCCTCCTGGAAGTTGTAATTTGGCTGTGGTTTTCGGTGACGTTGAAATACTTTCCCAGTTAGACTGCTTTGATGTGCCCTAATCCTATTAAAAACACTCAGAACGAGACATACACATGTGTTCATGCTCACTTTGTGTTCATGCTCACTTTGTGTTGTAATTCCTCTTCCACGTGTTATCCTATTTCCTAATGCATTAAGATTAGCGGGGTCCGCTACCTAAGCCTAAAGATTTGGCGAAGATACTGATTTTGACATGCAGCGACTGCCCTCAGACCTCCACAACCCAGATGGAAAATCTGATCTTTCTCAGGTTAAGTCACACGTCTATCGAAATATAATATAAAGACGAGCTCGGTGGCGCAGTGGTAAAACGCGCTGTTACGCTACTATGACACCAACGCTCGTGGGTTCGATTCCCACACAGTACAAACATTTGTGTGCATAAACACGTCTGTTTGTCTTGGTCTGGGTATTTTCTATGCATAATAAGTATTTATTTACAAAAAAAAAATGTATTTACGTATGTTTATCAGTTGTCTAGCACCCATAACACAAGCTTCGCTTACTTTGGGGCTAGATGGCGCTGCGTAATTTGCCCGACAATATTTATTATAAATATATAAATTTTTTGAGCGTGCAGGTTTCCTCCCGATGTTTTCCATCACCGCCGAGCAATTGATAATTACAAATGTATGCATAAATCCGAAAACACGAATTTAGTGGTACATGCCAGGATTCGAACTGGGAACCTTTTGCTCATAAGGCCGGTTCCTTAAAAAGTGAAATATTACAATACAATACAATACAATATTCTTTATTGCACCACACGAAACAGTAAAATACATGAAATTAACTTATAATTAATGTACAAAAGGCGGTCTTATCGCATAGCAATCTCTTCCAGACAACCTTAGGGTAGAGGAAAACAAAAGAAAAATACAGGCAGATAGGTGGCGCAGTATAAAGTAGAAAACATAAAAGAGGATTAATTGTTAATAATCAAAACAATAATGACGATAGATACTTATATATTAATTCACTTAACAAAGTTATACAGCAGTGACAACCAGATTAACAAAAGAACGAAATTAAAATAGGATGAAGGAAAGATAGTGTGCACTAACTCGATCTTTAAAACTGAATATACTTTCTGCATTTCGAATTGTTAATGGCAGAGCATTCCAGAGCTGCATAGCTCGCACCGAAAAGGATTTCGTGTAATACTGGGTTGAGTGTGATGGCGTTTTAAGACGGAAGGCAAGAGCATTGCGAATAGTACGTCCCTGAGTTCCACTGTGGAATGAGAAACGTTCCTTCAAATATACAGGAGAAGAGGGACTAAAAAGAATAGAGTAAAGGAGAGACAGGATATGTAGATTACGGCGAAGTCGAATGGGAAGCCACTTGAGGCGAGAGCGAAATTCAGAGACATGGTCATATTTGCGGAGTCCAAATATGAACCGAATACAAAGATTTTGAAGACGCTCAAGCTTATCTAATTGCTGTTCGGTAATATTAATATAACAGGAGTCAGCGTAATCGAGAATGGGAAGGAGCAAGGATTGTGCGAGCGTAATTTTAGTATCAATTGGAAGAAAATTTTGCAATCTTCTGAGGGAACTAACAGAAGCAAACAGCTTCCTACTAACACTTGCCATTTGTGGTGACCAAGATAAAGTTTTATCAAATATGACCCCAAGATTTTTTACAGTATCCGTAAAAGGTATATCGATACCATTAAAGTTTACTGACTGCAAATTAGACCAGTCAAGTTTAGTAATTTGGCGAGGACTACCAATTACGATCGCCTGCGACTTGGTTGGATTTACAACGAGACCATGAGAATTGCTCCATTCCAGTATACGAGAAAGATCATCGTTGACTGTAGAAATGACGTCTGAAATAGATGTAAATGGACCATGCGTATAAATTTGTAAGTCGTCTGCATACAGATGGTAGGAGGAGCGAAGGTTGGAAGTGATGGAGTTAATAAATAACGCGAATAATAGTGGAGATAAAACGCCACCTTGCGGAACGCCAGCCGTTAGCGCACTCCAAGAGGAGTATGAATCATCAATACGCATACGCTGCCGACGCCCGAACAGGTAAGATCGAAACCACTCAATTACTGTTGGAGATATGTTGAGAGAACACAGCTGCATCAGCAGTATGTCAAAATCAACAGTGTTAAAAGCATTGCTGAAATCAAGAAGAACTAAAACCGTTAGATGCGAATGATCCATGGCAAAACGAATGTCATCTGAGACTTTCAAAAGGGCAGTAGTCGTGCTATGACCGGGACGGAAACCAGATTGTAAAGGATTAAGGATATTGTTATTGTGAAGGAAAGTACTTAGTTGTTGTTGAATTAAGCGTTCAAGGACTTTAGAAAGAAATGGGAGGATGGAAATGGGTCGATAGTCAGAGAATGAACGCGGATGGGAATTTTTAGGTAGAGGAATAACAAAGGCATTTTTCCACGCAGATGGAAAAATGCCGGAGGCTATGGAATTGTTAAGAATGGAAGTGACAGTAGGAAGAATAATGTCAAGGATGGGTAAGATCATAGAACGACTAATGCCGTCATGCCCCACAGCACTCGAAGCCACAGAGCGTATGTTCTTCTCAACATCACAATCAGTGAATTGATTAAAGATAAATGGCGGAAAATCAGGAGTTGGGAGCGATGAAAGATTATTAAGGGTATTGGTTTTAATGCTGCTATCCAATACAGCAGAAGTAGAGAAGTGCCTATTAAGGTTATCTAAGTCAATATTAATGGGATTACGATTCGGCTGCTTCCCAACTCCGAGCGATTTTAGAAATTTCCATACTTTTGCAGGATTTTCATTATCGACGGATTTATGAATATGGCGTCTTTGAGCATCTCTACATATTCTGTTGCAGACGTTTCGCGCTCGAATATAAAATTCTCTATATCTGTCCGGATCAGATTTGTATTTAGCTTTGGCCCTATTTTTCTTGGCAATAAAACTTTTAATTTCATCAGTCAACCAAGGCGCAGGGAGATGTTTCACTCTGACAGGACGAACAGGAGCATGATGATCGAAAAGATTTAACAATAATGTATTGAACATTTCTACTTGGTCATCAACTGTAGCAGCCAAATCAATGGCTGACCAGTCGGCATTGAGAGCATCCTCGCGCAAACTATTAATATCCATGTTACTAAAATTACGCTGCAACAGGATTTTGGGGTTAGGTTTAGGAGGGCGCACCTTATAGGACAAGAATATGAGGTCGTGGAATGAAAATGCTTCGGCAGGGCATTGCCCGTGCTTGGCAACATGATCAGGAGAAGAAACTAAGATTAGATCAAGAAGTGAGGGCTGACAACTGGGGAAAAAGTGTGTGGCATCGAGAGGTAAAATGGTTAAATTGCAAGCATGAGTAAGGGTTTTTAGTGCAATTGAGCGATGGTCGTTTTTAAGGAGGCAGGTATTGAAGTCGCCCATAATTATGGTGTGATTGAAAGGGGGCATTGAGTCTTCAAGGAGTTTTTCCAAAGCGGAGAAATAATTAAATGTGGGTGAAGGGCTATACAACACCCCAAGAAGAATGCGAGTATGGAAAAGGGTAATTTCAAGAAAAAGATGCTCAGCGCAATCATTAGGAGGATCAGACATCTGAGAAGAAGAAATAATATTGAATGGAATGTGAGCACGTAAGTAAATGGCAACACCACCACCGCCTCTCCCAACGCGGTCATTGCGAATCAACTGAAATCCTGGTAGCGAGTAAGAAGTAGAAGGTAGACACGGTTTAAGCCAAGATTCGGATACAAGAATTGCATGAATGTCCCTTACATCGAACGAGTGAAGCATGTCAACGAAATAGGCTGGAATGCTTTGTGCATTAATATGGACTACATTAAAATTCTTTGGAACATCAGAAAATTTATGTTGTAGAGTTTCATTAAGTGATATTTGGGCACTTTGGAAACTATCGGAACTGGAAGATGAAGAGGAAAAAGAAAGATAATGTTCACCTGATTCGTCACTCATTACAACTTATAAACAGAAATATGTATATATATAAAAATAAATGTAATAAATATATATAAAAATAAATAGAAATACAGTGTAAATATCCACCCGCCAGCAGAAAGAAAGATGTAAATATCGTAAGTTGCAAGAAAATGGAGACTTAATTAAAAGTTAAATATAGATTATAATGTTAAGTAATTGAAAACAGGATATCGTAACAGCATTGCACAATAGTTACAAGTACATTACAGTATTACTAAGAGACAATTCCTTACAATGACAATTGGTTGCCAACAATTAAAAAAAGATAATTAATGAAATTATATCAACACTCATATTGTCAAACGTCAAAGTCAGTAACGTCATAAGCAAATTTACTTAGTCAAAATAAAATGTTTTAGCAATTATAAATGTTACATTACAAAAAATTTTAACCGAGTACCTACTAATAGTAGTAAAAGAGACTGTACTTCGATATAATAAAGAAAAATGTGAATTACCTACTATTATGCAATGCTGAGATTCCATATCAAACTTATTTTTTGTTGCAACGCTTGGAACGAGATGCTGCATTTTTGGATCCCGCAGTGTCGTTCGTCATGGCAGCAGAACGCTCAATCGAGGCTCCAGCTATAAGGCGATTGACGTCAGCGATGTTGAGAATGCGAGTCTTGGTCCCATCGGATGTAGCGACGATTACACAGCCGCCACTCGTCCAGCACCGGGTTATCCCAAAATGTTGCCGAGCCGCCATAAAAGCCTCATGCCTTACTTTCGTTAAGAACTCTGATAAAGTAATTCCGGTTCCCTTGAGGCTAGTTTTGGCAAACCAGATCTTATTCCGGACATCAATATTATTGAACTTGATCAATATAGGCCTCGGTTTGTCTGTGTTAGTGCGCCCCATTCTGTGACATCTGCGTATATCGTTAATTGTGAAATCAGTTAATTGGAGTTTTGCTGACATAATTTTTGTGACCTGGGCCCGTGTATCTTCACCTTTGTCTTCACTGACACCATGTATGAGGAGAATCTTACGTCGCCCACGCATCTCCAAGTTGTCAATTTGCTGGGCGATTATCTCGACCTGGCTTTGTAGGTTCTTGAGAGCTGTTGTTATGAACAACCTGAATGCGACAAAGTCAGCGGACAACGAAGCAATCGTCGGGGATCCAGTGGCCTTCTGGAGATCAGCCTGGAAGTCTGCCATTCTGGCATTAAAGAGGGCCATCATGTCAGACATATTCGCCTGGATGTTCTCCATGTTATAATGATTTCAAGAAAGGAAATATACTGCTAACAGGTAGACTACACTGTTAAGTATGATAAAACATAAAAAGAATCTTGTATATATTGAGTAAAGTAATTTAAATTGTTTTTTTTAGTCAGAGCTCTGTTTTTCACTTCCACACCCAACAACTACCCACCAACCAAAAAAAAAAAAAAAAAAAAAAAAATATTCCTTGTTAAAGTAAAGATTCTTTTAATTCAATTAATTGCCATTGGGCCCTCGCGGGCACTTCGACACATCTTACATTTTTTGAAATATAATCTTATTGTATCTTATTTAATTCTCTCATTTTACTTTTTTATTTTTTTTAATCTACTAGCATTTCGGAAATGACCATTGGCGAAGAAGAAATGCCGAAAGAAGCTTGCTAATATGGGTCTCTTTTAAAATTGACAATTAGATATTACAACAAAAAAAGAAATGTACAAAAGTATATTGGTACAATAATGATATGTGAGTAGTGAAGTAGTATTCCGCTACCGGGTTCATTATTTTTTTCGAAGGCCAAGTAAGGATGGATGAGTGGAGATATACTTGATACAATACCTACTTCACTATCGGGTCAAAACTACCACTCGATCGAAACAATTTATTTTCTTCACACCCCATGTACCTCTGAATCAGTGTTGCCAGACGACCCGATTTTGGCGGGACGTCCCGATTTTTAAATCAAAATTAAATGTCCCGCGCGGGACAGGCTCAGTCGCGCTTTTCTGGGATAACAACTGTGTGTGCAGCGTACTGAGGAAACGAGGCGCGCAGTGGAAATTGTAAAGACACCACTGCCACCACTGCACAGAAATAGCACCAGCTCTTTCGACAGTTTCCAATAAAAGATACCAGGAATATGTTTAAACTAGTGTCTTTTATATCCCAACATCTAAATATTTAAAAAGTTCTGATTATATACGGTTGTTTTACTAAGTCCCGCTTTCGTTAAAAGAATCCCGCTTTTCACTCAAAAAGTTTCAAAATCCCGACTTGACAAAAAAAAATCTGGCAACGCTGCTCTGAATCTACCTATTTTAGTCGAGTACTGGCATGCTATTTGCTAGTTAGGACGACACTTAAAGACCTAAAGATTTCTTAGTCCAGCCCACCTGATGTAACATGGTTACCATAGCGTATGAACACTTGCAATACATTAAGTAACGTGCGCGCGATGCCACCTCTGCTGCTAACACAGCATTTCCTTAGGAGCTTACTGGTAACTCACTCATTCGTAGGAATACAACCTTCAGTGCATTGTTATTTTGCTGCGGTTTTGCTGTGAGGTGCAGTCACCAAACATGCTGCTTTGATGCGCCCTAACTCTCTTAAAAAGTGTAGGTACAGGAATTTACTTCTATCTCTAAAAGAAAAATACTGAAACAGTCAAAAGTGACTGCAGCAATCTAAGATTAACATGCTGTTACATTAAACACTCCAGTTCTAGTATTAAATACTCGTATACCACGTATTTATACGCCAATTCTACACTGAAATTGGTCTGTGGTTGAGCTTTGGGACCGAACAGAGACTACTTTCGGTGTGTGCACATGCAACAATGTACCATTTAACGATATTAGCCCGGTTGTTGTCACACTGCAGCGCTGGTTCCAACTGCCCGAAACTATGGCAGATAAAAGCGACCGCGAATTGCGGATATATAGTGGCCTTACTGGGTATTGTCCCCTTGCACTGGCGACGACGTTGACTTGGTACACATTAAAATGTATTAGGATTTAGAGTAAGTTCTTTATCTTTATACTAGCGACCCGCCCCGGCATCGCATGCGTAGTAGAGCATATTATGCCTACAGGTTTTTTTTGTCGTTCTTCCAAAAAGCTTCAAGGTCGCTTAAATTTTTCCGACATTTTCAACAATTATTGTCACATATCAACCGATTTACACAAAAACCTTACCACATTATACTCCTAATATAGTGATGCTAATAGTTATTAGTGGTAAAAAAGTGTTTGAAAGAGAGGAAATAATGGTTCATGATGTTATGTCATGTGGTTGTGAACGCTTGCCTCTCCACTCCTTAGGAGCTTACTGGCGATCTCACTCTCATGTAGGAACACAACAACCCTTCAGGTAGTTTTGTTCCTAACGTGAGAGCGAGTGACTGTGAGGGAGAGAGGTTTTCTTTGAGGTGGTACTTCTCCAGACGGATTGCTTTGATGTGCATGTTACCTCTCTCAAAAACACTCAAACTTACATAAACAGACATGTTCATGCTCACATATATTTGTTCTGTGTGGGAATCGAACCCACGGGCGTTGGTGCCAACGCAGCGTTACTAACCACTGCGTCACCGAACTCGTCAAAAAAAAGGGATACGATAATCAGTTTATATCAGGAGGGTCGCATGATTGTTTACCTAAAATATTGTATAAAAAAAAATTCAGAGGCTTAATTATATCTGATGATATAAAATAAAATTAAGGGGATATGCGGAATAATCGCTCTCTCTATTGTCTGCTACGAATATTCTTATCTATATATAAAATTATCTATACATTATGCATATATAAAACTGTAATCGAATGTCTGTAGATAAGAGGTATTTAAGCAAAATATAATAGGAGGGGTATTGATAAAAGCTACAGAAACCCAAACAATTCCAGATTTAGGAAAAGATAGCAAAGAAATAAAATAGGTTCGGGATTACACATGACTATTTAGCTGGAAAATATTTAGCCTTCGTGTGTAAAATTTGAGAAGCCGAACCAGACAGCATCTTGTAAGCTATAATAAAAAAATATATGATTCAGGGAGCAATCAAGATAAATCTGCAGTCGGAATACAAAAGTCTGCCGGGTAAACCACAACGGGTTAAAAAACCATTGCAATCTCTAGTTTCAAAAAAGCCGTTTACTGGTTGAATTTTTCCCATATATGTGCAAGAATTACATGTTATTTCATGGCTCCGTGTTTCCTATCCAATGTTTTCCTGCGAAATTGCCGTTCACCGAAATGCACGAAAATACTTTTAAAAATCTATTGCAGCAACGGTCCTGGCTACGGTATCAATTCATCATCAAGTGTGTCATATGATTGTTTACTCCGTTTTAATTAATAATCGAGGTTCTGGCAAATGAGAGGCGCATCAAAACAGTCGAACTGATGAAGTACGAGTACTCCTCAAAGAAGACCGCAACCAAATTACAACTGCCTAGAGGGTTGTTGTGTTCCGCGAAAGAATAAGATTACTAATAAGGAGATTCTGGGTTGACAGCAGTGTAATAACGTGTGAACACGTACATACTTTTATATTGCAAGCAATCGTACACTATGTAAACCACTTCACATCAGGTAGGCTGTTGCTTGGTTCCCAATATTGTATGGGCGGTCCGCATTTTTGTTTGCTAGCTTACAAAGTATAAAGATATATAAAGTTATAGAGTTCTCGTCGTTAAAGTTGACGGATATGCATGGTGTTTCTTCAAATCTCAAAGGAAAGGTGTTTAGAGCATACTGGCGGAGACTAGTGTTTTTTAACCGGCCGAATCCCACTTCGTTTGAGCTTGTCATCTATTGACGGGACCTATGGCTATGACCTCCAAAGCAAGGATGAGCCCAAGAACCGTTCATAAGAAGGCTGCGGCCGTTGCTGAACTTTTCGTGCCGTGGAACCTTAATAATAAAGACAAAAAAACATGAAGTTGGTGTGTTACAATTTATCAGTACACAACACGTCTTATAAGATACAATAACAGAATTAACAATAAGACACCAAAACAACTGTCAATTTAGTTTACGCCAGGAAATGTTACATTGTAAGTTTAGCGTCATTACCTAGGTTTGTTGTCGCGAATGGAGGCGACGACGTTACACATTGGTATATGCCACAGATGTAGGTGAAATAGAAGTGTTATTGAATTACAAGCTTTAAAATAAAATTATAACCAATAACAAAACTGTATACAAATTATGGTTTATAAATTCAATGGAATAAAAATATAGAAACATTATAGAATATTGACATATATCTGAGTAAGCAAGACAGAAGCAATTTCGATATCGTGAAAGAGATTCGTCGTTTACAAAGTTTGTAATCTATAACTGCTCGTAATAAAATTCTTGCTCTAATTGTTATACAAATTCTATCTATTTTTTACTTTTCTACGAATATTTTTATTTCTATTTTCAACGTCAAACCCATTACAAAACTTATTCCTATCAATGTAATTGTGTTCTTTTTTTTACAAAATGTTATGCTACTTTTTTGACAAACCAATTATTAAGAAAACCAGTTTTTCTTTGCGTCACATCAACACTTAGTACTTCCTATATATAGGATATGGTCTTCCTTTTAATAGAAGGGATGTCAAACAAGCCATGTGACTATCTGTGCTATTTAATAAGCAACCTAAGTGGGGTTATACCGATTTAATACATACACTATGTTTTTGCTTCACAGATGTTAAACGCATAAGAACATTCTACTGACTTTATTAGACCCAATATAGAGGTATTCGGACAAATACCCATTTTCTGCCACTTCCAAATAAACCCTATCTCTTTGATTTGAATCTCGATTACCTTACGTACGAAGGCGATGCGATTTTCTGACTCAATAGCGAGGTTGCATTGTCTGAACATTGTTACTGTCATGTGTCAACGATAGCAATCGTGTTCGGGTTTCCAAACGAAACGATTTTATATCGAACTAGAGGATTCCCGTGACTTCGTACGCGTTCCCCTGGATATTTCTAAAAATCCTTAGTGTATCGCCAGTAACAAGGACTGTTGACTCTAAATTTTTACCTTTATTTGCTAGATAAGTCACTATAATGTTCTATAGATATAGATAGATGGATAGATACGGACAGGAACTCCAAGAATTCATAAGTAACGATGATTACTACTTAGTTTTACAGACAGTCAATGCACAGCTGTAACAGATAGGTGTAAGCATGTTTTTTTTTCAGAGATCCTTAAAAGGCCTAAGTCAGCAATTTTTGTAACTCTTCTCCTACGAGATGAAAACAGGAGATGAAATTGTGTAAGTATTTTTTTTGACACTTATTATGCAGTTGCCCTTAATATGTCACCGGATTTAAATGGCGTGAAGTGCTACAGCCTAATTTATGATTTTCGAAATGTAGAAATTTCAACAAAAATATACAAAATAATTAATAAGAGTTAGTATCAGTATATTTTATAAATTCAACCCTTAGAATTGTCCAGACGGTTCATATGACGTTTCTATTTAACAGTCAACGTGTTTAATATGCTAGCTACAAAATGTGATATTTACCAGTCCAGTTTTACCATATGGTTTCAGAGAAGGTTTCTTCCATGTATCATCAAATTGTTAAAATATTAAGCAGGGCGCATCAATGTAGTACGTTATTGGGGTGGTATTCCGAACTTACAAAAGGACCGTAACAAAATAATATGTACCTGTAGAGTAGTATATCTGCGAGTGAGTGAGGTTACTGTAAAGTTACTGTGCTAGCAATGGGAATGACAACGTGCTAGCGATACATTCTCCTCGCATTGCAAGCGTTCATAGGCTACAGTAACGATGGACGAGCACGATAAATGGACGACCTCGGTGGCTCAGTCGGGAACGACGCGACTTGGACACCAACGCTCGTGGTTCGATTCCCACACAAGGCAAACATTTGTGTGCATGAACATGTCTGTTCGTATTGGTCTGGATGTTTTAAGAGAAGTAGCATCAAAGCAGCCCGTCCGAGGAAGTACCTCCACCTCACAGAAAACCACAGCCAAATAACGACTCCCTAGAGACCTTCCAGGGAGTGCAGTTTCAGCAGTTATCGTTCCCCAGTTGTCTTTGCTTAACCATTGCCATTTAGTAAAAATACCATGACTGATGGAGGACTCTCCAGGACGGAATTCGAGACGCCTAAACCCATCCGGCATCAGGCTGAAGTCAACACGGCTTAATTTGTGTGTTCGGTAAGACTGACACGAGGCATCGACGTCAACGAGCTGCTAAGCTTCAACATAAAATTCCGTAATTGTAATTACGAGTTGGTACTTAATATTTTCTTCCCATCATTATCCCGTTTCCCTTAGCATTGGTAGGCCTAAGGATAAGAAAGCTAAAGGATTTCGTAAACATACTGATTTTTACATGAAGCGACTACCCTTAGACCCTCACAAACCAGGGGGAAAACCAAACCTTTCACGTTAGGTCACAAGTCTTTCGAAATATATATATATTTTTATACTACGTCGGGAGGCATACAAGCATACGGCCCACCTGATGTTAAGCGGGTACCGTAGCTTATCAACGCTTGCGATATATTTAGTATCACTCGCGCGATGCCTCCTCTGATGCTTACACAGCGACTCCTTGGGAGCTTACTGGTGACCTCACCCACACGCAGGAACACAACAACCCTCTAGGGAGTAGTTATTTGACTGCGGTTTACTGTGCGGTGGAGGTACTTCCCCAGACGGGCTGCCTTGATGCACCCTACCTCTCTTAAACATCAAAACATCCAATCCAGACCAAGACAAACAGACATGTTCATGCACACAAAATGTTTGCCTTGTGTGGGAATCGAACCCACGAGCGTCGGTGTCAAAGTCGCGGCATTCACAACTGAGCCACCGAGTTCGTCAAAAATTTCTGGGACATGCAGCTTTCCTCACGATGTTTACCTTCACCGCCGAGCAAGTGGTAATTACAAATACACAACATCATAAAAATAATAATATGAATTTACCTGGTTTCAAAACAGGGACCAGTAGGTTAATATGCCTTTTCTTAACCCCATGCCAGCTTTCACTGTTCTAAGATAAAAAAAAAAAGATAAAAAAAATCATTTATTTGCTATTAGACCTTTACGGGGACTTAGACACGTCTTACATTCTTTAAATTAAATCATATTGTATCTTAATAATTATGGTTTTTTTTTGTTACTTTTAATCTACCAGAATTTCGGAAATGACCATTGGCGAAGAAGAAATGCCAAAAGAAACTTGCCAAGTTGTTGAATATACCTATATGCTAATTACAGACCAAAGAATTCTATCTACGCTGAAGTATAAACTTTCTGGCACACTTAGAACTCGCAAACGTAACATGCCGAGTTCATAACGACTTCGTATTTTATTAGGAGCCGTGAGAACTTTGTGTGAAATTATCAAACCGTACGATACGAAAGTTAAATAGCAAAAGTTGCTTGCAATGCTTACGTGTTGGGTTACCAACATCACCAAGACATGGAAATAACTTCAACAAAAATGTGTGATAATTCTACTGTGAAATTATTTTCAATTCGGTAGTATATATATTTTTTTATACCACTAAGGTGGCAATCAAGCATACGGCCTGCCTGATGGTAAACAGTCGCCGTAGCCTATGGACATTTGCAACACCTATTCACGCATTTCTTGAAGAATTCCATGCTGTTAGTCCCTTGGATAAACCTCGGCTGGGAGCTCATTCCACAGCTTGAGAGTTTTCGGAAGAAAACTTCTCTGGTACCGTACAGTACGCGACCATTGAAGTTCCAGCGTGTCAGGGTGAAGTCCCCGTATATCTGTCGATCTTTGTATATATAACACTTCTGTCCGTTTAGCAAGAGTTCAGAATATGTCGCCGAACTCTTCCTAAACAGTTGGTCCGATTTTGATGAATTTTTTTGCGTGTGTTTAAGCGGATTCGAGAATGGTTTAGATTCATAATTGGTCCCGGCAGGTGGCACTGCGATTTGGTTCTCGGATTTATTATTTAATTTTCGGGCAAGACAACGTCTGTCGAGGCGCTACTATCTATACAGATAAATAAACTTGGAGTGTCTATTTGTAATATTAAAATAACCGCTTTTTACTAAATACATATAGATGTATACACGGTACATATACCAAAGTAAATATTTTTACTATTTTTGTCTGTCTGTCTGTCCGTTTGTTCCGGCTAATCTTTGAAACGGCTGGAGCTGTATTGACGGGACTTTCACTGGCAGATAGCTGATGTAATAAGGAGCAACTTAGGCTACTTTTATTTTAGATATTTTATTTATTTTTCTTAATATAAATAAAAAATAACTATTCCGCGCGGACGGAGTACATAATACATATCCATTATTAATTTGCTGTTCGCTATTTTATTTTGCTTATACTACTTATAATCAAATCAAGTAAATAAAATTATAACTAAACAATAACTTTTTTGTTCAATTCCGCGCGGACGAAGTCGCAGGCACAGCTAGTTATATAATAATAGCGAACTCGATATATGTTCAGTCCATTTACAAGGAATATGCACTGCATGAGAGTGTGGTCAGGAGCTTGTCGCCCTGGTTTTGGTATCAATATTGGTGTCAGACAAGGTTACGTGCTGTTGGCTCGACTGTTCATCCGGTATCTGGGAAATTGCTGACAGATATGACCTATGAATGTAAGATTTGCGAATGGGTGACTTAGTGATGAATTATCCGCTTTATGCAGACTGTGCCTTATTATCAGCAGATTCACCATCCGGACTGCAAATAGTAGTCGCTGATGAAAGATATGAAATAGTGTTACAATTGAATGTGCGAAGAAAACCATGTGAATGAACCGTGGAATGTGACTTGACTCCCTGAACCTCGGCATTGGCAAAATCGTCGTTATATGTATATAAGGATGATAAAGGTAAAAGTTAAAAATTACTTGTCGAATTAAACAATTTCTTAACGGAAGTATCGCGTGTTTTATTTATTTTGTTGAACCTGACGTTTCGAACGCTTTGCAGCGTCCGTGGTTGCAGAAAGACTAAGGTGATATTTGTCTTACATTAGTTATTCAATTATTACATCTACCGACATGGATGGATTAATTATACTCGTACTCGTATATGTTCCGATTCACACAAAAATCGCTCACAGTGTCCGAACATTTTTCAGTAGATCTTTGGGTTTGTGACTTGAATATTTTTAGGACTGGATCCCAAGCAGGTGGTACTTGCCAACCATCTTCTCTATTGAAATTGGGGTGTTTTCTTATTTCAATAGCCGCGCGCTCTAATACATATTTAAGTACATACAAGGGACTAATGATAAATAAGTAATTTTTAATTACTTATTTGTCATTAGGCCCTTGTATATACTTAAATATGTATTAGATTTTATTAAAACAAAATCGTATCGTAATTAATTTTTCAAGGTTTCATTCTTTTTTAATCTGCCAGCATGTCTGAAGTGACCGCTGCCGAAGAAGATGTTTTTAGAGGGGCAGCAACGCATGAGTGACACCCCTGGCGTTGCAAATGTCCATAGGCTACGGTGACTGTTTACCATCAAGCAGGCCGTATGCTTGATTGCCACCTTAGTGGTATAAAAAAAAGAAAGAAAATGTCCAATATCAGTCCTATGGAAATAAATTAAATATAACAATAAATAAACACCAGCTTATGACGACAATAACATTATTATCCTTTGGATCCTTAGAGGCGGGCGTACTACACTACATCACTCTTTTTCAAAGGTTCCTCTACGCATTGGATCGATGTCCCTGCGCACGCCTACCAAATGACCGAAATAAATACTCGTAACTAGAGAGATATCAATTAATAAAATTAAGGTATATACGAGTATTAAAAGTTACAAAAATTGTAACGAGTGACGGAAGAGGTATGTAAAATTATCGGGTTATGTGGCGCTCAGTTCTCTCTGCCTATCCCGTAAAGGACTTGTCGTGAATATATACTTAGTCTGGCCATAAATACTGTTACAATTAAAAATAAACAAAATATTACATTTGAATTTGGAATCTGTCATTTTTATATGATTGTTCATTGAGTTTTCTCATTTTGGCGCCAATACATTGTACAATATTTTGCGATATTAAAATGGAGTGGGGTGATAAAGAGAACCGAATCGCTGTGATTGCATTACACAAAGTAGGTATGTAGCCAAATGAAATTTTTAAAACTCTCCATACGCTTGGTACGAGTATTAGTAAAATGTTTGCGTACCGAGCTATTAATACGTAGGTACAATGAGATCTCCTCTGTTTGTGACAGAAAAAGATCTGGCCGTCCACGTAGTGTTCGTACGAAAAAGGTGGTCAAAGCACGGGTAGGAGCATAATTTAAAAACCAGAAAGATTTATTATAGGATATCCATTTGCCATGATGATGAGACTTCCACAGAGAAATACGAGGTCCCGTAAATTCGCATGAGTGAAATACAATGAGTAAACGTCACGCTTTTGTCATGTTGTGTCTTCACTTGACAGCCTTCTGTGTCCAGTATAATCGTCAATTGTCATCCCTAGATGATAATAAATAAATAAGCCAAACATTAAGTACTTGCTATAAACTGTTGTAGAGTTCCTTTGTTTGCCTTCTGTCTCTATCATCGAATTGTCTTCCCAGTCTCCGTTTTGTTGTAGTGTTATCAAACCAACATTTGTATACCAAATTGCAATAGATACGGTTCAGGATGACGGTGATAAATTAATTAATAACACAAAAGATATGAGGATAAAAAATATATTAGAGCAATCACGAAAATACGTTAATTAAATTTTTGTTTAAATGTATATTCTATTCACATAGTGAGTCAACATTCTAAAAAACAGATAAGTTGTCAACTCACTTCGATTATAAGCTAGAAATACTCGTTTCTGTGACGGACAAAGATCAGAGACAATATGATCCGTTTGGAATGAGCTTCCTGCCGAAATTTACTCCAGAGAAAATATATGGGGTTCTTCAAAAACTGAGTGAAGAAATTTTTGTAGGATCGTTAACGTACGAATGATACCCCCGGTGTTACAAGTATCCATGAACTACGGTAACAGTTTACTATCAGGCGCTTGTTTGTCACTTTCGTTGTATAAAAAATAGCGACCCTGCTTGCTGTTCAGGTAAGTACAAAACCTCAAAAATTTGGATGACTACAAATAATTATCCGTTTATTGTTAATTATGTATTTCAAGATTTTATAGATATTAGAAAAATAGAAAACTCCTATCTCGGTCAGCAGTATCCGTAAGAACTGATTTCAAAATAGTTTATTCATTACAAAGAAATTCTCAGACCAATAACTTAATACCTAGACAATGACGTGCATATAATTCACTAGACTTCGGTATTCGTAAATTTCTATAGCATCTTGCATTCTATAACCGTAGGAATTAAAATTGGTGATTGCGCACAGGGAGTCGACCGCGCTGCAAAGGCTAAACATTCTGCAACTCAAACTACCTACAACACAGACATATAAGTTGTTATAATGGAAATGACAAAATTTTGAACAGCAATATTATCAGGAATAACTTCACAACCATAACGTAAATAAATGTGAAATATAAATAAACAAGGCAGGCAAAATAATAATTCATATGATTATTAAAACATAATCAAGTAACATGAATCCTCAGCGACTTAGAAATGTAAAAATGTAATAAAACAGCATTATACTTTATTCCAGCTCCAAAATTTTGCCATTTCATAATATATTTAGTATCCCCCAAGGAGTGTATGATAAGATAGGAGAAAATCAAATACATAATCAAGAGAAATGAAAAAGTAAATGATTTATTTTCTAAAGAAAAGCCTGAAAATAGAGAAATTGTTACATCCGATGGTACGATACATGATAGTAGTACAATAGAAATAATTTATCCTATAATAGCAACTGAAATGAATTCAAAATTGATCATAAATAACACATACATAGATTTAATGGAAGAAATTGCAAATAAACGAAAATTATTATCTGCTACTTACGCGGCCAAAATAATAACATAAAAATTGGATAATGAATCATAGGTGACGATTTGTGAAAAATCAAAACTAATTGCGTTTTAGACAGCTTTGGATCAAAGTTTACTAAGGAATATGAAATTAAGGGATCGGGACCAAGAAGCGATAAAACAAAATGAAAAGAAATATACTACATAAAAAAGATTAAGTACCAGAACAAAGAAATGAAGAGCAAAGTATTGAACCCAAAAGTAGAAGAAGAAGTTCATGAAGAAGTTTAAAGCAAATTAGAACATATTACGAGAGAGAACTAAAGTGTAATAACATACATTTTCATTCAAAACTTTTGCACTACTACTTACAAGAGAGTAAAATGAAGCAATATCCGAAGTAACAGCAAATTGCAGTCTTCGTCAAAGTTAAGTCAGTCCTGAATTCACAGCCAAACTATGTTCTTTAGCCATCAGTTAGGTCATGCGAACTAATATCAGTTTACACCCACATAGAAGCAGTAGTAGATATATGCAAATGCCGTCGTTGCCATAGCCGAAACGACCGTTGCATTTGGACCAGTAACAACCAGTGCTAAGGGGTTGATATGCATTCACTGAAGGTAGTACATGTATGAACTATTCAATAAGACCTGCGTGTTCTACTTTACCCTCGACTTATATTACTACTATTTTACGTATATAATATATAATACTCACCGTATTTTTACTACGTAAAATAGTATTACTGGGACTTCCTTGGTTATTTCCTTCATATATACGAAGTCTGGGCATTTCGGAATACGTCTAAGGTATACGACTTGATTATAGACTTATTTAGATGATTCGACTCAAATTTTTCTCGTCTAATTTATAAATATGCGACATTTGTGCGAATCAGAATAAGGCTGAAATACTTGACTTGATCATAACACGTAACCTATATACAGTTTCTTGTCTAATTTATAAATATGCAGAAAAGAATTCTCACGCTATTTTGTCCCGGAAACGTCTATTTGTTAAACTTAGTAAACAAATATGCAAATATATTACCCGTGAACTCTCGACTACTAAAAAATAAATAATTACGGACTCAACAGGAAGCCAATAAATCCCTACGATGCAATTACAATCGTCATAAATCAACTGGTACACTCAGTGGATATTACAACGAGCGGCAAATAGTCCTCTGTTCCCATCAATTCATCATAAAATAAATTATAAACACACTTAAAACACCTACTAGTTAGTATAATTGCTTAACTACGTAAAGTTATTAAAAGTGAACAGTATTTGTGCCAAAACCGTTAACTGTATTCATGAACAATAAACGTACAGCGCGTGCGCATTATAGTAGCCATTTTAAATTGCGTTCATAACTAGTTTTCTCCCCAGCAACGTCTTCAGAAAAGGTTCTTATTATGAAATGAACGAGAAAACCTACAGTTTGGGACACGCATGGGACGTAATTACCGACTTGGAGATCTTATTCTATTTATCTAAATCTTTCCCTTAAGTTCCTTACGGGGTAGGCAGACGGCACCGACCCACATGGTTCGGTTCTTATGACCCTCATTCGCCATCATTAACATTCATAGCTATTGTCTATGTCCTCATCTGTTCCTAGGGTTCCTGACATCACAGGTCCTGTTTTAGATGGAACTTATCCCAAACAGGAAGTTTTTCCCTAATTACTTTCAAATCTGAAGTCGAATTAATTCGGGAAGTGGAGTATCGGACGTTTGAAGGGAAATCACCTCCAATTCTTCTTCTCTCTCCATTGAATAGTTTTAGGCTGCGCTGTTTTTTATATAACGTTTAGTGGGAAATAAATAATATAGCCGTACCGTCGATAACTCTCCGCTACTGTCGCTGACATAGCATAATTACCTTCTCACTAGCAGAACTATGATAATCGTCCATTAATTATTATTGCATTACGGTCAGACAGACGGTAAGATGGAGGTGCATCCGAAGTTAGAGACTTGACAAGGAAACGACTAACATGACTGGCATCGATTATTTCAGAATTCACCAAAAATAAATTTAAAAGAACATACAGAATGGTGGGAGAGTCTGAATCGTAACTGACGGGCCTTGTTTCATGCCCTTCTTCTTCTTTGCGTTATCCCGTTTCCTAATCCGGCGGATTGGATTGGATAAGGATTGGCGGGGTCCGCTACCTAAGACTAAGGATTTGGCGAAGACACTGATTTTTACATGGAGCGACTGTCGTCAGACCTCTACAATCTTGAGGGAAAACCAGATCTTTCTTAGGATAGGTCACACGTCTTCCGAAACATATTTTCTTGGACGTGTGGGTTTCCTCGCGATGTTTTCCTTCACCGCCGAGCAAATGATAAATATGTACATAAATCCGGAAACACGAATTTAGCGGTACACATCACCACCTGGATTCGAACCGGGGACCATTTTCTCAATAGGCCGGTTCCTTTACCACTGGGGTTCCTTCTCCGGACGAGCTCGGTGGCGCAGTGGTGAAACGCGCTGTTACGCTACTTTGACACCAACGCTCGTGGGTTCGATTCCCACACAGTACAAACATTTGTGTGCATGAACATGTCTGTTTGTATTGGTCTGGGTATTTTCTATGTATAATAAGTATGTATTTACAAAAAAAATGTATTTACGTATGTTTATCAGTTGTCTAGTACCCATAACACGAGCTTCGCTTACTTTGGGGCTAGGTGGCGCTGTGTAATTTGTCCGACAATATTTATTTATTATTATTTATTTCTCCATATTTCATGATATCAGAGTTAATGTTTGTAGCTGGAGCCATAATTTAATTTCTTTTTATCCATAAATACAGTACAAATCTTTAAGTACCAAGTATAATGTAGTCTTAACCGTAAATGTTTAATTATCGATCAATATCGGCACATGAATGAACAGACATGATTTATATATAATACGGAATGCTAAATCAGCATACAGACTGTAAATGTGTAAAGGTTACCGCAGCTTATGTACATATTTGCAAAAATAAACGGAGTAGCTTTTGCTATATTTACTGCCACCGAATTCCAGCTTTTTGATGACCTTAATCACTCACTGAAATACAAGGAGTTTATATATGGCCGCGGTATTCAGAACAGTATAGGAACATCCCCAGTCAAGCTGCACCTGACGTAATAGTTACAATGCCTTGGCTTTCTTTACACAGAACCTCATTTGCTACGTTTTTCTGTGAGGTGGAGGTAGGTACTTCCCCAGACGGGCTGCTTTGATGCGCCCTACCTCTCTTAAAACATCCAGACAAAGACAAATAGACATGTTCATGCCCACAAATGTTTGCCTTGTGTGGAAATCGAACCCACGAGCGTTGGTGTCAAAGTCGCGTCATTCACGACTGAGCCACCGAGCTAATCAGCGGAATGCACCATGTGTAGGGGAGCTTCGTTTTGATTTTAACTGTAGCACTGATCTAGGTGCATCTTACCACCTATTTAGGAATAAACTCAATAGTCCATAATGTTTAAAGTAAAAGATGCTATTTCAAGATTTCTCATAAACAACGTCAGGAGGCATACAAACATACGGCCCACCTGAAGTGAAGCGGTTACCGTAGCCTATAAATGCTTGTAATACATTAAAGTATTACTCGTGTGATACCACGTCCGCTGCTAGCATAGCAACTCTTTAGAAGTTTACCGATAATACATGAAGAAGTATCATCCAGTAAAATTTTAATTCACGTACGTACAAAGCTATGCATGTACTTGCATCCCTATGGAAGTTCTTATTGTCGACTGTTCCAGAACCACCTCAACAATTTCGGCTTTGTGGTACCGAATGGAATTTTTGCTTTGTGTAGTAAATGATACTACCGGTATTCCCTAACAAGGACAAAGTTTTCATGAAAACGGAGAGCAGTTTAAGGAACCTCCTCTGTATATAAAAGCAGGTGCTTTTGTTGGTGTTGTTGGGCTTCATTGGATATGCGAACTGACTAACTTTACATGTAATACGGAAATTAATTATGGCCAGTAAGTACAGAAGAACTATAGAAATTTTATACAATAGGTATGCATAGTAAATAAAAAATTTGAGCGTTCGATCCGATAGGGTTAAAGCACATGTAAGTTTAATCGATGTATGTATGTATATATATGAGTATTATACGTTCACAACAGATCCCTGCAGAGTAGGCAGAGACAACCGAGCATCATAAGACGGGGACCTTACACACCTCACTCGCTTCTGTAACATTCATAGCTCATTTCATACACGCTCGCCAGTTTCTAGGACTCGTGATATCTACTAACACTATTACTGCACCAACCCTAACTGACATCACCATCTGATAAAACACGACCAATTTGTCGTGATAGGCGAGTCTCGGCACCTAAATCTGTACACTTTCGCATTGTATCTGTTTCACCCTGTATTCTTTCTACATGTCCGAACCAACGGAGCATGCTTTTTTTTATCTTAATCTCCAGTCCTACTCTTTTTCTTATTTCATTATTGCGAAGGCGTTCAGCCTAGTCGATACGTAAGTTAATCAACATCGACGCCAGCTTATCTACGGATGAATTATATGTGTGCTCCGGAGTATACATCGAATTGTCCGCGATGCCGGCCATTGTCGATGATAACAGGTTCAATTTTAGCCAGTAGATAGCCTTAGATAGCTTGAAAATACTGAATTTCAGACGGCAATCGGGCCCGGCTGTAGTCAACAGAAACAGTAGTTAAGTCGACGGCTTTCGGCCGGCTTGAAAATGCGGGTTTCTATCAATTTTGTTGCTAGACTCCATGCAAACACCTATGCTACTTATCAATCATGACCAAATTGATCGCATTTTATCAGAAGGTGATGTCAGGAGCCTTAGAAACTGGTGAGCTTGCATAAGATCAGCAATGAATGTTAAAGAAGCGAGTGAGGTTTGCAAGGATCTAGTCATGTTGCACTCGGTTCCCTCTACCTACCCTGCAAGGGATTTGGCGTGAAGTTATAGACAGCATGAGCTATGTTTTAAACATGTTCGGTTGCAGGGAGACCAGTATCTCAGAGGCGAGATGAGTATGGGTAAGGTAGATGTGGATATAGTACTCGTAAATAATAATTCAATTTACAGCTCATAATACGTCTATATATGTATATCTTCACGCCAAGTCCCTTGCGGGGTAGGCAGAGAGAACCGAGCGCCATAAGACGCAGTCCTTACATACTTCACTCGCTTATGTGACATTTATAGCTCTTTTCATGCACGCTCGCTGGTTCCTGGGGCTCCTGACATCACCTTCTGATAAAACACGATCAATTTGGTCATGGTAGGTTAGTCTCGGTCTTCCTCGGCTCCTACATCCTTCCACTTTTGCATTGTATATCCGTTTCATCATTCATTCGTCCCGCATTCTTTCTACATGTCCGAACGAACAGAGCATGCCCTTTCTTATCTTAACACCGACACTCTCTTTCAGACGAACTGTTTACAATACGTCTAAATCACTAATGATATACTATACTGAACTCAATTTACATAGATCATCTCAGTGGTTTTGAGTTAAAATTATTCTTTCAAAGGTATAAACATCAGTCACGGTGTTTATAAACACCGCATAACGGAGTGTACGAATGTTGGATCGGACAGCTTTACTTCGTCTGATTTAGGTATCAATGCTAATAGACAATGATCAAATAATTAACAAAAAGAAAAACAAAGTGTCAAATCGAATAAAACCTGATAAAGAACGATGAAATAGGGCCAATTACAATTCAAGATAGGTCGCTTTTGAAGATAAGTTTTGTTTATGTTACATTGTGCGAAAATTTACGATCGTTGAATTTAACTCAGGAATTGGCCATTAGCACGACACGGGGAAAAATAAGCGGCAATTCGTTGCTTAAAGAACATTAAATTAAGCGTAATTTGAATAATTTTACGTGGCAGTGAACACAAATAGCTGTAATTAAAGATACCTACCTATATTTCGCAAATTGTGATAATAACAAAAGACTGGGGGAAACGCTTAAACGATGTGATAAATGTGGAGTAAAAAAAAACAATTCGGGTAGGCGTAAAGCTGCAATGAACGACTGCGTCTGGTAGCTGATGCGTGAACGCGATAAATGGCAAGAATATGCCATCTAAAGAAGTTGTCGCTGTTCTTAATATGATAATGTGACTCAAAGAAAGGCTGATGAAAATGCTCTTTATCAGAATTTGGAAACACGTAACACTGGACTGCAATTTGTCTACGATAAATATAGAAATACGGCACCACAAACTATGTTGAAACCGGAGCAATATTAATTAAATTATTCTTACTTCTATCAGCAAAATCATATTCAATTAGTGTAAGGTTTCGCATTACTATTAGACCACTCCTATACGAGAGTAGGCTTGCCTACGGAAAATGCTGTAATCAATAATTTTGTACGAAATAAACGCCTAACAATTTAGTGAGAATAAAATTTAACAGTTGTTAAATCAAATAAAATGAACTCGATCGGGCTTTAATGAAGTTTTAAATGGATAAACTGAAACAACAAATGACGACACGACAGTCGAATGAGAAATTAACAATTGAATTGACAAACAAAACAATTGAATCGAGCCGTCCATTCGATTGCTAATTATTCAAACAGGCGGTAATTCACTATTTAAATATTAAAATTTTAATCATTCATGTCGCTACTACAGGCTATTCATAGTATGGCAGTATTTTAATGAATCAAGAATTATGAGAAGAGACTATGAATATTTGCTGTAGCACGTTGCATATTTTTTTACATTTCCGCAGCAAAGTTTCTTTTCAGTGTATAATTTTACCATTACTGTAAGTTTATGAGCGTAGTTGCGACCAAATCCTACAATTTGTCACTTAATAACAGAGCAGCAGGTCTGTTTTATGAGTTCTATACGAAACGATAAATTTCCTTTTCACAAAAACAAATTAGGTCTAAAATTTTATTGTTCGACTTTATTGTCAAATTTATCAAATGGAATTACATCGAAATACCAACAAGGCGAACGTCATAAACTTCCTACATTACACAATATTTGAGTTTTAATAGTTTGTTGTATTGTACACTTTATTTATGGTGTCATATTTTTCGAATATCATTATACCTTTTTAAATAACTACTAACAATAATAGCATATTAAAATTCCGCTTTATATTTATTGCTAACATATACCCTGACTCATACGAGTTTATTGATTATTATATCAACAATCGATAAAAGAATCATAGGTCTCCCTGCTGAATATGAATAATTTAAAGTGTCATTCCCTATCTTAATAAGCATCATTTGATCTGACTGACTCCGCAGTAGTAGCGGTATCATAACGTATTAATTAGCATTTTAAAACACTTAGTCCCCGAATGTCATGTCCCTATGTCATATTCGATTTCAAGCGGGCTCGTGCCAAGATAACGGGCATTAGGGACGAGCACGAGGCGTATCGCGGGCCTCAAGAACGATAACCACACACATTCACTTAGAGAACAATAAATGTAAAGGATTCCCAGTGTCCTCTGTAATCAATAAATCGACACGCCACGTACAAAAATTCTATTTCGATACATTGTTGTGCGTGGGCGAGATGCCAAAGATATAAATGACGTCGATCCGTAGAAACCGAAGATTGGGCATCTTGAGTAAATCGTAAAAAGGTAATTAGTGTGTACATGTTAAGCTAATCGAGCATTTGACGAGGGTCGGACGAGGTCGGACCTTGTACCGCACTCGGCGGGCACACCGTCGAGCACGGGAGGGCCCTACAACTTGGGCCATTATTCGGACAGACGCGCTCTGACGCCTTTTAGCCCTTTGACGTGGAAAGGCCCCATTAGCATTGAGCGGCTTGTTGATCTCGCCTGTTAATTACTGACCTCCGCTTTAACTAGCTCGCCTGCGAGGGGCTTGACAATCGATTAGAGACGCAAAAAAAATATTCAGAATTCGGCATCGATAAAAAGAAAACAAACGATAAAACCGTGATTCAATATAAATTTTCAGACATGTTGAATTTAATCAACGTCAACAGAGAAGCCGAGGCGAAAAGATATTCAAATGAAGAACGAGCTCGATCCACGACAAGGATGAAACTCAAAATCAAGACAGCGGAATTGCCGAATAAAACTGCTGATTACGTACCGCGTAAAGTTACGCTCCGTCGATCGGAATTTTATTTACTTGTTCGCTCGAAAAACAAATATGATGGCTTTTAATTTATGATCGAGTCCATCGGGACTCCATGTAAACACATACAAAATATCTACCGTGCCATTGGTGAACTGACAGTCGCTCAAATTCGTGATGTATGTTTTATTTGAACTTTTTATTGGGCGTTCGCTTGCGGCGCGGCGTGACGAGACGGCGAACGAGCTAATGGAGATATCGTATCTGTCATATCAAGAATTACCATTTGACAGTTTTATTGGGATCGCATATATATACGATCATGAGATAAATTTAAAGTTATTGAAGGGCCATTGATAAGTCGTTAAACTATCTATTACGAGTGGACAACACCGGAGTACATTCACGGCGAGACTGAGGCAGCAAGAATTCCTGGAATTATTCTATATTACAACTCCGTCCAAATAACTTTTTGTCAACGGTGCCGTGTGTCTATATAAAGTGATCGCGGGCATCTGCTTTTTTTGTTTTTTATATTTAATGAGCAATTGCGAGTGGTATTTTGAAAAACGCCTTGACAGGCCAACGAGTGAATGCCAATAAAAGCTAGTCGTAACCCAACCCACTTCTAAGCGGGTAAAACGGCGTACTGTAATCGCTACCATGCAAAAACTTGACTGAGGATTCTGCTTCGATGGCTCACTGGTGCCATCTACAATGTACGCAATATTTATTGCGTTGCTAATAAATTATATTTTATGTACAGTAAGCTTTTATGACGGATATGACTCGTCTGATATGAAGCCATTATGTAGCACGAACGCTTTTAAAACAAGACATTGGCGTATTACCACCTCCAATACCAATACAGCACCCGCTCAGGAGCAGCCTGGCAACTTCACTCGCTCGTAGGAGCAAAGGAAGGCACGAGTGATGCCTATGGTGTTGCATGTGTAAAAGACTGAAGTAACTGCTTAACGTTAGAAGGATCGTATGCTTATCGTCTTGTTGTTCATCGCGTAAATAGTATAAAAATAATACAAAAATCCTCCAGGGAAACTAGGTACACCGCTGTCGGAGTGCAGGGAATGAATGTTCCCGATTTAATATGGTTGTGTCCTAGAGAACGTGAAAAGTCCACGGATCTTTTGTACAATTAGGCTACTTATTGTAAACCTTCAAGTTTTTAAATTTGAATATTGCTTTTTACTTAACATTAACATTAGCAGTCGCATGAAAATCGTTTGGTAGAGAGCAGTACTTCCTTATTAAATTTTAAGTCTCTAGACCCAGCGGTTAACATTGTACATTGTCATTCAGTGAGTTAGTCATTTGACATGGAAGTTAAGTGCTTTTAAACGCTAAGTTTTGTCTCGAACGAAAATTCAAGTGTTATAAGTTTCTAATTTAACTGGGGAGGAACTATGACGAAGTGATGAAGATCAGGTCAGCCAATCAGAAGACTATTAGCATTTTGCTATTGTAAGTACGCGACTTACCACGATTTGTATTCATATTTTACCGTCAGAATAATCTCGTCACCAGGGCATGTACTACGTCACCGAAATATCGGGAGAAATAAAAATATATCACGGTAAGTCCCGGTAAATAGTAATATGACCCCCTTGAAAGTTTTTAATTGCATATTATCAGTTTTCCATTCTAGTAAACGGACCAGCTGATAGTAAAAAGTCGTTCTAGTCTATGGGTACTTGGCCAACACCAAGGTCTCATGTGTAAAACAGCTTTTTACAAGGTTGGCACTTGTTTTATGCTAAATGCATCCAAATCTAGGTTCTCAAGCAGATATAGCAAAGTGCGTTGTGTTTAGGGAGCATTTATGAGTCGGGAACGGATTATTTTTTTTATTTTTTATTTATCATTTCGACTTTTGTAGTAAATTCACAGTCAAATGTGTGCAAGTATTGTAATAACATTCATACACAGGGTTCAAGTTTACATATATTATGTATTAACATGTTCAAACATGTGCACAATGTAACAGGAACCTTTAAAAGGGTAAACTGAACACAGTATCTAGTTAGTCGGACACATAGACTTGCAGCCGCGGCGTGTTCTCTTGGCAATTTGTTTGCGGTTGGCGTAAGTGGCCATTAGGTGTACGACACACCGGGCAGACAAAAACTCGCCTGGAGGCTCTATGCATGTAGAGGTGATCAATCGATTGCAAGATAAACATGTTGAACAACAAATTCAAGTTCAATTCTCTTGTAAGCTAAGTATGTCTTTCAAGATAAAAACCTATGGCCCGTCGGATGTGACGTTGCCATCCATTTTTGCCATTAATTTTACTCACTCGCAGGAACGTATTAAAGTTCGGAGGAATAGTTATGTAGCTGCAGTCGTCTGTAAGGAAGTGGTACTTTTCCAGGGGCATAAATGCGGATTCAATTCTTCGGATTAAATATACGTTTATCAAAAAGTAACCCCCTCTGATTAATTATATTTGCCAATTTATAAAGGAGTATGAAGAAACACTGTTATAAGGCATGTAACGCATCCGCAAAATATCACATTTGTAGGTGTAGAATAAATTTGAAATAAACGATGAAAATAAATCTTAGAAGCTTTTTCCTGTTAGGTACGGAACCCTAAAAATGTATGATTCAAGCGCACAGCTATCGCGCACCAATGATTTCAACCAATGGGACACCGGGTACATACATAAAGAGATATCAGATAATAAAAGCACCGCACGTATCTTGATGCCATTTATCCCACAAAGTGACCGCGTGTTAAATTGGATAAAGTTAAATACTAGTACATTGTGCTCGCTGACATCGAATACTGTTTAATGAGCTTCATTTAAAGTACCGTAGTCTTGATCTGCAAGGAATGTTAATCGAATATTAAAAAAACATTTATGTCACTATACAAGTGGGGTTACCAGTAAGGTCCCAAGGAGTTGCAGTGTTAGCAGCTAGATGGAAACGCCCGCGCGATACATCCTGTATCCAAGCTTTATACGCTTCGGCAGCCATCGAAGGTTGTATAAAAAAAGCATACGCCCCGTCGAATGTGACGCGGTTACAGCAGATTTGGGTTATTTTTTTTTTATAGAACGTTCGGAGGCATTTTAAGCATATGGACTACCTGATATAAAGCGGCTATCGTAGCCTATGAACGCTTGTAACACTTTAAGTATCAGTCGCGCGATGCCACCTGCTACTGCTAACACACCAACTCCTTGGGAACTTACTGGTGACATCACTCACACGCAGGAAAACAACAACTCTCTAGTGACTTGTTATTTGCCTGCGTTTTTCTGCGAGGTGGAGCTACTTCCCCAGACGCCGCTGCTTTGATGCGCCTTACCTTTCTTCAAATATACGCAACACAGGGAGTATTACAAGAGATATGAATGGTAAAGAAGCGAGTAAGGTATAACGCTCGGCTCTGCCAACCGCGCCAGGGACTTGGTGTGAAGTTATAGAAAGATATATAGATATCGCTATATTCCAAGAACCAATATTACTAACCTACAACTTCCCTCTAAACTTATTTAAGAACTATTCTGTATAAAACACCTATTAAATACAAGGACAGTTAAGCGCACGTAAAGTTTAACACTTTGACCTTTGTAACGCCCTTATTCCCTACGAAGTAAGAGATGCAATCGCATTTTGAGTTTTAAGTTTGCTCTTGTATATTGAAATTGGTATATTAACTTCAGTGCTGTATATCCGAAGATCCAGGATTCTAATTATGGTGTGGGCACGTACCACTAATTTAGTGTTTATAATGTATGTATCTACATATTTGTTATTGCGGTGAAGGAAAACATCGCGAGGAAACCCCATGTCCAAGAAATTATATTGTGATCCAACATAAGAAAGGTCCGCTATGCAGTCGCTCTATATAAAAATCAATATCTCCGCCAAATCCTAGAGCTCAGGTAGCGAACCCCGCCAATCCTAATGGATTAGGAAACGGGATAACACTACGAACAAAATAACAGTACAGTATGAGTTTAACTATGCTTTAAAAAAAAATGTGGCGTAACGCTTGTTGACCGAGTTCGCAATGATGATGTAAAAAGAGAGTTAGTCCGAAAGAGAAAAGGCGTGCGTCGTTGGAATGGGAATGTAAAAAAAATGCAGAATGAAAGAACGACAAAAAGAGATATAGGTACAATGCGAAAGTAGAAGGATATAGGACTCAAGGTAGGCTAAGACTTTCTTGGCACGACCAAATTGGTCGAGTTTAAACAAGGTACTTTTAGGAGTCCTAGAGACCAACGGGCGTGCATGAAGAGAGTTATGTATGTTAAAGAAGCGAGAGAGGTTTGTAATAATCGCGTCTTAAGGCGCTCGGTTCTCTCTGCCTACCCCACAAGGTCTGTAATATATAATGAGAGGAGCGATTACCCAGTGGATAAAGAATCGACCCATTATCCGAAGATCCAGGATTCTAATTATGGTGTGGGCACGTACCACAAATTTAGTGTTTATAATGTATGTACCTACATATTTGTTATTGCGGTGAAGGAAAACATCGCGAGGAAACCCGCATGTCCAAGAAATTATATTGTGATCCAACATAAGAAAGGTCCGCTATGCAGTCGCTCTATGTAAAAATCAGTATCTCCGCCAAATCCTAGAGCTCAGGTAGCGAACCCCGCCAATCCTAATGGATTAGGAAACGGGATAACATTAAACAAAATAATATATGATATTAGGTATTATTCAGTCCTAGGATTATTATCTTATATGAATTCGACTGGACCTGTAGTGAGCTAGCATATATGTTTAGGTAGGCATTGTAGGGTAGGCATATATCTCCTTCGTATAGTTAAATAACTTCGTATATTAAATAACTAGTAAAAAGCAAACTTACAAACAAGCTACCTGATATTTCTTTTTCCCACTTATGCGAGCATAACGTATATTTTACTCTAAAGGTGAGGCCTTTAGAAGTAAAAGAAAAAAGGCCTGTAAAAGAGTTAACCGAATATAAATACTTAATTAACGTCTACATGTCTCATCAGAGTGGAGTAAGGATTATTGTTCTATTTTAGTCTTATCTATTTATCTACCTATATCCTTATATATTTATAGGTATTCCAAATTTAAACATAAAATTTATTCCTAGTTTTGTGATGTATGTGCGTAAAATTTACCCTGCAATAACGGCCATGCTGTGTTTAGTCGCCCCAAGGGCTGTGGTTAACATTCATTCATGAACGCTTTCCTAGTGCTCCCGACACAATCTCATAATATTCTCATATACAATTATTATCTTATAATATTCTGATAAACAATAGCAAAGTAATAGCCGATTTAGATTTATGTAGAAACAAAATTGTTTCATTTTTCACTAATTATTTTGGTCAATTGCAGGAGTTGGCATATTTAGACAGATTGCCTTAAGAATATTTATGGTTTGGACACAGATTTCATCGTTCTCACATTAGGCTGACACACGTCAATCTATTTATTTATTTATTTATTAACACACAAAACAGATTACAATTTTATAGAAAATAGTGTTCTGTTTGGTAACGTTCTAAATTATAATCCAAAACATGTGTGCCTAACAGCTTCTAAACATAAATATCATAAATTTACTAGAGAGCACTGTTACGTAATGGAAACATTTTACTGGTCCCTATAATTAGGTACCACTTAGAAATATAATTAGAGTTAGGTATTGACAATTAAATAAAACACAAAAAAAATACATAATTTAATCTAATTGAACTCGTGTTAATATTGAGCTCAAAGCATATAAGGGTAAATATTACCTATCAAAGTTCATAAATAACAAATAACGAAAGTAAACACGATCAATCAATTATCTCTATATGTTAATTGGATTATAGCATCCTCTCAAATTAACGTTGAATCGTCGACATTGTTTACTTAATCAGCTCATCCACTTCACGTAAATTAATTAGTAACCAGTACACACAGAGATGTTCGTATGAATGGTGTGGAGTGTTCTTAATTAGATACAGCTGACAAGAAAGATGACAGCGGAAAATTCTTCAGGTATATAACATAATTTGATAGGTATATCCTTGCTGACCTGTTCTGTGGTGTTATTGCCTTTTACCAATACTATACATTGTAAGATTACTGATTTAAAAAATAAGGTCTACAGAAGGAAACGGACAAATTTATTAAAACTAATATTTACAAATAAGAACATTAAAAAATCGGCCAAGTGCGAATCGGACTCGCGCACGAGGGGTTCCGTACCATTATCTATAAAAATCGGCCAAGTGTGAGTCGGACTCGCACACGAAGGGTTCCATACCATTATCTATAAAAACGGCAAAAAAAAAATCACGTTTGTTGTATGGGAGCCCCCCTTAAATATTTGTTTTATTTTAATTTAATTATTTATTATTAAAGTGAATATATAAATATTCTGTGAATATTTAAAGCGTCTACCTGTTGCCGTTATCAATATCGAGCAAAAATGATCAAAAAAATCACGTTTGTTGTATGGGAGCCCCCTTAAATATTTTTTTCATTCTACTTTTTAGTATTTGTTGTCATAGCGGCAACAGAAATACATTATCTGTGAAAATTTCAACTGTCTAACTATCACGGTTCATGAGATACAGCCTGGTGACAGACGGACGGACGGACAGCGGAGCCTCAGTAATAGGGTTCCGTTTTACCCTTTGGGTACGGAACCCTAAAAAGACGCTAGTACTGTCTTTAAGGACTCGCTTGGATGGATTTAATCAAAGTTCACTGAGGGTCCGGACAGAGGTGGTCGGCAGCACCCGGTCACGGTCCTGACGGAGATGTAGGACGCCGGCTGAAGAGAAGCTCGCCAGCGAACCTCAGCCAGCGAGCAGGACGTGAGGGGCTCACGGACGTCGGGAGGTCACAGGCGCAGTTGATGTAGGAGTCGGTGGGGACCGCCTTGCGATCTATCATCGCAGCGGTCACAGGCGCCAAGAACAAGTAGGAGTCGAACGCAGATTCGACGCCATCGATTCACACCGCGTGTTCCACCCAACACAATAGGGGCAGGGGAGCACAGTACACACAGAAGACGTGACGCCCCCGTCCGTTGTTCACTGGATCCCCAGAATCGTTTCCTTCTCATCGGACGTCTCCAAATTTATAATTTTTTAAATTTAAATAATACAAACAATATTTTTTTATGACAAATTTTGACATGACATTCAGAATGAAGAATCGCTATGTACAAAGAGTAAAAAAGCTTCTATTACAAATGTTGAGTTACAGCATTTTAGAAGCCATCGTGCAAAATGTACACATTCGTATAAATATTCTCAAGGTAATACAGAAAATTATCTTCCAAGTATATAAATAAAAATCAATGTAGGTAAATATGTTTGTGGTCTATGGACGGATTTTGATGCAACTTTCAGGAAATCTTCAGATTAGCCCAGCGGTTAAACTTGTGAAGTTTAGTAGTGATCCGATCACCCGTGCAAAGCCGGAGCGTGTATTTAGTATTAGATAAAAGCAAAGTATTAATGCAATTTTGAAGCTGATATTGATTAACTTTGCTTTGAGCATACCCTACCTTCTTCTTTCTAGTGTTATTCCGTTTCTTAAACCATTAGGATCTTCTATCTGAGCCTACTGGTCAGGACATGGAGCCTTAGAAACCGGCGACCGTGCATGAGCGAGTGAGGTGTTCATATTTGTAATTGTCACTTGCTCGGCGGTGAATGAAATCATCGTGAGGTAACCGTAACCTAAGAATGATCTCTAGGTTATGGAGGTCTGACGACAGTCGCTTAATGTAATATCAGTATCTTCGCCAAATCTATAGACTTAGGTAGGGGACCCCGCCAATCCGAATGGAAAAAAATCCGATTAAGAAAACGAAATAACGCTAAGAAGAAGATAGATTAGTGTAATTGGCTAGTGTAATCTATAAAGTCTATGTGTACAATAAAGTGTATGCGAAAAAAACAAAATCGGTCTTCTAAGAAGATATAGTGATAGAAAAAAGTTGTATTACATCATATTGCTGTGCATTTATGACCACCCACGGTCTGACATGGAATTAATCAACGTACCTGTGATATGTTGTGAAATTTTTGGACTACAGTAGAAGTTGTAAGCCATTTACTACGAGTATCAGAGTAGGAGCTCGACTACGAGTTTTTACCTTATATCATATACACCAAATAAGTTACATTAGCTCAGTTTAGGATTTGGTTTAGTCATCAGTATCACTATAGGGCATATACCATAACTCATTACCATAACCACTTCACAATAACATCATGAATCTTGGCCTGCAAATATTGCATAAGAGTACTATATGATTCTCTGAGTATGGAAAAATATATCGTCTGCGATCTAGAGGCGAGACGAGCTCGGTGGCTCAGTCGTGAATGACGCGACTTTGACACCAATGCTCGTGGGTTCGATTCCCAGACAAGGCAAACATTTGTGTGCATGAACATGTCTGTTTGTCTTGGTCTGGATGTTTTAAGAGAGGTAGGGCGCATCAAAGCAGGACGTCTGGGGAAGTACCTCCACCTCACAGAAAACCGCAGCCAAATAACAACTCCCTAGAGGGTTGTTGTGTTCCTGCGTGTGAGTGAGGTCACCAGTAAGCCCCCAAAGAGTTGCTGTGTAAGCAGCAGAGGAGGCACGCGTGAATGATTCTTAATATATCGCGAGCGTTAATAGGCTACGGTACCCGCTTTACATCAGGTGGGCCGTATGCTTGTATGCCTCGAGACGTAGTATAAAAAAATAAAAAAAAGGCAGCGACTCTAGTCCCGTCATAACCTCAGGCTTAGTTTTGCCTACAAATTCCTTCCTAGTCTATCCGTAACCGCTCACCATAATGTAAATGTTCGCTTAAACTGTAGGTAGGCCATTCCGTGAGTTCGCAATCGATTTTGACCCATTGGTAGGCTTATGTGGTTTTAGACGTTTATCGAGTGGCTTTCTAATGGTCCAAGTGCTAACGGCCACTCAATGAGTCTCGAAGCTGTTATTGTATTTGTACAAAGGTCAGGTGCCGTTTTCGTCAGTGGGTAGTGTAAATAAACTGATCTCGGATTTCCTTTGTTACTCGGAAACGAGGTCTTCTCGTGTTAAAGAAACCGCCATGTTTCTTCAAGTATAGATGTTATTAAGTCGCTTGAATACAAGGGATTAAATGAGGTTTTGCATGCACAGTTATGGATAGCCTACACAGAAAATATACCAACATTGCAGTTAATATTTTTTAGAATTTAAATCAGCACAATTAAGGAAATATAACACAAGGAAAGTTCTTTACAAAATTATTAAATTTAAATTGAAACGATACTAAAAAAAGATAACCGTCACGTGACGCCTGGCAGATATGAAACATCTAGTCTTATTTCTATTAATTAACGACAAAGCTTATCACATTGTCTGTTGGTAAAATTCTTAAATGCAAATTTGTAAAATTTTACTAGTTGTAAAAAATCGTGAAGTAGTAGTAGCTCATATCCTGCTGCCATTCACCACTGCCAAACGCCTTGCCTTTTTCTGTCTAAGTGAATGCAATTGACAACATCAGGCAAAGCGGCTGATTAACTTCTGAACTATGGATAAAATTGCCAGTATTAAGCCTGCAAAAAACTTGTTATGTTTATCGTTTCTTATTACCTAGAAGCCATCCGGAAGTATTTACTCGTCGAAGTACATTGTTATGACCTGAGTACCCCCTCTTTTTACTCGACTGCAGCGAAGCATAAAGAAGTGATATGATTTTAGTAGGTAATATATGTATCTATGTGCATTTGTCACGGTCACTAAATTAAACATCGTATAGTATACAAGTTTCGTATCATCACGTCCTATTAGTTTATAGGATATCTTATAGACTATCTATTGAAAATCCGACACGGTGTCGGTTTATGGCGCACATGAAGTACTACAAAAACAATAAATTATAAAAAATATTTATAGTGAATAATGAAACGTCTTAATGAGTATATTCCTAAAATATATAAAGGACAAGAAAGGTAAACGTAATAACGTCCTCTTAAAAAAAATATCGAAGGCGATGAAGTCAAACGAAAATCTACCGTCTTTACAAAATATGCATCCGTCCAAAACAAAATTGTCCACTAAATAGGTATAAAAAATACTTCATTGTAAGTATACGTTTCGTTACAAATAAAAATAAAAAATGCAAACCTATTAAACTATTTAAAGATTATAATTAAAATGAATATCCGTTTTGTATAGTTGCAGTCTCACGTCACTTGTTGATAAGATACATGACATTACGACCTGTCTGAATTAGATTGGTACATGACATATTCAGTAATGACGTACCTATATAAAAAACTACATCAAACTTATTACTATACTTACATCAAAGTTTTGTTTATACCTTTCAAGCAGGCATTTTTTGTAGTAGGGTTGCAACACTTGCAACAGATTCTAGTGTTCTGCAGTCAACAAGAAACCCTTTTGGTTTCGCCATAAGATAGCGGACAGACAGACAAACAGACGGACGAACGTCTGTTTGTCTATCCGCTATATTAACTTATTTTAAGTTAATATATTATTAGTATTAATGTACGATATTAATAACTCTGATAAAGCTATAAAACAAATAAAAAATAAAATCCCCTACATTCACATGGCATGGGTTATTGTTGGATAGATCGTTCAAAAAATTGCGGGTGTTTGAAAACCATTTCTAGATTTAGGGATCCATTTGCCAAATAGTAAGCTATAAAGTGCTAATTTCTGTTAGAGTCAGGAGGTGGTATGGGTGGGCCCCATGTCAAGTAAAACAATGGCTGAATAGATATATAGATATAACGTAGTTAAAAGAAACACTGTCACAGCTAAGTAGGCTTTACAAGTTAAAAGAAAAAATCGATTTAATTAGACTGCAATTTACATGGATAAAGTTGTTACTTGTGTAACAAAGGGAATAGATAATAGTTTACAAACCATGTAAAATTATAAACAAATAAAATCCTAACATAATGTAAGCCCCCTCTTAAGCCTGCACAGTATGATGGCCAATTACGGGCCCTACACTGCGCTTGGCGCGACACCAACGTTTCCGGTTTTTACTGAATTTTATTTTATATTCAGCAATGACTGAAAAGACAGCAAAATTTTGTTAAAATGAGAAATAATTAGTTCACTTAGATACTAAAGAATAACTTGTTGAATGGAGAATTATATGATTATAGGTATAAACGAGTTTTCAAGTGAAAGCGTCTCCATTTTCACATAAAGCTGTCTCATGTGTACTTTAATGACAAGTATAAGGACAAAAATGAAACCATATCAAATGTAATGGTACTGAGATTTATTGGAATCTAATTAAACTAATCACACATTTCTTTTATGTAGTCTGATTACTATACAATAAAATATTATTGTACAATCAAGGTGGCGAATGATAAAGTTGAAAAGTAGTCCGCAATTCACTAGTTGAATATAGTAAATCAATTCACCTTTGTTACATTGTATTAAATCGTCATAAGAATTTATATAAAAAAGATTTTATAAACATTTTTTGAATTGTGTCTCTTATGTAAAAGAGACTTTTCTTTGCCATAATTATGTATAGTTGTACGTATAAAATAACTTTGTCGCTAAAACGACGAAAAAAATCTTCAAATAAATAAATGTATAACAGATAATAAAGCTGTATGAAACATTTTTTTAAATAGTGATAGTACAAATGATGTATAAATAGTATCGGTACAAAAGTTAAAAAAGTTTATAATTTTTTTTTATCTGACCATTGTGAACCTATTATTTAAAAAATACTAAACGAAATATGACACAAAATTATATGGAAATCGTTTATTTAGGCTACATTTTATTTCGGAAATGTTCATGTGAAAACTTGAAATAACAACGCGGCCAAATGCGAGCATCAACTACATAAAATTAATCTATGAAAATGTGGAGCTAAACTAATCCAAAGACATGTGATGTTGATGAGTATCGCGTGATAATAATCGCTACATGACAAATATAAAATGCGGTCGCATTTGTACCCGATGCACCCATACCGCAAAAGAAAATAAAGTTTAAAAAGATGCCGAAATCAGATCGCCTCGTCGGACGTCTCCATCGAGTGACGTACGTCATGACGGACAGAATTATTTTTGCCTTGTAAATCGGGCCGGTCGACCCGACTGTCCGTCAGCGGCCGCGGCGTCGCGTCAACGGCTCGCACGCAACTCTGCGATCTTTGGTCGCTAAAATATACAGTACAGAGTTCAATCATTATATCGTCGACGATTTGCAAATTTTTGCAATTTAATACCGAATGATTGATTTATGGGAAAGTATGAGGTTCATGATAATTTTTACAAAAACTACTACTACACATGAGGAGTGATAGCCAAGTGAATAAAGAACCGCTCTATTGACCAACATGTCTCCGGTTGTATCCTGGCATGTACCACTAAATTTGTGTATTTGTAATACATAGCTCGGCAGTAAAGAAAAACATCGTCAGGAAACCCGCAAAACCAAGAAATTATATTTCGAAAGAAGAGTGATTTTATTTAATAAAGGTCTGGTGTTCCCTCTCAGTTGTGGAGATCTAATGGCAATCGATCCATGTAAAAATCAGTATGTTCGCCATATCCTTAGGCTCCGGTAGCGGTCTCCGCCGATCCTAGTGGATTAGGAAACGTTATCCCGTTTCATAATCCATTAATCCTAAATTCACTAGAAAGAAAAAAACCACGACTACTACACATGATGCAAACTACCAGCTTGCTATCTAAACATATTGTATGTATGTATATGTATATCTTCACGCCAGGTCCTTTGCGGGGTAGGCAGAGAGAATCGAGCACCAAATACACACATCAAAAGTGTCTAGGGATCAACATATATTTTTGCAATAACTTTTCTCCTGATTGATATTAATTAAAATTTTCTTTAAGGATTCATCAAATAAAGTGTTTTCGTTTGTCTACAGTAACGATAAACCAAGTCACCTTTGCATTAATAAAGAAATTTGCCATTTTCATAATAAAGGGATTTTTGACATTTGAACCACTAACATTAAAGTTCGAAAAAAAGACTGAAATAACAGTTTTCTTTAAAATTTTATTGGGTAACTTAAACAATTAATAATCCGTGTTTCTACCGCGAACACTAACAACACAAGAACATCGGTTTGGCATACTCAAAATGAGTTCATCCAAATCACGCTGTGGAATGGCCGCCCATGTTCGTTGCAACAACAAAAAAAGGTCTTCTTGCGACTGGATACCCTCCATATTCGGCAGGCTCTTCTCTGTAGCATATCCCATGCATGCTCAATCGGGTTCAAGTCTGGCGACTGAGCAGGCCAGGGCATGACATTGATGTTAGCTGCGGCGAGAGTCTGTCTTACAACTCTTGCGGTGTGCGGTCGTGCATTATCATGCATTAACTGAAATAAGGGACCGATTTGTACTTGTAGAGGAACGATGACGTCTGATACAATCGTCTCAGCATAAATTTGAGCGTTGAGGTTGCCTCTGATCCAAATCAACTCAGTTCTTCCGCCGATCCAAATACCCGCCCATACCATGATGGTTCCACCACTATAAGGATGGACTTCCTGGCAGGATTTTAATCGCTGTTGGCGTCCAGGGGTTCTCCAGTGTCGTATACGTCTTGTATCCGGTCTCATACCAAAACGAGACTCATCAGAAAAGCACACGAAACGCCATTGTTCTTCTGCCCAATTTCTGTGTTCAAGAGCCCATTGATATCGAATCCTACGATTGTGCATTGCTATAGGTGGTACCCTTAGCGGTCTTCGGGAATGAAGGTTCACTTCATGCAAGCGGTTTCTGACTGTTTGGTCGCTAATTAAGTTCCCTGAAGAGTGATGAAGCGTCACGGCTAACATCATGGCGGTTATTGTTGGAGCTCTTCGAGTTGTGATTTGAATGTATCGGTCTTGTCTCCGTGTGGTGCAGCGATACCGTCCTCCATGGCGCTCAGCCACGGCACCAGTGCTTCGGTAACGTGTCCAAAGTCGACTGATAACACTCTGACTTGTATTCAGAGCTAAAGCCACAGTACGTTGCCGGGAACCAGCTTCTATCATCGTTATTGTTCGCGGTAGAAACACGGATTATTAATTGTTTAAGTTACCCAATAAAATTTTAAAGAAAACTGTTATTTCAGTCTTTTTTTCGAACTTTAATGTTAGTGGTTCAAATGTCAAAAATCCCTTTATTATGAAAATGGCAAATTTCTTTATTAATGCAAAGGTGACTTGGTTTATCGTTACTGTAGACAAACGAAAACACTTTATTTGATGAATCCTTAAAGAAAATTTTAATTAATATCAATCAGGAGAAAAGTTATTGCAAAAATATATGTTGATCCCTAGACACTTTTGATGTGTGTATTATAAATCTAAACATATTATGGTAAAATATATAAATATCAGGATTGTCGACGCTACAGGATCATTGCAAAATATTTATAGTTGATTTTCAATAATCAAAAGAAGGATTATACATGTTTTTATGATAAAATATTGAAATATATTTAAGTAACATATTGCAACATATCCTAGACTAATTGTTACATTATGAACTTTTTAAAAAAATTGTTATGCAAGTAGTATGACAAACCTAAATGCCATGTTTTATGGTTTGTTTATATTAATCCCGCCTCGATTTTTGGTTTTAATTTAGCACAGCATTTTAATATTCTACACAAACAAACGGAACCGTCGGCTCACGAGTTCTACTAGCACTTGACCGGCCAGTAATAAATAGTAAATTTAATGATTTTAAAACGAAAACTGCCGCGAAGGGCAAAGTGATCTATGAATCAAATAACAATATGATTCCGTGATACCCAGGTGCTACCACCCAAAGTAACTACGACACCTACTCCTTGTGCGGACTTGAGACTTGTGTAGCTTGAGTCTTTGCCCCGAGTTGAAGTAGTACTTTGTTCTGTTACCCTCTTATCGACAGTCATCTATCGAAAAGAGCCGAGATCATCTATCGAAGAGTTTAATGTGCCCTCCAAAATATGAAAAAACTCAATTAAACCCAACCAAAAAACGGTAATATGAGTAGTTGAAATTTTGTCATATTTTTTCAATTCTCGCCTCTTCTCACTTCATTTCACCTAGCTGACGGAAAAGCATATTTATCCTCTGGACCGTAAGAGTGCACCTATTTGCTAACAAGTAAAACTACTTATAAATTAACTATTTATTGGTACATACACACATCAAAAGTGTCTAGGGATCAACATATATTTTTGCAATAACTTTTCTCCTGATTGATATTAATTAAAATTTTCTTTAAGGATTCATCAAATAAAGTGTTTTCGTTTGTCTACAGTAACGATAAACCAAGTCACCTTTGCATTAATAAAGAAATTTGCCATTTTCATAATAAAGGGATTTTTGACATTTGAACCACTAACATTAAAGTTCGAAAAAAAGACTGAAATAACAGTTTTCTTTAAAATTTTATTGGGTAACTTAAACAATTAATAATCCGTGTTTCTACCGCGAACACTAACAACACAAGAACATCAGTTTGGCATACTCAAAATGAGTTCATCCAAATCACGCTGTGGAATGGCCGCCCATGTTCGTTGCAACAACAAAAAAAGGTCTTCTTGCGACTGGATACCCTCCATATTCGGCAGAGCTCTTCTCTGTAGCATATCCCATGCATGCTCAATCGGGTTCAAGTCTGGCGACTGAGCAGGCCAGGGCATGACATTGATGTTAGCTGCGGCGAGAGTCTGTCTTACAACTCTTGCGGTGTGCGGTCGTGCATTATCATGCATTAACTGAAATAAGGGACCGATTTGCACTTGTAGAGGAACGATGACGTCTGATACAATCGTCTCAGCATAAATTTGAGCGTTGAGGTTGCCTCTGATCCAAATCAACTCAGTTCTTCCGCCGATCCAAATACCCGCCCATACCATGATGGTTCCACCACTATAAGGATGGACTTCCTGGCAGGATTTTAATCGCTGTTGGCGTCCAGGGGTTCTCCAGTGTCGTATACGTTTATATATTTTATATATTTTTTTATTACAAAGCCACATCTCAATCTCAAGAAATCCGCATAAAAATGCTTGATCCCTAGACACTTTTGATGTGTGTATTTATGGTTCCGACTGACTTCGCTGTCCGTCTGTCCGTCCGTCTGTCACCAGGCAGTATCTCATGAACCGTGATAGTTAGACAGCTGAATTTTTCACAGATGATGTATTTCTATTGCCGCTATAACAACAAATACTAAAAAATAGAAGAACATAAATATTTAAGGGGGCTCCCATACAACAAACGTGATTTTTTTTGCTCGTTTTTGCTCTATATTCATAACGGCAACAGGTAGACGCTTGAAATATTCACCGAATATTTAGTCCACTTTAAAAATAAATAATGAAATTGAAATAAAACAAATATTTAAGGGGGGCTCCCATACAACAAACATGTTTTTTTGCCGTTTTTATGGATAATGGTACGGAACCCTTCGTGTGCGAGTCCGACTCGCACTTGGCCGGTTTTTAGTTTTATTATGAGTAGGGTATCCTCGAATTTATATAAAACTTGCATTCTGTACGAAATATATTTACCGGCAAGCAATAAAGTTGTGACGATTAAGGCTGTGCTCAGTCGCATTGAATGTAAAATTAACTTCTAGTTCTACTGTTTTACACAAGGAATATTATGTAAAAAAGTAAAACAGAATCTAAATGTTTCACTCGGTTAAATCAAAGGCAAATTTATGTTTAGTACGGTCCCTTGCATTGTCCCTGTTTCCATTTAACTACATATCCGACTATAAAACACACAAATACAGTATAAGTTACTCAAAAATATTTAATTGTCCAATTATAAATGAAAATAAAAAGAGACTACGGAATCATATTAAGAGATCTATATGTCGAAATTCGGAGAAAAATCAGATTGCCCGCTCAGAGATTGCGATTAATTATAACATAAATTACATATCAAGGGACTCGGTTCTTAGCCGGGAAATACTCGTACTTCCCGGCAAGACCAAAACTAGAAGACTTTTTTTAGTTTACTAATTATTGAAGTATCAATTGGACTTATTTTCTTAATAATTGTAAATTTAACGAATTTAAAAGGAAAAGCGTCACGAAATAGTAAACATTAGTAATTTACTAGTTTATAATTTATATTTGAAAAATAATAACAAACTTTGATTAGGTACTAGTTCACAAATTTAAAAAAAAGTAATTTAAAATGGGAAGTCGTGCGGTCTTGCAATGTACGGTCATTTGAGCCGGCTAAGTTTCCAGGCTCGGCTCCACGTCCGCAGGGGATCGGTACGACGAGTTACGGTACAATGGCGATACCTCAAATAGGCGACAGGTCAACGATACTTGCAGAGCTCTATGATACTTCTGTGACTAGACAGAGTCTGCTGGGTGTATCGAGTTTAGACGGTGAACCTTGTCACGCTGATCTTATGAGCCAAGCCTGAAAGACCTCTCTCGGCATAATTGATTCTACATAAGAAAACTTCTCGACTTCCTATTCCGAATTGCTTTAATATAGTTTAATGATTTCTTTAAATTTATGATAAGATAGTAGAATTATAAACCTGCAAGTTGCTTTTAAATATGGTTTAGGAAGATATGAGATATATACTGTAAGTACTCGCTAGTTCTCGAAAACAGCAATGGCGTGACATTGCTGTTTTCTGATTCTCTGATTCTGATCTACTGAGATCGGTCAATCATCATATTCATCACAGACTGGACTATTGTTACCGATAAGCTTGACATCGTGCAAATAGAGCGAGGGGGCGAGCCGTGCTATTTATTTATATTTAAGGAAAACCAACAGCTTACAAAAAATAACGTACAAGACACAATAGAAAGCCAATAAAAGGTTCCCACAGATAGAATCTATTCTATTGAAATAAATAATATAATATCTAATGTTAATATTAACTTTGACCAATTCAAATCCTTTATGTTTCAGAAATATACTCATTGTGTGTGGAAATATTTTAGGGCGCACGTATTAAAATCATTGCATTATATTTACAAGAAATTTTCGTGATGCTTTCGAAAAGTTTAAGTATATATACAGATGTCTGTAGTAATACGGCTATATGTAGATACGTTTTAATTCCTCTACTATTTCATGTGAATGTAAAACATAATTCAAGAGCTTATCAATAAACGACTTTTACTACAATGTCAAAGCACATTTATTTAAAAAGATCAAACATTCATTTGAACTGCACAAAATCAATTAAAAAATATTATGCATACAAATATTCTACACAAATATATTTTTAAATGAGATAAAATAACGAGCAATATTTTGCAAAAGTTAGCGTAAATCAAAACTACACAGTATCAAAGAATAATATAACATATATTACGATTTAACTTGTTTGATTAAGGCAACTTGCACGTTATTAAATTCCGGCATAATAATATAGAGACTTGGCAAACATTTGAGCAGCGTAAGCAACGGATAGCGGAACAAAGGCTAATAGACAAGACGCGATTATTACATTCAATAATACGCTAATACACAACAGTATATAGGTTGCTTTATATTTACTCCAATAACGAAAGTCGGTGAATTTATTCATACGTAGTATATTTTTTTAATATAACCAGTGCAGAAATGAAGAACAAAAATCTGAAGAATTTTATTTAATTTGGTAGTACTTATATTACATTATTACGGCATTGAACTTTCATAGGGAATATATAGCGGATGTTTTTTCCCAAAATTAGAGTTGGTTAGAAAGTCATTTTTATGATTCAGGAGTAGATTCGTTGCATATACTCGTATTTTAGTACTGAAAATACCACGTTGACATAATATGAGGAAATAGGATTAAGTAAAGGGTATAATGTTGGAGAATCTACACAACTCGTTTTTAGGGTTCCGTACCCAAAGGGTAAAACGGAACCCTATTACTGAGGCTCCGCTGTCCGTCTGTCACCAGGCTGTATCTCATGAACCGTGATAGTTAGACAGTTGAAATTTTCACATATGATGTATTTCTGTTGCCGCTATAACAACAAATACTAAAAAATAGAATAAAATAAATATTTAAGGGGGCTCCCATACAACAAACGTGATATTATTGCCTTTTTTATAGATAATGGTACGGGAACCCTTCGTGCGCGAGTCCCACTCGCACTTGGCCAATTTTTTTTTTACTAATATTGAGTATGCGTGATAAAAACGAAATAGTAAACATAAGATGTATGTTTGCAAGTATATCACGTCCTTGGTGAGGTTGGCAGAGAGTATCAAGCGTCATAAGACGCGGTCCCTGCCCACCTCACTCTATTCTTTAACATTGATAGCTCTTCTTATGTACGCTCGCCGGTTCCTAGAGCCCCTGACAACCCCTTCTAATAAAACACAATGAATTAAAAAGAGATGTTTACCATAAATATATTGCAACACAAGAAAAGCAAATTCTTAAACATTCTAATAATCTGAACACACAAGAGCCGCGGGAGATATCAAGTAAGTAAGCTTATAACGTCTTTTGAAGTATTTCCATTACATTAGGTAACTCGCTAATCTCTAAGGCCGTTTGTACACCGGGCCCGACGCTCAAGGTCGGTAAATATTTGTCGGAAGCACTCAAGTAGCTTCCGTAAATTTGATTATATCTTGAACCACTCCGTGACTTTTTGGTAACGCTAATTTATTCAAGAGTTGAGCAAAATTGAACTTGGAGTGCAGTTGCTTCTTTCTTATTTTTAATTCTCCGGTGGGAATTAAATCACTCACCTGGATGGGCTTCGCTGCAATACAACGAATATCGCTCACGCGTTACCACACCTTTGCTACCGCAGCACCTCATCAGGAGTTTTTTCAAACCAGTAAAAACAGGGTGTTTACCAACTTATTTTGGTTAAAATTACTGGTCTACATATAGTCAAGTATTATTTATTTACATGATATTTATTTTCAAATATTTTTTTATCGTAGTCTATGGACGCATGCAATACATTGCGAGTGTATCACTCGCGCGATGCCATCTCTGTTGCTCACACTGCCACTCATTAGAAGCTTACTGGTAACCTCACTCACATGCAGGAACTACAATATTCATCCAGTGGGTTGTTTGGGCGCGGTTTTCTGTGAGATAGAAGTACTTTTGCAGACGGGCTGTTTTTACTTTTTCCTGTTCTAAAAAGTAAGAAAAAAACGAGTGTGCTTTAGACCACACGACTGAAATAAAACTTCTTTAGCTCCAAAGTGTGATACAGATAATAGGCCTGCATTGTTCACGAGCTCGGTGGCGCAGTGGTGAAACGCGCTGTTACGCTACTTTGGCACCAACGCTCGTGGGTTCGATTCCCACTCAATACAAACATTTGTGTGCATGAACATGTCTGTTTGTCTCGGTCTGGGTATTTTCTATGTATAATAAGTATGTATTTACAAAAAAAAATGTATTTACGTATGTTTATCAGTTGTCTAGTACCCATAACACAAGCTTCGCTTACTTTGGGGCTGGATGGCGCTGTGTAATTTGTCCGACAATATTTATTTATTTATTTACTGTGTCTTAGATATACGAAACTTAATGAGAGAAAGAGAGAAATGCTCGCACCTCTCTCTCCTGCCCCTAGTAATATACGAAACGTAACTCTCTCTCTTTCTATCTTCACTAACTTAAATGTCCCTCTCAAGTTCCGTTCACCTCGCCCGATCACACTTTTGGTAACGCTCTCGTCGCGCATTCACCAGCTTACTCTCCAAGTTTTACTTTTGCGTAAAGAAATTTTACTTCAACAAGCTAACTAAATATGAGAGACCGGTACAAAATCTACAGTACATCAAGAACAGAGCTTCATTATAACAATTTAAAGAAACATACAATATTAGCGATCAATTTTTTTGTTAAAATATCTATTAAAATACATTTTAATGTTCGATATTTCTATAATGAATGACGAAGCAGATATACAAAGCAAAAGTGGAAGGATGTAGGAGCCGAGGAAGGCCAAGACTTACCTACCATGACCAAATTAGTCGTGTTATATCAGAAGGTGATGTCAGGAGCCCTAGAAACCGCCGAGCGTGCATGAGAAGAGCAATGAATGTTAAAGAGGCGACGGAGATATGTAAGGATCAAGTCACGTGGCGCTCGGTTCTCTCTGCCTACCCCGCATGGGATTTGGCGTGAAGTTATAGATAGATAGATATATCTATAAATACACGTCAAGTCCCTTGCGGGGTAGGCAGAGAGAGCCGAGCGCCACGTGACTCGATCCTTATACACCTCACTCGTTTATGTAAAATTCTCGCGCTTTTCATACTATATACTAACTAGCTGAAGCCCGCGGCTTCGCACGCATGAGATTTGGGCTTTTAGTAGCCTTTATTTCTCTATAGACCTTTTTCATACAGCGCCATTTATTGACCATTGCATGAGGCAACATATATTTATTTTATTTTTATTACATATAAAATGCGTAGTTATTTAATAAATAGGTATTCTACGAAAATAATAAAAATAAAATTGCAAAGTCCCCCGAAGAAGAAGATTTCCCCCTAATTTTAATAGTTTTTCATTTTTTACGCAGGAACCCTAAATATTTACGGGATAAAAAGTACCCTATATGGTGCTCTGAACAGTCGCCTACCTACCAGTGAAAGCCCCGTCAAAATCGGTCCAGCCGTTTCAGAGATTAGCCGGAACCATAGATAACAGAAACAACGGGAGATGTGACGAGGGGGCGTGGTTGGTGTCGCCGCAACATGCTCAAAACGAGAACATTGCCAAGAACAGTTAGTTAGTTGCAATCAAGTTCGGTTGAGATACGTTGCTCCTTGTTTTAGCAAAATGCCAAGTTGTGCTGTTGCCTTTTTGGAAAAATAGAAGTGCAGTGGTTAACTTTAAATCAAATGGAATCACTTATCACCTATAAGTACAAATAATATTACGTTTTATAAGCAGAAATACAGAATTAATTTCAAAAATTCTCTGACGCCATTTCTACCAGGGCCTTACCACGATACAAATTATAAATATCAAATTTCTCATTCTTAATCATACATTGCTTTTCTACCATTACGCAGTCGCCACCGCTCGTTTACCAACACGCAATGTAAAGTGAGCAATATTATTCGTTCACTGTGTGTACAGTTTCGAGATACGGCCGCTTGTTTCTGCCGCTTTATAAATGTAGTAGTGCGTGCTTACTTGGGTGTTGTTTAAATAAACATCCAATGACAGCGTCTTAACAAATGTGTGTCGTTGAACTTGTGTGCGTAGAATGATATTTTTTATTTATTTAAGTGTGTGAGTGTTTTATGGTGGGGTGAAACTCGGCGACAACCGTCCCTGTGTAAACTCGCGTGGTATGTCACATCTCCCATTGTTTCTGTTATCTATGGCCGGAACAGACAGACAGACAGACAAAAATTGTAAAAATATTCATTTTGGTATATGTACCGTATATATATCCATATGCGTTTAGTAAAAAGCGGTTATTTTAATATTACAAACAGACACTCCAATTTTGTTTATCTGTCGAGATATATAACGCGAAAGAGTTTGAACGCGCTAATCTCGATCTACTAGTCGGATTTATAAAAATATTTTTGCTTATGATAGACCAATTGTTGAGGAAGGCTATTTAATATTTCGGTACGAGGCGGACGAAGCAACAGCTACGTAAATATATATATATATGGTCGTGAGTATGGACGCTTAATCCATAGTATAATGTTATAAATGTGAAAGTGTGTTTGTATGTTTGCTTGTTCTTCTATCGCGTGAAAATGGAACAACGGATTGGTGTATTTTTTTCTTTGAAGATAGAGCCCGCGAGTGACATACTCGTAGGCTACTGTTTACCACGATAAAATATCTCACTCTCACGGGAAAAAAATATTTTGTTTCTCTTTGACCACGCGGGCAAAGCTGCAATAATATACGCAATAATATGTAGTTATATGTCGCATCTGATCATGACTATGAACGGTTAAATGAAGCGAAAGCGCGCGGACGGTGGTGCGCTTTGTCATAATCTAGAGGTCGACACTACACTCAGAAACACGAAGAGAGCTTGAGCAAGCTGCGGCAAGCGACGTCTTGGGACTGTCCCCTCCATTTGATACTATATACATTTTAGAAGTGTTCATTAAAAATCATAGCATAACACGAATAGCAGTATATTTTTCGCATAATATCTGATCGTTTAAAAAATCTGAGAGTCGGATTGTTTAAATCTCGTTCGCATTTATTCTATAAATAATAAATAAATAAAATAAATATTGTCGGACAAATCACACAGCGCCATCTAGCCCCAAAGTAAGCGAAGCTTGTGTTATGGGTACTAGACAACTGATAAACATACGTAAATACATTTTATTCTTTTTTGTAAATACATACTTATTATACATAGAAAATACCCAGACAAAAACAAACAGACATGTTCATGCACACAAATGTTTGTACTGTGTGGGAATCGAACCCACGAGCGCTGGTGTCAAAGTAGCGTAACAGCGCATTTCACCACTGCGCCACCGAGCTCGTCAAACTACTTTCATGCTCGTCAACTGGAATCGGCCTATTAAACAACTCTAACTCTCTCGAAAACTCCGCACAGGAAACCCGCACGTTCAAGAAAATTGAAAGACATGTCACCCTACCTAAGAAAGGTCTGGATTTTCCCTCTGGCTTGACCTCTGATGGCAGTCGTTCTATAAAAATCGGAATCTTCGGCAAATCCTTAGGCTTAGGTAGCGAACTCTATCAATCCCAATGGATTGGAAACGGGATAACGCTAAGAAGAAGATATATATATATATATATTAGACTCGATTACTTGATATTACGAACAGAGAAAGTCGTAGACTTTTAGTATCATTCACTGCATATTTCACAATTTTTGATATTATACATTGAAATTATGCCATGGAAATTGCTTATAATGTTTACCTATCATTAACAATATAAGGCCGTGGGCATCATAACAAACATTTCATACGAACACAACGCAGTATACAATCGATATACATAGAATAGGAAGCCAAGTCTCTCCTCAGACTTAATGGTTCAATACCGTGTGTAAACTTGCTATCGACGACAATCCCCATAGGTCGTCTTTGAACTAAGACACAAAGCCCAAGCTGGTTCAATACTTTATAAATACAAATTTGAACCGTGCACCGAGTCTGACTCGCATTTGACCAAAAGTGCGATTCATACACGCGCACCAAGAGTTCTGAACGACTCTGCGACCGAAGTAACTAACTTTTGTAACTGATATTTTACTTTATAAATATTCGATACTTTGTGAGTGTTTTGATGTTATTAAAAGTCGGTGCTGGTCGTTATAAAAATCACTAACATTTATTCGCTGAATTATTTCAATTTTTTTATTATTCAAACAAAAAGGCGGATGATAAGAGGCTGTTACAGGGGACGAACCTTTTTAGTACTGAACTACTTTTTAATACACATAATGTAGTGGTTACTGTGGCCTATTAACACTGGCTAGCGTGATGCCATCCCTGCTGTTAATAGAGAAACTTCTCAGGAGTTTACTGGTAAACTTATCACTCGCAGGAACCCAACAACTCTCCAGGGAGTTTTTGGCTGCAGTTTTCTGTGAGCTAAAGTTACTTCCGCAGTGGGGCTTCTTGCATGCACTCAACCTCCCGATTTCATCAATTCGATTCATTCGATCACTCGCAGAAATCAATTCAAGTCCAAGAATATTATGAAACGTAACTAGATTATAATACAATTAACTACTATCGACCTCAACGTTTATTGATCATAAAATACAGAATGATAACGCATTATTATACCTCTTTTCATTAAGGGTCCGGATCTACAGGGGCGTTTTACGCTTTTGTTCAAATTTACACCATGTCGTAAAATAAATATGTACTAGATAACGTGTTTTGCAGATAAATCCTTTATTTACGGCAGCAATGTTATAGTACTGAGTTATTTGGCAATTTGTTTCGTAGACACTCCCCTGTTGCTGTCTTGATAAATGAAAGTACAATATTACTTTTTATTCGAAATGGAATAGAATACTGCATTTATCTTTGACAACAAATTCTCTTGCTAACATTGATCTTTTCAATCGAAACGTACTGAATGTGAATACGATGAATACAATATGAAAAAGTCAAATTTTTATTATATTTGTCGATCCGCTCTAGAAATGCTACTCGTACATGTAGCCAGAAATATATATTGAATACATTTGTTATAAAATCAGACACAAAGTTGATATAGCAATATCCAACTTTAGAGGAATCTAACTCCATTTGCCGGTCATAACTTTCGGGAGCTCTCGTAGCTAATCGTATAAAAAGTACATCCAGACCACGCTTTAATTTCTAAATTTCTTTGAGCGTATTTAATATAATCCATGTATATGATGACGTAGGGTTATTTGCAACCACTGCTCGGACTATACCGTTTCGCCGATAGGATTCGACATAAATCTGTCCAATGCATACATCTATATCAAATAATAACTACAGTAGCGGTTGTTATACGACATCCATAAATGTGATTGACGAATGAATAAACATTCCGAAACGGGGACGGGAGGATTACAGTTACACCAAGTACCATTTAAGTAAAATAGTGCAGTAATATGCACGTAAATCTGCCCACATATACGAAGTACTTGCATAGCATTTATAAGTCGTAAATCAGACGTTGCATCTGTTAACCCGACCAAAAGGACGTCACATGCAAAAGCACACAAATTTTCGAAGCACTGAAACGTTGCGATAGTTTCAGACGGTTGTGCATATGCGTCGACCGGAATGGATCACAATGGCGGTGTCCTAAAATGCCAGTTGAAAAATATGTTCAGATTTCAACGTTCTCTTTACAGGGTTATAGTACGCTACGGAAACGTTAAACGCTATTTGTACATTTTAAAAATAAACCTTTATAGCGTTTAATGGCCAGCAAAATAGCCCGTAAGAGTTATGCATCCGTGACGCATATACGACAAATTGTCTGACCATTGTGGATTTGCGAGTACGCTGCAATTCCGCATTCCTATTTTATCACGCAAATGGTATTCATACGTCACTATGTTTAATTTAAATATAACAAGTTTATATAACGGCAATTGTTTAGTTTCGCAAATTTTCTGACAGTGTGGACGATATTTATAATATAGATTATAGAAATTTAAATTTTGGCTAGGGCGTTAAAAATGAAATAAGTTTGCCTTTCTCGGCTTCTACATCCTTCCCTTTTGCGTTGTATATCTGTTTTGTAATTCTTTTTTCCTGCATTCTTTCCATATGTCCTAACGAATGGAGCATGCCTCCTCTGATTTTAACACCGACGCTCTTTCAGACCAACTCTGTTCTAACATCATCATTGTGAATTTATACACGCGTAACACCACAAATTTTGCGCAACGCTCTCATTTCTACTACTTTCATGCCCTCTCTACCATACCCAGCTCTAGTTTCTATAAGTAAGCGTTGGGACCAGCACTGCATTACGTATAGCAAGCTGTGCCTTCTGGCTTAAGTTTTTACTGCCAAGAAGTTTTCCCAATGCTGCATTCACACTATTCCCAGCACTCACTAGTCTTTTTACGTCAGCGGTGTACCTTCCATCGCCGCTAAAAGGGCATCCAAGATATACAATCTCATCCATTTATTCCGACACATCATCATCAACCGTAATCCCTACATTAGTTCTGGTTTCTTCTCTTTCAAATATCATTCATATCATTATGTTTGTCTTCTTCGCATTCAAAAGTAAGATTTTTCCATACAGTCGTCTTTCATTATTGATTTTTATACGACCAGTGCTTGTAATTAAGATGGTGTTTCTGCTTATATCACGGTATCGTCTGCATACAACAGACCGTTCACCACTAGGTCACCGTTTTTGTATTCGTTGACCTTATTCTCTGCAGATAACTATCCAAATACAGAATAAACAGCCTAGCAGATAGCATGCAACACTGTTTGACACCAATATTGACATCAAACCAGCGTGACATGCTATCATCTATACCAGGGCTGTCCAAATCACAGCACGCGGGCCGCATGTGGCCCGCGCCTTATATTGATGCGGCCCGCAACAATTTTATAAAATTTTAATATAGGTATTCACTGACTGATAATTACTTACACACGCAGTTGGCAATTACAAATATTAATTTCGATATTGATAGAATTGGTAAAAGATACATTAATGAAGAATTAATAAAACTAAATTAAACACTATTTTCATTTTCTCCAAATAAATAAATTAATGCTAGGTATTCGTTTTTGCGGCCCTCCAATATATACAGTGATTTGTATTAGCCCACGATCGTATCTGGTTTGGACAGCCCTGATCTATACGCACACAAGCTGATTAATCCTTGTAAGTGAACTGCATAGCCGGTTAAAGTCTAACGGGGAGGCCCATGTTTAGCACGTGGATGTCCTTCGGCTGAAATAATGATGAGGATGTTGCACTCTATCAATAAGGTCAGCTTGAATTTGAGTTTTGTATTCTAACTAGTGAAGGAAGCACTGTGTGCCGTTCTCTTAAAACCAGTGCTTGGCACTCCCTCTATCTATTATTAAAATCAAATCGGTGCCACTGAAAAGTGGTGGCATGATATTACTCAAAGCAGCCAACAGACTGGAACAATTTTAGGTCTGTATATATATATATATAGACGTAGATTGTATATAGTATATATGTATACAAATAGACGAGCCAGGTGGCGGTGTGTTTGGCAATGTCACTGTACCGCCAAGGCTCGTGGGTTCGGTTCCCGCGCGGAATGAATATTTATGTGTATGAACATGTAATATCTATCTTGGTCTGGGTGTTTTTAGGAAAAGTAGGGCGCATCAAAGCAGACCGGCTGCGGAAATACTTCACAGAAAATCGTAAACAAATAACAACTACCTGCAGTATTGTGTTCCGGCACGTAGGTGAGGTTCACCAGTAAGCTCCCAAGGAGTTACTGGTAGCTGTACGCGCGTTGCCAGCCCTGCTACAAGAGCAGCAGCTGTGGCAACGCAAGAGCAATACTGTCTGTAAAACCTTAAATAACGCTAAATAAACGTTCTTTCTTTCAATTTACATTTGTTCACTGTTTGTGTATACCACTGTATTCCATATGACCCACAATTACTCCCATTCTCCCGTCATTGCGCCTGATAGTACATCAGATTACTCGTGGATAATCCCCCAGTTCATCCCGTCAATTCAGTGAGAAGACTGTAGTAACCGGATCTTGATTGCGTAACATCTAATCGCTAATCGAAGGCGGAATCAAGTAGTCAAGAGATGTAAGGCGTGTTACACACTCGGGCTAGCCCGTCGAGGCCATTTGATTGACAGACTTCTACCGATTAGATATGCCTCACTATCTCCGGTTCGGTCAATCGGGGTTTTGTATGTAAATTCGTGTGTCACGCAACGAGCACGCGAACGATTTCGCATGCACTGCGACTGACGCCTCTCAAAACACTGACGCGCCGGTTGAATAAATGTGAACCAAGTAAGACTTTTGCAAGTATCATTGCGTGAATGTCATTATTCTAGGCTTGTAGTAGAGAGAAAGCCATCACGCCTAAACATTCCTTTTCTCAGCTCGTGGTAATATTTAAATCACTCGTAAGTAGTGAATCCTGCGAGTTAGCGTTATATTCAGCGTTTTTTTCATCGTCGAGAGGCATACAAGTACCTATACAATCCACCTAATGTAAAGCACCGTAACCTAAGAACGCTTGGAATACAGAAAGTAATGCTCGCGCGTGTCTGTTCTTGCTGTTAACACAGCAACTCCTTAGGGGTTACTGGTAACCTCACTCACTCGCAGGAACACAACAAACTTTTTAGGGTTCCGTACCCAAAGGGTAAAACGGAACCCTATTACTGAGGCTCCGCTGTCCGTCCGTCCGTTCGTCCGTCCGTCTGTCTGTCACCAGGCTGTATCTCATGAACCGTGATAGTTAGACAGTTGAAATTTTCACAGATGATGTATTTCTATTGCCGCTATAACAACAAATACTAAAAAATATAATAAAATATATATTTAAGGGGGCTCCCATACAACAAACGTGATTTTTTTATAGATAATGGTACGGAACCCTTCGTGCGCGAGTCCCACTCGCACTTGGCCGATTTTTAGAAGTACTGGGGGAATACTTCCACATTATAGACGATCGGAGACACTTCCTTGGTGAATTGTTGTACTACTGCAAACGAGTGACCACAAAGCTCTCGCGGAAATGTTGAGTTGGAAGAGAGGTTCCGAGTGATGTTTGTTGTATTGCTAGTGTCTATGGGCTGCGATAACCGTCTCACGTCAAGCGCGGTGAATGCCTGCCTACAACAAGATTTAAAAAAAATAATGTAAATGTGTAGGCTTCTGCATACCATCAACCAAATTTTGTGAGGAATAGTAGTGTTATTAGCAGGGGGTAGCAACGAGCGAGTGATACTTCATGTATTGCAAGCGTGCATAGGCTACGGTAACGGCTTTACATCAGATGGGCCGTATGCTTGCATGCCTTTCGTCGTTGTATATGAAAAGAAAACTCACTACTAATTAACATTGATGTTTAGAAGTATAATACTAAAATATATCATTAGTTACAATCTGAAATAAAGGGGTAGCAACGCGCAAGTAATATTGATTGTACTGCAAGCATTCATAAGTTACCTCACGTGGCCTGTATGCTTTTCGTCGTTGTACATAAAAAAACTCACTATTAATTATTGCGAACTTTGACGTTGATAAAGTATAAACAAAAATATACTGTCAGTGACAGTCATATATAAATTTAATAATCAATGTATTCGTTTGATTTACAGATCATTTCCATCAACGGCAAAAGATGATCTAAGTTTGATGATAAAATAAGTAGATATTCTCTAACGATAAGCCTGTTTGAAGTTATATACGGCGATAAGTATTACACCGAGAAGTCATTTAAACGTAGGGTAAAGTTAAAATACACAACCATTTGCCAAAACCAATAAGGGTCCTCCTATACGTAGTAACAATGCCAGAGTATTTGAATGATAAGTTGATAAGCTATGATTTTGTTGAAATAGTGTTAGGTAGCATGACATTGTTATGTGAATTTAAATAATTTGAAACTTAAAACTGTTGTAATTTTATTACAATTCTGCTCAGTTGTACTTTTTATGTGCGACTCTTTTACTTGTTACTTTATCACACAATCATTTTTGTTAGGGTTCCGTACCCAAAGGGAAACGGACAAAAACGGAACCCTATTACTGAAGCTCCGCTGTCCGTCCGTCTGTCACCAGGCTGTATCTCTTGAACCGTGATAGTTATACAGTTGAAATTTTCACAGATGATGTATTTCTGTTGCCGCTATAACAACAAATACTAAAAAATAGAATAAAATAAATATTTAAGGGGGCTCCCATACAACAAACGTGATTTTTTTTGCTCATTTTTGCTTGATATTGATAACGGCGACAGGTAGACGCTTGAAATATTCACAGAATATTTAGTTATATATTCACTTTAAGAATAAATAATTAAATTAAAATAAAACAAATATTTAAGGGGGGCTCCCATACAACAAACGTGATTTTTTTGCTGTTTTTATAGATAATGGTACGGAACCCTTCGTGCGCGAGTCCGACTCGCACTTGGCCGATTTTTTTGAATTGTTTTGACATTTGATTTTAATTTGGCATTAATTTAATTCGACATTTATCTCACTGGCAGTAACAGAAAACCCCTCTACTGAGTTGCAGGACTGGGGCATTCAGCTCGTTGTTGACCATAATCACTAGCAGGAACAGAGCAACCCTCTACTGAGATGCGGGGCTGGGGCTTTCAGCTTCTTGTTGACCATGATCGCTAGAAGGAACAGAACAACTCCCTACTGAGTTGCAGGGCTGGGGCCTTTAGCTCGTTGGTGATCATAAACACTAGCAGGAACAGAACAACCCTCTACGGAGATGCCGGGCTGGGGCCTTCAGATTACTTGATCTAAGCTGTTTATGCTTTAAGTATCAATGGGGGCACAAAATATTGCATGTAAATTTGACTTTCGCAAAATAACACCTAAACCTATTAATTTGTGCTTATTGTTGACCGTAATCACTAGCAGGAACAGAACAACCCTCTACTGAGATACAGAGCTGGAGCATTCTGTTTCACACCAAATCTCTTGCGGGGTAGGCAAAGAGAACCGAGCGCTACATGTCTCGGTCCTTACATACCTCACTCGCGTGTTTAACATTCCCAGCCGGATATTAAATAATTTCTAAAACAACTGTACTAGTTAGAAAGATCATTAAAGTTTTCTGAAAAATATCCTAAACATTTAGCAATAGTTGCGTATCTCTCAAAGTATGTATAGGGAAAATCTGAAATAATTAGTATTTCAGATTTTCCCTATACATACTTTGAGAGATACGCAACTCGAAATTGGTCCAATAATAAAAGTTATTCATATTATAGAATTGTTTTCTTTGAAGTATATTTATTTACGATTGGTACTAATACCAATAAAACAATAGCTTCTTTCCCCCTGTACAAGCAACAAGATTATAAAAATTGAGTTACAATTCTGTTCCTTGCAGGAATTTGCAAGTAAAAAATGACTTCACTTTAACAAGGATATTCTATAATGAACATATACAAATAATAAGGCACGAATAAAAACATCGCTATCTTGTCGCCACCAGAGATATATCACGCTCATAATGGGCGAAATTTATAGTTTCGGCGTTGGAGCTGGATAGTATAACCGCCAATTAATTGGCAGTATGGAGTTACACGTTCTCAGCATGGGCATTTTGCTATGTAGCAGTAAAACCAGTCTTTCCCTATAGGGTATCGCAATTACACTTAGGTAGGTGAAGACCGGAGCCCTAGGCGTCGATCCAGCGGACGATCGTAGATTGATATCGCCAAGACACAAAAGAAGAACGCTCAGTGAATAATAAAGTTTTGGCCATAGGAAGAGCGTTTATTTGCGCGATCGATGCAATCACACGTACGCAATACCTAGTCACGATTCCAAGATATATTAATAGAACTTGATTATGTTTAGGTTTGGTATGAATTCTTTATTTATATTTCACACCGCAAGTATCATACGTTCATCATTATTAAGGCCATTAGCAACCCAATTGTTACTACTACTGAAGTCAATTAAAAAAAAATTGAATTGTTATATAATTGACGAGCCAGGTGTTCCTCTGGCATTGCAAGCTTACGCATTCTCAACTGGTTTTATATTATATTGTCAATTTTGAAGAGTACGGTGGCGCAGTAGTTGTAATGTTATTTTGACACCAATGCTCGTGAGTTCGATTCTCACACAGGACAAACATTTGTGGGCATGAACATGTCTGTTTGTCTAGGTCTGGTTATTTTGTTAGCAGCAGAGGTGGCATCGTACCAGTGACAATGTATTACAAGAGTTTAAAGGCTGCAGTAACCGCTTTACATCAGGTGGGCTTACAGCTTGAATGCCGTCCGACGCTGTGTAAAAAAATATATATACTACATATACAGCTAGCCTTATAGCGGTCATTCGCATCGATTCGTCGCTTGCTTCGTGGACGCGCACCAAGGCTTAGTGAGAAGTGAAATGATCTGCCGTAAATGTATCGTCTAGAGATATTCGCTTTGAAGCTACGATCCGGCTAAGAGCCTCGAATAACTGCATAAAATGAATTCACATTGGCGTTTCCATTTGATAGCTTTCCAATGTCCCCCGCTAAAATGAGACCTTGTAACTTTAAGTAGATATTTCTGTTTCGATCTCCTTTAAAATTGTCAAAGCTTATATTTTTGTTATATTCTCAAATTTGTTCATGAATTTTATTGAAATAATCTCAGATTGGATACACCCCTCAAATTGTCTGATATTCATGATACATTTTCACGATGAGACAGCAAATAAGAATACGACCCGCCTGATAGTAATCATTTACTATCTATCTACGGACGTACACATGCAAGCAAGTCAATCAATCGTAAGTTCCCGACACCGTAAAACCTCTTCATTCCCTTTTTGAAGAACCCGATGCTGTAGTCTCTTGAAAAACAGATGGAAACTCCTCTGGAACCATAGAGTGTGTCAGGATGATTTCCATGTTGATGGCGAGTGGTTATGATTAATTTTGTACATAAAGTACATGTAATAGTTTTAATGACGTTAGAACTTCAATTTAGCCAATTTTAAGGTGTTTAATAAATAAATAAAATAAATATTGTCGGACAAATTACACAGCGCCATCTAGCCCCAGAGTAAGCAAAGCTTGTGTTATGGGTACTACACAACTGATAAACATACGTAAATACATTTTTTTGGTAAATACATACTTAGTATACATAAAAAATACCCAGACCAAGACAAACAGACATGTTCATGCACACAAATGTTTGTACTGTGTGGGAATCGAACCCACGAGCGCCGGTGTCAAAGTAGCGTAACAGCGCGCTTCACCACTGCGCCACCGAGCTCGTCCTTAATACATAAAGGGTAAAAGAAAAGAAGCAAGTGATCGCTCAAGAATCTTATGGCGGTCAGTTCTCTCTGCCTACCCCGCAAGGGACCTGGCGTGAAGATATACACACATATATAAATCCTTTATAATTATGAAAATTCTGTTTTTGTAATAAAATTTGCAGCGATCGCTTAATCCTATATAAGGCTGGTAAAGTTAAATTAACAGTAGTGATATACTAACGGATAAAAACCTATTAAATTTATGTTTTTGGAATTATGTATATTTGATATACTCGCAGGACACAGCTGAACAATCCGTTCGTAATAAAAAATGGTATAATAGAAAATTAAACTTATGGCTGATAATATTTGTATGAGAAGTACACTTTCCGTGGAACATTCCGTTATTCATCTGCAAACTCATTGTATTTCAGATTAGCCGAACGATTCCCCATAACAGATATCGTAAATGTCGTACAAAAGCGAATGTATTGTTAGAAATATAATACGCTTAGGGGCATTTAGAGTCATTTCTCGATGTGCGGTAATTTCCTCGCTTGGTCTATGGATAGGCTTTGTCCAAATTGGCACAGATTTACACGGTACGACAAAATGATGCGACTTAGTCTGAGACGACCGTCCCCTACCCTATGGAAATTGTAACATAAAAGAGGTATATGTTCATCAGTTGCCAAACCACAGCTAACATACCTCCATACCATGCTTCCGAATGACCTTGCACGTAAATATCTACAACACAATAACCAGTCAGGATGTTTCTTTTTTTAAGCATCTGTCCGTCTATATCTACGCACCAGGTTTCTTGCGGGATACGCAGAGACCCTCCTATATATTAGGTATCTACATACATATACGCCAACTCTTTTTCAAAATTATAAGGGCTCATCAAAAGATAATACTAACGAAATAATAGGTATACTATAAACAGGCGAAAAAAATATTTATGTATTATATAATATATATCGAAATAATAACCTCCAGTAGGATTATTGTGTTGCAGCACAGCAGAGAGGTGTGCCTCTCCTTGCAAGTGTGATATAATATTTCTTGTATTGCAAGGGTATACGAACGCTATAGTAATCACTTCACATCAGGTGGGCCATGCTTAGGCTCCCAATGTTGTATTAAATAATACTTACGCTTCACAATCAACGAACGAATTATGGTATAAGCAATTTTAAATTGACATGATTGATACATGATACTGGATGTTAAAGAAGCGAGTGAGGTGGGTAATGTGGCGCTCGGTGGTCTGTGCTATGCCCGTAAGTGATTTGGCTTAAAGTTATATATAGATATATGATTTCTTTACTTTACTTTTTTGACTATTATACAGAACAGTCAGAAAAACTAAAATAAAATATATTAATATACTTTTAGGACATTATAATATAGTTACAGGGTTATTTTAACTTAAGGCTTCGTTATTCGTACCGTGCTTATAATATACGACAATAGACCAAAATCTTCTTTCTGTATTTTATTTTTATCTTCTATCTGATCACGTCACGTTACGTCCCTAATGTTGACGTGCCTCGGCGCTGACGTGACTGATGTGTGTGCATGAAGTTTTACTTGAATTTCGTCGCTGAAAGTCGCATCAGTCTTTGTCGCGCATGATGCGCGAGCCCTAAATCAGTTGTTTAGTATTCCATAACTCACAATTTGCCCCCGATAGCGTTCAGGTAATAAAAGTAATCGTGTAAAAGTTAAAATGATTATATTTATGGCAAAACTTAATTCAAAAATTACTGTTAACGCTTCTGCAGAAGTCGTAGTAGTAAATTCAGTTTTCAAGTAATAAACTGGTAATACGGTTTCGCGCTTTCGAAGTAGTACTATTTTTTTTTTAATATCCACATTGAATAACAAACAAGCATACGAGCCGCCTGGTGCAAAGCGGTTCGGTTAGTGTAGCACGTAAGCGCTAGCAAGAAGTATTATCGTCACCTTGCCACCCCCGTGGCCGCCGCGGCATTTCCTTAAATGGTATTCACCACTTTTTGTTATGGAAATAACTTGATTACGTTCGAGTATTTTGTATTTTTGGAAAAGTATTTTTCACAGATGTGAATATTTTTTGGAACAATGTAACTGATAAGTGATGAGACACATATTTAGTATTATTATACATACAAATAACTACTTTTGTATAAATCGATGGTCAATTTTACAAATATAATCAAATAAAACAAGCGTAGAAAAATATATATATATATATAATCTATTACAATAAACGTCAAAATATTACGCTCGTTGCAAGTGAATTATAGTAAAAATATTACCGATTCATTTCATATCTTATTCGAATTGCAAATCATGCATCATCATGCAAAAAACAATTTGCCGTTTATTGCTCATGTAACTGATTTGAAATGGTTGCTTTAATAGAAAATAACCTGCAACGTGAATTCCGCGAGTCCAAGTAAATAATTTCGAAAGACGTATAACTAAGATATAACTAAGAAAGGTCTGGTTTTCCCTCTGGCGGGTAGAGGTTTGGGTTGTAGAGGTTTGACGACAGTCGCTACATGTTAATCAATACCTTTACCAAATCCTTAGTCCAGGTAGCGGACCCGACAAGTCCTAGCTACGCTAGGAAGCTAAGAAGCTAGGAAGAAGTATCAACATCTTTTACTGACAACACCATCGTCGTCACATTATTATTACTACAGCTGAAAAAAAAATTCACGGGATTATTATAAAAGCTTTCAAAGAAAAATATCCCGACTCATTGAAGTCGATGTCTATTCACATGATTGCTTTAATCTTCACTGAAAACTTTTGTACGATTTAATTTCACTTTTATAGTATGGTTTATAGGTATTACGTTTTATATTAACTTTAGGGTTGGCAACGCATGAGTGACACCCCTGGTGTAGCAAATGCCCAAAGACTACGGTGCTTTCCATCAGGCAAGCCGTGCGATTATTTTCCACCTTAGTGGAATAAAAAATCTGTTCGTAAATTGCAGTTCGTCATCATATTTCATTAAATCTCCCCAATACGATATGGAACTATCATAATAGTATATACTATCAATCTTATATAGATTGATAGTATATACTATAATGATAATTCGCACCAGGTCTTCATCCACTGGGCCATCGCTGCTCTATAGATTAAATCCGCGATTAGTTTATGTGATTTTCTGCTATGTGCAAACAAATAAGTTAAGACTAAATATGTTATTAAATCCTGTAATGTAAGAAATGACAATAATTTGTGTAAAATTAGTTGTCTTCACATTAGCATTACCTGAAAAACTACCAACTTGAACTGTACTTATTATGATATAACATCTTCGTGCACTTACTTAGTGGTTAGTAAAAAAATATTCTATGAAAACACTAATAACGAACGCTTTATTAAAATATATAATTATCTATCTATCTATAACTTCACGCCAAATCCCTTGCGGGGTAGGCAGAGAGAACCGAGCGCCACCTCGGTTCTTCAACATGCAGCATTCATTAGCAATCAATTTAAATAATAAAATTATTTAGGCATACATAGGTTTTTTTGCTTCGAATAACCAAGGAGCTTAACTGAGCTTTGTACGAAATATTTGGAGAATCTAAGATAGCGGATTTTCTAATTTGTAAAATGAACATGACAGCGTTTTTTTATATTCCTCTACTCCATATAGATTGACAGTTCGCAATACTTCATCTTAAGAGAGGTAAACCGCATCAAAATAGCCCGTCAGGGGAAGTTGCTCCACCTCACACAAAACCCCAACCAAAATAACAACACTCTGGAGGGCTGTTTTATTGTGAGATCACCAGTAAGCTCCTAAGGAACTCCCAAGGAGCAGTAACTGTCTCAGCAGCAGAGGTGGTATTGCACGAGTGATACTTAATGTGTTGTAAGCGTTCATAAACTACGGTAGTCACTTCACATCAGGTGGGCCATGTGCTTGTATACCTACCGACGTTGTATAGAGCAATAACTAACCGTTATCGATGTTATGGCCAGGTACATATGGGTGTACCTACACCACGAACGAACGCAGTAGATGGCCGACTCATCCTTTATTGTATCACCCGTATCTTATTGTCAATATGTGGACGTGGCAACAGGGGGTATAAGTAGAAAAATCGCGCAATTTTCCGGATGCCGTTATAGCTAATACGGTCTTTTGAGGCGGCACTCGATTAATCTCTGTCGACCGCGATGGGCGCCGACTGCTCGATATAAAAAAACCATCCCAATAAGATCTCTGACACATCGTGCAACACCAGCATTCGCTTCCAACTAGACGCAAAACACAAGGGGCGAGGAAGGTCAATGGATACCGGTGGCAGTACATGACGGGTCCCTTTGAACATCGAGCACAGGGGTGATCAAACCGTTACACCCTTACTAGCAAAAATTATGAGTGCACTCGAACGTGTAAAGATAAAACTGGTGTCAATAACACAAGGAAAAAAACAAATCAATGCGTTTGATAGATCCGTGGCCGCGACGGAGCTTCTTGAATACGGAAATAGATGAATACACTCATTAAGGAATGTGAAGAACATATGAGTACGACAAAACATGGGCTTTCTGACTTTGAAACAAATACAATAAACATTGACGAGTTCGATGACGCAGTGGTCAGTAACGCTCCTTTGTCACCAACGCCCGTGAATTCGACTATTACAGCAACAAACAGTTGTGTTCATAAACATGTCTGTTTGCCTTGGTATAGGTGATTTTAAGAGAGGTAGGGCACATCAAAACATGAATTATCTACCGTTTGCGAAAGTACTTACAGTTGACAAAAATACACCAATCAAATAACAATATCCTGAGGGGGTTGTTACACAGCAACACTCCTGCGTGTGAGTGATGTCACCAGCAAGCTCCTAATGAGTTGCTGTGCTAAGCAAAGGTGCGATCTCGCGAGTGATACTCAATGTATTTGTTGCAAACATTCATAGGCTACGGTAAACGCTTTACATCAAATGGGCCGTTTGCTTGTATGTCTCCCAACGTAGTATAAAAAATTGATTTTGGAAACCCTATGACAAACATTTGGAAAACATAAACAGTGGTGAAAGGCTCGCTAAGTGTATCGACATTTCTGCTGAAATAATGCGACCGACATTATTATATAGATCGCGTTAACGCAAATTATATACACAATCATATTACACATTTTTTTGGCTTAATGTAGGAAGCATTGCACGCTTACACGTCGAACTGTGTTTGCGTAATTTTGACACGAATTCTGCTATTCTAAGACATGTCAAAAGAGTCTAAACTTGGGATTTTTCTTTACTATTAAGAAGTGCTAAGGCTACCTAACATTGACCTCTAATATGAGAGCAGCTCAATTCTTTTTCTATTTCATCACGGCACGTGATAGAACAAGAATTAGAAGTTCCTAGATGAAACACAATTACATACAGTAGAACACTTCATTACTCATCGAAAAAAACATGAATATTTTTTTGACAATTTACCGTATGATTGAACCATTCAGTTTAAGAAGAGATCTTGCTTTTCTTTGTGTGTTCTACCAATTACCAATACAATGGGTTGTGTTCTGAGGAGTTGTCAACAGCCTAATTTTACAATCGTACCGCTTGCCGACAGCTGAAAATTCATCCCCACCCACTGGAACTTCAATAGTCACATACTGTGCAGTACCAGAGAGGTTTTCTACCGAGAACTCTTAAGTTGTGGAATGAACTTCCAGCCGAGGTTTACCCAAGGGACTACAGTATGAAGTTCTTCAAAAAATGCGTGAACACGTTTTTACAGAGTAGCCATTGCACGAGACACCCTGGATGTTGCAAGTGCACATAGGTTACGGTAATTGCTTATCGCGGGTAGGGTGTGTGCTTGTTTGTCACATTAGTGGTATAAAAACAGGTCTAGTTTACGAATTCCCAATGCAACATGCAATAATGCCTTAATTTTTAGTGCTAAATAAAACACATATTCATAATGTTGAATCCAATATACTAACCTCATTCTGATATTATATTAAATATAGGTACTATAACGTGTAGATACAAATACGTGCACAATGAGCAGATTCCGCACAATACGCGTAACCAACCAAATAATGAGTTCCGAATATCACAATCGTGAAATCTAAACGCCTCAATAACAGATAGAGATATAAGCAGCAGAATAACTTGAAAAAAGCATTCTAAATCGTCGTACTTACACAGAATCTAAGCAAACTTCGAATGTGAATTAGTCGTCATTATCCATTAAGTTTTACTTTCTGTGTACCGTATCGCTTATTCGGTATCTTGTTGAGCGACGATCCTGTCTGTCGCAACCGTAAACAACGCTAAAGGCCTAAATTCTGTAGTTTTCCTTCTGCTTAAATGTACTCTACTGCGCTTGAATAAAGCCAAATGCACTTTGCAACCAGATAGGTCGATTTAAAAAACAAAAACAAATGTGAGTCCATTTCAGGATATATTCTTAATCCGAAATAGAATAGTGTATGGACTTTATTGCACATTAGGTATAGTGTTAGTCCAGTGGATAAGGAACCGGTTTAATGACCAACAGCTCCCCGGTTCGAATCCTGGCATGTACCACGAAATTCGTGTTTTTGGATTTGTGTACACATTTGCAATTATCTCGTGCTCGACGGTGATGGAAAATATCGTGAGGAAACCTGCAGACCTTACTTAGGTTATACTGGTAACCTAAGTAAGGTCTGGTTTTTCCCTCTGAGTTGTGGAGGTCTCACGGCAGTCGCTCCATGTCAAAAACAGTACCGTCGCTAAATCATTAGGCTTAGGTTAGGACCTCGCCAATCCTAATTGATTAGGAAACGGGATAACGATAGGAGGAAGAGATATAATTTGCGAGTATGGCGACATTCCAGAACCTTCTGCGGCAATATTATAGCTGTCAGGTAATACAGGGAACATCTATAACTTCACGCCAAATCCCTTGCGAGGTAGGCAGTGGGAAACGAATGTCACTTGACTCGATCCTTACACACCTCACTCGCTTCTTTAAAATTAATTGCGCTTCTCATGCACGCTCGCCGGTTTTTAAGGCTCCTGTGACATGACCTTCGATAGAACACGACCAATTTGGTCATGGTAGGAAAGTCTTGGTCTTCCTCGGCTCCTAAATCCTTCCATAGGGAACATAAGATATTATATTTAGAAACATACTAGTTGCTGTTCGCGACTCCATCCGCGTGAAGTGCGGCTTTTCAATTTTTAAACAGGACAATTAAACATTGGACAATTAAAAGCTATATTTCATGTGTCTAGTACATTTACATATAACCATTATGATCAAACACAATTTTTATTTTGTTAAAACATGCTCAAACAGATTGTGTTCTTCCGAAGGTGACATCGCGCAAACTCACATGAAAAAGCTAAGCTATGTGATAAACTAAACAAGAGAGGTATGTAAATACCGAGTCATATGGTATTGAGTCTCCACTAAATCTACAAGGGATTTGTGTGAAAATGTATATATATGTAAATTTATATACCTTTACTGATCTACTAGATCCACGAGACATACGATGAGTAGATAGAATCGGGACCGTGAAAATTCTACGTAAAACAATCGAAGTCAGCAGGCTGGAGTAGCAGTGGACTTGTTCATAATTAATGAGTGATGGTAGACGGGTAGGAAAGTCCCACAATGAACATTTGATATTCGTGGTAAGTTTGTATAGAAAATTGTATGTATGTATATCTCGCCAGGTCCCTTGCGGGGTAGGCAGATAACCGAGCGTCATAAGACGCGGTCCTTACACACTTCACTCGCTTCATTAACATTTATAGCTCTTTTTATATACGCTCGCTGATTTCTAGGAGTCATGATATCACCTTCTGATAAAACACGACCAATTTGGTCATGGTAGATTAGTCTTGGTCTTCCTCGGCTCCTACATACTTCCCACTTTTGCATTGTACATCTGTTTCAACATTATTTCATCCTGTATACTGTATAGAAAATTATAAACAGTTTAACATAGAACTTACAATCAATTCAATTACAATGTATTTTCACCCCCGCGACAGCAATGAACTTCACTGTTCATTGCCTTTTTGGGGGTTGCCGCTGTTAATTCTGGCTACACGGGAGACACAGTGGTAGGAATGAGTGGTGGGCCTCTCCCGTTATAGGAATCACAACTAATATTAAATTTATTCAAAATTTTACGAGTTTATGTAATAGAGATTTCTTGTTAAACAGCCTACAAAAGTATAATCTGTACTTAATGAATCCAGTTGTCATTTTCAAGTCTTGTACATCATCGGGAGGCACACAAGCATACGGCCCATCTGATGTAAAGCGGTCATCGTAGCCTATAAATAATAAATAAATAAATATTGTCAGACAAATTACACAGCGCCATCTAGCCCCAAAGTAAGCGAAGCATGTGTTATGGGTACTAGACAACTGATAAACATACGTAAATACATTTTTCTTTTGTAAATACATACTGATCATACATAGAAAATACCCAGAACAAGACAAACAGACATGTTCATGCACACAAATGTTTGTATTGTGTGGGAATCGAACCCACGAGCGTTGGTGTCAAAGTAGCGTAACAGCGCGGTTCACCACTGCGACACCGAGCTCGTCAATACTTGCAACACATAAACATCACTAGCGCAACGCGTCCTCTGCTGCCAACACAGCAATTCCTTAGGAGTTTACTAGTGACCTCACTCACTTGCAGGAACACAACAACCCTTCAACTCTTTAGACTTTAATTAGATTAGGTTACATGTCTTTCGAAATATAATTTCTCACGATGTTATTCCTTCACCGCCGAGCAAGTGTGTAAGTGATACTCGTACATGTCCACATCAGGATTCGAACCCAGCCGGTTAATGCAATGGTTCTATATCCACAAGGATATCGCGCATCATTTAGTAATACAAGATATATTCTTGTCAAATTTAAATATCGTACATACGAGTACAATTGCATAATTTTTACATGCGTCAGAATAGTGTAGTTGTGCGCACATGGCCGTTCCCAGAGAATTAAGTTATTAACTAAACGCAGTCGGCGAGTGCCCGACCGTTTTACTCTTCAATTGGAATTCAATGGACAGAATTAGAGAATGTTCGAATGCCGCGTACGAAGCCGATAAAGTGCGAACGTTATGTGACACGGGATTTTCTCAAGCGCAGTGCAGCCAGTTGCAGCTTACACTCAATTGAGGTGCTCTGGAAATTCTTGATATCCGTATGTACGTTTATCTAAAATTTAGATACGATGCGATAGTTTCGAATGCATGTAATGACAGAAATGTCACCGAGCGAACACCGAATTTTAATCGGCCTCAAAGATTTCAGATTTATACAGCCGAAAATGTTAAATATATTTATGTTGATCTCGCATACAAAGAAATGTGCGTTTTGTAAAAAATATTACCTAATCAGCTTTTGATTATCATTATGTTTTTCATAAATATATTCTCTCTGTCTACTCGACAAGAGATTTGGTGTTACAGATATTCTTGTAATAGCGCAATTTAAAAAAATGATGATTATTGATAAACTAATAAGCTTCATAATAAAAACATTTAAGTAACGGTTACAAAAGTAAAATCAGAAAAACTTAAAAACCACAAAAGTCACTTATTTTACATATACTTTACACATAATCGGACTAATGGGCGTTAAATCTTCTAAATAAAAAAATATGTATGTATGTCATATATCAAGACCAATGACGATAACAATCAGACGTCGTTGAAATTACGTTTTTAAAGTTTATTAATACTTATACAGGCCGACCATCTAAAAAACTAAACCCTTTTCTACATTTAATATTCGTTCTTTAACAAAAATTAAAATACTGTCAATTGAAATCTAACACTAAAAATATACCGACTGTTAACATACGAAGTTCAACTTTTAAGATATTAACACCATTTCGTACACTTGTACAAAATGATTATTTTCAAGACTAAACAGCCTTAATTTTAGGCTTAAAAATACAATATGCTGTAAATAGAATAATTAAATTAAATCGATTATTCGATTACGGACCACAATTAATTGATTCAATGACTATAAATACGCGTCTAACCGATATGTAAATATTGGGCCGCGTCCCTTCGGACTTCTCATGCGGTCGAAACGTAAATCTGCGAAGAGTTGATTAGCTTAATTGAGGTCATTAATCGGAACGATCGCTGAACGACGTATCGTGTTTAATTAACTAACGAATGGACAGACTTTCGATTATCTTAATGTGAACGATGCGTCGGGTGCGCCCGGCTCTACAATCAGAGCCGCTTGGTTTAAGAATAGATATAGCGGATACTTTACATTTTTGCGTGGCTTTTTTTGAGTCAATTGCATAAATCTTAAGCAATATCACAAATACAAAAATGTACAAATGGACCTATGTGATTCATACAATAGAATTGACCTGAGATTAATGTAAGTATATAATTTAAATGATTTAATCAAAACTCAAAACAGGTTTGAGAAATTCTTGTTAATAAAGGTTACAATTAATTAAAGTTAAAAATGAATATAGATAAGTCGTTACTTTAAACACCTCCTGTTTTTAACGAACGGTTACAAAAAATCGTGATGAAAAGCACAGGTTTATAGGCAGGATATACATTCTGTGTACTAAGTATCGGGAATTTGTCAATAAAACAAAAAATACAAATTATTCATCTAAATTTATTTTATCGCCTTCAAAGTAGGCCCCATCGCTTGCAATACAACATCTCCACCGCTTCACCCAGTCTTCCATACATTTTTCATAGGCTATTTGCGGTATGGCCTTTAGCTCATTCAGCGAATTTTCTTTTATGGCTTCTATCGACTCAAAACGTTTTCCTCGAAGTGGTAATTTTAACTTGGGAAATAAAAAAAAGTCAGACGGAGCCATATCAGGTGAATACGGTGCTTGGTCGAGAACTTTTGTTGAATTTTTCGCTAAAAACTCTTTCACTATAATGGCTGTGTGTGATGGTGCATTATCATGGTGCAGCATCCATGAGTTGTGTTGCCACAAATCTGGACGTTTTCGGCGGATACTCTCACGCAAACGCTTCATGACGCCTAAATAATATTCTTTATTCACTGTTTCTCCCTCTGGAAGGAATTCGGAGTGAACCACACTACGGTAGTCAAAAAAAACTGTCAGCATCACCTTGATTTTGGAGCGACTTTGCCGCGGTTTTTTGGGTTTCGGCTCGTTTTCGAGACGCCATTCTGAAGACTGTTGGCTTGTTTGCATGTCGTACTCATAAACCCATGTCTCGTCGCCAGTTATTATACGTTTCATAAAGGTCGGATCCGTAGAAGCTCGGGAAACCATGTCTTCAGCGACATGCTTTCGCTGCGCTTTTTGAACAAAATTGAGCTCTTTTGGAACTAGTCGAGCGGCGACGCGTTTCATGCCTAAAATGTCAATGAGAATGTTGTGGACGGACTTAAAAGATATGGTCACCTCACTAGCCAACTCTCTCAGACTCATACGTCGATTTTCGAGCACTAGCTTCTTGATTCTGTCGATGTTTTCTCTGGTCGTAGCGGTTGAAGGTCTACCAGAACGAGGCAAGTCTACTACTACTTCTCGGCCTTCTTTAAAAGCCTTATACCATTCATAAGGCCTTGTTTTCGATATACACGATTCGCCGTAGGTATTTCGCAACATTTTTAGTGATTCACCACATGAAATATCATTTGAAACACAAAATTTAAGGCACACTCTTTGTTCAACAATATTTTCCATTGTAAAAATCGCCGAGGACTCAAAACTATGACCAACAAAAAGTGTAGTTTAAAACAAATTAAATGACAGATCCCGCTCAAATTTTGCGCGCTAAATCAGTACAGTGCTACCAACATGCAGTAAAAAAATTAGAACGACCTCTTTTACGCGGGTCTTTTTATTGACATATTCCCGATACTTTTTACACAGAGTAGTATGTAAATATCGGAAAATAACAGTTTAATCGCCACTTTTGATAATAACATTATATATATATATATATATATATATATATAGTTAAAATAAGAAAAGGCATGCTCCGTTGGTTCGGATATGTAGAAAGAACGCAGGATGAAAGAATGACGAAGCAGATATACAATGCAAAAGGGGAAGGATGTAGGAGCCGAGGAAGGCCAAGACTTACTTACCATGATCAAATTGGTCGTGTTCTATCAGAAGGTGATGTCAGGAGCCCTAGAAACCGGCAAGCGTGAATGAAAACAGCAATGAATGTTAAAGAAGCGAGTGAGGTATGTAAGGATCGAGTCACATGGCCCTCGGTTTTTCTGTTCCTACCCCGTAAGGGATTTGGCGTGAAGTTATGGATAGTGTATTACTTACAAAATGATATTGTATGCCTTATCTACTTATTGCCCGCCAAACAGCCTGGAAAAAGTTTGCTCACATATGCATGGAACAAAACCATTAAAACAAAAGGTTTAAAAAATTTATGTAGAGGCCAAAAATACTTACGTAACATGTAACAGCTAGAAAATAAAAAATAGTGCATATAAGTCAGTGAACGAAAGATAATTTGTAGGTATCAACCCGTTTTGCAGAACGCCAAGTAAGGTTTACGATAAATGGATCAAGTCTCCTTAGCTATGGAATGTGGTAAGACATTCCTTATCGAAAGGAAACAAACTCAAATTAAATACGGAGGTCTTCCTTGCAAACTGTGTTTAGAGTCGTAATCACATGACCTCGTAATTGTAACTTTCTTACCTTGTGTGGGAACAGTCACAACACTAATCCTTTGAAACTTTAACACCCCAAAGCTGGGGTCGTCATCGCGTTATCGTGAATGTACAATTAAACAAACACCAGTATGCGGTGACACGATTTTCGTTTAGCGTTAAACTCTACACATAGTCAAATCTCTTAATCCTTAACAAATATCTCGAACGGTCGGCTTTCCCTATAAATTTTACTGAAATACTATACTACACAATGAGAAACGGTAAACGGACGATTAAATCGCAGTCGCGGGCAATAATATAAACAACTGATTAAACCGGCCTGCGGTCACAAAAGGAGACATTAGTTAAGGGCTGGTTTCGTTGCGTAGCTAACCGATAATGGTAGGAAGTGATAGCAGAAAGCCAGGTAACTGGAACACGGAGGACCGCAACGAACCATGGCTTGATTATTAGTTAGTAATGTCCATGTATACTGTTAAATCACATTCCGATTTCTATTGTAGGTAAATATTCGTCTTATTTTGAGAACTATAGTTTTGGTGGATTCGTACGACAGTACGAACCTATTGAAATCTCATCATCATAATATTCAGCTTTAAAAATAATATTAAGCATACGTTTTACAACGTCGGGAGGCAAACAAGCATACGGTCAACCTAAGGTAAAATGGTTACGTTTACGCTACTAAGCACAGCAGTACTTACTATGTACCGTAATCCATCCAAACGTTGGCACCCAGTCAATTATTAGCATTCTTACATTTATAGACAAATAATACCATTCCAATACTTTAGATATAATTAGTTGGGTTTTAACGAGTGATGGAATCGTCACCCTATTCTTTGATTGTTCAATATTGTAGGTACTCGTAATTGAACGAAAAAAATATTTTGGCAAAAATGTTATGTTTTGTTTATATATTTAAATGGTGCTTTACTAAAATGTAATACTTAGTATTAAGACTAAAAATAATGTATTGATAAAAAGTTTAAGAGACTTATCTGCATTCATAATAAATAAGTTTAATCATATTAGATTTCATTTACAGTGACATTCAATATTTACAATTATTTCAACATTGCTTCTTAAAGCGTCAATAATAGAATGGTTTATAGCCTGTTTAAAACCTGTGGAATCACTTATAATCACATAGATATTATACTTCTTATCAGGTACACCGTTCCTATATGAAATCTATACGTTTGTCTGTGTGTACGTTTTTTTCGAATATTCAAATTTTGACTTCAGATTCAGATTCAGCATAAAAAAGTAGAATAGGATTATTAGAAATATCTCTTAAGGAACATGGTCAAAATGGCCGACAAATTAAAAAAAATTTGTTAAATTGTTATATAATTGACGAGCCAGGTGTTCCTCTGGCAATGCAAGCTTGCGCATTCTCAACTGGTTTTTTTGCTAAAATACACTTCTTAAAATGCTAGCTTACAAATGTAAGTACTAAATATATTTATTATTCACTAAAAAAAAAAAAACTAGTGCTAAGTAAAACACGACTCACACATCCACGACAGATAAATTAGTTTATTGTTATAACTATTTAAATCCAAAGACATAGTATGAAGTCGCAATTTAAGTTTTTTTGCACCGCTAAAGTGGCAAACAGTCACCGTAGCCTACGGACATTCACAACACCAGGGGTGTCACTTATGCGTTACCGACCACTGACAACAACTCCTCCTACTGGTAACCTCACTCACTCGCAGGTTCACTATCGCCCCCCAGAGAATTGTTATTTACCTGACGTCTTCTGTGAGGTTCAGGTAGTTAGTTCCCAATCGATGCGCCATACCTCTCTTTTGCCAATCTCGTTTCTTAATTAGCAAGGTGCACCACGTGTGGGTGATGTTGACTTTGGCTTTAGATTATATTACATGAAATAGTTGCAGTCGCTGACATGTGTTTTAAATACTTTATAACTAATAATCAGACAAAAATTTACCTTATATAATACGGATCAATCTTAATAGAAATGATTATGAAGACCAAGTGTTCCGATGCCTCAGCACATGTAGTACTTAGACACCAGGCGTCAGTGATTGTTACTCTACGAACGAGTTTGGTCTGAAATATATAAACTGTTTGGACAAACCCTTTGACATCGCCAATGAAAGAGATTATTCTGATGAGATCCTCATAGTTTTGTCTCCGTCGAGTTTAAGCCGGGGCGGCTATCAGAGATCATAGGGTGTCCAAAGGCTTTGTAGGGGGGGATGTATATAATTAGAGCGAGAGATGCGCAATCACGCCACTTGGAAATGTAATCACAGGCATAAGTCACGAGCTATTAAAAAATATATATATATTTGGCTGGTGAAATCGAATTATCGTTTAAAAACACGATGATAATACGGAAATAAACAAATAAATAAAAACTCATTTTTGGTTACGAAAGTAGTGTGAACACCATATAAGGGAGAGTGCTGAGGAGTATATATGGAGTTAGAAAGATTGATAAAGTAAGAAATAGTACGTTACGAGAACTATATGTGGATTAAAAGAGGATGTAGTGACAAATATTTAAAAGAGTATGGTGAGATACATGGTATAGGTTTGGACATTTGGAAATAAAAATAATAGCAAAAGACTTACGAAAGAAGTGTATCAAGCAAGCAAAGTGCAGCAAGAGTGAGTGCAGGTGTCAAAGTCAAAGTCAAGTCAAAATCTTTTTATCACTCAGGCATCCCTCTTTTGATATCCAAACAAATTTACATATTTTATTAATTACATTATAATTGGATGACTCACTCCCAGGCATTTTATCATTAATATAGTCAGATACTTTATAATATGCCCTGCTACACAATTTGGCTTTAATAGTAGTTTTAAATTTGTTAATTGACAATTCTCTTATATTGCTGGGAAGTTTGTTATAGAACCGTATACATTGCCCCATAAAAGAATTACTTATTTTGTGGAGACGGCGTGCATGTAACATGAGATTATGCTTATATCTAGTATTTATGCTATGAGTATCACTCTTTTTACAAAATGAGTCTATGTTTTTATGGACATACAAAAGATTTTCATAGATATATTGCGATGCGACTGTTAAAATATTTATTTCTTTGAATTTTTCTCTAAGGCTCTCCCGGGGACCAAGTTTGTAGATAGCTCTTATGGCTCTCTTTTGCGATAAAAAGATGGTGTTAATGTCCGCGGAGTTACCCCAGAGAAGAATTCCATATGACATAATACCGTGCCGCCCTAGACCATGGTAAAATCAAATAAGTAGACCGACTCGAGCCCTCGGGGCCTAATACTCGAACGATAATAGCCTAAACACGTAGGGATGTCGCTTATAGTTTATACAATCGTCAAAAATGCATAGTCTATCTATATACAAAACAATTTTCCCCTGTAGGGGAATCATCAGGGATCTATAATACAATGTTTTTCTTAATTTTTTTTGCACATAGACCAGGAGCTGACTACAATTTTTTCATTACCAACGTCATACTCGTATTACCTGTTTAGTGATTTGAAAAATTACGGTCGGAATAGGATTAATTCAAACGTGGCTTTACTGAATCATGTATTTATTCAAATAAAATTAAATAATTATGAAATTGTATTGAAGTTATACATCTTTAGGCGCGTTATGAAAAAATGATGAGTGAAATTTTAAGATACTGTAACACAAAAGTAACAGGTTGAAGCTGCCCGCTAAGCCGTTCATTAAGTCACGAAAAATATGCTCAAAACTGCAGCCAAATAACAATTCCCTGGAGGGTTATTGTGTTCAAGCGAGTGAGTGACGTTATTATTTCACGGAAAACTGCAGCTATATAACAATTCCCTGGAGGGTTGTTGTGTTCATGCGAGTGAGTGACGTTAATACCTCACTCATCTGTCCAGCGAATTGTTATTTGGCTGCAGTTTCCGTGAGGTAGTAACGTCACTCACTCGCCTGAATACAACAATCGTCCAGGGAATTGTTATTCGGCTGCAGCTTTGAGCATATTTTTCGTGAGGTAGTAACGTCACTCACTCGCATCAACGTAACATCTGTCCAGCGAATTGTTATTTAGCTGCAGTTTTCCGTGAGGTAGTAACGTCACTCACTCGCCTGAACACAACAACCGTCCAGGGAATTGTTATTTGGCTGCAGATTTCCGTCCGGTGGTAACGTCACTCACTCGCATGAACAAACAAGCATATGATCCACCGAATTTAAAGCGGTCACTGTAGCTGTTTACGCATGCAACATTAAGTATGCCTCGCGTATTGCCACCTCTGCTGCTAACACGGCAACTCAGATGAACACAATACCTCTCCAGTTAATAAAAAGTGCATAAAAAGAGCTCATGTCATGCTATGAATGTTAAAGAAGCGAGTGAGGTGTGCTAGGACCGCGTCTTATGGCACCCGGTCATCTATGCCTACCCCGCAAGGGACCTGGAGTGATGATATACATACATACATAATTAAATAAATCAATAATTTGTGTTTACAATCGCTGTTCCCACCATACTTAGACCACGCGTACTATACAAACAGTGCTATCGCGGCGAGCACTCGCTAATTTGCGCCGACAACGAGACGTCCATCTACAACTTCTGAAGTGGACGCGATTACGGTGGAGATAATCAACGGATGATTTATTTTCCGCAGGAATTCTTGCCTATATTAAACTGGGTTTGCGTAAAACTAGTATAAGAAAAAATGTTCCGTGCATAATGCACAACCGGCATCCAGACCTAGAGCAGCGGTCGTATAAGGTTACTGTTGTGTGCTTATTTTTATTGTTCACTAGCTACCTGCCTGCACGTTAAGCAACGTCGACCGCAGCCTGTCTATGGATGGGTTTATCTATCTCGAGTTTCTCCGTGATTCGGAGGGCACGTTAAACCGTCGATCCAGGCTGTTGTCAATAAATGACAGTCGTTAAGCTAAGTCAGTGGCCCTCGGGCGGCTTGAAAACACTGGCCTCCGCCAATCTGCATTTGAGCAGCGTGGTGGAGTATGCTCTAAATCCCTTCGGTTAAAGGGAGACCCGTATCCCTGCAGTGGTATGAGTAAGGGTTGATGTGGAGCTACCTGCCCGGACTTTACACTGGTCTGAAGATTCCTTGAAAATTTGTCTTGGACTGGGTATTTTCTATATATAATAAGTATGCATTTACAACAAAAAAATGTATTTACGTATGTTTATCAGTTGTCTAGTACCCATAACACAAGCTTCGCTTACTTTGGGGCTAGATGGCGCTGTGTATTTATTTATAATAAACATTTAAAATATATACAATACATCTGGCGGTACTGTGTCTCTATTTGCATCGGTTACCTTGCGACTTGCAAGACTCCTCTGTTCGGAAAGCATTCATCTTTAAGCGGTTGTGTTATTTATTTTCAGGGATAGATTCTTTTTTAAATATTGGATTCAGCATCAAAACAATTCATGAATACAATTTGTGATTATGATTATAGGTAAAAAAGGCCAAATTTTTCAGATGCATAGCAGGAAACCTTTTCCGCAGATAAGAAATTGATATTGATATATGTTGGCACCTTTATTATGTCATATGCACCTGGCGGCTGATCACGGAACTAATATTTTTATTTACTTTAAGTTATTTCGATGTTGGAACATATTAGTTACTGTATTTTGTATAAAATACACAAAATACGTATTTTCATTATTTAATTTAGTTTATGTTCTAATATAAGTCAATGGCGTTTGCGTTTCGCTTTGCGTATGAACATTACTATCAAGTGTTAGTAATTAATAGGCTTTTAATATTGCTTCATAACATAGATACTGCATATAAAATCAAATTGGATCAATATTGCGATAAGTTGCTTCGTGTTATGCTTTTTGAAGCGACTCGTTCCAAATAACGGTGAAATTGTCCGTTGCAGTGAAATCCCACTTTCCTCTCCAATCTACCATTACTGACTAGGCAAATATGTTCGGCCCACCACCACTTTAGTGTACGTACTTTGAGGACTATCGATATCTACAGTTCTCCGGAATGGATTAATTAATTTTCAGCTTTACAGGGTGGATTATTGGACATACGTTACAATCTATCTACAATTTTGTGAAGTGGATAACTCCACGTAGTTGCACCATATAAGGCATGATGGGAATCTTCTTTAGAATAGAAAGGAAATCATTTGAAGGAAGTTTCGAGGGTGTTATGTAATAACACGGTGATAAGCTAACTTTAAAAGCTACGTACGTTCTTCACACGTACTGGCAATATTTAATGGTAATACAAATAGTGGTAAACTTTGAAAGAAGGCAGAACTATCATAAAATATATTAAATAATATAGTTATGAAACAAATTGAAACGGATCAATTAAACAGAAAACATATATACAAGAAATAGACATGATCTCTTCTCGGTTTGACGTTATTTTAGTTATCAACGGATCGATCATATAAGAAGGAAGTCAACATGGACATGGATAGTTTTTGATATCTGCAGCTATTTCGTAAACATTTATCTAGGTTATCGACTACGCCATAACAAGTATCTTGTATGAGATTTATGTATAAGTAATTGATACTAATAAATCGTTGTTTTTTATCAGACTAGATGGGAAAACGAGGAAATAGCTCCATAGCATTAGAACTATAAGGTATTCTAATTAACTATCGGTTGACAAATATGTTTGATTAAGCCGCATGCTGTCCCAATGCTCATAAATAATAATAAATAAATATTGTCTGACAAATTACACAGCGCCATCTAGCCGCAAAGTAAGCGAAGATTGTGTTATGGGTACTAGACAACTGATAAACATACGTAAATACGTGTGAATAGATACTTATTACACATAATGCATAGACCAAGCCAAACATACATGTTCACGCACACAAATGTTTGTCCTGTGTAGGAATCGAACCTACGAGCGTTGGTGGCAAAATAGCGTAACAGTGCGTTTCAACGCTGCGCCACTGAGCTCGTCATTATTAAACATTCTCTCATTGGCTCGAATCGCTAAGATATTTAGGGCCTAAAACAAAATGTTTTGTGAGCGCGGGGTGTCTTCATGTGTAGTTAAGTGGGGGTCGATTCCCACACATGATAAACATTTGTGTGCATGAACATGTCTGTTTTCTATGTATAATAAGTATTTTTTACCAAAAAAAAATGTATTTACGTATATTTATCAGTTGTCTAGAAGCCAAAACACAAACTTCGCTTACTTTGGAGCTAAATGGCGCTGTGTAATTTGTTAGACAATATTTATTATTTATTTTTATTCAGGGGTATTATCCCGGTCATTTGATAGGCGTGCGCGGGGATATAGATCCAACGCGTAGAGGCCCTTTTGAGAAGATTTATGTCATGTTGTACACCCACCGAGACCCGCTCCTAAAAATATCGATAGAACCATATATCTATGAGCAGGTCACGGCAGGTATTGGGACTATTGCCAATGTGTAGGAAATGATTAGTCTATTGTAATGAGGTCTGGAGGGATTATTGGTACTGGGTTATTGCAGAAGAGGGACGGACACCTGCCATAACTATCATATCTGACTGTTACTTTTGGCAGGCGGTGGCACTGGCTGGACCCCCGAAATGCTAGGGAAAGTCGGCCGGGGGCAACACCGGCGTGAGTGATTTATTATTATTTTAGCCAATGCGAGAATTGGCATATTCTATTCCAATACGCCGATAAGTGTCTCGATGATGATCCACGAACTAGCCAATAAAACTTGCGCGTTCTACTTTAGCCCCCAACCAGTGGCAGTGGATTGAGTTACTACGAAATAGCGGTCTCATCGGCTTTGCATGTCATATTTCCATCATGCTCCTCTCTCGGAAATTGCAATTGCTGCATTAACAAGATTTAGCGTTGCTGTTACTGACAGCGCTTCGGCCGCGTTCGGTTGCTCAACATTGTTCATTGGGCCAAAGAATCGACGTTGGCCACAATTGAATCATTTCCCGGAATTATTGATTGGTTACTAAAACAATCTATAGAATAATACAATAATACTCAGCATCCACAGGCGGCCAATATTGTGTCAGATTACAATTCTGACCAGCCATGCAATTCTGTAAGAGCAAACGTCCTTACATCCTCGGAAACATCGGTTGTTACAGCCTTGAACACAAAATTGCAATTCTTTGGTGTCGCTTTTCATGGTTGTGCGACACTAGCGCCGCAAGGCTGCGTTTGGAATTGGAATTCTACAAGGCAAACAGCCTCGCGTACGCTTACAGCCTTATAGAATATCAAATAATTTAGCCGTGATCGCAGTAGACAATGTCAAAGCTGTGACATCCGTGATCACAGCGACGCACACAGCCATTACGAGTCGCTTAGAGAATTGCATGGCTGTACTTATGCGATTTGGTTGTATTTTATAATTTTACCGTAGTAACAGGAAATGACGTTATGTCCTAGAATTCAATTTGACTAAAGCAACGATTAACGTTTACTATAGCCACAAGAAATGGTTATTCTTAAGCTCCAATTTTGTTTTACTGCATACACGTGAATGGTTATGATGAGCTCGGTGGCGCCGCGGTTAATACCGCGATTTTGACACCGACACTCGTGGGTTCGATTTCCACACAGGACAAACATTTGTGTGCATGAACATGTCTGTTTGTCTTGGTCTAGGGGATTTTAAGCGAGGTAGGGCGCGTTAAAGCAACCCATTTGGGGAAGTACCTCCACCTCACAGAAAACCTTAGCCAAATAATAACTCCCCGGAGGGTTGTCGTATTCCTCCGTGTGAGCTATGGTGTGAGTGAAATCACCAGTAAGCTCCTAATGGGTTGTTGTGTTAGCAGCGTAGGGGGCCGACTAGTACTTCATGTATTACCGGCGTTAATAGGCTACGGTCACCACTTTACTTCAAATGCATCATATGCTTGAATACCTCCCGCCGTCGCATAAAAAAAAATCATAACCTCAAATTTATATTTTACTACAGCCACGAATAAGTATCCTTACATTCTATTTTAATATGTACAATAAAATACATATTTACTGTAGTATAATATACTACAATAAATTTGTGTTTTATTTTTGTAAGATAAGAAAGGGCATGCTCCGTTGGTTCGGACATGTAGAAAGAATGCAAGATGAAAGAATGACGAAACAGATATACAATGCGAAAGTGGAAGGATGTAGGAGCCGAGGAAGACCAAGACTAACCTACCATGACCAAATTGGTCGTGTTTTATCAGAAGGTGATGTCAGGAGCCTTAGGAACTGGCGAGAGTGCATGAAAAGAGCTATGAATGTGAAAGAAGCGAGTGAAGTGTGTAAGGACCGCTTCATATGGCGCTCGGTTATCTCTGCCAACCCCGCAAGGGACCTGGCGTGAAGATAGACATACATACATATTTTTGTTGGATGTAATTGCCAATTTTAATCATTGTAACATACCGGTGTAACATTAATTACTACACGCGGGTTAGCCGCTAACTAAGGCATGAGGTTTGTTGAGACCCCCGGCGCGGCCCTTTGTTAGCTACCAATGGCATGACTTTCCTTGACATAGATATCACGTGTATAAGTTTTATTGAGAGGACAAGTGAACGGGCCATTGGTCGGTAGGTACCTACTGCGTGAGCTTTGTCAAGAACACATGCAAGCGATCCAGTGACCGCCACCAATACAGTTAGTTTTATTCGAGTTTCCGCCATCCGCACCTTGGAATCAATCAAATTTAAATAAATTTATGTTTCAAAAACATTTGCTTCTATTTTTAAAACCCTCGGCTTACCTAAATATTGCATGAAGAGCTGAGACGGAACTGCGACGTGGCCCTTCACTGCGGGCCGTATGGGAAAGCTCAAGGTCGCTCAGCGTGCTATGGAAAGAGCTATGCTCGGGGTTTCTCTGCGTGATAGAATTAGAAATGAGGATATCCGCAGTGGAACTAAGATAACCGACATAACCCACAGGACAAGCAAGCTGAAGTGGACCAGCCATATAGTTCGTAGAACCGACAACCGCTGGGGGAAGAAAGGTTCTCGAATGGCGTCCCCGCATTGGTGTGCGCAGTGTGGGACACATCCCACTAGATGGAGCGACGACCTCAAGACGTTTGCAAGGAGTCGATGGATGCAGGTGGCACAGGATCGAGACGAATGACACTCTAGAGGGAAGGCCTATGTTCAGCAGTGGACGAATACAGGCTGAGATGATGATGATGGTGCATGAAGAGGTTGATGAGTGTAGAAGAAGCGAGAGAGTGCGTTTGGTTCGGTGCACCTGGCGTTCCATAGTCTCTGCCATCCCAATGGGAGACAGGCGTGATGACATGTATATATAGCGGTTGTAATCGCAGCAGTAATTTTCGTGGTACATTTTTTTGTTGTCAATGAAGCCACAACAAATGCACGACTACCACGCGCCTGAATAACGGATTTACATCTTAATAATAAATTACTTGTTTTGCTTGTGTCCTTATCTCGGTCCTAAGTTGCCTCTAGTGCAAGAGCTTAGATGGGTTTAGGCTTGAAATACATTAGCATTTTTAGTGTTTCACAACAGAATAGCTAAAAACAGTTCATATGGTGCGTCTTTCAACAACTACTAATGCTGCCTATTTGAATTTTGCAATACTATAAAATTATGCAACTTAATTACAAACTTAAGTAAAAAATAAATAAAAAAAAATATTTATAAAAATCGATTCTTTTTAGGTTTGTAAGGACCGTGTCTTGTGGCGCTCGGTTCTCTCTGCCTACCCCGCAAGGGATTTGGCGTGAAGTTATAGATAGATGGATAGTTGTTAGAAACATAATACTTCTTTATCTCAAATATATAACAAAAATAAAGAAAATCAGTTGATTTTCACCTTGTATCTGTTTCACCAATTGGCCAATGTTGTCGAAACAAAATCGAAACAGAAACCTACCTAGATATTGTGAAGTGGAAAATATAAAATGCATTGTTTTCTAAAAATGTACCTAACTATATTGTCGTGAAGAAACTATAAATAATAAATTAAATACTTCTGTTTACTTTTTCTTTTGTACTCGTTTAACCTATACAGTAAATAAATGCCTACTGCATTTTTACAACAGTGGTTGCGGCAATACACGAATTACTGTGATTAAAGTTATGTATGCAACTGTAAACAATTAAGAATTAAGGGCGAACGGGTACTTTATAAATAATAAAAATAATCTCATCCCGTGTCAAGGCGCGAATGGGTACTGTGGAAAGGGACAAATGGATAATAAGGGGCGAAAACAGGACACGAACGAGTCCGAGACGTAAAAGGGTCAGATCTGTTCCAGCCAACCTTCCGCAGTTACATTGTCAGTGGCAGATTAACAATATGTGCCTGGATAGATGTTTTAAGAGAGGTAGGGCGCATCAAAGCAGTCCGTCTGGGGAAGTACCTCCACCTCACAGGAAACCGAAGCCAAATAACAACTCCCTAGAGAGTTGTTGTGTTCCTGTGTGTGAGAGGTCACCAGTAAACTCCCAAGGAGTTGCTGTGTAAGCAGCAGAGGAGGCATTGCACGAGTGATATTTAATATATCGCAAGCGTTAATAGGCTACGGTACCCCCTTTACATCATGTGGGCCATATGCTTGTACGCCTCCCGACGTAGTATAAAAACAAAAAAAAAATTCGTAGATACATACAACGTCTAATCGAGTGAAATAATGGTGCATACGCTTGCTAACATCATTGACATGAGCAGACCAACATGTATTACAGTCCAGGAAAAGGATAAAGTTTTTAAATTTAGGAGTGTACGTTATCCTGTTGTAACTTTACGCACAACCCTGTCGTTATAGACCGTTAACAACTGCGCTGGACGTCAATCAAATTTAAGGCGGCCAACTGGTAGCCCAGGATACAAAGTAGGCAAATTCCGAATGAACAGATTAAACTACTGAGCAAATATCTGATAGTACAAAATGAAGGAAAAAATAATATCACCCATATTATTTGGTTAACTAAAACCGAGAGATAAATAATTTTAAAACACCGCCCTAAAGTATATCGGCTTTTAAGTTGAACGAACTTGAAAAGCAGTCAATAACTTTGATACGCTGCTGGTGACTTCGGAGATAGAAGATGTGTCTCGGAGATAGGTCAATCCATAAAATTGCAGAAATTCTATTTAATGTAAATAAATTCAAAAATCCACAAATTTAGTGGTATATACGAGTACAATACAAGCCCAATCCAGGATTCGAACCAGGAAACAGTCGGTAAATAGATAGACTCTTTAACCACTAGACTATCGCTGCTCATTTGTAAACGCTACAGTAGTGTAGCAGTGTAATTACCAATGTTAAGATGTAGAACACTGTGACGATAATTCTCTATATCCAGGATCAAAAATTTAAGTCCATTAAAGTGCATCGATGAGTGCAACCATGAAGACATTATTTCTCCAAAACTGGTTACAATCGCACTACCTTCCGCGTACTCTTAACGGATTGGAGATAAAAGGGCATGGAAAACACAAGGCGGTATCTTAACGGTCAGTACATACCTTCTGTTTACTGATGATGATGTGATCATCGCTAACTCGCTGTAGTATGTCAGGATAATAGTAATGCTAGAGTTTCGTGCAATGGGGTTGGCGGCGAACACTGATAATACTTAAGTCATATACGCCTGAACGCCATCAACGCCGCTATCGAGAATGTATTAACTGAATTATATTCTCGATAGGTGGTCCTGTGCCAGAAGCATGCTTGTCCACTGTCAATACCAAGGATTGCAATTCTGGTACGAAAGCGCACCGAAGCACGGGATAGTGCGTCCGCCGAAGGCGACGCGCACTGACCCGCCCCGTTGATGCGAATTTAGGTGTCCTAGAATGCGGCGGTGTGGTCCCCCGTCACCTACCACCACGTTGCCGAATCAACCGGGACGAGGAGAGTGCCGCATAGGCATATAAAATTTGAGAGATGGATTGAAAGATAATATGAATGAACTGACAGATGTAATGAATAATATACGTTTAAAATCTTTCACCGCCGACGATCTTCCCGGAGGTATGATGACCCTGACCCGGGAGTCGACTAAGATAAAGCCAGTGCTGGTGTTGGTGTCATGCTCTCACTTAGCCCATGGAGTGAGAGAATATGAATTGATACGCCTAAGATTTCTCGGGATTCGGATAAAACTGGAGATTACGCAAGTTATCTGGTTGCAACGTACACTCTCATAAGCTAAACATGTACCCAAGAATTGAAGAAATTTTGAGAATCTGGAAGGGATATTCTGGATATATCTCTTATAGAACAGAAGGGAAGATCAAACTAAGCGGCACTTAGGTCCCTGACGTCTTCTAGTACTTAAGCAATCTATGCTGGAGAACTCGAAAGGTCCCAATGAACTGGAGACGCGCAGTCATTATGCCCTTGTATAAAGGTAAGTGGTCATACACAGATTGCGCCAGCTATAGGGGCATCAGTTTGATCAGCTTAGCAGCAGGCAGGTTTTCCGTGGTTTTGTGGATCTTGAGAAAGCATTTGAAAGGGTTGTGTGAAAGAAAGTGTGGGACATATTGCTGAGATATGGGACTGACCGTTCACTGCTCCGTGCTATGCAGTCCAGTTACAAGGATCGCTCAGCATGTGTGCGGATAGACGGTAGCATGTCACCCTGGTTTGATGTCAAAATTAATGTCAAACTGGGTTGCATGCTATCTTCTAATCTGTTTATTTTGTATCTAGATAGTTGTCTGCAGAGAATAAGGTCAACGAATGTGGGATTGCGTATAGGTGACCTAGTGGTGAAATGTCTGATGTATGCAGAAGATACCGTGATATTATGTAGCAGAAACACCATCAGAACTGCAAACGCTGGTCACAACAATAAAAGACGATTGTATGAGGAAAGGTTTACTATGGAATGCGAAGAAAACAAATATAATGGTATTTGAAAGAGAAAACACAAGAACCAATGTAAGGATAATGATGAAGTGTTGGAACAAGTGGATGAGATTGTACGTCCTGGATGCGCTTTCAGCAGGGATGGAAGTTACACCGCTGATGTGGAAAGACGAGTGAGTGTTGGGAATTGTGTGAAAGTAGCATTAGGAAAACGTTTTGACAGTAACAACTCGAGCCAGAAGGCACGGCTCGCTATTCATAAAGCAGTGCTGGTCCCAACGCTTACTTATGGAAGCTAGAGCAGGGTATGGCAGAGAGAGCATGAAAGACGAGCGTAGCGCAAAATTTGTGGCATACCGCTTGTAGACAATGTTCGTAATGATGATGTTAGAAACAGAGTTGGTCTGAAAGAGAGCGTCGGTGTTGAAATAAGAAGAGGCATGCTCTGTTGGTTTGAACATGTAGAAAGAATGCAGGATGAAAGAATGACGAAGCAGATTTACAACGCAAAAGTGGAAGGATGTAGGAGCCGAGGAAGGTTTACCTACCAATTGATCGTGTTATATCAGAAGGAGACGTCAGGGGTCTTAGAAACCGGCAAGCGTGCATGAGAAGAGCAAAGTTAAAGAAACGAGTGAGGTGTGTAAGGATCGAGTCATGTAGCGCTCTGTTGTCTCCGCCTACCCCGCAAAGGACTTTGCGTGAAGTTATATTGTATGTATGTATGTATATCTTCACGCCAAGTCCCTTGCGGGGTAGGCAGAGAGAACTGAGCGCCATAAGACGCGGTCCTTGCATACTTCACTCGCTTCTGTGACATTCATAGCTCTTTTCATGCACGCTCGCCGGTTCCTGGGGCTTCTGATATCACCTTCTTGTAAAACACGACCAATTTGGTCATGGTGGGTTAGTCTCGGCCTTCCTCGGCTCCTACATCCTTCCACTTTTGCATTGTATATCTGTTTCGTCATTCTTTCGTCCCGCATTCTTTCTACATGTCCGAACCAACGGAGCATGCCCTTTCTTATCTTAACACCGACACTCTCTTTTAGACCAACTCTTTCTCTCACGTCTTCGTTACGAACGCGGTCAGCAAGCGTTATGCCACAAATTTTGCGCAATGCTCGCATCTCGACCGCATTTATTCTACTTTCATGCTCTCTCTGCCATACCCAGCTCTCACTTCCATAAGTTAGCGTTGGTATTAGCACCGCGTTGTGTACAGCGAGCTGTGCCTTCTGGCTTAGATTTCGGCAGCCTAGAAGGTTACCCAACGCTCCATTCACCCTATTCCCGGCACTCACTCGTCTCTCCACATCAGCGGTGTACCTTCTATTGCTGCTAAAAGCACTTCCAAGATATACAATCTCATTCACTTGCTCCAACACTACATCATCAACCATAATCATAATAAGTTATATTGAATAAATAGAAAGTAATTGAAATAGTTAATGACTTTCTTTGCATCGGACAAGAAAATCTCCTGTGCCGGGGTAGCATTAATAAAGAGATGTCTATCGATCTCTTTGATCACCGTATTCTTCTCGCGTAAATATAGTGAAAAGCGGAAGATTGCTTAAACCAGCAATGGATGCACTTGATGATAATGAAAAATATACATTAAATTTATAAACAATGAGTAATTCCATAACCAATAGGGTTTATATTAAGTTTTCAATCAATATAAAAAGCGACCAAGTACTAGTTGGACTCGCGCACTGACGGTATACTAATAATATTTATAATTTTTATTTTTATGATATGTTTAATTGTGAAGGATTTATAATGATGTTGAAAAGAAACTAGCTGAGCTAATTAGAAAATCGTTCTATTTTTCCTGTAATATTGATATAGACTTTCATCATCTGTAATTATTTCAGATTTCTCTACTGGCGGAATTGTTTTTTTTTAGTCTTTTCGTCATAACTCAAAAATATATAAAAAACGAAAACGTATTCTAGAATGTGCAAGGAATATGAGTCATATCTTGTGATTTTTTTTTTGACATTTTCCTTTACCAGTCGAAAATTATGTGGCATAAAAAATAAAAACCTGTTCAGGAATGTACAAGTAAAGCCTTTTTACTATGACACCCCACTTAAAATAAATAGCCGATCTTTGAAATTTGTGTCGCATATTTTAATCCCTTTTGAAAAAAAAAAGTTTACTTTTTTTTATTTATAATAAGGGTGAATAAGTAATATTTAATACAATTATAAATTAGTAGTTGTGAAATATGTCGCTGTGACAGACGGACCGACAGACGAAGGGTTCTTTATTTCCGTTTCGGCACGGAACACTAAAAATAGTTTTGGGTGCAAACATTTTACGTATTTTGACGAGCTCGGTGTTCGATTTTCACCCAAGGCAAACATTTGTGTACATGAACATGTCTGTTTGTCTCGGTCTGGATGTTTTAAGAGAGGTAGGGCGCATCAAAGCAGCTCGTGTGGGGAAGTACCTCCTCCTCACAGAAAACCGCAGCCAAATAACAACTCCCTAGAGGGTTGTTGTGTTCCTGCGTGTGAGTGAGGTCACCAGTAAGCTCCCAAAGAGTTGCTGTGTAAGCAGCAGAGGAAGCATCGTGCAAATGATACTTAATATATCGCAAGCGTTAATAGGCTACGGTACCCACTTTACTTCAGGTGGGCCGTATGCTTGTATACCCCCGACATAGTATAAAAAAACGTAGTATATTTTAATGTAAATTTCAGTGAGATTTCATTGACTTCAATGTAAAGTCTCGTGTTAAACTGTTACAAAGTCAAAGTGTTACAAAGCCATTCAAAAATACTCTATTATTACGAGTATTATGCAATACTGTTTACAATGTAAGGGTAACAAAAGTTTGTACAGATTCCAAATGGAATACACACGCCCATTCAATAAACACCGCAACCGCCTTAGTGAACCCTTAAGTTTTCCGTACACGGCAAGAAGAATTACATAGTGCGGCCTGGCTTGTCGCCCTTATTGCTCAAGAAATAAGGGTTACGTATGCGTGCCGAATGTTTTGCGTATCACAAAACAGAAGCAATCCCGAATCGCTCTATTAAGCGACAAAGAGACCGCATCCGAGGCACGTACTGTCGCGGTACTCAACAAAACAAACATCACGGCCAGTAGCAATCATGTGTGAACAAAAATAAACCGGGAACCTTGTTTTTGTTAACGCTGGGCGAGCTTTCGAATTAGACTTAGGGCGAGTAAATAAAATCAATCGGTAAAGTACTTAAGTTATTTTATTATTTTATTCAAATTTTAGTTTATACTTTCATTAAAACTCCACCAACATACGTAATAGGATGACCAAGGAAAGAAAAATCAGATCAGATACTTAACAAAGATACATAGAAACTCGGTTTACTACAGATTTTTTTCAATTTATTATTAATTAACTACAACATACTACAACAACAACTATACATTATATGTCATCTAAAATAAAGAGGGACGACATACAGATCTTACCTAATAGGACAGTTTTCCAAATCCAAATCCGCTGAGACGTTTTTGAGATATCCGTCAACATACATAAAAAAGCATACTTAAGTGACAAACATAGAACAACCTTTTTAAATCTGCTTAAAAAGTTTCTTTGTTCTGATCACTGTTCACAACACATTACATCAACCCTTACTCATCCTACCTCAGGGATACGGGTCTCCCTTCAACCGTAGGGGTTTAGAGCATTCTCCACCACACGGCGGAAGTGAGACGTGACCTTCACTGTGAGCCGTATGGTGAAGCTCAAGGTCGCTAAGCGTGCCATGGAAAGAGCTATGCTCGGTGTATCTCTGCGTGGTAGAACCGGTAAATGAGGATATCCGCAGTAGAACTTAGGTAACCGACATAGCACGAAAGGATAAGCAAGCTAAATTGGCAGTGGGCTGGTCACATAGTTCGTAGAACCGACAACCGCGGGAAGAAAGGTTCTCGAATAACGCCCCCTTACTGGAACACGCAGTGTGGGATGACCCCGCCACTAGATGGAAAGACGACATCAAGAGGTTTATAGGGAGTCGATGTATGCATGTGGCGCAGGATCGAGACGAATGGTACTAGAGTGGAGTGGAGGTTGAGATGATGATGACACTGATGATGATGATGATGATGTACGTCTTTATGGCGTTGTCATATTTTCATCAATTTTTAAACTATTAAGTATCTTGTGCTCAGGATGTAGGATTATTAATAACATTTTGAGATTTTGAATTTCAATCAGTCTCTTTTTTTCTCTACATACTTTTCCTAATGTTTGGCCGTGTAAAAAAACAATATAACATAAAAATATAAAACATTTTTATAGAAATTTAATACACCTAATAAAAGCTTGTCAACCGGCGATAATAAGCTTTTAAATCACATTTGACATAACCGGAAAGTGCCACGTTATAGATTTAATATACTCGTAGCTTATTTCAGTTTGTACGTCAGCGCCAATGGAGGCAAACAGTTTCCAGGGTCTGCAACGCATGGATGACAATTTTGATGTTGCAATTTGCCTATAAGCGCATTTGCAACATCAGGAGTGTCATCCATGCGTTGCAGACCCTGGAAAAACCTCTTCATGACTTTCTTGAATAACATCCGCCATGCTGTAGTTACCTTGCGAAAACCTCACGTAAACGATAGATTTATTTTAATTTTTTTGTTGAGCAAAATTTCTTTGAGCTTTATCAGAAATCGAAGTTAGAAGTACTGATAAACCAATTTCAAACCCAGGACGATGTTTCGTGAAATTTCGCTGTTAATGAAATTAAAACTTTTTCAGAACAATTGGCGTAGATTTACACGTAGGTGTCACACACAACAAACCCACTTCTTAAAGTTCGATAAAATGGTCGCATGGACCATTCATAAAAAAGTAATGCATTATAAATAGATAAACCTCACTTTATAAGGACAGACGCTCGGTTCCCTTGCTAGAGATTTAGTGTAAATAAATAGATAATTAGCTAATTCCATCAATTCAATACGTTTATTCTAAATTCAAAACAAATTACGCTGCATTCCCATATGATTCATTAGAGCAAGTGGAATAAGCCCAAACTAGATGGACTTATTGTATTCAGGATATTTACTGTTTGTCGTAGCGTTCTTTGCCTCACAAGTTAAATAAAAAACGAGCATAGCTATTTTGTTTTTGTTAGCAGCCTATACCGCGGTCAGCTTTGGACATGTTAAATCAATTAGGGATAACAGCTAGACATGTGTTCCGCATTTGACGCGCATACATTTTATGGTAATCACTTTAATCTGCCCTTGAATAATGTGTGAAGAGTAGATGGACATGCACGATTTAATGAACTTCTATAAATCCACACACGTGACACTTTTTTGCGAGATTGTTTGACCAAAAGCTATTTTATACGTATCATATTTTTGGGATTGCGTAACAAAATGGTAAAAAAAAATCCGTAAGTAAAACTCATAGTATGCTACTGCTTAGCATTATCTCGTTTCGAAATCCGCTAACATTGGCGGTATCCGCTACCAATAAGGATTTGGCGAAGATATTGATTTTGACATGGAGCGACTGCCGTCACACATCCTCCACTCCCAGGGAAAAACAGACCTTCATTAGGCGAGGTCACTTTTTTTTCAAATTTAATTTGGATGCGTTTTGAAGGTGCGTGTTTTTTCACGAAGCTTTCCTCCGCCGTTGAGCAAGTGACAATAACAAATGTCTACATAGATCCGAAAACACGAAGTTAGTACGGGCTTATACCATTACATTCGTGTTCACAATCAATCACCCGGATTCGAATCAGGGACCAGTAGGTTAATAGGCTGATCCTTTATCCACTATGCTAACACTGTTCATTGTTCTATATATATGTATATGTATATATTGTTGGACAAATTACACAGCGCCATCTAGCTCCAAAGTAAGCGAAGCTTGTATTATGGGTACTAGAAAACTGATAAACATACGTAAATACATTTTTTTTTGTAAATACATACTTATTATACATAGCCCAGACCAAGACAAACAGACATGTTCATGCACACAAATGTTTATATTGTGTGGGAATCGATCCCACGAGCGTTGGTGTCAAAGTAGCGTAACAGCGCGTTTCACCACTGCGCCACCGAGCTCGTCAATACATATGATAAGTTTATAATTTTCATGACCCGTTAAAAAATATTTTTAGATGATGTCTCTCTCTCTGTATATGCATGTGTATTATATATATGAGAATGAATGTGCACTATGGGGCCTTAATCTATTCTAATATATTCTCGCGTCATTTTCTTTAATTTTACATACACCGTACTCAAAAGACATTGAATGCCTACTAATAATTTCACCGATTATCACTATAAAATACCGTATATACAGAAGACAGATCGCTTAAAGATGCAAGATCTCATAGACAGCTCAAGTCAAAGCAGTATAAAATGCATTTTCCTGGTAAATGGCGCGTTATCAAAACAAATCGTACAAGTATTATAAGTACAGTTTCTGTACAGATTTCAAAACGATATGACAGTACACATGGGTTTCTATCTTCCCACAGCACAATCATACTCACCATCTAGCGTTAAATTAACTGACACAGAAACGAGCACATCGATTGTAAATAAGATCCACAAAGCATAGCTGGAATACCTTCAAGAAATATAGATATTTAGATACGGGATGCTAAGCCCCGGTAATACACAGATTAAGCAAACACGACACACAAATCTGGGGAACATGAGAGTATCAAATGTACAAATACAACGTCAGGTGAACTAAAGGCGCTTAATTCAAGCGAATAGGTAGGCCAAGTAATCCAGCTTAGTGAGAAGGGATTACACAGGGGGCCTAATGCTTCGTTCGAAGGCGAAACTGCTGTAAGGGTTCGCGCAAACATACTTTAAGTCATCTGAAGGTAAAAACCTTTACGCAACGAGAAAACTTTCTCAAAGTCTTTGTTAATTAATAACAAGGGGAAATGTCCGCTCGATAAATTTATGTATGGAGTAATTACCACAATGTCAGTAACTAACAAGTGGAAGTCGTATCTTACTTTTGTTTCGCGGACAAAAGTAGTGTATAAATATATCTTTTGTTGTAATATACATTACATCTATCTATAACTTCACGATAAATCCCTTATATGGGGTAGGCAGAGAGAACCGAGCGCCACGTGACTCGATCCTTCCATACCTCACTCGCTTCTTTAACATTCATTGCTCTTTTTATGCAAGCTCGCCGGTTTCTAGGGCTCCTGACATCACCTTCTGATAGAACACGATTAATTTGATCATGATAGGTAAGTCTTGGCCTTCCTCGGCTCCTACATCCTTCCACTTTTGCATTGTATATCTACTTCGTCATTCTTTCATCCTGCATTTTAACACCGACGTTCTCTTTCAGACCAACTCTGCTTCTAACCTCATCATTGCGAATACGGTCTACAAGCGTAACGCCACAAATTTTGCGCAACGCTCCCATTTCAACCGCGTTTATACTTTCATGCTCTCTTTGCCATACCCAGCTCTCGCTTCCATAAGTAAGCGTTGGGACCAGCATTGCATTATGTATAACCAGCTGCGCCTTCTGGCTCAGGTTTTTACTGCCAAGAAGTTTTTCCAACGCTCCATTCACACTATTCCCAGCACTCACTCGCCTTTCCACATCTGCGGTGTACCTTCCATCCCTGCTGAAATCGCATCCAAGATATACAAACTAATCCACTTGTTCCAATACTTCATTATCTACCGTAATCCTTACATTGGTTCTGGTTTCTTCTCACATTACATAATATACATATATATATATATATATATATAGTATACGTCGTAATTATAACCACAACCCGATGTTGATACCATCGCTAATGTATGGAAGCGAGAGCTGGGTATGAAAGTAGAATAACCGCCGCCGTCGAGATTCTAGCGTTGTGCAAAATCTGCGGCGTAACGCTTGTACATCGAGTTCACAATGAAGATTTAAAAAAGAAAGTTGGTGTGAAAGAGAGTATCAGTGTTAAGATAAGAAATGGCATGCTCCACTGGTTCATGCAGAAATAATGCAAGAGGAAAGAATGACGACACAGCTATACAACGCTAAAGTAGAAGGATGTAGGAGCCGTTGAAGGTCAAGACTCATCTACCACGACCAAATTAGTCATCTGTTATCAGCAGGTGCTATCAGGAGCCCTATAAACCGACGAGCGTGCAAGAACTATGGATACAATGTAAAGAAGCGAACGAGGTGTGTAGGGAACGGATCATGTGGCGCTTGATTCTCTCTATCTGCACCGCAGAAAACTTGGCGTGAGATAGCGGTAGAAGTAGTTGTAATATATTAATATAACTGAAAAAAAAAAGTCCGTGAGATCTTTGCTAATTAGTAACTATAACGAAAATGCCGGCTCTATAAAGTCTTAGAAGGGTTACTGCACAACATTTTAATTTCTGTTTACTGGAATTTATATTATTGTACTGTTCATATAAATATTATGCAATTTAAACCTATAATTAGGTGATTTTTTTTTATGGAAATTACTCTGTGTTCATTGTACCGCTGCTGCATTAACGTGCATGTGTGTTTTAGTTGATTATAACCACATTTACAAATGTCGATTATTGTATTTTGTTTGTTTTCGTTTAGTTTGTAATTTGCATTACTTCCTGGTTATGTTTACTTTCATTAAAAGTTCAATCAACGATGAACTGTCTGTGATAGAGCAAGATATTTTTTACTAAATTGATAGAAAAAATATATTTAGAAATTTACTAAAATTAACAGTTAGCTCTTTGAGAAAATTATGAACCTTGAGTCTAAAAATTATAATGAATCATTTACATTCCCACACTGCTAATGGGAATGTGATATTAAATGAATCTGGTTTTTATAAAATCTTTTATTTGTAGATAATGGCGTTTTAGAGAATCTGGCATTCATTCGTTTTAAACTATTCTTTAACATTTCCAGAGTATGACATTTGGAGACTTAATATACCGTTAGTTCACCGTTGCTGCTCTGGTCTGTATGCATACAGTTTTTGTTTCACATGGCGGCTCATCGCACAGATGATCGCAGCAGCCAGGGCAGAGACGACCAGAGCAGGCATGGTAGTGACGGGATGCATCTATTGACGATAGTGAGCAGATGTCACCCGACGCTAGTTCGCATGAACTAATTGATGAAGGAAGCACATATAGTAGTTTAAATCAAATTGCCACCAACTTTACGCTCCTATGGATGCTCTGGTCTTTGCGACGTCTGTTGCGGTCGTCTCTTAATGTCTCGTCCCTCTTTTTATAATACTAAGGTGGAAAACAAGCATATGAACTAATGGTACGCAGTTACCGCAGTCTATGGACACTTACAATACCAGGGGTGTACTGGCGTGTTGCCGATCCTATAAAATATATCTACGGTGCTTTACTATTAATTACTATAGAAATAAGTTCTATAAATCAGTTCACACAGTTTCATTGCAAACTCATCAATATGTATATATGTATTAGCAATTATTATATAGGTAACATAGCGATCTAAATCTAATATCTATCTTTAAAAGATAGATATTAGATTTAGATCGCCATCACCATTTTACCAGAGAGAGACTTTGTACAAAAGTCGTCAGCATGGGTACCTCTGTCTCATCTATCTCTACCGCCAAGGAGCTATATTTATATAGCTGTTTTCCGGTTTGAAGGGTGAGATGTGGCAGAGAAATTATTGGGTACTGTGACGAAACATCCTTAGGTCACAAGATTGGCAGCGCGTGAGTAACATCACAGTGGTGTTGCGATCGTCAATACGCTGCGGTGACCGCTGACCATCTGATGCGGGCCGCATGGTTGTTTGCCGATCTAATTGTATTAAAAAAAACCATCTACGGTGTACTACGCGTAATATGACCTTGTAAAAATGTAGTTCATTCCATGACGTTAAATCTTATAGACATTCCAATCAAGAAGTTCGTCTGCACCAACCCTAAGATTCGTTTGATGGCAACACCACCGTTACTTGATCCGGCGAGGTTCGGTTGCAAATTATTGTTCACGCCACAATAGGAGACGGCGTACAGCGCCCAACAATGCGTGCTCGGGTCCCGTGCCTTAAAAGACGAAGTGCCATTATTAATGGGAAGTCGATAAGAACAGGCATGCGGCAACACCACCGGGAGATCTTTGTTTCTATTCAGAGACTAGCGCCATCTGTGTTTCTAGCATGAATTTATATTTTGCTGGTATTAGCATTGCATAAAGTATCAATAAACTTTTCATCACATCTGCTCCTAAACAGTCTCAAGAAAGATCTTCATAACACCTACGGGTGTAACAGCTTATATTTTTATTTTAATTACCCGTAACTATCTATTTATCTCATCCATAGGTCAACTCCAGGTATAGCCTAGTCCATAAATAAAAAAAATATGTTTGTTTTCCTTTCAAACTTACCTATTACCTATATCTATTTTCTATATTTATTGTCTGCTTGAATTAGTTTTTGTGGTATCTTACAGTCATACTTGAAATAATTACAATAGTTCACTTTCACATCATGCATCTAGAAATTATATTCTAATCTGTTATAATAAATGAGGAGAGTTCAAACATACATCTATGGTGCCTGCAAGAATTTTATTTTTATGTTGCCATTACTTAATTTGAGTTTTGGTAAGTTTCTATGGCATCATTTAAGAAAGTCCAATGGAACATGACTTCGCTGAAATCTCGGGTCTTTTATTGGTGTAACTTAATCCATGCTTGACTTCGCTTCATTTTTTTACGTTAGACAGGGTTTAATTATTCATTTGATTGATCAATATTGAGGTATAAGTACCTATCTTACTATTTCCAGTTAAATCTAACCTCTCCAGCAAAAGCTTTGCCAATTACCAATCGAAGTTATTACGAAAGAGAGGTAAGTTGTATCGAATCATCCCTACTGTAGAAGGACCTCCACTTCACAGACCATTGTGTAGCCCAATGAAAAATCCGTGTAGGGTTGTGGTATTTCTGCTAGTAATGAAGTTTCAAAAATTTACATACCTTGGAAATGTTTGAGCGCATAGCCCACTCAATGCCAGCTAGCATGTCGGGTTATAACATTGGTAGGTGTCTATACTCTGTTATGGAGCTTCCTTGGCCCCAATTAATTCAGCATGAATCTCTTATGAGATAAACACTGTTAATGCTCGTTTTGCTCGAGAGAGTGCAGCATTGACGCTAGCCGTTTAGGGAAAATAGAAAAACCTATATCGAATACAACAAAAAAAGTATTCAAACCAATAACTACAAACATTGATGTTTTCTAGATTTAAAATTTTTACCTTCGAACTCGCCTAGAAGTTGTCTAGAATTTTGGTAAGTATGTGAGTGGTAAGAATTCTATGAAAAACCTTTTGGTGCCTTAACAACTCAAGAAGAATATAATTTTTTTTTTTAATTTAACGTACCTAATATTCAAGAGGATTTCATTAAATACATGAAATAACAAGTACACAGGGATATGTTGATTTGTTGGTTATGGTGCTAAAAGTAGCTCGAAATGGTACGTATAAGATGGATCACCCACTTTTGAAATAATACGAGTATCATAAAAAATACGGAAACATATGTACGTAAACTACAATTTTATTTATACCCATAAGTTGCCAAAACAGCTTCGTAAGGCCTGCCTACTGCTGCTGTAAACTGTTACCGTAGCCTATGCACTGGCTATGTGGAGGCACCAAGGATGCCACTCATGCTTTGCCGACCCTGTAAAAACATCTTCACACTTTTCTTGAAGAAAAATTGTAATTGTAATTCGAAGTTTTGCCAAGGGACTACAGCATAGGGATCCTGTAATCCAGAATTCATAATTCTATGACAATGAGGTTTGACAAATTCCAGATTTTCACTTTCGTAATATGTTTTAAGGCGAGTGATTTTACCCATTTGTAGAAATTTAACAATATACTACGTATGTATGTATGTATATCTTCACGCCAGGTCCCTTGCGGGGTAGGCAGAGAGAACCGAGCGCCATAAAACGCGGTCCTTACACACTTCACTCGCTTCTTTCACATTCATAGCTCTTTTCATGCACGCTCGCCGGTTCCTAAGGCTCCTGACATCACCTTCTGATAAAACACGACCAATTTGGTCATGGTAGGTTAGTCTTGGTCTTCCTCGGCTCCTACATCCTTCCACTTTCGCAATGTATATCTGTTTCGTCATTCTTTCATCTTGCATTCTTTCTACATGTCCGAACCAACGGAGCATGCCCTTTCTTATCTTAACACCGACACTCTCTTTCAGTCCAACTCTCTTTCGTACGTCATCATTTCGAACGCGGTCAGCAAGCGTTATGCCACAAATTTTTCGCAGTGCTCGCATCTCGACCGCATTTATTCTACTTTCATGCTCTCTCTGCCATACCCAGCTCTCACTTCCATAAGTTAGCGTTGGGATTAACACCGCGCTGTGTACAGCGAGCTGTGCCTTCTGGCTTAGATTTCGGCTGCCAAACAGTTTACCCAACGCTCCATTCACGCTATTCCCTGCACTCACTCGTCTCTCCACATCAGCGGTGTACCTACCATGGCTTCTAAAAACGCTTCCAAGATATACAAACTCATCCACTTGCTCCAACACTACATCATCAACCGTAATCCTAGTATTCGTTCTGGTTGTCTCTCTTTCAAATACCATTATTTTGGTTTTCTTCGCATTCAATTGTAAGCCTTTCTTCATACAATCGTCTTTCATTGTTGTGACTAGTGTTTGCAGTTCGGATGATGATTCTGCTATTAATACTGCGTCATCTGCATAAAGCAGGCAGTTAACCACTGAGCCACCCATTCGCATTCTCACATTCATATTTCTCATTCTCTGAAGACAACTGTCCAGATACAGGATGAATAGCCGAGCCGACAGCACGCATCCCTGTCTGACACCAATATTGGTATCAAACCAGGGTGATAAGCTGCCGTCCACTCTCACACATGCTGTGCAATCCTCATAGGTGGATTGCACAGCACGTAGAAGGTCACCGTCAATCCCATATCTGGGCAAGATGTTCCAGAGATTCTTTCGCACGACCCTATCAAATGCTTTTTCAAGGTCCACAAAATCGCAGAAAACCTTCTGGTCCGTAGCCAGATGCTTTTCCACGATATTGCGGAGCGAAAAAACTTGATCCGTAGGTACATCCTCTGCCGCTTCGAAATCCCCCCTGTGCTTCCCAAAGCATTCCATTGGATTTCACCCTCATTATACTACAATCACAATTCACAATATACTACAATCTACAAATAAACAATATACAATAGTGTACAACATATACGTGTAAGTAAAGGCGGCTTTGATACTGAAGGTTGCACCACAAAACTGTATTCTATTCTTGACAAGCACAGTGGCGCAGTGGTGAAACGCGCTGTTACGTTATTTTGATACCAACGTTCATGAGTTCGATTCTCACGCAGGACAAACAATTGTGTGCATGAACATCTGTGATCTGTCACTTTGTCTTGGTCTGGATGTGTTAAGAGAAGTGGAGCGCATCAAAGCAGCTTGTCTGGGGAAGGACCACCACCTCACAGAAAACCGCGGCCAAATAACATCTCCTTGGAGGGTCGTCGTGTTCCTGCGCGTGTGTGAGGTCACCAATATGCGCCTAAGGAGTTGCTGTGTCAGCAGGAGAGGTGGCATCGCACGAGTGATACTTGATGCATTGCAAGCGTTAACGGCTACGTTTAACATCACGTGGGCTGTATGCTTTCCGAAAAAAAACTTGAAACATTCGAAATTTAAAGATGAGCATTCATTAACTAAAGAAAACATTACATTACAGTCGGTGTACGTGTGTCTTATCGCCCATGTAAAGTCTTCTATCAAAGACCCTAGGTAGGCTGGAAGAGATCTCTTTTAGGGATAAGTCCGTCTTTGTAACACTACCTATCTCAGGAACACCGTGCCTATATGAAATCTATATGTTTGTCTGTGCGTTTTTTCGAATATTCGAATTTTAACTTCAGATTCGGATTCAGCCTAAAAAAGTAGAATAGGAATGTTCAGGAACACCGTTCCTATCTCTTAAGGAACATGGCCAAATAGCCGACAAATAAAAAAAAATTGAATTGTTATATTATATTAATATAAAATTAAGACGAGCTAGGTGTTCCTCTGGCAATGCAAGCTTGCGCATTCTCAACTGGTTTTTATTGTAATTTATTTTGAATGTTACGTACAATAAAGACAACAACAACAACATTTATTGATCAAATAATTCACACGAGTTAACAATCGGACGCGTGTTCATAAGCTGACAAAAATGAAATATACCCTTATTATTGGTGCAAATTTAGACAAAAACTTGTTTTATTAATTTGACACCATAACTTACAAGTTGTATGTAGACGGCGACATGGCGGCCAACAAGCCATTGTTTGCAAATCACCTACAAAATGAGCAATTTCCCATACAAAATCTAAATAAGGATAGTAGATATTGACGAGCTCGGTGGCACAGTCGTGAATGACGCGACTTTGACACCAACGCTCGTGGGTTCGATTCCCATACAAGGCAAACAGTCGTGTGCATGAACATGTCTGTTTGTCTTGGTCTGGATGTTTTAGGAGAGGTTAGGGCGCATCAAAGCAGCCCGTCTGGGGAAGTGCCTCCACCTCACAGAAAACTGCAGTCAAATAACAACTCCCTAGAGGGTTGTCGTGTTCCTGTGAGTGAGGTCACCAGCCATGCAATTCTGTAAGAGCAAACATCCTTACATCCTCGGAAACATCGGCTGCTATAGCCTTAAACATAAAATTGCAATTCCTTAGTGTCGCTTTTCATGGTTGTGCGAACTAGCGCCGCAAGGCTGCGTTTGGAATTGGAATTCTACAAGGCAAACAGCCTCGCGTACGCTTACAGCCTTATAGAATACCAAATAAAAAGCCGTGATCGCAGTAGACGATGTCAAAGCTGTGACATCTGTGAACACAGCGACGCACACAGCCATTACGAGTCACTTAGAGAATTGCTTGGCAGTAAACTCCCAAGGAGTATAAGAAGAAGATAATTTTTATAGCGTTAATAGGCTACGGTACCCGCTTTACATCAGGTGGACCGTATGCTTGTATGCCTCCCGACGTAGTATAAAAAAAGAAAAGATATTGAAAATATTAATGAAAAAATAGATGAAAATAGACAACAACAACAACTCATAAGATTATATTCGTTGCTTATAATTATGTAATTATAAGCAACGAAGATCTTATCAAGATATACTTCACTGGTGTCTTTCATCTTCACTGTTGTCTCTGATAACGAATACTATAACACCTAAACTATGCTCATTAACAGATCGATGAAAATATCGACACAGTATTATCATTAGGTAGGATAAGTTATTCTTTAGAAGATCGGCAACGCATGAGTGACGCCCCTGGTGTTGCAAATGCCCATAGACTACGGTGACTGTTTACCATCAGGCAGGCCGTATGCTTGATTGCCACCTTAGTTGTTTAAAAATAAAAATGTATTTCAGGAATAGTAAAAGAACACTGAAAGTAAGCATTACTTTCATTATACGAACACATTTTTTTTCTTTTTATACAACTAGATTGGCCAACAAGCATGCGGCTCGCAACAACACGGGGATGTTACTCGCGCACTGTCAATCTTGTGACCTAAGGCTGTTTCGTCACAGTACTTAGTAATTTCTCTTCTATATCTCACCCTTCAAACCGGAACACAACTATATAAATATAGCTGCTTGGCGGTAAAAATAGCTGACACAGAGGTACGCACACGCAGACGACTTTTGTACAAAGTCTTCCTCTGGTTAACATTTTGGACTAGTAACCACATTAAATCAGTATAAGAGGAACTACCGTAATCTGTTCACACGCTAGCACCCACCCAATTATTGGCATCCTTACATTAATTAACAAATAATTCCAATACTTTGGATAGAATGTGCCAATAGTTCAATTTTATCATGTAATCCATCGTTTTTTTATTAAGTATTAACACAGAAAATAATGACATAAAGTACTTACCTAACCCTACCTCTATATGTATAGGTACTTACCTAATTTTAATCGTATTACATTCCATTTGACATTTATATTTTAATTTTCATGATTGCTTCTTAAAGTGCCAATAATTGATTGGAACCCTACTTCAAAAACTTTCTAATTTAAACACAATGACATGACTTACGAAAACAAACTTCAAAACCAACCGATCCTGTTATTACCTGAAACAAAGTAATAAAATACCATTAGTGTATATTTAATAAGATCGAATCGAAGATGGGAGTATGTTATTCTTGCTTGAGTTTTTGGTGAACAGGCGACGCTTATTGAGACTAATAAAAAGGTGAACTTTGGCTGAATTTTAAAAGGTTTCTCCGAGGGAGCTGAGCGCGTGAAATGCTGCAGTTTTTGCGAAGACAACCGCGAGCCAAAGTGTTCCATTTGTTTTGTATGCATTTTTGTACCCATACAAAGTACTAACATGCAATTTTGGATTCATAAGGTAATTAAAGCGCTGCGAAATCTTACTACCATATTTTACATATAAAATATGGTTGTAAGCTAGTACTAGTAGGTACTATATAGTAGTAGTAGCTTGATCTTAATAAGATATCTCAATCATTTAAAGCATGAGATTGAAAATTGATTATATTATTTGAAGTCCAATAAATAATTAGTAGCACCCATTCGCAACTGAGAGTAACTAGGTATTAAGTCTCTCCGTTACATTAATATTTTTTAAACAATACTACGAAACTATTGTTCCTTTGTCCCATTGACACGTACAGTTTCCGTCTGAAAGGAAGGAAAAACAAGTAGTATTCGCAAGCTAATAATAAGAACCGCCGATACAGAAAGAAAGACGTGTTGATAATCGTGGCAGACACTGCCGGACGTCCGGACGACGGCGGCGCGATGGGATCCTATCCGGTCGTCCGGGATAACATCCCGATCCCGGAGAGATTCCCGGGAGATTGTCGGCACTGATTTCCTGGGACGCTGGACTGGGATCCCGCGTTCATCCCGCGCTGCAGTTGTGACAGCTATTGTGTTAATGTGTATTCCTTTGAAAATCTTTTAGTTACTGTGTAGAAAAATACAAGTTGCTTTCCTATGAAATGAAATTGATTGAAACAAAGACATGGCAATTTTCAATGGTAAAACTGAAGCAATTCTCCAAGAATTGGATATTTAAAACATATATGTAACAAAATTATATGTTCACCCACAAGAGGCTATCCGGTATCACTTTATGTGTATCACGACTAATCTACTCGTGTGATGTGATGTGAAAGTGATGAGATTCAATTAAAAATTATAACATGGTAACGGAACCCTATATCGGATAATAATAAAATTTCACTTGTAGGTAGTAGGTATTTCATAATTGCTAACTTCTCACGTCATTTTTGTAAAACCCCATAGTGCAGTCTCTTGAGAAATTTTCTATAGTGTACGTTACTATACAACGGTTAGGTTAAGTATCGCGGAAGATTCTGGAATAGTACAGTACGCGAGCCATTTGGATCCAATATGTGTAGGTTCCTATCAGTAGCGTACGATGCAATGGTAGAAGATAGTAGGCAACATATCGAACAACTTCTCTAACAGTGATGGTACTAGTAACAAATAAAATCTCCTCTACAAATTGAAGAATCTACTTGATGTGTATTTAAACAAAGTTCATTAGAAATATTTTTGGTGTACGGAAAGTTGAGCATATCTCTGAAAACCTGTCGTAAAAGCTAAATCCGATCCATTTTTAGGGTTCCGTACCTAAATGAAAAAAGGAACCCTATTACTGAGACTTCGCTGTCCGTCCGTCCGTCTGTCACCAGGCTGTATCTCACGAACCGTGGTAGTTAGACAGCTGAAATTTTCACAGATGATGAATTATATATATATTTCTGTTGCCGCTATAACAACAAATACTAAAAAACAGAATAACATAAATATTTAAGGGGGCTCCCTTACAACAAACGTGATTTTTTTGCTCGATATTGATAACGGCAACAGGTAGACGCTTGAAATATTCACAGAATATTTAGTTATATATCCACTTTAAAAATAAAAAAATAAATTGAAATAAAACAAATATTTAAGGGGGCTCCCATACAACAAACATGATTTTTTTTGCCGTTTTTATGGATAATGGTACGGAACCCTCGTGCGCGAGTCCGACTCGCACTTGGCCGGTTTTTTTAGAAATCCCTGTACATATTTTTTTTTTCTAAATGGCACACTTCTTTGGAACGTACTCCCAAGTAGTGGGAAGGTATCTTAATCGTTCAACTCCTTTAAATCACAAGTTAAAAGACATCACGACTGTGCTTCGTACACTTGAGTTTAGCTTTAATTTTGAAAGAATTCATTCAGTGTTTTTATACCAACTTTACCAGTGGAAAACAAGTATACGGCCAGCCTGATGGTAAACAGTCACTGTAGCCTACGGGCATTTGGAACACCAGGGCGGTAAACTGTAAAAAGCTCTTCACGCCTTTCTGGAAGAACCCCATGCTGTAATCCTTAGCTGGGAGTTCATTCCACAACTTCCGAGTTCTTGGAAGAAACCTTCTCAGGAACCGCACAATACGCGACCATTGCGGCTCAAGCGTGTGAGAGTGAATTCCCCGCCGTCCGTCGGCAAGCGGTGCGGTTATAAAAAAAGTTATCGGAATCATATCGAACAATTCTTCGGAACACAAACCGTTGTACAATCGTAGAACACACAATGGGAGGTAAAATCACTTACACACAAGGGTTTAATACCGTGTGTAAACTTAGGATCATCGACAATTCTCACAGCTCAACTCTGAACCGAATCACATGCTTCAAACTGGTATTCAGGTGCTCCCGCCCAAAGGTGACTGCAGTAGGTACTCCATGTGCGGTCTGACGTGAAACTTATATAACATAAGTCTTTGCCCCGCGCTGAAGTACTGCTTTGCTGTGTTGAGTACACCAAGTATTTTGGACGCCTTTGCCTCCAGGTGACTTCGATATTGAATTTCATTAGTAGTAAGAGGTTAGCGGTTTAGCGTTAGTAAGAGGTGTGTTCTGGAATACAGGAACATGAAACAGTAATATCGAGTATAAAGTGCAAGTAAATTGCAACAAACCGATGAAATGAGGTGATTTAGATTCAAACATTCTATAATTGTCTGGAAGAAACCCCTAAGGGTTAAATCCGTCCTTGTTAATATAATAATTGAAGGAGGGCTCTCACTCTCATGCTCCGAGGGTTCCGTACGTTCCTTAGACCACGTAAGTAAGTTTGCTTGAGTAGATTTTTTTGATGACTTTTAACGACACTACGACAGAAATATCGTTTTGATTTTATTTATCATTGCCCAAACACGCAATTCAAAACCTGCCCCAAATCTTACTGTAACTTGGCATGAACATGACTCAAACCTAATCCAAAACTATAGGTCAAATCGAGCGGAGTAGCATACTTTATCGAAGTTTAGTTTTCCCTTCTACTTTCGTTTTTTTCTATAAACTTTGTTTCCTAACATATAAAATATTTGATTGAGGTCAGATAAGAGATACTCATATTGTAGACATGACCAATTTATGTACTTACATACAAAACTATTAAGCCGAGCCTCTTGACGGTTTGCTGTTAATTCCGGCTCATTAGCTAACTTGTTTGTTACAATTCCATATTTCTCAAATTGTAGTAACGTTCAAGAGGTTCGTTTGTTCGCTATTAAATCTCTCTACCATGTCGAAGATGTTTGGCTTCGAAGCAAAGATGTAGGTTTTCCCGCTTAAGCTTTTCTCGAAGGCGGAAAAAGTTAGCCTAAGTTATCCTGCCGTATCCTCAATGCGTTTAGAATTCATAATAAGTCATATCATGCCTAAACCTCGGGGTTAGCTTGTTCAATGCCAGATAATCTGTCATAGCTCTTCTCATGCTATAATCTTTTGTCGCTTTTTTATAAAAAACCAAGCTTTCGCTAGGTAAATATGAACAATAAATTATTCACCTTCGCAGCAAACCTACATTTAAATTAAAAATGAATTAATTGTGTCGGAACGTAGATCAAATGGAAAGAAGCGGTCAAATTCAATAGTATGCATTTACGAACATGTGTAAATACGAGTTCTTTGTCCAATTCAGTATGAAGTCGATTTTGTATGAATAATGTATGGCGTTGAATGGGGTAGGAAAAAAGGATTTAACGACACAGTTTTGTTGTACATCGTAACTTTTAGTTATTTGTGATGTGTATACACTGTTGTTATAGTTGGCAAACCGACTATGACCTTCGTACTCTAACTGCGATATATACAAGTACATGGTGTAACTGCACTTTTGTAAACAAATGTGTCACGAAAGGTTAATATCCAATGGTCAACGGCCAGCTGAGCGTCAGCCGCGCGCTGATCATTGACCATTAGACACGGTTATTTATTTGTAAATTTGAAATCTGTCTCATTCCTCACTCATCTATTTATTACCTTAAGTGAGCAATTTTTGGATTTTTCTATCTATCTATCTATAACTTCATGCCTAATCCCCTGGCGGGGTAGGCAGAGAGAACCGAGCGCCACGTGACTCGATCCTTACATATCTCACTCGCTTCTTTAACATTAGTTGCTCTTCTCATGCACGCTCGCCGGTTTCTAGGGCTCCTACATCACCTGATAGAACACGACCAATTTGGTCATGGTAGGTAAGTCTTGGCCTTCCCCTGCTCCTACATCCTTCCACTTTTGCATTGTATATCTGCTTCGTCATTCTTTCATCTTGCATTCTTTCTGCATGTCCGAACCAACGGAGCATGCCTCTTCTTATTTTAACACCGACGCTCTCTTTCAGACCAACTCTGGATTTTTTTAATTTTTGTACATATAAATATATCTCTATAAATATATATATTCTGTATATTCCGGAAACAACTTTAACAATTTGGATCAAATGTTGCAGTAACGACGAGCGTATCTCGGTCGCACATTTACTGTTTCATAATACTCGTAGTACAACTTATTCGTTAGTAATGCATAATTTGTCGAGTTAATTAAAAAAATATAATGTGGTATAAAAGAGTGTTATAAATATGAATATACATTTGAAAATTGTGTAATTTGGTTTCAGTTTTACCTGAGAAATTAATATTACCAATCAGTAATATATTATATTACTGACTGGTATGTATTGTGTTGAAATGTGTTGTAATTTAGCCAATAGTAATTATTATTTTTTTCTTGGTGTTTCCCTTTTTGTAAAATAATAGTGAATTAGATCTTGGTAGTATTTCGTTAACAGAAAGCTCTTCAGTTCTTGGTCCGGTTAGTCCTTTTAAAAATACTGCAACCTCTGGATCAGTACCGCCCCCTATCGTCGGTGAAGCGATCTAATCGAATGCACGATCACCGTTGCTCATTAACGAGATTTATGAACGAAACAGAGACGTTCCGACGACGTGGTGCGACGCGACGCGTTATTTACTACAACCGACTCCAGCGCCAGATCGACAAGATACTGCACTAGTGCCTTATGAGGGTTGTAACAGCTACTATAATTAATCTTTAAGGTTATTAAAGGCACGCTCTAGTTTTAAACAAACGTTAAGGTGCTGCTAAACGTGTTGCCCAGTAGTACGTAATACATACCCGTAGGTATATCCACAATAATAAATAAATGTAGCAGTAACGGGATTTGGTAAAGAGATACGAAATATGTAGTAGAATGTAGGTTTTTTTTATTATGGCAATATCGGGGCCTAATCGGGTGATGGCTCTAATACAAGTACATATGAGAAAGTATGTTTTTCAAGCGACCGAATAACAGATACGTTTTTTTTTGTAATGAGTGTTTTAGATCCCAAAAAGACATAGGCCCCATGAACGACATTCCTCACTTAACCCTTACGAGCGAAATCGCTTGATTCCGAGAGGAAAAAAGTGACCGATCACCGATTGTAGTTTGAGGCTTGAATTATAGGCGAGGGCCATAAACCACTCGAGTTCTTTCGATATAGTGTATCGTGAGAAACAATTTTTTATATATACAAATATGAACACTGGAAATAAGGGGGAGATCAAATCAGGTAAAAATATGATAAATGTGATAGACGGCATATACAGGACATGAGATGTAGAAAGAATATACAAGATAGAGTAGGCAATGTAGAAGAGGTAAACAAGGTAGACCAAGACTATGTGTGTGAGATTGATAGTGCAACAGTGCAAGTTGGGTTTTCCCTCTGCTTGCGTTGTGCATAGCATTTTTGCCAAATCCTTAGACTTAGGTACCGATCGCCGACAGTCCTGATTGATTAGAAAACGGGATAACGCTGGAAAGAAGAATAACATTATGTTTGTATTGTAGTACTAGAAAGTCACTGAAATAATTTTATCTTATAAAAGCGACTCCCCAGTGTTACTGCTTAATATAGATAAATGTCAGAAAAGCAGGGGTTTTTCTTAATTTATTGTGACTTCTTGTGCTGAGCAGTGAACTTCGCTTCTTTTAGTAGTAATAATAAGTTATTCTTTGACAGAGTAACAGAGTATAATTTCGCAGTCGCTTGGACACGGCACGACGTAATCTTAACGTTAAATTAGTACCGAGCGGGTACCGGAGGAGACGTGGCTATGTTGGAGTATCTGCTGCAGTTCGTGCAACTGGATGGCGAGTGTATCTTCTGTTCGACGGTGATCCGATAATAATGAATGGAAAATAGTGCGGGCGTGCACGAGTCGGTTTGTTTTTCGGCGCACACTATAGATTCTTGAAAAAATTCTTTGATTAAATTTAGATGTCTTAGCTATTGTATGGCAAACATACAAACAGCATACCTGTAGGGTGATAAGCAATTCATAGCGACAGACTATGAGTATATCAAATCTCAATGACTATTGAGATTCACAACAGATTCTCGTCTGTGTTTTGCAACAGGAGGGTTAAGACTTCCACTTGCGCAGGAAAATAAACCTGTATGTTAATCTAAGGATTCGCTTTAACCATTATAACAAATATGTATGTATAATCCTTATATTGTTTATATATTGCGGAAGCAGTTGCATCATAAAAAAATAATTTGATACTACTCTGCTACAGTGATACAATTTAGTAGTCCTTATAGATTTATTTACGTGGCTATAGACGAAAAAAATATAAGATATTAAACTTAGATACTATATACCTTCTTTGGCAAAAAACGACCTGTGATTAGGATCCGTAGAATGTTTATAAGAAAGTAGATCCTCATTTAGTTTATAACCAGATAATTATATAGCTAGATATGCGTAACGTATTGCGAGGTATCAATGTCACGGTCACGTGCCTGGGGCATATAGAGTTCACATTCTGAGAAGAGCAATAAAAGCAATGATTACTATATGGCTTCAAGACTTACTGAAAACTTTAAGTGGTAACAAGTACCACATCATCTTCTACTCTAAGGTACTGAAGGTAAAGGTAGTATAGTCAAAAGAAGTAGTACCCCAGAATTAAGTCTGAATCGTGCGTTCCCGAAGCGCTAGTAGAAGCGCGACGATTTTATCGCGAGACATAATTCGGCCGTGGCGTCACGCGTACCTTGCCGACTTGCCTCGCCTTAACTAAGAAACAAGTCGTTATCAAAATTAAAAGCGATAACAAAAATCCCAGCTTATTCCCGAACCCTTTCAGGCACGATGTAAAATTAATAGAATTTCAACAAATAGAAATAACATCGATCAACAAAAAGGTATCAATTACGAAATCGTAAAACATTCATAAAATTCTCTACACATTTCTTTTTGTAATTTAATTAAAACAAGTAAACATACAATATTTTCTTGGAATTGAAATACCTAAGTGAAACCGACGAATTAACAACTCGACCGGTCGGGATCTTTTACGATGCAATTAATAAACAATTCACTTTAGTATACTTGAAATAAAGCTCTTATTACGGAACAATAATCCAAGTCGTTGTAAAATTATAGACATTGAACTGTTGGAATATAAATTTCGAGTTACGACCGTACAAAATGATGGGGTGGCAAATATTTGCTATTTTATATTTATGTTCTAGTGATCGTGCTTTGTTGTTATGTCAGCTCATTGTGTCACAGTATACTTACACAATTTATAGAAATAGAGAAAATACAAACTTTTTATGACACACAGGAATTCATAGACTTACATGACATAGAGACATAGATGAAACTTTTAAATACTGTACTTTATGAATGAAGCGTCATCGGTAGGCGCTCTTTGCTCAGAATTTTGCTGTAGATGATAAATTTTCTTATACACAATCATTCGACATCCTGGCATTAGGAAAAATATGTCACTCTAGCCATATAGAATTTCCAATATGAACTGCAATAAATACCAATTATAACTACATATATACATAAATACTCAAACTCAGAGCGGCTGTGGTGTGGTCCGCAGGTCCTGTTTCATGCAATTTTAATATCAAACGAAGTGTCTGAGCAGTCTAACTTCGCTCTCCGATCACGTAACTCGGTTTGAAATTTGAAAACGTAAAATCAGCGTCTGAATATAAAAATTTAAGATGTGTGAGTGTAGCATCTATGTACCCCATGCAAAAATAATTCATGCAGAATGCACGATTTGTATATACATGATCGATGCACATGAAAAATGACATGCTGATTGATAAATCAACGATGTGAAAATAATATACAATAATAAAGTGAAAGTAACTCTGTTTGACTGTTTGTCATGAACGAAACGAAATTTGGTACACAGGTTGACAGAGATGTAGAAAAGGATATATGCTACTTATTTGTAAGTAAAGATAAGATAAAAAGATAATTTATCTTATCTTTTATCTTATTTTTATCTTTGTAAGTAAACGAAGTACGTGTATACGAAGTTTTTGCCCGCGGCTTCGTCCGCGCGAGGATCTGCGCGGACGAAGCCGCGGGCAAAAACTTCGTATACATTACGTAACTAAAATTTTTAATATACGATAAATGTTTATATTCTCACAAGAATTCTATGAGAAAGATTTATTCATTTTATTTTGCAGTAGTTTGTGACGGGAAAGCAATTCTGAATGCTTGTTAGCCAGCCTGTTACCTTTTCACGAGTTTGTGGCTGAACAGATTGTAATTAAATTTGATAAAGTTAGTAGCAGCTAGTCACGGGCAGCTATTGTGCGCAGAGCTGTTCATATACTTATAAACAGGTAAAGATGGAATGGATAAATATTTTTCTTCATGTATGTACGAAAATAAAACGAACAGCTTAATATAATATACACAAATAACTTTAAGCATTGTAATGATCGTAAATGCCTAAGTAAATGTCTTAATACTTTGCCGGTAATATGTTCAAGTTTATTTGTTTAGATATTTTTTGTTTATTACTTTTTCCTTTTTTCTCTTATAATTTACACACCAATACAGCACCAATTGAACTGATGTGGTAAAAAAGTAAAATTCTAAGGGAAAAACGAATTTAAAAGTAACAATACTTGTGTAATTGTTCTTTTTCTATATATAGTGTAAGTAAGGGATTATTAGTGATTATTGTTTCAAAGGTGTATCTGTATTGCGTATTTTCTACGAAATAAGATAATTATGAGGATGTTTATATTGCACTTACTT